>BSBM01000906.1:0-4800000 GCA_027924585.1 Larix kaempferi | reverse complement strand
GAAAATTTGATTTATTTCATAAATGGAATCAACAAGGTATGCACATTCTACGTAGTAACGACTTTCTATAGTTTGCGCATTCGTCTGGAAATAAGAAAAGCTTAATTCCCCCAGTTTTTTAAAATCACAGCTTCTAGAAGGTTTACATGATTTCTTAAAAAACACGAGTTTTTAGAAAATGTGATTTATTTCATAAATGGAATCAAAAAAGTATGCACATTCTACATCATAATACATTTCTATAGTTTGCGCATCCATCCGGAAATAAGAAAAGCTTAATTCCCCCCGTTTTTTAAAAGCACGGCTTCTAAAAGGTTTACATGATGTCTTAAAAAACACGAATTTTTAGAAACTGTGATTTATTTCCTAAATGGAATCAACATAGTATGCACATTCTATGTAATAACGACTTTCTAAAGTTTGCGCATGCGTCCAGAAATAAGAAAAGCTTACTTCCCCCCTTTTTTTAAATTCACAGCTTCTAGAAGGTTTAGATGAATTCTTAAAAAACATGAGTTTTTAGAAAATGTGATTTATTTCATAAATGGAATCAACAAAGTTTGCGCATTCTACATCATAAGGACTTTCTATAGTTTGCGCATGCATCCGGAAATAAGAAAAGCTTAATTCCCCCTGTTTTTTAAAATCACAGCTTCTAGAAGGTTTACATGATTTCTTAAAAAACGCGAGTTTTTAGAAAATGTGATTTATTTCATGAATGGAATCAACAAAGTAAGCACATTCTATGTCATAACGACTTTCTATAGTTTGTGCATGCGCAAAATATGCACATTCTACGTGATAACGACTTTCTATAGTTTGCGCATGCATCCGGAAATAAGAAAAGCTTACTTCCCCCCTTTTTTTAAATTCACAGCTTCTAGAAGGTTTAGATGAATTCTTAAAAAACACGAGTTTTTAGAAAATGTGATTTATTTCATAAATGGAATTAACAAACTATGCACATTCTACGTAATAACGACTTTCTATAGTTTGCGCATGCGTCCGGAAATAAGAAAAGCTTCCTTCCGCAAGTTTTTTAAAACCACAGCTTCTAGAAGGTTTACATGATTTCTTAAAAAAGACGAGTTTTTAGAAAATGTGATTTATTTCATAAATGGAATCAACAAAGTATGCACATTCTATGTAATAACGACATTCAAAAGTTTGCGCATGCGTCCAAAAATATGAAAAGCTTACTTCCGCCAGTTTTTTAAAATCATAGCTTCTAGAAGGTTTACATGATTTCTTAAAAAACATGAGTTTTTAGAAAAGGTGATTTATTTCATAAATGGAATCAACAAAGTATGCACATTCTATGTAATAATGACTTTCTAAAGTTTGCGCATGCGTTCGGAAATAAGAAAAGCTTACTTCTGCCAGTTTTTTAAATCGCAGCTTCTAGAAGGTTTACATGATTTCTTAAAACACACGAGTTTTTAGTAAATGTGATTTATTTCATAAATGGAATCAACAAAGTATGCACATTCTATGTCATAACGAATTTCTATAGTTTGCGCATGCGCAAACTACGCACATTCTATGTAATAACGACTTTCTATAGTTTGCGCATGCGTCCGGAAATAAGAAAACCTTACTTTCCCCCTTTTTTTAAATTCACAGCTTCTAGAAGGTTTACATGAATTCTTAAACAAAACGAGTTTTTAGAAAATGTGATTTATTTCATAAATGGAATCAACAAAGTTTGAACATTCTACGTCATAACGAATTTCTATAGTTTGCGCATGCGTCCGGAAATAAGAAAAGCTTAATTCCCCCCGTTTTTTAAAATCACAGCTTCTAAAAGGTTTACATGATTTCTTAAAAAACACGAGTTTTTAGAAAATGTGATTTATTTCATAAATGGAATCAACAAAGTATGCACATTCTATGTAATAACGACTTTCTATAGTTTGCGCATGCGCAAACTATGCACATTCTACATGATAACGACTTTCTAAGGTGTGCGCATGCATCCGGAAATAAGAAAAGCTTACTTCAACCCTTTTTTTAAATTCATAGCTTCTAGAAGGTTAGGATGAATTCTTAAAAAACATGAGTTTTTAGAAAATGTGATTTATTTCATAAATGGAATCAACAAAGTAAGCACATTCTATGTCATAACGACTTTCTATAGTTTGTGCATGCGCAAAATATGCACATTCTACGTAATAACAACTTTCTATAGTTTGCGCATGCGTCTAGAAATAGGAAAAGCTTACTTCCCCCTTTTTTTAAATTCACAGCTTCTAGAAGGTTTAGATGAATTCTAAAAAAATACGATTTTTTAGAAAATGTGATTTATTTCATAAATGGAATCAACAAAGTATGCACATTCTATGTCATAACGAATTTCTATAGTTTGCGCATGCGCAAACTACGCACATTCTACGTAATAACGACTTTCTATAGTTTGTGCATGCGTCCGGAAATAAGAAAAGCTTACTTCCCCCCTTTTTTTAAATTCAGAGCTTCTAGAAGGTTTACATGAATTCTTAAAAAACACGAGTTTTTAGAAAATGTGATTTATTTAATAAATGGAATTAACAAAGTTTGAACATTCTACGTCATAACGACTTTCTATAGTTTGCGCATGCGTCCGAAAATAAGAAAAGCTTAATTCCCCCTGTTTTTTAAAATCACAGCTTCTAGAAGGTTTACATGATTTCTTAAAAAACACGAGTTTTTAGAAAATGTGATTTATTTCATAAATGGAATCAACAAAGTATGCACATTCTATGTCATAACGAATTTCTATAGTTTGCGCAAGCGTAAACTATGCACTTTCTACGGGATAACGACTTTCTATAGTTTGCGCATGCGTCCGGAAATAAGAAAAGCTTACTGCCCCCCTTTTTTTAGATTCACAGCTTCTAGAAGGTTTAAATGAATTCTTAAAAAACATTAGTTTTCGAAAATGTGATTTATTTCATAAATGGAATCAACAAACTTTGCACATTCTAAGTAATAACGACTTTCTATAGTTTGCACATGCGTCCAGAAATAAGAAAAGCTTACTTCCACAAGTTTTTTAGAACCACAGCTTCTAGAAGGTTTACATGATTTCTTAAAAAACATGAGTTTTTAGAAAATGTGATTTATATCATAAATGGAATCAACAAAGTATGCACATTCTATGTAATAACGACTTTCTAAAGTTTGCGCATGCGTCCGGAAATAAGAAAAGCTTACTTCCCCCCTTTTTTTAAATTCACAGCTTCTAGAAGGTTTAGATGAATTCTTAAAAAACACGCTTTTTTAGAAAATGTGCTTTATTTCATAAATGGAATCAACAAAGTATGCACATTCTACGTCCTAACAGCTTTCTATAGTTTGCGCCTGCGTCCGGAAATAAGAAAAGCTTCCTTCCGCCAGTTTTTTAAAATCACAGCTTCTAGAAGGTTTACATGATTTCTTAAAAAACACGAGTTTTTAGAAAATGTGATTTATTTCATAAATGGAATCAACAAAGTATGCACATTCTACGTAGTAACAACTTTCTATAGTTTGCGCATGCATCCGGAAATAAGAAAAGCTTCCTTCCACCAGTTTTTTAAAATCACAGCTTCTAGAAGGTTTACATGATTTCTTAAAAAACAGGAGTTTTTAGAAAATTTGATTTATTACATAAATGGAATCAACAAAGTAAGCAAATTCTACGTAGTAACGACTTTCTAAAGCTTGCGCATGCGTCCAGAAATAAGAAAAGCTTCCTTCCGCCAGTTTTTTAAAACCACAACTTCTAGAAGGTTTACATGATTTCTTAAAAAACACAAGTTTTTAGAAAATTTGATTTATTTCATAAATGGAATCAACAAAGTATGCACATTCTACCTAGTAACGATTTTCTATAGTTTGCGCATGCGTCCGGAAATTTGAAAAGCTTAATTCCCCCAGTTTTTTAAAATCACAGCTTCTAGAAGGTTTACATGATTTCTTAAAAAACACGACTTTTTAGAAAATGTGATTTATTTCATAAATGGAATCAACAAAGTAGGCACATTCTACGTCATAACAACTTTCTATAGTTTGCGCATCCGTCCGGAAATAAGAAAAGCTTAATTCCCCCCGTTTTTTAAAATCACAGCTTCTAGAAGGTTTACATGATGTCTTAAAAAACATGAGTTTTTAGGAAATGTGATTTATTTCATAAATGGAATCAACAAAGTATGCACATTCTATGTCATAACGAATTTCTATAGTTTGCGCTTGCGCAAACTATGCACATTCTACGTAATAACGACTTTCTAAAGTTTGCGCATGCGTCCGGAAATAAGAAAAGCTTACTTCCCCCTTTTTTTAAATTCAAAGCTTCTAGAAGGTTTAGATGATTTCTTAAAAAACACGAGTTTTTAGAAAATGTGATTTATTTTATAAATGCAATCAACAAATTTTGCGCATTCTACTTCATAACGACTTTCTATAATTTGCACATGCGTCCGGAAATAAGAAAAGCTTAATTCCCCCCATTTTTTAAAATCACAGCTACTAGAAGGTTTACATGGTTTCTTAAAAAACACGAGTTTTTAGAAAATGTGATTTATTTCATAAATGGAATCAACAAAGTAAACACATTCTATGTCATAACGACTTTCTATAGTTTTTGCATGCACAAAATATGCACATTCTACGTGATAACGACTTTCTATAGTTTGCGCATGCATCCGGAAATAAGAAAAGCTTACTTACCCCTTTTTTTAAATTCACAGCTTCTAGAAGTTTAGGATGAATTCTTAAAAAACATGAGTTTTTAGAAAATTTGATTTATTTAATAAATGGAATCAACAAATTATGCACATTCTACGTAATAACATCTTTCTATAGTTTGCGCATGCGTTCGGAAATAAGAAAAGCTTACTTCCGCCTGTTTTTTAAAACCACAATTTCTAGAAGGTTTACATGATTTCTTAAAAAAAAAGAGTTTTTAGAAAATGTGATTTATTTCATAAATGGAATCAACAAAGTATGCAAATTCTATGTAATAACGACTTTCTAAAGTTTGCGTATGCATCCGGAAATAAGAAAAGCTTACTTCCCCCTTTTTTTAAATTCACAGCTTCTAGAAGGTTTAGATGAATTCTTAAAAAATACGATTTTTTAGAAAATGTGATTTATTTCATAAATGGAATCAACAAAGTATGCACATTCTACGTCATAACAACTTTCTATAGTTTGCGCATGCATCCGGAAATAAGAAAAGTTTAATTCCGCCAGTTTTTTAAAATCACAGCTTCTAGAAGGTTTACATGATTTCTTAAAAAACATGAGTTTTTAGAAAATGTGAATTATTTCATAAATCGAATCAACAAAGTATGCACATTCTATGTCATAACTACTTTCTATAGTTTGCGCATGCGCAAACTATGCACATTCTACGTGATAACAACTTTCTATAGTTTGCGCGTGCGTCCGGAAATAAGAAAACCTTAATTCCCCCCTTTTTTTAAATTCACAGCTTCTAGAAGGTTTAGATGAATTCTTAAAAAACATAAGTTTTTAGAAAATGTGATTTATTTAATAATTCCAATTAACAAACTATGCACATTCTACGTAGTAACGACTTTCTATAGTTTGCGCATGCGTCCGGAAATAAGAAAAGCTTACTTACGCCAGTTTTTTAAAACCACAGCTTCTAGAAGGTTTACATGATTTCTTAAAAAACACGAGTTTTTAGAAAATGTTATTTATTTCATAAATGGAATCAACAAAGTATGCAAATTCTATATAATAACGACTTTCTAAAGCTTGCGCATGCATCCGGAAATAAGAAAAGCTTACTTCCCCCCTTTTTTTAAATTCACAGCTTCTAGAAGGTTAGGATGAATTCTTAAAAAACATGAGTTTTTAGAAAATTTGATTTATTTAATAAATGGAATCAACAAATTATGGACATTCTACGTAATAACGTCTTTCTATAGTTTGCGCATGCGTTCGGAAATAAGAAAAGCTTACTTCCGCCTGTTTCTTATAACCACAATTTCTAGAAGGTTTACATGATTTCTTAAAAAACAAGAGTTTTTAGAAAATGTGATTTATTTCATCAATGGAATCAACAAAGTATGCAAATTCTATGTAATAACGACTTTCTAAAGTTTGCACATGCGTCCGGAAATAAGAAAAGCTTACTTCCCCCTTTTTTTAAACTCACAGCTTCTAGAAGGTTTAGATGAATTCTTAAAAAATACGATTTTTTAGAAAATGTGATTTATTTCATAAATGGAATCAACAAAGTATGCACATTCTACGTCATAACAACTTTCTATAGTTTGTGCATGCGTCCGGAAATAAGAAAAGTTTAATTCCGCCAGTTTTTTAAAATCACAACTTCTAGAAGGTTTACATGATTTCTTAAAAAACACGAGTTTTTAGAAAATGTGATTTATTTCATAAATCGAATCAACAAAGTATGCACATTCTATGTCATAACTACTTTCTATAGTTTGCGCATGCGCAAACTATGCACATTCTACGTGATAACAACTTTCTATAGTTTGCGCGTGCGTCCGGAAATAAGAAAACCTTACTTCCCCCCTTTTTTTAAATTCACAGCTTCTAGAAGGTTTAGATGAATTCTTAAAAAACATAAGATTTTAGAAAATGTGATTTATTTAATAAATCCAATTAACAAACTATGCACATTCTACGTAGTAACGACTTTCTATAGTTTGCGCATGCGTCCGGAAATAAGAAAAGCTTACTTACGCCAGTTTTTTAAAACCACAGCTTCTAGAAGGTTTACATGATTTCTTAAAAAACACGAGTTTTTAGAAAATGTTATTTATTTCATAAATGGAATCAACAAAGTATGCAAATTCTATGTAATAACGACTTTCTAAAGCTTGCGCATGCGTCCGGAAATAAGAAAGCTTACTTCCCCCCTTTTTTTAAATTCACAGCTTCTAGAAGATTTAGATGAATTCTTAAAAAACACAAGTTTTTAGAAAATGTGATTTATTTCATAAATGGAATCAACAAACTATGCACATTCTACGTAATAACGACTTTCTATAGTTTGCGTATGCGTCCGGAAATAAGAAAAGCTTACTTCCGCAAGTTTTTTAAAACCACAGCTTCTAGAAGGTTTACATGATTTCTTAAAAAACACGACTTTTTAGAAAATGTGATTTATTTCATAAATGGAATCAACAAAGTATTCACATTCTACGTCATAACAACTTTCTATAGTTTGCGCATCCGTCCGGAAATAAGAAAAGCTTAATTCCCCCAGTTTTTTAAAATCACAGCTTCTAGAAGGTTTACATGATGTCTTAAAAAACATGAGTTTTTAGGAAATGTGATTTATTTCATAAACGGAATCAACAAAGTATGCACATTCTACCTAGTAACGATTTTCTATAGTTTGCGCATGCGTCCGGAAATAAGAAAAGCTTAATTCCCCCAGTTTTTTAAAATCACAGCTTCTAGAAGGTTTACATGATTTCTTAAAAAACACGACTTTTTAGAAAATGTGATTTATTTCATAAATGGAATCAACAAAGTATGCACATTCTACGTCATAACAACTTTCTATAGTTTGCGCATCCGTCCGGAGATAAGAAAAGCTTAATTCCCCCCATTTTTTAAAATCACAGCTTCTAGAAGGTTTACATGATGTCTTAAAAAACACGAGTTTTTAGGAAATGTGATTTATTTCATAAATGGAATCAACAAAGTATGCACATTCTATGTCATAACGAATTTCTATAGTTTGCGCATGCGCAAACCATGCACATTCTACGTAATAACGACTTTCTAAAGTTTGCGCATGCGTCCGGAAATAAGAAAAGCTTACTTCCCCCTTTTTTTAAATTCAAAGCTTCTAGAAGGTTTAGATGATTTCTTAAAAAACACGATTTTTTAGAAAATGTTATTTATTTTATCAATGGAATCAACAAATTTTGCACATTCTACTTCATAACGACTTTCTATAGTTTGCACATGCGTCCGGAAATAAGAAAAGCTTAATTCCCCCGTTTTTTAAAATCACAGCTACTAGAAGGTTTACATGATTTCTTAAAAAACACGAGTTTTTAGAAAATGTGATTTATTTCATAAATGGAATCAACAAAGTAAACACATTCTATGTCATAACGACTTTCTATAGTTTTTGCATGCACAAAATATGCACATTCTACGTGATAACAACTTTCTATAGTTTGCGCATGCATCCGGAAATAAGAAAAGCTTACTTACCCCCTTTTTTTAAATTCACAGCTTCTAGAAGGTTAGGATGAATTCTTAAAAAACATGAGTTTTTAGAAAATTTGATTTATTTAATAAATGTAATCAACAAATTATGCACGTTCTACGTAATAACGTCTTTCTATAGTTTGCGCATGCGTTCGGAAATAAGAAAAGCTTACTTCCGCCTGTTTTTTAAAACCACAATTTCTAGAAGGTTTACATGATTTCTTAAAAAAAAAGAGTTTTTAGAAAATGTGATTTATTTCATAAATGGAATCAACAAAGTATGCAAATTCTATGTAATAACGACTTTCTAAAGTTTGCGCATGCGTCCGGAAATAAGAAAAGCTTACTTCCCCCTTTTTTTAAATTCACAGCTTCTAGAAGGTTTAGATGAATTCTTAAAAAATACGATTTTTTAGAAAATGTGATTTATTTCATAAATGGAATCAACAAAGTATGCACATTCTACGTCATAACAACTTTCTATAGTTTGCGCATGCGTCCGGAAATAAGAAAAGCTTCCTTCCGCCAGTTTTTTAAAATCACAACTTCTAGAAGGTTTACATGATTTCTTAAAAAACAGGAGTTTTTAGAAAATGTGATTTATTTCGTAAATGGAATCAACAAAGTATGCACATTCTACGTAGTAACGACTTTCTATAGTTTGCGCATGCGTCTGGAAATAAAAAAAGCTTCCTTCCACCAGTTTTTTAAAACCATAGCTTCTAGAAGGTTTACATGATTTCTTAAAAAACACGAGTTTTTAGAAAATTTGATTTATTTCATAAATGGAATCAACAAAGTATGCACATTCTACGTAGTAATGACTTTCTATAGTTTGCGCATGCGTCCGGAAATAAGAAAAGCTAATTGCCCCCGTTTTTTAAAATCACAGCTTCTAGAAGGTTTACATGATTTCTTAAAAAACACGAGTTTTTAGAAAATGTGATTTATTTCATAAATGGAATCAACAAAGTATGCACATTCTACGTCATAACAACTTTCTATAGTTTGCGCATCCATCCAGAAATAAAAAAAGCTTATTCCCCCCCGTTTTTTAAAATCACAGCTTCTAGAAGGTTTACATGATGTCTTAAATAACAGGAGTTTTGAGGAAATGTGATTTATTTCATAAATGGAATCAACAAAGTATGCACATTCTATGTCATAACGACTTTCTATAGTTTGCGCATGTGCAAACTATGCACATTCTACGTAATAACGACTTTCTAAAGTTTGCGCATGCCTCCAGAAATAAGAAAAGCTTACTTCCCCCCTTTTTTTAAATTCACAGCTTCTAGACGGTTTAGATGAATTCTTAAAAAACACGAGTTTTTAGAAAATGTGATTTATTTCATAAATGGAATCAACAAAGTTTGCACATTCTACGTCATAACGACTTTCTATAGTTTGCGCATGCGTCCGGAAATAAGAAAAGCTTAATTCCCTCTGTTTTTTAAAATCACAGCTTCTAGAAGGTTTACATGATTTCTTAAAAAACACGAGTTTTTAGAAAATGTGATTTATTTCATAAATGGAATCAAAAAAGTATGCACATTCTATGTAATAACGACTTTCAAAAGTTTGCGGATGCGTCCGAAAATATGAAAAGCTTACTTCCGCCAGTTTTTTAAAATCACAGCTTCTAGAAGGTTTACATGATTTCTTAAAAAACACGAGTTTTTAGAAAATGTGATCTATTTCATAAATGGAATCAACAAATTATGCACATTCTATGTAATAACGACTTTCTAAAGTTTGCCCATGCGTCCGGAAATAAGAAAAACTTACTTCCGCCAGTTTTTTAAAATCACAGCTTCTAGAAGGTTTACATGATTTCTTAAAACACACGAGCTTTTAGAAAATGTGATTTATTTCATAAATGGAATCAACAAAGTATGCACATTCTATGTCATAACTAATTTCTATAGTTTGCGCATGTGCAAAATATGCACATTCTACGTAATAACGACTTTCTATAGTTTGCGCATGCGTCCGGAAATAAGAAAAGCTTACTTCCCCCCTTTTTTTAAATTCACAGCTTCTAGAAGGTTTAGATGAATTCTTAAAAAACACGAGTTTTTAGAAAATATGATCTATTTCATAAATGGAATCAACAAAGTATGCACATTCTACGTCATAACGACTTTCTATAGTTTGCTCATGCGTCCGGAAATAAGAAAAGCTTAATTCCCCCCGTTTTTAAAAATCACAGCTTCTAGAAGGTTTACATGATTTCTTAAAAAACACGAGTTTTTAGAAAATGTGATTTATTTCATAAATGGAATCGACAAAGTATGCACATTCTATGTCATAACGACTTTCTATAGTGTAGTGCCCCTAGACTTGTGTAGACATTGAGGGCACCTGCTGAGTGACCCGTCTGATTGAAACATTAATTAAATAACGTTTTGACCTTATTTTTTTTACTATGTGTATCTGAACTGCTGAGGTAAATGAATAATTGCATATGTTAAACGATTAGCTATGACTATGGAAAATTATGTTGATGGAAAATGCTTAACGACTAGCTGTATGGTGATTATGTATTTGGCGACGAAATGTATATTTGATAAGATGAATGAGCAATTTGAATAAGTCATAAATGTTTAACAAATACTAGAGTTAGAAACCAGATGATGATTGTTGAGAACAGTGCTACTAATAATTTGTTGTGAGAAGTGTGTGTAGAAACAAGTGAGACGGTTCACCAACGGACACACAAAGGAACATGAAGGGCCGTAGAGTACGGGTAAATCACACACAGGGGAAGCGACGACGATGTCGACTTCCGACAAGAATACCACACATGAGCAAATAAGCATTGATCCGCTTGCTCAAGAGGAATGCGTGAGGGCGTACGAGGTGGGCCACGACGGAGCTAGTCACGTACAAGTTGAGGGGCGCGCAGTGAGAATGGACTCACTCCTCAGTGCCATTAGTCCCTAGATAGCATGTAGATGGAGGATGGATGGTAACGATTCCTAAAATCCCTACAAGAATTCCCGCAAGTCAAAACGGAAAGATGGTGGCAGAAGGGCCCAACGATGCGGTACCCTGTCGAGAACGGAAAAAATGGACGCAAGGACCCAACGAGGTGGTACCATGCCAAGGAACAGAAACCATGGATGATTGGACCCGACGGAGTGGTGCCATGTCAGGGGATTAAAAATTAAGGAACCAGGAGCCCGACGACGCGGCACCATGATCCTAGTGAGTTTGATTGTTAAATTAAACTGCATAAAAACTTAGGAGTATAACTCTAGATCAGTACTTAGCAAATGCATAACAATAGCTTAGACATTTGCACATGAATAGTTATTTTTGTTGAGCATTTAAAATAATAGAAATTATTATTTAGGAGCAAAATAGATTAGACACCTAGTCAACTAAAAGCTAGGAGTTGATTAAAATATCTGGGGGACAAACTAGAGCAAACTTAGGGATGTAGGTGCACATCCCAGAGAAACTGACACTTGGATGGGTGAGTGTTTTAATTAAATAAATAATTAAAAATATTTAATTATGCATGAAGCAACATGTGTCGCAGGAGATTTCCCTTTATAAGGAAGGCTTGGGGAATGGGTAAAGGGCCCATAATTTGGACGATTGTCGTAATTTTCGAATGCCTCAAAGACTTGCTGCTATCTAAGGGTTTGGCTAAGAAATCCTGGTGGGAAGGGAAGCCCAAGCGGAATTTCTGAAATACTTGTGTGAACTCTACGGCCCGATTGGCTCGGGGGTCTGGAGAGAAGAAGAGTAATTCCAGAGTGGTTGGGTGGTTTACCGAGGTGTCCCGTGGTGAACGGTTGAGGTCATCAGCAGCAGTACGGCAAGGATCATCTTCAGCACCATCTTCAGACTTCTCCAAGCGACAACCGGAGAGGTATTCCTTGTGTTTTGATATGCTTATTAGTAATAATTTTTTTTAACAACTAAAACTCTTTACTTTCGACATTTGTGAAATGAATCGAACTCTGTATGAAGTAATGTAGATTTATTTTTTTTATACTATTGTTCTAATCGCAATTTGATATGATTAGTTTAAATTAAGATGGATCAATCTCTAGACGGATCAAATTCGGTATGAATTAATGTTGCTTCATTTATTTTATACTATTACTGTAATTGCAAATTTAATATGATTAGTTTTACTTAAGATGGATCGACTCTGTATTTATGTTACAGAGATCGATCTAATGGGCTGATCCGCTTTCTACCCGTAAATTTTAGAAGGAATTTCAATGCTCAGATCGATTGAATAATATTTTCCGTGACCCGTAAGACTAACCTGCATCTTGATTGTAGAGTTCTGTCTATCTGTAAATTTCAGAAAGGATTTCAATGTTTAGATTGATTGAATAATCTTTTCCGTGACCCGTAAGACTGATCTGCATCTTGATTGCAGAGTTCTGTCTATCTGTAAATTTTAGAAAGGATTTCAATGTTCAAATCAATTGAATAATCTTTTCCGTGACCCGTAAGACTGACCTGCATCTCGATTGTAGAGTTCTGTCTATCTGTAAATTTTAGAAAGGATTTCAATGTTCAGATCAATTGAATAATCTTCTCCGTGATCCGTAAGACTGACCTGCATCTCGATTGCAGAGCTCTGTCCACCTGTAAATTTTAGAATGGATTGTAATGTTTAGATTGATTGGTCTATAACCTTTTCGGTGATCCCTAAGACTGACCTGCATCTCAATTGCAGAGTTCGGTCTCAAAGATCGACTAAATTCGAAGGTTAGACCGATTCAACCGGTACATGGTTGATCATCCATTTCAAAGTATATCCCTAAATTGAACGATGTGCCTCGCTCGACTCTGTATGATGATTGCAGCGATCGATCCCCAAAAGCTCAGTCAACTCTTAGGATTTCATACAAAGCTGAGTCTTCATCCCTAAGTCCGCGCCCTTGGTTAAGATTAGTAGTGGACATACGCCCAGGATGGCTCGGCAATGAACAGATAGAATCATCGGAGTAGAACATTAGTATTGACTCTGTTTCTGTGGTATTATGCCGAATGTACAAATCTCGTAGTTAAACAACCCTCTGAGATCTACCGCCAAGTGCTGATTGCAGCATCTCGGTTGTAACGCCCAGATCCGGCTTCGAACAGGGTTCATGCCTACGGTCTATCCCTGTTCATTTTTGGCGATAAGGCCGTCATCTTTCAGTAAAATCTACAGACGTCCACCTCGGTTCTGTCTGCCAATGGATCGAAATCTTATCACTTTATTTGAGACCGATCTTAACTAATCGAATCCCTCCCACACTCATAATCTGGTAGTCGACTAGTGCTCAGGATCGAGGTCCACTCATAAAATTTCAAAGCCCAGTTGTCTGTCGTCAAGTTTCAGATCTTATTGCGTCGAACTGGTAGTTATCCCAAAACAATCGTTTCTTGGAAATATTTAGATCTCTGCGTTAAGATCCGTGAACATTGGACCCTGGACCAAACCTAGCTCACGGATGGTGGTCCGTGAACCGTGCATTCCTGTCGATTACAGATCTGGAACAGCATTATTTTTACTGAGCTAGAAGAAACGTAAGGTTTGGTTTATGAAATCCTCCTCCCGCCCTTTTATCGTTGGTATATGTCCAAGCTGCAGAGTATTAAAAGTTAAAGCTACAACATAATTAGGACGCCAATCTTAAATTTAAGTTAAATTTATTTTAAGCATTCCATGTATACTTTGAAATATCTTTAGAAATTATAGCTACAGTATAATTATGGTATGTTCAAAGTAATGCATTTATTTATATTAAGGTCAACTGAATGCCGGTATTTAAATGATGTAAAAATGACTGTATCATATTTTCATACCAATCTTGAAAAGTGGAAAACACAGTGTCATCGTATTTGAATCATAACTATCTCGAAATGCATGTAAATTACAATATGTTGAATCGAAGTATTTACTTGTATAAACGAAGGAATCATGGTCGCATTATCGATTGAAATATATTTGGGAAAATATCGCAGTGTTATCTTATAATATGTTTGAATGCAGTACAATATGTTTACATCAGGGATAGGAAAGATTTAAGGTTATGATGTATTTAAAAGAGTGTATACTTTGAAATAAAAACTATAATTTAAAGTAGTCACATTGTTTAAGTTGAAATAAAAACTATAATTTAAAATATAAGATTCCTTTCTTTTTTTTATAGAGAATAAAATATAATGTATTCACACTTTTCTATGTAATTGTTATGAAACAAAAGCATAATTTCCTATTTCTTCAATTCATTCGAGAATTAGATGGAAGAATCAATGTTTGATTATAACTATAAAGCCTATGTGTACAAGATATTATAAACAATAAAACTCATTACGGTTTAAGGTGACATTGCAAATTACCCATGATCTATCTTTCTCTTAGGTGTATCCTTTGCAATTATAACCAATGTAATGATAGGTTGCATACAATAGAAATGTTTAAGAATGATCATCATTACTTATATACTCTATTTGATAGATAAAGTAGTCACATTGTTTAAGTCGAATTAAAAGCTATGATTTAGAATACAAGATTCCTTTCATTTTTATACGGAATAAAATATAATGTATTCACACTTTCCTACGTCATAACAACTTTCTATAGTTTGCGCATGCGTCCGGAAATAAGAAAAGCTTAATTCCGCCAGTTTTTTAAAATCACAGCTTCTAGAAGGTTTACATGATTTCTTAAAAAACACAAGTTTTTAGAAAATGTGATTTATTTCATAAATCGAATCAACAAAGTATGCACATTCTATGTCATAACGACTTTCTATAGTTTGCGCATGCGCAAACTATGCACATTCTATGTAATAACGACTTTCTAAAGTTTGCGCATGCATCCGGAAATAAGAAAAGCTTACTTCCCCATTTTTTCAAATTCACGGCTTCTAGAAGGTTTAGATGAATTCTTAAAAAACACGATTTTTTAGAAAATGTGATTTATTTCATAAATGGAATCAACAAAGTATGCACATTCTACGTCATAACAACTTTCTATAGTTTGCGCATGCGTCTGGAAATAAGAAAAGCTTAATTCCGCCAGTTTTTTAAAATCACAGCTTCTAGAAGGTTTACATGATTTATTAAAAAACACAAGTTTTAAGAAAATGTGATTTATTTCATAAATCGAATCAACAAAGTATGCACATTCTATGTCATAATGAATTTCTATAGTTTGCGCATGCGCAAACTATGCACATTCTACGTGATAACAACTTTCTATAGTTTGCGCATGCGTCCGGAAATAAGAAAAGCTTACGTCCCCCCTTTTTTTAAATTCACAGCTTCTAGAAGGTTCAGATGAATTCTTAAAAAACATGAGTTTTTAGAAAATGTGATTTATTTAATAAATGGAATCAACAAAGTATGCACATTCTACGTCATAACAACTTTCTATAGTTTGCGCATGCGTCCGGAAATAAGAAAAGCTTCCTTCCGCCAGTTTTTTAAAATCACGGGTTCTAGAAGGTTTACATGATTTCTTAAAAAACACGAGTTTTTAGAAAATGTGATTTATTTCATAAATGGAATCAACAAAGTATGCACATTCTACGTAGTAACGACTTTCTATAGTTTGCGCATGCGTCCGGAAATAAGAAAACCTTCCTTCCGCCAATTTTTTAAACCACAGCTTCTAGAAGGTTTACATGATTTCTTAAAAAACACGAGTTTTTAGAAAATTTGATTTATTTCATAAATGGAATCAACAAAGTATGCAAATTCTACGTAGTAACGACTTTTTATATTTTGCGCATGCGTCCGGAAATAAGAAAAGCTTAATTCCCCCAGTTTTTTAAAATCACAGCTTCTAGAAGGTTTACATTATTTCTTAAAAAACACGAGTTTTTAGAAAATGTTATTTATTTCATAAATGGAATCAACAAAGTATGCACATTCTACGTCATAACAAAATTCTATAGTTTGCGCATCCGTCCGGAAATAAGAAAAGCTTAATTCCCCCCGTTTTCTAAAATCACAGCTTCTAGAAGGTTTACATGATGTCTTAAAAAACACGAGTTTTTAGGAAATGTGATTTATTTCATCAATGGAATCAATTAAGTATGCAAATTCTATGTCATAACGACTTTCTATAGTTTGCGCATGTGCAAACTATGCACATTCTACGTAATAACGACTTTCTAAAGTTTGCGCATGCGTCCAAAAATAAGAAAAGCTTACTTCCCCCCTCTTTTTAAATTCACAGCTTCTAGAACGTTTAGATGAATTCTTAAAAAACACGAGTTTTTAGAAAATGTGATTTATTTCATAAATGGAATCAACAAAGTTTGCACATTCTACGTCATAACGACTTTCTATAGTTTGCGCATGCGTTCGGAAATAAGAAAAGCTTAATTCCCCCCGTTTTTTAAAATCACAGCTTCTAGAAGGTTTAAATGATTTCTTAAAAAACACGAGTTTTTAGAAAATGTCATTTATTTCATAAATGGAATCAACAAAGTAAGCACATTCTATGTCATAACGACTTTCTATAGTTTGTGCATGCGCAAACTATGCACATTCTACGTGATAACGACTTTCTATAGTTTGCGCATGCATCCAGAAATAAGAAAAGCTTACTTCCCCCCTTTTTTTAAATTCACAGCTTCTAGAAGGTTTAGATGAATCCTTAAAAAACATGAGTTTTTAGAAAATCTGATTCATTTCATAAATGGAATCAACAAACTATGCACATTCTACGTAATAACGACTTTCTATAGTTTGCGCATGCGTCAGGAAATAAGAAAAGCTTCCTTCCGCAAGTTTCTTAAAACCACAGCTTCTAGAAGGTTTACATGATTTCTTAAAAAACACGAGTTTTTAGAAAATTTGATTTATTTCATAAATGGAATCAACAAAGTATGCAAATTCTATGTAATAACGACTTTCAAAAGTTTGCGCATACGTCTGAAAATATGAAAAGCTTCCTTCCGCCAGTTTTTTAAAATCACAGCTTCTAGAAGGTTTACATGATTTCTTAAAAAACATGAGTTTTTAGAAAATGTGATTTATTTCGTAAATGGAATCAACAAAGTATGCACATTCTATGTAATAACGACTTTCTAAAGTTTGCGCATGCGTCCGGAAATAAGAAAAGCTTACTTCCGCCAGTTTTTTAAAATCACACCTTCTAGAAGGTTTACATGATTTCTTAAAACACACGAGTTTTAGAAAATGTGATTTATGTCATAAATGGAATCAACAAAGTATGTACATTCTATGTCATAACGAATTTCTATAGTTTGCGCATACGCAAACTACGCACATTCTACGTAATAACGACTTTCTAAAGTTTGGGCATGCGTCCGGAAATAAGAAAAGCTTACTTCCCCCTTTTTTTAAATTCACAGCTTCTAGAAGGTTTAGATGAATACTTAAAAAACATGATTTTTTATAAAATATGATTTATTTCATAAATGGAATCAACAAAGTATGCACATTCTACGTCATAACAACTTTCTATAGTTTGCGCATGCCTCCGTAAATAAGAAAAGCTTAATTCCGCCAGTTTTTTAAAATCACAGCTTCTAGAAGGTTTACATGATTTCTTAAAAAACACGAGTTTTTAGAAAATGTGATTTATTTCATAAATCGAATCAACAAAATATGCTCATTCTATGTAATAACGACTTTCTAAAGCTTGCACATGTGTCCGGAAATAAGAAAAGCTTACTTCCCCCCTTTTTTTAAATTCACAGCTTCTAGAAGATTTAGATGAATTCTTAAGAAAAACAAGTTTTTAGAAAATGTGATTTATTTCATAAATGGAATCAACAAAGTAAGCACATTCTACGTCATAACAACTCTCTATAGTTTGCGCATGCGTCCGGATATAAGAAAAGCTTAATTCCGCCAGTTTTTTAAAATCACAGCTTCTAGAAGGTTTACATGATTTCTTAAAAAACACGAGTTTTCAGAAAATGTGAATTATTTCATAAATGGAATCAACAAACTCAGCACATTCTATGTAATAACTACTTTCTATAGTTTGCGCATGCGTCCGGAAATAAGAAAAGCTTCCTTCTGCCAGTTTTTTAAAACCACAGCTTCTAAAAGGTTTACATGATTTCTTAAAAAACACAAGTTTTTAGAAAATGTGATTTATTTCATAAATGGAATCAACAAAGTATGCACATTCTATGTAGTAACGACTTTCTATAGTTTGCGCATGCGTCCGGAAATAAGAAAATCTTACTTCCCCCCCTTTTTTAAATTCACAGCTTCTAGAAGGTTTAGATGAATTCTTAAAAACACGAGTTTTTAGAAAATGTGATTTAATTCATAAATGGAATCAACTAAGTATGCACATTCTACGTCATAACGACTTTCTATACTTTGCGCATGCATCCGGAAATAAGAAAAGCTTACTTCCCCCCTTTTTTTAACTTCACAGCTTCTAGAAGGTTTAGATGATTTCTTAAAAAACATGAGTTTTTAGAAAATGTGATTTATTCCATAAATGGAATCAACAAACTATGAACATTCTACGTAATAACGACTTTCTATAGTTTCCGCATGCGTCCGGAAATAAGAAAAGCTTCCTTCCGCAAGTTTTTTAAAACCACAGCTTCTAGAAGGTTTACATGATTTCTTAAAAAACACGAGTTTTTAGAAAATGTGATTTATTTCATAAATGGAATCAACAAAGTATGCACATTCTATGTAATAACGACTTTCAAAATTTTGTGCATGCGTCCGGAAATATGAAAAGCTTACTTCCGCCAGTTTTTTAAAATCACAGCTTCTAGAAGGTTTACATGATTTTTTAAAAAACACGAGTTTTTAGAAAATGTGATTTATTTCATAAATGGAATCAACAAAGTATGCACATTCTATGTAATAACGACTTTCTAAAGTTTGCGCATGCGTCCGGAAATAAGAAAAGCTTACTTCCGCCAGTTTTTTAAAATCACAGCTTCTAGAAGGTTTACATGCTTTCTTAAAACACACGAGTTTTTAGAAAATGTGATTTATTTCATAAATGGAATCAACAAAGTATGCACATTCTATGTCATAACGAATTTCTATGGTTAGCGCATGCGCAAACTATGCACATTCTACATTATAACGACTTTCTATAGTTTGCGCATGCGTCCGCAAATAAGAAAAGCTTACTTCCCCCCTTTTTTAAATTCACAGCTTCTAGAAGGTTTAGATGAATTCTTAAAAAACATGAGTTTTTAGACAATGTGATTTATTTCATAAATGGAATAAACAAAGTTTGCACATTCTACATCATAACGACTTTCTATAGTTTGCGCATGCGTCCAGAAATAAGAAAAGCTTAATTCCCCCCGTTTTTTAAAACCACAGCTTCTAGAAGGTTTACATGATTTCTTTAAAAACACGAGTTTTTAGAAAATGTGATTTATTTCATAAATGGAATCAATAAAGTATGCAAATTCTATGTAATAACGACTTTCTAAAGTTTGCGCATGCGTCCGGAAATAAGAAAAGCTTACTTCCCCCCTTTTTTTAAATTCACAGCTTCTAAAAGGTTTAGATGAATTCTTAAAAAACATGATTTTTTAGAAAATGTGATTTATTTCATAAATGGAATCAACAAAGTATGCACATTCTACGTCATAACAACTTTCTATAGTTTGCGCATGCGTCCGGAAATAAGAAAAGCTTAATTCCGCAAGTTTTTCAAAATCACAGCTTCTAGAAGGTTTACATGATTTCTTAAAAAACACGAGTTTTTAGAAAATGTGATTTATTTCATAAATGGAATCAACAAACTAAGCACATTCTACGTAGTAACGACTTTCTATAGTTTGCACATGCGTCCGGAAATAAGAAAAGCTTCCTTCCGCCAGTTTTTTAAAACCAAAGCTTCTAGAAGGTTTACATGATTTCTTAAAAAACGAGTTTTTAGAAAATGTGATTTATTTCATAAATGGTATCAACAAAGTATGCACATTCTATGTAATAACGACTCTCTAAAGTTTCCGCATGCATCCGGAAATAACAAAACTTATTTCCGCCAGTTTTTTAAAATCACAGCTTCTAGAAGGTTTACATGATTTCTTAAAACACACAAGTTTTTAGAAAATGTGATTTCTTTCATAAATGGAATCAACAAAGTATGCACATTGTATGTCATAACGACTTTATATAGTTTGCGCATGCGCAAATTATGCACATTCTAAGTAATAACGACTTTCTATAGTTTGTGCATGCGTCCGGAAATAAGTAAAGCTTACTTCCCCCTTGTTTTTAAATTCACAGCTTCTAGAAGGTTTAGATGAATTCTTAACAAACACGAAATTTAAAAAAATGTGATTTATTTCATAAATGGAATCAACAAAGTTTGCACATTCTATGTCATAACGACTTTCTATAGTTTGCGCATGCGTCCGGAAATAAGAAAAGCTTACTTACGCCAGTTTTTTAAAACCACAGGTTCTAGAAGGTTTACATGATTTCTTAAAAAACAAGAGTTTTTAGAAAATGTGATTTATTTCATAAATGGAATCAACAAAGTATGCACATTCTACGTCATAACAACTTTCTATAGTTTGCGCATGTGTCCGGAAATAAGAAAAGCTTAATTCCGCCAGTTTTTTAAAATCACAGCTTCTAGAAGGTTTACATGATATCTTAAAAAACATGAGTTTTTAGAAAATATGATCTATTTCATAAATGGAATCAACAAACTAAGCACATTCTACGTAATAACGACTTTCTATAGTTTGCGCATGCGTCCGAAAATAAGAAAAGCTTCCTTCCGCCAGTTTTTCAAAACCACAGCTTCTAGAAGGTTTACATGATTTCTTAAAAAACAAGTTTTTAGAAAATGTGATTTATTTCATAAATGGAATCAACAAAGTATGCACATTATACGTAGTAACGACTTTCTATAGTTTGCGCATGCGTCCCGAAATAAGAAAAGCTTACTTCCGCAAGTTTTTGAAATTCACAGCTTCTAGAAGGTTTACATGATTTCTTAAAAAACACGAGTTTTTAGAAAATATGATTTATTTCATAAATGGAATCAACAAAGAATGCACATTCTACGTCATAACAACTTTCTATAGTTTGCGCATGCGTCCGGAAATAAGAAAAGCTTAATTCCGCCAGTTTTTTAAAATCACAGCTTCTAGAAGGTTTACATGATTTCTTAAAAAACACGAGTTTTTAGAAAATATGATTTATTTCATAAATGGAATCAACAAACTAAGCACATTCTACGTAATAACGACTTTCTATAGTTTGCGCATGCGTCCGAAAATAAGAAAAGCTTCCTTCCGCAAGTTTTTTAAAACCACAACTTCTAGAAGGTTTACATGATTTCTTGAAAAACAAGTTTTTAGAAAATGTGATTTATTTCATAAATGGAATCAACAAAGTATGCACATTATATGTAGTAATGACTTTCTATAGTTTGCGCATGCGTCCCGAAATAAGAAAAGCTTACTTCCGCCAGTTTTTGAAATACACAGCTTCTAGAAGGTTTACATGATTTGTTAAAAACACGAGTTTTTAGAAAATGTGATTTATTTCATAAATTGAATCAACAAAGTATGCAAATTCTATGTAATAACGACTTTCGAAAGTTTGCGCATGCGTCCGGAAATAAGAAAAGCTTACTTCCGCCAGTTTTTTAAAATCACAGCTTCTAGAAGGTTTACATGATTTCTTAAAAAACACAAGTTTTTAGAAAATGTGATTTATTTTCTAAATGGAATTAACAAAGTATGCACATTCTATGTCATAACGACTTTCTATAGTTTTCGCATGCGCAAACTATGCACATTCTACGTGATAACGACTTTCTATAGTTTGCGCATGCGTCCGGAATTAAGAAAAGCTTACTTCCGCCCTTTTTTTAAATTCACAGCTTCTAGAAGGTTTAGATGAATTCTTAAAAAACACGAGTTTTTAGAAAATGTCTTTTATTTCATAAATGGAATCAACAAAGTTTACACATTCTAAGTCATAACGACTTTCTATATTTTGCGCATGCGTCCGGAAATAAGAAAAGCTTCGTTCCCCCTATTTTTTAAAATCACAGCTTCTAGAAGGTTTACATGATTTCTTAAAAAACACGAGTTTTTAGAAAATGTGATTTATTTCATAAATGGAATCAACAAATTATGCACATTCTATGTCATAACGACTTTCTATAGTTTGCACATGCGCAAACTATGCACATTCTACGTGATAACGACTTTCTATAGTTTGCGCATGCGTCCGGAAATAAGAAAAGCTTACTTCCCCCCTTTTTTTAAATTCATAGCTTCTAGAAGGTTTAGATGAATTCTTAAAAAACATGAGTTTTTAGAAAATGTGATTTATTTCATAAATGGAATCAACAAAGTATGCACATTCTATGTAATAACGACTTTCTAAAGTTTGCGCATGCGACTGAAAATAAGAAAAGCTTACTTCCGCCAGTTTTTTAAAATCACAGCTTCTAGAAGGTTTACATGATTTCTAAAAACACACGAGTTTTTGGAAAATGTGATTTATTTGATAAATGGAATCAACAAAGTATGCACATTCGATGTCATAACGAATTTCTATAGTTTGTACATGCGCAAACTACGCACATTCTACGTAATAACGACTTTCTATAGTTTGCGCATGCGTCCGCAAATAAGAAAAGCTTACTTCCCCCCTTTTTTTAAATTCACAGCTTCTAGAAGGTTTAGATGAATTCTTAAAAGACACGAGTTTTTAGAAAATGTGATTTATTTCATAAATGGAATCAACAAAGTTTGCACATTCTAAGTCATAACGACTTTCTATAGTTTGCGCATGCGTCCAGAAATAAGAAAAGCTTAATTCCCCCCGTTTTTTAAAATTACAGCTTCTAGAAGGTTTACATGATTTCTTAAAAAACACGAGTTTTTAGAAAATTTGATTTATTTCATAAATGGAATCAACAAAGTATGCACATTCTATGTCATAACGACTTTCTAAAGTTTGCGCATGCATTCGGAAATAAGAAAAGCTTACTTCCCCCCTTTTTTTAAATTCACAGCTTCCAGAAGGTTTAGATGAATTCTTAAAAAACATGAGTTTTTAGAAAATGTGATTTATTTCATAAATGGAATCAACAAACTATGCACATTCTACGTAATAACGACTTTCTATAGTTTGCGCATGCGTCCGGAAATAAGAAAAGCTTCCATCCGCAAGTTTTTTAAGACCACGGCTACTAGAAGGTTTACATGATTTCTTAAAAAACACGAGTTTTTAGAAAATGTGATTTATTTCATAAATGGAATCAACAAAGTATGCACATTCTATGTAGTAACGACTTTCTATAGTTTGCGCATGCGTCCGGAAATAAGAAAAGCTTACTTCCGCAAGTTTTTTAAAATCATAGCTTCTAGAAGGTTTACATGATTTCTTAAAAAACACGAGTTTTTAGAAAATGTCATTTATTTCATAAATGGAATCAACAAAGTATGCACATTTTATGTAATAACGACTTTCTAAAGTTTGCATATGCATCCGGAAATAAGAAAAGCTTACTTCCACCAGTTTTTTAAAATCACAGCTTCTAGAAGGTTTACATGATTTCTTAAAACAGATGAGTTTTTAGAAAATGTTATTTATTTCATAAATGGAATCAACAAAGTATGCACATACTATGTCATAACGACTTTCTATAGTTTGCGCATGCGCAAACTATGCACATTCTACGTAATAACGACTTTCTATAGTTTGCGCATGCGTCCGGAAATAAGAAAAGCTTAATTCCCCCATTTTTTTAAATTCACAGCTTCTAGAAGGTTTACATGAATTCTTAAAAAACATGAGTGTTTAGAAAATGTGATTTATTTCATAAATGGAATCAACAAAGTATGCACATTCTATGTAGTAAGGACTTTCTATAGTTTGCGCATGCGTCCGGAAATAAGAAAAGCTTACTTCAGCCAATTTTTTAAAATCATAGCTTCTAGAAGGTTTACATGATTTCTTAAAAAACACGAGTTTTTAGAAAATGTCATTTATTTCATAAATGGAATCGACAAAGTATGCACATTCTACGTCATGACAACTTTCTATAGTTTGCGCATCCATCCGGAAATTAGAAAAGCTTAATTCCCCCCGTTTTTTAAAATCACAGCTTCTAGAAGGTTTACATGATTTCCTAAAAAACATGAGTTTTTAGAAAATGTGATTTATTTCATAAATGGAATCAATAAACTAAGCACATTCTACGTAATAACGACTTTCTATAGTTTGCGCTTGCGTCCAGAAATAAGAAAAGCTTCCTTCCGCCAGTTTTTTAAAACCACAGCTTCTAGAAGGTTTACATGATTTCTTAAAAAACACGAGTTTTTAGAAAATGTGATTTATTTCATAAATGGAATCAACAAAGTATGCACATTCTACTTAGTAACGACTTTCTGTAGTTTGCACATGCATCCGAAAATAAGAAAAGCTTAATTCCCCCCATTTTTTAAAATCACAGCTTCTAGAACGTTTACATGATTTCTTAAAAAACACGATTTTTTAGAAAATGTGATTTATTTCATAAATGGAATGAACAAAGTATGCACATTCTACGTAATAACAACATTCTATAGTTTGCACATCCGTCCGGAAATAAGAAAAGCTTAATTCCCCCATTTTTTAAAATCACAGCTTCTAGAAGGTTTACATGATTTCTTAAAAAACACGAGTTTTTCGGAAATGTGATTTATTTCATAAATGGAATCAACAAAGTATGCACATTCTATGTCATAACGACTTTCTAAAGTTTGCGCATGCGTCCGGAAATAAGAAAAGCTTACTTCCCCCCTTTTTTTAAATTCACAGCTTCCAGAAGGTTTAGATGAATTCTTAAAAAACATGAGTTTTTAGAAAATGTGATTTATTTCATAAATGGAATCAACTAACTATGCACATTCTACGTAATAAGGACTTTCTATAGTTTGCGCATGCGTCCGGAAATAAGAAAAGCTTCCATCCGCAAGTTTTTTAAGACCACGGCTACTAGAAGGTTTACATGATTTCTTAAAAAACACGAGTTTTTAGAAAATGTGATTTATTTCATAAATGGAATCAACAAAGTATGCACATTCTATGTAGTAACGACTTTCTATAGTTTGCGCATGCGTCCGGAAATAAGAAAAGCTTACTTCCTCAAGTTTTTTAAAATCATAGCTTCTAGAAGGTTTACATGATTTCTTAAAAAACACGAGTTTTTAGAAAATGTCATTTATTTCATAAATGGAATCAACAGAGTATGCACATTTTATGTAATAACGACTTTCTAAAGTTTGCGCATGCATCCGGAAATAAGAAAAGCTTACTTCCGCCAGTTTTTTAAAATCACAGCTTCTAGAAGGTTTACATGATTTCTTAAAACAGATGAGTTTTTAGAAAATGTGATTTATTTCATAAATGGAATCAACAAAGTATGCACATTCTATGTCATAACGACTTTCTATAGTTTGCGCATGCGCAAACTATGCACATTCTACATAATAACGACTTTCTATAGTTTGCACATGCGTCCGGAAATAAGAAAAGCTTAATTCCCCCATTTTTTTAAATTCACAGCTTCTAGAAGGTTTACTTGAATTCTTAAAAAACATGAGTGTTTAGAAAATGTGATTTATTTCATAAATGGAATCAACAAAGTATGCACATTCTATGTAGTAACGACTTTCTATAGTTTGCGCATGCGTCCGGAAATAAGAAAAGCTTACTTCAGCCAATTTTTTAAAATCATAGCTTCTAGAAGGTTTACATGATTTCTTAAAAAACACGAGTTTTTATAAAATGTCATTTATTTCATAAATGGAATCGACAAAGTATGCACATTCTACGTCATAACATTTTCTATAGTTTGCGCATCCATCCGGAAATTAGAAAAGCTTAATTCCCCCCGTTTTTTAAAATCACAGCTTCTAGAAGGTTTACATGATTTCTTAAAAAACAGGAGTTTTTAGAAAATGTGATTTATTTCATAAATGGAATCAACAAACTAAGCACATTCTACGTAATAACGACTTTCTGTAGTTTGCACATGCGTCCGGAAATAAGAAAAGCTTCCTTCGGCCAGTTTTTTAAAACCACAGCTTCTAGAAGGTTTACATGATTTCTTAAAAAACAAGTTTTTAGAAAATGTGATTTATTTCATAAATAGAATCAAAAAATTATGCACATTCTATGTAATAACGACTTTCTAAAGTTTTTGCATGCGTCCGGAAATAAGAAAATCTTACTTCCGCCAGTTTTCTAAAATCACAGCTTCTAGAAGGTTTGCATGATTTCTTAAAACACACGAGTTTTTAGAAAATGTGATTTATTTCATAAATGGAATCAAAAAAGTATGCACATTCTATGTCATAACGACTTTCTATAGTTTGTGCATGTGCAAACTAAGCACATTCTACATAATAACGACTTTCTATAGTTTGCGCATGCGTCCGGAAATAAGTAAAGCTTACTTACCCCCTTTTTTTAAATTCACACCTTCTAGAAGGTTTAGATGAATTCTTAAAAAACACGAGTTTTTAGAAAATGTGATTTATTTCATAAATGGAATCAGCAAAGTTTTAACATTCTACGTCATAACGAATTTCTATAGTTTGCGCATGCGTCCGGAAATAAGAAAAGCTTAATTTCCCCCGTTTCTTAAAATCACAGCTTCTAGAAGGTTTACATGATTTCTTAAAAAACACGAGTTTTTAGAAAATGTGATTTATTTCATAAATGGAATCAACAAAGTATGCACATTCTATGTCATAACAACTTTCTATAGTTTGCGCATGCACAAACTATGCACATTCTACATGATAACGACTTTCTATAGGTTGCGCATGCGTCCGGAAATAAGAAAAGCTTACTTCCCCCCTTTTTTTAAATTCACAGCTTCTAGAAGGTTTAGATGAATTCTTAAAAAACATTAGTTTTTAGAAAATGTGATTTATTTCATAAATGGAATCAACAAACTATGCACATTCTACGTAATAACGACTTTCTATAGTTTGCGCATGCATCCGAAAATAAGAAAAGCTTACTTCCGCAAGTTTTTTAAAACCACATCTTCTAGAAGGTTTACATGATTTCTTAAAAACATGAGTTTTTAGAAAATGTGATTTATTTCATAAATGGAATCAGCAAAGTATGCACATTCTATGTAATAACGACTTTCTAAAGTTTGCGCATGCGTCCGGAAATAAGAAAAGCTTACTTCCCCACTTTTATTAAATTCATAGCTTCTAGAAGGTTTAGATGAATTATTAAAAAACATGATTTTTTAGAAAATGTCATTTATTTCATGAATGGAATCAACAAAGTATGCACATTCTACGTCATAACAACTTTCTATAGTGTGCGCATGCGTCCGGAAATAAGAAAAGCTTAATTCCCCGCGTTTTTTAAAATCACAGCTTCTAGAAAGTTTACATGATTTCTTAAAAAACATGAGTTTTTAGAAAATGTGATTTATTTCATAAATGGAATCAACAAACTAAGCACATTCTACATAATAACGACTTTCTATAGTTTACGCATGCGTCCGGAAATAAGAAAGCTTCCTTCCGCCAGTTTTTTAAAACCACAGCTTCTATAAGGTTTACATGATTTCTTAAAAAACACGAGTTTTTAGAAAATGTGATTTATTTCATAAATGGAATAAACAAAGTATGCACATTCTACGTAGTAACGACTTTCTATAGTTTGCGCATGCGTCCGGAAATAAGAAAAGCTTAATTCCCCCTGTTTTTTAAAATCACAGCTTCTAGAAGGTTTACATGATGTCTTAAAAAACACGAGTTTTTAGGAAATGTCATTTATTTCATAAATGGAATCAACAAAGTATGAACATTCTATGTCATAATGACTTTCTATAGTTTGCGCATGCGCAAACTATGCGCAGTCTACGTAATAACAACTTTCTATAGTTTGCGCATGCGTCCGGAAATAAGAAAAGCTTTCTTCCCCCCTTTTTTTAAATTCACAGCTTCTAGAAGGTTTAGATGAATTCTTAAAAAACACAAGTTTTTATAAAATGTGATTTATTTCATAAATAGAATCAACAAACTATGCACATTCTACGTAATAACGACTTTCTATAGTTTCCGCATGCGTCCGGAAAAAAGAAAAGCTTACTTCCACCAGTTTTTTAAAATCACAGCTTCTAGAAGGTTTACATGATTTCTTAAAACGCACGAGTTTTTAGAAAATGTGATTTATTTCATAAATGGAATCAACAAAGTATGCACATTCTATGTCATAACGACTTTCTATAGTTTGCGCATGCGGAAACTATGCACATTCTACGTAATAACGACTTTCTATATTTTGCGCATGCGTCCGGAAATAAGAAAAGCTTACTTCCCCCCTTTTTTTAAATTCACAGCTTCTAGAAGGTTTAGATGAATTCTTAAAAAACACGTGTTTTTAGAAAATGTGATTTATTTCATAAATGGAATCAACAAGGTTTGCACATTCTACATCATAACGACTTTCTATAGTTTGCGCATGCGTCTGGAAATAAGAAAAGCTTAATTCCGCCCGTTTTTTAAAATCACAGCTTCTAGAAGGTTTACATGATTTCTTAAAAAACACGATTTTTTAGAAAATGTGATTTATTTCATAAATGGAATCAACAAACTAAGCAAATTCTACGTAATAACGACTTTCTATAGTTTGCACATGCGTCCGAAAATAAGAAAAGCTTCCTTCGGCCAGTTTTTTAAAACCACAGCTTCTAGAAGGTTTACATGATTTCTTAAAAAACAAGTTTTTAGAAAATGTGATTTATTTCATAAATGGAATGAACAAAGTATGCACATTCTATGTCATAACAACTTTCTATAGTTTGTGCATGCGCAAACTAAGCACATTCTACATAGTAACGACTTTCTATAGTTTGCGCATGCGTCCGGAAATAAGAAAAGCTTAATTCCCCCTGTTTTTTAAAATCACAGCTTCTAGAAGGTTTACATGATGTCTTAAAAAACACGAGTTTTCAGGAAATGTGATTTAGTTCATAAATAAAATCAACAAACTATGCACATTCTACGTGATAACGACTTTCTATAGTTTGCGCATGTGTCCGGAAATAAGAAAAGCTTACTTCCCCGCTTTTTTTAAATTCACAGCTTCTAGAAGGTTTAGATGAATTCTTAAAAAACATGAGTTTTTAGAAAATGTGATTTATTTCATAAATGGAATCAACAAACTATGCACATTCTACGTAATAATGACTTTCTATAGTTTGCGCATGCGTCTGTAAATAAGAAAAGCTTACTTCCGCAAGTTTTTTAAAACCACAGCTTCTAGAAGGTTTACATGATTTCTTAAAAAACACGAGATTTTAGAAAATGTGATTTATTTCATAAATGGAATCAACAAAGTATGCACATTATATGTAATAACGACTTTCTAAAGTTTGCGCATGCGACCGAAAATAAGAAAAGCTTACTTCCGCCAGTTTTTTAAAATCAGAGCTTCTAGAGGGTTTACATGATTTCTTAAAAAACACGAGATTTTAGAAAATGTGATTTATTTAATAAATGGAATCAACAAAGTATACACATTATATGTAATAACGACTTTCTAAAGTTTGCGCATGCGTCCAGAAATAAGAAGAGCTTACTTCCCCCCTTTTATTAAATTCACAGCTTCTAGAAGGTTTAGATGAATTCTTAAAAAATATGATTTTTTAGAAAATGTCATTTATTTCATGAATGGAATCAACAAAGTATGCACATTCTACGTCATGACAACTTTCTATAGTTTGCGCATGCGTCCAGAAATAAGAAAAGCTTAATTCCCCCTGTTTTTTAAAATCACAGCTTCTAGAAGGGTTACATGATTTCTTAAAAAACACGAGTTTTTAGAAAATGTGATTTATTTCATAAATGGAATCAACAAACTAAGCACATTCTACATAATAACGACTTTCTATAGTTTACGGATGCGTCCGGAAATAAGAAAAGCTTCCTTCCGCCAGTTTTTTAAAACCACAGCTTCTAGAAGGTTTACATGATTTGTTAAAAAACACGAGTTTTTAGAAAATGTGATTTATTTCATAAATGGAATCAACAAAGTATGCACATTCTACGTAGTAACGAATTTCTATAGTTTGCGCATGCGTCCGAAAATAAGAAAAGCTTAATTCCCCCGTGTTTTAAAATCACAGCTTCTAGAAGGTTTACATTATGTCTTAAAAAACACGAGTTTTTAGGAAATGTGATTTATTTCATAAATGGAATCAACAAAGTATGAACATTCTATGTCAATATGACTTTATATAGTTTGCGCATGCGCAAACTATGCACATTCTACGTAATAACAACTTTCTATATTTTACGCATGCGTCCGGAAATAAGAAAAGCTTACTTACCCCCTTTTTTTAAATTCACAGCTTCTAGAAGGTTTAGATGAATTCTTAAAAAACACGAGTTTTTAGAAAATGTGATTTATTTCATAAATAGAATCAACAAACTATGCACATTCTACGTAATAACGACTTTCTATAGTTTCCGCATGCGTCTGGAAATAAGAAAAGCTTACTTCCGCCAGTTTTTTAAAATCACAGCTTCTAGAAGGTTTACATGATTTCTTAAAACACATGAGTTTTTAGAAAATGTGATTTATTTCATAAATGGAATCAACAAAGTATGCACATTCTATGTCATAACGACTTTCTATAGTTTGCGCATGCGGAAACTATGCACATTCTACGTAATAACGACTTTCTATAGTTTGCGCATGCGTCCGGAAATAAGAAAAGCTTACTTCCCCCCTTTTTTTAAATTCACAGCTTCTAGAAGGTTTGGATGAATTCTTAAAAAACATCAGTTTTTAGAAAATGTGATTTATTTCATAAATAGAATCAACAAAGTTTGCACATTCTACGTCATAACGACTTTCTATAGTTTGCGCATGCGTCCAGAAATAAGAAAAGCTTAATTCCCCCCGTTTTTTAAAATCACAGCTTCTAGAAGGTTTACATGATTTCTTAAAAAACACGAGTTTTTAGAAAATGTGATTTATTAAATCAATGGAATCAACAAAGTAAGCACATTCTATGTCATAACGACTTTCTATAGTTTGACATGCGCAAACTATGCACATTCTACGTGATAACGACTTTCTATAGTTTGCGCATGCATCTGGAAATAAAAAAAGCTTACTTCCCCCCTTTTTTTAAATTCACAGCTTCTAGAACGTTTAGATGAATTCTTAAAAAACGCGAGTTTTTAGAAAATGTGATTTATTTCATAAATGGAATCAACAAACTATGCACATTCTACGTAATAACGACTTTCTATAGTTTGCGCATGCGTCCGGAAATAAGAAAAGCTTCCTTCCTCAAGTTTTTTAAGACCACGGCTTCTAAAGGTTTACATGATTTCTTAAAAAACATGAGTTTTTAGAAAATGTGATTTATTTCATAAATGGAATCAACAAAGTATGCACATTCTATGTAGTAACGACTTTCTATAGTTTGCGCATGCATCCGGAAATAAGAAAAGCTTACTTCCGCTAAATTTTTAAAATCATAGCTTCTAGAAGGTTTACATGATTTCTTAAAAAACACGAGTTTTTAGAAAATGTAATTTATTTCATAAATGGAATCAAAAAAGTATGCACATTCTATGTAATAACGACTTTCTAAAGTTTGCGCATGCGTCCGGAAATAAGAAAAGCTTACTTCCGCCCGTTTTTTAAAATCACAACTTCTAGAAGGTTTACATGATTTCTTAAAACAGACGAGTTTTTGGAAAATGTGATTTATTTCATAAATGGTATCAACAAAGTATGCACATTCTATGTCATAACGACTTTCTATAGTTTGCGCATGCGCAAATTATGCACATTCTACGTAATAACGACTTTCTATAGTTTGCGCATGCGTCCGGAAATAAGAAAAGCTTACTTCCCTCCTTTTTTTAAATTCACAGCTTCTAGAAGGTTTAGATGAATTCTTAAAAAACACGAGTTTTTAGAAAATGTGATTTATTTCTTATATGGAATCAACAAAGTTTGAACATTCTACGTCATAACGACTTTCTATAGTTTGCGCATGCGTTCGGAAATAAGAAAAGCTTAATTCTCCCCGTTTTTTAAAATCACAGCTTCTAGAAGGTTTACATGATTTCTTAAAAACCAAGATTTTTTAGAAAATGTGATTTATTTCATAAATGGAATCAACAAAGTATGCACATTCTATGTCATAACGACTTTCTATAGTTTGCGCATGCGCAAACAATGCACATTCTACGTGATAACGACTTTCTAAGAAATGGTTACTTCCGCCTGTTTTTTAAAACCACAACTTATAGAAGGTTTACATGATTTCTTAAATAACATGAGTTTTTACAAAATGTGATTTATTTCATAAATGGAATCAACAAAGTATGCAAATTCTATGTAATAACGAATTTCAAAAGTTTGCGCATGCGTCCGGAAATAAGAAAAGCTTACTTCCGCCAGTTTTTTAAAATCACTGCTTCTAGAAGGTTTACATGATTTCTTAAAACACACGAGTTTTTAGAAAATGTGATTTATTTCATCAATGGAATCAACAAAGTAAGCACATTCTATGTCTTAACGACATTATATAGTTTGCGCATGCGCAAACTATGCACATTCTACGTAATAACGACTTTCTATGGTTTGCGTATGCGTCCGGAAATAAGAAAAGCTTACTTCCACCCTTTTTTTAAATTCATAGCTTTTAGAAGGTTTAGATGAATTCTTAAAAAACACAAGTTTTTAGAAAAAGTGATTTATTTCATAAATGGAATCAACAAAGTTTGCACATTCTACGTCATAACGACTTTCTATAGTTTGCACATGCGTCCGGAAATAAGAAAAGCTTAATTCCCCCCGTTTTTTAAAATCACAGCTTCTAGAAGGTTTACATGATTTCTTAAAAAACACGATTTTTTAGAAAATGTGATTTATTTCATAAATGGAATCAACAAAGTATGCACATTCTATGTCATAATGACTTTCTATAGTTTGCGCATGCGCAAACTATGTACATTCTACGTGATAACGACTTTCTATAGTTTGCGCATGTGTCCGGAAATAAGAAAAGCTTACTTCCCCCCTTTTTTTAAATTCACAGCATCCAGAAGGTTTAGATGAATTCTTAAAAAACATGACACATGCGCAAACTATGCACATTCTACGTGATAATGACTTTCTATAGTTTGCGCATGTGTCCGGAAATAAGAAAAGCTTACTTCCCCCCTTTTTTTAAATTCACAGCTTCTAGAAGGATTAGATGAATTCTTAAAAAACATGAGTTTTTAGAAAATGTGATTTATTTCATAAATGGAATCAACAAACTATGCAAATTCTACGTAATAATGACTTTCTATAGTTTGCGCATGCGTCTGTAGATAAGAAAAGCTTACTTCCGCAAGTTTTTTAAAACCACAGCTTCTAGAAGGTTTACATGATTTCTTAAAAAACACAAGTTTTTAGAAAATGTGATTTATTTCATAAATGGAATCAACAAAGTATGCACATTCTATTTAATAACGACTTTCCAAAGTTTGTGCATGCGTCCGGAAATAAGAAAAGCTTACTTCCCCCCTTTTTTTAAATTCACAGCTTCTAAACGGTTTAGATGAATTCTTAGAAAACACGAGTTTTAAGAAAATGTGATTTATTTCATAAATGGAATCAACAAAGTATGCACATTCTACGTAGTAACGACTTTCTATAGTTTGCACATGCGTCCGGAAATAAGAAAAGCTTAATTCCCCACGTTTTTTAAAATCATAGCTTCTAGAAGGTTTACATGATTTCTTAAAAAACAGAAGTTTTTAGAAAATGTGATTTATTTCATAAATGGAATCAACAAAGTATGCACATTCTACGTCATAACAACATTCTATAGTTTGCGCATCCGTCCGGAAATAAGAAAAGCTTAATTCCCCCCGTTTTTTAAATTCACAGCTTCTAGAAGGTTTAGATGAATTCTTAAAAAACACGAGTTTTTAGAAAATGTGATTTCTTTCATAAATGGAATCAAAAAAACTATGCACATTCTACGTAATAACGACTTTCTATAGTTTGCGCATGCGTCCAGAAATAAGAAAAGCTTACTTCCCCCCTTTTTTTAAATTCACAGCTTCTAGAAGGTTTAAATGATTTCTTAAAAAACATGAGTTTTTCGGAAATGCAATTTATTTCATAAATGGAATCAACAAAGTATGCACATTCTATGTCATAACGACTTTCTATAGTTTGCGCATGCGCAAACTATGTAAATTCTACGTAATAACAACTTTCTATAGTTTGCGCATGCGTCCGGAAATAAGAAAAGCTTACTTCCCCCCTTTTTTTAAATTCACAGCTTCTAGAAGGTTTAGATGAATTCTTAAAAAACACGAGTTTTTGGAAAATGTGATTTATTTCATAAATGGAATCAACAAACTATGCACATTCTACATAATAATGACTTTCTATAGTTTGCGCATGCGTCCGTAAATAAGAAAAGCTTACTTCCGCCAGTTTTTTAAAACCACAGCTTCTAGAAGGTTTGCATGATTTCTTAAAACACACGAGTTTTTGGAAAATGTGATTTATTTCATAAATGGAATCAACAAAGTATGCACATTCTATGTAATAACGACTTTCTAAAGTTTGCGCATGCTTCCGGCAATAAGAAAAGATTACTTCCGCCAGTTTTTTAAAATCACAGCTTCTAGAAGGTTTACATGATTTCTTAAAACACACGAGTTTTTAGAAAATGTGATTTATTTCATAAATGGAATCAACAAGGTATGCACATTCTATGTCATAACGAATTTCTATGGTTTGAGCATGCGCAAACTATGCACATTCTACATAATAACGACTTTCTATACTTTGCGCATGCGTCCAGAAATAAGAAAAGCTTACTTCCCCCCTTTTTTTAAATTCACAGCTTCTAGAAGGTTTAGATGAATTCTTAAAAAACACGAGTTTTTAGAAAATGTGATTTATTTCATAAATGGAATCAATAAATTTTGCACATTCTACGTCATAACGACTTTCTATAGTTTGCGCATGCGTCCGGAAATAAGAAAAGCTTAATTCCCCCCGTTTTTTAAAATCACAGCTTCGAGAAGGTTTACATGATTTCTTAAAAAACATGAGTTTTTAGAAAATGTGATTTATTTCATAAATGGAATCAACAAAGTATGCACATTCTATGTCATAACGACTTTCTATAGTTTGCGCATGCGCAAACTATGCACATTCTACGTGATAACGACTTTCTATAGTTTGCGCATGCGTCCGGAAATAAGAAAAGCTTACTTCCCCCCTTTTTTTAAATTCACAGCTTCTAGAAGCTTTAGATGAATTCTTAAAAAACATGAGTTTTTAGAAAATGTGATTTATTTAATAAATGGAATCAACAAACTATGCATATTCTATGTAATAACGACTTTCTATAGTTTGCGCATGCGTCCGGAAATAAGAAAAGCTTACTTCCGCCAGTTTTTTAAAAGCACAGCTTCTAGAAGTTTTACATGATTTCTTTAAAAACACGAGTTTTTAGTAAATGTGATTTATTTCATAAATGGAATCAACAAACTATGCAAATTCTATGTAATAACGACTTTCTAAAGTTTGCGCATGCGTCCGGATATAAGAAAAGCTTACTTCCCCTATTTTTTTAAATTCATAGCTTCTAGAAGGTTTAGATGAATTCTTAAAAAACATGAGTTTTCATAAAATGTGATTTATTTCATCAATGGAATCAACAAAGTATTCACATTCTACGTCATAACAACTTTCTATAGTTTGCGGATACGTCCGGAAATAAGAAAAGCTTAATTCCGCCAGTTTTTTAAAATCACAGCTTCTAGAAGGTTTACATGAGTTCTTAAAAAACATGAGTTTTTAGAAAATGTGATTTATTTCATAAATGGACTCAACAAACTAAGCACATTCTACGTAATAACGACTTTCTATAGTTTGCACATGCGTCCGGAAATAAGAAAAGCTTCCTTCCACCAGTTTTTTAAAACCACAGCTTCTAGAAGGTTTACATGATTTCTTAAAAAAAAAGTTTTTAGAAAATGTGATTTATTTCATAAATGGAATCAACAAAGTATGGAAATTCTACGTCATAAAACCTTTCTATAGTTTGCGCATCCGTTCGGAAATAAGAAAAGCTTAATTCCCCCCGTTTTTTAAAATCACAGCTTCTAGAAGGTTTACATGATTTCTTAAAAAACACGAGTTTTTAGAAAATGTGATTTATTTCATAAATGGAATCAAGAAAGTATGCAAATTCTATGTAATAACAACTTTCGAAAGTTTGCGCATGCGTCCGGAAATAAGAAAAGCTTACTTCCGCCAGTTTTTTAAAATCACAGCTTCTAGAAGGTTTACATGATTTCTTAAAAACCACGAGTTTTTAGAAAATGTGATTTATTTTTTAAATGGAATCAACAAAGTATGCACATTCTATGTCATAACGACTTTCTATAGTTTGTGCATGCTCAAACTATGCACATTCTATGTAATAACGACTTTCTATAGTTTGCGCATGCGTCCGGAATTAAGAAAGCTTACTTCCCCCCTTTTTTTAAATTCACAGCTTCTAGAAGGTTTAGATGAACTCTTAAAAAACATGAGCTTTTAGAAAATGTGATTTATTTCATAAATGGAATCAACAAACTATGCAAATTCTACGTAATAATGACTTTCTATAGTTTGCGCATGCGTCTGTAGATAAGAAAAGCTTACTTCCGCAAGTTTTTTAAAACCACAGCTTCTAGAAGGTTTACATGATTTCTTAAAAAACATGAGTTTTTAGAAAATGTGATTTATTTCATAAATGGAATCAACAAAGTATGCACATTCTATGTCATAACGACTTTCTATAGTTTGCCCATGCGCAAACTATGCACATTCTACGTGATAACGACTTTCTATAGTTTGCGCATGCGTCCGGAAATAAGAAAAGCTTACTTCCCCCTTTTTTTTAAATTCACAGCTTCTAGAAGGTTTAGATGAATTCTTAAAAAACACGAGTTTTTAGAAAATGTGATTTATTTCATAAATGGAATCAACAAAGTTTGCACATTCTACGTCATAACGACTTTCTATAGTTTGCGCATGCGTCCGGAAATAAGAAAAGTTTAATTCCCCCTGTTTTTTGAAATCACAGCTTTTAGAAGGTTTACATGATTTCTTAAAAAACACGAGTTTTCAGAAAATGTGATTTATTTCATAAATGGAATCAACAAAGTATGCACATTCTATGTAATAACGACTTTCTATAGTTTGCGCATGCGTCCGGAAATAAGAAAAGCTTACTTCCCCCCTTTTACTAAATTCACAACTTCTAGAAGGTTTAGATGAATTCTTAAAAAACATGATTTTTTAGAATATGTCATTTATTTCATGAATGGAATCAACAAAGTATGCACATTCTACGTCATAACAACTTTCTATAGTTTGCGCATGCGTCCGAAAATAAGAAAAGCTTAATTCCCCCCGTTTTTTAGAATCACAGCTTCTAGAAGGTTTACATGATTTCTTAAAAGACACGAGTTTTTAGAAAATGTGATTTATTTCATAAATGGAATCAACAAACTAAGCACATTCTACGTCATAACGACTTTCTATAGTTTGTGCATGCGTCCAGAAATAAGAAAAGTTTAATTCCCCCTGTTTTTTGAAATCACAGCTTCTAGAAGGTTTATATGATTTCTTAAAAAACACGAGTTTTTAGAAAATGTGATTTATTTCATAAATGGAATCAACAAAGTATGCACATTCTACGTAGTAACGACTTTCTATAGTTTGCGCATGCGTCCGGAAATAAGAAAAGCTTAATTCCCCCCGTTTTTTAAAATCACAGCTTCTAGAAGGTTTACATGATGTCTTAAAAAATACGAGTTTTTAGGAAATGTGATTTATTTCATAAATGGAATCAAAAAATTATGAACATTCTATGTCATAACGACTTTCTATAGTTTGTGCATGCGCAAACTATGCACATTCTACGTAATAACAACTTTCTATAGTTTGCGCATTTGTCCGGAAATAAGAAAAGCTTACTTCCCCCATTTTTTTAAATTCACAGCTTCTAGAAGGTTTAGATGAATTCTTAAAAAACACGAGTTTTTAGAAAATGTGATTTATTTCATAAACAGTATCAACAAACTATGCACATTCTACGTAATAACGACTTTCTATAGTTTCCGCATGCGTCCGGAAATAAGAAAAGCTTACTTCCGCCAGTTTTTTAAAATCACAGCTTCTAGAAGGTTTACATGATTTCTTAAAACACACGAGTTTTTAGAAAATGTGATTTATTTCATAAATGGAATCAACAAAGTATGCACATTCTATGTCATAACGACTTTCTATAGTTTGCGAATGCGCAAACTATGCACATTCTACATAATAACGACTTTCTATAGTTTGCGCATGCGTCCGGAAATAAGAAAAGCTTACTTCCCCCCTTTTTTTAAATTCACAGCTTCTAGAAGGTTTAGATGAATTCTTAAAAAACACGAGTTTTTAGAAAATGTGATTTATTTCATAAATGGAATCAACAAAGTTTGCACATTCTATGTCATAACGACTTTCTATAGTTTGCGCATGCGTCCGGAAATAAGAAAAGCTTAATTCCCCCCGTTTTTTAAAATCACAGCTTCTAGAAGGTTTACATGATTTCTTAAAAAACACGAGTTTTTAGAAAATGTGATTTATTTCATCAATGGAATCAACAAAGTAAGCACATTCTATGTCATAACGACTTTCTATAGTTTGCGCTTGCGCAAACTATGCACATTCTACGTAATAACGACTTTCTATAGTTTGCACATGCGTCCGGAAATAAGAAAAGCTTCCTTCCGCCAGTTTTTAAAACCACAGCTTCTAGAAGGTTTACATGATTTCTTAAAAAACACGAGTTTTTAGAAAATGTGATTTATTTCATAAATGGAATCAACAAAGTATGCACATTCTAGGTAGTAACGACTTTCCATAGTTTGCGCATGCGTCTGGAAATAAGAAAAGCTTAATTCCCCCCGTTTTTTAAAATCACAGCTTCTAGAAGGTTTACATGATGTCTTAAAAAACACCAGTTTTTAGGAAATGTGATTTATTTCATAAATGGAATCAACAAAGTATGCACATTCTATGTCATAACAACTTTCTATAGTTTGCGCATGCTCAAACTATGCACATTCTACGTAATAAAAACTTTCTATAGTTTGCGCATGCGTCCGGAAATAAGAAAAGCTTACTTCCCCCCTTTTTTTAAATTCACAGCTTCTAGAAGGTTTAAATGAATTCTTTAAAAACACGAGTTTTTAGAAAATGTGATTTATTTCATAAATAGAACCAACAAACTATGCACATTCTACGTAATAACGACTTTGTATAGTTTCCGCATGCATCCGGAAATAAGAAAAGCTTACTTCCGCCAGTTTTTTAAAATCACAGCTTCTAGAAGGTTTACATGATTTCTTAAAACACACGAGTTTTTAGAAAATGTGATTTATTTCATCAATGGAATCAACAAAGTAAGCACATTCTATGTCATAACGACATTCTATAGTTTGCGCATGCGCAAACTATGCACATTCTAATAATAACGACTTTCTATGGTTTGCGCATGCGTCTGGAAATAAGAAAAGCTTACTTCCCCCCTTTTTTTCAATTCATAGCTTTTAGAAGGTTTAGATGAATTCTTAAAAAACACGAGTTTTTAGAAAAAGTGATTTATTTCATAAATGGAATCAACAAAGTTTGCACATTCTACGTGATAACGACTTTCTATAGTTGCACATGCGTCCGGAAATAAGAAAAGCTTAATTCCCCCCGTTTTTTAAAATCACAGCTTCTAGAAGGTTTACATGATTTCTTAAAAAACACGATTTTTTAGAAAATGTGATTTATTTCATAAATGGAATCAAGAAAGTATGCACATTCTATGTCATAATGACTTTCTATAGTTTGCGCATGCGCAAACTATGTACATTCTACGTGATAACGAATTTCTATAGTTTGCGCATGTGTCCGGAAATAAGAAAAGCTTACTTCCCCCCTTTTTTTAAATTCACAGCATCCAGAAGGTTTAGATGAATTCTTAAAAAACATGACACATGCGCAAACTATGCACATTCTACGTGATAACGACTTTCTATAGTTTGCGCATGTGTCCGGAAATAAGAAAAGCTTACTTCCCCCCTTTTTTTAAATTCACAGCTTCTAGAAGGATTAGATGAATTCTTAAAAAACATGAGTTTTTAGAAAATGTGATTTATTTCATAAATGGAATCAACAAACTATGCAAATTCTACGTAATAATGACTTTCTATAGTTTGCGCATGCGTCTGTAGATAAGAAAAGCTTACTTCCGCAAGTTTTTTAAAACCACAACTTCTAGAAGGTTTACATGATTTCTTAAAAAACACAAGTTTTTAGAAAATGTGATTTATTTCATAAATGGAATCATCAAAGTATGCACATTCTATGTAATAACGACTTTCCAAAGTTTGTGCATGCGTCCGGAAATAAGAAAAGCTTACTTCCCACCTTTTTTTAAATTCACAGCTTCTAGAAGGTTTAGATGAATTCTTAAAAACACGAGTTTTTAGAAAATGTGATTTGATTCATAAATGGAATCAACAACGTATGCACATTCTACGTCATAACAACTTTCTATAGTTTGCGCATGCGCCCAAAAATAAGAAAAGCTTACTTCCCCCCTTTTTTTAAATTCACAGCTTCTAGAAGGTTTAGATGAATTCTTAAAAAACACGAGTTTTTAGAAAATATGATTTTTTTCATAAATGGAATCAACAAACTATGCACATTCTACGTAATAACGACTTTCTATAGTTTGCTCATACGTCCGGAAATAAGAAAAGCTTCCTTCCGCAAGTTTTTTAAAACCACAGCTTCTAGAAGGTTTACATGATTTCTTAAAAAACACGAGTTTTTAGAAAATGTGATTTATTTCACAAATAGTATCAACAAAGTATGCAAATTCTATGTAATAACGACTTTCGAAAGTTTGCGCATGCGTCCGGAAATAAGAAAAGCTTACTTCCGCCAGTTTTTTAAAATCACAGCTTCTAGAAGGTTTACATGATTTCTTAAAAACCACGAGTTTTTAGAAAATGTGATTTATTTTTTAAATGGAATCAACAAAGTATGCACATTCTATGTCATAACGACTTTCTATAGTTTGTGCATGCGCAAACTATGCACATTCTATGTAATAACGACTTTCTATAGTTTGCGCATGCGTCCGGAATTAAGAAAAGCTTACTTCCCCCCTTTTTTTAAATTCACAGCTTCTAGAAGGTTTAGATGAATTCTTAAAAAACACGAGTTTTTAGAAAATGTGATTTATTTCATAAATGGAATCAACACAGTTTTCACATTCTACGTCATAACGACTTTCTATACTTTGCGCATACGTCCGGAAATAAGAAAAGCTTAATTCCCCCCGTTTTTTAAAATCAAAGCTTCTAAAAGGTTTACATGATTTCTTAAAAAACACGAGTTTTTGGAAAATGTGATTTATTTCATAAATGGAATCAACAAAGTATGCACATTCTATGTCATAACGAATCTCTATATTTTGCGCATGCGCAAACTATGCACATTCTACGTGATAACGACTTTCTTTAGTTTGCGCATACGTCCGGAAATAAGAAAAGCTTACTCCCCCCCTTTTTTTAAATTCACATCTTCTAGAAGGTTTAGATGAATTCTTAAAAAACATGAGTTTTTAGAAAATGTGATTTATTTCATAAATGGAATCAACAAACTATGCACATTCTACGTAATAACGACTTTTTATAGTTTGCGCATGCGTCCGGAAATAAGAAAAGCTTCCTTCCGCAAGTTTTTTAAGACCACGGCTTCTAGAAGGTTTACATGATTTCTTAAAAAATATGAGTTTTTAGAAAATGTGATTTATTTCATAAATGGAATCAACAAAGCATGCACATTCTATGTAGTAACGACTTTCTAAAGTTTGCGCATGCGTCCGAAAATAAGAAAAGCTTACTTCCGCCAGTTTTTTAAAATCACGGCTTCTAGAAGGTTTACATGATTTCTTAAAACAGACGAGTTTTTAGAAAATGTGATTTATTTCATAAATGGTATCAACAAAGTATGCACACTCTATGTCATAACGATTTTCTATAGTTTGCGCATTCGCACACTATGCACATTCTACGTAATAACGACTTTCTATAGTTTGCTCATGCGTCCGGAAATAAGAAAAGCTTACCTCCCCCATTTTTTTAAATTCACAGCTTCTAGAAGGTTTAGATGAATTCTTAAAAAACACGAGTTTTTGGAAAATGTGATTTATTTCATTAATGGAATCAACAAAGTTTGCACATTCTACGTCATAACGACTTTCTATAGTTTGTGCATGCGTCCGGAAATAAGAAAAGCTTAATTCCCCCCGTTTTTTAAAATCACAACTTCTAGAAGGTTTACATGATTTCTTAAAAAACACGAGTTTCTAGAAAATGTGATTTATTTCATAAATAGAATCAACAAAGTATGCACATTCTATGTCATAACAACTTTCTATAGTTTGCGGATGCGCAAACTATGCACGTTCTACAGTTTGCGGATGCGCAAACTATGCACGTTCTACGTGATAACGACTTTCTATAGTTTGCTCATGCGTCCGGAAATAAGAAAAGCTTACCTCCCCCATTTTTTTAAATTCACAGCTTCTAGAAGGTTTAGATGACTTCTTAAAAACACGAGTTTTTAGAAAATTTCTTTTAAGTCATAAATGGAATCAACAAAGTATGCACATTCTATGTCATAACAACTTTCTATAGTTTACGCATGTGTCCGGAAATAAGAAAAGCTTACTTCCCCCCTTTTTTTAAATTCACAGCTTCTAGAAGGTTTAGATGAATTCTTGAAAAACACGAGTTTTTAGAAAATGTGATTTATTTCATAAATGGAATCAACAAACTATTCACATTCTACGTAATAACAACTTTCTATAGTTTGCGCATGCGTCTGGAAATAAGAAAAGCTTCCTTCCGCAAGTTTTTTAAAACCACAGCTTCTAAAGGTTTACATGATTTCTTAAAAAACACGAGTTTTTAGAAAATGTGATTTATTTCATAAATGGAATCAACAAAGTATGCACATTCTATGTAATAAAAAACTTTCAAAAGTTTGCGCATGCGTCCGGAAATATGAAAAACTTACTTCTGCCAGTTTTTTAAAATCACAGCTTCTAGAAGGTTTACATGATTTCTTAGAAAACACGAGTTTTTAGAAAATATGATTTATTTCATAAATGGAATCAACAAAGTATGCACATTCTATGTAATAACGACTTTCTAAAGTTTGCGCATGCATCCGGAAATAAGAAAAGCTTACTTCCGCAAGTTTTTTAAAATCATAGCTTCTAGAAGGTTTACATGATTTCTTAAAGCACACGAGTTTTTAGAAAATGTGATTTATTTCATAAATGGAATCAACAAAGTATGCACATTCTATGTCATAACGAATTTCTATAGTTTGTGCATGCGCAAACTACGCACATTCTACGTAATGACGACTTTCTATAGTTTGCGCACGCGTCCGGAAATAAGAAAAGCTTACTTCCCTCCTTTTTTTAAATTCACAGCTTCTAGAAGGTTTAGATGAATTCTTAAAAAACACGAGTTTTTAGAAAATGTGATTTATTTCATAAATGGAATCGACAAAGTTTGAACATTCTACATCATAACGACTTTCTATAAATTGCACATGTGTCCGGAAATAAGAAAAGCTTAATACCCCCGGTTTTTTAAAATCACAGCTTCTAGAAGGTTTAGATGATTTCTTAAAAAACACGAGTTTTTAGAAAATGTGATTTATTTCATAAATGGAATCAACAAAGTATGCACATTCTATGTCATAACGACTTTCTATAGTTTGCGCATGCGCAAACTATGCACATTCTACGTGATAACGACTTTCTTTAGTTTGCGCATGCGTCCGGAAATAAGAAAAGCTTACTTCCCCCCTTTTTTTAAATTCACAGCTTCTAGAAGGTTTAGATGAATTCTTAAAAAACACGAGTTTTTAGAACATGTGATTTATTTCATAAATGGAATCAACAAACTATGCACATTCTACGTGATAACGACTTCCTATAGTTTCCAAATGCATCCGGAAATAAGAAAAGCTTACTTCCGCAAGTTTTTTAAAATCACAGCTTCTAGAAGGTTTACCTGATTTCTTAAAACACACGAGTTTTTAGAAAATGTGATTTATTTCATAAATGGAATCAACAAAGTATGCACATTCTATGTCATAACGACTTTCTATAGTTTGCGCATGTAGAAACTATGCACATTCTACGTAATAACGACTTTCCAAAGCTTGCGCATGCGTCCGGAAATAAGAAAAGCTTATTTCCCCCCCTTTTTTTAAATTCACAGCTTCTAGAAGATTTAGATGAATTCTTAAAAAACACAAATTTTTAGAAAATGTGACTTATTTCATAAATGGAATCAACAAAGTATGCACATTCTACGTCATAACAACTTTCTATAGTTTTCGCATGCGTCCGGAAATAAGAAAAGCTTAATTCCGCCAGTTTTTTACAATCACAGCTTCTAGAATGTTTACATGATTTCTTAAAAAACACGAGTGTTTAGAAAATTTGATTTATTTCATAAATGGAATCAACAAACTAAGCACATTCTATGTAATAACGACTTTCTATAGTTTGCGCATGCGTCCGGAAATAAGAAAAGCTTCCTTCCGCCAGATTTTTAAAACCACAGCTTCTAGAAGGTTTACATGATTTTTGAAAAAACAAGTTTTTAGAAAATGTGATTTATTTCATAAATGGAATCAACAAAGTATGGAAATTCTACATCATAACAACTTTCTATAGTTTGCGCATCCGTTCGGAAATAAGAAAAGCTTAATTCCCCCGGTTTTTTAAAATCACAGCTTCTAGAAGGTTTACATGATTTCTTAAAAAAAAGGAGTTTTTAGAAAATGTGATTTATTTCATAAATCGAATCAACAAAGTATGCAAATTCTATGTAATAACGACTTTCGAAAGTTTGCGCATGCGTCCGGAAATAAGAAAAGCTTACTTCCTCGAGTTTTTTAAAATCACAGCTTCTAGAAGGTTTACATGATTTCTTAAAAACCACGAGTTTTTAGAAAATGTGATTTATTTTTTAAATGGAATCAACAAAGTATGCACATTCTATGTCATAACGACTTTCTATAGTTTGTGCATGTGCAAACTATGCACATTCTATATAATAACGACTTTCTATAGTTTGCGCATGCGTCCGGAATTAAGAAAAGCTTACTTCCCCCCTTTTTTTAAATTCACAGCTTCTAGAAGGTTTAGATGAATTCTTAAAAAACACGAGTTTTTAGAAAATGTGATTTATTTCATAAATGGAATCAACAAATTTTGCACATTCTACGTCATAACGACTTTCTATAGTTTGCGCATGCGTCCGGAAATAAGAAAAGCTTAATTCCCCCCGTTTTTTAAAATCACAGCTTCTAAAAGGTTTACATGATTTCTTAAAAAACACGAATTTTTGGAAAATGTGATTTATTTCATAAATGGAATCAACAAAGTATGCACATTCTATGTCATAACGACTTTCTATAGTTTGCGCATGCGCAAACTATGCACATTCTACGTGATAACGACTTTCTATAGTTTGCGCATGCGTCCGGAAATAAGAAAAGCTTACTACCCCCCTTTTTTTAAATTCACAGCTTCTAGAAGGTTTAGATGAATTCTTAAAAAACACGAGTTTTTAGAACATGTGATTTATTTCATAAATGGAATCAACAAACTATGCACATTCTACGTGATAACGACTTCCTATAGTTTCCAAATGCGTCCGGAAATAAGAAAAGCTTACTTCCCCCATTTTTTTAATTTCACAGCTTCTAGAAGGTTTAGATGAATTCTTAAAAAACACGAGTTTTTGGAAAATGTTATTTATTTCATAAATGGAATCAACAAAATTTGCACATTCTACGTCATAACGACTTTATATAGTTTGCGCATGCGTCCGGAAATAAGAAAAGCTTAATTCCCCCCGTTTTCTAAAATCACAGTTTCTAGAATGTTTACCTGATTTCTTAGAAAACACGGGTTTTTAGAAAATGTGATTTATTTCATAAATGGTATCAACAAAGTATGCAAATTCTATGTAATAACGACTTTCGAAAGTTTGCGCATGCGTCTGGAAATAAGAAAAGCTTACTTCCGCCAGTTTTTTAAATTCACAGCTTCTAGAAGCTTTAGATGAATTCTTAAAAAACACGAGTTTTAGGAAAATGTGATTTATTTCATAAATGGAATCAACAAAGTTTGCACATTCTACGTCATAACGACTTTCTATAGTTTGCACATGCGTCCGGAAATAAGAAAAGCTTAATTCCCCCCGTTTTTTAAAATCACAGCTTCTAGAAAGTTTACCTGATTTCTTAAAAAACACGAATTTTTGGAAAATGTGATTTATTTCATAAATGGAATCAACAAAGTATGCACATTCTATGTCATAACGACTTTCTATAGTTTGCGCATGCGCAAACTATGCACATTCTACGTGATAACGACTTTCTATAGTTTGCGCATGCGTCCGGAAATAAGAAAAGCTTACTACCCCCCTTTTTTTAAATTCACAGCTTCTAGAAGGTTTAGATGAATTCTTAAAAAACACGAGTTTTTAGAACATGTGATTTATTTCATAAATGGAATCAACAAACTATGCACATTCTACGTGATAACGACTTCCTATAGTTTCCAAATGCGTCCGGAAATAAGAAAAGCTTACTTCCCCCATTTTTTTAATTTCACAGCTTCTAGAAGGTTTAGATGAATTCTTAAAAAACACGAGTTTTTGGAAAATGTTATTTATTTCATAAATGGAATCAACAAAATTTGCACATTCTACGTCATAACGACTTTATATAGTTTGCGCATGCGTCCGGAAATAAGAAAAGCTTAATTCCCCCCGTTTTTTAAAATCACAGCTTCTAGAATGTTTACCTGATTTCTTAGAAAACACGGGTTTTTAGAAAATGTGATTTATTTCATAAATGGTATCAACAAAGTATGCAAATTCTATGTAATAACGACTTTCGAAAGTTTGCGCATGCGTCTGGAAATAAGAAAAGCTTACTTCCGCCAGTTTTTTAAATTCACAGCTTCTAGAAGCTTTAGATGAATTCTTAAAAAACACGAGTTTTAGGAAAATGTGATTTATTTCATAAATGGAATCAACAAAGTTTGCACATTCTACGTCATAACGACTTTCTATAGTTTGCACATGCGTCCGGAAATAAGAAAAGCTTAATTCCCCCCGTTTTTTAAAATCACAGCTTCTAGAAAGTTTACCTGATTTCTTAAAAAACACGAATTTTTGGAAAATGTGATTTATTTCATAAATGGAATCAACAAAGTATGCACATTCTATGTCATAACGACTTTCTATAGTTTGCGCATGCGCAAACTATGCACATTCTACGTGATAACGACTTTCTATAGTTTGCGCATGCGTCCGGAAATAAGAAAAGCTTACTACCCCCCCTTTTTTTAAATTCACAGCTTCTAGAAGGTTTAGATGAATTCTTAAAAAACACGAGTTTTTAGAACATGTGATTTATTTCATAAATGGAATCAACAAACTATGCACATTCTACGTGATAACGACTTCCTATAGTTTCCAAATGCGTCCGGAAATAAGAAAAGCTTACTTCCCCCATTTTTTTAATTTCACAGCTTCTAGAAGGTTTAGATGAATTCTTAAAAAACACGAGTTTTTGGAAAATGTTATTTATTTCATAAATGGAATCAACAAAATTTGCACATTCTACGTCATAACGACTTTATATAGTTTGCGCATGCGTCCGGAAATAAGAAAAGCTTAATTCCCCCCGTTTTTTAAAATCACAGCTTCTAGAATGTTTACCTGATTTCTTAGAAAACACGGGTTTTTAGAAAATGTGATTTATTTCATAAATGGTATCAACAAAGTATGCAAATTCTATGTAATAACGACTTTCGAAAGTTTGCGCATGCGTCTGGAAATAAGAAAAGCTTACTTCCGCCAGTTTTTTAAATTCACAGCTTCTAGAAGCTTTAGATGAATTCTTAAAAAACACGAGTTTTTGGAAAATGTGATTTATTTCATAAATGGAATGAACAAAGTTTGCACATTCTACGTCATAACGACTTTCTATAGTTTGCACATGCGTCCGGAAATAAGAAAAGCTTAATTCCCCCCGTTTTTTAAAATCACAGCTTCTAGAAAGTTTACCTGATTTCTTAGAAAACACGAGTTTTTAGAAAATGTGATTGATTTCATAAATAGAATCAACAAAGTATGCACATTCTATGTCATAATGACTTTCTATAGTTTGTGCATGCGCAAACTATGCACGTTCTACGTGATAACGACTTTCTATAGTTTGCGCATGTGTCCTGAAATAAGAAAAGCTTACTTCCCCCCTTTTTTTAAATTCACAGCTTCTAGAAGGTTTAGATGAATTCTTAAAAACACGAGTTTTTAGAAAATGTGATTTAATTCATAAATGGAATCAACAAAGTATGCACATTCTACGTCATAACAACTTTCTATAGTTTCGCATGCGTCCAAAAATAAGAAAAGCTTACTTCCCCCCTTTTTTTAAATTCACAGCTTCTAGAAGGTTTACATGATTTCTTAAAAAACACGAGTTTTTAGAAAATGTTATTTATTTCATAAATGGAATCAACAAAGTATGGATATTATACGTCATAACAACTTTCTATAGTTTGCGCATCCGTTCAGAAATAAGAAAAGCTTAATTCCCCCCGTTTTTTAAAATCACAGCTTCTAGAAGGTTTACCAGATTTCTTAAAAAACACGAGTTTTTAGAAAATGTGATTTATTTCATAAATGGAATCAACAAAGTATGCAAATTCTATGTAATAACGAATTTCGAAAGTTTGCGCATGCGTCTGGAAATAAGAAAAGCTTACTTCCGCCCGTTTTTTAAAATCACAGCTTCTAGAAGGTTTACATGATTTCTTAAAAACCACGAGTTTTTAGAAAATGTGATTTATTTTTTAAATGGAATCAACAAAGTATGCACATTCTATGTCATAATGACTTTCTATAGTTTGTGCATGCGCAAACTATGCACATTCTATGTAATAACGACTTTCTATAGTTTGCGCATGCGTCCGGAATTAAGAAAAGCTTACTTCCCCCCTTTTTTTAAATTCACAGCTTCTAGAAGGTTTAGATGAATTCTTAAAAAACACGAGTTTTTAGAAAATGTGATTTATTTCATAAATGGAATCAACAAATTTTGCACATTCTACGTCATAACAACTTTCTATAGTTTGCGCATGCGTCCGGAAATAAGAAAAGCTTAATTCCCCCCGTTTTTTAAAATCACAGCTTCTAGAAGGTTTACATGATTTCTTAAAAAACACGAGTTTTTAGAAAATGTGATTTATTTCATAAATGGAATCAAAAAAGTTTGCACATTCTACATCATAACGGCTTTCTATAGTTTGCGCATGCGTCCGGAAATAAGAAAAGCTTAATTCCCCCCGTTTTTTAAAATCAAAGCTTCTAGAACGTTTACCCGATTTCGTAGAAAACACGAGTTTTTAGAAAATGTGATTTATTTCATAAATGGTATCAACAAAGTATGCACATTCTATGTCATAAAGACTTTCTATAGTTTGCACATGCGCAAACTATGCACATTCTACATAATAACGACTTTCTATAGTTTGCAAATGCGTCCGGAAATAAGAAAAGCTTACTTCCCCCATTTTTTTAAATTCACAGCTTCTAGAAGCTTTAGATGAATTCTTAAAAAACACGAGTTTTTGGAAAATGTGATTTATTTCATAAATGGAATCAACAAAGTTTGCACATTCTACGTCATAACGACTTTCTATAGTTTGCACATGCGTCCGGAAATAAGAAAAGCTTAATTCCCCCCGTTTTTTAAAATCACAGCTTCTAGGAGGTTTACCTGATTTCTTAGAAAACACGAGTTTTTAGAAAATGTGATTTATTTCATAAATAGAATCAACAAAGTATGCACATTCTATGTCATAATGAATTTCTATAGTTTGTGCATGCGCAAACTATGCACGTTCTACGTGATAACGACTTTCTATAGTTTGCGCATGTGTCTTGAAATAAGAAAAGCTTACTTCCCCCCTTTTTTTAAATTCACGGCTTCTAGAAGGTTTAGATGAATTCTTAAAAACACGAGTTTTTAGAAAATGTGATTTAATTCATAAATGGAATCAACAAACTATGCACATTCTACGTCATAACAACTTTCTATAGTTTGCGCATGCGTCCAAAAATAAGAAAAGCTTACTTCCCCCCTTTTTTTAAATTCACAGCTTCTAGAAGGTTTACATGATTTCTTAAAAAACACGAGTTTTTAGAAAATGTTAATTATTTCATAAATGGAATCAACAAAGTATGGAGATTCTACGTCATAACAACTTTCTATAGTTTGCGCATCCGTTCGGAAATAAGAAAAGCTTAATTCCCCCCGTTTTTTAAAATCACAGCTTCTAGAAGGTTTACCAGATTTCTTAAAAAACACGAGTTTTTAGAAAATGTGATTTATTTCATAAATGGAATCAACAAAGTATGCAAATTCTATGTAATAACGAATTTCGAAAGTTTGCGCATGCGTCTGGAGATAAGAAAAGCTTACTTCCGCCAGTTTTTTAATATCACAGCTTCTAGAAGGTTTACATGATTTCTTAAAAACCACGAGTTTTTAGAAAATGTGATTTATTTTTTAAATGGAATCAACAAAGTATGCACATTCTATGTCATAATGACTTTCTATAGTTTGTACATGCGCAAACTATGCACATTCTATGTAATAACGACTTTCTATAGTTTGCGCATGCGTCCGGAATTAAGAAAAGCTTACTTCCCCCCTTTTTTTAAATTCACAACTTCTAGAAGGTTTAGATGAATTCTTAAAAAACACGAGTTTTTAGAAAATGTGATTTATTTCATAAATGGAATCAACAAAGTTTGCACATTCTACGTCATAACGACTTTCTATAGTTTGCGCATGCGTCCGGAAATAAGAAAAGCTTAATTCCCCCCGTTTTTTAAAATCACAGCTTCTAGAAGGTTTACATGATTTCTTAAAAAACACGAGTTTTTAGAAAATGTGATTTATTTCATAAATGGAATCAACAAAGTTTGCACATTCTACATCATAACGGATTTCTATAGTTTGCACATGCGTCCGGAAATAAGAAAAGCTTAATTCCCCCCGTTTTTTAAAATCACAGATTCTAGAACGTTTACCTGATTTCGTAGAAAACACGAGTTTTTAGAAAATGTGATTTATTTCATAAATGGTATCAACAAAGTATGCACATTCTATGTCATAAAGACTTTCTATAGTTTGCACATGCGCAAACTATGCACATTCTACATAATAACGACTTTCTATAGTTTGCAAATGCGTCCGGAAATAAGAAAAGCTTACTTCCCCCATTTTTTTAAATTCACAGCTTCTAGCAGCTTTAGATGAATTCTTAAAAAACACGAGTTTTTGGAAAATGTGATTTATTTCATAAATGGAATCAACAAAGTTTGCACATTCTACATCATAACGAATTTCTATAGTTTGCACATGCGTCCGGAAATAAGAAAAGCTTAATTCCCCCCGTTTTTTAAAATCACAGCTTCTAGAAGGTTTACCTGATTTCTTAGAAAACACGAGTTTTTAGAAAATGTGATTTATTTCATAAATAGAATCAACAAAGTATGCACATTCTATGTCATAATGACTTTCTATAGTTTGCGCATGCGTCCAAAAATAAGAAAAGCTTACTTCCCCCCTTTTTTTAAATTCATAGCTTCTAGAAGGTTTACATGATTTCTTAAAAAACACGAGTTTTTAGAAAATGTTATTTATTTCATAAATGGAATCAACAAAGTATGGAGATTCTACGTCATAACAACTTTCTATAGTTTGCGCATCCGTTCGGAAATAAGAAAAGCTTAATTCCCCGCGTTTTTTAAAATCACAGCTTCTAGAAGGTTTACATGATTTCTTAAAAAACACGAGTTTTTAGAAAATGTGATTTATTTCATAAATGGAATCAACAAAGTATGCAAATTCTATGTAATAACGACTTTCGAAAGTTTGCGCATGCGTCTGGAAATAAGAAAAGCTTACTTCCGCCAGTTTTTTAAAATCACAGCTTCTAGAAGGTTTACATGATTTCTTAAAAAACACGAGTTTTTAGAAAATGTGATTTATTTCATAAATGGGATCAACAAAGTATGCACATTCTATGTCATAACGAATTTCTATAGTTTGCACATGCGCAAACTATGCACATTCTACGTAATAACGACTTTCTATAGTTTGCAAATGCGTCCGGAAATAAGAAAAGCTTACTTCCCCCATTTTTTTAAATTCACAGCTTCTAGAAGGTTTAGATGAATTCTTAAAAAACACGAGTTTTTGGAAAATGTGATTTATTTCATAAATGGAATCAACAAAGTTTGCACATTCTACGTCATAACGACTTTCTATAGTTTGCGCATGCGTCCGGAAATAAGAAAAGCTTAATTCCCCCCATTTTTTAAAATCACAGCTTCTAAAAGGTTTACCTGATTTCTTAGAAAACACGAGTTTTTAGAAAATGTGATTTATTTCATCAATAGAATCAACAAAGTATGCACATTCTATGTAGTAACGACTTTCTAAAGTTTGCGCATGCGTCCGAAAATAAGAAAAGCTTACTTCCGCCAGTTTTTTAAAATCACAGCTTCTAGAAGGTTTACATGATTTCTTAAAAAACACGAGTTTTTAGAAAATGTGATTTATTTCATAAATGGAATCAACAAAGTTTGCACATTCTACGTCATAACGACTTTCTATAGTTTGCGCAAGCATCCGGAAATAAGAAAAGCTTCCTTCCGCCAGTTTTTTAAAACCACAGCTTCTAGAAGGTTTACATGATTTCTGAAAAAACAAGTTTTTAGAAAATGTGATTTATTTCATAAATGGAATCAACAAAGTATGCACATTCTACGTAGTAACGACTTTCTATAGTTTGCTTATGCGTCCGGAAATAAGAAAAGCTTACTTCCGCCTGTTTTTTAAAACCATAGCTTATAGAAGGTTTACATGATTTCTTAAAAAACACGAGTTTTTAGAAAATGTGATTTATTTCATAAATGGAATCAACAAAGTTTGCACATTCTACGTCATAACGACTTTCTATAGTTTGCGCATGCGTCCAGAAATAAGAAAAGCTAAATTCCCCCCGTTTTTTAAAATCACAGCTTCTAGAAGGTTTACATGATTTCTTAAAAAACACGAGTTTTTAGAAAATGTGATTTATTTCACCAATGGAATCAACAAAGTATGCACATTCTATGTCATAACGACTTTCTATATTTTGCGCATGCGCAAACTATGCACATTCTACGTGATAACGACTTTCTATAGTTTGTGCATGCATCCGGAAATAAGAAAAGCTTACTTCCCCCCTTTTTTTAAATTCACAGCTTCTAGAATGTTTAGATGAATTCTTAAAAAACATGAGTTTTTAGAAAATGTGATTTATTTCATAAATGGAATCAACAAACTATGCACATTCTACGTAATAACGACTTTCTATAGTTTGCGCATGCGTCCGGAAATAAGAAAAGCTTCCTTCCGCCAGTTTTTTAAAATCACAGCTTCTAGAAGGTTTACTCAATTTCTTAAAACACACGAGTTTTTGGAAAATGTGATTTATTTCATAAATGGAATCAACAAAGTATGCACATTCTATGTCATAACGAATTTCAAAAGTTTGCGCATGCGTCCGGAAATAAGAAAAGCTTACTTCCGCCAATTTTTTAAAATCACAGCTTCTAGAAGGTTTACATGATTTCTTAAAACACAAGAGTTTTTAGAAAATGTGATTTATTTCATAAATGGAATCAACAAAGTATGCATATTCTATGTCATAACGAATTTCTATAGTTTGCGCATGCGCAAACTATGCACATTCTACGTAATAACGACTTTCTTTAGTTTGCGCATGCGTCCGGAAATAAGAAAAGCTTACTTCCCCCCTTTTTTTAAATTCACAGCTTCTAGAAGGTTTAGATGAATTCTTAAAAAACATTAGTTTTAAGAAAATTTGATTTATTTAATCAATGGAATCAACAAACTATGCACATTCTATGTAATAACGACTTTCTATAGTTTGCGCATGCGTCCGGAAATAAGAAAAGCTTACTTCCGCCTGTTTTTTAAAACCACAGCTTATAGAAGGTTTACATGATTTCTTAAAAAACATGAGATTTTAGAAAATGTGATTTATTTCATAAATGGAATCAATAAAGTATGCACATTCTATGTAATAACGACTTTCTAAATTTTGCGCATGCGTCCAAAAATAAGAAAAGCTTACTTTCGCTAGTTTTTTAAAATCACAGCTTCTAGAAGGTTTACATGATTTCTTAAAACACACGAGTTTTTAGAAAATGTGATTTATTTCATAAATGGAATCAACAAAATATGCACATTCTATGTCATAACGAATTTCTATGGTTTGCGCATGCGAAAACCATGCACATTCTACATAATAACGACTTTCTATAGTTTGCGCATGCGTCCGGAAATAAGAAAAGCTTACTTCCCCCCTTTTTTTAAATTCACAGTTTCTAGAAGGTTTAGATGAATTCTTAAAAAACACGAGTTTTTACAAAATGTGATTTATTTCATAAATGGAATCAACAAAGTTTGCACATTCTACGTCATAACGGATTTCTATAATTTGCGCATGCATCCGGAAATATGAAAAGATTAATTCCCCCCGTTTTTTAAAATCACAGCTTCTAGAAGGTTTACATGATTTCTTAAAAAACACGAGTTTTTAGAAAATGTGATTTATTTCATAAATGGAATCAACAAAGTATGCACATTCTATGTCATAACAACTTTGTATAGTTTGCGCATGCGCAAACTATGCACATTCTATGTGATAATGACTTTCAATACTTTGCGCATGCATATGGAAAAAAGAAAGGCTTACTTCCCCCATTTTTTTAAATTCATAGCTTCTAGAAGGTTTAGATGAATTCTTAAAAAACATGAGTTTTTAGAAAATGTGATTTATTTAATAAATGGAATCAACAAACTATGCACATTCTACGTAATAACGACTTTCTATAGTTTGCGCATGCGTCCGGAAATAAGAAAAACTTACTTACGCCAGTTTTTTAAAACCACAGCTTCTAGAAGGTTTACATAATTTCTTAAAAAACACGAGTTTTTATAAAATGTGATTTATTTCATAAATGGAATCAACAAAGTATGCAAATTCTATGTAATAACGACTTTCGAAAGTTTGCGCATGCGTCCGGAAATAAGAAAAGCTTACTTCCGCCAGTTTTTTAAAGTCACAGCTTCTAGAAGGTTTACATGATTTCTATGTCATAACGACTTTCTATAGTTTGTGCATGGGCAAACTATGCACATTCTATGTAATAACGACTTTCTATAGTTTGCGCATGCGTCGGGAATTAAGAAAAGCTTACTTCCCCCCTTTTTTTAAATTCACAGCTTCTAGAAGGTTTAGATGAATTCTTAAAAAACACGAGTTTTTAGAAAATGTGATTTATTTCATAAATGGAATCAACAAAGTTTGCACATTCTACGTCATAACGACTTTCTATAGTTTGCGCATGCGTCTAGAAATAAGAAAAGCTTAATTCCCCCCGTTTTTTAAAAATCACAGCTTCTAGAAGGTTTACATGATTTCTTAAAACACACGAGTTTTTAGAAAATGTGATTTATTTCATCAATGGAATCAACAAAGTATGCACATTCTATGTCATAACGACTTTCTATAGTTTGCGCATGCGCAAACTATGCACATTCTACGTATTAACGACTTTCTATAGTTTGTGCATGCATCCGGAAATAAGAAAAGCTTACTTCCCCCCTTTTTTTAAATTCACAGCTTCTAGAAGGTTTAGATGAATTCTTAACAAACACGAGTTTTTAGAAAATGTGATTTATTTCATAAATGGAATCAACAAACTATGCACATTCTACGTAATAACGACTTTCTATAGTTTGCGCATGCGTCCGGAAATAAGAAAAGCTTCCTTCCGGAACTTTTTTAAAACCACAGCTTCTAGAAGGTTTACATGATTTCATAAAAAACATGAGTTTTTAGAAAATGTGATTTATTTCATAAATTGAATCAACAAAGTATGCACATTCTATGTAGTAACGACTTTCAAAAGTTTGCTCATGCGTCCGGAAATATGAAAAGCTTATTTCCGCCAGTTTTTTAAAATCAACGCTTCTACAAGGTTTACATGATTTCTTGAAAAACACGAGTTTTTAGAAAATGTGATTTATTTCATAAATGGAATCAACAAAGTATGCACATTCTATGTAATAACGACTTTCTAAAGTTTGCGCATGCGTCCGAAAATAAGAAAAGCTTAGTTCCGCCAGTTTTTTAAAATCACAGCTTCTAGAAGGTTTACATGATTTCTTAAAAAACACGAGTTTTTAGAAAATGTGATTTATTTCATAAATGGAATCAACAAAGTTTGCACATTCTATGTCATAACTACTTTCTATAGTTTGCGCATGCGTCCGGAAATAAGAAAAGCTTCCTTCCGCCAGTTTTTTAAAACCACAGCTTCTAGAAGGTTTACATGATTTCTGAAAAAACAAATTTTTAGAAAATGTGATTTATTTAATAAATGGAATCAACAAAGTATGCACATTCTACGTAGTAACGACTTTCTATAGTTTGCTTATGCGTCCGGAAATAAGAAAAGCTTACTTCCGCCTGATTTTTAAAACCACAGCTTATAGAAGGTTTACATGATTTCTTAAAAAACATGAGTTTTTAGAAAATGTGATTGATTTCATAAATGGAATTAAACAAAGTTTGCACATTCTACGTCATAACGAATTTCTATAGTTTGCGCATGCGTCCAGAAATAAGAAAAGCTTAATTCCCCCCGTTTTTTACAATCACAGCTTCTAGAAGGTTTACATGATTTCTTAAAAAACACGAGTTTTTAGAATATGTGATTTATTTCATCAATGGAATCAACAAAGTATGCACATTCTATGTCATAACGACTTTCTATAGTTTGCGCATGCGCAAACTATGCACATTCTACGTGATAACGACTTTCTATAGTTTGTGCATGCATTCGTAAATAAGAAAAGCTTACTTCCCCCCTTTTTTTAAATTCACAGCTTTTAGAATGTTTAGATGAATTCTTAAAAAACACGACTTTTTAGAAAATGTGATTTATTTCATAAATGGAATCAACAAACTATGCACATTCTACGTAATAATGACTTTCTATAGTTTGCGCATGCGTCCGGAAATAAGAAAAGCTTCCTTCCGCCAGTTTTTTAAATTCACAGCTTCTAGAAGGTTTACATGATTTCTTAAAACACACGAGTTTTTAGAAAATGTGATTTATTTCATAAATGGAATCAACAAAGTATGCACATTCTACGTCATAACAACTTTCTATAGTTTCCGCATGCGTCCGGAAATAAGAAAAGCTTAATTCCCCCCGTTTTTTAAATTCACAGCTTCTAGAAGGTTTAGATGAATTCTTAAAAAACACGAGTTTTTAGAAAATGTGATTTATTTCATAAATGGAATCAACAAAGTATGCACATTCTACGTCATAACAACTTTCTATAGTTTCCGCATGCGTCCGGAAATAAGAAAAGCTTAATTCCCTCCGTTTTTTAAAATCACAGCTTCTAGAAGGTTTATATGATTTCTTAAAAAACTTGAGTTTTTAGAAAATGTGATTTATTTCATAAAAGGAATCAACAAAGTATGCACAATCTATGCAATAACGACTTTCTATAGTTTGCGCATGCGCAAACTATGCATATTCTACGTAATAACAACTTTCTATAGTTTGCGCATGCGTCCGGAAATATGAAAAGCTTACTTCCCCCCTTTTTTTAAATTCACAGCTTCTAGAAGGTTTAGATGAATTCTTAAAAAACACGAGTTTTTAGAAAATGTCATTTATTTCATAAATGGAATCAACAAACTATGCACATTCTACGCAGTAACGACTTTCTATAGTTTGCGCACGCGTCCGGAAATAAGAAAAGCTTCCTTCCGCCAGTTTTTTAAAACCACAGCTTCTAGAAGGTTTACATGATTTCTTAAAAAACAGGAGTTTTTAAAAAATGTGATTTATTTCATAAAATGGAATCAACAAAGTATGCACATTCTATGTAATAACGACTTTCGAAAGTTTGCGCATGCGTCTGGAAATATGAAAAGCTTACTTCCGCCTGTTTTTTAAAATCACAGCTTCAAGAAGGTTTACATGATTTCTTAAAAAACACGAGTTTTTAGAAAATGTGATTTATTACATAAATGGAATCAAGAAAGTATGCACATTCTTCGTCATAACAACTTTCTATAGTTTGCGCATGCGTTCGGAAATAAGAAAAGCTTAATTCGCCCCGTTTTTTAAAATCATAGCTTCTAGAAGGTTTACATGAATTCTTAAAAAACACGAGTTTTGAGGAAATGTGATTTATTTCATAAATGGAATCAACAAAGTATGCACATTCTATGTAATAACGACTTTTTATAGTTTTCACATGTGGAAACTATGCACATTCTACGTAATAACGACTTTCTATAGTTTGCGCATGCGTCCGTAAATAAGAAAAGCTTACTTTCCCCCTTTTTTTAAATTCATAGCTTCTAGAAGGTTTAGATGAATTCTTAAAAAACATGAGTTTTTAGAAAATGTGATTTATTTCATAAATGGAATCAACAAAGTAAGCACATTCTACGTCATAACAATTTTCTATAGTTTGCGCATAGAATGTGCATACTTTGTTGATTCCATTTATGAAATAAATCACATTTCCTAAAAATTCATGTTTTTTAAGAAATCATGTAAACCTTCTAGAAGTATGCACATTCAACGTAATAACAACTTTCTATAGTTTGCGCATGCGTCCGGAAATAAGAAAAGCTTACTTCCACCCTTTTTTTAAATTCACAGCTTCTAGAAGGTTTAGATGAATTCTTCAAAAGAACGAGTTTTCAGAAAATGTGATTTATTTCATAAATGGAATAAACAAAGTATGCACATTCTACGTCATAAGAACTTTCTATAGTTTGTGCATGCGTACGGAAATAAGAAAAGCTTAATTCCCCCCATTTTTTAAAATCACAGCTTCTAGAAGGTTTACATGATTTCCTAAAAAACACGAGTTTTTAGAAAATGTGATTTATTTCATAAATGGAATCAACAAAGTATGCACATTCTATGTCATAACGACTTTCTATAGTTTGCGGATGCGTCCGGAAATAAGAAAATCTTACTTCCGCTAGTTTTTTAAAATCACAGCTTCTAGAAGGTTTACATGATTTCTTAAAAAACACGAGTTTCTAGAAAATGTGATTTATTTCATAAATGGAATCAATAAAGTATGCACATTCTATGTCATAACGACTTTCTAGAATTTGCGCATGCGTCCGGAAATAAGAAAAGCTTACTTCCCCCTTTTTTTTAAATTCATAGCTTCTAGAAGGTTTAGATGAATTCTTAAAAAACATGAGTTTTTAGAAAATGTGATTTATTGCATAAATGGAATCAACAAAGTATTCACATTCTACGCATAAAGACTTTCTATAGTTTGCGCATGCGTCCGGAAATAAGAAAAGCTTAATTCCCGCCCGTTTTTTAAAATCACAGCTTCTAAAAGGTTTATATGATTTCTTAAAAAACACGAGTTTTTAGAAAATGTGATTTATTTCATAAATGGAATCAACAAAGTATGCACATTCTATGTCATAACGACTTTCTATAGTTTGGGCATGCGCAAACTATGCACATTCTACGTAATAACGAATTTCTATAGTTTGCGCATGCGTCCGGAAATAAGAAAAGCTTAATTCCCCCCTTTTTTTAAATTCACAGCTTCTAGAATGTTTAGATGAATTCTTAAAAAACATGAGTTTTTAGAAAATGTGATTTATTTCATAAATGGAATCAACAAAGTTTGCACATTCTACGTCATAACGACTTTCTATAGTTTGCGCATGCGTCCGGAAATAAGAACAGCTTAATTCCCGCCCGTTCTTTAAAATCACAGCTTCTAGAAGGTTTACATAATTTCTTAAAAAACACGAGTTTTTAGAAAATGTGATTTATTTCATCAATGGAATCAACAAAGTATGCATATTCTATGTCATAACGACTTTCTATAGTTTGTGCATGCACAAACTATGCACATTCTACGTGTAAACGACTTTCTATAGTTTGCGCATGCGTCCGGAAATAAGAAAAGCTTACTTCCCCCCTTTTTTTAAATTCACAGCTTCTAGAAGGTTTAGATGAATTCTTAAAAAACACGAGTTTTTAGAAAATGTGATTTATGTCATAAATGGAATGAACAAGGTATGCACATTCTACGTAGTAACGACTTTCTATAGTATGCGCATGCGTCCGGAAATAAGAAAAGCTTACTTCCGCCAGTTTTTTAAAATCACAGCTTCTAGAAGGTTTACATGATTTCTTAAAAAACACGCGTTTTTAGAAAATGTGAATTATTTCATAAATGGAATCAACAAAGTATGCACATTCTATGTCATAACGACTTTCTAAAGTTTGCGCATGCGCAAACTATGCACATTCTACGTGATAACGACTTTCTATAATTTGCGCATGCGTCCGGAAATAAGAAAAGCTTACTTCCCACCATTTTTTAAATTCACATCTTCTAGAAGGTTTAGATGAATTCTTAAAAAGAACGAGTTTTTAGAAAATGTGATTTATTTCATAAATGGAATCAACAAACTATGCACATTCTACGTAATAACGACTTTCTATAGTTTGCGCATGCGTCTGGAAATAAGAAAAGCTTACTTCCCCCCTTTTTTTAAATTCACAGCTTCTAGAAGGTTTAGATGAATTCTTAAAAAACATGAGTTTTTAGAAAATGTGATTTATTTCATAAATGGAATCAACAAACTATGCACATTCTACGTAATAACGACTTTCTATAGTTTGCGCATGCGTCCGGAAATAAGAAAAGCTTCCTTCCGCCAGTTTTTTAAAATCACAGCTTCTAGAAGGTTTACTCAATTTCTTAAAACACACGAGTTTTTGGAAAATGTGATTTATTTCATAAATGGAATCAACAAAGTATGCACATTCTATGTCATAACGACTTTCTATAGTTTGCGCATGCACAAACTATGCACATTCTACGTAATAACTATGCACATTCTATGTCATAAAGACTTTCTATAGTTTGCACATGCACAAACTATGTACATTCTACGTGATAACGACTTTCTATTGTTTGCGCATGCGTCCGGAAATAAGAAAAGCTTACTTCCGCCAGTTTTTTAGCACCACAGCTTCTAGAAGGTTTACATGGTTTCTTAAAAAACACGAGTTTTTAGAAAATGTGATTTATTTCATAAATGGAATCAACAAAGTGTGCACATTCTATGTAATAACGACTTTTGAAAGTTTGCGCATGCATCCGAAAATATGAAAAGCTTACTTCCGCCAGTTTTTTAAAATCACAACTTCTAGAAGGTTTACATGATTTCTTAAAAAACAAGAGTTTTTAGAAAATTTGATTTATTTCTTAAATGGAATCAACAAAGTATGCACATTCTACGTAATAAGGACTTTCTATAGTTTGCGCATGCGTCCGGAAATAAGAAAAGCTTACTTCCACCAGTTTTTTAAAACCACAGCTTCTAGAAGGTTTACATGATTTCTTAAAAGACGCGATCTTTTAGAAATTGTGATTTATTTCATAAATGGAATCAACAAAGTATGCACATTCTATATAATAACGACTTTCTAAAGTTTGCGCATGCGTCCGGAAATAAGAAAAGCTTACTTCCGCCAGTTTTTTAAAATCACAGCATCTAGAAGGCTTACATGATTTCTTAAAAAACACGAGTTTTTAGAAAATGTGATTTATTTCATAAATGGAATCAACAAAGTATGCACATTCTACGTAGTAACGACTTTCTATAGTTTGCGCATGCGTCCGGAAATATGAAAAGCTTACTTCCGCCAGTTTTTTAAACTCACAGCTTCTAGAAGGCTTACATGATTTCTTAAAAAACACGAGTTTTTAGAAAATGTGATTTATTTCATAAATGGAATCAACAAAGTATGCACATTCTACGTAGTAACGACTTTCTATAGTTTGCGCATGCGTCCGGAAATATGAAAAGCTTACTTCCGCCAGTTTTTTAAACTCACAGCTTCTAGAAGGTTTACATGATTTCTTAAAAAACACGAGTTTTTAGAAAATGTGATTTATTTCATGAATGGGATCAACTAAGTATGCACATTCTATGTCATAACGAATTTCTGTAGATTGCGAATGCGCAACCTATGCACATTCTATGAGATAACGACTTTCTATAGTTTGCGCATGCGTCCGGAAATAAGAAAAGCTTACTTCCCCCCTTTTTTTAAATTCACAGCTTCTAGATGGTTTAGATGAATTCTTAAAAAACATGTGTTTTTAGAAAATGTGATTTATTTCATAAATGGAATCAACAAGGTATGCACATTCTATGTAGTAAGGACTTTCTATAGTTTGCGCATCCGTCCGGAAATAAGAAAAGCTTACTTCTGCCAGTTTTTTAAAACCACAGCTTCTAGAAGGTTTACATGATTTCTTCAAAAACACGAGTTTTTAGAAAATGTGATTTATTTCATAAGTGGAATCAACAAAGTATGCACATTCTATGTAATAACGACTTTCTAAAGTTTGCGCATGCGTCCGGAAATAAGAAATGCTTACTTCCGCCAGTTTTTTAAAATCACAGCTTCTAGAAGGTTTACATGATTTCTTGAAAAACACGAGTTTTTAGAAAATGTGATTTATTTCATAAATGGAATAAAAAAAGTATGCACATTCTATGTAATAACGACTTTCTAAAGTTTGCGCATGCGTCCGGAAATAAGAAAAGCTTACTTCCGCAAGTTTTTTAAAATCACAGCTTCTAGAAGGTTTACATGATTTCATAGAAAACACGAGTTTTTAGAAAATGTAATTTATTTCATAAATGGAATCAACAAAGTACGCACATTCTACATAATAACGAAATTATATAGTTTGCGCATGCGCAAACTATTCACATTCTACGTAATAACGAAATTCTATAGTTTGCGCATGCATCCGGAAATAAGAAAAGCTTACTTCCCCCCTTTTTTTAAATTCACAGCTTCTAGAAGGTTTAGATGAATTATTAAAAAACACGAATTTTTAGAAAATGTGATTTATTTCATCAATGGAATCAACAAAGTGTGCACATTCTAAGTAGTAACGACTTTCTATAGTTTGCGCATGCGTCCGGAAATAAGAAAAGCTTACTTCCACCAGTTTTTTAAAATCACAGCTTCTAGAAGGTTTACATGATTTTTTAAAAAACAAGAGTTTTTAGAAAATGTGATTTATTTCATAAATGGGATCAACAAAGTATGCACATTCTATGTCATAACTACTTTCTACAGTTTGCGCATGCGCAAACTATGCACATTCTACGTGATAACGACTTTCTCTAGCTGGCGCAAGCGTCTGGAAATAAGAAAAGCTTACTTCCCCCTTTTTTTAAATTCACAGCTTCTAGAAGGTTTAGATGAATTCTTAAAAAACACGAGTTTTTAGAAAATGTGATTTATTTCATAAATGGAATCATCAGAGTATGCACATTCTATATAATAACGACTTTCTAAAGTTTGCGCATGCGTCCAGAAATAAGAAAGGCTTACTTCCGCTAGTTTTTAAAAATCACAGCTTCTAGAAGGTTTACATGATTTCTTAAAAAACATGAGTTTTTAGAAAATGTGATTTATTTCATAAATGGAATCAAAAAAGTATGCCCATTCTACGTAGTACCGACTTTCTATAGTTTGTGCATGCGTCCGGAAATAAGAAAAGCTTACTTCCGCCAGTTTTTTAAAATCACAGCTTCTAGAAGGTTTACATGATTTCTTCAAAAACAAAAGTTTTTAGAAAATGTGATTTATTTCATAAATGGAATCAACAAAGTATGCACATTCTATGTAATAACGACTTTCTAAAGTTTGTGCATGCGTCCGGAAATAAGAAAAGCTTACTTCCGCAAGTTTTTTAAAATCACAGCTTCTAGAGGGTTTACATGATTTCATAAAAAACACGAGTTTTTTGAAAATGTGATTTATTTCATAAATGGAATCAATAAAGTATGCACATTCTATGTCATAACGACTTTCTATATTTTGCGCATGCGCAAACTATGCACATTCTACGTAATAACGCCTTTCTATAGTTTGCGCATACGTCCGGAAATAAGAAAAGCTTACTTCCCCCCTTTTTTTAAATCACAGCTTCTAGAAGGTTTAGATGAATTCTTAAAAAACATGAGTTTTTAGAAAATGTGATTTATTTCATCAATGGAATCAACAAAGTATGCACATTCTACGTAGTAACGACTTTCTATAGTTTGCGCATGCGTCCGGAAATAAGAAAAGCTTACTTCCGCCAGTTTTTTAAAATGACAGCTTCTAGAAGGTTTACATGGTTTCTTAAAAAACACGAGTTTTTAGAAAATGTGATTTATTTCATAAATGGAATCAACAAAGTATGCACATTCTATGTCATAACGACTTTCTAAAGTTTGCGCATGCGCATACTATGCACATTCTACGTGCTAACGACTTTCTTGGTTTGCGCATGCGTCCGGAAATAAGAAAAGCTTACTTCCCCCCTTTTTTTAAAACCACAGCTTCTAGATGGTTTACATGGTTTCTTAAAAAACACGAGTTTTTAGAAAATGTGATTTATTTCATAAATGGAATCAACAAAGTATGCACATTCTATGTAATAACGACTTTCGAAAGTTTGCGCGTGCGTCCGAAAATATGAAAAGCTTACTTCCGCCAGTTTTTTAAAATCACAGCTTCTAGAAGGTTTACATGATTTCTTAAAAAACACGATTTTTTAGAAAATGTGATTTATTTCATAAATGGAATCAACAAGGTATGCACATTCTACGTCGTAACGACTTTCTATAGTTTCCGCATGCGTCTGGAAATAAGAAAAGCTTAATTCCCCCCGTTTTTTAAAATCACAGCTTCTAGAAGGTTTACATGATTTCTTAAAGAACACGAGTTTTTTGAAAATGTGATTTATTTCATAAATGGAATCAACAAAGTATGCACATTCTATGTCATAACTACTTTCTATAGTTTGCGCATGCGCAAACTATGGACATTCTACGTGATAACGACTTTCTGTAGTTTGCGCATGCGTCCGGAAATAAGAAAAGCTTAATTCTCCCCGTTTTTTAAAATCACAGCTTCTAGAAGGTTTACATAATTTCTCAAAAAAAACGAGTTTTTAGAAAATGTGATTTATTTCATAAATGGAATCAACAAAGTATGCACATTCTATGTTATAACGACTTTCTATAGTTTGCGCATGCGCAAACTATGCACATTCTACGTAATAACGACTTTTTATAGATTGCGCATGCGTCCGGAAATAAGAAAAGCTTACTTCCCCCCTTTTTTTAAACTCACAACTTCTAGAAGGTTTAGATGAATTCTTAAAAAACACGAGTTTTTAGGAAATGTGATTTATTTCATAAATAGAATCAATAAAGTTTGCACATTCTACGTCATAACGACTTTCTATAGTTTGCGCATGCGTTCGGAAATAAGAAAAGCTTAATTCCCCCCGTTTTTTAAAATCACAGCTTCTAGAAGGTTTACATGATTTCTTAAAAAACATGAGTTTTTTGAAAATGTGATTTATTTCATAAATGGAATCAACAAAGTATGCACATTCTATGTCATAACGACTTTCTATAGTTTGCGCATGCGCAAACTATTCACATTCTACATGAGAACGAGTTTCTCTATTTTGCGCATGCGTCCGGAAATAAGAAAAGCTTACTTCCCCCCTTTTTTTAGATTCACAGCTTCTAAAAGGTTTAGATGAATTCTTAAAAAACACGATTTTTTAGAAAAGGTGATTTATTTCATAAATGGAATCAACAAACTATGCACATTCTACGTAATAACGACTTTCTATAGTTTGCGCATGCGTCTGGAAATAAGAAAAGCTTCCTTCCGCCAGTTTTTTAAAACCACAGCTTCTAGAAGGTTTACATGATTTCTTAAAAAACACGAGTTTTTAGAAAATGTGATTTATTTCATAAATGGAATCAACAAAGTATGCACATTCTATGTAATAACGACTTTCTAAAGTTTGCGCATGCGTCCAAAAATAAGAAAGGCTTACTTCCGCCAGTTTTTCAAAATCACAGCTTCTAGAAGGTTTACATGATTTCATAAAAAACACGAGTTTTTAGAAAATATGATTTATTTCATAAATGGAATCAACAAAGTATGCACATTCTATGTAATAACGACTTTCAAAATTTTGCACATGCGTCCGAAGAGATGAAAAGCTTACTTCTGCCAGTTTTTTAAAATCACAGCTTCTAGAAGGTTTACATGATTTCTTATAAAACACGAGTTTTTAGAAAATGTTATTTATTTAATAAATGTAATCAACAAAGTATGCACATTCTATGTAATAAGGACTTTCTATAGTTTGCGCATGCGTCCGGAAATAAGAAAAGCTTACTTCCGCCAGTTTTTTAAAACCACAGCTTCTAGAAGGTTTACATGATTTCTTAAAAAACACGAGTTTTTAGAAAATCTGATTTATTTCATAAATGGAATCAACAACGTATGCACATTCTATATAATAACGACTTTCTAAAGTTTGCGAATTCGTCCGGAAATAAGAAAAGCTTACTTCCGTCGGTTTTTTAAAATCACAGCTTTTAGAAGGTTTCCATGATTTCTTAAAAAACACGAGTTTTTAGAAAATGTGATTTATTTCATAAATGAAATCAACAAAGTATGCACATTCTACGTAGTAACGAATTTCTATAGTTTGCACATGCGCAAACTATGCACATTCTACGTGATAACGACTTTCTATTGTTTGCGCATGCGTCCGGAAATAAGAAAAGCTTACTTCCGCCAGTTTTTTAGAACCACAGCTTCTAGAAGGTTTACATGGTTTCTTAAAAAACACGAGTTTTTAGAAAATGTAATTTATTTCATCAATGGAATCAACAAAGTATGCACATTCTATGTAATAACGACTTTCAAAAGTTTGCGCATGCGTCCGAAAATATGAAAAGCTTACTTCCACCAGTTTTTTAAACTCACAGCTTCTAGAAGGTTTACATGATTTCTTAAAAAACACAATTTTTTAGAAAATGTGATTTATTTCATAAACGGAATCAACAAAGTATGCACATTCTATGTCATAACGACTTTCTATAGTTTGCGCATGCACAAACTATGCACATTCTACGTGATAACGACTTTCTATAGTTTGTGCATGCGTCCGGAAATAAGAAAAGCTTACTTCCCCCCTTTTTTTAAATTCACAGCTTCTACAAGGTTTAGATGAATTCTTAAAAAACACGAGTTTTTAGAAAATGTGATTTATTTCATAAATAGAATCAACATTGTTTGCACATTCTACGTCATAACGACTTTCTATAGTTTGCGAATGCGTCCGGAAATATGAAAAGCTTACTTCTGCCAGTTTTTTAATATCACAGCTTCTAGAAGGTTTACATGATTTCTTAAAAAACACGAGTTTTTAGAAAATGTGATTTATTTCATAAATGGGATCAACAAAGTATGCACTTTCTATGTCATAACTACTTTCTATAGTTTGCGCATGCGCAAACTATGCACATTCTACATGATAACGACTTTCTATAGTTTGCGCATGCGTCCGGAAATAAGAAAAGCTTACTTCCCCCCTTTTTTTAAATTCACAGCTTCTAAAAGGTTTAGATGAATTCTTAAAAAACACGAGTTTTTAGAAAATGTGATTTATTTCATAAATGGAATCAACAAGGTATGCCCATTCTACGTAGTAACGACTTTCTATAGTTTGCGCATGTGTCCGGAAATAAGAAAAGCTTACTTCCGCCAGTTTTTTAAAACCACAGCTTCTAGAAGGTTTACATGGTTTCTTAAAAAACATGAGTTTTTAGAAAATGTGATTTATTTCATAAATAGAATCAACAAAGTATGCACATTCTATGTAATAACGACTTTCGAAAGTTTGCGCATGCGTCCGAAAATATGAAAAGCTTACTTCCGCCAGTTTTTTAAAATCACAGCTTCTAGAAGGTTTACATGATTTCTTAAAAAACAAGCATTTTTAGAAAATGTGATTTATTTCATAAATGGAATCAACAAAGTATGCACATTATATGTAATAACGACTTTCGAAAGTTTGCGCATGCGTCCGAAAATATGAAAAGCTTACTTCCGCCAGTTTTTTAAAATCACAGCTTCTAGAAGGTTTACATGATTTCTTAAAAAACAAGCGTTTTTAGAAAATGTGATTTATTTCATAAATGGAATCAACAAACTATGCACATTCTACGTAATAAGGACTTTCTATAGTTTTCGCATGCGTCCGGAAATAAGAAAACCTTACTTCCACCAGTTTTTTAAAACCACAGCTTCTAGAAGGTTTACATGATTTCCTAAAAGACGCAAGTTTTTAGAAAATGTGATTTATTTCATAAATGGAATCAACAAAGTATGCACATTCTATGTAGTAACGACTTTCTATAGTTTGCGCATGCGTCCGGAAATATGAAAAGCTTACTTCCGTGAGTTTTTTAAACTCACAGCTTCTAGAAGGTTTACATGATTTCTTAAAAAACATGAGTTTTTAGAAAATGTGATTTATTTCATAAATGGGATCAACAAAGTATGCACATTCTATGTCATAACGAATTTCTATAGTTTGCGCATGCGCAAACTATGCACATTCTACATGATAACGACTTTCTATAGTTTGCGCATGCGTCCGGAAATAAGAAAAGCTTACTTCCGCCAGTTTTTTAAACTCACAGCTTCTAGAAGGCTTACATGATTTCTTAAAAAACACGAGTTTTTAGAAAATGTGATTTATTTCATAAATGGGATCAACAAAGTATGCACATTCTATGTCATAACGAATTTCTATAGTTTTCGCATGCGCAAACTATGGACATTCTACGTGATAACGACTTTCTATAGTTTGCGAATGCGTCTGGAAATAAGAAACGCTTGCTTCCCCCGTTTTTTTAAATTCACAGCTTCTAGATGGTTTAGATGAATTCTTAAAAAACATGAGTTTTTAGAAAATGTGATTTATTTCATAAATGGGATCAACAAAGTATGCACATTCTATGTCATAACGAATTTCTATAGTTTGCGCATGCGCAAACTATGCACATTCTACATGATAACGACTTTCTATAGTTTGCGCATGCGTCCGGAAATAAGAAAAGCTTACTTCCGCCAGTTTTTTAAACTCACAGCTTCTAGAAGGCTTACATGATTTCTTAAAAAACACGAGTTTTTAGAAAATGTGATTTATTTCATAAATGGGATCAACAAAGTATGCACATTCTATGTCATAACGAATTTCTATAGTTTTCGCATGCGCAAACTATGGACATTCTACGTGATAACGACTTTCTATAGTTTGCGAATGCGTCTGGAAATAAGAAACGCTTGCTTCCCCCGTTTTTTTAAATTCACAGCTTCTAGATGGTTTAGATGAATTCTTAAAAAACATGAGTTTTTAGAAAATGTGATTTATTTCATAAATGGAATCAACAAGGTATGCACATTCTACGTAGTAACGACTTTCTATAGTTTGCGCATGCGTCCGGAAATAAGAAAAGCTTACTTCCGCCAGTTTTTTAAAACCACAGCTTCTAGAAGGTTTACATGATTTCTTAAAAAACACGAGTTTTTAGAAAATGTGATTTATTTCATAAATGGAATCAACAAAGTATGCACATTCTATGTAATAACGACTTTCTAAAGTTTGCGCATGCGTCCGGAAAAAACAAAAGCTTACTTCCGCCAGTTTTTTAAAATCACAGCTTCTAGAAGGTTTACATGATTTCTTAAAAAACACGAGTTTTTAGAAAATGTGATTTATTTCATAAATGGAATAAAAAAAGTATGCACATTCTACGTAGTAACAACTTTCTATAGTTTGCGCATGCGTCCGGAAATAAGAAAAGCTTACTTTCGCTAGTTTTTTAAAATCACAGCTTCTAGAGGGTTTACATGATTTCATAAAAAACACGAGTTTTTAGAAAATGTGATTTATTTCATAAATGGAATAAAAAAAGTATGCACATTCTACGTACTAACGACTTTCTATAGTTTGCGCATGCGTCTCGAAATAAGAAAAGCTTACGTCCGCAAGTTTTTTAAAATCACAGCTTCTAGAAGGTTTACATGATTTCATAAAAAACACGAGTTTTTAGAAAATGTGATTTATTTCATAAATGGAATAAACAAACTATGCGCATGCGTATACCATGCATATACCATGCATATTCTACGTGATAACGACTTTCTATAGTTTGCGCATGCGTCCAGAAATAAGAAAAGCTTACTTCCCCTCTTTTTTTAAATTCAAAGCTTCTAGAAGGTTTAGATGAATTCTTAAAAAACATGAGTTTTTAGAAAATGTGATTTATTTCATAAATGGAATCATAAACTATGCACATTCTACGTAATAACGACTTTCTATAGTTTGTGCATGCGTCGGGAAATAAGAAAAGCTTACTTCCCCCCTTTTTTTAAATTCACAGCTTCTAGAAGGGTTACATGATTTCTTGAAAAACTTGAGTTTTTAGAAAATGTGATTTATTTCATAAATGGAATCAAAAAAGTATGCACATTCTATGTCATAACGACTTTCTATAGTTTGCGCATGCGCAAACTATGCACATTCTGCGTCACAACGACTTTCTATAGTTTGCGCATGCATCCGGAAATAAGAAAAGCTTACTTCCCCCCTTTTTTTAAATTCACAGCTTCTAGAAGGTTTAGATGAATTATTAAAAAACACGAGTTTTTAGAAAATGTGATTTATTTCATCAATGGAATCAACAAAGTATGCACATTCTACGTAGTAACGACTTTCTATAGTTTGCGCATGCGTCCGGAAATAAGAAAAGCTTACTTCCGCCAGTTTTTTAAAATCACAGCTTCTAGAAGGTTTACATGATTTCTTAAAAAACAAGAGTTTTTAGAAAATGTGATTTATTTCATAAATGGAATAAAAAAAGTATGCACATTCTACGTAGTACTGACTTTCTATAGTTTGAGCATGTGTCCGGAAATAAGAAAAGCTTACTTCCGCCAGTTTTTTAAAATCACAGCTTTTAGAAGGTTTACATGATTTCTTCAAATACACGAGTTTTTAGAAAATGTGATTTATTTCATAAATGGAATCAACAAAGTATGCACATTCTATGTAATAACGACTTTCCAAAGTTTGCACATGCGTCCGAAAATAAGAAAAGCTTACTTCCGCAAGTTTTTTAAAATCACAGCTTCTAGAAGATTTACATGATTTCATTAAAAACACGAGTTTTTAGAAAATGTGATTTATTTCATAAATGGAATCAACAAAGTATGCACATTTCATGTCATAACGACTTTCGATATTTTGTGCATGCGCAAACTATGCACATTCTACGTAATAACGACTTTCTATAGTTTGCGCATGCGTCTGGAAATAAGAAAAGCTTACTTCCCCCCTTTTTTTAAATTCACAGCTTCTAGAAGGTTTAGATGAATTCTTAAAAAACATGAGTTTTTAGAAAATGTGATTTATTTCATAAATGGAATCAACAAAGTATGCACATTCTATGTAGTAACGACTTTCTATAGTTTGCGCATGCGTGCAGAAATAAGAAAAGCTTACTTCCGCCAGTTTTTTAAAATCACAGCTTCTAGAAGGTTTACATGATTTCTTAAAAAACACGAGTTTTTAGAAAATGTGATTTATTTCATAAATGGAATCAACAAAGTATGCACATTCTATGTCATAACGACTTTCTAAAGTTTGCGCATACGCATACTATGCACATTCTACGTGATAACGAATTTCTATAGTTTGCGCATGCGTCCGGAAATAAGAAAAGCTTACTTCTCCCCTTTTTTTAAATTCACAGCTTCTAGAAGGTTTAGATGAATTCTTAAAAAACACGAGTTTTTAGAAAATGTGATTTATTTCATAAATGGAATCAACAATCTATGCACATTCTACGTAATAACGACTTTCTATAGTTTGCGCATGCGTCCGGAAATAAGAAAAGCTTACTTCCCCACATTTTTAAATTCACAGCTTCTAGAAGGTTTATATGAATTCTTAAAAAACATGAGTTTTTAGAAAATGTGATTTATTTCATAAATGTAATCAACAAACTATGCACATTCTACGTAATAACGACTTTCTATAGTTTGCGCATGCGTCCGGAAATAAGAAAAGCTTCCTTCCGCGAGTTTTTAAAAACCACAGCTTCTAGAAGGTTTACATGATTTCTTAAAAAACACGAGTTTTTAGAAAACGTGATTTATTTAATAAATGGAATCAACAAAGTATGCACATTCTATGCAATAACTACTTTCTAAAGTTTGCGCATGCGTCCGGAAATATGAAAAGTTTACTTCCGCCAGTTTTTTAAAATCACAGCTTCTAGAAGGTTTACATGATTTCTTAAAAAAGACGTTTCTTTAGAAAATGTGATTTATTTCATAAATGGAATCAAGAAAGTATGCACATTCTACGTAGTAATGAATTTCTATAGTTTCCGCATGCGTCTAGAAATAAGAAAAGCTTACTTCCGCCAGTCTTTTAAAATGAAAGCTTCTAGAAGGTTTACATGATTTCTTAAAAAACACGAGTTTTTAGAAAATGTGATTTATTTCATAAATGCAATCAACAAAGTATGCACATTCTATGTCATAACGACTTTCTAAAGTTTGCGCATGAGTATACCATGCACATTCTACGTGATAACGACTTTCTATAGTTTGCGCATGCGTCCAGAAATAAGAAAAGCTTACTTCCCCTCTTTTTTTAAATTCAAAGCTTCTAGAAGGTTTAGATGAATTCTTAAAAAACACGAGTTTTTAGAAAATGTGATTTATTTCATAAATGGAATCATAAACTATGCACATTCTACGTAATAACGACTTTCTATAGTTTGTGCATGCGTCTGGAAATGAGAAAAGCTTACTTCCCCCCTTTTTTTAAATTCACAGCTTCTAGAAGGTTTACATGATTTCTTAAAAAACTTGAGTTTTTAGAAAATGTGATTTATTTTATAAATGGAATCAAAAAAGTATGCACATTCTATATCATAACGACTTTCTATAGTTTACGCATGCGCAAACTATGCACATTCTACGTGATAATGACTTTCTATAGTTTGTGCATGCGTCCGGAAATAAGAAAAGCTTACTTCCCCCCTTTTTCTAAATTCATAGCTTCTAGAAGGTTTAGATGAATTCTTAAAAAACAGGTGTTTTTAGAAAATGTGATTTATTTCATAAATGGAATCAACAAGGTATGCACATTCTACGTAGTAACGACTTTCTATAGTTTGCGCATGCGTCCGGAAAAAAGAAAAGCTTACTTCCGCCAGTTTTTTAAAACCACAGCTTCTAGAAGGTTTACATGATTTCTTAAAAAACACGAGTTTTTAGAAAATGTGATTTATTTCATAAATGGAATCAACAAAGTATGCACATTCTATGTAATAACGACTTTCTAAAGTTTGCGCATGCGTCCGGAAATAAGAAAAGCTTACTTCCGCCAGTTTTTTAAAATCACAGCTTCTAGAAGGTTTACATGATTTCTTAAAAAACACGAGTTTTTAGAAAATGTGATTTATTTCATTAATGGAATCAAAAAAGTATGCACATTCTACGTAGTAACGACTTTCTATAGTTTGCGCATGCATCCGGAAATAAGAAAAGCTTAATTCCGCTAGTTTTTAAAATCACAGCTTCTAGAAGGTTAACATGATTTCTTAAAAAACATCAGTTTTTAGAAAATTTGATTTATTTCATAAATGAAATCAACAAAGTATGCACATTCTATGTAATAACGACTTTCTAAAGTTTGCGCATGCGTCCGGAAATAAGAAAAGCTTACTTCCGCAAGTTTTTTAAAATCACAGCTTCTAGAAGGTTTACATGATTTCATAAAAAACACGAGTTTTTAGAAAATGTGATTTATTTCATAAATGGAATCAACAAAGTGTGCACATTCTATGTCATAACGACTTTCTATATTTTGCGCATGCGCAAACTATGCACATTCTACGTAATAACGACTTTCTATAGTTTGCGCATGCATCCAGAAATAAGAAAAGCTTACTTCCCCCCTTTTTTTAAATTCACAGCTTCTAGAAGGTTTAGATGAATTATAAGAAAACATGAGTTTTTAGAAAATGTGATTTATTTCATCAATGGAATCAACAAATTATTCACATTCTACGTAATAACAACTTTCTGTAGTTTGCGCATGCGTCCGGAAATAAGAAAAGCTTACTTCCGGCAGTTTTTTAAAATCACAGCTTCTAGAAGGTTTACATGATTTCTTAAAAAACAAGAGTTTTTAGAAAATGTGATTTATTTCATAAATGGAATCAACAAAGTATGCACATTCTATGTAATAACGACTTTCTATAGTTTGCGCATGCGTCCGGAAGTAAGAAAAGCTTACTTCCCCCCTTTTTTTAAATTCACAGCTTCTAGAAGGTTTAGATGAATTCTTAAAAAACATGAGTTTTTAGAAAATGTGATTTATTTCATAAATGGAATCAACAATCTATGCACATTCTATGTAATAACGACTTTCTATAGTTTGCGCATGCGTCCGGAAGTAAGAAAAGCTTACTTCCCCCCTTTTTTTAAATTCACAGCTTCTAGAAGGTTTAGATCAATTCTTAAAAAACACGAGTTTTTAGAAAATTTGATTTATTTCATAAATGGAATCAACAATCTATGCACATTCTACGTAATAAGTACTTTCTATAGTTTGCGCATGCGTCCGGAAATAAGAAAAGCTTCCTTCCGCAAGTTTTTAAAAACCACAACTTCTAGAAGGTTTACATGATTTCTTAAAAAACACGAGTTTTTAGAAAATGTGATTTATTTCATAAATGGAATCAACAAAGTATGCACATTCTATGTAATAACGACTTTCTAAAGTTTGTGCATGCGTCCGGAAATATGAAAAGCTTACTTCCGCCAGTTTTTTAAAATCACAGCTTATAGAAGGTTTACATGATTTCTTAAAAAACATGAGTTTTTAGAAAATGTGATTTATTTCATAAATCGAATCAACAAAGTATGAACATTATACATCATAACAACTTTCTATAGTTTGCGCATCCGTCCGGAAATAAGAAAAGCTTAATTCCCCCCATTTTTTAAAATCACAACTTCTAGAAGGTTTACATGATGTCTTAAAAAACACGAGTTGTTAGGAAATGTGATTTATTTCATAAATGGAATCAACAAAGTATGCACATTCTATGTCATAACGAATTTATATAGTTTGTGCATGCGCAAACTATGCACATTCTACGTAATAACGACTTAGTATAGTTTGCGCATGCGTCGGGAAATAAGAAAAGCTTCCTTCCCCAGTTTTTTAAAACCATGGCTTCTAGAAGGTTTACATGATTTCTTAAAAAACACGAGTTTTTCGAAAATGTGATTTATTTCATAAATGGAATCAACAAAGTATGCACATTCTATGTAATAACGACTTTCGAAAGTTTGCGCATGCGTCAGAAAATATGAAATGCTTACTTCCACCTGGTTTTTAAAATCACAGCTTCTAGAAGGTTTGCATGATTTCTTAAAAAAAAACGAGTTTTTAGAAAATGTGATTTATTTCATAAATGGAATCAACAAAGTATGCACATTCTACGTAATAAGGACTTTCTATAGTTTGCGCATGCGTCCGGAAATAAGAAAAGCTTACTTCCGCGAGTTTTTTAAAATCACAACTTCTAGAAGGTTTACATGATTTCTTAAAAAACACGAGTTTTTAGAAAATGTGATTTATTTCATAAATGGAATCAACAAAGTATGCACATTCTATGTCATAATGACTTTCTTTAGTTTGCGCATGCACAAACTATGCACATTCTACGTAATAACGAATTTCTATAGTTTGCGCATGCGTCCGGAAATAAGAAAAGCTTACTTCCCCCCTTTTTTTAAATTCACAGCTTCTAGAAGGTTTAGATGAATTCTTAAAAAACACGAGTTTTTAGAAAATGTGGTTTATTTCATAAATAGAATCAACAAAGTTTGCACATTATACGTCATAACGAATTTCTATAGCTTGCGCATGCGCCCGGAAATAAGAATAACTTAATTCCCCCCATTTTTTAAAATCACAGATTCTAGAAGGTTTACATGATTTCTTAAAAAACACGAGTTTTTAGAAAATGTGATTTATTTCATAAATGGAATCAAAAAAGTATGCACATTCTATGTCATAAGGACTTTCTATAGTTTGCGCATGCGCAAACTATGCACATTCTACGTGATAACGACTTTCTCTAGTTTACGCATGCGTCCGGAAATAAGAAAAGCTTACTTCCCCCCTTTTTTTAAATTCACAGCTTCTAGAAGGTTTAGATGAATTCTTAAAAAACGCGAGTTTTTAGAAAATGTGATTTATTTCATAAATGGAATCATCAAAGTATGCACATTCTATATAATAACGACTTTCTAAAGTTTGCGCATGCGTCCGGAAATAAGAAAAGCTTACTTCCGCCAGTTTTTCAAAATCACAGCTTCTAGAAGGTTTACATGATTTCTTAAAAAACACGACTTTTTAGAAAATGTGATTTATTTCATAAATGGAATCAACAAAGTATGCACATTCTACGTAATAATGACTTTCTAAAGTTTGCGCATGCGTCCGGAAATAAGAAAAGCTTACTTCCCCAAGTTTTTTAAAATCACAGCTTCTAGAAGGTTTACATGATTTAAAAAAAAACACGAGTTTTTAGAAAATGTGATTTATTTCATAAATGGAATCAACAAAGTATGCACATTCTATGTCATAACAACTTTCTAAAGTTTGCGCATGCGTATACTATGCACATTCTATGTGATAACGACTTTCTATAGTTTGCGCATAATAGCTATAAGTGGTTCTATTATGGGACAATTAATAGTCTTTGTGTCCATGTACTATTCGCCCATCTATGCAGCGTTGTGGAAACCTCATGCAATAACTTTATTAGTGGTACCATACATGTTCTTTCGTTTTTATCAAATTAAGAAAGAACCTTCAAGTTCTGAATCTCTGCACCCCATAAATTCGATCAACAATCCAAAAATTCTAAGTATATTTATGGGTGGTCTAATTCTTCAATTGTTTAATCCCATTCTTTTAGCAAATCCCGTATTAACAAGACTGGTTAACCTCTTTCTTTTTCGTTACAGCGATAATATCTCATTTATTATAAGTAGTTTTTGCGGTTGGTTGGGTGGTCATATTCTATTCATAATTTTTACAAAATCGGTATCTTTACGTATAGAACGTAATTCACCTATCGATTATACTATATTAAGACGTTATATCCATCGAACCTTTAGTCTACTTATTTTTTATTATTGTTTCTTCTGTTTAGGTAGAGCCCCATCACCGTTCCTTATAAGCAATAATGATTACATCGGTGACAAAAATGATCGCTCTGCGGCTAAAGATGATCACTCTGTGGCTAAAGATGATCACTCTGTGGATGCGGCTAGAGATGACCGCTCTGTGGCTAAAGATGATCACTCTGTGGCTGCGGTTAGAGATGACCGCTCTGTGGCTAAAGATGATTACTCTGTGGCTGCGGTTAGAGATGACCGCTCTGTGGCTATAGATCCGAAAAAACTGAAAGGACTTCTGAAAGAAGAACAATTATCATGGTTCAAGCAACCATGGCCCATTATGTTCTTTAATCATAATAGAGCTTATCGGCCGATACGATATATCGGGAATAGCCCTACTCAACTAGGTCCTGTGAGGACCGAAGTATCTCAATATTTTTTTGGCACATATTTGAGTGATGGAAAACAAAGAATCTCTTTTACGTTTTTACCTAGTGTATCGGTCCTTGGGGAAAAGCTCGGGAAATATAGAGATCTTTTAGATACTTCTTGCTCATCTGAGGATCCTTATCATAGGTGGATCCATACCATGAAAAGAAGAAGAGATTATTTAGGGAATGAATTTTCGGATCGAGTGAAAGCTTTAAGCAATGGATCTCCTGCTGAAAATGTTATGGAAAGGAGAGTTCAATTCTCCAATTCTCAGGGAGATTCTTTTACTGAAATGTATGATCCATTCCTTAATGGGGCATTCCGTGGAACAATAAACCAATTCGAGTTCCCCCAAATGCTGAACGATTCGATTATTTCAAATCTTTCGGATTTGACAGAGGTATCTATGAAAGACTGTAAAGAGGGATTCCAAAATGATCAATTTGGGTATGGGTACCATATCTCTCATCATTGGCAGGAATTGGAACACGAAAGCTTTCGACTACCCTGGGAACTCTTACCTACAGATACTGGTCGTTCGCTCATTCCGATCACTAAATCATCGGAAATAGTCAAAGTGGAACCTATTTCGAAACGGCTTTATCTATTAACAGAACGAATAATTTCAAATCAAGCAAGGAAGATCTTTGAAGAGTATTTGTCGAATATAGATTCTTCAAATATAGATTTTTATTTTGGTAACCTGATCTATCCAAAAGATTTGTTGGAAATGCCTTCTGATCAGATTCAAGAGATCTATGCAAAAGATGATGATTTGTTCATCAATTTCCTGCGGTTGGAAATAGCCCTTCGAGTAGCCTATATAGATATCGTACCGGAAATAGCTTCATGTAATGAACGGATCTACACAAACTATTTGGTTAATATTTACAGCCAAATCGACGGTAGAAACGTTGCACCCACAGGTACCGTAAAATGGGAATTTATTCTCGATCTTGTTACTATGGTATAATAGCTATAAGTGGTTCTATTATGGGACAATTAATAGTCTTTGTGTCCATGTACTATTCGCCCATCTATGCAGCGTTGTGGAAACCTCACGCAATAACTTTATTAGTGGTACCATACATGTTCTTTCGTTTTTATCAAATTAAGAAAGAACCTTCAAGTTCTGAATCTCTGCACCCCATAAATTCGATCAACAATCCAAAAATTCTAAGTATATTTATGGGTGGTCTAATTCTTCAATTGTTTAATCCCATTCTTTTAGCAAATCCCGTATTAACAAGACTGGTTAACCTCTTTCTTTTTCGTTACAGCGATAATATCTCATTTATTATAAGTAGTTTTTGCGGTTGGTTGGGTGGTCATATTCTATTCATAAAATGTGATTTATTTCATCAATTGAATCAACAAAGTATGCACATTCTACGTAGTAACGACTTTCTATAGTTTGCGCATGCCTCCGGAAATAACAAAAGCTTACTTCTGCTAGTTTTTTAAAATCACAGCTTCTAGAAGGTTTACATGATTTCTTAAAAAACACGAGTTTTTAGAAAATGTGATTGATTTCATAAATGGAATCAACAAAGTACGCACATTCTATGTCATAACGAATTTCTAAAGTTTGTGCATGCGCATACTATGCACATTCTATGTGATAACGACTTTCTATAGTTTGCGCATGCGTCCGAAAATAAGAAAAGCTTGTTTCCCCCCTTTTTTTAAATTCACAGCTTCTAGAAGGTTTAGATGAATTCTTAAAAAACACGAGTTTTTAGAAAATGTGATTTATTCCATAAATGGAATCAACAAACTATGCACATTCTACATAATAACGACTTTCTATAATTTGCGCATGCGTCCGGAAATAAGAAAAGCTTACTTCCCCCCTTTTTTTAAATTCACAGCTTCTAGAAGGTTTAAATGAATTCTTAAAAAACACGAGTTTTTAGAAAATGTGATTTATTCCATAAATGGAATCAACAAACTATGCACATTCTACATAATAACGACTTTCTATAATTTGCGCATGCGTCCGGAAATAAGAAAAGCTTACTTCGCCGCTTTTTTAAATTCACAGCTTCTAGAAGGTTTACATGATTTCTTAAAAAACACGAGTTTTTAGAAAATGTGATTTATTTCATAAATGGAATCAACAAAGTATGCACATTCTATGCAATAATGGCTTTCTAAAGTTTGCGCATGCGACCGGAAATATGAAAAGCTTACTTCCACCAGTTTTTTAAAATCACAGCTTCTAGAAGGTTTACATGATTTCTTAAAAAACACGTTTTTTTAGAAAATGTGATTTATTTCATAAATGGAATAAAAAAAGTATGCACATTCTATGTAGTAACGAATTTCTATAGTTTGCTCATGCGTCTGGAAATAAGAAAAGCTTAGTTCCCCCCTTTTTTTAAATTCACAGCTTCTAGAAGGTATAGATGAATTCTTAAAAAACACGAGTTTTTAGAAAATGTGATTTATTTCATAAATGGAATCAACAAACTATGAACATTCTACGTAATAATGACTTTCTATAGTTTGTGCATGCGTCCGGAAATAAGAAAAGCTTAATTCCCCCCTTTTTTTAAATTCACAGCTTCTAGAAGGTTTACATGATTTCTTAAAAAACACGAGTTTTTAGAAAATGTGATTTATTTCATAAATGGAATCAACAAATTATGAACATTCTACGTAATAACGACTTTCTATAGTTTGCGCATGCGTCCAGAAATAAGAAAAGCTTACTTCCCCCCTTTTTTTAAATTCACAGCTTCTAGAAGGTTTAGATGAATTCTTAAAAAACACGAGTTTTTAGGAAATGTGATTCATTTCATAAATGGAATCAACAAACTATGCACATTCTACGTAATAACGACTTTCTATAGTTTGCGCATTTTTCCGGAAATAAGAAAAGCTTCCTTCGGCCAGTTTTTTAAAACCACAGCTTCTAGAAGGTTTACATGATTTCTTAAAAAACACGAGTTTTTAGAAAATGTGATTTATTTAATAAATGGAATCAACAAAGTATGCACATTCTATGTAATAACGACTTTCGAAAGTTTGCGCATGCGTCCGGAAATATGAAAAGCTTACTTCCGCCAGTTTTTTAAAATCACAGCTTCTAGAAGGCCTACATGATTTCTTAAAAAACAGGAATTTTTAAAAAATGTGATTTATTTCATAAATGGAATCAAAAAAGTATGCAAATTCTATGTCATAACAACTTTCTATAGTTTGCGCATCAGTCCGGAAATAAGAAAAGCTTAATTCCCCCCGTTTTTTAAAATCACAGCTTCTAGAAGGTTTACATGTTGTCTCAAAAAACACGAGTTTTTAGGAAATGTGATTTATTTCATAAATCGAATCAACAAATTATGGACATTCTATGTCATAATGACTTTCTATAGTTTGCGCATGCGCACACTATGCATATTCTACGTAATAACAACTTTCTGTTGTTTGCGCATGCGTCCGGAAATAAGAAAAGCTTACTTCCCTCCTTTTTTTAAATTCACACCTTCTAGAAGGTTTAGATGAATTCTTAAAAAGCTCGAGTTTTTAGAAAATGTGATTTATTTCATAAATGGAATCAACAAAGTATGCACATTCTACGTCATAACAACTTTCTATAGTTTGTCCATGCGTCCGGAAATAAGAAAAGCTTAATTCCCCCCGTTTTTTAAAATCACAGCTTCTAGAAGGTTTATATGATTACTTAAAAAACTTGAGTTTTTAGAAAATGTGATTTATTTCATCAATGGAATCAACAAAGTATGCACATTCTATGTCATAACGACCTTCTATAGTTTTCGCATGCGCAAACTATGCCCATTCTACGTCATAAGGACTTTCTAGAGTTTGCGCATGCGTCCAGAAATAAGAAAAGCTTACTTCTGCCAGTTTTTTAAAATCACAGATCTAAAAGGTTTTCATGATTTCTTAAAAAACACGAGTTTTTAGAAAATGTGATTTATTTCATAAATGGAATCAACAAAGTATGCAAATTCTATGTAATAACGACTTTCTAAAGTTTGCGCATGCGTCCGGAAATAGGAAAAGCTTACTTCCGCAAGTTTTTTAAAATCACAGCTTCTAGAAGGTTTACATGATTTCTTAAAAAACATGAGTTTTTAGAAAATGTGATTTATTTCATAAATGGAATCAACAAACTATGCACATTCTACGTAATAACGACTTTCTATAGTTTGCGCATGCGTCCGGAAATAAGAAAAGCTTACTTCCCCCCTTTTTTTAAATTCACAGCTTCTAGAAGGTTTAGATGAATTCTCAAAAAACATGAGTTTTTAGAAAATGTGATTTATTTCATAAATGGAATCAACAATCTATGCACATTCTACGTAATAACGACTTTCTATAGTTTGCGCATGCATCCGGAAATAAGAAAAGCTTACTTCCCCCCTTTTTTTAAATTCACAGCTTCTAGAAGGTTTAGATCAATTCTTAAAAACCACGAGTTTTTAGAAAATGTGATTTATTTCATAAATGGAATCAAAAAAGTATGCACATTCTATGTCATAACGACTTTCTATAGTTTGCGCATGCCCAAACTATGCACATTCTACGTCATAACGACTTTCTATAGTTTGCGCATGCGTCCAGAAATAAGAAAAGCTTACTTCCCCCCTTTTTTTAAATTCACAGCTTCTAGAAGGTTTAGATGAATTCTTAAAAAACACGAGTTTTGAGAAAATGTGATTTATTTCATAAATGGAATCAACAAACTATGCACATTCTATGTAATAACGACTTTCTATATTTTGCGCATGTGTCCGGAAATAAGAAAAGCTTCCTTCGGCCAGTTTTTTAAAACCACAGCTTCTAGAAGGTTTACATGATTTCTTAAAAAACACGAGTTTTTAGAAAATGTCATTTATTTCATAAATGGAATCAACAAAGTATGCACATTCTACGTAATAACAACTTTCTATTGTTTGCGCATGCGTCCGGAAATATGAAAAGCTTACTTCTGCCCTTTTTTTAAATTCACACCTTCTAGAAGGTTTAGATGAATTCTTAAAAAACACGAGTTTTTAGAAAATGTGATTTATTTCGTAAATGGAATCAACAAAGTATGCACATTCTATGTCATAACAACTTTCTATAGTTTGTGCATGCGTCCGGAAATAAGAAAAGCTTAATTCCCCCCATTTTTTAAAATCATAGCTTCTAGAAGGTTTATATGATTTCTTAAAAAACTTGAGTTTTTAGAAAATGTGATTTACTTCATAAATGGAATCAACAAAGTATGCACATTCTATGTCCTAACGACCTTCTATAGTTTGCGCATGCGCAATCTATGCCCATTCTACGTCATAACAACTTTCTATAGTTTGCGCATGCGTCCAGAAATAAGAAAAGCTTACTTCTGCCAGTTTTTTAAAATCACAGATTTAGAAGGTTTTCATCATTTCTTAAAAAACACGAGTTTTTAGAAAATGTGATTTATTTCATAAATGTAATCAACAAAGTATGCACATTCTATGTAATAACGACTTTCTAAAGTTTGCGCATGCGTCCGGAAATAGGAAAAGCTTACTTCCGCAAGATTTTTAAAATCACAGCTTCTAGAAGGTTTACATGATTTCTTAAAAAACACGAGTTTTTACAAAATGTGATTTATTTCATAAATGGAATCAACAAACTATGCACATTCTACGTAATAACGACTTTCTATAGTTTTCGCATGCGTCCGGAAATAAGAAAAGCTTACTTCCCCCCTTTTTTTAAATTCACAGCTTCTAGAAGGTTTAGATGAATTCTTAAAAAACACAAGTTTTTAGAAAATGTGATTTATTTCATAAATGGAATCAACAATCTATGCACATTCTACGTAATAACGACTTTCTATAGTTTGCGCATGCGTCCAGAAATAAGAAAAGCTTACTTCCCCCCCTTTTTTTAAATTCACAGCTTCTAGAAAGTTTAGATCAATTCTTAAAAAACACGAGTTTTTAGAAAATGTGATTTATTTCATAAATGGAATAAAAAAAGTATCCACATTCTATATAATAACGACTTTCTAAAGTTTTCGCATGCGTCCGGAAATAAGAAAAGCTTACTTCCGCCAGTTTTTCAAAATCACAGCTTCTAGAAGGTTTACATGATTTCTTAAAAAACATGAGTTTTTAGAAAATGTGATTTATTTCATCAATGGAATCAACAAAGTATGCACATTCTACGTAATAACGACTTTATATAGTTTGCGCATTCATCCGGAAATAAGAAAAGCTTACTTCCCCCCTTTTTTAAATTCACAACTTCTAGAAAGTTTATATGAATTCTTAAAAAACATGAGTTTTTAGAAAATGTGATTTATTTCATAAAAAGCATGAGTTTTTAGAAAATATGATTTATTTCATAAATGGAATCAACAAAGTATGCACATTTTATGTCATAACGACTTTCTATATATTGCGCATGCGCAAACTATGCACATTCTACGTAATAACGACTTTCTATAGTTTGCGCATGCGTCCGGAAATAAGAAAAGCTTACTTTGCCCCTTTTTTTAAATTCACAGCTTCTAGAAGGTTTAGATGAATTCTTAAAAAACACGAGTTTTTGGAAAATGTGATTTATTTCATCAATGGAATCAACAAAGTATGCACATTCTACGTAGTAATGACTTTCTATAGTTTGTGCATGCATCTGGAAATAAGAAAAGCTTACTTCCGCCAGTTTTTTAAAATCACAGCTTCTAGAAGGTTTACATGATTTCTTAAAAAACACGAGTTTTTAGAAAATGTGATTTATTTCATCAATGGAATCAACAAAGTATGCACATTCTATGTAATAACGACTTTCTATAGTTTGCGCATGCGTCCGGAAATAAGAAAAGCTTACTTCCCCCCTTTTTTAAATTCACAACTTCTAGAAAGTTTATATGAATTCTTAAAAAACATGAGTTTTTAGAAAATGTGATTTATTTCATAAAAAACATGAGTTTTTAGAAAATATGATTTATTTCATAAATGGAATCAACAAAGTATGCACATTCTATGTCATAACGACTTTCTATATATTGCGCATGCACAAACTATGCACATTCTACGTAATAACGACTTTCTATAGTTTGCGCATGCATCCGGAAATAAGAAAAGCTTATTTCCCCCCTTTTTTTAAATTCAAAGCTTCTAGAAGGTTTAGATGAATTCTTAAAAAACACGAGTTTTTGGAAAATGTGATTTATTTCATCAATGGAATCAACAAAGTATGGACATTCTACGTAGTAATGACTTTCTATAGTTTGTGCATGCGTCCGGAAATAAGAAAAGCTTACTTCTGCCAGTTTTTTAAAATCACAGCTTCTAGAAGGTTTACATGATTTCTTAAAAAACACGAGTTTTTAGAAAATGTGATTTATTTCATAAATGGAATCAACAAAGTATGCACATTCTACGTAATAACGACTTTCTATAGTTTGCGCATTCGTCCGGAAATAAGAAAAGCTTACTTCCCCCCTTTTTTAAATTCACAACTTCTAGAAAGTTTATATGAATTCTTAAAAAACATGAGTTTTTAGAAAATATGATTTATTTCATAAATGGAATCAACAAACTATGCACATTCTATTTAATAACGACTTTCTATAGTTTGCGCATGCGTCCGGAAATAAGAAAAGCTTCCTTCCGCGAGTTTTTAAAAACCACAGCGTCTAGAAGGTTAACGTGATTTCTTAAAAAACACTAGTTTTTAGAAAATGTGATTTATTTCATAAATGGAATCAACAATCTATGCCCATTCTACGTAATAACGACTTTCTATAGTTTGCGCATGCGTCCGGAAATAAGAAAAGTTTATTTCCCCCTTTTTTTAAATTCACAGCTTCTAGAAGGTTTAAATGAATTCTTAAAAAACACGAGTTTTTAGAAAATGTGATTTATTTCATAAATGGAATCAACAAACTATGAACATTCTATGTAATAACGACTTTCTATAGTTTGCGCATGTGTCCAGAAATAAGAAAAGCTTACTTCCCCCCTTTTTTTAAATTCACAGCTTCTAGAAGGTTTAGATGAATTCTTAAAAAACACGAGTTTTTAGGAAATGTGATTTATTTCATAAATGGAATCAACAAACTATGCACATTCTATGTAATAACGACTTTCTATAGTTTCCGCATGTGTCCGGAAATAAGAAAAGCTTAATTCCCCTCGTTTTTTAAAATCACAGCTTCTAGAAGGTTTATCTGATTTCTTAAAAAACTTGAGTTTTTAGAAAATGTGATTTATTTCATAAATGGAATCAACAAAGTATGAACATTCTATGTCATAACGACCTTCTATAGTTTGCGCATGCGCAAACTATGCCCATTCTACGTCATAACGACTTTCTATAGTTTGGGCATGCGTTCAGAAATAAGAAAAGCTTACTTCCGCCAGTTTTTTAAAATCACAAATCTAGAAGGTTTTCATGATTACTTAAAAAACACGAGTTTTTAGAAAATGTGATTTATTTCATAAATGGAATCAACAAAGTATGCACATTCTATGTAATAACGACTTTCTAAAGTTTGCGCATGCGTCCGGAAATAGGAAAAGCTTACTTCCGCAAGTTTTTTAAAATCACAGCTTCTAGAAGGTTTACATGATTTCTTAAAAAACAAGAGTTTTTAGAAAATGTGATTTAATTCATAAGTGGAATCAACAAACTATGCACATTCTACGTAATAACGACTTTCTATAGTTTGTGCATGCGTCTGGAAATAAGAAATACTTACTTCCGCTAGTTTTTAAAAATCACAGCTTCTAAAAGTTTTACATGATTTCTTAAAAAACACGAGTTTTTAGAAAATGTGATTTATTTCATAAATGGAATCAACAAAGTATGCCCATTCTATGTAATAACGTCTTTCTAAAGTTTGCGCATGCGTCCGGAAATAAGAAAAGCTTACTTCCGCCAGTTTTTTAAAATCACAGCTTCTAGAAGGTTTACATGATTTCTTAAAAAACACGAGTTTTTAGAAAATGTGATTTATTTCATTAATGGAATCAAAAAATTATACACATTCTACGTAGTAACGACTTTCTAGAGTTTGCGCATGCGTCCGGAAATAAGAAAAGCTTACTTCCGCTAGTTTTTTAAAATCACAGCTTCTAGAAGGTTAACATGATTTCTTAAAAAACATCAGTTTTTAGAAAATGTGATTTATTTCATAAATGGAATCAACAAAGTATGCACATTCTATGTAATAACGACTTTCTAAAGTTTGTGCATGCGTCCGAAATAAGAAAAGCTTACTTCCGCAAGCTTTTTAAAATCATAGCTTCTAGAAGTTTTACATGATTTCATAAAAAACACGAGTTTTTAGAAAATGTGATTTATTTCATAAATGGAATCAACAAAGTGTGCACATTGTATGTCATAACGACTTTCTATATTTTGCGCATGCGCAAACTATGCACATTCTACGTAATAACGACTTTCTGTAGTTTGCGAATGCGTCCGGAAATAAGAAAAGCTTACTTCCACAAGTTTTTTAAAATCACAGCTTCTAGAAGGTTTACATGATTTCTTAAAAAACACGAGTTTTTAGAAAATGTGATTTATTTCATAACTGGAATCAACAAATTATGCACATTCTATGTCATAACGACTTTCTAAAGTTTGCGCATGCGCATACTATGCACATTCTATGTGATAACGACTTTCTATAGTTTGCGCATGCGTCCGGAAATAAGAAAAGCTTACTTCGCCCCTTTTTTTAAATTCACAGCTTCTAGAAGGTTTAGATGAATTCTTAAAAAACACGAGTTTTTAGAAAATGTGATTTATTTCATAAATGGAATCAACAATCTATGCACATTCTACGTAATAACGACTTTCTATAGTTTGTGCATGCGTCCGGAAGTAAGAAAAGCTTAGTTCCCCCCTTTTTTTAAATTCACAGCTTCTAGAAGGTTTAGATCAATTCTTAAAAAACACGAGTTGTTAGAAAATTTGATTTATTTCATAAATGGAATCAACAATCTATGCACATTCTACGTAATAATGACTTTCTATAGTTTGCGCATGCGTTCGGAAATAAGAAAAGCTTCCTTCCGCCAGCTTTTAAAAACCACAACTTCTAGAAGGTTTACATGATTTCTTAAAAAACACGAGTTTTTAGAAAATGTGATTTATTTCATAAATGGAATCAACAAATTATGGACATTCTATGTCATAACGACTTTCTATAGTTTGCGAATGCGCAAACTATGCACATTCTACGTAATAACAGCTTTCTATTGTTTGCGCATGCGTCCGGAAATAAGAAAAGCTTACTTCCCCCCTTTTTTTAAATTCACACCTTCTAGAAGGTTTAGATGAATTCTTAAAAAACACGAGTTTTTAGAAAATGTGATTTATTTCATAAATGGAATCAACAAAGTATGCACATTCTACGTCATAACAACTTTCTATAGTTTGTGCATGCGTCTGGAAATAAGAAAAGCTTAATTCCCCCCGTTTTTTAAAATCATAGCTTCTAGAAGGTTTATATGATTTCTTAAAAAACTTGAGTTTTTAGAAAATGTGATTTATTTCATAAATGGAATCAACAAAGTATGCACATTCTATGTCATAACGACCTTCTATAGTTTGCGCATGCGCAAACTATGCCCATTCTACGTCATAACGACTTTCTATAGTTTGCGCATGCGTCCAAAAATAAGAAAAGCTTACTTCCTTAAGATTTTTAAAATCACAGCTTCTAGAAGGTTTACATGATTTCTTAAAAAACACGAGTTTTTAAAAAATGTGATTTATTTCATAAATGGAATCAACAAACTATGCACATTCTACGTAATAACGACTTTCTATAGTTTTCGCATGCGTCCGGAAATAAGAAAAGCTTACTTTCCCCCTTTTTTTAAATTCACAGCTTTTAGAAGGTTTAGATGAATTCTTAAAAAACGCGAGTTTTTAGAAAATGTGATTTATTTCATAAATGGAATCAACAATCTATGCACATTCTACGTAATAACGACTTTCGAAAGTTTGCGCATGCGTCCTGAAATATGAAAAGCCTACTTCCGCCAGTTTTTTAAAATCAGAGCTTCTAGAAGGCCTACATGATTTGCTAAGAAACACGAGTTTTTAGAAAATGTGATTTATTTCATAAATGGAATCAACAAAGTATGCACATTCTACGTCATAACAACTTTGTATAGTTTGCGCATCCGTCCGGAAATAAGAAAAGCTTAATTCCCCCAGTTTTTTAAAATCACAGCTTCTAGAAGGTTTACATGATGTCTCAAAAAAAACGAGTTTTTAGGAAATGTGATTTATTTCATAAATGGAATCAACAAATTATGGACATTCTATGTCATAACGACTTTATATAGTTTGCGCATGCGCAAACTCTGCACATTCTACGTAATAACAACTTTCTATTGTTAGCGCATGCGTCCGGAAATAAGAAAAGCTTACTTCCCCCCTTTTTTTAAATTCACACCTTCTAGAAGGTTTAGATGAATTCTTAAAAAACACGAGTTTTTAGAAAATGTGATTTATTTCATAAAAGGAATCAACAAAGTATGCACATTCTACGTCATAACAACTTTCTATAGTTTGTGATTGCGTCCGGAAATAAGAAAAGCTTAATTCCCCTCGTTTTTTAAAATCACAGCTTCTAGAAGGTTTATATGATTTTTTAAAAAACTTGAGTTTTTAGAAAATGTGATTTATTTCATAAATGGAATCAACAAAGTATGCAAATTCTATATAATAACGACTTTCTAAATTTTGCGCATGCGTCCGGAAATAGGAAAAGCTTACTTCCGCAAGTTTTTTAAAATCACAGCTTCTAGAAGGTTTACATGATTTCTTAAAAAACATGAGTTTTTAGAAAATGTGATTTAATTCATAAATGGAATCAACAAACTATGCACATTCGACGTAATAACGAATTTCTATAGTTTGCGCATGCGTCTGGAAATAAGAAAAGCTTACTTCCGCCAGTTTTTTAAAATCACAGCTTCTAAAAGTTTTACATGATTTCTTAAACACGAGTTTTTAGAAAATGTGATTTATTTCATAAATGGAATCAACAAAGTATGCACATTCTATGTCATAACGACTTTCTAAATTTTTCGCATGCGTCCGGAAATAAGAAAAGCTTACTTCCGCCAGTTTTTTAAAATCACAGCTTCTAGAAGGTTTAGATGATTTCATAAAAAACACGAGTTTTTAGAAAATGTGATTTATTTCATTAATGGAATCAAAAAAGTATGCACATTCTACGTAGTAACGACTTTCTATAGTTTGCGCATGCGTCCGGAAATAAGAAAAGCTTACTTCCGCTAGTTTTTTAAAATCACAGCTTCTAGAAGGTTAACATGATTTCTTAAAAAACATCAGTTTTTAGAAAATGTGATTTATTTCATAAATGGAATCAACAAAGTATGCACATTCTATGTAATAACGACTTTCTAAAGTTTGTGCATGCGTCCGGAAATAAGAAAAGCTTACTTCCGAGGGTTTTTTAAAATCACAGCTTCTAGAAGGTTTACATGATTTCATAAAAAACACGAGTTTTTAGAAAATGTGATTTATTTCATAAATGGAATCAACAAAGTGTGCACATTCTATGTCATAACGAATTTCTATATTTTGCGCATGAGCAAACTATGCACATTCTACCTAATAACGACTTTCTATAGTTTGCGCATGCATCCGGAAATAAGAAAAGCTTACTTCCCCCCTTTTTTTAAATTCACAGCTTCTAGAAGGTTTAGATGAATTATAAGAAAACACGAGTTTTTAGAAAATTTGATTTATTTCATCAATGGAATCAACAAATTATTCACATTCGACGTAATAACGACTTTCTGTAGTTTGCGCATGCGTCCGGAATAAGAAAAGCTTACTTCCGCACGTTTTTTAAAATCACAGCTTCTAGAAGGTTTACATGATTTCTTAAAAAACAAGAGTTTTTAGAAAATGTGATTTATTTCATAAATGGAATCAACAAAGTATGCACATTCTATGTCATAACGACTTTCTAAAGTTTGCGCATGCGTATACTATGCACATTCGCCCCTTTTTTTAAATTCACAGCTTCTAGAAGGTTTAAATGAATTCTTAAAAAACACGAGTTTTTAAAAATGTGATTTATTTCATAAATGGAATCAACAATCTATGCACATTCTACGTAATAATGACATTCTATAGTTTGCGCATGCGTCCGGAAGTAAGAAAAGCTTACTTCCCCCCTTTTTTTAAATTCACAGCTTCTAGAAGGTTTAGATCAATTCTTAAAAAACACGAGTTTTTAGAAAATTTGATTTATTTCATAAATGGAATCAACAATCTATGCACATTCTACGTAATAATGACTTTCTATAGTTTGCGCATGCGTCCGGATTTAAGAAAAGCTTCCTTCCGGCAGTTTTTAAAAACCACAGCTTCTAGAAGGTTTAAATGATTGCTTAAAAAACACAAGTTTTTAGAAAATGTGATTTATTTCATAAATGGAATCAACAAAGTATGCACATTCTATGTAATAACGACTTTCTAAAGTTTGCGCATCCGTCCGTAAATATGAAAAGCTTACTTCCGCCAGTTTTTTAAAATCACAGCTTCTAGAAGGTTTACATGATTTATTAAAAAACATGAGTTTTTAGAAAATGTGATTTATTTCATAATTGGAATCAACAAAGTATGCACATTCTATGCAATAATGACTTTCTAAAGTTTGCGCATGCGACCGGAAATATGAAAAGCTTACTTTCGCCAGTTTTTTAAAATCACAGCTTCTAGAAGGTTTACATGATTTCTTAAAAAACACGTTTTTTTAGAAAATGTGATTTATTTCATAAATGGAATCAAAAAAGTATGCACATTCTACGTAGTAACGACTTTCTATAGTTTGCGCATGCGTCTGGAAATAAGAAAAGCTTACTTCCCCCCTTTTTTTAAATTCACAGCTTCTAGAAGGTTTAGATGTATTCTTAAAAAACACGAGTTTTTAGAAAATGTGATTTATTTCATAAATGGAATCAACAAACTATGAACATTCTACGTAATAACGACTTTCTATAGTTTGTGCATGCGTCCGGAAATAAGAAAAGCTTACTTCCCCCCTTTTTTTAAATTCACAGCTTCTAGAAGGTTTAGATGAATTCTTAAAAAACACGAGTTTTTAGAAAATGTGATTTATTTCCTAAATGGAATCAACAAAGTATGCACATTCTATGTAATAACGACTTTTGAAAGTTTTCGCATGCGTCCGGAAATATGAAAACCTTACTTCCGCCAGTTTTTTAAAATCACAGCTTCTAGAAGGCCTACATGATTTCTTAAAAAACACGAGTTTTTAAAAAATGTGATTTATTTCATAAATGGAATAAAAAAAGTATGCACATTCTACGTCATAACAACTTTCTATAGTTTTTTAAAATCACGGCTTCTAGAAGGTTTACATGATGTCTCAAAAAACACGAGTTTTTAGGAAATGTGATTTATTTCATAAATGGAATCAAAAAATTATGTTCATTCTATGTCATAACGACTTTCTATAGTTTGTGCATGCGTCCGAAAATAAGAAAAGCTTACTTCCGCCAGTTTTTTAAAATCACAGCTTCTAGAAGGTTTACATGATTTCCTAAAAAACACGATTTTTTAGAAAATGTGATTTATTTCATAAATGGAATCAACAAAGTATGCACATTCTACGTAATAACGACTTTCTATAGTTTGCGCATGCGTCCGGAAATAAGAAAAGCTTACTTCCCCCCTTTTTTTAAATTCACACCTTCTAGAAGGTTTAGATGAATTCTTAAAAAGCACGAGTTTTAGAAAATGTGATTTATTTCATAAATGGAATCAACAAAGTATGCACATTCTACGTCATAAAAACCTTCTATAGTTTGTGCATGCGCAAACTATGCCCATTCTACGTCATAACGACTTTCTATAGTTAGCGCATGCGTCCAGAAATAAGAAAAGCTTACTTCCGCCAGTTTTTTAAAATCACAGATCTAGAAGGTTTTCATGATTTCTTAAAAAACAAGAGTTTTTAGAAAATTTGATTTATTTCATAAATGGAATCAACAAAGTATGCACATTCTATGTAATAACGACTTTCTAATGTTTGCGCATGCGTCCGGAAATAGGAAAAGCTTACTTCCGCAAGTTTTTTAAAATCACAGCTTCTAGAAGGTTTACATGATTTCTTAAAAAACTTGAGTTTTTAGAAAATGTGATTTATTTCATAAATGGAATCAACAAATTATGCACATTCTATGTAATAACGACTTTCTATAGTTTGCGCATGCGTCCGGAAATAAGAAAAGCATACTTCCCCCCTTTTTTTAAATTCACAACTTCTACAAGGTTTAGATGAATTCTTAAAAAACACGAGTTTTTAGAAAATGTGATTTATTTCATAAATGGAATCAAAAATCTATGCACATTCTATGTAATAACGACATTCTATAGTTTGCGCATGCATCCGGAAATAAGAAAAGCTTACTTCCCCCATTTTTTTAAATTCATAGCTTCTAGAAGGTTTAGATCAATTCTTAAAAAACACGATTTTTTAGAAAATGTGATTTATTTCATAAATGGAATCAAAAAAGTATGCACATTCTATGTCATAACGACTTTCTATAGTTTGCGCATGCGCAATCTATGCACATTCTACGTCATAACGACTTTCTATAGTTTGCGCATGCGTCCGGAAATAAGAAAAGCTTACTTCCCCCCTTTTTTTAAATTCACATGTTCTAGAAGGTTTATATGAATTCTTAAAAAACACGAGTTTTTAGAAAATATGATTTATTTCATAAATGTAATCAACAAACTATGCACATTCTACGTAGTAACGACTTTCTATAGTTTGCGCATGCGTCCGGAAATAAGAAAAGCTTAATTCCCCCCGTTTTTTAAAATCACAGCTTCTAGAAGGTTTACATGATTTCTTAAAAAACATGAGTTTTTAGAAAATGTGATTTATTTCATAAATGGAATCAACAAACCATGCACATTCTACCCAATAATGACTTTCTATAATTTGCGCATGCGTCCGGAAATAAGAAAAGATTCCTTCCGCCAGTTTTTTTAAACCATAGCTTCTAGAATGTTTACATGATTTCTTAAAAAACACGAGTTTTTAGAAAATGTAATTTATTTCATAAATGGAATCAACAAAGTATGCACATTCTACGTATTAACGACTTTCTATAGTTTGCGCATGCGTCCGGAAATAAGAAAAGCTTACTTCCGCCAGTTTTTTAAAATCACAGCTTCTAGAAGGTTTACACGATTTCTTAAAAAACACGATTTTTTAGAAAATGTGATTTATTTCATAAATGGAATCAACAAAGTATGCACATTCTACGTAATAAGGACTTTCTATAGTTTGCGCATGCGTCCGAAAATAAGAAAAGCTTACTTCTGCCAGTTTTTTAAAACCACAGCTTCTAGAAGGTTTACATGATTTCTTAAAAAACACGAGTTTTTAGAAAATGTGATTTATTTCATCAATGGAATCAACAACGTATGAACATTCTATATAATAACGACTTTCTAAAGTTTGCGCATGCGTCCGGAAATAAGAAAAGCTTACTTCCGCCAGTTTTTTAAAATCACAGCTTCTAGAAGGTTTACATGATTTCTTAAAAAACACGAGTTTTTAGAAAAAGTGATTGATTTCATAAATGGAATCAACAAAGTATGCACATTCTACGTAGTAATGACTTTCTATAGTTTGCGCATGCGTCCGGAAATATGAAAAGCTTACTTCCGCCAGTTTTTTAAACTCACAGCTTCTAGAAGGTTTACATGATTTCTTTAAAAACACAAGTTTTTAGAAAATGTGATTTATTTCATAAATGGAATCAACAAAGTATGCACATTCTATGTCATAACGACTTTCTATAGTTTGCGCATGCGCAAACTATGCACATTCTACGTCATAACGACTTTCTATAGTTTGCGCATGCGTCCGGAAATAAGAAAAGCTTACTTCCCCCCTTTTTTTAAATTCACAGCTTCTAGAAGGTTTAGATGAATTCTTAAAAAACACGAGTTTTTAGAAAATGTGATTTATTTCATAAATGGAATCAACAAACTATGCACATTCTACATACTAACGACTTTCTATAGTTTGCGCATGTGTCCGGAAATAAGAAAAGCTTCCTTTGGCCAGTTTTTTAAAACCACAGCTTCTAGAAGGTTTACATGATTTCTTAAAAAACACGAGTTTTTAGAAAATGTGATTTATATCATAAATGGAATCAACAAAGTATGCACATTCGATGTAATAACGACTTTCGAAAGTTTGTGCATTCGTCCGGAAATAAGAAAAGCTTACTTCCGCCAGTTTTTTAAAACCACAGCTTCTAGAAGGTTTACATGATTTCTTAAAAAACACGAGTTTTTAGGAAATGTGATTTATTTCATAAATGGAATCGACAAAGTATGGACATTCTATGTCATAATGACTTTCAATAGTTTGCGCATGCGCAAACTATGCACATTCTACGTAATAACGACTTTGTATAGTTTGCGCATGCGTCCGGAAATAAGAAATGCTTACTTCCCCCCTTTTTTTAAATTCACAGCTTCTAGAAGGTTTCGATGAATTCTTAAAAAACATGAGTTTTAGAAAATGTGATTTATTTCATAAATGGAATCAACAAAGTATGTACATTCTACGTAATAACGACTTTCTATAGTTTGCGCATGTGTCTGGAAATAAGAAAAGCTTACTTCCTCCAGTTTTTTAAAATCACAGCTTCCAGAAGGTTTACATGATTTCTTGAAAAACCCGAGTTTTTAGAAAATGTGATTTATTTCAAAAATGGAATCAACAAAGTATGCACATTCTATGTCATAACGACTTTCTATAGTTTGCGCATGCGCAAACTATGCACATTCTACGTAATAACGACTTTCTATAGTTTGCGCATGTGTCCGGAAATAAGAAAAGCTTACTTCCGCCAGTTTTTTAAAATCACAGCTTCTAAAAGGTTTACATGATTTCTTAAAAAAACACGATTTTTTAGAAAATGTGATTTATTTCATAAATGGAATCAACAAAGTATGCACATTCTATGTCATAACGACTTTCTAAAGTTTGCGCATGCGTATACTATGCACGTTCTACTTGATAAAGACTTTCTATAGTTTGCGCATGCGCCCAGAAATAAGAAAGGCTTACTTCCCCCCTTTTTTTAAATTCAAAGCTTCTAGAAGGTTTATATGAATTCTTAAAAAACACGAGTTTTTAGAAAATGTGATTTATTTCATAAAAGGAATCATAAATTATGCACATTCTACGTAATAACGACTTTCTATAGTTTGTGCATGCGTCCGGAAATAAGAAAAGCTTACTTCCCCCCTTTTTTTAAATTCACAGCTTCTAGAAGGTTTACATAATTTCTTAAAAAACTTGAGTTTTTAGAAAATGTGATTTATTTCATAAATGGAATCAAAAAAGTATGGAAATTCTATGTCATAACGACTTTCTATAGTTTGCGCATGCGCAAACTATGCACATTCTACGTCATAACGACTTTCTATAGTTTGCGCATGCGTTCGGAAATAAGAAAAGCTTACTTCCCCCCTTTTTTTAAATTCACATGTTCTAGAAGGTTTATATGAATTCTTAAAAAACATGAGTTTTTAGAAAATGTGATTTATTTGATAAATGGAATCAACAAACTATGCACATTCTACGTAATAACGACTTTCTATAGTTTGCGCATGTGTCCGGAAATAAGAAAAGGTTCCTTCGGCCAGTCTTTTAAAACCACAGCTTCTAGAAGTTTTACATGATTTATTAAAAAACACGAATTTTTAGAAAATGTGATTTATTTCATAAATGGAATCAACAAAGTATGCACATTCTATGTAATAACGACTTTCGAAAATTTGCGCATGCGTCCGAAAATATGAAAAGCTTACTTCTGCCAGTTTTTTAAAATCACAGCTTCTAGAAGGCCTACATGATTTCTTAAAAAACACGAGTTTTTAGAAAATGTTATTTATTTCATAAATGGAATCAACAAAGTATGCACATTCTATGTAATAACGACTTTCTATAGTTTGCGCATCCGTCCGGAAATAATAAAAGCTTAATTCCCCCCGTTTTTTAAAATCACAGCTTCTAGAAGGTTTACATGATTTCTTAAAAAACTTGAGTTTTTAGAAAATGTGATTTATTTCATAAATGGAATCAACAAAGTATGCACATTCTATGTCATAACGAATTTCGATAGTTTGCGCATGCGCAAACTATGGACATTCTACGTGATAACGACTTTCTATAGTTTGCGCATGAGTCCGGAAATAAGAAAAGCTTACTTCACCCTTTTTTTTAAATTCACAGCTTCCCCCCTTTTTAAATGCACATTCTATGTAATAACGACTTTCAAAAGTTTGCGCATGCGTCCGGAAATAAGAAAAGCTTACTTCCGCCAGTTTTTTAAAATCACGGCTTCTAGAAGGTTTACATGATTTCTTAAAAAACACGAGTTTTTAGAAAACGTGATTGATTTCATAAATGGAATCAACAAAGTATGCACATTCTACGTAGTAATGACTTTCTATAGTTTGCGCATGCGTCCGGAAATATGAAAATCTTACTTCCGCCAGTTGTTTAAACTCACAGCTTCTAGAAGGTTTACATGATTTCTTAAAAAACACGAGTTTTTAGAAAATGTGATTTATTTCATAAATGGAATCAACAAAGTATGCACATTCTATGTCATAACGACTTTCTATAGTTTGCGCATGCGCAAACTATGCACATTCTACGTCATAACGACTTTCTAGAGTTTGCGCATGCGTCCGGAAATAAGAAAAGCTTACTTCCCCCCTTTTTTTAAATTCACAGCTTCTAGAAGGTTTAGATGAATTCTTAAAAAACACGAGTTTTTAGAAAATGTAATTTATTTCATAAATTGAATCAACAAACTATGCACATTCTACGTGATAACGACTTTCTATAGTTTGCGCATGTGTCTGGAAATAAGAAAAGCTTCATTCGACCAGTTTTTTAAAACCACAGCTTCTAGAATGTTTAGATGAATTCTTAAAAAACACGAGTTTTTAGAAAATGTGATTTATTTCATAAATGGAATCAACAAAGTATGCACATTCTATGTCATAACGACTTTCTATAGTTTGCGCATGCGCAAACTATGCACATTCTACGTAATAACGACTTTCTATAGTTTGCGCATGCGTCCGGAAATAAGAGAAGCTTACTTCCCCCCTTTTTTTAAATTCACAGCTTCTAGAAGGTTTCGATGAATTCTTAAAAAACATGAGTTTTTAGAAAATGTGATTTATTTCATAAATGGAATCAAGAAAGTTTGCACATTCTACATCATAACGACTTTCTATAGTTTGCGCATGCGTCCGGAAATAAGAAAAGCTTAATTCCCCCCGTTTTTTAAAATCACAGCTTTTAGAAGGTTTACATGATTTCTTAAAAAACACGAGTTTTTAGAAAATGTGATTTATTTCATAAATGGAATCAACAAAGTATGCACATTCTATGTCATAACGACTTTCGAAAGATTGCGCATGCGCAAACTATGCACATTCTACGTGATAACGAATTTCTATTGTTTGCGCATGCGTCCGGAAATAACAAAATCTTACTTCCCCCATTTTTTTAAATTCACAGCTTCTAGAATGTTTAGATGAATTCTTAAAAAACATGAGTTTTTAGAAAATGTGATTTATTTCATAAATGGAATCAACAAAGTATGCACATTTTACATAGTAACGACTTTCTATACTTTGCGCATGCGTCGAAAAATAAGAAAAACTTACTTTCGCCAGTTTTTTAAAATCACAGCTTCTAGAATGTTTACATGATTTCTTAAAAAACACGAGTTTTTAGAAAATGTGATTTATTTCATCAATGGAAACAACAAAGTATGCAGATTCTATGTCATAACGACTTTCTATAGTTTGCGCATGCGCAAACTATGCACATTCTACGTGATAACAACTTTCTATAGTTTGCGCAGGCGTCCGGAAATAAGAAAAGCTTACTTCCCCCCTCTTTTTAAATTCACAGCTTCTAGAAGGTTAGATGAATTCTTAAAAAACACGAGTTTTTAGAAAATGTGATTTATTTCATAAATGGAATCAACAAACTATGCACATTCTATGTCAAAACGACTTTCTATAGTTTGCGCATGCGCAAACTATGCACATTCTGCGTGATAACGACTTTCTATAGTTTGCGCATGCGTCCGGAAATAAGAAAAGCTTACTTCCCCCCTTTTTTAAATTCACAGCTTCTAGAAGGTTTAGATGAATTCTTAAAAAACATGAGTTTTTAGAAAATGTGATTTATTTTATAAATGGAATCAACAAAGTATGCACATTCTACGTCATAACAACTTTCCATAGTTTGCGCATCCGTCCGGAAATAAGAAAAGCTTAATTCCCCCCGTTTTTTAAAATCACAACTTCTAGAAGGTTTACATGATGTCTTAAAAAACACGAGTTTTTAGGAAATATGATTTATTTCATAAATGGAATCAACAAAGTATGCACATTCTATGTCATAACGACTTTCTATAGTTTGCGCATGCGCAAACTATGCACATTCTACATAGTAACAAATTTCTATAGTTTGCGCATGCGTCCGGAAATAAGAAAAGCTTAATTCCCCCCTTTTTTTAAATTCACAGCTTCTAGAAGGTTTAGATGAATTCTTAAAAAACACGTGTTTTTGGAAAATGTGATTTATTTCATAAATGGGATCAACAAAGTTTGCACATTCTACATCATAACGACTTTCTATAGCTTGCGCATGCGTCCGGAAATAAGAAAAGCTTGATTCCCCCCTTTTTTAAAATCACAGCTTCTAGAAGGTTTACATGATTTATTAAAAAACATGAGTTTTTAGAAAATGTTATTTATTTAATAAATGGAATCAACAAAGTATGCACATTCTATGTCATAACACCTTTCTATAGTTTGCGCATGCGCAAACTATGACATTCTACATGATAACGACTTTCTATAGAATGCGCATGTGTCCGGAAATAAGAAAAGCTTGCTTCCCCCGTTTTTTTAAATTCACAGCTTCTAAAAGGTTTAGATGAATTCTTAAAAAACACGAGTTTTTAGAAAATATGATTTATTTCATAAATGGAATCAACAAACTATTCACATTCTACGTAATAATGACTTTCTATAGTTTGCGCATGCGTCCGGAAATAAGAAAAGATTCCTTCCGCCAGTTTTTTAAAACCACAGCTTCTAGAAGGTTTACATGATTTCTTAAAAAACATGAGTTTTTAGAAAATGTTATTTATTTCATAAATGTAAAGAACAAAGTATGCACATTCAATGTAATAACGACTTTCGAAAGTTTGCGCATGCGTCCGGAAATATGAAAAGCTTACTTCCGCCAGTTTTTTAAAATCACAGCTTCTGGAAGGTTTAAATGATTTCTTAAAAAACACGATTTATTAGAAAATGTGATTTGTTTCATCAATGGAATCAACAAAGTATGCACATTCTACGTAATAACGACTTTCTATAGTTTGCGCATGCGTCCGGAAATAAGAAAAGCTTACTTCCGCCAGTTTTTTAAAACCACAGCTTCTAGAAGGTTTACATGATTTCTTAAAAAACACGAGTTTTTAGAAAATTTGATTTATTTGATAAATGGAATCAACAAAGTATGCACATTATATGTCATAACAAGTTTCTATAGTTTGCGCATGCGTCCGGAAATAAGAAAAGGTTAACTCCCCCCATTCTTTAAAATCACAGCTTCTAGAAGGTTTACATGATTTCTTAAAAAACACGAGTTTTTAGAAAAAGTGATTTATTTCATAAATGGAATCAACAAAGTATGCACATTCTATGTCATAACGACTTTCTATAGTTTGCGCATGCGCAAACTATGCACAGTCTATGTGATAACGACTTTCTATAGTTTGCGCATGCGTCCAGAAATAAGAAAAGCTTACTTCCGCCAGTTTTTTAAAATCACAGCTTCTAGAAGGTTTACATGATTTCTTAAAAAACACGAGATTTAGAAAATGTGATTTATTTTAGAAATGGAATCAACAAAGTATGCACATTCTATGTAATAACGACTTTCTAAATTTTGCGCATGCGTCCGAAAATAAGAAAAGCTTACTTCCACCGGTTTTTTAAAATCACAGCTTCTAGAAGGTTTACATGATTTCATAAAAAACACAAGTTTTTAGAAAATGTGATTTATTTCATAAATGGAATCAACAAACCATGCACATTCTACGCAATAATGACTTTCTATAATTTGCGCATGCGTCCGGAAATAAGAAAAGCTTCCTTCCGCGAGTTTTTTAAAACCACAGCTTCTAGAAGGTTTACAAGATTTCTTAAAAAACACGAGATTTTAGGAAATGTGATTTATTTCATAAATGGAATCAACAAACAATGCACATTCTACGTAGTAACGAGTTTCTATAGTTTGTGCATGCGTCCGGAAATAAGAAAAGCTTACTTCCCCCCTTTTTTTAAATTCACAGATTCTAGAAGGTTTAGATGAATTCTTAAAAAACACGAGTTTTTAGAAAATGTGATTTATTTCATAAATGGAATCAACAAAGTATGCATATTCTATGTAATAACGACTTTCTAAAGTTTGTGCATGCGTCCGGAAATATGAAAAGCTTACATCCGCCAGTTTTTTAAAATCACAGCTTCTAGAAGGTTTACATGATTTCTTAAAAAACATGAGTTTTTAGAAAAGGTGATTTATTTCATCAATGGAAACAACAAAGTATGCATATTCTATGTCATAACGACTTTCTAAAGTTTGCGCATGCGCAAACAATGCACATTCTATGTGATAACGACTTTCTATTGTTTGCACATGCGTCCGGAAATAAGAAAAGCTTACTTCCGCCCTTTTTTTAAATTCACAGCTTCTATAACGTTTAGATGAATTCTTAAAAAACACGAGTTTTTAGAAAATGTGATTTATTTCTTAAATGGAATCAACAAACTATGCACATTCTACATAATAACGACTTTCTATAGTTTGCGCATGCGTCCGAAAATAAGAAAAGCTTCCTTCCGCCAGTTTTTTAAAATCACAGCTTCTAGAAGGTTTACATGATTTCTTAAAACACACGAGTTTTTAGAAAATGTGATTTATTTCATAAATGGAATCAACAAAGTATGCACATTCTATGCCAGAATGACTTTCTATAGTTTGCGCATGGACAAACTATGCATATTCTATGTATTAACGACTTTCTAAAGTTTCTGCATTCGTCCGGAAATATGAAAAGCTTACTTCCACTAGTTTTTTAAAATCAACGCTTCTAGAAGGTTTATATCATTTCTTAAAAAACACGACTTCTTAGAAAATGTGATTTATTTCATAAATGGAATCAACAAAGTATGCACATTCTATGCCATAATGACTTTCTATAGTTTGCGCATGCGCAAACTATGCATATTCTATGTAGTAACGACTTTCTAAAGTTTCTGCATTCGTCCAGAAATATGAAAAGCTTACTTCCGCCAGTTTTTTAAAATCACAGCTTCTAGAAGGTTTACATGACTTCTTAAAAAACACGAGTTTTTAGAAAATGTGATTTATTTCATAAATGGAATCAACAAAGTATGCACATTCTATTCCATAACGACTTTCTATAGTTTGCGCATGCGTCCGGAAATAAGAAAAGCTTACTTCCACCAGTTTTTTAAAATCACAGCTTCTAGAAGGTTTACATGATTTCTTAAAAAACACGAGTTTTTAGAAAATGTGATTTATTTCATAAATGGAATCAACAAAGTATGCACATTCTATGTCATAACGAATTTCAATAGTTTGCGCATGCGCAAACTATGGACATTCTACGTGATAACGACTTTCTATAGTTTGCGCATGCGTCCGGAAATAAGAAAAGCTTACTTCCGCCAGTTTTTTAAAGCCACAACTTCTAGAAGGTTTACATGATTTCCTAGAAAACACGAGTTTTTAGAAAATATGATTTATTTTATAAATGGAATCAACAAAGTATGCACATTCTATGTAATAACGACTTTCTAAAGTTTGCGCATGCGTCCGGAAATATGAAAAGCTTACTTCTGCCAGTTTTTTAAAATCACAGCTTCAAGAAGGTTTACATGATTTCTTTAAAAACACGAGTTTTTAGAAAATGTGATTTATTTCATAAATGGAATCAATAAAGTATGCACATTCTACGTCATAATACCTTTCTATAGTTTGCGCATCCGTCCGGAAATAAGAAAAGCTTAATTCCCCCTGTTTTTTAAAATCACAGCTTCTAGAAGGTTTACATGATGTCTTAAAAAACACGAGTTTTTAGGAAATGTGATTTATTTCATAAATGGAATCAACAAAGTATGCACATTCTATGTCATAACGACTTTCTATAGTTTGCGCATGCGCAAACTATGCACATTCTACGTAATAACAACTTTCTATAGTTTGCGCATGCGTCCTGAAATAAGAACAGCTTACTTCCCCCCTTTTTTGAAATTCACAGCTTCTCGAAGATTTAGATGAATTCTTAAAAAACACGAGTTTTTACAAAATGTGATTTGTTTCATAAATGGAATCAAGAAAGTATGCGCATTCTACGTCATAATGACTTTCTATAGTTTGCGCATGCGTCCAGAAATAAGAAAAGCCTAATTCTCCCCGTTTTTTAAAATCACAGCTTCTAGAAAATGTGATTTATTTCATAAATGGAATCAACAAAGTATGCACATTCTATGTCATAACGAATTTCGATAGTTTGCACATGCGCAAACTATGGACATTCTACGTGATAACGAATTTCTATAGTTTGCGCATGCGTCCGGAAATAAGAAAATCTTACTTCCCCCATTTTTTTAAATTCACAGCTTCTAGAAGGTTTAGATGAATTCTTAAAAAACATGAGTTTTTACGAAATGTGATTTATTTCATAAATGGAATCAACAAACAATGCACATTTTACGTAGTGACGACTTTCTATAGTTTGCGCATGCGTCTGGAAATAAGAAAAGCTTACTTCCCCCCTTTTTTTAAATTCACAGCTTCTAGAAGGTTTAGATGAATTCTTAAAAAACACGAGTTTTTAGAAAATGTGATTTATTTCATAAATGGAATCAACAAACTATGCACATTCTACGTAATAAGGACTTTCTATAGTTTGCGCATGCGTCCGGAAATAAGAAAAGCTTCCTTCCGCAAGTTTTTTAAAACCACAGCTTCTAGCAGGTTTACATGATTTCTTGAAAAACATGAGTTTTTAGAAAATGTGATTTATTTCATAAATGGAATCAACAAAGTATGCACATTCTATGTCATAACGACTTTCGAAAGATTGCGCATGCGCAAACTATGCACATTCTACGTGATAACGAATTTCTATTGTTTGCGCATGCGTCCGGAAATAACAAAATCTTACTTCCCCCATTTTTTTAAATTCACAGCTTCTAGAATGTTTAGATGAATTCTTAAAAAACATGAGTTTTTAGAAAATGTGATTTATTTCATAAATGGAATCAACAAAGTATGCACATTTTACATAGTAACGACTTTCTATACTTTGCGCATGCGTCGAAAAATAAGAAAAACTTACTTTCGCCAGTTTTTTAAAATCACAGCTTCTAGAATGTTTACATGATTTCTTAAAAAACACGAGTTTTTAGAAAATGTGATTTATTTCATCAATGGAAACAACAAAGTATGCAGATTCTATGTCATAACGACTTTCTATAGTTTGCGCATGCGCAAACTATGCACATTCTACGTGATAACAACTTTCTATAGTTTGCGCAGGCGTCCGGAAATAAGAAAAGCTTACTTCCCCCCTCTTTTTAAATTCACAGCTTCTAGAAGGTTAGATGAATTCTTAAAAAACACGAGTTTTTAGAAAATGTGATTTATTTCATAAATGGAATCAACAAACTATGCACATTCTATGTCAAAACGACTTTCTATAGTTTGCGCATGCGCAAACTATGCACATTCTGCGTGATAACGACTTTCTATAGTTTGCGCATGCGTCCGGAAATAAGAAAAGCTTACTTCCCCCCTTTTTTAAATTCACAGCTTCTAGAAGGTTTAGATGAATTCTTAAAAAACATGAGTTTTTAGAAAATGTGATTTATTTTATAAATGGAATCAACAAAGTATGCACATTCTACGTCATAACAACTTTCCATAGTTTGCGCATCCGTCCGGAAATAAGAAAAGCTTAATTCCCCCCGTTTTTTAAAATCACAACTTCTAGAAGGTTTACATGATGTCTTAAAAAACACGAGTTTTTAGGAAATATGATTTATTTCATAAATGGAATCAACAAAGTATGCACATTCTATGTCATAACGACTTTCTATAGTTTGCGCATGCGCAAACTATGCACATTCTACATAGTAACAAATTTCTATAGTTTGCGCATGCGTCCGGAAATAAGAAAAGCTTAATTCCCCCCTTTTTTTAAATTCACAGCTTCTAGAAGGTTTAGATGAATTCTTAAAAAACACGTGTTTTTGGAAAATGTGATTTATTTCATAAATGGGATCAACAAAGTTTGCACATTCTACATCATAACGACTTTCTATAGCTTGCGCATGCGTCCGGAAATAAGAAAAGCTTGATTCCCCCCTTTTTTAAAATCACAGCTTCTAGAAGGTTTACATGATTTATTAAAAAACATGAGTTTTTAGAAAATGTTATTTATTTAATAAATGGAATCAACAAAGTATGCACATTCTATGTCATAACACCTTTCTATAGTTTGCGCATGCGCAAACTATGACATTCTACATGATAACGACTTTCTATAGAATGCGCATGTGTCCGGAAATAAGAAAAGCTTGCTTCCCCCGTTTTTTTAAATTCACAGCTTCTAAAAGGTTTAGATGAATTCTTAAAAAACACGAGTTTTTAGAAAATATGATTTATTTCATAAATGGAATCAACAAACTATTCACATTCTACGTAATAATGACTTTCTATAGTTTGCGCATGCGTCCGGAAATAAGAAAAGCTTCCTTCCGCCAGTTTTTTAAAACCACAGCTTCTAGAAGGTTTACATGATTTCTTAAAAAACATGAGTTTTTAGAAAATGTTATTTATTTCATAAATGTAAAGAACAAAGTATGCACATTCAATGTAATAACGACTTTCGAAAGTTTGCGCATGCGTCCGGAAATATGAAAAGCTTACTTCCGCCAGTTTTTTAAAATCACAGCTTCTGGAAGGTTTAAATGATTTCTTAAAAAACACGATTTATTAGAAAATGTGATTTGTTTCATCAATGGAATCAACAAAGTATGCACATTCTACGTAATAACGACTTTCTATAGTTTGCGCATGCGTCCGGAAATAAGAAAAGCTTACTTCCGCCAGTTTTTTAAAACCACAGCTTCTAGAAGGTTTACATGATTTCTTAAAAAACACGAGTTTTTAGAAAATTTGATTTATTTGATAAATGGAATCAACAAAGTATGCACATTATATGTCATAACAAGTTTCTATAGTTTGCGCATGCGTCCGGAAATAAGAAAAGGTTAACTCCCCCCATTCTTTAAAATCACAGCTTCTAGAAGGTTTACATGATTTCTTAAAAAACACGAGTTTTTAGAAAAAGTGATTTATTTCATAAATGGAATCAACAAAGTATGCACATTCTATGTCATAACGACTTTCTATAGTTTGCGCATGCGCAAACTATGCACAGTCTATGTGATAACGACTTTCTATAGTTTGCGCATGCGTCCAGAAATAAGAAAAGCTTACTTCCGCCAGTTTTTTAAAATCACAGCTTCTAGAAGGTTTACATGATTTCTTAAAAAACACGAGATTTAGAAAATGTGATTTATTTTAGAAATGGAATCAACAAAGTATGCACATTCTATGTAATAACGACTTTCTAAATTTTGCGCATGCGTCCGAAAATAAGAAAAGCTTACTTCCACCGGTTTTTTAAAATCACAGCTTCTAGAAGGTTTACATGATTTCATAAAAAACACAAGTTTTTAGAAAATGTGATTTATTTCATAAATGGAATCAACAAACCATGCACATTCTACGCAATAATGACTTTCTATAATTTGCGCATGCGTCCGGAAATAAGAAAAGCTTCCTTCCGCGAGTTTTTTAAAACCACAGCTTCTAGAAGGTTTACAAGATTTCTTAAAAAACACGAGATTTTAGGAAATGTGATTTATTTCATAAATGGAATCAACAAACAATGCACATTCTACGTAGTAACGAGTTTCTATAGTTTGTGCATGCGTCCGGAAATAAGAAAAGCTTACTTCCCCCCTTTTTTTAAATTCACAGATTCTAGAAGGTTTAGATGAATTCTTAAAAAACACGAGTTTTTAGAAAATGTGATTTATTTCATAAATGGAATCAACAAAGTATGCATATTCTATGTAATAACGACTTTCTAAAGTTTGTGCATGCGTCCGGAAATATGAAAAGCTTACATCCGCCAGTTTTTTAAAATCACAGCTTCTAGAAGGTTTACATGATTTCTTAAAAAACATGAGTTTTTAGAAAAGGTGATTTATTTCATCAATGGAAACAACAAAGTATGCATATTCTATGTCATAACGACTTTCTAAAGTTTGCGCATGCGCAAACAATGCACATTCTATGTGATAACGACTTTCTATTGTTTGCACATGCGTCCGGAAATAAGAAAAGCTTACTTCCGCCCTTTTTTTAAATTCACAGCTTCTATAACGTTTAGATGAATTCTTAAAAAACACGAGTTTTTAGAAAATGTGATTTATTTCTTAAATGGAATCAACAAACTATGCACATTCTACATAATAACGACTTTCTATAGTTTGCGCATGCGTCCGAAAATAAGAAAAGCTTCCTTCCGCCAGTTTTTTAAAATCACAGCTTCTAGAAGGTTTACATGATTTCTTAAAACACACGAGTTTTTAGAAAATGTGATTTATTTCATAAATGGAATCAACAAAGTATGCACATTCTATGCCAGAATGACTTTCTATAGTTTGCGCATGGACAAACTATGCATATTCTATGTATTAACGACTTTCTAAAGTTTCTGCATTCGTCCGGAAATATGAAAAGCTTACTTCCACTAGTTTTTTAAAATCAACGCTTCTAGAAGGTTTATATCATTTCTTAAAAAACACGAGTTCTTAGAAAATGTGATTTATTTCATAAATGGAATCAACAAAGTATGCACATTCTATGCCATAATGACTTTCTATAGTTTGCGCATGCGCAAACTATGCATATTCTATGTAGTAACGACTTTCTAAAGTTTCTGCATTCGTCCAGAAATATGAAAAGCTTACTTCCGCCAGTTTTTTAAAATCACAGCTTCTAGAAGGTTTACATGACTTCTTAAAAAACACGAGTTTTTAGAAAATGTGATTTATTTCATAAATGGAATCAACAAAGTATGCACATTCTATTCCATAACGACTTTCTATAGTTTGCGCATGCGTCCGGAAATAAGAAAAGCTTACTTCCACCAGTTTTTTAAAATCACAGCTTCTAGAAGGTTTACATGATTTCTTAAAAAACACGAGTTTTTAGAAAATGTGATTTATTTCATAAATGGAATCAACAAAGTATGCACATTCTATGTCATAACGAATTTCAATAGTTTGCGCATGCGCAAACTATGGACATTCTACGTGATAACGACTTTCTATAGTTTGCGCATGCGTCCGGAAATAAGAAAAGCTTACTTCCGCCAGTTTTTTAAAGCCACAACTTCTAGAAGGTTTACATGATTTCCTAGAAAACACGAGTTTTTAGAAAATATGATTTATTTTATAAATGGAATCAACAAAGTATGCACATTCTATGTAATAACGACTTTCTAAAGTTTGCGCATGCGTCCGGAAATATGAAAAGCTTACTTCTGCCAGTTTTTTAAAATCACAGCTTCAAGAAGGTTTACATGATTTCTTTAAAAACACGAGTTTTTAGAAAATGTGATTTATTTCATAAATGGAATCAATAAAGTATGCACATTCTACGTCATAATACCTTTCTATAGTTTGCGCATCCGTCCGGAAATAAGAAAAGCTTAATTCCCCCTGTTTTTTAAAATCACAGCTTCTAGAAGGTTTACATGATGTCTTAAAAAACACGAGTTTTTAGGAAATGTGATTTATTTCATAAATGGAATCAACAAAGTATGCACATTCTATGTCATAACGACTTTCTATAGTTTGCGCATGCGCAAACTATGCACATTCTACGTAATAACAACTTTCTATAGTTTGCGCATGCGTCCTGAAATAAGAACAGCTTACTTCCCCCCTTTTTTGAAATTCACAGCTTCTCGAAGATTTAGATGAATTCTTAAAAAACACGAGTTTTTACAAAATGTGATTTGTTTCATAAATGGAATCAAGAAAGTATGCGCATTCTACGTCATAATGACTTTCTATAGTTTGCGCATGCGTCCAGAAATAAGAAAAGCCTAATTCTCCCCGTTTTTTAAAATCACAGCTTCTAGAAAATGTGATTTATTTCATAAATGGAATCAACAAAGTATGCACATTCTATGTCATAACGAATTTCGATAGTTTGCACATGCGCAAACTATGGACATTCTACGTGATAACGAATTTCTATAGTTTGCGCATGCGTCCGGAAATAAAAAAATCTTACTTCCCCCATTTTTTTAAATTCACAGCTTCTAGAAGGTTTAGATGAATTCTTAAAAAACATGAGTTTTTACGAAATGTGATTTATTTCATAAATGGAATCAACAAACAATGCACATTTTACGTAGTGACGACTTTCTATAGTTTGCGCATGCGTCTGGAAATAAGAAAAGCTTACTTCCCCCCTTTTTTTAAATTCACAGCTTCTAGAAGGTTTAGATGAATTCTTAAAAAACACGAGTTTTTAGAAAATGTGATTTATTTCATAAATGGAATCAACAAACTATGCACATTCTACGTAATAAGGACTTTCTATAGTTTGCGCATGCGTCCGGAAATAAGAAAAGCTTCCTTCCGCAAGTTTTTTTAAAACCACAGCTTCTAGCAGGTTTACATGATTTCTTGAAAAACATGAGTTTTTAGAAAATGTGATTTATTTCATAAATAGAATCAACAAAGTTTGCACATTCTACGTCATAACGAATTTCTATAGTTTGCGCATGCGTCCGGAAATATGAAAAGCTTACTTCCGCCAGTTTTTTAAAATAACAGCTTCTAGAAGGTTTACATGATTTCTTAAAAAACATGAGCTTTTAGAAAATGTGATTTATTTCATCAATGGAAACAACAAAGTATGCATATTCTATGTCATAACGACTTTCTAAAGTTTGCGCATGCGCAAACTATGCACATTCTACGTGATAACGACTTTCTATTGTTTGCGCATGCGTCCGGAAATAAGAAAAGCTTACTTCCGCCCTTTTTTTAAATTCACAGCTTCTATAAGGTTTAGATGAATTCTTAAAAAACACGAGTTTTTAGAAAATGTGATTTATTTCATAAATGGTATCAACAAACTATGCACATTCTACATAATAACGACTTTCTATAGTTTGCGCATGCGTTCGAAAATAAGAAAAGCTTCCTTCCGCCAGTTTTTTAAAATCACAGCTTCTAGAAGGTTTACATGATTTCTTAAAACACACGAGTTTTTAGAAAATGTGATTTATTTCATAAATGGAATCAACAAACTATGCACATTCTACATAATAACGTCTTTCTATAGTTTGCGCATGCGTCCGGAAATAAGAAAAGATTACTTCCGCCAATTTTTTAAAATCACAGCTTCTAGAAGGTTTACATAATTTCTTAAAAAACACGAGTCTTTAGAAAATGTGATTTATTTCATAAATGGAATCGACAAAGTATGCATATTCTATGTAATAACGACTTTCTAAAGTTTGTGCATGCGTCCGGAAATATGAAAAGCTTACTTCCGCCAGCTTTTTAAAATCACAGCTTCTAGAAGGTTTACATGATTTCTTAAAAAACACGAGTTTTTGGAAAATGTGATTTATTTTATAAATGGAATCAACAAAGTATGCACATTCTATGTCATAACGAATTTCGATAGTTTGCGCATGCGCAAACTATGGACATTCTACGTGATAACGACTTTCTATAGTTTGCGCATGAGTCCGGAAATAAGAAAAGCTTACTTCACCCTTTTTTTTAAATTCACAGCTTCCCCCCTTTTTAAATGCACATTCTATGTAATAACGACTTTCAAAAGTTTGCGCATGCATCCGGAAATAAGAAAAGCTTACTTCCGCCAGTTTTTTAAAATCACAGCTTCAAGAAGGTTTACATGATTTCTTAAAAAACACGAGTTTTTAGAAAATGTGATTTATTTCATAAATGGAATCAACAAAGCATGCACATTCTATGTAATAACGACTTTCTAAAGTTTGCGCATGCGTCCGGAAATAAGAAAAGCTTACTTCCGCTAGTTTCTTAAAATCACAGCTTCTAGAAGGTTTACATGATTTCTTAAAAAATACGAGTTTCTAGAAAATGTGATTTATTTCATAAATGGAATCAACAAAGTAAGCACATTATATGTCATAATGACTTTCTATAGTTTGCGCATGCGCAAACTATGCACATTCTACGTTATAACGACTTTCTATAGTTTGCGCATGCGTCCGGAAATAAGAAAAGCTTACTTCACGCCTTTTTTTAAATTCACAGCTTCTAGAAGGTTTAGATGAATTCTTAAAAACACTAGTTTTTGGAAAATGTGATTTATTTCCTAAATGGAATCAACAAACTATGCACATTCTACGTAATAACGACTTTCTCTAGTTTGCGCATGCATCCGGAAATAAGAAAAGCTTCCTTCCACAAGTTTTTTAAAACCACAGCTTCTAGAAGGTTTAAATGATTTCTTAAAAAACACGAGTTTTTAGAAAATGTGATTTATTTCATAAACGAAATCAACAAAGTATGCACATTCTATGTCATAATGACTTTCTATAGTTTGCGCATGCGCAAACTATGCACATTCTACGTAATAACGACTTTCTATAGTTTGCGAATGCGTCCGGAAGTAAGAAAAGCTTACTTCCCCCCTTTTTTTAAATTCACAGCTTCCCCCCTTTTTAAATGCACATTCTATGTAATAACGACTTTCAAAAGTTTGCGCATGCGTCCGGAAATAAGAAAAGCTTACTTCCGCCAGTTTTTTTAAATCACAGCTTCTAGAAGGTTTACATGATTTCTTAAAAAACACGAGTTTTTAGAAAATGTGATTTATTTCATAAATGGAATCAACAAAGTATGCACATTCTATGTAATAACGACTTTCTAAAGTTTGTGCATGCGTCCGGAAATATGAAAAGCTTACTTCCGCCAGTTTTTTAAAATCACAGCTTCTAGAAGGTTTACATGATTTCTTAAAAAACACGAGTTTTTAGAAAATGTGATTTATTTCATAAATGGAATCAACAAAGTATGCACATTCTATGTAATAACGACTTTCTAAAGTTTGTGCATGCGTCCGGAAATATGAAAAGCTTACTTCCGCCAGTTTTTTAAAATCACAGCTTCTAGAAGGTTTACATGATTTCTTAAAAAACACGAGTTTTTAGAAAATGTGATTTATTTCATAAATGGAATCAACAAAGTATGCACATTCTATGCCATAACGACTTTCTATAGTTTGCGCATGCGCAAACTATGCATATTCTATGTATTAACGACTTTGTAAAGTTTCTGCATTCGTCCAGAAATATGAAAAGCTTACTTCCGCTAGTTTTTTAAAATCACAGCTTCTAGAAGGTTTACATGATTTCTTAAAAAACACGAGTTCTTAGAAAATGTGATTTATTTCATAAATGGAATCAACAAAGTATGCACATTCTATGCCATAATGACTTTCTATAGTTTGCGCATGCGCAAACTATGCATATTCTATGTAGTAACGACTTTCTAAAGTTTCTGCATTCGTCCGGAAATATGAAAAGCTTACTTCCGCCAGTTTTTTAAAATCACAGCTTCTAGAAGGTTTACATGACTTCTTAAAAAACACGAGTTTTTAGAAAATGTGATTTATTTCATAAATGGAATCAACAAAGTATGCACATTCTATGCCATAACGACTTTCTATAGTTTGCGCATGCGTCCGGAAATAAGAAAAGCTTACTTCCACCAGTTTCTTAAAATCACAGCTTCTAGAAGGTTTACATGATTTCTTAAAAAATACGAGTTTTTAGAAAATGTGATTTATTTCATAAATGGAATCAAGAAAGTATGCACATTCTATGTAATAACTACTTTCTATAGTTTGCGCATGCGCAAACTATGCACATTCTACGTAATAACGACTTTCTATGGTTTGCGCATGCATCCCAAAATAAGAAAAGCTTACTTCCCCCCTTTTTTTAAATTCACAGCTTCTAGAAGGTTTACATGAATTCTTAAAAAACACGAGTTTTTGGAAAATGTTATTTATTTCATAAAAGGAATCATCAAAGTTTGCACATTCTATGTGATAACAACTTTCTATAGTTTGCGCATGCGTCCGGAAATAAGAAAAGCTTCCTTCCGCCAGTTTTTTAAAACCACAGCTTCTAGAAGGTTTACATGATTTCTTAAAAAACATGAGTTTTTAGAAAATGTCATTTATTTCATAAATGGAATCAACAAAGTATGCACATTCTATGTAATAACGACTTTCTAAAGTTTCCGCATTCGTCCGGAAATAAGAAAAGCTTACTTCCGGTAGTTTTTTAAAATCACAGCTTCTAGAAGGTTTACATGATTTCTTAAAACACACGAGTTTTTAGAAAATGTGGTTTATTTCATAAATGGAATCAACAACGTAAGCACATTGTATGTCATAACGACTTTCTATAGTTTGCGCATGCGCAAACTATGCACCTTCTACGTTATAACGACTTTCTATAGTTTGCGTATGCGTCCGGAAATAAGAAAAGCTTACTTCACCCCTTTTTTTAAATTCACAGCTTCTAGAAGGTTTAGATGAATTCTTAAAAAACACGAGTTTTTAGAAAATGTGATTTATTTCATAAATGGAATCAACAAACTGTGCACATTATACGTAATCACGACTTTCTATAGTTTGCGCATGCATCCGGAAATAAGAAAAGCTTCCTTCCGCAAGTTTTTTAAAACCACAGCTTCTAGAAGGTTTACATGATTTCTTAAAAAACACGATTTTTTAGAAAATGTGATTTATTTCATAAATGGAATCAACAAAGTATGCACATTCTATGTCATAATGACTTTCTATAGTTTGCGCATGCGCAAACTATGCACATTCTACGTAATAACGACTTTCTATAGTTTGCGAATGCGTCCAGAAGTAAGAAAAGCTTACTTCCCCCCTTTTTTTAAACTCACAGCTTGCCCCCTTTTTAAATGCACATTCTATGTAATAACGACTTTCAAAAGTTTGCGCATGCGTCCGGAAATATGAAAAGCTTACTTCCGCAAGTTTTTTAAAATCACAGCTTCTAGAAGGTTTACATGATTTCTTAAAAAACACGAGTTTTTAGAAAATGTGATTTATTTCATAAATGGAATCAACAAAGTATGCACATTCTATATAATAACAACTTTCTAAAGTTAGTGCATGCGTCTGGAAATAAGAAAAGCTTACTTCCGCCAGTTTTTTAAAATCACAGCTTCTAGAAGGTTTACATCATTTCTTAAAAAACACGAGTTTTTAGAAAATATGATTTATTTCATAAATGGAATCAACAAAGTATGCACATTCTACGTCATAACGACTTTCTATAGTTTGCGCATGCTTCTGGAAATAAGAACAGCTTAATTCCCCCCGTTTTTTAAAATCACAGCCTCTAGAAGGTTTACATGATTTCTTAAAAAACACGAGTTTTTAGAAAATGTGATTTATTTCATAAATGGAATCAACAAAGTATGCACATTCTATGTCATAACGACTTTCTATAGTTTTCGCATGTGCAAACTATGCACATTCTACATAATAACGACTTTCTATAGTTTGCGCATGCATCCGGAAATAAGAAAACCTTACTTCCACCCCTTTTTTAAATTTACAGCTTCTAGAAGGTTTAGATGAATTCTTAAAAAACACGAGTTTTTAGAAAATGTGATTTATTTCATAAATGGAATCCACAAAGTTTGCACATTCTACGTGATAACGACTTTCTATAGTTTGCGCATGCGTCCGGAAATAAGAAAAGCCTAATTCCCCCCGTTTTTAAAAATCACAGCCTCTAGAAGGTTTACATGATTTCTTAAAAAACACGAGTTTTTAGAAAATGTGATTTATTTCATAAATGGAATCAACAAAGTATGCACATTCTATGTCATAATGAATTTCGATAGTTTGCGCATACGCAAACTATGGACATTCTACGTGATAACGACTTTCTATAGTTTGCGCATGCGTCCGGAAATAAGAAAAGCTTACTTCCCCCATTTTTTTAAATTCACGGCTTCTAGAAGGTTTAGATGAATTCTTAAAAAACACGAGTTTTTAGGAAATGTGATTTATTTCATAAATGGAATCAACAAACTATGCACATTCTAAGAAATAACGACTTTCTATGGTTGCGCATGCGTCCGGAAATAAGAAAAGCTTCCTTCTGCGAGTTTTTTAAAGCCACAACTTCTAGAAGGTTTACATGATTTCTTAAAAAACACGAGTTTTTAGAAAATATGATTTATTTTATAAATGGAATCAACAAAGTATGCACATTCTATGTAATAACGACTTTCTAAAGTTTGCGCATGCGTCCGGAAATATGAAAAGCTTACTTCCGCCAGTTTTTTAAAATCACAACTTCTAGAAGGTTTACATGATTTCTTTAAAAACACGAGTTTTTAGAAAATGTGATTTATTTCATAAATGGAATCACAAAGTATGCACATTCTACGTCATAACAACTTTCTATAGTTTGCACGTCCGTCCGGAAATAAGAAAAGCTTAATTCCCCCCGTTTTTTAAAATCACAGCTTCTAGAAGGTTTACATGATGTCTTAAAAAACACAAGTTTTTAGGAAATGTGATTTATTTCATAAATGGAATCAACAAAGTATGCACATTCTATGTCATAACAACTTTCTATAGTTTGCGCATGCGTCCGGAAATATGAAAAGTTTACTTCCGCCAGTTTTTTAAAATAACAGCTTCTAGAAGGTTTACATGATTTCTTAAAAAACATGAGTTTTTAGAAAATGTGATTTATTTCATCAATGGAAACAACAAAGTATGCACATTCTATGTCATAACGACTTTCTAAAGTTTGCGCATGCGCAAACTATGCATATTCTACGTGATAACGACTTTCTATTGTTTGCGCATGCGTCCGGAAATAAGAAAAGCTTACTTCCGCCCTTTTTTTAAATTCACAGCTTCTATAAGGTTTAGATGAATTCTTAAAAAACACAAGTTTTTAGAAAATGTGATTTATTTCATAAATGGAATCAACAAACTATGCACATTCTACATAATAACGACTTTCTATAGTTTGCGCATGCGTCCGAAAATAAGAAAAGATTACTTCTACCAGTTTTTTAAAATCACAGCTTCTAGAAGGTTTACATAATTTCTTAAAAAACACGAGTTTTTAGAAAATGTGATTTATTTCATAAATGGAATCAACAAAGTATGCATATTCTATGTAATAACGACTTTCTAAAGTTTCTGCATTCGTCCGGAAATATGAAAAGCTTACTTCCGCTAGTTTTTTAAAATCACAGCTTCTAGGAGGTTTACATCATTTCTTAAAAAACACGAGTTTTTAGAAAATGTGATTTATTTCATAAATGGAATAAAAAAAGTATGCACATTCTATGCCATAATGACTTTCTATAGTTTGCGCATGCGCAAACTATGCATATTCTATGTAGTAACGACATTCTAAAGTTTCTGCATTCATCCGGAAATATGAAAAGGTTTCTTCCGCCAGTTTTTTTAAATCACAGCTTCTAGAAGGTTTACATGACTTCTTAAAAAACACGAGTTTTTAGAAAATGTGATTTATTTCATAAATGGAATCAACAAAGTATGAACATTCTATGCCATAACAACTTTGTATAGTTTGCGCATGCGTAAACTATGCACATTCTACGTAATAACGACTTTCTATAGTTTGCGCATGCGTCCGGAAATAAGAAAAGCTTACTTCCGCCAGTTTTTTAAAATCACAGCTTCTAGAAGGTTTACATGATTTCTTAAAAAACACGAGTTTTTAGAAAATGTGATTTATTTCATAAATGGAATCAACAAAGTATGCACATTCTATGTCATAACGACTTTCTAAAGTTTGCACATGCGTCCGGAAATAAGAAAAGCTTACTTCCGCCAGTTTCTTAAAATCACAGCTTCTAGAAGGTTTACATGATTTCTTAAAAAATACGAGTTTTTAGAAAATGTGATTTATTTCATAAATGGAATCAAGAAAGTATGCACATTCTATGTAATAACGACTTTCTATAGTTTGCGCATGCGCAAACTATGCACATTCTACGTAATAACGACTTTCTATAGTTTGCGCATGCATCCGGAAATAAGAAAAGCTTACTTCCCCCCTTTTTTTAAATTCACAGTTTCTAGAAGGTTTAGATGAATTCTTAAAAAACACGAGTTTTTAGAAAATGTTATTTATTTCATAAATGGAATCATCAAAGTTTGCACATTCTATGTGATAACAACTTTCTATAGTTTGCGCATGCGTCCGGAAATAAGAAAAGCTTAATTCCCCCCGTTTTTTAAAATCACAGCTTCTAGAAGGTTTACATGATTTCTTTAATGGAATAACCAAACTATGCACATTCTACATAATAACGACTTTCTATAGTTTGCGCATGCGTCCGGAAATAAGAAAAGCTTCCTTCTGCCAGTTTTTTAAAACCACAGCTTCTAGAAGGTTTACATGATTTCTTAAAAAACACGAGTTTTTAGAAAATGTGATTTATTTCATAAATGGAATCAACAAAGTAAGCATATTATATGTCATAACGACTTTCTATAGTTTGCGCATGCGCAACCTATGCACATTCTACGTTATAATGACTTTCTATAGTTTGCGTATGCGTCCGGAAATAAGAAAAGCTTCCTTCCGCAAGTTTTTTAAAATCACAGCTTCTAGAAGGTTTACATGATTTCTTAAAACACACGAGTTTTTAGAAAATGTGATTTATTTCATAAATGGAATCAACAAAGTAAGCACATTATATGTCATAACGACTTTCTATAGTTTGCGCATGCGCAAACTATGCACATTCTACGTTATAACGACTTTCTATAGTTTGCGCATGCGTCCGGAAATAAGAAAAGCTTACTTCACCCCTTTTTTTAAATTCACAGCTTCTAGAAGGTTTAGATGAATTCTTAAAAAACACGAGTTTTTAGAAAATGTGTTTTATCTCATCAATGGAATAACCAAACTATGCACATTCTACGTTATAATGACTTTCTATAGTTTGCGCATGCGTTCGGAAATAAGAAAAGCTTCCTTCCGCAAGTTTTTTAAAATCACAGCTTCTAGAAGGTTTACATGATTTCTTAAAACACGCGAGTTTTTAGAAAATGTGATTTATTTCATAAATGGAATCAACAAAGTAAGCACATTATATGTCATAACGACTTTCTAAAGTTTGCGCATGCGTCCGGAAATAAGAAAAGCTTACTTCCGCCAGTTTCTTAAAATCACAGCTTCTAGAAGGTTTACATGATTTCTTAAAAAATACGAGTTTCTAGAAAATGTGATTTATTTCATAAATGGAATCAAAAAAGTATGCACATTCTATGCCATAATGACATTCTATAGTTTGCGCATGCGCAAACTATGCATATTCTATGTAGTAACGACATTCTAAAGTTTCTGCATTCGTCCGGAAATATGAAAAGGTTTCTTCCGCCAGTTTTTTAAAATCACAGCTTCTAGAAGGTTTACATGACTTCTTAAAAAACACGAGTTTTTAGAAAATGTGATTTATTTCATAAATGGAATCAACAAAGTATGCACATTCTATGCCATAACAACTTTCTATAGTTTGCGCATGCGTAAACTATGCACATTCTACGTTATAATGACTTTCTATAGTTTGCGCATGCGTCCGGAAATAAGAAAAGCTTACTTCCGGTAGTTTTTTAAAATCAGAGCTTCTAGAAGGTTTACATGATTTCTTAAAACACACGAGTTTTTAGAAAATGTGATTTATTTCATAAATGGAATCAACAAAGTAAGCACATTGTATGTCATAACGACTTTCTATAGTTTGTGCATGCGCAAACTATGCACCTTCTACGTTATAACGACTTTCTATAGTTTGCGCATGCGTCTGGAAATAAGAAAAGCTTACTTCACCCCTTTTTTTAAATTCACAGCTTCTAGAAGGTTTAGATAAATTCTTAAAAAACACGAGTTTTTAGAAAATGTGATTTATTTCATAAATGGAATCAACAAACTATGCACATTCTACGTAATCACGACTTTCTATAGTTTGCGCATGCATCCGGAAATAAGAAAAGCTTCCTTCCGCAAGTTTTTTAAAACCACAGTTTCTAGAAGGTTTACATGATTTCTTAAAAAACACGAGTTTTTAGAAAATGTGATTTATTTCATAAATGGAATCAACAAAGTATGCGCATTCTATCTCATAATGACTTTCTATAGTTTGTGCATGCGCAAACTATGCACATTCTACGTAATAACGACTTTCTATAGTTTGCGAATGCGTCCGGAAGTAAGAAAAGCTTACTTCCCCCCTTTTTTTAAATTCACAGCTTCCCCCCTTTTTAAATGCACATTCTATGTAATAACGACTTTCAAAAGTTTGCGCATGCGTCCGGAAATATGAAAAGCTTACTTCCGCCAGTTTTTTAAAATCACAGCTTCTAGAAGGTTTACATGATTTCTTAAAAAACACGAGTTTTTAGAAAATGTGATTTATTTCATAAATGGAATCAACAAAGTATGCACATTCTATATAATAACAACTTTCTAAAGTTAGCACATGCGTCCGGAAATAAGAAAAGCTTACTTCCGCCAGTTTTTTAAAATCATAGCTTCTAGAAGGTTTACATCATTTCTTAAAAAACACGAGTTTTTAGAAAATATGATAAATTTCATAAATGGAATCAACAAAGTATGCACATTCTACTTCATAACGCCTTTCTATAGTTTGCGCATGCTTCTGGAAATAAGAACAGCTTAATTCCCCCCGTTTTTTAAAATCACAGCTCCTAGAAGGTTTACATGATTTCTTAAAAAACTTGAGTTTTTACAAAATGTGATTTATTTCATAAATGGAATCAAAAAAGTATGCACATTCTATGTCATAACGACTTTCTATAGTTTGCGCATGTGCAAACTATGCACATTCTACATAATAACGACTTTCTATAGTTTACGTATGCGTCCGGAAATAAGAAAACCTTACTTCCCCCCCTTTTTTAAATTCACAGCTTCTAGAAGGTTTAGATGAATTCTTAAAAAACAAGAGTTTTTAGAAAATGTGATTTATTTCATAAATGGAATCCACAAAGTTTGCACATTCTACGTCATAACGACTTTCTATAGTTTGCGCATGCGTCCGGAAATAAGAAAAGCCTAATGCCCCCCGTTTTTTAAAATCACAGCTTCTAGAAGGTTTACATAATTTCTTAAAAAACACGAGTTTTTAGAAAATGTGATTTATTTCATAAATGGAATCAACAAAGTATGCACATTCTATGTCATAACGAATTTCGATAGTTTGCGCATGCGCAAACTATGGACATTCTACGTGATAACGACTTTCTAAAGTTTGCGCATGCGTCCGGAAAAAAGAAAAGCTTACTTCCCCCATTTTTTTAAATTCACAGCTTCTAGAAGGTTTAGATGAATTCTTAAAAAACACGAGTTTTTAGGAAATGTGATTTATTTCATAAATGGAATCAACAAACTATGCACATTCTAAGAAATAACGACTTTCTATGGTTTGCACATGCGTCCGGAAATAAGAAAAGCTTCCTTCCGCCAGTTTTTTAAAACCACAGCTTCTAGAAGGTTTACATGATTTCTTAAAAAACACGAGTTTTTAGAAAATGTGATTTATTTCATAAATGGAATCAACAAAGTAAGCACATTATATGTCATAACGACTTTCTATAGTTTGCGCATGCGCAACCTATGCACATTCTACGTTATAATGACTTTCTATAGTTTGCGTATGCGTCCGGAAATAAGAAAAGCTTCCTTCCGCAAGTTTTTTAAAATCACAGCTTCTAGAAGGTTTACATGATTTCTTAAAACACACGAGTTTTTAGAAAATGTGATTTATTTCATAAATGGAATCAACAAAGTAAGCACATTATATGTCATAACGACTTTCTATAGTTTGCGCATGCACAAACTATGCACATTCTACGTTATAACGACTTTCTATAGTTTGCGCATGCGTCCGGAAATAAGAAAAGCTTACTTCACCCCTTTTTTTAAATTCACAGCTTCTAGAAGGTTTAGATGAATTCTTAAAAAACACGAGTTTTTAGAAAATGTGTTTTATTTCATCAATGGAATCAACAAACTATGCACATTCTACGTTATAATGACTTTCTATAGTTTGCGCATGCGTCCGGAAATAAGAAAAGCTTCCTTCCGCAAGTTTTTTAAAATCACAGCTTCTAGAAGGTTTACATGATTTCTTAAAACACGAGAGTTTTTAGAAAATGTGATTTATTTCATAAATGGAATCAACAAAGTAAGCACATTATATGTCATAACGACTTTCTAAAGTTTGCGCATGCGTCCGGAAATAAGAAAAGCTTACTTCCGCCAGTTTCTTAAAATCACAGCTTCTAGAAGGTTTACATGATTTCTTAAAAAATATGAGTTTTTAGAAAATGTGATTTATTTCATAAATGGAATCAAAAAAGTATGCACATTCTATGCCATAATGACATTCTATAGTTTGCGCATGCGCAAACTATGCATATTCTATGTAGTAACGACATTCTAAAGTTTCTGCATTCGTCCGGAAATATGAAAAGGTTTCTTCCGCCAGTTTTTTAAAATCACAGCTTCTAGAAGGTTTACATGACTTCTTAAAAAACACGAGTTTTTAGAAAATGTGATTTATTTCATAAATGGAATCAACAAAGTATGCACATTCTATGCCATAACAACTTTCTATAGTTTGCGCATGCGTAAACTATGCACATTCTACGTTATAATGACTTTCTATAGTTTGCGCATGCGTCCGGAAATATGAAAAGCTTACTTCCGGTAGTTTTTTAAAATCAGAGCTTCTAGAAGGTTTACATGATTTCTTAAAACACACGAGTTTTTAGAAAATGTGATTTATTTCATAAATGGAATCAACAAAGTAAGCACATTGTATGTCATAACGACTTTCTATAGTTTGCGCATGCGCAAACTATGCACCTTCTACGTTATAACGACTTTCTATAGTTTGCGCATGCGTCCGGAAATAAGAAAAGCTTACTTCACCCCTTTTTTTAAATTCACAGCTTCTAGAAGGTTTAGATAAATTCTTAAAAAACACGAGTTTTTAGAAAATGCGATTTATTTCATAAATGGAATCAACAAACTATGCACATTCTACGTAATCACGACTTTCTATAGTTTGCGCATGCATCCGGAAATAAGAAAAGCTTCCTTCCGCAAGTTTTTTAAAACCACAGCTTCTAGAAGGTTTACATGATTTCTTAAAAAACACGAGTTTTTAGAAAATGTGATTTATTTCATAAATGGAATCAACAAAGTATGCGCATTCTATCTCATAATGACTTTCTATAGTTTGTGCATGCGCAAACTATGCACATTCTACGTAATAACGACTTTCTATAGTTTGCGAATGCGTCCGGAAGTAAGAAAAGCTTACCTCCCCCCTTTTTTTTAAATTCACAGCTTCCCCCTTTTTAAATGCACATTCTATGTAATAACGACTTTCAAAAGTTTGCGCATGCGTCCGGAAATATGAAAAGATTACTTCCGCCAGTTTTTTAAAATCACAGCTTCTAGAAGGTTTACATGATTTCTTAAAAAACATGAGTTTTTAGAAAATGTGATTTATTTCATAAATGGAATCAACAAAGTATGCACATTCTATATAATAACAACTTTCTAAAGTTAGCGCATGCGTCCGGAAATAAGAAAAGCTTACTTCCGCCAGTTTTTTAAAATCACAGCTTCTAGAAGGTTTACATCATTTCTTAAAAAACACGAGTTTTTAGAAAATATGATAAATTTCATAAATGGAATCAACAAAGTATGCACATTCTACGTCATAACGACTTTCTATAGTTTGCGCATGCTTCTGGAAATAAGAACAGCTTAATTCCCCCCGTTTTTTAAAATCACAGCTTCTAGAAGGTTTACATGATTTCTTAAAAAACTTGAGTTTTTACAAAATGTGATTTATTTCATAAATGGAATCAAAAAAGTATGCACATTCTATGTCATAACGACTTTCTATAGTTTGCGCATGTGCAAACTATGCACATTCTACATAATAACGACTTTCTATAGTTTGCGTATGCGTCCGGAAATAAGAAAACCTTACTTCCCCCCCTTTTTTAAATTCACAGCTTCTAGAAGGTTTAGATGAATTCTTAAAAAACAAGAGTTTTTAGAAAATGTGATTTATTTCATAAATGGAATCCACAAAGTTTGCACATTCTACGTCATAACGACTTTCTATAGTTTGCGCATGCGTCCAGAAATAAGAAAAGCCTAATGCCCCCCGTTTTTTAAAATCACAGCTTCTAGAAGGTTTACATAATTTCTTAAAAAACACGAGTTTTTAGAAAATGTGATTTATTTCATAAATGGAATCAACAAAGTATGCACATTCTATGTCATAACGAATTTCGATAGTTTGCGCATGCGCAAACTATGGACATTCTACGTGATAACGACTTTCTATAGTTTGCGCATGCGTCCGGAAAAAAGAAAAGCTTACTTCCCCCATTTTTTTAAATTCACAGCTTCTAGAAGGTTTAGATGAATTCTTAAAAAACAGGAGTTTTTAGGAAATGTGATTTATTTCATAAATGGAATCAACAAACTATGCACATTCTAAGAAATAACGACTTTCTATGGTTTGCACATGCGTCCGGAAATAAGAAAAGCTTCCTTCCGCCAGTTTTTTAAAACCACAGCTTCTAGAAGGTTTACATGATTTCTTAAAAAACACGAGTTTTTAGAAAATGTGATTTATTTCATAAATGGAATCAACAAAGTAAGCACATTATATGTCATAATGACTTTCTATAGTTTGCGCATGCGCAACCTATGCACATTCTACGTTATAATGACTTTCTATAGTTTGCGTATGCGTCCGGAAATAAGAAAAGCTTCCTTCCGCAAGTTTTTTAAAATCACAGCTTCTAGAAGGTTTACATGATTTCTTAAAACACACGAGTTTTTAGAAAATGTGATTTATTTCATAAATGGAATCAACAAAGTAAGCACATTATATGTCATAACGACTTTCTATAGTTCGCGCATGCGCAAACTATGCACATTCTACGTTATAACGACTTTCTATAGTTTGCGCATGCGTCCGGAAATAAGAAAAGCTTACTTCACCCCTTTTTTTAAATTCACAGCTTCTAGAAGGTTTAGATGAATTCTTAAAAAACACGAGTTTTTAGAAAATGTGTTTTATTTCATCAATGGAATCAACAAACTATGCACATTCTACGTTATAATGACTTTCTATAGTTTGCGCATGCGTCCGGAAATAAGAAAAGCTTCCTTCCGCAATTTTTTTAAAATCACAGCTTCTAGAAGGTTTACATGATTTCTTAAAACACGCGAGTTTTTAGAAAATGTGATTTATTTCATAAATGGAATCAACAAAGTAAGCACATTATATGTCATAACGACTTTCTAAAGTTTGCGCATGCGTCCGGAAATAAGAAAAGCTTACTTCCGCCAGTTTCTTAAAATCACAGCTTCTAGAAGGTTTACATGATTTCTTAAAAAATACGAGTTTTTAGAAAATGTGATTTATTTCATAAATGGAATCAAAAAAGTATGCACATTCTATGCCATAATGACATTCTATAGTTTGCGCATGCGCAAACTATGCATATTCTATGTAGTAACGACATTCTAAAGTTTCTGCATTCGTCCGGAAATATGAAAAGGTTTCTTCCGCCAGTTTTTTAAAATCACAGCTTCTAGAAGGTTTACATGACTTCTTAAAAAACACGAGTTTTTAGAAAATGTGATTTATTTCATAAATGGAATCAACAAAGTATGCACATTCTATGCCATAACAACTTTCTATAGTTTGCGCATGCGTAAACTATGCACATTCTACGTTATAATGACTTTCTATAGTTTGCGCATGCGTCCGGAAATAAGAAAAGCTTACTTCCGGTAGTTTTTTAAAATCAGAGCTTCTAGAAGGTTTACATGATTTCTTAAAACACACGAGTTTTTAGAAAATGTGATTTATTTCATAAATGGAATCAACAAAGTAAGCACATTGTATGTCATAACGACTTTCTATAGTTTGCGCATGCGCAAACTATGCACCTTCTACGTTATAACGACTTTCTATAGTTTGCGCATGCGTCCGGAAATAAGAAAAGCTTACTTCACCCCTTTTTTTAAATTCACAGCTTCTAGAAGGTTTAGATAAATTCTTAAAAAACACGAGTTTTTAGAAAATGTGATTTATTTCATAAATGGAATCAACAAACTATGCACATTCTACGTAATCACGACTTTCTATAGTTTGCGCATGCATCCGGAAATAAGAAAAGCTTCCTTCCGCAAGTTTTTTAAAACCACAGCTTCTAGAAGGTTTACATGATTTCTTAAAAAACACGAGTTTTTAGAAAATGTGATTTATTTCATAAATGGAATCAACAAAGTATGCGCATTCTATCTCATAATGACTTTCTATAGTTTGTGCATGCGCAAACTATGCACATTCTACGTAATAACGACTTTCTATAGTTTGCGAATGCGTCCGGAAGTAAGAAAAGCTTACTTCCCCCCTTTTTTTAAATTCACAGCTTCCCCCCTTTTTAAATGCACATTCTATGTAATAACGACTTTCAAAAGTTTGCGCATGCGTCCGGAAATATGAAAAGCTTACTTCCGCCAGTTTTTTAAAATCACAGCTTCTAGAAGGTTTACATGATTTCTTAAAAAACACGAGTTTTTTAGAAAATGTGATTTATTTCATAAATGGAATCAACAAAGTATGCACATTCTATATAATAACAACTTTCTAAAGTTAGCGCATGCGTCCGGAAATAAGAAATGCTTACTTCCGCCAGTTTTTTAAAATCACAGCTTCTAGAAGGTTTACATCATTTCTTAAAAAACACGAGTTTTTAGAAAATATGATAAATTTCATAAATGGAATCAACAAAGTATGCACATTCTACGTCATAATGACTTTCTATAGTTTGCGCATGCTTCTGGAAATAAGAACAGCTTAATTCCCCCCGTTTTTTAAAATCACAGCTTCTAGAAGGTTTACATGATTTCTTAAAAAACTTGAGTTTTTACAAAATGTGATTTATTTCATAAATGGAATCAAAAAAGTATGCACATTCTATGTCATAACGACTTTCTATAGTTTGCGCTTGCGCAAACTATGCACATTCTACGTAATTACGACTTTCTATAGTTTGCGCATGCGTCCGGAAATAAGAAAAGCTTCCTTCCGCCAGTTTTTAAAACCACAGCTTCTAGAAGGTTTACATGATTTCTTAAAAAACACGAGTTTTTAGAAAATGTGATTTATTTCATAAATGGAATCCACAAAGTTTGCACATTCTACGTCATAACGACTTTCTATAGTTTGCGCATGCGTCCGGAAATAAGAAAAGCCTAATGCTCCCTGTTTTTTAAAATCACAGCTTCTAGAAGGTTTACATAATTTCTTAAGAAACACGAGTTTTTAGAAAATGTGATTTATTTCATAAATGGAATCAACAAAGTATGCACATTCTATGTCATAACGAATTTCGATAGTTTGCGCATGCGCAAACTATGGACATTCTACGTGATAACGACTTTCTATAGTTTGCGCATGCGTCCGGAAAAAAGAAAAGCTTACTTCCCCCATTTTTTTAAATTCACAGCTTCTAGAAGGTTTAGATGAATTCTTAAAAAACACGAGTTTTTAGGAAATGTGATTTATTTCATAAATGGAATCAACAAACTATGCACATTCTAAGAAATAACGACTTTCTATGGTTTGCGCATGCGTCCGGAAATAAGAAAAGCTTCCTTCCGCCAGTTTTTTAAAGCCACAACTTCTAGAAGGTTTACATGATTTCTTAAAAAACACGAGTTTTTAGAAAATATGATTTATTTTATAAATGGAATCAACAAAGTATTCACATTCTATGTAATAACGACTTTCTAATGTTTTGCGCATGCGTCCGGAAATATGAAAAGCTTACTTCCGCCAGTTTTTTAAAATCACAGCTTCTAGAAGGTTTACATGATTTCTTTAAAAACACGAGTTTTTAGAAAATGTGATTTATTTCATAAATGGAATCAACAAAGTATGCACATTCTACGTCATAACAACTTTCTATAGTTTGCGCATCCGTCCGGAAATAAGAAAAGCTTAATTCCCCCCGTTTTTTAAAATCACAGCTTCTAGAAGGTTTACATGATGTCTTAAAAAACACGAGTTTTTAGGAAATGTGATTTATTTCATAAATGGAATCAACAAACTATGCACATTCTATGTCATAACGAATTTCTATAGTTTGCGCATGCGCAAACTATGCACATTCTACGTAATAACAACTTTCTATAGTTTGCGCATGCATCCTGAAATAAGAAAAGCTTACTTCCCCCCTTTTTTTAAATTCACAGCTTCTCGAAGGTTTAAATGAATTCCTAAAAAACACGAGTTTTTACAAAATGTGATTTGTTTCATAAATGGAATCAACAAAGTATGCACATTCTACGTCATAATGACTTTCTATAGTTTGCGCATGCGTCCGGAAATAAGAAAAGCCTAATTCTCCCCGTTTTTTAAAATCACAGCTTCTAGAAGGTTTACATGATTTCTTAGAAAACATGAGTTTTTAGAAAATGTGATTTATTTCATAAATGGAATCAACAAAGTATGCACATTCTATGTCATAACGAATTTCGATAGTTTGCGCATGCGCAAACTATGGACATTCTACGTGATAACGACTTTCTATAGTTTGCGCATGCGTCCGGAAATAAGAAAATCTTACTTCCCCCATTTTTTTAAATTCACAGCTTCTAGAAGGTTTAGATGAATTCTTAAAAAACACGAGTTTTTAGAAAATGTGATTTATTTCATAAATGGAATCAACAAACTATGCACATTCTACGTAATAACGACTTTCTATAGTTTGCGCATGCGTCCGGAAATAAGAAAAGCTTACTTCCCCCCTTTTTTTTAAATTCACAGCTTCTAGAAGGTTTAGATGAATTCTTAAAAAGAACGAGTTTTTAGAAAATGTTATTTATTTCATAAATGGAATCATCAAAGTTTGCACATTCTATGTGATAACAACTTTCTATAGTTTGCGCATGCGTCCGGAAATAAGAAAAGCTTAATTCCCCCCGTTTTTTAAAATCACAGCTTCTAGAAGGTTTACATGATTTCTTTAATGGAATCAACAAACTATGCACATTCTACATAATAACGACTTTCTATAGTTTGCGCATGCGTCCGGAAATAAGAAAAGCTTTCTTCCGCCAGTTTTTTAAAACCACAGCTTCTAGAAGGTTTACATGATTTCGTAAAAAACACGAGTTTTTAGAAAATGTCATTTATTTCATAAATGGAATCAACAAAGTATGCACATTCTATGTAATAACGACTTTCTAAAGTTTCCGCATGTGTCCGGAAATAAGAAAAGCTTACTTCCGGTAGTTTTTTAAAATCACAGCTTCTAGAAGGTTTAGATGAATTCTTAAAAAACACGAGTTTTTAGAAAATGTGATTTATTTCATAAATGGAATCAACAAAGTAAGCACATTATATGTCATAACTACTTTCTATAGTTTGCGCATGTGCAAACTATGCACATTCTACATTATAACGACTTTCTATAGTTTTTGCATGCGTCCGGAAATAAGAAAAGCTTACTTCACCCCTTTTTTTAAATTCACAGCTTCTAGAAGGTTTAGATGAATTCTTAAAAAACACGAGTTTTTAGAAAATGTGATTTATTGCATAAATGTAATCAACAAACTATGCACATTCTACGTAATAACGACTTTCTATAGTTTGCGCATGCATCCGGAAATAAGAAAAGCTTCCTTCCGCAAGTTTTTTAAAACCACAGCTTCTAGAAGGTTTACATGATTTCTTAAAAAACATGAGATTTTAGAAAATGTGATTTATTTCATCATTGGAATCAACAAAGTTTGCACATTCTATGTCATAATGACTTTCTATAGTTTGCGCATTGCGCAAACTATGCACATTCTACGTAATAACGACTTTCTATAGTTTGCGAATGTGTCCGGAAGTAAGAAAAGCTTACTTCCCCCCTTTTTTTAAATTCACAGCTTCCCCCCTTTTTAAATGCACATTCTATGTAATAACGACTTTCAAAAATTTGCGCATGCGTCCGGAAATATGAAAAGCTTACTTCCGCCAGTTTTTTAAAATCACAGCTTCTAGAAGGTTTACATGATTTCTTAAAAAACACGAGTTTTTACAAAATGTGATTTATTTCATAAATGGAATCAACAAAGTATGTACATTCTATATAATAACAACTTTCTAAAGTTAGCGCATGCGTCCGGAAATAAGAAAAGCTTACTTCCGCCAGTTTTTTAAAATCACAGCTTCTAGAAGGTTTACATCATTTCTTAAAAAACACGAGTTTTTAGAAAATGTGATTTATTTCATAAATGGAATCAAAAAAGTATGCACATTCTATGTCATAACGAATTTCTATAGTTTGCACATGTGCAAACTATGCACATTCTACATAATAACGACTTTCTATAGTTTGCGCATGCGTCCGGAAATAAGAAAACCTTACTTCCCCCCCTTTTTTAAATTCACAGCTTCCAGAAGGTTTAGATGAATTCTTAAAAAACACGAGTTTTTAGAAAATGTGATTTATTTCATAAATGGAATCCACAAAGTTTGCACATTCTACGTCATAACGACTTTCTATAGTTTGCGCATTCGTCCGAAAATAAGAAAAGCCTAATTCCCCCTGTTTTTTAAAATCACAGCTTCTAGAAGGTTTACATGATTTCTTAAAAAACACGAGTTTTTAGAAAATATGATTTATTTTATAAATGGAATCAACAAAGTATTCACATTCTATGTAATAACGACTTTCTAAAGTTTGCGCATGCGTCCGGAAATATGAAAAGCTTACTTCCGCCAGTTTTTTAAAATCACAGCTTCTAGAAGGTTTGCATGATTTCTTTAAAAACACGAGTTTTTAGAAAATGTGATTTATTTCATAAATGGAATCAACAAAGTATGCACATTCTACATCATAACAACTTTCTATAGTTTGCGCATCCGTCCGGAAATAAGAAAAGCTTAATTCCTCCCGTTTTTTAAAATCACAGCTTCTAGAAGGTTTACATGATGTCTTAAAAAACACGAGTTTTTAGGAAATGTGATTTATTTCATAAATGGAATCAACAAACTATGCACATTCTATGTCTTAACGAATTTCTATAGTTTGCGCATGCGCAAAACTATGCACATTCTACGTAATAACAACTTTCTATAGTTTGCGCATGCGTCCTGAAATAAGAAAAGCTTACTTCCCCCCTTTTTTTTAAATTCACAGCTTCTCGAAGGTTTAGATGAATTCTTAAAAAACACGAGTTTTTACAAAATGTGATTTGTTTCATAAATGGAATCAACAAATTATGCACATTCTACGTCATAATGACTTTCTATAGTTTGCGCATGCGTCCGGAAATAAGAAAAGCCTAATTCTCCCCGTTTTTTAAAATCACAGCTTCTAGAAGGTTTACATGATTTCTTAGAAAACATGAGTTTTTAGAAAATGTGATTTATTTCATAAATGGAATCAACAAAGTATGCACATTCTATGTCATAACGAATTTCGATAGTTTGCGCATGCGCAAACTATGGACATTCTACGTGATAACGACTTTCTATAGTTTGCGCATGCGTTCGGAAATAAGAAAATCTTACTTCCCCCATTTTTTTAAATTCACAGCTTCTAGAAGGTTTAGATGAATTCTTAAAAAACACGAGTTTTTAGGAAATGTGATTTATTTCATAAATGGAATCAACAAACAATGCACATTTTACATAGTAACGACTTTCTATAGTTTGCGCATGCGTCTGGAAATAAGAAAAGCTTACTTCCCCCCTTTTTTTAAATTCACAGCTTCTAGAAGGTTTAGATGAATTCTTAAAAAACACGAGCTTTTAGAAAATGTGATTTATTTCATAAATGGAATCAACAAACTATGCACATTCTACGTAATAACGACTTTCTATAGTGTGCGCATGCGTCCGGAAATAAGAAAAGCTTCCTTCCGCAAGTTTTTTAAAACCACAGCTTCTAGCAGGTTTACATGATTTCTTGAAAAACACGAGTTTTTAGAAAATGTGATTTATTTCATAAATAGAATCAACAAAGTTTGCACATTCTACGTCATAACGACTTTCTATAGTTTGCGCATGCGTCCGGAAATATGAAAAGCTTACATCCGCCAATTTTTTAAAATAACAGCTTCTAGAAGGTTTACATGATTTCTTAAAAAACATGAGTTTTTAGAAAATGTGATTTATTTCATCAATGGAAACAACAAAGTATGCACATTCTATGTCATAACGACTTTCTAAAGTTTGCGCATGCGCAAACTATGCACATTATACGTGATAACGACTTTCTATTGTTTGCGCATGCGTCCGGAAATAAGAAAAGCTTACTTCCGCCCTTTTTTTAAATTCACAGCTTCTATAAGGTTTAGATGAATTCTTAAAAAACACGATTTTTTAGAAAATGTGATTTATTTCATAAATGGAATCAACAAACTATGCACATTCTACATAATAACGACTTTCTATAGTTTGCGCATGCGTCCGAAAATAAGAAAAGCTTCCTTCCGCCAGTTTTTTAAAATCACAGCTTCTAGAAGGTTTACATGATTTCTTAAAACACACGAGTTTTTAGAAAATGTGATTTATTTCATAAATGGAATCAACAAAGTATGCACATTCTATGCCATAATGACTTTCTATAGTATGCGCATGCGCAAACTATGCATATTCTATGTAGTAACGACTTTCTAAAGTTTCTGCATTCGTCCGGAAATATGAAAAGCTTAGTTCCGCCAGTTTTTTAAAATCACAGCTTCTAGAAGGTTTACATGACTTCTTAAAAAACACGAGTTTTTAGAAAATGTGATTTATTTCATAAATGGAATCAACAAAGTATGCACATTCTATGCCATAACGACTTTCTATAGTTTGCGCATGCGCAAACTATGCACATTCTACGTAATAACGACTTTCTATAGTTTGCGCATGCGTCCGGAAATAAGAAAAGCTTACTTCCGCTAATTTTTTAAAATCACAGCTTCTAGAAGGTTTACATGATTTCTTAAAAAACACGAGTTTTTAGAAAATGTGATTTATTTCATAAATAGAATCAACAAAGTATGCACATTCTATCTAATAACGATTTTCTAAAGTTTGCGCATGCGTCCGGAAATAAGAAAAGCTTACTTCCGCCAGTTTCTTAAAATCACAGCTTCTAGAAGGTTTACATGATTTCTTAAAAAATACGAGTTTTTAGAAAATGTGATTTATTTCATAAGTGGAATCAAGAAAGTATGCACATTCTATGTAATAACGACTTTCTATAGTTTGCGCATGCGCAAACTATGCACATTCTATGTAATAACGACTTTCTATAAAGCTTACTTCCCCCCTTTTTTTAAATTCACAGCTTCTAGAAGGTTTAGATGAATTCTTAAAAAACACGAGTTTTTACAAAATATGATTTGTTTCATAAATGGAATCAACAAAGTATGCGCATTCTACGTCATAATGACTTTCTATAGTTTGCGCATGCGTCCGGAAATAAGAAAAGCCTAATTCTCCCCGTTTTTTAAAATCACAGCATCTAGAAGGTTTACATGATTTCTTAAAAAACACGAGTTTTTAGAAAATGTGATTTATTTCATAAATGGAATCAACAAAGTATGCACATTCTATGCCATAACGACTTTCTATAGTTTGCGCATGCGCAAACTATGCATATTCTATGTATTAACGACTTTCTAAAGTTTCTGCATTCGTCCGGAAATATGAAAAGCTTACTTCCGCTAGTTTTTTAAAATCACAGCTTCTAGAAGGTTTACATCATTTCTTAAGAAACACGAGTTTTTAGAAAATGTGATTTATTTCATAAATGGAATCAACAAAGTATGCACATTCTATGCCATAATGACTTTCTATACTTTGCCATAATGACTTTCTATACTTTGAGCATGCGCAAACTATGCATATTCTATGTAGTAACGACTTTCTAAAGTTTCTGCATTCGTCCGGAAATATGAAAAGCTTACTTCCGCCAGTTTTTTAAAATCACAGCTTCTAGAAGGTTTAGATGAATTCTTAAAAACCAAGAGTTTTAGAAAATGTGATTTATTTCATAAATGGAATCAATAAAGTATGCACATTCTATGTCATAAAGACTTTTTATAGTTTGTGCATGCGTCCGGAAATAAGAAAAGCTTAATTCCCCCCCGTTTTTAAAATCACATCTTCTAGAAGGTTTACGTGATTTTTAAAAAACACGAGTTTTTTGAAAATGTGATTTATTTCATAAATGGAATCAACAAAGTATGCACATTCTATGTCATAAACGACTTTCTATAGTTTGTGCATGTGCAAACTATGCACATTCTACGTAATAACGACTTTGTAAAGTTTGCGCATGCGTCCGTCAATAAGAAAAGCTTACTTCCCCCTTTTTTTTAAATTCACAGCTTTTAGATGGTTTACATGATTTCTTAAAAAAACACGAGTTTTTAGAAAATGTGATTTATTTCATAAATGGAATCAACAAAGTATGCACATTCTATGTCATAACGACTTTCTATAGTTTGCGCATGCGCAAACAATGCACATTCTACGTGATAACGACTTTCTATAGTTTGCGCATGTGTCCGGAAATAAGAAAAGCTTACTTCCCCCCTTTTTTTAAATTCACAGCTTCTAGAAGGTTTAGATGAATTCTTAAAAAACACGAGTTTTTAAAAAATGTGATTTATTTCATAAATGGAATCAACAAAGTATGCACTTTCTACGTAGTAACGACTTTCTATAGTTTGCGCATGCGTCTGGAAATAAGAAAAGCTTACTTCCCCCCAGTTTTTTAAATTCACAAGCTTCTAGAAGGTTTACATGATTTCTTAAAAAACACGAGTTTTAGAAAATGTGATTTCTTTCATAAATGGAATCAACAAAGTATGCACATTCTATGTAATAACGACTTTCCAAAGTTTGCGCATGCGTCCGGAAATATGAAAAAGCTTACTTCCGCCAGTTTTTTAAAATCACGGCTTTTAGAAGGTTTACATGATTTCTTAAAAAACACGAGTTTTTAGAAAATGTAATTTATTTCATAAATGGAATCAACAAAGTATGCACATTCTACGTAGTAACGACTTTCTATAGTTTGCGCATGCATCCGAAAATAAGAAAAGCTTACTTCCGCCAGTTTTATAAATTCACGGCTTCTAGAAGGTTTACATGATTTCTTAAAAAAACGGTTGTTTTTAGAAAATGTGATTTATTTCATAAATGGAATCAACAAAGTATGCACATTCTATTTAATAACGACTTTCTAAAGTTTGCGCATGCGTCCGGAAATATGAAAAGCTTACTTCCGCTAGTTTTTCAAAATCACAGCTTCTAGAAGGTTTACATGATTTCTTTAAAACATGAATTTTTCGAAAATGTGATTTATTTCATAAATGGAATCAACAAAGTGTGCACAATCTTCGTCATAACGAATTTCTATAGGTTGCGCATGCGTCTGGAAATAAGAATAGCTTAATTCCCCCCATTTTTTAAAATTACTGCTTCTAGAATGTTTACATGATTTCTTAAAAAACACGAGTATTTTGAAAATGTGATTTATTTCATAAATGGAATCAACAAAGTATGCACATTCTATGTCATAACGACTTTCTATAGTTTGCGCATGCGCAAACTATGCACATTCTATGTAATAACAACTTTCTATAGTTTGCGCATGCGTCCAGAAATAAGAAAAGCTTACTTCCCCCCTTTTTTAAATTCACAGCTTCTAGAAGGTTTAGATGAATTCTTAAAAACCACGAGTTTTTAGAAAATGTGATTTATTTCATAAATGGAATCAAGAAAGTATGCACATTCTACGTCATAACGACTTTTTATAGTTTGCGCATGCGTCCGGAAATAAGAAAAGCTTAATTCCCCCCGTTGTTAAAATCACATCTTCTAGAAGGTTTACATGATTTTTAAAAAACACGAGTTTTTTGAAAATGTGATTTATTTCATAAATGGAATCAACAAAGTATGCACATTCTATGTCATAACGACTATCTATAGTTTGCGCATGTGCAAACTATGCACATTCTACGTAATAACGACTTTGTAAAGTTTGTGCATGCGTCCGGCAATAAGAAAAGCTTACTTCCCCCTTTTTTTAAATTCACAGCTTCTAGATGGTTTACATGATTTCTTAAAAAACACGAGTTTTTAGAAAATGTGATTTATTTCAAAAATGGAATCAACAAAGTATGCACCTTCTATGTAATAATGACTTTCTAAAGTTTGAGCATGCGTCCGGAAATATGAAAAGCTTACTTCCGCTAGTTTTTTAAAATCACAGCTTCTAGAAGGTTTACATGATTTCTTTAAAACATGAATTTTTAGAAAATGTGATTCATTTCATAAATGGAATCAACAAAGTATGCACATTCTTTGTCATAACGACTTTCTATAGGTTGCGCATGCGTCCGTAAATAAGAAAAGCTTAATTCCCCCCCATTTTTTAAAATTACAGCTTCTAGAAGGTTTACATGATTTCTTAAAAAACACGAGTTTTTAGGAAATGTGATTTATTTCATAAATGGAATCAACAAAGTATGCACATTCTATGTCATAACGACTTTCTATAGTTTGCGCATGCGCAAGCTATGCACATTCTATGTAATAACAACTTTCTATAGTTTGCGCATTGGTCCGGAAATAAGAAAAGCTTACTTCCCCCCTTTTTTTAAATTCATAGCTTCTAGAAGGTTTAGATGAATTCTTAAAAAACACGAGTTTTTAGAAAATGTGATTTATTTCATAAATGGAATCAACAAAGTATGCACATTCTACTTCATAACGACTTTTTATAGTTTGTGCATGCGTCCGGAAATAAGAAAAGCTTAATTCCCCTCCGTTTTTTAAAATCACAACTTCTAGAAGGTTTACATAATTTTTAAAAAACATGAGTTTTTAGAAAATGTGATTATTTCATAAATGGAATGAACAAAGTATGCACATTCTATGTCATAACGACTTTCTATAGTTTGCGCATGCGCAAACTATGCACATTCTACGTGATAACGACTTTCTATAGTTTGCGCATGCGTCCGGAAATAAGAAAAGCTTACTTCCCCCCCTTTTTTTAAATTCACAGCTTCTAGAAGGTTTAGATGAATTCTTAAAAAACACAAGTTTTTAGAAAATGTGATTTATTTCATAAATGGAATCAACAAAGTATGCACTTTCTACGTAGTAACGACTTTCTATAGTTTGCGCATGCGTCTGGAAATAAGAAAAGCTTACTTCCCCCAGTTTTTTAAATTCACAGCTTCTAGAAGGTTTACATGATTTCTTAAAAAACACGAGTTTTAGAAAATATGATTTATTTCATAAATGGAATCAACAAAGTATGCACATTCTACATCATAACGACTTTCTATAGTTTGAGCATCCGTCCGGAAATAAGAAAATCTTAATCCCCCTCGTTTTGTAAAATCACAGCTCCTAGAAGGTTTACATGATTTCTTAAAAAACATGAGTTTTTAGGAAATGTGATTTATTTCATAAATGGAATCAACAAAGTATGCACATTCTATGTCATAATGACTTTCTATAGCTTGCACATTCGCAAACTATGCACATTCTACGTGATAATGACTTTCTATAGTTTGCGAATGTGTCAGTAAATAAGAAAAGCTTGCTTCCCCCCTTTTTTTAAATTCACAGCTTCTAGAAGGTTTAGGTGAATTCTTAAAAAACACGAGTTTTTAGAAAATGTGATTTATTTCATAAATGGAATCAACAAAGTATGCACTTTCTACGTAGTAACAAATTTTTATAGTTTGCGCATGCGTCCGGAAATAAGAAAACCTTACTTCCGCCAGTTTTTTAAATTCACAGCTTCTAGAAGGTTTACATGATTTCTTAAAAAACATGAGTTTTTAGAAAATGTGATTTATTTCATAAATGGAATCAACAAAGTATGCACATTCTACTTCATAACGACTTTTTATAGTTTGCGCATGCGTCTGGAAATAAGAAAAGCTTAATTCCCCTCCGTTTTTTAAAATCACAACTTCTAGAAGGTTTACATAATTTTTAAAAAACACGAGTTTTTAGAAAATGTGATTTATTTCATAAATGGAATCAACAAAGTATGCACATTCTATGTCATAACGACTTTCTATAGTTTGCGCATGCGCAAACTATGCACATTCTACGTGATAATGACTTTCTATAGTGTGCGCATGCGTCCGGAAATAAGAAAAGCTTACTTCCCCTCTTTTTTTAAATTCACAGCTTCTAGAAGGTTTAGATGAATTCTTAAAAAACACAAGTTTTTATAAAATGTGATTTATTTCATAAATGGAATCAACAAAGTATGCACTTTCTACGTAGTAACGACTTTCTATAGTTTGCGCATGCGTCCGGAAATAACAAAAGCTTACTTCCGCCAGTTTTTTAAATTCACAGCTTCTAGAAGGTTTACATGATTTCTTAAAAAACACGAGTTTTAGAAAATGTGATTTATTTCATAAATGGAATCAACAAAGTATTCACATTCTATGTAATAACGACTTTCCAAAGTTTGCGCATGCGTCCGGAAATATGAAAAGCTTACTTCCGCCAGTTTTTTAAAATCACGGCTTTTAGAAGGTTTACATGATTTCTTAAAAAACACGAGTTTTTAGAAAATGTGATTTATTTCATAAATGGAATCAACAAAGTATGCACATTCTACATCATAACGACTTTCTATAGTTTGAGCATGCGTCCGGAAATAAGAAAAGCTTAATCCCCCCCGTTTTTTAAAATCACAGCTCCTAGAAGGTTTACATGATTTCTTAAAAAACATGAGTTTTTAGGAAATGTGATTTATTTCGTAAATGGAATCAACAAAGTATGCACATTCTATGTCATAATGACTTTCTATAGTTTGCACATTCGCAAACTATGCACATTCTACGTGATAATGACTTTCTATAGTTTGCGAATGCGTCAGTAAATAAGAAAAGCTTACTTCCCCCCTTTTTTTAAATTCACAGCTTCTAGAAGGTTTAGGTGAATTCTTAAAAAACACGAGTTTTTAGAAAATGTGATTTATTTCATAAATGGAATCAACAAAGTATGCACTTTCTACGTAGTAACAACTTCTTATAGTTTGCGCATGCGTCCGGAAATAAGAAAACCTTACTTCCGCCAGTTTTTTAAATTCACAGCTTCTAGAAGGTTTACATGATTTCTTAAAAAACACGAGTTTTTAGAAAATGTGATTTATTTCATAAATGGAATCAACAAAGTATGCACATTCTATGTCATAACGACTTTCTAAAGTTTGCGCATGCGTCCGGAAATATGAAAAGCTTACTTCCGCCAGTTTTTTAAAATCACGGCTTCTAGAAGGTTTACATGATTTCTTAAAAAACATGAGTTTTTAGAAAATGTGATTTATTTCACAAATGGAATCAACAAAGTATGCACATTCCACATCATAACGACTTTCTATAGTTGAGCATGTGTCCGGAAATAAGAAAAGCTTAATCCCCCCCGTTTTTTAAAATCACAGCTTCTAGAAGGTTTACATGATTTCTTAAAAAACATGAGTTTTTAGGAAATGTGATTTATTTCATAAATGGAATCAACAAAGTATGCACATTCTATGTCATAACGACTTTCTATAGTTTGCGCATGCGCAAACTATGCACATTCTACGTGATAACGACTTTCTATAGTTTGCGCATGCTATCGGAAATAGGAAAAGTTTACTTCCCCCCTTTTTTAAATTCACAGCTTCTAGTAGGTTTAGATGAATTCTTAAAAAACACGAGTTTTTAGAAAATGTGATTTATTTCATAAATGGAATCAACAAAGTATGCACATTCTACGTAGTAACGACTTTCTATAGTTTGCGCATGCGTCCCGAAATAAGAAAAGCTTACGTCCGCCAGTTTTTTAAAATCACAGCTTCTAGAAGGTTTACATGATTTCTTAAAAAACACGAGTTTTTAGAAAATGTGATTTATTTCATAAATGGAATCAACAAAGTATGCACATTCTACATCATAACGACTTTCTATAGTTTGAGCATGCGTCCAGAAATAAGAAAAGCTTAATTCCCCCCATTTTTTAAAATCACAGCTTCTAGAAGGTTTACATGATTTCTTAAAAAACATGATTTTTTAGGAAATGTGATTTATTTCATAAATGGAATCAACAAAGTATGCACATTCTATGTCATAACGACTTTCTATAGTTTGCGCATGCGCAAACTATGCACATTCTACGTAATAACGACTTTGTAAAGTTTGCGCATGTGTCCGGACTTAAGAAAAGCTTACTTCCCCCCCTTTTTTTAAATTCACAGCTTCTAGATGGTTTACATGATTTCTTAAAAAACACGAGTTTTTAGAAAATGTTATTTATTTCATAAATGGAATCAACAAAATATGCACATTCTATCTAATAACGACTTTCTAAAGTTTGCGCATGTGTCCGGAAATATGAAAAGCTTACTTCTGCCAGTTTTTTAAAATCACAGCTTCTAGAAGGTTTACATGATTTCTTAAAAAACACGAGTTTTTAGAAAATGTGATTTATCTCATAAATGGAATCAACAAAGTATGCACATTCTACATCATAACGACTTTCTATAGTTTGGGCAGGCGTCCGGAAATAAGAAAAGCTTAATTACCCCCGTTTTTTAAAATCACAGCTTCTAGAAGGTTTACATGATTTCTTAAAAAACATGAGTTTTTAGGAAATGTGATTTATTTCATAAATGGAATGAACAAAGTATGCACATTCTATGTCATAACGACTTTCTATAGTTTGTGCATGCACAAACTATGCACATTCTACGTGATAACGACTTTCTATAGTTTGCGCATGCGTTCGGAAATAGGAAAAGCTTACTTCCCCCCTTTTTTTAAATTCACAGCTTCTATAAGGTTTAGATGAATTCTTAAAAAACACAAGTTTTTAGAAAATGTGATTTATTTCATAAATGGAATGAACAAAGTATGCACATTCTACGTAGTAACGACTTTCTATAGTTTGCGCATGCGTCTGGAAATAAGAAAAGCTTACTTCCACCAGTTTTTTAAAATCACAGCTTCTAGAAGGTTTTCATGATTTCTTAAAAAACACGAGTTTTTAGAAAATGTGATTTATTTCATAAATGGAATCAACAATGTATGCACATTCTATGTCATAATGACTTTCTAAAGTTTCCGCATGCACAAACTATGCACATTCTACGTGATAACGACTTTCTATAGTTTGAGCATGCGTTTGGAAATAAGAAAAGCTTACTTCCCCCCTTTTTTTAAATTCAGAGCTTCTAGAAGTTTTAGATGATTTCTTAAAAAACACAATTTTTTAGAAAATGTGATTTGTTTCATAAATGGAATCAACAAAGTATTCACATTCTACGTCATAATGACTTTTTATAGTTTGCGCATGCGTCCGACAATAAGAAAAGCTTAATTCCCCCCCGTTTTTTAAAATCACAGCTTCTAGAAGGTTTACATGACTTCTTAAAAACACAAGTTTTTAGAAAATGTGAGTTATTTCATAAATGGAATAAACAAAGTATGCACAATCTATGTCATAACGACTTTCTATAGTTTGCGCACACGTCCGGAAATACGAAAAGCTTACTTCCGCAAGGTTTTTAAAATCACAGCTTCTAGAAGGTTTACATGATTTCTTAAAAAACACAAATTTTTAGAAAATGTGATTTATTTCATAAATGGAATCAACAAAGTATGCACATTCTTCGTCATAACGACTTTCTATAGGTTGTTCATGCATCCGGAAATAAGAAAAGCTTAATTCCCCCCATTTTTTAAAATTACAGCTTCTAGAAGGTTTACATGATTTCTTAAAACACACGAGTTTTTAGGAAATGGGATTTATTTCATAAATGGAATCAACAAAGTATGCACATTCTACATCATAACGACTTTCTATAGTTTGAGCATGCGTCCGGAAATAGGAAAAGCTTAATTACCCCCGTTTTTTAAAATCACAGCTTCTAGAGGGTTTACATGATTTCTTAAAAAACATGAGTTTTTAGGAAATATGATTTATTTCATAAATGGAATCAACAAAGTATGCACATTCTATCTCATAACAACTTTCTATAGTTTGGGCATGCACAAACTATGCACATACTACGTGATAACGACTTTCTATAGTTTACGCATGTGTTCGGAAATAGGAAAAGCTTACTTCCCCCCTTTTTTTAAATTCACAGCTTCTAGAAGGTTTAGATGAATTCTTAAAAAACACAAGTTTTTAGAAAATGTGATTTATTTCATAAATGGAATCAACAAAGTATGCAAATTCTACGTAGTAACGACTTTCTATAGTTTGCGCATGCGTCCGGAAATAAGAAAAGCTTACTTCCACCAGTTTTTTAAAATCACAGCTTCTAGAAGGTTTACATGATTTCTTAAAAAACACGAGTTTTTAGAAAATGTGATTTATTTCATAAATGGAATCAACAAAGTATGAACATTCTATGTCATAACGACTTTCTATAGTTTGTGCATGCGCAAACTATGCAAATTCTACGTAATAACGACTTTGTTAAGTTTAAGCATGCGTCCGGCAATAAGAAAAGCTTACTTCCCCCGTTTTTTTAAATTCACAGCTTCTAGATGGTTTACATGATTTCTTTAAAAACACGAGTTTTTAGAAAATGTGATTTATTTCATAAATGGAATAAACAAAGTATGCACAATCTATGTAATAACGACTTTCTAAAGTTTGCGCATGCGTCCGGAAATATGAAAAGCTTACTTCCGCCAGTTTTTTAAAATCACAGTTTCTAGAAGGTTTACATGATTTCTTAAAAAACACGAATTTTTAGAAAATGTGATTTATTTCATAAATAGAATCAACAAAGTATGCACATTCTTCGTCATAATGACTTTCTATAGTTTGCGCATGCGTCCGGAAATAACAAAAGCTTAATTCCCCCCATTTTCTAAAATTATAGCTTCTAGAAGGTTTACATGATTTCTTAAAAAACACGACTTTTTAGGAAATGTGATTTATTTCATAAATGGAATCAACAAAGTATGCACATTCTATGTCATAACGACTTTCTATAGTTTGCGCATGCGCAAACTATGCACATTCTATGTAATAACAACTTTCTATAGTTTGTGCATGCGTCCGGAAATATGAAAAGCTTTCTTCCCCCCGTTTTTTAAATTCACACCTTCTGGAAGGTTTAGATGAATTCTTGAAAAACACGAGTTTTTAGAAAATTTGATTTATTTCATAAATGGAATCAACAAAGTAAGCACATTCTATGTCATAACGACTTTTTATAGTTTGTGCATGCGTCCGGAAATAAGAAAAGCTTAATTCCCCCCCATTTTTTAAAATCACAGCTTCTAGAAGGTTTACATAATTTCTTCAAAAACACGAGTTTTTAGAAAATGTGATTTATTTCATAAATGGAATCAACAAAGTATGCAAATTCTGTGTCATAATGACTTTCTATAGTTTGCACATGCGCAAACTATGCACATTCTACGTGATAATGACTTTCTATAGTTTGCGAATGCGTCAGTAAATAAGAAAAGCTTACTTCCCCCCTTTTTTTAAATTCACAGCTTCTAGAAGGTTTAGGTGAATTCTTTAAAAAAACGAGTTTTTAGAAAATGTGATTTATTTCATAAATGGAATCAACAAAGTATGCACTTTCTACGTAGTAACAACTTTTTATAGTTTGCACATGCGTCCGGAAATAAGAAAACCTTACTTCCGCCAGTTTTTTAAATTCACAGCTTCTAGAAGGTTTACATGATTTCTTAAAAAACAGGAGTTTTTAGAAAATGTGATTTATTTCATAAATGGAATCAACAAAGTATCCACATTCTATGTCATAACGAATTTCTATAGTTTGCGCATGCGCAAACTATGCACATTCTATATAATAACAACTTTCTATAGTTTGCGCATTGGTCCGGAAATAAGAAAAGCTTACTTCCCCCCTTTTTTTAAATTCATAGCTTCTAGAAGGTTTAGATGAATTCTTAAAAAACACGAGTTTTTAGAAAATATGATTTATATCATAAATGGAATCAACAAAGTATGCACATTCTACTTCATAACGACTTTTTATAGTTTGTGCATGCGTCCGGAAATAAGAAAAGCTTAATTCCCCTCCGTTTTTTAAAATCACAACTTCTAGAAGGTTTACATAATTTTTAAAAAACATGAGTTTTTAGAAAATGTGATTTATTTCATAAATGGAATCAACAAAGTATGCACATTCTATGTCATAACGACTTTCTATAGTTTGCGCATGCGCAAACTATGCACATTCTATGTAATAACAACTTTCTATACTTTGCGCATGCGTCCGGAAATATGAAAAGCTTACTTCCCCCCTTTTTTTAAATTCACACCTTCTGGAAGGTTTAGATGAATTCTTAAAAAACACGAGTTTTTAGAAAATTTGATTTATTTCATAAATGGAATCAACAAAGTAAGCACATTCTATGTCATAACGACTTTTTATAGTTTGTGCATGCGTCCGGAAATAAGAAAAGCTTAATTCCCCCCCGGTTTTTAAAATCACAGCTTCTAGATGGTTTACATGATTTCTTAAAAAACACGAGTTTTTAGAAAATGTTATTTATTTCATAAATGGAATCAACAAAATATGCACATTCTATCTAATAACGACTTTCTAAAGTTTGCGCATGTGTCCGGAAATATGAAAAGCTTACTTCCCCCCTTTTTTTAAATTCATAGCTTCTAGAAGGTTTAGATGAATTCTTAAAAAACACGAGTTTTTAGAAAATGTGATTTATTTCATAAATGGAATCAACAAAGTATGCACATTCTACATCATAACGACTTTCTATAGTTTGAGCATGCGTCCAGAAATAAGAAAAGCTTAATTCCCCCCATTTTTTAAAATCACAGCTTCTAGAAGGTTTACATGATTTCTTAAAAAACATGATTTTTTAGGAAATGTGATTTATTTCATAAATGGAATCAACAAAGTATGCACATTCTATGTCATAACGACTTTCTATAGTTTGCGCATGCGCAAACTATGCACATTCTACGTGATAACGACTTTCTATAGTTTGCGCATGCTATCGGAAATAGGAAAAGTTTACTTCCCCCCTTTTTTTAAATTCACAGCTTCTAGTAGGTTTAGATGAATTCTTAAAAAACACGAGTTTTTAGAAAATGTGATTTATTTCATAAATGGAATCAACAAAGTATGCACATTCTATCTAATAACGACTTTCTAAAGTTTGCGCATGCGTCCGGAAATATGAAAAGCTTACTTCTGCCAGTTTTTTAAAATCACAGCTTCTAGAAGGTTTACATGATTTCTTAAAAAACACGAGTTTTTAGAAAATGTGATTTATTTCATAAATGGAATCAACAAAGTATGCACATTCTACATCATAACGACTTTCTATAGTTTGAGCATGCGTCCAGAAATAAGAAAAGCTTAATTCCCCCCATTTTTTAAAATCACAGCTTCTAGAAGGTTTACATGATTTCTTAAAAAACATGATTTTTTAGGAAATGTGATTTATTTCATAAATGGAATCAACAAAGTATGCACATTCTATGTCATAACGACTTTCTATAGTTTGCGCATGCGCAAACTATGCACATTCTACGTAATAACGACTTTGTAAAGTTTGTGCATGTGTCCGGCATTAAGAAAAGCTTACTTCCCCCCTTTTTTTAAATTCACAGCTTCTAGATGGTTTACATGATTTCTTAAAAAACACGAGTTTTTAGAAAATGTTATTTATTTCATAAATGGAATCAACAAAGTATGCACATTCTATCTAATAACGACTTTCTAAAGTTTGCGCATGCGTCCGGAAATATGAAAAGCTTACTTCTGCCAGTTTTTTAAAATCACAGCTTCTAGAAGGTTTACATGATTTCTTAAAAAACACGAGTTTTTAGGAAATGTGATTTATTTCATAAATGGAATCAACAAAGTATGCACATTCTATGTCATAACGACTTTCTATAGTTTGTGCATGCACAAACTATGCACATTCTACGTGATAACGACTTTCTATAGTTTGCGCATGCGTTCGGAAATAGGAAAAGCTTACTTCCCCCCTTTTTTTAAATTCACAGCTTCTATAAGGTTTAGATGAATTCTTAAAAAACACAAGTTTTTAGAAAATGTGATTTATTTCATAAATGGAATGAACAAAGTATGCACATTCTACGTAGTAACGACTTTCTATAGTTTGCGCATGCATCTGGAAATAAGAAAAGCTTACTTCCACCAGTTTTTTAAAATCACAGCTTCTAGAAGGTTTTCATGATTTCTTAAAAAACACGAGTTTTTAGAAAATGTGATTTATTTCATAAATGGAATCAACAATGTATGCACATTCTATGTCATAATGACTTTCTAAAGTTTCCGCATGCGCAAACTATGCACATTCTACGTGATAACGACTTTCTATAGTTTGAGCATGCGTTTGGAAATAAGAAAAGCTTACTTCCCCCCTTTTTTTAAATTCAGATCTTCTAGAAGGTTTAGATGATTTCTTAAAAAACACAATTTTTTAGAAAATGTGATTTGTTTCATAAATGGAATCAACAAAGTATTCACATTCTACGTCATAATGACTTTTTATAGTTTGCGCATGCGTCCGGCAATAAGAAAAGCTTAATTCCCCCCCGTTTTTTAAAATCACAGCTTCTAGAAGGTTTTCATGATTTCTTAAAAAACACGAGTTTTTAGAAAATGTGATTTATTTCATAAATGGAATCAACAAAGTATGCACATTCTATGTCATAACGACTTTCTATAGTTTGTGCATGCGCAAACTATGCAAATTCTACGTAATAACGACTTTGTAAAGTTTAAGCATGCGTCCGGCAATAAGAAAAGCTTACTTCCCCCGTTTTTTTAAATTCACAGCTTCTAGATGGTTTACATGATTTCTTTAAAAACACGAGTTTTTAGAAAATGTGATTTATTTCATAAATGGAATCAACAAAATATGCACATTCTATGTCATAACGACTTTCTATAGTTTGTGCATGCGCAAACTATGCAAATTCTACGTAATAACGACTTTGTAAAGTTTAAGCATGCGTCCGGCAATAAGAAAAGCTTACTTCCCCCGTTTTTTTAAATTCACAGCTTCTAGATGGTTTACATGATTTCTTTAAAAACACGAGTTTTTAGAAAATGTGATTTATTTCATAAATGAAATAAACAAAGTATGCACAATCTATTTAATAACGACTTTCTAAAGTTTGCGCATGCGTCCGGAAATATGAAAAGCTTACTTCCGCCAGTTTTTTAAAATCACAGTTTCTAGAAGGTTTACATGATTTCTTAAAAAACATGAATTTTTAGAAAATGTGATTTATTTCATAAATAGAATCAACAAAGTATGCACATTCTTCGTCATAACGACTTTCTATAGTTTGCGCATGCGTCCGGAAATAACAAAAGCTTAATTCCCCCCATTTTCTAAAATTACAGCTTCTAGAAGGTTTACATGATTTCTTAAAAAACACGACTTTTTAGGAAATGTGATTTATTTCATAAATGGAATCAACAAAGTATTCACATTCTATGTCATAACGACTTTCTATAGTTTGCGCATGCGCAAACTATGCACATTCTATGTAATAACAACTTTCTATACTTTGCGCATGCGTCCGGAAATATGAAAAGCTTACTTCCCCCCTTTTTTTAAATTCACACCTTCTGGAAGGTTTAGATGAATTCTTAAAAAACACGATTTTTTAGAAAATTTGATTTATTTCATAAATGGAATCAACAAAGTAAGCACATTCTATGTCATAACGACTTTTTATAGTTTGTGCATGCGTCCGGAAATAAGAAAAGCTTAATTCCCCCCCGGTTTTTAAAATCACAGCTTCTAGAAGGTTTACATAATTTCTTAAGAAACACGAGTTTTTAGAAAATGTGATTTATTTCATAAATGGAATCAACAAAGTATGCACATTCTATGTAATAATGACTTTCTATAGTTCTCACATGCGCAAACTATGCACATTCTACGTGATAATGACTTTCTATAGTTTGCGCATGCTTCCGAAAATAAGAAAAGCTTACTTCCGCCAGTTTTTTAAATTCACAGCTTCTAGAAGGTTTACATGATTTCTTAAAAAACACGAGTTTTTACAAAATGTGATTTATTTCATAAATGGAATCAACAAAGTATGCACATTCTATGTAATAACGACTTTCTAATGTTTGCGCATGCGTCCGGAAATATGAAAATCTTACTTCCGCCAATTTTTTAAAATCACAGCTTCTAGAAGGTTTACATGATTTCTTAAAAAACATGAGTTTTTCGAAAATGTGATTTATTTCATAAATGGAATCAACAAAGTATGCACATTCTACATCATAACTACTTTCTATAGTTTGAGCATGCGTCCAAAAATAAGAAAAGCTTAATTCCCCCCGTTTTTTAAAATCACAGCTTCAAAAGGTTTACATGATTTCTTAAAAAACACGAGTTTTTAGGAAATGTGATTTATTTCATAAATGGAATCAACAAAGTATGCACATTCTATGTCATAACGACTTTCTATAATTTGCGGATGCACAAACTATGCACATTCTACGTGATTACGACTTTCTATAGTTTGCGCATGCTATCGGAAATAGGAAAAGCTTACTTCCCCCCTTTTTTTAAATTCACAGCTTCTAGAAGGTTTAGATGAATTCTTAAAAAACACGAGTTTTTAGAAAATGTGATTTATTTCATAAATGGAATCAACAAAGTATGCACATTCTATGTAATAACGGCTTTCTAAAGTTTGCGCATGCGTCCGGAAATATGAAAAGCTTACTTCCGCCAGTTTTTTAAAATCACAGCTTCTAGAAGGTTTACGTGATTTCTTAAAAAACACGAGTTTTTAGAAAATGTGATTTATTTCATAAATGGAATCAACAAAGTATGCACATTCTACATCATAACGACATTCTATAGTTTGAGCATGCGTCCGGAAATAGGAAAAGCTTAATTACCCCTGTTTTTTAAAATCACAGCTTCTAGAAGGTTTACATGATTTCTTAAAAAACATGAGTTTTTAGGAAATGTGATTTATTTCATAAATGGAATCAACAAAGTATGCACATTCTATGTCATAACGACTTTCTATAGTTTGCGCATGCACAAACTATGCACATACTACGTGATAACGACTTTCTATAGTTTGCGCATGCGTTCGGAAATAGGAAAAGTTTACTTCCCCCCTTTTTTTAAATTCACAGCTTCTAGAAGGTTTAGATGAATTCTTAAAAAAAAAATGTTTTTAGAAAATGTGATTTATGTCATAAATGGAATAAAAAAAGTATGCACATTCTACGTAGTAACGACTTTCTATAGTTTGCGCATGCGTCCGGAAATAAGAAAAGCTTAATTCCCCCTGTTTTTTCAAATCACAACTTCTAGAAGGTTTACATGATTTCTTAAAAAACACGAGGTTTTAGAAAATGTGATTTATTTCATAAATGGAATCAACAAAGTATGGACATTCTATGTCATAACGACTTTCTATAGTTTGTGCATGCGCAAACTATGCAAATTCTACGTAATAACGACTTTGTAAAGTTTAAGCATGCGTCCGGCAATAAGAAAAGCTTACTTCCCCCGTTTTTTTAAATTCACAGCTTCTAGATGGTTTACATGATTTCTTTAAAAACATGAGTTTTTAGAAAATGTGATTTATTTCATAAATGGAATAAACAAAGTATGCACAATCTATGTAATAACGACTTTCTAAAGTTTGCGCATGCGTCCGGAAATATGAAAAGCTTACTTCCACCAGTTTTTTAAAATCACAGCTTCTAGAAGGTTTACATGACTTCTTAAAAAACACGAATTTTTAGAAAATGTGATTTATTTCATAAATACAATCAACAAAGTATGCGCATTCTATGTCATAACGACTTTCTATAGTTTGCGCATGCGCAAACTATGCACATTCTTTGTAATAACAACTTTCTATAGTTTGCGCATGCGTCCGGAATTAAGAAAAGCTTTCTTCCCCCCTTTTTTTAAATTCACACCTTCTGGAAGGTTTAGATGAATTCTTGAAAAACACGAGTTTTTAGAAAATTTGATTTATTTCATAAATGGAATCAACAAAGTAAGCACATTCTATGTCATAACGACTTTTTATAGTTTGTGCATGCGTCCGGAAATAAGAAAAGCTTAATTCCCCCCCGTTTTTTAAAATCACAGCTTCTAGAAGTTTTACATAATTTCTTCAAAAACACGAGTTTTTAGAAAATGTGATTTATTTCATAAATGGAATCAACAAAGTATGCAAATTCTGTGTCATAATGACTTTCTATAGTTTGCACATGCGCAAACTATGCACATTCTACGTGATAATGACTTTCTATAGTTTGCGAATGCGTCAGTAAATAAGAAAAGCTTACTTCCCCCCTTTTTTTAAATTCACAGCTTCTAGAAGGTTTAGGTGAATTCTTTAAAAAAACGAGTTTTTAGAAAATGTGATTTATTTCATAAATGGAATCAACAAAGTATGCACTTTCTACGTAGTAACAACTTTTTATAGTTTGCGCATGCGTCCGGAAATAAGAAAACCTTACTTCTGCCAGTTTTTTAAATTCACAGCTTCTAGAAGGTTTACATGATTTCTTAAAAAACACGAGTTTTTAGAAAATGTGATTTATTTCATAAATGGAATCAACAAAGTATCCACATTCTATGTCATAACGACTTTCTATAGTTTGCGCATGCGCAAACTATGCACATTCTATGTAATAACAACTTTCTATAGTTTGCGCATTGGTCCGGAAATAAGAAAAGCTTACTTCCCCCCTTTTTTTAAATTCATAGCTTCTAGAAGGTTTAGATGAATTCTTAAAAAACACGAGTTTTTAGAAAATGTGATTTATTTCATAAATGGAATCAACAAAGTATGCACATTCTACTTCATAACGACTTTTTATAGTTTATGCATGCGTCCGGAAATAAGAAAAGCTTAATTCCCCTCCGTTTTTTAAAATCACAACTTCTAGAAGGTTTACATAATTTTTAAAAAACATGAGTTTTTAGAAAATGTGATTTATTTCATAAATGGAATCAACAAAGTATGCACATTCTATGTCATAACGACTTTCTATAGTTTGCGCATGCGCAAACTATGCACATTCTACGTGATAACGACTTTCTATAGTTTGCGCATGCTATCGGAAATAGGAAAAGTTTACTTCCCCCCTTTTTTTAAATTCACATCTTCTAGTAGGTTTAGATGAATTCTTAAAAAACACGAGTTTTTAGAAAATGTGATTTATTTCATAAATGGAATCAACAAAGTATGCACATTCTACGTAGTAACGACTTTCTATAGTTTGCGCATGCGTCCCGAAATAAGAAAAGCTTACGTCCGCCAGTTTTTTAAAATCACAGCTTCTAGAAGGTTTACATGATTTCTTAAAAAACACGAGTTTTTAGAAAATGTGATTTATTTCATAAATGGAATCAACAAAGTATGCACATTATACATCATAACGACTTTCTATAGTTTGAGCATGCGTCCAGAAATAAGAAAAGCTTAATTCCCCCCATTTTTTAAAATCACAGCTTCTAGAAGGTTTACATGATTTCTTAAAAAACATGATTTTTTAGGAAATGTGATTTATTTCATAAATGGAATCAACAAAGTATGCACATTCTATGTCATAACGACTTTCTATAGTTTGCGCATGCGCAAACTATGCACATTCTACGTAATAACGACTTTGTAAAGTTTGTGCATGTGTCCGGCATTAAGAAAAGCTTACTTCCCCCCTTTTTTTAAATTCACAGCTTCTAGATGGTTTACATGATTTCTTAAAAAACACGAGTTTTTAGAAAATGTTATTTATTTCATAAATGGAGTCAACAAAGTATGCACATTCTATCTAATAACGACTTTCTAAAGTTTGCGCATGCGTCCGGAAATATGAAAAGCTTACTTCTGCCAGTTTTTTAAAATCACAGCTTCTAGAACGTTTACATGATTTCTTAAAAAACACGAGTTTTTAGAAAATGTGATTTATTTCATAGATGGAATCAACAAAGTATGCACATTCTACATCATAACGACTTTCTATAGTTTGGGCATGCGTCCGGAAATAAGAAAAGCTTAATTACCCCCGTTTTTTAAAATCACAGCTTCTAGAAGGTTTACATGATTTCTTAAAAAACATGAGTTTTTAGGAAATGTGATTTATTTCATAAATGGAATCAACAAAGTATGCACATTCTATGTCATAACGACTTTCTATAGTTTGTGCATGCACAAACTATGCACATTCTACGTGATAACGACTTTCTATAGTTTGCGCATGCGTTCGGAAATAGGAAAAGCTTACTTCCCCCCTTTTTTTAAATTCACAGCTTCTATAAGGTTTAGATGAATTCTTAAAAAACACAAGTTTTTAGAAAATGTGATTTATTTCATAAATGGAATGAACAAAGTATGCACATTCTACGTAGTAACGACTTTCTATAGTTTGCGCATGCGTCTGGAAATAAGAAAAGCTTACTTCCACCAGTTTTTTAAAATCACAGCTTCTAGAAGGTTTTCATGATTTCTTAAAAAACACGAGTTTTTAGAAAATGTGATTTATTTCATAAATGGAATCAACAATGTATGCACATTCTATGTCATAATGACTTTCTAAAGTTTCCGCATGCGCAAACTATGCACATTCTACGTGATAACGACTTTCTATAGTTTGAGCATGCGTTTGGAAATAAGAAAAGCTTACTTCCCCCCCTTTTTTTAAATTCAGAGCTTCTAGAAGGTTTAGATGATTTCTTAAAAAACACAATTTTTTAGAAAATGTTATTTGTTTCATAAATGGAATCAACAAAGTATTCACATTCTACGTCATAATGACTTTTTATAGTTTGCGCATGCGTCCGGCAATAAGAAAAGCTTAATTCCCCCCCGTTTTTTAAAATCACAGCTTCTAGAAGGTTTTCATGATTTCTTAAAAAACACGAGTTTTTAGAAAATGTGATTTATTTCATAAATGGAATCAACAAAGTATGCACATTCTATGTCATAACGACTTTCTATAGTTTGTGCATGCGCAAACTATGCAAATTCTACGTAATAACGACTTTGTAAAGTTTAAGCATGCGTCCGGCAATAAGAAAAGCTTACTTCCCCCGTTTTTTTAAATTCACAGCTTCTAGATGGTTTACATGATTTCTTTAAAAACACGAGTTTTTAGAAAATGTGATTTATTTCATAAATGGAATCAACAAAGTATGCACATTCTATGTCATAACGACTTTCTATAGTTTGTGCATGCGCAAACTATGCAAATTCTACGTAATAACGACTTTGTAAAGTTTAAGCATGCGTCCGGCAATAAGAAAAGCTTACTTCCCCCGTTTTTTTAAATTCACAGCTTCTAGATGGTTTACATGATTTCTTTAAAAACACGAGTTTTTAGAAAATGTGATTTATTTCATAAATGAAATAAACAAAGTATGCACAATCTATTTAATAACGACTTTCTAAAGTTTGCGCATGCGTCCGGAAATATGAAAAGCTTACTTCCGCCAGTTTTTTAAAATCACAGTTTCTAGAAGGTTTACATGATTTCTTAAAAAACATGAATTTTTAGAAAATGTGATTTATTTCATAAATAGAATCAACAAAGTATGCACATTCTTCGTCATAACGACTTTCTATAGTTTGCGCATGCGTCCGGAAATAACAAAAGCTTAATTCCCCCCATTTTCTAAAATTACAGCTTCTAGAAGGTTTACATGATTTCTTAAAAAACACGACTTTTTAGGAAATGTGATTTATTTCATAAATGGAATCAACAAAGTATTCACATTCTATGTCATAACGACTTTCTATAGTTTGCGCATGCGCAAACTATGCACATTCTATGTAATAACAACTTTCTATACTTTGCGCATGCGTCCGGAAATATGAAAAGCTTACTTCCCCCCCTTTTTTTAAATTCACACCTTCTGGAAGGTTTAGATGAATTCTTAAAAAACACGAGTTTTTAGAAAATTTGATTTATTTCATAAATGGAATCAACAAAGTAAGCACATTCTATGTCATAACGACTATTTATAGTTTGTGCATGCGTCCGGAAATAAGAAAAGCTTAATTCCCCCCCGGTTTTTAAAATCACAGCTTCTAGAAGGTTTACATAATTTCTTAAGAAACACGAGTTTTTAGAAAATGTGATTTATTTCATAAATGGAATCAACAAAGTATGCACATTCTATGTAATAATGACTTTCTATAGTTCTCACATGCGCAAACTATGCACATTCTACGTGATAATGACTTTCTATAGTTTGCGCATGCTTCCGAAAATAAGAAAAGCTTACTTCCGCCAGTTTTTTAAATTCACAGCTTCTAGAAGGTTTACATGATTTCTTAAAAAACACGAGTTTTTACAAAATGTGATTTATTTCATAAATGGAATCAACAAAGTATGCACATTCTATGTAATAACGACTTTCTAATGTTTGCGCATGCGTCCGGAAATATGAAAAGCTTACTTCCGCCAATTTTTTAAAATCACAGCTTCTAGAAGGTTTACATGATTTCTTAAAAAACATGAGTTTTTCGAAAATGTGATTTATTTCATAAATGGAATCAACAAAGTATGCACATTCTACATCATAACTACTTTCTATAGTTTGAGCATGCGTCCAAAAATAAGAAAAGCTTAATTCCCCCCGTTTTTTAAAATCACAGCTTCAAAAGGTTTACATGATTTCTTAAAAAACACAAGTTTTTAGGAAATGTGATTTATTTCATAAATGGAATCAACAAAGTATGCACATTCTATGTCATAACGACTTTCTATAATTTGCGGATGCACAAACTATGCACATTCTACGTGATAACGACTTTCTATAGTTTGCGCATGCTATCGGAAATAGGAAAAGCTTACTTCCCCCCTTTTTTTAAATTCACAGCTTCTAGAAGGTTTAGATGAATTCTTAAAAAACACGAGTTTTTAGAAAATGTGATTTATTTCATAAATGGAATCAACAAAGTATGCACATTCTATGTAATAACGGCTTTCTAAAGTTTGCGCATGCATCCGGAAATATGAAAAGCTTACTTCCGCCAGTTTTTTAAAATCACAGCTTCTAGAAGGTTTACATGATTTCTTAAAAAACACGAGTTTTTAGAAAATGTGATTTATTTCATAAATGGAATCAACAAAGTATGCACATTCTACATCATAACGACATTCTATAGTTTGAGCATGCGTCCGGAAATAGGAAAAGCTTAATTACCCCTGTTTTTTAAAATCACAGCTTCTAGAAGGTTTACATGATTTCTTAAAAAACATGAGTTTTTAGGAAATGTGATTTATTTCCTAAATGGAATCAACAAAGTATGCACATTCTATGTCATAACGACTTTCTATAGTTTGCGCATGCACAAACTATGCACATACTATGTGATAACGACTTTCTATAGTTTGCGCATGCGTTCGGAAATAGGAAAAGTTTACTTCCCCCCTTTTTTTAAATTCACAGCTTCTAGAAGGTTTAGATGAATTCTTAAAAAAAAAATGTTTTTAGAAAATGTGATTTATGTCATAAATGTTATAAAAAAAGTATGCACATTCTACGTAGTAACGACTTTCTATAGTTTGCGCATGCGTCCGGAAATAAGAAAAGCTTAATTCCCCCTGTTTTTTCAAATCACAACTTCTAGAAGGTTTACATGATTTCTTAAAAAACACGAGGTTTTAGAAAATGTGATTTATTTCATAAATGGAATCAACAAAGTATGGACATTCTATGTCATAACGACTTTCTATAGTTTGTGCATGCGCAAACTATGCAAATTCTACGTAATAACGACTTTGTAAAGTTTAAGCATGCGTCCGGCAATAAGAAAAGCTTACTTCCCCCGTTTTTTTAAATTCACAGCTTCTAGATGGTTTACATGATTTCTTTAAAAACATGAGTTTTTAGAAAATGTGATTTATTTCATAAATGGAATAAACAAAGTATGCACAATCTATGTAATAACGACTTTCTAAAGTTTGCGCATGCGTCCGGAAATATGAAAAGCTTACTTCCACCAGTTTTTTAAAATCACAGCTTCTAGAAGGTTTACATGACTTCTTAAAAAACACGAATTTTTAGAAAATGTGATTTATTTCATAAATACAATCAACAAAGTATGCGCATTCTATGTCATAACGACTTTCTATAGTTTGCGCATGCGCAAACTATGCACATTCTTTGTAATAACAACTTTCTATAGTTTGCGCATGCGTCCGGAAATAAGAAAAGCTTACTTCCCCCCTTTTTTGAAATTCACACCTTCTGGAAGGTTTAGATGAATTCTTAAAAAACACGAGTTTTTAGAAAATGTAATTTATTTCATAAATGGAATCAACAAAGTAAGCACATTCTATGTCATAACGACTTTTTGTTGTTGATGTATATGTAACTTCGGAATGTATTTCACATATATGTATATTGTATTCCTATAGAGATGGTATTATTCCTCTATAAGGAAGTGTCGTCATTTATATTGTAAGTGTCGTAACTTATACTTGATGGGTTATTAGACCACCTTATTTGGGGTCGGCCCTGTATAAGTCATGTGGGTCAAAGGGTTATTAGACCACCCTATTGGGGGTCGGCCATGTGGGTCAAAGGGTTATTAGACCACCCTATTTGGGGGTCGGCCCACTCAGCATTATGTTATGTGGTAAAGTTCGAGCCTACATGAGTTAGGTAAAAAGGCAAGTCAAGTCAAGTATAAATAGAGTGTGGGAGGCACTCTATTTACTCACTCACTTCTCACACATGCACTCAAGGAGGAGTGGCGCACTTATGGAGGAGGAGGATCTGCTGCTAGGTTATGGCTATCTCTCTTGGTTGGTTGTATCATTGCTCTATCTATCTCTGAGGAAATTATTGGGGTTTTTCACCTTTATGGTTTTCCCCAAGTAAATCTTTGTGTCTCTTGTGTGCTTGCATTATTGTCTCCATGATTGATATGCTGTAGATATGTTGTACATGTTGTTCTCTCAGTTAAGATCCTATATCAGATTGAAGTAAATTCTGAAAATTTAACATGGTATCAGAGCTAGCCTGAAAGAAGGCATGATATGGCATGTATGACACTTGTTGCACTTACGATGCTAGGGCTTGATATAGAAAAAACCAGTCATCATAGCACTTTCGCTATAAATCCGTTTTGTCGAAGTTTTCGGATCTGAAATTGTTACAGGCCGAAGCTAAGATCTCCAGGCATCTTGTGTCCAAAGGACAACCTCTAATTCGTTGTACTTTGTGATTTATGATCTGTACAATATAGGGTTTATGCCTCTTCCAGATCTGAGTCAAAATCAGGTGACCTTGGGAAAAAGGTCATATCTTGGGCTAGGAAGCTCCAAATGAAATTTCGTAAAAAGTGACAGGTATCACACAGTCTTTACTATCTCAGAAAACGTTTTCAGAGGCCGAAGTTGAACCAGTGACACGTGGCACGCCGTACAAGTTCGCTCTCCTGTATTATCCCATAAACAGGTCACGTTGCGACATTTGGCATAACTCTCTCTCAGAGAATCCAATTGAGTTCAGACCTATCAGGATGGAAAGGTAACAGGCCAAGATATCTCATAAAAAATTTTCAGAGGCCGAAGTTAAAACAGTGACATGTGGCACGTCGTACAAGTTCGCTCTCCTGTTTTATCCCAAAACAGGTCACGTTGCGACATTTGGCATAACTATCTCTCAGAGAATCCAATTGAGGTCAAACCTGTCAGGATGGAAAGATAACAGGTCAGGCTATCTCAAGAAACTTTTTCAGACCCTGTGGATCAAAAATTTCAGAGTTACACCAGAAACAATCAGGTACATATTTCTGTCAAAACAGAATTATTTTTTGGTACCTTCATTCATGGCTTCCGAAATTTAGGGCTTTGGAGAAAGTTGGAATTTTTGTAATCGGAGACCACGGCTGGATGCTACTCATCAAAATAGAAATTTAGAGACCAAGATCAGAATTTTTGGTTGGGCAGAAGGCCGAGCTTGATTAGACCCTAGTTCGGGACTTTGATCAAAAAAGTAGAAAATTAGGGCTTCTGTAAAAATGGGAATTTTTGAAATCCGTGACCACGACTGGAAGCTCCTCAGAAAAATAGAAGCTTCTAGCTTTGGATCAAACATTTTGATTGGGCAGAAGAGTGGGCTTCATCAAAACCCAGTTCAGGGTCACGTCCAGTGAATCCAGAAGTTTCAAAAGCAAAATTGAGGAGTGAAACTTTGCAGTTTTCAATTTCTGAATATACCAACTTGATCAGCTCATCAAGGCACATATTTCTATCCTGTCAGAAGTTTGAAATTCAAAGTTTGAATTTTTGGTGTTTCTCTGACAAACCCATATCCAGCTCAAGGTCCAGTTCTTGCAAATCAAGTGGATTGGGTTAATCCTAGAAGAATATGGATTGATCACCTGCATAAGTGAAGAAGTTCCTGTCTCAGAGGGAGATGAGGATAAGGCCTTACATAAGAAGATTACAAGCGATCTCGACAGGTATGACTCATCGAGGTATGTTTCGATATTTGTCCATGATTAAGTTAATGGTATGTTTGTCTTCATGTTATTACGGTTAGTACAATTTTGATTTTAGATTTGTCGTATAACCTTAACAAAATTATGAATGCATGATAGAAGATATTCATTGGTTAGGGTGTTGACACTTATAATTGTACTAATGCATTATGGTGTTGTATGAGGTTTATGTTGTCTACTAACATGAAAGGTACACCAAGAAAGACAAATCATGTTCCAGTCCAAGAACATATGGTCATGATAACATGAGGACAAAGATTCATCCATTGTCATGGATCTCATACAAGATCCATTTACGAGGTATGTATAACTTGTTTATACAATGGTTAACTTATGAGACATGCAGGTTACTAGCACAAGTCACTGAAGAGAAACAAAAGACATTATACGGGTATGTTAGACATAAATAGCTAGCATGCTAATCCAGGTATGTTTTTCCTATATCAAGCTAGAATCCTACCTTGTGTTAGGATCTTATACTGTTGTTGATAATGATTATTCCTGAAGAGTCATAGGTTTGAATAATCATGGTTTTATGCATATTATATCTCTTATCTTGATTGATGATTCAACTAACCTGAAGAGTCATAGGTTTGAGTAATTATAGGTTTAGATATGTTATGTTTCTTATGATTTGACTAACCATAAGAATCCTACATAAACCTTGAATAATGATGCTTACTATTTCTGTTTGAAATGATCAGGACTATACATGCTTGAGATTATTGTGTTTTAATAGTATACTAATGAATGTATGATTTTATATGAGTTCACAAGGATAACACAATCATGATACTAATAAGCATGCATAGGGACCAAGGATGAATGTAAGTTCAAGGACAGGTAATCCAGGCAGCAAAGATTAAAAGGGAGTACACTCTAGTGGTTTATGCAAGGATGAAGATATTCAGAGGGAGTTGTCCATCTCTCTACATTCCACAACAGAAAGGTGTAGAAGAAGCTACTTCAGATTAGGACTCCAGTAGCTCCTGCAAGGAAGCAAAGACTCAGAGGGAGTCCACCCAACGAACAAACAAAGATAAGTATTATAATTATCATTTCTTACATATTTGTTTGTTTAAATAAAATTGTTCAATGATGTATATGCTCATGGTCTTAGACTTAGGATATGTATTGTGCATATTAGAATAATTACATTAATGAACAGTATACTACTAATATGCATGGGTAAGTAGCCTATGGCACTGTACAACATTCCATTGCTACTTATCTAGAATGAAACCTCTTTGCTGACATGTTGGGAGTTGTGCACACTCTTAACAATGTTCTGGTAGAGATTGGAAGGCATCTAGAAAGTTACGGGATATGGATAAATGTTGTATTGAAGCATTGGCTAAGATAATTGCATGACTGTATGACATATTTCTTTATGTGTAAGAATTTGTTCTGAAAACTATGAGATGTTTTCTAATCATGCAATTTAACTTGTTGTGTAGGAAAGATCGTATGCCATCTCCTACAAAAGAAGAACTACAACATTTGTTCCAGCAACAAAGATATCTATTGAAGATATTGAAGATATTGAAGTTCCCATGATCTGGGATGAAGAAATGAAATGCCATGATCCGTTGATCATGAAGAATGATGTTTGGGATGTAATCCCAAGACATGAAGGGAAGTTTGCTATGACTTCCAAACGGAACTATCAGATCAAGCATGTTGCAGATGGCAGCATTGAGAAATATAAAAGTGATGAAATAGAAGATACACTAGATGGATTCAAGACAACTTCCTTGAATGGTGTAGTTGAAGAAGGCAATCCAGTGATACTACTTTTGTATGTAGATAACCTGTTTGTTAAAGGTAAAGATAGATTGATTGCCGACACGCAGCGGAAGCTTTCTTCCAAGTTCGAGATGAAGAACTTGGGGATGATGCACTATTTGTTTTTGGAATGGAGGTGTGGCAGAGTGCAGATGGAATCTTCCTTGGACAAGGGAAGTATGCAGTAGAGATCCTGAAGAGGTTCAGGATGATGGATTGCAAGGCCATGGCCACACCTATGACATCGAATCTGAAGCTTCTATGTGATGCTTCATCTGAGCTGGTTGATGTCTTTATGTATCGTCATATGATTGGGTCCTTGATGTACCTGACGAACACGAGACCAGAGATTTGCTTTGCTGTGAACACATTGAGCCAGTTCCTGACGGATCCGAGGAGTGTTCACCTGGTTGCTGTAAAGCATGTTCTGAGGTACCTGGAGGGTACAGTGGATTATGGGCTCAAGTATGAAGCAAATCAAAAGTTTAACCTACAGGGCTATGTTGATTCAGATTGGGCTGGCAGTGCTACAGATAGGAAGAGCACATCTGGGTGTTGCTTTAGTATGGGATCAGGTGTGATCTCTTGGTTTAGCAGGAAGCAGTCCTGCGTAGCACTGAGTACAGCTAAGGCAGAATATGTTGCAGCCTGTTCAGCTAGTTGTGAGGCAGTATGGCTACGGAAGCTACTGTCTAAGTTATTTGATCTCCCGTTGGAGGCTACTGGTATCTTCTGTGATAACCAGAGTTGTGTGAAGCTGTCCGAGAACCCAATGTTTCATGACAGGTCGAAACACATAGAGATCAAATATCACTATATCAGGGATATGGTACAGAGAGGAGCTGTGAAGCTCCTGTATGTTGCGACAGACGAGCAGATTGCAGATGTGCTGACGAAGCCACTAGCCAGAGTGAAGTTCGAGTACTTCAGAGAGAGGCTTGGCGTTCTTCAGATCGAGGACACTTCGAGGAAGAAGTGATGGACACATTTGCTGAAGCCATTCCAAGCATGTTGGAAGGAGGATCCTTCACATGGCTGTGGATGTAAGCGCTGGAAGATGGAGCATCAGGATGATGTTGTGGTTTCTGCTTGGATATGATCAGTTGGATCATTTTTATGTATGTATGTATGCATCATGTTGGATGCTTGATATGATTAGTTGAATCATTTTTATGTATGTACGCATCATGTTGGATGCTGGATATGATCAGTTGGATCATTTTTATGTATGTACGCATCATGTAGATGCTGGATATGATCAGTTGGATCATGTGTATGTATTTTGTATATGCATCATGTTGGATGCCTGGACCATGTATCTGTATATGTATCAGGTGGGTACATTGTATGATCAGGTGGATCATGTATGGTGATATGTATCATGTATTTGTATTTGTATCAGGTGGATACATTGATGATCAGGAGGATCATGTATGATGATATGTATCAGGTAGATACTTGGTATGCATCAGGTAGATGCATTGATGATCAGGTGGATCAGGTATGATGACATGCAGCAAGATGTTGCAGTGATGATCAGGATGATCATAGATGACGAGCTTCGGGATGTTGCTCCAGATGACATGCAGCAGGATGTTGCAGTGATGATCAGGATGATCATAGATGACGAACTTCAGGATGTTGCTCCAGATGACATGCAGCAGGATGTTGCGGTGATGATGATCAGGATGATCATGGATACATCAGGATGATGTATGGTGAGTATTAGTTTGATACTCTGTGGCCGTGGATCAGGTTGTGCAGATAAGCATGTAATTTGTGCCCTGGGAGATTTGCAGATGGTCTTTCGAGGTTTTGCCTATGGCATGTAATTTGTGCCCTGGGACATCTGGCAAATGCTCTTTCGAGGTTTTGCTTGGGAGGACATATAATTTGTGCCCTGGGAGATCTGCAGATAGTCTTTCGAGGTTTTGCCTATGGCATGTAATTTGTGCCCTGGGATATCTGGCAGATGCTCTTTCGAGGTTTTGTCCTATGGCATGTAATTTGTGCCCTGGGAGATCCGATAGGTTGAGCTGTGTGCTCGTAATCAGTCCTGGGATGCTCTTTCGAGGTTTTGCCATGACCACATGTAATTTGTGCCCTGGGAGATCCGATAGGTTGAGCTGTGTGCTCGTAATCAGTCCTGGGATGCTCTTTCGAGGTTTTGTGGTGACCACATGTAATTTGTGCCCTGGGAGATCCGATAGGTTGAGCCTTGTGCTCGTAATCAGTCCTGGGATTCTCTTTCGAGGTTTTGTGGTGAGGTCACATGTAATTTGTGCCCTGGGAGATCCTATAGGTAGAGCCGTGTGCTCGTAACAGCCTGGGATGCTCTTTCGAGGTTTTGTGACGCACGTAATAAGTCCTGAGGATTCCACAGTATGGCCAGTGATGATGAAGACCTGTAGGTGGTGGGCCTACATCCAGTATGAAAAAGGACTGGCTCTGTAGAACTTCCTATGACGAGTAGATTCAGAGATTGATTGAGATAGCAGCAGTAGTGACGATGATGATGACTCGATGACGATTATCTAGTGACGATGATCCAGAGAAGATGACTTGTGCTAGAAGAACTGTGTTGAGAAATACCTTCCTAGTTAAGAGGGAGTGTTGATGTATATGTAACTTCGAAATGTATTTCACATATATGTATATTGTATTCCTATAGAGATGGTATTATTCCTCTATAAGGAAGTGTCGTCATTTATATTGTAAGTGTCGTAACTTATACTTGATGGGTTATTAGACCACCTTATTTGGGGTCGGCCCTATATAAGTCATGTGGGTCAAAGGGTTATTAGACCACCCTATTGGGGGTCGGCCATGTGGGTCAAAGGGTTATTAGACCACCCTATTTGGGGGTCGGCCCACTCAGCATTATGTTATGTGGTAAAGTTCGAGCCTACATGAGTTAGGTAAAAAGGCAAGTCAAGTCAAGTATAAATAGAGTGTGGGAGGCACTCTATTTACTCACTCACTTCTCACACATGCACTCAAGGAGGAGTGGCGCACTTATGGAGGAGGAGGATCTGCTGCTAGGTTATGGATATCTCTCTTGGTTGGTTGTATCATTGCTCTATCTATCTCTGAGGAAGTTATTGGGGTTTTTCACCTTTATGGTTTTCCCCAAGTAAATCTTTGTGTCTCTTCTGTGCTTGCATTATTGTCTCCATGATTGATATGCTGTAGATATGCTATACATGTTGTTCTCTCAGTTAAGATCCTATATCAGATTGAAGTAAATTCTGAAAATTTAACATTTGTAGTTTGTGCATGCATCCGGAAATAAGAAAAGCTTAATTCCCCCCCGTTTTTTAAAATCACAGCTTCTAGAAGGTTTACATAATTTCTTAAAAAACACGAGTTTTTAGAAAATGTGATTTATTTCATAAATGGAATCAACAAAGTATGCACATTATATGTCATAACGACTTTCTATAGTTTGCGCATGCGCAAACAATGCACATTCTACGTGATAATGACTTTCTATAGTTTGCGCATGCGTCCGGAAATAAGAAAAGCTTACTTCCCCCCTTTTTTTAAATTCATAGCTTCTAGAAGGTTTAGATGAATTCTTAAAAAACATGTGTTTTTAGAAAATGTGATTTATTTCATAAATGGAATGAACAAAGTATGCACATTCTACATAGTAACGACTTTCTATAGTTTGCGCATGCTTCCGAAAATAAGAAAAGCTTCCTTCCGCCAGTTTTTTAAATTCACAGCTTCTAGAAGGTTTACATGATTTCTTAAAAAACACGAGTTTTTAAAAAATGTGACTTATTTCATAAATGGAATCAACAAACTATGCACATTCTACGTCATAACAACTTTCTATAGTTTGCGCATCCATCCGAAAATAGGAAAACCTTAATACCCCCCCGTTTTTTAAAATCACAACATCTAGAAGGTTTACATGATGTCTTAAAAAACACGAGTTTTTAGGAAATGTGATTTATTTCATAAATGGAATCAACAAAGTATGCACATTCTATGTCATAACGACTTTCTATAGTTTGCGCATGCGCAAACTATGCACATTCTATGTAATAACAATTTTCTATAGTTTACTTCCGGAAATATGAAAAGCTTACTTCCGCCAGTTTTTTAAAATCACAGCTTCTAGAAGGTTTACATGATTTCTTAAAAAACATGAGTTTTTCGAAAATGTGATTTATTTCATAAATGGAATCAACAAAGTATGCACATTCTACATCATAACTACTTTCTATAGTTTGAGCATGGGTCCGGAAATAAGAAAAGCTTAATTCCCCCCATTTTTTAAAATCACATCTTCTAGAAGGTTTACATGATTTCTAAAAAAACACGAGTTTTTAGGAAATGTGATTTATTTCATAAATGGAATCAACAAAGTATGCACATTCTATGTCATAACGACTTTCTATAATTTGCGCATGCGCAAACTATGCACATTCTACGTGATAACGACTTTCTATAGTTTGCGCATGCTATCGGAAATAGGAAAAGCTTACTTCCCCCCTTTTTTTAAATTCACAGCTTCTAGAAGGTTTAGATGAATTCTTAAAAAACACGAGTTTTTAGAAAATGTGATTTATTTCATAAATGGAATCAACAAACTATGCACATTCCACGTAGTAACGACTCTCTATAGTTTGCGCACGCGTCCCGAAATAAGAAAAGCTTAATTGCCCCCCGTTTTTTAAAATCACAGTTCTAGAAGGTTTACATAATTTCTTAAAGAACACGATTTTTTAGAAAATGTGATTTATTTAATAAATGGAATCAACAAAGTATGCACATTCTATGTCATAACGACTTTCTATAATTTGCGAATGCGCAAACTATGCACATTCTACGTGAGAACGACTTTCTATAGTTTACGCATGCGTTCGGAAATAGGAAAAGCTTACTTCCCCCCTTTTTTTAAATTCACACTTTCTAGAAGGTTTAGATGAATTCTTAAAAAACACGAGTTTATAGAAAATGTGATTTATTTCATAAATGGAATAAAAAAAGTATGCACATTCTACTTAGTAACGACTTTCTATAGTTTGCGCATGCGTCCAGAAATAAGAAAAGCTTACTTCCGCCGGTTTTTTAAAATCACAACTTCTAGAAGGTTTACATGATTTCTTAAAAAACATGAGTTTTCAGAAAATGTGATTTATTTCATCAATGGAATCAACAAAGTATGCACATTCTATGTCATAACGACTTTCTAACGTTTGTGCATGCACAAACTATGCACTTTCTACGTAATAACGACTTTCTATAGTTTGCGCATGCGTCCGGAAATAAGAAAAGCTTACTTGCGCCATTTTTTTAAATTCACAGCTTCTAGACGGTTTAGATGAATTCTTAAAAAACATGAGTTTTTAGAAAATGGGATTTATTTCATCAATGGAATCAACAAAGTATGCACATTCTATGTCATAACGCCTTTCTATAGTTGGCGCATGCGTCCGGAAATAAGAAAAGCTTAATTCCCCTCATTTTTTAAAATCACAGCTTCTAGATGGTTTACATGATTTCTTAAAAAACACAAGTTTTTATAAAATGTGATTTATTTCATAAATGGAATCAACAAAGTATGCACATTCTATGTCATAACGACTTTCTATATTTTGCGCATGCGCAAAATATGCACATTCTACGTAATAACGACATTCTATAGTTTGCGCATGCGTCCGGAAATAAGAAAAGCTTACTTCCCCCCTTTTTTTAAATTCACAGCTTCTAGAAGGTTTAGATGAATTCTTAAAAACCACCAGTTTTTAGAAAAGGTGATTTATTTCATAAATGGAATCAACAAAGTATGCACATTCTACGTAATAATGACTTTGTATAGTTTGCGCATGCGTCCGGAAATAAGAAAAGTTTCCTTCCGCAAGTTTTTTAAAACCACAGCTTCTAGAAGGTTTACATGAATTTTTAAAAACATGAGTTTTTAGAAAATGTGATTTATTTCATAAATGGAATCAAGAAAGTATGCACATTCTATGTAATAACGACTTTCTAAAGTTTGCGCATGCATCCGGAAATAAGAAAAGCTTACTTCCCCCGTTTTTTAAAATCACAGCTTCTAGAAGGTTTACATGATTTCTTAAAAAACACGAGTTTTTAGAAAATGTGATTTATTTCATAAATGGAATCAACAAAGTATGCATATTCTATGTCATTACGACTTTCTATAGTTTGTGCATGCGCAAACTATGCACATTCTACGTGATAACGACTTTCCATAGTTTGCGCATGCGTCCGGAAATAAGAAGAGCTTACTTCCGCCAGTTTTTTAAAACCACAGCGTCTAGAAGATTTACATGATCTCTTAAAAAACATGAGTTTTTAGAAAATGTGATTTATTTCATAAATGGAATCAACAAAGTATGCACATTCTATGTAATAACGACTTTCTAAAGTTTGCGCACACGTCCGGAAATATGAAAAGCTTACTTCCATCAGTTTTTTAAAATCACAGCTTCTACAAGGTTTACATGATTTCTTAAAAAACACGAGTTTTTAGAAAATGTGATTTATTTCATAAATGGAATCAACAAAGTATGCCCATTGTTCGTCATACCGACTTTCTATAGTTTGCGCATCCACAAACTGTGCACATTCTATGTAATAACAACTTTCTATAGTTTGCGCATGCGTCCGGAAATAAGAAAAGCTTACTACCCCCCTTTTTTTAAATTCACAGCTTCTAGAAGGTTTAGATGAATTCTTAAAAAACACGATTTTTTAGAAAATGTGATTTATTTCATAAATGGAATCAACAAAATATGCACATTCTACGTCGTAACGACTTTCTATAGTTTGCGCATGCATCCGGAAATAAGAAAAGCTTATTTCTGCCAGTTTTTTAAAATCACAGCTTCTAGAAGGTTTACATGATTTCTTAAAAAACGCGATTTTTTAGAAAATGTGATTTATTTCATAAATGGAATCAACAAAGTATGCACATTCTATGTCATAACGACTTTCTATAGTTTGCGCATGCGCAAACTATGCACATTCTATCTGATAACGACTTTCTATAGTTTGCGCATGCGTCCGGAAATAAGAAAAGCTTACTTCCCTCCTTTTTTTAAATTCACAGCTTCTAGAAGGTTTAGATGAATTCTTAAAAAACACGAATTTTTAGAAAATGTGATTTATTTCATAAATGGAATCAACAAACTATGCACATTCTACGTAATAACGATTTTCTATAGTTTGCGCATGCGTCCGGAAATAAGAAAAGCTTCCTTCCGCCAGTTTTTTAAAACCACAGCTTCTAGAAGGTTTACATGATTTCTTAAAAAACACGAGTTTTTAGAAAATGTGATTTATTTCATAAATGGAATCAACAAAGTATGCACATTCTATGTAATAACGACTTTCTAAAGTTTGCGCATGCGTCCGGAAATAGGAAAAGCTTACTGCCGTCAGTTTTTTAAAATCACAGCTTCTACAAGGTTTACATGATTTCTTAAAAAACACGAGTTTTTAGAAAATGTGATTTATTTCATAAATGGAATCAACAAAGTATGCCCATTGTTCGTCATACCGACTTTCTATAGTTTGCGCATCCACAAACTGTGCACATTCTATGTAATAACAACTTTCTATAGTTTGCACATGCGTCCGGAAATAAGAAAAGCTTACTTCCCCCCTTTTTTTAAATTCACAGCTTCTAGAAGGTTTAGATGAATTCTTAAAAAACACGAGTTTTTAGAAAATGTGATTTATTTCATAAATGGAATCAACAAACTATGCACATTCTACGTCATAACGACTTTCTATAGTTTGCGCATGCATCCGGAAATAAGAAAAGCTTATTTCTGCCAGTTTTTTAAAATCACAGCTTCTAGAAGGTTTACATGATTTCTTAAAAAACGCGATTTTTTAGAAAATGTGATTTATTTCATAAATGGAATCAACAAAGTATGCACATTCTATGTCATAACGACTTTCTATAGTTTGCGCATGCACAAACAATGCACATTCTACGTGATAATGACTTTCTATAGTTTGCGCATGCGTCCGGAAATAAGAAAAGCTTACTTCCCCCCTTTTTTTAAATTCATAGCTTCTAGAAGGTTTAGATGAATTCTTAAAAAACATGTGTTTTTAGAAAATGTGATTTATTTCATAAATGGAATGAACAAAGTATGCACATTCTACATAGTAACGACTTTCTATAGTTTGCGCATGCTTCCGAAAATAAGAAAAGCTTCCTTCCGCCAGTTTTTTAAATTCACAGCTTCTAGAAGGTTTACATGATTTCTTAAAAAACACGAGTTTTTAGAAAATGTGATTTATTTCATAAATGGAATCAACAAACTATGCACATTCTACGTCATAACAACTTTCTATAGTTTGCGCATGCATCTGAAAATAGGAAAACCTTAATACCCCCCGTTTTTTAAAATCACAACATCTAGAAGGTTTACATGATGTCTTAAAAAACACGAGTTTTTAGGAAATGTGATTTATTTCATAAATGGAATCAACAAAGTATGCACATTCTATGTCATAACGACTTTCTATAGTTTGCGCATGCGCAAACTATGCACATTCTATGTAATAACAATTTTCTATAGTTTACTTCTGGAAATATGAAAAGCTTACTTCCGCCAGTTTTTTAAAATCACAGCTTCTAGAAGGTTTACATGATTTCTTAAAAAACATGAGTTTTTCGAAAATGTGATTTATTTCATAAATGGAATCAACAAAGTATGCACATTCTACATCATAACTACTTTCTATAGTTTGACCATGGGTCCGGAAATAAGAAAAGCTTAATTCCCCCCATTTTTTAAAATCACATCTTCTAGAAGGTTTACATGATTTCTAAAAAAACACGAGTTTTTAGGAAATGTGATTTATTTCATAAATGGAATCAACAAAGTATGCATATTCTATGTCATAACGACTTTCTATAATTTGCGCATGCGCAAACTATGCACATTCTACGTGATAACGACTTTCTATAGTTTGCGCATGCTATCGGAAATAGGAAAAGCTTACTTCCCCCCTTTTTTTAAATTCACGGCTTCTAGAAGGTTTAGATGAATTCTTAAAAAACACGAGTTTTTAGAAAATGTGATTTATTTCATAAATGGAATCAACAAACTATGCACATTCTACGTAGTAACGACTCTCTATAGTTTGCGCACGCGTCCCGAAATAAGAAAAGCTTAATTGCCCCCCGTTTTTTAAAATCACAATTCTAGAAGGTTTACATAATTTCTTAAAGAACACGATTTTTTAGAAAATGTGATTTATTTAATAAATGAAATCAACAAAGTATGCACATTCTATGTCATAACGACTTTCTATAATTTGCGAATGCGCAAACTATGCACATTCTACGTGAGAACGACTTTCTATAGTTTACGCATGCGTTCGGAAATAGGAAAAGCTTACTTCCCCCCTTTTTTTAAATTCACACTTTCTAGAAGGTTTAGATGAATTCTTAAAAAACACGAGTTTATAGAAAATGTGATTTATTTCATAAATGGAATAAAAAAAGTATGCACATTCTACTTAGTAACGACTTTCTATAGTTTGCGCATGTGTCCAGAAATAAGAAAAGCTTACTTCCGCCGGTTTTTTAAAATCACAACTTCTAGAAGGTTTACATGATTTCTTAAAAAACATGAGTTTTCAGAGAATGTGATTTATTTCATCAATGGAATCAACAAAGTATGCATATTCTATGTCATAACGACTTTCTAATGTTTGCGCATGCGCAAACTATGCACATTCTATGTGATGACGACTTTCTATAGTTTGCGCATGCATTCGGAAATAAGAAAAGCTTACTTACCCCCTTTTTTTAAATTCACAGCTTCTAGAAGGTTTAGATGAATTCTTAAAAAACACGAGTTTTTAGAAAATGTGATTTATTTCATAAATGGAATCAACAACGTATGCACATTCTATGTCATAACGACTTTCTATAGTTTGCGCATGCGCAAACTATGCACATTCTACGTAATAACGACTTTGTAAAGTTTGTGTATGCGTCTGGCAATAAGAAACGCTTACTTCCCCCCTTTTTTTAAATTCAAAGCTTCTAGATGGTTTACATGATTTCTTAAAAAAAACGAGTATTCACATTATATGTAATAACGACTTTCTAAAGTATTCATAAATGGAATTAACAAATGGAATTAACAAAGTATTCACATTATATGTAATAACGACTTTCTAAAGTTTGCGCATGCGTCCGGAAATATGAAAAGCTTACTTCTGCTAGTTTTTTAAAATCACAGCTTCTAGAAGGTTTACATGATTTCTTTAAAACACGAATTTTTAGAAAATGTGATTTATTTCATAAATGGAATCAACAAAGTATGCACATTCTTCGTCATAAGAAAAGCTTAATTCCCCCCATTTTTTAAAATTACAGCTTCTAGAAGGTTTACATGATTTCTTAAAAAACACGAGTTTTTAGGAAATGTGATTTATTTCATAAATGGAATCAACAAAGTATGCACATTCTATGTCATAACGGCTTTATATAGTTTGCACATGCGCAAACTATGCACATTCTATGTAGTAACAACTTTCTATAGTTTGCGCATGCGTCCGGAAATAAGAAAAGCTTACTTCCCCCCTTTTTTTAAATTCACAGCTTCTAGAAGGTTTAGATGAATTCTTAAAAAACACGAGTTTTTAGAAAATGTGATTTATTTCATAAATGGAATCAACAAAGTATGCACATTCTACGTCATAAGTACTTTTTATAGTTTGCGCATGCGTCCGGAAATAAGAAAAGCTTAATTCCCCCCCGTTTTTTAAAATCACAACTTCTAGAAGGTTTACATAATTTCTTAAAAAACACGAGTTTTTATAAAATGTCATTTATTTCATAAATGGAATCAATAAAGTATGCACATTCTATGTCATAACGACTTTCTATAGTTTGCGCATGCGCAAACTATGCACATTCTACGTGATATTGACTTTCTATAGTTTGCGAATGCGTCAGGAAATAAGAAAAGCTTACTTCCCCCCTTTTTTTAAATTCACAGCTTCTAGAAGGTTTAGATGAATTCTTAAAAAACACGAGTTTTTAGAAAATGTGATTTATTTCATAAATGGAATCAACAAAGTATGCACTTTCTACGTAGTAACGACTTTCTATAGTTTGCGCATGCGTCCGGAAACAAGAAAAGCTTACTTCCGCCAGTTTTTTAAATTCACAGCTTCTAGAAGGTTTACATGATTTCTTAAAAAACACGAGTTTTTAGAAAATGTGATTTATTTCATAAATGGAATCAACAAAGTATGCACATTCTACATCATAACGACTTTCTATAGTTTGGGCATGCGTCCGGAAATAAGAAAAGCTTAATTACCCCCGTTTTTTAAAATCACAGCTTCTAGAAGGTTTACATGATTTCTTAAAAAACATGAGTTTTTAGGAAATGTGATTTATTTCATAAATGGAATCAACAAAGTATGCACATTCTATGTCATAACGACTTTCTATAGTTTGTGCATGCACAAACTATGCACATTCTACGTGATAACGACTTTCTATAGTTTGCGCATGCGTTCGGAAATAGGAAAAGCTTACTTCCCCCCTTTTTTTAAATTCACAGCTTCTATAAGGTTTAGATGAATTCTTAAAAAACACAAGTTTTTAGAAAATGTGATTTATTTCATAAATGGAATCAACAAAGTATGCACATTCTGCGTAGTAACAACTTTCTATAGTTTGCGCATGCGTCCCGAAATAAGAAAAGTTTACTTCCGCCAGTTTTTTAAAATCACAGCTTCAAGAAGGTTTACATGATTTCTTAAAAAACACGATTTTTTAGAAAATGTGATTTATTTCATAAATGGAATCAACAAAGTATGCACATTCTATGTAATGACGACTTTCTAAAGTTTGCGCATGCGTCCGGAAATATGAAAAGCTTAGTTCCGCCAGTTTTTTAAAATCACGGCTTTTAGAAGGTTTACATGATTTCTTAAAAAACACGAGTTTTTTGGAAATGTGATTTATTTCATCAATGGAATCAACAAAGTATGCACATTCTATGTCATAACGACTTTCTATAGTTTGCGCATGCGCAAACTATGCACATTCTACGTGATAACGACTTTCTATAGTTTGCGCATGCTATCGGAAATAGGAAAAGTTTACTTCCCCCCTTTTTTCAAATTCACAGCTTCTAGAAGGTTTAGATGAAGTCTTAAAAAACACGACTTTTTAGAAAATGTGATTTATTTCATAAATGGAATCAACAAAGTATGCACATTCTACGTAGTAACGACTTTCTATAGTTTGCGCATGCGTCCCGAAATAAGAAAAGTTTACTTCCGCCAGTTTTTTAAAATCACAGCTTCAAGAAGGTTTACATGATTTCTTAAAAAACACGATTTTTTAGAAAATGTGATTTATTTCATAAATGGAATCAACAAAGTATGCACATTCTATGTCATAATGACTTTCTAAAGCTTGCGCATGCGCAAACTATGCACATTCTACATGATAACGACTTTCTATAGTTTGCGCATGCGTTCGGAAATAAGAAAAGCTTTCTTCCCCCCTTTTTTAAATTCACAGCTTCTAGAAGGTTTAGATGAATTCTTAAAAAACACAAGTTTTTAGAAAATGTGATTTATTTCATAAATGGAATAAACAAAGTATGCACGATCTATGTAATAACGACTTTCTAAAGTTTGTGCATGCGTCCGGAAATAAGAAAAGCTTACTTATGCCAGTTTTTTAAAATCACAGCTTCTAGAATGTTTACATGATTTCTTAAAAAACACGAGTGTTTAGAAAATGTGATTTATTTCATAAATGGAATCAACAAAGTATGCACATTCTACATCATAACGACTTTCTATATTTTGCGCATGCGTTCGGAAATATGAAAAGCTTAATTCCCCCTGTTTTTTAAAATCACAGCTTCTAGAAGGTTAACATGATTTCTTAAAAAACACGAGTTTTTAGAAAATGTGATTTATTTCATAAATGGAATCAACAAAGTATGCACTTTCTATGTCATAATGACTTTCTATAGTTTGCGCATGCGCAAACTATGTACATTCTACGTAATAACGACTTTCTATAGTTTGCGCATGCGTCCGGAAATAAGAAAAGCTTACTTGCGCCATTTTTTTAAATTCACAGCTTCTAGACGGTTTAGATGAATTCTTAAAAAACATGAGTTTTTAGAAAATGGGATTTATTTCATCAATGGAATCAACAAAGTATGCACATTCTATGTCATAACGCCTTTCTATAGTTGGCGCATGCGTCCGGAAATAAGAAAAGCTTAATTCCCCTCATTTTTTAAAATCACAGCTTCTAGATGGTTTACATGATTTCTTAAAAAACACAAGTTTTTATAAAATGTGATTTATTTCATAAATGGAATCAACAAAGTATGCACATTCTATGTCATAACGACTTTCTATATTTTGCGCATGCGCAAAATATGCACATTCTACGTAATAACGACATTCTATAGTTTGCGCATGCGTCCGGAAATAAGAAAAGCTTACTTCCCCCCTTTTTTTAAATTCACAGCTTCTAGAAGGTTTAGATGAATTCTTAAAAACCACCAGTTTTTAGAAAATGTGATTTATTTCATAAATGGAATCAACAAAGTATGCACATTCTACGTAATAATGACTTTGTATAGTTTGCGCATGCGTCCGGAAATAAGAAAAGCTTCCTTCCGCAAGTTTTTTAAAACCACAGCTTCTAGAAGGTTTACATGAATTTTTAAAAACATGAGTTTTTAGAAAATGTGATTTATTTCATAAATGGAATCAAGAAAGTATGCACATTCTATGTAATAACGACTTTCTAAAGTTTGCGCATGCATCCGGAAATAAGAAAAGCTTACTTCCCCCGTTTTTTAAAATCACAGCTTCTAGAAGGTTTACATGATTTCTTAAAAAACACGAGTTTTTAGAAAATGTGATTTATTTCATAAATGGAATCAACAAAGTATGCATATTCTATGTCATTACGACTTTCTATAGTTTGTGCATGCGCAAACTATGCACATTCTACGTGATAACGACTTTCCATAGTTTGCGCATGCATCCGGAAATAAGAAGAGCTTACTTCCGCCAGTTTTTTAAAACCACAGCGTCTAGAAGATTTACATGATCTCTTAAAAAACATGAGTTTTTAGAAAATGTGATTTATTTCATAAATGGAATCAACAAAGTATGCACATTCTATGTAATAACGACTTTCTAAAGTTTGCGCACACGTCCGGAAATATGAAAAGCTTACTTCCATCAGTTTTTTAAAATCACAGCTTCTACAAGGTTTACATGATTTCTTAAAAAACACGAGTTTTTAGAAAATGTGATTTATTTCATAAATGGAATCAACAAAGTATGCCCATTGTTCGTCATACCGACTTTCTATAGTTTGCGCATCCACAAACTGTGCACATTCTATGTAATAACAACTTTCTATAGTTTGCGCATGCGTCCGGAAATAAGAAAAGCTTACTTCCCCCCTTTTTTTAAATTCACAGCTTCTAGAAGGTTTAGATGAATTCTTAAAAAACACGATTTTTTAGAAAATGTGATTTATTTCATAAATGGAATCAACAAAATATGCACATTCTACGTCGTAACGACTTTCTATAGTTTGTGCATGCATCCGGAAATAAGAAAAGCTTATTTCTGCCAGTTTTTTAAAATCACAGCTTCTAGAAGGTTTACATGATTTCTTAAAAAACGCGATTTTTTAGAAAATGTGATTTATTTCATAAATGGAATCAACAAAGTATGCACATTCTATGTCATAACGACTTTCTATAGTTTGCGCATGCGCAAACTATGCACATTCTATCTGATAACGACTTTCTATAGTTTGCGCATGCGTCCGGAAATAAGAAAAGCTTACTTCCCTCCTTTTTTTAAATTCACAGCTTCTAGAAGGTTTAGATGAATTCTTAAAAAACACGAATTTTTAGAAAATGTGATTTATTTCATAAATGGAATCAACAAACTATGCACATTCTACGTAATAACGATTTTCTATAGTTTGCGCATGCGTCCGGAAATAAGAAAAGCTTCCTTCCGCCAGTTTTTTAAAAGCACAGCTTCTAGAAGGTTTACATGATTTCTTAAAAAACACGAGTTTTTAGAAAATGTGATTTATTTCATAAATGGAATCAACAAAGTATGCACATTCTATGTAATAACGACTTTCTAAAGTTTGCACATGCGTCCGGAAATAGGAAAATCTTACTGCCGTCAGTTTTTTAAAATCACAGCTTCTACAAGGTTTACATGATTTCTTAAAAAACACGAGTTTTTAGAAAATGTGATTTATTTCATAAATGGAATCAACAAAGTATGCCCATTGTTCGTCATACCGACTTTCTATAGTTTGCGCATCCACAAACTGTGCACATTCTATGTAATAACAACTTTCTATAGTTTGCACATGCGTCCGGAAATAAGAAAAGCTTACTTCCCCCCTTTTTTTAAATTCACAGCTTCTAGAAGGTTTAGATGAATTCTTAAAAAACACGAGTTTTTAGAAAATGTGATTTATTTCATAAATGGAATCAACAAACTATGCACATTCTACGTCATAACGACTTTCTATAGTTTGCGCATGCATCCGGAAATAAGAAAAGCTTATTTCTGCCAGTTTTTTAAAATCACAACTTCTAGAAGGTTTACATGATTTCTTAAAAAACGCGATTTTTTAGAAAATGTGATTTATTTCATAAATGGAATCAACAAAGTATGCACATTCTATGTCACAACGACTTTCTATAGTTTGCGCATGCACAAACAATGCACATTCTACGTGATAATGACTTTCTATAGTTTGCGCATGCGTCCGGAAATAAGAAAAGCTTACTTCCCCCCTTTTTTTAAATTCATAGCTTCTAGAAGGTTTAGATGAATTCTTAAAAAACATGTGTTTTTAGAAAATGTGATTTATTTCATAAATGGAATGAACAAAGTATGCACATTCTACATAGTAACGACTTTCTATAGTTTGCGCATGCTTCCGAAAATAAGAAAAGCTTCCTTCCGCCAGTTTTTTAAATTCACAGCTTCTAGAAGGTTTACATGATTTCTTAAAAAACACGAGTTTTTACAAAATGTGATTTATTTCATAAATGGAATCAACAAACTATGCACATTCTACGTCATAACAACTTTCTATAGTTTGCGCATGCATCTGAAAATAGGAAAACCTTAATACCCCCCGTTTTTTAAAATCACAACATCTAGACGGTTTACATGATGTCTTAAAAAACACGAGTTTTTAGGAAATGTGATTTATTTCATAAATGGAATCAACAAAGTATGCACATTCTATGTCATAACGACTTTCTATAGTTTGTGCATGCGCAAACTATGCACATTCTATGTAATAACAATTTTCTATAGTTTACTTCTGGAAATATGAAAAGCTTACTTCCGCCAGTTTTTTAAAATCACAGCTTCTAGAAGGTTTACATGATTTCTTAAAAAACATGAGTTTTTCGAAAATGTGATTTATTTCATAAATGGAATCAACAAAGTATGCACATTCTACATCATAACTACTTTCTATAGTTTGAGCATGGGTCCGGAAATAAGAAAAGCTTAATTCCCCCCATTTTTTAAAATCACATCTTCTAGAAGGTTTACATGATTTCTAAAAAAACACGAGTTTTTAGGAAATGTGATTTATTTCATAAATGGAATCAACAAAGTATGCATATTCTATGTCATAACGACTTTCTATAATTTGCGCATGCGCAAACTATGCACATTCTACGTGATAACGACTTTCTATAGTTTGCGCATGCTATCGGAAATAGGAAAAGCTTACTTCCCCCCTTTTTTTAAATTCACAGCTTCTAGAAGGTTTAGATGAATTCTTAAAAAACACGAGTTTTTAGAAAATGTGATTTATTTCATAAATGGAATCAACAAACTATGCACATTCTACGTAGTAACGACTCTCTATAGTTTGCGCACGCGTCCCGAAATAAGAAAAGCTTAATTGCCCCCCGTTTTTTAAAATCACAATTCTAGAAGGTTTACATAATTTCTTAAAGAACACGATTTTTTAGAAAATGTGATTTATTTAATAAATGAAATCAACAAAGTATGCACATTCTATGTCATAACGACTTTCTATAATTTGCGAATGCTCAAACTATGCACATTCTACGTGAGAACGACTTTCTATAGTTTACGCATGCGTTCGGAAATAGGAAAAGCTTACTTCCCCCCTTTTTTTAAATTCACACTTTCTAGAAGGTTTAGATGAATTCTTAAAAAACACGAGTTTATAGAAAATGTGATTTATTTCATAAATGGAATAAAAAAAGTATGCACATTCTACTTAGTAACGACTTTCTATAGTTTGCGCATGCGTCCAGAAATAAGAAAAGCTTACTTCCGCAGGTTTTTTAAAATCACAACTTCTAGAAGGTTTACATGATTTCTTAAAAAACATGAGTTTTCAGAAAATGTGATTTATTTCATCAATGGAATCAACAAAGTATGCACATTCTATGTCATAACGACTTTCTAACGTTTGCGCATGCGCAAACTATGCACATTCTATGTGATGACGACTTTCTATAGTTTGCGCATGCATTCGGAAATAAGAAAAGTTTACTTCCCCCCTTTTTTTAAATTCACAGCTTCTAGAAGGTTTAGATGAATTCTTAAAAAACACGAGTTTTTAGAAAATGTGATTTATTTCATAAATGGAATCAACAACGTATGCACATTCTATGTCATAACGACTTTCTATAGTTTGCGCATGCGCAAACTATGCACATTCTACGTAATAACGACTTTGTAAAGTTTGTGTATGCGTCCGGCAATAAGAAACGCTTACTTCCCCCCTTTTTTTAAATTCAAAGCTTCTAGATGGTTTACATGATTTCTTAAAAAAAACGAGTATTCACATTATATGTAATAACGACTTTCTAAAGTATTCATAAATGGAATTAACAAATGGAATTAACAAAGTATTCACATTATATGTAATAACGACTTTCTAAAGTTTGCGCATGCGTCCGGAAATATGAAAAGCTTACTTCTGCTAGTTTTTTAAAATCACAGCTTCTAGAAGGTTTACATGATTTCTTTAAAACACGAATTTTTAGAAAATGTGATTTATTTCATAAATGGAATCAACAAAGTATGCACATTCTTCGTCATAAGAAAAGCTTAATTCCCCCCATTTTTTAAAATTACAGCTTCTAGAAGGTTTACATGATTTCTTAAAAAACACGAGTTTTTAGGAAATGTGATTTATTTCATAAATGGAATCAACAAAGTATGCACATTCTATGTCATAACGGCTTTATATAGTTTGCACATGCGCAAACTATGCACATTCTATGTAGTAACAACTTTCTATAGTTTGCGCATGCGTCCGGAAATAAGAAAAGCTTACTTCCCCCCTTTTTTTAAATTCACAGCTTCTAGAAGGTTTAGATGAATTCTTAAAAAACACGAGTTTTTAGAAAATGTGATTTATTTCATAAATGGAATCAACAAAGTATGCACATTCTACGTCATAAGTACTTTTTATAGTTTGCGCATGCGTCCGGAAATAAGAAAAGCTTAATTCCCCCCCGTTTTTTAAAATCACAACTTCTAGAAGGTTTACATAATTTCTTAAAAAACACGAGTTTTTATAAAATGTCATTTATTTCATAAATGGAATCAATAAAGTATGCACATTCTATGTCATAACGACTTTCTATAGTTTGCGCATGCGCAAACTATGCACATTCTACGTGATATTGACTTTCTATAGTTTGCGAATGCGTCAGGAAATAAGAAAAGCTTACTTCCCCCCTTTTTTTAAATTCACAGCTTCTAGAAGGTTTAGATGAATTCTTAAAAAACACGAGTTTTTAGAAAATGTGATTTATTTCATAAATGGAATCAACAAAGTATGCACTTTCTACGTAGTAACGACTTTCTATAGTTTGCGCATGCGTCCGGAAACAAGAAAAGCTTACTTCCGCCAGTTTTTTAAATTCACAGCTTCTAGAAGGTTTACATGATTTCTTAAAAAACACGAGTTTTTAGAAAATGTGATTTATTTCATAAATGGAATCAACAAAGTATGCACATTCTACATCATAACGACTTTCTATAGTTTGGGCATGCGTCCGGAAATAAGAAAAGCTTAATTACCCCCGTTTTTTAAAATCACAGCTTCTAGAAGGTTTACATGATTTCTTAAAAAACATGAGTTTTTTGGAAATGTGATTTATTTCATAAATGGAATCAACAAAGTATGCACATTCTATGTCATAACGACTTTCTATAGTTTGTGCATGCACAAACTATGCACATTCTACGTGATAACGACTTTCTATAGTTTGCGCATGCGTTCGGAAATAGGAAAAGCTTACTTCCCCCCTTTTTTTAAATTCACAGCTTCTATAAGGTTTAGATGAATTCTTAAAAAACACAAGTTTTTAGAAAATGTGATTTATTTCATAAATGGAATCAACAAAGTATGCACATTCTGCGTAGTAACGACTTTCTATAGTTTGCGCATGCGTCCCGAAATAAGAAAAGTTTACTTCCGCCAGTTTTTTAAAATCACAGCTTCAAGAAGGTTTACATGATTTCTTAAAAAACACGATTTTTTCGAAAATGTGATTTATTTCATAAATGGAATCAACAAAGTATGCACATTCTATGTAATGACGACTTTCTAAAGTTTGCGCATGCGTCCGGAAATATGAAAAGCTTAGTTCCGCCAGTTTTTTAAAATCACGGCTTTTAGAAGGTTTACATGATTTCTTAAAAAACACGAGTTTTTGGGAAATGTAATTTATTTCATCAATGGAATCAACAAAGTATGCACATTCTATGTCATAACGACTTTCTATAGTTTGCGCATGCGCAAACTATGCACATTCTACGTGATAACGACTTTCTATAGTTTGCGCATGCTATCGGAAATAGGAAAAGTTTACTTCCCCCCTTTTTTCAAATTCACAGCTTCTAGAAGGTTTAGATGAACTCTTAAAAAACACGACTTTTTAGAAAATGTGATTTATTTCATAAATGGAATCAACAAAGTATGCACATTCTACGTAGTAACGACTTTCTATAGTTTGCGCATGCGTCCCGAAATAAGAAAAGTTTACTTCCGCCAGTTTTTTAAAATCACAGCTTCAAGAAGGTTTACATGATTTCTTAAAAAACACGATTTTTTAGAAAATGTGATTTATTTCATAAATGGAATCAACAAAGTATGCACATTCTATGTCATAATGACTTTCTAAAGCTTGCGCATGCGCAAACTATGCACATTCTACATGATAACGACTTTCTATAGTTTGCGCATGCGTTCGGAAATAAGAAAAGCTTACTTCCCCCCTTTTTTTAAATTCACAGCTTCTAGAAGGTTTAGATGAATTCTTAAAAAACACAAGTTTTTAGAAAATGTGATTTATTTCATAAATGGAATAAACAAAGTATGCACGATCTATGTAATAACGACTTTCTAAAGTTTGTGCATGCGTCCGGAAATAAGAAAAGCTTACTTATGCCAGTTTTCTAAAATCACAGCTTCTAGAATGTTTACATGATTTCTTAAAAAACACGAGTGTTTAGAAAATGTGATTTATTTCATAAATGGAATCAACAAAGTATGCACATTCTACATCATAACGACTTTCTATAGTTTGCGCATGCGTTCGGAAATATGAAAAGCTTAATTCTCCCTGTTTTTTAAAATCACAGCTTCTAGAAGGTTAACATGATTTCTTAAAAAACACGAGTTTTTAGAAAATGTGATTTATTTCATAAATGGAATCAACAAAGTATGCACTTTCTATGTCATAATGACTTTCTATAGTTTGCGCATGCGCAAACTATGTACATTCTACGTAATAACGACTTTCTATAGTTTGCGCATGCGTCCGGAAATAAGAAAAGCTTACTTGCGCCATTTTTTTAAATTCACAGCTTCTAGACGGTTTAGATGAATTCTTAAAAAACATGAGTTTTTAGAAAATGGGATAGATTTCATCAATGGAATCAACAAAGTATGCACATTCTATGTCATAACGCCTTTCTATAGTTGGCGCATGCGTCCGGAAATAAGAAAAGCTTAATTCCCCCCATTTTTTAAAATCACAGCTTCTAGATGGTTTACATGATTTCTTAAAAAACACAAGTTTTTATAAAATGTGATTTATTTCATAAATGGAATCAACAAAGTATGCACATTCTATGTCATAACGACTTTCTATATTTTGCGCATGCGCAAACTATGCACATTCTACATAATAACGACATTCTATAGTTTGAGCATGCGTCCGTAAATAAGAAAAGCTTACTTCCCCCCTTTTTTTAAATTCACAGCTTCTAGAAGGTTTAGATGAATTCTTAAAAACCACCAGTTTTTAGAAAATGTGATTTATTTCATAAATGGAATCAACAAAGTATGCACATTCTACGTAATAATGACTTTGTATAGTTTGCGCATGCGTCCGGAAATAAGAAAAGCTTCCTTCCGCAAGTTTTTTCAAACCACAGCTTCTAGAAGGTTTACATGAATTTTTAAAAACATTAGTTTTTAGAAAATGTGATTTATTTCATAAATGGAATCAAGAAAGTATGCACATTCTATGTAATAACGACTTTCTAAAGTTTGCGCATGCATCCGGAAATAAGAAAAGCTTACTTCCCCCGTTTTTTAAAATCACAGCTTCTAGAAGGTTTACATGATTTCTTAAAAAACACGAGTTTTTAGAAAATGTGATTTATTTCATAAATGGAATCAACAAAGTATGCATATTCTATGTCTTTACGACTTTCTATAGTTTGCGCATGCGCAAACTATGCACATTCTACGTGATAACGACTTTCTATAGTTTGCGCATGCGTCCGGAAATAAGAAGAGCTTACTTCCGCCAGTTTTTAAAACCACAGCTTCTAGAAGATTTACATGATCTCTTAAAAAACATGAGTTTTTAGAAAATGTGATTTATTTCATAAATGGAATCAACAAAATATGCCCATTGTTCGTCATACCGACTTTCTATAGTTTGCGCATCCACAAACTGTGCACATTCTATGTAATAACAACTTTCTATAGTTTGCGCATGCGTCCGGAAATAAGAAAAGCTTACTTCCCCCCTTTTTTTAAATTCACAGCTTCTAGAAGGTTTAGATGAATTCCTAAAAAACACGAGTTTTTAGAAAATGTGATTTATTTCATAAATGGAATCAACAAACTATGCACATTCTACGTCATAACGACTTTCTATAGTTTGCGCATGCATCCGGAAATAAGAAAAGCTTATTTCTGCCAGTTTTTTAAAATCACAGCTTCTAGAAGGTTTACATGATTTCTTAAAAAACGCGATTTTTTAGAAAATGTGATTTATTTCATAAATGGAATCAACAAAGTATGCACATTCTATGTCATAACGACTTTCTATAGTTTGCGCATGCGTAAACTATGCACATTCTATCTGATAACGACTTTCTATAGTTTGCACATGCGTCCGGAAATAAGAAAAGCTTACTTCCCCCCTTTTTTTAAATTCACAGCTTCTAGAAGGTTTAGATGAATTCTTAAAAAACACGAGTTTTTAGAAAATGTGATTTATTTCATAAATGAAATCAACAAACTATGCACATTCAACGTAATAACGATTTTCTATAGTTTGCGCATGCGTCCGGAAATAAGAAAAGCTTCCTTCCGCCAGTTTTTTAAAACCACAGCTTCTAGAAGGTTTACATGATTTCTTAAAAAACACGAGTTTTTAGAAAATGTGATTTATTTCATAAATGGAATAAACAAAGTATGCACATTCTATGTAATAATGACTTTCTCAAGTTTGCGCATGCGTCCAGATATAAGAAAAGCTTACTTCCGCCAGTTTTTTAAAATCACAGCTTCTAGAAGGTTTACATGATTTCTTAAAAAACACGAGTTTTTAGAAAATGTGATTTATTTCATCAATGGAATCAACAAAGTATGCACATTCTATGTAATAACGACTTTCTAAAGTTTGCGCATGCGTCCGGAAATAAGAAAAGCTTAATTCCCCCCGTTTTTTAAAATCACAGCTTCTAGAAGGTTTACATGATTTCTTAAAAAACATGAGTTTTCAGAAAATGTGATTCATTTCATAAATGGAATCAACAAAGTATGCACATTCTATGTCATAACGACTTTCTATAGTTTGTGCATGCACAAACTATGCACATTCTACGTGATAACGACTTTCTATAGTTTGCACATGCGTCCGGATATAAGAAAAGCTTACTTCCCCCCTTTTTTTAAATTCACAGCTTCTACAAGGTTTAGATGAATTCTTAAAAAATACGAGTTTTTGGAAAATGTGATTTATTTCATAAATGGAATCAACAAGGTATGCACATTCTATGTAGTGACGACTTTCTATAGTTTGTGCATGCATCCGGAAATATGAAAGGGTTACTTCCGCTAGTTTTTTAAAACCACAGCTTCTAGAAGGTTTACATGATTTCTTAAAAAACATGAGTTTTTAGAAAATGTGATTTATTTCATCAATGGAATCAAAAAAGTATGCACATTCTATGTAATAATGACTTTCTAAAGTTTGCCCATGCATCCGGAAATAAGAAAAGCTTACTTCCGCCAGTTTTTTTAAATCATAGCTTCTAGAAGGTTTACTTGATTTCTTAAGAAACACGAGTTTTTAGAAAATGTGATTTATTTCATAAATGGAATCAACAAAGTATGCACATTCTATGTCATAACGACTTTCTATAGTTTGCGCATGCGCAAACTATGCACATTCTACGTAATAACGAATTTCTATAGTTTGCGCATGCGTCCAGAAATAAGAAAAGCTTACTTCCCCCCCTTTTTTAAATTCACAGCTTCTAGAAGGTTTAGATGAATTCTTAAAAAACACAAGTTTTTAGAAAATGTGATTTATTTCATAAATGGAATCAACAAATTTTGCACATTTTACGTCATTACGACTTTCTTTAGTTTACGCATGCGTCCGGAAATAAGAAAGCTTAATTCCCCCCGTTTTTTAAAATCACAGCTTCTAGAAGGTTTACATGATTTCTTAAAAAACACGAGTTTTTAGGAAATGTGATTTATTTCATAAATGGAATCAATAATGTATGCACATTCTATGTCATAACGACCTTCTATAGTTTGCGCATGCGCAAACTATGCACATTCTACGTGATGACGACTTTCTATAGTTTGCACATGCATCCGGAAATAAGAAAAGCTTACTTCCCCCCTTTTTTTAAATTCATAACTTCTAGAAGGTTTAGATGAATTCTTAAAAAACATGAGTTTTAAGAAAATGTGATTTATTTCATAAATGGAATCAATAAACTATGCACATTCTACCTAATAACGACTTTCTATAGTTTGCGAATGCGTCAGGAAATAAGAAAAGCTTACTTCCCCCCTTTTTTTAAATTCACAGCTTCTAGAAGGTTTAGATGAATTCTTAAAAAACACGAGTTTTTAGAAAATGTGATTTATTTCATAAATGGAATCAACAAAGTATGCACATTCTATGTAATAACGACTTTCTAAAGTTTGCGCATGTGTCCGGAAATATGAAAAGCTTACTTCCGCCAGTTTTTTAAAATCACAGCTTCTAGAAGGTTTGCATGATTTCTTAAAAAACACGAGTTTTTAGAAAATGTGATTTATTTCATAAATGGAATCAACAAAGTATGCACATTCTTCGTCATAACGAATTTCTATAGTTTGCACATGCGCAAACTATGCACATTCTATGTAATAACAACTTTCTATAGTTTGCGCATGCATCCGGAAATAAGAAAACCTTACTTCCCCCCTTTTTTTAAATTCACAACTTCTGGAAGGTTTAGACGAATTCTTAAAAAACACGAGTTTTTAGAAAATGTGATTTATTTCATAAATGGAATCAACAAAGTATGCACATTCTACGTCATAACAAATTTCTATAGTTTGCGCATGCGCAAACTATGCACATTCTGTTGAGATATTGTAACTTCAAAGAATATTATATTTGTACTTTATTATTCCAGAGATGATTCATTCCTCCGTGAAGATCTTATTGTATATCCGGAGATGTTTATTCCTCCGTCGGAATGTGGTAACTTGGGTTATTAGACTTCCCTAGTGGGGGTCGGCCCTGTATGTGTTATGTGGGTCAAAGGGTTATTAGACCACCCTAGAGGGGTCGGACCAGTCAGTTATAATGGGGTATTTAACCTAATGGTTAAATACGAGCCTACATGTACTTGTGTAAAATACATATCAGAGTAGTGTATAAATAGAGGAGGTGTGTTCCTCATTATACATATACACTCACTTGAGGATAGCGCATTTGTGGAGGAGAGGTCTGCTATTGTGGAGAAGGAGATCATGTCTCAGGGTTTCATCTTTGTATATTGCTGGTCATCTATATTGAGGAAGCTTTGCTGGGTTTTCTACCCCATGAGGGTTTCCCAGGATAAATCTCTGTCTCTTGTGTTTATGCTGTGCTTGTTGTTTCTTCAGTGATCCTGTATATGCTATTATTGTGAAATGGAATGTAATGCTGCTATTTTCTGTCTTATCATATTGAATTTTAACATGGTATCAGAGCTAACCTGAAGGAAGACAAGGTATGGCACTAAAGACACTTGCTTTACTTACGACAATTTGAAGGTTAGGGTTTTACATAGCAAAAACCAGTCATCGTAGCACTTTCGCTATAAATCCGTTTTGGAGAATTTTTCGGATCTGAAATTGTTACAGGACGAAGCTAAAGTCTCCAGGTACCATGTGTCCAAAGGACAACCTCTAATTCGTTGTACTTTGTGATTTATGATCTGTACAATATAGGGTTTCAGCCTCTTCCAGATCTGAGTCAAAATCAGGTGACCTTGGGAAAAAGGTCATAACTTTGGCTAGGAAGCTCCAAATGAAATTTCGTGAAAAGTGACAGGTAGTACACAGGCCGAGCTATCTTAGAAAACGTTTTCAGAGGCCGAAGGTCAAATAGTGACACGTGGCACGCCGTACAAGTTCGCTCTCCTGTATTTTCCCAAAACAGGTCACGTTGCGACATTTGGCATAAATCTCTCTCAGAGAATCCAATTGAGGTCAGACCTGTTAGGATGGAAATATAACAGGCCGAACTATCTCAGAAAACTTTTTCAGAGGCCGAAGGTCAAACAGTGACACGTGGCACGCCGTACAAGTTCGCTCTCCTGTATTTTCCCAAAACAGGTCACGTTGTGACATTTGGCATAACTCTCTCTCAGAACATCCAATTGAGGTCAGACCTGTCAGGATGGAAAGCTAACAGGTCAGGCTATCTTGGACAACTTTTTTCAGACCCTGTGGATCAAAAATTTCGGAGTTACACCAGAAACAATCAGGTACATATTTCTGTCAAAACAGAATTATGTTTTGGTACCTTCATTCATGGCTTCCGGAATTTAGGGCTTTGAAGAAAGTTGGAATTTTTGTAATCGGAGACCACGGCTGGATGCTACTCATCAAAATAGAAATTTAGAGACCAAGATCAGAATTTTTGGTTGGGCAGAAGACCGGGTTTGATTAGACCCTAGTTCGGGACTTTGATCAGAAAAGTGGAAAATTAGGGCTTCTGTAAAAATGGGAATTTTTGAAATCTGTGACCACGGCTGGAAGCTCCTCAGAAAAATAGAAGCTTAGAGCTTTGTATCAAACCTTTTGATGGGGAAAAAGAGTGGGCTTCATCAAACCCCAGTTCAGGGTCACGTCTAGTGAATCCAAAAGTTTCAAAGGCAAAATTGAGGAGTGAAACTTTGCAGTTTTCAAATTCTGAATATATCAGTTTGATCAGCTCATCAAGGCGCATATTTCTATCCTTTCGGAAGTTTGAAATTCAAAGTTTGAATTTTTGGGGTTTCTCTGACAAACCCATATCCAGCTCCAGGTCCAGTTCTTGCAAATCAAGTGGATAGGGTTAATCCTAGAAGAAGATGGATTGGTCACCTGCATAAGTGAAGGAGTTCCTGTTTCAGAGGGAGATGAGGCTAAGGCTTTACATAAGGAGATTACAAGCGATCTCGACAGGTATGACTCATCGAGGTATGTTTTGAGATTTGTTCATGATTAAGTTTATGGTATGTTTGTCTTCATGTTATTACGGTTAGTACAATCTTGATTTTAGATTTGTTGTATCACCTTAACAAAATTATGAATGCATGATAGAAGATATTCATTGGTTAGGGTGTTGACACTTATGATTGTACTAATGCATTATAATGTTGTGTGAGGTTGATGTTGTCTGCTAACAAGATACAGGTACATCACAAAAGACAAATCAGGCTCCATGACCATGAAAACATGAAGACAAAGACTCATCCATAATCTTTGTTCTACTTACGAGGTATGTATGACTTTGTTATATTATGCTTAACCTATGAGACATGCAGGTTCTAGCTCAGGATCTCTAAATCATTGAAGAGATTGTTTAGGTATGTTGTACATAACCAAGTAGGTATACTAATCCAGGTATGTTTCCCATGAATCTTACCTTGTGTTAGGATCCCTTATATAAGTATACTTGATATGATTGGTTATGCTTATTCATAAAGTTAGTAATCAAGGGTTTATGCATGATTTAATTAACCAGAAGAGTACTATGATCAAACAAGAATATGCATGAGTAAAAGAAGACTTACTTGAAACCCTGAATACTAATGATCATGACTATACATATTCAAGATTATTTAGAATTAGAATGTTTTGAGAATATACTAATGAATGGATGTTTGTGTATGAGATCATGAGGATGACACTAGTGCACACTTGAGCATGCACAGTGGTACAGAATGAATAGAAGTTAAAAGGACATATAGAAGATCAAGCGGGAGGAAACCACACAAACATAAAATATAAGTATTTGAGTTTTTATTTGAAATAGTAAATGATATTTTTTGTATGCATATTTGTATTCCTAGAACATATCATGCTGAGTGCAAAAATTCATAGAGCATTGAACATTATACTACTAATATGCATATGATTGGTAAGTTGGACAAACATTCCATTGTTGCTTGTCTAGAATGAAACCTCTTTGCTGACATGCTGAGAGCTGTGCACACTCTCGATAGTATGTTCTAGTAGAGATGGAAGGCATCTAGATAGCCACTGTATGCATACAAGATATGGGAAAGTGTTGTGCCAAAGTATTTGTCAAGATAGTTGCATAACTATGTAAATGATATCTGTATGCATAATAGGTTATCATGATTTCATGATTATGAAGGATTACTAATCATGTACTTAATTTTGTTTTGTAGGAAAGATCATGAAGAATAATGAACACCGAACAAGTGATGGATGTTCAACAAGAAGATTTACAAATCAAACAAAATATAGAAGGCTTGTGGCTAGAAGATTCTCTTAGAAAGAGGAAGAGAATCATGATGATATGTTTGCTCAAGTGGCTAGATAAGACCATTCTCTTAATGGTGCAATTAAAGAAGAAGTGTGAATCAGGTTCTGTATGGGTTCCCAGGATCGATAGTATATTGATGAGAATACATGTGGGGATTGTATCATCCTTGAACACTTGTTCTAAAGTGAGCCGTAGACAGGTGTCTCCGAGAAAGAAAAGGGATTGGATCATCCCTGGAATTTCAGTCCTAAAGAGAGCCGTAGACGTGAGGTCTCCGAGAATGAAGTCCTTAGTGGACAGTTGAGGGGATTGGATCATCCCTGGACTTTCAGTCCTAAAGAGAGCCGTAGACGTAAGGTCTATGAGAATGAAGTCCTTAGTGGACAGTTAAGGGGATTGGATCATCCCTGGACTTTCAGTCCTAAAGAGAGCCGTAGACGTGAGGTCTCCGAGAATGAAGTCCTTAGTGGACAATTAAGGGGATTGGATCATCCCTGGACTTTCAGTCCTAAAGAGAGCCGTAGACGTGAGGTCTCCGAGAATGAAGTCCTTAGTGGACAGTTGAAGGGATTGGATCATCCCTGGACTTTCAGTCCTAAAGAGAGCCGTAGACGTGAGGTCTCCGAGAATGAAGTCCTTAGTGGACAGTTGAGGGGATTGGATCATCCCTGGACTTTCAGTCCTAAAGAGAGCCGTAGACGTAAGGTCTCCGAGAAGTGGGGATTGTATCATCCCCGGACCTTGGTCCCTGAATTGATCCGTAGACGTATGGTCTTCGAGAATAAAGTGATGGGGATTGCATCATCCCAGAACCACTAGTTCAAAATGTACGTGAGGACTGCATCGTCCATGAACTGGGTTCAAAATGTACGTGAGGACTGCATCGTCCATGAACTGGGTTCAAAATGTACGTGAGGACTGCATCGTCCATGAACTGGGTTCAAAATGTACGTGAGGACTGCATCGTCCATGAACTGGGTTCAAAATGTACGTGAGGACTGCATCGTCCATGAACTGGGTTCAAAATGTACGTGAGGACTGCATCGTCCATGAACTGGGTTCAAAATGTACGTGAGGACTGCATCGTCCATGAACTGGGTTCAAAATGTACGTGAGGACTGCATCGTCCATGAACTGGGTTCAAAATGTACGTGATGGGATTGCATCGTCCCTAGACATGAGACTTGTCTTAAAGTGATAAGGACTAATCCTCCTGTAAGTAGATTGGGATTGCATCGTCCCTAGACATGGTGAAGTGTCTTAAAGTGATAAGGACTAATCCTCCTGTAAGTAGATTGGGATTGCATCGTCCCTAGACATGGTGAGGTGTCTTAAAGTGATAAGGACTAATCATCCTATAAGTAGATTTGGATTGCATCGTCCCTAGACATGGTGAGGTGTCTTAAAATGATAAGGACTAATCATCCTGTAAGTAGATTGGGATTGCATCATCCCTAGACATGGTGAGGTGTCTTAAAGTGATAAGGACTAATCATCCTGTAAGTAGATTGGGATTGCATCGTCCCTAGACATGGTAAGGTGTCTTAAAGTGATAAGGAGTAATCATCCTGTAAGTTGATTCGGGATTGCATCATCCTTAGACATGGTGAGGTGTCTTAAAAGGATAAGGATTGATCATCCTGTAAGTTGATCTGGATTGCATCATCCATAGACATGAGAGATGTCTTAAATTGAGAGGGATTGATAATCCCATAAGTGGATCAGGATTGTATCATCCTTGGACCTATGTCCTAAAGTGAGAGGGATTGACCATCCCGTAATTGGATCATGTGTGTTGCAGGGTATGCTGCTGTTGTGTATACTTGTATCAGTGTGGATACTTGTATTGATAGATGTATTAGTGAGAATACATGCTTTTGATGATAGATGTATTAGTGAGAATACATGCTTTTGATGATAGATGTATTAGTGAGAATACATGCTTTTGATGATATATGTATTAGTAAGAATACATGTTTTGATGATAGATGTATTGGTGAGAATACATACTTTTGATGATACATGTATTGATTAATGTACTTGTATGGTTGAGGATACAGATGCTGTAGATCGTGATGATCCAGATGTTGTAGATCGTGATGATCCAGATGCTGTAGATCGTGATGATCCAGATGCTGTAGATCGAGATGATCCAGATGCTGTAGATCGAGATGATCCAGATGCTGTAGATCGTGATGATCCAGATGCTGTAGATCGTGATGATCCAGATGCTGTAGATCGAGATGATCCAGATCGTGTAGATCGAGATGATACAGATGGTGTAGATCGAGATGATCCAGATGCTGTAGATCGAGATGATCCAGATGCTGTAGATGAGATGATCCAGATGCTGTAGATCGAGATGATCCAGATGCTATAGATCGAGATGATCCATATGCTGTAGATCGAGATGATCCAGATGTTGTAGATCGTGATGATCCAGATGCTGTAGATCGAGATGATCCAGATGCTGTAGATCGAGATGATATGACAATGCTGATGATCATGAGATAACGATGCGGATGATCGTAAGATGACGATGCTAATGATCGTGTGATGACGATGCTGATGATCGTGAGATGACGATGCTGATGATCGTATGATGACGATGCTGATGATCATGAGATGACGATGCTGATGATCGTGTGATGACGATGTTGATGATCGTGAGATGACGATGTTGATGATCGTGTGATGACGATGTTGATGATAGTGAGATGACGATGTTGTTGATCATGTGATGACGATGCTGATGATCGTGTGATGGCGATGCTGACAATCGTGAGGATTCAGATATTGATGTTGCTGTAGTTGTTTGAGTGCTGCAAAAGATAAAGACTCAGTACTGAAGATGTTGATGTTCTAGTATTGAAGATATTCCAGTAACTGGTTGAGTTACTGATGATGTTGAGAAAGCTTCCAATGATTTATAGATGTATCATGTATGATGTTGATGACTCCTTGCTCGTGCAGATGCTGTTATAATATCCTTCTCGTTAAGGGGGGGTGTTGAGATATTGTAACTTCAAAGAATATTATATTTGTACTTTATTATTCCGGAGATGATTCATTCCTCCGTGAAGATCTTATTGTATATCCGGAGATGTTTATTCCTCCGTCGGAATGTGGTAACTTGGGTTATTAGACTTCCCTAGTGGGGGTCGGCCCTGTATGTGTTATGTGGGTCAAAGGGTTATTAGACCACCCTAGAGGGGTCAGACCAGTCAGTTATAATGGGGTATTTAACCTAATGGTTAAATACGAGCCTACATGTACTTGTGTAAAATACATATCAGAGTAGTGTATAAATAGAGGAGGTGTGTTCCTCATTATACATATACACTCACTTGAGGATAGCGCATTTGTGGAGGAGAGGTCTGCTATTGTGGAGAAGGAGATCATGTCTCAGGGTTTCATCTTTGTATATTGCTGGTCATCTATATTGAGGAAGATTTGCTGGGTTTTCTACCCCATGAGGGTTTCCCAGGATAAATCTCTGTCTCTTGTGTTTATGCTGTGCTTGTTGTTTCTTCAGTGATCCTGTATATGCTATTATTGTGAAATGGAATGTAATGCTGCTATTTTCTGTCTTATCATATTGAATTTTAACACATTCTACGTAATAACGACTTTCTATAGTTTGCGCATGCGTCCAGAAATAAGAAAAGCTTACTTCCCCCCTTTTTTTAAATTCACAGTGTCTAGAAGGTTTAGATGAATTCTTAAAAAACACGAGTTTTTAGAAAATGTGATTTATTTCATAAATGGAATCAACAAAGTATGCACATTCTACGTAGTAACGACTTTCTATAGTTTCCGCATGCGTCCGAAAATAAGAAAAGCTTACTTCCGCCAGTTTTTTAAAATCACAGCTTCTAGAAGGTTTACATGATTTCTTAAAAAACACGAGTTTTTAGAAAATGTGATTTATTTCATAAATGGAATCAACAAAGTATGCACATTTTATGTAATAACGACTTTCTAAAGTTTGCACATGCGTCCGGAAATATGAAAAGCTTACTTCCACCATTTTTTTTAAATCACAGCTTCTAGAAGGTTTACATGGTTTCTTAAAAAACACGAGTTTTTAGGAAATGTGATTTATTTCATAAATGGAATAAATAAAGTATGCACATTCTATGTCATAACGACTTTCTATAGTTTGCGCATGTGCAAACTATGCACATTCTACGTGATAACGATTTGCTATAGTTTGCGCATGCGTTCAGAAATAGGAAAAGCTTACTCCCCCCCTTTTTTGAAATTCATGGCTTCTAGAAGGTTTAAATGAATTCTTAAAAAACATGAGTTTTTATAAAATGTGATTTATTTCATAAATGGAATCAACAAAGTATGCACATTCTATGTCATAACGAATTTCTATAGTTTGCGCATGCGTCCGGAAGTAAGAAAAGCTTACTTCCCCCCTTTTTTTAAATTCACAGCTTCTAGAAGGTTTAGATGAATTCTTAAAAAACACGATTTTTTAGAAAATGTGATTTATTTCATAAACAGAATCAACAAAGTATGCACATTCTATGTAATAACGACTTTCTAAAGTTTGCGCATGTGTCCGGAAATATGAAAAGCTTACTTCCGCCAGTTTTTTAAAATCACAGCTTCTAGAAGGTTTGCATGATTTCTTAAAAAACACGAGTTTTTAGAAAATGTGATTTATTTCATAAATGGAATCAACAAAGTATGCACATTCTTCGTCATAACGAATTTCTATAGTTTGCACATGCGCAAACTATGCACATTCTATGTAATAACAACTTTCTATAGTTTGCGCATGCATCCGGAAATAAGAAAACCTTACTTCCCCCCTTTTTTTAAATTCACAACTTCTGGAAGGTTTAGACGAATTCTTAAAAAACACGAGTTTTTAGAAAATGTGATTTATTTCATAAATGGAATCAACAAAGTATGCACATTCTACGTCATAACAAATTTCTATAGTTTGCGCGTGTGCAAACTATGCACATTCTACGTAATAACGACTTTCTATAGTTTGCGCATGCGTCCAGAAATAAGAAAAGCTTACTTCCCCCCTTTTTTTAAATTCATAGCGTCTAGAAGGTTTAGATGAATTCTTAAAAAACACGAGTTTTTTGAAAATGTGATTTATTTCATAAATGGAATCAACAAAGTATGCACATTCTACGTAGTAACGACTTTCTATAGTTTCTGCATGCGTCCGGAAATAAGAAAAGCTTACTTCCGCCAGTTTTTTAAAATCACAGCTTCTAGAAGGTTTACATGATTTCTTAAAAAACACGAGTTTTTAGAAAATGTGATTTATTTCATAAATGGAATCAACAAAGTATGCACATTTTATGTAATAACGACTTTCTAAAATTTGCACATGCGTCCGAAAATATGAAAAGCTTACTTTCGCCAGTTTTTTAAAATCACAGCTTCTAGAAGGTTTACATGGTTTCTTAAAAAACACGAGTTTTTAGGAAATGTGATTTATTTCATAAATGGAATCAATAAAGTATGCACATTCTATGTCATAACGACTTTCTATAGTTTGCGCATGCGCAAACTATGCACATTCTTCGTGATAACGATTTGCTATAGTTTGCACATGCGTTTAAAAATAGGAAAAGCTTACTTCCCCCCTTTTTTGAAATTCATGGCTTCTAGAAGGTTTAAATGAATTCTTAAAAAAACACGAGTTTTTAGAAAATGTGATTTATTTCATAAATGGAATCAACAAAGTATGCACATTCTATGTCATAACGAATTTCTATAGTTTGCGCATGCGGAAACATGTCACATTCTACGTGATAACGACTTTCTATAGTTTGCGCATGCGTTCGGAAATAGGAAAAGCTTATTTCCCCCCTTTTTTTAAATTCACAGCTTCTAGAAGGTTTAGATGAATTCTTATAAAACACAAGTTTTTAGAAAATCTGATTTATTTCATCAATGGAATCAACAAAGTATGCACATTGTACGTAGTAACGACTTTCTATAGTTTGCGCATGCGTCCGGAAATAAGAAAAGCGTACTTCCGCCAGTTTTTTAAAACCACAGCTTCTAGAAGGTTTACAAGATTTCTTAAAAAACACGAGTTTTTAGAAAATGTGATTTATTTCATAAATGGAATCAACAAAGTATGCACATTCAATGTAATAACGACTTTCGAAAGTTTGCGCATGCGTCCGGAAATATGAAAAGCTTACTTCCGCCAGTTTTTTAAAACCACAGCTTCTAGAAGGTTTACATGATTTCTTAAAAAACACGAGTTTTTAGAAAATGTGATTTATTTCATAAATGGAATCAACAAAGTATGCAAATTCTACGTAATAACGACTTTCTATAGTTTGTGCATGCGTCCGGAAATAAGAAAAGCTTAAATTCGCCAGTTTTTTAAAACCACAGCTTCTAGAAGGTTTACATGATTTCTTAAAAAACACGAGTTTTTAGAAAATGTGATTTATTTCATAAATGGAATCAACAAAGTATGCACATTCTATGTAATAATGACTTTCTAAAGTTTGCGCATGCGTCCAGATATATGAAAAGCTTACTTCCGCCAGTTTTTTAAAATCACAGCTTCTAGAAGGTTTACATGATTTCTTAAAAAACACGAGTTTTTAGAAAATGTTATTTATTTCATAAATGGAATCAAGAAAGTATGCAGATTCTATGTCATAACGAATCTCTATAGTTTGCGCATGCGCAAACTATGCACATTCTACGTAATAATGACTTTCTATAGTTTGCGCATGCGTCCGGAAATAAGAAAAGCTTACTTCCGCCAGTTTTTTAAAATCACAACTTCTAGAAGGTTTACATGATTTCTTAAAAAACATGAGTTTTTAGAAAATGTGATTTATTTCATAAATTGAATAAACAAAGTATGCACATTCTATGTAATAACGACTTTCTAAAGTATTCATAAATGGAATTAACAAATGGAATTAACAAAGTATTCACATTATATGTAATAACGACTTTCTAAAGTTTGCGCATAGCGTCCGGAAATATGAAAAGCTTACTTCTGCTAGTTTTTTAAAATCACAGCTTCTAGAAGGTTTACATGATTTCTTTAAAACACGAATTTTTAGAAAATGTGATTTATTTCATAAATGGAATCAACAAAGTATGCACATTCTTCGTCATAAGAAAAGCTTAATTCCCCCCATTTTTTAAAATTACAGCTTCTAGAAGGTTTACATGATTTCTTAAAAAACACGAGTTTTTAGGAAATGTGATTTATTTCATAAATGGAATCAACAAAGTATGCACATTCTATGTCATAACGACTTTATATAGTTTGCACATGCGCAAACTATGCACATTCTATGTAGTAATAACTTTCTATAGTTTGCGCATGCGTCCGGAAATAAGAAAAGCTTACTTCCCCCCTTTGTTTAAATTCACAGCTTCTAGAAGGTTTAGATGAATTCTTAAAAAACATGAGTTTTTAGAAAATGTGATTTATTTCATAAATGGAATCAAGAAAGTATGCACATTCTACGTCATAAGGACTTTTTATAGTTTGCGCATGCGTCCGGAAATAAGAAAAGCTTAATTCCCCCCCGTTTTTTAAAATCACAACTTCTAGAAGGTTTACATAATTTCTTAAAAAACACGAGTTTTTATAAAATGTCATTTATTTCATAAATGGAATCAATAAAGTATGCACATTCTATGTCATAACGACTTTCTATAGTTTGCGCATGCGCAAACTATGCACATTCTACGTGATATTGACTTTCTATAGTTTGCGAATGCGTCAGGAAATAAGAAAAGCTTACTTCCCCCCTTTTTTTAAATTCACAGCTTCTAGAAGGTTTAGATGAATTCTTAAAAAACACGAGTTTTTAGAAAATGTGATTTATTTCATAAATGGAATCAACAAAGTATGCACTTTCTACGTAGTAACGACTTTCTATAGTTTGCGCATGCGTCCGGAAACAAGAAAAGCTTACTTCCGCCAGTTTTTTAAATTCACAGCTTCTAGAAGGTTTACATGATTTCTTAAAAAACACGAGTTTTCAGAAAATGTGATTTATTTCATAAATGGAATCAACAAAGTATGCACATTCTACATCATAACGACTTTCTATAGTTTGGGCATGCGTCCGGAAATAAGAAAAGCTTAATTACCCCCGTTTTTTAAAATCACAGCTTCTAGAAGGTTTACATGATTTCTTAAAAAACATGAGTTTTTAGGAAATGTGATTTATTTCATAAATGGAATCAAGAAAGTATGCAGATTCTATGTCATAACGACTTTCTATAGTTTGTGCATGCGCAAACTATGCACATTCTACGTGATAACGACTTTCTATAGTTTGCGCATGCGTTCGGAAATAGGAAAAGCTTACTTCCCCCCTTTTTTTAAATTCACAGCTTCTATAAGGTTTAGATGAATTCTTAAAAAACACAAGTTTTTAGAAAATGTGATTTATTTCATAAATGGTATCAACAAAGTATGCACATTCTACGTAGTAACGACTTTCTATAGTTTGCGCATGCGTCCCGAAATAAGAAAAGTTTACTTCCACCAGTTTTTTAAAATCACAGCTTCAAGAAGGTTTACATGATTTCTTAAAAAACACGATTTTTTAGAAAATGTGATTTATTTCATAAATGGAATCAACAAAGTATGCACATTCTATGTAATGACGACTTTCTAAAGTTTGCGCATGCGTCCGGAAATATGAAAAGCTTAGTTCCGCCAGTTTTTTAAAATCACGGCTTTTAGAAGGTTTACATGATTTCTTAAAAAACACGAGTTTTTGGGAAATGTGATTTATTTCATCAATGGAATCAACAAAGTATGCACATTCTATGTCATAACGACTTTATATAGTTTGCGCATGCGCAAACTATGCACATTCTACGTGATAACGACTTTCTATAGTTTGCGCATGCTATCGGAAATAGGAAAAGTTTACTTCCCCCCTTTTTTCAAATTCACAGCTTCTAGAAGGTTTAGATGAATTCTTAAAAAACACGACTTTTTAGAAAATGTGATTTATTTCATAAATGGAATCAACAAAGTATGCACATTCTACGTAGTAACGACTTTCTATAGTTTGCGCATGCGTCCCGAAATAAGAAAAGTTTACTTCCGCCAGTTTTTTAAAATCACAGCTTCAAGAAGGTTTACATGATTTCTTAAAAAACATGATTTTTTAGAAAATGTGATTTATTTCATGAATGGAATCAACAAAGTATGCAAATTCTATGTCATAATGACTTTCTAAAGCTTGCGCATGCGAAAACTATGCACATTCTACATGATAACGACTTTCTATAGTTTGCGCATGCGTTCGGAAATAAGAAAAGCTTACTTCCCCCCCTTTTTTTAAATTCACAGCTTCTAGAAGGTTTAGATGAATTCTTAAAAAACACAAGTTTTTAGAAAATGTGATTTATTTCATAAATGGAATAATCAAAGTATGCACGATCTATGTAATAACGACTTTCTAAAGTTTGTGCATGCGTCCGGAAATAAGAAAAGCTTACTTATGCCAGTTTTCTAAAATCACAGCTTCTAGAATGTTTACATGATTTCTTAAAAAACACGAGTGTTTAGAAAATGTGATTTATTTCATAAATCGAATCAACAAAGTATGCACATTCTACATCATAATGACTTTCTATAGTTTGCGCATGCATTCGGAAATATGAAAAGCTTAATTCTCCCTGTTTTTTAAAATCACGGCTTCTAGAAGGTTAACATGATTTCTTAAAAAACACGAGTTTTTAGAAAATGTGATTTATTTCATAAATGGAATCAACAAAGTATGCACTTTCTATGTCATAATGACTTTCTATAGTTTGCGCATGCGCAAACTATGTACATTCTACGTAATAACGACTTTCTATAGTTTGCGCATGCGTCCGGAAATAAGAAAAGCTTACTTGCGCCATTTTTTTAAATTCACAGCTTCTAGACGGTTTAGATGAATTCTTAAAAAACATGAGTTTTTAGAAAATGGGATTTATTTCATCAATGGAATCAACAAAGTATGCACATTCTATGTCATAACGCCTTTCTATAGTTGGCGCATGCGTCCGGAAATAAGAAAAGCTTAATTCCCCCCATTTTTTAAAATCACAGCTTCTAGATGGTTTACATGATTTCTTAAAAAACACAAGTTTTTATAAAATGTGATTTATTTCATAAATAGAATCAACAAAGTATGCACATTCTATGTCATAACGACTTTCTATATTTTGCGCATGCGCAAACTATGCACATTCTACGTAATAACGACATTCTATAGTTTGAGCATGCGTCCGTAAATAAGAAAAGCTTACTTCCCCCCTTTTTTTAAATTCACAGCTTCTAGAAGGTTTAGATGAATTCTTAAAAACCACCAGTTTTTAGAAAATGTGATTTATTTTCATATATGGAATCAACAAAGTATGCACATTCTACGTAATAATGACTTTGTATAGTTTGCGCATGCGTCCGGAAATAAGAAAAGCTTCCTTCCGCAAGTTTTTTCAAACCACAGCTTCTAGAAGGTTTACATGAATTTTTAAAAACATGAGTTTTTAGAAAATGTGATTTATTTCATAAATGGAATCAAGAAAGTATGCACATTCTATGTAATAACGACTTTCTAAAGTTTGCGCATGCATCCGGAAATAAGAAAAGCTTACTTCCCCCGTTTTTTAAAATCACAGCTTCTAGAAGGTTTACATGATTTCTTAAAAAACACGAGTTTTTAGAAAATGTGATTTATTTCATAAATGGAATCAACAAAGTATGCATATTCTATGTCATTACGACTTTCTATAGTTTGCGCATGCGCAAACTATGCACATTCTACGTGATAACGACTTTCTATAGTTTGCGCATGCGTCCGGAAATAAGAAGAGCTTACTTCCGCCAGTTTTTTAAAACCACAGCGTCTAGAAGATTTACATGATCTCTTAAAAAACATGAGTTTTTAGAAAATGTGATTTATTTCATAAATGGAATCAACAAAATATGCCCATTGTTCGTCATACCGACTTTCTATAGTTTGCGCATCCACAAACTGTGCACATTCTATGTAATAACAACTTTCTATAGTTTGCGCATGCATCCGGAAATAAGAAAAGCTTACTTCCCCCCTTTTTTTAAATTCACAGCTTCTAGAAGGTTTAGATGAATTCCTAAAAAACACGAGTTTTTAGAAAATGTGATTTATTTCATAAATGGAATCAGCAAACTATGCACATTCTACGTCATAACGACTTTCTATAGTTTGCGCATGCATCCGGAAATAAGAAAAGCTTACTTCCGCCAGTTTTTTTAAATCATAGCTTCTAGAAGGTTTACATGATTTCTTAAGAAACACGAGTTTTTAGAAAATGTGATTTATTTCATAAATGGAATCAACAAAGTATGCACATTCTATGTCATAACGACTTTCTATAGTTTGCGCATGCGCAAACTATGCACATTCTACGTAATAAAGAATTTCTATAGTTTGCGCATGCGTCCAGAAATAAGAAAAGCTTACTTCCCCCCCTTTTTTAAATTCATAGCTTCTAGAAGGTTTAGATGAATTCTTAAAAAACATGAGTTTTAAGAAAATGTGATTTATTTCATAAATGGAATCAATAAACTATGCACATTCTACGTAATAACGACTTTCTATAGTTTGCGAATGCGTCAGGAAATAAGAAAAGCTTACTTCCCCCCTTTTTTTAAATTCACAGCTTCTAGAAGGTTTAGATGAATTCTTAAAAAACACGAGTTTTTAGAAAATGTGATTTATTTCATAAATGGAATCAACAAAGTATGCACATTCTATGTAATAACGACTTTGTAAAGTTTGCGCATGTGTCCGGAAATATGAAAAGCTTACTTCCGCCAGTTTTTTAAAATCACAGCTTCTAGAAGGTTTACATGATTTCTTAAAAAACACGATTTTTTAGAAAATGTGATTTATTTCATAAATGGAATCAACAAAGTATGCACATTCTTCGTCATAACGAATTTCTATAGTTTGCACATGCGCAAACTATGCACATTCTATGTAATAACAACTTTCTATAGTTTGCGCATGCATCCAGAAATAAGAAAACCTTACTTCCCCCCTTTTTTTAAATTCACAACTTCTGGAAGGTTTAGACGAATTCTTAAAAAACACGAGTTTTTAGAAAATGTGATTTATTTCATAAATGGAATCAACAAAGTATGCACATTCTACGTCATAACAAATTTCTATAGTTTGCGCATGCGCAAACTATGCACATTCTACGTAATAACGACTTTCTATAGTTTGCACATGCGTCCAGAAATAAGAAAAGCTTACTTCCCCCCTTTTTTTAAATTCACAGTGTCTAGAAGGTTTAGATGAATTCTTAAAAAACACGAGTTTTTAGAAAATGTGATTTATTTCATAAATGGAATCAACAAAGTATGCACATTCTACGTAGTAACGACTTTCTATAGTTTCCGCATGCGTCCGGAAATAAGAAAAGCTTACTTCCGCCAGTTTTTTAAAATCACAGCTTCTAGAAGGTTTACATGATTTCTTAAAAAACACGATTTTTTAGAAAATGTGATTTATTTCATAAATGGAATCAACAAAGTATGCACATTTTAGGTAATAACGACTTTCTAAAGTTTGCACATGCGTCCGGAAATATGAAAAGCTTACTTCCACCAGTTTTTTAAAATCACAGCTTCTAGAAGGTTTACATGGTTTCTTAAAAAACACGAGTTTTTAGGAAATGTGATTTATTTCATAAATGGAATCAATAAAGTATGCACATTCTATGTCATAACGACTTTCTATAGTTTGCGCATGTGCAAACTATGCACATTCTACGTGATAACGATTTGCTATAGTTTGCGCATACGTTCAGAAATAGGAAAAGCTTACTTCCCCCCTTTTTTGAAATTCATGGCTTCTAGAAGGTTTAAATGAATTCTTAAAAAACATGAGTTTTTAGAAAATGTGATTTATTTCATAAATGGAATCAACAAAGTATGCACATTCTATGTCATAACGAATTTCTATAGTTTGCGCATGCGTCCGGAAATAAGAAAAGCTTACTTCCCCCCTTTTTTTAAATTCACAGCTTCTAGAAGGTTTAGATGAATTCTTAAAAAACACGAGTTTTTAGAAAATGTGATTTATTTCATAAACGGAATCAACAAAGTATGCACATTCTATGTAATAACGACTTTCTAAAGTTTGCGCATGTGTCGGGAAATATGAAAAGCTTACTTCCGCCAGTTTTTTAAAATCACAGCTTCTAGAAGGTTTGCATGATTTCTTAAAAAACACGAGTTTTTAGAAAATGTGATTTATTTCATAAATGGAATCAACAAAGTATGCACATTCTTCGTCATAACGAATTTCTATAGTTTGCACATGCGCAAACTATGCACATTCTATGTAATAACAACTTTCTATAGTTTGCGCATGCATCCGGAAATAAGAAAACCTTACTTCCCCCCTTTTTTTAAATTCACAACTTCTGGAAGGTTTAGACGAATTCTTAAAAAACACGAGTTTTTAGAAAATGTGATTTATTTCATAAATGGAATCAACAAAGTATGCACATTCTACGTCATAACAAATTTCTATAGTTTTCGCGTGTGCAAACTATGCACATTCTACGTAATAACGACTTTCTATAGTTTGCGCATGCATCCAGAAATAAGAAAAGCTTACTTCCCCTCTTTTTTTAAATTCATAGCGTCTAGAAGGTTTAGATGAATTCTTAAAAAACACGAGTTTTTTGAAAATGTGATTTATTTCATAAATGGAATCAACAAAGTATGCACATTCTACGTAGTAACGACTTTCTATAGTTTCTGCATGCGTCCGGAAATAAGAAAAGCTTACTTCCACCAGTTTTTTAAAATCACAGCTTCTAGAAGGTTTACATGATTTCTTAAAAAACACGAGTTTTTAGAAAATGTGATTTATTTCATAAATGGAATCAACAAAGTATGCACATTTTATGTAATAACGACTTTCTAAAGTTTGCACATGCGTCCGGAAATATGAAAAGCTTACTTTCGCCAGTTTTTTAAAATCACAGCTTCTAGAAGGTTTACATGGTTTCTTAAAAAACACGAGTTTTTAGGAAATGTGATTTATTTCATAAATGGAATCAATAAAGTATGCACATTCTGTGTCATAACGACTTTCTATAGTTTGCGCATGCGCAAACTATGCACATTCTTCGTGATAACGATTTGCTATAGTTTGCGCATGCGTTCAAAAATAGGAAAAGCTTACTTCCCCCCTTTTTGGAAATTCATGGCTTCTAGAAGGTTTAAATGAATTCTTAAAAAACACGAGTTTTTAGAAAATGTGATTTATTTCATAAATGGAATCAACAAAGTATGCACATTCTATGTCATAACGAATTTCTATAGTTTGCGCATGCGGAAACATGTCACATTCTACGTGATAACGACTTTCTATAGTTTGCGCATGCGTTCGGAAATAGGAAAAGCTTATTTCCCCCCTTTTTTTAAATTCACAGCTTCTAGAAGGTTTAGATGAATTCTTATAAAACACAAGTTTTTAGAAAATCTGATTTATTTCATCAATGGAATCAACAAAGTATGCACATTGTACGTAGTAACGACTTTCTATAGTTTGCGCATGCGTCCGGAAATAAGAAAAGCGTACTTCCGCCAGTTTTTTAAAACCACAGCTTCTAGAAGGTTTACAAGATTTCTTAAAAAACACGAGTTTTTAGAAAATGTGATTTATTTCATAAATGGAATCAACAAAGTATGCACATTCAATGTAATAACGACTTTCGAAAGTTTGCGCATGCGTCCGGAAATATGAAAAGCTTACTTCCGCCAGTTTTTTAAAACCACAGCTTCTAGAAGGTTTACATGATTTCTTAAAAAACACGAGTTTTTAGAAAATGTGATTTATTTCATAAATGGAATCAACAAAGTATGCAAAATCTACGTAATAACGACTTTCTATAGTTTGCGCATGCGTCCGGAAATAAGAAAAGCTTAAATTCGCCAGTTTTTTAAAACCACAGCTTCTAGAAGGTTTACATGATTTCTTAAAAAACACGAGTTTTTAGAAAATGTGATTTATTTCATAAATGGAATCAACAAAGTATGCACATTCTATGTAATAATGACTTTCTAAAGTTTGCACATGCGTCCAGAAATATGAAAAGCTTACTTCCGCCAGTTTTTTAAAATCACAGCTTCTAGAAGGTTTACATGATTTCTTAAAAAACACGAGTTTTTAGAAAATGTTATTTATTTCATAAATGGAATCAAGAAAGTATGCAGATTCTATGTCATAACGAATCTCTATAGTTTGCGCATGCGCAAACTATGCACATTCTACGTAATAATGACTTTCTATAGTTTGCGCATGCGTCCGGAAATAAGAAAAGCTTACTTCCGCCAGTTTTTTAAAATCACAACTTCTAGAAGGTTTACATGATTTCTTAAAAAACACGAGTTCTTAGAAAATGTGATTTATTTCATAAATTGAATAAACAAAGTATGCACATTCTATGTAATAACGACTTTCTAAAGTATTCATAAATGGAATTAACAAATGGAATTAACAAAGTATTCACATTATATGTAATAACGACTTTCTAAAGTTTGCGCATGCGTCCGGAAATATGAAAAGCTTACTTCTGCTAGTTTTTTAAAATCACAGCTTCTAGAAGGTTTACATAATTTCTTTAAAACACGAATTTTTAGAAAATGTGATTTATTTCATAAATGGAATCAACAAAGTATGGACATTCTTCGTCATAAGAAAAGCTTAATGCCCCCCATTTTTTAAAATTACAGCTTCTAGAAGGTTTACATGATTTCTTAAAAAACACGAGTTTTTAGGAAATGTGATTTATTTCATAAATGGAATCAACAAAGTATGCACATTCTATGTCATAACGACTTTATATAGTTTGCACATGCGCAAACTATGCACATTCTATGTAGTAACAACTTTCTATAGTTTGCGCATGCGTCCGGAAATAAGAAAAGCTTACTTCCCCCCTTTTTTTAAATTCACAGCTTCTAGAAGGTTTAGATGAATTCTTAAAAAACACGAGTTTTTAGAAAATGTGATTTATTTCATAAATGGAATCAACAAAGTATGCACATTCTACGTCATAAGGACTTTTTATAGTTTGTGCATGCGTCCGGAAATAAGAAAAGCTTAATTCCCCCCCGTTTTTTAAAATCACAACTTCTAGAAGGTTTACATAATTTCTTAAAAAACACGAGTTTTTATAAAATGTCATTTATTTCATAAATGGAATCAATAAAGTATGCACATTCTATGTCATAACGACTTTCTATAGTTTGCGCATGCGCAAACTATGCACATTCTACGTGATATTGACTTTCTATAGTTTGCGAATGCGTCAGGAAATAAGAAAAGCTTACTTCCCCCCTTTTTTTAAATTCACAGCTTCTAGAAGGTTTAGACGAATTCTTAAAAAACATGAGTTTTTAGAAAATGTGATTTATTTCATAAATGGAATCAACAAAGTATGAACTTTCTACGTAGTAATGACTTTCTATAGTTTGCGCATGCGTCCGGAAACAAGAAAAGCTTACTTCCGCCAGTTTTTTAAATTCACAGCTTCTAGAAGGTTTACATGATTTCTTAAAAAACACGAGTTTTTAGAAAATGTGTTTTATTTCATAAATGGAATCAACAAAGTATGCACATTCTATGTAATGACGACTTTCTAAAGTTTGTGCATGCGTCCGGAAATATGAAAAGCTTAGTTCCGCCAGTTTTTTAAAATCACGGCTTTTAGAAGGTTTACATGATTTCTTAAAAAACACGAGTTTTTAGAAAATGTGGTTTATTTCATAAATGGAATCAACAAAGTATGCACATTCTACATCATAACGAATTTCTATAATTTGAGCATGCGTCCGGAAATACGAAAAGCTTAATCCCCCCCGTTTTTTAAAATCACAGCTTCTAGAAGGTTTACATGATTTCTTAAAAAACATGAGTTTTTAGGAAATGTGATTTATTTCATAAATGGTATCAACGAAGTATGCACATTCTATGTCATAACGACTTTCTATATTTTGCGCATTCGCAAACTATGCACATTCTACATGATAATGACTTTCTATAGTTTGCGAATGCGTCAGGAAATAAGAAAAGCTTACTTCCCCCCTTTTTTTAAATTCACAGCTTCTAGAAGGTTTAGATGAATTCTTAAAAAACACGAGTTTTTAGAAAATGTGATTTATTTCATAAATGGAATCAACAAAGTATGCACTTTATACGTAGTAACGACTTTCTATAGTTTGAGCATGCGTCCGGAAATAAGAAAAGCTTACTTCCGCCAGTTTTTTTAATTCACAGCTTCTAGAAGGTTTACATGATTTCTTAAAAAACACGAGTTTTTAGAAAATGTGATTTATTTCATAAATGGAATCAACAAAGTATGCACATTCTATGTCATAACGACTTTTTAAAGTTTGCGCATGCGTCCGGAAATATGAAAAGCTTACTTCCACTAGTTTTTTAAAATCACGGCTTCTAGAAGGTTTACATGATTTCTTAAAAAACACGAGTTTTTAGAAAATGTGATTTATTTCATAAATGGAATCAACAAAGTATGCACATTCTACATCATAACAAATTTCTATAGTTTGAGCATGTGTCCGGAAATAAGAAAAGCTTAATCCCCCCCGTTTTTTAAAATCACAGCTTCTAGAAGGTTTACATGATTTCTTAAAAAACATGAGTTTTTAGGAAATGTGATTTATTTCATAAATGGAATCAACAAAGTATGCACATTCTATGTCATAACGACTTTCTATAGTTTGCGCATGCGCAAACTATGCACATTCTACGTGATAACGACTTTCTATAGTTTGCGCATGCTATCGGAAATAGGAAAAGTTTACTTCCCCCCTTTTTTTAAATTCACAGCTTCTAGAAGGTTTAGATGAATTCTTAAAAAACACGAGTTTTTAGAAAATGTGATTTATTTCATAAATGGAATCAACAAAGTATGCACATTATACGTAGTAACGACTTTCTATAGTTTGCGCATGCGTCCCGAAATAAGAAAAGTTTACTTCCGCCAGTTTTTTAAAATCACAGCTTCAAGAAGGTTTACATGATTTCTTAAAAAACACGATTTTTTAGAAAATGTGATTTATTTCATAAATGCAATCAACAAAGTATGCACATTCTATGTCATAATGACTTTCTAAAGCTTGCGCATGCGCAAACTATGCACATTCTACATGATAACGACTTTCTATAGTTTGCGCATGCGTTCGGAAATAAGAAAAGCTTACTTCCCCCCTTTTTTTAAATTCACAGCTTCTAGAAGGTTTACATGAATTCTTAAAAAACACAAGTTTTTAGAAAATGTGATTTATTTCATAAATGGAATAAACAAAGTATGCACGATCTATGTAATAACGACTTTCTAAAGTTTGTGCATGCGTCCGGAAATAAGAAAAGCTTACTTATGCCAGTTTTTTAAAATCACAGCTTCTAGAATGTTTACAAAGTATGCACATTCTACATCATAACGACTTTCTATAGTTTGTGCATGCGTTCGGAAATATGAAAAGCTTAATTCCCCCTGCTTTTTAAAATCACAGCTTCTAGAAGGTTAACATGATTTCTTAAAAAACACGAGTTTTTAGAAAATGTGATTTATTTCATAAATGGAATCAACAAAGTATGCACTCTCTATGTCATAATGACTTTCTATAGTTTGCGCATGCGCAAACTATGTACATTCTACGTAATAACGACTTTCTATAGTTTGCGCATGCGTCCGGAAATAAGAAAAGCTTACTTGCGCCATTTTTTTAAATTCATAGCTTCTAGACGGTTTAGATGAATTCTTAAAAAACATGAGTTTTTAGAAAATGGGATTTATTTCATCAATGGAATCAACAAAGTATGCACATTCTATGTCATAACGCCTTTCTATAGTTGGCGCATGCGTCCGGAAATAAGAAAAGCTTAATTCCCCCCATTTTTTAAAATCACAGCTTCTAGATGGTTAACATGATTTCTTAAAAAACACAAGTTTTTATAAAATGTGATTTATTTCATCAATGGAATCAACAAAGTATGCACATTCTATGTCATAACGACTTTCTATATTTTGCGCATGCGCAAACTATGCACATTCTACGTAATAACGACATTCTATAGTTTGCGCATGCGTCCGGAAATAAGAAAAGCTTACTTCCCCCCTTTTTTTAAATTCACAGGTTCTAGAAGGTTTAGATGAATTCTTAAAAACCACCAGTTTTTAGAAAATGTGATTTATTTCATAAATGGAATCAACAAAGTATGCACATTCTACGTAATAATGACTTTGTATAGTTTGCGCATGCGTCCGGAAATAAGAAAAGCTTCCTTCCGCAAGTTTTTTAAAACCACAGCTTCTAGAAGGTTTACATGAAGTTTTAAAAACATGAGTTTTTAGAAAATGTGATTTATTTCATAAATGGAATCAAGAAAGTATGCACATTCTATGTAATAACGACTTTCTAAAGTTTGCGCATGCATCCGGAAATAAGAAAAGCTTACTTCCCCCGTTTTTTAAAATCACAGCTTCTAGAAGGTTTACATGATTTCTTAAAAAACACGAGGTTTTAGAAAATGTGATTTATTTCATAAATGGAATCAACAAAGTATGCATATTCTATGTCATTACGACTTTCTATAGTTTGCGCATGCGAAAACTATGCACATTCTACGTGATAACGACTTTCCATAGTTTGCGCATGCGCCCGGAAATAAGAAGAGCTTACTTCCCCCTTTTTTTTAAATTCACAGCTTCTAGAAGGTTTAGATGAATTCTTAAAAAACACGAGTTTTTAGAAAATGTGATTTATTTCATAAATGGAATCAACAAACTATGCACATTCTACGTAATAACGATTTTCTATAGTTTGCACATGCGTCCAGATATAAGAAAAGCTTCCTTCCGCCAGTTTTTTAAAACCACAGCTTCTAGAAGGTTTACATGATTTCTTAAAAAACACGAGTTTTTAGAAAATGTGATTTATTTCATAAATGGAATCAACAAAGTATGCACATTCTATGTAATAACGACTTTCTCAAGTTTGCGCATGCGTCCAGATATAAGAAAAGCTTACTTCCGCCAGTTTTTTAAAATCACAGCTTCTAGAAGGTTTACATGATTTCTTAAAAAACACGAGTTTTTAGAAAATGTGATTTATTTCATCAATGGAATCAACAAAGTATGCACATTCTATGTAATAACGACTTTCTAAAGTTTGCGCATGCGTCCGGAAATAAGAAAAGCTTAATTCCCCTCGTTTTTTAAAATCAGAGCTTCTAGAAGGTTTACATGATTTCTTAAAAAACATGAGTTTTCAGAAAATGTGATTCATTTCATAAATGGAATCAACAAAGTATGCACATTCTATGTCATAACGACTTTCTATAGTTTGTGCATGAACAAACTATGCACATTCTACGTGATAACGACTTTCTATAGTTTGCACATGCGTCCGGATATAAGAAAAGCTTACTTCCCCCCTTTTTCTAAATTCACAGCTTCTACAAAGTTTAGATGAATTCTTAAAAAATACGAATTTTTGGAAAATGTGATTTATTTCATAAATGGAATCAACAAGGTATGCACATTCTATGTAGTAACGACTTTCTATAGTTTGCGCATGCATCCGGAAATATGAAAGGGTTACTTCCGCTAGTTTTTTAAAACCACAGCTTCTAGAATGTTTAAATGATTTCTTAAAAAACATGAGTTTTTAGAAAATGTGATTTATTTCATCAATGGAATCAAAAAAGTATGCACATTCTATGTAATAATGACTTTCTAAAGTTTTCCCATGCGTCCGGAAATAAGAAAAGCTTACTTCCGCCAGTTTTTTTAAATCATAGCTTCTAGAAGGTTTACATGATTTCTTAAGAAACACGAGTTTTTAGAAAATGTGATTTATTTCATAAATGGAATCAACAAAGTATCCACATTCTATGTCATAACGACTTTCTATAGTTTGCGCATGCGCAAACTATGCACATTCTACGTAATAACGAATTTCTATAGTTTGCGCATGCGTCCAGAAATAAGAAAAGCTTACTTCCCCCCCTTTTTTAAATTCACATCTTCTAGAAGGTTTAGATGAATTCTTAAAAAACACAAGTTTTTAGAAAATGTGATTTATTTCATAAATGGAATCAACAAATTTTGCACATTTTACGTCATTACGACTTTCTGTAGTTTACGCATGCGTCCGGAAATAAGAAAGCTTAATTCCCCCCGTTTTTTAAAATCACAGCTTCTAGAAGGTTTACATGATTTCTTAAAAAACTCGAGTTTTTAGAAAATGTGATTTATTTCATAAATGGAATCAATAATGTATGCACATTCTATGTCATAACGACCTTCTATAGTTTGCGCATGCACAAACTATGCACTTTCTACGTGATAACGACTTTCTATAGTTTGCACATGCGTCCGGAAATAAGAAAAGCTTACTTCCCCCCTTTTTTTAAATTCATAGCTTCTAGAAGGTTTAGATGAATTCTTAAAAAACATGAGTTTTAAGAAAATGTGATTTATTTCATAAATGGAATCAATAAACTATGCACATTCTACGTAATAACGACTTTCTATAGTTTGCACATGCGTCCGGAAATAAGAAAAGCTTACTTCCCCCCTTTTTTTAAATTCACAGCTTCTAGAAGGTTTAGATGAATTCTTAAAAAACACGAGTTTTTAGAAAATGTGATTTATTTCATAAATGGAATCAACAAAGTATGCACATTCTATGTAATAACGACTTTCTAAAGTTTGCGCATGTGTCCGGAAATATGAAAAGCTTACTTCCGCCAGTTTTTTAAAATCACAGCTTCTAGAAGGTTTGCATGATTTCTTAAAAAACACGAGTTTTTAGAAAATGTGATTTATTTCATAAATGGAATCAACAAAGTATGCACATTCTACGTCATAACAAATTTCTATAGTTTGCGCATGTGCAAACTATGCACATTCTACGTAATAACGACTTTCTATAGTTTGCGCATGCGTCCAAAAATAAGAAAAGCTTACTTCCCCCCTTTTTTTAAATTCACAGCGTCTAGAAGGTTTAGATGAATTCTTAAAAAACACGAGTTTTTATAAAATGTGATTTATTTCATAAATGGAATCAACAAAGTATGCACATTCTACGTAGTAACGTCTTTCTATAGTTTCCGCATGCGTCCGGAAATAAGAAAAGCTTACTTCCGCCAGTTTTTTAAAATCACAGCTTCTAGAAGGTTTACATGATTTCTTAAAAAACACGAGTTTTTAGAAAATGTGATTTATTTCATAAATGGAATCAACAAAGTATGCACATTTTATGTAATAACGACTTTCTAAAGTTTGCACATGCGTCCGGAAATATGAAAAGCTTACTTCCGCCAGTTTTTTAAAATCACAGCTTCTAGAAGGTTTACATGGTTTCTTAAAAAACACGAGTTTTTAGGAAATGTGATTTCTTTCATAAATGGAATCAATAAAGTATGCACATTCTATGTCATAACGACTTTCTATAGTTTGCGCATGCGCAAACTATGCACATTCTACGTGATAACGATTTGCTATAGTTTGCGCATGCGTTCGGAAATAGGAAAAGCTTACTTCCCCCCTTTTTTGAAATTCATGGCTTCTAGAAGGTTTAAATGAATTTTTAAAAAACAAGAGTTTTTAGAAAATGTGATTTATTTCATAAATGGAATCAACAAAGTATGCACATTCTATGACATAACGAATTTCTATAGTTTGCGCATGCGTCCGGAAATAAGAAAAGCTTACTTCCCCGCTTTTTTTAAATTCACAGCTTCTAGAAGGTTTAGATGAATTCTTAAAAAACACGAGTTTTTAGAAAATGTGATTTATTTCATAAATGGAATCAACAAAGTATGCACATTCTATGTAATAACGACTCTCTAAAGTTTGCGCATGTGTCCAGAAATATGAAAAGCTTACTTCCGCCAGTTTTTTAAAATCACAGCTTCTAGAAGGTTTGCATGATTTCTTAAAAAACACGAGTTTTTAGAAAATGTGATTTATTTCATAAATGGAATCAACAAAGTATGCACATTCTTCGTCATAACGAATTTCTATAGTTTGCACATGCGCAAACTATGCACATTCTATGTAATAACAACTTTCTATAGTTTGCGCATGCATCCGGAAATAAGAAAACCTTACTTCCCCCCTTTTTTTAAATTCACAACTTCTGGAAGGTTTAGACAAATTCTTAAAAAACACGAGTTTTTAGAAAATGTGATTTATTTCATAAATGGAATCAACAAAGTATGCACATTCTACGTCATAACAAATTTCTATAGTTTGCGCATGTGCAAACTATGCACATTCTACGTAATAACGACTTTCTATAGTTTGCGCATGCGTCCAAAAATAAGAAAAGCTTACTTCCCCCCTTTTTTTAAATTCACAGCATCTAGAAGGTTTAGATGAATTCTTAAAAAACACGAGTTTTTAGAAAATGTGATTTATTTCATAAATGGAATCAACAAAGTATACACATTCTACGTAGTAACGACTTTCTATAGTTTCCGCATGCGTCCGGAAATAAGAAAAGCTTACTTCCGCCAGTTTTTTAAAATCACAGCTTCTAGAAGGTTTACATGATTTCTTAAAAAACACGAGTTTTTAGAAAATGTGATTTATTTCATAAATGGAATCAACAAAGTATGCACATTTTATGTAATAACGACTTTCTAAAGTTTGCACATGCGTCCGGAAATATGAAAAGCTTACTTCCGCCAGTTTTTTAAAATCACAGCTTCTAGAAGGTTTACATGGTTTCTTAAAAAACACGAGTTTTTAGGAAATGTGATTTATTTCATGAATGGAATCAATAAAGTATGCACATTCTATGTCATAACGACTTTCTATAGTTTGCGCATGCGCAAACTATGCACATTCTACGTGATAACGATTTGCTATAGTTTGCACATGCGTTCGGAAATAGGAAAAGCTTACTTCCCCCCTTTTTTGAAATTCATGGCTTCTAGAAGGTTTAAATGAATTCTTAAAAAACACGAGTTTTTAGAAAATGTGATTTATTTCATAAATGGAATCAACAAAGTATGCACATTCTATGTCATAACGAATTTCTATAGTTTGCGCATGTGGAAACATGTCACATTCTACATGATAACGACTTTCTATAGTTTGTGCATGCGTTCGGAAATAGGAAAAGCTTACTTCCCCCCTTTTTTTAAATTCACAGCTTCTAGAAGGTTTAGATGAATTCTTAAAAAAACACGAGTTTATAGAAAATCTGATTTATTTCATCAATGGAATCAACAAAGTATGCACATTGTACGTAGTAACGACTTTCTATAGTTTGCACATGCGTCCGGAAATAAGAAAAGCGTACTTCCGCCAGTTTTTTAAAACCACAGCTTCTAGAAGGTTTACAAGATTTCTTAAAAAACACGAGTTTTTAGAAAATGTGATTTATTTCATAAATGGAATCAACAAAGTATGCACATTCAAAGTAATAACGACTTTCGAAAGTTTGCGCATGCGTCCGGAAATATGAAAAGCTTACTTCCGCCAGTTTTTTAAAACCACAGCTTCTAGAAGGTTTACATGATTTCTTAAAAAACACGAGTTTTTAGAAAATGTGATTTATTTCATAAATGGAATCAACAAAGTATGCAAATTCTACGCAATAACGACTTTCTATAGTTTGCGCATGCGTCCGGAAATAAGAAAAGCTTAAATTCGCCAGTTTTTTAAAACCACAGCTTCTAGAAGGTTTACATGATTTCTTAAAAAACACGAGTTTTTAGAAAATGTGATTTATTTCATAAATGGAATCAACAAAGTATGCACATTCTATGTAATAATGACTTTCTAAAGTTTGCGCATGCGTCCAGAAATATGAAAAGCTTACTTCCGCCAGTTTTTTAAAATCACAGCTTCTAGAAGGTTTACATGATTTCTTCAAAAACACGAGTTTTTAGAAAATGTGATTTATTTCATAAATGGAATCAAGAAAGTATGCACATTCTATGTCATAACGAATCTCTATAGTTTGCGCATGCGCAAACTATGCACATTCTACGTAATAATGACTTTCTATAGTTTGCGCATGCGTCCGGAAATAAGAAAAGCTTACTTCCGCCAGTTTTTTAAAATCACAGCTTCTAGAAGGTTTACATGATTTCTTAAAAAACACGAGTTTTTAGAAAATGTGATTTATTTCATAAATTGAATAAACAAAGTATGCACATTCTATGTAATAACGACTTTCTAAATTTTGCGCATGCGTCCGGAAATTGGATAAGCTTACTTCCTCCAGTTTTTTAAAATCACAGCTTCTAGATGGTTTACCTGATTTCTTAAACAGCACGACTTTTTAGAAAATGTGATTTATTTCATAAATGGAATCAAAAATTATGCACATTCTATGTCATAACGACTTTATATAGTTTGCGCATGCGCAAACTATGCACATTCTACGTAATAACGACTTTCTATAGTTTGCGCATGCATCCGGAAATAAGAAAAGCTTACTTCCCCCATTTTTTTAAATTCACAGCTTCTAGAAGGTTTAGATGAATTCTTAAAAAACACGAGTTTTTAGAAAAGGTGATTTATTTCATAAATGGAATCAACAAAGTTTGCACATTCTACGTCATAACGACTTTCTATAGTTTGCGCATGCGTCCGGAAATAAGAAAAGATTAATTCCCCACGTTTTTTAAAATCACAACTTCTAGAAGGTTTACATGATTTCTTAAAAAACACGAGTTTTTAGAAAATGTGATTTATTTCATAAATGGTATCAACAAAGTCTGCACATTCTATGTCATAAAAACTTTCTATAGTTTGCGCATGCACAAACTATGCACATTCTACGTGATGACGACTTTCTATAGTTTGCACATGCGTCCGGAAATAAGAAAAGCTTACCTCCCCCCTTTTTTTAAATTCATAGCTTCTAGAAGGTTTACATGAATTCTTAAAAAACACGAGTTTTTAGAAAATGTGATTTATTTCATAAATGGAATCAACAAAGTATGCACATTCTATGTAATAAGGACTTTCTAAAGTTTGCGCATGCGTCCGGAAATATGAAAATCTCACTTCCGCCAATTTTTTAAAATCACAGCTTCTAGAAGGTTTACATGATTTCTTAAAAAACACGAGTTTTTAGAAAATGTGATTTATTGCATAAATGGAATCAACAAAGTATGCACATTCTACGTCATAACAAACTTTTATAGTTTGCGCATGAGTCCGGAAATAATAAAAGCTTAATTCCCCCCATTTTTTAAAATCACAGCTTCTAGAAGGTTTACATGATTTCTTAAAAAACACGAGTTTTTAGAAAATGTGATTTATTTCATAAATGGAATCAACAAAGTATGCACATTCTATGTCATAACGAATCTCTATAGTTTGCGCATGCGCAAACTATGCACATTCTACGTAATAATGACTTTCTATAGTTTGCGCATGCGTCCGGAAATAAGAAAATCTTACTTACGCCAGTTTTTTAAAATCACAGCTTCTAGAAGGTTTACATGATTTCTTAAAAAACACGAGTTTTTAGAAAATGTGATTTATTTCATAAATGGAATCAACAAAGTATGCACATTCTATGTTATATCGACTTTCTAAAGTTTGCGCATGCATCCGGAAATAAGAAAAGCTTACTTCTACCAGTTTTTTAAAATCACAGCTTCGAGAAGGTTTACATGATTTCTTAAACAACACAAGTTTTTAGAAAATGTGATTTATTTTATAAATGGAATAAACAAAGTATGCACATTCTATGTAATAACGACTTTCTAAAGTTTGCGCATGCGTCCGGAAATAGAAAAAGCTTACTTCCGCCAGTTTTTTAAAATCACAGCTTCTAGATGGTTTACCTGATTTCTTAAACATCACGAGTTTTTAGAAAATGTGATTTATTTCATAAATGGAATAAAAAAGTATGCACATTCTATGTCATAACGACTTTATATAGTTTGCGCATGCGCAAACTATGCACATTCTACGTAATAACGACTTTCTATAGTTTGCGCATGCATCCGGAAATAAGAAAAGCTTAATTCCCCCATTTTTTTAAATTCACATCTTCTAGAAGGTTTAGATGAATTCTTAAAAAACACGAGTTTTTAGAAAATGTGATTTATTTCATAAATGGAATCAACAAATTTTGCACATTCTACAACATAACGACTTTCTATAGTTTGCGCATGCGTCCGGAAATAAGAAAAGCTTAATTCCCCACGTTTTTTAAAATCACAACTTCTAGAAGGTTTACATGATTTCTTAAAAAACACGAGTTTTTAGAAAATGTGATTTATTTCATAAATGGTATCAACAAAGTCTGCACATTCTATGTCATAAAAACTTTCTATAGTTTGCGCATGCGCAAACTATGCACATTCTACGTGATGACGACTTTCTATAGTTTGCGCATGCGTCCGGAAATAAGAAAAGCTTACCTCCCCCCTTTTTTTAAATTCATAGCTTCTAGAAGGTTTACATGAATTCTTAGAAAACACGAGTTTTTAGAAAATGTGATTTATTTCATAATTGGAATCAACAAACTATGCACATTCTACGTAATAACGACTTTCTATAGTTTGCACGTGCGTCCCGAAATAAGAAAAGCTTCCTTCTGCCAGTTTTTTAAAACCACAGCTTCTAGAATGTTTACATGATTTCTTAAAAAACATGAGTTTTTAGAAAATGTGATTTATTTCATAAATGGAATCAACAAAGAATGCACATTCTATGTAATAACGAATTTCTAAAGTTTGCGCATGCGTCCGGAAATATGAAAATCTTACTTCCGCGAGTTTTTTAAAATCACAGCTTCTAGAAGGTTTACATGATTTCTTAAAAAACACGAGTTTTTAGAAAATGTGATTTATTTCATAAATGGAATCAACAAAGTATGCACATTCTATGTCATAACGACTTTCTATAAATTCCGCATGCGCAAACTATCCACATTGTACGTGATAACGACTTTCTATAGTTTGCGCATGCGTCCAGAAATAAGAAAAGCTTACTTCCCCCCTTTTTTTAAATTCACAGCTTCTAGAAGGTTTAGACGAATTATTAAAAAACACGAGTTTTTAGAAAATGTGATTGATTTCATAAATGGAATCAACAAACTATGCACATTCTACGTAATAACGACTTTCTCTAGTTTGTGCATGCGTCCGGAAATAAGAAAAGCTTACTTCCACCAGTTTTTTAAAACCACAGCTTCTAGAAGCTTTATATGATTTCTTAAAAAACACGAATTTTTAGAAAATGTGATTTATTTCATAAATGGAATCAACAAAGTATGCTCATTCTATGTAATAACGACTTTCTAAAGTTTGCGCATGCATCCGGAAATATGAAAAGCTTACTTCTGCCAGTTTTTTAAAATCACGGCTTCTAGAAGGTTTAGATGATTTCTTAAAAAACACGACTTTTTAGGAAATGTGATTTATTTCATAAATGGAATCAACAAAGTATGCACATTCTATGTCATAACGACTTTCTATAGTCTACGCATGCGCAAACTTTTCACATTCTACGTAATAACGACTTTCTATAGTTTGCGCATGCGTCCGGAAATAAGAAAAGCTTACTTCCCCCCTTTTTTTAAATTCATAGCTTCTAGAAAGTTTAGATGAATTCTTAAAAAACACCAGTTTTTAGAAAATGTGTTTTATTTCATCAATGGAATCAACAAAGTATGCACATTCTACGTAGTAATGACTTTCTATAGTTTGCGCATGCGTCCGGAAATAAGAAAAGCTTCCTTCCACCAGTTTTTAAAAACCGCAGCTTCTAGAAGGTTTACATGATTTCTTTAAAAACATTAGTTTTTAGAAAATGTGATTTATTTCATAAATGGAATCAACAAAGTATGCACATTCTATGTAATAATGACTTTATAAATTTTGCACATGCGTCCGGAAATATGAAAAGCTTACTTCCGCCAGTTTTTTAAAATCACAGCATCTAGAAGGTTTACATGATTTCTTAAAAAACATGAGTTTTTAGAAAATGTGATTTCTTTCATAAATGGAATCAACAAACTATGCACATTCTACATCATAACAACTTTCTATAGTTTGCGCATCCGTCCGGAAATAAGAAAAGCTTAATTCCCCCCGTTTTTTAAAATCACAGCTTCTAGAAGGTTTACATGATTTATTAAAAAACTTGAGTTTTTAGAAAATGTGATTTATTTCATAAATGGAATCAACAAAGTATGCACATTCTATGTCGTAACGACATTCTATAGTTTGCGCATGCGCAAACTATGCACATTCTACGTAATAACGACTTTCTATAGTTTGCGCATGCTTCCGGAAATAAGAAAAGCTTACTTCCCCCCTTTTTTTAAATTCACAGCTTCTAGAAGGTTTACATGAATTCTTAAAAAACACGAGTTTTTAGAAAATGTGATTTATTTCATAAATGGAATCAACAAACTATGCACATTCTACGTAATAATGACTTTCTATACTTTGTGCATGCGTCCGGAAAAAAGAAAAGCTTACTTCCCCGCTTTTTTAAATTCACAGCTTCTAGAAGGTTTACATGATTTCTTAAAAAACTTGAGTTTTTAGAAAATGTGATTTATTTCATAAATGGAATTAACAAACTAAGCACATTCTACGTAATAACGACTTTCTATAATTTGCGCATGCGTCCGGAAATAAGAAAAGCTTCCTTCCGCGAGTTTTTTAAAACCACAGCTTCTAGAAGGTTAACATTATTTCTTAAAAAACACGAGTTTTTAGAAAATGTGATTTATTTCATAAATGGAATCAACAAAGTATGCACATTCTACGTAGTAACGAATTTCTATAGTTTGCGCATGCATCCGGAAATAAGAAAAGCTTACTTCCGCCAGTTTTTTAAAATCACAGCTTCTAGAAGGTTTACATGATTTCTTAAAAAACATGAGTTTTTAGAAAATGTGATTTATTTCATAAATGGAATCAACAAAGTATGCACATTCTATGTAATAACGACTTTCTAAAGTTTGCGCATGCGTCCGGAAATAAGAAAAGCTTACTCCCCCCAGTTTTTTAAAACCACAGCTTCTAGAAGGTTTACATGATTTCTTAAAAAACACGAGTTTTTAGAAAATGTGATTTATTTCATAAATGGAATCAACAAAGTATGCACATTCAATGTAATAACGACTTTCGAAAGTTTGCGCATGCGTCCGGAAATATGAAAAGCTTACTTCCGCCAGTTTTTTAAAATCACAGCTTCTAGAAGGTTTACATGATTTCTTAAAAAACACGAGTTTTTAGAAAATGTGATTTATTTCATAAATGGAATCAACAAAGTATGCAAATTCTACGTAATAACGACTTTCTATAGTTTGCGCATGCGTCCGGAAATAAGAAAAGCTTACATTCGCCAGTTTATTAAAACCACAGCTTCTAGAAGGTTTACATGATTTCTTGAAAAACATGAGTTTTTAGAAAATGTGATTTATTTCATAAATGGAATCAACAAAGTATGCACATTCTATGTCATAATGAATCTCTATAGTTTGCGCATGCGCAAACTATGCACATTCTACGTAATAATGACTTTCTATAGTTTGCGCATGCGCAAACTATGCACATTCTACGTAATAATGACTTTCTATAGTTTGCGCATGCGTCCGGAAATAAGAAAAGCTTACTTCCGCCAGTTTTTTAAAATCACAGCTTCTAGAAGGTTTACATGATTTCTTAAAAAACACGAGTTTTTAGAAAATGTGATTTATTTCATAAATGGAATCAACAAAGTATGCACATTCTATGTTATAGCGACTTTCTAAAGTTTGCACATGCATCCGGAAATAAGAAAAGCTTACTTCTGCCAGTTTTTTAAAATCACAGCTTCAAGAAGGTTTACATGATTTCTTAAACAACACGAGTTTTTAGAAAATGTGATTTATTTTATAAATGGAATAAACAAAGTATGCACATTCTATGTAATAACGATTTTCTAAAGTTTGCGCATGCCTCTGGAAATAAGAAAAGCTTACTTCCGCCAGTTTTTTAAAATCACAGCTTCTAGATGGTTTACCTGATTTCTTAAACAGCACGAGTTTTTAGAAAATGTGATTTATTTCATAAATGGAATAAAAAATTATGCACATTCTATGTCATAATGACTTTATATAGTTTGCGCATGCACAAACTATGCACATTCTACGTAATAATGACTTTCTATAGTTTGCGCATGCATCCGAAAATAAGAAAAGCTTACTTCCCCCCTTTTTTTAAATTCACAGCTTCTAGAAGGTTTAGATGAATTCTTAAAAAACAAAAGTTTTTAGAAAATGTGATTTATTTCATAAATGGAATCAACAAAGTTTGCACATTCTACGTCATAATGACTTTCTATAGTTAGCACACGCGTCCGGAAATAAGAAAAGGTTAATTCCCCACGTTTTTTAAAATCACAATTTCTAGAAGGTTTACATGATTTCTTAAAAAACACAAGTTTTTAGAAAATGTGATTTATTTCATAAATGGAATCAACAAAGTCTGCACATTCTATCTCATAACGACTTTCTATAGTTTCCGCATGTGCAAACTATGCACATTCTACGTGATGATGACTTTCTATAGTTTGCGCATGCGTCCGAAAATAAGAAAAGCTTACTTCCCCCCTTTTTTTAAATTCACAGCTTCTAGAAGGTTTAGATGAATTCTTTAAAAACACGAGTTTTTAGAAAATGTGATTTATTTCATAAATGAAATCAACAAACTATGCACATTCTACGTAATAACGACTTTCTATAGTTTGTGCATGCATCCAGGAATAGGAAAAGCTTACCTCGCCCCTTTTTTTAAATTCATAGCTTCTAGAAAGTTTACATGATTTCTTTAAAAACACGAGTTTTTAGAAAATGTGATTTATTTCATAAATGGAATCAACAAACTATGCACATTCTACTTAATAACGACTTTCTATAGTTTGCACATGCGTCCCAAAATAAGAAAAGCTTCCTTCCGCCAGTTTTTTAAAACCACAGCTTCTAGAATGTTTACATGATTTCTTAAAAAACATGAGTTTTTAGAAAATGTGATTTATTTCATAAATGGAATCAACAAAGAATGCACATTCTATGTAATAACGACTTTCTAAAGTTTGCGCATGCGTCCGGAATAATGAAAATCTTACTTCCACCAGTTTTTTAAAATCACAGCTTCTAGAAGGTTTACATGATTTCTTAAAAAACACGAGTTTTTAGAAAATGTGATTTATTGCATAAATGGAATCAACAAAGTATACACATTCTACGTCATAACAAATTTCTATAGTTTGCGCATGTGTCCGGAAATAATAAAAGCTTAATTCCCCCCGTTTTTTAAAATCACAGCTTCTAGAAGGTTTACATGATTTCTTAAAAAACACGAGTTTTTAGAAAATGTGATTTATTTCATAAATGGAATCAACAAAGTATGCACGTTATTTTTCATAACGACTTTCTATAGTCTACGCATGCGCAAACTATTCACATTCTACGTAATAACGACTTTCTTTAGTTTGCGCTGTTGATGTATATGTAACTTTGGAATGTATTTCACATATATGTATATTGTATTCCTATAGAGATGGTATTATTCCTCTATAAGGAAGTGTCGTCATTTATATTGTAAGTGTCGTAACTTATACTTGATGGGTTATTAGACCACCTTATTTGGGGTCGGCCCTGTATAAGTCATGTGGGTCAAAGGGTTATTAGACCACCCTATTGGGGGTCGGCCATGTGGGTCAAAGGGTTATTAGACCACCCTATTGGGGGTCGGCCATGTGGGTCAAAGGGTTATTAGACCACCCTATTAGGGGTCAGCCCACTCAGCATTATGTTATGTGGTAAAGTTCGAGCCTACATGAGTTAGGTAAAAAGGCAAGTCAAGTCAAGTATAAATAGAGTGCGGGAGGCACTCTATTTGTTCACTCACTTCTCACACATGCACTCAAGGAGGAGTGGCGCAATTATGGAGGAGGAGGATCTGCTGCTAGGTTATGGCTATGTCTCTTGGTTGGTTGTATCATTGCTCTATCTATCTCTGAGGAAGTTATTGGGGTTTTTCACCTTTATGGTTTTCCCCAAGTAAATCTTTGTGTCTCTTGTGTGCTTGCATTATTGTCTCCATGATTGATATGCTGTAGATATGCTGTACATGTTGTTCTCTCAGTTAAGATCCTAGATCAGATTGAAGTAAATTCTGAAAATCTAACATGGTATCAGAGCTAGCCTGAAAGAAGGCATGATATGGCATGTATGACACTTGTTGCACTTACGATGCTAGGGCTTGATATAGCAAATACCAGTCATCATATCACTTTCGCTATAAACCCGTTTTGGCTAATTTTTCGGATCTAAAATTGTTACAGGACGAAGCTAAGATCTCCAGGTACCTTGTGTCCAAAGGAAAATCTCTAATTCGTTGTAATTTGTGATTTATGATCTGTGCAATATAGGGTTTCTGCCTCTTCCAGATCTGAGTTAAAATCAGGTGACCTTGGGAAAAAGGTCATAACTTGGGCTAGGAAGCTCCAAATGAAATTTAGTGGAAAGTGACAGGTATTACACAGACTGTACTATCTCAGAAAACTTTTTCAGAGGCCGAAGTTGAACCAGTGACACGTGGCACTCCGTACAAGTGCGTTCTCCTGTATTATCCCATAAACAGGCCATGTTGCGACATTTGGCATAACTCTCTCTCAGAGAGTCCAATTGAGTTCAGACCTGTCAGGATGGAAAGGCAATAGGCCGAGCTATCTCAGGAAACTTTTTCAGAGGCCCAAGTTAAAATAGTGACACGTGGCACGCCATACAAGTTCTCTCTCCTGTTTTATCCCAAAACAGGTCACGTTGCGACATTTGGCATAACTCTCTCTCAGAGAATCCAATTGAGGTCAGACCTATCAGGATGGAAAGATAACAGGTCAGGCTATCTCAAGAAACTTTTTCAGACCCTTTGGATCAAAAATTCCATAGTTACACCAGAAACAATCAAGTACATATTTCTGTCAAAACAGAATTATTTTTTGGTACCTTCATTCATGGCTTCCGGAATTTAGGGCTTTGGAGAAAGTTGGAATTTTTGTAATCGGAGACCACGGCTGGATGCTACTCATCAAAATATAAATTTAGAGACCAAGATCAGAATTTTTGGTTGCGCAGAAGGCCGGGCTTGATTAGACCCTAGTTCGGGACTTTGATCAGAAAAGTGGAAAATTAGGGCTTCTGTAAAAATGGGAATTTTTGAAATCTGTGACCACAACTGGAAGCTCCTCAGAAAAATAGAAGCTTAGAGCTTTGGATAAAACATTTTGATTGGGAAGAAGAGTGGGCTTCATCAAACCCCATTTCAAGGTCACGTCCAGTGAATCCAGAAGTTTCAAAAGCAAAATTGAGGAGTGAAACTTTGCAGTTTTCAAATTCTGAATATACCAACTTGATCAGCTCATCAAGGCACATATTTCTATCCTGTTAGAAGTTTGAAATTCAATGTTTGAATTTTTGGGGTTTCTCTGACAAACCCATATCCAGCTCAAGGTCCAGTTCTTGCAAATCAAGTGGATTGGGTTAATCCTAGAAGAAGATGGATTGATCACCTGCATAAGTGAAGAAGTTCCTGTCTCAGAGGCAGATGAGGATAAGGCCTTACATAAGAAAATTACAAGCGATCTCGACAGGTATGACTCATCGAGGTATGTTTCGATATTTGTCCATGATTAAGTTTATGGTATGTTTGTCTTCATGTTATTACGGTTAGTACAATTTTGATTTTAGATTTGTTGTATCACCTTAACAAAATTATGAATGCATGATAGAAGATATTCATTGGTTAGGGTGTTGACACTTATGATTGTACTAATGCATTATGGTGTTGTATAAGGTTTATGTTGTCTACTAACATGAAAGGTATACCAAGAAAGACAGATCATGTTCTGGTCCATGAACATATGATCATGATAACATGAGGACAAAGATTCATCCATTGTCATGGATCTCATAGAAGATCCATTTACGAGGTATGTATAACTTGGTTTTGTAATAGTTAACCTATGAGATATACAGGTTACTAGCACAAGTCATTCAAGAAGAACAAGAAGACATCATGTGAGTATGTTAGACATAAATAGCTAGCATGCTAATCCAGGTATGTTTTTCCTATATCAAGTTAGAATCCTACCTTGTGTTAGGATCTTATACTGTTGTTGATAATGATTATTCATGAAGTCATAGGTTTGAATAATCATGGTTGTATGCATATTATGTTTCTTACCTTAATTGATGATATGACTAACCAGAAGAATCATGAAGGTATAGGTTTGAATAATCACAGGTTTTATGCATAATATATCTCTTATCTTGATTGATGATTCAACTAACCTGAAGAGTCATAGGTTTGAGTAATTACAGGGTTAGACATGTTATGTTTCTTATGATTTGACTAACCTTAAGAATTCTACATAAACCTTGAATGCTAATGCTTATTATTTTCTGTTTGAAATGATCATGACTATACATGCTTGAGATTATTGTGTTTTAATAGTATACTAATGAATGTATGATTTTATATGAGATCACAAGGATAACACAATAATGATACTAATAAGCATGCATAGGAACCAAGAATGAATGTAAGTTCAAGGACAGGTAATCCAGGAAGCAAAGATCAAGAGGGAGTACACTCCAGTGGTTTATAAAAGGATGCAGATATTCAGAGGGAGTTGACCATCTCTCTACATCCCACAATAGAAAGGTGTAGAAGAAGCTACTTCAGATTAGGACTCCAGCAGCTCCTGCAAGGAAGCGAAGACTCAGAGGGAGTCCACCCAACGAACAAACAAAGATAAGTATTTGAATTGTCATTTCTTAAATAATACTGTTCAATAATGTATATACTGATGTTCCTAGAATTAGGTTGTGTATTATGCATATTAGAATAATTGCATTGATGAACAGTATACTCCTAATATGCATGGGTAAGTGGCCTATGGCACTGTACAACATCCCATTGCTACTTATCTAGAATGAAACCTCTTTGCTGACATGTTGGGAGTTGTGCACACTCTTAACAATGTTCTGGTAGAGATTGGAAGGCATCTAGAAAGTTACGGAATATGGATAAATGTTGTATTGAAGCATTGGCTAAGATGATTACATGACTGTATGGCATATTTCTTTATGTGTAAGAATTTGTTCTGAAAACTATGAGATGTTTTCTAATCATGCAATTTAACTTGTTGTGTAGGAAAGATCATATGCCATCTCCTACAAAAGAAGAACTACAACATTTGTTCTAGCAACAAAGATATCTATTGAAGATATTGAAGATATTGAAGTTCCCAGGATCTGGGATGAAGACATGAAATGCCATGATCCGTCGATCATAAAGAATGATGTTTGGGATGTAATCCCAATACATGAAGGGAAGTTTGCTATGACTTCCAAATGGAACTATCAGATCAAGCATGTTGCAGATGGCAACATTGACAAATATAAAAGTGATGAAATAGAAGATACACCAGATGGATTCAAGATAGCTTCCTTGAATGGTGTAGTTGAAGAAGAAGTGTATGTAGAGAAGCCACTTGGTTCTGAGACACATGATAGGAAATCATATATGTGCAGAACTTGGTATGGTGAAGATAGATTGATTGCCGACACGCAGCGGAAGCTTACTACCGAGTTCGAGATGAAGAACTTGGGGATGATGCACTATTTGTTTTTGGCATGGAGGTGTGGCAGAGTGCAGATAGAATCTTCCTTGGACAAGGGAAGTATGCAGTAGAGATCCCAAAGAGGTTTGGGATGATGGATTGCAAGGCCATGGCCACACCTATGGCATCAAATCTGAAGCTTCTATGTGATGCTTCATCTAAGCCGATTGATGTCTCTATGTATCGCCAGATGATTGGGTCCTTGATGTACCTGACGAACACGAGACTAGACATTTGCTTTGCTATGAACACATTGAGCCAGTTCCTGACGGATCCAAGGAGTGTTCACTTGGTTGTTGTAAAGCATATTCTGAGGTACCTGAAGGGTACAGTGGATTATGGGCTTAGGTATGAGGCGAATCAAAAGTTTAACCTGCAGGGTTATGTTGATTCAGATTAGGCTGGCAGTGCTGCAGACAGGAAGAGCACATCTAGGTGCTGCTTCAGTATGGGATCAGGTGTGATCTCTTGGTTTAGCAGGAAGCAGTCCTGCGTAGCACTGAGTACAGCTGAGGCAGAATATGTTGCAGCCTGCTCAGCTAGTTGCGAGGCAGTATGGCTACGGAAGCTACTGTCTGAGCTATTTCATCTTCCGTTGGAGGCTACTGGTATCTTCTCTGATAACCAGAGTTGTGTGAAGCTATCCGAGAACTCAGTGTTTCATGACAGGTCGAAACACATAGAGATCAAATATCACTATATCAGGGATATGGTACAGAGAGGAGCTGTGAAGCTCCTGTATGTTGCGACGGACGAGCAGATTGCAGATGTGTTGACGAAGCCACTAGCCAGAGTGAAGTTCGAGTACTTCAGAGAGAGGCTTGGCGTTCTTCAGATCGAGGACACTTCAAGGAAGAAGTGATGGACACATTTGCTGAAGCCATTTCAAGCATGTTGGAAGGAGGATCCTTCACATGGCTGTGGATGTAAGCGCTGGATGATGAGCATCAGGATGATGTTCTGGTTTCTGCTTGATATGATCAGTTGGATCATTTTTATGTATGAATGTACGCATCATGTTGGATGCTGGATATGATCAGTTGGATCATTTTTATATGTATGTACGCATCAATGTGGATGCTGGATATGATCAGTTGGATCATTTTTATGTACGCATCATGTTGGATGCTGGATATGATCAGTTGGATCATTTATGTATGTATGCATCATGTTGGATGCTGGATATGATCAGTTGGATCATGTGTACGTATTTTGTATATGCATCATGTTGGATGCTTGGACCATGTATCTGTATATGTATCAGGTGGATACATTGTATGATCAGGTGGATCATGTATGATGATATGTATCAGGTAGATACTTGGTATGCATCAAGTAGATGCATTGATGATCAGGAGGATCATGTATGATGATATGTATCATATATTTGTATCAAGTGGATACATTGGTGATCAGGAGGATCATGTATGATGATATGTATCAGGTAGATACTTGGTATGCATCAGGAAGATGCATTGATGATCAGGTGTATCATGCAGCAGGATGTTGCAGTGATGATCAGGATGATCATAGATGACGAGCTTCAGGATGTTGCTCCAGATGATATGCAGTAGGATGTTGCAGTGATGATCGGGATGATCATAGATGACGAGCTTCAGGATGTTGCTCCAGATGACATGCAGCAGGATGTTGCAGTGATGATCATAGATGACGAGCTTCAGGATGTTGCTCCAGATGACATGCAGCAGGACGTTGCAGTGATGATGATCAGGATGATCATGGATACATCAGGATGATGTATGGTGAGTATCAGGTTGATACTCTGTGGCTGTGGATCAGGTTGTGCAGATGAGCATGTAATCCGGTGCCCTGGGAGATTTGCAAATGGTATTTCGAGGTTTTGCCTATGGCATGTAATTCAGTGCCCTGGGACATCTGGAAAATGCTCTTTCGAGGTTTTGCTTTGGGAGGACATGTAATTCGGTGCCCTGGGAGATCTGTAGATAGTCTTTCGAGGTTTTTCCTATGGCATGTAATTCGGTTCCCTGGGATATCTGGCAGATGCTCTTTCGAGGTTTTGTCCTATGGCATGTAATTCGTTTCCCTGGGAGATCCGATAGGTTGGGCTGTGTGCCCGTAATCAGTCCTGGGATGCTCTTGCGAGGTTTTTCCATGACCACATGTAATTCGTTGCCCTGGGAGATCCTATAGGTAGAGCTGTGTGTTCGTAACAGCCTGGGATGCTCTTGCGAGGTTTTGTGGTGAGGTCACATGTAATTCGGTGCCCTGGGAGATCCTATAGGTAGAGCTGTGTGCTCGTAACAACCTGGGATGCTCTTTCGAGGTTTTTTGATGCACGTAATATGTCCTGAGGATTCCACAGTATGGCCAGTGATGATGAAGACCTGCAAGTGGTGGGCCTACATCCAGTATGAAAAAGGACTGGCTCTGTAGAACTTCCTATGATGAGTAGATTCAGAGATTGATTGAGATAGAAGCAGCAGTGACAATGATGATGACTCGATGACGATTATCTAGTGAAGATGATCCAGAGAAGATGACTTGTGCTAGAAGAACTGTGCTGAGAAATACCTTCCTAGTTAAGAGGGAGTGTTGATGTATATGTAACTTCGGAATGTATTTCACATATATGTATATTGTATTCCTATAGAGATGGTATTATTCCTCTATAAGGAAGTGTCGTCATTTATATTGTAAGTGTCGTAACTTATACTTGATGGGTTATTAGACCACCTTATTTGGGGTTGGCCCTGTAAAAGTCATGTGGGTCAAAGGGTTATTAGACCACCCTATTGGGGGTCGGCCATGTGGGTCAAAGGGTTATTAGACCACCCTATTGGGGGTCGGCCCACTCAGCATTATGTTATATGGTAAAGTTCGAGCCTACATGAGTTAGGTAAAAAGGCAAGTCAAGTCAAGTATAAATAGAGTGCGGGAGGCACTCTATTTGTTCACTCACTTCTCACACATGCACTCAAGGAGGAGTGGCGCAATTATGGAGGAGGAGGATCTGCTGCTAGGTTATGGCTATCTCTCTTGGTTGGTTGTATCATTGCTCTATCTATCTCTGAGGAAGTTATTGGGGTTTTTCACCTTTATGGTTTTCCCCAAGTAAATCTTTGTGTCTCTTGTGTGCTTGCATTATTGTCTCCATGATTGATATGCTGTAGATATGCTGTACATGTTGTTCTCTCAGTTAAGATCCTAGATCAGATTGAAGTAAATTCTGAAAATCTAACATGCGCATGCATCCAGAAATAAGAAAATCTTACTTCCCCCCTTTTTTTAAATTCACAGCTTCTAGAAGGTTTAGATGAATTCTTAAAAAACACGAGTTTTTAGAAAATGTGTTTTATTTCATCAATGGAATCAACAAAGTATGCACATTCTACGTAGTAATGACTTTCTATAGTTTGCGCATGCGTCCGGAAATAAGAAAAGCTTCCTTCCGCCAATTTTTAAAAACCGCAGCTTCTAGAAGGTTTACATGATTTCTTTAAAAACATGAGTTTTTAGAAAATGTGATTTATTTCATAAATGGAATCAACAAAGTATGCACATTCTATGTAATAACGACTTTCTAAAGTTTGCGCATGCATCCGGAAATATGAAAAGCTTACTTCCGCCAGTTTTTTAAAATCACAGCATCTAGAAGGTTTACATGATTTCTTAAAAAACATGAGTTTTTAGAAAATGTGATTTATTTCATAAATGGAATCAAAAAAACTATGCACATTCTACATCATAACAACTTTCTATAATTTGCGCATCCGTCCGGAAATAAGAAAAGCTTAATTCCCCCCGTTTTTTAAAATCACAACTTCTAGAAGGTTTACATGATTTATTAAAAAAATTGAGTTTTTAGAAAATGTGATTTATTTCATAAATGGAATCAACAAAGTATGCACATTCTATGTCATAACGACATTCTATAGTTTGCGCATGCGCAAACTATGCACATTCTACGTAATAACGACTTTCTATAGTTTGCGCATGCGTCCGGAAATAAGAAAAGCTTACTTCCCCCCCTTTTTTTAAATTCACAGCTTCTAGAAGGTTTAGATGAATTCTTAAAAAACATGAGTTTTTAGAAAATATGATTTATTTCATAAATGTAATCAACAAACTATACACATTCTACGTAGTAACGACTTTCTATAGTTTGCGCATGCGTCCGGAAATAAGAAAAGCTTACTTCCCCCCGTTTTTTAAAATCACAGCTTCTAGAAGGTTTAGATGAATTCTTAAAAAACACGAGTTTTTAGAAAATGTGATTTATTTCATAAATGGAATCAACAAACTATGCACATTCTACGTAATAAGGACTTTCTATAGTTTGCGCATGCGTCCGGAAATAAGAAAAGCTTACCTCCCCCCTTTTTTTAAATTCATAGCTTCTAGAAGGTTTACATTGTTCGGATATCCACATCATCTTTTTCAGGATCTTGCATGCAAATTAGGGTTTGCATGCATAATCTAGGGTTTGCATGCACCGGCATGCACTGGCATGCATCCCAGTCACCAGTTTGATGCCTCCAGCACCTTATCCACTTCATTCTAGCACCCGGGAGCCACCTACCACAGAGTTTTAGCCCTCCTAAGCTGAAAGGCGCCCACTTCTCACCTACTGCCAGAGAAGGGCGCACTTGTTCACCTACCACTGCAGTTCCACTTCAGTTACATTCAGTTAGCTCCGATTCTCCTTGATTTGAGGCTAGTTTCACTCCCGACTGACTGTATCACTTCCGTTGGACCTCCAGTTTGATTAGGTGACTTGTTCTGACTTCAGTTAGCCTCCCATGCGCCCCCACTGAGCCTCCAGATCCTAAATCAGTGCTACACACTTCAGTTACACTTATTACACTCAGTTAGACTCAGATTGACACCTGGATGACTGGTTGTTGTGCATTGATGAGCACCACCGATTGATTGATGAGGAATCCTAGTTAGAGTCAAGCTACTCCATTCTGTAATTCGAATGACCTCCTTAGGCAATTCGAATTGCTCAGTCATTGTGACAGTTTGTATTGTAATTCATTCACCCTTTCTAGGATAGAGAGCACTGCTGCATGTTTTGCACAGTTTTGCACCATATTTTCTATGTTCATCTGTTGTGATTGATTTACTTGTTCATTAGATCTGCTGTGACTAATTTTACATGGTATCAGATCCATTGCAGGGACAAGATCTCTTTTCTATAGGTGTTTATACAAGAAGATTTGACTGAATTGCTAAAAATTGCAAAAAGTTTGGCATGAAATATCTCAAGGGCATTCGCTCCTGTGCATGCAAAGCTTGAAAAATATTCCAATACCACTCCAGAAGCTTGAGTTACCACATAATTCCTGGATCTGATACATTGGACCTATTCAACATTGCTTGAAATCCAATCCCAGGTGTGATGCAACTCTCAAAGGGTGGATTGTTCGACCTTATTGTGGTTGTTTTTATGTGATTTGCAGGTTTATTGTCTCCTTCAATTGCACTCGCTATCTTTTGCATGCAAGCTTCCCTACAGCAATTGCATTCGCTATAGTCTGCATGCAAGCTTCCTCTTCATCAGTTGACTCAATCCTTGCAATGGAATACTCTTCTTCAAATCCTATCCTCACCCCATTCAATTATTTTGATTGGAAAGATGATATGGAGATCATATTACGTTCAAAAGGTTACTACCGAGTCACTATTGGTCTTGAATTGGAGCCAAACAATGTGTCAGATCGAACCAAACACTACAACAAGCTTGATGAAGCTTATGGTCTTCTTTGTCTCTCCATCTCCAAAGATCTTCACTTCCATCTCAGCGGATTGAAGACTCCAAAATCCATATGGGAGCAACTTGAAACACTATTCGGCAAGCAGGATGAGCTTAGGGCTTTTCAATTAGAGAATGAATTGATTGGCCTTAATCCTGAGAATTTCGAGACCATCAATGAATTCTTAACAAAATTCAAGAACTTGAACTTGCAATTGAAGAACAGTGGTGTTATCAAAGAGGATAAACAGTTGATCCTCTCCATTCTAAGCAAGCTTGGGAAAGATTATTCGGTATTTGTCTCTACTTTCAATTCCGGTCGGCTAACTAACCCGAATTGGAAGATGCCTACCTTGAATGCCTTCATTGAGTCCATTACAAAAGAGCATGACAAGTTGATTCAAATGGGGTCCATAAGCTCCAAATATTCAGCCCTATTTGTTCAAGGACCCAAGATCTCGAATGGTAAAGGAAAGCTAAAGAAGGAGAAGGCCAAATTCGAGCCTCACAAGCAAAAAGACAAAGGCAAGCAAACGGATGCACCATCCAGTTCGAAATCCAAGCAAAAGGGCAAAGAAGGTAACCAAAAATCTAAATGTACTTATTGTAACCGTGGATTTCATCCCGAAAGTTCATGTATGAAGAAGACTATAGATCAAATGGCCCTCCTTTTGGAAAAGAACAACATAACCCTTCCTGACGGTGCAAGGAAGAAGGATCGGAATGATGATCATGAAAGAGGACAAGCACTCATGGCAATGGTTTCGAAGCCCACTACTCTCTTGATAGATTCGGGTGCATCAAATCATATGGCTGCAAATATTGATTCTTTTTCCTCATTCGATCCAAACAGCTCCATCCCCATCCATTTGGGAGATGACTCAAAAATTTCTTCAAAGGGCAAAGGTACGATTCATGTAGAACATGGATGCTTTCAGAATGTTCTCTATGTGCCTTCCTTGGCTTCAAATCTCCTTTCTGTGTATCAAATGACACATACTGGTGAACCAAAGCAAGTCACATTCAGCCCTAATACAGTTGAAATTTCTGATATCAAAAGTGGAAGACTAGTTGCGGTTGGAAAGGCAAACCACACTGCAAAATGCTATGAGTTTTCGCACTTTATTCCGCTTGCAAAGCCCACTGCTCTTCGCACACATGGTAATGAGGTTAGTAGGATTTGTCATGAAAGATTTGGACATCTAAATTATAAGTATTTTCTGCTGCTATCAAATAAATCCATGGTAGATGGGCTTCCACAACTCCGTTCCTCGAAGGGAATATGCACCGGTTGCATTATTGGGAAGCACCCTGAGCACAGATTCGACCGCGGCAAGGCTAGTAGAGCCTCTACTATTTTGGGATTGATCCATTCTGATATCAGTGGTACGCTGCCCCATATGTCATTAAATGGTTCAAGGTGTGTTTTGACATTTATTGACGATTTTTCCCGCTTTACATGGGTATTCTTTCTAAAAAACAAGTCAGAAGTGCTTGGAAAATTCAAGGATTTTAAGGCTTCTGTTGAGACCACCACTGAGAGCAATATCAAAGCTCTTAGATCTGATAATGGTGGGGAATATATCAAGTCCGATTTTCTGCAAATTTGTTCCCAAAGCGGAATTAAGATCCAACATACAGTTCCCTACACACCCCAGCAGAACGGTGTAGCGGAAAGAAAAAACCGGTCACTGAAAGAGATGGCTACATGCATGATTGAATCGAAAGGTTTGGCTACAAATCTTTGGGCTGAAGCAATCAATGTTGCTGCATATATACAGAACCGTGTTCCACATTCATCCATGAAAGGTATGACTCCTTTCGAAGCATTCTTTGGTCACAAACCGGATGTGTCAAATTTGAGAGTTTTTGGCTCTACTGCATGGGCTAGAATTCCTTCTGAGAAGAGACGAGCTTTGGATCCAAAAAGTATCGAGTGCATATTGATAGGATATGGGGAAGAATCAAAAGCATATAAACTCATGGATATCACATCTAAAAAGATATTCATAGAGCGCAGTGTGCAGTTTGAAGAACCGCTTCAAGAATTGCAACTAGTCGAGGAAAAGACTGCCGATTCACCGCCTTCACCAGAAGAAGATCCGAGCAGCGATAATGAAGGTATGAGTTCTGATATTTATGATATAGTAGCAGCATATGATGATCATGACATATCAGGTTCGGAATCCGATCATTATGATCCTCCTCAGTTACCAAAGTGGGCCCAAAACACTCTACAATCTGCTGGTTCTAGTCTTGGAAATCCTGCTGATCCGAGACGAACAAGAGGAGACTTTCAAAGAGCAGGTATGGCTCTTTCTATTGCTGATCCATTTCTTCCTGAGATTTGTTATTTGATGGTTGGTTCAGATCCTGCATCATACTATTCAGCCCATCGAGATCCGATATGGAAAAGTGCCATGGATGAAGAGTACAGTTCTCTTCAAAAGAACAATACATGGGAGCTAGTTTCTCTTCCACCTGGAAGAAAATTAGTGAAGTGTAAATGGGTCTACCGTACTAAAGTTGCTGCTGATGGCACTATCAGCAAACATAAAGCAAGGTTGGTGGCAAAAGGTTTTTTCCAAGTCCAAGGAGTGGACTACACAGAGACCTTTGCACCGGTTGCAAAGATGGATTCCATCCGCCTTGTTTTAGCTATTGCCGCATCCAAGCACTGGGAAGTGCACCATATGGATGTGAAGAGTGCATTTTTACATGGAGACCTTGCTGAAGAGGTCTATATGCAGCAGCCAGAGGGTTATACATCAGATCCATCATTGGTTTGTAGATTGAAGAAGTCTTTGTACGGGTTAAAACAGGCCCCAAGAGCTTGGTACGCAAAGATGGACTCCTTCCTTCTTTCTCAGAATTTCCAAAGATGCAAATCTGATCCGAATGTGTATCTTCAGAGAGTTAAAGGTAATTTGTTGGTTATTGTACTTTATGTTGATGATCTGCTTATTACTGGTAGCACACTTACTTCAATAAACAAGCTAAAATCTGCCTTAAATCTAGCTTTTGACATGAGCGATTTGGGCTTGTTGAGTCACTTTTTGGGCTTGGAGTTAGCTCAAAATTTTGATGGGATCACTATATCTCAGCAAAAATATGCTTCCAACCTGTTATTGAAGTTTAATATGGCTGAATGTAAGGCAGCCCCGTTCCCATTCCTCTCAGGAATCAGTCTTGAGGAGGGAGATTCCACACCGCTTGCAGATTGCAGTATGTATCGACAGTTGATTGGTTCACTACTTTATTTGACACATTCACGGCCTGATATCTCATATGCCGTGAGTGCCGTGTCAAGATATATGCAGCAGCCACATGAGCTTCATTGGCGAGCAGCCAAGCGGATCTTGCAGTATGTGCAAGGTACGAGACAGTTTGGCATACACTATGCTGCAGATTCTGAGCTAGATTTCATTGGTTTTACTGATTCAGATTGGGCAGGTGATAGCATTGATCGGAAGTCCACTTCCGGTTATGTTTTCATGATTGGTCATGGTGCTATTTGCTGGTACATCAAAAAGCAAGCAGCCATTGCACTTTCTTCAGCAGAGGCAAAGTATCGAGGGGCAGTCAATGCCTGCATTCAGGCAGTTTGGTTGCAGGGTATTCTTTCCAAGTTTGGTTTTGGTGGCACTACTTCGACTGTCCTCTTTTGTGACAATCAAAGTGCTATCAAGATCTCCACAGATCCAGTTCAGCGGCAGAGGACCAAACACATTGAGATTCATATGCATTACATTCGACAGTTGGTGCATGACCGCACCATCATTCTGCAATATTGCCCTACTAATGAGCAAATTGCAGACATCTTCACCAAGAGCTTCACTGAGAAGAAGTTCTCTTACCTCCGTTCACTGTTGGGGGTGAGTTCCATCATGGTGGAGACAGATTGATTCATTATTATGCTTTAGCTTGAGGGGGGGCTTTCTTCCCACTGGGTTTTCCCTCTTTCCTCACTTAGTTTATTTTCAGCATTTTTTGGATTATTGTATTGGGGTGACCTTTGGTCTTAGTTACCAGGGCCCCACATTATTTTGTTGGCACATCATAGTCTAGCTTGAGGGGGGGTGTTCGGATATCCACATCATATTTTTCAGGATCTTGCATGCAAATTAGGGTTTGCATGCAGAATCTAGGGTTTGCATGCACCGGCATGCACTGGCATGCATCCCAGTCACCAGTTTGATGCCTTCAGCACCTTATCCACTTCATTCTAGAACCCGGGAGCCACCTACCACAGAGTTTTAGCCCTCCTAAGCTGAAAGGCGCCCACTTCTCACCTACTGCCAGAGAAGGGCGCACTTGTTCACCTACCACTGCAGTTCCACTTCAGTTACATTCAGTTAGCTCCGATTCTCCCTGATTTGAGGCTAGTTTCACTCCCGACTGACTGTATCACTTCCGTTGGACCTCCAGTTTGATTAGGTGACTTGTTCTAACTTCAGTTAGCCTCCCATGCGCCCCCACTGAGCCTCCAGATCCTAAATCAGTGCTACACACTTCAGTTACACTTATTACACTCAGTTAGACTCAGATTGACACCTGGATGACTGGTTGTTGTGCATTGATGAGCACCACCGATTGATTGATGAGGACTCCTAGTTAGAGTCAAGCTACTCCATTATGTAATTCGAATGACCTCCTTAGGCAATTCGAATTGCTCATTCATTGTGACAGTTTGTATTGTAATTCATTCACCCTTTCTGGGATAGAGAGCACTGGTGCATGTTTTGCACAGTTTTGCACCATATTTTCTATGTTCATCTGTTGTGATTGATTTACTTGTTCATTAGATCTGCTGTAACTAATTTTACATACATGAATTCTTAAAACACATGAGTTTTTAGAAAATGTGATTTATTTCATAAATGGAATCAACAAACTATGCACATTCTACGTAATAACGACTTTCTATAGTTTGCACATGTGTCCCGAAATAAGAAAAGCTTCCTTCCGCCAGTTTTTTAAAACCACGGCTTCTAGAATGTTTACATGATTTCTTAAAAAACATGAGTTTTTAGAAAATGTGATTTATTTCATAAATGGAATCAACAAAGAATGCACATTCTATGTAATAACGACTTTCTAAAGTTTGCGCATGCGTCCGGAAATATGAAAATCTTACTTCCGCCAGTTTTTTAAAATCACAGCTTCTAGAAGGTTTACATGATTTCTTAAAAAACACGAGTTTTTAGAAAATGTGATTTATTGCATAAATGGAATCAACAAAGTATGCACATTCTACGTCATAAAAAATTTCTATAGTTTGCGCATGCGTCCGGAAATAATAAAAGCTTAATTCCCCCCGTTTTTTAAAATCACAGCTTCTAGAAGGTTTACATGATTTCTTAAAAAACACAAGTTTTTAGAAAATGTGATTTATTTCATAAATGGAATCAACAAAGTATGCATATTCTATGTCATAACGACTTTCTATAGTTTGGGCATGCGCAAACTATCCACATTCTACGTGATAACGACTTTCTATAGTTTGCGCATGCGTCCGGAAATAAGAAAAGCTCACTTCCCCCCTTTTTTTAAATTCACAGCTTCTAGAAGGTTTAGATGAATTATTAAAAAACACGAGTTTTTAGAAAATGTGATTTATTTCATAAATGGAATCAACAAACTATGCACATTCTACGTAATAAGGACTTTCTATAGTTTGCGCATGCGTCCGGAAATAATAAAAGCTTACTTCCGCCAGTTTTTTAAAACCACAGCTTCTAGAAGGTTTACATGATTTCTTAAAAAACACGAGTTTTTAGAAAATGTGATTTATTTCATAAATGGAATCAACAAAGTATGCTCATTCTATGTAATAACGACTTTCTAAAGTTTGCGCATGCATCCGAAAATATGAAAAGCTTACTTCCGCCAGTTTTTTAAAATCACAGCTTGTAGAAGGTTTAGATGATTTCTTAAAAAACACGAGTGTTTAGAAAATGTGATTTATTTTATAAATGGAATCAACAAAGTATGCAAATTCTATGTCATAACGACTTTCTATAGACTACGCATGCGCAAACTATTCACATTCTACGTAATAACGACTTCCTATAGTTTGCGCAAGCGTCCGGAAATAAGAAAAGCTTACTTCCCCCCTTTTTTTAAATTCACAGCTTCTAGAAGGTTTAGATGAATTCTTAAAAAACACGAGTTTTTAGAAAATGTGTTTTATTTCATCAATGGAATCAACAAAGTATGCACATTCTACGTAGTAACGACTTTCTATAGTTTGCGCATGCGTCCGAAAATAAGAAAAGCTTCCTTCCGCCAGTTTTTAAAAACCGCAGCTTCTAGAAGGTTTACATGATTTCTTTAAAAACATGTGTTTTTAGAAAATGTGATTTATTTCATAAACGGAATCAACAAAATATACACATTCTATGTAATAACGACTTTCTAAAGTTTGCGCATGCGTCCGGAAATATGAAAAGCTTACTTCCGCCAGTTTTTTAAAATCACAGCATCTAGAAGGTTTAGATGATTTCTTAAAAAACACGAGTTTTTAGAAAATGTGATTTATTTCATAAATGGAATCAACAAACTATGCACATTCTACCTCATAACAACTTTCTATAGTTTGCGCATCCGTCCGGAAATAAGAAAAGCTTAATTCCCCCCATTTTTTAAAATCCAGCTTCTAGAAGGTTTACATGATTTATTAAAAAACTTGAGTTTTTAGAAAATGTGATTTATTTCATAAATGGAATCAACAAAGTACGCACATTCTATGTCATAACGACATTCTATAGTTTGCGCATGCACAAACTATGCACATTCTACGTAATAACGACTTTCTATAGTTTGCGCATGCGTCCGGAAATAAGAAAAGCTTACTTCCCCCCTTTTTTTAAATTCACAGCTTCTAGAAGGTTTAGATGAATTCTTAAAAAACACGTGTTTTTAGAAAATATGATTTATTTCATAAATGTAATCAACAAACTATGCACATTCTACGTAGTAACGACTTTCTATAGTTTGCGCATGTGTCCGGAAATAAGAAAAGCTTAATTCCCCCCGTTTTTTAAAATCACAGCTTCTAGAAGGTTTACATGATTTCTTAAAAAACATGAGTTTTTAGAAAATGTGATTTATTTCATAAATGGAATCAACAAAGTATGCACATTCTATGTCATAACGACTTTCTATAGTTTTCGCATGCGTCCGGAAATAAGAAAAGCTTACTTCCGCCAGTTTTTTAAAATCACAGCTTCTAGAAGGTTTACATGATTTCTTAAAAAACACGAGTTTTTAGAAAATGTGATTTATTTCATAAATGGAATCAACAAAGTATGGACATTCTATGTAATAACAACTTTCTAAAGTTTGCGCATGCGTCCGGAAATAAGAAAAGCTTACTTCCGCCAGTTTTTTAAAATTACAGCTTCTAGAAGGTTTACATGATTTCTTAAAAAACACGAGTTTTTAGAAAATGTGATTTATTTCATAAATGGAATCAACAAAGTATGCACATTCTATGTAATAACGACTTTCTAAAGTTTGTGCGTGTGTCCGGAAATAAGAAAAGCTTACATCTGCCAGTTTTTTAAAATCACAGCTTCTAGAAGGTTTACATGATTTCTTAAAATACAGGAGTTTTTAGAAAATGTGATTTATTTCATAAATGGAGTCAACAAAGTATGCACATTCTATGTCATAACGACTTTCTATAGTTTGCGCATGTGCAAACTATGCACATTCTACGTAATAACGACTTTCTATAGTTTGTGCATGTGTCCGGAAATAAGAAAAGCTTACTTCCCCCTTTTTTTAAATTCACAGCTTCTAGAAGGTTTAGATGAATTCTTAAAAAACACGAGTTTTTAGAAAATGTGATTTATTTCATAAATTGAATAAACAATGTTTGCATATTCTAAGTCATAACGACTTTCTATAGTTTGCGCATGCGTCCGGAAATAAGAAAAGTTTAATTCCCCCCGTTTTTTAAAATCACAGCTTCTAGAAGGTTTACATGATTTCTTAAAAAAAACGAGTTTTTAGAAAATTTGATTTATTTCATAAATGGAATCAACAAACTATGCACATTCTATGTCATAACGGCTTTCTATAGTTTGCGCATGCGCAAACTATTCACATTCTACGTGATAACTACTTTCTATAGTTTGCGCATGCGTCCGAAAATAAGAAAAGCTTACTTCCCCCCTTTTTCTAAATTCACAGCTTCTAGAAGGTTTAGATGAATTCTTAAAAAACACAAGTTTTTAGAAAATGTGATTTATTTCATAAATGGAATCAACAAACTATGCACATTCTACGTAATAATGACTTTCTATAGTTTGTGCATGCGTCCGGAAATAAGAAAAGCTTACTTCTGCCAGTTTTTTAAAATCACAGCTTGTAGAAGGTTTACATGATTTCTTAAAAAACACGAGTTTTTAGAAAATGTGATTTATATCATTAATGGAATCAACAAAGTATGCACATTCTATGTAATAAAAACTTTTTAAAGTTTCCCATGCGTCTGGAAATAAGAAAAGCTTACTTCCACAAGTTTTTTAAAATCACAGCTTCTAGAAGGTTTATATGATTTCTTAAAAAAAATGACTTTTTAGAAAATGTGATTAATTTCATAAATGGAATCAAGAAAGTATGCACATTCTATGTCATAACGACTTTCTATAGTTTGTGCATGCGTCCGGAAATATGAAAAGCTTACTTCCGCCAGGTTTTTAAAATCACCGCTTCTAGAAGGTTTACATGATTTTTTAATAAAGACGTGTTTTTAGAAAATGAGATTTATTTCATAAATGGAATCAAGAAAGTATGCACATTCTACGTCATAAAAACTTTCTATAGTTTGCGCATCCGTCCGGAAATAAGAAAAGCTTAATTCCCCCCGTTTTTTAAAATCACAACTTCTAGAAGGTTTACATGATGTCTTAAAAACATGAGTTTTTAGGAAATATGATTTATTTCATAAATGGAATCAACAAAGTATGCACATTCTACGTCATAATAACTTTCTATAGTTTGCGCATCCGTCCGGAAATAAGAAAAGCCTAATTCCCCCCGTTTTTTAAAATCACAACTTCTAGAAGGTTTACATGATGTCTTAAAAAACACGAGTTTTTAGGAAATATGATTTATTTCATAAATGGAATCAACAAAGTATACACATTCTATGTCATAACGACTTTCTATAGTTTGCGCATGCCTCCGGAAATAAGAAAAGCTTACTTCCCCCCTTTCCTTAAATTCACAACTTCTTGAAGGTTTAGACGAATTCTTAAAAAACATGATTTTTTAGAAAATGTGATTTATTTCATAAAGGGAATCAACAAACTAAGAACATTCTACGTAATAACGACTTTCTATAGTTTGCGCATGCGTCCGGAAATAAGAAAAGCTTCCTTTCGCCAGTTTTTTAAAACCACAGCTTCTAGAAGGTTTACATGATTTCTTAAAAAACACGAGTTTTTAGAAAATGTGATTTATTTCATAAATGGAATCAACAAAGTATGCACATTCTATATAATAACGAATTTCTAAAGTTTGCGCATGCGTCCGGAAATATGAAAAGCTTACTTCCGCCAGTTTTTTAAAATCACAGCGTCTAAAAGATTTACACGATTTCTTAAAAAGAACGAGTTTTTAGAAAATGTGATTTATTTCATAAATGGAATCAACAAAGTATGCACATTCTATATAATAACGACTTTCTAAAGTTTGCGCATGCGTCCGGAAATATGAAAAGCTTACTTCCGCCAGTTTTTTAAAATCACAGCTTCTAGAAGGTTTACATGATTTCTTAAAAAACATGAGTTTCTAGAAAATGCGATTTATTTCATAAATGGAATCAAAAAAGTATGCACATTCTATGTCATCATGAATTTCTATATTTTGCGCATGCGCAAACTATGCACATTCTACGTGATAACGATTTTCTATAGTTTGCACATTCGTCCGGAAATAAGAAAAGCTTACTTCCCCCCTTTTTTTAAATTCACAGCTTCTAGAAGGTTAAGATGAATTCTTAAAAGACACGAGTTTTTAGAAAATGTGATTTATTTCATAAATGGAATCAACAAACTAAGCACATTCTACGTAATAACGACTTTCTATAGTTTGCACATGCGTCCGGATATAAGAAAAGCTTCCTTTCGCCAGTTTTTTAAAACCACAGCTTCTAGAAGGTTTACATGATTTCTTAAAAAACACGAGTTTTTAAAAAATGTGATTTATTTCATAAATGGAATCAACAAAGTATGCACATTCTATATAATAACGACTTTCTAAAGTTTGTGCATGCGTCCGGAAATATGAAAAGCTTACTTCCGCGAGTTTTTTAAAATCACAGCTTCTAGAAGGTTTACATAATTTCCTAAAAAACACGAGTTTTTAAAAAATGTGATTTATTTCATAAATGGAATCAACAAAGTATGCACATTCTACGTAGTAACGACTTTCTATAGTTTGCGCATGCGTCCGGAAATAAGAAAAGCTTAATTCCCCCGTTTTTTAAAATCACATCTTCTAGAAGGTTTACATGATTTATTAAAAAACACGAGTTTTTAGAAAATGTGATTTATTTCATAAATGGAATCAACAAAGTATGCACATTCTACGTGATAACGAATTTCTATAGTTTGCGCATGCACAAACTATGCACATTCTACGTGATAACGACTTTCTATAGTTTGCGCATGTGTCCGGATATAAGAAAAGCTTACTTCCCCCCTTTTTTTAAATTCACAACTACTAGAAGGTTTAGATGAATTCTTAAAAAACATGAGTTTTTAGAAAATATGATTTATTTCATAAATGGAATGAACAAACTATGCACATTCTACGTAATAACGACTTTCTAAAGTTTGCGCATGCGTCCGGAAATATGAAAAGCTTACATCCGCCAGTTTTTTAAAATCACAACTTCTAGAAGGTTTACGTGATTTCTTAAAAAAAATGAGTTTTTATAAAATGTGATTTATTATATAAATGCAATCAACAAAGTTTGCACATTCTACGTCATAACGACTTTCTATAGTTTGCGCATGCGTCCAGAAATAAGAAAAGCTTAACTCCCCCCGTTTTTTAAAATCACAGCTTCTAGAAGGTTTACATGATTTGTTAAAAAAAACGAGTTTTTAGAAAATGTGATTCATTTCAGAAATGGAATCAACAAAGTATGCACATTCTATGTCATAACGACTTTCTATAGTTTGCGCATGCGCAAACTATGCACATTCTACGTGATAACGACTTTCTATAGTTTGCGCATGCGTCCGGAAATAAGAAAAGCTTACTTCCCCCCTTTTTTTAAATTCACAGCTTCTAGAAGGTTTAGATGAATTCTTAAAAAACACGAGTTTTTAGAAAATGTGATTTATTTCATAAATGGAATCAACAAAATATGCACATTCTACGTAATAACGACTTTCTATAGTTTGCGCCTACGTCCGGAAATAAGAAAAGCTTACTTCCGCCAGTTTTTTAAAACCACAGCTTCTAGAATGTTTACATAATTTCCTAAAAAACACGAGTTTTTAGAAAATGTGATTTATTTCATAAATGGAATCAACAAAGTATGCACATTCTATGTAATAACGACTTTCTAAAGTTTACGTATGCGTCCGGAAATATGAAAAGCTTACTTCCACCAGTTTTTTAAAATCACAGCTTCTAGAAGGTTTACATGATTTCTTAAAAAACACGAGTTTTTAGAAAATGTGATTTATTTAGTAAATTGAATCAACAAAGTATGCACATTCTACGTCATAACGACTTTCTATAGTTTGCGCATGCGTCTGGAAATAAGAAAAACTTAATTCCCCCCGTTTTTTAAAATCACAACTTCTAGAAGGTTTACAAGATTTCTTAAAAAATCCGAGTTTTTAGAAAATGTGATTTATTTCATAAATGGAATCAACAAAGTATACAGATTCTATGTCATAACAACTTTCTATAGTTTGCGCATGTGCAAACTATGCACGTTCTACGTAATAACGACTTTCTATAGTTCGCGCATGCGTCCAGAAATAAGAAAAGCTTACTTCCCCCCTTTTTTTAAATTCACAGCTTCTAGAAGGTTTAGATGAATTCTTAAAAAACACGAGTTTTTAGAAAGTGTGATTTATTTCATAGACGGAATCAACAAACTATGCACATTCTATGTAATAACGACTTTCTATAGTTTGGGTATGCGTCCGGAAACAAGAAAAGCTTACTTCCCACCTTTTTTTAAATTCACAGCTTCTAGAAGGTTTAGATGAATTCATAAAAAACACCAGTTTTTAGAAAAAGTGATTTATTTCATAAATGGAATCAACAAACTATGCACATTCTACGTAATAACGACTTTCTATAGTTTGCGCATGCGTCCGGAAATAAGAAAAGCTTACTTCCGCCAGTTTTTTAAAATCAGAGCTTCTAGAAGGTTTACATGATTTCTTAAAAAACACGAGTTTTTAGAAAATGTGATTTATTTCATAAATGGAATCAACAAAGTATGCACATTCTATGTAATAACGACTCTCTAAAGTTTGCGCATGCGTCCGGAAATAAGAAAAGCTTACTTCCGCCAGTTTTTTAAAATCACAGCTTCAAGAAGGTTTACATGATTTCTTAAAAAACATGAGTTTTTAGAAAATGTGATTTATTTCATAAATGGAATCAACAAACTATGCACATTCTACGTCATAACAACTTTCTATAGTTTGCGCATCCGTCCGGAAATAAGAAAAGCTTAATTCCCCCCGTTTTTTAAAATCACAACTTCTACAAGGTTTACATGATGTCTTAAAAAACACGAGTTCTTAGGAAATGTGATTTATTTCATAAATTGAATCAACAAAGTATGCACATTCTATGTCATAACGACTTTCTATAGTTTTCGCATGCGCAAACTATGCACATTCTACGTAATAACAACTTTTTATCGTTTGCGCATGCGTCCGGAAATAAGAAAAGCTTACTTCCCCCCTTTTTTTAAATTCACAGCTTCTAGAAGGTTTAGATGAACTCATAAAAAACACGAGTTTTTAGAAAATGTGATTTATTTCATAAATGGAATCAACAATGTATTCACATTCTATGTAATAACGACTTTCTAAAGTTTTCGCATGCGTCCGGAAATAAGAAAAGCTTACTTCCGCCAGTTTTTTAAAATCACAGCTTCTAGAAGGTTTACATGATTTCTTAAAAAACATAAGTTTTTAGAAAATGCGATTTATTTCATAAATGGAATCAACAAAGTATGCAAATTCTATGTCATAACGACTTTCTAAAGTTTGCGCATGCGTCCGGAAATAAGAAAAGCTTCCTTCCGCCAGTTTTTTAAAACCACATCTTCTAGAAGGTTTACATGATTTCTTAAAAAACATGAGTTTTTAGAAAATGTGGTTTATTTCATAAATGGAATCAACAAAGTATGCACATTCTATGTTATAACGACTTTCTAAAGTTTGCGCATACGTCCGGAAATAAGAAAAGCTTACTTCCGCCAGTTTTTTAAAATCACAGCTTCTAGAAGGTTTACATGATTTCTTAAAAAACACGAGGTTTTAGAAAATGTGATTTATTTCATAAATGGAATCAACAAACTATGCACATTCTACGTAATAACGACTTTCTATTGTTTGCGCATGCGCCTGGAAATAAGAAAAGCTTCCTTCCGCCAGTTTTTTGAAACCACATCTTATAGAAGGTTTACATGATTTCTTAAAAAACACGAGTTTTTAGAAAATGTGATTTATTTCATAAATGGAATCAACAAAGTATGCACATTCTATATAATAACGACTTTCTAAAGTTTGCGCATGCGTCCGGAAATATGAAAAGCATAATTCCGCCAGTTTTTTAAAATCACAGCTTCTAGAAGCTTTACATGATTTCCTAAAAAACACGAGTTTTTAGAAAATGTGATTTATTTCATAAATGGAATCAACAAAGTATGCACAATCTACGTAGTAACGACTTTCTATAGTTTCCGCATGCGTCTGGAAATATGAAAAGCTTACTTCCGCCAGTTTTTTAAAATCACAGCTTCTAGAAGGTTTACATGATTTCTTAAAAAACACGAGTTTTTAGAAAATGTGATTTATTTCATAAATGGGATCAACAAAGTATGCACATTCTATGTCATAACGACTTTCTATAGTTTGTGCATGCATCCGGAAATATGAAAAGCTTACTTCCGCCAGTTTTTTAAAATTACAGCTTCTAGAAGGTTTACCTGATTTCCTAAAAAACACGAGTTTTTAGAAAATGTGATGTATTTCATAAATGCAATCAGCAAAGTGTGCACATTCTATGTCATAACGACTTTCTAAAGTTTGTGCATGCATCCGGAAATATGAAAAGCTTACTTCCGCCAGGTTTTTAAAATCACAGCTTCTAGAAGGTTTACATGATTTCTTAAAAAACACGAGTTTTAAGAAAATGTGATTTATCTCATAAATGGAATCAACAAAGTATGCACATTCTACGTAATAACAACTTTCTAAAGTTTACGCATGCGTCCGGAAATAAGAAAAGCTTACTTCCGCCAGTTTTTTAAAATCACAGCTTCGATAAGGTTTACTTGATTTCTTAAAAAACACGAGTTTTTAGAAAATGTGAGTTATTTCATAAATGGAATCAACAATGTATTCACATTCTACGTAATAACGACTTTCTAAAGTTTGCGCAAGCGTCCGGAAATAAGAAAAGCTTACTTCCGCCAGTTTTTTAAAATCACAGCTTCAAGAAGGTTTACATGATTTCTTAAAAAACACGAGTTTTTAGAAAATGTGATGTATTTCATAAATGCAATCAGCAAAGTATGCACATTCTATGTCATAACGACTTTCTAAAGTTTGTGCATGCGTCCGGAAATATGAAAAGCTTACTTCCGCCAGTTTTTTAAAACCACAGCTTCTAGAAGGTTTACATGATTTCTTAAAAAACATGAGTTTTTAGAAAATGTGGTTTATTTCATAAATGGAATCAACAAAGTATGCACATTCTATGTAATAACGACTTTCTAAAGTTTACGCATGCGTCCGGAAATAAGAAAAGCTTACTTCCGCCAGTTTTTTAAGATCACAGCTTCGATAAGGTTTACTTGATTTCTTAAAAAACACGAGTTTTTAGAAAATGTGAGTTATTTCATAAATGGAATCAACAATGTATTCACATTCTATGTAATAACGACTTTCTAAAGTTTTCGCATGCGTCCGGAAATAAGAAAAGCTTACTTCCGCCAGTTTTTTAAAATCACAGCTTCTAGAAGGTTTATATGATTTCTTAAAAAACATGAGTTTTTAGAAAATATGATTTATTTCATAAATGGAATCAACAAAGTATGCAAATTCTATGTGATAACGACTTTCTAAAGTTTGCGCATGTGTCCGGAAATATGAAAAGCTTACTTCCGCCAGTTTTTTAAAATCACAGCTTCTAGAAGGTTTACATGATTTCTTAAAAAACACGAGTTTGTAGAAAATACGATTTATTTCATAAATGGAATCAACAAAGTATGCATATTCTATGTAATAACGACTTTCTAAAGTTTGCGCATGCATCCGGAAATAAGAAAAGCTTACTTCCACCAGTTTTTTAAAATCACAGCTTCTAGAAGGTTTACATGATTTCTTAAAAAACACGAGTTTTTAGAAAATGTCATTTATTTCATAAATGGAATCAACAAAGTATGGACATTCTATGTCATACCAACTTTCTATAGTTTTCGCATGCGCAAACTATGCACATTCTATGTAATAACGACTTTCTATAGTTTGCGCATGCGTCCGGAAATAAGAAAAGCTTACTTCCCCCCTTTTTTTAAATTCACGGCTTCTATAAGGTTTAGATGAATTCTTAAAAAACACGAGGTTTTAGAAAATGTGATTTATTTCATAAATAGAATCAACAAAGTATGCACATTCTACGTAGTAACGACTTTGTATAGTTTGTGCATGCGTCCGGAAATAAGAAAAGCTTACTTCCGCCAGTTTTTTAAAATCACAGCTTCTAGAAGGTTTACATGATTTCTTAAAAAACACGAGGTTTTAGAAAATGTGATTTATTTCATAAATGGAATCAACAAAGTATGCACATTCTACGTAGTAACGACTTTCTATAGTTTGCGCATGCGTCCGGAAATAAGAAAAGCTTACTTCCGCCAGTTTTTTAAAATCACAGCTTCTAGAAGGTTTACATGATTCTTAAAAAACACGAGTTTTTAGAAAATGTGATATATTTCATAAATGGAATCAACAAAGTATGCATATTCTATGTCATAATGACTTTCTAAAGTTTGCGCATGCGCAAACTATGCACATTCTACGTGATAACGACTTTCTATAGTTTGCGCATGAGTCCGGAAATAAGAAAAGCTTACTTCCCCCCTTTTTTTAAATTCACAGCTTCTAGAAGGTTTAGATGGATTATTAAAAAACACGAGGTTTTAGAAAATGTGATTTATTTCATAAATGGAATCAACAGACTATGCACATTCTACGTAATAACGACTTTCTATAATTTGCGCATGCATCTGGAAATAAGAAAAGCTTCATTCCGCCAGTTTTTAAAAACCACAGCTTCTAGAAGGTTTACATGATTTCTTAAAAAACATGAGTTTTTAGAAAATGGGATTTATTTCATAAATGGAATGAACAAAGTATGCACATTCTATGTAATAACGACCTTCTAAAGTTTGCGCATGCGTTCGGAAATATGAAAAGCCTACTTCCACCAGTTTTTTAAAATCACAGCTTCTAGAAGGTTTACATGATTTCTTAAAAAACACGTGTTTTTAGAAAATGTGATTTATTTCATAAATGGAATCAACAAACTATGCACATTCTATGTCATAACGACTTTCTATAGTTTGCGCAAGCGCAAACTTTCCACATTCTACGTATAACAACTTTCTATAGTTTGCGCATGCGTTCGGAAAAAGGAAAAGCTTACTTCCCCCCTTTTTTTAAATTCACAGCTTCTAGAAGGTTTAGATGAATTCTTAAAAAACACGAGTTTTTAGGAAATGTGATTTATTTCATAAATGGAATCAACAAAGTGTGCACATTCTACGTCATAACAACTTCCCATAGTTTGCGCATGCGTCCAGAAATAAGAAAAGCTTAATTCCCCCCGTTTTTTAAAATCACAGCTCCTAGAAGGTTTACATGATTTCTTAAAAAACACGAGTTTTTAGAAAATTTGATTTATTTCATAAATGGAATCAACAAACTATGCACATTCTTTGTAATAACGACTTTCTATAATTTGCACATGCGTCCGGAAATAAGAAAAGCTTCCTTCCGCTAGTTTTTTAAAACCACAGCTTCTAGAAGGTTTACATGATTTCTTAAAAAACACGAGTTTTTATAAAATGTGATTTATTTCATAAAATGAATCAACAAAGTATGCACATTCTATGTAATATCGACTTTCTAAAGTTTGCGTATGCGTCCGGAAATATGAAAAGCTTACTTCCGTAGTTTTTTAAAATCACAGCTTCTAGAAGGTTTACATGATTTCTTAAAAAACACGAGTTTTTAGAAAATGTGATTTATTTCATAAATGGAATCAACAAAGTATGCACATTCTACTTAGAAACAACTTTCTATAGTTTGCGCATGCGTCCGGAAATAAGAAAAGCTTACTTCCGCTAGTTTTTTAAAATCACAGCTTCGATAAGGTTTACATGATTTCTTAAAAAACGCGAGTTTTTAGAAAATGTGATTTATTTCATAAATGGAATCAACAATGTATTCACATTCTATGTAATAAAGACTTTCTAAAGTTTTCGCATGCGTCCGGAAATAAGAAAAGCTTACTTCCGCCAGTTTTTTAAAATCACAGCTTCTAGAAGGTGTACATGATTTCTTAAAAAAAACGAGTTTTTAGAAAATGTGATTTATTTCAAAGATGGAATCAACAAAGTATGCACATTCTATGTCATAACGAATCTCTAAAGTTTGCGCATGCGCAAACTATGCACATTCTACGTAATAACGACTTTCTATAGTTTGCGCATGCGTCCAGAAATAAGAAAAGCTTAATTCCCCCCTTTTTTTAAATTCAAAGCTTCTAGAAGGTTTAGATGAATTCTTAAAAAACACGAGTTTTTAGAAAATGTGATTTATTTCATAAATGGAATCAACAAAGTTTGCACATTGTACGTCATAACGACTTTCTATAGTTTGAACATGCGTCCGGAAATAAGAAAAGCTTAATTCCCTCCGTTTTTTAAAATCACAGCTTCTAGAAGGTTTACATGATTTATTAAAAAACACGAGTTTTTATAAAATGTGATTTATTTCATAAATGGAATCAACAAAGTATGCACAATCTATGTCATAACGCCTTTCTATAGTTTGCGCATGCGCAAACTATGCACATTCTACGTGATAACGACTTTCTATAGTTTGCGCATGCGTCCGGAAATAAGAAAAGCTTACTTCCCCCCTTTTTTTAAATTCACAGCTTCTAGAAGGTTTAGATGAATTCTTAAAAAACACGAGTTTTTAGAAAATATGATTTATTTCATAAATGGAATCAACAAACTATGCACATTCTACGTAATAACGACTTTCTAAAGTTTGCGAATGCGTTCGAAAATATGAAAAGCTTACTTATGCCAGTTTTTTAAAATCATAGCTTCTAGAAGGTTTACATGATTTCTTAAAAAAAATGAGTTTTTAGAAAATGTGATTTATTATATAAATGGAATCAACAAAGTTTGCACATTCTACGTCATAACGACTTTCTATAGTTTGCGCATGCATCCAGAAATAAGAAAAGCTTAACTCCCCCTGTTTTTTTAAATCACAGCTTCTAGAAGGTTTACAATATTTGTTAAAAAACACGAGTTTTTAGAAAATGTGATTTATTTCATAAATGGAGTCAACAAAGTATGCACATTCTATGTCATAACGACTTTCTATAGTTTGCGCATGCGCAAACTAAGCACATTCCACGTGATAACGACTTTCTATAGTTTGCGCATGCGTCCGGAAATAAGAAAAGCTTACTTCCCCCCTTTTTTTAAATTCACAGCGTCTAGAAGGTTTAGATGAATTCTTAAAAAACATGAGTCTTTAGAAAATGTGATTTATTTCATAAATGGAATCAACAAATTATGCACATTCTACGTAATAACGACTTTCTATATTTTTAGCATGCGTCCGGAAATAAGAAAAGCTTACTTCCGCCAGTTTTCTAAAACCACAGGTTCTAGAAGGTTTACATGATTTCCTAAAAAACACGAGTTTTGAGAAAATGTGATTTATTTCAGAAATGGAATCAACAAAGTATGCACATTCTATGTAATAACGACTTTTGAAAGTTTGCGCATGCGTCCGGAAATATGAAAAGCTTACTTCCGCCAGTTTTTTAAAATCACAGCTTCTAGAAGGTTTACATGATTTCTTTAAAAACACGAGTTTTTAGAAAATGTGATTTATTTCATAAATGGAATCAACAAAGTACGCACATTCTACGTCATAATGACTTTCTATAGTTTGCGCATGCGTCTGGAAATAAGAAAAGCTTAATTCCCCCCGTTTTTTAAAATCACAACTTCTAGAAGGTTTACATGATTTCTTAAAAAACACGAGTTTTTAGAAAATGTGATTATTTCATAAATGGAATCAACAAAGTATGCACATTCTATTTCATAACGACTTTCTAAAGTTTGCGCATGCGTCCGGAAATAAGAAAGGCTTACTTGCCCCCTTTTTTTAAATTCACAGCTTCTAGAAGGTTTAGATGAATTCTTAAAAAAAACGAGTTTTTAGAAGATGTGATTTATTTCATAAATGGAATCAACAAACTATGGACATTCTACGTAATAACGACTTTCTATAGTTTGGGCATGCGTCCGGAAACAAGAAAAGCTTACTTCCTCCCTTTTTTTAAATTCACAGCTTCTCTAAGGTTTAGGTGAATTCATAAAAAACACGAGTTTTTAGAAAATGTGATTTATTTCATAAATGGAATCAACAAAGTATGCACATTCTATGTAATAACGACTTTCTAAAGTTTGCGCATGCGTCCGGAAATATGAAAAGCTTACTTCTGCCAGTTTTTTAAAATCACAGCATCTAGAAGGTTTACATGATTTCCTAAAAAACACGAGTTTTTAGAAAATGTGATTTATTTCATAAATGGAATCAACAAAGTATGCACATTCTATGTCATAACGACTTTCTATAGTTTGTGCATGCGTCTGGAAATAAGAAAAGCTTCCTTCCGCCAGTTTTTTAAAACCACAGCTTCTAGAAGGTTTACATGATTTCCTAAAAAACACGAGTTTTTAGAAAATGTGATTTATTTCATAAATGGAATCAACAAAGTATGCATATTCTATGGAATAACGACTTTCTAAAGTTTGCGCATGCGTCCGGAAATAAGAAAAGCTTACTTCCGCTAGTTTTTTAAAATCATAGCTTCTAGAAGGTTTACATTATTTCTTAAAAAACACGAGTTTTTAGAAAATGTGATTTATTTCATACATGGAATACACAAAGTATGCATATTCTACGTCATAACAACTTTATATAGTTTGTGCATATGTCTAGAAATAAGAAAAGCTTAATTACCCCCGTTTTTTAAAATCACAACTTCTAGAAGGTTTACATGATGTCTTAAAAAACACGAGTTTTTAGGAAATGTGATTTATTTCGTAAATGGAATAACCAAAGTATGCACATTCTATGTCATAACGACTTTCTATAGCTTGTGGATGCGCAAACTATGCACATTCTACGTAATAACAACATTTTATAGTTTGCGCATGCGTCTGGAAATAAGAAAAGCTTACTTCCCCCCTTTTTTTAAATTCACAGCTTCTAGAAGGTTTAGATGAATTCTTAAAAAACACGAGTTTTTAGAAAATGTGATTTATTTCATAAATGGAATCAACAAAGTATGCACATTCTATGTCATAATAACTTTCTATAGTTTGCGCATGCATCATGGAATAACAAAAGCTTAATTCCCCCCGTTTTTTAAAATCACAGCTTGTAGAAGGTTTACTTGATTTCTTAAAAAACACGAGTTTTTAGAAAATGTGATTTATTTCATAAATGGAATCAACAAACTAAGCAGATTCTGTGTAATTATGACTTTCTATAGTTTGCGCATGCGTCCGGAAATAAGAAAAGCTTACTTCTGCCAGTTTTTTAAATTCACAGCTTCTAGAAGGTTTAGATGAATTCTTAAAAAACACGAGTTTTTAGAAAATGTGATTTATTTCATAAATGGAATCAAAAAAGTTTGCATATTCTACGTCATAACAACTTTCTATAGTTTGTGCATGCGTCCAGAAATAAGAAAAGCTTAATTCCCCCCGTTTTTTAAAATCACGGCTTCTAGAAGGTTTACATGATTTCTTAAAAAACACGAGTTTTTAGAAAATGTGATTTATTTCATAAATGGAATCAACAAAGTATGCACATTCTATGTCATAACGACTTTCTAAAGTTTGCGTATGCGTCCGGAAATATGAAAAGCTTACTTCCGCCAGTTCTTTAAAATCACAGCTTCCAGAAGGTTTACATGATTTGTTAAAAAACACGAGTTTTTAGAAAATATGATTTATTTCATAAATGGAATCAACAAAGTATGCACATTCTACGTCATAACGACTTTCTATAGTTTGCGCATGCGTGTGGAAATAAGAAAAGCTTAATTCCCCCCGTTTTTTAAAATCACAGCTTCTAGAAGGTTTACAAGATTTCTTAAAAAATTTGAGTTTTTAGAAAATGTGATTTATTTCATAAAAGGAATCAACAAAGTATGCACATTCTATGTCATAACGACTTTCTATAGTTTGCGCATGCACAAACTATGCACATTCTACGTAAAAACGACTTTCTATAGTTTGCGCATGCGTCCGGAAATAAGAAAACCTTACTTCCCCCCTTTTTTTAAATTCACACTTCTAGAAGGTTTAGATGAATTCTTAAAATACACGAGTTTTTAGAAAATGTGTTTTATTTCATAAATGGAATCAACTAAGTTTGCACATTCTACGTCATAACGCCTTTCAATAGTTTGCGCATGCGTCCGGAAATAAGAAACGCTTAATATCCCCTGTTTTTTAAAATCACAACTTCTAGAAGGTTTACATGATTTCTTAAAAACACGATGTTTTAGAAAATGTGATTTATTTCATAAATGGAATCAACAAAGTATGCACATTCTATGTAATAACGATTTTCTAAAGTTTGCGCATGCATCTGGAAATAAGAAAGGCTTACTTACGCCAGTTTTTTAAAATCACAGCTTGTAGAAGGTTTACATGATTTCTTAAAAAACATGACTTTTTAGAAAATGTGATTTATATCATAAATGGAATCAACAAAGTATGCACATTCTATGTAATAACGACTTTCTTAAGTTTGTGCATGCGTCCGGAAATAAGAAAAGCTTACTTCCCCAATTTTTTTAAAATCTGAGCATCTAGAAGGTTTACATGATTTCTTAAAAAACACGAGTTTTTAGAAAATGTGATTTACTTCATAAATGGAATCAACAAAGTATGCACATTCTATGTCATAACGACTTTCTATATTTTGCACATGCGCAAACTATGCACATTCTACGTAATAACGACTTTCTATAGTTTGCGCATGCGTCCGGAAATAAGAAAAGCTTACTTCCCCCCTTTTTTTAAATTCACAGCTTCTAGAAGGTTTAGATGAATTCTTAAAAAACACAAGTTTTTAGAAAATGTGATTTATTTCATAAATGGAATCAACAAAGTATACACATTCTACATAGTAACGACTTTCTATAGTTTGCGCATGAGTCCGGAAATAACAAAAGCTTACTTCCCCCCTTTTTTTAAATTCACAGCTTCTAGAAGGTTTAGATGAATTATTAAAAAACACGAGTTTTTAAAAAATGTGATTTATTTCATAAATGGAATCGAAAAACTATGCACATTCTTCGTAATAACGACTTTCTATAATTTGCGCATGAATCCGGAAATAAGAAAAGCTTTCTTCCGCCAGTTTTTAAAAACCACAGCTTCTAGAAGGTTTACATGATTTCTTAAAAAACATGAGTTTTTAGAATATGTGCTTTATTTCATAAATGGAATGAACAAAGTATGCACATTCTATGTAATAACGACTTTCTAAAGTTTGCGTATGCGTTCGGAAATATGAAAAGCTTACTTCCGCCATTTTTTTAAAATCATAGCTTCTAGAAGGTTTACATGATTTCTTAAAAAACACGTGTTTTTAGAAAATGTGATTTATTTCATAAATGGAATCAACAAAGTATGCACATTCTACGTCATAACAACATTCTATAGTTTTCCCATCCGTCCGGAAATAAGAAAAGCTTAATTCCCCTTGTTTTTTAAAATCACAACTTCTAGAAGGTTTAAATGATGTCTTAAAAAACACGAGTTTTTAGGAAATGTGATTTATTTCATAAATGGAATCAACAAAGTATGCACATTCTATGTCATAACGACTTTCTATAGTTTGCGCATGCGCAAACTATGCACATTCTATGTAATAACGACTTTCTATAGTTTGCGCATGCATCCAGAAATAAGAAAAGCTTACTTCCCCCCTTTTTTTAAATTCACAACTTCTAGAAGGTTTAGATGAATTCTTAAAAAACATGAGTTTTTAGAAAATGTGATTTATTTGATAAATGGAATCAACAAAGTTTGCACATTCTATGTCATAACGACTTTCTATAGTTTGCGCATGCGTCCGGAAATAAGAAAAGCTTACTTTCGCCAGTTTTTTAAAATCACAGCTTCTAGAAGGTTTACATGATTTCTTAAAAAACACGAGGTTTTAGAAAATGTGATTTATTTCATAAATGGAATCAACAAAGTATGCACATTCTACGTAGTAACGACTTTCTATAGTTTGCGCATGCGTCCGGAAATAAGAAAAGCTTACTTCCGCCAGTTTTTTAAAATCACAGCTTCTAGAAGGTTTACATGATTCTTAAAAAACACGAGTTTTTAGAAAATGTGATATATTTCATAAATGGAATCAACAAAGTATGCATATTCTATGTCATAATGACTTTCTAAAGTTTGCGCATGCGCAAACTATGCACATTCTACGTGATAACGACTTTCTATAGTTTGCGCATGAGTCCGGAAATAAGAAAAGCTTACTTTCCCCCTTTTTTTAAATTCACAGCTTCTAGAAGGTTTAGATGGATTATTAAAAAACACGAGGTTTTAGAAAATGTGATTTATTTCATAAATGGAATCAACAGACTATGCACATTCTACGTAATAACGACTTTCTATAATTTGCGCATGCATCTGGAAATAAGAAAAGCTTCATTCCGCCAGTTTTTAAAAACCACAGCTTCTAGAAGGTTTACATGATTTCTTAAAAAACATGAGTTTTTAGAAAATGGGATTTATTTCATAAATGGAATGAATAAAGTATGCACATTCTATGTAATAACGACCTTCTAAAGTTTGCGCATGCGTTCGGAAATATGAAAAGCCTACTTCCACCAGTTTTTTAAAATCACAGCTTCTAGAAGGTTTACATGATTTCTTAAAAAACACGTGTTTTTAGAAAATGTGATTTATTTCATAAATGGAATCAACAAACTATGCACATTCTATGTCATAACGACTTTCTATAGTTTGCGCAAGCGCAAACTTTCCACATTCTACGTATAACAACTTTCTATAGTTTGCGCATGCGTTCGGAAAAAGGAAAAGCTTACTTCCCCCCTTTTTTTAAATTCACAGCTTCTAGAAGGTTTAGATGAATTCTTAAAAAACACGAGTTTTTAGGAAATGTGATTTATTTCATAAATGGAATCAACAAAGTGTGCACATTCTACGTCATAACAACTTCCCATAGTTTGCGCATGCGTCCAGAAATAAGAAAAGCTTAATTCCCCCCGTTTTTTAAAATCACAGCTCCTAGAAGGTTTACATGATTTCTTAAAAAACACGAGTTTTTAGAAAATTTGATTTATTTCATAAATGGAATCAACAAACTATGCACATTCTTTGTAATAACGACTTTCTATAATTTGCACATGCGTCCGGAAATAAGAAAAGCTTCCTTCCGCTAGTTTTTTAAAACCACAGCTTCTAGAAGGTTTACATGATTTCTTAAAAAACACGAGTTTTTATAAAATGTGATTTATTTCATAAAATGAATCAACAAAGTATGCACATTCTATGTAATATCGACTTTCTAAAGTTTGCGTATGCGTCCGGAAATATGAAAAGCTTACTTCCGTAGTTTTTTAAAATCACAGCTTCTAGAAGGTTTACATGATTTCTTAAAAAACACGAGTTTTTAGAAAATGTGATTTATTTTATAAATGGAATCAACAAAGTATGCACATTCTACTTAGAAACAACTTTCTATAGTTTGCGCATGCGTCCGGAAATAAGAAAAGCTTACTTCCGCCAGTTTTTTAAAATCACAGCTTCGATAAGGTTTACATGATTTCTTAAAAAACGCGAGTTTTTAGAAAATGTGATTTATTTCATAAATGGAATCAACAATGTATTCACATTCTATGTAATAAAGACTTTCTAAAGTTTTCGCATGCGTCCGGAAATAAGAAAAGCTTACTTCCGCCAGTTTTTTAAAATCACAGCTTCTAGAAGGTGTACATGATTTCTTAAAAAAAACGAGTTTTTAGAAAATGTGATTTATTTCAAAGATGGAATCAACAAAGTATGCACATTCTATGTCATAACGAATCTCTAAAGTTTGCGCATGCGCAAACTATGCACATTCTACGTAATAACGACTTTCTATAGTTTGCGCATGCGTCCAGAAATAAGAAAAGCTTAATTCCCCCCTTTTTTTAAATTCAAAGCTTCTAGAAGGTTTAGATGAATTCTTAAAAAACACGAGTTTTTAGAAAATGTGATTTATTTCATAAATGGAATCAACAAAGTTTGCACATTCTACGTCATAACGACTTTCTATAGTTTGAACATGCGTCCGGAAATAAGAAAAGCTTAATTCCCTCCGTTTTTTAAAATCACAGCTTCTAGAAGGTTTACATGATTTATTAAAAAACACGAGTTTTTATAAAATGTGATTTATTTCATAAATGGAATCAACAAAGTATGCACAATCTATGTCATAACGCCTTTCTATAGTTTGCGCATGCGCAAACTATGCACATTCTAAGTGATAACGACTTTCTATAGTTTGCGCATGCGTCCGGAAATAAGAAAAGCTTACTTCCCCCCTTTTTTTAAATTCACATCTTCTAGAAGGTTTAGATGAATTCTTAAAAAACACGAGTTTTTAGAAAATATGATTTATTTCATAAATGGAATCAACAAACTATGCACATTCTACGTAATAACGACTTTCTAAAGTTTGCGAATGCGTTCGAAAATATGAAAAGCTTACTTCTGCCAGTTTTTTAAAATCATAGCTTCTAGAAGGTTTACATGATTTCTTAAAAAAAATGAGTTTTTAGAAAATGTGATTTATTATATAAATGGAATCAACAAAGTTTGCACATTCTACGTCATAACGACTTTCTATAGTTTGCGCATGCATCCAGAAATAAGAAAAGCTTAACTCCCCCTGTTTTTTTAAATCACAGCTTCTAGAAGGTTTACAATATTTGTTAAAAAACACGAGTTTTTAGAAAATGTGATTTATTTCATAAATGGAGTCAACAAAGTATGCACATTCTATGTCATAACGACTTTCTATAGTTTGCGCATGCGCAAACTAAGCACATTCCACGTGATAACGACTTTCTATAGTTTGCGCATGCGTCCGGAAATAAGAAAAGCTTACTTCCCCCCTTTTTTTAAATTCACAGCGTCTAGAAGGTTTAGATGAATTCTTAAAAAACATGAGTCTTTAGAAAATGTGATTTATTTCATAAATGGAATCAACAAATTATGCACATTCTACGTAATAACGACTTTCTATATTTTGAGCATGCGTCCGGAAATAAGAAAAGCTTACTTCCGCCAGTTTTCTAAAACCACAGGTTCTAGAAGGTTTACATGATTTCCTAAAAAACATGAGTTTTTAGAAAATGTGATTTATTTCAGAAATGGAATCAACAAAGTATGCACATTCTATGTAATAACGACTTTTGAAAGTTTGCGCATGCGTCCGGAAATATGAAAAGCTTACTTCCGCCAGTTTTTTAAAATCACAGCTTCTAGAAGGTTTACATGATTTCTTTAAAAACACGAGTTTTTAGAAAATGTGATTTATTTCATAAATGGAATCAACAAAGTACGCACATTCTACGTCATAATGACTTTCTATAGTTTGCGCATGCGTTTGGAAATAAGAAAAGCTTAATTCCCCCCGTTTTTTAAAATCACAACTTCTAGAAGGTTTACATGATTTCTTAAAAAACACGAGTTTTTAGAAAATGTGATTATTTCATAAATGGAATCAACAAAGTATGCACATTCTATTTCATAACGACTTTCTAAAGTTTGCGCATGCGTCCGGAAATAAGAAAGGCTTACTTGCCCCCTTTTTTTAAATTCACAGCTTCTAGAAGGTTTAGATGAATTCTTAAAAAAAATGAGTTTTTAGAAGATGTGATTTATTTCATAAATGGAATCAACAAACTATGGACATTCTACGTAATAACGACTTTCTATAGTTTGGGCATGCGTCCGGAAACAAGAAAAGCTTACTTCCCCCCTTTTTTTAAATTCACAGCTTCTCTAAGGTTTAGGTGAATTCATAAAAAACACGAGTTTTTAGAAAATGTGATTTATTTCATAAATGGAATCAACAAAGTATGCACATTCTATGTAATAACGACTTTCTAAAGTTTGCGCATGCGTCCGGAAATATGAAAAGCTTACTTCTGCCAGTTTTTTAAAATCACAGCATCTAGAAGGTTTACATGATTTCCTAAAAAACACGAGTTTTTAGAAAATGTGATTTATTTCATAAATGGAATCAACAAAGTATGCACATTCTATGTCATAACGACTTTCTATAGTTTGTGCATGCGTCTGGAAATAAGAAAAGCTTCCTTCCGCCAGTTTTTTAAAACCACAGCTTCTAGAAGGTTTACATGATTTCCTAAAAAACACGAGTTTTTAGAAAATGTGATTTATTTCATAAATGGAATCAACAAAGTATGCACATTCTATGTCATAATAACTTTCTATAGTTTGCGCATGCATCATGGAATAACAAAAGCTTAATTCCCCCCGTTTTTTAAAATCACAGCTTCTAGAAGGTTTACTTGATTTCTTAAAAAACACGAGTTTTTAGAAAATGTGATTTATTTCATAAATGGAATCAACAAACTAAGCAGATTCTGTGTAATTATGACTTTCTATAGTTTGCGCATGCGTCCGGAAATAAGAAAAGCTTACTTCTGCCAGTTTTTTAAAATCACAGCTTCTAGAAGGTTTACATGATTTCTCAAAAAACATGAGTTTTTAGAAAATGTGATTTATTTCATAAATGGAATCAGCAAAGTATGCACACTCTATGTCATAACGACTTTCTATAGTTTGCGCATGCGCAAACTATGCACATTCTACGTAATGAAGACTTTCTATAGTTTCCGCATAGGTCCGGAAATAGGAAAAGCTTACTTCCCCACTTTTTTTAAATTCACAGCTTCTAGAAGGTTTAGATGAATTCTTAAAAAACACGAGTTTTTAGAAAATGTGATTTATTTCATAAATGGAATCAAAAAAGTTTGCATATTCTACGTCATAACGACTTTCTATAGTTTGTGCATGCGTCCAGAAATAAGAAAAGCTTAATTCCCCCCGTTTTTTAAAATCACGGCTTCTAGAAGGTTTACATGATTTCTTAAAAAACACGAGTTTTTAGAAAATGTGATTTATTTCATAAATGGAATCAACAAAGTATGCACATTCTATGTCATAACGACTTTCTAAAGTTTGCGTATGCGTCCGGAAATATGAAAAGCTTACTTCCGCCAGTTCTTTAAAATCACAGCTTCCAGAAGGTTTACATGATTTGTTAAAAAACACGAGTTTTTAGAAAATATGATTTATTTCATAAATGGAATCAACAAAGTATGCACATTCTACGTCATAACGACTTTCTATAGTTTGCGCATGCGTGTGGAAATAAGAAAAGCTTAATTCCCCCCGTTTTTTAAAATCACAGCTTCTAGAAGGTTTACAAGATTTCTTAAAAAATTTGAGTTTTTAGAAAATGTGATTTATTTCATAAAAGGAATCAACAAAGTATGCACATTCTATGTCATAACGACTTTCTATAGTTTGCGCATGCACAAACTATGCACATTCTACGTAAAAACGACTTTCTATAGTTTGCGCATGCGTCCGGAAATAAGAAAACCTTACTTCCCCCCTTTTTTTAAATTCACACTTCTAGAAGGTTTAGATGAATTCTTAAAATACACGAGTTTTTAGAAAATTTGTTTTATTTCATAAATGGAATCAACTAAGTTTGCACATTCTACGTCATAACGACTTTCAATAGTTTGCGCATGCGTCCGGAAATAAGAAACGCTTAATATCCCCTGTTTTTTAAAATCACAACTTCTAGAAGGTTTACATGATTTCTTAAAAACACGATGTTTTAGAAAATGTGATTTATTTCATAAATGGAATCAACAAAGTATGCACATTCTATGTAATAACGATTTTCTAAAGTTTGCGCATGCATCTGGAAATAAGAAAGGCTTACTTACGCCAGTTTTTTAAAATCACAGCTTGTAGAAGGTTTACATGATTTCTTAAAAAACACGACTTTTTAGAAAATGTGATTTATATCATAAATGGAATCAACAAAGTATGCACATTCTATGTAATAACGACTTTCTTAAGTTTGTGCATGCGTCCGGAAATAAGAAAAGCTTACTTCCCCAATTTTTTTAAAATCTGAGCATCTAGAAGGTTTACATGATTTCTTAAAAAACACGAGTTTTTAGAAAATGTGATTTACTTCATAAATGGAATCAACAAAGTATGCACATTCTATGTCATAACGACTTTCTATATTTTGCACATGCGCAAACTATGCACATTCTACGTAATAACGACTTTCTATAGTTTGCGCATGCGTCCGGAAATAAGAAAAGCTTACTTCCCCCCTTTTTTTAAATTCACAGCTTCTAGAAGGTTTAGATGAATTCTTAAAAAACACAAGTTTTTAGAAAATGTGATTTATTTCATAAATGGAATCAACAAAGTATACACATTCTACATAGTAACGACTTTCTATAGTTTGCGCATGCGTCCGAAAATAAGAAAAGCTTACTTCCGCCAATTTTTTAAAATCACAGCTTCTAGAAGGTTTACATAATTTCTTAAAAAACACGAGTTTTTAGAAAATGTGATTTATTTCATAAATGGAATCAATAAAGTATGCATATTCTATGACATAACGACTTTCTAAAGTTTGCACATGCGCATACTATGCACATTCTACGTGATAACGACTTTCTATAGTTTGTGCATGCGTCCGGAAATAAGAAAAGCTTACTTCCCCCCGTTTTTTAAATTCACAGCTTCTAGAAGGTTTAGATGAATTCTTAAAAAACATGAGTTTTTAGAAAATGTGATTTATTTCATAAATGGAATCAACAAACTATGCACATTCTACGTAATAACAACTTTCTATAGTTTGGGCATGCGTCCGGAAACAAGAAAAGCTTACTTCCCCCCTTTTTTAAAAATCACAGCTTCTAGAAGGTTTAGATGAATTCATAAAAAACAAGAGTTTTTAGAAAATGTGATTTATTTCATAAATGGAATCAACAAACTATGCACATTCTACGTAATAACGACTTTCTATAGTTTGCGCATGCGTCCGGAAATAAGAAAAGCTTCCTTCCACCAGTTTTTAAAAACCACAGCTTCTAGAAGGTTTACATGATTTCTTAAAAAACACGAGATTTTAGAAAATGTGATTTATTTCATAAATGGAATCAACAAAGTATGCATATTCTATCTAATAACTACTTTCTAAAGTTTGCGCATGCATCCGGAAATATGAAAAGCTTACTTCCGCCAGTTTTTTAAAATCACAGCTTCTAGAAGGTTCACATGATTTCTTAAAAAACACGAGTTTTTAGAAAATGTGATTTATTTCATAAATGGAATCAACAAAGTATGCACATTCTACGTCATAACAACTTCCTATAGTTTGCGCACCCGTCCGAAAATAGGAAAAGCTGAATTCCCCCCGTTTTGTAAAATCACAACTTCTAGAAGGTTTACATGATGTCTTAAAAAACACGAGTTTTTAGGAAATGTGATTTATTTCATAAATGGAATCAACAAAGTATGCACATTCTATGTCATAACGACTTTCTATAGTTTGCGCATGCGCAAACTATGCACATTCTAAGTAATAACAACTTTTTATAGTTTGCGCATGCGTCCGGAAATAAGAAAAGCTTACTTCCCCCCTTTTTTTAAATTCACAGCTTCTAGAAGGTTTAGATGAATTCATAAAAAACAAGAGTTTTTAGAAAATGTGATTTATTTCATAAATGGAATCAACAAACTATGCACATTCTACGTAATAACGAATTTCTATAGTTTGCGCATGCATCCGGAGATAAGAAAAGCTTCCTTCCACGAGTTTTTAAAAACCACAGCTTCTAGAAGGTTTACATGATTTCTTAAAAAACACAAGATTTTAGAAAATGTGATTTATTTCATAAATGGAATCAACAAAGTATGCATATTCTATGTAATAACGACTTTCTAAAGTTTGCGCATGCATCCGGAAATATGAAAAGCTTACTTCCGCCAGTTTTTTAAAATCACAGCTTCTAGAAGGTTTACATGATTTCTTAAAAAACACGAGTTTTTAGAAAATGTGATTTATTTCATAAATGGAATCAACAAAGTATGCACATTCTACGTCATAACACCTTTCTATAGTTTTCTCATCCGTCCGAAAATAGGAAAAGTTTAATTCCCCCCATTTTTTAAAATCACAACTTCTAGAAGGTTTACATGATGTCTTAAAAAACACGAGTTTTTGCGAAATGTGATTTATTTCATAAATGGAATCAACAAAGTATGCACATTCTATGTCATAACGACTTTCTATAGTTTGCGCATGCGCAAACTATGCACATTCTACGTAATAACAACTTTTTATAGTTTGCGCATGCGTCCGGAAATAAGAAAAGCTTACTTCCCCCTTTTTTTAAATTCACAGCTTCTAGAAGGTTTAGATGAATTCATAAAAAACAAGAGTTTTTAGAAAATGTGATTGATTTCATAAATGGAATCAACAAACTATGCACATTCTACGTAATAACGACTTTCTATAGTTTGCGCATGCGTCCGGAAATAAGAAAAGCTTCCTTCCACGAGATTTTAAAAACCACAGCTTCTAGAAGGTTTACATGATTTCTTAAAAAACACGAGTTTTTAGAAAATGTGATTTATTTCATAAATGGAATCAACAAAGTATGCATATTCTATGTAATAACGACTTTCTAAAGTTTGCGCATGCGTTCAGAAATATGAAAAGCTTGATTGCGCCAGTTTTTTAAAATCACAGCTTCTAGCTTGTTTACAGGATTTCTTAAAAAACACGAGTTTTTAGAAAATGTGATTTATTTCATATATGGAATCAACAAAGTATGCACATTCTACGTCATAACAACTTTCTATGGTTTGCGCATCCGTCCGAAAATAGGAAAATCGTAATTCCCCCCGTTTTTTAAAATCACAACATCTAGAAGGTTTACATGATGTCTTAAAAAACACGAGTTTTTAGGAAATGTGATTTATTTCATAAATGGAATCAACAAAGTATGCACATTCTATGTCATAACGACTTTCTATATTTTGCGCATGCGCAAACTATTCACATTCTACGTAATAACGACTTTCTATAGTTTGCACAAGCGTCCGGAAATAAGAAAAGCTTACTTCCCCCCTTTTTTTAAATTCACAGCTTCTAGAAGGTTTAGATGAATTCTTAAAAAACACGAGTTTTTAGAAAATGTGATTTATTTCATAAATGGAATCAACAAAGTATGCACATTCTACATAGTAACGACTTTCTATAGTTTGCGCATGCGTCCGGAAATAAGAAAAGCTTAATTTCCCCCGTATTTTAAAATCACAGCTTCTAGAAGGTTTACATGATTTCTTAAAAAACACGAGTTTTTAGAAAATGTGATTTATTTCATAAATGGAATCAACAAACTAAGCACATTCTACGTAATAACGACTTTCTATAGTTTGCCCATGCGTCCGGAAATAGGAAAAGCTTGCTTCCGCCAGTTTTTTAAAACCACAACTTCTAGAAGGTTTACATGATTTCTTAAGAAACACGAGTTTTTAGAAAATGTGATTTATTTCATAAATGGAATCAACAAAGTATGCACATTCTACGTAGTAACGACTTTCTATAGTTTGCGCATGCGTCCGGAAATAAGAAAAGCTTACTTCCGCCATTTTTTTTAAATCACAACTTCTAGAAGGTTTACATGATTTCTCAAAAAACACGAGTTTTTAGAAAATGTGATTTATTTCATAAATGGAATCAACAAAGTATGCATATTCTATGTAATAACGACTTTCTAAAGTTTGCGCATGCATCCGGAAATAAGAAAAGCTTACTTCCGCCAGTTTTTTAAAATCACAGATTCTAGAAGGTTTACATAATTTCTTAAAAAACACGACTTTTTAGAAAATGTGATTTATTTCATAAATGGAATCAACAAAGTATGCACATTATATGTAGTAACGACTTTCTATAATTTGCGCATGCGTCCGGAAATAAGAAAAGCTTACTTCCGCCAGTTTTTTAAAATCACAGCTTCTAGAAGGTTTACATGATTTCTTAAAAAACACGAGTTTTTAGAAAATGTGATTTATTTCATAAATGGAATCAACAAAGTATGCACAATCTATGTCATAACGCCTTTCTATAGTTTGCGCATGCGCAAACTATGCACATTCTACGTGATAACGACTTTCTATAGTTTGCGCATGCGTCCGGAAATAAGAAAAGCTTACTTCCGCCAGTTTTTTAAAACCACAGCTTCTAGAAGGTTTACACGATTTATTAAAAAACACGAGTTTTTAGAAAATGTGTTTTATTTCATAAAAGGAATCAACAAAGTATGCACATTCTATCTAATAACGACTTTCTAAAGTCTGCGCAAGCGTCCGGAAATATGAAAAGCTTACTTCCGCCAAGTTTTTAAAATCACGGCTTCTAGAAGGTTTACATGATTTCTTAAAAAACATGAGTTTTTAGAAAATGTGATTTATTTCATAAATGGAATCCACAAAGTTTGCACATTCTACGTCATAACGACTCTCTATTGTTTGCGCATATGTCCAGAAATAAGAAAAGCTTAATTTCACCCGTTTTTTAAAATCACAGCATCTAGAAGGTTTACATGATTTGTTAAAAAACATGAGTTTTTAGAAAATGTGATTTATTTCATAAATGGAATCAACAAAGTATGCACATTCTATGTCATAACGACTTTCTATAGTTTGCGCATGCGCAAACTATGAACATTCTACATGATAACGACTTTCTATAGTTTGCGCATGCATCCGGAAATAAGAAAAGCTTACTTCCCCTCTTTTTTTAAATTCACGGCTTCTAGAAGGTTTAGATGAATTCTTAAAAAACATGAGGTTTTAGAAAAGGTGATTTATTTCATAAATGGAATCAACAAACTATGCACATTCTACGTAATAACGACTTTCTATAGTTTCCGCATGCGTCCGGAAATAAGAAAAGCTTACTTCCGCCAATTTTTAAAAAACACAGCTTCTAGAAGGTTTACATGATTTCCTAAAAAACGCGATTTTTTAGAAAATGTGATTAATTTCATAAATGGAATCTATAAAGTAAGCACATTGTATGTAAAAACGACTTTCTAAAGTTTGCGTATGCGTCTGGAAATATGAAAAGCTTACTTCCGCCAGTTTTTTACAATCACAACTTCTAGAAGGTTTACATGATTTGATAAAAAACACGAGTTTTTAGAAAATATGATTTATTTCATAAATGGAATCAACAAACTATGCACATTCTACATCATAACGACTTTCTATAGTTTGCGCATGCGTGTGGAAATAAGAAAAGATTAATTCCCCCCGTTTCTTAAAATCACAGCTTCTAGAAGGTTTACAAGATTTCTTAAAAAATTTGAGTTTTTAGAAAATGTGATTTATTTCATAAAAGGAATCAACAAAGTATGCAAATTCTTTGTCATAACGACTTTCTATAGTTTGCGCATGCGCAAACTATGCACATTCTACGTAATAACGACTTCCTATAGTTTGTGCATGCGTCCGGAAATAAGAAAACGTTACTTCCGCCCTTTTTTTAAATTCACAGCTTCTAGAAGGTTTAGATGAATTCTTAAAATACTCGAGTTTTTAGAAAATGTGTTTTATTTCATAAATGGAATCTACAAAGTTTGCACATTCTACGTCATAACGACTTTCTACAGTTTGCGCATGCGTCCCGAAATAAGAAAAGCTTAATTCCCCCCGTTTTTTAAAATCAAAGCTTCTAGAAGGTTTACATGATTTCTTAAAAAACACGGGGTTTTAGAAAATGTGATTTATTTCATAAATGGAATCAACAAAGTATGCACATTCTATGTAATAACGACTTTCTAAAGTTTGCGCATGCATCCGGAAATAAGAAAAGCTTACTTCCGCCAGTTTTTTAAAATCACAGCTTGTAGAAGGTTTACATGATTTCTTAAAAAACACGAATTTTTAGAAAATGTGATTTATATCATAAATGGAATCAACAAAGTATGCACATTCTATGTAATAACGACTTTCTTAAGTTTGTGCATGCATCCGGAAATAAGAAAAGCTTACTTCCGCAAGTATTTTAAAATCACAGCTTCTAGAAGGTTTACATGATTTCTTGAAAAACACGAGTTTTTAGAAAATGTGATTTACTTCATAAATGGAATCAACAACGTATGCACATTCTATCTCATAACGACTTTCTATATTTTGCGCATGCGCAAACTATGCACATTCTACGTAATAACGACTTTCTATAGTTTGCGCATGCGTCCGGAAATAAGAAAAGCTTACTTCCCCCCTTTTTTTAAATTCACAGCTTCTAGAAGGTTTAGATGAATTCATAAAAAACACGAGTTTTTAGAAAATGTGATTTATTTCATAAATGGAATCAACAAAGTATGCACATTCTATGTAATAACGACTTTCTAAAGTATGCGCATGCGTCCGGAAATAAGAAAAGCTTACTTCCGCTAGTTTTTTAAAATCACAGCTTCTAGAAGGTTTACATGATTTCTTAAAAAACACGAGTTTTTAGAAAATGTGATTTATTTCATAAATGGAATCAACAAAGTATGCACATTCTATGTAATAACGACTTTCTAAAGCTTGCGCATGCATCCAGAAATAAGAAAAGCTTACTTCCGCCAGTTTTTTAAAATCACAGCTTCTAGAAGGTTTACATAAAATCTTAAAAAACACGAGTTTTTAGAAAATCTGATTTATTTAATAAATGGAATCAACAAAGTATGCACATTCTAGGTAGTAACGACTTTGTATAATTTGCGCATGCGTCCGGAAATAGGAAAAGCTTACTTCCGCCAGTTTTTTAAAATCACAGCTTCTAGAAGGTTTACATGATTTCTTAAAAAACACGAGTTTTTAGAAAATGTGATTTATTTCATAAATGGAATCAACAAAGTATGCACATTCTATGTAATAACGACTTTCTAAAGTTTGCGCATGCGTCCGGAAATAAGAAAAGCTTACTTCCGCCAGTTTTCTAAAATCACAGCTTCTAGAAGGTTTACATGATTTCTTAAAAAACACGCGTTTATAGAAAATGTGATTTATTTCATAAATGGAATCAACAAAGTATGCACATTCTATGTAATAACGACTTTCTAAATTTTGCGCATGCGTCCGGAAATAAGAAAAGCTTACTTCCGCAAGCTTTTTAAAATCACAGCTTTTAGAAGGTTTACATGATTTCATAAAAAACACGAGTTTTTAGAAAATGTTATTTATTTCATAAATTGAATCAACAAAGTATGCAAATTCTATGTCTTAACGAATTTCTATAGTTTGCGCATGCGTCTGGAAATAAGAAAAGCTTACTTCCCCCCTTTTTTTAAATTCACAGCTTCTAGAAGGTTTAGATGAATTCTTAAAAAACACAAGTTTTTAGAAAATGTGATTGATTTCATAAATGGAATCAACAAAGTATGCACATTCTACATAGTAGCGACTTTCTATAGTTTGCGCATGCGTCCGGAAATAAGAAAAGCTTACTTCCGCCAATTTTTTAAAATCACAGCTTATAGAAGGTTTACATAATTTCTTAAAAAACACGAGTTTTTAGAAAATGTGATTTATTTCATAAATGGAATCAAGAAAGTATGCACATTCTATGTCATAACGACTTTCTAATGTTTGCGCATACGCTTACTATGCACATTCTACGTGATAACGACTTTCTATAGTTTGCGCATGCGTCCAGAAATAAGAAGAGCTTACTTCCCCCCTTTTTTTAAATTCACAGCTTCTAGAAGGTTTAGATGAATTCTTAAAAAACATGAGTTTTTAGAAAATGTGATTTATTTCATAAATGGAATCAACAAACTATGCACATTCTATGTAATAACAACTTTCTATAGTTTGGGCATGCGCCCGGAAACAAGAAAAGCTTACTTCCCCCCTTTTTTTAAATTCACAGCTTCTGGAAGGTTTAGATGAATTCATAAAAAACAAGAGTTTTTAGAAAATGTGATTTATTTCATAAATGGAATCAACAAACTATGCACATTCTACGTAATAACGACTTTCTATAGTTTGCGCATGCGTCCGGAAATAAGAAAAGCTTCCTTCCACCAGTTTTTAAAAACCACAGCTTCTAGAAGGTTTACATGATTTCTTAAAAAACACGAGTTTTTAGAAAATGTGATTTATTTCATAAATGGAATCAACAAAGTATGCATATTCTATGTAATAACGACTTTCTAAAGTTTGCGCATGAGTCCGGAAATATGAAAAGCTTACTTCTGCTAGTTTTTTAAAATCAGAGCTTCTAGAAGGTTTACATGATTTCTTAAAAAACACGAGTTTTTAGAAAATGTGACTTATTTCATAAATGCAATCAACAAAGTATGCACATTCTACGTCATAACAACTTTCTATAGTTTGTGCATCCGTCCGAAAATAGGAAAAGCTTAATTCCCCCCGTTTTTTAAAATCACAACATCTAGAAGGTTTACATGATGTCTTAAAAAACACGAGTTTTTAGGAAATGTGATTTATTTCATAAATGGAATCAACAAAGTATGCACATTCTTTGTCATAACGAGTTTCTATAGTTTGCGCATGTGCAGACTATGCACATTCTACGTCATAACAACTTTTTATAGTTTGCGCATGCGTCCGGAAATAAGAAAAGCTTACTTCCCCCCTTTTTTTAAATTCACAGCTTCTAGAAGGTTTAGATGAATTCTTAAAAAACACGAGTTTTTAGAAAATGTGATTTATTTCATAAATACTATCAATAAAGTATGCACATTCTACGTCATAACAACTTTCTATAGTTTGTGCATGCGCCCGGAAATAAGAAAAGCTTGCTTCCCCCCTTTTTTTAAATTCACAGCTTCTAAAAGGTTTACATGATTTCGTAAAAAACACAAGTTTTTAGAAAATGTGATTTATTTCATAAATGGAATCAACAAACTAAGCACATTCTACGTAAAAACGACTTTCTATAGTTTGCGCATGCGTCCGAAAATAAGAAAAGCTTGCTTCCGCCAGTTTTTTAAAACCACAGCTTCTAGAAGGTTTACATGATTTCTTAAAAAACAGGAGTTTTTAGAAAATGTGATTTATTTCATAAATGGAATCAACAAAGTATGCACATTCTACGTAGTAACGACTTTCTATAGTTTCACATGCGTCCGGAAATAAGAAAAGCTTACTTCCGCCAGTTTTTTAAAATCACAATTTCTAGAAGGTTTACATGATTTCTCAAAAAACACGAGTTTTTAGAAAATGTGATTTATTTCATAAATGGAATCAACAAAGTATGCACATTCTATGTAATATCGACTTTCTAAAGTTTGCGCATGCATCCGGAAATAAGAAAAGCTTACTTCCACCAGTTTTTTAAAATCACAGCTTCTAGAAGGTTTACATAAAATCTTATAAAACACGAGTTTTTAGAAAATCTGATTTATTTCATAAATGGAATCAACAAAGTATGCACATTCTAGGTAGTAACGACTTTCTATAATTTGCGCATGCGTCCGGAAATAAGAAAAGCTTACTTCCGCCAGTTTTTTAAAATCACAGTTTCTAGAAGGTTTACATGATTTCTTAAAAAACATGAGTTTTTAGAAAATGTGATTTATTTCATAAATGGAATCAACAAAGTATGCACATTCTATGTAATAACGACTTTCTAAAGTTTGCGCATGCGTCCGGAAATAAGAAAAGCTTACTTCCGCCAGTTTTTTAAAATCACAGCTTCTAGAAGGTTTACATGATTTCTTAAAAAACACGAGTTTTTAGAAAATGTGATTTATTTCATAAATGGAATCAACAAAGTATGCACATTCTATGTAATAACGAGTTTCTAAAGTTTGCGCATTCGTCTGGAAATAAGAAAAGCTTACTTCCGCAAGTTTTTTAAAATCACAGCTTCTAGAAGGTTTACATGATTTCTTAAAAAACACAAGTTTTTAGAAAATGTGATTTATTTCATAAATGGAATCAACAAAGTATGCACATTCTATATCATAACGACTTTCTATATTTTGTGCATGCGCAAACTATGCACATTCTACGTAATAACGACTTTCTATAGTTTGCGCATGCGTCCGGAAATAAGAAAAGCTTACTTCCCCCCTTTTTTAAATTCACAGCTTCTAGAAGGTTTAGATGAATTCTTAAAAAACACAAGTTTTTAGAAAATGTGATTTATTTCATAAATGGAATCAACAAAGTATGCACATTCTATGTCATAACGACTTTCTAAAGTTTGCGCATGCGCATACTATGCACATTCTACGTGATAGCGACTTTCTATAGTTTGCGCATGCGTCCGGAAATAAGAAAAGCTTAATTCCCCCCATATTTTAAAATTACAGCTTCTAGAAGGTTTACATGATTTCTTAAAAAACACGAGGTTTTAGAAAATGTGATTTATTTCATAAATGGAATCAACAAAGTATGGACATTCTATGTAATAACGACTTTCTAAAGTTTGCGCATGCGTCCGCAAATAAGAAAAGCTTACTTCAGCCAGTTTTTTAAAATCACAGCTTCTAGAAGGTTTACATGATTTCTTAAAAAACATGAGTTTTTAGAAAATGTGATTTATTTCATAAATGGAATCAACAAAGTATGCACATTCTACATCATAACGACTTTCTATAGTTTGCGCACGCATCCAGAAATAAGAAAAGGTTAATTCCCCCCGTTTTTTAAAATCACAGCTTCTTGAAGGTTTACATGATTTCTTAAAAAACATGAGTTTTTAGAAAATGTGATTTATTTCATAAATGGAATCAACAAAGTATGCACATTCTACATAGTAACGACTTTCTATAGTTTGCGCATGCGTCCGGAAATAAGAAAAGCTTACTTCCGCTAGTTTTTTAAAATCACAGCTTCTAGAAGGTTTACATGATTTCTTAAAAAACACGAGTTTTTACAAAATGTGATTTATTTCATAAATGGAATGAACAAAGTATGCACATTCTATGTAATAACGACTTTCTAAAGTTTGCGCATGCGTCCGGAAATAAGAAAAGATTACTTCCGCCAGTTTTTTAAAATCACAGCTTCTAGAAGGTTTACATGATTTCTTAAAAAACACGAGTTTTTAGAAAATGTGATTTATTTCAAAAATGGAATCAACAAAGTATGCACATTCTATGTCATAACGACTTTCTATAGTTTGTGCATGTGCAAACTATGCACATTCTACGTAATAACGACTTTCTATAGTTTGCGCATGCATCCGGAAATAAGAAAAGCTTACTTCCCCCCTTTTTTTAAATTCACAGCTTCTAGAAGGTTTAGATGAATTCTTAAAAAACACAAGTTTTTAGAAAATGTGATTTATTTCATAAATGGAATCAACAAAGTATGCACATTCTATGTCATAACGACTTTCTAAAGTTTGCGCATGCGCATACTATGCACATTCTACGTGATAGCGACTTTCTATAGTTTGCGCATCCGTCCAGAAATAAGAAAAGTTTACTTCCCCCCTTTTTTTAAATTCACAGCTTCTAGGAGGTTTAGATGAATTCTTAAAAAACACGAGTTTTTAGAAAATGTGATTTATTTCATAAATGGAATCAACAAAGTATGCACATTCTACGTAATAACAACTTTCTATAGTTTGGGCATGCGTCCGGAAACAAGAAAAGCTTAATTCCCCCCTTTTTTTAAATTCACAGCTTCTAGAAGGTTTAGATGAATTCATAAAAACAAGAGTTTTTAGAAAATGTGATTTATTTCATAAATGGAATCAACAAACTATGCACATTCTACGTAATAACGACTTTCTATAGTTTGCGCATACGTCCGGAAATAAGAAAAGCTTACTTCCGCCAGTTTTTAAAAAACACAGCTTCTAGAAGGTTTACATGATTTCCTAAAAAACGCGATTTTTTAGAAAATGTGATTTATTTCATAAATGGAATCAACAAAGTATGCACATTCTATGTAATAACGACTTTCTAAAGTTTGCGTATGCGTCCAGAAATATGAAAAGCTTACTTCTGCCAGTTTTTTAAAATCACAGCTTCTAGAAGGTTTACATGATTTGTTAAAAAACACGAGTTTTTAGAAAATCTGATTTATTTCATAAATGGAATCAACAAAGTATGCACATTCTACGTCATGACGACTTTCTATAGTTTGCGCATGCATGTGGAAATAAGAAAAGCTTAATTCCCCCCGTTTTTTAAAATCACAGCTTCTAGAAAGTTTACAAGATTTCTTAAAAAATTTGAGTTTTTAGAAAATGTGATTTATTTAATAAAAGGAGTCAACAAAGTATGCACATTCTATGTCATAACGACTTTCTATAGTTTGCGCATGCGCAAACTATGCAGATTCTACGTAATAACGACTTTTATAGTTTGCGCATGCGTCCGGAAATAAGAAAACCTTACTTCCCCCCTTTTTTTAAATTCACAGCTTCTAGAAGGTTTAGATGAATTCTTAAACTACACGAGTTTTTAGAAAATGTGTTTTATTTCATAAATGGAATCAACAAAGTTTGCACATTCTACGTTATAACGACTTTCTATAGTTTGCGCATGCGTCCGGAAATAAGAAAAGCTTAATTCCCCCCGTTTTTTAAAATCACAGCTTCTAGAAGGTTTACATGATTTCTTAAAAAACACGAGGTTTTAGAAAATGTGATTTATTTCATAAATGGAATCAACAGAGTATGCACATTCTATGTAATAACGACTTTCTAAAGTTTGCACATGCGCATACTATGCACATTCTACGTTATAACGACTATCTATAATTTGCGCATGCGTCCGGAAATAAGAAATGCTTACTTCCCCCCTTTTTTTAAATTCACAGCTTCTAGAAGGTTTAGATGAATTCTTAAAAAACACGAGTTTTTAGAAAATGTGATTTATTTCTTAAATGGAATCAACAAAGTATACACATGCTACGTAATAACAACTTTCTATAGTTTGGGCATGCGTCCGAAAACATGAAAAGCTTACTTCCCCCCTTTTTTTAAATTCACAGCTTCTAGAAGGTTTAGATGAATTCTTAAAAAACACGAGTTTTTTGAAAATGTGATTTATTTCATAAATGGAATCAACAAAGTATGCAATTTCTATGTAATAACATCTCTCTATAGTTTGTGCATGCGTCCGGAAATAAGAAAAGCTTAATTCCCCCCATATTTTAAAATTACAGCTTCTAGAAGGTTTACATGATTTCTTAAAAAACACGAGGTTTTAGAAAATGTGATTTATTTCATAAATGGAATCAACAAAGTATGGACATTCTATGTAATAACGACTTTCTAAAGTTTGCGCATGCGTCCGCAAATAAGAAAAGCTTACTTCAGCCAGTTTTTTAAAATCACAGCTTCTAGAAGGTTTACATGATTTCTTAAAAAACATGAGTTTTTAGAAAATGTGATTTATTTCATAAATGGAATCAACAAAGTATGCACATTCTACATCATAACGACTTTCTATAGTTTGCGCACACATCCAGAAATAAGAAAAGGTTAATTCCCCCCCGTTTTTTAAAATCACAGCTTCTTGAAGGTTTACATGATTTCTTAAAAAACACGAGTTTTTAGAAAATGTGATTTATTTCATAAATGGAATCAACAAAGTATGCACATTCTACATAGTAACGACTTTCTATAGTTTGCGCATGCGTCCGGAAATAAGAAAAGCTTACTTCCGCTAGTTTTTTAAAATCACAGCTTCTAGAAGGTTTACATGATTTCTTAAAAAACACGAGTTTTTACAAAATGTGATTTATTTCATAAATGGAATGAACAAAGTATGCACATTCTATGTAATAACGACTTTCTAAAGTTTGCGCATGCGTCCGGAAATAAGAAAAGATTACTTCCGCCAGTTTTTTAAAATCACAGCTTCTAGAAGGTTTACATGATATCTTAAAAAACACGAGTTTTAGAAAATGTGATTTATTTCAAAAATGGAATCAACAAAGTATGCACATTCTATGTCATAACGAATTTCTATAGTTTGTGCATGTGCAAACTATGCACATTCTATGTAATAACGACTTTCTATAGTTTGCGCATGCATCCGGAAATAAGAAAAGCTTACTTCCCCCCTTTTTTTAAATTCACAGCTTCTAGAAGGTTTAGATGAATTCTTAAAATACACGAGTTTTTAGAAAATGTGATTTATTTCATAAATGGAATCAACAAAGTTTGCACATTCTATGTCATAACGACTTTCTATAGTTTGCGCATGCGTCCGGAAATAAGAAAAGCTTAATTCCCCCCGTTTTTTAAAATCACAGCTTCTAGAAGGTTTACATGATTTCTTAAAAAACATGAGGTTTTAGAAAATGTGATTTATTTCATAAATGGAATGAACAAAGTATGCACATTCTATGTAATAACGACTTTCTAAAGTTTGCGCATGCGTCCGGAAATAAGAAAAGCTTACTTCCGCCAGTTTTTTAAAATCACAACTTGTAGAAGGTTTACATGATTTCTTAAAAAACATGAGTTTTTAGAAAATGTGATTTACATCATAAATTTAATCAACAAAGTATGCACATTCTATGTAATAACGACTTTCTGAAGTTTGTGCATGCGTCCGGAAATAAGAAAAGCTTACTTCCGCAAGTTTTTTAAAATCACAGCTTCTAGAAGGTTTACATGATTTCTTAAAAAACACGAGTTTTTAGAAAATGTGATTTATTTCATAAATGGAATCAACAAAGTATGCACATTCTATGTCATAACGACTTTCTATATTTTGTGCATGCACAAACTATGCACATTGTACGTAATAACGACTTTCTATAGTTTGCGCATGCGTCCGGAAATAAGAAAAGCTTACTTCCCCCCTTTTTTAAAATTCATAGCTTCTAGAAGGTTTAGATGAATTCTTAAAAAACACAAGTTTTTAGAAAATGTGATTTATTTCGTAAATGGAATCAACAAAGTATGCACATTCTATGTCATAACGACTTTCTATATTTTGCGCATGTGCAAACTATGCACATTCTACGTAATAACGACTTTCTATAGTTTGCGCATGCATCCGGAAATAAGAAAAGCTTACTTCCCCCCTTTTTTTAAATTCACAGTTTCTAGAAGGTTTAGATGAATTCTTAAAAAACACGAGTTTTTAGAAAATGTGATTTATTTCATAAATGGAATCAACAAAGTATGCACATTCTACCTCATAACAACTTTCTATAGTTTGCGCATGCGTCCGGAAATAAGAAAAGCTTAATTCCCCCGTATTTTAAAATCACAGCTTCTAGAAGGTTTACATGATTTCTTAAAAAACACGACTTTTTAGAAAATGTGATTTATTTCATAAATGGAATCAACAAATGTTGTGAGAAAATCTCCCTACGGATAGGTAGATATCCCCTTGGATTAGAAAAGGCCCCTAGTTGCCTACCCAAGACAGAGATGAAACAAATAGACACTATAGTCCTCCTAGATCTAGCTCACACATCAGCTAACAAGCTATGGAAATACAAAGCAAGTAGATGGCATACCTTACTTTGATGGTTGTCCTGCTTCTCCTAAGTTGCTAGAGATCCAGCCTTTGATTATGGACTTATGAACCTGTTCACAAAGGAAACACAACACCTTCTCCAACGCAATATATGTATGAACAAAGATCTAACTATATAAATAGAGACAATTTCATGCATTCATCATTAAAGACATGAAAATGAGAGGAATAGGCTAAGTTATATTAATGATAAGAAAGCCAAAAGAAGTTGATTACAATGTTATACCTTGATGTCCAAAGTAGTAGCACCTCCTTCCAAGCTCTCCAACATCAGACTTGCAAGACTCATAGGATCATAGGTTTAGTGTTTCCAAGATCACCCCCCATAGCTCATGGATGGCTCTCTTAAGTAGGATTTGGGAGGCCAACCACTAAGAGGAGATTATGGATCTAAGTGAATAATATGTGGATCAAAGATCTAAATCATGCCAAAGAGGGAAAGTGAGATGGGATTCGAAGGGGTACCTCATCCAAGAAAATCTCCATGAGATCCAAGATCCAAAATAAAAGGGATAAGCCCAAACCAAGACTACCGCTCCCCTATAACTAAGCAAAGTGCTGGTAGTACCGCTCCCCCATAGGCATGCAGAACGCGGTAGTTTGACACTACCGCTCCCCCATAGGCATGCAGGACGCGGGTAGTTCCAGAAGGCTTAATTTTTGGAGGTGGTTAATGCGGGGTTTCGACCCCTTGCTTGTTGGATTTTCTTCCAAGTGTGACTAGGGAAGGTACCAACATTAGAATGAAGGGTATTAACACCCTTAGGAGGCATAAACATCATGTTTTCCATGGTGGTGAAACATGTATATTCCCACTTACACATGGCGTGGCAATTTGAGGTATAACAACCAAAGTATGCATATTCTATGTAATAACGACTTTCTAAAGTTTGCGCATGCGTCCGGAAATATGAAAAGCTTACTTCCGCCAGTTTTTTAAAATCACAGCTTCTAGAAGGTTTGCATGATTTCTTAAAAAACACGAGTTTTTAGAAAATGTGATTTATTTCATAAATGGAATCAACAAAGTATGCACATTCTACGTCATAACAACTTTCTATAGTTTGCGCATCCGTCCGAAAATAGGAAAAGCTTAATTCCCCCCGTTTTTTAAAATCACAACATCTAGAAGGTTTACATGATGTCTTAAAAAACACGAGTTTTTAGGAAATGTGATTTATTTCATAAATGGAATCAACAAAGTATGCACATTCTATGTCATAACGACTTTCTATATTTTGCGCATGTGCAAACTATGCACATTCTATGTAATAACGACTTTCTATAGTTTGCGCATGCGTCCGGAAATAAGAAAAGCTTACTTCCCCCCTTTTTTTTTAAATTCACAGCTTCTAGAAGGTTTAGATGAATTCTTAAAAAACACGATTTTTTTAGAAAATGTGATTTAGTTCATAAATGGAATCAACAAAGTATGCACATTCTACGTCATAACAACTTTCTATAGTTTGCGCATGCGTCCGGAAATAAGAAAAGCTTAATTCCCCCCTAAAGTGTGAGGTCAGAAGGAATCTGATGGCCGAAACACTTTGCAAATAATAAGTCTGCAAGGATATCTGAAGGAGAGTTGGAGAAGAGATGCAAGCAAATATCGACAATATGTCTAACGACCTCGAGGTGGGCATACCCATGCTCGGAACAACTGACTGAAAGCATGGCTGCCAACCAATACATTGCAGATCCATGATAATACTGACTTAACAATGACTGGAGACAAATCATGGCTACTAGACTACAAATTTAGATCCATGAAAAGACAATGACACAGCCACGACCAATACAAGAGTGGATCTGTGTGACAGTACATCAATGTGGTCACCAACATAATATATATGTGGGAACCTACTCAAAAAATCTCCATCGCAACCTGGATGTGCTAAAAATACTTCAGAACTATCCAGGGTCTTCTACTCGATCCCAAATTGATACGAATCTAACCATGTGATTACAAGATGTTGAAGTCGAACATGGTAGAAACCACTTGATTACCTGTCAATGATTGAAACCGTTAACAAGTGCGAGGGAAATCACCAATGATGAAAATGACTCCCAAGGTATCATAGTACATCTCGACGAAATGTGAATAGATGAGTTGATGTCGAACATCCGCGAGATCATTTGATCAGAGGTCAATTATGAAAACCTACTGTCGAATGCGAGGAAACCTGCCATTGAGGCATGCAGGTACCAAGGTACTAAGGTTGGTTTCTAAGACTAATTCCTGGATAATGAGTTGAAGTCGACAGGAATAGACTCGTCGAAGGAGGGCCATAATGGATCCCACATCATCGACACGAAACCGACATAGGAAAGTGATATGAAGTAACGAATCAGATGAGTATGGACTGACACAGGGATGTAAAGGCTGACAATATTGCATAGTATGACTAAGGTAAACTTCCCTTAAACATGAACGGCACGACAATAATGACTCAGCAGCATTGACTCAACGAGGCAGAGACCAAGACATAATGCAACGATGACTGAGGCATTCTTCAGATGATTTGAAGGAGCGGGACAACTCATAGAATTGGCATGACTCAGAGATAAGTAGATTACCCAACTGTATGACGATACGCAAAAAGGTGACATGCTCAAGGGCGACACAAGCTGCCATGAAGCTTTCTAAAAGAAACTTAACTTATTCCCCCCCAACCCCCATCATGTTTGATGAGTACCTCTTTGTTTTTTAACGAGCTTGAGGAGGATAACAGATGCCCAATATAGCTCATCCTTTGGACGAGTCCAATCCCACATGTTTTACGAACCTGAGAAAGGAGGGGTTCGGTCCCAAAAGGGTCCTTCGATGTTTGATTTTACGAGTCCAAGGAAGGAAAACTCGACAGTTTTTCATGTTTAGAGAGTCTGAAAAGAACTAAAGAAGACTCCAACAGTCCTTTTTCGTAAAGTTAGCCTCATCGCCCGAAAAAGGGTAAAACCACGCGGGAGAGGACTCTTCCAGTCATGATTGGCTGGAGTATACCTTTCTCGTAAATAGTCTAGACGGGCCGAAAAAGGGGTAACCTATCACCGAATAGACGACCTTTCAAATACTTTTACAAGTGTGAAAGAGTCAAGATCACTTGGCAATCTTTTCAATTTTAGGGAGTCTGAAAAGAGCTTAACTATGGACTCCATGTACAACTTTGTCATGGTTGATGACCGAGTACGACAAAGGAAAAGTAAACTCGGCACAGTTCCTTTTCCGTAAATAGTCTAGCGAGGCCGGATAAAGTGATAAACCTATACTCGTTAGACAGACCTTTTTACTCCAATTTGTTTAACGAGCACGATAATGGTATCAAAAGCACTCGGAATCTTTTTCATGTTTGGATCCAGAGCACGAAAAAGAAAAAGAAAAAAGTAAGCTCAAACCACTTTTCATGTTTTTAACCAGAGCACGAAAAAGTGAAAAGTAAGCTCAAACACCATCTTACTGTTTTTAACGAGCTCGAAGATAGGTTGGAAGAATGCTCATAATGTCTGCTTCATTTTTTAACGAGCTTGTAACAGAAAATGAACTATGCTCAGGATAATTTTCATGGTTAATGAGCTCGAAACCTAAAAAGGAAAGTATGCTCGAAAATGTTCCCAATGGTGAACTTCTTCCCGTCATGAAATCCAAAGGTTGGTTCATGCCCCCAGCATGATTGCTAGAAGTAAGTGACTTAGCTCCAACGTGATGTGGAGAGGTGATCGAGTTGACTTCAACGTAACTTCCAGAGGTTGAAGACATGCCCCTAAGCTTCATTTCATTCGCCTAAGGTATAGGCAAGTGAAAAGAAGGTTCATTTACTAAGTCTACGAGGAGACTCGACTCAAAGGGAAAGGATATGTTTCATTTTTTAACGAGCTTGACACAGGAGTAGAACTTTGCTCAAAATATTGGTTTCATTTTTTAATGAGCTTGAAGCCAAAGGTAAACTCTGCTCACGATTAAGGCCCAGCATGATTGCTAAAGGCTAAACATGCCCCCCAAGCTTCGTTTCGTCTGACTACTCTTCTTCCTTACCCAAGAATCTTGGCTACTAATCCAAATGTGTTCACCAGGGGGGGGTAGGGAGAACCAGGACCAAGTGACCCAGGCAGATGAAATGAAGGTTCAAATCCTAACTCTAGCGATAGACTCGAACAAATGGAAAGGAGATCTATTTCATTTTTACACAAGCTTGAAAATAGATAATAACAATGCTTGAAAGGGTCCTTTTTATTTTTTAATGAGCTTAAAACAGAAAGAAATTATGCTCGAAGGTAGTTTCATTTTTACGCAAGCTTGAAACTGAACGTAAACTATGCTTGGGATTGGTTTCGTTTTTACACAAGCTTAAAACCAAAAGTAAACTGTGCTTGAGGGTCGGTTTCATTTTTTTAATGAGCTTGAAACAGAGAATAAACTATGCTCGTAGGAACCTATTTCATTTTTTAACGAGCTTGACATAGAAAGGGAACTATGCTCATAATGATGGTTGGTTTCATTTTTACACAAGCTTAAAACCAAAAGTAACCTATGCTTGAAATGATGGTTTCATTTTTTAACGAGCTTGACACCGGAATAGAACTTTGCTCCATCGTCCCCCCTTAGGGGGAAGAAACCACTAAAACATGTGGAACATTTAGGGAAGTCTAGTGACTAGGAGTCATGCGATGAGTGGGCGTCACAAAGGAAAGCTGATTGATGGTCACAACATTCCCATGATGGGGAAAATACATCACTCGAAAGAGTGAGGACACTACAGCCTTCATTGCATAGACGTAATCACGTCCAAGGAGTAGATTAAAATCTAAGGGACCTCGAACAACCATGACATCAATACAGATAGTTTTCCCTCCCAAAGTGATAGCTAACTGAGGAAGGGACCCTAAAGGTCCAGTAGGCCTTCTATTGAAAGCCAGTATCTGGTCAATGACGGGCACAAGCCGAGGAGAACCTATGGCTTGCCAAGCAGTTGAGGATAGAATACTAACATAAGCTCCTTCATCAACTATCGTACGAAAAATTTCTTTATCGGAAACTCCTACAGATATTTGAAAAGGAACACTCGAAGGAAGACGAGATTCTGTTAGACCATTCCAATCAAAGGAAATAACCTCAGTACTTGGAGGGGGACTCGCGAAAACAGACAGGGTTTCCCCTTGCCGAGGACATTCTGAACCGATAAGGAAAACATCAGCGGTTTCCAATTCACTCTCGCTTGGAAGATAAGAATGAGACGAAGATTGTGTCAAGGTGACTGCTTCAGTCTGGAATTTCTCCGATGAAAGAGCGGGATCAAGTGGGGATGACAGTGACTCGATCACTTCACTCTCGGGAGGGAGAGTGGGATCAATTGCAGATGAAACTGAATTGATCACTTGGTCAACCAGCGGGGGGTTGAGGGGCAACTTACTATCGTTTGTTGGAAGCACCAGTTGAGAACTAGTAATATATTCCAACCACCGCGAAGCTTCATCCATGCTTGGACAAAGGAAAGTACGGTGCATACCCTTGCATATCAAACAGGGATATAGGACTTTACCCTTACGACCCTTCACCAAGGGGTCACTAGTCGAAGGAGTGTCATCGACATGATGGTCAGAGGTCGATGATACAATTGGCTTGGGGTTTTTAGACCACACTTCTGATACACAGGAAAGATCAGGACAATCCTTGAGAAGGTGATCACCCTTACAAAGTTTGCAAGGGAACTTGGGATTACGGGGTGTTTTTGTAGAATGAGTGCCATTAGAGGCGACTGGTTTATGCTTGGTCTCTTCTTTATCCTTCTTCTTCTTAACTTTCCTTTTCTTCTTCTTCTTATCCACCTGATTACTAACACTATTGCTTTGGTCAGGCGAGGAAGAAGGAACGGAAGAAGATTCATCCGACGAAGAAGGAGAAGGATGAGTTTGGGATTGACTCTCTTGTGGTGGAGAGTTAACATTCGAAACATTGGGCGCAATCGGAATTACCAGATTGAATAACCATACCGGTAATCCTATGGTTAATCCAGGAAGATTTAACGTGGCAATAAAGGGAGGACCAATATCTCCAAATGGAGGAAAAGTAAAAGGTACCCCTTGAAAAGGGGTCTCCGGATTGGTAGTCCCAGAAGGAGCATGGGCGCATGGAGGTGGATTCTCCATGGAACAAAACTAAGTGATGTGGACGAAGTCTCGTTAAAAATAACTCAAAAACCCTCTGGCAACCGAGCGTGCGAAAGGGGAGCTAGGAAAAGACAAGGCTCACAGGCCAAAAGAGCAAGCTCAAAAAACTATACTGAGGCCGCTGCCACAGTAAGCGAGCTGTACAACAAAAAGGCCAGAATGCCAACAAGCAGCCCTACAAAGAAAAAGACCCTCTACAAGATAGCAAGCAAAACCTCCTAACTAAGAGCTAGAGACCTCAACAAATTATATCCTTCGCAAGGTGATGAAATCCAAGTTGAACAATACAAAATGAGAGACCAATAATGGAAGGATATCCCTCTACCGAAAGGGATCCTGGGTAAAAGAGCCCTAGTAGAATAGATACTAAGCTACCTCATTCATGACACGTTGGAAAAGGTTTTGGGCACTTCAGCCTTCCGAAGAAGACAGCGATCGATGTTGCCTTAGGGCTAAGTGGAGTGCGGCATTCCACAGAGTCCGTCCGGTTCTCAATCTCGCGGCCGTTTAACCCCTGAAAGTTAAAAACAGTCAGGAGGCCCCTCCACAAACTGGCTGTGACCGTGTCAATAAATACTAGAGGATTTTAGTTCCCTAAAGACAACGACTATGTTTCAGATGAAAAATGACAAGGGGGAATTATTTTGATGCCTATCCCCGGTGTCCTACCTAACTACCAAATTCTTTTGATTTCCTCAAGTGAAGTTAATATTGGTTTAGTTAGGGAGATTAATTTTAGAGGCTATCTTACTCAATCGGGTAATGGAAGTGCAACTTGATGGTGTTGTGACGACTCAAACCATGCAAATGAAGATGAATCGAAATGAACCTTTCTCTTCGATGAACACTAGCTAAAGTAAGGAAGAATTCTTTCCATTCCCAATATGCACAACCCAATGCACATGCAATTTTATTTCTTTTCAAAATGATAGAAAGAAGTAAAATATGTACCCAAAACTAACCCAAATCAATAAAAAAGTTCTTTATATGAACACCAAACGTAATGATTCTAATCCATTTCCTATCTTTTCACACTTGAAAAAGACACATCCAAGCTATGGAAAGAAAGATTCTACAAATGCTTCCAATCAAATGCAAGACAAAGAGAAGAACCTAATAATGTCATCTAACTTAAATGCACATAAATATGAAACAAGCATTTCTTCTTCTCATGAATGTAATACCAAGAATGTCAAATTATTAAATTAAGGCAAGAAGAATACCTTTGCGTTTCAATTTCAGGAATATGGTAAAAGAACGACAAAATCAAGCTTCTCTTTGAACTAAAAAAAAATGGAAACAAGGGATCGATCTATTCCAATGACAAATAAATAGCTAAAGATGCAAAGGAAACAAAGTGCAAAACCCAAGAAAATGACTTCAAAAGACAAGGATGTCCCAAGTTTTTCAAAGCCAATCTAATCAATCCAAATGATGCCAAACCAAACAAACCTTTGGAATATTACACTAAAGAGATTTTTGGAAAAAAAATTAATCCAATCACAATCCGATGGTGAGAAGAAGTTTTAAAAACCAATGCAAGCTATTGGGGCTTGAAAAGAATGACAATTCTACCCAACAAGCAAACAAAGCACTAGTCTGACTCAAGAAACCAAACAAAGGCTTTGATCTTCCAAAAGATGCAAAGAGTTTCTAAAACAAGCTAAAAATGAATTGTATTAGTCCAAATTAGTCATGTAATGGTCACAAAATCCCTGATCAAGAGACTGTAAATCAGAAAAATTGAAAACGTACACAAGGGATCAAGTTAACCCAAGGGGATTTCAACTTTCCAAGATAGAACCTAGTCTTCCAAACAAAGAAAAAGGGGCGCAAATATTCCCAAATGAGGTTTGGAAGGGTTCAAAGTTATGTTATAGAGATCCTAAAGTGACTAGGAAGGTACACTTGACTCCCAGAACTAAAAAATGGCTTAGAGGACTCAAAATTGACCAAATGGCGTCAAAGATGCCAATGAAGGACTAGAGACAAAAATGTGGATGAAAAGGACTCAAAAGAGACTCAAATCTCCTCAAAAATGTGTAAAAAAGAAGCCAATGGACCATATGGAGGCACCCCAAGAGTTTGGAAGCAAAAAACCCAAGGGAACCCCTCCAAATAAGCTCAAAAATGACCAAAAAGTGACAGTGCCGCCCCCTAGAACACTGTGGGGGAGCGGTAGTTTGACAGTACCGTGCCCTAGAACACTGTGGGGGTGCGGTAGTTTGGACAGTACCGCGCCCTAGAACACTTTGAGGGAGCGGTAGTCTCCTGTAGGATTAAAAAATCAAAGTTTGGCCAAGATCCGAGAAAGGATAATGTCCTAAGTTTAAAATGGTCCTCAATGATGATCAAAGAGGATCTAAGGTGATGAGAAGCAACACTTAGAAGAGGATTTGATGATCTAAACAAGCAAGCAAAGGTGAAACTAGGGAAGAAAGGATCCCCAGTATGGTCGCCAGTTTCTGTTGTGAGAAAATCTCCCTACGGATAGGTAGATATCCCCTTGGGATTAGAAAAGGCCCCTAGTTGCCTACCCAAGACAGAGATGAAACAAATAGACACTATAGTCCTCCTAGATCTAGCTCACACATCAGCTAACAAGCTATGGAAATACAAAGCAAGTAGATGGCATACCTTACTTTGATGGTTGTCCTGCTGCTCCTAAGTTGCTACAGCTCCAACCTTTGATTATGGACTTATGAACCTGTTCACAAAGGAAACACAACACCTTCTCCAACGCAATATATGTATAAACAAAGATCTAACTATATAAATAGAGACAATTTCATGCATTCATCATTAAAGACATGAAAATGAGAGGAATAGGCTAAGTTATATTAATGATAAGAAAGCCAAAAGAAGTTGATTACAATGTTATACCTTGATGTCCAAAGTAGTAGCACCTCCTTCCAAGCTCTCCAACATCAGACTTGCAAGACTCATAGGATCATAGGTTTAGTGTTTCCAAGATCACATCCCATAGCTCATGGATGGCTCTCTTTAAGTAGGATTTGGGAGGCCAACCACTAAGAGGAGATTATGGATCTAAGTGAATAATATGTGGATCAAAGATCTAAATCATGCCAAAGAGGGAAAGTGAGATGGGATTCGAAGGGGTACCTCATCCCAAGAAAATCTCCATGAGATCCAAGATCCAAAATAAAAGGGATAATCCCAAACCAAGACTACCGCTCCCCTATAACTAAGCAAAGCGCGGTAGTACCGCTCCCCCATAGGCATGCAGAACGCGGTAGTTTGACACCACCGCTCCCCCATAGGCATGCAGGACGCGGTAGTTCCAGAAGGCTTAATTTCTGGAGGTGGTTAATGCAGGTTTCGACCCCTTGCTTGTTGGATTTTCTTCCAAGTGTGACTAGGGAAGGTACCAACATTAGAATGAAGGGTCCTAACACCCTTAGGAGGCATAAACATCATGTTTTCCATGGTGGTGAAACATCTATATTCCCACTTACACATGGTGTGGCAATTCGAGGTATAACAACAAAGTATGCATATTCTATGTAATAACGACTTTCTAAAGTTTGCGCATGCGTCCGGAAATATGAAAAGCTTACTTCCGCCAGTTTTTTAAAATCACAGCTTCTAGAAGGTTTACATGATTTCTTAAAAAACACGAGTTTTTAGAAAATGTGATTTATTTCATAAATGGAATCAACAAAGTATGCACATTCTACGTCATAACAACTTTCTATAGTTTGCGCATCCATCCGAAAATAGGAAACGCTTAATTCCCCCCGTTTTTTAAAATCACAACATCTAGAAGGTTTACATGATGTCTTAAAAAACACGAGTTTTTAGGAAATGTGATTTATTTCATAAATGGAATCAACAAAGTATGTACATTCTATGTCATAACGACTTTCTATATTTTGCGCATGTGCAAACTATGCACATTCTACGTAATAACGACTTTCTATAGTTTGCGCATGCGTCCGGAAATAAGAAAAGCTTACTTCCCCCTTTTTTTTACATTCACAGCTTCTAGAATGTTTAGATGAATTCTTAAAAAACACGAGTTTTTAGAAAATGTGATTTATTTCATAAATGAAATCAACAAAGTATGCACATTCTGCGTCATAACAACTTTCTATAGTTTGCGCATGCGTCCGGAAATAAGAAAAGCTTAATTCCCCCCGTATTTTAAAATCACAGCTTCTAGAAAGTTTACATGATTTCTTAAAAAACACGAGCTTTTAGAAAATGTGATTTATTTCATAAATGGAATCAACAAACTAAGCACATTCTACGTAATAACGACTTTCTAAAGTTTGCGCATGCGTCCGGAAATAAGAAAAGCTTGCTTCCGCCAGTTTTTTAAAACCACAGCTTCTAGAAGGTTTACATGATTTCTTAAAAAACACGAGCTTTTAGAAAATGTGATTTATTTCATAAATGGAATCAACAAAGTATGCACATTCTACGTAGTAACGACTTTCTATAGTTTGCGCATGCGTCCGGAAATTAGAAAAGCTTACTTCCGCCAGTTTTTTAAAATCACAGCTTCTAGAAGGTTTACATGATTTCTTAAAAAACACGAGTTTTTAGAAAGTGTGATTTATTTCATAAATGGAATCAACAAAGTATGCACATTCTATGTAATAACGAGTTTCTAAAGTTTGCGCATGCGTCCGGAAATAAGAAAAGCTTACTTCCGCCAGTTTTTTAAAATCACAGCTTCTAGAAGGTTTACATGATTTCTTAAAAAACACGAGTTTTTAGAAAATGTGATTTATTTCATAAATGGAATCAACAAAGTATGCACATTCTATGTAATAACGAATTTCTAAATTTTGCGCATGCGTCCGGAAATAACAAAGCTTACTTCCGCAAGCTTTTTAAAATCACAGCTTCTAGAAGGTTTACATGATTTCATAAAAAACACGAGTTTTTAGAAAATGTGATTTATTAAATAAATGGAATCAACAAAGTATGCACATTCTATGTCCTAACGACTTTCTATAGTTTGCGCATGCGCAAACTATGCACATTCTACGTAATAACGACTTTCTATAGTTTGCGCATGCGTCCGGAAATAAGAAAAGCTTACTTCCCCCCTTTTTTTAAATTCACAGCTTCTAGAAGGTTTAGATGAATTCTTAAAAAACATGAGTTTTTAGAAAATGTGATTTATTTCATCAATGGAATCAACAAAGTATGCACATTCTACGTAGTAACGACTTTCTATAGTTTGCGCATGCGTCCGGAAATAAGAAAAGCTTACTTCCGCCAGTTTTTTAAAATCACAACTTCTAGAAGGTTTACATGATTTCTTAAAAAACACGATTTTTTAGAAAATGTGATTTATTTCATAAATGGAATCAACAAAGTATGCACATTCTATGTTATAACGACTTTATAAAGTTTGCGCAAGCGCAAACTATGCACATTCTACGTGATAACGACTTTCTATAGTTTGCGCATGCGTCCGGAAATAAGAAAAGCTTCCTTCTGCCAGTTTTTTAAAACCACAGCTTCTAGAAGGTTTACATGATTTCTTAAAAAACACGAGTTTTTAGAAAATGTGATTTATTTCATAAATGGAATCGACAAAGTATGCATATTCTACGTAGTAACGACTTTCTATGGTTTGCGCATGCGTCCGGAAATAAGAAAAGCTTACTTCCGCTAGTTTTTTAAAATCACAGCTTCTAGAAGGTTTACATGCTTTCTTGAAAAACACGAGTTTTTAGAAAATGTGATTTATTTCATAAATGGAATCAAAAAAGTATGTACATTCTATGTAATAACGACTTTCTAAAGTCTGCGCATGCGTCCGGAAATAAGAAAAGCTTACTTCCGCCAGTTCTTTAAAATCACAGCTTCTAGAAGGTTTACATGATTTCTTAAAAAACATGAGTTTTTAGAAAATGTGATTTATTTCAAAAATGGAATCAACAAAGTATGCAAATTCTATGTCATAACGACTTTCTATAGTTTGCGCATGCGCAAACTATGCACATTCTACGTAATAACGACTTTCTATAGTTTGCGCATGCGTCCGGAAATAAGAAAAGCATAATTCCCCCTTTTTTTAAATTCACAGCTTCTAGAAGGTTTAGATGAATTCTTAAAAAACACGAGTTGTTAGAAAATGTGATTTATTTCATAAATGGAATCAACAAAGTTTGCACATTCTACGTCATAACGACTTTCTATAGTTTGCGCATGCGTCCGGAAATAAGAAAATCTTAATTCCCCCCGTTTTTTAAAATCACAGCTTCTAGAAGGTTTACATGATTTTTTAAAAAACACGAGTTTTTAGAAAATGTGATTTATTTCATAAATGGAATCAACAAAGTATGCACAATCTATGTCATAACGCCTTTCTATAGTTTGCGCATGCGCAAACTATGCACATTCTAAGTGATAACGACTTTCTATAGTTTGCGCTTGCGTCCGGAAATAAGAAAAGCTTACTTCCCCCATTTTTTTAAATTCACAGCTTCTAGAAGGTTTAGATGAATTCTTAAAAAACACGAGTTTTTAGAAAATATGATTTATTTCATAAATGGAATCAACAAACTATGCACATTCTAAGTAATAACGACTTTCTATAGTTTGCGCATGCGTCCGGAAATAAGAAAAGCTTACTTCTGCCAGTTTTTTAAAACCACATCTTCTAGAAGGTTTACATGATTTATTAAAAAACACGACTTTTTAGAAAATGTGTTTTATTTCATAAAAGCAATCAACAAAGTATGCACATTCTATCTAATAACAACTTTATAAAGTTTGCGCATGCGTCCGGAAATATGAAAAGCTTACTTCCCCCAAGTTTTTAAAATCACAGCTTCTAGAAGGTTTACATGATTTCTTAAAAAACACGAGTTTTTAGAAAATGTGATTTATTTAAGAAATGGAATCAACAAAGTTTGCACATTCTACGTCATAACGACTCTTTATAGTTTGCGCATACGTCCAGAAATAAGAAAAGCTTAATTTCCCCAGTTTTTTAAAATCACAGCTTCTAGAACGTTTACATGATTTGTTAAAAAACACGAGTTTTTAGAAAATGTGATTTATTTCATAAATGGAATCAACAAAGTATGCACATTCTATGTCATAACGACTTTCTATAGTTTGTGCATGCGCAAACTATGCACATTCTACATGATAACGACTTTCTATAGTTTGCGCATGTGTCCGGAAATAAGAAAAGCTTACTTCCCCCCTTTTTTTAAATTCACAGCTTCTAGAAGGTTTAGATGAATTCTTAAAAAACATGAGGTTTTAGAAAATGTGATTTATTTCATAAATGGAATCAACAAACTATGCACATTCTACGTAATAACGACTTTCTATAGTTTGCGCATCCGTCTGGAAATAAGAAAAGCTTACTTCCGCCAGTTTTTAAAAAACACAGCTTCTAGAAGGTTTACATGATTTCTTAAAAAACGCGATTTTTTAGAAAATTTGATTTATTTCATAAATGGAATAAACAAAGTATGCACATTCTATGTAATAACGACTTTCTAAAGTTTGCGCATGCGTCCGGAAATATGAAAAGCTTACTTCCGCCAGTTTTTTAAAATCACAGCTTCTAGAAGGTTTACATGATTTCTTAAAAAACACGAGTTTTTAGAAAATGTGATTTATTTCATCAATGGAATCAATAAAGTATGCACATTCTATGTCATAACAACTTTCTATAGTTTGCGCATCCGTTCGAAAATAGGAAAAGCTTAATTCCCCCCGTTTTTTAAAATCACAACATTTAGAAGGTTTACATGATGTCTTAAAAAACACGAGTTTTTAGGAAATGTGATTTATTTCATAAATGGAATCAACAAAGTATGCACATTCTACATAGTAACGACTTTCTATAGTTTGCGCATGCATCCGGAAATAAGAAAAGCTTACTTCCTCCAGTTTTTTAAAATCACAGCTTCTAGAAGGTGTACATAATGTCTTAAAAAACACGAGTTTTTAGAAAATTTGATTTATTTCATAAATGGAATCAACAAAGTATGCACATTCTATGTCAAAACGACTTTCTAAAGTTTGCGCATGCACATACTATGCACATTCTACGTGATAACGACTTTCTATAGTTTGCGCATGCGTCCGGAAATAAGAAAAGCTTACTTCCCCCCTTTTTTTAAATTCACAGCTTCTAGAAGGTTTATATGAATTCTTAAAAAACACGAGTTTTTGGAAAATGTGATTTATTTCATAAATGGAATCAACAAACTATGCACATTCTACGTAATAACAACTTTCTATAGTTTGTGCATGCGTCCGGAAACAAGAAAAGCTTAATTCCCCCCTTTTTTTAAATTCACAGCTTCTAGAAGGTTTAGATGAATTCATAAAAAACAAGAGTTTTTAGAAAATGTGATTTATTTCATAAATGGAATCAACAAACTATGCACATTCTACGTAATAACGACTTTCTATAGTTTGCGCATGCGTCCGGAAATAAGAAAAGCTTACTTCCGCCAGTTTTTAAAAAACACAGCTTCTAGAAGGTTTACATGATTTCCTAAAAAACGCGATTTTTTAGAAAATGTGATTTATTTCATAAATGGAATCAACAAAGTATGCACATTCTATGTAATAACGACTTTCTAAAGTTTGCGCATGCGTCCGGAAATATGAAAAGCTTACTTCCGTCAGTTTTTTAAAATCACAGCTTCTAGAAGGTTTACGTGATTTCTTAAAAAACACGAGTTTTTAGAAAATGTGATTTATTTCATAAATGGAATCAACAAAGTATGCACATTCTACGTCATAACAACTTTCTATAGTTTGCGCATCCGTCCGAAAATAGGAAAAGCTTAACTCCCCCCGTTTTTTAAAATCACAACATCTAGAAGGTTTACATGATGTCTTAAAAAACACAAGTTTTTAGGAAATGTGATTTATTTCATAAATGGAATCAACAAAGTATGCACATTCTATGTCATAACGACTTTCTATAGTTTGCGCATGCGGAAAATATGCACATTCTACGTAATAACAACTTTTTATAGTTTGCACATGCGTCCGGAAATAAGAAAAGCTTACTTCACCCCTTTTTTTAAATTCACAGCTTCTAGAAGGTTTAGATGAATTCTCAAAAAACACGAGTTTTTGGAAAATGTGATTTATTTCATAAATGGAATCAACAAACTATGCACATTCTACGTAATAACAACTTTCTATAGTTTGGGCATGCGTCCGGAAACAAGAAAAGCTTAATTCCCCCCTTTTTTTAAATTCACAGCTTCTAGAAGGTTTAGATGAATTCATAAAAAACAAGAGTTTTTAGAAAATGTGATTTATTTCATAAATGGAATCAACAAAGTATGCACATTCTACGTCATAACAACTTTCTATAGTTTGTGCATTCATCCGGAAATAAGAGAAGCTTAATTGCCCCCGTATTTTAAAATCACAGCTTCTAGAAGGTTTACATGATTTCTTAAAAAACACGAGTTTTTAGAAAATGTGATTTATTTCATAAATGGAATCAACAAAGTATGCACATTCTACGTAATAATGACTTTCTATAGTTTGCGCATGCGTCCGGAAATAAGAAAAGCTTAATTTCCCCCATTTTTTAAAATCACAGCTTCTAGAAGGTTTACATGATTTGTTAAAAAACACGAGTTTTTAGAAAATGTGATTTATTTCATAAATGGAATCAAAAAAGTATGCACATTCTATGTCATAACGACTTTCTATAGTTTGAGCATGCACAAACTATGCACATTCTACATGATAACGACTTTCTATAGTTTGCGCATGCGTCCGGAAATAAGAAAAGCTTACTTCCCCCCTTTTTTTAAATTCATAGCTTCTAGAAGGTTTAGATGAATTCTCAAAAAACATGAGGTTTTAGAAAATGTGATTTATTTCATAAATGGAATCAACAAACTATGCACATTCTACGTAATAACGAATTTCTATAGTTTGCTCATGCGTCCGGAAATAAGAAAAGCTTACTTCCGCCAGTTTTTTAAAAACACAGCTTCTAGAAGGTTTACATGATTTCCTAAAAAATGCGAGTTTTTAGAAAATGTGATTTATTTCATAAATGGAATCAACAAAGTATGCACATTCTATGTCATAAGGACTTTCTATAGTTTGCACATGCGTGTGGAAATAAGAAAAGCTTAATTCCCCCCGTTTTTTAAAATCACAGCTTCTAGAAGGTTTACAAGATTTCTTAAAAAATTTGAGTTTTTAGAAAATGTGATTTATTTTATAAATGGAATCAACAAAGTATGCACATTCTATGTAATAATGACTTTCTAAAGTTTGCGCATGCGTCCGGAAATAAGAAAAGCTTACTTCCGCCAGTTTTTTAAAATCACAGCTTCTAGAAGGTTTACATGATTTCCTAAAAAACACGAGTTTTTAGAAATTGTGATTTATTTCATAAATGGAATCACTAAAGTATGCACATTCTATGTAATAACGAGTTTCTAAAGTTTGCGCATGCGTCCGGAAATAAGAAAAGCTTACTTCCGCCAGTTTTTTAAAACCACAGCTTCTAGAAGGTTTACATGATTTATTAAAAAACACGAGTTTTTAGAAAATGTGTTTTATTTCATAAAAGGAATCAACAAAGTATGCACATTCTATGTAATAACGAATTTCTAAAGTTTGCGCATGCGTCCGGAAATATGAAAAGCTTGTTTCCGTCAAGTTTTTAAAATCACAGCTTCTAGAAGGTTTACATGATTTCTTAAAAAACACGAGTTTTTAGAAAATGTGATTTATTTCATAAATGGAATCAACAAAGTTTGCACATTCTACGTCATAACGACTTTCTATAGTTTGCGCATGCGTCCAGAAATAAGAAAAGCTTAATTTCCCCCATTTTTTAAAATCACAGCTTCTAGAAGGTTTACATGATTTGTTAAAAAACACGAGTTTTTAGAAAATGTGATTTATTTCATAAATGGAATCAAAAAAGTATGAACATTCTATGACATAACGACTTTCTATAGTTTGAGCATGCACAAACTATGCACATTCTACATGATAACGACTTTGTATAGTTTGCGCATGCGTCCGGAAATAAGAAAAGCTTGCTTCCGCCGGTTTTTTAAAACCACAGCTTCTAGAAGGTTTACATGATTTCTTAAAAAACACGAGTTTTTAGAAAATGTGATTTATTTCATAAATGGAATCAAAAAAGTATGCATATTCTATGTAATAACGACTTTCTAAAGTTTGCGCATGCATCCAGAAATATGAAAAGCTTACTTCCGCCAGTTTTTTAAAATCACAGCTTCTAGAAGGTTTACATGATTTCTTAAAAAACACGAGTTTTTAGAAAATGTGATTTATTTCATAAATGGAATCAACAAACTTTGCACATTCTACGTCATAACGACTTTCTATAGTTTGCGCATGCGTCCGGAAATAAGAAAAGCTTACTTCCGCCAATTTTTTAAAACCACAGCTTCTAGAAGGTTTACATGATTTATTAAAAAACACAAGTTTTTAGAAAATGTGTTTTATTTCATAAAAGGAATCAACAAAGTATGCACATTCTATGTAATAACGACTTTCTAAAGTTTGCGCATGCATCCGGAAATATGAAAAGCTTGTTTCCGCCAAGTTTTTAAAATCACAGCTTCTAGAAGGTTTACATGATTTCTTAAAAAACACGAGTTTTTAGAAAATGTGATTTATTTCATAAATGGAATCAACAAAGTTTGCACATTCTACGTCATAACGACTTTCTATAATTTGCGCATGCGTCCAGAAATAAGAAAAGCTTAATTTCCCCCATTTTTTAAAATCACAGCTTCTAGAAGGTTTACATGATTTGTTAAAAAACACGAGTTTTTAGAAAATGTGATTTATTTCATAAATGGAATAAAAAAAGTATGCACATTCTATGTCATAACGACTTTCTATAGTTTGAGCATGCACAAACTATGCACATTCTACATGATAACGACTTTCTATAGTTTGCGCATGAGTCCGGAAATAAGAAAAGCTTACTTCCCCCCTTTTTTTAAAGTCATAGCTTCTAGAAGGTTTAGATGAATTCTCAAAAAACATGAGGTTTTAGAAAATGTGATTTATTTCATAAATGAAATCAACAAACTATGCACATTCTATGTAATAACGACTTTCTATAGTTTGCGCATGCGTCCGGAAAAAAGAAAAGCTTCCTTCCGCCAGTTTTTTAAAACCACAGCTTCTAGAAGGTTTACATGATTTCTTAAAAAACACGAGTTTTTAGAAAATGTGATTTATTTCATAAATGGAATCAACAAAGTATGCACATTCTACGTCATCACGACTTTCTATAGTTTGCGCATGCGTGTGGAAATAAGAATAGCTTAATTCCCCCCGTTTTTTAAAATCACAGCTTCTAGAAGGTTTACAAGATTTCTTAAAAAATTTGAGTTTTTAGAAAATGTGATTTATTATATAAATGGAATCAACAAAGTATGCACATTCTATGTAATAATGACTTTCTAAAGTTTGCGCATGCGTCCGGAAATAAGAAAAGCTTACTTCCGCCAGTTTTTTAAAATCACAGCTTCTAGAAGGTTTACATGATTTCTTAAAAAACACGAGTTTTTAGAAAATGTGATTTATTTCATAAATGGAATCACTAAAGTATGCACATTCTATGTAATAACGAGTTTCTAAAGTTTGCGCATGCGTCCGGAAATAAGAAAAGCTTACTTCTGCCAGTTTTTTAAAATCACGGCTTCTAGAAGGTTTACATAATTTCTTAAAAAACATGAGTTTTTAGAAAATGTGATTTATTTCATAAATGGAATCAACAAAGTATGCACATTCTAGGTAGTAACGACTTTGTATAGTTTGCGCATGCGTCCGGAAATAAGAAAAGCTTACTTCAACCAGTTTTTTAAAATCACAGCTTCTAGAAGGTTTACATGATTTCTTAAAAAACATGAATTTTTAGAAAATGTGATTTATTTCATAAATCGAATCAACAAAGTATGCACATTCTACGTAGTAACGACTTTCTATAGTTTGCGCATGCCTCCGGAAATAAGAAAAGCTTGCTTCCGCCGGTTTTTTAAAACCACAGCTTCTAGAAGGTTTACATGATTTCTTAAAAAACACGAGTTTTTAGAAAATGTGATTTATTTCATAAATGGAATCAACAAAGTATGCATATTCTATGTAATAAGGACTTTCTAATGTTTGCGCATGCATCCGGAAATATGAAAAGCTTCCTTCCGCCAGTTTTTTAAAATCACAGCTTCTAGAAGGTTTACATGATTTCTTAAAAAACACGAGTTTTTAGAAAATGTGATTTATTTCATAAATGGAATCAACAAACTTTGCACATTCTACGTCATAACGACTTTCTATAGTTTGCGCATGCGTCTAGAAATAAGAAAAGCTTAATTTCCCCCGTTTTTTAAAATCACAGCTTTTAGAAGTTTTACATGATTTGTTAAAAAACACGAGTTTTTAGAAAATGTGATTTATTTCATAAATGGAATCAAAAAAGTATGCACATTCTATGTCATAACGACTTTCTATAGTTTGAGCATGCACAAACTATGCACATTCTACATGATAACGACTTTCTATAGTTTGCGCATGCGTCCGGAAATAAGAAAAGCTTACTTCCCCCTTTTTTTTAAATTCATAGCTTCTCGAAGGTTTAGATGAATTCTCAAAAAACATGAGGTTTTAGAAAATGTGATTTATTTCATAAATGGAATCAACAAACTATGCACATTCTACGTAATAACGACTTTCTATAGTTTGCGCATGCGTCCGGAAATAAGAAAAGCTTACTTCCGCCAGTTTTCTAAAAACACAGCTTCTAGAAGGTTTACATGATTTCCTAAAAAATGAGAGTTTTTAGAAAATGTGATTTATTTCATAAATGGAATCAACAAAGTATGCACATTCTACGTCATAACGACTTTCTATAGTTTGCGCATGCGTGTGGAAATAAGAAAAGCTTAATTCCCCCCGTTTTTTAAAATCACAGCTTCTAGAAGGTTTACAAGATTTCTTAAAAAATTTGAGTTTTTAGAAAATGTGATTTATTTTATAAATGGAATCAACAAAGTATGCACATTCTATGTAATAATGACTTTCTAAAGTTTGTGCATGCGTCCGGAAATAAGAAAAGCTTACTTCCGCCAGTTCTTTAAAATCACAACTTCTAGAAGGTTTACATGATTTCTTAAAAAACACGAGTTTTTAGAAAATGTGATTTATTTCATAAATGGAATCACTAAAGTATGCACATTCTATGTAATAACGAGTTTCTAAAGTTTGCGCATGCGTCCGGAAATAAGAAAAGCTTACTTCTGCTAGTTTTTTAAAATCACAGCTTCTAGAAGGTTTACATAATTTCTTAAAAAACATGAGTTTTTAGAAAATGTGATTTATTTCATAAATGGAATCAACAAAGTATGCACATTCTAGGTAGTAACGACTTTGTATAGTTTGCGCATGCGTCCGGAAATAAGAAAAGCTTACTTCAACCAGTTTTTTAAAATCACAGCTTCTAGAAGGTTTACATGATTTCTTAAAAAACACGAGTTTTTAGAAAATGTGATTTATTTCATAAATGGAATCAACAAAGTATGCACATTCTATGTAATAACGACTTTCTAAAGTTTGCGCATGCGTCCGGAAATAAGAAAAGCTTACTTCCGCAAGTTTTTTAAAATCAAAGCTTCTAGAAGGTTTACATGATTTCATAAAAAACACGAGTTTTTAGAAAATGTCATTTATTTCATAAATGGATTCAACAAAGTATGCACATTCTATGTCATAATGGCTTTCTATAGTTTGCGCATGCGCAAACTATGCACATTCTACGTAATAACGACTTTCTATAGTTTGCGCATGCGTCCGGAAATAAGAAAAGCTTACTTCCCCCTTTTTTTTAAATTCAAAACTTCTAGAAGGTTTAGATGAATTCTTAAAAAACACGAGTTTTTAGAAAATGTGATTTATTTCATCAATGGAATCAACAAAGTATGCACATTCTACGTAGTAACGACTTTCTATAGTTTGCGCATGCATCCGGAAATAAGAAAAGCTTCCTTCCGCCAGTTTTTAAAAACTGCAGCTTTTAGAAGGTTTACATGATTTCTTAAAAAACATGATTTTTTAGAAAATGTGATTTATTTCATAAATGGAATCAGCAAAGTATGCACATTCTATGTAATAAAAACTTTCTAAAGTTTGCGCATGTGTCTGGAAATATGAAAAGCTTACTTCCGTCAGTTTTTTAAAATCACAGCATCTAGAAGGTTTACATGATTTCTTAAAAAACACGACTTTTTAGAAAATGTGATTTATTTAATAAATGGAATCAACAAACTAAGCACATTCTACATAATAACGACCTTCTATAGTTTGCGCATGCGTCCGGAAATAAGAAAAGCTTAATTCCCCCCTTTTTTTAAATTCACAGCTTCTAGAAGGTTTAGATGATTTCTTAAAAAACATGATTTTTTAGAAAATGTAATTTATTTCATAAATGGAATCAACAAAGTATGCACATTCTATGTAATAACGACTTTCTAAAGTTTGCATGCGTCCGGAAATATGAAAAGCTTATTTTCGCCAGTTTTTTAAAATCACAGCATCTAGAAGGTTTACATGATTTCTTAAAAAACACGAGTTTTTAGAAAATGTGATTTATTTAATAAATGGAATCAACAAACTAAGCACATTCTATGTAATAACGACTTTCTATAGTTTGCGCATGCGTCCGGAAAAAAGAAAAGCTTCCTTCCGCCAGTTTTTTAAAACCACAGCTTCTAGAAGGTTTACATGATTCCTTAAAAAACACGAGTTTTTAGAAAATGTGATTTATTTCATAAATGGAATCAACAAAGTATGCACATTCTACGTCATCACGACTTTCTATAGTTTGCGCATGCGTATGGAAATAACAAAAGCTTAATTCCCCCCGTTTTTTAAAATCACAGCTTCTAGAAGGTTTACAAGATTTCTTAAAAAATTTGAGTTTTTAGAAAATGTGATTTATTATATAAATGGAATCAACAAAGTATGCACATTCTATGTAATAATGACTTTCTAAAGTTTGCGCATGCGTCTGGAAATAAGAAAAGCTTACTTCCGCCAGTTTTTTAAAATCACAGCTTCTAGAAGGTTTACATGATTTCTTAAAAAACACGAGTTTTTAGAAAATGTGATTTATTTCATAAATGGAATCACTAAAGTATGCACATTCTATGTAATAACGAGTTTCTAAAGTTTGCGCATGCGTCCGGAAATAAGAAAAGCTTACTTCTGCCAGTTTTTTAAAATCACGGCTTCTAGAAGGTTTACATAATTTCTTAAAAAACATGAGTTTTTAGAAAATGTGATTTATTTCATAAATGGAATCAACAAAGTATGCACATTCTAGGTAGTAACGACTTTGTATAGTTTGCGCATGCGTCCGGAAATAAGAAAAGCTTACTTCAACCAGTTTTTTAAAATCACAGCTTCTAGAAGGTTTACATGATTTCTTAAAAAACATGAATTTTTAGAAAATGTGATTTATTTCATAAATCGAATCAACAAAGTATGCACATTCTACGTAGTAACGACTTTCTATAGTTTGCGCATGCCTCCGGAAATAAGAAAAGCTTGCTTCCGCCGGTTTTTTAAAACCACAGCTTCTAGAAGGTTTACATGATTTCTTAAAAAACACGAGTTTTTAGAAAATGTGATTTATTTCATAAATGGAATCAACAAAGTATGCATATTCTATGTAATAAGGACTTTCTAAAGTTTGCGCATGCATCCGGAAATATGAAAAGCTTCCTTCCGCCAGTTTTTTAAAATCACAGCTTCTAGAAGGTTTACATGATTTCTTAAAAAACACGAGTTTTTAGAAAATGTGATTTATTTCATAAATGGAATCAACAAACTTTGCACATTCTACGTCATAACGACTTTCTATAGTTTGCGCATGCGTCTAGAAATAAGAAAAGCTTAATTTCCCCCGTTTTTTAAAATCACAGCTTTTAGAAGTTTTACATGATTTGTTAAAAAACACGAGTTTTTAGAAAATGTGATTTATTTCATAAATGGAATCAAAAAAGTATGCACATTCTATGTCATAACGACTTTCTATAGTTTGAGCATGCACAAACTATGCACATTCTACATGATAACGACTTTCTATAGTTTGCGCATGCGTCCGGAAATAAGAAAAGCTTACTTCCCCCTTTTTTTTAAATTCATAGCTTCTCGAAGGTTTAGATGAATTCTCAAAAAACATGAGGTTTTAGAAAATGTGATTTATTTCATAAATGGAATCAACAAACTATGCACATTCTACGTAATAACGACTTTCTATAGTTTGCGCATGCGTCCGGAAATAAGAAAAGCTTACTTCCGCCAGTTTTCTAAAAACACAGCTTCTAGAAGGTTTACATGATTTCCTAAAAAATGAGAGTTTTTAGAAAATGTGATTTATTTCATAAATGGAATCAACAAAGTATGCACATTCTACGTCATAACGACTTTCTATAGTTTGCGCATGCGTGTGGAAATAAGAAAAGCTTAATTCCCCCCGTTTTTTAAAATCACAGCTTCTAGAAGGTTTACAAGATTTCTTAAAAAATTTGAGTTTTTAGAAAATGTGATTTATTTTATAAATGGAATCAACAAAGTATGCACATTCTATGTAATAATGACTTTCTAAAGTTTGTGCATGCGTCCGGAAATAAGAAAAGCTTACTTCCGCCAGTTCTTTAAAATCACAACTTCTAGAAGGTTTACATGATTTCTTAAAAAACACGAGTTTTTAGAAAATGTGATTTATTTCATAAATGGAATCACTAAAGTATGCACATTCTATGTAATAACGAGTTTCTAAAGTTTGCGCATGCGTCCGGAAATAAGAAAAGCTTACTTCTGCTAGTTTTTTAAAATCACAGCTTCTAGAAGGTTTACATAATTTCTTAAAAAACATGAGTTTTTAGAAAATGTGATTTATTTCATAAATGGAATCAACAAAGTATGCACATTCTAGGTAGTAACGACTTTGTATAGTTTGCGCATGCGTCCGGAAATAAGAAAAGCTTACTTCAACCAGTTTTTTAAAATCACAGCTTCTAGAAGGTTTACATGATTTCTTAAAAAACACGAGTTTTTAGAAAATGTGATTTATTTCATAAATGGAATCAACAAAGTATGCACATTCTATGTAATAACGACTTTCTAAAGTTTGCGCATGCGTCCGGAAATAAGAAAAGCTTACTTCCGCAAGTTTTTTAAAATCAAAGCTTCTAGAAGGTTTACATGATTTCATAAAAAACACGAGTTTTTAGAAAATGTCATTTATTTCATAAATGGATTCAACAAAGTATGCACATTCTATGTCATAATGGCTTTCTATAGTTTGCGCATGCGCAAACTATGCACATTCTACGTAATAACGACTTTCTATAGTTTGCGCATGCGTCCGGAAATAAGAAAAGCTTACTTCCCCCTTTTTTTTAAATTCAAAACTTCTAGAAGGTTTAGATGAATTCTTAAAAAACACGAGTTTTTAGAAAATGTGATTTATTTCATCAATGGAATCAACAAAGTATGCACATTCTACGTAGTAACGACTTTCTATAGTTTGCGCATGCATCCGGAAATAAGAAAAGCTTCCTTCCGCCAGTTTTTAAAAACTGCAGCTTTTAGAAGGTTTACATGATTTCTTAAAAAACATGATTTTTTAGAAAATGTGATTTATTTCATAAATGGAATCAGCAAAGTATGCACATTCTATGTAATAAAAACTTTCTAAAGTTTGCGCATGTGTCTGGAAATATGAAAAGCTTACTTCCGTCAGTTTTTTAAAATCACAGCATCTAGAAGGTTTACATGATTTCTTAAAAAACACGACTTTTTAGAAAATGTGATTTATTTAATAAATGGAATCAACAAACTAAGCACATTCTACATAATAACGACTTTCTATAGTTTGCGCATGCGTCCGGAAATAAGAAAAGCTTAATTCCCCCCTTTTTTTAAATTCACAGCTTCTAGAAGGTTTAGATGATTTCTTAAAAAACATGATTTTTTAGAAAATGTAATTTATTTCATAAATGGAATCAACAAAGTATGCACATTCTATGTAATAACGACTTTCTAAAGTTTGCATGCGTCCGGAAATATGAAAAGCTTATTTTCGCCAGTTTTTTAAAATCACAGCATCTAGAAGGTTTACATGATTTCTTAAAAAACACGAGTTTTTAGAAAATGTGATTTATTTAATAAATGGAATCAACAAACTAAGCACATTCTATGTAATAACGACTTTCTATAGTTTGCGCATGCGTCCGGAAAAAAGAAAAGCTTCCTTCCGCCAGTTTTTTAAAACCACAGCTTCTAGAAGGTTTACATGATTTCTTAAAAAACACGAGTTTTTAGAAAATGTGATTTATTTCATAAATGGAATCAACAAAGTATGCACATTCTACGTCATCACGACTTTCTATAGTTTGCGCATGCGTATGGAAATAACAAAAGCTTAATTCCCCCCGTTTTTTAAAATCACAGCTTCTAGAAGGTTTACAAGATTTCTTAAAAAATTTGAGTATTTGGAAAATGTGACTTATTTCATAAATGGAATCAACAAAGTATGCACATTCTATGTCATAACGACTTTCTATAGTTTGCGCATGCGCAAACTATGCACATTCTACGTGATAACGACTTTCTATAGTTTGCACATTCGTCCGGAAATAAGAAAAGCTTACTTCCCCCCTTTTTTTAAATTCACAGCTTCTAGAAGGTTTAGATGAATTCTTAAAAAACACGAGTTTTTAGAAAATTTGATTTATTTCATAAATGGAATCAACAAACTATGCACATTCTACGTAATAACGACTTTCTATAGTTTGCGCATGCGTCCGGAAATAAGAAAAGCTTACTTCCCCCCTTTTTTTAAATTCACAGCTTCTAGAAGGTTTAGATGAATTCTTCAAAAACACAAGTTTTTAGAAAATGTGATTTATTTCATAAATGGAATCAACAAAGTATGCACATTCTACGTCATCACGACTTTCTATAGTTTGCGCATGCGTGTGTAAATAACAAAAGCTTAATTCCCCCCTATTTTTAAAATCACAGCTTCTAGAAGGTTTACAAGATTTCTTAAAAAATTTGAGTATTTGGAAAATGTGACTTATTTCATAAATGGAATCAACAAAGTATGCACATTCTATGTCATAACGACTTTCTATAGTTTGCGCATGTGCAAACTATGCACATTCTACGTAATAACGACTTTCTATAGTTTGTGCATGCGTCCGGAAATAAGAAAAGCTTACTTCCCCCCTTTTTTTAAATTCAAAGCTTCTAGAAGGTTTAGATGAATTCTTAAAAAACATGAGTTTTTGGAAAATGTGATTTATTTCATCAATGGAATCAACAAAGTATGCACATTCTACGTAGTAATGACTTTGTTTAGTTTGCGCATGCGTCCTGAAATAAGAAAAGCTTCCTTCCGCCAGTTTTTAAAAACCGCAGCTTCTAGAAGGTTTACATGATTTCATAAAAAACACGAGTTTTTAGAAAATGTGATTTATTTCATAAATGGAATCAACAAAGTATGCACATTCTATGTCATAACGGCTTTCTATAGTTTGCGCATGCGCAAACTATGCACATTCTACGTAATAACGACTTTCTATAGTTTGCGCATGCGTCCGGAAATTCAGAGCTTCTAGAAGGTTTAGATGAATTCTTAAAATACATGAGTTTTTAGAAAATGTGATTTATTTCATAAATGCAATCAACAAAGTTTGCACATTCTACGTCATCACGACTTTCTATAGTTTGCGCATGCGTGTGGAAATAACAAAAGCTTAATTCCCCCCGTTTTTTAAAATCACAGCTTCTAGAAGGTTTACAAGATTTCTTAAAAAATTTGAGTATTTGGAAAATGTGACTTATTTCATAAATGGAATCAACAAAGTATGCACATTCTATGTCATAACGACTCTCTATAGTTTGCGCATACGCAAACAATGCACATTCTACGTAATAACGACTTTCTATAGTTTGCGCATGCGTCCAGAAATAAGAAAAGCTTACTTCCCCCCATTTTTTAAATTCAAAGCTTCTAGAAGGTTTAGATGAATTGTTAAAAAACATGAGTTTTTGGAAAATGTGATTCATTTCATCAATGGAATCAACAAAGTATGCACATTCTACGTAGTAACGACTTTGTTTAGTTTGCGCATGCGTCCGGAAATAAGAAAAGCTTCCTTCCGCCAGTTTTTAAAAACCGCAGCTTCTAGAAGGTTTACATGATTTCATAAAAAACACGAGTTTTTAGAAAATGTGATTTATTTCATAAATGGAATCAACAAAGTATGCACATTCTATGTCATAACGGCTTTGTATAGTTTGCGCATGCGCAAACTATGCACATTCTACGTAATAACGACTTTCTATAGTTTGCGCATGCGTCCGGAAATTCACAGCTTCTAGAAGGTTTAGATGAATTCTTAAAATACATGAGTTTTTAGAAAATGTGATTTATTTCATAAATGGAATCAACAAAGTTTGCACATTTTACGACATAATGACTTTCTATAGTTTGCGCATGCGTCCGGAAATTCACATCTTCTAGAAGGTTTAGATGAATTCTTAAAATACATGAGTTTTTAGAAAATGTGATTTATTTCATCAATGGAATCAACAAAGTATGCACATTCTACGTAGTAACGACTTTGTTTAGTTTGCGCATGCGTCCGGAAATAAGAAAAGCTTCCTTCCGCCAGTTTTTAAAAACCGCAGCTTCTAGAAGGTTTACATGATTTCATAAAAAACACGAGTTTTTAGAAAATGTGATTTATTTCATAAATGGAATCAACAAAGTATGCACATTCTATGTCATAACGGCTTTCTATAGTTTGCGCATGCGCAAACTATGCACATTCTACGTAATAACGACTTTCTATAGTTTGCGCATGCGTCCGGAAATTCACAGCTTCTAGAAGGTTTAGATGAATTCTTAAAATACATGAGTTTTTAGAAAATGTGATTTATTTCATAAATGGAATCAACAAAGTTTGCACATTCTACGACATAATGACTTTCTATAGTTTGCGCATGCGTCCGGAAATTCACATCTTCTAGAAGGTTTAGATGAATTCTTAAAATACATGAGTTTTTAGAAAATGTGATTTATTTCATCAATGGAATCAACAAAGTATGCACATTCTACGTAGTAACGACTTTGTTTAGTTTGCGCATGCGTCCGGAAATAAGAAAAGCTTCCTTCCGCCAGTTTTTAAAAACCGCAGCTTCTAGAAGGTTTACATGATTTCATAAAAAACACGAGTTTTTAGAAAATGTGATTTATTTCATAAATGGAATCAACAAAGTATGCACATTCTATGTCATAACGGCTTTCTATAGTTTGCGCATGCGCAAACTATGCACATTCTACGTAATAACGACTTTCTATAGTTTGCGCATGCGTCCGGAAATTCACAGCTTCTAGAAGGTTTAGATGAATTCTTAAAATACATGAGTTTTTAGAAAATGTGATTTATTTCATAAATGGAATCAACAAAGTTTGCACATTCTATGACATAACGACTTTCTATAGTTTGCGCATGCGTCCGGAAATAAGAAAAGCTTACTTCCCCCCTTTTTTTAAATTCATAGCTTCTAGAAGGTTTAGATGAATTCTTAAAAAGAACGAGGTTTTAGAAAATGTGATTTATTTCATAAATGGAATCAAAAAAGTTTGCACATTCTACATCATAACAACTTTCTATAGTTTGCGCATGCGTCCGAAAATAAGAAAAGCTTAATTCCCCCCATTTTTTAAAATCACAGCTTCTAGAAGGTTTACATGATTTCATAAAAAACACGAGTTTTTAGAAAATGTGATTTATTTCATAAATGGAATCAACAAAGTATGCACATTCTATGTCATAACGACTTTCTATAGTTTGCGCATACGCAAACAATGCACATTCTACGTAATAACGACTTTCTATAGTTTGCGCATGCGTCCGGAAATAAGAAAAGCTTACTTCCCCCCTTTTTTTAAATTCAAAGCTTCTAGAAGGTTTAGATGAATTGTTAAAAAACATGATTTTTTGGAAAATGTGATTTATTTCATCAATGGAATCAACAAAGTATGCACATTCTACGTAGTAACGACTTTGTTTAGTTTGCGCATGCGTCCGGAAATAAGAAAAGCTTCCTTCCGCCAGTTTTTAAAAACCGCAGCTTCTAGAAGGTTTACATGATTTCATAAAAAACACGAGTTTTTAGAAAATGTGATTTATTTCATAAATGGAATCAACAAAGTATGCACATTCTATGTCATAACGGCTTTCTATAGTTTGTGCATGCGCAAACTATGCACATTCTACGTAATAACGACTTTCTATAGTTTGCGCATGCGTCCGGAAATAAGAAAAGCTTACTTCCCCCCTTTTTTTAAATTCAAAGCTTCTAGAAGGTTTAGATGAATTCTTAAAAAACACGAGTTTTTAGAAAATGTGATTTATTTCATCAATGGAATCAACAAAGTATGCACATTCTACGTAGTAACGACTTTCTATAGTTTGCGCATGCGTCCGGAAATAAGAAAAGCTTCCTTCCGCCAGTTTTAAAAAACCGCAGCTTCTAGAAGGTTTACATGATTTCTCAAAAAACATGATTTTTTAGAAAATGTGATTTATCTCATAAATGGAATCAGCAAAGTATGTACATTCTATGTACTAACGACTTTCTAAAGTTTGCGCATGCGTCTGGAAATATGAAAAGCTTACTTCCGCCAGTTTTTTAAATTCACAGCATCTAGAAGGTTTACATGATTTCTTAAAAAACATGAGTTTTTAGAAAATGTGATTTATTTAATAAATGGAATCAACAAACTAAGCACATTCTACCTAATAACGACTTTCTATAGTTTGCGCATGCGTCTGGAAATAAGAAAAGCTTCCTTCCGCCAGTTTTTTAAAACCACAGCTTCTAGAAGGTTTACATGATTTCTTAAAAAACACGAGTTTTTATAAAATGTGATTTATTTCATAAATGGAATCAACAAAGTATGCACATTCTACGTAGTAACGACTTTCTATAGTTTGCGCATGCGTCCGGAAAAAAGAAAAGCTTACTTCTGCCAGTTTTTTAAAATCACAGCTTCTAGAAGGTTTACATGATTTCTTAAAAAACACGAGTTTTTAGAAAATGTGATTTATTTCATAAATGGAATCAACAAAGTATGCACATTCTATGTAATAATGACTTTCTAAAGTTTGCGCATGCGTCCGGAAATAAGAAAAGCTTACTTCCGCCAGTTTTTTAAAATCACAGCTTCTAGAAGGTTTACATGATTTCTTAAAAAACACGAGTTTTTAGAAAATCTGATTTATTTCATAAATGGAATCAACAAAGTATGCACATTCTATGTCATAACGACTTTCTATAGTTTACGCATGCGCAAACTATGCACATTCTACGTAATAACGACTTTCTATAGTTTGCGCATGCGTCCGGAAATAAGAAAAAGTTACTTCCGCCAGTTTTTTAAAACCACAGCTTCTAGAAGGTTTACATGATTTATTAAAAAACACGAATTTTTAGAAAATGTGTTTTATTTCATAAAAGGAATCAACAAAGTATGCACATTCTATGTAATAACGACTTTCTAAAGTTTGCGCATGCGTCGGGAAATATGAAAAGCTTGTTTCTGCCAAGTTTTTAAAATCACAGCTTGTAGAAGGTTTACATGATTTCTTAAAAAGCATGAGTTTTTAGAAAATGTGATTTATTTCATAAATGGAATCAACAAAGTTTGCACATTCTACGTCATAACGACTTTCTATAGTTTGCGCATGCGTCCAGAAATAAGAAAAGCTTAATTTCCCCCGTTTTTTAAAATCACAGCTTTTAGAAGGCTTACATGATTTGTTAAAAATGACGAGTTTTTAGAAAATGTGATTTATTTCATAAATGGAATCAACAAAGTATGCACATTCTATGTCATAACGACTTTCTATAGTTTGCGCATGTGCAAACTATGCACATTCTACATGATAACGACTTTCTATAGTTTGCACATGCGTCCGGAAATAAGAAAAGCTTACTTCCCCCCTTTTTTTAAATTCACAGCTTCTAGAAGGTTTAGATGAATTCTTAAAAAACATGAGGTTTTAGAAAATGTGATTTATTTTATAAATGGAATCAACAAACTATGCACATTCTACGTAATAACGACTTTCTATAGTTTGCGCATGTGTCCGGAGATAAGAAAAGCTTACTTCCGCCAGTTTTTTAAAAACACAGCTTCTAGAAGGTTTACATGATTTCCTAAAAAACGCGAGTTTTTAGAAAATGTGATTTATTTCACAAATGGAATCAACAAAGTATGCACATTCTATGTAATAACGACTTTCTAAAGTTTGTGCATGCGTCCGGAAATAAGAAAAGCTTACATCCGCAAGTTTTTTAAAATCGCAGCTTCTAGAAGGTTTACATGATTTCTTAAAAAACACGAGTTTTTAGAAAATGTGATTTATTTCATAAATGGAATCAACAAAGTATGCACATTCTATGTCATAACGACTTTCTATATTTTGCGCATGCGCAAACTATGCACATTCTACGTAATAATAACTTTCTATAGTTTGCGCATGCGTCCGGAAATAAGAAAAGCTTACTTCCCCCCTTTTTTTAAATTCACAGCTTCTAGAAGGTTTAGATGAATTCTTAAAAAACACAAGTTTTTAGAAAATGTGATTTATTTCATAGATGGAATCAACAAAGTATGCACATTCTACGTAGTAACGACTTTCTATAGTTTGCGCATGCGTCCGGAAATAAGAAAAGCTTACTTCCGCCAGTTTTTTAAAATCACAGCTTCTAGAAGGTTTACATGATTTCTTAAAAAACACGAGTTTTTAGAAAATGTGATTTATTTCATAAATGGAATCAACAAACTATGCACATTCTACGTAATAACAACTTTCTATAGTTTGGGCATGCGTCCGGAAACAAGAAAAGCTTACTTCCCGCCTTTTTTTAAATTCACAGCTTCTAAAAGGTTTAGATGAATTCATAGAAAAAAAGAGTTTTTAGAAAATGTGATTTATTTCATAAATGGAATCAACAAACTATGCACATTCTACGTAATAACGACTTTCTATAGTTTGCGCATGTGTCCGGAAATAAGAAAAGCTTACTTCCCCCCTTTTTTTAAATTCACAGCTTCTAGAAGGTTTAAATGAATTCTTAAAAAACACGAGTTTTTAGAAAATGTGATTTATTTCATAAATGGAATCAACAAATTCTGCACATTCTACGTCATAACGACTTTCTATAGTTTGCGCATGCGGACAGAAATAAGAAAAGCTTAATTCCCTCCGTTTTTTAAAATCACGGATCCTAGAAGGTTTACATGATTTCTTAAAAAACACGAGTTTTTAGAAAATGTGATTTATTTCATAAATGGAATCAACAAAGTATGCACATTCTATGTCATAACGACTTTCTATAGTTTGCGTATTCGCAACCTATGCACATTCTACGTGAAAATGACTTTCTATAGTTTGCGCATGCATCCGCAAATAAGAACAACTTACTTCCCCCCTTTTTTTAAATTCACAGCTTCTAGAAGGTTTAGATGAATTCTTAAAAAACACGAGTTTTAAGAAAATGTGATTTATTTCATAAATGTTATCAACAAACCATGCACATTCTACGTAATAACGACTTTCTATAGTTTGCGCATGTGTCCGGAAATAAGAAAAGCTTAGTTCCCCCCTTTTTTTAAATTTACAGCTTCTAGAAGGTTTAGATGAAGTTTTAAAAAACATGAGTTTTTAGAAAATGTGATTGATTTCCTAAATGGAATCAACAAACTATGCACATTCTACGTAATAACGATTTTCTATAGTTTGCGCATGCGTCCGGAAATAAGAAAAGCTTACTTCCCCCCTTTTTTTAAATTCACAGCTTCCAGAAGGTTTAGATAAATTCTTAAAAAACACGAATTTTTAGAAAATGTGATTTATTTCATAAATGGAATCAACAAACTATGCAAATTCTACGTAATAACGACTTTCTATAGTTTACGCATGCATGCGGAAATAAGAAAAGCTTCCTTCCACCAGTTTTTTAAAACCACAGCTTCTAGAAGGTTTACATGATTTCTTAAAAAACACGATTTTTTGAAAATGTTATTTATTTCATAAATGGAATCAACAAAGTATGCACATTCTATGTAATAACGACTTTCTAAAGTTTGCACATGCGTCCGGAAATAGTAAAAGCTTACTTCCGCCATTTTTTTAAAATCACAGCTTCTAAAAGGTTTACATGATTTCTTAAAAAACACGAGTTTTTAGAAAATGTAATTTATTTCATAAATGGAATCAACAAAGTATGCACATTCTACGTCATAAAAAATTTGTATAGTTTGCGCATGCGGAAACTATGCACATTCTACGTAATAACGACTTTCTATAGTTTGCCCATGCGTCCAGAAATAAGAAAAGCTTACTTCCCCCCTTTTTTTAAATTCACAGCTTCTCAAATGTTTAGATGAATTCTTAAAAACATGAGTTTCTAGCAAATGTGATTTATTTCATAAATGGAATCAACAAAGTTTGTGCATTCTACGTCATAAAAACTTTCTATAGTTTGCGCATGCGTCCGGAAATAAGAAAAGCTTACTTCCCCCCTTTTTTTAAATTCACAGCTTCTAGAAGGTTTAGCTGATTTTTCAAAAAACACGAGTTTTTAGAAAATGTGATTTATTTCATAAATGGAATCAACAAACTCTGCACATTCTATGTAGTAACGACATTCTATAGTTTGCGCATGCGTCCGGAAATAAGAAAAGCTTACTTCCCCCCTTTATTTCATTCACAGCTTCTAGAAGGTTTAGATGAATTCTTCAAAAACACGAGTTTTTAGAAAATGTGATTTATTTCATAAATGGAATAAGAAAGCTATGCACATTCTACGTCATAACAACTTTCAATAGTTTGCGCATGCGTCCGGAAATAAGAAAAGCTTCCTTCCGCCAGTTTTTTAAAACCACAGCTTCTAGAAGGTTTACATGATTTCTTAAAAAACACGAGTTTTTAGAAAATGTGATTTATTTCATAAATGGAATCAACAAAGTATGCAAATTCTATGTAATAACGACTTTCTAAAGTTTGCGCATGCGTCTGGAAATATGAAAAGGTTACTTCCGCCAGTTTTTTAAAATCACAGCTTCTAGAAGGTTTACATGATTTCTTAAAAAACACGAGTTTTTAGAAAATGTGATTTATTTCATAAATGGAATCAACGAAGTATGCACATTCTACGACATAACAACTTTCTATAGTTTGCGCATGCATCCGGAAATAAGAAAAGCTTAATTCCCCCCGTTTTTTAAAATCACAGCTTCTCGAAGGTTTAGATGAATTCTTAAAAAAAATGAGTTTTTAGAAAATGTGATTTATTTCATAAATGGAATCAACAAAGTTTGCACATTCTACGTCATAACGACTTTCTATAGTTTGCGCTTGCGTCCGAAAATAAGAAAAGCTTAATTCCCCCCGTTTTTTAAAATCACAGCTTCTAGAATGTTTACATGATTTCTTAAAAAACACGAAATTTTAGAAAATGTGATTTATTTCATAAATGGAATCAACAGCGTATGCACATTCTTCGTCTTAACGAATTTCTAAAGTTTGCGCATGCGCAAACTATGCACATTCTATGTGATAACGACTTTCTATAGTTTGCGCATGCGTCCGGAAATAAGAAAAGCTTACTTCCCCCCTTTTTTTAAATTCACAGCTTCGAGAAGGTTTAGATGAATTCTTAAAAAACACGAGTTTTTAGAAAATGTGATTTATTTCATAAATGGAATCAACAAAGTATGCACATTCTACGTCATAACAAATTTCTATAGTTTGCGCATGCGCAAACTATGCACATTCTAAGTAATAACGATTTTCTATAGTTTGCGCATGCGTCCAGAAGTAAGAATAGCTTACTTCCCTGCTTTTTTTAAATTCACAGCTTCTCGAAGGTTTAGATGAATTCTTAAAAAACACTAGTTTTTAGAAGATGTGATTTATTTCATAAATGGAACCAACAAAGTTTGCACATTCTATGTCGTAATGACTTTCTATAGTTTGCGCATGGGTCCGGAAATAAGAAAAGCTTAATTCCCCCCGTTTTTTAAAATCACAGCTTCTAGAAGGTTTACATGATTTCTTAAAAAACACGAGTTTTTAGAAAATGTGATTTATTTCATAAATGGAATCAACAAATTTTGCACATTTTACGTCATTACGACTTTCTGTAGTTTACGCATGCGTCCGGAAATAAGAAAAGCTTAATTCCCCCCATTTTTTAAAATCACAGCTTCTAGAAGGTTTACATGATTTCTTAAAAAACACGAGTTTTTAGAAAATGTGATTTATTTCATAAATGGAATCAATAATGTATGCACTTTCTATGTCATAACGACCTTCTATAGTTTGCGCATGCACAAACTATGCACATTCTACGTGATAACGAATTTCTATAGTTTGCACATGCGTCCGCAAATAAGAAAAGCTTACATCCCCCCTTTTTTTAAATTCACAGCTTCTAGAAGGTTTAGATGAATTCTTAAAAAACACGAGTTTTTAGAAAATGTTATATATTTCATGAATGGAATCAACAAACTATGAACATTCTACTTAATAACGACGTTCTATAGTTTGCGCATGCTTCCGGCATTAATAAAAGCTTACTTCTCCCCTTTTTTTAAATTCACAGCTTCTAGAAGGTTTAGATGAATTCTTAAAAAACACTAGTTTTTAGAAAATGTGATTTATTTCATAAATGGAATCAACAAAGTATGCACATTCTATGTAGTAACGACTTTCTATAGTTTGCGCATGCGTCCAGAAATAAGAAAAGCTTCCTTCCGCCAGTTTTTTAAAACCACAACTTCGAGAAGGTTTACATGATTTCTTAAAAAACACGATATTTTAGAAAATGTGATTTATTTCATAAATGGAATCAACAAAGTATGCACATTATAAGTAATAACGACCTTCTAAAGTTTGCGCATGCGTCCGGAAATAAGAAAAGCTTAATTCCCCCCATTTTTTAAAATCACAGCTTCTAGAAGGTTTACACGATTTCTTAAAAAACACGAGTTTTTAGAAAATGTGATTTATTTCATAAATGGAATCAAAAAAGTATGCACATTCTATGTCATAACGACTTTCTATAGTTTGCGCATGCGCAAACTATGCACATTCTACGTGAGAACGACTTTCTATAGTTTGCACATGCGTCCGGAAATAAGAAAAGCTTACTTCCCCCTTTTTTTTAAATTCACAACTTCTAGAAGGTTTAGATGAATTCTTAAAAAACACGAGTTTTTAGAAAATGTGATTTATTTCATAAATGGAATCAACAAACTATGCACATTCTACGTAATAACGATTTTCTATAGTTTGCGCATGCGTCCGGAAATAAGAAAAGCTTACTTCCCCCCCTTTTTTAAATTCACAGCTTCTAGAAGGTTTAGATGAATTGTTAAAAAACATGAGTTTTTAGAAAATGTGATTTATTCCATAAATGGAATCAACAAACTATGCACATTCTACGTAATAACGACTTTCTATAGTTTGTGCATGCGTCCGGAAATAAGAAAAGCTTCCTTCCGCCAGTTTTTTAAAACCACAACTTCGTGAAGGTTTACATGAATTCTTAAAAAACACGAGTTTTTAGAAAATGTGATTTATTTCATAAATGGAATCAACAAAGTATGCACATTGTTCGTCATAATGACTTTCTATAGTTTGCGCATCCGCAAACTGTTCACATTCTATGTAATAACAACTTTCTATAGTTTGCGCATGCGTCCGGAAATATGAAAAGCTTACTTCCGCCAGTTTTTTAAAATCACAGCTTCTAGAAGGTTTACATGATTTCTTAAAAAACACGAGTTTGTAGAAAATGTGATTTATTTCATAAATGGAATCAACAAAGTTTGCACATTCTACGTCATAACGAATTTCTATAGTTTGCGCATGCGTACGGAAATAAGAAAAGCTTAATTCCCTCCGTTTTTTAAAATCACAGATTCTAGAAGGTTTACATGATTTCTTAAAAAACACGAGTTTTTAGAAAATGTGATTTATTTCATAAATGGAATCAACAAAGTATGCCCATTGTTCATCATAACGACTTTCTATAGTTTGCGCATCCGCAAACTGTGCACATTCTATGTAATAACAACTTTCTATAGTTTGCGCATGCGTCCGGAAATAAGAAAAGCTACATTCCCCCCTTTTTTTAAATTCACAGCTTCTAGAAGGGTTAGATGAATTCTTAAAAAACACGAGTTTTTAGAAAATGTGATTTATTTCATAAATGGAATCAACAAAGTATGCACATTCTATGTAGTAACGACTTTCTATAGTCTGCGCATGCGTACGGAAATAAGAAAACCTTACTTCCCCCCTTTTTTTAAATTCACAGCTTCTAGAAGGTTTAGATGAATTCTTAAGAAACACGAGTTTTTAGAAAATGTGATTTATTTCATAAATGGAATCAACAAAGTTTGCACATTCTACGTAATAACGACTTTCTATAGTTTGCGCATGCGTACGGAAATAAGAAAAGCTTAATTCCCTCCGTTTTTTAAAATCACAGATCCTAGAAGGTTTACATGATTTCTTAAAAAACACGAGTTTTTAGAAAATGTGATTTATTTCATAAATGGAATCAACAAAGTATTCACATTCTATGTCATAACGACTTTCTATAGTTTGCGCATTCGCAAACTATGCACATTCTACGTGAAAACGACTTTCTATAGTTTGCGCATGCATCAGCAAATAAGAAAAGCTTACTTCCCCCCTTTTTTTAAATTCACAGCTTCTAGAAGGTTTAGATGAATTCTTAAAAAACACGAGTTTTAAGAAAATGTGATTTATTTCATAAATGGAATCAACAAACCATGCACATTCTACGTAATAACGACTTTCTATAGTTTACGCATGTGTCCGGAAATAAGAAAAGCTTAGTTCCCCCCTTTTTTTAAATTCACAGCTTCTAGAAGGTTTAGATGAATTTTTTAAAAACATGAGTTTTTAGAAAATGTGATTTATTTCCTAAATGGAATCAACAAACTATCCACATTCTACGTAATAACGATTTTCTATAGTTTGCGCATGCACCCGGAAATAAGAAAAGCTTACTTCCCCCCTTTTTTTAAATTCACAGCTTCTAGAAGGTTTAGATAAATTCTTAAAAAACATGAATTTTTAGAAAATGTGATTTATTTCATAAATGGAATCAAAAAACTATGCAAATTCTACGTAATAACGACTTTCTATAGTTTACGCATGCATGCGGAAATAAGAAAAGCTTCCTTGCACCAGTTTTTTAAAACCACAGCTTCTAGAAGGTTTACATGATTTCTTAAAAAACACGATTTTTTGAAAATGTGATTTATTTCATAAATGGAATCAACAGCGTATGCACATTCTACGTCATAACAAATTTCTATAGTTTGCACATGCGCACACTATGCACATTCTACGTAATAACGACTTTCTATAGTTTGCGCATGCGTCCAGAAATAAGAAAAGCTTACTTCCCCGCTTTTTTTAAATTCACAGCTTCTCGAAGGTTTAGATGAATTCTTAAAAAAATGAGTTTTTAGAAAATGTGATTTATTTCATAAATGGAATCAACAAAGTTTGCACATTCTACGTCTTAACGACTTTCTATAGTTTGTGGATGCGTCCGGAAATAAGAAAAGCTTAATTCCCCCCGTTTTTTAAAATCACAGCTTCTAGAAGGTTTACATGATTTCTTAAAAAACACGAGTTTTTAGAAAATGTGATTTATTTCATAAATGGAATCAACAAAGTATGCACATTCTACGTAATAACGACTTTCTATAGTTTGCGCATGCCTTCGGAAATAAGAAAAGCTTACTTCCTCCAGTTTTTTAAAACCACAGCTTCTAGAAGGTTTACATGATTTCTTAAAAAACACAAGTTTTTAGAAAATATGATTTATTTCATAAATGTAATCAACAAAGTATGCACATTCTACGTGATAACGACTTTCTATAGTTTTCGCATGTGTCTGGAAATAGGAAACGCTTACTTCCCCCCTTTTTTTAAATTCACAGCTTCTAGAAGGTTTAGATGAATTCTTAAAAAACATGAGTTTTTAGAAAATGTGCTTTATTTCATAAATGGAATAAAAAAACTATGCACATTCTACGTAATAATGACTTTCTATAGTTTGCGCATGCGTCCGGAAATAAGAAAAGCTTACTTCCCCCCTTTTTTTAAATTCACAGCTTCTAGAAGGTTTAGATGAATTCTTAAAAAAAACGAGTTTTTAGAAAATGTGTTTTATTTCATCAATGGAATCAACAAAGTATGCACATTCTACGTAGTAATGACTTTCTATAGTTTGCGCTTGCGTCCGGAAATAAGAAAAGCTTCCTTCCGCTAGTTTTTAAAAACCGCAGCTTCTAGAAGGTTTACATGATTTCTTTAAAAACATGAGTTTTTAGAAAATGTGATTTATTTCATAAATGGAATCAACAAAGTATGCACATTCTACATCATAACAACTTTCTATAGTTTGCGCATCCGTCCAGAAATAAGAAAAGCATAATTCCCCCCGTTTTTTAAAATCACAGCTACTAGAAGGTTTACGTGATTTATTAAAAAACTTGAGTTTTTAGAAAATGTGATTTATTGCATAAATGGAATCAACAAAGTATTGACATTCTATGTCATAATGACTTTCTATAGTTTGCGCATGCGCAAACTATGCACATTCTACGTAATAACGACTTTCTATAGTTTGCGGATGTGTCCGGAAAAAAGAAAAGCTTACTTCCCCCCTTTTTTTAAATTCACAGCTTCTAGAATGTTTAGGTGAATTCTTAAAAAACACAAGTTTTTAGAAAATGTGATTTATTTCATAAATTGAATAAACAAAGTTTGCACATTCTACGTCATAACGACTTTCTATAGTTTGCGCATGCGTCCGGAAATAAGAAAAGTTTAATTCCCCGCGTTTTTTAAAATCACAGCTTCTAGAAGGTTTACATGATTTCTTAAAAAAAATGAGTTTTTAGAAAATGTGATTTATTTCATAAATGGAATCAACAAAGTATGCACATTCTATGTCATAACGACTTTCTATAGTTTGCGCATGAGCAAACTATGCACATTCTACGTGATAACAACTTTCTATAGTTTGCGCATGCGTCCGAAAATAAGAAAAGCTTACTTCCCCCCTTTTTTTAAATTCACAGCTTCTAGAAGGTTTAGATGGATACTTAAAAAACACGATTTTTTAGAAAATGTGATTTATTTCATAAATGAAATCAACAAACTATGCACATTCTACGTAATAACGACTTTCTATAGTTTGCGCATGCGCAAACTATGCACATTCTACGTGATAACAACTTTCTATAGTTTGCGCATGCGTCCGAAAATAAGAAAAGCTTACTTCCCCCCTTTTTTTAAATTCACAGCTTCTAGAAGGTTTAGATGAATTCCTAAAAAAAATGAGTTTTTAGAAAATGTTATTTATTTCATAAATGGAATCAAAAATATGCAAATTCTACGTAATAACGACTTTCTATAGTTTGCGCATGCGTCCGGAAATAAGAAAAGCTTACTTCCCCCCTTTTCTTAAATTCACAGCTTCTAGAAGGTATAGATGAATTCTTAAAAAACACGAGTTTTTAGAAAATGTGATTTATTTCATAAATTGAATCAACAAATTAAGCACATTCTACATAATAACGACTTTCTATAGTTTGCGCATGCGTCCGGAAATAAGAAAAGCTTCCTTCCGCCAGTTTTTTAAAACCACAGCTTCTAGAAGGTTTACATGATTTCTTAAAAAACACAAGTTTTTAGAAAATGTGATTTATTTCATAAATGGAATCAACAAAGTATGCACATTCTATATAATAACGACTTTCTAAAGTTTGCGCATGCGTCCGGAAATATGAAAAGCTTACTTCCGCCAGTTTTTTAAAATCACAGCTTCTAGAAGATTTACACGATTTCTTAAAAAGCACGAGTTTTTAGAAAATGTGATTTATTTCATAAATGGAATCAACAAAGTATGCACATTCTATATAATAACGACTTTCTAAAGTTTGCGCATGCGTCCGGAAATATGAAAAGCTTACTTCCGCCAGTTTTTTAAAATCACAGCTTCTAGAAGGTTTACATGATTTCTTAAAAAACATGAGTTTTTAGAAAATGCGATTTATGTCATAAATGGAATCAACAAAGTATGCACATTCTATGTCATAATGACTTTCTATAGTTTGCGCATGCGCAAACTATGCACATTCTACGTGATAACGACTTTCTATAGTTTGCACATTCGTCCGGAAAAAAGAAAAGCTTACTTCCCCCCTTTTTTTAAATTCACAGCTTCTAGAAGGTTAAGATGAATTCTTAAAAAACATGAGTTTTTAGAAAATGTGATTTATTTCATAAATGGAATCAACAAACTAAGCACATTCTATGTAATAACGACTTTTTATAGTTTGCACATGCGTCCAGAAAGAAGTAAAGCTTCCTTTCGCCAGTTTTTTAAAACAACAGCTTCTAGAAGGTTTACATGATTTCTTAAAGAACACGAGTTTTTAAAAAATGTGATTTATTTCATAAATGGAATCAACAAAGTATGCACATTCTATATAATAACGACTTTCTAAAGTTTGTGCATGCGTCCGGAAATATGAAAAGCTTACTTCCGCCAATTTTTTAAAATCATAGCTTCTAGAAGGTTTACATGATTTCCTAAAAAACATGAGTTTTTAGACAATGTGATTTATTTCATAAATGGAATCAACAAAGTATGCACATTCTATGTAGTAATGACTTTCTATAGTTTGCGCATGCGTCCAGAAATATGAAAAGCTTACTTCCGCCAGTTTTTTAAAATCACAGCTTCTAAAAGGTTTACATGATTGCTTAAAAAACATGAGTTTTTAGAAAAATGTGATTTATTTCATAAATGGGATCAACAAAGTATGCACATTCTATGTCATAACGACTTTCTATAGTTTTTGCATGCGCAAACTATGCACATTCTACGTGATAACGACTTTCTATAGTTTGCGCATGCGTCCGGAAATGAGAAAAGCTTACTTCCCCCGTTTTTTTAAATTCACTGCTTCTAGAAGGTTTAGATGAATTCTTAAAAAACAAGAGTTTTTAGAAAATGTAATTTATTTCATAAATGGAATCAACAAGGTATGCACATTCTACGTAGTAACGACTTTCTATAGTTTGCGCATGCGTCCGGAAATAAGAAAAGCTTACTTCCGCCAGTTTTTTAAAATCACAGCTTCTAGAAGATTTATATGATTTCTTAAAAAAAAAGAGTTTTTAGAAAATGTGATTTATTTCATAAATGGAATCAACAAACTATGCACATTCTATGTAATAACGACTTTCTATAGTTTGTGAATGCGTCCAGAAATAAGAAAAGCTTACTTCCCCCCTTTTTTTAAATTCAAAGCTTCTAGAAGGTTTAGATGAATTCTTAAAAAACACGAGTTTTTAGAAAATGTGATTTATTTCATCAATGGAATCAACAAAGTATGCACATTCTACGTAGTAACGACTTTCTATGGTTTTCGCATGGGTCCGGAAATAAGAAAAGCTTCCTTCCGCCAGTTTTTAAAAACCGCAGCTTCTACAAGGTTTACATGATTTCTTAAAAAACATGATTTTTTAGAAAATGTGATTTATTTCATAAATGGAATCAACAAAGTATGCACATTCTATGTAATAACGACTTTCTAAAGTTTGCGCATGCGTCCGGAAATATGAAAAGCTTACTTCCGCCCGTTTTTTAAAATCACAGCTTCTAGAAGGTTTACATGATTTCTTAAAAAACACGAGGTTTTAGAGAATGTGATTTATTTCATAAATGGAATCAACAAAGTATGCACACTCTATGTAATAAAAACTTTCTAATGTTTGCGCATGCGTCTGGAAATAAGAAAAGCTTACTTACGCAAGTTTTTTAAAATCACAGCTTCTAGAAGGTTTATATGATTTCTTAAAAAACATGAGTTTTTAGAAAATATGATTTATTGCATAAATGTAATCAAAAAATTATGCACATTCTATGTCATAACTACTTTCTATAGTTTGCGCATGCGTACGGAAATAAGAAAAGCTTACTTCCGCCAGTTTTTTAAACTCACAGCTTCTAGAAGGTTTACATGATTTCTTAAAAAACACGAGTTTTTTGAAAATGTGATTTATTTCATAAATGGAATCAACAAAGTATGCATATTCTATGTCATAACGACGTTCTATAGTTTGTGCATGCGCAACCTATGCACATTCTACGAAATAATGACTTTCTATAGTTCGTGCATGCGTCCGGAAATAAGAAAAGATTACTTCCCCCGTTTTTTTAAATTCATAGCTTCTAGAAGGTTTAGATGAATTCTTAAAAAACACGAGTTTTTAGAAAATGTGATTTTTTTCATAAATGGAATCAACAAAGTATGCACATTCTACGTCGTAACGACTTTCTATAGTTTCCGCATGCGTCCGGAAATAAGAAAAGCTTACTTCTGCCAGTTTTTTAAAATCACAGGTTCTAGAAGGTTTACATGATTTCTTAAAAAACACGAGTTTTAAAAAAATATGATTTATTTCATAAATGGAATCAACAAAGTATGCACATTGTATGTCATAACGACTTTCTATAGTTTGCGCATGCGTCCGGAAATATGAAAAGCTTACTTCCGCCAGTTTTTTAAAATCACCGCTTCTAGAAGGTTTACATGATTTTTTAAAAAACACGAGTTTTTAGGAAATATGATTTATTTCATAAATGGAATCAACAAAGTATGCAAATTCTATGTCATAACGACTTTCTATAGTTCCCGCATGCGCAAACTATGCACATTCTACGTAATAACAACTTTTTATAGTCTGCGCATGCGTCCAGAAATAAGAAAAGCTTACTTCCCCCCTTTTTTTAAATTCACAGCTTCTAGAAGGTTAAGATGAATTCTTAAAAAACACGAGTTTTTAGAAAATGTGATTTATTTCATAAAGGGAATCAACAAACTAAGCACATTCTACGTAATAACGACTTTCTATAGTTTGCGCATGCATCCGGAAATAAGAAAAGCTTCCTTCCGCCAGTTTTTTAAAACCACAGCTTCTAGAAGGTTTACATGATTTCTTAAAAAACATGAGTTTTAAGAAAATGTGATTTATTTCATAAATGGAATCAACAAAGTATGCACATTCTATATAATAATGACTTTCTAAAGTTTGCGCATGCGTCCGGAAATATGAAAAGCTTCCTTCCGCCAATTTTTTAAAACCACGGCTTCTAGAAGGTTTACATGATTTCTTTAAAAACACGAGTTTTTAGAAAATGTGATTTATTTCATAAATGGAATCAACAAAGTATGCACATTCTATATAATAACGACTTTCTAAAGTTTGCTCATGCGTCCTGAAATATGAAAAGCTTACTTCCGCCAGTTTTTTAAAATCACAGCTTCTAGAAGATTTACACGATTTCTTAAAAAGCACGAGTTTTTAGAAAATGTGATTTATTTCATAAATGGAATCAACAAAGTATGCACATTCTATATAATAACGACTTTCTAAAGTTTGCGCATGCGTCCGGAAATATGAAAAGCTTACTTCCGCCAGTTTTTTAAAATCACAGCTTCTAGAAGGTTTACATGATTTCTTAAAAAACATGAGTTCTTAGAAAATGTGATTTATTTCATAAATGAAATCAACAAAGTATGCACATTCTATGTCATAATGAGTTTCTATAGTTTGCGCATGCGCAAACTATGCACATTCTACGTGATAACGACTTTCTATAGCTTGCACATTCGTCCGGAAAGAAGAAAAGCTTACTTCCCCCCTTTTTTTAAATTCACAGCTTCTAGAAGGTTAAGATGAATTCTTAAAAAACATGAGTTTTTAGAAAATGTGATTTATTTCATAAATGGAATCAACAAACTAAGTACATTCTATGTAATAACGACTTTTTATAGTTTGCACATGCGTCCAGAAAGAAGTAAAGCTTCCTTTCGCCAGTTTTTTAAAACAACAGCTTCTAGAAGGTTTACATGATTTCTTAAAGAACACGAGTTTTTAAAAAATGTGATTTATTTCATAAATGGAATCAACAAAGTATGCACATTCTATATAATAACGACTTTCTAAAGTTTGTGCATGCGTCCGGAAATATGAAAAGCTTACTTCCGCCAATTTTTTAAAATCATAGCTTCTAGAAGGTTTACATGATTTCCTAAAAAACATGAGTTTTTAGACAATGTGATTTATTTCATAAATGGAATCAACAAAGTATGCACATTCTATGTAGTAATGACTTTCTATAGTTTGCGCATGCGTCCAGAAATATGAAAAGCTTACTTCCGCCAGTTTTTTAAAATCACAGCTTCTAAAAGGTTTACATGATTGCTTAAAAAACATGAGTTTTTAGAAAAATGTGATTTATTTCATAAATGGGATCAACAAAGTATGCACATTCTATGTCATAATGACTTTCTATAGTTTTTGCATGCGCAAATTATGCACATTCTACGTGATAACGACTTTCTATAGTTTGCGCATGCGTTCAGAAATAAGAAAAGCTTACTTCCCCCCTTTTTTTAAATTCACTGCTTCTAGAAGGTTTAGATGAATTCTTAAAAAACATGAGTTTTTAGAAAATGTGATTTATTTCATAAATGGAATCAACAAAGTATGCACATTCTATGCAATAACGACTTTCTAAAGTTTGTGCATGCGTCCGGATATAAGAAAAGCTTACTTCCGCCAGTTTTTTAAAGTCACAGCTTCTAGAAGGTTTATATGATTTCTTAAAAAACACGAGTTTTTAGAAAATGTGATTTATTTCATAAATGGAATCAATAAAGTATGCACATTCTATGTAATAACGACTTTCTAAAGTTTGCGCATGCGTCCGGAAATAAGAAAAGCTTACTTCCGCCAGTTTTTTAAAATCACAGCTTCAAGAAGGTTTACATGATTTCTTTAAAAACACGAGTTTTTAGAAAATGTGATGTATTTCATAAATGCAATCAGCAAAGTATGCACATTCTATGTCATAACGACTTTCTAAAATTTGTCCATGCGTCCGGAAATATGAAAAGCTTACTTCCGCCAGTTTTTTAAAATCAAAGCTTCTAGAAGGTTTCCATGATTTCTTAAAAAACATGAGTTTTTATAAAATGTGATTTATTTCATAAATGGAATCAACAAACTATGCAAATTCTACGTATTAACGACTTTCTAAAGTTTGCGCACATGTCCGGAAATAAGAAAAGCTTACTTCCGCCAGTTTTTTAAAATCACAGCTTCTAGAAGGTTTACATGATTTCTTAAAAAACATGAGTTTTTAGAAAATGTGATTTATTTCATAAATGGAATCAACAAAGTATGCGAATTCTATGTCATAACGACTTTCTAAAGTTTGCGCATGCGTCCGGGAATATGAAAAGCTTACTTCCGCCAGTTTTTTAAAATCACAGCTTCTAGAAGGTTTACATGATTTCTTAAAAAACACAAGGTTTTTGGAAAATGTGATTTATTTCATAAATGGAATCAAAAAAGTATGCAGATTCTACGTTGTAACGACTTTCTATAGTTTGCGCATGGGTACGGAAATAAGAAAAGCTTACTTCCACCAGTTTTTTAAAATCACAACTTCTAGAAGGTTTACATGATTTCTTAAAAAACACGAGTTTTTAGAAAATGTGATTTATTTCATAAATGGAATGAACAAAGTATGCATATTCTATGTAATAACGACTTTCTAAAGTATGCGCATGCATCCTAATATAAGAAAAGCTTACTTCCAACAGTTTTTTAAAATCACAGCTTCTAGAATGTTTACATGATTTCTTAAAAAACACGACTTTTTAGAAAATGTGATTTATTTCATAAATGGAATCAACAAAGTATGCACATTCTATGTCATCACGACTTTCAATAGTTTTCGCATGCGCAAACTATGCACATTCTATGTAATAACGACTTTCTATAGTTTGCGCATGCGTCCAGAAATAAGAAAAGCTTACTTCCCCCCTTTTTTTAAATTCACGGCTTCTAGAAGGTTTAGATGAATTCTTAAAAAACACGTGGTTTTAGAAAATGTGATTTATTTCAAAAATAGAATCAACAAAGTATGCACATTCTACGTAGTAAAGACTTTCTATAGTTTGCGCATGCGTCCGGAAATAAGAAAAGCTTGCTTCCGCCAGTTTTTTAAAATCACAGCTTCTAGAAGGTTTACATGATTTCTTAAAAAAGACGAGTTTTTAGAAAATGTGATATATTTCATAAATGGAATCAACAAAGTATGCACATTCTATGTGATAATGACTTTCTAAAGTTTGCACATGCGCAAACTATGCACATTCTACGTGATAACGACTTTCTATAGTTTGCGCATGAGTCCGGAAATAAGAAAAGCTTAATTCCCCCCTTTTTTTAAATTCATAGCTTCTCGAAGGTTTAGATGAATCCTCAAAAAACATGAGGTTTTAGAAAATGTGATTTATTTCATAAATGGAATGAACAAAGTATGCACATTCTGTGTAATAACGTCTTTCTAAAGTTTGCGCATGTGTTCGGAAATATGAAAAGCTTACTTCCGCCAGTTTTTTAAAATCACAGCTTCTAGAAGGTTTACATGATTTCTTAAAAAACACGTGTTTTTAGAAAATGTGATTTATTTCATAAATGGAATCAACAAAGTATGCACATTCTACGTCAAAACAACTTTCTATAGTTTGCTCATCCGTCCGGAAATAAGAAAAGCTTAATTCCCCTCGTTTTTTAAAATCACAACTTCTAGAAGGTTTACATGATGTCTTAAAAAACACGAGTTTTTAGGAAATGTGATTTATTTAATAAATGGAATCAACAAAGTATGCACATTCTATGTCATAATGACTTTCTATAGTTTGTGCATGCGCAAACTTTCCACATTCTACGTAATAACAACTTTCTATAGTTTGCGCATGCGTCCGTAAATAAGAAAAGCTTACTTCCCCCCTTTTTTTAAATCCACAGCTTCTAGAAGGTTTAGATGAATTCTTAAAAAACATGAGTTTTTAGAAAATGTGATTTATTTCATAAATGGAATCAACAAATTGTGCACATTCTACGTCATAACAACTTTCCATAGTTTGCGCATGCGTCCGGAAATAAGAAAAGCTTAATTCCCCCCGTTTTTTAAAATCACGGCTTCTAGAAGGTTTACATGATTTCTTAAAAAACACGAGCTTTTAGAAAATGTGATTTATTTCATAAATGGAATCAAGAAACTATGCACATTCTACGTAATAAAGACTTTCTATAATTTGCGCATGCGTCCGGAAATAAGAAAAGCTTCCTTCCGCCAGTTTTTTAAAACCACAGCTTCTAGAAGGTTTACATGATTTCCTAAAAAAATGAGTTTTTAGAAAATGTGATTTATTTCATAAAATGAATCAACAAAGTATGCACATTCTATGTAATAACAAATTTCTAAAGTTTGCGTATGCGTCCGGAAATATGAAAAGCTTACTTCCGCCAGTTTTTTAAAATCACAGCTTCTAGAAGGTTTACATGATTTCTTAAAAAACACGAGTTTTTAGAAAATGTGATTTATTTGATAAATGGAATCAACAAAGTATGCACATTCTACGTAGTAACGGATTTCTATAGTTTGCGCATGCGTCCAGAAATAAGAAAAGCTTACTTCCGCCAATTTTTTAAAATCACAGCTTCTAGAAGGTTTACATGATTTCTTAAAAAACACGAGTTTTTAGAAAATGTTATTTATTTCATAAATAAAATCATCAAAGTATGCACATTCTATGTCATAACGACTTTCTAAAGTTTGCGCATGCACAAACTATGCACATTCTACGTAATAACCACTTTCTATAGTTTGCGCATGGGTCCGGAAATAAGAAAAGCTTAATTCCCCCCTTTTTTTAAATTCACAGCTTCTAGAAGGTTTAGGTGAATTCTTAAAAAACACGAGTTTTTAGAAAATGTGATTTATTTTATAAATTGAATAAACAGAGTTTTCACATTCTACGTCATAACGACTTTCTATAGTTTTGCGCATGCGTCCGGAAATAAGAAAAGTTTAATTCCCCGCGTTTTTTAAAATCACAGCTTCTAGAAGGTTTACATGATTTCTTAAAAAAAACGAGTTTTTAGAAAATGTGATTTATTTCATAAATGGAATCAACAAAGTATGCACATTCTATATCATAACGACTTTATATAGTTTGCGCATGCGCAAACTATGCACATTCTACGTGATAACTACTTTCTATAGTTTGCGCATGCGTCCGAAAATAAGAAAAGCTTACTTCCCCCCTTTTTTTAAATTCACAGCTTCTAGAAGGTTTAGATGAATTCTTAAAAAACACGAGTTTTTAGAAAATGTGATTTATTTCATAAATGGAATCAACAAACTATGCACATTCTACGTAATAACGACTTTCTATAGTTTGCGCATGCGTCCGAAAATAAGAAAAGCTTATTTCCCCCCTTTTTTTAAATTCACAGCTTCTCGAAGGCTTAGATGAATTCTTAAAAAACACGAGTTTTTAGAAAATGTGATTTATTTCATAAATGGAATCAACAAAGTATGCACATTCTATGTAATAACGACTTTCTAAAGTTTGCGCATTTGTTCAGAAATATGAAAAGATTACTTCCGCCAGTTTTTTAAAATCACAGCTTCTAGAAGGTTTACATGATTTCTTAAAATACACGAGTTTTTAGAAGATGTGATTTATTTCATAAATGGAATCAACAAAGTATGCACATTCTACGTCATAACGACTTTCTAAAGTTTGCGCATGCGTTTGGAAATAAGAAAAGCTTAATTCCCCTCGTTTTTTAAAATCACAGCTTCTAGAAGGTTTATAAGATTTCTTAAAAAATTTGAGTTTTTAGAAAATGTGATTTATTTCATAAATGGAGTCAACAAAGTATGCACATTCTATGTCATAATTACTTTCTATAGTTTGCGCATTCGCAAACTATGCACATTCTACGTAATAACGACCTTCTATAAATTGCGCATGAGTCCGGAAATAAGAAAAGCTTACTTCCCCCCTTTTTTTAAATACACAGCTTCTAGAAGGTTTAGATGAATTGTTAAAAAACATGAGTTTTTAGAAAATGTGATTTATTTCATAAATGGAATCAACAAAGTTTGCACATTCTACGTCATAACGACATTCTATAGTTTGCGCATGCGTCCGAAAATAAGAAAAGCTTAATTGCCCCCTTTTTTAAAATCACAGCTTCTAGACGGTTTACATGATTTCCTAAAAAACACGAGGTGTTAGAAAATGTGATTTATTTCATAAATGGAATCAACAAAGTATGCACATTCTATGTCATAACGACTTTCTATAGTTTGCGCATGCGCAAACTATGCACATTCTACGTGATAACGACTTTCTTTACTTTGCGCATGCGTCCGGAAATAAGAAAAGCTTACTTCCCCCCTTTTTTTAAATTCACAGCTTCTAGAAGGTTTAGATGAATTCCTAAAAAAAATGAGTTTTTAGAAAATTTTATTTATTTCATAAATGGAATAAAAAAATATGCAAATTCTACGTAATAACGACTTTCTATAGTTTGCGCATGCGTCCGGAAATAAGAAAAGCTTACTTCCCCCCTTTTCTTAAATTCACGGCTTCTAGAAGGTATAGATGAATTCTTAAAAAACACGAGTTTTTAGAAAATGTGATTTATTTCATAAAGGGAATCAACAAACTAAGCACATTCTACGTAATAACGACTTTCTATAGTTTACGCATGCGTCCGGAAATAAGAAAAGCTTCCTTCCGCCAGTTTTTTAAAACCACAGCTTCTAGAAGGTTTACATGATTTCTTAAAAAACACAAGTTTTTAGAAAATGTGATTGATTTCATAAATGGAATCAACAAAGTATGCACATTCTATATAATAACGACTTTCTAAAGTTTGCGCATGCATCCGGAAATATGAAAAGCTTACTTCCGCCAGTTTTTTAAAATCACAGCTTCTAGAAGATTTACACGATTTCTTAAAAAGCACGAGTTTTTAGAAAATGTGATTTATTTCATAAATGGAATCAACAAAGTATGCACATTCTATATAATAACGACTTTCTAAAGTTTTTGCATGCGTCCGGAAATATGAAAAGCTTACTTCCGCCAGTTTTTTAAAATCACAGCTTCTAGAAGGTTTACATGATTTCTTAAAAAACATGAGTTTTTAGAAAATGCGATTTATGTCATAATTGGAATCAACAAAGTATGCACATTCTATGTCATAATGACTTTCTATAGTTTGCGCATGTGCAAACTATGCACATTCTACGTGATAACGACTTTCTATAGTTTGCACATTCGTCCGAAAATAAGAAAAGCTTACTTCCCCCCTTTTTTTAAATTCACAGCTTCTAGAAGGTTAAGATGAATTCTTAAAAAACACGAGTTTTTAGAAAATGTGATTTATTTCATAAATGGAATCAACAAACTAAGCACATTCTACGTAATAACGACTTTCTATAGTTTGCACATGCGTCCGGAAAGAAGAAAAGCTTCCTTTCGCCATTTTTTTAAAACCACAGCTTCTAGAAGGTTTACATGATTTCTTAAAAAACACGAGTTTTTAAAAAATGTGATTTATTTCATAAATGGAATCAACAAAGTATGCACATTCTATATAATAACGACTTTCTAAAGTTTGTGCATGCGTCCAGAAATATGAAAAGCTTACTTCCGCCAGTTTTTTAAAATCACAGCTTCTAGAAGGTTTACATGATTTCCTAAAAAACACATGAGTTTTTAGAGAATGTGATTTATTTCATAAATGGAATCAACAAAGTATGCACATTCTATGTAGTAACGACTTTCTATAGTTTGCGCATGCGTCCGGAAATATGAAAAGCTTACCTCCGCCAGTTTTTTAAAATCACAGCTTCTAAAAGGTTTACGTGATTTCTTAAAAAACACGAGTTTTTAGAAAAATGTGATTTATTTCATAAATGTGATCAACAAAGTATGCACATTCTATGTCATAACGACTTTCTATAGTTTTTGCATGCGCAAACTATGCACATTCTACCGGATAACGACTTTCTATAGTTTGTGCATGCGTCCGGAAATAAGAAAAGCTTACTTCCCCCCTTTTTTTAAATTCACTGCTTCTAGAAGGTTTAGATGAATTCTTAAAAAACAAGAATTTTTAGAAAATGTAATTTATTTCATAAATGGAATCAAAAAGGTATGCACATTCTACGTAGTAACGACTTTCTATAGTTTGTGCATGCGTCCGGAAATAAGAAAAGCTTACTTCCGCCAGTTTTTTAAAATCACAGCTTCTAGAAGGTTTATATGATTTCTTAAAAAAAACGAGTTTTTAGAAAAATGTGATTTATTTCATAAATGGAATCAACAAACTATGCACATTCTACGTAATAACGACTTTCTATAGTTTGTGCATGCATCCGGAAATAAGAAATGCTTACTTCCCCCCTTTTTTTAAATTCACAGCTTCTAGAAGGTTTACATGATTTCTTAAAAAACTTGAGTTTTTAGAAAATGTGATTTATTTCATAAATGGAATTAACAAAATAAACACATTCTACGTAATAACGACTTACTATAGTTTCCACATGCGTCTAGAAATAAGAAAAGCTTCCTTCCGCCAGTTTTTTAAAACCAGAGCTTCTAGAAGGTTAACAATATTTCTTAAAAAACACGAGTTTTTAGAAAATGTGATTTATTTAATAAATGGAATCAACAAAGTATGCACATTCTACGTCATAACAACTTTCTATAGTTTGCACATGCGTCCGGAAATAAGAAAATCTTAATTCCCCCCGTTTTCTAAAATCACAGCTTCTAGAAGGTTTACATGATTTCTTAAAAAACACAGGGTTTTAGAAAATGTGATTTATTTCATAAATGGAATCAACAAAGTATGCACATTCTATGTAATAACGACTTTCTAAAGTTTGTGCATGCGCCCGGAAATAAGAAAAGCTTACTTCCACCAGTTTTTTAAAATCACAGCTTGTAAAAGGTTTACATGATTTCTTAAAAAACACGAGTTTTTAGAAAATGTGATTTATATCATAAATGGAATCAACAAAGTATGCACATTCTATGTAATAAAAACTTTCTAAAGTTTGCGCATGCGTCTGGAAATAAGAAAAGCGCACTTCCGCAAGTTTTTTAAAATCACAGCTTCTAGAAGGTTTATATGATTTCTTAAAAAACATGAGTTTTTAGAAAATGTGATTTATTTCATAAATGGAATCAACAAAGTATGCACATTCTATGTCATAACGACTTTCTATATTTTGTGCATGCGCAACCTATGCACATTCTACGTAATAACGACTTTCTATAGTTTGCGCATGTGTCCGGAAATAAGAAAAGCTTACTTCCCCCCTTTTTTTAAATTCACAGCTTCTAGAAGGTTTAGATGAATTCTTAAAAAACACGAGTTTTTAGAAAATTTGATTTATTTCATAAATGGAATCAACAAAGTATGCACATTCTACGTAGTAACGACTTTCTATAGTTTGTGCATGCGTCCGGAAATAAGAAAAGCTTACTTCCACCAGTTTTTTAAAATCACAGCTTCTAGAAGGTTTTCATGATTTCTTAAAAAACACGAGTTTTAAGAAAATGTGATTTATTTCATAAATGGAATCAACAAAGTATGCACATTCTATGTCATAACGACTTTCTAAAGTTTTCGCATGCGCATACTATGCACATTCTACGTGATAACGACTTTCTATAGTTTGTGCATGCCTCCGGAAATAAGAAAAGCTTACTTCGCCCCTTTTTTTAAATTCACAACTTCTAGAAGGTTTAGATGAATTCTTAAAAAACACGAGTGTTTAGAAAATGTTGTTGAATTTAAACCAAATAGACAAGCAAGATCTCTGAAAGTAACACAATCACAAGATAAACACACTATATATCCTGGGAAACCCTCATGGGGTAGAAAACCCAGTAAAGCTTTCCTCAATAAGATGATCAACCAAAATACAAGATGTGCTCCTTCCTCCTAAGTCTCCTTAGCAGATCTCCTCAACTAGTGCGCACTCTTCCACAAGTGAGTGAGTGATCTAATGAGGAGTTCACCTCCTCTATTTATACTTGAATCTCAACTGACTAATAGACCTGTTGGGGCCGACCTCACCTGGAGAAGTCTAATAACCCCTAAAATACAACTACAGGGCCGACCCACACATGGTGGGTCTAATAACCCTAGTTAATACTAACCCTCGGAGGAATAAACATCTCCGGATACATAATAGGGTTACTTCGGAGGGATGAAACATCTCCGGAATAATAAAGTACAAATATAATATTCTTTGAAGTTACAATATTTAACACTCCCCCTTAACGAGAAGGATATTATAACAGCATCTGCAGGAGCATGGAGTCACTACACATGATACATCTATAAATCATTGGAAGCTTTCTTCAATTTGACTTCATTAGTAACTCAAGCAGTTACTAGTACATTAAACATCAACATCACGATCATCATCATCGTCATCACATGATTAGCATCATCGTCAACGTACGATCAGCAGCATCGTCATCACACGATCAGCAGCGTCGTCATCATATGATCAGCAGCATCGTCATCACACGATCAGTCAGCATCGTCATCACATGATCAGCAGCATCGTCATCACACGATCAGCAGCATCGTCATCACCCGATCAGCAGCACACGATTAGCACCATCATCATCACACAATCATATTTAAGACTATCCCTCCTGGATTTGCTGTCTAAGGATGATTAGTCCAACCACAATCATATTTAAGACTATCCCTCCTGGATTTGCTGTCTAAGGATGATTAGTCCAATCACAATCATATTTAAGACTATCCCTCCTGGATTTGCTGTCTAAGGATGATTAGTCCAACAATTCATTTAGGACGATCCTTCCTTTCGGAATTACTGGATTTACTGTCCAAGGATGATTTAATCCCACAATTCATTTAGGACGATCCTTCCTTTCGGAATTACTGGATTTACTGTCCAAGGATGATTTAATCCCACCACAATTCATTTAGGACGATCCTTCCTTTCGGAATTACTGGATTTACTGTCCAAGGATAATTTAATCCACTCAATTCATTCTCGAAGACCTTACGTCTACGGTTCTCTTTAGGACTGAAAGCCCAGGGATGATCCAATCCCCTCAACTGTCCACTAAGGACTTCATTCTCGGAGACCTTACGTCTACGGTTCTCTTTAGGGCTGAAAGCCCAGGGATGATCCAATCCCCTCAACTGTCCACTAAGGATTTCATTCTCGGAGACCTTACGTCTACGGTTCTCTTTAGGGCTGAAAGCCCAGGGATGATCCAATCCCCTCAACTGTCCACTAAGGATTTCATTCTCGGAGACCTTACGTCTACGGTTCTCTTTAGGGCTGAAAGCCCAGGGATGATCCAATCCCCTCAACTGTCCACTAAGGATTTCATTCTCGGAGACCTTACGTCTACGGTTCTCTTTAGGGCTGAAAGCCCAGGGATGATCCAATCCCCTCAACTGTCCATTAAGGACTTCATTCTCGGAGACCTTACGTCTACGGTTCTCTTTAGGGCTGAAAGCCCAGGGATGATCCAATCCCCTCAACTGTTCACTGAGAACTTCATTCTCGGAGACCTTACGTCTACGGTTCTCTTTAGGGCTGAAATCCCAGGGATGATCCAATCCCCTCAACTGTATTCTTATCCATACAGGTACAATCATGTATCACATCAAACCATGTATTCATCTCATCAAAACATGTACATATCACATCGAGACATATGTACATCAAAACATGTATACATCACTAATCAGAACATGTACTCATCACATCAAAACATGTGTACATCAAAACATGTATACATCACATCAAAACATATGTGCATCAAAACATGTATACATCACTAATCAAATCATGTGCACATCACATCAAAACATGTGTACATCAAAACATGTATACATCACTAATCAAAACATGTATACATCACATCAAAACATATGTGCATCAAAACATGTATACATCACTAATCAAATCATGTACACATCACATCAAACATGTGTACATCAAAACATGTATACATCACTAATCAAATCATGTACACATCACATCAAACATGCGTACATAAAAACATGTATACATCACTAATCAAATCATGTACACATCACATCAAAACATGTGTACATCAAAACATGTATACATCACTAATCAAATCATGTACACATCACATCAAAACATGTGTACATCAAAACATGTATACATCACTAATCAAAACATGTATACATCACATCAAAGCATAAATGATATATAAGAGTTCTAAATCTAAATAAGTGTCGGTAGCTAACAAAACAGAAAGTAAATGAAAGTAATACTATGCTACTCCCCCTTTCGAGGAAGGTCCTTCTGAACTAAACCAAGCTTGTCTCGAAAGTACTCAAACTTTACTCGAGACAGAGGTTTAGTTAAGATATCAGCAACCTGCTCCTCGGTGCTTATGTACTCGAGCTTGATGGCTCCTCTCTACACCATGTCTCGTATATAGAAGTAACGGATCTCAATGTGTTTTGACTTATCATGGAACACAGGATTTTCAGTCATCTTAATGCAGCTTTGATTATCACACATAATCACAGTGGGATCCATTTCTAAGTCAAAGATTCCAGATAAGAGTTTCCGAAGCCACACTGCTTCACAGCTGGCAGAGCAAGCAGCTATATATTCTGCTTCAGCGGTACTGAGGGCCACACTAGATTGCTTCTTGCTGAACCAGGAGACCATGGCAGATCCAAGACCATAACATCCACCTGAAGTACTTTTTCTGTCTGAGACATTACCTGCCCAATCAGAATCTGAGAAACCATGCAACTTGAGTTCATTGTCTCCAAGATAGTAAAGGCCAAAGTCCACTGTGCCTTTTAGGTACCTCATGATATGCTTTGCAGCTATAAGGTGAACCTTTCTAGGTTCTACTTGAAACTGACTGAGAGTATTTACAGCAAAGCATATATCAGGCCTAGTATTTGTCAAGTACATCAATGATCCAATGATTTGTCTATACAGGGTTATATCCACTTTTTCTGATGAATCATTAGCTAACAGTTTTAAGTTGGAGTCCATTGGAGTGGCCATAGCCTTACACTCCAACATATCAAATCTTTTGAGGATCTCCACAGTATACTTACCTTGATTTAGAAAGATCCCTTTTGGCTCTTGCCACACTTCTAGGCCTAAGAAGTAGTGCATTAGTCCGAGATCTTTCATCTCAAATTCTGAAGAAAGCTTCTTCTTGCTTTCAGTGATTTGCTTCTCATTTCCTGTTAGAAATAGATCATCTACATATAATAGCAATATAACAGGTTCATCATTCATTACTTTAAGATAGAGGTTTGGGTCAGCTTTACTTTTGGTAAAGCCCATGCTTAAAAGAAAACTGTCAATTCTTCCATACCAAGCTCTGGGAGCTTGCTTCAAGCCATATAATGCCTTTTTCAGTTTGCATACATGGGTCCTTCCGTCTTTGACCTCAAAACCTTGAGGTTGTTCTATATATACTTCTTCTTCAATTACACCATTCAGAAAAGCTGTCTTAACATCCATTTGGTGTAATTTCCATTTCATCATGGATGCAAGTGCCATGATAGTTCTAATTGAAGTATACCTAGCAACAGGTGCAAAAGTTTCTTCATAGTCAATTCCCTCCTTCTGAGAGAATCCTCTGGCTACAAATCTTGCCTTGTACTTTTCTATGCTACCATCTGCAGCATGCTTTATCTTAAAAATCCATTTGGAGGAAACCACACTTTTATCTTTTGGTTTGGGAACTATATCCCAAACATCATTCTTCATTATTGACTGATATTCTTCTGTCATTGCTTCTACCCATTCTTTCTTTTGAGCTGCCTCTTCATAGCTGGTAGGTAGTTGATCCACAAGATCACACATCAAAGCCATATAGTTGGTTACTAATTTTGGTTTCTTCCTTTCTCTAGTGGAACCTTCGGGAGCACCATATCTTTCAGCTCCTTGAATGATATCTCTAGCCCATGCTGGTCTTCTCTTCCTAGATAACTCTGCTACAGGAGGTTCTTGTGGTTCCAGCATGTCATGATCCTCTGGTGTAACTTCTTCAGGGACATGAACAGTCTCTGAGACTCTGGGAGAAGAATCTTCTTCATAAACTTCTTCAAGTTGACATTTCCTGGATTTCTTGAGGGCTGCTTCCTCATCAAAGGTTACATCTCTGCTTATTTCTATATGATGAAAACCTGGTATGTAGATTCTGAAGGCTTTGGAAGTTTCACAATAACCAACAAACATTCCCTTCTTTCCCGAGGGATCCAACTTGGTTCTCTTTTCTTTTGGAATGTGGATGTACACAGGACACCCAAATATTTTGAGATGACTTACCTCAGGCTTCTTACCTGTAAACACTTCTTCTGGAGTTTTGAATTCAAGAGCACTGTGAGATAATCTATTCTGCACGTAGACTGCTGTCTTGGCTGCTTCAGCCCATAGATACATGGGAAGATCCTGGTCATGTATCATAGTCTTCACAGCTTCCATGATGGTTCTATTTTTCCTTTCTGCAACCCCATTTTGTTGGGGATTGTAGGGAGTGGTTAGTTCTCTCTTGATTCCAGCTTCTCTACAAAATTCTTCAAACTCTTTTGAAGTATATTCTCCACCATTATCTGTTCTGAGAATCTTGATTTTCTTCTCTGTGAGATTCTCTATTTGAGCCTTGAATTCTTTGAACTTTCAAAAGACTTCATTCTTTCCTTTTAGAAAGTAAATCCAAGTTTTCCTTGAATGATCATCAATGAAAGAAAGGTAGTATTCAAAACCACTTAAAGAGGTGGTGGGCATTGGACCACATACATCTGAGTGTATTAACTCCAAGATACTCTTAGTTTTTGTTTCACTCTTTGGAAAGGGGTTCTTGACATTCTTTCCTTTCTTACATCCTTTACAAGAGCCATTATGATCCACTTTCAAGTCTGGTAGTCCTATGACTACCTTGCTTACATAGGGTAAGGCTTTGTAGTTAATGTGAGCCAGTCTTCTATGCCATAGCTCACTGGGACTAGAGGTTTCATGAACAAAGGCAGCTTCTGGATGACCCTTGAGTTTATACAAGCCTCCTTCTTCTTCACGAATGACAATTGCATCCTTAATGGATTTGCCTTTGGACCACATTAACACTTGTCCATCAATGAATGCAACTCTATAGCCTTTCTTGTCCAAAGCTGATATTGAAAGTAAATTCTTTTTCAATCCTGGAACATACAAAACTTCTTTCATTTTCATGGGGGTTCCAGAATCAAGTTTGTAGTTTGCTTCTCCAACTCCCTTAATGGGATACTGATAGTTATCTCCAAGAGATACCTTTAGTGGAGAGGTCTTTTCTTCAAGACTTGATAAAGTCTTCTTTTGTCCTGTCATATGCTTTGAGGCACCACTATCAATTACCCATGTATCTTCTCCTGGTGTTATAGATCCAGAGAGTGCGGAGAAAAGAACATATTCTTCTGCATCTTCTTCTTCATTTCTTCTAGATCTTCTTTTGAAGAAAGTCCTTTCTTCATCTTCTTCTTCTTTTCTAGATCTTTTCTTGAGAGGCCTTTCTTCTTCAACTTCTTCTTCACTCTCATCTTCTGCAAGATGTGCATGATGTCTTCTGTGTTGAGTACCCTTAATCTTTTTGCTAGGACAGTCTTTGGCAATGTGTCCCAATTTGTGACAAATGAAACATTGGTATGAGGAGTAGTCTCTTCCTTGGAAGGGTCCTCTTTTCTTTTGAAATCTCTGTGGAGGATGAGACTCCTTTTGACTATCCTTCTTAAAGTAGGATCGATTCTTTCTTCTCTTGGTATGGGTGGCCAAAGCTTGATCATCTTCCTTGAGCAATGCCTCTCTGTTGGCAACCCTAGCCTCTTCTTGAACACAATCCTCCCATACTACATCAAACTTCATGCTTTCTTTTCTGGCACACATGGTTTGGATGAAGGATTCCCATGATCTAGTGAGACCATTTAGAGCTGTCATCACAAGTTCATCTTCATCAAGAGTATCACCAATGGCATCTAGTTGCTCTTTGATAAGAGAGACTCTTGAGAAGTAGTCTTGAATGGATTCTCCTTTGTGCATCTTGGTGCTCTTCAACTGAGTCCTTAGATTCATCTTTCTGTTGATGTTCTTTCCTTCATACATTCTTCCTAGGGCATCATACATTTCCTTTGGAGTCTTCTTGGAAGACACTTGGGGAATCAAGTGGTCTTTAATTGAATCAGCTATGATTCTCTTTGCCCTAATCATATCCTTCCTGTGTTTTTCCTTGGCCTCATCTTCTTCTGGTTCTGCAACCTCCTCCTTGATATAATGAGCAAGATCATTCTCTTCAAGAATGAGACCAATTCTGTATTTCCAAGCCCGGAAATTCTCTAAGCCTTCTAGCTTGTCTTCAAGCTTAGTATTTGGAGCCATCTTCTCTTGGGGGAGTCCAAGAGACAGAGTAGACTTACTTGGAAAGTTACTTTTTACTTTTCCGGAAACTGAAACAGAATTTTATCGCACTTTTGGTAGAATTAGGGTTTGCAATTCCCGGAGTTCTACTTAACCAAAAAGTTCGATCTATAGCTTAAAAGAATGCTCTTGATAAGGGCTATCCAGACATGCAATCAGAAATCAAAAATTCCAACTTTTTTCTGAAACCAAAATCTGACGTATCGCACTTTTGGTAGAATTAGGGTTTGCAATTCCCGGAGTTCTACCCAACCAAAAAGTTCGATCTAGAGCTTAAAAGAAAGTTATTGAGGAGGGCTATCCAGCCATGCAACCAAAAATCAATAATACCAACTTTGGGCTGAAAACCCTAACTTCACCAAAAAGATAGAGAGAGAGAATCTTACCTTGTGAAAGATGTCCTATTCAGTCTAGCTCTGATACCATGTTGTTGAATTTAAACCAAATAGACAAGCAAGATCTCTGAAAGTAACACAATCACAAGATAAACACACTATATATCCTGGGAAACCCTCATGGGGTAGAAAACCCAGTAAAGCTTTCCTCAATAAGATGATCAACCAAAATACAAGATGTGCTCCTTCCTCCTAAGTCTCCTTAGCAGATCTCCTCAACTAGTGCGCACTCTTCCACAAGTGAGTGAGTGATCTAATGAGGAGTTCACCTCCTCTATTTATACTTGAATCTCAACTGACTAATAGACCTGTTGGGGCCGACCTCACCTGGAGAAGTCTAATAACCCCTAAAATACAACTACAGGGCCGACCCACACATGGTGGGTCTAATAACCCTAGTTAATACTAACCCTCGGAGGAATAAACATCTCCGGATACATAATAGGGTTACTTCGGAGGGATGAAACATCTCCGGAATAATAAAGTACAAATATAATATTCTTTGAAGTTACAATATTTAACAGAAAATGTGATTTATTTCATAAATGGAATCAACAAACTATGCACATTCTACGTAATAACGACTTTCTATAGTTTGCGCATGCGTCCGGAAATAAGAAAAGCTTACTTCCCCCCTTTTTTTAAATTCACAGCTTCTAGAAGGTTTAGATGAATTATTAAAAAACACGAGTTTTTAGAAAATGTGATTTATTTCATAAATGGAATCAACAAACTATGCACATTCTACGTAATAACGACTTTCTATAGTTAGGGCATGCGTCCGGAAATAAGAAAAGCTTCCTTCCGCCAGTTTTTAAAAACCACAGCTTCTAGAAGGTTTAGATGATTTCTTAAAAAACACGAGTTTTTAGAAAATGTGATTTATTTCATAAATGGAATCAACAAAGTATGCACATTCTATGTAATAACGACTTTCTAAAGTTTGCGCATGCGTCCGGAAATATGAAAAGCTTACTTCCACCAGTTTTTTAAAATCACCGCTTCTAGAAGGTTTACATGATTTTTTTAAAAACACGTGTTTTTAGAAAATGAGATTTATTTCATAAATGGAATCAACAAAGTATGCACATTCTACGTCATAAAAACTTTCTATAGTTTGCGCATCCGTCCAGAAATAAGAGAAGCTTAATTCCCCCCGTTTTTTAAGATCACAACTTCTAGAAGGTTTACAAGATGTCTTAAAAAACACGAGTTTTTAGGAAATATGATTTATTTCATAAATGGAATCAAAAAAGTATGCACATTCTATGTCATAACGACTTTCTATAGTTTGCGCATGCGCAAACTATGCACATTCTACGTAATAACAACTTTTTATAGTCTGCGCATGCGTCCGGAAATAAGAAAAGCTTACTTCCCCCCTTTTTTTAAATTCACAGCTTCTAGAAGGTTTAGATGAATTCTTAAAAAACACGAGTTTTTAGAAAATGTGATTTATTTCATAAAGGGAATCAACAAACTAAGCACATTCTACGTAATAACGACTTTCTATAGTTTGCGCATGCGTCCGGAAATAAGAAAAGCTTCCTTCCGCCAGTTTTTTAAAACCACAGCTTCTAGAAGGTTTACATGATTTCTTAAAAAACACGAGTTTTTAGAAAATGTGATTTATTTCATAAATGTAATCAACAAAGTATGCACATTCTATATAATAACGACTTTCTAAAGTTTGCGCATGCGTCCGGAAATATGAAAAGCTTACTTCCGCCAGTTTTTTAAAATCACACCTTCTAGAAGGTTTACATGATTTCTTAAAAAGCACTAGTTTTTAGAAAATGTGATTTATTTCATAAATGGAATCAACAAAGTATGCACATTCTATATAATAACGACTTTCTAAAGTTTGCGCATGCGTCCGGAAATATGAAAAGCTTACTTCCGCCAGTTTTTTAAAATCACAGCTTCTAGAAGGTTTACATGATTTCTTTAAAAACATGAGTTTTTAGAAAATGTGATTTATTTCATAAATGGAATCAACAAAGTATGCACATTCTATGTCATAATGACTTTCTATAGTTTGCACATGCGCAAGCTATCCACATTCTACGTGATAACGACTTTCTATAGTTTGCACATTCGTCTGGAAATAAGAAAAGCTTTCTTCCCCCCTTTTTTTAAATTCACAGCTTCTAGAAGGTTAAGATGAATTCTTAAAAGACACGAGTTTTTAGAAAATGTGATTTATTTCATAAATGGAATCAACAAACTAAGCACATTCTACGTAATAACGACTTTCTATAGTTTGCGTATGCGTCCGGAAATAAGAAAAGCTTCCTTCCACCAATTTTTTAAAACCACAGGTTCTAGAAGGTTTACATGATTTCTTAAAAAACACGAGTTTTTAGAAAATGTGATTTATTTCATAAATGGAATCAACAAAGTATGCACATTCTATATAATAACGACTTTCTAAAGTTTGCGCATGCGTCCGGAAATATGAAAAGCTTAATTCCGCCAGTTTTTTAAAATCACAGCTTCTAGAAGGTTTATATGATTTCCTAAAAAACACGAGTTTTTAGAAAATGTGATTTATTTCATAAATGGAATCAACAAAGTATGCACAATCTACGTAGTAACGACTTTCTATAGTTTGCGCATGCGTCCGGAAATATGAAAATCTTACTTCTGCCAGTTTTTTAAAATCACAGCTTCTAGAAGGTTTACATGATTTCTTAAAAAACACGAGTTTTTAGAAAATGTGATTTATTTCATAAATGGGTGTTCGGATATCCACATCATCTTTTTCGGGATCTGCATGCAAATTAGGGTTTGCATGCAAATTCTAGGGTTTGCATGCACTTTGCATGCCTCTCAGTCACCAGGTTGATGCCTCCAGCACCTTATCCACCTTATTCTAGCACCCGGGAGCCACTTCCTTCAGAGTTTTAGCCCTCCTAGGCTGAAAGGCGCCCACTTCTCACCTACTTCCAGAGAAGGGCGCACTTGTTCACCTACCACTGCAGTTCCACTTCAGTTACATTCAGTTAGCTCCGATTCTCCCTGATTTGAGGCTAGTTTCACTCCCGACTGACTGTTCCACTTCCGTTGGACCTCCAGATTGACTAGATGACCTGTTCTGACTTTAGTTAGCCTCCCATGCGCCCCCACTGAGCCTCCTTCTCCTTAATCAGTGGTACACACTTCAGTTACACTTATTACACTCAGTTATACTCAGATTGACACCTGGATGACTGGTTCTTGTGCATTGATGACCACTACTGATTGATGATGAGGACTCCTAGTTGGAGTCAAGCTACTACATTCAGTGATTCGAATGACCTTCTTAGGCAATTCGAATTGCTCAGTCATTGTGACAGTTTGTATTGTAGTTCATTTACCCTTATTGGGATATTGAGCACTGCTGCATGTTTTGCACAGTTTTGCACCATATTTTCTATGTTCATCTGTTGTGATTGATTTACTTGTTCATTAGATCTGCTGTGACTAATTTTACATGGTATCAGAGCCATTACAGGGACAAGATCTCTTTTCTACAGGTGGTTCTACAAGAAGATTTGAGTGAATTGCTCAAAAATTGCAAAAAGTTTTGGCATGAGATATCTCAAGGGCATTCGCTCCTGTGCATGCAAAGCTTGAAAATACATCCAATACCACTCCAGAAGCTTGAGTTTCCACATAATTCCTAGATTTGATACATTGGACCCATTCAACATTGTTTGATCTCCAATCCCAGGTGTCATGCAACTCTAAAAGGGTGGATTGTTCGACCTTATTGTGTTTGTTTCATTGTGATTTGTAGGTTTATTGTCTCCATCAATTGCACTCGCTACATTGTGCATGCAAGCTTCCCTACAGCAATTGCATTCGCTACATTGTGCATGCAAGCTTCTTCTACATCAGTTTGACTCGCTCCTAGCAATGGAATACTCTTCTTCAAAGCCTATCCTCACCCCATTCAATTATTTTGATTGGAAAGATGATATGGAGATCATATTACGTTCAAAAGGTTACTACCGAGTCACTCTTGGTCTTGAATTGGAGCCAAACAATGTGTCAGATCGAACCAAACACTACAACAAGCTTGATGAAGCTTATGGTATTCTTTGTCTCTCCATCTCCAAAGATCTTCACTTCCATCTCAGCGGATTGAAGACTCCAAAAGCTATATGGGAGCAACTTGAAACACTATTTGGCAAGCAGGATGAGCTTAGGGCTTTTCAATTAGAGAATGAATTGATTGCCCTTAGTCCTGAGAATTTCGAGACCATCAATGAATTCTTCACAAAATTCAAGAACTTGAACTTGCAGTTGAGGAATAGTGGAGTTATAAAAGAGGATAAACAATTGATCCTCTCCATTCTAAGCAAGCTTGGGAAAGATTATTCGGTATTTGTCTCTACTTTCAATTTCGGTCGGCTAACTACCCCGAATTGGAAGATGCCTACCTTGAATGCCTTCATTGAGTCCGTCACAAAATAGCATGACAAGTTGATTCAAATGGGGTCCATAAGCTCCAAAGATTCATCCCTATATGTTCAAGGGCCCAAGATCTCGAATGGTAAAGGAAAGCAAAAGAAGGAGAAGCCCAAATTCGAGCCTCACAAGCAAAAAGACAAAGGCAAGCAAACGGATGCACCATCCAGTTCGAAGTTCAAACAAAAGGGCAAAGAAGGTAACCAAAAATCTAAATGTACTTATTGCAATCGTGGATTTCATCCCGAAAGTTCATGTATGAAGAAAACTATAGATCAAATGGCCCTCCTTTTGGAAAAGAACAACATAACTCTTCCCGACGGTGCAAGGAAGAAGGATAGGAATGCTGATCATGAAAGAGGACAAGCACTCATGGCAACGGTTTCGAAGCCCACTACTCTCTTGATAGATTTGGGTGCATCAAATCATATGGCTGCAAATATTGATTCTTTTTCCTCATTCGATCCAAACAGCTCCATCCCCATCCATTTGGGAGATGACTCAAAAATTTCTTCAAAGGGCAAAGGTACGATTCATGTAGAACATGGAAGCTTTCAGAATGTTCTCTATGTGCCTTCCTTGGCTTCAACTCTCCTTTCTGTGTATCAAATGACACACACTGGTGAACCAAAGCAAGTTACATTCAGCCCTAATACAGTTGAAATTTCTGATATCAAATGTGGAAGACTAGTTGCAGTCGGAAAGGCAAATCACACTGCAAAATGTTATGAGTTTTCACACTTTATTCCACTTGCAAAGCCCACTGCTCTTCGCACACATGGTAATGAGGTTAGTAGGATTTGGCATGAAATATTTGGACATCTTAATTATAAATATTTGCTGCTGCTATCAAATAAATCCATGGTAGATGGGCTTCCACAACTCCGTTCCTCGAAGGGAATATGCACTGGTTGCATTATTGGGAAGCACCCCGAGCACAGATTCGACCGCGGCAAAGATAGCAGAGCTTCTACTATTTTGGGATTGATCCATTCTGATATCATTGGTCCGCTGCTCCATATGTCATTAAATGGTTCAAGGTATGTTTTGACATTTATTGACGATTTTTCCCGCTTTACATGGGTATTCTTTCTAAAAAACAAGTCAGAAGTGCTTGGAAAATTCAAGGATTTTAAAGCTTCTGTTGAGACCGCCACTGAGAGCAAGATCAAAGCTCTTAGATCTGATAATGGTGGGGAATATATCAAGTCCGAGTTGCTGCAAATTTGTGCCCAAAGCGGAATTAAGATCCAACATACAGTTCCCTACACACTCCAGCAGAACGGTGTAGCGGAAAGGAAAAATCGGTCACTGAAAGAGATGGATACATGCATGATTGAATCGAAAGGTTTGGCTGCAAATATTTGGGCTGAAGCAATAAATGTTGCTGCATATATACAGAACCGTGTTCCACATTCATCCGTGAAAGGTATGACTCCTTTCGAAGCATTATTTGATCACAAACCGGATGTGTCAAATTTGAGAGTTTTTGGCTCTACTGCATGGGCTAGAATTCCTTCTGAGAAGAGACGAGCTTTGGATCCACAAAGTAACGAGTGCATATTGATAGGATATGGGGAAGAATAAAAAGCATATAAACTCATGGATATCAGATCTAAAAAGATATTCATAGAGCGCAGTGTGCAATTTGAAGAACCGCTTCAAGAATTGCAACTAGTCGAGGAGAAGACTGCCGATTCACCGCCTTCATCAGAAGAAGATCCGTGCAGCGATAATGAAGGTATGAGTTCTGATATTTCTGATATTGTAGTAGCATATGATGATCATGACATATCAGGTTCGGAATCCAACCATTATGATCCTCCTCAGTTACCAAAGTGGGCCCAAAACACTCTACAATCTGCTGGTTCGAATCTTGGAAATCCTGCTGATCCAAGACGAACAAGAGGAGACTTTCAAAGAGCAGGTATGGCTCTTTCTATTGCTGATCCATTTCTTCCTGAGATTTGTTATTTGATGGCTGGTTCAGATCCTACATCATACTATTCTGCTCATCGAGATCCGAGATGGAAAAGTGCCATGGATGAAGAGTACAGTTCTCTTCAAAAGAACAACACATGGGAGCTAGTTTCTCTTCCACCTAGAAGAAAATTAGTGAAGTGTAAATGGGTCTACCATACTAAAGTTGCTGCTGATGGCACTATCAGCAAATATAAAGCAAGGTTGGTGGCAAAAGGTTTCTCCCAAGTCCAAGGAGTGGACTACACTGAGACCTTTGCACCGGTTGCAAAGATGGATTCCATCCGCCTTGTTTTAGCTATTGCCGCATCCAAGCACTGGGAAGTGCACCACATGGATGTGAAGAGTGCATTTTTACATGGAGACCTTGCTGAAGAGGTATATATGCAGCAACCAGAGGGTTATACATCAGATCCATCATTGGTTTGTAGATTGAAGAAATCTTTGTACGGGTTAAAACAGGCCCCAAGAGCTTGGTACGCAAAGATGGACTCCTTCCTTCTTTCTCAGAATTTCCAAAGATGCAAATCTGATCCGAATGTGTATCTTCAGCGAGTTAAAGGTAATTTTTTGGTTATTGTACTTTATGTTGATGATCTTCTCATTACTGGTAGCACACTTACTTCAATAAACAAGCTAAAATCTGCCTTAAATCTAGCTTTTGACATGAGAGATTTGGGCTTGCTGAGTCACTTTTTGGGCTTGGAGATAGCTCAAAATTTTTATGGGATCACTATATCTCAGCAAAAATATGCTTCCGACCTGTTATTGAAGTTTAATATGGCTGAATGTAAGGCAGCCCCATTCCCATTCCTCTCAGGAATCAGTCTTGAGGAGGGAGATTCTACACCGCTTGCAGATTGCAATATGTATCGACAGTTGATTGGTTCACTACTTTATTTGACACACTCTAGGCCTGATATCTCATATGCCGTGAGTGCCGTGTCAAGATATATGCAGCATCCACATGATCTTCATTGGTGAGCAGCCAATCGGATCTTGCAGTATGTGCAAGGTACGAGACAGTTTGGCATACATTATGCTGCAGATTCTGAGCTAGATTTCATTGGTTTTACTGATTCAGATTGGGCAGGTGATAGCATTGATCGGAAGTCCACTTTCGGTTATGTTTTCATGATTGGTCATGGTGCTATTTTCTGGTCCAGCAAAAAGCAAGAAGCCATTGCACTTTCGTCAGCAGAGGCAGAGTATCGAGGGGCAGTCAATGCCTGCATTCAGGCAGTTTGGTTGCAGGGTATTCTTTCCGAGTTTGGTTTTGGTGGCACTACTTCGACTGTCCTATTTTGTGACAATCAAAGTGCTATCAAGATCTCCACAGATCCAGTTCAGCGGTAGAGGACCAAACACATTGAGATTCATATGCATTACATTCGACAGTTGGTGCATGACCGCACCATCATTCTGCAATATTGCCCTACTGATGAGAAAATTGCAGACATCTTCACCAAGAGCTTCACTGAGAAGAAGTTCTCTTACCTCTGTTCACTTTTGGGGGTGAGTTCCATCATGGTGGAGACAGATTGATTCATTATTATGCTTTAGCTTGAGGGGGGGCTTTCTTCCCACTGGGTTTTCCCTCTTTTCCTCACTTAGTTATTTTCAGCATTTTTTGGATTATTGTATTGGGGTGACCTTTGGTCTTAGTTACCAGGGCCCCACATTATTTTTTGCACATCATAGTCTAGCTTGAGGGGGGGTGTTCGGACATCCACATCATCTTTTTCAGGATCTGCATGCAAATTAGGGTTTGCATACAAATTCTAGGGTTTGCATGCACTTTGCATGCATCCCAGTCACCAGGTTGATGCCTCCAGCACCTTATCCACCTTATTCTAGCACCCGGGAGCCACTTCCTTCAGATTTTTAGCCCTCCTAGGCTGAAAGGCGCCCACTTCTCACCTACTTCCAGAGAAGGGCGCACTTGTTCACCTACCACTGCAGTTCCACTTCAATTACATTTAGTTAGCTCCGATTCTCCCTGATTTGAGGCTAGTTTCACTCCTGACTGACTGTTCCACTTCCGTTGGACCTCCAGATTGACTATATGACCTGCTATGACTTCAATTAGCCTCCCATGCACCCCCACTAAGCCTCCTTCTCCTTAATCAGTGCTACACACTTCAGTTACACTTATTACACTCAGTTAGACTCAGATTGACACCTGGATGACTGGTTCTTGTGCATTGATGACCACTACTGATTGATGATGAGGACTCCTAGTTGGAGAAAAGCTACTCCATTCAGTGATTCGAATGACCTTCTTAGGCAATTCAAATTGCTCAGTCATTGTGACAGTTTGTATTGTAATTCATTCACCCTTATTGGGATATTGAGCACTGCTGCATGTTTTGCACAGTTTCGCACAATATTTTCTATGTTCGTCTGTAGTGATTGATTTACTTGTTCATTAGATCCGCTGTGATTAATTTTACAATGGGATCAACAAAGTATGCACATTCTATGTCATAACGACTTTCTATAGTTTGTGCATGCGCAAACTATGCACATTCTATGTGATAACGGCTTTCTATAGTTTGGGCATGCATCCGGAAATAAGAAAAGCTTACTTCCCCCCTTTTTTTAAATTCACTGCTTCTAGAAGGTTTAGATGAATTCTTAAAAAACAAGAGTTTTTAGAAAATGTAATTTATTTCATAAATGGAATCAACAAGGTATGCACATTCTATGTAGTAACGACTTTCTATAGTTTGCGCATGCATCCAGAAATAAGAAAAGCTTACTTCCGCCAGTTTTTTAAAACCACAGCTTCTAGAAGGTTTACATGATTTCTTAAAAAACATGAGTTTTTAGAAAATGTGATTTATTTCATAAATGGAATCAACAAAGTATGCACATTCTATGTAATAATGACTTTCTAAAGTTTGCGCATGCGTCCAAAAATAAGAAAAGCTTACTTCCGCCAGTTTTTTAAAATCACAGCTTCTAGAAGGTTTACATGATTTCTTAAAAAACATGAGTTTTTAGAAAATGTGATTTATTTCATAAATGGAATCAACAAAGTATGCACATTCTATGTAATAACGACTTTCTAAAGTTTGCGCATGTGTCCGGAAATAAGAAAAGCCTACTTCCGCTAGTTTTTTAAAATCACAGCTTCAAGAAGGTTTACATGATTTCTTAAAAAACACGAGTTTTTAGAAAATGTGATGTATTTCATAAATGCAATCAGCAAAGTATGCACATTCTATGTCATAACGACTTTCTAAAGTTTGTGCATGCATCCGGAAATATGAAAAGCTTACTTCCGCCAGTTTTTTAAAATCACAGCTTCTAGAAGGTTTACATGATTTCTTAAAAAACATGAGTTTTTAGAAAATGTGATTTATTTCATAAATGGAATCAACAAACTATGCACATTCTACGTATTAACGACTTTCTAAAGTTGCACATACATCCAGAAATAAGAAAAGCTTACTGCCGCCAGTTTTTTAAAATCACAGCTTCTAGAAGGTTTACATGATTTCTTAAAAAACATGAGTTTTTAGAAAATGTGATTTATTTCTTAAATGGAATCAACAAAGTATCCAAATTCTATGTCATAACGACTTTCTAAAGTTTGCTCATGCGTATGGAAATATGAAAAGCTTACTTCCGCCAGTTTTTTAAAATCACAGCTTCTAGAAGGTTTACATGATTTCTTAAAAAACACGAGTTTTTAGAAAATGTGATTTATTTCATAAATGGAATCAACAAAGTATGCACATTCTACGTAGTAACGACTTTCTATAATTTGCGCATGCGTCCGGAAATAAGAAAAGCTTACTTCTGCCAGTTTTTTAAAATCACACCTTCTAGAAGGTTTACATGATTTCTTAAAAAACATGAGTTTTTAGAAAATGTGATTTATTTCATAAATGGAATCAACAAAGTATGCATATTCTATGTAATAATGACTTTCTAAAGTTTGCGCATGCATCCAGAAATAAGAAAAGCTTACTTCCACCAGTTTTTTAAAATCACAGCTTCTAGAAGGTTTACATAATTTCTTAAAAAACACGAGTTTTTAGAAAATGTGATTTATTTCATAAATGGAACCAACAAAGTATGCACATTCTATGTCATACCGACTTTCTATAGTTTTCGCATGCGCAAACTATGCACATTCTATGTAATAATGACTTTCTATAGTTTACGCATGCGTCCGGAAATAAGAAAAGCTTACTTCCCCCCTTTTTTTAAATTCACGGCTTCTAGAAGGTTTAGATGAATTCTTAAAAAACACGAGGTTTTAGAAAATGTGATTTATTTCATAAATAGAATCAACAAAGTATGCACATTCTACGTAGTAACGACTTTCTATAGTTTGCGCATGCGTCCGGAAATAAGAAAAGCTTACTTCCGCCAGTTTTTTAAAATCACAGCTTCTAGAAGGTTTACATGATTTCTTAAAAAACACGAGTTTTTAGAAAATGTGATATATTTCATAAATGGAATCAACAAAGTGTGCACATTCTATGTCATAATGACTTTCTAAAGTTTGCGCATGTGCAAACTATGCACATTCTACGTGATAACGACTTTCTATAGTTTGCGCATGAGTCCGGAACTAAGAAAAGCTTACTTCCCCCCTTTTTTTAAATTCACAGCTTCTAGAAGGTTTAGATGAATTATTTAAAAACACGAGTTTTTAGAAAATGTGATTTATTTCATAAATGGAATCAACAAACTATGCACATTCTAGGTAATAATGACTTTCTATAATTTGCGCATGCGTCCGGAAATAAGAAAAGCTTAATTCCCCCCATTTTTTAAAATCATAGCTTCTAGAAGGTTTACATGATTTCTTAAAAAAAATGAGTTTTTAGAAAATGTGATTTATTATATAAATGGAATCAACAAAGTTTGCACATTCTACGTCATAACGACTTTCTATAGTTTGCGCAAGCGTCCAGAACTAAGAAAAGCTTAACTCCCCCCATTTTTTTAAATCACAGCATCTAGAAGGTTTACATGATTTGTTAAAAAATACGAGTTTTCAGAAAATGTGATTTATTTCATAAATGGAATCAACAAAGTATGCACATTCTATGTCATAACGACTTTCTATAGTTTGCGCATGCGCAAACTATGCACATTCTACGTGATAACGACTTTCTATAGTTTGTGCATGCGTCCGGAAATAAGAAAAGCTTACTTCCCCCCTTTTTTTAAATTCACAGCTTCTAGAAGGTTTAAATGAATTCTTAAAAAACAAGAGTTTTTAGAAAAAGTGATTTATTTCAAAAATGGAATCAACAAACTATGCACATTCTACGTAATAACGACTTTCTATAGTTTGCGCATGCGTCCGGAAATAAGAAAAGGTTACTTCCGCCAGTTTTTTAAAACCACAGCTTCTAGAAGGTTTACATGATTTCCTAAAAAACATGAGTTTTTAGAAAATGTGATTTATTTCATAAATGGAATCAACAAAGTATGCACATTCTATGTAATAACGACTTTCGAAAGTTTGCGCATGCGTCCGGAAATATAAAAAGCTTACTTCCGCCAGTTTTTTAAAATCACAGCTTCTAGAAGGTTTACATGATTTCTTAAAAAACACGAGTTTTTAGAAAATGTGATTTATTTCATAAATGGAATCAACAAAGTATGCACATTCTACGTCATAACGACTTTCTATAGTTTGCACATGCGTCTGGAAATAAGAAAAGCTTAATTCCCCCCGTTTTTTAAAATCACAACTTCTAGAAGGTTTACATGATTTCTTAAAAAACACGAGTTTTTAGAAAATGTGATTTATTTCATAAATGGAATCAACAAAGTATGCACATTCTATGTCATAACGACTTTCTAAAGTTTGCGCATGCGCATACTATGCACATTCTACATGATAACGACTTTCTATAGTTTGCGCATGCGTCCGGAAATAAGAAAAGCTTACTTCCCCCCTTTTTTTAAATTCACAGCTTCTAGAAGGTTTAGATGAATTCTTAAAAAACACGAGTTTTTAGAAAATGTGATTTATTTCATAAATGGAATCAACAAACTATGCACATTCTACGTAATAACGACTTTCTATAGTTTGGGCATGCGTCCGGAAACAAGAAAACCTTACTTCCCCCCTTTTTTTAAATTCACAGCTTCTAGAAGGTTTAGATGAATTCATAAAAAACACGAGTTTTTAGAAAATGTGATTTATTTCATAAATGGAATCAACAAACTATGCACATTCTACGTAATAATGACTTTCTATAGTTTGCGCATGCGTCCAGAAATAAGAAAAGCTTCCTTCCACCAGTTTTTAAAAACCACAGCTTCTAGAAGGTTTACATGATTTCTTAAAAAAAATGATTTTTTAGAAAATGTGATTTATTTCATAAATGGAATCAACAAAGTATGCACATTCTATGTAATAACGACTTTCTAAAGTTTGCGCATGCGTCCGGAAATATGAAAAGCTTACTTCCGCCAGTTTTTTAAAATCACAGCATCTAGAAGGTTTACATGATTTCTTAAAAAACACGAGTTTTTAGAAAATGTGATTTATTTCATAAATGGAATCAACAAAGTATGCACATTCTACGTCATAACGACTTTCTATAGTTTGTGCATGCGTCCGGAAATAAGAAAAGCTTCCTTCCGCCAGTTTTTTAAAACCACGACTTCTAGAAGGTTTACATGATTTCCTAAAAAACACGAGTTTTTAGAAAATGTGATTTATTTCATAAATGGAATCAACAAAGTATGCATATTCTATGTAATAACGACTTTCTAAAGTTTGCGCATGCCTCCGGAAATATGAAAAGCTTACTTCCGCCAGTTTTTTAAAATCACAGCTTCTAGAAGGTTTACATGATTTCTTAAAAAACCTGAGTTTTTAGAAAATGTGATTTATTTCATAAATTGAATACACAAAGTATGCATATTCTACGTCATAACAACTTTCTATAGTTTGCTCATCCATCCAGAAATAAGAAAAGCTTAATTCCCCCCGTTTTTTAAAATCACAACTTCTAGAAGGTTTACATGATGTCTTAAAAAACACAAATTTTAGGAAATGTGATTTATTTCGTAAATGGAATCAACAAAGTATGCACATTCTATGTCATAACGAATTTCTATAGCTTGCGCATGTGCAAACTATGCACATTCTACGTAATAACAACTTTTTATAGTTTGCGCATGCGTCCGGAAATAAGAAAAGCTTACTTCCCCCCTTTTTTTTAATTCACAGCTTCTAGAAGGTTTAGATGAATTCTTAAAAAACACGAGTTTTTAGAAAATGTGATTTATTTCATAAATGGAATCAACAAAGTATGCACATTCTATGTCATAACAACTTTCTATAGTTTGCGCATGCGTCCGGGAATAACAAAAGCTTAATTCCCCCCGTTTTTTAAAATCACAGCTTCTAGAAGGTTTACTTGATCTCTTAAAAAACACGAGTTTTTAGAAAATGTGATTTATTTCATAAATGGAATCAACAAACTAAGCACATTCTACGTAATTATGACTTTCTATAGTTTGCGCATGCGTCCGGAAATAAGAAAAGCTTACTTCCGCCAGTTTTTTAAAATCACAGCTTTTAGAAGGTTTACATGATTTCTTAAAAAACACGAGTTTTTAGAAAATGTGATTTATTTCATAAATGGAATCAACAAAGTATGCACACTCTATGTCATAACGACTTTCTATAGTTTGCGCATGCGCAAACTATGCACATTCTACGTAATGACGACTTTCTATAATTTCCGCATAGGTCCGTGTAGTGCTCTGGTTTTTACAGCAGAGCACTATGTAAAATTTCAGGTTTAATTTTCTACGTTTAACTTTATCAGTTTATGGAAGTAAATTTCTAGGAATTACTATGTGCCTAAATAATATTTAGTGTACTGTTTCGTAATTTAAATAAAACAAACATATCGTTATTTTCTTTTCAACTATCATATTCCAGCATAAGAATAGGTTTTACAACTTAGTAAATCAGTAAATAGCAAGTTATGCATGTTTTACAGTAAGATTTTAGCATAATAATCAAATAACGTAAATGACAAGGAAATTACCTGATGCTGATGCTAACCGTAGGTTGTAGTAGGTTGTATAACCTCTTAGACAGCCAAACTGAAGTGTCCACCCTACCGACCAGCTATTATCTTGCTGGCCCTTGGAAATCAAAGGATTTCCAAGCCCCCGAGCCCACAATCTGATAATCCCGAGAGCAGTCTTTCCTTCTGTTCTCAAATCTTTCTGTTCTCCAAACTTCTGTTCTCCCAACTTCTGTCCTCAAAACTTCTTTTCTTCCCCAATCAAAAAACCTCCCCTTCTCCAAGCTCTCCCCCCTCTATATAATTTCCCTTCCTCGAGAATATCTTGGGCTTACTCCACCGCCCCAAAATCCCCCTCTCGAGCCCCTCAACATTTACTCCTATCACCAGTTCATTCATACACGGTTCTTTATAAAAATGTATAATTAATTACTCTCCTGGAAAAATTAGTTGGTTTTGGATTGACGGTCGTAAGTATTTATTACGGTGGGGATTATCACCCAAAGGTTATCCATTCGAAACAAGCTTCATTGAATATAAGTCTATCCGCCATCCTTGATATTTTAATGTTATTAATGTAATTAATAAAATATTATATAATTAGTTGCCCCTTTTCAACTTGGACATGATGTGTCTTAATGGTCCACCTTATCCGTCGAGACCGCTTAGCTTGAGGTTTAAATTCCAAGATTAACATTGAATAATTAAATAACCATTTTCCATCACATCACGTTCATTCCAAAAATGATTATCCTATTATGGCTAACTTTTGAAATGGAAATAATTACACAATATTAATTTATAAATCAATATTTTAAATCTTACTTATATTGCAATTGTTACGATAGGGATATAAATGTTGTTGGAATATTATTAATTAAGTAATAATAATAATTAGATCACCATTTATTAATTAATAATAATAATTAAATCACCATTTAACAATAATAAAAGGTGAATTAATCATAGTATTCTTAATTATTTGTTTATCACATGAGTACCCTATCATCAACATAGCATCCTTGTTCTTATAAACAAAGCACTTGTGAGGGCTTAAACAATTTTACTAATTAATTAGACACTATCATTACCCTATTCACAACAGTTCTCCTATGACAATGTTAACTGATGACACTTGTCTTAGTTTATTATTACAATGTTTTCATATAATTACTAATTCACTTATTTACACATTGACAACCTAACCATTCATTACCTAAGTTGATTGATGTATCCTTAACTGAGTTATCTATGACATTTATACTACTATTCAAGCATGACAAGTATGTTATACACCAGTAATATTGTACACGTACAAGGTGTGCATGCATGGCCAGTGTATGCACATGTCGGATATGTACTATAAACAAACCCCATTCCGCCTATGCATACTTGCTAACTAATAATAGAATCTACCCCCATGCAGAAGAGCAAGCATAATATATAGTATAATTTCTTTAACATCCTCGGTTATTTAACAGTTAACCCTTTACGATTTAACATCATTGTCTTTATGTTTACATTAGTTTAATCAATCAAGTACAGGAAGGGAGCCTACTTCCACTAACTCAGAATCAAGGAATACTTAACCCTCAACAAGACTAACTAACACATCCTCCCGTCATAACCTACGTCTAGCATCCTCCCTATCCTCCCTCTGCTAGTATAACAGTGGATGTCGGGCTCACCGATCTGACCACATAGAACTTGAGAGCGATAACGTCGGCTGAACAGCGGACCTATCCTCCCCTAGCAGGCATCCGACCATCGTCATCACAACAACATGGGGAGCGTGTCTCAGCACGGCCCTCCCACGACCTCGGGTCTCATGGAACCATAGGGTGGGAAACACATCCATCCCTCTCAACATACTGGGCCTACGCCCTTATCAACTCATACTTGCTGCTATCGGGATTATCAGTTTGTGTTGTCGTATCCTCATTTTGGCTGCTAAGGTTTGCTGTATGAACATGTTTTTCCTTTCCAATATATATCAGATCAGGTAACTGGCTATCCCATAGCCCCTGTGTCCTGTAGGTTAGTGTTTTGCAAAATACAATTTATAGAAAGCATTTTCCATTGATCGCCAATTGATCCATGTTATCATTTTATTTCATGTAACCTTTTAGCTCATCATAGATGCGTATGACATATAACATTTCAGCAATTCATATAAGAAGATGGTATCCACGTACCGAATCATATATTTCACATTTCATTAAGGAAAACATATAAACATATACTGCAATCGTAAAATAAGGAAATCATATGATAATCATGACATCATAACTGCATAACATAGTAACATCATAATCATGGTGAAATCATAAGACAGAGTAACATCATATAATGAGGTCCAATATAGTTTACTCAGTCGAGCTGAGTTCGACAAAATATATAAGAAATAAAGTATGGTGTGTCTAACTAATAAATATGCCGAATCAAAATATGGGCATTACATACACCCACCCTTCGGGAAACTTCGTCCCGAAGTTATGGTCAAAATAGTGAGGGAAAATCTCGACGCATGGTCTCTGCATCCTCCCGAAGTTTAGTGCAATATTGAAATAGACACAATCTTCACATTAATTTGGTAGCTACATGTTGTCATTCATTGTGATTATCACTACATATATTTAGTATATCTTCTTACTACATTTAGAACATATATGAACTCCACGCAACAACTTATGTATACTAACATGTACCCCTCATTATATATATATATATATATACTATTTCCTCAATTTCTACCCCTTATATATATAGGTATCCATGCTCCACATCATGTATATACCATATTTCATCAAGGACGACAATTAAACATACATTGCGAGCATGGAAAAAAAATGAATCTCATGATAACAACAACATCATAACTTCCTATCATAATAACATATTAACATCATAATCATAGTACCAATGTAGCATAGTAACATTATCACCATAGCATCAACATATAATCAAGTCTAATGTACCAAAAATATAGTTTACTCAGTCTAACTGATTCCAACATAAACTAAGCAAATAAAGTACAGTAGGTCTAACTAAAAAGCATGACTAGTCAAAATATAGGGTGTTACACACACCTATCCTTCGGGAAACTTCGTCATTGCATCAAATATATCTAATATGGTTATGATTTCTATAGAATTACTTTATCATGCTTATATGGTATTTTGTTAATTATTTTTTTACATTGCTCTCATTTGTACCCAAGGTCATTACTATATAAAATAGGAGTCACTACCAAATTGGAGACATCCTCCCCTATCCTTATGTCCTTTATTAGTTATAGTTAATACATTTTCTATTAATATTTACTCTTCCTAAGTGTTATGATGAATTTACCATTTAATACAAGGTTCTCATCTAACCATTTGCCAAATTCTTATATTCTCGATTAGCACCTATATTGATTTAAGTTATTTCTTCAATTTGATTATCACTCTAGCTCCTTCAAGATCTCCCTTTAACTAAGCCTTCATGGAAGTCAAACACCAAAGTGAACCGCCACATGTTGACCATCTGGATTTTGCAACTATTTTAATTTACGACCATTAATTGTTTCTGGTTTAACATATAGAAAATATCCCCTTGGGTGAGCATAAAATAAATAAAATGATATATGACTATCTTCTCGAGGTTAATATTTAACCTAACCACAAGTTTATATGCTCGTAAGGTTCTGGACACTTTTATTTAATTTATGCACTATCCACAATCATATCTCAACAAATTAAATTTCACGTATTTCTTAACAATTAAAATTAAATAGCATTGATAAACTAAGATGTTTACTATGCAAAATCCTCACTTCTATTTTATTAAGCATAGTTCACTATTATACAATTTATACAATATATCAATAACTACACTCATTCAACAATTCCATGTGTTAGTCACTTTGATAGTTCGATCATTATTTCATAATACTATAACCATCAATTGTGTTCTTAGGTCTAATGACATATAAATCCCTTTCACAATGGTTCGTCATGTAAAAGTTTAGTATGCAGTACAATAGAGATCACGCCTTTTAAAAGTTAAGTGCAAATCTATTTAATTTACTTACCATTTGCAACCTCAATCTTTAATTATAACTTAATCATCATTGGGTAGAATCCTCTCAAGTAATTTTTAAAGTTTTATACAAAATATTCATGTATATACTCATCAATTATATAGTTTATTTTCTATTTACCGTGAAATAATCGAGTTTAAGAGACAAGGTTACCGTGAACTAGTCTCGCTAGAGCCATACTTCATTCTATTAATTAAAATTTCCATTTAATAATAGGATATTTACTTTTAACGATAAAGGGTCTTGACGGGTTTTAATTAAATCTTTATAACTCGAGTGGATTCCCAAATAGAGTAACCTAGTCCTTACTAAGGTGAAGGTAATTTTAATTTTAACATATCAATCCCCAATCATAGGATTGTATCTTTTCAAAACCAAGATCTTCTTTCTACTATGAGCTAATATTCACCTAGTTTAGTATTAATTCTATAAATGCATAGTGTCATGAAACCACTATCTCGATTATAATGCACCATATTAAAGCTACACTTTTAAATTTTCCAATCTCATTATTTGAAATATATTTAATTAAAATTTTAAAATTAGGGTTTAAAATTAATGTTTTTCTTTAAAATTTACATGATTCCTTAACCTCTCCTCCTTCTTGCCAATCCTTCCTAGCTCCACCTGCACCGAGCACCAACCCTAACCTGCTGCTCCACCAAGCTGCAAGCCTCGAGGCCACCCACTCGACCTTCTCTCTCCACGAGGCACGCAGCCCTTATTTCCCATGCCTTCCTCACTTGCCACCGGATCCCCATCCCTTCACCTCCAGGGCAGCCTATGGTTCAAGGGCGCCCACGTGAGGGTCTCTTGCATGCTTGCCACGCGCCGGTGTGCATGCTACCAGGCGGACTCCGGTGGGGTGCCCCAGCTGAAGGCGATCTCCTTTATATGAAGTCTCCACCTACCTCGCGCGCGCGTGAACTCTCATTTATTTTCCTGCTGGCTCTGCAACTCATTGACGCCTTTCATGGCTCGAAAAGCTCCAGCGCTGGGATTAAGATATCAGTTGGGCGGAAGGCAACAAGGAAGGCAGGCTCTTGCGCAAGCTTGGTGTTCGGCTGTAGTGTTATGCGTGGTTTTCTATCCACAGGTATTTTGTATTGGATCCATGGAATAGTTTTCCATATCCACCTCCCGTTTATATATAAACAGCCAAAATGCAAGACATCCCTCACTTTTAAAAGCAGTAGAATAGGTCAAATATTCATGCAAAGATGGTTTTTGCTACAAAAATCGTAACAATGGATACACAGCAAAAGCATGGACAAAAATCAAAAAATTGGAATCCAAAACTTTGGCAGCTTTGACGGTAAGAATTAAGGCCTCTCTATCTCCAGGGCTAAGTCGACTTAACTCTGCCATGAGAGTCACAGGGACATATCGGTCAAGCTTTTGTGAATGTTCAAGCATCTTGCTACCCAGTTTTCCTTGTATCTGTCATCCAATATTGTAAAAGTTTGGCCATACTGCCCATCTACGTCATATGGGACATAGGCTGCATCTTCCTTCTGCAAAATCTCCCTATATTGTTTCCATGAAATGTATTTAACCGCTGAAACTTCTTCCTCCTGAAGTGTAAAGGCTTCCAAAGGAATTGGGTCCGATGTTGTCACCAAATAAACATCCCTAAACTCGTTGCTAGTATAAGTCCCATTGTTTGCAACACTTTCTTGAAGAAACACAAAAGCAATTCAAATGCTTCCTCTGGAAGTGTTATCCCTAACTCTTCTTGTAGCTCTCTCCCTGCGCTTATAAGGGATGTATCACCAGCAGAGATATGCCCTGCACTGGAGATATCCCATTGTCCTGGCCACGAATCTTTACAATCTGCCCGACGCTGCAGTAGTAAGTCCCCAGTGCTTTCCACATAAATCCAAACGTGAACTGCTCGATGGTAATCACTATCCTTGTGAATTAAACTCCTCGGCTTGGAGATGCCTGTATGCTGACCGGTATTGGTGACCACGTCCAGAAATTCCTCCACATGAGCTTCAGACATGGTTACAATGTTCCTGCGACGAGTAAGAATCGAACTCCAGCGAACTTTTGCAGAAACAAAGGTTCGATAGATGTCGATGGCAATATGAATATAACTTGTAAGAATGTATTTGTAAATTAGCTGGTTGGCAGATTATGCAGGCTGGTGCGAATTCATGGCATCCTCAGTTCAGAGCTATTGGAGGTTCCCCCAGCGAATGGTATTGGCATTATGCAGTATAATATTGTAAAATATAGTTTTTGCGCATGTTTGTGATAATAGGTAAGGGCTGTTAACCTTATATGCGAAGCATTTTTTTTTTTTTTTTATCTCAATCATATAGTCGAGTCTCTGATGAGTCATGGAGATTGACGGGGGGGTAGATACGAAGGGAATGAATGTTTTGGTGGGGATACCAGAACTCGGTTAGGAGCGCTCGACTGATAGAAAGGGTGAGTCACGGCGATGGAAGATTGCAGTATCTCCTGAGTTTGCACCTCGTATGATGGAATCGTTATCCGAACCATGATACTTTTCTTATAGTCTGTTTCCCTGCGAGTGAGGTAAGTAGCCCTCTGTGGAGAAGTTGTTTTTATCCTTTATAACTAGTGACCTCGTCATTGATCGGGGCAGAACCCTGCACTTATATATCTTTTAGACAGCGGTATATATCTTAGTGATGCCCCTCATGTAACTGCAGTATCCTGTTTTATGCATAGTTTATGCTTTTTGTAATTTTGTATTTAGCTTGAGGTGGCATCCCTACCACCTGTCAACCTTCAAAATGCAAGAATTGAAGATGTTGGCCTTCATTCCGGACATGGATACCATATCTGGAGCACGATTACCAAGACCCTGAGAGGGTAGTGCACAACCTTTGGTTTCAATATTTGTGTGCTTGTATACCCAGTCGGCTTTTATTAAATTATATAACGGCTTGTAAAACAGTGCAGTTATAGCAGCTAAATTTTAATCTTTTTACTAGTTATTAAATTTTAACTTCACAGGAGCTTGGAAATGTCTAGGAATTTTTGTCGAGCTTCTCTACATAATGTATTTAGCAGGCTCGCTTACTGCTATATGCTAGTGTACGGCTCACTATCCACTTATTGCCAGTCCAAGTCCTGACTCTGTAGTAGATATAAGTACACCTTATATTGGTGAGAAGACGCAAACTCTGATAAGATACTACATATCTAGATAGATAAAGAGTGCAAGGATCATCTTCATCAAGTTCATAACCAAGTCCATCACTGGGTTTAGGTTTCTAAACTTACATAGCTTCAGTGTAGAAAAAAGAGTTTCCTTGCTGTCATATTTGAAGCCCTCAGCTGAGCAGACTGTACAATGTCTTACCGTCCTTCACAGTATATGTTTTAAGTTTATTGATGATCGTCTGCCTCATTTGGTCCTGTGGCTTTCCGGGGCTTGTACTTCAATGAAGGCTTATCCCTAGGCAGGCGGCCTATTTTCTATCTTGCAACTAGAACAGATTGAGGCATGTTACTGGAATCATGTTTTAAAACAACATCACTTTTGGCATCTTTCACCGAAGTTACTTCTTTCATTGTTGGGGTTAAGCTTTAAGTTTTAATCTCTGCTGTAGAATTCTTAAATAAAGGAAGGTTGTGTCCATGTAGCTCCAAAATAAATGATCAGATTTTCGCTGTTGTAGTTAACCTTAACCAATTATGTGTATTTCATAAGTTCTATCTCCATGTCAATAGATATTAAGGCTGCTATAGTGTATAGGCTGTACTCTATCTATAGCTATAGAGTTCAAGCTGAAGAGGTCTAGACTTACGGTGCGCTAACTAGCCACGAAGAAGCTGGTTGTTTTTATCTTTAGATATTCGGCTTTATTTAAACCTTTCTCTAACCTTCCAATCTGTAAGAGTTAAAAATACAGACATAGCTCTCTATTAATTGTCATGATGGAAGCGTGAACCTCCTCAAATACCTAGAAGAAAATGATAAATCTGTTTCGAATCAAAATTGGTTCTCCAGATCTGTATTGATTTCGTGCTTATACCTGGAAGAGAAATTGGCGGATTCTATTCCGAATGTCGCGCTTATTAATAAAATAGGTGGAGTGAATATTTTATTCTTAAGCTGTAGATAAAGAACTACTAGACAAGTCAGTTCCTGGATCTTCAATTGTTGGATCTACCCATGTCACCCTTGCTTTCTTAATTTCCCATATCGCATAGGTCGTCTTTTGGCCTTGCTTGGTCCCAGCAGAGAAAAACTAGAGTCTGTCTCCGTTACAGTGAATATTTTATTAAGCTGTACATAATTAATAGTGACAACAGTTCGGAGAGTAAGATTTAATTAGTACCACTCCTATCACCTTGTTTGTATAGCCTTTTATTATCTGCTGGAGCTTCGGAGAGGAAGCAAAAAGCGCTGATTGGATATGAAAATATTTCATTATGCTAGTGATTGAATGGTGATTTCCAGATTATGCATATATATGTAATTATCGCATCTGGTTGGATAAGTTCGATCAATCCAACGGGGCTACTAACAAAGTGTTTTCCCGTTTACTGACGCCTTCGTAGTTGGCTAATCACTTTATATACGTTATTATGCAATCATGCGTCTGTCTCTTGAAGATCTATGCTTTGTTAGCAAAGGCTTTCCAAAAAGAAAATAAAAAAAAACAGAAGAACTGGCCTTCAGTTAAAAGGGTTAAACCTGGGATCCCGAGGGGAGTAGGTTCAATTTTGCTTTTTTTGGAAGGGAAATTGTACTTTTAGGAAGGAACAACTATTATGCTAGATTTTAGGAGGGAAAGGGATAATTTCACGAAGGGAAAAGTGTACTAACAAACCATGAAGTTGAGTAGTAAGCCCAAAAAATATTTGGCTACGAAGTATATTAGAACCCCAAAACAAAATCTTATATCTGCAAATCGAGGATCTGTATTATTTTAAAATCATGTTTACGTTTTTCCTAAGTCTTGTATGTAGATATTGTTTTGTCCTCATGTCGAAGGATAGACGTAGAGCTTTATATGATATAGGTCATAGTGATTATGTGGATAACAGGCGTAGATCCAGATAATTGCCAGTCGATTCTAGCAATAGATATTATATTGATGGGAATGTCACTACCTGCCAGGTCCTTGCGGCATGCTTTTGTTTGTTAGTTCAATCTTTCTTTATTTATGAGTTTTGCATCACACATTGGGGTAGATTTTTTGTTAATAGATGCTAGTATCTCAGTAAAAGTATGAACTCGTTCCCCTTTTTTTTTTCCATTAAAACTGGGTGTGATTGGATTCATATTGTTATATTATGTAAATATTTTTATCCCAAGAACATTGCTAGAGATTAAATTTCATTCCTACTGTGTAACAGATTTTGATGACAAAATGTTTTTAATTTCTTAAATATATTTGCAATATGTATCTATTTTGAAATATAAGCACACACATATTTTCATATATGCAGTTTTTCTAACATATCCAACTTTCTAATGGTGTTTGTGTTCGTGTAGGTATTTCTATCAAGGTTCATGTTCTGAGTGGTTCTAAGTTATTATAAGCTTTAACATGGTGAAAATTCAAGGTAGTTTAGGCATGTGCAGGCCCTAAAGGTCTAAGTGTTCGAGCCTCAGGCTCTGATACCATCTGTAGTGCTCTGGATTTTACAGCAGAGCACTATGTAAAATTTCAGGTTTAATTTTCTACGTTTAACTTTATCAGTTTATGGAAGTAAATTTCTAAGAATTACTATGTGCCTAAATAATATTTAGTGTACTGTTTCGTAATTTAAATAAAACAAACATATCGTTATTTTCTTTTCAACTATCATATTCCAGCATAAGAATAGGTTTTACAACTTAGTAAATCAGTAAATAGCAAGTTATGCATGTTTTACAGTAAGATTTTAGCATAATAATCAAATAACGTAAATGACAAGGAAATTACATGATGCTGATGCTAACCGTAGGTTGTAGTAGGTTGTATAACGTATTAGACAGCCAAACTGAAGTGTCCACCCTACCGACCAGCTATTATCTTGCTGGCCCTTGGAAATCAAAGGATTTCCAAGCCCCCGAGCCCATAATCTGATAATCCCGAGAGCAGTCTTTCCTTCTGTTCTCAAATCTTTCTGTTCTCCAAACTTCTGTTCTCCCAACTTCTGTCCTCAAAACTTCTTTTCTTCCCCAATCAAAAAACCTCCCCTTCTCCAAGCTCTCCCCCCTCTATATAATTTCCCTTCCTCGAGAATATCTTGGGCTTACTCCACCGCCCCAAAATCCCCCTCTCGAGCCCCTCAACATTTACTCCTATCACCAGTTCATTCATACACGGTTCTTTATAAAAATGTATAATTAATTACTCTCCTGTAAAAATTAGTTGGTTTTGGATTGACGGTCGTAAGTATTTATTACGGTGGGGATTATCACCCAAAGGTTATCCATTCGAAACAAGCTTCATTGAATATAAGTCTATCCGCCATCCTTGATATTTTAATGTTATTAATGTAATTAATAAAATATTATATAATTAGTTGCCCCTTTTCAACTTGGACATGATGTGTCTTAATGGTCCACCTTATCCGTCGAGACCGCTTAGCTTGAGGTTTAAATTCCAAGATTAACATTGAATAATTAAATAACCATTTTCCATCACATCACGTTCATTCCAAAAATGATTATCCTATTATGGCTAACTTTTGAAATGGAAATAATTACACAATATTAATTTATAAATCAATATTTTAAATCTTACTTATGTTGCAATTGTTACGATAGGGATATAAATGTTGTTGGAATATTATTAATTAAGTAATAATAATAATTAGATCACCATTTATTAATTAATAATAATAATTAAATCACCATTTAACAATAATAAAAGGTGAACTAATCATAGTATTCTTAATTATTTGTTTATCACATGAGTACCCTATCATCAACATAGCATCCTTGTTCTTATAAACAAAGCACTTGTGAGGGCTTAAACAATTTTACTAATTAATTAGACACTATCATTACCCTATTCACAACAGTTCTCCTATGACAATGTTAACTGACGACACTTGTCTTAGATTATTATTACAATGTTTTCATATAATTACTAATTCACTTATTTACACATTGACAACCTAACCATTCATTACCTAAGTTGATTGATGTATCCTTAACTGAGTTATCTATGACATTTATACTACTATTCAAGCATGACAAGTATGTTATACACCAGTAATATTGTACACGTACAAGGTGTGCATGCATGGCCAGTGTATGCACATGTCGGATATGTACTATAAACAAACCCCATTCCGCCTATGCATACTTGCTAACTAATAATAGTATCTACCCCCATGCAGAAGAGCAAGCATAATATATAGTATAATTTCTTTAACATCCTCGGTTATTTAACAGTTAACCCTTTACGATTTAACATCATTGTCTTTATGTTTACATTAGTTTAATCAATCAAGTACAGGAAGGGAGCCTACTTCCACTAACTCGGAATCAAGGAATACTAAACCCTCAACAAGACTAACTAACACATCCTCCCGTCATAACCTACGTCCAGCATCCTCCCTATCCTCCCTCTGCTAGTATAACAGTGGATGTCGGGCTCACTGATCTGACCACATAGAACTTGAGAGCGATAGCGTCGGCTGAACAGCGGACCTATCCTCCCCTAGCAGGCATCCGACCATCGTCATCACAACAACATGGGGAGCATGTCTAAGCACGGCCCTCCCACGACCTCGGGTCTCATGGAACCATAGGGTGGGAAACACATCCATCCCTCTCAACATACTGGGCCTACGCCCTTATCAACTCATACTTGCTGCTATCGGGATTATCAGTTTGTGTTGTCGTATCCTCATTTTGGCTGCTAAGGTTTGCTGTATGAACATGTTTTTCCTTTCCAATATATATCAGATCAAGTAACTGGCTATCCCATAGCCCCTGTGTCCTGTAGGTTAGTGTTTTGCAAAATACAATTTATAGAAAGCATTTTCCATTGATCGCCAATTGATCCATGTTATCATTTTATTTCATGTAACCTTTTAGCTCATCATAGATGCGTATGACATATAACATTTCATCAATTCATATAAGAAGATGGTATCCACGTACCGAATCATATATTTCACATTTCATTAAGGAAAACATATAAACATATACTGCAATCGTAAAATAAGGAAATCATATGATAATCATGACATCATAACTGCATAACATAGTAACATCATAATCATGGTGAAATCATAAGACAGAGTAACATCATATAATGAGGTCAAATATAGTTTACTCAGTCGAGCTGAGTTCGACAAAATATATAAGAAATAAAGTATGGTGTGTCTAACTAATAAATATGCCGAATCAAAATATGGGCATTACAGTCCGGAAATAGGAAAAGCTTACTTCCCCCCCTTTTTTTAAATTCACAGCTTCTAGAAGGTTTAGAAGAATTCTTAAAAAACACGAGTTTTTAGAAAATGTGATTTATTTCATAAATAGAATCAACAAAGTTCGCACATTCTACGTTATAATGACTCTCTATAGTTTGCGCATGCGTCCAGAAATAAGAAAAGCTTAATTTCCCCCGATTTTTCAAATCGCAACTTCTAGAAGGTTTACATGATTTCTTAAAAAACACGAGTTTTTAGAAAATGTGATTTATTTCATAAATGGAATCAACAAAGTATGCACATTCTATGTCATCACGACTTTCTATAGTTTGCGCATGCGCAAACTATGCACATTCTACATGATAACGACTTTCTATAGTTTGCGCATGCCTCCGGAAATAAGAAAAGCTTACTTCCCCCCTTTTTTTAAATTCACAGCTTCTAGAAGGTTTAGATGAATTCTTAAAAAACATGAGGTTTTAGAAAATGTGATTCATTTCATAAATGGAATCAACAAACTATGCACATTCTACGTAATAACGACTTTCTATAGTTTGCGCATGCGTCCGGAAATAAGAAAAGCTTACTTCCACCAGTTTTTAAAAAACACAGCTTCTAGAAGGTTTACATGATTTCCTAAAAAACGCGATTTTTTAGAAAATGTGATTTATTTCATAAATGGAATCAACAAAGTATGCACATTCTATGTAATAACGACATTCTAAAGTTTGCGTATGCGTACGGAAATATGAAAAGCTTACTTCTGCCATTTTTTTAAAATCACAGCTTCTAGAAGGTTTACATGATTTGTTAAAAAACACGAGTTTTTAGAAAATGTGATTTATTTCATAAATGGAATCAACAAAGTATGCACATTCTACGTCATAACGACTTTCTATAGTTTGCGCATCCGTGTGGAAATAAGAAAAGCTTAATTCCCCCCGTTTTTTAAAATCACAGCTTCTAGAAGGTTTACAAGATTTCTTAAAAAATTTGAGTTTTTAGAAAATGTGATTTATTTCATAAAAGGAATCAACAAAGTATGCACATTCTATGTCATAACGACTTTCTATAGTTTGCGCATGCGCAAACTATGCACATTCTACGTAATAACGAGTTTCTATAGTTTGCGCATGCGTCCGGAAATAAGAAAACCTTACTTCCGCCCTTTTTTTAAATTCACAACCTCTAGAAGGTTTAGATGAATTCTTAAAATACACGAGTTTTTAGAAAATGTGTTTTATTTCATAAATGGAATCAACAAAGTTTGCACATTCTACGTCATAACGACTTTCAATAGTTTGCGCATGCGTCTGGAAATAAGAAAAGCTTAATTCCCCCCGTTTTTTAAAATCACAGCTTCTAGAAGGTTTACATGATTTCTTAAAAAACACGAGGTTTTAGAAATTGTGATTTATTTCATAAATGGAATAACAAAGTATGCACATTCTATGTAATAATGACTTTCAAAAGTTTGCGCATGCGTCTGGAAATAAGAAAAGCTTACTTCCGCCAGTTTTTTAAAATCACAGCTTGTAGAAGGTTTACATGATTTTCTAAAAAACACGACTTTTGAGAAAATGTGATTTATATCATAAATGGAATCAACAAAGTATGCACATTCTATGTAATAACGACTTTCTGAAGTTTGTGCATGCGTGGGGAAATAAGAAAAGCTTACTTCCGCAAGTTTTTTAAAATCAGAGCATCTAGAAGGTTTACATGATTTCTTAAAAAACACGAGTTTTTAGAAAATGTGATTTACTTCATAAATGGAATCAACAAAGTATGCACATTCTATGTCATAACGACTTTCTATATTTTGCACATGCGCAAACTATGCACATTCTACGTAATAACGACTTTCTATAGTTTGCGCATGCGTCCGGAAATAATAAAAGCTTACTTCCCCCCTTTTTTTAAATTCACAGCTTCTAGAAGGTTTAGATGATTTCTTAAAGAACACAAGTTTTTAGAAAATGTGATCTATTTCATAAATGGAATCAACAAATTATGCACATTCTACGTAGTAACGACTTTCTATAGTTTACGCATGCGTCCGAAAATAAGAAAAGCTTATTTCCGCCAGTTTTTTAAAATCACAGCTTCTAGAAGGTTTACATAATTTCTTAAAAAACACGTGTTTTTAGAAAATGTGATTTATTTCATAAATGGAATCAACAAAGTATGCACATTCTATGTCATAACGACTTTCTAAAATTTGCGCATGCGCATACTATGCACATTCTACGTGATAACGACTTTCTATAGTTTGCGCATGCGTCCGGAAATAAGAAAAGCTTACTTCCCCCCTTTTTTTAAATTCACAGCTTCTAGAAGCTTTAGATGAATTCTTAAAAAACACGAGTTTTTAGAAAATGTGATTTATTTCATAAATGGAATCAACAAACTATGCACATTCTACGTAATAACAACTTTCTATAGTTTGGGCATGCGTCCGGAAACAAGAAAAGCTTACTTCCCCCCTTTTTTTAAATTCACGGCTTCTAGAAGGTTTAGATGAATTCATAAAAAATAAGAGTTTTTAGAAAATGTGATTTATTTCATAAATGGAATAAACAAACTATGCACATTCTACGTAATAACGACTTTCTATAGTTTGCGCATCCGTCCGGAAATAAGAAAAGCTTCCTTCCACCAGTTTTTAAAAACCACAGCTTCTAGAAGGTTTACATGATTTCTTAAAAAACACGAGATTTTAGAAAATGTGATTTATTTCATAAATGGAATCAACAAAGTATTCATATTCTATGTAATAACGACTTTCTAAAGTTTGCGCATGCATCCAGAAATATGAAAAGCTTACTTCCGCCAGTTTTTTAAAATCACAGCTTCTAGAAGGTTTACATGATTTCTTAAAAAACACGAGTTTTTACAAAAATGTGATTTATTTCATAAATGGAATCAACAAAGTATGCACATTCTACGTCATAACAACTTTCTATAGTTTGCAGATCCGTCCGAAAATAGGAAAAGCTTAATTCCCCCTGTTTTTTAAAATCACAACTTCTAGAAGCTTTACATGATGTCTTAAAAAACACGAGTTTTTAGGAAATGTGATTTATTTCATAAATGGAATCAACAAAGTATACACATTCTATGTCATAATGACTTTCTATTTTTTGCGCATGCGCAAACTATGCACATTCTACGTAATAACGACTTTCTATAGTTTGCGCATGCGTCCGGAAATAAGAAAAGCTTACTTCCGCCAGTTTTTTAAAATCACAACTTCCAGAAGGTTTACATGGTTTATTGAAAAACACGAGTTTTTAGAAAATGTGATTTATTTCATAAATGGAATCAACAAATTATGCACATTCTACGTCATAACGACTTTCTATAGTTTGCGCATGCGTTTGGAAATAAGAAAAGCATAATTTCCTCCGTTTTTTAAAATCACAGCTTCTAGAAGGTTTACAAGATTTCTTAAAAAAATTGAGTTTTTAGAAAATGTGATTTATTTCATAAAAGGAATCAACAAAGTATGCACATTCTATGTCATAACGACTTTCTACAGTTTGCGCATGCGCAAACTGTGCACATTCTATGTAATAACGACTTCCTATAGTTTGTGCATGCGTCCGGAAATAAGAAAACGTTACTTCGCCCCTTTTTTTAAATTCATAGCTTCTAGAAGGTTTAGATGAATTCTTAAAATACACGAGTTTTTAGAAAATGTGATTTATTTCATAAATGGAATCAACAAAGTATGCAAATTCTACGTAGTAACGACTTTCTATAGTTTGCGCATGCGTCCGGAAATAAGAAAAGCTTACTTCCACCAGGTTTTTAAAATGACAGCTTGTAGAAGGTTTACATGATTTCTTAAAAAACACGACTTTTTAGAAAATGTGATTTATGTCATAAATGGAATCAACAAAGTATGCACATTCTATGTAATAACAACTTTCTGAAGTTTGTGCATGCGTCCGGAAATAAGAGAAGCTTACTTCCGCAAGTTTTTTAAAATCACAGCTTCTAGAAGGTTTACATGATTTCTTAAAAAACACGAGTTTTTAGAAAATGTGATTTACTTCATAAATGGAATCAACAAAGTATGCACATTCTATGTCATAACGACTTTCTATATTTTGCGCATGCGCAAACTATGCACATTCTACGTAATAACGACTTTCTATAGTTTGCGCATGCGTCCGGAAATAAGAGATGCTTAGTTCCCCCCTTTTTTTAAATTCACAGCTTCTAGAAGGTTTAGATGAATTCTTAAAAAACACAAGTTTTTAGAAAATGTGATTTATTTCATAAATGGAATCAACAAAGTATGCACATTCTACATAGTAACGACTTTCTATAATTTGCGGATGCGTCCGAAAATAAGAAAAGCTTACTTCCGCCAGTTTTTTAAAATCACAGCTTCTAGAAGGTTTACATAATTTCTTTAAAAACACGAGTTTTTAGAAAATGTGATTTATTTCATAAATGGAATCAACAAAGTATGCAAATTCTATGTCATAACGACTTTCTAAAGTTTGCGCATGCGCATACTATGCACATTCTACGTGATAACGACTTTCTATAGTTTGCGAATGCGTCCGGAAATAAGAAAAGCTTACTTCCCCCCTTTTTTTAAATTCACAGCTTCTAGAAGGTTTAGATGAATTTTTAAAAAACACGAGTTTTTAGAAAATGTGATTTATTTCATAAATGGAATCAACAAACTATGCACATTCTACGTAATAACAACTTTCTATAGTTTGGGCATGCGTCCGGAAACAAGAAAAGCTTACTTCCCCCCTTTTTTTAAATTCACAGCTTCTAGAAGGTTTAGATGAATTCATAAAAAACAAGAGTTTTTAGAAAATGTGATTTATTTCATAAATGGAATCAACAAACTATGCACATTCTACGTAATAACGACTTTCTATAGTTTATGCATGCGTCCGGAAATCAGAAAAGCTTCCTTCCACCAGTTTTTAAAAACCACAGCTTCTAGAAGGTTTACATGATTTCTTAAAAAACACGAGTTTTTAGAAAATGTGATTTATTTCATAAATGGAATCAACAAAGTATGCATATTCTATGTAATAACGACTTTCTAAAGTTTGCGCATGCGTCCGGATATATGAAAAGCTTACTTCCGCCAGTTTTTTAAAATCACACCTTCTAGAAGGTTTACATGATTTCTTAAAAAACACGAGTTTTTAGAAAATGTGATTTATTTCATAAATGGAATCAACAAAGTATGCACATTCTACGTCATAACAACTTTCTATAGTTTGCGCATCCGTCCGAAAATAGGAAAAGCTTAATTCCCCCCGTTTTTTAAAATCACAACTTCTAGAAGGTTTACATGATGTCTTAAAAAACACGAGTTTTTAGGAAATGTGATTTATTTCATAAATGGAATCAACAAAGTATACACATTCTATGTCATAATGACTTTCTATTTTTTGTGCATGCGCAAACTATGCACATTCTACGTAATAACGACTTTCTATAGTTTGCGCATGCGTCCGGAAATAAGAAAAGCTTACTTCCGCCAGTTTTTTAAAATCACAGCTTCCAGAAGGTTTACATGGTTTATTGAAAAACACGAGTTTTTAGAAAATGTGATTTATTTCATAAATGGAATCAACAAAGTATGCACATTCTACGTCATAACGACTTTCTATAGTTTGCGCATGCGTTTGGAAATAAGAAAAGCATAATTTCCTCCGTTATTTAAAATCACAGCTTCTAGAAGGTTTACAAGATTTCTTAAAAAAATTGAGTTTTTAGAAAATGTGATTTATTTCATAAAAGAAATCAACAAAGTATGCACATTCTATGTCATAACGACTTTCTATAGTTTGGGCATGCGCAAACTATGCACATTCTATGTAATAACGACTTCCTATAGTTTGTGCATGCATCCGGAAATAAGAAAACGTTACTTCCCCCCTTTTTTTAAATTCATAGCTTCTAGAAGGTTTAGATGAATTCTTAAAATACACGAGTTTTTAGAAAATGTGTTTTATTTCATAAATGGAATCTACAAAGTTTGCACATTCTACGTCATAACGACTTTCTATAGTTTGCGCATGCGTCCGGAAATAAGAAAGGCTTAATTCCCCCCGTTTTTTAAAGTCACAGCTTCTAGAAGGTTTACATGATTTCTTAAAAAACACGAGGTTTTAGAAAATGTGATTTATTTCATAAATGGAATCAACAAAGTATGCACATTCTATGTAATAACGACTTTCTAAAGTTTGCGCATGCGTCCGGAAATAAGAAAAGCTTACTTCCACCAGGTTTTTAAAATCACAGCTTGTAGAAGATTTACATGATTTCTTAAAAAACACAACTTTTTAGAAAATGTGATTTATGTCATAAATGGAATCAACAAAGTATGCACATTCTATGTAATAACAACTTTCTGAAGTTTGTGCATGCGTCCGGAAATAAGAGAAGCTTACTTCCGCAAGTTTTTTAAAATCACAGCTTCTAGAAGGTTTACATGATTTCTTAAAAAACACGAGTTTTTAGAAAATGTGATTTATTTCATAAATGGAATCAACAAAGTATGCACATTCTATGTCATAATGACTTTTTATAGTTTGCGCATGCGCAAACTATGCACATTCTACGTAGTAATGACTTTCTATAGATTGCGCATTCGTCCTGAAATAGGAAAAGCTTACTTCCACCAGTTTTTTAAAATCATATCTTCTAGAAGGTTTACATGATTTCTTAAAAAAACGAGTTTTTAGAAAATTTGATTTATTTCATAAATTGAATCAAAAAAGTATGCACATTCTACGTAGTAACGAGTTTCTATAGTTTGCGCATGCGGCCGGAAATAAGAAAAGCTTACTTCCGCCAGTTTTTTAAAATCGCAGCTTCTAGAAGGTTTACATGATTTATTAAAAAACATGAGTTTTTAGAAAATGTGATTTATTTTATAAATAGAATCAACAAAGTATGCACATTCTATGTAATAACGACTTTCTAAAGTTTGCGCATGCGTCCGTAAATAAGAAAAGCTTACTTCCGCAAGTTTTTTAAAATCACAGCTTCTAGAAGGTTTACATGAGTTCATAAAAAACACGAGTTTTTAGAAAATGTGATTTATTTCATAAATGGAATCAACAAAGTATGCACATTCTATGTCCTAACGAATTTCTATAGTTTGCGCATGCGCAAACTATGCACATTCTACGTAATAACGACTTTCTATAGTTTGCGCATGCGTCCGTAAATAAGAAAAGCTTACTTCCCCCCTTTTTTTAAATTCACAGCTTCTAGAAGGTTTAAACGAATTCTTAAAAAACATGAGTTTTTAGAAAATGTGATTTATTTCATCAATGGAATCAACAAAGTATGCACATTCTAGGTAGTAACAACTTTCTATAGTTTGCGCATGCGTCCGGAAATAAGAAAAGCTTACTTCCGCCAGTTTTTTAAAATCACATCTTCTAGAAGGTTTACATGATTTCTTAAAAAACACGAGTTTTTAGAAAATGTGATTTATTTCATAAATAGAATCAACAAAGTATGCACATTCTATGTTATAACGAATTTCTAAAGTTTGCGCAAGCGCAAACTATGCACATTCTACGTGATAACGACTTTCTATAGTTTTCGCATGCGTTAAGAAATAAGAAAAGCTTACTTCCGCAAGTTTTCAAAAACACAGCTTCTGGAAGGTTTACATGATTTCCTAAAAAACGCAATTTTTTAGAAAATGTGATTTATTTCATAAATGGAATCAAAAAATTATGCACATTCTATGTAATAACGACTTTCTAAAGTCTGCGCATGCGTCCGGAAATAAGAAAAGCTTACTTCCGCTAGTTTTTTAAAATCACAGCTTCTCGAAGGTTTACATTATTTCTTAAAAAACACGAGTTTTTAGAAAATGTGATTTATTTCAAAAATGGAATCAACAAAGTATGCACATTCTATTTCATAACGACTTTCTATAGTTTGCGCATGAGTTCGGAAATAAGAAAAGCTTAATTACCCCCTTTTTTTAAATTCACAGCTTCTAGAAGGTTTAGATGAATTCTTAAAAAACACGAGTTTTTAGAAAATGTGATTTATTTCATAAATGGAATCAACAAAGTTTGCACATTCTACGTCATAACGAATTTCTATAGTTTGGGCATGCGTCCGGAAATAAGAAAAGCTTAATTCCCCCCGTTTTTTAAAATCACAGCTTCTAGAAGGTTTACATGATTTATTAAAAAACACGAGGTTTAAGAAAATGTGATTTATTTCATAAATGGAATCAACAAACTATGCACAATCTATGTCATAACGCCTTTCTATAGTTTGCGCATGCGCAAACTATGCACATTCTACGTGATAACGACTTTCTATAGTTTGCGCATGCGTCCGGAAATAAGAAAAGCTTACTTCCCCCCTTTTTTTAAATTCACAGCTTCTAGAAGGTTTAGATGAATTTTTAAAAAACACGAGTTTTTAGAAAATATGATTTATTTCATAAATAGAATCAACAAACTATGCACATACTACGTAATAACGACTTTCTATAGTTTGCGTACGCGTCCGGAAATAAGAAAAGCTTACTTCCGCCAGTTTTTTAAAACCACAGCTTTTAGAAGGTTTACATGATTTATTAAAAAACACGAGTTTTTAGAAAATGTGTTTTATTTCATAAAAGGAATCAACAAAGTATGCACATTCTATGTAATAACGACTTTCTAAAGTTTGCGCATGCGTCTGGAAATATGAAAAGCTTACTTCAGCCAAGTTTTTAAAATCACAGCTTCTAGAAGGTTTAAATGATTTCTTAAAAAACACGAGTTTTTAGAAAATGTGATTTATTTCATAAATGGAATCAACAAAGTTTGCACATTCTACGTCATAACGACTTTCTATAGTTTGCGCATGCGTCCAAAAATAAGAAAAGCTTGATTTCCCCCGTTTTTTAAAATCACAGCTTCTAGAAGGTTTACATGATTTCTTAAAAAACACGAGTTTTTAGAAAATGTGATTTATTTCATAAATGGAATCAACAAAGTATGCACATTCTATGTCATAACGACTCTCTATATTTTCCGCATGCGCAAAATATGCACATTCTACGTAATAACGACTTTCTATAGTTTGTGCATGCATCCGGAAATAAGAAAAGCTTACTTCCCCCCTTTTTTTAAATTCACAGCTTCTAGAGGGTTTAGATGAATTCTTAAAAAACTCAAGTTTTTAGAAAATGTGATTTATTTCATAAATGGAATCAACAAAGTATGTACATTCTGCGTAGTAACGACTTTCTATAGTTTGCGCATGCGTCCGGAAATAAGAAAAGCTTACTTCCGCCAGTTTTTTAAAATCACAGCTTCTAGAAGGTTTACATAATTTCTTAAAAAACACGAGTTTTTAGAAAATGTGATTTATTTCATAAATGGAATCAACAAAGTATGCACATTCTATGTCATAACGACTTTCTAAAGTTTGCGCATGCGCATACTATGCACATTCTACATGATAACGACTTTCTATAGTTTGCGCATGCGTCCGGAAATAAGAAAAGCTTCCTTCCACCAGTTTTAAAAAACCACAGCTTCTAGAAGGTTTACATGATTTCTTGAAAAACAAAAGTTTTTAGAAAATGTGATTTATTTCATAAATGGAATCAACAAAGTATGCATATTCTATGTAATAACGACTTTCTAAAGTTTGCGCATGCGTCCGGAAATATGAAAAGCTTACTTCTGGCAGTTTTTTAAAATCACAGCTTCTAGAAGGTTTACATGATTTCTTAAAAAACAGGAGTTTTTAGAAAATGTGAATTATTTCATAAATGGAATCAACAAAGTATGCACATTCTATGTCATAACAACTTTCTATAGTTTGTGCATCCGTCCGGAAATAAGAAAAGCTTAATTCCCACCGTTTTTTAAAATCACAACCTCTAGAAGGTTTACATGATGTCTTAAAAAACACGAGTTTTTAGGAAATGAGATTTATTTCATAAATGGAATCAACAAAGTATGCACATTCTATGTCATAACGACTTTCTATAGTTTGCGCATGCGCAAACTATGCACATTCTACGTAATAACAAATTTTATAGTTTGCGCATGCGTCCGGAAATAAGAAAAGCTTACCTCCCCCCTTTTTTTAAATTCACAGCTTCTAGAAGGTTTAGATGAATTCTTATAAAACACGAGTTTTTAAAAAATGTGATTTATTGTATAAATGGAATCAACAAAGTTTGCACATTCTACGTCATAACAACTTTCTATAGTTTGCGCATGCGTCCGGAAATAACAAAAGCTTACTTCCCCCCGTTTTTTAAAATCACAGCTTCTAGAAGGTTTACTTGATTTCTTAAAAAACACGAGTTTTTAGAAAATTTGATTTATTTCATAAATGGAATCAACAAACTAAGCACATTCTACGTAATAATGACTTTCTATAGTTTGCGCATGCGTCCGGAAATAAGAAAAGCTTGCTCCTGCCAGTTTTTTAAAACCACAGCTTCTAGAAGGTTTACATGATTTCTTAAAAAACACGAGTTTTTAGAAAATGTGATTTATTTCATAAATGGAATCAACAAAGTATGCACATTCTAGGTAGTAACGACTTTCTATAGTTTGCGCATGCGTCCGAAAATAAGAAAAGCTTACTGCCGCCAGTTTTTTAAAATCACAGCTTCTAGAAGGTTTACATGATTTCTTAAAAAACACGAGTTTTTAGAAAATGTCATTTATTTCATAAATGGAATCAATAAAGTATGAACATTCTATGTAATAACGACTTTCTAAAGTTTGCGCATGCGTCCGGAAATAAGAAAAGCTTACTTCCGCCAGTTTTTTAAAATCACAGCTTCTAGAAGGTTTACATGATTTCTTAAAAAACACGAGTTTTTAGAAAATGTGATTTATTTCATAAATAGAATCAACAAAGTATGCACATTCTATGTTATAACGACTTTCTAAAGTTTGCACAAGCGCAAACTATGCACATTCTACGTGATAACGACTTTCTATAGTTTGCGCATGCGTCCGGAAATAAGAAAAGCTTCCTTCCGCCAGTTTTTTAAAACCATAGCTTCTAGAAGGTTTACATGATTTCTTAAAAAAGACGAGTTTTTAGAAAATGTGATTTTTTTCATAAATGGAATCAACAAAGTATGCACATTCTACGTAGTAACGACTTTCTATAGTTTGCGCATGAGTCCGGAAATAAGAAAAGCTTACTTCCGCTAGTTTTTTAAAGTCACAGCTTCTAGAAGGTTTACATGATTTCTTAAAAAACATGAGTTTTTAGAAAATGTGATTTATTTCATAAATGGAATAAAAAAAGTATGCACATTCTATGTAATAACGACTTTCTAAAGTCTGCGCATGCGTCCGGAAATAAGAAAAGCTTACTTCCGCCAGTTTTTTAAAATCACAACTTCTCGAAGGTTTACATGATTTTTTTAAAAACACGAGTTTTTAGAAAATGTTATTTATTTCAAAAATGGAATCAACAAAGTATGCACATTCTATGTCATAACGACTTTCTATAGTTTGCGCATGCGTTCGGAAATAAGAAAAGCTTCATTCCCCCCTTTTTTTAAATTCACACATTCTAGAAGGTTTAGATGAATTCTTAAAAAACATGAGTTTTTAGAAAATGTGATTTATTTCAAAAATGGAATCGACAAAGTTTGCACATTCTACGTCATAACGACTTTCTATAGTTTGCGCATGCGTCCGGAACTAAGAAAAACTTAATTCCCCCCGTTTTTTAAAATCACAGCTTCTATAAGGTTTAGATGAATTCTTACAAAACACGAGTTTTTAGAAAATATGATTTATTTCATAAATGGAATCAACAAACTATGCACATTCTACGTAATAACGACTTTCTATAGTTTGCGCACGCGTCCGGAAATAAGAAAAGCTTACTTCCGCCAGTTTTTTAAAACCACAGCTTCTAGAAGGTTTACATGATTTATTAAAAAACATGAGTTCTTAGAAAATGTGTTTTATTTCATAAAAGGAATCAACAAAGTATGCAGATTCTATGTAATAACGGCTTTCTAAAGTTTTGTGCATGCGTCCGGAAATATGAAAAGCTTACTTCCGCCATGTTTTTAAAATCACAGCTTCTAGAAGGTTTACATGATTTCTTAAAAAACACGAGTTTTTAGAAAATGTGATTTATTTCATAAATGGAATCAACAAAGTATGCACATTCTACGTCATAACAACTTTCTATAGTTTGCGCATCCGTCCGAAAATAAGAAAATCTTAATTCCCCCCGTTTTTTGAAATCACAACTTCTAGAAGGTTTACATGATGTCTTAAAAAACACGAGTTTTTAGGAAATGTGATTTATTTCATAAATGGAATCAACAAAGTATGCACATTCCATGTCATAACGACTTTCTATAGTTTTCGCATGCACAAACTATGCACATTCTATGTAATAACAACTTTTTATAGTTTGCGCATGCGTCCGGAAATAAGAAGGTTTAGATGAATTCTTAAAAAACATGAGGTTTTAGAAAATGTGATTTATTTCATAAATGGAATCAACAAACTATGCACATTCTATGTAATAACGACTTTCTATAGTTTGCGCATCCGTCCGGAAATAAGAAAAGCTTAATTCCCCCCGTTTCTTAAAACCACAGCTTCTAGAAGGTTTACATGATTTCTTAAAAAACACGAGGTTTTAGAAAATGTGATTTATTTCATAAATGGAATCAACAAAGTATGCACATTATACGTCATAACGACATTCGAAAGTTTGCGCATGTGTCCGGAAATAAGAAAAGCTTACTTCCGCCAGTTTTTTAAAATCACAGCTTGTAGAAGGTTTACATGATTTCTTAAAAAACACGAGTTTTTAGAAAATGTTATTTCTATCATAAATGGAATCAACAAAGTATGCACATTCTATGTAATAACGTCTTTCTAAAGTTTGTGCATGCGTCCAGAAATAAGAAAAGCTTACTTCCACAAGTTTTTTAAAATCGCAGCTTCTAGAAGGTTTACATGATTTCTTAAAAAACACGAATTTTTAGAAAATGTGATTTATTTCATAAATGGAATCAATAAACTATGCACATTCTACGTAATAACAACTTTCTATAGTTTGCGCATTCGTCCGGAAATAAGAATAGCTTACTTCCCCCCTTTTTTTAAATTCACAGCTTCTAGAAGGTTTAGATGAATTCTTAAAAAACACAAGTTTTTAGAAAATGTGATTTATTTCATAAATGGAATCAACAAAGTATGCATATTCTATGTAATAACGACTTTCTAAAGTTTGCGCATGCGTTCGGAAATATGAAAAGCTTACTTTCGCCAGATTTTTTAAAATCACAGCTTCTAGAAGGTTTACATGATTTCTTAAAAACCACGAGTTTTTAGAAAATGTGATTTATTTCATAAATGGAATCAACAAAGTATGCACATTCTACGTCATAACAACTTTCTATAGTTTGCGCATCCGTCCGAAAATAAGAAAATCTTAATTCCCCCCGTTTTTTGAAATCACAACTTCTAGAAGGTTTACATGATGTCTTAAAAAACACGAGTTTTTAGGAAATGTGATTTATTTCATAAATGGAATCAACAAAGTATGCACATTCCATGTCATAACGACTTTCTATAGTTTTCGCATGCACAAACTATGCACATTCTATGTAATAACAACTTTTTATAGTTTGCGCATGCGTCCGGAAATAAGAAAAGCTTACTTCCACCCTTTTTTTAAATTCACAGCTTCTAGAAGGTTTAGATGAATTCTTAAACAACATGAGTTTTTAGAAAATGTGATGTATTTTATAAATGGAATCAACAAAGTATGCACATTCTATGTCATAACAACTCTCTATAATTTGCGCATGCGTCCGGAAATAAGAAAAGCTTAATTCCCCCGGTTTTTTAAAATCACGGCTTCTAGAAGGTTTACATGATTTCTTAAAAAACACGAGGTTTTAGAAAATGTGATTTATTTCATAAATGGAATCAACAAAGTATGCACATTCTATGTAATAACGACTTTCTAAAGTTTAAGCATGCGTCCGGAAATAAGAAAAGCTTACTTCCGCCAGTTTTTTAAAATCACAGCTTGTAGAAGGTTTACATGATTTCTTAAAAAACACGACTTTTTAGAAAATGTGATTTATGTCATAAATGGAATCAACAAAGTATGCACATTCTATGTAATAACAACTTTCTGAAGTTTGTGCATGCGTCCGGAAATAAGAGAAGCTTACTTCCACAAGTTTTTTAAAATCACAGCTTCTAGAAGGTTTACATGATTTCTTAAAAAACAGGAGTTTTTAGAAAATGTGATTTACTTCATAAATGGAATCAACAAAGTATGCACATTCTATGTCATAATGACTTTCTATATTTTCCTCATGCGCAAACTATGCACATTCTACGTAATAACGACTTTCTATAGTTTGCGCATGCGTCCGGAAATAAGAGATGCTTAGTTCCCCCCTTTTTTTAAATTCACAGCTTCTAGAAGGTTTAGATGAATCCTTAAAAAACATGAGTTTTTAGAAAATGTGATTTATTTCATAAATGGAATCAACAAAGTATGCACATTCTACGTAGTAACGACTTTCTATAGTTTGCGGATGCGTCCGAAAATAAGAAAAGCTTACTTCCGCCAGTTTTTTAAAATCACAGCTTCTAGAAGGTTTACATAATTTCTTAAAAAACACGAGTTTTTAGAAAATGTGATTTATTTCATAAATGGAATCAACAAAGTATGCACATTTTATGTCATAACGACTTTCTAAAGTTTGCGCATGCGCATACTATGCACATTCTACGTGATAACGACTTTCTATAGTTTGCGCATGCGTCCGGAAATAAGAAAAGCTTACTTCCCCCCTTTTTTAAATTCACAGCTTCTAGAAGGTTTAGATGAATTCTTAAAAAACACGAGTTTTTAGAAAATGTGATTTATTTCATAAATGGAATCAACAAACTATGCACATTCTACGTAATAACAACTTTCTATAGTTTGGGCATGCGTCCGGAAACAAGAAAAGCTTACTTCCCCCCTTTTTTTAAATTCACAGCTTCTAGAAGGTTTAGATGAATTCATAAAAAACAAGAGTTTTTAGAAAATGTGATTTATTTCATAAATGGAATCAACAAACTATGCACATTCTACGTAATAACGACTTTCTATAGTTTGCGCACGCGTCCGGAAATCAGAAAAGCTTCCTTCCACCAGTTTTTAAAAACCACAGCTTCTAGAAGGTTTACATGATTTCTTAAAAAAAACGAGTTTTTAGAAAATGTGATTTATTTCATAAATGGAATCAAAAAAGTATGCATATTCTATGTAATAACGACTTTCTAAAGTTTGCGCGAGCGTCCGGATATATGAAAAGCTTCCTTCCGCCAGTTTTTTAAAATCACAGCTTCTAGATGGTTTACATGATTTCTTAAAAAACACGAGTTTTTAGAAAATGTGATTTATTTCATAAATGGAATCAACAAAGTATGCACATTCTACGTCATAACAACTTTCTATAGTTTGCGCATCCGTCCGAAAATAGGAAAAGCTTAATCCCCCCCGTTTTTTAAAATCACAACTTCTAGAAGGTTTACATGATGTCTTAAAAAACACGAGTTTTTAGGAAATGTGATTTATTTCATAAATGGAATCAACAAAGTATACACATTCTATGTCATAATGACTTTCTATTTTTTGCGCATGTGCAAACTATGCACATTCTACGTAATAACGACATTCTATAGTTTGCGCATGCGTCCGGAAATAAGAAAAGCTTACTTCCCCCCTTTTTTTGAATTCACAGCTTCTAGAAGGTTTAGATGAATTGTTAAAAAACACAAGTTTTTATAAAATGTGATTTATTTCATAAATGGAATCAACAAAGTATGCACATTCTATGTCATAACGACTTTCTAAAGTTTGCGCATGCGCATACTATGCACATTCTACGTGATAACGACTTTCTATAGTTTGCGCATGCGTCTGGAAATAAGAAAAGCTTACTTCCGCCAGTTTTTTAAAATCACAGCTTCTAGAAGGTTTACATGATTTCTTAAAAAACACGAGTTTTTAGAAAATGTGATTTATTTCATAAATGGAATCAACAAAGTATGCACATTCTATGTAATAATGACTTTCTAAAGTTTGCGCATGCATCCGGAAATAAGAAAAGCTTACTTCCGCCAGTTTTTTAAAATCACAGCTTCTAGAAGGTTTACATAATTTCTTAAAAAACACGAGTTTTTAGAAAATCTGATTTATTTCATAAACGGAATAACCAAAGTATGCACATTATAGGTAGTAATGACTTTCTATAATTTGCGCATGCGTCCGGAAATAAGAAAAGCTTACTTCCGTCAGGTTTTTAAAATCACAGCTTCTAGAAGGTTTACATGATTTCTTAAAAAACATGAGTTTTTAGAAAATGTGATTTATTTCATAAATGGAATCAACAAAGTATGCACATTATGTCATAACGACTTTCTAAAGTTTGCGCATGCGCATACTATGCACATTCTACATGATAACGACTTTCTATAGTTTGCGCATGCGTCCGGAAATAAGAAAAGCTTACTTCCCCCCTTTTTTTAAATTCACAGCTTCTAGAAGGTTTAGATGAATTCTTAAAAAACACGAGTTTTTAGAAAATGTGATTTATTTCATAAATGGAATCAACAAACTATGCACATTCTACGTAATAACAACTTTCTATAGTTTGGGCATGCGTCCGGAAACAAGAAAAGCTTACTTCCGTCAGGTTTTTAAAATCACAGCTTCTAGAAGGTTTACATGATTTCTTAAAACACACGAGTTTTTAGAAAATGTGATTTATTTCATAAATGGAAGCAACAAAGTATGCACATTCTATGTAATAACGACTTTCTAAAGTTTCCGCATGCGTCCGGAAATAAGAAAAGCTTACTTCTACCAGTTTTTTAAAATCACAGCTTCTAGAAGGTTTAAATGATTCCTTAAAAAACATGAGTTTTTAGAAAATGTGATTTATTTCATAAATGGAAACAACAAAGTATGCACATTCTATGTAATAACGAGTTTCTAAAGTTTGCGCATGCGTCCGCAAATAAGAAAAGCTTACTTCCGCCAGTTTTTTAAAATCACAGCTTCTAGAAGGTTTACATGATTTCTTAAAAAACACGAGTTTTTAGAAAATGTGATTTATTTCATAAATGGAATCAACAAAGTATGCACATTCTATGTAATAACGACTTTCTAAATTTTGTGCATGCGTCCGGAAATAAGAAAAGCTTACTTCCGCAACCTTTTTAAAATCACACCTTCTAGAAGGTTTACATGATTTCATAAAAAACACGAGTTTTTAGAAAATGTGATTTATTTCATAAATGGAATCAACAAAGTATGCAAATTCTATGTCCTAACGAATTTCTATAGTTTGCGCATGTGCAAACTATGCACATTCTACGTAAGAACGACTTTCTATAGTTTGCACATGCGTCTGGAAATAAGAAAAGCTTACTTCCCCCCTTTTTTTAAATTCACAGCTTCTAGAAGGTTTAGATGAATTCTTAAAAAACATGACTTTTTAGAAAATGTGATTTATTTCATCAATGCAATCAACAAAGTATGCACATTCTACATAGTAACGACTTTCTATAGTTTGCGCATGCGTCCGGAAATAAGAAAAGCTTACTTCCGCCAGTTTTTTAAAATCACAACTTCTAGAAGGTTTACATGATTTCTTAAAAAACACAAGTTTTTAGAAAATATGATTTATTTCATAAATGGAATCAACAAAGTATGAACATTCTATGTTATAACGACTTTCTAAAGTTTGCGCAAGCGCAAACTATGCACATTCTACGTGATAACGACTTTCTATAGTATGCGCATGCGTCCAGAAATAAGAAAAGCTTCCTTCCACGAGTTTTTAAAACCACAGCTTCTAGAAGGTTTACATGATTTCTTAAAAAACACGAGTTTTTAGAAAATGTGATTTATTTCATAAATGGAATCAACAAAGTATGCACATTCTACATAGTAACGACTTTCTATGGTTTGCGCATGCATCCGAAAATAAGAAAAGCTTACTTCCGCGAGTTTTTTAAAATCACAGCTTCTAGAAGGTTTACATGATTTCTTAAAAAACACGAGTTTTTAGAAAATGCGATTTATTTCATAAATGGAATCAAAAAAGTATGCACATTCTATGTAATAACGACTTTCTAAAGTCTGCGCATGCGTCCGGAAATAAGAAAAGCTTACTTCCGCCAGTTTTTTAAAATCACAGATTCTAGAAGGTTTACATGATTTCTTAAAAAACACGAGTTTTTAGAAAATGTGATTTATTTAAAAAATGGTATCAACAAAGTATGCACATTCTATGTCATAACGATTTCTATAGTTTGCGCATGCGTCCGGAAAAAAGAAAAGCTTACTTCCGCCAGTTTTTTAAAATCACAGCTTCTAGAAGGTTTACATGATTTCTTAAAAAACATGAGTTTTTAGAAAATGTGATTTATTTCATAAATGGAATCAACAAAGTATGCACATTCTATGTAATAATGACTTTCTAAAGTTTGCGCATGCGTCCGGAAATAAGAAAAGCTTACTTCCGCCAGTTTTTTAAAATCACATCTTCTAGAAGGTTTACATGATTTCTTAAAAAACACGAGTTTTTAGAAAATTTGATTTATTTCATAAATGGAATCAACAAAGTATGCACATTCTATGTCATAATGCCTTTCTATAGTTTGCGCATGCGCAAACTATGCACGTTCTACGTAATAACGACTTTCTATAGTTTGCGCATGCGTCGGGAAATAAGAAAAGCTTACTTCCGCCAGTTTTTTAAAATCACAGCTTCTAGAAGGTTTACATGATTTCTTAAAAAACACGAGTTTTTAGAAAATGTGATTTATTTCATAAATGGAATCAAAAAAGTATGCACATTCTACGTAGTAACAACTTTCTATAGTTTGCGCATGCGTCCGGAAATAAGAAAAGCTTACTTCCGCCAGTTTTTTAAAATCACAGCTTCTAGAAGGTTTACATGATTTCTTAAAAAACACGATTTTTTAGAAAATATGATTTATTTCATAAATGGAATCAACAAAGTATGCACATTCTATGTAATTACGACTTTCTAAAGTTTGCGCATGCATACGGAAATAAGAAAAGCTTACTTCCGCAAGTTTTTTAAAATCAAAGCTTCTAGAAGGTTTACATGATTTCATAAAAAACATGAGTTTTTAGAAAATGTGATTTATTTCATAAATGGAGTCAACAAACTATGCACATTCTATGTCATAACGACTTTCAATAGTTTGCGCATGCGCAAACTATGCACATTCTACGTAATAATGACTTTCTATAGTTTGCGCATGCGTCTGGAAATAAGAAAAGCTTACTTCCACTGTTTTTTAAAATCACAGCTTCTAGGAGGTTTACATAATTTCGTAAAAAACACGAGTTTTTAGAAAATGTGATTTATTTAATAAATGGAATCAACAAACTAAGCACATTCTACGTAATAATGACTTTCTATAGTTTGCGCATGCATCCGGAAATAAGAAAAGCTTAATTCCCCCCTTTTTTTAAATTCACAGCTTCTAGAAGGTTTAGATGAATTCTTAAAAAACATGATTTTTTAGAAAATGTGATTTAGTTCATAAATGGAATCAACAAAGTATGCACATTCTATGTAATAACGACTTTCTAAAGTTTGCATGCGTTCGAAAATATGAAAAGCTTACTTCCGCCAGTTTTTTAAAATCACAGCATCTAGAAGGTTTACATGATTTCTTAAAAAACACGAGTTTTTAGAAAATGTGATTTATTTAATAAATGGAATCAACAAACTAAGCACATTCTACGTAATAACGACTTTCTATAGTTTGCACATGCATCCGGAAATAAGAAAAGCTTCCTTCTGCCAGTTTTTTAAAACCACAGCTTCTAGAAGGTTTACATGATTTCTTAAAAAACACGAGTTTTTAGAAAATGTGATTTATTTCATAAATGGAATCAAAAAAGTATGCACATTCTACGTAGTAACGACTTTCTATAGTTTGCGCATGCGTCCGGAAATAAGAAAAGCTTACTTCCGCCAGTTTTTTAAAATCACAGCTTCTGGAAGGTTTACATGATTTCTTAAAAAACATGAGTTTTTAGAAAATGTGATTTATTTCATAAATGGAATCAACAAAGTATGCACATTCTATGTAATATCGACTTTCTAAAGTTTGCGCATGCGTCCGGAAATAAGAAAAGCTTACTTCCGCCAGTTTTTAGAAATCACAGCTTCTAGAAGGTTTACATGATTTCTTAAAAAACACGAGTTTATAGAAAATGTGATTTATTTCATAAATGGAATCAAAAAAGTATGCACATTCTATGTCATAACGACTTTTTATAGTTTGCGCATCCGCAAACTATGCACATTCTACGTAGTAACGACTTTCTATAGTTTGCGCATGCGTCCTGAAATAGGAAAAGCTTACTTTCTTACCTGTTTTTTAAGATCATAGCTTCTAGAAGGTTTACATGATTTCTTAAAAAACGAGTTTTTAGAAAATGTGATTTATTTCATAAATTGAATCAAAAAAGTATGCACATTCTACGTAGTAACGACTTTCTATAGTTTGCACATGCGTCCGGAAATAAGAAAAGCTTACTTCCGCCAGTTTTTTAAAATCGCAGCTTCTAGAAGGTTTACATGATTTCTTAAAAAACATGAGTTTTTAGAAAATGTGATTTATTTTATAAATGGAATCAACAAAGTATGCACATTCTATGTAATAACGACTTTCTAAAGTTTGTGCATGCGTCCGGAAATAAGAAATGCTTACTTCCACAAGGTTTTAAAAGCACGGCTTCTAGAAGATTTACATGAGTTCATAAAAAACACGAGTTTTTAGAAAATGTGATTTATTTCATAAATGAAATCAACAAAGTATGCACATTCTATGTCCTAACGACTTTCTATAGTTTGCGCATGCGCAAATTATGCACATTCTACGTAATAACGACTTTCTATAGTTTGCGCATGCGTCCGGAAATAAGAAAAGCTTACTTCCCCCCTTTTTTTAAATTCACAGCTTCTAGAAGGTTTAGACGAATTCTTAAAAAACATGAGTTTTTAGAATATGTGATTTATTTCATCAATGGAATCAACAAAGTATGCACATTCTATGTTATAACGACTTTATAAAGTTTGCGCAAGCGCAAACTATGCACATTCTACGTGATAACGACTTTCTATAGTTTGCGCATGCGTCCGGAAATAAGAAAAGCTTACTTCCGCCAGTTTTTTAAAATCACAGCTTCTAGAAGGTTTACATGATTTCTTAAAAAACACGAGTTTTTAGAAAATGTGATTTATTTCATAAATGGAATAAACAAAGTATGCAGATTCTATGTCATAACGACTTTTTATAGTTTGCGCATGCGGAAACTATGCACATTCTACGTAGTAACGACTTTCTATAGATTGCGCATTCGTCCTGAAATAGGAAAAAACGAGTTTTTAGAAAATTTGATTTATTTCATAAATTGAATCAAAAAAGTATGCACATTCTACGTAGTAACGAGTTTCTATAGTTTGCGCATGCGGCCGGAAATAAGAAAAGCTTACTTCCGCCAGTTTTTTAAAATCGCAGCTTCTAGAAGGTTTACATGATTTCTTAAAAAACATGAGTTTTTAGAAAATGTGATTTATTTTATAAATGGAATCAACAAAGTATGCACATTCTATGTAATAACGACTTTCTAAAGTTTGCGCATGCGTCCGGAAATAAGAAAAGCTTACTTCCGCAAGTTTTTTAAAATCACAGCTTCTAGAAGGTTTACATGAGTTCATAAAAAACACGAGTTTTTAGAAAATGTGATTTATTTCATAAATGGAATCAACAAAGTATGCACATTCTATGTCCTAACGAATTTCTATAGTTTGCGCATGCGCAAGCTATGCACATTCTACGTAATAACGACTTTCTATAGTTTGCGCATGCGTCCGTAAATAAGAAAAGCTTACTTCCCCCCTTTTTTTAAATTCACAGCTTCTAGAAGGTTTAGATGAATTCTTAAAAAACACGAGTTTTTAGAAAATGTGATTTATTTCATAAATAGAATCAACAAAGTATGCACATTCTATGTTATAACGACTTTATAAAGTTTGCGCAAGCGCAAACTATGCACATTCTACGTGATAACGACTTTCTATAGTTTGCGCATGCATCCGGAAATAAGAAAAGCTTACTTCCGCCAGTTTTTTAAAATCACAGCTTCTCGAAGGTTACATTATTTCTTAAAAAACACGAGTTTTTAGAAAATGTGATTTATTTCAAAAATGGAATCAACAAAGTATGCACATTCTATGTCATATCGACTTTCTATAGTTTGCGCATGCGTTCGGAAATAAGAAAAGCTTAATTACCCCCTTTTTTAAATTCACAGCTTCTAGAAGGTTTAGATGAATTCTTGAAAAACACGAGTTTTTAGAAAATGTGATTTATTTCATAAATGGAATCAACAAAGTTTGCACATTCTACGTCATAACGAGTTTCTATAGTTTGCGCATGCGTCCGGAAATAAGAAAAGCTTAATTCCCAACGTTTTTTAAAATCACAGCTTCTAGAAGGTTTACATGATTTATTAAAAAACACGAGGTTTAAGAAAATGTGATTTATTTCATAAATGGAATCAACAAAGTATGCACAATCTATGTCATAACGCCTTTCTATAGTTTGCGCATGCGCAAACTATGCACATTCTAAGTGATAACGACTTTCTATAGTTTGCGCATGCGTCCGGAAATAAGAAAAGCTTACTTCCCCCCTTTTTTTAAATTCACAGCTTCTAGAAGGTTTAGATGAATTTTTAAAAAACACGAGTTTTTAGAAAATATGATTTATTTCATAAATAGAATCAACAAACTATGCACATACTACGTAATAACGACTTTCTATAGTTTGCGCACGCGTCCGGAAATAAGAAAAGCTTACTTCCGCCAGTTTTTTAAAACCACAGCTTTTAGAAGGTTTACATTATTTATTAAAAAACACGAGTTTTTAGAAAATGTGTTTAATTTCATAAAAAGAATCAACAAAGTATGCACATTCTATGTAATAACGACTTTCTAAAGTTTGCGCATGCGTCCGGAAATATGAAAAGCTTAATTCAGCCAAATTTTTAAAATCACATCTTCTAGAAGGTTTACATGATTTCTTACAAAACACGAGTTTTTAGAAAATGTGATTTATTTCATAAATGGAATCAACAAAGTTTGCACATTCTACGTCATAACGACTTTCTATAGTTTGCGCATGCGTCCAGAAATAAGAAAAGCTTAATTTCCCCCGTTTCTTAAAATCACAGCTTCTAGAAGGTTTACATGATTTCTTAAAAAACACGAGTTTTTAAAAAATGTGATTTATTTCATAAATGGAATCAACAAAGTATGCACATTCTATGTCATAACAACTTTCTATATTTTCCGCATGCGCAAACTATGCACATTCTACGTAATAACGACTTTCTATAGTTTGTGCATGCATCCGGAAATAAGAAAAGCTTACTTCCCCCCTTTTTTTAAATTCACAGCTTCTAGAAGGTTTAGATGAATTCTTAAAAAACACAAGTTTTTAGAAAATGTGATTTATTTCATAAATGGAACCAACAAAGTATGCACATTCTACATAGTAACGACTTTCTATAGTCTGCGCATGCGTCCGGAAATAAGAAAAGCTTACTTCCGCCAGTTTTTTAAAATCACAGCTTCTAGAAGGTTTACATAATTTCTTAAAAAACACGAGTTTTTAGAAAATGTGATTTATTTCATAAATGGAATCAACAAAGTATGCACATTCTATGTCATAGCGACTTTCTAAAGTTTGCGCATGTGCATACTATGCACATTCTACATGATAACGACTTTCTATAGTTTGCGCATGCGTCCGGAAATAAGAAAAGCTTCCTTCCACCAGTTTTAAAAAACCACAGCTTCTAGAAGGTTTACATGATTTCTTGAAAAACACAAGTTTTTAGAAAATGTGATTTATTTCATAAATGGAATCAACAAAGTATGCATATTCTATGTAATAACGACTTTCTAAAGTTTGCGCATGTGTCCGGAAATATGAAAAGCTTACTTCTGCCAGTTTTTTAAAACCACAGCTTCTAGAAGGTTTACATGATTTCTTAAAAAACACGAGTTTTTAGAAAATGTGATTTATTTCATAAATGGAATCAATACAGTATGCACATTCTACGTCATAACAACTTTCTATAGTTTGCGCATCCGTCCGGAAATAAGAAAAGCTTAATTCCCACCGTTTTTTAAAATCACAACCTCTAGAAGGTTTACATGATGTCTTAAAAAACACGAGTTTTTAGGAAATGTGATTTATTTCATAAATGGAATCAACAAAGTATGCACATTCTATGTCATAACGACTTTCTATAGTTTGCGCATCCGTCCGGAAATAAGAAAAGCTTAATTCCCACCGTTTTTTAAAATCACAACCTCTAGAAGGTTTACATGATGTCTTAAAAAACACGAGTTTTTAGAAAATGTGATTTATTTCATAAATGGAATCAACAAAGTATGCACATTCTAGGTAGTAACGAATTTCTATAGTTTGCGCATGCGTCTGGAAATAAGAAAAGCTTACTGCCGCCAGTTTTTTAAAATCACAGCTTCTAGAAGGTTTACATGATTTCTTAAAAAACACGAGTTTTTAGAAAATGTCATTTATTTCATAAATGGAATCAACAAAGTATGCACATTCTATGTCATAACGACTTTCTATAGTTTGCGCATCCGTCCGGAAATAAGAAAAGCTTAATTCCCACCGTTTTTTAAAATCACAACCTCTAGAAGGTTTACATGATGTCTTAAAAAACACGAGTTTTTAGAAAATGTGATTTATTTCATAAATGGAATAAAAAAAGTATGCACATTCTATGTAATAACGACTTTCTAAAGTCTGCGCATGCGTCCGGAAATAAGAAAAGCTTACTTCCGCCAGTTTTTTAAAATCACAACTTCTCGAAGGTTTACATCATTTTTTAAAAAACACGAGTTTTTAGAAAATGTGATTTATTTCAAAAATGGAATCAACAAAGTATGCACATTCTATGTCATAACGACTTTCTATAGTTTGCGCATGCATTCGGAAATAAGAAAAGCTTAATTCCCCCCTTTTTTTAAATTCACAGCTTCTAGAAGGTTTAGATGAATTCTTAAAAAACACGAGTTTTTAGAAAATGTGATTTATTTCATAAATGGAATCGACAAAGTTTGCACATTTTACGTCATAACGACTTTCTATAGTTTGTGCATGCGTCCGGAAATAAGAAAAGCTTAATTCCCCCCGTTTTTTAAAATCACAGCTTCTAGAAGGTTTACATGATTTATTAAAAAACACGAGTTTTAAGAAAATGTGATTTATTTCATAAATGGAATCAACAAAGTATGCACAATCTATGTCATAACGCCTTTCTATAGTTTTCGCATGCGCAAACTATGCACATTCTACATGATAACGACTTTCTATAGTTTGCGCATGCGTCTGGAAATAAGAAAAGCTTACTTCCCCCCTTTTTTTAAATTCACGGCTTCTAGAAGGTTTAGATGAATTCTTAAAAAACACGAGTTTTTAGAAAATATGATTTATTTCATAAATGGAATCAACAAACTATGCACATTCTACGTAATAACGACTTTCTATAGTTTGCGCACGCGTCCAGAAATAAGAAAAGCTTACTTCCGCCAGTTTTTTAAAACCACAGCTTCTAGAAGGTTTACATGATTTATTAAAAAACACGAGTTTTTAGAAAATGTGTTTTATTTCATAAAAGGAATCAACAAATTATGGACATTCTATGTAATAACGGCTTTCTAAAGTTTGCGCATGCGTCCGGAAATATGAAAAGCTTACTTCCGGCAAGTTTTTAAAATCACAGCTTCTAGAAGGTTTACATGATTTCTTAAAAAACACGAGTTTTTAGAAAATGTGATTTGTTTCATAAATGGAATCAACAAAGTTTTCACATTCTACGTCATAACGACTTTCTATAGTTTGCACATGCGTCCAGAAATAAGAAAAGCTTAATTTCCCCCGTTTTTTAAAATCACAGCTTCTAGAAGGTTTACATGATTTGTTAAAAAACACGAGTTTTTAGAAAATGTGATTTATTTCATAAATGGAATCAACAAAGTATGCACATGCTATGTCATAACGACTTTCTATAGTTTGCGCATGCGCAAACTATGCACATTCTACATGATAACGACTTTCTATAGTTTGCGCATGCGTTCGGAAATAAGAAAAGCTTACTTCCCCCCTTTTTTTAAATTCACAGCTTCTAGAAGGTTTAGATGAATTCTTAAAAAACATGAGGTTTTAGAAAATGTGATTTATTTCATAAATGGATTCAAGAAACTATGCACATTCTACGTAATAACGACTTTCTATAGTTTGCGCATGCGTCCGGAAATAAGAAAAGCTTACTTCCGCCAGTTTTTTAAAAACATAGCTTCTAGAAGGTTTACATGATTTCCTAAAAAACGCGAGATTTTAGAAAATGTGATTTATTTCATAAATGGAATCAACAAAGTATGCACATTCTATGTAATAACGACTTTCTAAAGTTTGCGTATGCGTCCGGAAATATAAAAAGCTTACTTCCGCCAGTTTTTTAAAATCACAGCTTCTAGACGGTTTACATGATTTCTTAAAAAACACAAGTTTTTAGAAAATGTGATTTATTTCATAAATGGAATCAACAAAGTATGCACATTCTATGTCATAACGACTTTCTATAGTTTGCGCATGCGTGTGGAAATAAGAAAAGCTTAATTCCCCCCGTTTTTTAAAATCACAGCTTCTAGAAGGTTTACAAGATTTCTTTAAAAATTTGAGTTTTTAGAAAATGTGATTTATTTCATAAATGGAATCAACAAAGTATGCACATTCTATGTCATAATGACTTTCTATATTTTGCGCATGCGCAAATTATGCACATTCTACGTAATAACGACTTTCTATAGTTTGCGCATGCGTCCGGAAATAAGAAAAGCTTACTTCCCCCCTTTTTTTAAATTCACAGCTTACATAAGGTTTAGATGAATTCTTAAAATACACGAGTTTTTAGAAAATGTGATTTATTTCATAAATGGAATCACCAAAGTTTGCACATTCTACGTCATAACGACTTTCTATAGTTTGCGCATGCGTCCGGAAATAAGAAAAGCTTAATTCCCCCCGTTTTTTAAAATCACAGCTTCTAGAAGGTTTACATGATTTCTTAAAAAACACGAGGTTTTAGAAAATGTGATTTATTTCATAAATGGAATCAACAAAGTATGCACATTCTATGTAATAACGACTTTCTAAAGTTTGCGCATGTGTCCGGAAATAAGAAAAGCTTACTTCCGCCAGTTTTTTTAAATCACAGCTTGTAGAAGGTTTACATGATTTCTTAAAAAACACGAGTTTTTAGAAAATGTTATTTATATCATAAATGGAATCAACAAAGTATGCACATTCTATGTAATAACGTCTTTCTAAAGTTTGTGCATGCGTCCGGAAATAAGAAAAGCTTACTTTCGCAAGTTTTTTAAAATCGCAGCTTCTAGAAGGTTTACATGATTTCTTAAAAAACACGAATTTTTAGAAAATGTGATTTATTTAATAAATGGAATCAACAAACTATGCACATTCTACGTAATAACAACTTTCTATAGTTTGCGCATGCGTCCGGAAATAAGAGAAGCTTACTTCCCCCCTTTTTTTAAATTCACAGCTTCTAGAAGGTTTAGATGAATTCTTAAAAAACACAAGTTTTTAGAAAATGTGATTTATTTCATAAATGGAATCAACAAAGTATGCATATTCTATGTAATAACGACTTTCTAAAGTTTGCGCATGCGTCCAGAAATATGAAAAGCTTACTTCCGCCAGTTTTTTAAAATCACAGCTTCTAGAAGGTTTACATGATTTCTTAAAAACCACGAGTTTTTAGAAAATGTGATTTATTTCATAAATGGAATCAACAAAGTATGCACATTCTACGTCATAACAACTTTCTATAGTTTGCGCATCCGTCCGAAAATAAGAAAATCTTAATTCCCCCCGTTTTTTAAAATCACAACTTCTAGAAGGTTTACATGATGTCTTAAAAAACACGAGTTTTTAGGAAATGTGATTTATTTCATAAATGGAATCAACAAAGTATGCACATTCCATGTCATAACGGCTTTCTATAGTTTGCGCATGCGCAAACTATGCACATTCTATGTAATAACAACTTTTTATAGTTTGCGCATGCGTCCAGAAATAAGAAAAGCTTACTTCCCCCTTTTTTTAAATTCACAGCTTCTAGAAGGTTTAGATGAATTCTTAAACAACATGACTTTTTAGAAAATGTGATTTATTTCATAAATGGAATCAACAAAGTATGCACATTCTACGTCATAACAACTCTCTATAGTTTGTGTTAAGATTTAATATGCTAAGACAGAAAATAGCAGCATTACATTCCATTTCACAATAATAGCATATACAGGATCACTGAAGAAACAACAAGCATAGCATAAACACAAGAGACAGAGATTTATCCTGGGAAACCCTCATGGGGTAGAAAACCCAGCAAAGCTTCCTCAATATAGATGACCAGCAATATACAAAGATGAAACCCTGAGACATGTTCTCCTCCTCCACAATAGCAGACCTCTCCTCCACAAGTGCGCTATCCTCAAGTGAGTGAATGTGTGTATAATGAGGAACACACCTCCTCTATTTATACACTACTCTGATATGTATTTTACACAAGTACATGTAGGCTCGTATTTAACCATTAGGTTAAATACCCCATTATAACTGACTGAGCCGACCCCTCTAGGGTGGTCTAATAACCCTTTGACCCACATAACACATTTAGGGCCGACCCCCACTAGGGAAGTCTAATAACCCGAGTTACCACATTCCGACGGAGGAATAAACATCTCCGGATATACAATAAGATATTCACGGAGGAATGAATCATCTCCGGAATAATAAAGTAAAAATATAATATTCTTTGAAGTTACAATATCTCAACACTCCCCCTTAACGAGAAGGATATTATAACAGCATCTGCCCGAGCAAGGAGTCATCAACATCATACATGATACATCTATAAATCATTGGAAGCTTTCTCAACATCATTAGTAACTCAAGCAGTTACTGGAACATCTTCAATACTGGAACATCGACATCTTCAGTATTGAGTCTTTATCTTCTGTAGCACTTGAACAGCTACAACAATATCATCATCTGGATCCTCACGATACACGATCATCAGCATCATCATCTCACGATCATCAGCATCGTCATCACACGATCATCAGCATCGTCATCACACGATCATCAGCATCGTCATCTCACGATCATCAGCATCGTCATCACACGATCATCAGCATCGTCATCACACGATCATCAGCATCGTCATCTCACGATCATCAGCATCGTCATCACACGATCATCAGCATCATCATCACACGATCATCAGCATCTTCATCACACGATCATCAGCATCGTCATCACACGATCATCAGCATCGTCATCACACGATCATCAGCATCGTCATCTCACGATCATCAGCATCGTCATCACATGATCATCAGCATCGTCATCTCACGATCATCAGCATCGTCATCACATGATCATCAGCATCGTCATCACACGATCATCAGCATCGTCATCACATGATCATCAGCATCGTCATCAACTATCATCAGCATCGTCATCACACGATCATCAACATCGTCATCACACGATCATCAGCATCGTCATCTCACGATCATCAACATCGTCATCACATGATCATCAGCATCGTCATCTCACAATCATCAGCATCGTCATCACATGATCATCAGCATCATCATCACATGATCATCAGCATCGTCATCACACAATTATCGTCATCAATACAGGTATTCATAACAATACAAGTATCCACATCATTAGTACAAGTATTCATGCCAATACAAGTATACATATCATCAATACAAGTATCCTCATCAATACAAGTATACACATCATCAATACAAGTATCCTCATCAATACAAGTATACACATCAGCAATACAAGTATCCTCATCAATACAAGTATACATATCATCAATACAAGTATCCTCATCAATACAAGTATACATATCATCAATACAAGTATCCTCATCAATACAAGTATACACAATAGCAGCATACCCTGCAACACACAAGATCCAATTACGGGATGATCAATCCCTCTCACTTTAGGACATAGGTCCAAGGATGATACAATCCTGATCCGCTTACGGGATGATCAGTCCCTCTCGGTTTAAGACAACTCTCATGTCTATGGATGATGCAATCCAGATCAACTTACAGGATGATCAATCCTTATCACTTTAAGACACCTCACCATGTCTAGGGATGAGGCAGTCCTAATCTATTTACAGGATGATTAGTCCTTATCACTTTAAGACATCTCACCATGTCTAGGGACAAGGTAATCGCAATCTATTTACAGGATGATCAGTCCTTATCACTTTAAGACATCTCACCATGTCTAGGGACGAGGCAATCCCAATCTATTTACAGGATGATCAGTCCTTATCACTTTAAGACATCTCACCATGTCTAGGGACGAGGCAATCCCAATCTATTTACAGGATGATCAGTCCTTATCACTTTAAGACATCTCACCATGTCTAGGGACGAGGCAATCCCAATCTATTTACAGGATGATTAGTCCTTATCACTTTAAGACATCTCACCATGTCTAGGGACGAGGCAATCCCAATCTATTTATAGGATGATTAGTCCACTCAGTCTCATTTAGGACTATCCTTCCTTTCGGAATTACTGGATTTACTGTCCAAGGATGATTTAATCCACTCAATTCATTTAGGACTATCCTTCCTTTCGGAATTACTGGATTTACTGTCCAAGGATGATTTAATCCACTCAATTCATTTAGGACTATCCTTCCTTTCGAAATTACTGGATTTACTGTCCAAGGATGATTTAATCCACTCAATTCATTTAGGACTATCCTTCCTTTCGGAATTACTGGATTTACTGTCCAAGGATGATTTAATCCACTCAATTCATTTAGGACTATCCTTCCTTTCGGAATTACTGGATTTACTGTCCAAGGATGATTTAATCCACTCAATTCATTTAGGACTATCCTTCCTTTCGGAATTACTGGATTTACTGTCCAAGGATGATTTAATCCACTCAATTCATTTAGGACTATCCTTCCTTTCGGAATTACTAGATTTACTGTCCAAGGATGATTTAATCCACAACCGTACATTTAGGACCACGTCCAAGGATGACTCAATCCTCAACCGTACATTTAGGACCACGTCCAAGGATGACTTAATCCTCCACCGTACATTTAGGACCTACGTCCAAGGATGACTTAATCCTCAACCGTACATTTAGGACCTACGTCCAAGGATGACTTAATCCTCAACCGTACATTTAGGACCTACGTCCAAGGATGACTTAATCCTCCACCGTACATTTAGGACCTAAGTCCAAGGATGACTTAATCCTCCACCGTACCTTTAGGACCTACGTCCAAGGATGACTTAATTCTCAACCGTACATTTAGGACCTACGTCCAAGGATGACTTAATCCTCCACCGTACATTTAGGACCTACGTCTAAGGATGACTTAATCCTCAACCGTACATTTAGGACCTACATCCAAGGATGACTTAATCCTCAACCGTCCACCAAGGACTTCATTCTCGAAGACATACGTCTACGGCTCTCTTTAGGACTGAAGTCCAGGGATGATCCAATCCCCTCAAGTCCACCAAGGACTTCATTCTCGAAGACATACGTCTACGGCTCTCTTTAGGACTGAAGTCCAGGGATGATCCAATCCCCTCAAGTCCACCAAGGACTTCATTCTCGAAGACATACGTCTACGGCTCTTTTGAGGATGATGCAATCCTATCATGTCCACCAAGGACTTCATTCTCGAAGACATACGTCTACGGCTCTCTTTAGGACTGAAGTCCAGGGATGATCCAATCCCCTCATGTCCACCAAGGACTTCATTTTCGAAGACATACATCTATGGCTCTCTTTAGAACAAGTGTTCAAGGATGATACAATCCCTCTTCTTTCTCGGAGACACTTGTCTACGGCTCACTTTAGAACTTGTGTTCAAGGATGATGCAATCCTCACATGTATTCTCATCAATTACTATCGATCCTGGGAACCCATATAGAACCTGATTCACACTTCCCTTTTTTTTTTATTTTTTAATTACACCATTAAGAGAATGGTCTTATCTAGCCACTTGGAGCAAACATCTCATCATGATTCTCTTCCCCTTTCTAAGAGAATATTCTAGCCATGAGCCTTCTATATTTTTTTTGATTTGTAAATCTTCTTGTTTGAACATCCATCACTTGTACGGTGTCCATCATTCTTCATGACCTTTCCTACAAATCAAAATTAAGTACATGATTAGTAATACTTCATAATCATTAAATCATATTGACATGGTAACCTATTATGCATACAGATATCATTTACATAGTTATGCAACTAATTTGACCAATGCTTTGGCACAACACTTTCCCATATCCTGTATGCATACAGTGGCTATCTAGATGCCTTCCATCTCTACCAGAACATACTATCGAGAGTGTGCACAGCTCTCAGCATGTCAGCAAAGAGGTTTCATTCTAGACAAGCAACAATGGAATGTTTGTCCAACTTACCAATCATATGCACATTAGTAGTATACTGTTCAATGCTCTATGAATGTTTACACTCAGCATTATATATTCTAGGAATACAAATATGCATACAACCTATTACAGGCAATATCATTACTATTTCAAATAACAACTCAAATACTTATCTTTTATGTTTGTGTGGTTGCCTCCCGCTTGATCTTCTGTATGTCTTTTGAACTTTTATTCATTCTGTACCACTGTGCATGCTCAAGAGTCATCCTCATGATCTCATACACAAACATACACTCATTAGTATATTCTAAATGCTATCAAAACATTATAGTTCTAAATAATCTTGAAAATGTATAGTCATGATTATAGTTAATAAACATTAGTATTCAAGATTTCAGGGAAGTCTTCTTTTACTCATGCATATCATCAATCAAGATAAAAGACATAATATGCATAATCCCTTGATTACTAACTTTATGAATAAGCATAACCAATCATTCCAAGTATACTTATATAGGGGAACCTAACACAAGGTAAGATTCATGGGAAACATACCTGGATTAGTATACCTACTTGGTTATGTACAACATACCTAAACAATCTCTTCAATGATTTAGAGATCCTGAGCTAGAACCTGCATGTCTCATAGGTTAAGTATAATATAACAAAGTCATACATACCTCGTAAGTAGAACAAAGATTATGGATGAGTCTTTGTCTTCATGTTTCAAGGTCATGGAACCTGATTTGTCTTTTGTGATGTACCTGTATCTTGCTAGCAGACAACATCAACCTCACACAACATCATAATGCATTAGTACAATCATATAGCCCTAATCAATGAATGTCTTTGATCATTCACATGCATTCATACTGTTACTAGGGTGATAAGACATTTCTAACATTAATCAAGATTGTACTAATAAATAATATGAAGACAAACACATCATGAACTTAATCAAGAATTAGATTTCAAGACATACATGAGCCTTCTTAAGTCATACCTGTCGAGACTTCTTGTAGTCTTCTTATGTAAGGCCTTAGCCTCAACTCCCCCTGAAACTTGATCTGGAGCTTGATTAGGGTTTGCTAGAGAAACCCTAAAAATTTAATCTTTGACTTTCACACTTCTGAATGGATGAAAGAATATGTCTTGCTGAGCTGATCAAACTAGCATACTTAAATTTTGGAATTTCCAAAATTTGACCCCTCAAAATTGCCTTTGAAACTTCTGGATTTTCTGGACAGGATCTCGAACTAGGGTTTGATGAAACCCACCCTTCTACCCAAACAAAAGGTTCGATCCAAGGCTCTAAACTCTTATTTTTCTTAGGAGTTTCCAGCCGTGGTTACAGACTTCAAAAATTCCAACTTTTGTTGAAGCCCTAATTTTCCATCTTTCCGATCAAAATCCCGAACTGGGGTTTGATCAAGCCCGGTCTTCCACCCAACCAAAAAATTAGATCTTGGTCTCTAAATTTCAATTTTCCTGAGTAGCATTCAGCCATGGACTCTGATTCCAAAAATTCTAACTTTCTCCGAAACCCTAAATTCCGGAAGCCATGAATAAAGGTGCTCGAAAAAATAATTCTGTTTTGACAGAAATATGCACCTGATTGTTTCTGCTATAACTATGAAATTTTTGCTCCATAAGGTCTGAAACCATTTTTCTGCAGTAACCTGACCTGTCATCTTTCCATCCTGATAGGTCTGACCTCAATTGGGTTTTCTGAGAGAGAGTTATGCCAAGTCTCGCAGCGTGACCTGTTTATGGGATAAAACAGGAGAGCGAACTTGTACGACATGCCACGTGTCACTGTTTGAACTTCGGCCTCTGAAAACTTTTCCTGAGATAGCTCGACCTGTTATATTTCCATCCTGATAGGTTTGACCTCAATTGGACTCTCTGAGAGAGAGTTATGACAAGTGTCGCAATGTGATCTGTTTATGGGATAAAACAGGAGATCTAACTTGTACGGTGTGCCACGTGTCACTGGTTGAACTTCGGCCTCTGAAAACGTTTTCTGAGATAGTACAGTCTGTGTACTACCTATCACTTTTTACGAAATTTCATTTGGAGCTTCCTAGCCCAAGTTATGACCTTTTTTCCTAGGTCACCTGATTTTGACTGAGATCTAGAAGAGGCAGAAACCCTAACTTGTAATGATCATAACTCACAAAGTACAACGAATCTAAGGGTGCCCTTTGGACACAAGGTACCTGGGGATGTTTTCTTCGACCTGTAAACGTTTCAGACCCTGAACCTTCGCAGAAATGGATTTATAGCGAAAGTTCCACGATGACTGGGTTTTGCTATGTAAAACCCTAACCTTCAAATTGTCGTAAGTAAAGCAAGTGTCGTAAGTGCCATACCTTGCCTTCCTTCAGGTTAGCTCTGATACCATGTTAAGATTTAATATGCTAAGACAGAAAATAGCAGCATTACATTCCATTTCACAATAATAGCATATACAGGATCACTGAAGAAACAACAAGCATAGCATAAACACAAGAGACAGAGATTTATCCTGGGAAACCCTCATGGGGTAGAAAACTCAGCAAAGCTTCCTCAATATAGATGACCAGCAATATACAAAGATGAAACCCTGAGACATGATCTCCTCCTCCACAATAGCAGACCTCTCCTCCACAAGTGCGCTATACTCAAGTGAGTGAATGTGTGTATAATGAGGAACACACCTCCTCTATTTATACACTACTCTGATATGTATTTTACACAAGTACATGTAGGCTCGTATTTAACCATTAGGTTAAATACCCCATTATAACTGACTGGGCCGACCCCTCTAGGGTGGTCTAATAACCCTTTGACCCACATAACACATTTAGGGCCGACCCCCACTAGGGAAGTCTAATAACCCGAGTTACCACATTCCGACGGAGGAATAAACATCTCTCGATATACATTAAGATATTCACGGAGGAATGAATCATCTCCGGAATAATAAAGTAAAAATATAATATTATTTGAAGTTACAATATGCACAAAGTATGGAATCAACAAAGTATGCACATTCTACGTCATAACAACTTTCTATAGTTTGCGCATCCGTCCGAAAATAAGAAAATCTTAATTCCCCCCGTTTTTTAAAATCACAACTTCTAGAAGGTTTACATGATGTCTTAAAAAACACGATTTTTTAGGAAATGTGATTTATTTCATAAATGGAATCAACAAAGTATGCACATTCTATGTCATAACGACTTTCTATAGTTTGCGCATGCGCAAAATATGCACATTCTACGTAATAACAACTTTCTATAGTTTGCGCATGCGTCCGGAAATAAGAAAAGCTTACTTCCCCCCTTTTTTTAAATTCACAGCTTCTAGAAGGTTTAGATGAATTCTTAAAAAACATGACTTTTTAGAAAATGTGATTTATTTCATAAATGGAATCAACAAAGTTTTCACATTGAACATCATAACGACATTCTATAGTTTGCGCATGCGTCCGGAAATAAGAAAAGCTTAATTCGCCCCGTTTTTTAAAATCACAGCTTCTAGAAGGTTTACATGATCTCTTAAAAAACATGAGGTTTTAGAAAATGTGATTTATTTCATAAATGGAATCAACAAAGTTTGCACATTCTACGTCATAACGAATTTCTATAGTTTGCGCATGCGTCCGGAAATAAGAAAAGCTTAATTCCCCCCGTTTTTTAAAATCACAGCTTCTAGAAGGTTTACATGATTTCTTAAATAACACGAGATTTTAGAAAATGTGATTTATTTCATCAATGGAATCAACAAAGTATGCACATTCTATGTAATAACGACTTTCTAAAGTTTGGGCATGCATCCGGAAATAAGAAAAGCTTACTTCCGCCAGTTTTTTAAAATCACAGCTTGTAGAAGGTTTACATGATTTCTTAAAAAACATGAGTTTTTAGAAAATGTGATTTATATCATAAATGGGATAAACAAAGTATGCACATTCTATGTAATAACGACTTTCTAAAGTCTGTGCATGCGTCCGGAAATAAGAAAAGCTTACTTCCGCAAGTTTTTTAAAATCGCAGCTTCTAGAAGGTTTACATGATTTCTTAAGAAACACAAGTTTTTAGAAAATGTGATTTATTTCATAAATGGAATCAACAAAGTATGCACATTCTATGTCATAACGAATTTCTATATTTTGCGCATGCGCAAACTATGCACATTCTACGTAATAACAATTTTCTATAGTTTGCGCATGCATCCGGAAATAAGAAATGCTTACTTCCCCCCTTTTTTTAAATTCACAGCTTGTAGAAGGTTTAGATGAATTCTTAAAAAACACAAGTTTTTAGAAAATAAGATTTATTTCATAAATGGAATCAACAAAGTATGCACATTCTACGTAGTAACGACTTTCTATAGTTTGCGCATGCGTCCGGAAATAAGAAAAGCTTACTTCCGCCAGTTTTTTAAAATCACAGCTTCTAAAAGGTTTACATGATTTCTTAAAAAACACGAGTTTTTAGAAAATGTGATTTATTTCATAAATGGAATCAACAAACTATGCACATTCTACGTATTAACAACTTTCTATAGTTTGGGCATGCGTCCGGAAACAAGGAAAGCTTACTTCCCCCCCTTTTTTAAATTCACATCTTCTAGAAGGTTTAGATGAATTCATAAAATACAATATTTTTTAGAAAATGTGATTTATTTCATAAATGGAATCAACAAACTATGCACATTCTACGTAATAACGACTTTCTATAGTTTGCGCATGCGTCCGGAAATAAGAAAAGCTTCCTTCCACCAGTTTTTAAAAACCACAGCTTCTAGAAGGTTTACATGATTTCTTAAAAAACACGAGTTTTTAGAAAATGTGATTTATTTTATAAATGGAATCAACAAAGTATGCATATTCTATGTAATAACGACTTTCTATAGTTTGCGCATGCACAAAATATGCACATTCAACGTAATAACAACTTTTTATAGTTTGCGCATGCGTCCGGAAATAAGAAAAGCTTACTTCCCCCCTTTTTTTAAATTCACAGCTTCTAGAAGGTTTAGATGAATTCTTAAAAAACATGACTTTTTAGAAAATATGATTTATTTCATAAATGGAATCAACAAAGTTTTCACATTCAACGTCATAACGACATTCTAGAGTTTGCGCATGCGTCCGGAAATAAGAAAAGCTTAATTCCCCCCGTTTTTTAAAATCACAGCTTCTAGAAGGTTTACATAATTTCTTAAAAAACATGAGGTTTTAGAAAATGTGATTTATTTCATATATGGAATCAACAAAGTTTGCACATTCTACGTCATAACGAATTTCTATAGTTTGAGCTTGCGTCCGGAAATAAGAAAAGCTTAATTCCCCCCGTTTTTTAAAATCACAGCTTCTAGAAGGTTTACATGATTTCTTAAAAAACACAAGGTTTTAGAAAATGTGATTTATTTCATAAATGGAATCAACAAAGTATGCACATTCTATGTAGTAACGACTTTCTAAAGTTTGCGCATGCATCCGCAAATAAGAAAAGCTTACTTCCGCCAGTTTTTTAAAATCACAGTTTGTAGAAGGTTTACATGATTTCTTAAAAAACACGAGTTTTTAGAAAATGTGATTTATATCATAAATGGAATCAACAAAGTATGCACATTCTATGTAATAACGACTTTCTAAAGTTTGTGCATGCGTCCGGAAATAAGAAAAGCTTACTTCCGCAAGTTTTTTAAAATCGCAGCTTCTAGAAGGTTTACATGATTTCTTAAAAAACACGAGTTTTTAGAAAATGTGATTTATTTCATAAATGGAATCAACAAAGTATGCACATTCTACGTAATAACAATTTTCTATAGTTTGCGCATGCGTCCGGAAATAAGAAAAGCTTACTTCCCCCCTTTTTCTAAATTCGCAGCTTCTAGAAGGTTTAGATGAATTCTTAAAAAACACAAGTTTTTAGAAAATGTGATTTATTTCATAAATGGAATCAACAAAGTATGCACATTCTACGTAGTAACGACTTTCTATAGTTTGCGCATGCGTCCGGAAAGAAGAAAAGCTTACTTCCGCCAGTTTTTTAAAATCACAGCTTCTAGAAGGTTTACATGATTTCTTAAAAAACATGAGTTTTTAGAAAATGTGATTTATTTCATAAATGGAATCAACAAACTATGCACATTCTACGTAATAACAACTTTCTATAGTTTGGGCATGCGTCCGGAAACAAGAAAAGCTTACTTCCCCCTTTTTTTTAAATTCACAGCTTCTAGAAGGTTTAGATGAATTCATAAAATACAAGATTCTTTAGAAAATGTGATTTATTTCATAAATCGAATCAACAAACTATGCACATTCTACGTAATAACGACTTTCTATAGTTTGCGCATGCGTCCGGAAATAAGAAAAGCTTCCTTCCACCAGTTTTTAAAAACCACAGCTTCTAGAAGGTTTACATGATTTCTTAAAAAACACGAGTTTTTAGAAAATGTGATTTATTTCATAAATGGAATCAACAAAGTACGCATATTCAATGTAATACGACTTTCTAAAGTTTGCGCATGCGTCCGGAAATATGAAAAGCTTACTTCCGCCAGTTTTTTAAAATCACAGCTTCTAGAAGGTTTACATGATTTCTTAAAAAACACGAGTTTTTAGAAAATGTGATTTATTTCATAAATGGAATCAACAAAGTATTCACATTCTATGTCATAACAACTTTCTATAGTTTTCGCAACCGTCCGAAAATAAGAAAATCTTAATTCCCCCCGTTTTTTAAAATCACAACTTCTAGAAGGTTTAAATGATTTCTTAAAAAACACGAGTTTTTAGGAAATGTGATTTATTTCATAAATGGAATCAACAAAGTATGCACATTCCATGTCATAACGACTTTCTAAATTTTTGCGCATGCGCAAACTATGCACATTATACGTAATAACAATTTTCTATAGTTTGCGCATGCGTCCGGAAATAAGAAAAGCTTACTTCCCCCCTTTTTTTAAATTCACAGCTTCTAGAAGGTTTAGATGAATTCTTAAAAAACACGAGTTTTTATAAAATGTGATTTATTTCATAAATGGAATCAACAAAGTATGCACATTCTACGTCATAAGAACTCTCTATAGTTTGCGCATGCGTCCGGAAATACGAAAAGCTTAATTCCCCTCGACTTTTAAAATCACAGCTTCTAGATGGTTTACATGATTTCTTAAAAAACACGAGTTTTTTGAAAATGTGATTTATTTTATAAATAGAATCAACAAAGTATGCACATTCTATGTCATAACGACTTTCTATAGTTTGTGCATGCGCAAACTATGCACATTCTACGTCATAACGACTTTCTATAGTTTGCGTATGCATCCGGAAATAAGAAAAGCTTACTTCCCCCATTTTTTTAAATTCACAGCTTCTAGAAGGTTTAGATGAATTCTTAAAAAACATGAGGTTTTAGAAAATGTAATTTATTTCATAAATGGAATCAACAAACTATGCACATTCTACGTAATAACGACTTTCTATAGTTTGCGCATGTGTCCGGAAATAAGAAAAGCTTACTTCCCCCAGTTTTTTAAAACCACGGCTTCTAGAAGGTTTACATGATTTCCTAAAAAACGTGAGTTTTTAGAAAATGTGATTTATTTCATAAATGGAATCAACAAAGTATGCACATTCTATGTAATAAGGACTTTCTAAAGTTTGCGTATGTGTCCGGAAATATGAAAAGCTTACTTCTGCCAGTTTTTTAAAATCACAGCTTCTAGAAGGTTTACATGATTTCTTAAAAAACACGAGTTTTTAGAAAATGTGATTTATTTCATAAATGGAATCAACAAAGTATGCACATTCTATGTAATAACGACTTTCTAAAGTTTGCGCATGCGTCCGGAAATATGAAAAGCTTACTTCCGCCATTTTTTTAAAATCACAGCTTCTAGAAGGTTTACATGATTTCTTAAAAAACATGAGTTTTTAGAAAATGTGATTTATTTCATAAATGGAGTCAACAAAGTTTGCACATTCTACGTCATAACGACTTTCTATAGTTTTCGCATGCGTCCAGAAATAAGAAAAGCTTAATTCCCTTCGTTTTTTAAAATCGCAGCTTCTGGAAGGTTTACATGATTTCTTAAAAAACACGAGTTTTTAGAAAATGTGATTATTTCATAAATGGAATCAACAAAGTATGCACATTCTATGTCATAACGACTTTCTATAGTTTGCGCATGCGGAAACTATGCACATTCTACGTGATAACGACTTTCTATAGTTTGCGCATGCGTCTGGAAATAAGAAAAGCTTACTTCCCCCCTTTTTTTAAATTCACAGCTTCTAGAAGGTTTAGATGAATTCTTAAAAAACATGAGGTTTTAGAAAATGTGATTTATTTCATAAATGGAATCAAAAAAGTATGCACATTCTACGTAATAACGACTTTCTATAGTTTGCGCATGTGTCCGGAAATAAGAAAAGCTTACTTCCGCCAGTTTTTTAAAACCACAGCTTCCAGAAGGTTTACATGATTTCCTAAAAAACGCGAGTTTTTAGAAAATGTGATTTATTTCATAAATGGAATCAACAAAGTATGCACATTCTATGTAATAACGACTTTCTAAAGTTTGCGTACGCGTCCGGAAATATGAAAAGCTTACTTCTGCCAGTTTTTTAAAATCACAGTTTCTAGAAGGTTTACATGATTTCTTAAAAAACACGAGTTTTTAGAAAATGTGATTTATTTCATAAATGGCATCAACAAAGTATGCACATTCTACGCCATAACGACTTTCTATAGTTTGCGCATGCGTCTGGAAATAAGAAAAGCTTAATTCCCCCCATTTTTTAAAATCACAGCTTCTAGAAGGTTTACATGATTTCTTAAAAAATTTGAGTTTTTAGAAAATGTGATTTATTGCATAAATGGAATCAACAAAGTATGCACATTCTATTTCATAACGACTTTCTATAGTTTGCGCATGCGCAAACTATGCACATTCTACCTAATAACGACTTTATATAGTTTGCGCATGCGTCCGGAAATAAGAAAAGCTTACTTCCCCGCTTTTTTTAAATTCACAGCTTCTAGAAGGTTTAGATGAATTCTTAAAATACACGAGTTTTTAGAAAATTTTATTTATTTCATAAATGGAATCAACAAAGTTTGCACATTCTACGTCATAACGACTTTCTATAGTTTGTGCATGCATCCAGAAATAAGAAAAGCTTAATTCCACCCGTTTTTTAAAATCACAGCTTCTAGAAGGTTTACATGATTTCTTAAAAAACATGAGGTTTTAGAAAATGTGATTTATTTCATAAATTAAATCAACAAAATATGCACACTCTATGTAATAACGACTTTCTAAAGTTTGCGCATGCGTCCGCAAATAAGAAAAGCTTACTTCCGCCAGTTTTTTAAAATCACAGTTTGTAGAAGGTTTACATGATTTCTTAAAAAACACGAGTTTTTAGAAAATGTGATTTATATCATAAATGGAATCAACAAAGTATGCACATTTTATGTAATAACGACTTTCTATAGTTTGCGCATTCGTCCGGAAATAAGAAAAGCTTACTTCCGCCAGTTTTTTAAAACCACAGCTTCTAGAAGGTTTACATGATTTCTTAAAAAACATGAGTTTTTAGAAAATGTGATTTATTTGATAAATGGAATCAACAACGTATTCACATTCTATATAATAACAACTTTCTAAAGTTTGCGCATGCGTCCGGAAATAAGAAAAGCTTACTTCCACCAGTTTTTTAAAATCACAGCTTCTAGAAGGTTTACATGATTTCTTAAAAAACACGAGTTTTTAGAAAATGTGATTTATTTCATAAATGGAATCAACAAAGTATGCACATTCTATGTAATAACGACTTTCGAAAGTTTGCGAATGCGTCTGAAAATATGAAAAGCTTACTTCCGCAAGTTTTTTAAAATCACAGCTTCTAGAAGGTTTACATGATTTCTTAAAAAACAAGAGTTTTTAGAAAATGTGATTTATTTCATAAATGGAATCAACAAGGTATGCACATTCTACGTAGTAACGACTTTCTATAGTTTGTGCATGCGTCTGGAAATAAGAAAGGCTTACTTCCGCCAGTTTTTTAAAATCACAGCTTCTAGAAGGTTTACATGATTTCTTAAAAAACACGATTTTTTAGAAAATGTGATTTATTTCATAAATGGAATCAACAAAGTATGCACTTTCTATGTCATAACGGCTTTCGAAACTTTGCGCATGCGTCCTGAAATAAGAAAAGCTTACTTCCGCAAGTTTTTTAAAATCAAAGCTTCTACAAGGTTTATATGATTTCATAAAAAACACGAGTTTTTAGAAAATGTGATTTATTTCATAAATAGAATCAACAAAATATGCACATTCTATGTCATAACGAATTTCTATAGTTTGCGCATGCGCAAACTATGCACATTCTACGTAATAACGACTTTCTATAGTTTGCGCATGCGTCCGGAAATAAGAAAAGCTTCCTTCCACCAGTTTTTAAAAACCCCAGCTTTTAGAAGGTTTACATGATTTCTTAAAAAACACGAGTTTTTAGAAAATGTGATTTATTTCAGCAATGGGATCAACAAAGTATGCACATTCTATGTCATAACGAATTTCTATAGTTTGCGCATGCGCAAACTATGCACATTCTACGTGATAACGACTTTCTATAGTTTGCGCATGCGTCCGGAAATAAGAAAAGCTTACTTCCCCCCTTTTTTTAAATTCACAGCTTCTAGAAGGTTTAGATGAATTCTTAAAAAACACGTGTTTTTAGAAAAATGTGATTTATTTCATAAATGGAATCAACAAGGTATGCACATTCTGCGTAGTAACGACTTTCTATAGTTTGCGCATGCGACCGGAAATAAGAAAAGCTTACTTCCGCCAGTTTTTTAAAATCACAGCTTCTAGAAGGTTTACATGATTTCTTAAAAAACACGAGTTTTTAGAAAATGTGATTTATTTCATAAATGCAATCAACAAAGTATGCACATTCTATGTCATAATGACTTTCTAAAGTTTGCGCATGCGTCCGGAAATATGAAAAGCTTACTTCCACCAGTTTTTTAAAATCACAGCTTCTAGAAGGTTTACATGACTTCTTAAAAAACACGAGTTTTTAGAAAATGTGATTTATTTCATAAATGGAATCAACAAAGTATGCACATTATATGTAATAACGACTTTCTAAAGTTTGCGCATGCGTCCGGAAATATGAACAGCTTACTTCTGCCAGTTTTTTAAAATCACAACTTCTAGAAGGTTTACATGATTTCTTAAAAAACACGAGTTTTTAGAAAATATGATTTATTTCATAAATGGGATCAACAAAGTATGCACATTCTATGTCATAACAACTTTCTATAGTTTGCGCATGCGTTCGGAAATATGAAAAGCTTACTTCCGCCCGTTTTTTAAAATCACAGCTTCTAGAAGGTTTACATGATTTCTTAAAAAACACAAGTTTTTAGAAAATTTGATTTATTTCAAAAATGCAATCAACAAAGTATGCACATTCGATGTCATAACGACTTTCTAAAGTTTGCGCATGCGTCCGAAAATATGAAATGCTTACTTCTGCCAGTTTTTTAAAATCACGGCTTCTAGAAGGTTTACATGATTGCTTAAAAAACACGAGTTTTTAGAAAATGTGATTTATTTCATAAATGGAATCAACAAAGTATGCACATTCTATGTAATAACGACTTTCGAAAGTTTGCGAATGCGTCTGAAAATATGAAAAGCTTACTTCCGCAACTTTTTTAAAATCACAGCTTCTAGAAGGTTTACATGATTTCTTAAAAAACACGAGTTTTCAGAAAATGTGATTTATTTCATAAATGGAATCAACAAAGTATACACATTCTATGTAATAACGACTTTCGAAAGTTTGTGCATGCGTCCAAAAATATGAAAAGCTTACTTCCGCCAGTTTTTTAAAATCATAGCTTCTAGAAGGTTTACATGATTTCTTAAAAAACGCGAGTTTTTAGAAAATGTGATTTATTTCATAAATGGAATCAACAAAGTATGCACATTGTACGTAATAACGACTTTCTATAGTTTGCGCATGCGTCCGGAAATAAGAAAAGCTTACTTTCGCCAGTTTTTGAAAATCACAGCTTCTAGAAGGTTTACATGATTTCTTAGAAAACAAGTGTTTTTAGAAAATGTGATTTATTTCATAAATGGAATCAACAAAGTATGCACATTCTACGTAGTAACGACTTTCTATAGTTTGCCATGCGTCCGGAAATATGAAAAGCTTACATCCACCAGTTTTTTAAACTCGCAGCTTCTAGAAGGTTTACATGATTTCTTTAAAAACACGAGTTTTTACAAAATGTGGTTTATTTCATAAATGGGATCAACAAAGTATGCACATTCTATGTCATAACGAATTTCTATAGTTTGCGCATGCGCAAACTATGCACATTCTACGTGATAACGACTTTCTAGAAGGTTTAGAAGGTTTAGATGAATTCTTAAAAAACACGTGATTTTAGAAAATGTGATTTATTTCATAAATGGAATCAACAAGGTATTCACATTCTACGTAGTAACGACTTTCTATAGTTTGCGCATGCGTCCGGAAATAAGAAAAGCTTACTTCCGCCAGTTTTTTAAAACCACAGCTTCTAGAAGGTTTACATGATTTCTTAAAAAACACGAGTTTTTATAAAATGTGATTTATTTCATAAATGGAATCAACAACTTATTCACATTCTATATAATAACAACTTTCTAAAGTTTGTGCATGTGTCCGGAAATAAGAAAAGCTTACTTCCGCCAGTTTTTTAAAACCACAGCTTCTAGAAGGTTTACATGATTTCTTAAAAAACACAATTTTTTAGAAAATGTGATTTATTTCATAAATGGAATCAACAAAGTATGCACATTCTACGTAGTAACGACTTTCTATAGTTTGCACATGCGTCCGGAAATATGAAAACCTTCTTCCGCCAGTTTTTTAAACTCACAGCTTCTAGAAAGTTTACATGATTTCTTAAAAAACACGAGTTTTTAGAAAATGTGATTTATTTTATAAATGGAATCAACAAAGTATGCACATTCTATGTAATAACGACTTTCTAAAGTTCGCGCATGCGTCCGGAAATAAGAAAAGCTTACTTCCGCCAGTTTTTTAAAATCACAGCTTCTAGAAGGTTTACATGATTTCTTAAAAAACACGAGTTGTTAGAAAATGTGATTTATTTCATAAATGGAATCAACAAAGTATGCACATTCTACGTAGTAACGACTTTCTATAGTTTGCACATGCGTCCGGAAATAAGAAAAGCTTCCTTCCGCCAGTTTTTTAAAACCAAAGCTTCTAGAAGGTTTACATGATTTCCTAAAAACCACGAGTTTTTAGAAAATGTGATTTATTTCATAAATTGAATCAACAAAGTATGCACATTCTATGTAATAACGACTTTCGAAAGTTTGTGAATGCGTCCAAAAATATGAAAAGCTTACTTCCGCCAGTTTTTTAAAATCACAGCTTCTAGAAGGTTTACATGATTTCTTAAAAAACACAATTTTTTAGAAAATGTGATTTATTTCATAAATGGAATCAACAAAGTATGCACATTCTATGTAGTAACGACTTTCTATAGTTTGCACATGCGTCCGGAAATATGAAAACCTTCTTCCGCCAGTTTTTTAAACTCACAGCTTCTAGAAAGTTTACATGATTTCTTAAAAAACAAGAGTTTTTAGAAAATGTGATTTATTTCATAAATGGAATCAACAAGTTATGCACATTCTACGTAGTAACGACTTTCTATAGTTTGTGCATGCGTCTGGAAATAAGAAAGGCTTACTTCCGCCAGTTTTTTAAAATCACAGCTTCTAGAAGGTTTACATGATTTCTTAAAAAGCACGATTTTTTAGAAAATGTGATTTATTTCATAAATGGAATCAACAAAGTATGCACTTTCTATGTAATAACGGCTTTCGAAACTTTGCGCATGCGTCCTGAAATAAGAAAAGCTTACTTCCGCAAGTTTTTTAAAATCAAAGCTTCTACAAGGTTTATATGATTTCATAAAAAACACGAGTTTTTAGAAAATGTGATTTATTTCATAAATAGAATCAACAAAGTATGCACATTCTATGTCATAACGAATTTCTATAGTTTGTGCATGCGCAAACTATGCACATTCTACGTAATAACGACTTTCTATAGTTTGCGCATGCGTCCGGAAATAAGAAAAGCTTCCTTCCACCAGTTTTTAAAAACCCCAGCTTTTAGAAGGTTTACATGATTTCTTAAAAAACACGAGTTTTTAGAAAATGTGATTTATTTCAGCAATGGGATCAACAAAGTATGCACATTCTATGTCATAACGAATTTCTATAGTTTGCGCATGCGTAAACTATGCACATTCTACGTGATAACGACTTTCTATAGTTTGCGCATGCGTCCGGAAATAAGAAAAGCTTACTTCCCCCCTTTTTTTAAATTCACAGCTTCTAGAAGGTTTAGATGAATTCTTAAAAAACACGTGTTTTTAGAAAATGTGATTTATTTCATAAATGGAATCAACAAGGTATGCACATTCTGCGTAGTAACGACTTTCTATAGTTTGCGCATGCGACCGGAAATAAGAAAAGCTTACTTCCGCCAGTTTTTTAAAATCACAGCTTCTAGAAGGTTTACATGATTTCTTAAAAAACACGAGTTTTTAGAAAATGTGATTTATTTCATAAATGCAATCAACAAAGTATGCACATTCTATGTCATAATGACTTTCTAAAGTTTGCGCATGCGTCCGGAAATATGAAAAGCTTACTTCCACCAGTTTTTTAAAATCAAAGCTTCTAGAAGGTTTACATGACTTCTTAAAAAACACGAGTTTTTAGAAAATGTGATTTATTTCATAAATGGAATCAACAAAGTATGCACATTATATGTAATAACGACTTTCTAAAGTTTGCGCATGCGTCCCGAAATATGAACAGCTTACTTCCGCCAGTTTTTTAAAATCACAACTTCTAGAAGGTTTACATGATTTCTTAAAAAACACGAGTTTTTAGAAAATGTGATTTATTTCATAAATGGGATCAACAAAGTATGCACATTCTATGTCATAACAACTTTCTATAGTTTGCGCATGCGTTCGGAAATATGAAAAGCTTACTTCCGCCCGTTTTTTAAAATCACAGCTTCTAGAAGGTTTACATGATTTCTTAAAAAACACAAGTTTTTAGAAAATTTGATTTATTTCAAAAATGCAATCAACAAAGTATGCACATTCGATGTCATAACGACTTTCTAAAGTTTGCGCATGCGTCCGAAAATATGAAATGCTTACTTCTGCCAGTTTTTTAAAATCACGGCTTCTAGAAGGTTTACATGATTGCTTAAAAACACGAGTTTTTAGAAAATGTGATTTATTTCATAAATGGAATCAACAAACTATGCACATTCTACGTAATAACGACTTTCTATAGTTTGCACATGCGTCCGGAACTAAGAAAAGCTTCCTTCTGCCAGTTTTTTGAAACCAAAGCTTCTAGAAGGTTTACATGATTTCTTAAAAAACATGAGTTTTTAGAAAATGTGATTTATTTCATAAATGGAATCAAGAAAGTATGCACATTCTATGTAATAACGACTTTCGAAAGTTTGCGCATGCGTCCGAAAATATGAAAAGCTAAGTTCCGCCAGTTTCTTAAAATCACAGCTTCTAGAAGGTTTACATGATTTCTTAAAAAACATGAGTTTTTAGAAAATGTGATTTATTTCATAAATGGGATCAACAAAGTATGCACATTCTACATAATATAGAATTTCTATAGTTTGTTCATGCGCAAACTATGCACATTCTACGTGATAACCACTTTCTATAGTTTGCGCATGCCTCCGGAAATAAGAAAAGCTTACTTCCCCCCTTTTTTTAAATTCACAGCTTCTAGAAGGTTTAGATGAATTCTTAAAAAACACGTGTTTTTAGAAAATGTGATTTATTTCATAAATGGAATCAATAAGGTATGCACATTCTACGTAGTAACGACTTTCTATAGTTTGCGCATGCGTCCAGAAATAAGAAAAGCTTACTTCCGCCAGTTTTTTAAAATCACAGCTTCTAGAAGGTTTACATGATTTCTTAAAAAATACGAGTTTTTAGAAAATGTGATTTATTTCATAAATGGTATCAAAAAAGTATGCACATTCTATGTAATAACGACTTTCTAAAGTTTGCACATGCGTCCCGAAATAAGAAAAGCTTACTTCCGCCAGTTTTTTAAAATCACAGCTTCTAGAAGGTTTACATGATTTCTAAAAAAACACGAGTTTTTAGAAAATGTGATTTATTTCATAAATGCAATCAACAAAGTATGCACATTTTATGTCATAACGACTTTCTAAAGTTTGTGCATGCGTCCGGAAATATAAAAAGCTTACTTCCACCAGTTTTTTAAAATCACAGCTTCTAGAAGGTTTACATGATTTCTTAAAAAACATGAGTTTTTAGAAAATGTGATCTATTTCATAGATGGATTCAACAAAGTATGCACATTCTATGTAGATACGACTTTCTAAAGTTTGCGCATGCGTCCGGAAATATGAAAAGCTTACTTCCGCCAATTTTTTAGAATCACAGCTTCTAGAAGGTTTACATGATTTCTTAAAAAACACGAGTTTTTAGAAAATGTGATTTATTTCATAAATGCAATCAACAAAGTATGCACATTCTATGTCATAACGACTTTCTAAAGTTTGCGCATGCGTCCGGAAATAAGAAAAGCTTCCTTCCGCCAGTTTTTTAAACCAAAGCTTCTAGAAGGTTTACATGATTTCCTAAAAACCACGAGTTTTTAGAAAATGTGATTTATTTCATAAATTGAATCAACAAAGTATGCACATTCTATGTAATAACGACTTTCGAAAGTTTGTGCATGCGTCTGAAAATATGAAAAGCTTACTTCTGCCAGTTTTTTAAAATCACAGCTTCTAGAAGGTTTACATGATTTCTTAAAAAACACGAGTTTTCAGAAAATGTGATTTATTTCATCAATGGAATCAACAAAGTATACACATTCTATGTAATAACGACTTTCGAAAGTTTCTGAATGCGTCCAAAAATATGAAAAGCTTACTTCCGCCAGTTTTTTAAAATCATAGCTTCTAGAAGGTTTACATGATTTCTTAAAAAACACGAGTTTTTAGAAAATGTGATTTATTTCATAAATGGAATCAACAAAGTATGCACATTCTACGTAATAACGACTTTCTATAGTTTGCGCATGCGTCCGGAAATAAGAAAAGCTTACTTCCGCCAGTTTTTTAAAATCACAGCTTCTAGAAGGTTTACATGATTTCTTAAAAAACATGTGTTTTTAGAAAATGTGATTTATTTCATAAATGGAATCAACAAAGTATGCACATTCTACGTAGTAACGACTTTCTATAGTTTGCCATGCGTCCGGAAATCTGAAAAGCTTACATCCACCAGTTTTTTAAACTCACAGCTTCTAGAAGGTTTACATGATTTCTTAAAAAACACGAGTTTTTACAAAATGTGGTTTATTTCATAAATGGGATCAACAAAGTATGCACATTCTATGTCATAACGAATTTCTATAGTTTGCGCATGCGCAAACTATGCACATTCTACGTGATAACGACTTTCTAGAAGGTCTAGAAGGTTTAGATGAATTCTTAAAAAACACGTGATTTTAGAAAATGTGATTTATTTCATAAATGGAATCAACAAGGTATGCACATTCTACGTAGTAACGACTTTCTATAGTTTGCGCATGCGTCTGGAAATAAGAAAAGCTTACTTCCGTCAGTTTTTTAAAACCACAGCTTCTTGAATGTTTACATGATTTCTTAAAAAACACAGGTTTTTAGAAAATGTGATTTATTTCATAAATGGAATCAACAACGTATTCACATTCTATATAATAACAACTTTCTAAAGTTTGTGCATGCGTCCGGAAATAACAAAAGCTTACTTCCGCCAGTTTTTTAAAACCACAGCTTCTAGAAGGTTTACATGATTTCTTAAAAAACACAAGTTTTTAGAAAATGTGATTTATTTCATAAATGGAATCAACAAAGTATGCACATTCTACGTAGTAACGACTTTCTATAGTTTGCGCATGCGTCCGGAAATATGAAAACCTTCTTCCGCCAGTTTTTTGAACTCACAGCTTCTAGAAAGTTTACATGATTTCTTAAAAAACATGAGTTTTTAGAAAATGTGATTTATTTCATAAATGGAATCAACAAAGTATCCACATTCTATGTAATAACGACTTTCTAAAGTTTGCGCATGCGTCCGGAAATAAGAAAAGCTTACTTCCTCCAGCTTTTTAAAATCAAAGCTTCTAGAAGGTTTACGTGATTTCTTAAAAAACATGAGTTTTTAGAAAATGTGATTTATTTCATAAATGAAATCAACAATGTATGCACATTCTATGTCATAACAACTTTCTAAAGTTTGCGCACGCATCCAGAAATATGAAAAGCTTACTTCTGCCAGTTTTTTAAAATCACAGCTTCTAGAAGGTTTACATGATTTCTTAAAAAACACGAGTTTTTAGAAAATGTGATTTATTTCATAAATGGTATCAAAAAAGTATGCACATTCTATGTAATAACGACTTTCTAAAGTTTGCGCACGTGTCCGGAAATAAGAAAAGCTTACTTCCGCCAGTTTTTTAAAATCACAGCTTCTAGAAGGTTTACATGATTTCTTAAAAAACACGAGTTTTTAGAAAATGTGATTTATTTCATAAATGCAATCAACAAAGTATGCACATTCTAAGTCATAACAACTTTCTAAAGTTTGCGCATGCGTCCGGAAATATGAAAAGCTTACTTCTGCCAGTTTTTTAAAATCACAGCTTCTAGAAGCTTTACATGATTTCTTAAAAAACACGAGTTTTCAGAAAATGTGATTTAATTCATTAATGGAATCAACAAAGTATGCACATTCTATGTCATAACGACTTTCTATAGTTTGCACATGCGCAAACTATGCACATTCTATGTGATAAGGACTTTCTATAGTTTGCGCATGCGTCCGGAAATAAGAAAAGCTTACGTCCCCCCCTTTTTAAAATTCACAGCTTCTAGAAGGTTTAGATGAATTCTTAAAAAACATGAGTTTTTAGAAAATGTGATTTATTTCATAAATGGAATCAACAAACTATGCACATTCTACGTAATAACGAATTTCTATAGTTTGGGCATGCGTCCGGAAATAAGAAAAGCTTACTTCCGCCAATTTTTTAAAACCACAGCTTCTAGAAGGTTTACATGATTTCTAAAAAAACATGAGTTTTTAGAAAATGTGATTTATTTCATAAATGGAATCAACAAAGTATGCACATTCTATGTAATAACGACTTTCTAAAGTTTGCGCATGCCTCCGGAAATATGAAAAGCTTACTTCCGCCAGTTTTTTAAAATCACAGCTTCTAGAAGGTTTACATGATTTCTTAAAAAACATGAGTTTTTAGAAAATGTGATTTATTTCATAAATGGAATCAACAAAGTATGCACATTCTACGTCATAACGACTTTCTATAGTTTGCACATGCGTCTGGAAATAAGGAAAGCTTAATTCCCCCCGTTTTTTAAAATCACAGCTTCTAGAAGGTTTACATGATTTCTTAGAAAACACGAGTTTTTAGAAAATGTGATTTATTTCATAAATGGAATCAACAAAGTATGCACATTCTATGTCATAACGAATTTATATAGTTTGCGCATGCGCAAACTATGCACATTCTACGTGATAACGACTTTCTATAGTTTGCACATGCGTCTGGAAATATGAAAAGCTTACATCCCTTTTTTTAAATTCACATGTTCTAGAAGGTTTAGATGAATTCTTAAAAAACACGAGTTTTTAGAAAATGTGATTTATTTCATAAATGGAATCAACAAACTATGCACATTCTACGTAATAACGACTTTATATAGTTTGCGCATGCGTCCGGAAAAAAGAAAAGCTTCCTTCCGCAAGTTTTTTAAAACCACAGCTTCTAGAAGGTTTACATGATTTCTTAAAAAACACGAGTTTTTATAAAATGTGATTTATTTCATAAATGGAATCAACAAAGTGTGCACATTCTATGTAATAACGACTTTCTAAAGTTTGCGCATGCGTCCGGAAATATGAAAAGCTTACTTCCGCCAGTTTTTTAAAATCACAGCTTCTAGAAGGTTTACATGATTTCTTGAAAAACACAAGTTTTTAGAAAATGTGATTTATTTCAAAAATGGAATCAACAAAGTATGCACATTCTACGTCATAACAACTTTCTATAGTTTGCGCATGCGTCCGAAAATAAGAAAAGCTTAATTCCCCCTATATTTTAAAATCACAGCTTCTGGAAGGTTTACATGATTTCTTAAAAAACACGAGCTTTTAGGAAATGTGATTTATTTCATAAATGGAATCAACAAAGTATGCACATTCTATGTCATAATGACATTCTATAGTTTGTGCATGCCCAAACTATGCAAATTCTACGTAATAAAACTTTCTATAGTTTGCGCATGCATTCGGAAATAAGGAAAGCTTACTTCCCCCCTTTTTTAAAATTCACAACTTCTAGAAGGTTTAGATGAATTCTAAAAAACCACGAGTTTTTAGAAAATGTGATTTATTTCATAAATGGAATCAACAAAGTATGCACATTCTATGTCATAACGACTTTCTATAGTTTGCGCATGCGCAAACTATGCACATTCTATGTGATAAGGACTTTCTTTAGTTTGCGCATGCGTCCGGAAATAAGAAAAGCTTACGTCGCCCCTTTTTTTAAATTCACAGGTTCTAGAAGGTTTAGATGAATTCTTAAAAAACACGAGTTTTTAGAAAATGTGATTTATTTCCTAAATGGAATCAACAAACTATGCACATTCTATGTAATAACGACTTTCTATAGTTTGCGCATGCATTCGGAAATAAGAAAAGCTTACTTCCGCCAGTTTTTTAAAACCACGGCTTCTAGAAGGTTTACATGATTTCTAAAAAAACATGAGTTTTTAGAAAATGTGATTTATTTCATAAATGGAATCAACAAAGTATGTACATTCTATGTAATAACGAATTTCTAAATTTTGCGCATGCGTCCGGAAATATGAAAAGCTTACTTCCGCCAGTTTTTTAAAATCACAGCTTCTAGAAGGTTTACATGATTTCTTAAAAAACACGAGTTTTTAGAAAATGTGATTTATTTCATAAATGGAATCAACAAAGTATGCACATTCTACGTCATAACGACTTTCTATAGTTTGCGCATGCGTCTGGAAATAAGAAAAGCTTAATTCCCCCCGTTTTTTAAAATCACAGCTTCTAGAAGGTTTACATGATTTCTTAAAAAACACGAGTTTTTAGAAAATGTGATTTATTTCATAAATGGAATCAACAAAGTATGCACATTCTATGTCATAACGACATTCTATAGTTTGTGCATGCCCAAACTATGCAAATTCTACGTAATAACAACTTTATATAGTTTGCGCATGCGTTTGGAAATAAGAAAAGCTTACTTCCCCCCTTTTTTTAAATTCACAACTTCTACAAGGTTTAGATGAATTCTAAAAAAACACGAGTTTTTAGAAAATGTGATTTATTTGATAAATGGAATCAACAAATTTTGCACATTCTACGTCATAACGACATTCTATAGTTTGTGCATGCGTCCAGAAATAAGAAAAGCTTAATTCCCCCCATTTTTTATAATCGCAGCTTCTAGAAGGTTTACATGATTTCTTAAAAAACACGAGTTTTTAGAAAATGTGATTTAATTCATTAATGGAATCAACAAAGTATGGACATTCTATGTCATGACGACTTTCTATAGTTTGCGCACGCGCAAACTATGCACATTCTATGTCATAAGGACTTTCTGTAGTTTGCGCATGCGTCCGGAAATAAGAAAAGCTTAGGTCCCCCCTTTTTTAAAATTCACAGCTTCTAGAAGGTTTAGATGAATTCTTAAAAAACACGAGTTTTTAGAAAATGTGATTTATTTCATAAATGGAATCAGCAAACTATGCAGGTTCTACATAATAACGAATTTCTATAGTTTGCGCATGCGTCCGGAAATAAGAAAAGCTTACTTCCGCCAATTTTTTAAAACCACAGCTTCTACAAGGTTTACATGATTTCTAAAAAAACATGAGTTTTCAGAAAATGTGATTTATTTCATAAATGGAATCAACAAAGTATGCACATTCTATGTCATAATGAGTTTCTAAAGTTTGCGCATGCGTCCGGAAATATGAAAAGCTTACTTCCGCCATTTTTTTAAAATCACAGCTTCTAGAAGGTTTACATGATTTCTTAAAAAACACGAGTTTTGAGAAAATGTGATTTATTTCATAAATAAAATCAACAAAGTATGCACATTCTACGTCATAACGACTTTCTATAGTTTGCGCATGCGTCTGGAAATAAGAAAAGCTTAATTCCCCCCGGTTTTTAAAATCACAGCTTCTCGAAGGTTTACATGATTTCTTAAAAAACACGAGTTTTTAGAAAATGTGATTTATTTCATAAATGGATCAGAAAAGTATGCACATTCTACCTCATAACTAATTTCTATAGTTTGTGCATGTGCAAACTATGCACATTCTACGTGATAACGACTTTCTATAGTTTGCGCATGCGTCCGGAAATAAGAAAAGCTTACTTCCCCCCTTTTTTTAAATTCACATCTTCTAGAAGGTTTAGATGAATTCTTAAAAAACATGAGTTTTTAGAAAATGTGATTTATTTCATAAATACAATCAACAAACTATGCACATTCTACGTAATAACGACTTTCTATAGTTTGCGCATGCGTCCGGAAAAAAGAAAAGCTTCCTTCCGCAAGTTTTTAAAACCACAGCTTCTAGAAGGTTTACATGATTTCTTAAACAACTTGAGTTTTTAGAAAATGTGATTTATTTCATAAATGGAATCAACAAAGTATGCACATTCTACGTCATAACAACTTTCTATAGTTTGCGCATGCGTTTGGAAATAAGAAAAGCTTAATTCCCCTCGTTTTTTAAAATCACAGCTTCTAGAAGGTTTACATGAGTTTTTAAAAAACTTCAGTTTTTAGAAAATGTGATTTATTTCATAAATGGAATCAACAAAGTATGCACATTCTACGTCATAACTAATTTCTATAGTTTGCACATGCGCAAACTATGCACATTTTAAATTCACATCATCTAGAAGGTTTAGATGAATTCTTAAAAAACACGAGTTTTTAGAAAATGTGTTTTATTTCATAAATGGAATCAACAAACTATGCACATTCTACGTAATAACGACTTTCTATAGTTTGCGCATGCGTCCGGAAAAAAGAAAAGCTTCCTTCCCCCCTTTTTTCAAATTCACAGCTTCTAGAAGGTTTAGATGAATTCTAAAAAAACACGAGTTTTTAGAAAATGTGATTTATTTCAAAAATGGAATCAACAAATTTTGCTCATTCTACGTCATAACGACTTTCTATAGTTTGTGCATGCGTCCAGAAATAAGAAAAGCTTAATTCCCCCCATTTTTAAAATCGCAGCTTCTAGAAGGTTTACATGATTTCTTAAAAAACACGAGCTTTTAAGAAATGTGATTTATTTCATAAATGGAATCAACAAAGTATGCACATTCTATGTCATAACGACATTCTATAGTTTGCGCATGCCCAAACTATGCAAATTCTACGTAATAAAACTTTCTATAGTTTGCGCATGCGTCCGGAAATAAGGAAAGCTTACTTCCCCCCTTTTTTCAAATTCACAACTTCTAGAAGATTTAGATGAATTCTAAAAAAACACGAGTTTTTAGAAAATGTGATTTATTTCATAAATGGAATCAACAAATTTTGCACATTCTACGTCATAACGACTTTCTATAGTTTGCGCATGCGTCCAGAAATAAGAAAAGCTTAATTCCCCCCATTTTTTAAAATCGCAGCTTCTAGAAGGTTTACTTCCGCCAGTTTTTTAAAACCACAGCTTCTAGAAGGTTTACATGATTTCTTAAAAAACACGAGTTTTTAGAAAATGTGATTTATTTCATAAATGGAATCAACAAAGTATGCACATTCTATATAATAACGACTTTCTAAAGTTTGCGCATGCGTCCAGAAATAAGAAAAGCTTAATTCCCCCCGTTTTTTAAAATCACAGCTTGTAGAAGGTTTACATGATTTCTTAAAAAACACGAGTTTTTAGAAAATGTGATTTATTTAATAAATGGAATCAACAAAGTATGCACATTCTATGTCATAACGAATTTCTATAGTTTACTTCCGCCATTTTTTTAAAATCACAGCTTTTAGAAGGTTTACATGATTTCTTAAAAAACACGAGTTTTTAGAAAATGTGATTTATTTCATAAATGGAATCAACAAAGTATGCAAATTCTACGTCATAACGAATTTCTATAGTTTGCGCATGCCTCCGGAAATAAGAAAAGCTTAATTCCCCCCGTTTTTTAAAACCATAGCTTCTAGAAGGTTTAGTTGATTTCTTAAAAAACACGAGTTTTTATAAAATGTGATTTATTTCATAAATGGAATCAACAAAGTATGCACATTCTATATAATAACGAATTTCTAAAGTTTGCGCATGCGTCCAGAAATAAGAAAAGCTTACCTCCGCCATTTTCTTAAAATCACATCTTTTAGAAGGTTTACATGATTTCTTAAAAAACACGAGTTTTTAGAAAATGTGATTTATTTCATAAATGGAATCAACAAAGTATGCAAATTCTAGGTCATAACGAATTTCTATAGTTTCCGCATGCGTCCGGAAATAAGAAAAGCTTAATTCCCCCCGTTTTTAAAAATCACAGCTTATAGAAGGTTTACATGATTTCTTAAAAAACATGAGTTTTTAGAAAATAAGATTTATTTCATAAATGGAATCAACAAAGTATGCACATTCTATGTAATAACAACTTTCTATAGTTTGCGCATGCATCCGGAAATAAGAAAAGCCTACTTCCTCTATTTTTTTAAATTCACAGCTTCTAGAAGGTTTAGATGAATTCTAAAAAAACACGAGTTTTTAGAAAATGTGATTTATTTCATAAATGGAATCAACAAATTTTGCTCATTCTACGTCATAACGACTTTCTATAGTTTGTGCATGCGTCCAGAAATAAGAAAAGCTTAATTCCCCCATTTTTAAAATCGCAGCTTCTAGAAGGTTTACATGATTTCTTAAAAAACACGAGCTTTTAAGAAATGTGATTTATTTCATAAATGTAATCAACAAAGTATGCACATTCTATGTCATAACGACATTCTATAGTTTGCGCATGCCCAAACTATGCAAATTCTACGTAATAAAACTTTCTATAGTTTGCGCATGCGTCCGGAAATAAGGAAAGCTTACTTCCCCCCTTTTTTCAAATTCACAACTTCTAGAAGATTTAGATGAATTCTAAAAAAACACGAGTTTTTAGAAAATGTGATTTATTTCATAAATGGAATCAACAAATTTTGCACATTCTACGTCATAACGACTTTCTATAGTTTGCGCATGCGTCCAGAAATAAGAAAAGCTTAATTCCCCCCATTTTTTAAAATCGCAGCTTCTAGAAGGTTTACTTCCGCCAGTTTTTTAAAACCACGGCTTCTAGAAGGTTTACATGATTTCTTAAAAAACACGAGTTTTTAGAAAATGTGATTTATTTCATAAATGGAATCAACAAAGTATGTACATTCTATATAGTAACGACTTTCTAAAGTTTGCGCATGCGTCCAGAAATAAGAAAAGCTTAATTCCCCCCGTTTTTTAAAATCACAGCTTGTAGAAGGTTTACATGATTTCTTAAAAAACACGAGTATTTAGAAAATGTGATTTATTTAATAAATGGAATCAACAAAGTATGCACATTCTATGTCATAACGAATTTCTATAGTTTACTTCCGCCATTTTTTTAAAATCACAGCTTTTAGAAGGTTTACATGATTTCTTAAAAAACACGAGTTTTTAGAAAATGTGATTTATTTCATAAATGGAATCAACAAAGTATGCAAATTCTACGTCATAACGAATTTCTATAGTTTGCGCATGCCTCCGGAAATAAGAAAAGCTTAATTCCCCCCATTTTTTAAAACCACAGCTTCTAGAAGGTTTAGTTGATTTCTTAAAAAACACGAGTTTTTATAAAATGTGATTTATTTCATAAATGGAATCAACAAAGTATGCACATTCTATATAATAACGACTTTCTAAAGTTTGCGCATGCGTCCGGAAATAAGAAAAGCTTACCTCCGCCATTTTCTTAAAATCACAGCTTTTAGAAGGTTTACATGATTTCTTAAAAAACACGAGTTTTTAGAAAATGTGATTTATTTTATAAATGGAATCAACAAAGTATGCAAATTCTAGGTCATAACGAATTTCTATAGTTTCCGCATGCGTCCGGAAATAAGAAAATCTTAATTCCCCCCGTTTTTAAAAATCACAACTTATAGAAGGTTTACATGATTTCTTAAAAAACATGAGTTTTTAGAAAATAAGATTTATTCCATAAATGGAATCAACAAAGTATGCACATTCTATGTAATAACAACTTTCTATAGTTTGCGCATGCATCCGGAAATAAGAAAAGCCTACTTCCTCTATTTTTTTAAATTCATAGCTTCTAGAAGGTTTAGATGAATTCTTAAAAAACATGAGTTTTTAGAAAATGTGATTTTTTTCATAAATGGAATAAAAAAATTTTGCACATTCTACGTCATAACGACTTTCTATAGTTTGCGCATGCATCCAAAAAAAAGAAAAGCTTAATTCCCCCCGTTTTTTAAAATCACAGCTTCCAGAAGGTTTACATGATTTCTTAAAAAACATGAGTTTTTAGAAAATGTGATTTATTTCATAAATGGAATCAACAAAGTATGCACATTCTATGTCATAACGACTTTCTAAAGTTTGCGCATGTGTCCGGAAATCTGAAAAGCTTACTTCCGCCAGTTTTTTAAAATCACAACTTCTAGAAGGTTTAGATGAATTCCTAAAAAACACGAGTTTTTAGAAAATGTGATTTATTTCATAAATGGAATCGACAAAGTATGCACATTCTACGTAAAAAACAACTTTCTATATTTGGCGTATGCGTCCGGAAATAAGAAAAGCTTGATTACCCCCGTTTTTTAAAATCACAGCTTCTAGAAGGTTTACATGATTTCTTAAAAAACACGAGTTTTTAGGAAATGTGATTTATTTCATACATGGAATCAAGAAAGCATGCACATTCTATGTCATAACGACATTCTATAGTTTGCGCATGCGCAAACTATGCACATTCTACGTGATAACGACTTTCTATAGTTTGCGCATGCGTCCGGAAATAATAAAAGCTTAATTCCCCCCTGTTTTTTAAATTCACAGCTTCTAGAAGGTTTACATAATTTCTTAAAAAACACGAGTTTTTAGAAAATGTGATTTATTTAATAAATGGAATCAACCAAGTATGCACATTCTATGTCATAACGACTATCTATAGTTTGCGCATGCGCAAACTATGCACATTCTACGTGATAACGACTTTCTATAGTTTGCGCATGCGTCCGGAAATAAGAAAAGCTTACTTCCCCCCTTTTTATAAATTCACAGCTTCTAGAAGGTTTAGATGAATTCTTAAAAAACACCAGTTTTTAGAAAATGTGATTATTTCATAAAAGGAATCAACAAAGTATGCACATTCTTCCTAGTAACGACTTTTTGTAGTTTGTGCATGCGTTCGGAAATAAGAAAAGCTTACTTCTGCCAGTGTTTTAAAACCACAGCTTTTAGAAGGTTTACATGATTTCTTAAAAAATACGAGTTTTTAGAAAATGTTATTTATTTCATAAATGGAATCAACAAAGTATGCACATTCTATATAATAACGACTTTCTAAGGTTTGTGGATGCATATGGAAATAAGAAATGTTTACTTCCGCCAGTTTTTTAAAATCACAGCTTCTAGAAGGTTTACATGATTTCTTAAAAAACACGAGTTTTTAGAAAATGTGATTTAATTCATTAATGGAATCAACAAAGTATGCACATTCTATGTCATAACGACTTTCTATAGTTTGCGCATGCGCAAACTATGCACATTCTATGTGATAAGGACTTTCTATAGTTTGCGCATGCCTCCGGAAATAAGAAAAGCTTACGTCCCCCCTTTTTTAAAATCACAGCTTCTAGAAGGTTTACATGATTTCTTAAAAAACACGAGTTTTTAGAAAATGTGATTTAATTCATTAATGGAATCAACAAAGTATGCACATTCTACGTAATAACGACTTTCTGTAGTTTGCGCATGCGTCCGGAAATAAGAAAAGCTTACTTCCGCCAATTTTTTAAAACCACAGCTTCTAGAAGGTTTACATGATTTTAAAAAAAACATGAGTTTTTAGAAAATGTGATTTATATCATAAATGGAATCAACAAAGTATGCACATTCTATGTTATAACGACTTTCTAAAGTTTGCGCATGCATCCGGAAATATGAAAAGCTTACTTCTGGCAGTTTTTTAAAATCACAGCTTCTAGAAGGTTTACATGATTTCTTAAAAAACACGGGTTTTTAGAAAATGTGATATATTTCACAAATGGAATCAACAAAGTATGCACATTCTACGTAGTAACAACTTTCTATAGTTTGCGCATGCGTCCGGAAATATGAAAAGCTTACTTCCGCCATTTTTTAAACTCACAGCTTCTAGAAGGTTTATATGATTTCTTAAAAAACAAGAGTTTTTAGAAAATGTGATTTATTTCATAAATGGAATCAACAAAGTATGCACATTCTATGTAATAACGAATTTCTAAAGTTTGCGCATGCGTCCGGAAATAAGAAAAGCTTACTTCCGCCAGTTTTTTAAAATCACAGCTTCAAGAAGGTTTACATGATTTCTTCAAAAACGCGAGTTTTTAGAAAATGTGATTTATTTCATAAATGGTATCAAAAAAGTATGCACATTCTATGTAATAACGACTTTCTAAAGTTTGCGCATGTGTTCGGAAATATGAAAAGCTTACTTCCGCCATTTTTTAAACTCACAGCTTCTAGAAGGTTTACATGATTTCTTAAAAAACAAGAGGTTTTAGAAAATGTGATTTATTTCATAAATGCAATCAACAAAGTATGCACATTCTATGTCATAACGACTTTCTAAAGTTTGCGCATGCGTCCGAAAATATGAAAAGCTTACTTCTGCCAGTTTTTTAAAATCACAACTTCTAGAAGGTTTACATGATTTCTTAAAAAACACGAGTTTTTAGAAAATGTGATTTATTTCATAAATGGAATCAACAAAGTATTCACATTCTACATAATATAGACTTTCTATAGTTTGCGCATGCGTCCGGAAATAAGAAAAGCTTACTTCCGCTAGTTTTTTAAAACCAAAGCTTCTAGAAGGTTTACATGATTTCTTAAAAAACACGAGTTTTTAAAAAATGTGATTTATTTAATAATTGGAATCAACAAACTATGCACATTCTACGTAATAACGACTTTCTGTAGTTTGCGCATGCGTCCGGAAATAAGAAAAGCTTACTTCCGCCAATTTTTTAAAACCACAGCTTCTAGAAGGTTTACATGATTTTAAAAAAAACATGAGTTTTTAGAAAATGTGATTTATATCATAAATGGAATCAACAAAGTATGCACATTCTATGTTATAACGACTTTCTAAAGTTTCCGCATGCATCCGGAAATATGAAAAGCTTACTTCTGGCAGTTTTTTAAAATCACAGCTTCTAGAAGGTTTACATGATTTCTTAAAAAACAGGAGTTTTCAGAAATTGTGATATATTTCATAAATGGAATCAACAAAGTATGCACATTCTACGTAGTAACAACTTTCTATAGTTTGCGCATGCGTACGGAAATATGAAAAGCTTACTTCCGCCATTTTTTAAACTCACAGCTTCTAGAAGGTTTACATGATTTCTTAAAAAACAAGAGTTTTTAGAAAATGTGATTTATTTCATAAATGGAATCAACAAAGTATGCACATTCTATGTAATAACGAATTTCTAAAGTTTGCGCATGCGTCCGGAAATAAGAAAAGCTTACTTCCGCCAGTTTTTTAAAATCACAGCTTCAAGAAGGTTTACATGATTTCTTCAAAAACGCGAGTTTTTAGAAAATGTGATTTATTTCATAAATGGTATCAAAAAAGTATGCACATTCTATGTAATAACGACTTTCTAAAGTTTGCGCATGTGTTCGGAAATATGAAAAACTTACTTCCGCCATTTTTTAAACTCACAACTTCTAGAAGCTTTACATGATTTCTTAAAAAACAAGAGGTTTTAGAAAATGTGATTTATTTCATAAATGCAATCAACAAAGTATGCACATTCTATGTCATAACGACTTTCTAAAGTTTGCGCATGCGTCCGAAAATATGAAAAGCTTACTTCTGCCAGTTTTTTAAAATCACAGCTTCTAGAAGGTTTACATGATTTCTTAAAAAACACGAGTTTTTAGAAAATGTGATTTATTTCATAAATGTAATCAATAAAGTATGCACATTCTACATAATATAGACTTCCTATAGTTTGCGCATGCGTCCGGAAATATGAAAAGCTTACTTCCGCCAGTTTTTTAAAATCACAGCTTCTAAAAGATTTACATGATTTCTTAAAAAACATGAGTTTTTAGAAAATGTGATTTATTTCATAAATGGAATCAACAAAGTATTCACATTCTGCATAATATAGACTTTCTATAGTTTGCGCATGCGTCCGGAAATAAGAAAAGCTTACTTCCGCTAGTTTTTTAAAACCAAAGCTTCTAGAAGGTTTACATGATTTCTTAAAAAACACGAGTTTTTAAAAATGTGATTTATTTCATAATTGGAATCAACAAACTATGCACATTCTACGTAATAACGACTTTCTGTAGTTTGCGCATGCGTCCGGAAATAAGAAAAGCTTACTTCCGCCAATTTTTTAAAACCACAGCTTCTAGAAGGTTTACATGATTTTAAAAAAAACATGAGTTTTTAGAAAATGTGATTTATATCATAAATGGAATCAACAAAGTATGCACATTCTATGTTATAACGACTTTCTAAAGTTTGCGCATGCATCCGGAAATATGAAAAGCTTACTTCTGGCAGTTTTTTAAAATCACAGCTTCTAGAAGGTTTACATGATTTCTTAAAAAACACGAGTTTTCAGAAAATGTGATATATTTCATAAATGGAATCAACAAAGTATGCACATTCTACGTAGTAACAACTTTCTATAGTTTGCGCATGCGTCCGGAAATATGAAAAGCTTACTTCCGCCATTTTTTAAACTCACAGCTTCTAGAAGGTTTACATGATTTCTTAAAAAACAAGAGTTTTTAGAAAATGTGATTTATTTCATAAATGGAATAAACAAAGTATGCACATTCTATGTAATAACGAATTTCTAAAGCTTGCGCATGCGTCCGGAAATAAGAAAAGCTTACTTCCGCCAGTTTTTTAAAATCACAGCTTCTAGAAGGTTTACATCATTTCTTAAAAAACATGAGTTTTTAGAAAATGTGATTTATTTCATAAATGCAATCAACAAAGTATGCACATTCTATGTCATAACGACTTTCTAAAGTTTGCGCATGCATCCGGAAATATGAAAAGCTTACTTCTGCCAGTTTTTTAAAATCACAACTTCTAGAAGGTTTACATGATTTCTTAAAAAACACGAGTTTTTAGAAAATGTGATTTATTTCATAAATGGAATGAACAAACTATGCACATTCTACGTAATAACGACTTTCTATAGTTTGCACATGTGTCCGGAAATAAGAAAAGCTTCCTTCCGCCAGTTTTTTAAAACCAAAGCTTCTAGAAGGTTTACATGATTTCCTAAAAACCACGAGTTTTTAGAAAATGTGATTTATTTCATAAATTGAATCAACAAAGTATGCACATTCTATGTAATAACGACTTTCGAAAGTTTGCGCATGCGTCTGAAAATATGAAAAGCTTACTTCTGCCAGTTTTTTAAAATCACAGCTTCTAGAAGGTTTACATGATTTCTTAAAAAACACGAGTTTTCAGAAAATGTGATTTATTTCATCAATGGAATCAACAAAGTATACACATTCTATGTAATAACGACTTTCGAAAGTTTGTGAATGCGTCCAAAAATATGAAAAGCTTACTTCCGCCAGTTTTTTAAAATCATAGCTTCTAGAAGGTTTACATGATTTCTTAAAAAACACGAGTTTTTAGAAAATGTGATTTATTTCATAAATGGAATCAACAAAGTATGCAATTCTACGTAATAACGACTTTCTATAGTTTGCGCATGCGTCCGGAAATAAGAAAAGCTTACTTCCGCCAGTTTTTTAAAGTCACAGCTTCTAGAAGGTTTACATGATTTCTTAAAAAACACGTGTTTTTAGAAAATGTGATTTATTTCATAAATGGAATCAACAAAGTATGTACATTCTACGTAGTAACGACTTTCTATAGTTTGCCATGCGTCCGGAAATATGAAAAGCTTACATCCACCAGTTTTTTAAACTCACAGCTTCTAGAAGGTTTACATGATTTCTTAAATGGGATCAACAAAGTATGCACATTCTATGTCATAACGAATTTCTATAGTTTGCGCATGCGCAAACTATGCACATTCTACGTGATAACGACTTTCTAGAAGGTCTATAAGGTTTAGATGAATTCTTAAAAAACACGTGATTTTAGAAAATGTGATTTATTTCATAGATGGAATCAACAAGGTATGCACATTCTACGTAGTAACGACTTTCTATTGTTTGCGCATGCGTCTGGAAATAAGAAAAGCTTACTTCCGCCAGTTTTTTAAAACCACAGCTTCTTGAATGTTTACATGATTTCTTAAAAAACACGAGTTTTTAGAAAATGTGATTTATTTCATAAATGGAATCAACAACGTATTTACATTCTATATAATAACAACTTTCTAAAGTTTGCGCATGCGTCCGGAAATAACAAAAGCTTACTTCCGCCAGTCTTTTAAAACCACAGCTTCTAGAAGGTTTACATGATTTCTTAAAAAACAGAAGTTTTTAGAAAATGTGATTTATTTCATAAATGGAATCAACAAAGTATGCACATTCTACGTAGTAACGACTTTCTATAGTTTGCGCATGCGTCCGGAAATATGAAAACCTTCTTCCGCCAGTTTTTTAAACTCACAGCTTCTAGAAAGTTTACATGATTTCTTAAAAAACACGAGTTTTTAGAAAATGTGATTTATTTCATAAATGGAATCAACAAAGTATGCACATTCTATGTAATAACGACTTTCTAAAGTTTGCGCATGCGTCCGGAAATAAGAAAAGCTTACTTCCTCCAGTTTTTTAAAATCACAGCTTCTAGAAGGTTTACGTGATTTCTTAAAAAACACGAGTTTTTAGAAAATGTGATTTATTTCATAAATGAAATCAACAAAGTATGCACATTCTATTTCATAACAACTTTCTAAAGTTTGCGCACGCATCCAGAAATATGAAAAGCTTACTTCTGCCAGTTTTTTAAAATCACAGCTTCTAGAAGGTTTACATCATTTCTTAAAAAACACGAGTTTTTAGAAAATGTGATTTATTTCATAAATGGTATCAAAAAAGTATGCACATTCTATGTAATAACGACTTTCTAAAGTTTGCGCATGTGTCCGGAAATAAGAAAAGCTTACTTCTGCCAGTTTTTTAAAATCACAGCTTCTAGAAGGTTTACATGATTTCTTAAAAAACACGAGTTTTTAGAAAATGTGATTTATTTCATAAATGGAATCAACAAACTATGCACATTCTACGTAATAACGACTTTCTATAGTTTGCACATGCATCCGGAAATAAGAAAAGCTTACTTCCGCCAGTTTTTTAAAATCACAGCTTCAAGAAGGTTTACATGATTTCTTAAAAAACACGAGTTTTTAGAAAATGTGATTTATTTCATAAATGGTATCAACAAAGTATGCACATTCTATGTAATAACGACTTTCTAAAGTTTGCGCATGTGTCTGGAAATAAGAAAAGCTTACTTCCGTCAGTTTTTTAAAACCAAACCTTCTAGAAGGTTTACATGATTTCTTAAAAAACACGAGTTTTTAGAAAATGTGATTTATTTCATAAATGGAATCAACAAAGTATGCACATTCTATGTAATAACGACTTTCTAAAGTTTGCGCATGCGTCCAGAAATAAGAAAAGCTTACTTCCGACAGTTTTTTAAAACCACGGCTTCTAGAAGGTTTAAATGATTTCTTAAAAAACACGAGTTTTTAGAAAATGTGATTTATTTCATAAATCGTATCAACAAAGTATGCACATTCTATGTAACAATGACTTTCTAAAGTTTGCACATGCGTCCGGAAATAAGAAAAGCTTACTTTCGCCAGATTTTTGAAATCACAGCTTCTAGAAGGTTTACATGATTTCTTAAAAAACACGAGTTTTTAGAAAATGTGATTTATTTCATAAATCGAATCAAAAATGTATGCACATTCTACGTAGTAATGACTTTCTATAGTTTGCGCATGCGTCTGGAAATAAGAAAGGCTTACTTCCGCCAGTTTTTTAAAATCACAGCTTCTAGAAGGTTTACATGATTTCTTAAAAAACACGATTTTTTAGAAAATGTGATTTATTTCATAAATGGAATCAACAAAGTATGCACTTTCTATGTAATAACGGCTTTCGAAACTTTGCGCATGCGTCCGGAAATAAGAAAAGCTTACTTCCGCAAGTTTTTTAAAATCAAAGCTTCTACAAGGTTTACATGATTTCATAAAAAACACGAGTTTTTAGAAAATGTGATTTATTTCATAAATAGAATCAACAAAGTATGCACATTCTATGTCATAACGAATTTCTATAGTTTGCGCATGCGCAAACTATGCACATTCTACGTAATAACGACTTTCTATAGTTTGCGCATGCGTCTGGAAATAAGAAAAGCTTCCTTCCACCAGTTTTTAAAAACCGCAGCTTCTAGAATGTTTACATGATTTCTTAAAAAACACGAGTTTTTAGAAAATGTGATTTATTTCATCAATGGGATCAACAAAGTATGCACATTCTATGTTATAACGAATTTTTATAGTTTGCGCATGCGCAAACTATGCACATTCTACGTGATAACGACTTTCTATAGTTTGCGCATGCGTCCGGAAATAAGAAAAGCTTACTTCCCCCCTTTTTTTAAATTCACAGCTTCTAGAAGGTTTAGATGAATTCTTAAAAAACACGTGTTTTTAGAAAATGTGATTTATTTCATAAATGGAATCAACAAGGTATGCACATTCTGCGTAGTAACGACTTTCTATAATTTGCGCATGCGACCGGAAATAAGAAAAGCTTACTTCCTAGTTTTTTAAAATCACAGCTTCTAGAAGGTTTACATGATTTCTTAAAAAACATGAGTTTGTAGAAAATGTGATTTATTTCATAAATTCAATCAACAAAGTATGCACATTCTATGTCATAACGACTTTCTAAAGTTTGCGCATGCGTCCGGAAATATGAAAAGCTTACTTCCACCAGTTTTTCAAAATCACAGCTTCTAGAAGGTTTACATGATTTCTTAAAAAACACGAGTTTTTAGAAAATGTGATTTACTTCATAAATGGAATCAACAAATTATGCACATTATATGTAATAACGACTTTCTAAAGTTTGTGCATGCGTCCGGAAATATGAAAAGCTTACTTCCGCCAGTTTTTTAAAATCACAACTTCTAGAAGGTTTACATGATTTCTTAAAAAGCATGAGTTTTTAGAAAATGTGATTTATTTCATAAATGGGATCAACAAAGTATGCACATTCTAGGTCATAAAAACTTTCTATAGTTTGCGCATGCGTCCGGAAATATGAAAAGCTTACTTCCGCCAGTTTTTTAAAATCACATCTTCTAGAAGGTTTACATGATTTCTTAAAAAACACGAGTTTTTAGAAAATGTGATTTATTTCATAAATGGAATCAACAAAGTATGCACATTCTATGTAATAACTACTTTCTAAAGTTTGCGCATGCATCCGGAAATATGAAAAGCTTACTTCCGCCGGTTTTTTAAAATCACAGCTTCAAGATGGTTTACATGATTTCCTTAAAAACACGAGTTTTTAGAAAATGTAGTTTATTTTATAAATGGAATCAACAAAGTATGCACATTCTATGTCATAACAACTTTCTATAGTTTGCGCATGCGTCCGGAAATAAGAAAAGCTTACTTCCGCCAGTTTTTGAAAATCACAGCTTCTAGAAGGTTTACATGATTTCTTAAAAAACACGAGTTTTTAGAAAATGTGATTTATTTCATAAATGCAATCAACAAAGTATGCACATTCTATGTCATAACGACTTTCTAAAGTTTGCGCATGCGTCCAGAAATATGAAAAGCTTACTTCTGCCAGTTTTTTAAAATCACAGCTTCTAGAAGGTTTACATGATTTCTTAAAAAACACGAGTTTTTATAAAATGTGATTTATTTCATAAATGGAATCAACAAAGTATGCACATTCTATGTAATAACGACTTTCGAAAGTTTGCGCATGCATCCGAAAATATTAAAAGCTTACTTCCGCCAGTTTTTTAAAACCAAAGCTTCTAGAAGGTTTACATGATTTCTTAAAAAACACGAGTTTTTAGAAAATGTGATTTATTTCATAAATGGAATCAACAAAGTATTCACATTCTATGTAATAACGACTTTCGAAAGTTTGCGCATGCCTCCGGAAAAAAGAAAAGCTTCCTTCCGCAAGTTTTTTAAAACCACAGCTTCTAGAAGGTTTACATGATTTCTTAAAAAACACGAGTTTTTAGAAAATGTGATTTATTTCATAAATGGAATCAACAAAGTGTGCACATTCTATGTAATAACGACTTTCTAAAGTTTGCGCATGCGTCCGGAAATATGAAAAGCTTACTTCCGCCAGTTTTTTAAAATCACAGCTTCTAGAAGGTTTACATGATTTCTTAAAAAACACAAGTTTTTAGAAAATGTGATTTATTTCAAAAATGGAATCAACAAAGTATGCACATTCTACGTCATAACAACTTTCTTATGTTTGCGCATGCGTCCGAAAATAAGAAAAGCTTAATTCCCCCTATTTTTTAAAATCACAGCTTCTGGAAGTTTTACATGATTTCTTAAAAAACACGAGCTTTTAGGAAATGTGATTTATTTCATAAATGGAATCAACAAAGTATGCACGTTCTACGTCATAACGACTTTCTATAGTTTGCGCATGCGTCTGGAAATAAGAAAAGCTTAATTCCCCCCATTTTTTAAAATCACAGCTTCTAGAAGGTTTACATGATTTCTTAAAAAACACGAGTTTTTAGAAAATGTGATTTATTTCATAAATGCCATCAACAAAGTTTGCACATTCTATGTCATAACGAATTTCTATAGTTTGCGCATGCGCAAACTATGCACATTCTACGTGATAACGACTTTCTATAGTTTGCGCATGCATCCGGAAATATGAAAAGCTTACTTCCCTTTTTTTAAATTCACATCTTCAAGAAGGTTTAGATCAATTCTTAAAAAACACGAGCTTTTAGAAAATGTGATTTATTTCATAAATGGAATCAACAAAGTATGCACATTCTATGTCATAACGACATTCTATAATTTGCGCATGCCCAAACTATGCAGATTCTACGTAATAACAACTTTATATAGTTTGCGCATGCGTTTGGAAATAAGAAAAGCTTACTTCCCCCCTTTTTTTAAATTCACAACTTCTACAAGGTTTAGATGAATTCTAAAAAAACATGAGTTTTTAGAAAATGTGATTTATTTGATAAATGGAATCAACAAATTTTGCACATTCTACGTCATAACGACTTTCTATAGTTTGTGCATACGTCCAGAAATAAGAAAAGCTTAATTCCCCCCATTTTTTATAATCGCGGCTTCTAGAAGGTTTACATGATTTCTTAAAAAACACGAGTTTTTAGAAAATGTGATTTAATTCATTAATGGAATCAACAAAGTATGGACATTCTATGTCATGACGACTTTCTATAGTTTGCGCATGCGCAAACTATGCACATTCTATGTCATAAGGAGTTTCTGTAGTTTGCGCATGCGTCCGGAAATAAGAAAAGCTTACGTCCCCCCTTTTTTAAAATTCACAGCTTCCAGAAGGTTTAGATGAATTCTTAAAAAACACGAGTTTTTAGAAAATGTGATTTATTTCATAAATGGAATCAGCAAACTATGCACGTTCTACATAATAACGAATTTCTATAGTTTGCGCATGCGTCCGGAAATAAGAAAAGCTTACTTCCGCCAATTTTTTAAAACCACAGCTTCTACAAGGTTTACATGATTTCTAAAAAAACATGAGTTTTCAGAAAATGTGATTTATTTCATAAATGGAATCAACAAAGTATGCACATTCTATGTCATAATGAGTTTCTAAAGTTTGCGCATGCGTCCAGAAATATGAAAAGCTTACTTCCGCCATTTTTTTAAAATCACAGCTTCTAGAAGGTTTACATGATTTCTTAAAAAACACGAGTTTTGAGAAAATGTGATTTATTTCATAATTGGAATCAACAAAGTATACACATTCTATATAATAACGACTTTCTAAAGTTTGCGCATGCGTCCAGAAATAAGAAAAGCTTAATTCCCCCCGTTTTTTAAAATCACAGCTTGTAGAAGGTTTACATGATTTCTTAAAAAACACGAGTTTTTAGAAAATGTGATTTATTTCATAAATGGAATCAACAAAGTATGCACATTCTATGTCATAACGAATTTCTATAGTTTACTTCTGCCATTTTTTTAAAATCACAGCTTTTAGAAGGTTTACATGATTTCTTAAAAAACACGAGTTTTTAGAAAATATGATTTATTTCATAAATGGAATCAACAAAGTATGCAAATTCTACGTCATAACGAATTTCTATAGTTTGCGCATGCCTCCGGAAATAAGAAAAGCTTAATTCCCCCCGTTTTTTAAAACCACAGCTTCTAGAAGGTTTAGTTGATATCTTAAAAAACACGAGTTTTTAGAAAATGTGATTTATTTCATAAATGGAATCAACAAAGTATGCACATTCTATATAATAACGACTTTCTAAAGTTTGCGCATGCGTCCGGAAATAAGAAAAGCTTACTTCCGCCATTTTCTTAAAATCACAGCTTTTAGAAGGTTTACATGATTTCTTAAAAAACACGAGTTTTTAGAAAATGTGATTTATTTCATAAATGGAATCAACAAAGTATGCAAATTCTAGGTCATAACGAATTTCTATAGTTTCCGCATGCGTCCGGAAATAAGAAAAGCTTAATTCCCCCCGTTTTTAAAAATCATAGCTTATAGAAGGTTTACATGATTTCTTAAAAAACATGAGTTTTTAGAAAATAAAATTTATTTCATAAATGGAATCAACAAAGTATGCACATTCTATGTAATAACAACTTTCTATAGTTTGCGCATGCATCCGGAAATAAGAAAAGCCTACTTCCTCTATTTTTTTAAATTCACAGCTTCTAGAAGGTTTAGATGAATTCTTAAAAAACACGAGTTTTTAGAAAATCTGATTTTTTTCATAAATGGAATAAAAAAATTTTGCACATTCTACGTCATAATGACTTTCTATAGTTTGCGCATGCATCCGAAAAAAAGAAAAGCTTAATTCCCCCCGTTTTTTAAAATCACAGCTTCCAGAAGGTTTACATGATTTCTTAAAAAACATGAGTTTTTAGAAAATGTGATTTATTTCATAAATGGAATCAACAAAGTATGCACATTCTATGTCATAACGACTTTCTAAAGTTTGCGCATGCGTCCGGAAATCTGAAAAGCTTACTTCCGCCAATTTTTTAAAATGACAGCTTCTAGAAGGTTTACATGATTTCTTAAAAAACTTGAGTTTTTAGAAAATGTGATTTATTTCATAAATGGAATCAACAAAGTATGCACATTCTATGTCAAAACGACTTTCTATAGTTTGCGCATGCGTCTGGAAATTAGAAAAGCTTACTTCCGCCAGTTTTTTAAAATCACAGCTTCTAGAAGGTTTAGATGAATTCCTAAAAAACACGAGTTTTTAGAAAATGTGATTTATTTCATAAATGGAATCGACAAAGTATGCACATTCTACGTAAAAAACAACTTTCTATATTTGGCGTATGCGTCCGGAAATAAGAAAAGCTTAATTACCCCCGTTTTTTAAAATCACAGCTTCTAGAAGGTTTACATGATTTCTTAAAAAACACGAGTTTTTAGGAAATGTGATTTATTTCATAAATGGAATCAAGAAAGTATGCACATTCTATGTCATAACGACATTCTATAGTTTGCGCATGCGCAAACTATGCACATTCTACGTGATAACGACTTTCTATAGTTTGCGCATGCGTCCGGAAATAATAAAAGCTTAATTCCCCCCTGTTTTTTAAATTCACAGCTTCTAGAAGGTTTACATAATTTCTTAAAAAACACGAGTTTTTAGAAAATGTGATTTATTTAATAAATGGAATCAACCAAGTATGCACATTCTATGTCATAACGACTATCTATAGTTTGCGCATGTGCAAACTATGCACATTCTACGTGATAACGACTTTCTATAGTTTGCGCATGCGTCCGGAAATTAAAAAAGCTTACTTCCCCCCTTTTTATAAATTCACAGCTTCTAGAAGGTTTAGATGAATTCTTAAAAAACACGACTTTTTAGAAAATGTCATTATTTCATAAATGGAATCAACAAGGTATGCACATTCTTCGTAGTAACGACTTTTTGTAGTTTGCGCATGCGTTCGGAAATAAGAAAAGCTTACTTCTGCCAGTGTTTTAAAACCACAGCTTTTAGAAGGTTTACATGATTTCTTAAAAAACACGAGTTTTTAGAAAATGTGATTTATTTCATAAATGGAATCAACAAAGTATTGACATTCTATATAATAATGACTTTCTAAGGTTTGTGGATGCATATGGAAATAAGAAAAGTTTACTTCCGCCAGTTTTTTAAAATCACAGCTTCTAGAAGGTTTACATGATTTTTTAAAAAACACGAGTTTTTAGAAAATGTGATTTAATTCATTAATGGAATCAACAAAGTATGCACATTCTATGTCATAACGACTTTCTATAGTTTGCGCATGCGCAAACTATGCACATTCTATGTGATAAGGACTTTCTATAGTTTGCGCATGCGTCCGGAAATAAGAAAAGCTTATGTCCCCCCTTTTTTAAAATTCACAGCTTCTAGAAGGTTTAGATGAATTCTTAAAAAACATGAGTTTTTAAAAAATGTGATTTATTTCATAATTGGAATCAACAAACTATGCACATTCTACGTAATAACGACTTTCTAAAGTTTGCGCATGCATCCGGAAATATGAAAAGCTTACTTCTAGCAGTTTTTTAAAATCACAGCTTCTAGAAGGTTTACATGATTTCTTAAAAAACACGAGTTTTTAGAACATGTGATTTATTTCATAAATGGAATCAACAAAGTATGCACATTCTACTTCATAACGACTTTCTATAGTTTGCGCATGCATCTGGAAATAAGAAAAGCATAATTCCCCCTCGTTTTTTAAAATCACAGCTTCTAGAAGGTTTACATGATTTCTTAAAAAACACGAGTTTTTAGAAAATGTGATTTATTTCATAAATCGAATCGACAAAGTATGCACATTCTATGTCTTAACGAATTTCTAAAGTTTGCGCATGCGCAAACTATGCACATTCTATGTGATAACGACTTTCTATAGTTTGCGCATGCGTCCGGAAATAAGAAAAGCTTACTTCCCCCCTTTTTTTAAATTCACATCTTCTAGAAGGTTTACATGAATTCTTAAAAAACACGAGTTTTTAGAAAATGTAATTTATTTCAGTAATGGAATCAACAAACTATGCATATTCTATGTAGTAATGACTTTCTATAGTTTGCGCATGCGTCCAGAAATAAGAAAAGCTTACTTCCGCCAGTTTTTTAAAATCACAGCTTCTAGAAGGTTTACATGATTTCTTAAAAAACACGAGATTTTAGAAAATGTGATTTATTTCATAAATGGTATCAGGAAAGTATGCACATTCTACGTCATAATGACTTTCTATAGTTTGCGCATGCGTCTGGAAATAAGAAAAGCTTACTTCCCCCCTTTTTTTAAATTCAAAGCTTCTAGAAGGTTTAGATGAATTCTTAAAAAACACTAGTTTTTAGAAAATGTGATTTATTTCATAAATGGAATCAACAAATTTTGCACATTCTACGTCATAACGACTTTCTATAGTTTGCTCATTCGTCCGGAAATACGAAAAGCTTAATTCCCCCCGTTTTTTAAAATCACAGCTTCTAGAAGGTTTACATGATTTCTTAAAAAACACGAGTTTTTAGAAAATGTGATTTATTTCATAAATGGAATCAACAATGTTGCACATTCTACGTCATAACGACTTTCTACAGTTTGCGCATGCGTCCAGAAATAACAAAAGCTTCATTCCCCCCGTTTTTTAAAATCACATCCTTTAGAAGGTTTACATGATTTCTTAAAAAACATGAGTTTTTAGAAAATCTGATTTAATTCATTAATGGAATCAACAAAGTATGCATATTATATGTAATAATGACTTTCTGTAGTTTGCGCATGCGCAAACTAAGCACATTCTATGTAATAACAACTTTCTATAGTTTGCGCATGTGTCCGGAAATAAGAAAAGCTTACTTCCCCCCTTTTTTTAAATTCACAGCTTATAGAAGGTTTACATGATTTCTTAAAAAACATGAGTTTTTAGAAAATGTGATTTATTTCATAAATGGAATCAACAAAGTATGCACATTCTATGTAATAACGACTTTCTAAAGTTTGCGCATGCGTCCGGAAATAAGAAAAGCTTACTTCCGCCAGTTTTTTAAAACCACAGCTTCTAGAAGGTTTACATGATTTCTTAAAAAACACGAGTTTTTAGAAAATGTGATTTATTTCATAAATGGTATCAGGAAACTATGCACATTCTATGTCATAACGACTTTCTATAGTTTGCGCATGCGTCTCGAAATAAGAAAAGCTTACTTCCCCCCTTTTTTTAAATTCACAGCTTCTAGAAGGTTTAGATGAATTCTTAAAAAACACGAGTTTTTAGAAAATGTGATTTATTTCATAAATGGAATCACCAAAGTATGGACAGTCTATGTCATAACGACTTTCTAAAGTTTGCGCATGCGTCCGGAAATATGAAAAGCTTACTTCCGCCAGTTTTTTAAAATCACAGCTTCTAGAAGGTTTACACGATTTCTTAAAAAACTTGAGTTTTTAGAAAATGTGATTTATTTCATAAATGGAATCAACAAAGTATGCACATTCTATGTCATAACGACTTTCTATAGTTTTCCCATGCGCAAACTATGCATATTCTATGTAATAACGACTTTCTATAGTTTGCGCATGCATCCAGAAATAAGAAAAGCTTACTTCCCCCCTTTTTTTAAATTCACAGCTTCTAGAAGGTTTAGATGATTTCTTAAAAAACACGAGTTTTTAGAAAATGTGATTTATTTCATAACTGGAATCAACAAACTATGCACATTCTACGTAATAACGACTTTCTATAGTTTGCGCATGCATCCGGAAAAAAGAAAAGCTTCCTTTCGCAAGTTTTTTAAAACCACAGCTTCTAGAAGGTTTACATGATTTCTTAAAAAACACGAGTTTTTAGAAAATGTGATTTATTTCAGAAATGGAATCAACAAACTATGCACATTCTACGTAATAACGACTTTTTATAGTTTGCGCATGCGTCCGGAAATAAGAAAAGCTTACTTCCCCCCTTTTTTTAAATTCACAGCTTCTAGAAGGTTTACATGATTTTTTTAAAAACACGAGTTTTTAGAAAATGTGATTTATTTCATAAATGGAATCAACAAAGTATGCACATTCTATGTCATAACGACTTTCTATAGTTTGCGCATGCGCAAACTATGCACATTCTATGTGATAACGATTTTGTATAGTTTGCGCATGCGTCCGGAAATAATGAAAGCTTACTTCCCCCCTTTTTTTAAATTCACAGCTTCTAGAAGGTTTAGATGAATTCTTAAAAAACATGAGTTTTTAGAAAATTTGAGTTATTTCATCAACGGAATCAACAAACTATGCACATTCTATGTAATAACGACTTTCTATGGTTTGCGCATGTGTCCAGATATAAGAAAATCTTCCTTTTGCAAGTTTTTTAAAACCACAGCTTCTAGAAGGTTTACATGATTTCTTAAAAAACACGAGTTTTTAGATAATGTGATTTATTTCATAAATGGAATCAACAGAGTATGCACATTCTATGTAATAACGACTTTCTAAAGTTTGCGCATGCGTCCGGAAATATGAAAAGCTTACTTCCGCCAGTTTTTTAAAATCACAGCTTCTAGAAGGGTTACATGACTTCTTAAAAAGCACGAGTTTTTAGAAAATGTGATTTATTTCATAAATGGAATCAACAAAGTATGCACATTCTACATCATAACGACTTTCTATAGTTTAAGCATGCGTCCAGAAATAAGAAAAGATTAATTACCCCCGTTTTTTAAAATCACAGCTTCTAGAAGGTTTACATGATTTCTTAAAAAACACGAGTTTTTAGGAAATCTGATTTATTTCATAAATGGAATAAAGAAAGTATGCACATTCTATATCATAACGACTTTCTATAGTTTGCGCATGCGCAAACTATGCACGTTCTACGTGATAACGAATTTCTATAGTTTGCGCATGCGTTCGGAAATAAGAAAAGCTTACTTCCCCCCTTTTTTTAAATTCACAGCTTCTAGAAGGTTTAGAGGAATTCTTAAAAAACACGAGTTTTTAGAAAATGTGATTTATTTCATAAATGGAATCAACAAAGTATGCGCATTCTATGTCATAACGACTTTCTAATGCTTGCGCATACACAAACTATGCACATTCTACGTGATAACGACTTTCCATAGTTTGCGCATGCGTCCGGAAATACGAAAAGCTTACTTCCCCCCTTTTTTTAAATTCACAGCTTCTGGAAGGTTTAGATGAATTCTTAAAAAACATGAGTTTTTAGAAAATGTGATTTATTTCATAAATCGAATCAACAAAGTATGCACATTCTACATCATAACGACTTTCTATAGTTTGAGCATGCGTCCAGAAATAAGAAAAGCTTAATTCCCCCCGTTTTTTAAAATCACAGCTTCTAGAAAGTTTACATGATTTCTTAAAAAACACGAGTTTTTAGAAAATATGATTTATTTCATAAATGGAATCAACAAAGTATGCACATTCTATGTCATAACGACTTTCTATAGTTTGCGCATGCGTAAAGTATGCACATTCTACGTAATAACGACTTTCTATAGTTTGCGCATGTGTCCGGAAATAAGAAAAGCTTACTTTCCCCCTTTTTTTAAATTCACGGCTTCTAGAAGGTTTAGATGAATTCTCAAAAAACACGAGTTTTTAGAAAATGTGATTTATTTCATAAATGGAATCAACAAACTATGCACATTCTACGTAATAACGACTTTCTATAGTTTGCGTATGTGTCCGGAAATAAGAAAAGCTTCCTTCCACCAGTTTTTTAAAACCACGGCTTCTAGAAGGTTTACATGATTTCTTAAAAAACACGAGTTTTTAGAAATTGTGATTTATTTCATAAACGAAATCAAGAAAGTATGCACATTCTATGTAATAGATGTTAAGTTTTTCAGAATTTACTTCAATCTGATCTAGGATCTTAACTGAGAGAACAACATGTACAGCATATCTACAGCATATCAATCATGGAGACAATAATGCAAGCACACAAGAGACACAAAGATTTACTTGGGGAAAACCATAAAGGTGAAAAACCCCAATAACTTCCTCAGAGATAGATAGAGCAATGATACAACCAACCAAGAGAGATAGCCATAACCTAGCAGCAGATCCTCCTCCTCCATAAGTGCGCCACTCCTCCTTGAGTGCATGTGTGAGAAGTGAGTGAGTAAATAGAGTGCCTCCCGCACTCTATTTATACTAGACTTGACTTGCCTTTTTACCTAACTCATGTAGGATCGAACTTAACCACATAACATAATGCTGACTGGGCCGACCCCCAATAGGGTGGTCTAATAACCCTTTGACCCACATGGCCGACCCCCAATAGGGTGGTCTAATAACCCTTTGACCCACATGACTTATACAGGGCCGACCCCAAACAAGGTGGTCTAATAACCCATCAAGTATAAGTTACGACACTTACAATATAAATGATGACACTTCCGTATAGAGGAATAATACCATCTCTATAGGAGTACATACAACATATATGAAATACATTCCGAAGTTACATATACATCAACACTCCCTCTTAACTAGGAAGGTATTTCTCAGCACAGTTCTTCTAGCACAAGTCATCTTCTCTGGATCATCGTCATTGGATAATCGTCATCGAGTCATCATCATCATCACTGCTGCTTCTATCTCAATCAATCTCTGAATCTACTCGTCATAGGAAGTTCTACAGAGCCAGTCCTTTTTCATACTGGATGTAGGCCCACCACCTGCAGGTCTTCGTCATCACTTGCCATACTGTGGAATCCTCAGGACTTATTACGTGCGTCACAAAACCTCGAAAGAGCATCCCAGGCTGTTACGAGCACACAGCTCTACCTATAGGATCTCCCAGGGCAACGAATTACATGTGACCTCACCACAAAACCTCGCAAGAGCATCCCAGGCTGTTACGAGCACACAGCTCTACCTATAGGATCTCCCAGGGCAACGAATTACATGTGATCATGGCAAAACCTTGCAAGAGCATCCCAGGACTGATTATGGGCACACAGCCCAACCTATCGGATCTCCCAGGGAAACAAATTACATGCCATAGGACAAAACCTCGCAAGAGCATCTGCCAGATATCCCAGGGCACTATTATATGCCATAGGCAAAACCTCGAAAGACTATCTGCAGATCTCCCAGGGCAACGAATTACATGTCCTCCCAGAGCAAAACCTCGAAAGAGCATTTGCCAGATGTCCCAGGGCACCGAATTACATGCCATAGGCAAAACCTCGAAAGACCATCTGCAAATCTCCCAGGGCAACGAATTACATGCTCATCTGCACAACCTGATCCACGGCCACAGAGTATCAACCTGATACTCACCATACATCATCCTGATGTATCCATGATCATCCTGATCATCATCACTGCAACGTCCTGCTGCATGTCATCTAGAGCAACATCCTGAAGCTCGTCATCTATGATCATCCTGATCATCACTGCAACATCCTGCTGCATGTCATCTGGAGCAACATCCTGAAGCTCGTCATCTATGATCATCCTGATCATCACTGCAACATCCTGCTGCATGTCATCTGGAGCAACATCCTGAAGCTCGTCATCTATGATCATCCTGATCATCAATGCAACATCCTGCTGCATACCAAGTATCTACCTGATACATATCATCATACATGATCCTCCTGATCATCAATGTATCCACCTGATACAAATAAAAAATATATGATACATATCACCATACATGATCCACCTGATCATACAATGTATCCACCTGATACATATACAGATACATGGTCCAAGCATCCAACATGATGCATATAGAAAATACATACACATGATCCAACTGATCATATCCAGCATCCAACATGATGCGTACATACATACATAAAATGATCCAACTGATCATATCCAGCATCCAACATGATGCGTACATACATACATAAAATGATCCAACTGATCATATCCAGCATCCAACATGATGCGTACATACATACATAAAAATGATCCAACTGATCATATCCAGCAGAAACTAGAACATCATCCTGATGCTCATAATCCAGCGCTTACATCCACAGCCATGTGAAGGATCCTCCTTCCAACATGCTTGGAATGGCTTCAGCAAATGTGTCCATCACTTCTTCCTCGAAGTGTCCTCGATCTGAAGAACGCCCAGCCTCTCTCTGAAGTACTCGAACTTCACCCTGGCTAGTGGCTTCGTCAGCACATCTGCAATCTGCTCGTCTGTCGCAACATACAGGAGCTTCACAGCTCCCCTCTGCACTATATCCCTGATATAGTGATATTTGATCTCTATGTGTTTCGACCTGTCATGAAACACTGGGTTCTCGGACAACTTCACACAACTCTGGTTATCACAGAAGATACCAGTAGCCTCCAACGGGAGATCAAATAACTCAGACAGTAGCTTCCGTAGCCATACTGCCTCACAACTAGCTGAACAGGCTGCAACATACTCTGCCTCAGCTATACTCAGTGCTACATAGGACTGCTTCCTGCTAAACCAAGAGATCACACCTGATCCCATACTGAAGCAACACCCAAATGTGCTCTTCCTGTCTGCAGCACTGCCAGCCCAATCTGAATCAACATAACCCTGCAGGTTAAACTTTTGATTCGCTTCATACTTGAGCCCATAATCCACTGTACCCTTCAGGTACCTCAGAACATGCTTTACAGCAACCAGGTGAACACTCCTCGGATCTGTCAGGAACTGGCTCAATGTGTTCGCAGCAAAGCAAATCTCTGGTCTCGTGTTCGTCAGGTACATCAAGGACCCAATCATCTAATGATACAAAGAGACATCAACCGGCTCAGATGAAGCATCACATAGAAGCTTCAGATTCGACGCCATCGGTGTGGCCATGGCCTTGCAATCCATCATCCCAAATCTCTTCAGGATATCTACTGTGTACTTCCCTTGACCAAGGAAGATCCCACCTGCATTGTGCCACACCTCCATACCTAGGAAATAGTGCATCATTCCCAAATCTTTCATCTCGAACTCGGCAGTAAGCTTCCGCTGCATGTCGGAAATCAATCTATCTTTACCTGTAACAAATAGGTTATCCGCATACAAAAGTAGTATCACTGGATTGCCTTCCTCAACCTTGTAGTAAAGGTTGGAATCCGCTTTACTCTTGGTAAAGCCCAAACTGGATAGAAAGCTATCTATCCTACCATACCAAGTTCTGCACACATATATGACTACACCATGCTGTCTTGAAATCCATCTGGTGCATCTTCTATTTCATCACTTTTATAATTCTCAGTGCTGCCATCTGCAACATGCTTGATCTGATAGTTCCATTTGGAAATCATAACAAACTTCCCTTCAGGTCTTGGGACTACATCCCAAACATCATTCTTCATGATCGACGGATCATGGCATTCCATTTCTTCATCCCAGATCCTGGGAATGTCAATATCTTCAATAGATATCTTTGTTGCTGGAACAAATGTTGTAGTCCTTTTGTAGGTGAAGATATACGGTCTTTCCTACAAAACAAATTGAATTGCATGATTAGAAAACATCTCATAGTTTTCAGAACAAATTCTTACACATAAAGAAATATGTCATACAATCATGCAATTATCTTAGCCAATGCTTCAATACAACATTTATCCATATCCTGTAACTTTCTAGATGCCTTCCAATCTCTACCAGAACATTGTTAAGAGTGTGCACAACTCCCAACATGTCAGCAAAGACGTTTCATTCTAGATAAGTAGCAATGGAATGCTGTACAGTGCCATAGGCCACTTACCCATGTATATTAGTAGTATACTGTTCATTAATGCAACTATTCTAATATGCACAATACATATCCTAAGTCTAGGAACATGAGCATATACATCATTGAACAATTTTATTTAAACAAACACATATGCAAGAAATGATAATTAAAATACTTATCTTTGTTTGTTCATTGGGTGGACTCCCTCTGAGTCTTTGCTTCCTTGCAGGAGCTGTTGGAGTCCTAAACTGAAGTAGCTTCTTCTACACCTTTCTGTTTTGGAATGTAGAAAGATGGTCAACTCCCTCTGAATATCTGCATCCTTGCAGAAACTACTGAATTGTGCTCCTTTGCTTTCTTGCAGGAACAACTGGAGTGTACTCCCTCTTGATCTTTGCTTCCTGGATTACCTGTTCTTGAACTCATATTCATCCTTGGTTCCTATGCATGCTTATTAGTATCATGATTGTGTTATCCTTGTGATCTCATATAAAATCATACATTCATTAATATACTATTAAAACACAATAATCTCAAGCATGTATAATAATAAGCATTAGCATTCAAGGTTTATGTAGGATTCTTATGGTTAGTCAAATCATAAGAAACATAACATGTCTAAACCTATAATTACTCAAACCTATGATTCTTTAGTTGAATCATCAATCAAGATAAGAGATATAATATGCATAAAACCTGTGATTATTCGAACCTATACCTTCATGATTCTTCTGGTTAGTCATATCATCAATTATGGTAAGAAACATAATATGCATACAACCATGATTATTCAAACCTATGACTTCATGAATAATCATTATCAACAACAGTATAAGATCCTAACACAAGGTAGGATTCTAGCTTGATATAGGAAAAACATACCTGGATTAGCATGCTAGCTATTTATTTCTAACATACCCGCATAATGTCTTCTGGTTCTCTTTAGTGACTTGTGCTAGTAACCTGCATGTCTCATAAGTTAACCATTATAAAACCAAGTTATACATACCTCGAGAATGGATCTTCTATGAGATCCATGGCAATGGATGAATCTTTGTCCTCATGTCATCATGATCATATGTTCTTGAACCAGAACATGATTTGTCTTCTTGGTGTACCTTTCATGTTAGTAGACAACATAAAACTCATACAACATCACAATGTGTTAGTACAAACATAAGTTTCATACTCCTAATAAATGAATGACTTCTATCATGCATTCATAATTTTATTAAGGTGATATGACAAGTCTAAAATCAAGATTGTACTAACCGTGATAACATGAAGACAAACATACCATAAACTTAATTATGAACAAATCTCAAAACATACCTCAATGAGTCATACCTGTCGAGATCACTTGTAATCTTCTTATGTAAAGCCTTAGCCTCATCTCCCTCTGAAACAGGAACTCCTTCACTTATGCAGGTGACCAATCCATCTTCTTCTAGGATTAACCCAATCCACTTGATTTGCAAGAACTGGACCTGGAGCTGGATATGGGTTTGTCAGAGAAACCCCAAAAATTCAAACTTTGAATTTCAAACTTCTGAAAGGATAGAAATATGCACCTTGATGAGCTGATCAAGCTGGTATATTCAGAATTTGAAAACTACAAAGTTTCACTCCTCAATTTTGCCTTTGAGACTTCTGGATTCACTGGACGTGACCCTGAACTGGGGTTTGATGAAGCCCACTCTTCTACCCAATCAAAATGTTTGATCCAAATCTCTAAGCTTCTATTTTTCTGAGGAGCTTCCAGCCGTGGTCACAGATTTCAAAAATTCCCATTTTTACAGAAGCCCTCATTTTCCATTTTTCTGATCAAAGTCCCGAACTAGGGTCTGATCAAACCCGACCTTCTACCCAGCCAAAAATTCTGATCTTGGTCTCTAAATTTATATTTTGATGAGTAGAATCCAGCCGTGGTCTCCGATTACAAAAATTCCAACTTTCTTCAAAGCCCTAAATTCCGGAAGCCATGAATGAAGGTACTAAAAAATAATTCTGTTTTGATAGAAATATGTACCTGATTGTTTCTGGTGTAACTCTGAAGTTTTTGATCCACATGGTCTGAAAAAAATTTCTGAGATAGCCTGACCTGTTATCTTTCCATCCTGACAGGTCTGACCTCAATTGGATTCTCTGAGAGAGAGTTATGCCAAATGTCGCAACGTGACCTATTTATGGGATAATACAGGAGAGCGAACTTGTACGGAGTGCCAGATTTGGAAGAGGCAGAAACCCTATATTGTACAGATCATAAATCACAAAGTACAACGAATTAGAGGTTGTACTTTGGACACAAAGTACCTGGAGATTTAAACTTTGACCTGTAACAATTTCAGATCCTAAAAATTCGCCAAAACGGATTTATAGCGAAAGTGCTACGATGACTGGTTTTTGCTATATCAAGCCCTAGCATCGTAAGTGCAACAAGTGTCATACATGCCATATCATGCCTTCTTTCAGGCTAGCTCTGATACCATGTTAAATTTTCAGAATTTACTTCAATCTGATCTAGGATCTTAACTGAGAGAACAACATGTACAGCATATCTACAGCATATCAATCATGGAGACAATAATGCAAGCACACAAGAGACACAAAGATTTACTTGGGGAAAACCATAAAGGTGAAAAACCCCAATAACTTCCTCGGAGATAGATAGAGAAATGATACAACCAACCAAGAGAGATAGCCATAACCTAGCAGCAGATCCTCCTCCTCCATAAGTGCGCCACTCCTCCTTGAGTGCATGTGTGAGAAGTGAGTGAGTAAATAGAGTGCCTCCCGCACTCTATTTATACTAGACTTGACTTGCCTTTTTACCTAACTCATGTAGGCTCGAACTTAACCATATAACATAATACTGACTGGGCCGACCCCCAATAGGGTGGTCTAATAACCCTTTGACCCACATGGCCGACCCCCAATAGGGTGGTCTAATAACCCTTTGACCCACATGACTTATACAGGGCCGACCCCAAACAAGGTGGTCTAATAACCCATCAATATAAGTTACGACACTTACAATATAAATGATGACACTTCCGTATAGAGGAATAATACCATCTCTATAGGAGTACATACAACATATATGAAATACATTCCGAAGTTACATATACATCAACAATAGAGACTTTCGAAAGTTTGCGCATAAGTCCGGAAATATGAAAAGTTTACTTCCGCCAGTTTTTTAAAATCACAGCTTCTAGAAGGTTTACATGATTTCTTAAAAAACATGAGTTTTTAGAAAATGTGATTTATTTCATAAATGGAATCAACAAAGTATGCACATTCTACGTCATAACAACTTTCTATAGTTTGCGCATGGGTCCGGAAATAAGAAAAGCTTAATTCCCCTCGTTTTTTAAAATCACACCTTCTAGAAGGTTTACATGATTTCTTAAAAAACACGAGTTTTTAGGAAATGTGATTTATTTCATAAATGGAATCAACAAAGTATGCACATTCTATGTCATAATGACTTTCTATAGTTTGCGCATGCGCAAACTATGCACATTCTACGTGATAACGACTTTCCATAGTTTGCTCATGCATCCGGAAATAAGAAAAGCTTACTTCCCCCCTTTTTTTAAATTCACAGCTTCTAGAAGGTTTAGATGAATTCTTAAAAAACACGAGTTTTTAGAAAATGTGATTTATTTCATAAATGGACTCAACAAACTATGCACATTCTACGTAATAACGACTTTCTATAGTTTGCGCATGCGTCCGAAAATAAGAAAAGCTTACTTCCGCCAGTTTTTTAAAACCACAGCTTCTAGAAGGTTTACATGATTTCCTAAAAAACACGAGTTTTTAGAAAATGTGATTTATTTCATAAATGGAATCAACAGAGTATGCACATTCTATGTAATAACGACTTTCTAAAGTTTGTGCATGCGTCCGGAAATATGAAAAGCTTACTTCCGCCAGTTTTTTAAAATCACAGCTTCTAGAAGGTTTACATGACTTCTTAAAAATTACGAGTTTTTAGAAAATGTGATTTATTTCATAAATGGAATCAACAAAGTATGCACATTCTACATCATAACGACTTTCTATAGTTTGAGCGTGCGTCCGAAAATAAGAAAAGCTTAATTGCCCCCGTTTTTTAAAATCACAGCTTCTAGAAGGTTTACATTATTTCTTAAAAAATACGAGTTTTTAGGAAATGTGATCTATTTCATAAATGGAATCAACAAAGTATGCACATTCTATGTCATAACGACTTTCTATAGTTTGCGCATGCGCAAACTATGCACATTCTACGTCATAACAACTTTCTATAGTTTGCGCATGCGTCCGGAAATAAGAAAAGCTTAATTCCCCTCGTTTTTTAAAATCACAGCTTCTAGAAGGTTTACATGATTTCTTAAAAAACACGAGTTTTTAGGAAATGTGATTTATTTCATAAATGGAATCAACAAAGTATGCACATTCTATGTCATAATGACTTTCTATAGTTTGCGCATGCGCAAACTATGCACATTCTACGTGATAACGACTTTCCATAGTTTGCTCATGCATCCGGAAATAAGAAAAGCTTACTTCCCCCCTTTTTTTAAATTCACACCTTCTAGAAGGTTTAGATGAATTCTTAAAAAACACGATTTTTTAGAAAATGTAATTTATTTCATAAATGGAATCAACAAACTATGCACATTCTACGTAATAACAACTTTCTATAGTTTGTGCATGCGTCCGGAAATAAGAAAAGCTTACTTCCGCCAGTTTTTTAAAACCACAGCTTCTAGAAGGTTTACATGATTTCTTAAAAAAGACGAGTTTTTAGAAAATGTGATTTATTTCATAAATGGAATCAACAGATTATGCACATTCTATGTAATAACGACTTTCTAAAGTTTGCGCATAAGTCCGGAAATATGAAAAGCTTACTTCCACCAGTTTTTTAAAATCACAGCTTCTACAAGGTTTACATGACTTCTTAAAAAACACGAGTTTTTAGAAAATGTGATTTATTTCATAAATGGAATGAACAAAGTATTCACATTCTACATCATAACGACTTTCTATAGTTTGCGCATGCGTCCGGAAATAAGAAAAGCTTAATTCCCCCCGTTTTTTAAAATCATAGCTTCTAGAAAGTTTACATGATTTCTTAAAAAACACGAGTTTTTAGGAAATCTGATTTATTTCATAAATGGAATCAACAAAGTATGCACATTCTATGTCATAACGAATTTCTATAGTTTCCGAATGCGCAAACTATGCACATTCTACGTGATAACGACTTTCTATAGTTTGCGCATGCGTCCGGAAATAAGAAAAGCTTACTTCCCCCCTTTTTTTAAATTCACAGCTTCTAGAAGGTTTAGATGAATTCTTAAAAAACACGATTTTTTAGAAAATGTAATTTATTTCATAAATGGAATCAACAAACTATGCACATTATACGTAATAACGACTTTCTATAGTTTGCGCATGCGTCTGGAAATAAGAAAAGCTTACTTCCGACAGTTTTTTAAAACCACAGCTTCTAGAAGGTTTACATGATTTCTTAAAAAACACGAGTTTTTAGAAAATGTGATTTATTTCATAAATGGAATCAACAGAGTATGCACATTCTATGTAATAACGACTTTCTACAGTTTGCGCATGCGTCCGGAAATAAGAAAAGCTTAATTCCCCCCGTTTTTTAAAATCACAGCTTCTAGAAGGTTTACATGATTTCTTAAAAAACAAGAGTTTTTAGAAAATGTGATTTATTTCATCAATGGAATCGACAAAGTATGCACATTCTATGTCATAACGAATTTCTATAGTTTGCGCATGCGCAAACTATGCACATTCTACGTGATAACGACTTTCTGTAGTTTGAACTTGCGTCCGGAAATAAGAAAAGCTTACTTCCCCCCTTTTTTTAAATTCACAGCGTCTAGAAGGTTTAGATGAATTCTTAAAAAACACGAGTTTTTAGAAAATGTAATTTATTTCATAAATGGAATCAACAAAGTATGCACATTCTACGTCATAACAACTTTCTATAGTTTGCGCATGCGTCCGGAAATAAGAAAAGCTTAATTCCCCCTGTTTTTTAAAATCACAGCTTCTAGAAGGTTTAGATGAATTCTTAAAAAACACGAGTTTTTAGAAAATGTGATTTATTTCATAAATGGAATCAACAAACTATGCACATTCTACATAATAACGACTTTCTATAGTTTGCGCATGCGTCCGGAAATAAGAAAAGCTTCCTTCCGCCAGTTTTTTAAAACCACAGCTTCTAGAAGGTTTACATGATTTCTTAAAAAACACGAGTTTTTAGAAAATGTGATTTATTTCATAAATGGAATCAACAAAGTATGCGCATTCTATGCCATAACGACTTTCTAAAGTTTGCGCATGCACAAACTATGCACATTCTACGTGATAACGACTTTCTATAGTTTGTGCGTGCGTCCGGAAATACGAAAAGCTTACTTCCCCCATTTTTTTAAATTCACAGCTTCTAGAAGGTTTAGATGAATTCTTAAAGAACATGAGTTTTGAGAAAATGTGATTTATTTCATAAATGGAATCAACAAAGTAGGCACATTCTACATCATAACGACTTTCTATAGTTTGAGCATGCGTCCAGAAATAAGAAAAGCTTAATTCCCCCCGTTTTTTAAAATCACAACTTCTAGAAGGTTTACATGATTTCTTAAAAAACACGAGTTTTTAGAAAATATGATTTATTTCATAAATGTAATCAACAAAGTATCCACATTCTATGTCATAACGACTTTCTATAGTTTGCACATGCGCAAACTATGCACATTCTACGTGATAACGACTTTCTATAGTTTGCGCATGCGTCCGGAAATAAGAAAAGCTTACTTCCCCCCTTTTTTTAAATTCACAGCTTCTAGAAGGTTTAGATGATTTCTTAAAAAGCACGAGTTTTTAGAAAATGTGATTTATTTCATAAATGCAATCAACAAACTATTCACATGATACGTAATAACGACTTTCTATAGTTTGGGCATGCGTCCGGAAATAAGAAAAGCTTACTTCCGCCAGTTTTTTAAAACCACGGCTTCTAGAATGTTTACATGATTTCTTACAAAACATGAGTTTTTAGAAAATGTGATTTATTTCATAAATGGAATCAACAAAGTATCCACATTCTACGTAGTAACAACTTTCTATAGTTTGCGCGTGCGTCCGGAAATAAGAAAAGCTTACTTCCGCCAGTTTTTTAAAATCACAGCTTCTAGAAGGTTTACATGATTTCTTAAAAAACACGAGTTTTTAGAAAATGTGATTTATTTCATAAATGGAATCAACAAAGTATCCACATTCTATGTCATAACGACTTTCTATAGTTTGCGCATGCGCAAACTATGCACATTCTACGTGATAACGACTTTCTATAGTTTGCGCATGCGTCCGGAAATAAGGAAAGCTTACTTCCCCCCCTTTTTTAAATTCACAGCTTCTAGAAGGTTTAGATGAATTCTTAAAAAACACGAGTTTTTAGAAAATTTGAGTTATTTCATCAATGGAATCAACAAAGTATGCACATTATATGTAATAACGACTTTCTATAGTTTCCGCATGCGTCCGGAAATAAGAAAAGCTTCCTTCCGCCAGTTTTTTAAAACCACAGCTTCCAGAAGGTTTACATGATTTCTTACAAAACACGAGTTTTTAGAAACTGTGATTTATTTCATAAATGGAATCAACAAAGTATGCACATTCTATGTAATCGCGACTTCATATAGTTTGCGCATGCGTCCGGAAATAAGAAAAGCTTCATTCCCCACGTTTTTTAAAATCACAGCTTCTAAAAGGTTTACATGATTTCTTAAAAAACACGAGTTTTTAGGAAATGTGATTTATTTCATAAATGGAATCAACAAAGTATGCACATTCTATGTCATAACGACTTTCTATAGTTTGTGCATGCGCAAACTATGCACATTCTACGTAATAACAACTTTGTATAGTTTGCGCATGCGTCCGGAAATAAGAAAAGCTTACTTCCCCCCTTTTTTTAAATTCACAGCTTCTAGAAGGTTTAGATGAATTCTTAAAAAACATGATTTTTTAGAAAATGTAATTTATTTCATAAATGGAATCAACAAGCTATGCACATTATACGTAATAACGACTTTCTATAGTTTTTGCATGCGTCTGGAAATAAGAAAAGCTTACTTCCGCCAGTTTTTTAAAACCACAGCTTCTAGAATGTTTACATGATTTCTTAAAAAACACGAGTTTTTAGAAAATGTGATTTATTTCATAAATGGAATCAACAGAGTATGCACATTCTATGTAATAACGACTTTCTAAAGTTTGAGCATGCGTACGGAAATATGAAAAGCTTACTTCCACCAGTTTTTTAAAATCACAGCTTCTAGAAGGTTTACATGGCTTCTTAAAAAACACGAGTTTTTAGAAAATGTGATTTATTTCATAAATGGAATCAACAAAGTATGCACATTCTACATAATAACGACTTTCTATAGTTTGCGCATGCGTCCGGAAATAAGAAAAGCTTAATTCCCCCCGTTTTTTAAAATCACAGCTTCTAGAAGGTTTACATGATTTCTTAAAAAACACGAGTTTTTAGGAAATCTGATTTATTTCATAAATGGAATCAACAAAGTATGCACATTCTATGTCATAACGACTTTCTATAGTTTTCGAATCCGCAAACTATGCACATTCTACGTGATAACGACTTTCTATAGTTTGTGCATGCGTTCGGAACTAAGAAAAGCTTACTTCCCCACTTTTTTTAAATTCACAGCTTCTAGAAGGTTTAGATGAATTCTTAAAAAACACGAGTTTTTAGAAAATGTGATTTATTTCATAAATGGAATCAACAAAGTATGCACATTCTACGTAGTAACGATTTTCTATAGTTTGCGCATGCGTCTGGAAATAAGAAAAGCTTACTTCCGCCAGTTTTTTAAAATCACAGCTTCTAGAAGGTTTACATGATTTCTTAAAAAACAAGAGTTTTTAGAAAATGTGATTTATTTCATAAATGGAATCAACAAAGTATGCACATTCTATGTCATAATGACTTTCTAAAGTTTGCGCATGCGTAAACTATGCACATTCTACGTGATAACGACTTTCTATAGTTTGCGCATGCGTCCGGAAATAAGAAAAGCTTACTTCCCCCCTTTTTCTAAATTCACAGCTTCTAGAAGGTTTAGATGAATCCTTAAAAAACATGATTTTTTAGAAAATGTGATTTATTTCATAAATGGAATCAACAAACTATGCACATTGTACGTAATAATGACTTTTTATAGTTTGCGCATGCGTCCGGAAATAAAAAAAGCTTACTTCCCCCCTTTTTTTAAATTCACAGCTTCTAGAAGGTTTAGATGAATTCTTAAAAAACACGAGTTTTTAGAAAATGTGATTTATTTCATAAATGGAATCAACAAACTATACACATTCTACGTAATAACGACTTTCTATAGTTTGCGCATACGTCCGGAAATAAGAAAAGCTTACTTCCGCCATTTTTAAAACCACAGCTTCTAGAAGGTTTACATGATTTCTTAAAAAACACAAGTTTTTAGAAAATGTGATTTATTTCATTAATGGAATCAACAAAGTATGCACATTCTATGCAATAACGACTTTATAAACTTTGCGTATGCGTCCGGAAATATGAAAAGCTTACTTCCGCCAGTTTTTTAAAATCACAGCTTCTAGAAGGTTTACATGATTTCTTAAAAAACACGAGTTTTTAGAAAATGTTATTTATTTCATAAATGGAATCAACAAAGTATGCACATTCTATGTCATAACGACTTTCTATAGTTTGCGCATGCGCAAACTATTCACATTCTACGTGATAACGACTTTCTATAGTTTGTGCATGCGTCCAGAGATAAGAAAAGCTTACTTCCCCCCTTTTTTTAAATTCACAGCTTCTAGAAGGTTTAGATGAATTCCTAAAAAACACGAGTTTTTAAAAAATGTGATTTATTTCATAAATGGAATCAACAAAGTATGCACATTCTTTGTCATAACGACTTTCTATAGTTTGCGCATGCGTCCGGAAATAAGAAAAGCTTAATTCCCCACCGTTTTTTAAAATCACAGCTTCTAGAAGGTTTACATGATTTCTTAAAAAACAAGAGTTTTTAGAAAATGTGATTTATTTCATAAATGGAATCAACAAAGTATGCACATTCTATGTCATAACGACTTTCTAAAGTTTGCGCATGCGCAAACTATGCACATTCTACGTGATAACGACTTTCTATATTTTGCGCATGCATCTGGAAATAAGAAAAGCTTACTTCCCCCCTTTTTTTAAATTCACAGCTTCTAGAAGGTTTAGATGAATTCTTAAAAAACACGAGTTTTTAGAAAATGTGATTTATTTCATAAATGGAATCAACAAACTATGCATATTCTACGTAATAACGACTTTTTATAGTTTGCGCATGCGTCCGGAAATAAGAAAAGCTTGCTTCCCCCCTTTTTTTAAATTCACAGCTTCTAGAAGGTTTAGATGAATTCTTAAAAAACACGAGTTTTTAGAAAATGTGATTTATTTCATAAATGGAATCAACAAACTATGCACATTCTATGTAATAACGACTTTCTATAGTTTGCGCATGCATCCGGTAATAAGAAAAGCTTCCTTCCGCCAGTTTTTTAAAACCACAGCTTCTAGAAGGTTTACATGATTTCTTAAAAAACATGAGTTTTTAAAAAATGTGATCTATTTCATAAATGGAATCAACAAAGTATGCACATTCTATGTAATAATGACATTCTAAAGTTTTTGCATGCGTCCGGAAATATGAAAAGCTTACTTCCGCCAGTTTTTTAAAATCACAGCTTCTAGAAGGTTTACATGATTTCTTAAAAAACACGAGTTTTTAGAAAATGTGATTCATTTCATAAATGGAATCAACAAAGTATGCACATTCTACGTCATAACAACTTTCTATAGTTTGCGCATCCGTCAGGAAATAAGAAAAGCTTAATATCCCCCGTTTTTTAAAATCACAGCTTCTAGAAGGCTTACATGATGTCTTAAAAAACACGAGTTTTTAGGAAATGTGATTTATTTCATAAATGGAATCAACAAAGTATGCACATTCTATGTCATAACGACTTTCTATAGTTTGCGCATTCGCAAACTATGCACATTCTAAGTAATAACAACTTTCTATAGTTTGCGCATGCGTCCGGAAATAAGAAAAGCTTACTTCCCCCCTTTTTTTAAATTCACAGCTTCTAGAAGGTTTAGATGAATTCTTAAAAAACACGACTTTTTAGAAAATGTGATTTATTTCATAAATGGAATCAACAAAGTGTGCACATTCTACGTAATAACAACTTTCTATAGTTTGCGCATACGTCCGGAAATAAGAAAAGCTTGATTCCCCCCGTTTTTTAAAATCACAGCTTCTAGAAGGTTTACATGATTTTCTAAAAAACACGAGTTTTTAGAAAATGTTATTTATTTCATAAATGGAATCAACAAAGTATGCATATTCTATGTCATAACGACTTTCTATAGTTTGCGCATGCGCAAACTATTCACATTCTACGTGATAACGACTTTCTATAGTTTGCGCATGCGTCCGGAAATAAGGAAAGCTTACTTCCCCCCTTTTTTTAAATTCACAGCTTCTAGAAGGTTTAGATGAATTCTTAAAAAATACGAGTTTTTAGAAAATGTGAGTTATTTCATCAATGGAATCAACAAACTATGCACATTCTACGTAATAACGACTTTCTATAGTTTGCGCATGCGTCCAGATATAAGAAAAGCTTCCTTCCGCCAGTTTTTTAAAACCACAACTTCTAGAAGGTTTACATGATTTCTTAAAAAACACGAGTTTTTAGATAATGTGATTTATTTCATAAATGGAATCAGCAAAGTATGCACATTCTATGTAATAACGACTTTCTAAAGTTTGCGCATGCGTCCGGAAATATGAAAAGCTTACTTCCGCCAGTTTTTTAAAATCACAGCTTCTAGAAGGTTTACATGACTTCTTAAAAAACACGAGTTTTTAGAAAATGTGATTTATTTCATAAATGGAATCAACAAAGTATGCACATTCTACATCATAACGACTTTCCATAGTTTGAGCATGCATCCAGAAATAAGAAAATCTTAATTCCCCATGTTTTTTAAAATCACAGCTTCTAGAAGGTTTACATGATTTCTTAAAAAACATGAGTTTTTACGAAATCTGATTTATTTCATAAATGGAATCAACAAAGTATGCACATTCTATGTCATAACGACTTTCTATAGTTTGTGCATGCGCAAACGATGCACATTCTAAGTGATAACGACTTTCTATAGTTTGTGCATGCGTCCGAAAATAAGAAAAGCTTACTTCCCCCCTTTTTTTAAATTCACAGCTTCTAGAAGGTTTAGATGAATTCTTAAAAAACACAAGTTTTAGAAAATGTGATTTATTTCATAAATGGACTCAACAAACTATGCACATTCTACGTAATAACGACTTTGTATAGTTTGCGCATGCATCCGGAAATAAGAAAAGCTTACTTCTGCCAGTTTTTTAAAACCACAGCTTCTAGAAGGTTTACATGATTTCTTAAAAAACATGAGTTTTTAGAAAATGTGATTTATTTCATAAATGGAATCAACAGAGTATGCACATTCTATGTCATAACGACTTTCTATAGTTTGAGCATGCGTCCGGAAATAAGAAAAGCTTAATTCCCCCCGTTTTTTAAAATCACAGCTTCTAGAAGGTTTACATGATTTCTTAAAAAACACGAATTTTTAGGAAATGTGATTTATTTCATAAATGGAATCAACAAAGTATGCACATTCTATGTCATAATGACTTTCTATATTTTGCGCATGCGCAAACTATGCACATTCTAAGTAATAACAACTTTGTATAGTTTGCGCATGCGTCCGGAAATAAGAAAAGCTTACTTCCCCCCTATTTTTAAATTCACAGGTTCTAGAAGATTTAGATCAATTCTTAAAAAACATGATTTTTTAGAAAATGTAATTTATTTCATAAAATCAAACCAACAAACTATGCACATTCTACGTAATAACGACTTTCTATAGTTTGCGCATGCGTCCAGAAATAAGAACATCTTACTTCCGCCAGTTTTTTAAAACCACGTCTTCTAGAAGGTTTACATGATTTCTTAAAAAACACGAGTTTTTAGAAAATGTGATTTATTTCATAAATGGAATCAACAGAGTATGCACATTCTATGTAATAACGACTTTCTAAAGTTTGCGCATGCGTCCGGAAATATGAAAAACTTAATTCCACCAGTTTTTTAAAATCACAGCTTCTAGAAGGTTTACATGACTTCTTAAAAAACATGAGTTTTTAGAAAATGTGATTTATTTCATAAATGGAATCAAAAAAGTATGCACATTCTACATCATAACGACTTTCCATAGTTTGAGCATGCGTCTAGAAATAAGAAAAGCTTAATTCCCCCCGTTTTTTAAAATCACAGCTTCTAGAAGGTTTACATGATTTCTTAAAAAACACGAGTTTTTAGGAAATCTGATTTATTTCATAAATGGAATCAACAAAGTATGCACATTCTATGTGATAACGACTTTCTATAGTTTGCGAATGCGCAAACTATCCACATTCCACGTGATAACAATTTTCTATAGTTTGCGCATGCGTTCGGAAATAAGAAGAGCTTACTTCCCCACTTTTTTTAAATTCACAGCTTCTAGAAGGTTTAGATGAATTCTTAAAAAACACGAGTTTTTAGAAAATGTGATTTATTTCATAAATGGAATCAACAAAGTATGCACATTCTACGTAGTAACGATTTTCTATAGTTTGCGCATGCGTCCGGAAATAAGAAAAGCTTACTTCCGCCAGTTTTTTAAAATCACAGCTTCTAGAAGGTTTACATGATTTCTTAAAAAACAAGAGTTTTTAGAAAATGTGATTTATTTCATAAATGGAATCAACAAAGTATGCACATTCTATGTCATAACGACTTTCTAAAGTTTGCGCATGCGCAAACTATGCACATTCTACGTGATAACGACTTTCTATAGTTTGCGCATGCGTCCAAAAATAAGAAAAGCTTACTTCCCCCCTTTTTTTAAATTCACAGCTTCTAGAAGGTTTAGATGAATTCTTAAAAAACACGAGTTTTTAGAAAATGTGATTTATTTCATAAATGGAATCAACAAGCTATGCACATTCTACGTAATAACGACTTTTTATAGTTTGCGCATGCGTCCGGAAATAAGAAAAGCTTACTTCCCCCCTTATTTTAAATTCACAGCTTCTAGAAGGTTTAGATGAATTCTTAAAAAACACGAGTTTTTAGAAAATGTGATTTATTTCATAAATGGAATCAACAAATTATGCACATTCTAGGTAATAACGACTTTCTATAGTTTGCGCATGCGTCCGGAAATAAGAAAAGCTTCCTTCCGCCAGTTTTTTAAAACCACGGCTTCTAGAAGGTTTACATGATTTCTTAAAAAACATGAGTTTTTAGAAAATGTGATTTATTTCATAAATGGAATCAACAAAGTATGCACATTCTATGTAATAACGACTTTCTAAGGTTTGTGCATGTGTCCGGAAATATGAAAAGCTTACTTCCGCCAGTTTTTTAAAATCACAGCTTCTAGAAGGTTTACATGATTTCTTAAAAAGCACGAGTTTTTAGAAAATGTGATTTATTTAATAAATGGAATCAACAAATTATGCACATTCTATGTCATACAACTTTCTATAGTTTGCACATCCGTCCTAAAATAAGAAAAACTTAATATCCCCCGTTTTTTAAAATCACAGCTTCTAGAAGGTTTACATGATGTCTTAAAAAACAGGAGTTTGTAGGAAATGTGATTTATTTCATAAATGGAATCAACAAAGTATGCACATTCTATGTCATAACGACTTTCTATAGTTTTCGCATGTGCAAACTATGCACATTCTACGTAATAACAACTTTGTATAGTTTGCGCATGCGTCCGGAAATAAGAAAAGCTTACTTCCCCCCTTTATTTAAATTCACAGCTTCTAGAAGGTTTAGATGAATTCTTAAAAAACACGATTTTTTAGAAAATGTAATTTATTTCATAAATGTTATCAACAAACTATGCACATTCTACGTAATAACCACTTTCTATAGTTTGCGCATGCGTCCGGAAATAAGAAAACCTTACTTCCGCCAGTTTTTTAAATCCACGGCTTCTAGAAGGTTTACATGATTTCTTAAAAAACACGAGTTTTTAGAAAATGTGATTTATTTCATAAATGGAATCAATAGAGTATGCACATTCTATGTAATAACGACTTTCTAAAGTTTGCGCATGCGTCCGGAAATATGAAAAGCTTACTTCCACCAGTTTTTTAAAATCACAGCTTTTAGAAGGTTTACATGACTTCTTAAAAAACACGAGTTTTTAGAAAATGTGATTTATTTCATAAATGGAATCAACAAAGTATGCACATTCTACATCATAACGACTTTCCATAGTTTGAGCATGCGTCCAGAAATAAGAAAAGCTTAATTCCCCTCGTTTTTTAAAATCACAACTTCTAGAAGGTTTACATGATTTCTTAAAAAACACGAGTTTTTAGGAAATCTGATTTATTTCATAAATGGAATCAACAAAGATTGCACATTCTATGTCATAACGACTTTCTATAGTTTGCGAATGCGCAAACTATGCACATTCTACGTGATAACGATTTTCTATAGTTTGCTCATGCGTTCGGAAATAAGAAAAGCTTACTTCCCCACTTTTTTTAAATTCACAGCTTCTAGAAGGTTTAGATGAATTCTTAAAAAACACGAGTTTTTAGAAAATGTGATTTATTTCATAAATGGAATCAACAAAGTATGCACATTCTATGTAGTAACGATTTTCTATAGTTTTCGCATGCGTCCGGAAATAAGAAAAGCTTACTTCCGCCAGTTTTTTAAAATCACAGCTTCTAGAAGGTTTACATGATGTCTTAAAAAACACGAGTTTTTAGGAAATGTGATTTATTTCATAAATGGAATCAACAAAGTATGCACATTCTATGTCATAACGACTTTCTATAGTTTGCGCCTGTGCAAACTATGCACATTCCACGTAATAACAACTTTCTATAGTTTGCGCATTCTTCTGGAAATAAGAAAAGCTTACTTCCCCCCTTTTTTTAAATTCACAGCTTCTAGAAGGTTTAGATGAATTCTTAAAAAACACGAGTTTTTAGAAAATGTGAGTTATTTCATAAATGGAATCAACAAAGTATGCACATTCTACGTCATAACAACTTTCTATAGTTTGCGCATGCGTCCGGAAATAAGAAAAGCTTAATTCCCCCCGTTTTTTAAAATCACAGCTTCTACAAGGTTTACATGATTTCTTAAAAAACACGAGTTTTTAGAACATGTGATTTATTTCATAAATGGAATCAACAAAGTATGCACATTCTATGTCATAACGGATTTCTAAAGTTTGCGCATGCGCAAACTATGCATATTCTACGTGATAACGACTTTCTATAGTATGCGCATCCGTCTGGAAATAAGAAAAGCTTACTTCCCCCCTTTTTTTAAATTCACAGCTTCTAGAAGGTTTAGATGAATTCTTAAAAAACACGAGTTTTTAGAAAATGTGATTTATTTCATAAATGGAATCAACAAACTATGCACATTCTACGTAATAGCGACTTTTTATAGTTTGCGCATGCGTCCGGAAATAAGAAAAGCTTACTTTCCCCCTTTTTTTAAATTCACAGCTTCTAGAAGGTTTAGATGAATTCTTAAAAAACACGAGTTTTTAGAAAATGTGATTTATTTCATAAATGGAATCAACAAATTATGCACATTCTACGTAATAACGACTTTCTATAGTTTGTGCATTCGTCCGGAAATAAGAAAAGCTTCATTCCGCCAGTTTTTTAAAACCACAGCTTCTAGAAGGTTTACATGATTTCTTTAAAAACACGAGTTTTTAGAAAATGTGATTTATTTCATAAATGGAATCAACAAAGTATGCACATTCTATGTAATAACGACTTTCTAAAGTTTGTGCATGTGTCCGGAAATATGAAAAGGTTACTTCCGCCAGTTTTTTAAAATCACAGCTTCTAGAAGGTTTACGTGATTTCTTAAAAAACACGAGTTTTCAGAAAATGTGATTTATTTCATAAATGGAATCAAAAAAGTATGCACATTCTACGTCATAACAACTTTCTATATTTTGCGCATCCGTCCGGAAATAAGAAAAGCTTAATATCCCCCGTTTTTTAAAATCACAGCTTCTAGAAGGTTTACATGATGTCTTAAAAAACACGAGTTTTTAGGAAATGTGATTTATTTCATAAATGGAATCAACAAAGTATGCACATTCTATGTCATAACGAATTTCTATAGTTTGCGAATGCGCAAGCTATGCACATTCTACGTGATAACGATTTTCTATAGTTTGCGCATGCGTTCGGAAATAAGAAAAGCTTACTTCCCCACTTTTTTTAAATTCACAGCTTCTAGAAGGTTTAGATGAATTCTTAAAAAACACGAGTTTTTAGAAAATGTGATTTATTTCATAAATGGAATCAACAAAGTATGCACATTCTATGTAGTAACGATTTTCTATAGTTTGCGCATGCGTCTGGAAATAAGAAAAGCTTACTTCCGCCAGTTTTTTAAAATCACAGCTTCTAGAAGGTTTACATGATGTCTTAAAAAACACGAGTTTTTAGGAAATGTGATTTATTTTATAAATGGAATCAACAAAGTATGCACATTCTATGTTATAACGACTTTCTATAGTTCTCGCATGTGCAAACTATGCACATCCTACGTAATAACAACTTTGTATAGTTTGCGCATGCGTCCGGAAATAAGAAAAGCTTACTTCCCCCCTTTTTTTAAATTCACAGCTTCTAGAAGGTTTAGATGAATTCTTAAAAAACACGAGTTTTTAGAAAATGTGATTTATTTCATAAATGGAATCAACAAAGTATGCACATTCTACGTCGTAACAACTTTCTATAGTTTGCGCATGCGTTCGGAAATAAGAAAAGCTTAATTCCCCCAGTTTTTTAAAATCACAGCTTCTACAAGGTTTACATGATTTCTTAAAAAACACGAGTTTTTAGGACATGTGATTTATTTCATAAATGGAATCAACAAAGTATGCACATTCTATGTTATAACGACTTTCTATAGTTGGCGCATGTGCAAACTATGCACATTCTACGTGATAACGACTTTCTATAGTTTGCGTATGCGTCCGAAAATAAGGAAAGCTTACTTCCCCCCTTTTTTTAAATTCACAGCTTCTAGAAGGTTTAGATGAATTCTTAAAAAACACGAGTTTTTAGGAAATGTGAGTTATTTCATCAATGGAATCAACAAACTATGCACATTCTACGTAATAACGACTTTCTATAGTTTGCGCATGCATCCAGATATAATAAAAGCTTCCTTCCGCCAGTTTTTTAAAACCACAGCTTCTAGAAGGTTTACATGATTTCTTAAAAAACACGAGTTTTTAGATAATGTGATTTATTTCATAAATGGAATCAACAGAGTATGTGTTGAATATTGTAACTTCTAAGAATATTATATTTGTATATTATTTATTCCGGAGATCTTCCATACCTCCGATGTGATTATACTATGAATCCGGAGATGTTTATTCCTCCGAATTGGTTGTGGTAACTAGGGTTATTAGACCCACCATGTGGGGGTCAGCCCAGTCAGTTATAATAGGGTATATAACCTAATGGTTAAATACGAGCCTAGATGTACTTGTGTAAAATACATGTCAGTGTAGTGTATAAATAGAGGAGGTATGTTCCTCATTTGACACACACACACACTTGAGAGAGGCGCACTTATGGAGGAGAAGTCTGCTATGGTGGAGAAGGAGATCATGTCTTTGGTTTGCATCTTTGTATATGCTGGTCATCTATATTGAGGAAGCTTTACTGGGTTTTCTACCCCATGAGGGTTTCCCAGGATAAATCTGTGTCTCTTGTGTTTATGCTATGCTTGTTGTTTCTTCAGTGATCCTGTATATGCTATTATTGTGAAATGGAATGTAATGCTGCTATTTTCGATCTTAGCATATTAAATTTTAACATGGTATCAGAGCTAACCTGAAGGAAGACAAGGTATGGCACTTACGACACTTGCTTTACTTACGACAATTTGAAGGTTAGGGTTTTACATAGCAAAAAAAACCAGTCATCGTGGATCTTTCGCTATAAATCCATTTCTGAGAAGTTTCAGGGTTTGAAAAGTTTACAGGTCGAAGATAACATCCCCAGGTACCTTGTTTCCAAAGGGTACCCTCAGATTCGTTGTACTTTATAAGTTATGATCAGTACAAGTTAGGGTTACTGCCTCTTCCAGATCTCAGTCAAAATCAGGTCACCTTGGCAAAAAGGTCATAACTTGGGCTAGGAAGCTCCAAATGAAATTTTGTAAAAAGTGACAGGTAGTACACAGACTGTATTATCTCAGAAAACCTTTTCAAAGGCCGAAGGTGAGCCAGTGACACGTGGCATGCCGTACAAGTTTGCTATCCTGTTTTATCCCATAAACAGGTCATGTTGCGACACTTGGCATAACTCTCTCTCAGAGAGTCCAATTGAGGTCAGACCTATCAATATGGAAAGATAACAGGGCGAGCTATCTCAGGAAAAGTTTTCAGAGGCTGAAGTTCAAACAGTGACACGTGGAACTCCGTACAAGTTCGCTCTCTTGTTTTATCCCATAAACAGGTCACGTTGCGACACTTGGCATAACTCTCTCTCAGAAAATCCAATTGAGGTCAGACCTATCAGGATGGAAAGATGACAGGTCAGGATACTGCCGAAAACGTTTTCAGACCCTGTGGAAAAGAAATTTCAGAGTTATAGCAGAAACAATCAGGTGCATATTTTTGTCAAAATAGAATTATTTTTGGAGCACCTTTATTCATGGCTTCCGGAATTTAGGGTTTCGGAGAAAGTTAGAATTTTTGGAATCGGAGTCCACGGCTGAATGCTACTCAGGAAAATTGAAATTTAGAGACCAAGATCGAATTTTTTGGTTGGGTAGAAGACCGGGCTTCATCAAACCCTAGTTCGGGTTCCTGTCCAGAAGATCCAGAAGTTTCGAAGGCAATTTTGAGGGGTCAAATTTTGGAGATTTCAAAATTGAAGAATGCTAGGTTGATCAGCTCAGCAAGACACATTCTTCCATCCATTCAGAAGTGTGAAAGTCAAAGATTGAATTTTTAGGGTTTCTCTAGCAAACCCTAATCAAGCTCCAGATCAAGTTTCAGGGGGAGTTGAGGCTAAGGCCTTACATAAGAAGACTACAAAAGGTCTCGACAAGTATGACTTAAGGAGGTTCAGGTATGCCTTGAAATATGATTCTTGATTAAGTTCATAATGTGTTTGTCTTCATGTTATTTATTATTACAATCTTGATTAATTGTCTTATCACCCTAGTAACAATATGAATGCATGTGAATGATCGAAGACATTCATTGATTAGGGCTATATGATTGTACTTATGCATTATGGTGTTGTGTAAGGTTGATGTTGTCTGCTAACAAGACACAGGTACATCACAAAAGACAAATCAAGTTCCATGACCATGACAACATGAAGACAAAGAATCATGAGGTATGTATGACTTTGTTACATTATGTTTAACCTACGAGACATGCAGGTTCTAGCTAAGGATCTCTAAATCATTGAAGAGATTGTTTAGGTATGTTGTACATAACTAAGCAGGTATACTAATCCAGGTATGTTTTCCTATGTCAAAATAGAATCTTACCTTGTGTAAGTATACTTGGTATGATTGGTTAGTAATCAAGGGTTTATGCATACTAGATCAAACAAGAATATGCATGAGTAAAAGAAGACTTCCTTGAAACCCTGAATACTAATGATCATGACTGTACATATTCAAGATTATTTAGAATTAGAATGTTTTGATAATATTGAGAATATACTAATGAATGTATGTTTGTGTATGAGATCATGAGGATGACACTAGTGTACACTTGAGCATGCACAATGGTACAGAATGAATAGAAGTTCAGAAGACATACAGAAGATCAAGCGGGAGACAACCACACAAACATAAAATATAAGTATTTGAGTTGTTATTAGAAATAGTAAATGATATTGCTTGTATGCATATTTGTATTCCTAGGATATATCATGCTGAGTGTAAACATTCATAAAGCATTGAACAGTATACTACTAATATGCATATGATTGGTAAATTGGACCAACATTCCATTGTTGCTTGTCTAGAATGAAACCTCTTTGCTGACATACTGAGAGCTGTGCACACTCTCGATAGTATGTTCTAGTAGAGATGGAAGGCATCTAGATAGCCATTGTATGCATACAGGATATGGGAAAGTGTTGTGCCAAAGTATTGGTCAAAATAGTTGCATAACTATGTAAATGATATCTGTATGCATAATAGGTTATCATGTCAATATGATTTGATGATTATGAAGTATTACTAATCATGTACTTAATTTTGATTTGTAGGAAAGATCATGATGAATGATGAACTCTGAACAAGCGATGGATGTTCAACAAAAGATTTACAAATCAAACACACTATAGAAAGCTTGTGGTTAAGAGATTCTCTTAGAAAGAGGAAGAGAATCATGATGAGATGTTTTGCTCCAAGGGACTAGATAAGACCATTCTCTTAATAATGTAATCAGGTTCTGTATGGGTTCCCAGGATTGGTAGTCAATTGATGAGCTTAATGATCATCATGGGTGATGTGGATCTCAACCTTTTCTACAAGGTTGAATATGGGTTCTATACACATATGACATGGGTGCAAGAAGGAACTCACCACAGAGTTCGAATGATTTTGAGGCTCATATTAGTAGACCCATATGACGAGAGATGGCACAGATAGATATGCAGAAGATCACTCAATGCTAAGTGTGAATAATGGACAATTGACAGCTTCATGACAAAGCTTGGGCTTTACCAGAAATAAAACTGTTCCTAACCTTTACCTTAAGGTTGTGGATGATGAACCTATCATACCATTATTGTATGACTATGATCTCTTTCTGACAAGGAATGAGAAACAGGTCATGAAAATGGCTGCATAAATGAAAATGAAAGATCTCGGATTAATGCACTACTTCTTAGGTCTAGAAGTATGGCAAGATCCAAAAGGAATCTTTTAAATCAAGGTAAGTATGTTGTGAAGTTTCTAAAAAAGATTTGATATGTTGGAGTATAAAGCCATGGCCACTCCCATGGACTCCAACTTGAAGTTGTTAGTTAATGACTCATCGTATTTAGTGGACCTAACCCTATATAGACAAATCATTGGGTCATTGATGTATTTAACAAATACTAGGCCAGATATATGCTTTGTTGTAAATACCCTAAGTCAGTATCTAGTAGAACCTAGAAAGGTTCACTTAATAGCTACAAAGCATGTAGTGAGGTACCTAAAAGGTACATTAGATTTTTGGTCTATGTTATCTTGGAGGTCATGAACTCCGTTTACATGGTTACTCAGATTTTGATTGGGCAGGAAGTGTCTCACACAGAAAGAGTACATCAGGTGGATGTTATAGTCTTGAATCTGCCATGATCTCATGGTTCAGCAAGAAACATTCTAGAGTGGCTCTCAGTACTGCTGAAGTAGAATATATGGCTGTCTGCTCTGCCAACTGTGAAGCAGTATGGCTTCAGAAGCTTTTATATGGAGTGTTTGACTTAGAAATGGATCCCACTGTGATTATGTGTGATAATCAAAGCTGCATTAAGATGACTGAAAATCCTGTGTTCCATGATAAGTCAAAACACATTGAGATCTGTTACTTCTATATACGAGACATGGTGCAGAGAGGAGCTATCAAGCTCGAGTATATAAGCATTGAGGATCAGATTGCCGATATCCTGACTAAACATTTGTCTCGAGTAAAGTTTGAATACTTCCGAGACAAGCTTGGTATAGTCCAGAAGGACCCTCCTCGAAAGGGGGAGTAGTATAGTATTTGATAACAATTATGTCCCTTAAATTTTATTTTGTTGTACTTAGCTACTTACAATTATTTAGATTTAGAACTCCTATATATCTTTTATTTTAGATGTATACATGTTTTGATGTGATGTATACATGTTTTGATGTTAGATGTATTAGTGAGAATACATGCTAGATGTATACATGTTTTGAGGTGATGTATACATGCTTTGATGTTAGATGTATTAGTGAGAATACATGCTAGATGTATACATGTTTTGATTAGTAATGTATACATGTTTTGATGTGATACATGCTCTTGGACATTTGTACCTGTATGGATGTGAATACAGATGAGGATTGGATCATCCTTGAACTTAAGTTCTAAAGTGAGCCGTAGATGTGAGGTCTCCGAGAATGAAGTCCTTAGTGGACAGTTGAGGGGATTGGATCATCCCTGGACTTTCAGTCCTAAAGAGAGCCGTAGACGTGAGGTCTCCGAAAATGAAGTCCTTAGTGGACAGTTGAGGGGATTGGATCATCCCTGGACTTTCAGTCCTAAAGAGAGCCGTAGACGTGAGGTCTCCGAGAATGAATTCCTTGGTGGACTTGAGGGGATTGGATCATCCCTGGACTTTCAGTCCTAAAGAGAGCCGTAGATGTGAGGTCTCCGAGAATGAAGTCATTGGTGGACTTGAGGGGATTGGATCATCCCTGGACTTTCAGTCCTAAAGAGAGCCGTAGACGTGAGGTCTCCGAGAATGAAGTCCTTGGTGGACTTGAGGGGATTGGATCATCCCTGGACTTTTGGTCCTAAAGAGAGCCGTAGACGTGAGGTCTCCGAGAATGAAGTCCTTGGTGGACTTGAGGGGATTGGATCATCCCTGGACTTTCCGTCCTAAAGAGAGCCGTAGACGTGAGGTCTCCGAGAATGAATTCCTTGGTGGACTTGAGGGGATTGGATCATCCCTGGACTTTCAGTCCTAAAGAGAGCCGTAGACGTGAGGTCTCCGAGAATGAAGTCCTTGGTGGACTTGAGAGGATTGGATCATCCTTGAACTCAAGTTCTAAAGTGAGCCGTAGACAGGTGTCTCCGAGAATAGAGGATAGGACTGCATCGTCCCTGGACCTTGGTTCAAAATGCACGTGATTAGATTAATCATCCTTAGACAGTAAATCCAAGAAGGATAGTCTTAAATGTGATTGTGATTGGATTAATCATCCTTAGACAGTAAATCCAGGAAGGATAGTCTTAAATGCGATTATGGTTGGATTAATCATCCTTAGACAGTAAATCCATGAAGGATAGTCTTAAATGCGATTGTGGTTGGATTAATCATCCTTAGACAGTAAATCCAGGAAGGATAGTCTTAAATGCGATTGTGGTTGGATTAATCATCCTTAGACAGTAAATCCAGGAAGGATAGTCTTAAATGCGATTGTGGTTGGATTAATCATCCTTAGACAGTAAATCCAGGAAGGATAGTCTTAAATGCGATTGTGGTTGGATTAATCATCCTTAGACAGTAAATCCAGGAAGGATAGTCTTAAATGCGATTGTGGTTGGATTAATCATCCTTAGACAGTAAATCCAGGAAGGATAGTCTTAAATGCGATTGTGGTTGGATTGATCATCCTTAGACAGTAAATCCAGTAATTCCGAAAGGAAGGATAGTCTTAAATATGATTGTGGTTGGACTAATCATCCTTAGACAGTAAATCCAGTAATTCTGAAAGGAAGGATAGTCTTAAATATGATTGTGGTTGGACTAATCATCCTTAGACAGTAAATCTAGTAATTCCGAAAGGAAGGATAGTCTTAAATATGATTATGATGAGATTGATCCAGTAATTCTGAAAGGAAGGATCATGTATATAGATGACGATGCTGATGATGGTGTGATGACGATGCTACTAATCGTGTGATGAAGATGTTGCTGATCGTGTGATGATGATGCTGATGATCGTGTGATGACGATGCTGCTGATCGTGTGATGACGATGCTGCTAATCGTGATATGACGATGCTGATGATCGTGTGATGACGATGCTAATGATCGTGTGATGACGATGCTGATGATCGTGTGATGATGATGCTGATGATCGTGTGATGACAATGCTGCTAATCGTGTGATGATGATGCTGTTGATCGTGAGATGACGATGCTGATGATCATGTGATGACGATGCTGATGATCGTGAGATGACGATGCTGATGATCGTGTAATGACGATGCTGATGATCGTGTAATGACGATGCTGATGATCGTATGATGACGATGATGCTGATCGTGATGGTCTAGATGACGATGTTGATGATCGTGAGGATCCAGACGTTGATGTTGCTATAGTTGTTCGAGTGCTGCAGAAGATAAAGACTTAGTACTGAAGATGTTGATGTTCCAGTAACTGGTTGAGTTACTGATGATGTTAAGAAAGCTTCCAATGATTTATAGATGTATCATGTATGATGTATGACTCGTTGCTCCTGCAGATGTTGTTATAATATCCTTCTCGTTAAGGGGGAGTGTTGAATATTGTAACTTCTAAGAATATTATATTTGTATATTATTTATTCCGGAGATGTTCCATACCTCCGATGTGATTATACTATGAATCCGGAGATGTTTATTCCTCCAAATTGGTTGTGGTAACTAGGGTTATTAGACCCACCATGTGGGGGTCGGCCCAGTCAGTTATAATAGGGTATTTAACCTAATGGTTAAATACGAGCCTACATGTACTTGTGTAAAATACATGTCAGTGTAGTGTATAAATAGAGGAGGTATGTTCCTCATTTGACACACACACACACTTGAGAGAGGCGCACTTATGGAGGAGAGGTCTGCTACGGTGGAGAAGGAGATCATGTCTTTGGTTTGCATCTTTGTATATTGCTGGTCATCTATATTGAGGAAGCTTTACTGGGTTTTCTACCCCATGAGGGTTTCCCAGGATAAATCTGTGTCTCTTTTGTTTATGCTATGCTTGTTGTTTCTTCAGTGATCCTGTATATGCTATTATTGTGAAATGGAATGTAATGCTGCTATTTTCTATCTTAGCATATTAAATTTTAACAGTATGCACATTATATGTAATAACGACTTTCTAAAGTTTGTGCATGCGTTCGGAAATATGAAAAGCTTACTTCCGCCAGTTTTTTAAAATCACAGCTTCTAGAAGGTTTACATGACTTCTTAAAAAACACGAGTTTTTAGAAAAAGTGATTTATTTCATAAATGGAATAAACAAAGTATGCACATTCTACATCATAACGACTTTCTATAGTTTGAGCATGCGTCCACAAATAAGAAAAGCATAATTCCCCCCGTTTTTTAAAATCACAGCTTCTAGAAGGTTTACATGATTTCTTAAAAAACACGGGTTTTTAGGAAATCTGATTTATTTCATAAATGGAATCAAGAAAGTATGCACATTCTATGTCATAACGACTTTCTATAGTTTGCGCATGCAGAAACTATAAACATTCTACGTGATAACGAATTTCTATAGTTTGCGCATGCGTTCAGAAATAAGAAAAGCTTACTTACACCCTTTTTTTAAATTCACTGCTTCTAGAAGGTTTAGATGAATTCTTAAAAAACACGAGTTTTTAGAAAATGTGACTTATTTCATAAATGGAATCAACAAACTATGCACATTCTACGTAGTAACAATTTTCTATAGTTTGCGCATGCGTCCAAAAATAAGAAAAGCTTACTTCCACCAGTTTTTTAAAATCACAGCTTCTAGAAGGTTTACATGATTTCTTAAAAAACAAGAGTTTTTAGAAAATGTGATTTATTTCATAAATGGAATCAACAAAGTATGCACATTCTATGCCATAATGACTTTCTAAAGTTTGCGCATGCGCAAACTATGCACATTATACGTGATAACGACTTTCTATAGTTTGCGCATGCTTCCGGAAATAAGAAAAGCTTACTTCCCCCCTTTTTTTAAATTCACAGCTTCTAGAAGGTTTAGATGAATTCTTAAAAAACACGATTTTTTAGAAAATGTGATTTATTTCATAAATGGAATCAACAAACTATGCACATTCTACGTAATAACGACTTTTTATAGTTTGCGCATGCGTCCGGAAATAAGAAAAGCTTACTTCCCCCCCTTTTTTAAATTCACAGCTTCTAGAAGGTTTAGATGAATTCTTAAAAAACACGAGTTTTTAGAAAATGTGATTTATTTCATAAATGGAATCAACAAATTATGCACATTCTACGTAATAACGACTTTCTATAGTTTGCGCATGTGTCCGGAAATATGAAAAGCTTACTTCCGCCAGTTTTTTAAAATCACAGCTTCTAGAAGGTTTACGTGATTTCTTAAAAAACACGAGTTTTTATAAAATGTGATTTATTTCATAAATGGAATCAACAAAGTTTGCACATTCTACGTCATAAAAAATTTCTATAGTTTGCGCATCCGTCCGGAAATAAGAAAAGCTTAATATCGCCCGTTTTTTAAAATCACAACTTCTAGAAGGTTTACATGATGACTTAAAAAACACGAGTTTTTAGGAAATGTGATTTATTTCATAAATGGAATCAACAAAGTATGCACATTCTATGTACTAACGACTTTCTATGGTTTGCGAATGCGTCCGGAAATAAGAAAAGCTTACTTCCGCCAATTTTTTAAAATCACAGCTTCTAGAAGGTTTACATGATTTCTTAAAAAACATGAGCTTTAGAAAATGTGATTTATTTCATAAATGGAATCAACAAAGTATGCGCATTCTATGTCATAACGACTTTGTAAAGTTTGCGCATGCACAAACTATGCAAATTCTACGTGATAACGACTTTCTATAGTTTGCGCATGCGTCCGGAAATAAGAAAAGCTTACTTCCCCCCTTTTTTTAAATTCACAGCTTCTAGAAGGTTTAGATGAATTCTTAAAAAACACGAGTTTTTAGAAAATGTGATTTATTTCATAAATAGAATCAACAAAGTATGCACATTCTACATCATAACGACTTTCTATAGTTTGAGCATGCGTCCAGAAATAAGAAAAGCTTAATTCCCCCCGTTTCTTAAAATGACAGCTTCTAGAAGGTTTACATGATTTCTTAAAAAACACGAGTTTTTAGAAAATATGATTTATTTCATAAATGGAATCAACAAAGTATGCACATTCTATGTCATAACGAGTTTCTATAGTTTGCGCATGCGCAAACTATGCACATTCTATGTGATAACGACTTTCTATATTTTGCGCATGCGTCCGGAAATAAGAAAAGCTTACTTCCCCCGTTTTTTTAAATTCACAGCTTCTAGAAGGTTTAGATGAATTCTTAAAAAACACGAGTTTTTAGAAAATGTGATTTATTTCATCAATGGAATCAACAAACTATGCACATTATACGTAATAACGACTTTCTATAGTTTGCGCATGCGTCCGGAAGTAAGAAAAGCTTACCTCTGCCAGTTTTTTAAAACCACAGCTTCTAGAAGGTTTACATGATTTCTTACAAAACATGAGTTTGTAGAAAATGTGATTTATTTCATAAATGGAATCAACAAAGTATGCACATTCTACGTAGTAACGAATTTCTATAGTTTGCGCATGCGTCCGGAAATAAGAAAAGCTTACTTCCGCCAGTTTTTTAAAATCACAGCTTCTAGAAGGTTTACATGATTTCTTAAAAAACACGAGTTTTTAGAAAATGTGATTTATTTCATAAATGGAATCAACAAAGTATGCACATTCTACGTCATAACAACTTTCTATAGTTTGCGCATCTGTGCGGAAATAAGAAAAGCTTCATTCCCCACGTTTTTTAAAATCACAGCTTCTAGAAGGTTTACATGATTTCTTAAAAAACATGAATTTTTAGGAAATGTGATTTATTTCATAAATGGAATCAACAAAGTATGCACATTCTATGTCATAACGACTTTCTATAGTTTGCGCATGCACAAACTATGCACATTCTACGTAAAAACAACTTTCGATACTTTGCGCATGCGTCCGGAAATAAGAAAAGCTTACTTCCGCCCTTTTTTTAAATTAACAAGTTCTAGAAGGTTTAGATAAATTCTTAAAAAACACGAGTTTTTAGAAAATATCATTTATTTCATAAATGGAATCAACAAAGTATGCAAATTCCACGTCATAACAACTTTCTATACTTTGCGCATGCATCCGAAAATAAGGAAAGCTTACTTCGCCCCTTTTTTTAAATTCATAGCTTCTAGAAGGTTTAGATGAATTCTTAAAAAACACGAGTTTTTAGGAAATGTGAGTTATTTCATCAATGGAATCAACAAACTATGCACATTCTGCATAATAACGACTTTCTATAGTTTGCGCATGCGTCCAGATATAAGAAAAGCTTCCTTCCGCCAGTTTTTTAAAACCACGGCTTCTAGAAGGTTTACATGATTTCTTAAAAAACATGAGTTTTTAGATAATGTGATTTATTTCATAAATGGAATGAACAGAGTATGCACATTCTATGTAATAACGACTTTCTAAAGTTCGCGCATGCGTCTGGAAATATGAAAAGCATACTCCCGCCAGTTTTTTAAAATCACAGCTTCTAGAAGGTTTACATGACTTCTTAAAAAACACGAGTTTTTAGAAAATGTGATTTATTTTATAAATGGAATCAACAAAGTATGCACATTCTACATCATAACGAATTTCTATAGTTTGAGCATGCGTCCACAAATAAGAAAAGCGTAATTCCCCCCGTTTTTTAAAATCACAGCTTCTAGAAGGTTTACATGATTTCTTAAAAAACACGGGTTTTTAGGAAATCTGATTTATTTCATAAATGGAATCAAGAAAGTATGCAAATTCTATGTGATAACGACTTTCTATAGTTTGCGCATGCGCAAACTATGGACATTCTACGTGATAACGAATTTCTATAGTTTGCGCATGCGTTCGGAAATAAGAAAAGCTTACTTACACCCTTTTTTTAAATTCACTGCTTCTAGAAGGTTTAGATGAATTCTTAAAAAACACGAGTTTTTAGAAAATGTGATTTATTTCATAAATGGAATCAACAAAGTATGCACATTCTACGTAGTAACGATTTTCTATAGTTTGCGCATGCGTCCGGAAATAAGAAAAGCTTACTTCCGCCAGTTTTTTAAAATCACAGCTTCTAGAAGGTTTACATGATTTCTTAAAAAACAAGAGTTTTTAGAAAATGTGATTTATTTCATAAATGGAATCAACAAAGTATGCACATTCTATGTCATAACGACTTTCTAAAGTTTGCACATGCACAAACTATGCACATTCTACGTGATAACGACTTTCTATAGTTTGCGCATGCGTCCGGAAATAAGAAAAGCTTACTTCCCCCCCTTTTTTAAATTCACAGCTTCTAGAAGGTTTAGATGAATTCTTAAAAAACACGAGTTTTTAGAAAATGTGATTTATTTCATAAATGGAATCAACAAACTATGCACATTCTACGTAATAACGACTTTTTATAGTTTGTGAATGCGTCCGGAAATAAGAAAAGCTTACTTCCCCCCTTTTTCTAAATTCACAGCTTCTAGAAGGTTTAGATGAATTCTTAAAAAACATGAGTTTTTAGAAAATGTGATTTATTTCATGAATGGAATCAACAAATTACGCACATTCTACGTAATAACGACTTTCTATAGTTTGCGGATGGGTCCGGAAATAAGAAAAGCTTCCTTCCGCCAGTTTTTTAAAACCACAGCTTCTAGAAGGTTTACATGATTTCTTAAAAAACACGAGTTTTTAGAAAATGTGATTTATTTCATAAATGGAATCAACAAAGTATGCACATTCTATGTAATAACGACTTTCTAAAGTTTGTGCATGTGTCCGGAAATATGAAAAGCTTACTTCCACCAGTTTTTTAAAATCACAGCTTCTAGAAGGTTTACGTGATTTCTTAAAAAACACGAGTTTTTAGAAAATGTGATTTATTTCATAAATGGAATCAACAAAGTATGCACATTCTACGTCATAACAACTTTCTATAGTTTGCGCATGCATCCGGAAATAAGAAAAGCTTAATATCCCCCGTTTTTTAAAATCACAGCTTCTAGAAGGTTTACATGATGACTTAAAAAACACGAGTTTTTAGGAAATGTGATTTATTTCGTAAATGGAATCAACAAAGTATGCACATTCTACGTACTAACGACTTTCTATGGTTTGCGCATGCGTCCGGAAATAAGAAAAGCTTACTTCCGCCAGTTTTTTAAAATCACAGCTCCTAGAAGGTTTACATGATTTCTTAAAAAACATGAGTTTTTAGAAAATCTGATTTATTTCATAAATGGAATCAACAAAGTATGCGCATTCTATGGCATAACGACTTTCTAAAGTTTGCGCATGCACAATTTATGCAAATTCTACGTGATAACGACTTTCTATAGTTTGTGCATGCGTCCGGAAATAAGAAAAGCTTACTTCCGCCCTTTTTTTAAATTCACAGCTTCTAGAAGGTTTAGATGAATTCTCAAAAAACACGAGTTTTTAGAAAATGTGATTTATTTCATAAATAGAATCAACAAAGTATGCACATTCTACATCATAACGACTTTCTATAGTTTGAGCATGCGTCCAGCAATAAGAAAAGCTTAATTCCCCCCGTTTTTTAAAATCACAACTTCTAGAAGGTTTACATGATTTCTTAAAAAACATGAGTTTTTAAAAAATATGATTTATTTCATAAATGGAATCAACAAAGTATGCACATTCTATGTCATAACGACTTTCTATAGTTTGCGCATGCGCAAACTATGCACATTCTACGTGATAACGACTTTCTAAAGTTTGCGCATGCGCAAACTATGCACATTCTACGTGATAATGACTTTCTATAGTTTGCGCATGCATCCGGAAATAAGAAAAGCTTACTTCCCCCCTTTTTTTAAATTCACAGCTTCTAGAAGGTTTACATGATGTCTTAAAAAACACGAGTTTTTAGGAAATGTGATTTATTTCATAAATGGAATCAACAAACTATGCACATTCTATGTCATAACGACTTTCTATAGTTTGCGCATGCGCAAACTATGCACATTCTACGTGATAACGACTTTCTATAGTTTGCGCATGCGTCCGGAAATAAGAAAAGCTTACTTCCCCCCTTTTTTTAAATTCACAGCTTCTAGAAGGTTTAGATGAATTCTCAAAAAACACGAGTTTTTAGAAAATGTGATTTATTTCATCAATGGAATCGCCAAACTATGCACATTATACGTAATAATGACTTTCTATAGTTTGTGCATGCGTCCGGAAATAAGAAAAGCTTACCTCTGCCAGTTTTCTAAAACCACAGCTTCTAGAAGGTTTACATGATTTCTTACAAATCATGAGTTTTTAGAAAATGTGATTAATTTCATAAATGGAATAAACAAAGTATGTACATTCTACGTAGTAACGACTTTCTATAGTTTGCCCATGCGTCCGGAAATAAGAAAAGCTTACTTCCGACAGTTTTTTAAAATCACAGCTTCTAGAAGGTTTACATGATTTCTTAAAAAACACGAGTTTTTAGAAAATGTGATTTATTTCATAAATGGAATCAACAAAGTATGCACATTCTACGTCATAACAATTTTCTATAGTTTGCGCATGTGTCCGGAAATAAGAAAAGCTTCATTCCCCACGTTTTTTAAAATCACAGCTTCTAGAAGGTTTACATGATTTCTTAAAAAACACGAGTTTTTAGGAAATGTGGTTTATTTCATAAATGGAATCAACAAAGTATGCACATTCTATGTCATAACGACTTTCTATAGTTTGTGCATGCGCAAACTATGCACATTCTACGTAAAAACAACTTTTTATAGTTTGCGCATGTGTCCGGAAATAAGAAAAGCTTACTTCCACCCTTTTTTTAAATTCACAGCTTCTAGAAGGTTTAGATGAATTCTTAAAAAACATGAGTTTTTAGAAAATGTGATTTATTTCATAAATGGACTCAACAAACTATGCACATTCTACGTAATAACGACTCTTTATAGTTTGCGCATGCGTCCGGAAATAAGGAAAGCTTACTTCCCCCCTTTTTTTAAATTCACAGCTTCTAGAAAGTTTAGATGAATTCTTAAAAAACACAAGTTTTTAGGAAATGTGAGTTATTTCAACAATGGAATCAACAAACTATGCACATTCTACGTAATAACGACTTTCTATAGTTTGCGCATGCGCAAACTATGCACATTATACGTGATAACGACTTTCTATAAGTTGCGCATGCGTCCGGAAATAAGAAAAGCTTACTTCCCCCCTTTTTTAAAATTCACAGCTTCTAGAAGGTTTAGATGAATTCTTAAAAAACACGAGTTTTTAGAAAATGTGATTTATTTCATAAATGGAATCAACAAACTATGCACATTATACGTAATAACGACTTTCTATAGTTTGTGCATGCGTCCGGAAATAAGAAAAGCTTACCTCTGACAGTTTTTTAAAACCACAGCTTCTAGAAGGTTTACATGATTTCTTACAAAACATGAGTTTTTAGAAAATGTGATTTATTTCATAAATGGAATCAACAAAGTATGCACATTCTAAGTAGTAACGACTTTCTATAGTTTGCGCATTCGTCCGGAAATAAGAAAAGCTTACTTCCGCCAGTTTGTTAAAATCATAGCTTCTAGAAGGTTTACATGATTTCTTAAAAAACTCGAGTTTTTAGAAAATGTGATTTATTTCATAAATGGAATCAACAAAGTATGCACATTCTACGTCATAACAACTTTCTATAGTTTGCGCATGTGTCCTGAAATAAGAAAAGCTTCATTCCCGATGTTTTTTAAAATCACAGCTTCTAGAAGGTTTACATGATTTCTTAAAAAACACGATTTTTTAGGAAATGTGATTTATTTCATAAATGGAATCAACAAAGTATGCACATTCTATGTCATAACGACTTTCTATAGTTTGCGCATGCGCAAACTATGCACATTCTACGTAAAAACAACTTTCTATAGTTTGCGTATGCGTCCGGAAATAAGAAAAGCTTACTTCCGCCCTTTTTTTAAATTCACAACTTCTAGAAGGTTTAGATGAATTCTTAAAAAACACGAGTTTTTAGAAAATATCATTTATTTCATAAATGGAATCAACAAAGTATGCACATTCTACGTCATAACAACATTCTATAGTTTGCGCATGCATCCGGAAATAAGAAAAGCTTAATTCCCCTCGTTTTTTAAAATCACAGCTTCTAGAAGGTTTACATGATTTCTTAAAAAACACGAGTTTTTAGAAAATGTGATTTATTTCATAAATGGAATCAACAAAGTATGCACATTCTATGTCATAACGACTTTCTATAGTTTGCACATGCACAAACTATGCACATTCTACGTGATAACGACCTTCTATAGTTTGCGCATGCGTCCGGAAATAAGAAAAGCTTACTTCCCCCCTTTTTTTAAATTCAAAGCTTCTAGAAGGTTTGGATGAATTCTTAAAAAATATGAGTTTTTAGAAAATGTGATTTATTTCATAAATGGACTCAACAAACTATGCACATTCTACGTAATAACAAATTTCTATAGTTTGCGCATGCGTCCGGAAATAAGAAAAGCTTACTTCTGCCAGTGTTTTAAAACCACAGCTTCTAGAAGGTTTACATGATTTCTTAAAAAACACGAGTTTTTAGAAAATGTGATTTATTTCATAAATGGAATCAACAGAGTATGCACATTCTATGTAATAACGACTTTCTAAAGTTTGTGCATGCATCCGGAAATATGAAAAGCTTAGTTCCCCCCGTTTTTTAAAATCACGTGTTTTTAGAAAATGTGATTTGTTTCATAAATGGAATCAACAAAGTATGCACATTCTACGTCATAACGACTTTCTATAGTTTGCGCATGCGTCCGAAAATAAGAAAAGCTTAGTTCCCCCCGTTTTTTAAAATCACATCTTCTAGAAGGTTTACATGATTTCTTAAAAAACACGAGTTTTAGGAAATGTGATTTGTTTCATAAATGGAATCAACAAAGTATGCACATTCTATGTCATAATGACTTTATATAGTTTGCGCATGCGCAAACTATGCACATTCTACGTAATAAAATCTTTCTATTGTTTGCGCATGCGTCCGGAAATAAGAAAAGCTTAATTCCCCCCTTTTTTTAAGATCACAGCTTCTAGAAGGTTTACATGATTTTTTAAAAAACACGATTTTTTAGAAAATGTAATTTATTTCATAAATGGAATCAACAAACTATGCACATTCTATGTCATATCGACTTTCTATAGTTTGCCCATGCGCAAACTATGCACATTCTACATGATAACGACTTTCTATAGTTTGCGCATGCGTCCGGAAATAAGGAAAGCTTACTTCCCCCCTTTTTTTAAATTCACAGCTTCTAGAAGGTTTAGATGAATTCTTAAAAAACACGAGTTTTTAGAAAATGTGAGTTATTTCATCAATGGAATCAACAAACTATGCACATTCTATGTAATAACGACTTTCTATAGTTTGCACATGCGTCCAGATATAAGAAAAGCTTCCTTTCGCCAGTTTTTTAAAACCACAGCTTCTAGAAGGTTTACATGATTTCTTAATAAACACGAGTTTTTAGATAATGTGATTTATTTCATAAATGGAATCAACAGAGTATGTACATTCTATGTAATAACGACTTTCTAAAGTTTGCGCATGTGTCCGGAAATATGAAAAGCTTACTTCCGCCAGTTTTTTAAAATCACAGCTTCTAGAAGGTTTACATGACTTCTCAAAAAACACGAGTTTTTAGAAAATGTGATTTATTTCATAAATGGAATCAACAAAGTATGCACATTCTACATCATAACAACTTTCTATAGTTTGAGCATGCGTCCAGAAATAAGAAAAGCTTAATTCCCCCCGTTTTTTAAAATCACAGCTTCTAGAAGGTTTACATGATTTCTTAAAAAACACGCGTTTTTAGGAAATCTGATTTATTTCATAAATGGAATCAAGAAAGTATGCACATTCTATGTCATATCGACTTTCTATAGTTTGCGCATGCGCAAAATATGCACACTCTACGTGATAACGAATTTCTATAGTTTGCGCATGCGTTCGGAAATATGAAAAGCTTACTTCCCCCCTTTTTTTAAATTCACAACTTCTAGAAGGTTTAGAGGAATTCTTAAAAAACATGAGTTTTTAGAAAATGTGATTTATTTCATAAATGGAATCAACAAAGTATGCACATTCTACGTAGTAACGAATTTCTATGGTTTGCGCATGCGTCCGGAAATAAGAAAAGCTTACTTCCCCCCCTTTTTTTAAATTCATAGCTTCTAGAAGGTGTAGATGAATTCTTAAAAAACACGATTTTTTAGAAAATGTGATTTATTTCATAAATGGAATCAATAAAGTTTCCACATTCTACGTAGTAAGGACAATCTATAGTTTGCGCATGCGTCTCGAAATAAGAAAAGCCTACTTCCGCCAGTTTTTTAAAATCACAGCTTCTAGAAGGTTTAGATGAATTCTTAAAAAACACGAGTTTTTAGAAAATGTGATTTATTTCATAAATGGAATCAACAAACTATGCACATTCTACATAATAACGACTTTCTATAGTTTGCGCATGCGTACGGAAATAAGAAAAGCTTACTTCCGCCAGTTTTTTAAAACCACAGCCTCTAGAAGGTTTACATGATTTCTTAAAAAACATGATTTTTTAGAAAATGTGATTTATTTCATAAATGGAATCAACACAGTATGCGAATTCTATGTAATAACGACTTTCTAAAGTTTGCGTATGCGTGCGGAAATATGAAAAGCTTACTTCCGCTAGTTTTTTAAAATCACAGCTTCTAGAAGGTTTACATGACTTCTTAAAAAACACAATTGTTTTGAAAATGTGATTTATTTCATAAATGGAATCAACAAAGTATGCACATTCTACATCATAACGACTTTCTATAGTTCTAGCATGCGTCCAGAAATAAGAAAAGCTTAATTCCCCCCGTTTTTTAAAATCATAGATTCTAGAAGGTTTACATGATTTCTTAAAAACACGTGTTTTTAGGAAATTTCATTTATTTCATAAATGGAATCAACAAAGTATGCACATTCTATGTCATAACGACTTTCTAAAGTTTGCACATGTGGAAACTATGCACATTCTACGTGATAACGACTTTCTATAGTTTGCGCATGCATCCGGAAATAAGAAAAGCTTATTTCCCCCCTTTTTTTAAATTCACAGCTTCTAGAAGGTTTAGATGAATTCTTAAAAAACACGAGTTTTTAGAAAATGTGATTTATTTCAGAAATGGAATCAACAAACTATGCACATTCTACGTAATAACGACTTTTCATAGTTTGCGCATGCGTCCGGAAATAAGAAAAGCTTACTTCCCCCCTTTTTCTAAATTCACAGCTTCTAGAAGGTTCAGATGAATTCTTAAAAAACACGAGTTTTTAGAAAATGTGATTTATTTCATAAATGGAGTCAACAAACTATGCAGATTCTACGTAATAACGACTTTTTATAGTGTGCACATGCGTCCGCAAATAAGAAAAGCTTACTTCCGCCAGTTTTTTAAAACCACAGCTTCTAGAAGGTTTACATGATTTCTTAAAAAACATGAGTTTTTAGAAAATGTTATTTATTTCATAAATGGAATCAACAGAGTATGCACATTCTATGTAATAACGACTTTCTAAACTTTGTGCATGCGTCCCGAAATATGAAAAGCTACCTTCCAAGAGTTTTTTAAAATCGCAGCTTCTAGAAGGTTTACATGACTTCTTAAAAAACACAAGTTTTTTGAAAATGTGATTTATTTCATAAATGGAATCAACAAAGTATGCACATTCTACATCATAACGACTTTCTATAGTTTGAGCATGCGTTCAGAAATAAGAAAAGCTTAATTCCCCCTGTTTTTTAAAATCACAGCTTCTAGAAGGTTTACATGATTTCTTAAAAAACACGTGTTTTTAGGAAATTTCATTTATTTCATAAATGGAATCAACAACGTATGCACATTCTATGTCATAACGACTTTCTATAGATTGCGCATGTGCAAACTATGCACATTCTACGTGATAATGACTTTCTATAGTTTGCGCATGCGTTCGGAAATAAGAAAAGCTTACTTCCCCCCTTTTTTTAAATTCACAGCTTCTAGAAGGTTTAGATGAATTCTTAAAAAACACAAGTTTTTAGAAAATGTGATTTATTTCATAAATGGAATCAACAAAGTATGCACATTCTATGTAGTAACGACTTTCTATGGTTTGCGCATGCGTCCGGAAATAAGAAAAGCTTACTTCCGCCAGTTTTTTAAAAGCACAGCTTCTAGAAGGTTTACATGATTTCTTAAAAAACACGAGTTTTTAGAAAATGTGATTTATTTCATGAATGGAATAAACAAAGTATGCACATTCTATGTCATAACGACTTTATATAGTTTGCGCATGTGCAAACTATGCAAATTCTACGTGATAACGACTTTCTATAGTTTGCGCATGCGTTCGGAAATAAGAAAAGCTTACTTCCCCCCTTTTTTTAAATTCACAGCTTCTAGAAGGTTTAGATGAATTCTTAAAAAACACGAGTCTTTAGAAAATGTGATTTATTTCATAAATGGAATCAACAAAGTATGCACATTCTACGCAGTAACGACTTTCTATGGTTTGCGCATGCATCCGGAAATAAGAAAAGCTTACTTCCGCCAGTTTTTTAAAATCACAGCTTCTAGAAGGTTTACATGATTTCTTAAAAAACACGAGTTTTTAGAAAATGTGATTTATTTCATAAATGGAATCAACAAAATATGCACATTCTATGTCATAACGACTTTCTAAAGTTTGGGCATGTGCAAACTATGCACATTCTACGTGATAACGACTTTCTATAGTTTCCGCATGCGTTCGGAAATAAGAAAAGCTTACTTCCCCCCTTTTTTTAAATTCACATCTTCTAGAAGGTTTAGATGAATTCTTAAAAAACACTAGTTTTTAGAAAATGTGATTTATTTCATAAATGGAATCAACAAACTATGCACATTCTACGTAATAACGAATTTTTAAAGTTTGCACATGCGTCTGGAAAAAAGAAAAGCTTACTTCGCCCCTTTTTTTAAATTCACAGCTTCTAGAAGGTTTAGATGAATTCTTAAAATACACGAGTTTTTAGAAAATGTGATTTATTTCATAAATGGAATAAACAAGGTATGCAGATTCTACGTAATAACGACTTTCTATAGTTTGCGCATGCGTCCGGAAATAAGAAAAGCTTCCTTCCGCCAGGTTTTTAAAACCACAGCTTCTAGAAGGTTTACATGATTTCTTAAAAAACACGAGTTTTTAGAAAATGTGATTTATTTCATAAATGGAATCAACAAAGTATGCACATTCTATGTAATAACGACTTTCTAAATTTGCGCATGCGTCCGGAACTATGAAAAGCTTACTTCCGCCAGTTTTTTAAAATCACAGCTTCTAGAAGGTTTACATGATTTCTTAAAAAGCACGAGTTTTTAGGAAATGTGATTTATTTCATAAATGGAATCAACAAAGTATGCACATTCTATGTCATAACGACCTTCTATAGTTTGCGCATGCGCAAACTATGCACATTCTACGTAAGAGCAACTTTCTATAGTTTGCGATGCGTCCGGAAATAAGAAAAGCTTACTGGCCCCCTTTTTTTAAATTCACAGCCTCTAGAAGGTTTAGATGAATTCTTAAAAAACACGAGTTTTTAGAAAATGTGATTTATTTCATAAATGGAATCAACAAACTATGCACATTCTACGTAATAACGACTTTTTATAGTTTGCACATGCATCCAGAAATAAGAAAAGCTTACTTCCCCCCTTTTTTTAAATTCACAGCTTCTAGAAGGTTTAGATAAATTCTTAAAAAACACGAGTTTTTAGAAAATGTGATTTATTTCATAAATAAAATCAACAAACTATGCACATTCTAAGTAATAACGACTTTCTATAGTTTGCGCATGCGTCCGGAAATAAGAAAAGCTTCCTTCCGTCAGTTTTTTAAAATCACAGCTTCTAGAAGGTTTACATGATTTCTTAAAAAACATGAGTTTTTAGAAAATGTGATTTATTTCATAAATGTAATCAACAAAGAATGCACATTCTATGTAATAACGACTTTCTAAATTTGCGCATGCATCCGAAAATATGAAAAGCTTACTTCTGCCAGTTTTTTAAAATCACAGCTTCTAGAAGTTTTACATGATCTCTTAAAAACATGAGTTTTTACAAAATGTGATTTATTTCATAAATGGAATCAACAAAGTATGCACATTCTACGTCATAACAACTTTCTATATTTTGCTCATGCGTCCGGAAATAAGAAAAGCTTAATTCCCCCCGTTTTTTAAAATCACAGCTTCTAGAAGGTTTACATGATTTCTTAAAAAACACGAGTTTTTAGGAAATGTGATTTATTTCATAAATGGAATCAACAAAGTATGCACATTCTATGTCATAAAGACTTTCTATACTTTGCACATGCGCAAACTATGCACATTCTACGTAATAACAACTTTCAATAGTTCGCGCATGCGTCCGGAAATAAGAAAAGCTTAATTCCCCCCGTTTTTTAAAATCACAGCTTCTAGAAGGTTTACATGATTTCTTAAAAAACACGAGTTTTTAGGAAATCTGATTTATTTCATAAATGGAATCAACAAAGTATGGACATTCCATGTCATAACGACTTTCTATAGTTTGCGCATGCGGAAACTATGCACATTCTACGTGATAACGACTTTCTATAGTTTGCGCATGCATCCGGAAATAAGAAAAGCTTACATCCCCGCATTTTTTTAAATTCACAGCTTCTAGAAGGTTTAGATGAATTCTTAAAAAACATGAGTTTTTAGAAAATGTGATTTATTTCATAAATGGAATCAACAAACTATGCACATTCTACATAATAACGACTTTCTACAGTTTGCGCATGCGTCCGGAAATAAGAAAAGCTTACTTCCCCCCTTTTTTTAAATTCATAGCTTCTAAAATGTTTAGATGAATTCTTAAAAAAAATGAGTTATTAGAAAATGTGATTTATTTCATAAATGGAATCAACAAAGTTTCCAAATTATACGTCATAACGAGTTTCTATAGTTTGCGCATGCGTTCGGAAATAAAAAAAGCTTAATTCCCTCCGTTTTTTAAAATCACAACTTCTAGAAGGTTTACATGATTTCTTAAAAAATGCGAGTTTTTAGAAAATGTGATTTATTTCATGAATGGAATAAATAAAGTATGCACATTCTATGTCATAACGAATTTCTATAGTTTGCGCATGCGCGAACTATGCACATTCTACGTGATAATGACTTTCTATAGTTTGCGCATGCGTCCAGAAATAAGAAAAGCCTAATTCCCCACTTTTTTTAAATTCACAGCTTCTAGAAGGTTTAGATGAATTCTTAAAAAACATGAGTTTTTAGAAAATGTGATTTATTTCATAAATGGGATCAACAAACTATGCACATTCTACGTAATAATGACTTTCTATAGTTTGTGCATGCGTCCGGAAATAAGAAAAGCTTACTTCGGCCAGTTTTTTAAAACCACAGCTTCTAGAAGGTTTACATGATTTCTTAAAACACAAGAGTTTTTAGCAAATGTGATTTATTTCATAAATGGAATCAACAAAGTATGCACATTCTATGTCATAACAACTTTCTAAAGTTTGCGCACGCGGAAACTATGCACATTCTACGTGATAACGACTTTCTATAGTTTGCGCATGCGTCCGGAAATAAGAAAAGCTTACTTCCCCCCTGTTTTTAAATTCACAGCTTCTAGAAGGTTTAGATGAATTCTTAAAAAACACGAGTTTTTAGAAAATGTGATTTATTTCATAAATGGAATCAACAAAGTATGCACGTTCTACGTAATAACGACTTTTCATAGTTTGCGCATGCGTCTGGAAATAAGAAAAGCTTACTTCCCCCGTTTTTCTAAATTCATAGCTTCTAGAAGGTTTAGATGAATTCTTAAAAAACACGAGTTTTTAGAAAATGTGATTTATTTCATAAATTTAATCAACAAACTATGCACATTCTACGTAATAATGACTTTTTATAGTTTTTGCATGCGTCCGGAAATAAGAAAAGCTTACTTCCGCCAGTTTTTTAAAATCACAGCTTCTAGAAGGTTTACATGACTTCTTAAAAAACACAAGTTTTTTAAAAATGTGATTTATTTCATAAATGGAATCAACAAAGTATGCACATTCTACATCATAACGACTTTCTATAGTTTGAGCATGCGTCCAGAAATAAGAAAAGCTTAATTCCCCCCGTTTTTTAAAATCACAGCTTCTAGAGGGTTTACATGATTTCTTAAAAAACACGTGTTTTTAGGAAATTTCGTTTATTTCATAAATGGAATCAACAAAGTATGCACATTCTATGTCATAACGACTTTCTATAGTTTGCGCATGCGCAAACTATGCACATTCTACGTGATAACGACTTTCTATAGTTTGCGCATGCGTCCGGAAATAAGAAAAGCTTACTTCCCCCCTTTTTTTAAAATCACAGCTTCTAGAAGGTTTAGATGAATTCTTAAAAAACACGAGTTTTTAGAAAATGTGATTTATTTCATAAATGAAATCAACAAAGTATGCGCATTCTATGTAATAACGACTTTTTATAGTTTGCACATGCGTCCAGAAATAAGAAAAGCTTACTCCGCCCCTTTTTTTAAATTCACAGCTTCTAGAAGGTTTAGATGAATTCTTAAAATACACAACTTTTTAGAAAATGTGATTTATTTCATAAATGGAATCAACAAACTATGCACATTCTACGTAATAACGACTTTCTATAGTTTGCGCATGCGTCCGGAAATAAGAAATGCTTCCTTCCGCCAGTTTTTTAAAACCACAGCTTCTAGAAGGTTTACATGGTTTCTTAAAAAAACAAGAGTTTTTAGAAAATGTGATATATTTCATAAATGAAATCAAAAAAGTATGCACATTCTATGTCATAACGACTTTCTAAAGTTTGCGCATGCGGAAACTATGCACATTCTACGTGATAACGACTTTCTATAGTTTGCGCATGCGTCCGGAAATAAGAAAAGCTTACTTCCCCCCTTTTTTTAAATTCACAGCTTCTAGAAGGTTTAGATGAATTCTTAAAAAACACGAGTTTTTAGAAAATGTGATTTATTTCATAAATGGAATCAACAAACTATGCACATTCTACGTAATAACGGCTTTTTATAGTTTGCGCATGCGTTCGGAAATAAGAAAAGCTTACGTCCCCCCTTTTTTTAAATTCACAGCTTCTAGAAGGTTTAGATGAATTCTTAAAAAACACTAGTTTTTAAAAAATGTGATTTATTTCATAAATGGAATCAACAAACTATGCACATTCTACGTAATAACGACTTTCTATAGTTTGCGCATGCGTCCAGAAATAAGAAAAGCTTACTTCCCCCCTTATTTTTAAATTCACAGCTTCTAGAAGGTTTAGATGAATTCTTAAAAAACACGAGTTTTTAGAAAATGTGATTTATTTCATAAATGTAAACAACAAAGTATGCACATTCTATGTAATAACGACTTTCAAATGTTTGCGCATGCGTCCGGAAATATGAAAAGCTTACTTCCGCCAGTTTTTTAAAATCACAGCTTCTATAAGGTTTACATGATTTCTTAAAAAACAAGAGTTTTTAGAAAATGTGATTTATTTCATAAATGGAATCAACAAATTATGCACATTCTACGTCATAACAACTTTCTATAGTTTGCTCATGCGTCCGGAAATAAGAAAAGCTTAATTCACCCCGTTTTTTAAAATCACAGCTTCTAGAAGGTTTACATGATTTCTTAAAAAACACGAGTTTTTAGGAAATCTGATTTATTTCATAAATGGAATCAACAAAGTATGCACATTCTATGTCATAAAGACTTTCTATACTTTGGACATGCGCAAACTATGCACATTCTACGTAATAACAACTTTCTATAGTTTGCGCATGCATCCGGAAATAAGAAAAGCTTAATTCCCCCCTTTTTTTAAATTCACAGCTTCTAGAAGGTTTAGATGAATTCTTAAAAAACACCAGTTTTTAGAAAATGTGATTTATTTCATAAATGGAATCAACAGAGTATGCACATTCTACATCATAACAACTTTCTATAGTTTGTGCATGCGTCCGGAAATAAAAAAAGAAGCTTAATTCCCCCCGTTTTTCAAAATCACAGCTTCTAGAAGGCTTACATGATTTCTTAAAAAACACGAGTTTTTAGAAAATGTGATTTATTTCATAAATGGAATCAACAAAGTATGGACATTCCATGTCATAACGACTTTCTATAGTTTGCGCATGCGCAAACTATGCACATTCTACGTGATAACAACTTTCTATAGTTTGCGCATGCGTCCGGAAATAAGAAAAACTTACTTCCCCCCTTTTTTTAAATTCACGGCTTCTAGAAGGTTTAGATGAATTCTTAAAAAACATGAGTTTTTAGAAAATGTGATTTATTTCATAAATGGGATCAACAAACTATGCACATTCTACGTAATAACGACTTTCTATAGTTTATGCATGCGTCTGGAAATAAGAAAAGCTTACTTCGGCCAGTTCTTTAAAACCACAGCTTCTAGAAGGTTTACATGATTTCTTAAAAAACAAGAGTTTTTAGAAAATGTGATTTATTTCATAAATGGAATCAACAAAGTATGCACATTCTATGTCATAACGACTTTCTAAAGTTTGCGCATGCAGAAACTATGCACATTCTACGTGATAAAGACTTTCTATAGTTTGCGCATGCGTCCGGAAATAAGAAAAGCTTATTTCCCCCCTTTTTTTAAATTCACAGCTTCTAGAAGGTTTAGATGAATTCTTAAAAAACACGAGTTTTTAGAAAATGTGATTTATTTCATAAATGGAATCAACAAACTATGCACATTCTACGTAATAACGAATTTTCATAGTTTGCGCATGCGTCCGGAAATAAGAAAAGCTTACTTCCCCCCTTTTTCTAAATTCACAGCTTCTAGAAGGTTTAGATGAATTCTTAAAAACCACGAGTTTTTAGAAAATGTGATTTATTTCATAAATGGAATCAACAAACTATGCAGATTCTACGTAATAACGACTTTTTATAATTTGTGCATGCGTCCGGAAATAAGAAAAGCTTACTTCCGCTAGTTTTTTAAAACCACAGCTTCTAGAAGGTTTACATGATTTCTTAAAAAACACGAGTTTTTAGAAAATGTTATTTATTTCATAAATGGAATCAATAGAGAATGCACATTCTATGTAATAACGACTTTCTATACTTTGTGCATGCGTCCGGAAATATGAAAAGCTTACTTCCGCCAGTTTTTTAAAATCACAGCTTCTAGAAGGTTTACATGACTTCTTAAAAAACACAAGTTTTTTGAAAATGTGATTTATTTCATAAATGGAATCAACAAAGTATGCACATTCTACATCAAAACAACTTCCTATAGTTTGAGCATGCGTCCAGAAATAAGAAAAGCTTAATTCCCCCCGTTTTTTAAAATCACAGCTTCTAGAAGGTTTACATGATTTCTTAAAAAACACGCGTTTTTAGGAAATTTCATTTATTTCATAATTGGAATCAACAAAGTATGCACATTCTATGTCATAACGACTTTCTATAGATTGCGCATGCGCAAACTATGCACATTCTACGTCATAACGACTTTCTATAGTTTGCGCATGCGTTCGGAAACAAGAAAAGCTTACTTCCCCCCTTTTTTTTTAATTCACAGCTTCTAGAAGGTTTAGATGAATTCTTAAAAAACACGAGTTTTTAGAAAATGTGATTTATTTCATAAATGGAATAAACAAAGTATGCACATTCTACGTAGTAACGAGTTTCTATGGTTTGCGCATGCGTCCGGAAATAAGAAAAGCTTACTTCCGCCAGTTTTTTAAAAGCACAGCTTCTAGAAGGTTTACATGATTTCTTAAAAAACACGAGTTTTTAGAAAATGTGATTTATTTCATAGATGAAATCAACAAAGTATGCACATTCTATGTAATAACGACTTTTTATAGTTTGCGCATCCGTCCGAAAATAAGAAAAGCTTACTTCGCCCCTTTTTTTAAATTCACAGCTTCTAGAAGGTTTAGATGAATTCTTAAAATACACGAGTTTTTAGAAAACGTGATTTATTTCATAAATGGAATCAACAAACTATGCACATTCTACGTAATAACGACTTTCTATAGTTTGCGCATGCGTCCGGAAATAAGAAAAGCTTCCTTCCGCCAGTTTTTTAAAACCACAGCTTCTAGAAGGTTTACATGGTTTCTTAAAAAACAAGAGTTTTTAGCAAATGTGATTTATTTCATAAATGGAATCAACAAAGTATGCACATTCTATGTCATAACGACTTTCTAAAGTTTGTGCATGCGGAAACTATGCACATTCTACGTGATAACGACTTTCTATAGTTTGCGCATGCGTCCGGAAATAAGAAAAGCTTACTTCCCCCCCTTTTTTAAATCCACAGCTCCTAGAAGGTTTAGACGAATTCTTAAAAAACACGAGTTTTTAGAAAATGTGATTTATTTCCTAAATGGAATCAACAAACTATGCACATTCTACGTAATAACGACTTTCTAAACTTTGCGCATGCGTCCCGAAATATGAAAAGCTTACTTCCGCCAGTTTTTTAAAATCACAGCTTCTAGAAGGTTTACATGACTTCTTAAAAAACACAAGTTTTTTGAAAATGTGATTTATTTCATAAATGGAATCAACAAAGTATGCACATTCTACATCATAACGACTTTCTATAGTTTGAGCATGCGTCCAGAAATAAGAAAAGCTTAATTCCCCCCACTTTTTAAAATCACAGCTTCTAGAAGGTTTACATGATTTCTTAGAAAACACGAGTTTTTAGAAAATGCCATTTATTTCATGAATGGAATTAACAAAGTATGCACATTCTATGTCATAACGACTTTCTATAGTTTGCGCATGCAAAAACTATGCACATTCTACGTGATAACGACTTTCTATATTTTGCGCATGCGTCCGGAAATAAGAAAAGCTTACTTCCCCCCTTTTTTTAAAATCACAAGTTCTAGAAGGTTTACATGAATTCTTAAAAAACACGAGTTTTTAGAAAATGTGATTTATTTCACAAATGGAATCAACAAACTATGCACATTCTACGTAATAACGACTTTCTATAGTTTGTGCATGCGTCCGGAAATAAGAAAAGCTTACTTCCCCCCTTTTTTTAAATTCACAATTTCTAGAAGGTTTAGATGAATTCTTAAAAAACACGAGTTTTTAGAAAATGTGATTTATTTCATAAATGGAATCAACAAACTATGCACATTCTACGTAATAACGACTTTCTATAGTTTGCACATGCGTTCGGAAATAAGAAAAGCTTACTTCCCCCCTTTTTTTAAATTCACAGCTTCTAGAAGGTTTAGATGAATTCTTAAAAAACACGAGTTTTTAGAAAATGTGATTTATTTCATTAATGGAATAAACAAACTATGCACATTCTATGTAATAACGACTTTCAAATGTTTGCGCATGCGTCCGGAAATAAGAAAAGCTTACTTCCGCCAGTTTTTTAAAATCACAGCTTCTAGAAGGTTTACATGATTTCTTAAAAAACACGAGTTTTTAGAAAATGTGATTTATTTCATAAATGGAATCAACAAAGTATGCACATTCTACGTCATAACAACTTTCTATAGTTTGCTCATGCGTCCGGAAATAAGAAAAGCTTAATTCCCCCGTTTTTTAAAATCACAGCTTCTAGAAGGTTTACATGATTTCTTAAAAAACACGAGTTTTTAGGAAATGTGATTTATTTCATAAATGTAATCAACAAAGTATGCACATTCTATGTCATAAAGACTTTCTATACTTTGTACATGCGCAAACTATGCACATTCTACGTAATAACAACTTTCTATAGTTTCCGCATGCGTCCGTAAATAAGAAAAGCTTAATTCCCCCCTTTTTTTAAATTCATAGCTTCTAGAAGGTTTAGATGAATTCTTAAAAAACACCAGTTTTTAGAAAATGTGATTTATTTCATAAATGGAATCAACAGAGTATGCACATTCTACATCATAACAACTTTCTATAGTTTGTGCATGCGTCCGGAAATAAAAAAAAGCTTAATTCCCCCCGTTTTTCAAAATCACAGCTTCTAGAAGGCTTACATGATTTCTTAAAAAACACGAGTTTTTAGAAAATGTGATTTATTTCATAAATGGAGTCAACAAAGTATGGACATTCCATGTCATAACGACTTTCTATAGTTTGCGCATGCGCAAACTATGCACATTCTACGTGATAACGACTTTCTATAGTTTGCGCATGCGTCCGGAAATAAGAAAAGCTTACTTCCCCCCTTTTTTTAAATTCACAGCTTCTAGAAGATTTAGATGAATTCTTCAAAAACACGAGTTTTTAGAAAATGTGATTTATTTCATAAATGGAATCAACAAACTATGCACATTCTACGTAATAACGACTTTCTATATTTTCCGCATGCGTCCAGAAATAAGAAAAGCTTACTTCCCCCCTTTTTTTAAATTCATAGCTTCTAAAATGATTAGATGAATTCTTAAAAAAACGAGTAATTAGAAAATGTGATTTATTTCATAAATGGAATCAACCAATTTTCCACATTCTACGTCATAACGACTTTCTATAGTTTGCGCATGCGTCCGGAAATAAAAAAAGCTTAATTCCCTCCGTTTTTTAAAATGACAACTTCTAGAAGGTTTACATGATTTCTTAAAAAACACGAGTTTTTAGAAAATGTGATTTATTTCATGAATGGAATAAACAAAGTATGCACATTCTATGTCATACAGACTTTCTATAGTTTGCGCATGCGCAAACTATGCACATTCTACGTGATAACGACTTTCTATAGTTTGCGCATGCGTCCGGAAATTAGAAAAGCTTACTTCCCCACTTTTTTTAAATTCACAGCTTCTAGAAGTTTTAGATGAATTCTTAAAAAACATGAGTTTTTAGAAAATGTGATTTAGTTCATAAATGGGATCAACAAACTATGCACATTCTACGTAATAACGACTTTCTAAAGTTTGTGCATGCGTCCGGAAATAAGAAAAGCTTACCTCGGCCAGTTCTTTAAAACCACAGCTTCTAGAAGGTTTACATGATTTCTTAAAAAACAAGAGTTTTTAGAAAATGTGATTTATTTCATAAATGGAATTAACAAAGTATGCACATTCTATGTCATAACGACTTTCTAAAGTTTGCGCATGCGGAAACTATGCACATTCTACGTGATAACGACTTTCTATAGTTTGCGCATGCGTCCGGAAATAAGAAAAGCTTATTTCCCCCCCTTTTTTAAATTCACAGCTTCTAGAAGGTTTAGATGAATTCTTAAAAAACATGAGTTTTTAGAAAATGTGATTTTTTTCATAAATGGAATCAACAAACTATGCACATTCTACGTAATAACGACTTTTCATAGTTTGCGCATGCGTCCGGAAATAAGAAATGCTTACTTCCCCCCTTTTTCTAAATTCACAGCTTCTAGAAGGTTCAGATGAATTCTTAAAAAACACGAGTTTTTAGAAAATGTGATTTATTTCATAAATGGAATCAACAAACTATGCAGATTCTACGTAATAATGACTTTTTATAGTTTGCGCATGCGTCCGGAAATAAGAAAAGCTTACTTCCGCCATTTTTTAAAACCACAGCTTCTAGAAGGTTTACATGATTTCTTAAAGAACACGAGTTTTTAGAAAATGTTATTTATTTCAGAAATGGAATCAACAGAGTATGCACATTCTATGCAATAACGACTTTGTAAACTTTGTGCATGCGTCCCGAAATATGAAAAGCTTACTTTCGCCAGTTTTTTAAAATCACAGCTTCTAGAAGGTTTACATGACTTCTTAAAAAACACAAGTTTTTTGAAAATGTGATTTATTTCATAAATGGAATCAACAAAGTATGCACATTCTACATCATAACGACTTTCTATAGTTTGAGCATGCGTCCAGAAATAAGAAAAGCATAATTCGCCCCGTTTTTTAAAATCACAGCTTCTAGAAGGTTTAGATGAATTCTTAAAAAACAAGAGTTTTTAGAAAATGTGATTTATTTCATAAATGGAATCAACAAAGTATGCACATTCTACGTCATAAAAACATTCTAAAGTTTGCGCATCCGTCCGGAAATAAGAAAAGCTTAATATCCCCCGTTTTTTAAAATCACAGCTTCTAGAAGGTTTACATGATGTCTTAAAAAACACGAGTTTTTAGGAAATGTGATTTATTTCATAAATGGAATCAACAAGGTATGCACATTCTATGTCATAACGACTTTCTATAGTTTGTGCATGCGCAAACTATGTACATTCTACGTAATAACAACTTTGTATAGTTTGCGCATGTGTCCGCAAAATAAGAAAAGCTTACTTCCCCCCTTTTTTTAAATTCACAGCTTCTAGAAGGTTTAGATGAATTCTTAAAAAACACGAGTTTTTAGAAAATGTGATTTATTTCATAAATGGAATCAACAAAGTATGCACATTCTACGTGATAACGACTTTCTATAGTTTGCGCATGCGTCCGGAAATAAGAAAAGCTTACTTCCCCCCTTTTTTAAATTTACAGCTTCTAGAAGGTATAAATGAATTCTTAAAAAACATGAGTTTTTAGAAAATGTGATTTATTTCATAAATGGAATCAACAAAGTATGCACATTCTTCGTCATAACGACTTTCTGTAGTTTGCGCATGCGTCTGGAAATAAAAAAAGCTTAATTCCCCCCATTTTTTAAAATCACAGCTTCTAGAAGGCTTACACGATTTGTTAAAAAACACGAGTTTTTAGGAAATGTGATTTATTTCATAAATGGAATCAACAAAGTATGCACATTCTATGTCATAACGACTTTCTATAGTTTGCGCATGCGCAAACTATCCACATTCTATGTAATAACAACTTTCTATATTTTGCGCATGTGTCGGGAAATAAGAAAATCTTACTTGCCCCCTTTTTTTGAATTCACAGCTTCTAGAAGGTTTAGATGAATAATTAAAAAACACGAGTTTTTAGAAAATGTGATTTATTTCATAAATGGAATCAACAAAGTATGCACATTCTATGTAATAACGACTTTCTAAAGTTTGCGCATGCGTCCGGAAATATGAAAAGCTTACTTCCGCCAGTTTTTTAAAATCACAGCTTCTAGCAGGTTTACATGATTTCTTAAAAAACATGAGTTTTTAGAAAATGTGATTTATTTCATAAATGGAATCAAGAAAGTATGCGTATTCTATGTCATAACGACTTTCTATAGTTTGCGCATGCGCAAACTATGCACATTCTACGTAATAACGACTTTCTATAGTTTGCGCATGCGTCCGGAAATAAGAAAAGCTTACTTCCGCTAGCTTTTTAATACCACACCCTCTAGAAGGTTTACATGATTTCTTAAAAAACATGAGTTTTTAGAAAATGTGATTTGTTTCATAAATGGAATCAACAAACTATGCACATTCTATGTAATAACGACTTTCTAAAGTTTGTGCATGCATGCGGAAATATGAAAAGCTTACTTCCGCCAGTTTTTTAAAATCACAGCTTCTAGAAGGTTTACATGACTTCTTAAAAAAAACGATTTTTTGAAAGTGTGATTTATTTCATAAATTGAATCAACAAAGTATGCACATTCTACATCATAACGACTTTCTATAGTTTGAGCATGCGTCCGGAAATAAGAAAAGCTTAATTCCCCCCGTTTTTTAAAATCACAGCTTCTAGAAGGTTTACATGATTTCTTAAAAAACACGAGTTTTTAGGAAATGTGATTTATTTCATAAATGGAATCAACAAAGTATGCACATTCTATGTCATAACGACATTCTATAGTTTGCGCATGCGCAAACTATGCACATTCTACGTGATAACGACTTTCTATAGTTTGCGCATGCGTTCGGAAATAAGAAAAGCTTACTTCCCCCCTTTTTTTAAATTCACAGCTTCTAGAAGGTTTAGATGAATTCTTAAAAAACACGAGTTTTTAGGAAATGTGATTTATTTCATAAATGGAATCAACAAAATATACACATTATACATAGTAATGACTTTCTATAGTTTGCGCATGCGTTCGGAAATAAGAAAAGCTTACTTCCGCCAGTCTTTTAAAATCACGGCTTCTAGGAGGTTTACATGATTTCATAAAAAACACGAGTTTTTAGAAAATGTGATTTATTTAATAAATGGAATCAACAAAGTATGCACATTCTATGTCATAACGACTTTCTAAAGTTTGCGGATGCGCAAACTATGCACATTCTATGTGATAACGACTTTCTATAGTTTGCACATGTGTCCGGAAATAAGAAAAGCTTACTTCCCCCCTTTTTTTAAATTCACAGCTTCTAGAAGGTTTAGATGAATACTTAAAAAACACGAGTTTTTAGAAAATGTGACTTATTTCATAAATGGAATCAACAAACTATTCACATTCTACGTCATAAGGACTTTCTATAGTTTGTGCATGCGTCCGGAAATAAGAAAAGCTTACTTCCCCCCTTTTTTTAAATTCACAGCTTCTAGAAGGTTTAGATGAATTCTTAAAAAACACGAGTTTTTAGAAAATGTGATTTATTTCATAAATGGAATCAACAAAGTATGCCCATTCTATGTCATAACGACTTTCTATAGTTTGTGCATGCGCAAACTATGCACATTCTACGTGATAACGACTTTCTATAGTTTGCGCATGCGTCCAGAAATAAGAAAAGCTTACTTCCCCCCCTTTTTTTAAATTCACATCTTCTAGAAGGTTTAGATCAATTCTTAAAAAACATGAGTTTTTAGAAAATGTGATTTATTTCATAAATGGAATCAACAAACTATGCACATTCTATGTAATAACGACTTTTTATAGTTTGCGCATGTGTCCGAAAATAAGAAAAGCTTACTTCCGCCAGTTTTTTAAAATCACAGCTTCTAGAAGGTTTACATGACTTCTTAAAAAAAACGAGTTTTTGAAAGTGTGATTTATTTCATAAATCGAATCAAGAAAGTATGCACATTCTACATCATAGCGACTTTCTATAGTTTGAGCATGCGTCCTGAAATAAGAAAAGCTTAATTCCCCCCGTTTTTTAAAATCACAGCTTCTAGAAGGTTTACATGATTTCTTAAAAAACATGAGTTTTTAGAAAATGTGATTTATTTCGTCAATGGAATCAACAAAGTATGCACATTCTATGTAATAACGACTTTCTAAAGTTTGTGCATGTGCAAACTATGCACATTCTACGTGATAACGACTTTCTATAGTTTGCGCATGCATCCGGAAATAAGAAAAGCTTACTTCCCCCCCTTTTTTTAAATTCACAGATTCTAGAAGGTTTAGATGAATTCTTAAAAAACACGAGTTTTTAGAAAATGTGATTTATTTCATTAATGGAATAAACAAACTATGCACATTCTATGTAATAACGACTTTCAAATGTTTGCGCATGTGTCCGGAAATAAGAAAAGCTTACTTCCGCCAGTTTTTTAAAATCACAGCTTCTAGAAGGTTTACATGATTTCTTAAAAAACACGAGTTTTTAGAAAATGTGATTTATTTCATAAATGGAATCAACAAAGTATGCACATTCTACGTCATAACAACTTTCTATAGTTTGCTCATGCGTCCGGAAATAAGAAAAGCTTAATTCCCCCATTTTTTAAAATCACAGCTTCTAGAAGGTTTACATGATTTCTTAAAAAACACAAGTTTTTAGGAAATGTGATTTATTTCATAAATGTAATCAACAAAGTATGCACATTCTATGTCATAAAGACTTTCTATACTTTGTACATGCGCAAACTATGCACATTCTACGTAATAACAACTTTCTATAGTTTCTGCATGCGTCCGGAAATAAGAAAAGCTTAATTCCCCCCTTTTTTTAAATTCATAGCTTCTAGAAGGTTTAGATGAATTCTTAAAAAACACCAGTTTTTAGAAAATGTGATTTATTTCATAAATGGAATCAACAGAGTATGCACATTCTACATCATAACAACTTTCTATAGTTTGTGCATGCGTCCGGAAATAAAAAAAAAGCTTAATTCCCCCCGTTTTTCAAAATCACAGCTTCTAGAAGGCTTACATGATTTCTTAAAAAACACGAGTTTTTAGAAAATGTGATTTATTTCATAAATGGAGTCAACAAAGTATGGACATTCCATGTCATAACGACTTTCTATAGTTTGCGCATGCGCAAACTATGCACATTCTACGTGATAACGACTTTCTATAGTTTGCGCATGCGTCCGGAAATAAGAAAAGCTTACTTCCCCCCTTTTTTTAAATTCACAGCTTCTAGAAGATTTAGATGAATTCTTCAAAAACACGAGTTTTTAGAAAATGTTATTTATTTCATAAATGGAATCAACAAACTATGCACATTCTACGTAATAACGACTTTCTATATTTTCCGCATGCGTCCGGAAATAAGAAAAGCTTACTTCCCCCCTTTTTTTAAATTCATAGCTTCTAAAATGATTAGATGAATTCTTAAAAAAAACGAGTTATTAGAAAATGTGATTTATTTCATAAATGGAATCAACCAATTTTCCACATTCTACGTCATAACGACTTTCTATAGTTTGCGCATGCGTCCGGAAATAAAAAAAGCTTAATTCCCTCCGTTTTTTAAAATGACAACTTCTAGAAGGTTTACATGATTTCTTAAAAAACACGAGTTTTTATAAAATGTGATTTATTTCATGAATGGAATAAACAAAGTATGCACATTCTATGTCATAACAACTTTCTATAGTTTGTGCATGCGCAAACTATGCACATTCTACGTGATAACGGCTTTCTATAGTTTGCGCATGCGTCCGGAAATAAGAAAAGCTTACTTCCCCACTTTTTTTAAATTCACAGCTTCTAGAAGTTTTAGATGAATTCTTAAAAAACATGAGTTTTTAGAAAATGTGATTTAGTTCATAAATGGGATCAACAAACTATGCACATTCTAAGTAATAACGACTTTCTAAAGTTTGTGCATGCGTCCGGAAATAAGAAAAGCTTACCTCGGCCAGTTCTTTAAAACCACAGCTTCTAGAAGGTTTACATGATTTCTTAAAAAACAAGAGTTTTTAGAAAATGTGATTTATTTCATAAATGGAATTAACAAAGTATGCACATTCTATGTCATAACGACTTTCTAAAGTTTGCGCATGCGGAAACTATGCACATTCTACGTGATAACGACTTTCTATAGTTTGCGCATGCGTCCGGAAATAAGAAAAGCTTATTTCCCCCCTTTTTTTAAATTCACAGCTTCTAAAAGGTTTAGATGAATTCTTAAAAAACATGAGTTTTTAGAAAATGTGATTTATTTCATAAATGGAATCAACAAACTATGCACATTCTACGTAATAACGACTTTTCATAGTTTGCGCATGCGTCCGGAAATAAGAAATGCTCACTTCCCCCCTTTTTCTAAATTCACAGCTTCTAGAAGGTTGAGATGAATTCTTAAAAAACACGAGTTTTTAGAAAATGTGATTTATTTCATAAATGGAATCAACAAACTATGCAGATTCTACGTAATAATGACTTTTTATAGTTTGCGCATGCGTCCGGAAATAAGAAAAGCTTACTTCCGCCATTTTTTAAAACCACAGCTTCTAGAAGGTTTACATGATTTCTTAAAGAACACGAGTTTTTAGAAAATGTTATTTATTTCAGAAATGGAATCAACAGAGTATGCACATTCTATGCAATAACGACTTTCTAAACTTTGTGCATGCGTCCCGAAATATGAAAAGCTTACTTTCGCCAGTTTTTTAAAATCACAGCTTCTAGAAGGTTTACATGACTTCTTAAAAAACACAAGTTTTTTGAAAATGTGATTTATTTCATAAATGGAATCAACAAAGTATGCACATTCTACATCATAACGACTTTCTATAGTTTGAGCATGCGTCCAGAAAAAAGAAAAGCCTAATTCGCCCCGTTTTTTAAAAATCACAGCTTCTAGAAGGTTTACATGATTTCTTAAAAAACACGCGTTTTTAGGAAATTTGGTTTATTTCATATATGGAATCAACAAAGTATGCACATTCTATGTCATAACGACTCTCTATAGTTTGCGCATGCGCAAACTATGCACATTCTACGTAATAACGAATTTCTATAGTTTGCGCATGCGTCCAGAAATAAGAAAAGCTTATTTCCCCCCTTTTTTTAAATTCACAGCTTCTAGAAGGTTTAGATGAATTCTTAAAAAACAAGATTTTTTAGAAAATGTGATTTATTTCATAAATGGAATCAACAAAGTATGCACATTCTACGTCATAACAACATTCTAAAGTTTGCGCATCCGTCCGGAAATAAGAAAAGCTTAATATCCCCCGTTTTTTAAAATCACAGCTTCTAGAAGGTTTACATGATGTCTTAAAAAACACGAGTTTTTAGGAAATGTGATTTATTTCATAAATGGAATCAACAAAGTATGCACATTCTATGTCATAACGACTTTCTATAGTTTGTGCATGCGCAAACTATGTACATTCTACGTAATAACAACTTTCTATAGTTTGCGCATGTGTCCGCAAAATAAGAAAAGCTTACTTCCCCCCCTTTTTTAAATTCACAGCTTCTAGAAGGTTTAGATGAATTCTTAAAAAACACGAGTTTTTAGAAAATGTGATTTATTTCATAAATGGAATCAACAAAGTATGCACATTCTACGTGATAACGACTTTCTATAGTTTGCGCATGCGTCCGGAAATAAGAAAAGCTTACTTCCCCCCTTTTTTAAATTCACAGCTTCTAGAAGGTTTAAATGAATTCTTAAAAAACATGAGTTTTTAGAAAATGTGATTTATTTCATAAATGGAATCAACAAAGTATGCACATTCTTCGTCATAACGACTTTCTATAGTTTGCGCATGCGCAAACTATCCACATTCTATGTAATAACAACTTTCTATAGTTTGCGCATGTGTCGGGAAATAAGAAAATCTTACTTCCCCCCTTTTTTTGAATTCACAGCTTCTAGAAGGTTTAGATGAAGAATTAAAAAACACGAGTTTTTAGAAAATGTGATTTATTTCATTAATGGAATCAACAAAGTATGCACATTCTATGTAATAACGACTTTCTAAAGTTTGTGCATGCGTGCGGAAATATGAAAAGCTTACTTCCGCCAGTTTTTTAAAATCACAGCTTCTGGAAGGTTTACATGACTTCTTAAAAAAAACGAGTTTTTGAAAGTGTGATTTATTTCATAAATCGAATCAACAAAGTATGCACATTCTACATCATAACGACTTTCTATAGTTTGAGCATGCGTCCGGAAATAAGAAAAGCTTAATTCCCCCCGTTTTTTAAAATCACAGCTTCTAGAAGGTTTACATGATTTCTTAAAAAACACGAGTTTTTAGGAAATGTGATTTATTTCATAAATGGAATCAACAAAGTATGCACATTCTATGTCATAACGACATTCTATAGTTTGCGCATGCGCAAACTATGCACATTCTACGTGATAACGACTTTCTATAGTTTGCGCATGCGTTCGGAAATAAGAAAAGCTTACTTCCCCCCTTTTTTTAAATTCACAGCTTCTAGAAGGTTTAGATGAATTCTTAAAAAACACGAGTTTTTAGGAAATGTGATTTATTTCATAAATGGAATCAACAAAATATACACATTATACATAGTAATGACTTTCTATAGTTTGCGCATGCGTTCGGAAATAAGAAAAGCTTACTTCCGCCAGTCTTTTAAAATCACGGCTTCTAGGAGGTTTACATGATTTCATAAAAAACACGAGTTTTTAGAAAATGTGATTTATTTAATAAATGGAATCAACAAAGTATGCACATTCTATGTCATAACGACTTTCTAAAGTTTGCGGATGCGCAAACTATGCACATTCTATGTGATAACGACTTTCTATAGTTTGCACATGTGTCCGGAAATAAGAAAAGCTTACTTCCCCCCTTTTTTTAAATTCACAGCTTCTAGAAGGTTTAGATGAATACTTAAAAAACACGAGTTTTTAGAAAATGTGACTTATTTCATAAATGGAATCAACAAACTATGCACATTCTACGTCATAAGGACTTTCTATAGTTTGTGCATGCGTCCGGAAATAAGAAAAGCTTACTTCCCCCCTTTTTTTAAATTCACAGCTTCTAGAAGGTTTAGATGAATTCTTAAAAAACACGAGTTTTTAGAAAATGTGATTTATTTCATAAATGGAATCAACAAAGTATGCCCATTCTATGTCATAACGACTTTCTATAGTTTGTGCATGCGCAAACTATGCACATTCTACGTGATAACGACTTTCTATAGTTTGCGCATGCGTCCAGAAATAAGAAAAGCTTACTTCCCCCCTTTTTTTAAATTCACATCTTCTAGAAGGTTTAGATCAATTCTTAAAAAACATGAGTTTTTAGAAAATGTGATTTATTTCATAAATGGAATCAACAAACTATGCACATTCTATGTAATAACGACTTTTTATAGTTTGCGCATGTGTCCGAAAATAAGAAAAGCTTACTTCCGCCAGTTTTTTAAAATCACAGCTTCTAGAAGGTTTACATGACTTCTTAAAAAAAACGAGTTTTTGAAAGTGTGATTTATTTCATAAATCGAATCAAGAAAGTATGCACATTCTACATCATAACGACTTTCTATAGTTTGAGCATGCGTCCTGAAATAAGAAAAGCTTAATTCCCCCCGTTTTTTAAAATCACAGCTTCTAGAAGGTTTACATGATTTCTTAAAAAACACGAGTTTTTAGAAAATGTGATTTATTTCGTCAATGGAATCAACAAAGTATGCACATTCTATGTAATAACGACTTTCTAAAGTTTGCGCATGTGCAAACTATGCACATTCTACGTGATAACGACTTTCTATAGTTTGCGCATGCATCCGGAAATAAGAAAAGCTTACTTCCCCCCTTTTTTTAAATTCACGGCTTCTAGAAGGTTTAGATGAATTCTTAAAAAACACGAGTTTTTAGAAAATGTGATTTATTTCATAAATGGAATCAACAAACTATGCGCATTCTATGTAATAATGACTTTTTATAGTTTGTGCATGCGTCCGGAAATAAGAAAAGCTTACTTCCCCCCTTTTTTTAAATTCACGGCTTCTAGAAGGTTTAGATGAATTCTTAAAAAACACGAGTTTTTAGAAAATGTGATTTATTTCATAAATGGAATCAGAAAACTTTGCACATTCTACGTAATAACGACTTTCTATAGTTTCGGCATGCGTCCAGATATAAGAAAAGCTTCCTTCCGCCAGCTTTTTAAAACCACAGCTTCTAGAAGGTTTACATGATTTCTTAAAAAACACGAGTTTTTAGAAAATGTGATTTATTTCATAAATGGAATCAACAAAGTATGTGCATTCTATGTAATAATGACTTTCTAAAGTTTGCGCATGCGTCCGGAAATATGAAAAGCTTACTTCCGCCAGTTTTTTAAAATCACAACTTCTAGAAGGTTTACATGATTTGTTAAAAAACACGAGTTTTTAGAAAATGTGATTTATTTCATAGATGGAATCAAAAAAGTATGCACATTCTATGTCATAACAACTTTCTATACTTTGCTCATCCGTCCGGAAATAAGAAAAGCTTAATTCCCCCCGTTTTTTAAAATCACAGCTTCTAGAAGGTTTACATGATGTCTTAAAAAACACGGGTTTTTGGGAAATGTGATTTATTTCATAAATGGAATCAACAAAGTATGCCCATTCTATGTCATAACGACTTTCTATAGTTTGTGCATGTGCAAACTATGCACATTCTAACTAATAACAACTTTCTATAGTTTGCGCATGCGTCCCGAATTAAGAAAAGCTTACTTCCCCCCTTTTTTTAAATTCACAGGTTCTAGAAGGTTTAGATGAATTCTTAAAAAACATGAGTTTTTAGAAAATGTGATTTATTTCATAAATGGAATCAACAAAGTATTCACATTCTACGTCATAACAACATTTTATAGTTTGCGCATGCGTCCGGAAATAAGAAAAGCTTAATTCCCCCCGTTTTTAAAATCACAGCTTCTAGAAGGTTTACATGATTTCTTAAAAAACACTAGTTTTTAGAAAATGTGATTTATTTCATAAACGGAATCAACAAAGTATGCACATTCTATGTCATAACGAATTTGTATAGTTTGCGCATGCGCAAACTATGCACATCCTACGTGATAACGACTTTCTATAGTTTGCGCATGCGTCCGGAAATAACAAAAGCTTACTTCCCCCCTTTTTTTAAATTCACAGCTTCTAGAAGGTTTAGATGAATTCTTAAAAAACACGAATTTTTTAAAAATGTGATTTATTTCATAAATGGAATCAACAAACTATGCACATTCTACGTAATAACAACTTTCTATAGTTTGCACATGCGTCTAAAAATAAGAAAAGCTTACTTCCGCCAGTTTTTTAAAACCACAGCTTCTAGAAGGTTTACATGATTTCTTAAAAAACACGAGTTTTTAGAAAATGTGATTTATTTCATAAATGGAATCAACAAAGTATGCACATTCTATGTAATAACGACTTTCTAAATTTTGCGCATGCGTCCGAAAATATGAAAAGCTTACTTCCGCCAGTTTTTTAAAATCACAGCTTCTAGAAGGTTTACATGAATTCTTAAAAAACACGAGTTTTTAGAAAATGTGATTTATTTCATAAATGGAATAAAAAAAGTATGCACATTCTACATCATAAAAACTTTCTATAGTTTGCGCATGCGTCCGGAAATAAGAAAAGCTTAATTTCCCCCGTTTTTTAAAATCACAGCTTCTAGAAGGTTTACATGATGTCTTAAAAAACACGAGTTTTTAGAAAATGTGATTTATTTCATAAATGGAATCAAAAAAGTTTCCACATTCTACGTAGTAAGGACTTTCTATAGTTTGCGCATGCATCCCAAAATAATAAAAGCCTACTTCCGCCAGTTTTTTAAAATCACAGCTTCTAGAAGGTTTAGATGAATTCTTAAAAAACATGAGTTTTTAGAAAATTTGATTTATTTCATAAATGGAATCAGAAAACTATGCAAATTCTACGTAATAACGACTTTCTATAGTTTGCACATGCGTCCGGAAATAAGAAAAGCTTCCTTCCGCCATCTTTTTAAAACCACAGCTTCTAGAAGGTTTACATGATTTCTTAAAAAACACGAGTTTTTAGAAAATGTGATTTATTTCATAAATGGAATCAACAAAGTATGCACATTCTATGTAATAATGACTTTCTAAAGTTTGCGCATGCGTCCGGAAATATGAAAAGCTTACTTCCGCCAGTTTTTTAAAATCACAGCTTCTAGAAGGTTTACATGATTTGTTAAAAAACAAGAGTTTTTAGAAAATGGGATTTATTTCATAAATGGAATCAAAAAATTATGCACATTCTACGTCATAACAACTTTCTATAGTTTGCGCATCAGTCCGGAAATAAGAAAAGCTTAATTCCCCCCATTTCTTAAAATCACAGCTTCTAGAAGGTTTACATGATGTCTTAAAAATCACGTGTTTTAAGGAATGTGATTTATTTCATAAATGGATTCAACAAAGTATGCTCATTCTATGTCATAACGACTGTCTATAGTTTGCGCATGCGCAAACTATGCACATTCTACGTAATAAAAATTTTCTATAGTTTGCGCATGCGTCACAAAATAAGAAAAGCTTACTTCCCCCCTTTTTTTAAATTCACAGCTTCTAGAAGGTATAGATGAATTGTTAAAAACGAGTTTTTAGAAAATGTGATTTATTTCATAAATGGAATCAACATAGTATGCACATTCTACGTCATAACGACTTTCTATAGTTTGCGCATGTGTCCGGAAATAAGAAAAGGTTAATTCCCCCCCGTTTTTTAAAATCACGGCTTCTAGAAGGTTTACATAATTTCTTAAAAAACACGAGTTTTTAGAAAATGTGATTTATTTCATAAATGGAACCAACAAAGTATGCACACTCTATGTCATAACGACTTTCTATAGTTTGCGCATGCGCAAACTATGCACATTCTACGTAATAACAACTTTCTATAGTTTGAGCATGCGTCAGGAAATAAGAAAAGCTTACTTCCCACCTTTTTTTAAATTCACAGCTTCTAGAAGGTTTAGATGAATTCTTAAAAAACATGAGTTTTTAGAAAATGTAATTTATTTCATAAATGGAATCAACAAACTATGCACATTCTACGTAATAACGACTTTCTATAGTTTGCGCATGTGTCCGGAAATAAGAAAAGCTTACTTCCCCCCTTTTTTTAAATTCATAGCTTCTAGAATGTTTAGATGAATTCTTAAAAAACACGAGTTTTTAGAAAATGAGATTTATTTCATAAATGGAATCAACAAAGTATGCACATTCTATGTCATAACCACTTTCTTTAGTTTTCGCATGCGTCTGGAAATAAGAAAAGCCTAATTCCCCCCCCCCTTTTTAAAATCACAGCTTCTAGAGTGTTTACATGATTTCTTAAAAAACACGAGTTTTTAGGAAATGTGATTTATTTCATAAATGGAATCAACAAAGTATGCACATTCTATGTCATAATGACTTTCTATAGTTTGTGCATGCGCAAACTGTGGACATTCTACGTAATAACAACTTTCTATAGTTTGCGCATGCGTCCGGAAATACGAAAACCTTACTTCCCCCCTTTTTTTAAATTCACAGCTTCTAGAAGGTTTAGATGAATTCTTAAAAAACACGAGTTTTTAGAAAATGTGATTTATTTCATAAATGGAATCAAGAAAGTATGCACATTCTACGTCATAACGACTTTCTATAGTTTGCGCATGCGTCCGGAAATAAGAAAAGCTTAATTCCCCCCCGTTTTTTAAAATCACAGCTTCTAGAAGGTTTACATAATTTCTTAAAAAACACGAATTTTTAGAAAATGTGATTTATTTCATTAATGGAATCAACAAAGCATGCACATTCTATGTCATAACGACTTTCTATAGTTTGTGCATGCGCAAACTATGCACATTCTACGTGATAACGACTTTCTATAGTTTGCGCATTCGTCCGGAAATAAGAAAAGCTTACTTCCCCCCTTTTTTTAAATTCATAGCTTCTAGAAGGTTTAGATGAATTCTTAAAAAACACGAGTTTTTAGAAAATATGATTTATTTCATAAATGGAATCTACAAAGTATGCATATTCTACGTCATAACGACTTTCTATAGTTTGCGCATGCGTCCGGAAATAAGAAAAGCTTAATTCCCCCTGTTTTTTGAAATCACAGCTTCTAGAAGGTTTACATGATTTCATAAAAAACACGAGTTTTTAGAAAATGAAATTTATTTCATAAATGGAATCAACAAAGTATGCAGATTCTATGTCATAACGAGTTTCTATAGTTTTCGCATGCGCAAACTATGCACATTCTACGTGATAACGACTTTCTATAGTTTGCGCATGCGTCCGGAAATAAGAAAAGCTTACCTCCCCCCTTTTTTTAAATTCACAGCTTCTAGAAGGTTTAGATGAATTCTTAAAAAACACGAGTTTTTAGAAAATGTGATTTATTTCATAAATGGAATCAACAAACTATGCACATTCTACGTAATAACGACTTTTTATAGTTTGCGCATGCGTCCGAAAATAAGAAAAGCTTACCTCCGCCAGTTTTTTAAAACTACAGCTTCTAGAAGGTTTACATGATTTCTTAAAAAACATGAGTTTTTAGAAAATGTGATTTATTTCATAAATGGAATCAACAAAGTATGCACATTCTATGTAATAACGACTTTCGAAAGTTTGCGCATGCATTCGGAAATATGAAAAGCTTACTTCCGCCAGTTTTTTAAAATCACAGCTTCTAAAGGTTTACATGATTTCTTAAAAAACATGATTTTTTAGAAAATGTGATTTATTTCCTAAATGGAATCAACAAAGTATGCAGATTCTACGTCATAACAACTTTCAATAGTTTGCGCATGCGTCCGGAAACAAAAAAGCTTAATTCCCCCCCTTTTTTAAATTCATAGCTTCTAGAAGGTTTAGATGAATTCTTAAAAAACACGAGTTTTTAGAAAATGTGATTTATTTCATAATTGGAATCAACAAAGTATGCACATTCTACGTCATAACGACTTTCTATAGTTTGCGCATGCGTCCGGAAATAAGAAAAGCTTAATTCCCCGCCGTTTTTTAAAATCACAGCTTCTAGAATGTTTACATAATTTCTTAAAAAACACGAGTTTTTAGAAAATGTGGTTTATTTCATAAATGGAATCAACAAAGTATGCACATTCTATGTCATAACGACTTTCTATAGTTTGTGCATGCGCAAACTATGCACATTCTACGTCATAACCACTTTCTATAGTTTGCGCATGCCTCCGGAAATAAGAAAAGCTTAATTCCCCCCCCTTTTTAAAATCACAGCTTCTAGAAGTTTTACATAATTTCTTAAAAAACATGAGTTTTTAGAAAATTTGATTTATTTCATAAATGCAATCAACAAAGTATGCACATTCTATGAAATAACAACTTTCGAAAGTTTGCGCATGCGTCCGGAAATATGAAAAGCTTACTTCATAACGTCATAACGACTTTCTATAGTATGCGCATGCGCCCGGAAATAAAAAAAGCTTAATTCCCTCCGTTTTTTTAAATCACAACTTCTAGAAGGTTTACATGATTTCTTAAAAAACACGAGTTTTTAGAAAATGTGATTTATTTCATAAATGGAATCAACAAAGTATGCACATTCTACGTCATAACCACTTTCTATAGTTTGCGCATGCGTCCGGAAATAAGAAAAGCCTAATTCCCCCCCCTTTTTAGAATCACAGCTTCTAGAAGGTTTACATGATTTCTTAAAAAACACGAGTTTTTAGAAAATGTGATTTATTTCATAAATGGAATCAACAATGTATGCACATTCTACGTCATAACCACTTTCTATATTTTGTGCATGCGTCCGAATATAAGAAAAGCTTAATTCCCCCCATTTTTTAAAATCACAGCTTCTAGAAGTTTTACATGATTTCTTAAAAAACACGAGTTTTTAGGAAATGTGATTTATTTCATAAATGGAATCAACAAAGTCTTCACATTCTATGTCATAACGACTTTATATAGTTTGTGCATGTGCAAACTATGCACATTCTACGTAATAACAACTTTCTATAGTTTGCGCATGCATCCGGAAATAAGAAAAGCTTACTTCCCCCCTTTTTTTAAATTCACAGCTTCTAGAAGGTCTACATGATTTCTTAAAAAACTTGAGTTTTTAGAAAATATGACTTATTTCATAAATGGAATCAACAAAGTCTGCACATTCTATGTCATAACGACTTTCTATAGTTTGCGCATGCGTCCGGAAATAAGAAAAGCTTAATTCCCCCCCGTTTTTTAAAATCACAGCTTCTAGAAGGTTTACATAATTTCTTAAAAAACACGAGTTTTTAGAAAATGTGATTTATTTCATAAATGGAATCAACAAAGTATGCACATTCTATGTCATAACGACTTTCTATAGTTTGTGCATGCACAAGCTATGCACATTCTACATGATAACGACTTTCTATAGTTTGCGCATGTGTCCGGAAATAAGAAAAGCTTACTTCCCCCCTTTTTTTAAATTCACAGCTTCTAGAAGGTTTAGATGAATTTTTAAAAAACACGAGTTTTTAGAAAATGTGATGTATTTCATAAATGGAATCAACAAACTATGCACATTCTACGTAATAACGACTTTCTATAGTTTGCGCATGCATCCGGAAATAAGAAAAGCTTACTTCCGCCAGATTTTTAAAACCACAGCTTCTAGAAGGTTTACATGATTTCTTAAGAAACACGAGTTATTAGAAAATGTGATTTATTTCATAAATGGAATCAACAAAGTATGCGCATTCTACGTCATAACGACTTTCTATAGTTTGCGCATGCGTCAGGAAATAAGAAAAGCTTAATTCCCCCCGTTTTTTAAAATCACCACTTCTAGAAGGTTTACATGATTTCTTAAAAAACTTGAGTTTTTAGAAAATGTGATTTATTTCATAAATGGAATCAACAAAGTATGCACATTCTATGTCATAACGACTTTCTATAGTTTGCGCATGCGTAAACTATGCACATTCTACGTAATAACGACTTTCTATAGTTTGTGCATGCGTCCGGAAATAAGAAAAGCATACTTCCCCCCTTTTTTTAAATTCATAGCTTCTAGAAGGTGTAGATGAATTCTTAAACAACATGAGTTTTTAGAAAATGTGATTTATTTCATGAATGGAATGAACAAAGTTTCCACATTCTACGTAGTAAGGACTTACTATAGTTTGCGCATGCATCCCGAAATAATAAAAGCCTACTTCCGCCAGTTTTTTTAAATCACAGCTTCTAGAAGGTTTAGATGATTTCTTAAAAAACACGAGTTTTTAGAAAATGTGATTTATTTCATAAATGGAATCAACAAAATATGCACATTCTATGTCATAACGACTTTCTATAGTTTTCACATGCGCAAACTATGCACATTCTACGTGATAACGACTTTCTATAGTTTGCGCATGCGTCCGGAAGTAAGAAAAGCTTACTTCCCCCCCTTTTTTTAAATTCACAGCTTCTAGAAGGTTTAGATGAATTCTTAAAAAACACGAGTTTTTAGAAAATGTGATTTATTTCATAAATGGAATCAACAAACTATGCACATTCTACATAATAACGACTTTCTATAGTTTGCGCATGCGTCCGGAAACAAGAAAAATTTACTTCCGCCAGTTTTTTAAAACCACAGCCTCTAGAAGGTTTACATGATTCCTTAAAAACACGAGTTTTTAGAAAATGTGATTTATTTCATAAATGGAATCAACAGAGTATGCACATGCTATGTAATAACGACTTTCTAAAGTTTGCGCATGCGTGCAGAAATATGAAAAGCTTACTTCCACCAGTTTTTTAAAATCACAGCTTCTAGAAGGTTTACATGACTTCTTAAAAAACACGAGTTTTTAGAATGTGTGATTTATTTCATAAATGTAATCAACAAAGTATGCATATTCTAGATCATAACGACTTTCTATAGTTTGCGCATGTGTTCGGAAATAAGAAAAGCTTACTTCCCCCCTTTTTTTAAATTCACAACTTCTAGAAGGTTTACATGATTTCTTAAAAAACATGAGTTTTTAGAAAATATGATTTATTTCATAAATGGAATCAACAAAATATACACATTCTACATAGTAATGACTTTCTATAGTTTGTGCATGCGTCCGGAAATAAGAAAAGCATACTTCCGCTAGTTTTTAAAAATCACGGCTTATAGAAGGTTTACATGATTTCTTAAAAAACACGAGTTTTTAGAAAATGTGATTTATTTCATAAATGGAATCAACAAAGTATGCACATTCTATGTCATAACGACTTTCTAAAGTTTGCGCATGCGCAAACTATGCACATTCTACGTGATAATAACTTTCTATAGTTTGCGCATGCGTCCGGAAATAAGAAAAGCTTACTTCCCCCCTTTTTTTAAATTCACAGCTTCTAGAAGGTTTACATGAATTCTTAAAAAGGACGAGTTTTTAGAAAATGTGATTTATTTCATAAATGGAACCAACAAACTATGCACATTCTACGTAATAATGACTTTCTATAGTTTGGGCATGCGTCCAGATATAAGAAAAGCTTCCTTCTGCCAGTTTTTTAAAACCACAGCTTCTAGAAGGTTTACATGATTCCTTAAAAAACACGAGTTTTTAGAAAATATGATTTATTTCATAAATGGAATCAACATAGTATGCACATTCTATGTAATAACGACTTTCTAAAGTTTGCGCATGCGTCCGGAAATATGAAATGCTTACTTCCGCCAGTTTTTTAAAACCACGGCTTCTAGAAGGTTTACATGATTTCTTAAAAAACACGAGTTTTTAGAAAATGTGATTTATTTCATAAATGGAATCAACAAAGTATGCACATTCTATGTAATAACGACTTTCTAAAGTTTACGCATGCGTCCGGAAATATGAAAAGCTTACTTCCGCCAGTTTTTTAAAATCACAGCTTCTAGAAGGTTTACATGATTTCTTAAAAAACACGAGTTTTTAGGAAATGTGATTTATTTCATAAATGGAATCAACAGAGTATGCACATTCTATGTAATAACGTCTTTCTAAAGTTTGCGCATGCATCTGGAAATATGACAAGCTTACCTCCGCCAGTTTTTTAAAACCACAGGTTCTAGAAGGTTTACATGATTTCATAAAAAACACGAGTTTTTAGAAAATGTGATTTATTTCATAATTGGAATCAGCAAATTATGCACATTCTATGTAATAACGACTTTGTAAAGTTTGCGCATGCGTCCGGAAATATGAAAAGCTTACTTCCGCCAATTTTTTAAAATCACAGCTTCTAGAAGGTTTACATGATTTCTTAAAGACCATGAGTTTTTAGAAAATGTGATTTATTTCATAAATGGAATCAACAAAGTATGCACATTCTATGTCATAACTACTTTCTATAGTTTGCGCATGCGCAAACTATGCACATTCTACGTAATAAAAACTTTCTATAGTTTGTGCATGCATCCGGAAATAAGAAAAGCTTACTTCCCCCCTTTTTTTAAATTCACAGCTTCTAGAAGGTTTAGATGAATTCTTAAAAAACACGAGTTTTTAGAAAATGTGATTTATTTCATAAATGGAATCAACAAACTATGCACATTCTACGTAATAACGACTTTTTATAGTTTGCACATGCGTCCAGAAATAAGAAAAGCTTACTTCCCCCCTTTTTTTAAATTCACAGCTTCTAGAAGGTTTAGATGAATTCTTAAAAAACACGAGTTTTTAGAAAATGTGATTTATTTCATAAATAAAATCAACAAACTATGCACATTCTACGTAATAACGACTTTCTATAGTTTGCGCATGCGTCCGGAAATAAGAAAAGCTTCCTTCCGTCAGTTTTTTAAAACCACAGCTTCTAGAAGGTTTACATGATTTCTTAAAAAACACGAGTTTTTAGAAAATGTGATTTATTTCATGAATGTAATCAACAAAGTCTGCACATTCTATGTAATAACGACTTTCTAAATTTTTGCATGCATCCGGAAATATGAAAAGCTTACTTCTGCCAGTTTTTTAGAATCACAGCTTCTAGAAGTTTTACATGATTTCTTAAAAAACACGAGTTTTTAGAAAATGTGATTTATTTCATAAATGGAATCAACAAAGTATGCACATTCTGTTCGGATATCCACATCATATTTTTCAGGATCTTGCATGCAAATTAGGGTTTGCATGCAGAATCTAGGGTTTGCATGCACCGGCATGCACTGGCATGCATCCCAGTCACCAGTTTGATGCCTCCAGCACCTTATCCACTTCATTCTAGCACCCAGGAGCCACCTACCACAGAGTTTTAGCCCACTTCTCACCTACTGCCAGAGAAGGGCACACTTGTTCACCTACCACTGCAGTTCCACTTCAGTTACATTCAGTTAGCTCCGATTCTCCCTGATTTGAGGCTAGTTTCACTCCCGACTGACTGTATCACTTCTGTTGGACCTCCAGTTTGATTAGGTGACTTGTTCTGACTTCAGTTAGCCTCCCATGCGCCCCCACTGAGCCTCCAGATCCTAAATCAGTGCTACACACTTCAGTTAGACTCAGATTGACACCTGGATGACTGGTTGTTGTGCATTGATGAGCACCACCGATTGATTGATGAGGACTCCTAGTTAGAGTCAAGCTACTCTATTCTGTAATTCGAATGACCTCCTTAGGCAATTGGAATTGCTCTGTCATAGTGACAGTTTGTATTGTAATTCATTCACCCTTTCTGGGATAGAGAGCACTGCTACATGTTTTGCACAGTTTTGCACCATATTTTCTATGTTCATCTGTTGTGATTGATTTACTTGTTCATTAGATCTGCTGTGACTAATTTTACATGGTATTAGAGCCATTGCAGGGACAAGATCTCTTTTCTATAGGTGTTTATACAAGAAGATTTGACTGAATTGCTAAAAATTGCAAAAAGTTTGGCATGAAATATCTCAAGGGCATTCGCTCCTGTGCATGCAAAGCTTGAAAAATATTCCAATACCACTCCAGAAGCTTGAGTTACCACATAATTCCTGGATCTGATACATTGGACCTATTCAACATTGCTTGAAATCCAATCCCAGGTGTGATGCAACTCTCAAAGGGTGGATTGTTCGACCTTATTGTGGTTGTTTTTATGTGATTTGCAGGTTTATTGTCTCCTTCAATTGCACTCGCTATCTTTTGCATGCAAGCTTCCCTACAGCAATTGCATTCGCTATAGTCTGCATGCAGTCTTCCTCTTCATCAGTTGACTCAATCCTTGCAATGGAATACTCTTCTTCAAAGCCTATCCTCACCCCATTCAATTATTTTGATTGGAAATATGATATGGAGATCATATTACGTTCAAAAGGTTACTACCGAGTCACTATTGGTCTTGAATTGGAGCCAAACAATGTGTCAGATCGAACCAAACACTACAACAAGCTTGATGAAGCTTATGGTCTTCTTTGTCTCTCCATCTCCAAAGATCTTCACTTCCATCTCAGCGGATTGAAGACTCCAAAAGCCATATGGGAGCAACTTGAAACACTATTCGGAAAGCAGGATGAGCTTAGGGCTTTTCAATTAGAGAATGAATTGATTGGCCTTAATCCTGAGAATTTCGAGACCATCAATGAATTCTTCACAAAATTCAAGAACTTGAACTTGCAATTGAAGAACAGTGGTGTTATCAAAGAGGATAAACAGTTGATCCTCTCCATTCTAAGCAAGCTTGGGAAAGATTATTCGTTATTTGTCTCTACTTTCAATTCCGGTCGGCTAACTACCCCGAATTGGAAGATGCCTACCTTGAATGCCTTCATTGAGTCTGTTACAAAAGAGCATGACAAGTTGATTCAAATGGGGTCCATAAGCTCCAAAGATTCAGCCCTATTTGTTCAAGGACCCAAGATCTCGAATGGTAAAGGAAAGCTAAAGAAGGAGAAGCCCAAATTTGAGCCTCACAAGCAAAAAGACAAAGGCAAGCAAACGGATGCACCATCCAGTTCGAAATCCAAGCAAAAGGGCAAAGAAGGTAACCAAAAATCTAAATGTACTTATTGTAACCGTGGCTTTCATCCCGAAAGTTCATGTATGAAGAAGACTATAGATCAAATGGCCCTCCTTTTGGAAAAGAACAACATAACCCTTCCTGACGGTGCAAGGAAGAAGGATCGGAATGATGATCATGAAAGAGGACAAGCACTCATGGCAACGGTTTCGAAGCCCACTACTCTCTTGATAGATTCGGGTGCATCAAATCATATGGCTGCAAATATTGATTCTTTTTCCTCATTCGATCCAAACAGATCCATCCCCATCCATTTGGGAGATGACTCAAAAATTTCTTCAAAGGGCAAAGGTACGATTCATGTAGAACATGGATGCTTTCAGAATGTTCTCTATGTGCCTTCCTTGGCTTCAAATCTCCTTTCTGTGTATCAAATGACACATACTGGTGAACCAAAGCAAGTCACATTCAGCCCTAATACAGTTGAAATTTCTGATATCAAAAGTGGAAGACTAGTTGCGGTTGGAAAGGCAAACCACACTGCAAAATGCTATGAGTTTTCGCACTTTATTCCGCTTGCAAAGCCCACTGCTCTTCGCACACATGGTAATGAGGTTAGTAGGCTTTGTCATGAAAGATTTGGACATCTAAATTATAAGCATTTTCTGCTGCTATCAAATAAATCCATGGTAGATGGGATTCCACAACTCCGTTCCTCGAAGGGAATATGCACCGGTTGCATTATTGGGAAGAACCCCGAGCACAGATTCGACCGTGGCAAGGCTAGCAGAGCCTCTACTATTTTGGGATTGATCCATTCTGATATCAGTGGTCCACTGCCCCATATGTCATTAAATGGTTCAAGGTATGTTTTGACATTTATTGACGATTTTTCCCGCTTTACATGGGTATTCTTTCTCAAAAACAAGTCAGAAGTGCTTGGAAAATTCAAGGATTTTAAGGCTTCTGTTGAGACCACCACTGAGAGCAAGATCAAAGCTCTTAGATCTGATAATGGTGGGGAATATATCAAGTCCAAGTTGCTGCAACTTTGTGCCAAAAGCGGAATTAAGATCCAACATACAGTTCCCTACACACCCCAGCAGAACGGTGTAGCAGAAAGGAAAAACCGGTCACTGAAAGAGATGGCTACATGCATGATTGAATCGAAGGGTTTGGCTGCAAATCTTTGGGCTGAAGAAATCAATGTTGCTGCATATATACAGAACTGTGTTCCACATTCATCCGTGAAAGGTATGACTCCTTTCGAAGCATTCTTTGGTCACAAACCGGATGTGTCAAATTTGAGAGTTTTTGGCTCTACTGCATGGGCTAGAATTCCTTCTGAGAAGAGACGAGCTTTGGATCCACAAAGTATCGAGTGCATATTGATAGGATATGGGGAAGAATCAAAAGCATATAAAATCATGGATATCAGATCTAAAAAGATATTCATAGAGCGCAGTGTGCAGTTTGAAGAACCGCTTCAAGAATTGCAACTAGTCGAGGAAAAGACTGCCGATTCACCGCCTTCACCAGAAGAAGATCCGAGCAGCGATAATGAAGGTATGAGTTCTGATATTTCTGATATTGTAGCAGCATATGATGATCATGACATATCAGGTTCGGAATCCGATCATTATGATCCTCCTCAGTTACCAAAGTGGGCCCAAAACACTCTACAATCTGCTGGTTCTAGTCTTGGAAATCCTGCTGATCCGAGATGAACAAGAGGAGACTTTCAAAGAGCAGGTATGGCTCTTTCTATTGCTGATCCATTTCTTCCTGAGATTTGTTATTTGATGGCTGGTTCAGATCCTACATCATACTATTCAGCCCATCGAGATCCGAGATGGAAAAGTGCCATGGATGAAGAGTACAGTTCTCTTCAAAAGAACAATACATGGGAGCTAGTTTCTCTTCCACCTGGAAGAAAATTAGTGAAGTGTAAATGGGTCTACCGTACTAAAGTTGCTGCTGATGGCACTATCAGCAAATATAAAGCAAGGTTGGTGGCAAAAGGTTTTTCCCAAGACCAAGGAGTGGACTACACAGAGACCTTTGCACCGGTTGCAAAGATGGATTCCATCCGCCTTGTTTTAGCTATTGCCGCATCCAAGCACTGGGAAGTGCACCATATGGATGTGAAGAGTGCATTTTTACATGGAGACCTTGCTGAAGAGGTCTATATGCAGCAGCCAGAGGGTTATACATCAGATCCATCATTGGTTTGTAGATTGAAGAAGTCTTTGTACGGGTTAAAACAGGCCCCAAGAGCTTGGTACGCAAAGATGGACTCCTTCCTTCTTTCTCAGAATTTCCAAAGATGCAAATCTGATCCGAATGTGTATCTTCAGTGAGTTAAAGGTAATTTGTTGGTTATTGTACTTTATGTTGATGATCTGCTTATTACTGGTAGCACACTTACTTCAATAAACAAGCTAAAATCTGCCTTAAATCTAGCTTTTGACATGAGCGATTTGGGCTTGCTGAGTCACTTTTTGGGCTTGGAGATAGCTCAAAATTTTGATGGGATCACTATATCTCAGCAAAACTATGCTTCCGACCTGTTATTGAAGTTTAATATGGTTGAATGTAAGGCAGCCCCGTTCCCATTCCTCTCAGGAATCAGTCTTGAGGAGGGAGATTCCACACCGCTTGCAGATTGCAGTATGTATCGACAGTTGATTGGTTCACTACTTTATTTGACACATTCACGGCCTGATATCTCATATGCCGTGAGTGCCATGTCAAGATATATGCAGCAGCCACATGAGCTTCATTGGCGAGCAGCCAAGCGGATCTTGCAGTATGTGCAAGGTACGAGATAGTTTGGCATACACTATGCTGCAGATTCTGAGCTAGATTTCATTGATTTTACTGATTCAGATTGGGCAGGTGATAGCATTGATCGGAAGTCCACTTCTGGTTATGTTTTCATGATTGGTCATGGTGCTATTTGCTGGTCCAGCAAAAAGCAAGCAGACATTGCACTTTCTTCAGCAGAGGCAGAGTATCGAGGGGCAGTCACTGCCTGCATTCAGGCAGTTTGGTTGCAGGGTATTCTTTCCGAGTTTGGTTTTGATGGCACTACTTCGACTGTCCTCTTTTGTGACAATCAAAGTGCTATCAAGATCTCCACAGATCCAGTTCAGCGACAGAGGACCAAACACATTGAGATTCATATGCATTACATTCGACAGTTGGTGCATGACCGCACCATCATTCTGCAATATTGCCCTACTGATGAGCAAATTGCAGACATCTTCACCAAGAGCTTCACTGAGAAGAAGTTATCTTACCTCCGTTCACTGTTGGGGGTGAGTTCCATCATGGTGGAGACAGATTGATTCATTATTATGCTTTAGCTTGAGGGGGGGCTTTCTTCCCACTGGGTTTTCCCTCTTTACTCACTTAGTTTATTTTCAGCATTTTTTGGATTATTGTATTGGGGTGACCTTTGGTCTTAGTTACCAGGGCCCCACATTATTTTGTTGGCACATCATAGTCTAGCTTTAGGGGGGGTGTTCGGATATCCACATATCTTTTTCAGGATCTTGCATGCAAATTAGGGTTTGCATGCAGAATCTAGGGTTTGCATGCACCGGCATGCACTAGCATGCATCCCAGTCACCAGCTTGATGCCTCCAGCACCTTATCCACTTCATTCTAGCACCCGGGAGCCACCTACCACAGAGTTTTAGCCCTCCTAAGCTGAAAGGCGCCCACTTCTCACCTACTACCAGAGAAGGGCGCACTTGTTCACCTACCACTGCAGTTCCACTTCAGTTACATTCAGTTAGCTCCGATTCTCCCTGATTTGAGGCTAGTTTCACTCCCGACTGACTGTATCACTTCCGTTGGACCTCCAGTTTGATTAGGTGACTTGTTCTGACTTCAGTTAGCCTCCCATGCGCCCCCACTGAGCCTCCAGATCCTAAATCAGTGCTACACACTTCAGTTACACTTATTACACTCAGTTAGACTCAGATTGACACCTGGATGACTGGTTGTTGTGCATTGATGAGTACCACCGATTGATTGATGAGGACTCCTAGTTAGATTCAAGCTACTCTATTCTGTAATTCGAATGACCTCCTTAGGCAATTCGAATTGCTCTGTCATAGTGATAGTTTGTATTGTAATTCATTCACCCTTTCTAGGATAGAGAGCACTGCTGCATGTTTTGCACAGTTTTCCACCATATTTTCTATGTTCATCTGTTGTGATTGATTTACTTGTTCATTAGATCTGCTGTGACTAATTTTACACATTCTACGAAATAACAACTTTCTATAGTTTTCTCATGCGTCCGGAAATAAGAAAAGCTTAATTCCCCCCGTTTTTTAAAATCACAGCTTCTAGAAGGTTTACATGATTTCTTAAAAAACACGAGTTTTTAGGAAATGTGATTTATTTCATAAATGGAATCAACAAAGTATGCACATTCTATGTCATAAAGACTTTCTATACTTTGCACATGCGCAAACTATGCACATTCTATGTAATAACAACTTTCTATAGTTTGCGCATGCGTCCGGAAATAAGAAAAGCTTAATTCCCCCCTTTTTTTAAATTCACAGCTTCTAAAAGGTTTAGATGAATTCTTAAAAAACACCAGTTTTTAGAAAATGTGATTTATTTCATAAATGGAATCAACAGAGTATGCACATTCTACATCATAACAACCTTCTATAGTTTGTGCATGCGTCCGGAAATAAAAAAAAGCTTAATTGCCCCCGTTTTTCAAAATCACAGCTTCTAGAAGGCTTACATGATTTCTTAAAAAACACGAGTTTTTAGAAAATGTGATTTATTTCATAAATCGAATCAACAAAGTATGGACATTCCATGTCATAACGACTTTCTATAGTTTGCGCATGCGCAAACTATGCACATTCTACGTGATAACGACTTTCTATAGTTTGCGCATGTGTCCGGAAATAAGAAAAGCTTACTTCCCCGCATTTTTTAAAATTCACAGCTTCTAGAAGGTTTAGATGAATTCTTAAAAAACACGAGTTTTTAGAAAATGTGATTTATTTCATAAATGGAATCAACAAACTATGCACATTCTACGTAATAACGACTTTCTATAGTTTGCGCATGCGTCCGGAAATAAGAAAAGCTTACTTCCCCCCTTTTTTTAAATTCATAGCTTCTAAAATGTTTAGATGAATTCTTAAAAAAAACGAGTTATTAGAAAATGTGATTTATTTCATAAATGGAATCAAACAAGTTTCCACATTCTACGTCATAACGACTTTCTATAGTTTGCGCATGCGTCCAGAAATAAAAAAAGCTTAATTCCCTCCATTTTTTAAAATCACAACTTTTAGAAGGTTTACATGATTTCTTAAAAAACACGAGTTTTTAGAAAATGTGATTTATTTCATGAATGGAATAAACAAAGTATGCACATTCTATGTCATAATGACTTTCTATAGTTTGCGCATGCGCAAACTATGCACATTCTACGTGATAACGACTTTCTATAGTTTGCGCATGCGTCCGGAAATAAGAAAAGCTTACTTCCCCCCTTTTTTTAAATTCACAGCTTCTAGAAGGATTAGATGAATTCTTAAAAAACATGAGGTTTTAGAAAATGTGATTTATTTCATAAATGGGATCAACAAACTATGCACATTCTACGTAATAATGACTTTCTATAGTTTGTGCATGCGTCCGGAAATAAGAAAAGCTTACTTCGGCCAGTTTTTTAAAACCACAGCTTCTAGAAGGTTTACATGATTTCTTAAAAAACAAGAGTTTTTAGCAATTATGATTTATTTCATAAATGGAATCAACAAAGTATGCACACTCTATGTCATAACGAATTTCTAAAGTTTGCGCATGCGGAAACTATGCACATTCTACGTGATAACAACTTTCTATACTTTGTGCATGCGTCCGGAAATAAAAAAAAGCTTAATTGCCCCCGTTTTTCAAAATCACAGCTTCTAGAAGGCTTACATGATTTCTTAAAAAACACAAGTTTTTAGAAAATGTGATTTATTTCATAAATGGAATCAACAAAGTATGGACATGCCATGTCATAATGACTTTCTATAGTTTGCGCATGCGCAAACTATGCACATTCTACGTGATAACGACTTTCTATAGTTTGCGCATGCGTTCGGAAATAAGAAAAACTTACTTCCCCCCTTTTTTTAAATTCACAGCTTCTATAAGGTTTAGAGGAATTCTTAAAAAACACTAGTTTTTAAAAAATGTGATTTATTTCATAAATGGAATCAACAAACTATGCACATTCTACTTAATAACGAGTTTCTATGGTTTGCGCATGCGTCCGGAAATAAGAAAAGCTTACTTCCGCCAGTTTTTTAAAAGCACATCTTCTAGAAGGTTTACATGATTTCTTAAAAAACACGAGTTTTTAGAAAATGTGATTTATTTCATAAATGAAATCAACAAAGTATGCACATTCTATGTAATAACGACTTTCTATAGTTTGCGCATGTGTCCGGAAATAAGAAAAGCTTACTTCACCCCTTTTTTTAAATTCACAGCGTCTAGAAGGTTTAGATGAATTCTTAAAATACACGAGTTTTTAGAAAATGTGATTTATTTCATAAATGGAATCAACAAACTATGCACATTCTACGTAATAACGACTTTCTATAGTTTGCGCATGCGTCCGGAAATAAGAAAAGCTTCCTTCCGCCAGTTTTTGAAAACCACAGCTTCTAGAAGGTTTACATGGTTTCTTTAAAAAAAAAAGTTTTTAGAAAATGTGATTTATTTCATAAATGGAATCAACAAAGTATGCACATTCTATGTCATAACGACTTTCTAAAGTTTGCGCATGCGGAAACTATGCACATTCTATGTGATAACGACTTTCTATAGTTTGCGCATGCGTCCGGAAATAAGAAAAGCTTACTTCTCCCGTTTTTTTAAACTCACAGCTTCTAGAAGGTTTAGATGAATTCTTAAAAAACATGAGTTTTTAGAAAATGTGATTTATTTCATAAATGGAATCAACAAACTATGCACATTCTACGTAATAACGACTTTTTATAGTTTGCGCATGCGTCCGGAAATAAGAAAAGCTTACTTCCACCCTTTTTTTAAATTCACAGCTTCTAGAAGGTTTAGATGAATTCTTAAAAAACACGAGTTTTTAAAAAATGTGATTTATTTCATAAATGGAATCAACAAACTATGCACATTCTACGTAATAACGACTTTTTATAGTTTGCGCATGCGTCCGGAAATAAGAAAAGCTTACTTCCGCCAGTTTTCTAAAATCACAGCTTCTAGAAGGTTTACATGATTTCTTAAAAAACATGAGTTTTTAGAAAATGTGATTTATTTCATGAATGGAATAAACAAAGTATGCGAATTCTATGTCATAACGACTTTCTATAGTTTGCACATGTGCAAACTATGCACATTCTATGTGATAACGACTTTCTATAGTTTGCGCATGAGTCCGGAGATAAGAAAAGCTTACTTCCCCCCTTTTTTTAAATTCACAGCTTCTAGAAGGTTTAAATGAATTCTTAAAAAACACGAGTTTTTAGAAAATGTGATTTATTTCATAAATGGAATCAACAAACTATGCACATTCTACGTAATAACGACTTTCTATAGTTTGTGCATGCCTCCATAAATAAGAAAAGCTTACTTCCCCCCTTTTTTTAAATTCACAGCTTCTAGAAGGTTTAGATGAATTCTTAAAAAACAAGAGTGTTTAGAAAATGTGATTTATTTCATAAATGGAATCAACAAACTATGCACATTCTACGTCATAACAACTTTCTATAGTTTGCGCATGCGTCCGGAAATAAGAAAAGCTTACTTCCCCCCTTTTTTTAAATTCACAGCGTCTAGAAGGTTTAGATGAATTTTTAAAAAACATGAGTTTTTAGAAAATGTGATTTATTTCATAAATGGAATCAACAAAGTATGCACATTCTACGTCATAACAAATTTCTATAGTTTGCGCATGCGTCCGGAAATAAGAAAAGCTTACTTCCCCCCTTTTTTTAAATTCACAGCTTCTAGAAGGTTTAGATGAATTCTTAAAAAACACGAGTTTTTAGAAAATGTGATTTATTTCATAAATGGAATCAACAAACTATGCACATTCTTTGTAATAACAACTTTCTATAGTTTGCGCATGCGTCCGGAAATAAGAAAAGCTTCCTTCCGCCAGTTTTTTAAAACCACAGCTTCTAGAAGGATTACATGATTTCTTAAAAAACACGAGCTTTTAGAAAATGTGATTTAGTTCATAAATGGAATGAACAAAGTATGCACATTCTATGTAATAACGACTTTCTAAAGTTTGCGCATGCATTCGGAAATAAGAAAAGCTTACTTCCGCCAGTTTTTTAAAATCACAGCTTCTAGAAGGTTTACATGATTTCTTAAAAAGCACGAGTTTTTAGAAAATGTGATTTATTTCATAAATGGAATCAAAAAGTATGGACATTCTATGTCATATCGACTTTCTATAGTTTGCGCATGCGCAAAATATGCACATTCTACGTGATAACGACTTTCTATAGTTTGCGCATGTGTCCGGAAATAAGAAAAGCTTACTTCACCCCTTTTTTTAAATTCACAGCTTCTAGAAGGTTTAGATGAATTCTTAAAATACACGAGTTTTTAGAAAATGTGATTTATTTCATAAATGGAATCAACAAACTATGCACATTCTACGTAATAACGACTTTCTATAGTTTGCGCATGCGTCCGGAAATAAGAAAAGCTTCCTTCCGCCAGTTTTTGAAAACCACAGCTTCTAGAAGGTTTACATGGTTTCTTTAAAAAAAAAAGTTTTTAGAAAATGTGATTTATTTCATAAATGGAATCAACAAAGTATGCACATTCTATGTCATAACGACTTTCTAAAGTTTGCGCATGCGGAAACTATGCACATTCTATGTGATAACGACTTTCTATAGTTTGCGCATGCGTCCGGAAATAAGAAAAGCTTACTTCTCCCGTTTTTTTAAACTCACAGCTTCTAGAAGGTTTAGATGAATTCTTAAAAAACATGAGTTTTTAGAAAATGTGATTTATTTCATAAATGGAATCAACAAACTATGCACATTCTACGTAATAACGACTTTTTATAGTTTGCGCATGCGTCCGGAAATAAGAAAAGCTTACTTCCACCCTTTTTTTAAATTCACAGCTTCTAGAAGGTTTAGATGAATTCTTAAAAAACACGAGTTTTTAAAAAATGTGATTTATTTCATAAATGGAATCAACAAACTATGCACATTCTACGTAATAACGACTTTTTATAGTTTGCGCATGCGTCCGGAAATAAGAAAAGCTTACTTCCGCCAGTTTTCTAAAATCACAGCTTCTAGAAGGTTTACATGATTTCTTAAAAAACATGAGTTTTTAGAAAATGTGATTTATTTCATGAATGGAATAAACAAAGTATGCGAATTCTATGTCATAACGACTTTCTATAGTTTGCACATGTGCAAACTATGCACATTCTATGTGATAACGACTTTCTATAGTTTGCGCATGAGTCCGGAGATAAGAAAAGCTTACTTCCCCCCTTTTTTTAAATTCACAGCTTCTAGAAGGTTTAAATGAATTCTAAAAAAACACGAGTTTTTAGAAAATGTGATTTATTTCATAAATGGAATCAACAAACTATGCACATTCTACGTAATAACGACTTTCTATAGTTTGTGCATGCCTCCATAAATAAGAAAAGCTTACTTCCCCCCTTTTTTTAAATTCACAGCTTCTAGAAGGTTTAGATGAATTCTTAAAAAACAAGAGTGTTTAGAAAATGTGATTTATTTCATAAATGGAATCAACAAACTATGCACATTCTACGTCATAACAACTTTCTATAGTTTGCGCATGCGTCCGGAAATAAGAAAAGCTTACTTCCCCCCTTTTTTTAAATTAACAGCGTCTAGAAGGTTTAGATGAATTTTTAAAAAACATGAGTTTTTAGAAAATGTGATTTATTTCATAAATGGAATCAACAAAGTATGCACATTCTACGTCATAACAAATTTCTATAGTTTGCGCATGCGTCCGGAAATAAGAAAAGCTTACTTCCCCCCTTTTTTTAAATTCACAGCTTCTAGAAGGTTTAGATGAATTCTTAAAAAACACGAGTTTTTAGAAAATGTGATTTATTTCATAAATGGAATCAACAAACTATGCACATTCTATGTAATAACGACTTTCTAAAGTTTGCGCATGCATTCGGAAATAAGAAAACTTACTTCCGCCAGTTTTTTAAAATCACAGCTTCTAGAAGGTTTACATGATTTCTTAAAAAGCACGAGTTTTTAGAAAATGTGATTTATTTCATAAATGGAATCAAAAAGTATGGACATTCTATGTCATATCGACTTTCTATAGTTTGCGCATGCGCAAACTATGCACATTCTACGTGATAACGACTTTCTATAGTTTGCGCATGCGTCCGGAAATAAGAAAAGCTTATTTCCCCCCTTTTTTTAAATTCACAGCTTCTAGAAGGTTTAGATGAATTCTTAAAAAACACGAGTTTTTAAAAAATGTGATTTATTTCATAAATGTAATCAACAAACTATGCACATTCTACGTAATAACGACTTTTTATAGTTTGCGCATGCATCCGGAAATATGAAAAGCTTACTTCTGCCAGTTTTTAAAAATCACAGCTTCTAGAAGGTTTACATGACTTCTTAAAAAACACGAGTTTTTAGAAAATGTGATTTATTTCATCAATGGAATCAACAAAGTATGCACATTCTACATCATAACGACTTTCTATAGTGTGAGCATGCGTCTAGAAATAAGAAAAGCTTAATTCCCCCCGTTTTTTAAAATCACAGCTTCTAAAAGGTTTACATGATTTCTTAAAAAACATGAGATTTTAGAAAATGTGATTTATTTCTTAAATGGAATCAACAAAGTATGCAAATTCTATGTCATAACGACTTTCTATAGTTTGTGCATGCCCAAACTATACACATTCTACGTAATACCGACTTTCTATAGTTTGCGCATGCGTCCGGAAATAAGAAAAGCTTACTTCCCCCCTTTTTTTAAATTCACAGCTTCTAGAAGGTTTAGATGAATTCTTAAAAAACACGAGTTTTTAGAAAATGTGATTTATTTCATAAATGGAATCAATAAACTATGCACATTCTACGTAATAACGACTTTCTATAGTTTGCGCATGCGTCCGAAAATAAGAAAAGCTTCCTTCCGCCAGTTTTTTAAAACCACAGCTTCTAGAATATTTACATGATTTCTTAAAAAACATGAGTTTTTAGACAATGTGATTTATTTCATAAATGGAATCAACAAAGTATGCACATTCTATGTAATAACGACTTTCGAAAGTTTGCGCAAGCGTCCAGAAATATGAAAAGCTTACTTCCACCAGTTTTTTAAAATCACAGCTTCTAGAAGGTTTACATGATTTCTAAAAAACATGAGTTTTTAGAAAATGTGATTTATTTCCTAAATGGAATCAACAAAGTATGCACATTCTGCGTCGTAACAACTTTCAATAGTTTGCGCATGCGTCCGGAAATAAGAAAAGCTTACTTCCCCCCTTTTTTTAAATTCACAGCTTCTAGAAGGTCTACATGATTTCTTTAAAAACTGGAGTTTTTAGAAAATATGATTTATTTCATCAATGGAATCAACAAAGTATGCAGATTCTACGCAGTCACGACTTTCTATAGTTTGCGCATGCGTCCGGAAATATGAAAAGCTTACTTCCCCCCTTTTTTTAAATTCACAGCTTCTAGAAGGTTTAGATGAATTCTTAAAAAACACGAGTTTTTAGAAAATGTGATTTATTTCATAAATGGAATCAACAAACTATGCACATTCTACGTAATAACGACTTTCTATAGTTTGCGGATGCGTCCGGAAATAAGAAAAGATTCCTTCCGCCAGTTTTTTAAAACCACAGCTTCTAGAAGGTTTACATGATTTCTTAAAAAACATGAGTTTTTAGAAAATGTGATTTATTTCATAAATGGAATCAACAAAGTATGCACATTCTATGTAATAACGACTTTCAAAAGTTTGCGCATGCGTACGGAAATATGAAAAGCTTACTTCCGCCAGTTTTTTAAAATCACAGCTTCTAGAAGGTTTACATGATTTCTTAAAAAACACGAGTTTTTAGAAAATCTGATTTATTTCCTAAATGGAATCAACAAGTATGCACATTCTGCGTCATAACAACTTTCAATAGTTTGCGCATGCGTCCGGAAATAAGAAAAGCTTACTTCCCCCCTTTTTTTAAATTCACAGCTTCTAGAAGGTCTACATGATTTCTTAAAAAAGTTGAGTTTTTAGAAAATATGATTTATTTCATAAATCGAATCAACAAAGTATGCACATTCTACGCAGTCACGACTTTCTATAGTTTGCGCATGTCTCGGAAATATGAAAAGCTTACTTCCCCCCTTTTTTTAAATTCACAGCTTCCAGAAGGTTTAGATGAATTCTTAAAAAACACGAGGTTTTAGAAAATGTGATTTATTTCCTAAATGGAATCAACAAACTATGCACATTCTACATAATAACGACTTTCTATATTTTGCGCATGCGTCCGGAAATAAGAAAAGCTTCCTTCCGCCAGTTTTTTAAAACCACAGCTTCTAGAAGGTTTACATGATTTGTTAAAAAACACGAGTTTTTAGAAAATGTGATTTATTTCATAAATGGAATCAACAAAGTATGCAAATTCTATGTCATAACGACTTTCTATAGTTTGCGCATGCCCAAACTATACACATTCTACATAATAACGACTTTCTATAGTTTGCGCATGCGTCCGGAAATAAGAAAAGCTTACTTCCCCCCTTTTTTTAAATTCACAGCTTCTAGAAGATTTAGATGAATTCTTAAAAAACACGAGTTTTTAGAGAATGTGATTTATTTCATAAATGGAATCAACAAAGTATGCACATTCTACGTCATAACCACTTTCGAAAGTTTGCGCATGCGTCCGGAAATATGAAAAGCTTACTTCCACCAGTTTTTTAAAATCACAGCTTCTAGAAGGTTTACATGATTTCTTAAAAAACATGAGTTTTTAGAAAATGTGATTTATTTCATAAATGGAATCAACAAAGTATGCACATTCTGCGTCGTAACAACTTTCAATAGTTTGCGCATGCGTCCGGAAATAAGAAAAGCTTACTTCCCCCCTTTTTTTAAATTCACAGCTTCTAGAAGGTCTACATGATTTCTTTAAAAACTGGAGTTTTTAGAAAATATGATTTATTTCATAAATGGAATCAACAAAGTATGCACATTCTACGCAGTCACGACTTTCTATAGTTTGCGCATGTGTCCGTAAATATGAAAAGCTTACTTCCCCCCTTTTTTTAAATTCACAGCTTCTAGAAGGTTTAGATGAATTCTTAAAAAACACGAGTTTTTAGAAAATGTGATTTATTTCATAAATGGAATCAACAAACTATGCACATTCTACGTAATAACGACTTTCTATAGTTTGCGCATGCGTCCGGAAATAAGAAAAGATTCCTTCCGCCAGTTTTTTAAAACCACAGCTTCTAGAAGGTTTACATGATTTCTTAAAAAACATGAGTTTTTAGAAAATGTGATTTATTTCATAAATGGAATCAACAAAGTATGCACATTCTATGTAATAACGACTTTCAAAAGTTTGCGCATGCGTACGGAAATATGAAAAGCTTACTTCCGCCAGTTTTTTAAAATCACAGCTTCTAGAAGGTTTACATGATTTCTTAAAAAACACGAGTTTTTAGAAAATCTGATTTATTTCCTAAATGGAATCAACAAAGTATGCACATTCTGCGTCATAACAACTTTCAATAGTTTGCGCATGCGTCCGGAAATAAGAAAAGCTTACTTCCCCCCTTTTTTTAAATTCACAGCTTCTAGAAGGTCTACATGATTTCTTAAAAAAGTTGAGTTTTTAGAAAATATGATTTATTTCATAAATGGAATCAACAAATTATGAACATTCTACGCAGTCACGACTTTCTATAGTTTGCGCATGCGTTCGGAAATATGAAAAGCTTACTTCCCCCCTTTTTTTAAATTCACAGCTTCCAGAAGGTTTAGATGAATTCTTAAAAAACCCGAGTTTTTAGAAAATGTGATTTATTTCATAAATGGAATCAACAAACTATGCACATTCTACATAATAACGACTTTCTATATTTTGCGCATGCGTCCGGAAATAAGAAAAGCTTCCTTCCGCCAGTTTTTTAAAACCACAGCTTCTAGAAGGTTTACATGATTTGTTAAAAAACACGAGTTTTTATCAAATGTGATTTATTTCATAAATGGAATCAACAAAGTATGCAAATTCTATGTCATAACGACTTTCTATAGTTTGCGCATGCCCAAACTATACACATTATACGTAATAACGACTGTCTATAGTTTGCGCATGCGTCCGGAAATAAGAAAAGCTTACTTCCCCCCTTTTTTTAAATTCACAGCTTCTAGAAGGTTTAGATGAATTCTTAAAAAACACGAGTTTTTAGAAAATGTGATTTATTTCATAAATGGAATCAACAAAGTATGCACATTCTACGTCATAACCACTTTCTATAGTCTGTGCATGCGTCCGGAAATAAGAAAAGCTTAATTCCCCCCGTTTTTTAAAATCACAGCTTCTAGAAGGTTTACATGATTTCTTAAAAAACATGAGTTTTTAGGAAATGTGATTTATTTCATAAATGGAATCAACAAAGTATGCACATCCTTCGTCATAACGACTTTCTATAGTTTGCGCATGCGCAAACTATGCACATTCTACGTAATAACAACTTTCTATAGTTTGCACAAGCGTCCGAAAATAAGAAAAGCTTAATTCCCCCTGTTTTTTAAAATCACAGCTTCTAGAAGGTTTACATGATTTCTTAAAAAACACAAGTTTTTAGAAAATGTGAATTATTTCATAAATGGAATCAATAAAGTTTCCACATTCTACGTAGTAAGGTCTTCTATAGTTTGCGCATGCGTCTCGAAATAAAAAAAGCCTACGTCAGCCAGTTTTTTAAAATCACAGCTTCTAGAAGGTTTAGATGATTTCTTAAAAAACACGAGTTTTTAGAAAATGTGATTTTTTTCATAAACGGAATCAACAGACTATGCACATTCTATGTAATAACGAATTTCTAAAGTTTGTGCATGCGTGTGGAAATATGAAAAGCTTAGTTCCGCCAGTTTTTTAAAATCACAGCTTCTAGAACGTTTACATGACTTCTTAAAAAAAATGAGTTTTTAGAAAGTCTGATTTATTTCATAAATGGAATCAACAAAGTATGCACATTCTACATCATAACGACTTTCTATAGTTTGAGCATGCGTCCGGAAATAAGAAAAGCTTAATTCCCCCCGTTTTTTAAAATCACAGCTTCTAGAAGGTTTGCATGATTGCTTAAAAAACAAGAGTTTTTAGGAAATGTGATTTATTTCATAAATGGAATCAACAAATTATGCACATTCTATGTCATAACGACATTCTATAGTTTCCGCATGCGCAAACTATGCACATTCTACGTGATAACGACTTTCTATAGTTTGCGCATGTGTTCGGAAATAAGAAAAGCTTACTTCCCCCCTTTTCTTAAATTCACAGCTTCTAGAAGGTTTAGATGAATTCTTAAAAAACACGAGTTTTTAGAAAATGTGATTTATTTCATAAATGGAATCAACAAAATATGCACATTCTACGTAATAACGACTTTTTATAGTTTGCGCATGCGTCCGGAAATAAGAAAAGCTTACTTCCCCCCTTTTTTTAAATTCACGGCTTCTAGAAGGTTTAGATGAATTCTTAAAAAACACGAGTTTTTAGAAAATGTGATTTATTTCATAAATGGAATCAACAAACTATGCACATTCTACGTAATAACGACTTTCTATAGTTTGCGCATGCGTCCAGAAATAAGAAAAGCTTCCTTCCGCCAGTTTTTTAAAACCACAGTTTCTAGAAGGTTTACATGATTTCTTAAAAAACACGAGTTTTTAGAAAATGTGATTTATTTCATAAATGGAATCAACAAAGTATGCATATTCTACGTAGTAACGATTTTCTATAGTTTGCGCACGCGTCCGGAAATAAGAAAAGCTTCCTTCCGCCAGATTTTTAAAATCACAGCTTCTAGAAGGTTTACATGATTTCTTAAAAAACATCAGTTTTTAGAAAATGTGATTTATTTCATAAATGGAATCAACAAAGTATGCACATTCTATGTCATAACGACTTTCTATAGTTTGCGCATGTGCAAACTATGCACATTCTACATAATAACGACTTTCTATAGTTTCCGCATGTATCCGAAAATAAGAAAAGCTTACTTCCCCCCTTTTTTTAAATTCACAGCTTATAGAAGGTTTAGATGAATTCTTAAAAAATACGAGTTTTTAGAAAATGTGATTTATTTCATAAATAGAATCAACAAAGTTTGCACATTCTACGTCAGAACAACTTTCTATAGTTTGCGCACGCGTCTGGAAATAAGAAAAGCTTAATTCCCCCCGTTTTTTAAAATCACAGCTTCTAGAAGGTTTACATGATTTCTTTAAAAACTTGAGTTTTTAGAAAATGTGATTTATTTCATAAATATAATCAACAAAGTTTGCACATTCTACGTCATAACGACTTTCTATAGTTTGCGCATGCGTCTGGAAATAAGAAAAGCTTAATTCCCCCAGTTTTTTAAAATCACAGCTTCTAGAAGGTTTACATGATTTCTTAAAAAACACGAGTTTTTTGAAAATGTGATTTATTTAAAAAATGGAATCAACAAAGTATGCACATTCTATGTCATAACGAATTTCTATAATTTGCGCATGCGCAAACTATGCACATTCTACGTGATAGGGACTTTCTATAGTTTGCGCATGCGTTCGGAAATAAGAAAAGCTTACTTCCGCCAGTTTTTTAAAACCACGGCTTCTAGAAGGTTTACATGATTTCTTAAAAAACTTGAGTTTTTAGAAAATGTGATTTATTTCCTAAATGGAATCAAAAAAGTATGCACATTCTATGTCATAACGACTTTCTATAGTTTGCGCATGCGCAAACTATGCACATTCTACGTCATAAGGACTTTCTATAGTTTGTGCATGCATCCGGAAATAAGAAAAGCTTACTTCCCCCCTTTTTTTAAATTCACAGCTTCTAGAAGGTTTAGATGAATTCTTAAAAAACACGAGTTTTTAGAAAATGTGATTTATTTCATAAATGGAATCAACAAACTATGCACATTCTACGTAATAACGACTTTCTATAGTTTGCGCATGTGTCCGGAAATAATAAAAGCTTCCTTCGGCCAGTTTTTAAAAACCACAGCTTGTAGAAGGTTTACATGATTTCTTAAAAAACACGAATTTTTAGAAAATGTGATTTATTTCATAAATGGAATCAACAAACTATGCACATTCTACGTAATAACGACTTTCTATTCTTTGCGCATGCGTCCGGAAATAAGAAAAGCTTACGTCCGCCAGTTTTTTAAAACCACAGCTTCTATAAGGTTTACATGATTTCTTAAAAAACACCAGTTTTTAGAAAATGTGATTTATGTCATAAATGGAATCAACAAAGTATTCACATTCTATGTAATAACGACTTTCTAAAGTTTGCGCATGCCTCCGGTAATATGAAAAGCTTACTTCCGCCAGTTTTTTAAAATCACAGCTTCTAGAAGGTTTACATGATTTCTTAAAAAACACGACTTTTTAGAAAATGTGATTTATTTCAAAAATGGAAACAAAAAAGTATGCACATTCTAAGTCATAACGACTTTCTATAGTTTGCGCATGTGCAAACTATGCACATTCAACGTAATAACAAATTTCTATAGTTTGCGCATGCATCCGGAAATAAGAAAAGCTTACTTCCCCCCTTTTTCTAAATTCACAGCTTCTAGAAGGTTTAGATGAATTCTTAAAAAACACGAGTTTTTAAAAAATGTGATTTATTTCATAAATGGAATCAACAAAGTTTGCACATTCTACGTCATAATGACTTTCTATAGTTTGCGCATGCGTCCGGAAATAAGAAAAGCTTAATTCCCCCCGTTTTTTAATATCACAGCTTCTAGAAGGTTTACATGATTTCTTAAAAAACACGAGTTTTTAGAAAATGTGATTTATTTCATAAATGGAATCAACAAAGTATGCACATTCTATGTCATAAAGACTTTCTATATTTTTTGCATGCGCAAACTATGCACATTCTACGTGATAATGACTTTCTATAATTTGCGCATGCGTCAGGAAATAAGAAAAGCTTACTTCCCCCCTTTTTTTACATTCACAGCTTGTAGAAGGTTTAGATGAATTCTTAAAAACCATGAGTTTTTAGAAAATATGATTTATTTCATAAATGGAATCAACAAAGTATGCACATTCTACGTCATAACCACTTTGTATAGTTTGCACATGCGTCCGGAAAAAAGAAAAGCTTACTTCCCCCCTTTTTTTAAATTCACAGCTTCTAGAAGGTTTACATGATTTCTTAAAAAAATTGAGTTTTTAGAAAATGTGATTTATTTCATAAATGGAATCAACAGAGTATGCACATTCTATGTAATAACGACTTTCTAAAGTTTGCGCATGCATCCGGAAATATGAAAAGCTTACTTCCGCCAGTTTTTAAAATCACAGCTTCTAGAAGGTTTACATGACTTCTTAAAAAACAGAAGTTTTTAGAAAATGTGATTTATTTCATAAATGGAATCAACAAAGTATGCACATTCTACATCATAACGAATTTCTATAGTTTTTGCATGCGTCCAGAAATAAGAAAAGCTTAATTCCCCCTGTTTTTTAAAATCACAGCTTCTAGAAGCTTTACATGATTTCTTAAAAAACACGAGTTTTTAGAAAATCTGATTTATTTCATAAATGGAATCAAGAAAGTATGCACATTCTATGTCATAACGAATTTCTATAGTTTGCACATGCGCAAACTATGCACATTCTACATGATAACGACTTTCTATAGTTTGCGCATGCGTTCGGAAATAAGAAAAGCTTATTTCCCCCCTTTTTTTAAATTCACAGCTTCTAGAAGGTTTAGATGAATTCTTAAAAAACATGAATTTTTAGAAAATGTGATTTATTTCATAGATGGAATCAACATAGTATGCACATTCTATGTAATAACGACTTTCTAAAGTTTGCGCATGCGTCCAGAAATATGAAAAGCTTACTTCCGCCAGTTTTTTAAAACCACAGCTTCTAGAAGGTTTACATGATTTCTTAAAAAACATGAGTTTTTAGAAAATGTGATTTATTTCATAAATGGAATCAACAGAATATGCACATTCTATGTAATAACGACTTTCTAAAGTTTGCGCATGCATCCGGAAATATGAAAAGCTTACTTCCGTCAGTTTTTTAAAATCACAACTTCTAGAAGGTTTACATGATTTCTTAAATGGAATCAAAAAAGTATGCACATTCTACGTCATAACAAATTTCTATATTTTGCTAATCCGTCCGGAAATAAGAAAAGCTTAATTTCCCCCATTTTTTAAAATCACAACTTCTAGAAGGTTTACATGATGTCTTAAAAAACACGAGTTTTTACGAAATGTGATTTATTTCATAAATGGAATCAACAAAGTATGCACATTCTATGTCATAACGAATTTCTATAGTTTGCGCATGCGTAAACTATGCACATTCTATGTAATAACAACTTTTTATAGTTTGCGCATGCGTCCGGAAATAAGAAAAGCTTACTTCCCCCCTTTTTTTAAATTCACAGCTTCTAGAAGGTTTAGATGAATTCTTAAAAAACACGAGTTTTTAGAAAATGTGATTTATTTCATAAATGGAATCAACAAACTATGCACATTCTACGTAATAACGACTTTTTATAGTTTGCACATGCGTCCAGAAATAAGAAAAGCTTAATTCCCCCCGATTTTTAAAATCACAGCTTCTAGAAGGTTAACATGATTTCTTAAAAAACAAGAGTTTTTAGGAAATGTGATTTATTTCATAAATGGAATCAACAAAGTATGCACGTTCTATGTCATAAAGACTTTCTATAGTTTGCGCATGCGCAAACTATGCACATTCTAGGCAATAACAAGTTTCTATAGTTTGCGCATGCATCCGGAAATAAGAAAAGCTTACTTCCCCGCTTTTTTAAAATTCACAGCTTCTAGAAGGTTTAGATGAATTCTTAGAAAACACGAGTTTTTAGAAAATGTGATTTATTTCATAAATGGAATCAACAAAGTGCGCACATTCTACATCATAACAACTTTCTATAGTTTGCGCATGTGTCCGGAATTAAGAAAAGCTTAATTCCCCCCGTTTTTTAAAATCACAGCTTCTAGAAGGCTGACATGATTTCTTAAAAAACACGAGCTTTTAGAAAATGTGATTTATTTCATAAATGGAATCAACAAAGTATGCACATTCTATGTCATAACGACTTTCTATAGTTTGCGCATGAGCAAACTATGCATATTCAACGTGATAACGACTTTCTATAGTTTGCGCATGCGTCCGGAAATAAGAAAAGCCTACTTCCCCCCTTTTTTTAAATTCACGGCTTCTAGAAGGTTTAGATGAATTCTTAAAAAACACGAGTTTTTAGAAAATGTGATTTATTTCATAAATGGAATCAACAAAGTTTCCACATTCTACGTCATAACGTCTTTCTATAGTTTGCGCATGCGTCCGGAAATAAGAAAAGCTTAATTTCCCCCGTTTTTTAAAATCACAGCTCCTAGAAGGTTTACATGATTTCTTAAAAAACATGAGTTTTTAGAAAATATTATTTATTTCATAAATGGAATCAACAAAGTATGCACATTCTATTTCATAATGACTTTCTATAGTTTGCGCATGCGCAAACTATGCACATTCTACGTGATAATGACTTTCTATAGTTTGCGCATGGGTCCGGAAATAAGAAAAGCCTACTTCCCCCCTTTTTTAAATTCACGGCTTCTAGAAGGTTTAGATGAATTCTTAAAAAACACTAGTTTTTAGAAAATGTGATTTATTTCATAAATGGAATCAACAAACTATGCAAATTCTACGTCATAACAACTTTCTATAGTTTGCCCATGCGTCCGCAAATAAGAAAAACTTAATTCCCCCCGTATTTTAAAATCACAGCTTCTAGAAGGTTTACATGATTTCTTAAAAAACACGAGTTTTTAGAAAATGTGATATATTTCATAATTGGAATTAACAAACTAAGCACATTCTACATAATAACGACTTTCTATCGTATGCGCATGCGTCTGGAAATAAGAAAAGCTTCCTTCCGCCAGTTTTTTAAAACCACAGTTTCTAGAAGGTTTAAATGATTTCTTAAAAAACACGAGTTTTTAGAAAATGTGATTTATTTCATAAATGGAATCAACAAAGTATGCACATTCTACGTAGTAACGATTTTCTATAGTTTGCGCATGTGCAAACTATGCACATTCTACATAATAACGACTTTCTATAGTTTCTGCATGTGTCTGAAAATAAGAAAAGCTTACTTCCCCCCTTTTTTTAAATTCACAGCTTCTAGAAGGTTTAGATGAATTCTTAAAAAACACGAGATTTTAGAAAATGTGATTTATTTCATAAATAGAATCAACAAAGTTTGCACATTCTACGTCAGAACGACTTTCTATAGTTTGCGCATGCGTCCGGAAATAAGAAAAGCTTATTTCCCCCGTTTTTTAAAATCACAGCTTCTAGAAGGTTTACATGATTTCTTTAAAAACTTGAGTTTTTAGAAAATGTGATTTATTTAATAAATGGAATCAACAAAGTATGCACATTCTATGTCATAACGACTTTCTATAATTTGCGCATGCGCAAACTATGCACATTCTACGTGATAACGACTTTCTATAGTTTGCGCATGCGTCCGGAAATAAGCAAAGCTTATTTCCCCCGTTTTTTAAAATCACAGCTTCTAGAAGGTTTACATGATTTCTTAAAAAACACGAGTTTTTAGAAAATGTGATTTATTTCATAAATGGAATCAACAAAATATGCACATTCTACGTAATAACGACTTTCTATTCTTTGCGCATACGTCCAGAAGTAAGAAAAGCTTACTTCCGCCAGTTTTTTAAAACCACGGCTTCTAGAAAGTTTACATGATTTCTTAAAAAACACCTGTTTTTAGAAAATGTCATTTATTTCATAAATGGAATCAACAAAGTATGCAAATTCTATGTAATAACGACTTTCTAAAGTTTGCGCATGCATCCGGAAATATGAAAAGCTTACTTCCCCCTTTTTTTAAATTCACAGCTTCTAGAACGTTTAGATGAATTCTTAAAAAACACGAGTTTTTAGAAAATGTGATTTATTTCATAAATGGAATCAACAAAGTATGCACATTCTATGTAATAACGACTTTCTAAAGTTTGCACATGCATCCGGAAATAAGAAAAGCTTACTTCCGCCAGTTTTTTAAAATCACAGCTTCTAGAAGGTTTACATGATTTCTTAAAAAACACGAGTTTTTAGAAAATGTGATTTATTTCATAAATGGAATCAACAAAGTATGCACATTCTACATCATAATGACTTTCTATAGTTTGTGCATGCGCAAACTATGCACATTCTACGTAATAACGACTTTCTATAGTTTCCGCATGCGTCCGGAAATAAGAAAAGCTTACTTCCCGCCTTTTTTTAAATTCACAGCTTCTAGAAGGTTTAGAAGAATTCTTAAAAAACACGAGTTTTTAGAAAATGTGATTTATTTCATAAATGGAATCAACAAACTATGCACATTCTATTGAATAACGACTTTCTAAAGTTTGCACATGCGTCCAGAAATAAGAAAAGCTTACTTCCGCCAGTTTTTTAAAATCAGCTTCTAGAAGGTTTACATGATTTCTTAAAAAACACGAGTTTTTAGAAAATGTGATTTATTTCATAAATGGAATCAACAAAGTATGCACATTCTATTGAATAACGACTTTCTAAAGTTTGCACATGCGTCCAGAAATAAGAAAAGCTTACTTCCGCCAGTTTTTTAAAATCACAGCTTCTAGAAGGTTTACATGATTTCTTAAAAAACACGAGTTTTTAGAAAATGTGATTTATTTCATAAATGGAATCAACAAAGTATGCACATTCTATGTCATAACGACTTTCTATAGTTTGCGCATGCGCAAACTATGCACATTCTACGTAATAACGACTTTCTATAGTTTCCGCATGCGTCCGGGAATAAGAAAAGCTTACTTCCCCCCTTTTTTTAAATTGACGGCTTCTAGAAGGTTTAGATGAATTCTTAAAAAACACGAGTTTTTAGAAAATGTGATTTATTTCATAAATAGAATCAACAAAGTTTGCACATTCTACGTCATAACGACTTTCTATACTTTGCGCATGCGTCCGGAAATAAGAAAAGCTTAATTCCTCCCGTTTTTTAAAATCATAGCTTCTAGAAGGTTTACATGATTTCTTAAAAAAATTGAGTTTTTAGAAAATGTGATTTTTTTCATAAATGGAATAAACAAAGTTTGCACATTCTACGTCATAACGACTTTCTATAGTTTGCACATGCGTCCGGAAATAAGAAAAGCTTAATTCCCCCCGTTTTTTTAAATTCAAAGCTTCTAGAAGGTTTACATGATTTCTTAAAAAACACGAGTTTTTAGAAAATGTGATTTATTTCATCAATGGAATCAACAAAGTATGCACATTCTATGTCATAACGACTTTCTAATATTTGCACATCCGTCCGGAAATATGAAAAGCTTACTTCCGTCAGTTTTTTAAAATCACAGCTTCTAGAAGGTTTACATGATTTCTTACAAAACATGAGTTTTTAGAAAATGTGATTTAGTTCATAAATGGAATGAATAAAGTATGCACATTCTTCGTCATAACGACTTTCTATAGTTTGCGCATGCGCAAACTATGCACATTCTACATGATAACGACTTTCTATAGTTTGCGCATGCGTCCGGAAATAAGAAAAGCTTACTTCCCCCCTTTTTTTAAATTCACAGTTTCTAGAAGGTTTAGATGAATTCTTAAAAAAACGAGTTTTTAGAAAATGTGATTTATTTCATAAATGGAATCAACAAACTATGCACATTCTACGTAATAACGACTTTGTAAAGTTTGCGCATGCGTCCGGAAATAAGAAAAGCTTACTTCCGCCAGTTTTTTAAAACCACAGCTTCTAGAAGGTTTACATGATTTCTTACAAAACACGAGTTTTTAGAAAATGTGATTTATTTCATAAATGGAATCAACAAAGTATGCACATTCTATGTAATAACGACTTTCTAATATTTGCACATGCGTCCGGAAATATGAAAAGCTTACTTCCGTCAGTTTTTTAAAATCATAGCTTCTAGAAGGTTTACATGATTTCTTACAAAACACGAGTTTTTAGAAAAGGTGATTTATTTCATAAATGGAATGAACAATGTATGCACATTCTTCGTCATAACGAATTTCTATAGTTTGCGCATGCGCAAACTACGCACATTCTAGGTAATAACAACTTTCTATAGTTTGCGCATGTGTCCGGAAATAAGAAAAGCTTAATTCCCCCCGTTTTTTAAAATCACAGCTTCTAGAAGGCTTACATTATTTCTTAAAAACCACGAGTCTTTAGAAAATGTGGTTTATTTCATAAATGGAATCAAAAAAGTATGCACATTCTATGTCATAACGACTTTCTATAGTTTGCGCATGCGCAAACTATGCACATTCTACGTGATAACGACTTTCTATAGTTTGCGCATGCGTCCAGAAATAAGAAGAGCTTGCTTCCCCCCTTTTTTTAAATTCACAGCTTCTAGAAGGTTTAGATGAATTCTTAAAAAACACGAGTTTTTAGAAAATGTGATTTATTTCATAAATGGAATCAACAAACTATGCCCATTCTACGTAATAACGACTTTCTATAGTTTGCGCATGCGTCCGTAAATGAGAAAAGCTTACTTCCGCCAGTTTTTTAAAACCACAGGTTCTAGAAGATTTATATGATTTCTTAAAAAACACGAGTTTTTTGAAAATATCATTTATTTCATAAATGGAATCAACAAAGTATGCACATTCTATGTCATAACGACTTTCTATAGTTTGCGCATGCGCAAACTATGCACATTCTACATGATAACGACTTTCTATAGTTTGCGCATGCGTTCGGAAATAAGAAAAGCCTACTTCCCCCCTTTTTTTAAATTCACAGCTTCTAGAAGGTTTAGATGAATTCTTAAAAAACATGAGTTTTTAGAAAATGTGATTTATTTCATAAATGGAATAAACAAAGTTTCCACATTCTACGTCATAACGTCTTTCTATAGTTTGCGCATGCGTCCGGAAATAAGAAAAGCTTATTTCCCCCCGTTTTTTAAAATCACAGCTTCTAGATGGTTTACATGATTTCTTAAAAAACACGAGTTTTTAGAAAATGTGATTTATTTCATAAATGGAATCAAAAAAGTATGCACATTCTATGTCATAACGACTTTCTATAGTTTGCGCATGCACAAACTATGCACATTCTACGTCATAACGACTTTCTATAGTTTGCACATGCGTCCGGAAATAAGAAAAGCTTACTTCCCCCCTTTTTTTAAATTCACAGCTTCTAGAAGGTTTAGATGAATTCTTAAAAAACATGAATTTTTAGAAAATGTGATTTATTTCCTAAATGAAATCAACAAACTATGCACATTTTACGTAATAACGAATTTCTATAGTTTGCGCATGTGTCCGGAAATAAGAAAAGCTTCCTTCGGCCAGTTTTTTAAAACCATAGCTTCTAGAAGGTTTACATGATTTCTTAAAAAACACGAGTTTTTAGAAAATGTGATTTATTTCATAAATGGAATCAACAAAGTATGCACATTCTATGTAATAACGACTTTATAAAGTTTGCGCATGCATCCGAAAATATGAAAAGCTTAATTCCGCCAGTTTTTTAAAATCACAGCTTCTAGAAGGTTTCCATGATTTCTTAAAAAACATGAGTTTTTAGAAAATGTGATTTATTTCATAAATGGAATCAACAAAGTATGCACATTCTACGTCATAACAAATTTCTATAGTTTGCGCATCCGTCCGGAAATAAGAAAAGCTTAATTCCGCCCGTTTTTTAAAATCACAACTAGAAGGTTTACATGATGTCTTAAAAAACATGAGTTTTTAGGTGATTTATTTCATAAATGGAATCAACAAAGTATGCACATTCTATGTCATAACGACTTTCTATAGTTTGCGAATGCGCAAACTATGCACATTCTACGTAATAACAACTTTTTATAGTTTACGCATGCGTCCGGAAATAAGAAAAGCTTACTTCCCCCCCTTTTTTAAATTCACGGCTTCTAGAAGGTTTAGATGAATTCTTAAAAAACACTAGTTTTTAGAAAATGTTATTTATTTCATAAATGGAATCAACAAAGTATGCAAATTCTACGTCATAACAACTTTCTATAGTTTCCACATGCGTTCGAAAATAAGAAAAGCTTAATTCCCCACGTTTTTTAAAATCACAGCTTCTAGAAGGTTTACATGATTTCTTAAAAAACCACGAGTTTTTAGAAAATGTGATTTATTTCATAAATGGAATTAACAAACTAAGCACATTCTACGTAATAACGACTTTCTATAGTTTGCGCATGCATCCGGAAATAAGAAAAGCTTACTTCCGCTAGTTTTTTAAAATCATAGCTTCTAGAAGGTTTACATGATTTCTTAAAAAACATGAGTTTTTAGAAAATGTGATTTATTTCATAAATGGAATCAACAAAGTATGCACATTCTATGTAATAACCACTTTCTAAAGTTTGCACATGCGTCCAGAAATAAGAAAAGCTTACTTCCGCCAGTTTTTTAAAATCACAGCTTCTAGAAGGTTTACATGATTTCTTAAAAAACACGAGTTTTTAGAAAGTGTGATTTATTTCATAAATGGAATCAACAAAGTATGCACATTCTATGTCATAACGACGTTCTATAATTTACGCATGCGCAAATTATGCACATTCTATGTAATATCGACTTTCTATAGTTTCCGCATGCATCTGGAAATAAGAAAAGCTTACTTCCCCCCTTTTTTTAAATTCACAGATTCTAGAAGGTTTAGATGAATTCTTAAAAAACAAGAGTTTTTAGAAAATGTGATTTATTTCATAAATAGAATAAAAAACGTTTGCACATTCTACGTCATAACGACTTTCTATAGTTTGCGCATGCGTCCGAAAATAAGAAAAGCTTAATTCCCCCTGTTTTTTAAAATCACAGCTTCTAGAAGGTTTACATGATTTCTTAAAAAACTTGAGTTTTTAGAAAATGTGATTTTTTTCATAAATGGAATCAACAAAGTTTGCACATTCTACGTCATAACGACTTGCTATAGTTTGCGCATGCGTCCGGAAATAAGAAAAGCTTAATTGCCCCCTTTTTTTAAATTCACAGCTTCTAGAAGGTTTAGAAGAATTCTTAAAAAACACGAGTTTTTAGAAAATGTGATTTATTTCATAAACGGAATCAACAAAGTATGCACATTCTATTGAATAACGACTTTCTAAAGTTTGCACATGCGTCCAGAAATAAGAAAAGCTTACTTCCGCCAGTTTTTTAAAATCAGCTTCTAGAAGGTTTACATGATTTCTTAAAAAACACGAGTTTTTAGAAAATGTGATTTATTTCATAAATGGAATCAACAAAGTATGCACATTCTATTGAATAACGACTTTCTAAAGTTTGCACATGCGTCCAGAAATAAGAAAAGCTTACTTCCGCCAGTTTTTTAAAATCACAGCTTCTAGAAGGTTTACATGATTTCTTAAAAAACACGAGTTTTTAGAAAATGTGATTTATTTCATAAATGGAATCAACAAAGTATGCACATTCTATGTCATAACGACTTTCTATAATTTGCGCATGCGCAAACTATGCATATTCTACGTAATAACGACTTTCTATAGTTTCCGCATGCGTCCGGAAATAAGAAAAGCTTACTTCCCCCCTTTTTTTAAATTCACATCTTCTAGAAGGTTTAGATGAATTCTTAAAAAACACGAGTTTTTAGAAAATGTGATTTATTTCATAAATGGAATCAACAAACTATGGACATTCTACGTAATAACGACTTTCTAAAGTTTGCGCATGCGTCCGGAAATAAGAAAAGCTTACTTCCGCCAGTTTTTTAAAACCACATCTTCTAGAAGGTTTACATGATTTCTTACAAAACACGAGTTTTTAGAAAATGTTATTTATTTCATAAATGGAATGAACAAAGTATGCACATTCTTCGTCATAACGACTTTCTATAGTTTGCACATGCGCAAACTATGCACATTCTAGGTAATAACAACATTCTATAGTTTGCGCATGCGTCCGGAAATAAGAAAAGCTTACTTCCCCCCTTTTTTTAAATTCACAGCTTCTAGAAGGTTTAGATGAATTCTTAAAAAACACGAGTTTTTAGAAAATGTGATTTATTTCATAAATGGAATCAACAAAGTATGCACATTCTATGTCATAACAAATTTCTATAGTTTGCGCATGTGTCCAGAAATAAGAAAAGCTTAATTCCCCCCGTTTTTTAAAATCATAGCTTCTAGAAGGCTTACATTATTTCTTAAAAACCACGAGTCTTTAGAAAATGTGATTTATTTCATAAATGGAATCAAAAAAGTATGCACATTCAATGTCATAACGACTTTCTATATTTTGCGCATGCGCAAACTATGCACATTCTACGTGATAACGACTTTCTATAGTTTGCGCATGCGTCCAGAAATAAGAAGAGCTTACTTCCCCCCTTTTATTAAATTCACAGCTTCTAGAAGGTTTAGATGAATTCTTAAAAAACATGAGTTTTTAGAAAATGTGACTTATTTCATAAATGGAATGAACAAACTATGCACATTCTACGTAATAACGACTTTCTATAGTTTGCGCATGCGTCTGTGAATTAGAAAGGCTTACTTCCGCCAGTTTTTTAAAACCCCAGCTTCTAGAAGGTTTACATGATTTCTTAAAAAACACGAGTTTTTAGAAAATATGATTTATTTCATAAATGGAATCAACAAAGTAAGCACATTCTATGTCATAACGCCTTTCTATAGTTTGCGCATGCGCAAACTATGCACATTCTACGTGATAACAATTTTCTATAGTTTGCGCATGCGTTCGGAAATAAGAAAAGCCTACTTCCCCCATTTTTTTAAATTCACGGCTTCTAGAAGGTTTAGATGAAATCTTAAAAAACACGAGTTTTTAGAAAATGTGATTTATTTCGTAAATGGAATCAACAAAGTTTCCACATTCTACGTCATAACGTCTTTCTATAGTTTGCGCATGCGTCCGGAAATAAGAAAAGCTTAATTCCCCCCGTTTTTTAAAATCACAACTTTCTAGAAGGTTTACATGATTTATTGAAAAACACGAGTTTTTAGAAAATATGATTTATTTCATAAATGGAATCAACAAAGTATGCACATTCTATTTCATAACGACTTTCTATAGTTTGCGCATGCGCAAAGTATGCACATTCTACGTGATAACGACTTTCTATAGTTTGCGCATGCGTCCGGAAATAAGAAAAGCCTACTTCCCCTCTTTTTTTAAATTCACAGCTTCTGGAAGGTTTAAATGAATTCTTAAAAAACAGGAAGTTTTAGAAAATGTGATTTATTTCATAAATGGAATCAACAAGCTATGCACATTCTACATAATAACGACTTTCTATAGTTTGTGCATGCGTCCGGAAATAAGAAAAGCTTACTTCCGCCAGTTTTTTAAAACCACAGCTTCTAGAAGGTTTAAAATGATTTCTTAAAAAACATGAGTTTTTAGAAAATGTGATTTATTTCATAAATGGAATCAACAGAGTATGCACATTCTATGTAATAACGACTTTCTAAAGTTTGCGCATGCGTCCGGAAATATGAAAAGCTTACTTCCGCCAGTTTTTTAAAATCACAGCTTCTAGTAGGTTTACATGACTGCTTAAAAACACGAGTTTTTAGAAAATGTGATTTCTTTCATAAATGGAATCAACAAAGTATGCACATTCTACATCATAACGACTTTCTATAGTTTGAGCATGCGTCCAGAAATAAGAAAAGCTTAATTCCCCCCGTTTTTTAAAATCACAGCTTCTAGAAGGTTTACATGATTTCTTAAAAAACACGAGTTTTTAGGAAATCTGATTTATTTCATAAATGGAATCAACAAAGTATGCACATTCTATGTCATAACAACTTTCTATAGTTTGCGCATGCCCAAACTATCCACATTCTATGTGATAACGACTTTCTACAGTTTGCGTATGTGTTCGGAAATAAGAAAAGCTTACTTCCCCACTTTTTTTAAATTCACAGCTTCTAAAAGGTTTAGATGAATTCTTAAAAAAACACGAGTTTTTAGAAAATGTGATTTATTTCATAAATGGAATCAACAAAGTATGCACATTCTACGTAGTAACGACTTTCTATAGTTTGCACATGCGTCTGGAAATAAGAAAAGCTTACTTCCGCCAGATTTTTAAAATCACAGCTTCTAGAAGGTTTACATGATTTCTTAAAAAATAAGAGTTTTTAGCAAATCTGATTTATTTCATAAATGGAATCAACAAAGTATGCACATTCTATGTCATAACGACTTTCTAAAGTTTTGCGCATTGCGCAAACTATGCACATTCTACGTGATAACGACTTTCTATAGTTTGCGCATGCGTCCGGAAATAAGAAAAGCTTACTTCCCCCCTTTTTTTTAAATTCACAGCTTCTAGAAGGTTTAGATGAATTCTTAAAAAACACGAGTTTTTAGAAAATGTGATTTATTTCATAAATGGAATGAACAAACTAGCACATTCTATGTAATAACGACTTTTTTTTTGTTTGCCCATGCGTCCGGAAATAAGAAAAGCTTACTTCCCCCCTTTTTTTAAACTCACAGCTTTTAGAAGGTTTAGATGAATTCTTAAAAAACACGAGTTTTTAGAAAATGTGATTTATTTCATAAATAGAATCAAGAAAGTTTGTACATTCTACGTCATAACGACTTTCTATAGTTTGCGCATGCATCCAGAAATAAGAAAAGCTTAATTCCCCCCGTTTTTTAAAATCACAGCTTCTAGAAGGTTTACATGATTTCTTAAAAAACTTGAGTTTTAGAAAATGTGATTTTTTTCATAAATGGAATCAACAAAGTTTGCACATTCTACGTCATAACGACTTGCTATAGTTTGCACATGCGTCCGGAAATAAGAAAAGCTTAATTCCCCCCGTTTTTTTAAAATCAAAGCTTTTAGAAGGTTTACATGATTTCTTAAAAAACACGAGTTTTTAGAAAATGTGATTTATTTCATAAATGGAATCAACAAAGTATGCACATTCTATGTTATAACGACTTTATAAAGTATGCGCATGCGCATACTATGCACATTCTACGTGATAACGACTTATTATAGTTTGCGCATGCTTCCGGAAATATGAAAAGCTTACTTCCGCCAGTTTTTTTAAAATCACAGCTTTTAGAAGGTTTACACGATTTCTTAAAAAACACGAGTTTTTTGAAAATGTGATTTATTTCATAAATGGAATCAACAAAGTATGCACATTCTATGTTATAACGACTTTCTAAAGTTTGCGCATGCGCATACTATGCACATTCTACGTGTTAACGACTTATTATAGTTTGCGCATGCGTCCGGAAATATGAAAAGCTTACTTCCCCCCTTTTTTTAAATTCACAGCTTCTAGAAGGTTTAGATGAATTCTTAAAAAACACGAGTTTTTAGAAAATGTGATTTATCTCATAAATGGAATCAACAAAGTATGCAAATTCTATGTAATAACGACTTTCTAAAGTTTGCGCATGCGTCCGGAAATATGAAAAGCTTACTTCTGCCAGTTTTTTAAAATCACAGCTTCTAGAAGGTTTACATGATTTCTTAAAAAACACGAGGTTTTAGAAAATGTGATTTATTTCATAAATAGAATCAACAAAGTATGCACATTCTATGTCATAACGACTTTCTATAGTTTGCGCATGCGCAAACTATGCACATTCTACGTAATAACGACTTTCTATAGTTTGTGCATGCGTCCGGAAATAAGAAAAGCTTACTTCCCCCCTTTTTTTAAATTTACAGCTTCTAGAAGGCTTAGATGAATTCTTAAAAAACACGAGTTTTTAGAAAATGTGATTTATTTCATAAATGGAATAAACAAATTATGCAAATTCTATGTACTAACGACTTTCTAAAGTTTGCGCATGCGTCCGGAAATATGAAAAGCTTACTTCTGCCAGTTTTTCAAAATCACAGCTTCTAGAAGGTTTACATGATTTCTTAAGAAACACGAGTTTTTAGAAAATGTGATTTATTTCATAAATGGAATCAACAAAGTATGTCCATTCTATGTCATAACGACTTTCTATAGTTTGCGCATGCGCAAACTATGCACATTCTACGTAATAACGACCTTCTATAGTTTGCGCATGCATCCGGAAATAAGAAAAGCTTACTTCTCCCCTTTTTCTAAATTCACAGCTTCTAGAAGGTTTAGATGAATTCTTAAAAAACAAGAGTTTTTAGAAAATGTGATTTATTTCATAAATGGAATCAACAAAGTTTGCACATTCTACGTCATAACGACTTTCTCTAGTTTGCGCATGCGTCCGGAAATAAGAAAAGCTTAATTCCCCCCGTTTTTTAAAATCACAGCTTCTAGAAGGTTTACATGATTTCTTAAAAAACACGAGTTTTTAGAAAATGTGATTTATTTCATCAATGGAATCAACAACGTATGCACATTCTATGTCATAACGGCTATCTATAGTTTGCGCATGCGCAAACTATGCACATTCTACGTCATAACGACTTTCTATAGTTTGCTCATGCGCAAACTATGCACATTCTACGTCATAACGACTTTCTATAGTTTGCGCATGCGTCCGGAAATAAGAAAAGCTTACTTCCCCCCTTTTTTTAAATTCACAGCTTCTAGAAGGTTTAGATGAATTCTTAAAAAACACGAGATTTTAGAAAATGTGATTTATTTCATAAATGGAATCAACAAAGTATGCACATTTTATGTCATAACGAATTTCTATAGTTTGCGCATGCGCAAACTATGCACATTCTACGTAATAACGACTTTCTATAGTTTGCGCATGCATCCGGAAATAAGAAAAGCTTACTTCCCCCCTTTTTCTAAATTCACAGCTTCTAGAAGGTTTAGATGAATTCTTCAAAAACATGAGTTCTTAGAAAATGTGATTTATTTCATAAATGGAATCAACAAAGTTTGCACATTCTACGTCATAACAACTTTCTATAGTTTGCACATGCGTCCGGAAATAAGAAAAGCTTAATTCCCCCCGTTTTTTAAAATCACAGCTTCTAGAAGGTTTACATGATTTCTTAAAAAACACGAGTTTTTAGAAAATGTGATTTATTTCATAAATGGAATCAACAAAGTATGCACATTTTGCGTGATAACGACTTTCTATAGTTTGCGCATGCGTCCGGAAATAAGAAAAGCTTACTTCCCCCCTTTTTTTAAATTCACAGGTTCTAGAAGGTTTAGATGAATTCTTAAAAAACACGAGTTTTTAGAAAATGTGATTTATTTCATAAATGTAATCAACAAAGTATGTACATTCTATGTAATAACGACTTTCTAAAGTTTGAACATGCGTCCGGAAATAAGAATAGCTTACTTCTGCGAGTTTTTTAAAATCACGGCTTCTAGAAGTTTTACATGATTTCTTAAAAAACACAAGTTTTTAGAAAATGTGATTTATTTCATAAATGGAATCAACAAAGTATGCACATTCTATGTCATAACGACTTTCTATAGTTTGCGCATGCGCAAACTATGCACATTCTACGTAATAACGACTTTCTATAGTTTCCGCATTCGTCCGGAAATAAGAAAAGCTTACTTCCCCCCTTTTTTTAAATTCACAGCTTCTAGAAGGTTTAGATGAATTCCTAAAAAACAAGAGTTTTTAGAAAATGTGATTTATTTCATAAATGGAATCAACAAACTATGCACATTCTACGTCATAACGACTTTCTATAGTTTGCGCATGCGTCCGGAAATAAGAAAAGCTTAATTCCCCCCGTTTTTTTAAAATCACAGCTTCTAGAAGGTTTACATGATTTCTTAAAAAACTTGAGTTTTTAGAAAATGTGATTTTCTTCATAAATGGAATCAACAAAGTTTGCACATTCTACGTCCTACCGACTTGCTATAGTTTGCGCATGCGTCCGGAAATAAGAAAAGCTTAATTCCCCCCGTTTTTTAAAATCACAGCTTCTAGAAGGTTTACATGATTTCTCAAAAAACACGAGTTTTTAGAAAATGTGATTTATTTCATAAATGGAATCAACAAAGTATGCAAATTCTACGTCATAACAACTTTCTATAGTTTGTGCATGCGTCCGGAATTAAGAAAAGCTTAATTCCCCACGTTTTTTAAAATCACAGCTTCTAGAAGGTTTACATGATTTCTTAAAAAACACGAGTTTTTAGAAAATGTGATTTATTTCATAAATGGAATTAAAAAAACTAAGCACATTCTACGTAATAACGACTTTATATAGTTTGCGCATGCATCCGGAAATAAGAAAAGCTTCCTTCCGCCAGTTTTTTAAAACCACAGCTTCTAGAAGGTTTACATGATTTCTTAAAAAACACGAGTTTTTAGAAAATGTGATTTATTTCATAAATGGAATCAACAAAGTATGCACATTCTACGTAGTAACTATTTTCTATAGTTTGCGCATGCGTCCGGAAATAAAAAAAGCTTACTTCCGCCAGTTTTTTAAAATCACAACTTCTAGAAGGTTTACATGATTTCTTAAAAAACACCAGTTTTTAGAAAATGTGATTTATTTCATAAATGTAATCAACAAAGTATGCAAATTCTATGTTATAACGACTTTCTAAAGTTTGCGCATGCGTCTGGAAATATGAAAAGCTTACTTCCGCCAGTTTTTTAAAAATCACAGCTTCTAGAAGGTTTACATGATTTCTTAAAAAACACGAGTTTTTAGAAAATGTGATTTATTTCATAAATGGAATAAAAAAGTATGCACATTCTACGTAATAACGACTTTCTATAGTTTGCACATGCGTCCGGAAATAAGAAATGCTTACTTCCCCCCCTTTTTTTAAATTCACAGCTTCTAGAAGGTTTAGATGAATTCTTAAAAAACACGAGTTTTTAGAAAATGTGATTTATTTCATAAATGGAATCAACAAAGTTTGCACATTCTACGTCATAACGACTTTCTATAGTTTGTGCATGCATCCAGAAATAAGAAAAGCTTAATTCCCCCCTTTTTTTAAAATCACAGCTTCTAGAAGGTTTACATGATTTCTTAAAAAACATGAGTTTTTAGAAAATGTGATTTATTTCATAAATGGAATCAACAAAGTATGCACATTCTATGTCATAACGACTTTCTATACTTTGCGCATGCGCAAACTATGCACATTCTACGTGATAACGACTTTCTATAGTTTGCGCATGCGTCCGGAAATAAGAAAAGCTTAATTCGCCCCATTTTTTAAGATCACACCTTCTAGAAGGTTTACATGATTTCTTAAAAAACACGAGTTTTTAGAAAATGTGATTTATTTCATAAATGGAATCAACAAAGTATGCACATTCTATGTAATAACGACTTTCTAAAGTTTGTGCATTCGTCCGGAAATAAAAAAAGCTTACTTCCGCCAGTTTTTTAAAATCACAGCTTCTAGAAGGTTTACATGATTTCTTAAAAAGCACGAGTTTTTAGAAAATGTGATTTATTTCATAAATGGAATCAAAAAGAATGCACATTCTATGTCATAACGACTTTCTATAGTTTGTGCATGCGCAAACTATGCACATTCTACGTAATAACGACTTTCTATAGTTTGCGCATGCATCCGGAAATAAGAAAAGCTTAATTCCCCCCGTTTTTTAAAATCACAGCTTCTAGAAGGTTTTCATGATTTTTTAAAAAACACGAGTTTTTAGAAAATATGATTTATTTCATAAATGGAATCAACAAAGTATGCATATTCTACGTAATAACGACTTTCTAAAGTTTGCGCATGCGTCCGGAAATATGAAAAGCTTACATCCGCCAGCTTTTTAAAATCACATCTTCTAGAAGGTTTACATGATTTTCTTAAAAAACACGTGTTTTTAGAAAATTTGATTTATTTCATAAATGGAATCAACAAAGTATGCACATTCTATGTCATAACGACTTTCTATAGTTTTGCGCATTGCGCAAACTATGCACATTCTACGTAATAACGACTTTCTATAGTTTGCGCATGCGTCCGGAAATAAGAAAAGCTTACTTCCCCCCTTTTTTTAAATTCACAGCTTCTAGAAGGTTTAGATGAATTCTTAAAAAACACGAGTTTTTAGAAAATGTGATTTATTTCATAAATGGAATCAACAAAGTATGCACATTCTACGTAGTAACGTCTTTCTATAGTTTGTCCATGCGTCCGGAAATAAGAAAAGCTTCCTTCCCCCCTTTTTTTAAATTCACAGCTTCCAGAAGGTTTAGATGAATTCTTAAAAAACATGATTTTTTAGAAAATGTGATTTATTTCCATAATAGGAATCAACAAACTATGCACATTCTATGTAATAACGACTTTCTATAATTTGCGCATGCGTCCGGAAAATAAGAAAAGATTACTTCCCCCCTTTTTTTAAATTCACAGCTTCTAGAAGGTTTAGATGAATTCTTAAAAAATAGGGAGTTTTTAGAAAATGTGATTTATTTCATCAATGGAATCAACAAACTATGCACATTCTACGTAACGACTTTCTATAGTTTGCGCATGCGTCCAGAAATAAGAAAAGCTTCCTTCCGCCAGTTTTTAAAAACCACAGCTTCTAGAAAGTTTACATGATTTCTTAAAAAACACGAGTTTTTAGAAAATGCGATTTATTTCATCAATGGAATCAACAAAGTATGCACATTCTATGTAATAACGACTTTCTAAAGTTTGCGCATGCGTCTGGAAATATGAAAAGCTTACCTCCGCCAGTTTTTTAAAACCACAGCTTCTAGAAGGTATACATGATTTCTTAAAAAAAACACGAGTTTTTAGAAAATGTGATTTATTTCATAAATGGAATCACCAAACTATGCACATTCTACGTAATAACGAATTTCTATAGTTTGCGCATGCGTCCGGAAATAAGAAAAGATTCCTTCCGCCAGTTTTTTAAAACCACAGCTTCTAGAAGGTTTACATGATTTCTTAAAAAACATTAGTTTTTAGAAAATGTGATTTATTTCATAAATGGAATCAACAAAGTATGCACATTCAATGTAATAACGACTTTCGAAAGTTTGCGCATGCGTCTGGAAATATGAAAAGCTTACTTCCGCCAGTTTTTTAAAATCACAGCTTCTAGAAGGTTTACAAGATTTCTTAAAAAACACGAGTTTTTAGAAAATGTGATTTATTTCATCAATGGAATCAATAAAGTATGCACATTCTACGTAATAACGACTTTCCTATAGTTTGCGCATTCGTCCGGAAATAAGAAAAGCTTACATCTGCCAGTTTTTTAAAACCACAGCTTCTAGAAGGTTTACATGATTTCTTAAAAAACATGAGTTTTTCGAAAATGTGATTTATTGCATAAATGGAATCAACAAAGTATGCACATTCTATGTAATAACGACTTTCTAAAGTTTGCGCATGCGTCCGAAAATATGAAAAGCTTACTTCTGCCAGTTTTTAAAATCACAGCTTCTAGAAGGTTTACATGATTTCTTAAAAAACACGACTTTTTAGAAGATGTGATTTATTTCATAAATGGAATAAACAAAGTATGCACATTCTATGTCATAACTACTTTCTATAGTTTGCACATGCGCAAACTATGCACATTCTACGTAATAACGACTTTCTACAGTTTGCGCATGCGTCCGGAAATAAGAAAAGCTTACTTCCACCAGGTTTTTAAAATCACACAGCTTCTAGAAGGTTTACATGATTTATTAAAAAACACGAGTTTTTAGAAAATGTGATTTATTTCATAAATGGAATCAACAAAGTATGCACATTCTATGTCATAACGACTTTCTAAAGTTTGCGCATGCGTCCGGAAATAAGAAAAGCTTACTTCCGCCAGTTTTTTAAAATCACAGCTTCTAGAAGGTTTACATGATTTCTTAAAAAGCACGAGTTTTTAGAAAAATGTGATTTATTTCATAAATGGAATCAAAAAGTATCCACATTCTATGTCATAACGACTTTCAATAGTTTGCGCATGTGCAAACTATGCACATTCTACGTAGTAAGGACTTTCTATAGTTTGCGCATCGCGTCCGGAAATAAGAAAAGCTTACTTCCGCCAGTTTTTTAAAATCACAGCTTCTAGAAGGTTTACATGATTTCTTAAAAAACACGAGTTTTTAGAAAATGTGATTTATTTCATAATTGGAATCAACAAAGAATGCACATTCTACGTCATAACAACTTTCTATAGTTTGCGCATCCGTCCGGAAATAAGAAAAGCTTAATTCCCCCCATTTTTTTAAAATCACAACTTCTAGAAGGTTTACATGATGTCTTAAAAAACACGAGTTTTTAGGAAATGTTATTTATTTCATAAATGGAATCAACAAAGTATGCACATTCTATGTCATAACAACTTTCTATAGTTTGCGCATGCGCAAACTATGCACATTCTACGTAATAACAACTCTTTATAGTTTGCGCATGCGTCTGGAAATAAGAAAAGCTTACTTCCCCCCTTTTTTTAAATTCACGGCTTCTAGAAGGTTTAGATGAATTCTTACAAAACACGAGTTTTTAGAAAATGTGATTTATTTCATAAATGGAATCAACAAAGTTTGCACATTCTACGTCATAACGCCTTTCTATAGTTTGCGCATGCATCGGGAAATTAGAAAAGCTTACTTCCGCCAGTTTTTTAAAATCACAGCTTCTAGAAGGTTTACATGATTTCTTAAAAACATGAGTTTTTAGAAAATGTGATTTATTTCATTAATGGAATCAACAAAGTATGCACATTCTATGTAATAACGACTTTCTAAAGTTTGCGCATGCGTCTGGAAATAAGAAAAGCTTACTTCCGCCAGTTTTTTAAAATCACACCTTCTAGAAGGTTTACATGATTTCTTAAAAAACACAAGTTTTTAGAAAATGTGATTTATTTGATAAATGGAATCAACAAAGTATGCACATTCTATGTAATAACAACTTTCTAAAGTTTGGGCATGCGTCCGGAAATAAGAAAAGCTTACTTCCGCCAGCTTTTTAAAATCACAGCTTCTAGAAGGTTTACATGATTTCTTAAAAAGCATGAGTTTTTAGAAAATGTGATTTATTTCATAAATGGAATCAAAAAGTATGCAAATTCTATGTCATAAAGACTTTCTATAGTTTGCGCATGCGCAAAATATGCACATTCTACGTAATAACGACTTTCTATAGTTTGCGCATGCATCCGGAATAAGAAAAGCTCATTTCCCCTCTTTTTTTAAATTCACAGCTTCTAGAAGGTTTAGATGAATTCTTAAAAAACACGAGTTTTTAGAAAATGTGATTTACTTCATAAATGGAATCAACAAACTATGCACATTCTACGTAATAACAACTTTCTATAGTTTGCGTATGCGTCCGGAAATAAGAAAAGCTTCCTTCGCCCAGTTTTTTAAAACCACAGCTTCTAGAAGGTTTATATGATTTCTTAAAAAACGCGAGTTTTTAGAAAAATGTGATTTATTTTATAAATGGACTCAACAAAGTATGCACATTCTATGTAATAACGACTTTCGAATGTTTGCGCATGCGTCCAGAAAATATGAAAAGCTTACTTCCACCAGTTTTTAAAAATCACGGCTTCTGGAAGGTTTACATGATTTCATAAAAAACACGAGTTTTTAGAAAATGTGTTTTATTTCATAAATGGAATCAACAAAGTATGCATATTCTATTACATAACGACTTTCTATAGTTTGCGCATGCGCAAACTATGCACATTCTACGTAATAACTACTTTCTATAGTTTGCGCATGCGTCTGGAAATATTAAAAGCTTACTTCCCCCCCTTTTTTTAAATTCACAGCTTCTAGAAGGTTTAGATGAATTCTTAAAAAACACGAGTTTTTATAAAATGTGATTTATTTCATCAATGGAATCAACAAAGTATGCACATTCTACGTAGTAACGACTTTCTATAGTTTGCGCATTTGTCCGGAAATAAGAAAAAGCTTACTTCCGCCAGTTTTTTAAAAGCACATCTGCTAGACGGTTTACATGATTTCTTAAAAAACACGATCTTTTAGAAAATGTGATTTATTTCATAAATGGAATCAACAAAGTATGCACATTCTATGTCATAACGAATTTCTATAGTTTGCACATGCACAAACTATGCACATTCTACGTAATAACAACTTTCTCTAGTTTGCACATGCGTCAGGAAATAAAAAAAGCTTACTTCCCCCCTTTTTTTAAATTCACAGCTTCTAGAAGGTTTAGATGAATTCTTAAAAAACACGAGTTTTTAGAAAATGTGATTTATTTCATAAATGGAATCAACAAAGTATGCACATTCTACGTCATAACAATCTATAGTTTGCGCATCCGTCCGAAAATAAGAAAAGCTTAATTCCCCCCGTTTTTTAAAATCACAGCTTCTAGAAGGTTTACATGATGTCTTAAAAAACACGAGTTTTTAGGAAATGTGATTTATTTCATAAAAGGAATCAACAAAGTATGCACATTCTATGTCATAACGACTTTCTATAGTTTGCACATGCACAAACTATGCACATTCTACGTAATAACAACTTTCTCTAGTTTGCACATGCGTCAGGAAATAAAAAAAGCTTACTTCCCCCCTTTTTTTAAATTCACAGCTTCTAGAAGGTTTAGATGAATTCTTAAAAAACACGATTTTTTAGAAAATGTGATTTATTTCATAAATGGAATCAACAAAGTATGCACATTCTACGTCATAACAACTTTCTATAGTTTGCGCATGCGTCCGGAAATAAGAAAAGCTTAATTCCCCCCGTTTTTTAAAATCACAGCTTCTAGAAGGTTTACATGATTTCTTAAAAAACTTGAGTTTTTAGAAAATGTGATTTATTTCATAAATGGAACCAACAAACTATGCACATTCTACGTAATAACGACTTTCTAAAGTTTGCGAATGCGTCCGTAAATATTAAAAGCTTACTTCCGCCAGTTTTTTAAAATCACAGCTTCTAGAAGGTTTACATGATTTCTTAAAAAACACGAGTTTTTAGAAAATGTTATTTATTTCATAAATGGAATCAACAAAGTATGCACATTCTATGTCATAACGACTTTCTATAGTTTGTGCATTCGCAAACTATGCACATTCTACGTAATAACTACTTTCTATAGTTTGCGCATGTGTCCGGAAATATGAAAAGCTTACTTCCCCCGTTTTTTTAAATTCACAGCTACTAGAAGGTTTAGATGAATTCTTAAAAAACACGAGTTTTTAGAAAATGTTATTTATTTCATAAATGGAATCAACAATCTATATACATTCTACGTAATAACGACTTTCTATAGTTTGCGCATGCATCCGGATATAAGAAAAGCTTACTTCCCCCTTTTTTTTAAATTCACAGCTTCTAGAAGGTTTAGATGAATTCTTAAAAAACACGAGTTTTTAGAAAATGTGATTTATTTCATAAATGGAACCAATAAACTATGCACATTCTACGTAATAACGACATTCTATAGTTTGTGCATGCGTCCGGAAATAAGAAAAGCTTCCTTCCGCCAGTTTTTAAAAACCACAGCTTCTAGAAGGTTTACATGATTTCTTAAAAAACACAAGTTTTCAGAAAATGTGATTTATTTCATATATGGAATCAATAAAGTATGCACATTCTATGTAATAACGACTTTCTAAAGTTTGCGCATGCGTCCGTAAATATGAAAAGCTTACTTCCGCCAGTTTTTTAAAATCACTTCTTCTAGAAGGTTTCTATGATTTCTTAAAAAACATGAGTTTTTAGAAAATATGATTTATTTCATAAATGGAATCAACAAAGTATGCATATTCTACGTTATAAAACCTTTCTATAGTCTGCGCATACATCCGGAAATAAGAAAAGCTTAATTCCCCCCCGTTTTTTAAAATCACAACTTGTAGAAGGTTTACATGATGTCTTAAAAAACACGAGTTTTTAGGAAATGTGATTTATTTCATAAATGGAATCAACAAAGTATGCACATTCTATGTAATAACGAATTTCAAAGGATTGCGCATGCGTCCGAAAATATGAAAACCTTACTTCCGCCAGTATTTTTAAATCACAGCTTCTAGAAGGTTCACATGATTTCTTAAAAAACACGAGTTTTTAGAAAATGTGATTTATTTCATAAATGGAATCAACAACGTATGCACATTCTATATAATTACGACTTTCTAAAGTTTGCGCATGCGTCCGGAAATATGAAAAGCTTACTTCCGCCAGTTTTTTAAAATCACAGCTTCTAGAAGGTTTACATGATTTCTTAAAAAACACGAGTTTTTAGAAAATGTGATTTATTTCATAAATGGAATCAACAAAGTATGCACATTCTATGTCATAACGACTTTCTATAGTTTGCGCATGCGCAAACTATGCACATTCTACGTAATAACGACTTTCTATTGTTTTCGCATGCGTCCAAAAATAAAAAAAGCTTTTTTTCCACCAGTTTTTTAAAATCACAGCTTCTAGAAGGTTTACATGATTTCTTAAAAAACACGAGTTTTTAGAAAATGTGATTTATTTCATAAATGGAATCAACAATCTATGTACATTCTACGTAATAACGACTTTCTATAGTTTGCGCATGCATCCGGATCTAAGAAAAGCTTACTTCCCCCCTGTTTTTAAATTCACAGCTACTAGAAGGTTTAGATGAATTCTTTAAAAACACGAGTTCTTAGAAAATGTGAATTATTTCATAAATGGAATCAACAAAGTATGCACATTCTACATAATATAGACTTTCTATAGTTTGCGCATGCGTCCGGAAATAAGAAAAGCTTACTTCCGCCAGTTTTCTAAAACCACAGCTTCTAGAAGGTTTGCATGATTTCTTAAAAAACACGAGTTTTTGAAAATGTGATTTATTTCATAAATGGAATCAACAAAGTATGCACATTCTATGTCATAACGACTTTCTATAGTTTGTGCATGCGCAAACTATGCACATTCTACGTAATAACTACTTTCTATAGTTTGCGCATGTGTCCGGAAATATGAAAAGCTTACTTCCCCCGTTTTTCTAAATTCACAGCTACTAGAAGGTTTAGATGAATTCTTAAAAAACACGAGTTTTTAGAAAATGTCATTTATTTCATAAATGGAATCAACAATCTATATACATTCTACGTAATAACGACTTTCTATAGTTTGCGCATGCATCCGGATATAAGGAAAGCTTACTTCCCCCATTTTTTTAAATTCACAGCTACTAGAAGGTTTAGATGAATTCTTAAAAAACACGAGTTTTTAGAAAATGTGATTTATTTCATAAATGGAACCAATAAACTATGCACATTCTACGTAATAACGACATTCTATAGTTTGTGCATGCGTCCGGAAATAAGAAAAGCTTCCTTCCGCCAGTTTTTAAAAACCACAGCTTCTAGAAGGTTTACATGATTTCTTAAAAAACACAAGTTTTTAGAAAATGTGATTTATTTCACATATGGAATCAACAAAGTATGCACATTCTATGTAATAACGACTTTCTAAAGTTTGCGGATGCGTCCGTAAATATGAAAATCTTACTTCCGCTAGTTTTTTAAAATCACTGCTTCTAGAAGGTTTACATGATTTCTTAAAAAACATGAGTTTTTAGAAAATATGATTTATTTCATAAATGGAATCAACAAAGTATGCATATTATACGTTATAACAACTTTCTATAGTCTGCGCATACGTCCGGAAATAAGAAAAGCTTAATTCCCCCCGTTTTTTAAAATCACAACTTGTAGAAGGTTTACATGATGTCTTAAAAAACACGAGTTTTTAGGAAATGTGATTTATTTCATAAATGGAATCAACAAAGTATGCACATTCTATGTAATAACGAATTTCGAAGGATTGCGCATGCGTCCGAAAATATGAAAACCTTACTTCCTCCAGTATTTTTAAATCACAGCTTCTAGAAGGTTCACATGATTTCTTAAAAACCACGAGTTTTTAGAAAATGTGATTTATTTCATAAATGGAATCAACAACGTATGCACATTCTATATAATTACAACTTTCTAAAGTTTGCGCATGCGTCCGGAAATATGAAAAGCTTACTTCCTCCAGTTTTTTAAAATCACAGCTTCTAGAAGGTTTACATGATTTCTTAAAAAACACGAGTTTTTAGAAAATGTGATTTATTTCATAAATGGAATCAACAAAGTATGCACATTCTACGTAATAACGACTTTCTATAGTTTGCACATGTGTCTGGAAATAAGAAAAGCTTACATCCGCCAGTTTTTTAAAACCACAGCTTCTAGAAGATTTACATGATTTCTTAAAAAACACAAGTTTTTAGAAAATGTTATTTATTTCATAAATGGAATCAACAAAGTATGCACATGCTATGTAATAACGACTTTCTAAAGTTTGCGCATGCGTCCGAAAATATGAAAAGCTTACTTCCGCTAGTTTTTTAAAATCACAGCTTCTAGAAGGTTTACATGATTTCTTAAAAAACACGAGTTTTTAGAAAATGTGATTTATTTAATAAATGGAATCAACAAAGTATGCACATTCTATGTCATAACGACTTTCTATAGTTTGTGCATGCACAAACTATGCACATTCTACGTAATAACGACTTTCTATTGTTTTCGCATGTGTCCAAAAATAAGAAAAGCTTTCTTCCGCCAGTTTTTTAAAATCACAGCTTCTAGAAGGTTTACATGATTTCTTAAAAAACACGAGTTTTTAGAAAATGTGATTTATTTCATAAATGGAATCAACAATCTATGTACATTCTACGTAATAACAAATTTGTATAGTTTGCGTATGCATCCGGATCTAAGAAAAGCTTACTTCCCCCCTGTTTTTAAATTCACAGCTACTAGAAGGTTTAGATGAATTCTTTAAAAACACGAGTTCTTAGAAAATGTGAATTATTTCATAAATGGAATCAACAAAGTATGCACATTCTACATAATATAGACTTTCTATAGTTTGCGCATGCGTCCGGAAATAAGAAAAGCTTACTTCCGCCAGTTTTCTAAAACCACAGCTTCTAGAAGGTTTACATGATTTCTTAAAAAACACGAGTTTTTAGAAAATGTGATTTATTTCATAAATGGAATCAACAAAGTATGCACATTCTATGTCATAACGACTTTCTATAGTTTGCGCATGCGCAAACTATGCACATTCTACGTAATAATGACTTTTTATAGTTTGCTTATTCGTCCGGAAATAAGAAAAACTTACTTCCCCCCTTTTTTTCAATTCACAGCTTCTAGAAGGTTTAGATGAATTCTTAAAATACACGAATTTTAGAAAATGTGATTTATTTCATAAATGGAATCAACAAAGTATGCACATTCTATGTAATAACGACTTTCTAAAGTTTGCGCATGCGTCCAGAAATAAGAAAAGCTTACTTCCGCCAGTTTTTTAAAAATCACAGCTTCTAGAAGGTTTACATGATTTGTTAAAAAAACACGAGCTTTTAGAAAATGTGATTTATTTCATAAATGGAATCAACAAAGTATGCACATTCTATGTAATAACGACTTTCTAAACTTTGCGCATGCGTCCGGAAATAAGAAAAGCTTACTTTCGCTAGTTTTTTAAAATCACAGCTTCTAGAAGGTTTACATGATTTCTTAAAAAACACGAGTTTTTAGAAAATGTTATTTATTTCATAAATGGAATCAAAAAAGTATGCACATTCTATGTAGTAACGACTTTCTAAAGTTTGCGCATGCGTCCGGAAATAAGAAAAGCTTACTTCCGCCAGTTTTTTAAAATCACAGCTTCTAGAAGCTTTACATGATTTCTTAAAAAGTACGAGTTTTTAGAAAATGTGATTTATTTCATAAATGGAATAAAAAGGATGCACATTCTATGTCATAACGACTTTCTATAGTTTGCGCATGCGCAAACTATGCACATTCTACGTAATAACGAATTTCTATAGTTTGCGCATGCATCCGGAAATAAGAAAAGCTTATTTCCCCCCTTTTTTTAAATTCACAGCTTCTAGAGGGTTTAGATGAATTCTTAAAAAACACAAGTTTTTAGAAAATGTGATTTATGTCGTAAATGGAATCAACAAAGTTTGCACATTCTACGTCATAACGACTTTCTATAGTTTGCACATGCGTCCCGAAATAAGAAAAGCTTAATTTCCCCCGTTTTTTAAAATCACAACTTCTAGAAGGTTTACATGATTTCTTAAAAAACACGAGTTTTTAGAAAATGTGATTTATTTCATAAATGGAATCAACAAACTATGCACATTCTATGTCATAACGACTTTCTATAGTTTGCGTATGCGCAAACTATGCACATTCTACATGATAACGACCTTCTATAGTTTGCGCATTCGTCTGGAAATAAGAAAAGCTTACTTCCCCCCTTTTTTTAAATTCAGAGCTTCTAGAAGGTTTAGATGAATTCTTGAAAAACATGAGTTTTTAGAAAATGTGATTTAGTTCATAAATGGAATCAACAAAGCATGCACATTCTACGTAGTAACGACTTTTTATAGTTTGCGCATGCGTCCGGAAATAAGAAAAGCTTACTTCCCCCCTTTTTAAAAATTCACAGCTTCTAGAAGGTTTAGATGAATTCTTAAAAAACACGAGTTTTTAGAAAAGGTGATTTATTTCATAAATGGAATCAACAAAATATGCACATTCTACGTCATAACGAATTTCTATAGTTTGCGCATGCATCCGGAAATAAGAAAAGCTTACTTCCCCCCTTTTTAAAAATTCACAGCTTCTAGAAGGTTTAGATGAATTCTTAAAAAACATGAGTTTTTAGAAAAGGTGATTTATTTCATAAATGGAATCAACAAAATATGCACATTCTACGTCATAACGAATTTCTATAGTTTGCGCATGCATCCAAAAATAAGAAAAGCTTACTTCCCCCCTTTTTCTAAATTCACAGCTTCAAGAAGGTTTAGATGAATTCTTAAAAAACACGGGTTTTTAGAAAATGTGATTTATTTCATAAATGGAATCAACAAAGTTTGCACATTCTACGTCATAACGACTTTCTATAGTTTGCGCATGCGTCCGGAAATAAGAAAAGCTTAATTCCCCCCGTTTTTTAAAATCACAGCTTGTAGAAGGTTTACATGATTTCTTAAAAAACACGAGTTTTTAGAAAATGTGATTTATTTCATAAATGGAATCAACAAAGTATGCACATTCTATGTCATAACGAATTTCTATATTTTGCTCATGCGCAAACTATGCACATTCTTCGTGATAACGACTTTCTATAGTTTGCGCATGCGTCCGGAAATAAGAAAAGCTTACTTCCCCCCTTTTTTTAAATTCACAGCTTCTAGAAGGTTTAGATGAATTCTTAAAAAACATGGGTTTTTAGAAAATGTGATTTATTTCATAAATGGAATCAACAAAGTTTGCACATTCTACGTCATAACGACTTTCTATAGTTTGCGCATGCGTCCGGAAATAAGAAAAGCTTAATTCTCCCCGTTTTTTAAAATCACAGCTTCTAGAAAGTTTACATGATTTCTTAAAAAACACGAGTTTTTAGAAAATGTGATTTATTTCATAAATGGAATCAACAAAGTATGCACATTCTATGTCATAACGACTTTCTATATTTTGCTCATGCGCAAACTATGCACATTCTATGTCATAACGACTTTCTATAGTTTGTGCATGCGTCCGGAAACAAGAAAAGCTTACTTCCCCCCTTTTTCTAAATTCACAGCTTCTAGAAGGTTTAGATGAATTTTTAAAAAACACGGGTTTTTAGAAAATGTGATTTGTTTCATAAATGGAATCAACAAAGTTTGCACATTCTATGTCATAACGACTTTCTATAGTTTGCGCATGCGTCCGGAAATAAGAAAAGCTTAATTCCACCCGTTTTTTAAAATCACAGCTTCTAGAAGGTTTACATGATTTCTTAAAAAACACGAGTTTTTAGAAAATGTGATTTATTTCATAAATGGAATCAACAAAGTATGCACATTCTATGTCACAACGATTTCTATATTTTGCTCATGCGCAAACTATGCACATTCTACGTGATAACGACTTTCTATAGTTTGCGCATGCGTCCGGAAATAAGAAAATCTTACTTCCCCCCTTTTTTTTAAAGCATAGCTTCTAGAAGGTTTAGATGAATTCTTAAAAAAACACGAGTTTTTAGAAAATGTGATTTATTTCATAAATGAAATCAACAAAGTATGCACATTGTATGTCATAACGACTTTCTATAGTTTGCGCATGCGCAGACTATGCACATTCTACGTCATAACGACTTTCTATAGTTTGCGCATGCGTCCGGAAATAAGAAAAGCTTGCTTCCCCCCCTTTTTTTATATTCACAGCTTCTAGAAGGTTTAAATGAATTCTTAAAAAACACGAGTTTTTAGAAAATGTGATTTATTTCATAAATGAAATCAACAAACTATACACATTCTACGTAATAACGACTTTCTATAGTTTGCGCATCTATCCGGAAATAAGAAAAGCTTCCTTCGGGCAGTTTTTTAAAACCACAGCCTGTAGAAGGTTTAAATGATTTCTTAAAAAACATGAGTTTTTAGAAAATGTGATTTATTTCATAAATGGAATCAACAAAGTATGCACATTCTACGTAGTAACGATTTTCTATAGTTTGCGCATGCGTCCGCAAATAAGAAAAGCTTACTTCCACCAGTTTTTTAAAATCACAACTTCTAGAACGTTTGCATGATTTCTTAAAAAACACGAGTTTTTAGAAAATGTGATTTATTTCATAAATGGAATCAACAAAGTATGCACATTCGACGTCATAACATCTTTCTATAGTTTGCGCATCCGTCCGGAAATAAGAAAAGCTTAATTCCCCCCGTTTTTTAAAATCACAACTTCTAGAAGCTTTACATGATTTCTTAAAAAACACGAGTTTTTAGGAAATGTGATTTATTTCATAAATGGAATCAACAAAGTATGCACATTCTATGTCATAACAACTTTCTGTAGTTTGCGAATTCGTAAACTATGCACATTCTACGTAATAACAACTTTTTATAGTTTGCGCATGCATCCGGAAATAAGAAAAGCTTACTTCCCCCCTTTTTTTAAATTCACGGCTTCTAGAAGGTTTAGATGAATTCTTAAAAACACTAGTTTTTAGAAAATGTGATTTATTTCATAAGTGGAATCAACAAAGTATGCAAATTCTACGTCATAAAACCTTTCTATAGGTTGCGCATGCGTCCGGAAATAAGAAAAGCTAATTCCCCACGTTTTTTAAAATCACAGCTTCTAGAAGGTTTACATGATTTTAAAAAACATGAGTTTTTAGAAAATGTGATTTATTTCATAAATGGAATTAACAAACTAAGCACATTCTACGTAATAACGACTTTCTATAGTTTGCGTATGCATTCGGAAATAAGAAAAGCTTCCTTCCGTCAGTTTTCTAAAACCACAGCTTCTTGAAGGTTTACATGATTTCTTAAAAAACACGAGTTTTTAGAAAATGTCATTTATTTCATAAATGGAATCAACAAAATATGCACATTCTACGTAATAACGACTTTCTATAGTTTGCACTTGCGTCTGGAAATATGAAAAGCTTACTTCCCCCCTTTTTTTAAATTCACAGCGTCTATAAGGTTTAGATGAATTCTTAAAAAACACGAGCATTTAGAAAATGTGATTTATTTCATAAATGGAATCAACAAAGTATGGACATTCTACATCATAACAACTTTCTATAGGTTGCGCATACGTCCGGAAATAAGAAAAGCTTAATTCCCCCCGTTTTTTAAAATCAAAGCTTCTAGAAGGTTTACATGATGTCTTAAAAAACACGAGTTTTTAGGAAATGTGATTTATTTCATAAATGGAATCAACAAAGTATGGACATTCTATGTCATAACGACTTTCTATAGTTTGCGCATACACAAACTATGCACATTCTATGTAATAACGACTTTCTATAGTTTCCGCATGCGTCTGGAAATAAGAAAAGCTTACTTCCCCCCTTTTTTTAAATTCACAGCTTCTAGAAGGTTTAGATGAATTCTTAAAAAACACGAGTTTTTAGAAAATGTGATTTATTTCATAAATATAATCAACAAAGTTTGCACATTCTATGTCATAACGACTTGCTATAGTTTGCGCATGCATCCGGAAATAAGAAAATCTTAATTCCCCCTATTTTTTAAAATCAAAGCTTCTAGAAGGTTCACATAATTTCTTAAAAAACACGAGTTTTTCGAAAATGTGATTTATTTCATAAATGGAATCAACAAAGTATGCACATTCTATGTCATAACGACTTTCTATAGTTTGCGCATGCGCAAACTATGCACATTCTACGTCATAACGACTTTCTATAGTTTGCGCATGCGTCCGGAAATAAGAAAAGCTTACTTCCCCCCTTTTTTTAAATTCACAGCTTCTAGAAGGTTTAGATGAATTCTTAAAAAACACGAGTTTTTAGAAAATGTGATTTATTTCATAAATGGAATCAACAAACTATGCACATTCTACGTAATAACGACTTTCTATTCTTTCCGCATGCGTCCGGAAGTAAGAAAAGCTTACTTCCGCCAGTTTTTTAAAACCACAGCTTCTAGAAGGTTTACATGATTTCTTAAAAAACACGAGTTTTTAGAAAATGTGATTTATTTCATAAATAGAATCAACAAAGTTTGGACATTCTACTTCATAACGACTTTCTATAGTTTGCGCATGCGTCCGGAAATAAGAAAAGCTTAATTCCCCCCGTTTTTTAAAATCACAGCTTCTAGAAGGTTTACATGATTTCTTTAAAAACTTGAGTTTTTAGAAAATGTGATTTTTTTCATAAATGGAATCAACAAAGTTTGCACATTCTACGTCATACCGACTTGCTATAGTTTGCGCATGCGTCCGGAAATAAGAAAAGCTTAATTCCCCCCGTTTTTTAAAATCACAGCTTCTAGAAGGTTTACATGATTTCTCAAAAAACACGAGTTTTTACAAAATGTGATTTATTTCATAAATGGAATCAAAAAAGTATGCACATTCTACATAATAACGACTTTCTATAGTTTGCGCATGCGCAAACTATGCACATTTTACGTAATAACAACTTTTTATAGTTTGCGCATGCGTCCGGAAATAAGAAAAGCTTACTTCCCCCCTTCTTTTAAATTCACAGCTTCTAGAAGCTTTAGATGAATTCTTAAAAAACACTAGTTTTTAGAAAATGCGATTTATTTCATAAATGGAATCAACAAAGTATGCAAATTCTACGTCATAACAACTTTCTATAGTTTGCGCATGCGTCCGGAAATAAGAAAAGCTTAATTCCCCACTTTTTTTAAAATCACAGCTTCTAGAAGGTTTACATGATTTCTTAAAAAACACGAGTTTTTAGAAAATGTGATTTATTTCATAAATGGAATCAACAAAGTATGCACATTCTACGTAGTAACGATTTTCTATAGTTTGCGCATGCGTCCGGAAATAAGAAAAGCTTACTTCCGCCAGTTTTTTAAAATCACAACTTCTAGAAGGTTTACATGATTTCTTAAAAAACACCAGTTTTTAGAAAATGTGATTTATTTCATAAATGGAATCAACAAAGTATGCAAATTCTATGTTATAACGACTTTCTAAAGTTTGCGCATGCGTCTGGGAATATGAAAAGCTTACTTCCGCCAGTTTTTTAAAATCACAGCTTCTAGAAGGTTTACATGATTTCTTAAAAAACACGAGTTTTTAGAAAATGTGATTTATTTCATAAATGGAATCAACAAAGTATGCACATTCTATGTCATAACGACTTTCTATAGTTTGCGCATGCGCAAACTATGCACATTCTACGTAATAACGACTTTCTATCGTTTCCGCATGCGTCCGAAAATAAGAAAAGCTTACTTCCCCCCTTTTTTTAAATTCACAGCTTCTAGAAGGTTTAGATGAATTCTTAAAAAACACGAGTTTTTAGAAAATGTGATTTATTTCATAAATAGAATCAACAAAGTTTGCACATTCTACGTCATAACGACTTTCTATAGTTTTCGCATGCGTCCGGAAATAAGAAAAGCTTAATTCCCCCCGTTTTTTAAAATCACAGCTTCTAGAAGGTTTACATGATTTCTTAAAAAACTTGACTTTTTAGAAAATGTGGTTTATTTCTTAAATGGAATCAACAAAGTATGCAAATTCTACGTCATAACGATTTTCCATAGTTTGCGCATGCACAAACTATGCACATTCTACGTCATAACGACTTTCTATCGTTTCCGCATGCGTCCGAAAATAAGAAAAGCTTACTTCCCCCCTTTTTTTAAATTCACAGCTTCTAGAAGGTTTAGATGAATTCTTAAAAAACACGAGTTTTTAGAAAATGTGATTTATTTCGTAAATGGAATCAACAAAGTTTGCACATTCTACGTCATAACGACATTCTATAGTTTTTGCATGCGTCCGGAAATAAAGAAAAGCTTAATTCCCCCCGTTTTTTAAAATCACAGCTTTTACAAGGTTTACATGATTTCTTAAAAAACACGAGTTTTTAGAAAATGTGATTTATTTCATAAATGGAATCAACAAAGTATGCACATTCTACGTCATAACGACTTTCTATAGTTTGCGCATTCTTCAGGAAATAAGAAAAGCTTACTTCCACCGTTTTTTAAAATCACAGCTTCTAGAAGGTTTACATGATTTCTTAAAAAACTTGACTTTTTAGAAAATGTGATTTATTTCTTAAATGGAATCAACAAAGTATGCAAATTCTACGTCATAACGATTTTCCATAGTTTGCGCATGCACAAACTATGCACATTCTTCGTGATAACGACTTTCTATAGTTTGCGCATGCATCCGGAAATAAGAAAAGCTTACTTCCCCCCTTTTTTTAAATTCACAGCTTCTAGAAGGTTTAGATGAATTCTTAAAAAACATGAGTTTTTAGAAAATGTGATTTATTTCATAAATGGAATCAACAAAGTATGCACATTCTATGTAATAAAGACTTTCTAAAGTTTGCGCATGCATCCAGAAATAAGAAAAGCTTACTTCCGCCAGTTTTTTAAAATCACAGCTTCTAGAAGATTTACATGATTTCTTAAAAAACACGAGTTTTTAGAAAATGTGATTTATTTCATAAATGGAATCAACAAAGTATGCACATTCTACGTCATAAGGACTTTCTATAGTTTGCGCATGCGCAAACTATGCACATTCTATGTAATAACGACTTTCTATAGTTTGCGCATGCGTCCGGAAACAAGAAAAGCTTACTTCCCCCCTTTTTTTAAATTCACAGCTTCTAGAAGGTTTAGATGAATTCTTAAAAAACACGAGTTTTTAGAAAATGTGATTTATTTCATAAATGGAATCAACAAAGTATGCACATTCTACGTAGTAACGACTTTCTATAGTTTTTGCATGCGTCTGGAAATAAGAAAAGCTTACTTCCGCCGGTTTTTTAAAATCACAGCTTTTAGAAGGTTTACACGATTTCTTAAAAAACACGAGTTTTTGGAAAATGTGATTTATTTCATAAATGGAATCAACAAAGTATGCACATTCTATGTTATAACGACTTTATAAAGTTTGCGCATGCGCATACTATGCACATTCTACGTGATAACGACTTATTATAGTTTGTGCATGCTTCCGGAAATATGAAAAGCTTACTTCCGCTAGTTTTTTAAAATCACAGCTTTTAGAAGGTTTACACGATTTCTTAAAAAACACGAGTTTTTTGAAAATGTGATTTATTTCATAAATGGAATCAACAAAGTATGCACATTCTATGTTATAACGACTTTCTAAAGTTTGCGCATGCGCATACTATGCACATTCTACATGTTAACGACTTATTATAGTTTGCGCATGCGTCCGGAAATATGAAAAGCTTACTTCCCCCCTTTTTTTAAATTCACAGCTTCTAGAAGGTTTAGATGAATTCTTAAAAAACACGAGTTTTTAGAAAATGTGATTTATCTCATAAATGGAATCAACAAAGTATGCAAATTCTATGTAATAACGACTTTCTAAAGTTTGCGCATGCGTCCGGAAATATGAAAAGCTTACTTCTGCCAGTTTTTTAAAATCACAGCTTCTAGAAGGTTTACATGATTTCTTAAAAAACACGAGGTTTTAGAAAATGTGATTTATTTCATAAATGGCATCAACAAAGTATGCACATTCTATGTCATAACGACTTTCTATAGTTTGCGCATGCGCAAACTATGCACATTCTACGTAATAACGACTTTCTATAGTTTGTGCATGCGTCCGGAAATAAGAAAAGCTTACTTCCCCCCTTTTTTTAAATTTACAGCTTCTAGAAGGTTTAGATGAATTCTTAAAAAACACGAGTTTTTAGAAAATGTGATTTATTTCACAAATGGCATAAACAAATTATGCAAATTATATGTACTAACGACTTTCTAAAGTTTGCGCATGCGTCCGGAAATATGAAAAGCTTACTTCTGCCAGTTTTTCAAAATCACAGCTTCTAGAAGGTTTACATGATTTCTTAAGAAACACGAGTTTTTAGAAAATGTGATTTATTTCATAAATGGAATCAACAAAGTATGTCCATTCTATGTCATAACGACTTTCTATAGTTTGCGCATGCGCAAACTATGCACATTCTACGTAATAACGACCTTCTATAGTTTGTGCATGCATCCGGAAATAAGAAAAGCTTACTTCTCCCCTTTTTCTAAATTCACAGCTTCTAGAAGGTTTAGATGAATTCTTAAAAAACACGTGTTTTTAGAAAATGTGATTTATTTCATAAATGGAATCAACAAAGTTTGCACATTCTACGTCATAACGACTTTCTCTAGTTTGCGCATGCGTCCGGAAATAAGAAAAGCTTAATTCCCCCCGTTTTGTAAAATCACAGCTTCTAGAAGGTTTACATGATTTCTTAAAAAACACGAGTTTTTAGAAAATGTGATTTATTTCATCAATGGAATCAACAAAGTATGCACATTCTATGTCATAACGACTTTCTATAGTTTGCGCATGCGCAAACTATGCACATTCTACGTCATAACGACTTTCTATAGTTTGCGCATGCGCAAACTATGCACATTCTACGTCATAACGACTTTCTATAGTTTGCGCATGCGTCCGGAAATAAGAAAAGCTTACTTCCCCCCTTTTTTTAAATTCACAGCTTCTAGAAGGTTTAGATGAATTCTTAAAAAACACGAGTTTTTAGAAAATGTGATTTATTTCATAAATGGAATCAACAAAGTATGCACATTCTATGTCATAACGACTTTCTATTGTTTGCGCATGCGCAAACTATGCACATTCTACGTAATAACGACTTTCTATAGTTTGCGCATGCATCCGGAAATAAGAAAAGCTTACTTCCCCCCTTTTTCTAAATTCACAGCTTCTAGAAGGTTTAGATGAATTCTTCAAAAACATGAGTTCTTAGAAAATGTGATTTATTTCATCAATGGAATCAACAAAGTTTGCACATTCTACGTCATAACAACTTTCTATAGTTTGCGCATGCGTCCGGAAATAAGAAAAGCTTAATTCCCCCCGTTTTTTAAAATCACAGCTTCTAGAAGGTTTACATGATTTCTTAAAAAACACGAGTTTTTAGAAAATGTGATTTATTTCATAAATGGAATCAACAAAGTATGCACATTTTGCGTGATAACGACTTTCTATAGTTTGCGCATGCGTCCGGAAATAAGAAAAGCTTACTTCCCCCCTTTTTTTAAATTCACAGCTTCTAGAAGGTTTAGATGAATTCTTAAAAAACACGAGTTTTTAGAAAATGTGATTTATTTCATAAATGTAATCAATAAAGTATGTACATTCTATGTAATAACGACTTTCTAAATTTTGCACATGCGTCCGGAAATAAGAAAAGCTTACTTCTGCCAGTTTTTTAAAATCACGGCTTCTAGAAGTTTTACATGATTTCTTAAAAAAACAAGTTTTTAGAAAATGTGATTTATTTCATAAATGGAATCAACAAAGTATGCACATTCTATGTCATAACGACTTTCTATAGTTTGCGCATGCGCAAACTATGCACATTCTACGTAATAACGACTTTCTATAGTTTCCGCATTCGTCCGGAAATAGGAAAAGCTTACTTCCCCCCTTTTTTTAAATTCACAGCTTCTAGAAGGTTTAGATGAATTCCTAAAAAACACGAGTTTTTAGAAAATGTGATTTATTTCATAAATGGAATCAACAAACTATGCACATTCTACGTCATAACGACTTTCTATAGTTTGCGCATGCGTCCGGAAATAAGAAGAGCTTAATTCCCCCCGTTTTTTAAAATCACAGCTTCTAGAAGGTTTACATGATTTATTAAAAAACTTGAGTTTTTAGAAAATGTGATTTTTTTCATAAATGGAATCAACAAAGTTTGCACATTCTACGTCCTACCGACTTGCTATAGTTTGCGCATGCGTCCGGAAATAAGAAAAGCTTAATTCCCCCCGTTTTTTAAAATCACAGCTTCTAGAAGGTTTACATGATTTCTCAAAAAACACGAGTTTTTAGAAAATGTGATTTATTTCATAAATGGAATCAAAAAAGTATGCACATTCTACATCATAACGACTTTCTATAGTTTGCGCATGCGCAAACTATGTACATTCTACGTAATAACAACTTTTTATAGTTTGCGCATGCATCCGGAAATAAGAAAAGCTTACTTCCCCCTTCTTTTAAATTCACAGCTTCTAGAAGCTTTAGATGAATTCTTAAAAAACACGAGTTTTTAGAAAATGTGATTTATTTCATAAATGGAATCAACAAAGTATGCAAATTCTACGTCATAACAACTTTCTATAGTTTGCGCATGCGTCCGGAATTAAGAAAAGCTTAATTCCCCACGTTTTTTAAAATCACAGCTTCTAGAAGGTTTACATGATTTCTTAAAAAACACAAGTTTTTAGAAAATGTGATTTATTTCATAAATGGAATTAAAAAACTAAGCACATTCTACGTAATAACGACTTTATATAGTTTGCGCATGCATCCGGAAATAAGAAAAGCTTCCTTCCGCCAGTTTTTTAAAACCACAGGTTCTAGAAGGTTTACATGATTTCTTAAAAAACACGAGTTTTTAGAAAATGTGATTTACTTCATAAATGGAATCAACAAAGTATGCACATTCTACGTAGTAACGATTTTCTATAGTTTGCGCATGCGTCCGGAAATAAGAAAAGCTTACTTCCGCCAGTTTTTTAAAATCACAACTTCTAGAAGGTTTACATGATTTCTTAAAAAACACCAGTTTTTAGAAAATGTGATTTATTTAAGAAATGGAATCAACAAAGTATGCAAATTCTATGTTATAACGACTTTCTAAAGTTTGCGCATGCGTCTGGAAATATGAAAAGCTTACTTCCGCCAGTTTTTTAAAATCACAGCTTCTAGAAGGTTTACATGATTTCTTAAAAAACACGAGTTTTTAGAAAATGTGATTTATTTCATAAATGGAATCAACAAACTATGCACATTCTACGTAATAACGACTTTCTATAGTTTGCGCATGCGTCCGGAAATAAGTAAAGCTTACTTCCCCCCTTTTTAAAAATTCACAGCTTCTAGAAGGTTTAGATGAATTCTTAAAAAACACGAGTTTTTAGAAAATTTGATTTATTTCATAAATGGAATAAATAAACTATGCACATTCTACGTAATAACGACTTTTTATAGTTTGCGTATGTGTCCGGAAATAAGAAAACCTTCCTTCCGCCAGGTTTTAAAAACCACAGCTTCTAGATGGTTTACATGATTTTTTAAAAAACAAGAGTTTTTAGAAAATGTGATTTATTTCATAAATGGAATCAACAAAGTATGCACATTCTATGTAATAACGACTTTCTAAAGTTTGCGCATCCGTCCGGAAATAAGAAAAGCTTAATTCCCCCCGTTTTTTAAAATCACAACTTCTAGAAGGTTTACATGATGTCTTAAAAAACACGAGTTTTTAGGAAATGTGATTTATTTCATAAATGGAATCAACAAAGTATGCACATTCTATGTCATAACGACTTTCTATAGTTTGCGCATGCGCAAACTATTCACATTCTACGTAATAACAACTTTTTATAGTTTGCGCATGCGTCCGGAAATAAGAAAAGCTTACTTCCCCCCTTTTTTTAAATTCACAGCTTCGAGAAGGTTTAGATGAATTCTTAAAAAACACGAGTTTTTAGAAAATGTGATTTATTTCATAAATGGAATCAACAAAGTATGCAAATTCTACGTATTTTCCCCACGTTTTTTAAAATCAGAGCTTTTAGAAGGTTTACATGATTTCTTAAAAAACACGAGTTTTTAGAAAATGTGATTTATTTCATAAATGGAATTAACAAACTAAGCACATTCTACGTAATAACGACTTTCTATAGTTTGCGCATGCATCCGGAAATAAGAAAAGCTTCCTTCCGCCATTTTTTTAAAACCACAGCTTCTAGAAGGTTTACATGATTTCTTAAAAAACACGAGTTCTTAGAAAATGTGATTTATTTCATAAATGGAATCAACAAAGTATGCACATTCTATGTAGTAACGATTTTCTATAGTTTGCGCACGCGTCCGGAAATAAGAAAAGCTTACTTCCGCCAGTTTTTTAAAATCAGAGCTTCTAGAAGGTTTACATGATTTCTTAAATAACAAGAGTTTTTAGAAAATGTGATTTATTTCATAAATTGAATCAACAATGTATGCACATTCTATGTAATAACGACTTTCTAAAGTTTTCACATGCGTTCGGAAATAAGAAAAGCTTACTTCCGCCAGTTTTTTAAAATCACAGCTTCTAGAAGGTTGACATGATTTCTTAAAAACACGAGTTTTTAGAAAATGTGATTTATTTCATAAATGGAATCAACAAAGTATGCACATTCTATGTCATAACGACTTTCTATAGTTTGCGCATGCACAAACTATGCACATTCTACGTAATAACGACTTTCTATAGTTTCCGCATGCGTCCGGAAATAAGAAAAGCTTACTTCCCCCCTTTTTTTAAATTCACAGCTTCTAGAAGGTTTAGATGAATTGTTAAAAAACATGAGTTTTTACAAAATGTGATTTATTTCATAAATAGAATCAACAAAGTTTGCACATTCTACGTCATAACGACTTTCTATAGTTTGCGCATGCGTCAGGAAATAAGAAAAGCTTAATTCCCCCCGTTTTTTAAAATCACAGCTTCTAAAAGGTTTACATGATTTCTTAAAAAACTTGAGTTTTTAGAAAATGTGATTTTTTTCATAAATGGAATCAACAAAGTTTGCACATTCTACGTCATAACGACTTGCTATAGTTTGCGCATGCGTCCGGAAATAAGAAAAGCTTAATTCCCCCCGTTTTTTAAAATCAAAGCTTCTAGAAGGTTTACATGATTTCTTAAAAAACACGAGTTTTTAGAAAATGTGATTTATTTCATAAATGGAATCAGCAAAGTATGCACATTCTATGTCATAACGACTTTCTATAGTTTGCGCATGCGCAAAATATGCACATTCTACATGATAACGACTTTCTATAGTTTGCACATGCGTCCGGAAATAAGAAAAGCTTACTTCCCCCCTTTTTTTAAATTCACAGCTTCTAGAAGGTTTAGATAAATCCTTAAAAAACACGAGTTTTTAGAAAATGTTATTTATTTCATAAATGGAATCAACAAAGTATGCACATTCTACGTCATAACGACTTTCTATAGTTTGCGCATGCGTCCGGAAATAAGAAAAGCTTAATTCCCCCCCTTTTTTTAAAATCACAGCTTCTAGAAGGTTTACATGATTTCTTAAAAAACACGAGCTTTTAGAAAATGTGATTTATTTCATAAATGGAATCAACAACGTATGCACATTCTATGTCATATCGACTTTCTAAAGTTTGCGCATGCGTCCAGAAATATGAAAACCTTACTTCCACCAGTTTTTTAAAATCACAGCTTCTAGAAGGTTTACATGATTTCTTAAAAAACACGAGTTTTAGAAAATGTGATTTATTTCATAAATGGAATAAAAAAAGTATTCACATTCTATGTCATAACAACTTTCTATACTTTGTGCATGCGCAAACTATGCACATTCTACGTCATAGCGACTTTCTATAGTTTGCGCATGCGTCCGGAAATAAGAAAAGCTTACTTCCGCCAGTTTTTTAAAATCACGGCTTCTAGAAGGTTTACATGATTTCTTAAAAAACACGAGTTTTTAGAAAATGTGATTTATTTCATAATTGGAATCAGCAAAGTATGCACATTCTATGTCATAACGACATTCTATATTTTGCGCATGCGCAAACTATGCACATTCTACGTGATAACAACTTTCTATAGTGTGCGCATGCATCCGGAAATAAGAAAAGCTTACTTCCCCCCTTTTTTTAAATTCACAGCTTCTAGAAGGTTTAGATGAATTCTTACAAAACACGAGTTTTTAGAAAATGTGATTTATTTCATAAATGGAATCAACAAACTATGCACATTCTACTTAATAACGACTTTCTATAGTTTGCGCATTCGTCCGGAAATAGGAAAAGCTTACTTCCACTAGTTTTTTAAAACCACAGCTTCTAGAAGGTTTACATGATTTCTTAAAAAACAGGAGTTTTTATAAAATGTAATTTATTTCATAAATGGAATCAACAAACTATGCACATTCTACGTAATAACGACTTTATATAGTTTGCGCATGCATCCGGAAATAAGAAAAGCTTCCTTCCGCCAGTTTTTTAAAACCACAGGTTCTAGAAGGTTTACATGATTTCTTAAAAAACACGAGTTTTTAGAAAATGTGATTTACTTCATAAATGGAATCAACAAAGTATGCACATTCTACGTAGTAACGATTTTCTATAGTTTGCGCATGCGTCCGGAAATAAGAAAAGCTTACTTCCGCCAGTTTTTTAAAATCACAACTTCTAGAAGGTTTACATGATTTCTTAAAAAACACCAGTTTTTAGAAAATGTGATTTATTTCAGAAATGGAATCAACAAAGTATGCAAATTCTATGTTATAACGACTTTCTAAAGTTTGCGCATGCGTCTGGAAATATGAAAAGCTTACTTCCGCCAGTTTTTTAAAATCACAGCTTCTAGAAGGTTTACATGATTTCTTAAAAAACACGAGTTTTTAGAAAATGTGATTTATTTCATAAATGGAATCAACAAACTATGCACATTCTACGTAATAACGACTTTCTATAGTTTGCGCATGCGTCCGGAAATAAGTAAAGCTTACTTCCCCCCTTTTTAAAAATTCACAGCTTCTAGAAGGTTTATTTCATAAATGGAATAAAAAAAGTATTCACATTCTATGTCATAACAACTTTCTATACTTTGTGCATGCGCAAACTATGCACATTCTACGTCATAGCGACTTTCTATAGTTTGCGCATGCGTCCGGAAATAAGAAAAGCTTACTTCCGCCAGTTTTTTAAAATCACAGCTTCTAGAAGGTTTACATGATTTCTTAAAAAACACGAGTTTTTAGAAAATGTGATTTATTTCATAAATGGAATCAACAAAGTATGCACATTCTATGTCAAAATGACTTTCTATAGTGTGCGCATGCGGAAACTATGCACATTCTACGTAATAACGACTTTCTATAGTTTGCACATGCGTCCGGAAATAAGAAAAGCTTACTTCCCCCCTTTTCTAAATTCACAGCTTCTAGAAGGTTTAGATGAATTCTTAAAAAACACGAGTTTTTAGAAAATGTGATTTATTTCATAAATGGAATCAACAAAGTTTGCACATTCTACGTCATAACGACTTTCTATAGTTTGTGCATGCGTCCATAAATAAGAAAAGCTTAGTTCCCCCCGTTTTTTAAAATCACACCTTCTAGAAGGTTTACATGATTTCTTAAAAAACATGAGCTTTTAGAAAATGTGATTTATTTCATAAATGGAATCAACAATGTATGCACATCCAATGTCATAACGACCTTCTATACTTTGCGCTTGCGCAAACTATGCAAATTCTACGTGATAACGACTTTCTATAGTTTGCGCATGCGTCCATAAATAAGAAAAGCTTACTTTCCCCCTTTTTTTAAATTCACAGCTTCTAGAAGGTTTAGATGAATTCTTAAAAGACGCAAGTTTTTAGAAAATGTGATTTATTTCATAAATGGAATAAACAAAGTATGCACATTCTACGTCATAACAACTTTCTATAGTTTGCGCATGCGTCCGGAAATAAGAAAAGCTTACTTCCCCCCTTTTTTTAAATTCACAGATTCTAGAAGGTTTACATGATTTCTTAAAAAACTTGAGTTTTTAGAAAATGTGATTCGTTTCATAAATGGAATCAAAAAAGTATGCACATTATATGTCATAACAACTTTCTATAGTTTTCGCATACACAAACTATGCACATTCTACGTCATAACGACTTTCTATAGTTTGCGCATGCGTCCCTAAATAAGAAAAGCTTACTTCCCCCCTTTTTTTAAATTCACAGCTTCTAGAAGGTTTAGATGAATTCTTAAAAAACACGAGTTTTTAGAAAATGTGATTTATTTCATAAATGGAATCAACAAATTATGCACATTCTCCGTAATAACGACTTTCTATAGTTTGCGCATGTGTCCGGAAATAAGAAAAGCTTCCTTCGGCTAGTTTTTGAAAACCACAGCTTCTAGAAGGTTTACATGATTTCTTAAAAAACACGAGTTTTTAGAAAATGTTATTTATTTCATCAATGGAATCAACAAAGTATGCACATTCTATGTAACAATGACTTTCGAAAGTTTGCGCATGCGTTCGGAAATAAGAAAAGCTTACTTCTGCCAGTTTTTTAAAATCACAGCTTCTAGAAGGTTTACATGATTTGTTAAAAAACACGAGCTTTTAGAAAATGTGATTTATTTCATAAATGGAATCAACAAAGTATGCACATTCTACGTCATAACAACTTTCTATCGTTTGCGCATGCATCCGGAAATAAGAAAAGCTTACTTCCCCCCTTTTTTTAAAATCACAGCTTCTAGAAGGTTTAGATGAATTCTTAAAAAACATGAGTTTTTAGAAAATGTGATTTATTTCATAAATGGAATCAACAAAGTATGCACATTCTATGTCATAATGACATTCTATAGTTTGCGCATGCGCAAACTATGCACATTCTACGTAATAACGACTTTCTATAGTTTGCACATGCGTCCAGAAATAAGAAAAGCTTACTTCCGCCAGTTTTTTAAAATCACAGCTTCTAGAAGGTTTACATGATTTCTTAAAAAACACGAGTTTTTAGAAAATGTGATTTATTTCATAAATGGAATAAACAAAGTATGCACATTCTATATCATAACGACTTTCTATAGTTTACGCATGCGCAAACTATGCACATTCTACGTAATAACGACTTTCTATAGTTTGCACATGCGTCCGGAAATAAGAAATGCTTACTTCCCCCCTTTTTTTAAATTCACAGCTTCTAGAAGGTTTAGATGAATTCTTAAAAAACACGAGTTTTTAGAAAATGTGATTTATTTCATAAATGGAATCAACAAAGTTTGCACATTCTACGTCATAACGACTTTCTATAGTTTGTGCATGCATCCAGAAATAAGAAAAGCTTAATTCCCCCCTTTTTTTAAAATCACAGCTTCTAGAAGGTTTACATGATTTCTTAAAAAACATGAGTTTTTAGAAAATGTGATTTATTTCATAAATGGAATCAACAAAGTATGCACATTCTATGTCATAACGACTTTCTATACTTTGCGCATGCGCAAACTATGCACATTCTACATGATAACGACTTTCTATAGTTTGCGCATGCGTCCGGAAATAAGAAAAGCTTAATTCCCCCCATTTTTTAAGATCACACCTTCTAGAAGGTTTACATGATTTCTTAAAAAACACGAGTTTTTAGAAAATGCGATTTATTTCATAAATGGAATCAACAAAGTATGCACATTCTATGTAATAACGACTTTCTAAGGTTTGTGCATGCGTCCGGAAATAAAAAAAGCTTACTTCCGCCAGTTTTTTAAAATCACAGCTTCTAGAAGGTTTACATGATTTCTTAAAAAGCACGAGTTTTTAGAAAATGTGATTTATTTCATAAATGGAATCAAAAAGTATGCACATTCTATGTCATAACGACTTTCTATAGTTTGCGCATGCGCAAACTATGCACATTGTACGTAATAACGACTTTCTATAGTTTGCGCATGCATCCGGAAATAAGAAAAGCTTACTTCCTCCCTTTTTTTAAATTCACAGCTTCTAGAAGGTTTAGATGAATTCTTAAAAAACATGAGTTTTTTGAAAATGTGATTTGTTTCATAAATGGAATCAACAAAGTTTTCACATTCTACGTCATAACGACTTTCTATAGTTTGCGCATGCGTCCGGAAATAAGGAAAGCTTAATTCCCCCCGTTTTTTAAAATCAAAGCTTCTAGAAGGTTTACAGGATTTCTTAAAAAACACGAGTTTTTAGAAAATGTGATTTATTTCATAAATGGAATCAACAAAGTATGCACATTCTATGTTATAACGACTTACTAAAGTTTGTGCATGCGTCCGGAAATAAGAAAAGCTTACTTCCGCCAGTTTTTTAAAATCACATCATCTAGAAGGTTTACATGATTTTTTAAAAAGCACGAGTTTTTAGAAAATGTGATTTATTTCTTAAATGGTTTCAAAAAGTATGCACATTCTATGTCATAACGACTTTCTATAGTTTGCGCATGCGCAAACTATGCACATTCTACGTAATAACGACTTTCTATAGTTTGCGCATGCATCCGGAAATAAGAAAAGCTTACTTCCCCCCTTTTTTTAAATTCACGGCTTCTAGAAGGTTTAGATGAATTCTTAAAAAACACGAGTGTTTAGAAAATGTGATTTATTTCATAAATGGTATCAACAAAGTTTTCACATTCTACGTCATAACGACTTTCTATAGTTTGCGCATGCGTCCGGAAATAAGAAAAGCTTAATTCCCCCCATTTTTTAAAATCACAACTTCTAGAAGGGTTACATGATTTCTTAAAAAACACAAGTTTTTAGAAAATGTGATTTATTTCATAAATGGAATCAAAAAAGTAGGCACCTTCTATGTAATAACAACTTTCTAAAGTTTGGGCATGCGTCCGGAAATAAGAAAAGCTTACTTCCGCCAGTTTTTAAAATCACACCTTCTAGAAGGTTTACATGATTTCTTAAAAAACACGAGTTTTTAGAAAATATGATTTATTTCGTAAATGGAATCAACAAAGTATGCACATTCTATGTAATAACGACTTAGTAAAGTTTGCGCATGCGTCCGAAAATAAGAAAAGCTTACTTCCGCCAATTTTTTAAAATCACAGCTTCTAGAAGGTTTACATGATTTCTTAAAAAGCACGAGTTTTTTAGAAAATGTGATTTATTTCATAAATGAAATCAAAAAGTATGCACATTCTATGTCATAACGACCTTCTATAGTTTGCGCATGCGCAAACTATGCACATTCTACGTAATAACGACTTTCTATAGTTTGCGCGTGCATCCGAAAATAAGAAAAGCTTACTTCCCCCCTTTTTTTAAATTCACAGCTTCTAGATGGTTTAGTGAATTCTTAAAAAACACGAGTTTTAAGAAAATGTGATTTATTTCATAAATGGAATCAACAAAGTTTGCACATTCTACGTCATAACGACTTTCTATAGTTTGTGCATGCGTCCAGATATAAGAAAAGCTTAATTCCCCCCGTTTTTTAAAATCACAGCTTCTAGAAGGTTTACATGATTTCTTAAAAAACACGAATTTTTAGAAAATGTGATTTATTTAATAAATGGAATCAGCAAAGTATGCACATTCTATGTCATAACGACATTCTATATTTTGCGCATGCGCAAACTATGCACATTCTACGTGATAACAACTTTCTATAGTGTGCGCATGCATCCGGAAATAAGAAAAGCTTACTTCCCCCCTTTTTTTAAATTCACAGCTTCTAGAAGGTTTAGATGAATTCTTACAAAACACGAGTTTTTAGAAAATGTGATTTATTTCATAAATGGAATCAACAAACTATGCACATTCTACTTAATAACGACTTTCTATAGTTTGCGCATTCGTCCGGAAATAGGAAAAGCTTACTTCCACTAGTTTTTTAAAACCACAGCTTCTAGAAGGTTTACATGATTTCTTAAAAAACAGGAGTTTTTATAAAATGTAATTTATTTCATAAATGGAATCAACAAACTATGCACATTCTACGTAATAACGACTTTCTATAGTTTGCGCATGTGTCTGGAAATAAGAAAAGCTTCCTTCGGCCAGTTTTTTAAAACAACAGCTTCTAGAAGGTTTACATAATTTCTTAAAAAACACGAGTTTTTAGAAAATGTGATTTATTTCATAAATTTTATCAACAAAGTGTGCACATTCTATTTAATAACGACTTTCGAAAGTTTGCGCATGCGTCCGGAAATATCAAAAGCTTACTTCCACCAGTTTTTTAAAATCACAGTTTCTAGAAGGTTTACATGATTTCTTAAAAAACACAAGTTTTTAAAAAATGTGATTTATTTCATAAATGAAATCAACACAGTATGCAAATTCTACTTCATAACAACTTTCTATAGTTTGCGCATCCGTCTGGAAATAAGAAAAGCTTAATTCCCCCCGTTTTTTAAAATCACAGCTTCTAGAAGGTTTACATGATGTCTTAAAAAACACGAGTGTTTAGGAAATGTGATTTATTTTATAAATGGAATCAACAAAGTATGGACATTCTATGTCATAATGACTTTCTATAGTTTGCACATGCATCCGGAAATAAGAAAAGCTTAATTCCCCCCGTTTTTTAAAATCACAGCGTCTAGAAGGTTTACATGATTTCCTAAAAAACTTGAGTTTTTAGAAAATGTGATTTATTTCATAAATGGAATCAACAAAGTATGCACATTCTATGTCATAACGACTTTCTATAGTTTGTGCATGCGCAAACTATGCACATTCTACGTCATAACGACTTTCTATATTTTGCACATGCGTCAAGAAATAAGAAAAGCTTACTTCCGCCAGTTTTTTAAAATCACAGCTTCTAGAAGGTTTTCATGATTTTTTTAAAAAGACGAGTTTTTAGAAAATGTGATTTATTTCATAAATGGAATCAACAAAGTATGCATATTCTATGTAATAACGACTTTCTAAAGTTTGCGCATGCGTCCGGAAATATGAAAAGCTTACATCCGCCAGTTTTTTAAAATCACATCTTCTAGAAGGTTTACATGATTTCTTAAAAAACACGTGTTTTTAGAAAATGTGATTTATTTCATAAATGGAATCAACAAAGTATGCACATTCTATGTCATAACGACTTTCTATAGTTTGCGCATGCGCAAACTATGCACATTCTACGTAATAACGACTTTCTATAGTTTGCGCATGCGTCCGGAAATAAGAAAAGCTTACTTCCCCCCTTTTTTTAAATTCACAGCTTCTAGAAGGTTTAGATCAATTCTTAAAAAACATGAGTTTTTAGAAAATGTGATTTATTTCATAAATGGAATCAACAAACTATGCACATTCTATGTAATAACGACTTTCTATAGTTTGCGCATGCGTCCGGAAATAAGAAAAGATTACTTCCCCTCTTTTTTTAAATTCACATCTTCTAGAAGGTTTAGATGAATTCTTAAAAAATAGGAGTTTTTAGAAAATGTGATTTATTTCATAAATGGAATCAACAAACTATGCACATTCTACGTAATAACGACTTTCTATAGTTTGCGCATGCGTCCAGAAATAAGAAAAGCTTCCTTCCGCCAGTTTTTAAAAACCACAGCTTCTAGAAAGTTTACATGATTTCTTAAAAAACACGAGTTTTTAGAAAATGCGATTTATTTCATAAATGGAATCAACAAAGTATGCACATTCTATGTAATAACGACTTTCTAAAGTTTGCGCATGCGTCTGGAAATATGAAAAGCTTACCTCCGCCAGTTTTTTAAAACCACAGCTTCTAGAAGGTATACATGATTTCTTAAAAAACACGAGTTTTTAGAAAATGTGATTTATTTCATAAATGGAATCACCAAACTATGCACATTCTACGTAATAACGAATTTCTATAGTTTGCGCATGCGTCCGGAAATAAGAAAAGATTCCTTCCGCCAGTTTTTTAAAACCACAGCTTCTAGAAGGTTTACATGATTTCTTAAAAAACATGAGTTTTTAGAAAATGTGATTTATTTCATAAATGGAATCAACAAAGTATGCACATTCAATGTAATAACGAATTTCGAAAGTTTGCGCATGCGTCTGGAAATATGAAAAGCTTACTTCCGCCATTTTTTTAAAATCACAGCTTCTAGAAGGTTTACAAGATTTCTTAAAAAACACGAGTTTTTAGAAAATGTGATTTATTTCATCAATGGAATCAATAAAGTATGCACATTCTACGTAATAACGACTTTCTATAGTTTGCGCATTCGTCCGGAAATAAGAAAAGCTTACATCTGCCAGTTTTTTAAAACCACAACTTCTAGAAGGTTTACATGATTTCTTAAAAAACACGAGTTTTTCGAAAATGTGATTTATTGCATAAATGGAATCAACAAAGTATGCACATTCTATGTAATAACGACTTTGTAAAGTTTGCGCATGCGTCCGAAAATATGAAAAGCTTACTTCTGCCAGTTTTTTAAAATCACAGCTTCTAGAAGGTTTACATGATTTCTTAAAAAACACGACTTTTTAGAAGATGTGATTTATTTCATAAATGGAATGAACAAAGTATGCACATTCTATGTCATAACGACTTTCTATAGTTTGCACATGCACAAACTATGCACATTCTACGTAATAACGACTTTCTACAGTTTGCGCATGCGTCCGGAAATAAGAAAAGCTTACTTCCACAAGTTTTTTAAAATCACAGCTTCTAGAAGGTTTACATGATTTATTAAAAAACACGAGTTTTTAGAAAATGTGATTTATTTCATAAATGGAATCAACAAAGTATGCACATTCTATGTCATAACGACTTTCTAAAGTTTGCGCATGCGTCCAGAAATAAGAAAAGCTTACTTCCGCCAGTTTTTTAAAATCACAGCTTCTAGAAGGTTTACATGATTTCTTAAAAAGCACGAGTTTTTAGAAAATGTGATTTATTTCATAAATGGAATCAAGAAGTATCCACATTCTATGTCATAGCGACTTTCAATAGTTTGCGCATGTGCAAACTATGCACATTCTACGTAGTAACGACTTTCTATAGTTTGCGCATGCGTCCGGAAATAAGAAAAGCTTACTTCCGCCAGTTTTTTAAAATCACAGCTTCTAGAAGGTTTACATGATTTCTTAAAAAACACGAGTTTTTAGAAAATGTGATTTATTTCATAATTGGAATCAACAAAGAATGCACATTCTACGTCATAACAACTTTCTATAGTTTGCGCATCCCTCCGGAAATAAGAAAAGCTTAATTCCCCCCGTTTTTTAAAATCAGAACTTCTAGAAGGTTTACATGATGTCTTAAAAAACACGAGTTTTTAGGAAATGTTATTTATTTCATAAATGGAATCAACAAAGTATGCACATTCTATGTCATAACAACTTTCTATAGTTTGCGCATGCGCAAACTATGCACATTCTACGTAATAACAACTTTTTATAGTTTGCGCATGCGTCCGGAAATAAGAAAAGCTTACTTCCCCCCTTTTTTTAAATTCACGGCTTCTAGAAGGTTTAGATGAATTCTTAGAAAACATGAGTTTTTAGAAAATGTGATTTATTTCATAAATGGAATCAACAAAGTTTGCACATTCTACGTCATAATGACTTTCTATAGTTTGCGCATGCATCGGGAAATAAGAAAAGCTTACTTCCGCCAGTTTTTTAAAATCACAGCTTCTAGAAGGTTTACATGATTTCTTAAAAAACATGAGTTTTTAGAAAATGTGATTTATTTCATTAATGGAATCAACAAAGTATGCGCATTCTATGTAATAACGACTTTCTAAAGTTTGCGCATGCGTCTGGAAATAAGAAAAGCTTACTTCCGCCAGTTTTTTAAAATCACACCTTCTAGAAGGTTTACATGATTTCTTAAAAAACACGAGTTTTTAGAAAATGTGATTTATTTGATAAATGGAATCAACAAAGTATGCACATTCTATGTAATAACAACTTTCTAAAGTTTGGGCATGCGTCCGGAAATAAGAAAATCTTACTTCCGCCAGCTTTTTAAAATCACAGCTTCTAGAAGGTTTACATGATTTCTTAAAAAGCATGAGTTTTTAGAAAATGTGATTTATTTCATAAATGGAATCAAAAAGTATGCAAATTCTATGTCATAAAGACTTTCTATAGTTTGCGCATGCGCAAACTATGCACATTCTACGTAATAACGACTTTCTATAGTTTGCGCATGCATCCGGAAATAAGAAAAGCTCATTTCCCCTCTTTTTTTAAATTCACAGCTTCTAGAAGGTTTAGATGAATTCTTAAAAAACACGAGTTTTTAGAAAATGTGATTTACTTCATAAATGGAATCAACAAACTATGCACATTCTACGTAATAACAACTTTCTATAGTTTGCGTATGCGTCCGGAAATAAGAAAAGCTTCCTTCGCCCAGTTTTTTAAAACCACAGCTTCTAGAAGGTTTATATGATTTCTTAAAAAACGCGAGTTTTTAGAAAATGTGATTTATTTCATAAATGGAATCAACAAAGTATGCACATTCTATGTAATAACGACTTTCTAAAGTTTGCGCATCCGTCCGGAAATAAGAAAAGCTTAATTCCCCCCGTTTTTTAAAATCACAACTTCTAGAAGGTTTACATGATGTCTTAAAAAACACGAGTTTTTAGGAAATGTGATTTATTTCATAAATGGAATCAACAAAGTATGCACATTCTATGTCATAACGACTTTCTATAGTTTGCGCATGCGCAAACTATTCACATTCTACGTAATAACAACTTTTTATAGTTTGCGCATGCGTCCGGAAATAAGAAAAGCTTACTTCCCCCCTTTTTTTAAATTCACAGCTTCGAGAAGGTTTAGATGAATTCTTAAAAAACACGAGTTTTTAGAAAATGTGATTTATTTCATAAATGGAATCAACAAAGTATGCAAATTCTACGTATTTTCCCCACGTTTTTTAAAATCAGAGCTTTTAGAAGGTTTACATGATTTCTTAAAAAACACGAGTTTTTAGAAAATGTGATTTATTTCATAAATGGAATTAACAAACTAAGCACATTCTACGTAATAACGACTTTCTATAGTTTGCGCATGCATCCGGAAATAAGAAAAGCTTCCTTCCGCCATTTTTTTAAAACCACAGCTTCTAGAAGGTTTACATGATTTCTTAAAAAACACGAGTTCTTAGAAAATGTGATTTATTTCATAAATGGAATCAACAAAGTATGCACATTCTATGTAGTAACGATTTTCTATAGTTTGCGCACGCGTCCGGAAATAAGAAAAGCTTACTTCCGCCAGTTTTTTAAAATCATAGCTTCTGGAAGGTTTACATGATTTCTTAAATAACAAGAGTTTTTAGAAAATGTGATTTATTTCATAAATTGAATCAACAATGTATGCACATTCTATGTAATAACGACTTTCTAAAGTTTTCACATGCGTTCGGAAATAAGAAAAGCTTACTTCCGCCAGTTTTTTAAAATCACAGCTTCTAGAAGGTTGACATGATTTCTTAAAAACACGAGTTTTTAGAAAATGTGATTTATTTCATAAATGGAATCAACAAAGTATGCACATTCTATGTCATAACGACTTTCTATAGTTTGCGCATGCACAAACTATGCACATTCTACGTAATAACGACTTTCTATAGTTTCCGCATGCGTCCGGAAATAAGAAAAGCTTACTTCCCCCCTTTTTTTAAATTCACAGCTTCTAGAAGGTTTAGATGAATTGTTAAAAAACATGAGTTTTTACAAAATGTGATTTATTTCATAAATAGAATCAACAAAGTTTGCACATTCTACGTCATAACGACTTTCTATAGTTTGCGCATGCGTCAGGAAATAAGAAAAGCTTAATTCCCCCCGTTTTTTAAAATCACAGCTTCTAAAAGGTTTACATGATTTCTTAAAAAACTTGAGTTTTTAGAAAATGTGATTTTTTTCATAAATGGAATCAACAAAGTTTGCACATTCTACGTCATAACGACTTGCTATAGTTTGCGCATGCGTCCGGAAATAAGAAAAGCTTAATTCCCCCCGTTTTTTAAAATCAAAGCTTCTAGAAGGTTTACATGATTTCTTAAAAAACACGAGTTTTTAGAAAATGTGATTTATTTCATAAATGGAATCAGCAAAGTATGCACATTCTATGTCATAACGACTTTCTATAGTTTGCGCATGCGCAAAATATGCACATTCTACATGATAACGACTTTCTATAGTTTGCACATGCGTCCGGAAATAAGAAAAGCTTACTTCCCCCCTTTTTTTAAATTCACAGCTTCTAGAAGGTTTAGATAAATCCTTAAAAAACACGAGTTTTTAGAAAATGTGATTTATTTCATAAATGGAATCAACAAAGTATGCACATTCTACGTCATAACGACTTTCTATAGTTTGCGCATGCGTCCGGAAATAAGAAAAGCTTAATTCCCCCCTTTTTTTAAAATCACAGCTTCTAGAAGGTTTACATGATTTCTTAAAAAACACGAGCTTTTAGAAAATGTGATTTATTTCATAAATGGAATCAACAACGTATGCACATTCTATGTCATATCGACTTTCTAAAGTTTGCGCATGCGTCCAGAAATATGAAAACCTTACTTCCACCAGTTTTTTAAAATCACAGCTTCTAGAAGGTTTACATGATTTCTTAAAAAACACGAGTTTTAGAAAATGTGATTTATTTCATAAATGGAATAAAAAAAGTATTCACATTCTATGTCATAACAACTTTCTATACTTTGTGCATGCGCAAACTATGCACATTCTACGTCATAGCGACTTTCTATAGTTTGCGCATGCGTCCGGAAATAAGAAAAGCTTACTTCCGCCAGTTTTTTAAAATCACGGCTTCTAGAAGGTTTACATGATTTCTTAAAAAACACGAGTTTTTAGAAAATGTGATTTATTTCATAATTGGAATCAGCAAAGTATGCACATTCTATGTCATAACGACATTCTATATTTTGCGCATGCGCAAACTATGCACATTCTACGTGATAACAACTTTCTATAGTGTGCGCATGCATCCGGAAATAAGAAAAGCTTACTTCCCCCCTTTTTTTAAATTCACAGCTTCTAGAAGGTTTAGATGAATTCTTACAAAACACGAGTTTTTAGAAAATGTGATTTATTTCATAAATGGAATCAACAAACTATGCACATTCTACTTAATAACGACTTTCTATAGTTTGCGCATTCGTCCGGAAATAGGAAAAGCTTACTTCCACTAGTTTTTTAAAACCACAGCTTCTAGAAGGTTTACATGATTTCTTAAAAAACAGGAGTTTTTATAAAATGTAATTTATTTCATAAATGGAATCAACAAACTATGCACATTCTACGTAATAACGACTTTCTATAGTTTCCGCATGTGTCTGGAAATAAGAAAAGCTTCCTTCGGCCAGTTTTTTAAAACCACAGCTTCTAGAAGGTTTACATAATTTCTTAAAAAACACGAGTTTTTAGAAAATGTGATTTATTTCATAAATTTTATCAACAAAGTGTGCACATTCTATTTAATAACGACTTTCGAAAGTTTGCGCATGCGTCCGGAAATATCAAAAGCTTACTTCCACCAGTTTTTTAAAATCACAGTTTCTAGAAGGTTTACATGATTTCTTAAAAAACACAAGTTTTTAAAAAATGTGATTTATTTCATAAATGAAATCAACACAGTATGCAAATTCTACGTCATAACAACTTTCTATAGTTTGCGCATCCGTCTGGAAATAAGAAAAGCTTAATTCCCCCCGTTTTTTAAAATCACAGCTTCTAGAAGGTTTACATGATGTCTTAAAAAACACGAGTGTTTAGGAAATGTGATTTATTTTATAAATGGAATCAACAAAGTATGGACATTCTATGTCATAATGACTTTCTATAGTTTGCACATGCATCCGGAAATAAGAAAAGCTTAATTCCCCCCGTTTTTTAAAATCACAGCGTCTAGAAGGTTTACATGATTTCCTAAAAAACTTTAGTTTTTAGAAAATGTGATTTATTTCATAAATGGAATCAACAAAGTATGCACATTCTATGTCATAACGACTTTCTATAGTTTGTGCATGCGCAAACTATGCACATTCTACGTCATAACGACTTTCTATATTTTGCACATGCGTCAAGAAATAAGAAAAGCTTACTTCCCCCAGTTTTTTAAAATCACAGCTTCTAGAAGGTTTTCATGATTTTTTTAAAAAGACGAGTTTTTAGAAAATGTGATTTATTTCATAAATGGAATCAACAAAGTATGCATATTCTATGTAATAACGACTTTCTAAAGTTTGCGCATGCGTCCGGAAATATGAAAAGCTTACATCCGCCAGTTTTTTAAAATCACATCTTCTAGAAGGTTTACATGATTTCTTAAAAAACACGTGTTTTTAGAAAATGTGATTTATTTCATAAATGGAATCAACAAAGTATGCACATTCTATGTCATAACGACTTTCTATAGTTTGCGCATGCGCAAACTATGCACATTCTACGTAATAACGACTTTCTATAGTTTGCGCATGCGTCCGGAAATAAGAAAAGCTTACTTCCCCCCTTTTTTTAAATTCACAGCTTCTAGAAGGTTTAGATCAATTCTTAAAAAACATGAGTTTTTAGAAAATGTGATTTATTTCATAAATGGAATCAACAAACTATGCACATTCTATGTAATAACGACTTTCTATAGTTTGCGCATGCGTCCGGAAATAAGAAAAGATTACTTCCCCTCTTTTTTTAAATTCACAGCTTCTAGAAGGTTTAGATGAATTCTTAAAAAATAGGAGTTTTTAGAAAATGTGATTTATTTCATAAATGGAATCAACAAACTATGCACATTCTACGTCATAACGACTTTCTATAGTTTGCGCATGCGTCCAGAAATAAGAAAAGCTTCCTTCCGCCAGTTTTTAAAAACCACAGCTTCTAGAAAGTTTACATGATTTCTTAAAAAACACGAGTTTTTAGAAAATGCGATTTATTTCATAAATGGAATCAACAAAGTATGCACATTCTATGTAATAACGACTTTCTAAAGTTTGCGCATGCGTCTGGAAATATGAAAAGCTTACCTCCGCCAGTTTTTTAAAACCACAGCTTCTAGAAGGTATACATGATTTCTTAAAAAACACGAGTTTTTAGAAAATGTGATTTATTTCATAAATGGAATCACCAAACTATGCACATTCTACGTAATAACGAATTTCTATAGTTTGCGCATGCGTCCGGAAATAAGAAAAGATTCCTTCCGCCAGTTTTTTAAAACCACAGCTTCTAGAAGGTTTACATGATTTCTTAAAAAACATGAGTTTTTAGAAAATGTGATTTATTTCATAAATGGAATCAACAAAGTATGCACATTCAATGTAATAACGACTTTCGAAAGTTTGCGCATGCGTCTGGAAATATGAAAAGCTTACTTCCGCCATTTTTTTAAAATCACAGCTTCTAGAAGGTTTACAAGATTTCTTAAAAAACACGAGTTTTTAGAAAATGTGATTTATTTCATCAATGGAATCAATAAAGTATGCACATTCTACGTAATAACGACTTTCTATAGTTTGCGCATTCGTCCGGAAATAAGAAAAGCTTACATCTGCCAGTTTTTTAAAACCACAACTTCTAGAAGGTTTACATGATTTCTTAAAAAACACAAGTTTTTCGAAAATGTGATTTATTGCATAAATGGAATCAACAAAGTATGCACATTCTATGTAATAACGACTTTGTAAAGTTTGCGCATGCGTCCGAAAATATGAAAAGCTTACTTCTGCCAGTTTTTTAAAATCACAGCTTCTAGAAGGTTTATATGATTTCTTAAAAAACACGACTTTTTAGAAGATGTGATTTATTTCATAAATGGAATGAACAAAGTATGCACATTCTATGTCATAACGACTTTCTATAGTTTGCACATGCACAAACTATGCACATTCTACGTAATAACGACTTTCTACAGTTTGCGCATGCGTCCGGAAATAAGAAAAGCTTACTTCCACAAGTTTTTTAAAATCACAGCTTCTAGAAGGTTTACATGATTTATTAAAAAACACGAGTTTTTAGAAAATGTGATTTATTTCATAAATGGAATCAACAAAGTATGCACATTCTATGTCATAACGACTTTCTAAAGTTTGCGCATGCGTCCGGAAATAAGAAAAGCTTACTTCCGCCAGTTTTTTAAAATCACAGCTTCTAGAAGGTTTACATGATTTCTTAAAAAGCACGAGTTTTTAGAAAATGTGATTTATTTCATAAATGGAATCAAGAAGTATCCACATTCTATGTCATAGCGACTTTCAATAGTTTGCGCATGTGCAAACTATGCACATTCTACGTAGTAACGACTTTCTATAGTTTGCGCATGCGTCCGGAAATAAGAAAAGCTTACTTCCGCCAGTTTTTTAAAATCACAGCTTCTAGAAGGTTTACATGATTTCTTAAAAAACACGAGTTTTTAGAAAATGTGATTTATTTCATAATTGGAATCAACAAAGAATGCACATTCTACGTCATAACAACTTTCTATAGTTTGCGCATCCCTCCGGAAATAAGAAAAGCTTAATTCCCCCCGTTTTTTAAAATCAGAACTTCTAGAAGGTTTACATGATGTCTTAAAAAACACAAGTTTTTAGGAAATGTTATTTATTTCATAAATGGAATCAACAAAGTATGCACATTCTATGTCATAACAACTTTCTATAGTTTGCGCATGCGCAAACTATGCACATTCTACGTAATAACAACTTTTTATAGTTTGCGCATGCGTCCGGAAATAAGAAAAGCTTACTTCCCACCTTTTTTTAAATTCACGGCTTCTAGAAGGTTTAGATGAATTCTTAAAAAACACGAGTTTTTAGAAAATGTGATTTATTTCATAAATGGAATCAACAAAGTTTGCACATTCTACGTCATAATGACTTTCTATAGTTTGCGCATGCATCGGGAAATAAGAAAAGCTTACTTCCGCCAGTTTTTTAAAATCACAGCTTCTAGAAGGTTTACATGATTTCTTAAAAAACATGAGTTTTTAGAAAATGTGATTTATTTCATTAATGGAATCAACAAAGTATGCGCATTCTATGTAATAACGACTTTCTAAAGTTTGCGCATGCGTCTGGAAATAAGAAAAGCTTACTTCCGCCAGTTTTTTAAAATCACACCTTCTAGAAGGTTTACATGATTTCTTAAAAAACACGAGTTTTTAGAAAATGTGATTTATTTGATAAATGGAATCAACAAAGTATGCACATTCTATGTAATAACAACTTTCTAAAGTTTGGGCATGCGTCCGGAAATAAGAAAATCTTACTTCCGCCAGCTTTTTAAAATCACAGCTTCTAGAAGGTTTACATGATTTCTTAAAAAGCATGAGTTTTTAGAAAATGTGATTTATTTCATAAATGGAATCAAAAAGTATGCAAATTCTATGTCATAAAGACTTTCTATAGTTTGCGCATGCGCAAACTATGCACATTCTACGTAATAACGACTTTCTATAGTTTGCGCATGCATCCGGAAATAAGAAAAGCTCATTTCCCCTCTTTTTTTAAATTCACAGCTTCTAGAAGGTTTAGATGAATTCTTAAAAAACACGAGTTTTTAGAAAATGTGATTTACTTCATAAATGGAATCAACAAACTATGCACATTCTACGTAATAACAACTTTCTATAGTTTGCGTATGCGTCCGGAAATAAGAAAAGCTTCCTTCGCCCAGTTTTTTAAAACCACAGCTTCTAGAAGGTTTATATGATTTCTTAAAAAACGCGAGTTTTTAGAAAATGTGATTTATTTTATAAATGGACTCAACAAAGTATGCACATTCTATGTAATAACAAGTTTCGAATGTTTGCGCATGCGTCCAGAAAATATGAAAAGCTTACTTCCACCAGTTTTTAAAAATCACAGCTTCTGGAAGGTTTACATGATTTCTTAAAAAACACGAGTTTTTAGAAAATGTGTTTTATTTCATAAATGGAATCAACAAAGTATGCACATTCTATGTCATAACGACTTTCTATAGTTTGCGCATGCGCAAACTATGCACATTCTACGTAATAACAACTTTCTATAGTTTGCACCTGCGTCCGAAAAAAAGAAAAGCTTACTACCCCCCTTTTTTTGAATTCACAGCTTCTAGAAGGTTTAGATGAATTCTTAAAAAACACGAGTTTTTAGAAAATGTGATTTATTTCATAAATGGAATCAACAAAGTATGCACATTCTACGTCATAAAAACTTTCTATAGTTTGCGCATGCGTCCGGAAATAAGAAAAGCTTAATTTCCCCGTTTTTTAAAATCACAGCTTCTAGAAGGTTTACATGATTTCTTAAAAAATTGGAGTTTTTAGAAAATGTGATTTATTTTATAAATGGAATCAACAAAGTATGCACATTCTATGTCATAACGACTTTCTATAGTTTGCGCATGCGCAAACTATGCACATTCTACGTAGTAACGACTTTCTATAGTTTGCGCATGCGTCCGGAAATAAGAAAAGCTTACTTCCGCCAGTTTTTTAAAATCACAGCTTCTAGAAGGTTTACATGATTTCATAAAAAACACGAGTTTTTAGAAAATGTGATTTATTTCATAAATGTAATCAACAAAGTATGCATATTCTATGTCATAACGACTTTCTATAGTTTGCGCATGCGCAAACTATGCACATTCTACGTAATAACTACTTTCTATAGTTTGCGCATGCGTCTGGAAATATTAAAAGCTTACTTCCCCCCTTTTTTTAAATTCACAGCTTCTAGAAGGTTTAGATGAATTCTTAAAAAACACGAGTTTTTATAAAATGTGATTTATTTCATCAATGGAATCAACAAAGTATGCACATTCTACGTAGTAACGACTTTCTATAGTTTGCGCATTTGTCCGGAAATAAGAAAAGCTTTCTTCCGCCAGTTTTTTAAAATCACATCTGCTAGACGGTTTACATGATTTCTTAAAAAACACGAGTTTTTAGAAAATGTGATTTATTTCATAAATGGAATCAACAAAGTATGCACATTCTATGTCATAACGACTTTCTAAAGTTTGAGCATGTGCATACTATGCACATTCTACGTGATAACGACTTTCTATAGTTTGCGCATGCATCCGGAAATAAGAAGAGCTTACTTCCCCCATTTTTTTAAATTCACAGCTACTAGAAGGTTTAGATGAATTCTTAAAAAACACAAGTTTTTAGAAAATGTGATTTATTTCATAAATGGAATCAACAATCTATGTACATTCTATGTAATAACGACTTTCTATAGTTTGCGCATGCATCCGGATCTAAGAAAAGCTTACTTCCCCCCTGTTTTTTAATTCACAGCATCTAGAAGGTTTAGATGAATTCTTAAAAAACACAAGTTTTTAGAAAATGTGATTTATTTCATAAATGGAATCAACAAAGTATGCACATTCTACGTCATAACAATCTATAGTTTGCGCATCCGTCCGAAAATAAGAAAAGCTTAATTCCCCCCGTTTTTTAAAATCACAGCTTCTAGAAGGTTTACATGATGTCTTAAAAAACACGAGTTTTTAGGAAATGTGATTTATTTCATAAATGGAATCAACAAAGTATGCACATTCTATGTCATAACGACTTTCTATAGTTTGCGCATGCGCAAACTATGCACATTCTACGTAGTAACGACTTTCTATAGTTTGCGCATGCGTCCGGAAATAAGAAAAGCTTACTTCCGCCAGTTTTTTAAAATCACAGCTTCTAGAAGGTTTACATGATTTCATAAAAAACACGAGTTTTTAGAAAATGTGATTTATTTCATAAATGTAATCAACAAAGTATGCATATTCTATGTCATAACGACTTTCTATAGTTTGCGCATGCGCAAACTATGCACATTCTACGTAATAACTACTTTCTATAGTTTGCGCATGTGTCCGGAAATAAGAAAAGCTTAATTCCCCCCGTTTTTTAAAATCACAGCTTCTAGAAGGTTTACATGATTTCTTAAAAAACTTGAGTTTTTAGAAAATGTGATTTATTTCATAAATGGAACCAACAAACTATGCACATTCTATGTAATAACGACTTTCTAAAGTTTGCGAATGCGTCCGTAAATATTAAAAGCTTACTTCCGCCAGTTTTTTAAAATCACAGCTTCTAGAAGGTTTACATGATTTCTTAAAAAACACGAGTTTTTAGAAAATGTTATTTATTTCATAAATGGAATCAACAAAGTATGCACATTCTATGTCATAACGACTTTCTATAGTTTGCGCATGCGCAAACTATGCACATTCTACGTAATAACTACTTTCTATAGTTTGCGCATGTGTCCGGAAATATGAAAAGCTTACTTCCCCCATTTTTTTAAATTCACAGCTACTAGAAGGTTTAGATGAATTCTTAAAAAACACGAGTCTTTAGAAAATGTCATTTATTTCATAAATGGAATCAACAATCTATATACATTCTACGTAATAACGACTTTCTATAGTTTGCGCATGCATCCGGATATAAGAAAAGCTTACTTCCCCCTTTTTTTTAAATTCACAGCTTCTAGAAGGTTTAGATGAATTCTTAAAAAACACGAGTTTTTAGAAAATGTGATTTATTTCATAAATGGAACCAATAAACTATGCACATTCTACGTAATAACGACATTCTATAGTTTGTGCATGCGTCCGGAAATAAGAAAAGCTTCCTTCCGCCAGTTTTTAAAAACCACAGCTTCTAGAAGGTTTACATGATTTCTTAAAAAACACAAGTTTTCAGAAAATGTGATTTATTTCATATATGGAATCAATAAAGTATGCACATTCTATGTAATAACGACTTTCTAAAGTTTGCGCATGCGTCCGTAAATATGAAAAGCTTACTTCCGCCAGTTTTTTAAAATCACTGCTTCTAGAAGGTTTACATGTTTTGTTAAAAAACATGAGTTTTTAGAAAATATGATTTATTTCATAAATGGAATCAACAAAGTATTCATATTCTACGTTATAACAACTTTCTATAGTCTGCACATACATCCGGAAATAAGAAAAGCTTAATTCCCCCCGTTTTTTAAAATCACAACTTGTAGAAGGTTTACATGATGTCTTAAAAAACACGAGTTTTTAGGAAATGTGATTTATTTCATAAATGGAATCAACAAAGTATGCACATTCTATGTAATAACGAATTTCAAAGGATTGCGCATGCGTCCGAAAATATGAAAACCTTACTTCCGCCAGTATTTTTAAATCACAGCTTCTAGAAGGTTCACATGATTTCTTAAAAAACACGAGTTTTTAGAAAATGTGATTTATTTCATAAATGGAATCAACAACGTATGCACATTCTATATAATTACGACTTTCTAAAGTTTGCGCATGCGTCCGGAAATATGAAAAGCTTACTTCCGCCAGTTTTTTAAAATCACAGCTTCTAGAAGGTTTACATGATTTCTTAAAAAACACGAGTTTTTAGAAAATGTGATTTATTTCATAAATGGAATCAACAAAGTATGCACATTCTACGTAATAACGACTTTCTATAGTTTGCACATGTGTCTGGAAATAAGAAAAGCTTACATCCGCCAGTTTTTTAAAACCACAGCTTCTAGAAGGTTTACATGATTTCTTAAAAAACACAAGTTTTTAGAAAATGTTATTTATTTCATAAATGGAATCAACAAAGTATGCACATGCTATGTAATAACGACTTTCTAAAGTTTGCGCATGCGTCCGAAAATATGAAAAGCTTACTTCCGCTAGTTTTTTAAAATCACAGCTTCTAGAAGGTTTACATGATTTCTTAAAAAACACGAGTTTTTAGAAAATGTGATTTATTTCATAAATGGAATCAACAAAGTATGCATATTCTATGTCATAACGACTTTCTATAGTTTGCGCATGCGCAAACTATGCACATTCTACGTAATAACGACTTTCTATTGTTTTCGCATGCGTCCAAAAATAAGAAAAGCTTTCTTCCGCCAGTTTTTTAAAATCACAGCTTCTAGAAGGTTTACATGATTTCTTAAAAAACACGAGTTTTTAGAAAATGTGATTTATTTCATAAATGGAATCAACAATCTATGTACATTCTACGTAATAACGACTTTCTATAGTTTGCGCATGCATCCGGATCTAAGAAAAGCTTACTTCCCCCCTGTTTTTAAATTCACAGCTACTAGAAGGTTTAGATGAATTCTTTAAAAACACGAGTTCTTAGAAAATGTGAATTATTTCATAAATGGAATCAACAAAGTATGCACATTCTACATAATATAGACTTTCTATAGTTTGCGCATGCGTCCGGAAATAAGAAAAGCTTACTTCCGCCAGTTTTCTAAAACCACAGCTTCTAGAAGGTTTGCATGATTTCTTAAAAAACACGAGTTTTTGAAAATGTGATTTATTTCATAAATGGAATCAACAAAGTATGCACATTCTATGTCATAACGACTTTCTATAGTTTGCGCATGCGCAAACTATGCACATTCTACGTAATAACAACTTTTTATAGTTTGCGCATGCGTCCGGAAATAAGAAAAGCTTACTTCCCCCCTTTTTTTCAATTCACAGCTTCTAGAAGGTTTAGATGAATTCTTAAAACACACGAGTTTTTAGAAAATGTGATTTATTTCATAAATGGAATCAACAAAGTATGCACATTCTATGTAATAACGACTTTCTAAAGTTTGCGCATGCGTCCGGAAATAAGAAAAGCTTACTTCTGCCAGTTTTTTAAAATCACAGCTTCTAGAAGGTTTACATGATTTGTAAAAAACACGAGCTTTTAGAAAATGTGATTTATTTCATAAATGGAATCAACAAAGTATGCACATTCTATGTAATAACGACTTTCAAAACTTTGCGCATGCGTCCGGAAATAAGAAAAGCTTACTTCCGCTAGTTTTTTGAAATCACAGCTTCTAGAAGGTTTACATGATTTCTTAAAAAACACGAGTTTTTAGAAAATGTTATTTATTTCATAAATGGAATCAACAAAGTATGCACATTCTATGTCATAACGACTTTCTATAGTTTGCGCATGCGCAAACTATGCACATTCTACGTAATAACTACTTTCTATAGTTTGCGCATGTGTCCGGAAATATGAAAAGCTTACTTCCCCCATTTTTTTAAATTCACAGCTACTAGAAGGTTTAGATGAATTCTTAAAAAACACGAGTTTTTAGAAAATGTGATTTATTTCATAAATGGAACCAATAAACTATGCACATTCTACGTAATAACGACATTCTATAGTTTGTGCATGCGTCCGGAAATAAGAAAAGCTTCCTTCCGCCAGTTTTTAAAAACCACAGCTTCTAGAAGGTTTACATGATTTCTTAAAAAACACAAGTTTTTAGAAAATGTGATTTATTTCACATATGGAATCAACAATTTATGCACATTCTATGTAATAACGACTTTCTAAAGTTTGCGGATACGTCCGTAAATATGAAAAGCTTACTTCCGCTAGTTTTTTAAAATCACTGCTTCTAGAAGGTTTACATGATTTCTTAAAAAACATGAGTTTTTAGAAAATATGATTTATTTCATAAATGGAATCAACAAAGTATGCATATTCTACGTTATAACAACTTTCTATAGTCTACGCATACGTCCGGAAATAAGAAAAGCTTAATTCCCGCCGTTTTTTAAAATCACAACTTGTAGAAGGTTTACATGATGTCTTAAAAAACACGAGTTTTTAGGAAATGTGATTTATTTCATAAATGGAATCAACAAAGTATGCACATTCTATGTAATAACGAATTTCGAAGGATTGCACATGCGTCCGAAAATATGAAAACCTTACTTCCGCCAGTATTTTTAAATCACAGCTTCTAGAAGGTTCACATGATTTCTTAAAAAACACGAGTTTTTAGAAAATGTGATTTATTTCATAAATGGAATCAACAACGTATGCACATTCTATATAATTACAACTTTCTAAAGTTTGCGCATGCGTCCGGAAATATGAAAAGCTTACTTCCTCCAGTTTTTTAAAATCACAGCTTCTAGAAGGTTTACATGATTTCTTAAAAAACACGAGTTTTTAGAAAATGTGATTTATTTCATAAATGGAATCAACAAAGTATGCACATTCTACGTAATAACGACTTTCTATAGTTTGCACATGTGTCTGGAAATAAGAAAAGCTTACATCCGCCAGTTTTTTAAAACCACAACTTCTAGAAGGTTTACATGATTTCTTAAAAAACACAAGTTTTTAGAAAATGTTATTTATTTCATAAATGGAATCAACAAAGTATGCACATGCTATGTAATAACGACTTTCTAAAGTTTGCGCATGCGTCCGAAAATATGAAAAGCTTACTTCCGCTAGTTTTTTAAAATCACAGCTTCTAGAAGGTTTACATGATTTCTTAAAAAACACTAGTTTTTAGAAAATGTGATTTATTTCATAAATGGAATCAACAGAGTATGCACATTCTATGTAATAACGACTTTCTAAAGTTTGTGCATGCGTCCGGAAATATGAAAAGCTTACTTCCGCCAGTTTTTTAAAATCACAGCTTCTAGTAGGTTTACATGACTGCTTAAAAAACACGAGTTTTTAGAAAATGTGATTTCTTTCATAAATGGAATCAACAAAGTATGCATATTCTACATCATATTCTAAATGTGATTTGCGCATGCGTCCGGAAATAAGAAAAGCTTACTTCCCCCCTTTTTTTCAATTCACAGCTTCTAGAAGGTTTAGATGAATTCTTAAAAAACACGAGTTTTTAGAAAATGTTATTTATTTCATAAATGGAATCAACAAAGTATGCACATTCTATGTAATAACGACTTTCTAAAGTTTGCGCATGCGTCCGGAAATAAGAAAAGCTTACTTCCACCAGTTTTTTAAAATCACAGCTTCTAGAAGGTTTACATGATTTGTTAAAAAACACGAGATTTTAGAAAATGTGATTTATTTCATAAATGGAATCAACAAAGTATGCACATTCTATGTAATAACGACTTTCTAAACTTTGCGCATGCGTCCGGAAATAAGAAAAGCTTACTTCCGCTAGTTTTTTAAAATCACAGCTTCTAGAAGGTTTACATGATTTCTTAAAAAACACGAGTTTTTAGAAAATGTGATTTATTTCATAAATGGAATCAACAAAGTATGCACATTCTATGTAGTAACGACTTTCTAAAGTTTGCGCATGCGTCCGGAAATAAGAAAAGCTTACTTCCGCCAGTTTTTTAAAATCACAGCTTCTAGAAGCTTTACATGATTTCTTAAAAAGTACGAGTTTTTAGAAAATGTGATTTATTTCATAAATGGAATAAAAAGGATGCACATTCTATGTCATAACGACTTTCTATAGTTTGCGCATGCGCAAACTATGCACATTCTACGTAATAACGAATTTCTATAGTTTGCGCATGCATCCGGAAATAAGAAAAGCTTATTTCCCCCCTTTTTTTAAATTCACAGCTTCTAGAGGGTTTAGATGAATTCTTAAAAAACACAAGTTTTTAGAAAATGTGATTTATGTCGTAAATGGAATCAACAATGTTTGCGCATTCTACGTCATAACGACTTTCTATAGTTTGCACATGCGTCCCGAAATAAGAAAAGCTTAATTTCCCCCGTTTTTTAAAATCACAACTTCTAGAAGGTTTACATGATTTCTTAAAAAACACGAGTTTTTAGAAAATGTGATTTATTTCATAAATGGAATCAACAAACTATGCACATTCTATGTCATAACGACTTTCTATAGTTTGCGTATGCGCAAACTATGCACATTCTACATGATAACGACCTTCTATAGTTTGCGCATTCGTCTGGAAATAAGAAAAGCTTACTTCCCCCCTTTTTTTAAATTCACAGCTTCTAGAAGGTTTAGATGAATTCTTGAAAAACATGAGTTTTTAGAAAATGTGATTTAGTTCATAAATGGAATCAACAAAGCATGCACATTCTACGTAGTAACGACTTTCTATAGTTTCCACATGCGTCCGGAAATAAGAAAAGCTTACTTCCGCCAGTTTTTTAATATCACAGCTTCTAGAAGGTTTACATGATTTCTTAAAAAACACGAGTTTTTTAGAAAATGTGATTTATTTCATAAATGGAATAAAAAAAGTATGCACATTCTACATCATAAAAACTTTCTATAGTTTGCGCATCTGTCCGGAAATAAGAAAAGCTTAATTTCCCCCGTTTTTTAAAATCACAGCTTCTAGAAGGTTTACATGATGTCTTAAAAAACACGAGTTTTTAGGAAATGTGATTTATTTCATAAATGGAATAAACAAAGTTTGCACATTCTATGTCATAACGACTTTCTATAGTTTGCGAATGCACAAACTATGCACATTCTACGTAATAACGACTTTGTATAGTTTGCACATGCGTCCGGAAATAAGAAAAGCTTAATTCCCCCCGTTTTTTAAAATCACAACTTCTAGAAGGTTTACATGATTTCTTAAAAAACACGAGTTTTTAGAAAATGTGATTTATTTCATCAATGGAATCAACAAAGTATGCACATTCTATGTCATAACAACTTTCTATAGTTTGCGCATGCGCAAACTATGCACATTCTACGTGATAACGAGTTTCTATAGTTTGCGCATGTGTCCGGAAATAAGAAAAGCTTACTTCCCCCCTTTTTTTAAATTCACAACTTCTAGAAGGTTTAGATGAATTCTTAAAAAACACGAGTTTTTAGAAAATGTGATTTATTTCATAAATGGAATCAACAAACTATGCACATTCTACGTAATAACGACTTTATATAGTTTGCGCATGCGTCCGGAAATAAGAAAAGCTTCCTTCCGCCAGTTTTTTAAAACCACAGCATCTAGAAGGTTTACATGATTTCTTAAAAAACACGAGTTTTTACAAAATGTGATTTACTTCATAAATGGAATCAACAAAGTATGCACATTCAATGTAATAACGACTTTCGAAAGTTTGCGCATGCGTCCGGAAATATGAAAAGCTTACTTCTGCCAGTTTTTTAAAATCACAGCTTCTAGAAGGTTTACATGATGTCTTAAAAAACACGAGTTTTTAGGAATTGTTATTTATTTCATAAATGGAATCAACAAAGTATGCACATTCTATGTCATAACGACTTTCTATAGTTTGCACATGCGCAAACTATGCACATTCTACGTAATAACAACTTTTTATAGTTTGCGCATGCGTCCGGAAATAAGAAAAGCTTACTTCCCCCCTTTTTTTAAATTCACGGCTTCTAGAAGGTTTAGATGAATTCTTAAAAAACATGAGTTTTTAGAAAATGTGATTTATTTCATAAATGGAATCAACAAAGTTTGCACATTCTACGTCATAACGATTTTCTATAGTTTGCGCATGCGTCCCGAAATAAGAAAAGCTTAATTCCCCCCATTTTTTAAAATCACGGCTTCTAGAAGGTTTACATGATTTCCTAAAAAATACGAGTTTTTAGAAAATGTGATTTATTTCATAAATGGAATCAATAAAGTATGCACATTCTATGTCATAACGACTTTCTATAGTTTGCACATGCGCAAACTATGCACATTCTACGTAATAACGACTTTCTACAATTTGCGCATGCGTCCGGAAATAAGAAAAGCTTACTTCCGCCAGTTTTTTAAAATCACAGCTTCTAGAAGGTTTACATGATTTCTTAAAAAACACGAGTTTTTAGAAAATGTGATTTATTTCATAAATGGAATCAACAAAGTATGCACATTCTATGTAATAACGACTTTCTGAAGTTTGCGCATGCGTCCGGAAATAAGAAAAGCTTACTTCCGCCAGTTTTTTAAAATCACAGCTTATAGAAGGTTTACATGATTTCTTAAAAAGCACGAGTTTTTAGAAAATGTGATTTATTTAGTAAATGGAATCATAAAGTATGCACATTCTATGTCATAACGACTTTCTATAGTTTGCGCATGCGCAAACTACGCACATTCTATGTAGTAACGACTTTCTATAGTTTGCGCATGCGTCCAGAAATAAGAAAAGCTTACTTCCGTCAGTTTTTTAAAATCACAGCTTGTAGAAGGTTTACATGATTTCTTAAAAAACACGAGTTTTTAGAAAATGTGATTTATTTCATAATTGAAATCAACAAAGAATGCACATTCTACGTCATAACAACTTTCTATAGTTTGCGCATCCGTCCGGAAAGAAGAAAAGCTTAATTCCCCCTGTTTTTTAAAATCACAACTTCTAGAAGGTTTACATGATGTCTTAAAAAACACGAGTTTTTAGGAAATGTTATTTATTTCATAAATGGAATCAACAAAGTATGCACATTCTATGTCATAACGACTTTCTATAGTTTGCGCATGCGCAAACTATGCACATTCTACGTAATAACAACTTTTTATAGTTTGCGCATGCGTCCAGAAATAAGAAAAGCTTAGTTCCCCCCTTTTTTTAAATTCACGTCTTCTAGAGGGTTTAGATGAATTCTTAAAAAACACGAGTTTTTAGAAAATGTGATTTATTTCATAAATGGAATCAACAAAGTATGCACATTCTACATAATAACGAATTTCTATAGTTTGCGCATGCGTCCGGAAATAAGAAAAGCTTACTTCCTCCAGTTTTTTAAAATCACAGCTTCTAGAAGGTTTACATGATTTCTTAAAAAGCACGAGTTTTTAGAAAATCTGATTTATTTCATAAATGGAATTAGAAAGTATGCACATTCTATGTCATAACGACTTTCTATAGTTTGCGCATGCGCAAACTATGCACATTCTACGTAGTAACGACTTTCTATAGTTTGCGCATGCGTCCGGAAATAAGAAAAGCTTACTTCCGCCAGTTTTTTAAAATCACAGCTTCTAGAAGGTTTACATGATTTCTTAAAAAACACGAGTTTTTAGAAAATGTGATTTATTTCATAATTGGAATCAACAAAGAATGCATATTCTACGTCATCACAACTTTCTATAGTTTGTGCATTCGTCCGGAAATAAGAAAAGCTTAATTGCCCCCGCTTTTTAAAATCACAACTTCAAGAAGGTTTACATGATGTCTTAAAAAACATGAGTTTTTAGGAAATGTTATTTATTCCATAAATGCAATCAACAAAGTATGCACATTCTATGTCATAACGACTTTCTAAAGTTTGCGCATGCGCAAACTATGCACATTCTACGTAATAACAACTTTTTATAGTTTGTGCATGCGTCCAGAAATAAGAAAAGCATACTTCCCCCCTTTTTTTAAATTCACGGCTTCTAGAGGGTTTAGATGAATTCTTAAAAAACACGAGTTTTTAGAAAATGTGATTTATTTCATAAATGGAATCAATAAAGTATGCACATTCTACATAATAACGACTTTCTATAGTTTGCGCATGCATCCGGAAATAAGAAAAGCTTACTTCCGCCAGTTTTTTAAAATCACAGCTTCTAGAAGGTTTACATGATTTCTTAAAAAACACGAGTTTTTAGAAAATGTGATTTATTTCATTAATGGAATCAACAAAGTATCCGCATTCTATGTAATAACGACTTTCTAAAGTTTGCGCATGCATCCGGAAATAAGAAAAGCTTACTTCCGCCAGTTTTTTAAAATCACACCTTCTAGAAGGTTTACATGATTTCTTAAAAAACACGAGTTTTTAGAAAATGTGATTTATTTGATAAATGGAATCAACAAAGTATGCACATTCTATGTAATAACAACTTTCTAAAGTTTGGGCATGCGTCCGGAAATAAGAAAAGCTTACTTCCGCCAGCTTTTTAAAATCACAGCTTCTAGAAGGTTTACATGATTTCTTAGAAAGCATGAGTTTTTAGAAAATGTGATTGATTTCATAAATGGAATAAAAAAGTATGCAAATTCTATGTCATAAGGACTTTCTATAGTTTGCGCATGCGCAAACTATGCACATTCTACGTAATAACGACTTTCTATAGTTTGCGCATGCATCCGGAAATAAGAAAAGCTTATTTCCCCTCTTTTTTTAAATTCACAGCTTCTAGAAAGTTTAGATGAATTCTTAAAAAACACGAGTTTTTAGAAAATGTGATTTACTTCATAAATGGAATCAACAAACTATGCACATTCTACGTAATAACAACTTTCTATAGTTTGCGCATGCGTCCGGAAATAAGAAAAGCTTACTTCCGCCAGTTTTTTAAAATCACACCTTCTAGAAGGTTTACATGATTTCTTAAAAAACACGAGTTTTTAGAAAATGTGATTTATTTCATAAATGGAATCAACAAAGTATGCACATTCTATATAATAACAACTTTCTAAAGTTTGCGCATGCGTCCGGAAATAAGAAAAGCTTACTTCCGCAAGTTTTTTAAAATCACAGCTTCTAGAAGGTTTACATGATTTCATAAAAAACACGAGTTTTTAGAAAATGTGATTTATTTCATAAACGGAATCAACAAAGTATGCACATTCTATGTCATAACGACTTTCTATAGTTTGTGCATGCGTAAACTATGCACATTCTACGTAATAACTACTTTCTATAGTTTGCGCATGCGTCTGGAAATATTAAAAGCTTAGTTCCCCCCTTTTTTTAAATTCACAACTTCTAGAAGGTTTAGATGAATTCTTAAAAACACGACTTTTATAAAATGTGATTTATTTCATCAATGGAATCAACAAAGTATGCACATTCTACGTAGTAACGACTTTCTATAGTTTGCACATGCGCAAACTATGCACATTCTACGTAGTAACGACTTTCTATAGTTTCTGCATGCGTCCGGAAATAAGAAAAGCTTACTTCCGCCAGTTTTTTAAAATCACACCTTCTAGAAGGTTTACATGATTTCTTAAAAGCACGAGTTTTTAGAAAATGTGATTAATTTCATAAATGTTATCAACAAAGTATGCACATTCTATGTCATAACGACTTTCTATAGTTTGCGCATGCGCAAACTATGCAAATTCTACATAATAACTACTTTCTATAGTTTGCGCATTAGTCCGGAAATATGAAAAGCTTACTTGCCGCATTTTTTTAAATTCACAGCTACTAGAAGGTTTAGATGAATTCTTAAAAAACACGACTTTTTAGAAAATGTGATTTATTTCATAAATGGAATCAACAATCTATGTACATTCTACGTAATAACGACTTTCTATAGTTTGCCTATGCGTCCGGATATAAGAAAAGCTTACTTCCCCCTTTTTTTTAAATTCACATCTTCTAGAAGGTTTAGATGAATTCTTAAAAAACACGAGTTTTTAGAAAATGTGATTTATTTCATAAATGGAGCCAATAAACTATGCCCATTCTACGTAATAACGACTTTCTATAGTTTGCGCATGCGTCCGGAAATAAGAAAAGCTTCCTTCCGCAAGTTTTTAAAAACCATAGCTTCTAGAAGGTTTACATGATTTCTTAAAAAACACAAGTTTTTAGAAAATGTGATTTATTTCATAAATGGAATCAACAAAGTATGCACATTCTATGTAATAACGACTTTCTAAAGTTTGCGCATGCGTCCGTAAATATGAAAAGCTTACTTCCGCCAGTTTTTTAAAATCACTGCTTCTAGAAGGTTTACATGATTTCTTAAAAAACACAAGTTTTTAGAAAATGTCATTTATTTCATAAATGGAATCAACAAAGTATGCATAGTCTACGTTATAACAACTTTCTATAGTCTGCGCATACGTCCGGAAATAAGAAAAGCTTAATTCCCCCCGTTTTTTAAAATCACAACTTGTAGAAGGTTTACATGATGTCTTAAAAAACACGAGTTTTTAGGAAATGTGATTTATTTCATAAATGGAATCAACAAAGTATGCGCATTCTATGTAATAACGAATTTCGAAGGTTTGCGGATGCCTCCGAAAATATGAAAAGCTTACTTCGGCCAGTTTTTTTAAATCACAGCTTCTAGAAGGTTTACATGATTTCTTAAAAAACACGAGTTTTTAGAAAATGTGATTTATTTCATAAATGGAATCAACAAAGTATGCACAATCTACGTAATAAGGAATTCTATAGTTTGCGCATGCGTTCGGAAATAAGAAAAGCTTGCTTCCGCCAGTTTTTTAAAACCACAGCTTCTAGAAGGTTTACATGATTTCTTAAAAAACACGAGTTTTTAGAAAATGTGATTTATTTCATAAATGGAATCAACAACGTATGCACATTCTATATAATAACGACTTTCTAAAGTTTGCGCATGCGTCCGGAAATATGAAAAGCTTACTTCCGCAAGTTTTTTAAAATCACAGCTTCTAGAAGGTTTACATGATTTCTTAAAAAACATGAGTTTTTAGAAAATGTGATTTATTTCATAAATGGAATCAACAAAGTATGCACATTCTACGTAATAACGACTTTATATAGTTTGCACATGCGTCTGGAAATAAGAAAAGCTTACATCTACCAGTTTTTTAAAACCACAGCTTCTAGAAGGTTTACATGATTTCTTAAAAAACACAAGTTTTTAGAAAATGTTATTTATATCATAAATGGAATCAACAAAGTATGCACATTCTAGGTAATAACAACTTTTTATAGTTTGCACATGCGTCCGGAAATAAGAAAAGCTTACTTCCCCCCTTTTTTTAAATTCATAGCTTCTAGAAGGTTTAGATGAATTATTAAAAAACACGAGTTTTTAGAAAATGTGATTTATTTCGTAAATGGAATCAACAAAGTATGCACATTCTACGTCATAACCACTTTCTATAGTTTGCGCATTCGTCCGGAAATAAGAAAAGCTTAATCCCCCCCGTTTTTTAAAATCACAGCTTTTAGAAGGTTTACATGATTTCTTAAAAAACACGAGTTTTTAGAAAATGTGATTTATTTCATAAATGGAATCATCAAACTAAACACATTCTACGTAATAACAACTTTCTATAGTCTGCGCATGCGTCCGGAAATAAGAAAAGCTTCCCTCCGACAGTTTTTTAAAACCACAGCTTCTAGAAGGTTTACATGATTTCTTAAAAAACACGAGTTTTCAGAAAATGTGATTTATTGCATAAATGGTATCAACAAAGTATGCACATTCTATGTAATAACGACTTTCTAAAGTTTGCGCATGCGTCTGGAAATAAGAAAAGCTTCCTTCCGCCAGGTTTTTAAAACCACAGCTTCTAGAAGGTTTACATGATTTCTTAAAAAACACGAGTTTTTAGAAAATGTGATTTATTTCATAAATGGAATCAACAAAGTGTGCACATTCAATGTAATAACGACTTTCGAAAGTTTATTCATGCGTCCGGAAATATGAAAAGCTTACTTCCGCCAGTTTTTCAAAATCACAGCTTCTAGAAGGTTTACATGATTTCTTAAAAAACACGAGTTCTTAGAAAATGTGATTTATTTCATAAATGGAATCAATAAAGTATGCACATTCTACGTAATAACGAATTTCTATAGTTTGCGCATGCGTCCGGAAATAAGAAAATCTTACGTCCGCCAGATTTTTAAAACCACAGCTTCTAGAAGGTTTACATGATTTCTTAAAAAACACGAGTTTTTAGAAAATGTGATTTATTTCATAAATGGAATCAACAAAGTATACACATTCTATGTAATAACGACTTTCTAAAGTTTGCGCATGCGTCGGGAAATATGAAAAGCTTACTTCCACCAGTTTTTTAAAATGGTAGCTTCTAGAAGGTTTACATGATTTCTTAAAAAACACGATTTTTTGGAAAATGTGATTTATTTCATAAATGGAATCAAAAAAGTATGCACATTCTATGTCGTAACGACTTTCTATAGTTTGCGCATGTGCAAACTATGCACATTCTAGGTAATAACAACTTTTTATAGTTTGCGCATGCGTCCGGAAATAAGAAAAGCCTACTTCCCCCCTTTTTTTAAATTCACAGCTTCTAGAAGGTTTAGATGAATTATTAAAAAACACGAGTTTTTAGAAAATGTGATTTATTTCATAAATGGAATCAACAAAGTATGCACATTCTACGTCATAACAAGTTTCTATAGTTTGCGCATTCGTCCGGAAATAAGAAAAGCTTAATTCCCCCCGTTTTTTAAAATCACAGCTTTTAGAATGTTTACATGATTTCTTAAAAAACACGAGTTTTTAGAAAATGTGATTTATTTCATAAATGGAATCATCAAACTAAGCACATTCTACGTAATAACAACTTTCTATAGTTTGCACATGCGTCCGGAAATAAGAAAAGTCGTTATTACGTAGAATGTGCATAGTTTGTTGATTCCATTTATGAAATAAATCACATTTTCTAAAACCTTGTGTTTTTTAAGAATTCATCTAAAACTTCTAGAAGCTGTGAATTTAAAAAAAAGGGGGGAAGTAAGCTTTTCTTATTTCTGGACGCATGCGCAAACTATAGAAACTCGTTATCACGTAGAATGTGCATAGTTTGCGCATGTGAAAACTATAGAAAGTTGTTATGACATAGATTTCTTAAAAAACATGAGTTTTTAGAAAATGTGATTTATTTCATAAATGGAATCAACAAAGTATGCACATGCGCAAACTATGCACATTCTACGTAGTAATGATTTTCTACAGTTTGCACATGCGTCCGGAAATAAGAAAAGCTTACATCCGCCAGTTTTTTAAAACCACAGCTTCTAGAAGGTTTACACGATTTCTTAAAAAACACAAGCTTTTAGAAAATGCGATTTATTTCATGAATGGAATCAACAAAGTATGCACATTCTATGTAATAACGACTTTCTAAAGTTTGCGCATGCGTCCGGAAATATGAAAAGCTTACTTCCACCAGTTTTTTAAAATGACAGCTTCTAGAAGGTTTACATGATTTCTTAAAAAACACGAGTTTTTAGAAAATGTGATTTATTTCATAAATGGAATCAACAAAGTATGCACATTCTATGTCATAACGACTTTCTATAGTTTGCACATGCGCAAACTATGCACATTCTACATAATAACGAATTTCTATGGTTTGCGCATGCGTCCGAAAATAAGAAAATCTTACTTCCCCCTTTTTTTAAATTCACAGCTTCTAGAAGGTTTAGATGAATTCTTAAAAAACACGAGTTTTTAGAAAATGTGATTTATTTCATAAATAGAATCAACAAATTTTGCACATTCTACATCATAACGACTTTCTATAGTTTGCGCATTCTTCCGGAAATAAGAGAAGCTTAATTCCCCCAGTTTCTTAAAATCACAGCTTCTAGAAGGTTTACATGATTTCTTAAAAAACACGAGTTTTTAGAAAATGTGATTTATTTCATAAATGGAATCAACAAAGTATGCGCATTCTATGTCATAACGACTTTCTAAAGTTTGCGCATGCGCATACTGTGCACATTCTACGTGATAACGACTTTCTATAATTTGCGCATGCGTCCGGAAATAAGAAAATCTTACTTCCCCCCTTTTTTTAAATTAACAGCTTCTAGAAGGTTTAGATGAATTCTTAAAAAACACGAGTTTTTAGAAAATGTGAGTTATTTCATAAATGGAATCAATAAAGTTTGCACATTCTACGTCATAACGACTTTCTATAGTTTGCGCATGCATCCGGAAATAAGAAAAGCTTATTTCCCCCCTTTTTTTAAATTCACAGCTTCTAGAAGGTTTAGATGAATTCTTAAAAAACACAAGTTTTTAGAAAATGTGATTTATCTCATAAATGGAATCAACAAAGTTTGCACATTCTACGTCATAACGACTTTCTATAGTTTGCGCATGCGTCCCGAAATAAGAAAAGCTTAATTCCCCCCGTTTTTTAAAATCACAGCTTCTAGAAGGTTTACATGATTTCTTAAAAAACACGAGTTTTCAGAAAATGTAATTTATTGCATAAATGGAATCAACAAAGTATCCACATTCTATGTAATAACGACTTTCTAATGTTTGCGCATACGTCCGGAAATAAGAAAAGCTTCCTTCCGCCAGGTTTTTAAAACCACAGCTTCTAGAAGGTTTACATGATTTCTTAAAAAACACGAGTTTTTAGAAAATGTGATTTATTTCATAAATGGAATCAACAAAGTATGCACATTCAATGTAATAACGAATTTCGAAAGTTTGCGCATGCGTCCGGAAATATGAAAAGCTTACTTCCGCCAGCTTTTTAAAATCACAGCTTCTAGAAGGTTTACATGATTTCTTAAAAAACACGAGTTCTTAGAAAATCTGATTTATTTCATAAATGGAATCAATAAAGTATGCACATTCTACGTAATAAGGACTTTCTATAGTTTGCGCATGCGTCCGGAAATAAGAAAATCTTACATCCGCCAGTTTTTTAAAACCACAGCTTCTAGAAGGTTTACATGATTTCTTAAAAAACACGAGTTTTTAGAAAATGTGATTTATTTCATAAATGGAATCAACAAAGTATGCACATTCTATGTAATAACGACTTTCTAAAGTTTGCGCATGCATCGGGAAATATGAAAAGCTTACTTCCACCAGTTTTTTAAAATGACGGCTTCTAGAAGGTTTACATGATTTCTTAAAAAACACGAGTTTTTAGAAAATGTGATTTATTTCATAAATGGAATCAAAAAAGTATGCACATTCTATGTCGTAACGACTTTCTATAGTTTGCGCATGTGCAAACTATGCACATTCTAGGTAATAACAACTTTTTATAGTTTGCGCATGCGTCCGGAAATAAGAAAAGCTTACTTCCCCCCTTTTTTTAAATTCACAGCTTCTAGAAGGTTTAGATGAATTATTAAAAAACACGAGTTTTTAGAAAATGTGATTTATTTCATAAATGGAATCAACAAAGTATGCACATTCTACGTCATAACAACTTTCTATAGTTTGCGCATTCGTCCGGAAATAAGAAAAGCTTAATTCCCCCCGTTTTTTAAAATCACAGCTTTTAGAAGGTTTACATGATTTCTTAAAAAACACGAGTTTTTAGAAAATGTGATTTATTTCATAAATGGAATCATCAAACTAAGCACATTATACGTAATAACAACTTTCTATAGTTTGCACATGCATCCGGAAATAAGAAAAGCTTTCTTCCGCCAGTTTTTTAAATCCACAGCTTCTAGAAGGTTTACAAGATTTCTTAAAAAACACAAGCTTTTAGAAAATGTGATTTATTTCATAAATGGAATCAACAAAGTATGCACATTCTATGTAATAACGACTTTCTAAAGTTTGCGCATGCGTCCGAAAATATGAAAAGCTTACTTCCACCAGTTTTTTAAAATCACAGCTTCTAGAAGGTTTACATGATTTCTTAAAAAACATGAGTTTTTAGAAAATGTGATTTATTTCATAAATGGAATCAACAAAGTATGCACATTCTATGTCATAACGACTTTCTATAGTTTGCACATGCGCAAACTATGCACATTCTTCGTAATAATGATTTTCTACAGTTTGCGCATGCGTCCGGAAATAAGAAAAGCTTACTTCCGCCAGTTTTTTAAAATCACAGCTTCTAGAAGGTTTAAATGATTTCTTAAAAAACACAAGCTTTTAGAAAATGCGATTTATTTCATGAACGGAATCAGCAAAGTATGCAGATTCTATGTAATAACGAATTTCTAAAGTTTGCGCATGCGTCCGGAAATAAGAAAAGCTTACTTCCGCCAGTTTTTTAAAATCACAGCTTCTAGAAGGTTTACATGATTTCTAAAAAAGCACGAGTTTTTAGAAAATTTGATTTATTTCATAAATGGAATCAAAAAGTATGCACATTATATGTCATATCGACTTTCTATACTTTGCGCATGCGCAAACTATGCACATTCTACGTAATAACGAATTTCTATAGTTTTCGCATGCATCCGGAAATAAGAAAAGCTTATTTCCCCCCTTTTTTTAAATTCACAGCTTCTAGAAGGTTTAGATGAATTCTTAAAAAACACGAGTTTTTAGAAAATGTGAGTTATTTCATAAATGGAATAAATAAAGTTTGCACATTCTACGTCATAACGACTTTCTATAGTTTGCGCATGTGTCCGGAAATAAGAAAAGCTTACATCCGCCAGTTTTTTAAAACCACAGCTTCTAGAAGGTTTACATGATTTCTTAAAAAACATGAGTTTTCAGAAAATGTGATTTATTGCATAAATGGAATCAACAAAGTATGCACATTCTATGTAATAACGACTTTCTAAAGTTTGCGCATGCGTCCGGAAATATGAAAAGCTTACTTCCACTAGTTTTTTAAAATGACAGCTTCTAGAAGGTTTACATGATTTCTTAAAAAACATGAGTTTTTAGAAAATGTGATTTATTTCATAAATGGAATCAACAAAGTATGCACATTCTACGTAATAACAACTTTCTATAGTTTGCGCATGCGTCCGGAAATAAGAAAAGCTTCCTTCCGCCAGTTTTTTAAAACCACAGCTTCTAGAAGGTTTACATGATTTCTTAAAAAACAGGAGTTTTTAGAAAAAGTGATTTATTTCATAAATGCAATCAACAAAGTATGCACATTCTACGTCATAACGACTTTCTATAGTTTGCGCATGCGTCTGGAAATAAGAAAAGCTTACTTCCGCTAGTTTTTTAAAATCACAGCTTCTAGAAGGTTTACATGATTTCTTAAAACAGACGATTTTTTAGAAAATGTGATTTATTTCATAAATGGAATCAACAAAGTATGCACATTCTATGTAATAACGACTTTCTAAAGTTTGTGCATGCGTCCGGAAATAAGAAAAGCTTACTTCCGCCAGTTTTTTAAAATCACAACTTCTAAAAGGTTTACACGATTTCTTAAAAAACACGAGTTTTTAGAAAATGTGATTTATTTCATAAATGGAATCAACAAAGTATTCACATTCTATGTCATAACGACTTTCTAAAGTTTGCGCATGCGTCGAGAAATATGAAAAGCTTACTTCCACCAGTTTTTTAAAATGACAGCTTCCAGAAGGTTTACATGATTTCTTAAAAAACACGAGTTTTTATAAAATCTGATTTATTTCATAAATGGAATCAACAATGTATGAACATTCTATGTCATAACGACTTTCTATAGTTTGCGCATGCGTCCGAAAATAAGAAAATCTTACTTCCCCCTTTTTTTAAATTCACATCTTCTAGAAGGTTTAGATGAATTCTTAAAAAACACGAGTTTTTAGAAAATGTGATTTATTTCATAAATAGAATCAACAAATTTTGCACATTCTACATCATAACGAATTTCTGTAGTTTGCGCATGCGTCCGGAAATAAGAGAAGCTTAATTCCCCACGTTTTTTAAAATCACAGCTTCTAGAAGGTTTACATGATTTCTTAAAAAACACGAGTTTTTAGAAAATGTGATTTATTTCGTAAATGGAATCAACAAAGTATGCACATTCTTTGTAATAATGACTTTCTTAAGTTTGTGCATGCGTCCGGAAATAAGAAAAGCTTACTTCCGCCAGTTTTTTAAAATCACACGTTCTAGAAGGTGTACATGATTTCTTAAAAAACACGAGTTTTTAGAAAATGTGATTTATTTCGTAAATGGAATCAACAAAGTATGCACATTCTTTGTAATAACGACTTTCTAAAGTTTGTGCATGCGTCCGGAAATAAGAAAAGCTTACTTCCGCCAGTTTTTTAAAATCACAGCTTCTAGAAGCTTTACATGATTTCTTAAAAAGCACAAGTTTTTAGAAAACGTGATTTATTTCATAAATGGAATCAAAAAGTATGCACATTCTATGTCATATCGACTTTCTATAGTTTGCGCATGCGCAAACTATGCACATTCTACATAATAACCAATTTCTATGGTTTGCGCATCCATCCGGAAATAAGAAAAGTTTATTTCCCCCTTTTTTTAAATTCACAAATTCTAGAAGGTTTACATGATTTATTAAAAAACACGAGTTTTCAAAAAATGTGATTTATTGCATAAATGGAGTCAACAAAGTATGCACATTCTTTTTAATAACGACTTTCAAAATTTTGCACATGCGTCTGAAAATATGAAAAGCTTCCTTCCGCCAGTTTTTTAAAATCACAGCTTCTAGAAGATTTACATGATTTCTTAAAAAACACGAGTTTTTAGAAAATGTGATTTATTTCATAAATGGAATCAACAATGTATGCACATTCTATGTCATAACGACTTTCTATAGTTTGCACATGCGCAAACTATGCACATTCTACATAATAATGACTTTCTACAGTTTGCGCATACGTCCGGAAATATGAAAAGCTTTCTTCCGCCAGTTTTTTAAAATCAGAGCTTCTAGAAAGTTTACATGATTTCTTAAAAAACAAAAGCTTTTAGAAAATGTGGTTTATTTCATCAATGGAATCAACAAAGTATGCACATTCTATGTAATAACGACTTTCTAAAGTTTGTGCATGCCTCCAGAAATAAGAAAAGCTTACTTTCGCCAGTTTTTTAAAATCACACCTTATAGAAGGTTTACATGATTTCTTAAAAAACACGAGTTTTTAGAAAATGTGATTTATTTCATAAATGGAATCAACAAAGTATGCACATTCTATGTAATAACGAATTTCTATAGTTTGCGCATGCGCAAACTATGCACATTCTACGTAATAACGAATTTCTATAGTTTGCGCATGCATCCGGAAATAAGAAAAGCTTATTTCCCCCCTTTTTTTAAATTCACAGCTTCTAGAAGGTTTAGATGAATTCTTAAAAAACACAAGTTTTTAGAAAATGTGATTTATCTCATAAATGGAATCAACAAAGTTTGCACATTCTACGTCATAACGACTTTCTATAGTTTGCGCATGCGTCCCGAAATAAGAAAAGCTTAATTCCCCACGTTTTTTAAAATCACAACTTCTAGAAGGTTTACATGATTTCTTAAAAAACAAGAGTTTTCAGAAAATGTGATTTATTTCATAAATGGAATCAACAAAGTATGCACATTCTATGTCATAACGACTTTCTATAGTTTGCGCATGCACATTCTACATGATAACGACCTTCTATAGTTTGCGCATGCATCCGGAAATAAGAAAAGCTTACTTCCCCCCTTTTTTTAAATTCACAGCTTCTAGAAGGTTTAGATGAATTCTTAAAAAACACGAGTTTTTAGAAAATGTGATTTATTTCATAAATGGAATCCACAAACTATGCACATTCTACATAATAACGACTTTCTATAGTTTGCGCATGCGTCCGGAAATAAGAAAAGCTTACTTCCTCCAGTTTTTTAAAACCATAGCTTCTAGAAGGTTTACATGATTTCTTAAAAAACATGAGTTTTTAGAAAATGTGATTTATTTCATAAATGGAATCAACAAAGTATGCACATTCTACATAGTAACGACTTTCTATAATTTCCGCATGCGTCCGGAAATAAGAAAAGCTTACTTCCGCCAGTTTTTTAATATCACAGCTTCTAGAAGGTTTACATGATTTCTTAAAAAACACGAGTTTTTAGAAAATGTGATTTATTTCATAAATGGAATCAACAAAGTATGCACATTCTATGTCATAACAACTTTCTAAAGTTTGTGCATGCGCATACTATGCACATTCTACGTGATAACGACTTTCTATAATTTGCGCATGCGTCCGGAAATAAGAAAACCTTACTTCCAAACTTTTTTTAAATTAACAGCTTCTAGAAGGTTTAGATGAATTCTTAAAAAACACGAGTTTTTAGAAAATGTGATTTATTTCATAAATGGAATCAATAAAGTTTGCACATTCTACGTCATAACGACTTTCTATAGTTTGCGCATGTGTCCGAAAATAAGAAAAGCTTACATCCGCCAGTTTTTTAAAACCACAGCTTCTAGAAGGTTTACATGATTTCTTAAAAAACACGAGTTTTCAGAAAACGTAATTTATTGCATAAATGGAATCAACAAAGTATGCACACTCTATGTAATAACGACTTTCTAAAGTTTGCGCATGCGTCCGGAAATAAGAAAAGCTTCCTTCCGCCAGGTTTTTAAAACCACAGCTTCTAGAAGGTTTACATGATTTCTTAAAACACACGAGTTTTTAGAAAATGTGATTTATTTCATAAATGGAATCAACAAAGTATGCACATTCAATGTAATAACGACTTTCGAAAGTTTGCGCATGCGTCCGGAAATATGAAAAGCTTACTTCCGCTAGTTTTTTAAAATCACAGCTTCTAGAAGGTTTACATGATTTCTTAAAAAACACGAGTTCTTAGAAAATGTGATTTATTTCATAAATGGAATCAATAAAGTATGCACATTCTACGTAATAAGGACTTTCTATAGTTTGCGCATGCGTCCAGAACTAAGAAAATCTTACATCCGCCAGTTTTTTAAAACCACAGCTTCTAGAAGGTTTACATGATTTCTTAAAAAACACGAGTTTTTAGAAAATGTGATTTATTTCATAAATGGAATTAACAAAGTATGCACATTCTATGTAATAACGACTTTCTAAAGTTTGCGCATGCGTCGAGAAATATGAAAAGCTTACTTCCACCAGTTTTTTAAAATGACAGCTTCCAGAAGGTTTACATGATTTCTTAAAAAACACGAGTTTTTAGAAAATCTGATTTATTTCATAAATGGAATCAACAATGTATGGACACTCTATGTCATAACGACTTTCTATAGTTTGCACATGTGCAAACTATGCACATTCTACATAATAATGACTTTCTACAGTTTGCGCATGCGTCCGAAAATATGAAAAGCTTTCTTCCGCCAGTTTTTTAAAATCACAGCTTCTAGAAGGTTTACATGATTTCTTAAAAAACAAAAGCTTTTAGAAAATTTGGTTTATTTCATAAATGGAATCAACAAAGTATGCACATTCTATGTAATAACGACTTTCTAAAGTTTGTGCATGAGTCCAGAAATAAGAAAAGCTTACTTTCGCCAGTTTTTTAAAATCACACCTTCTAGAAGGTTTACATGATTTCTTAAAAAACACGAGTTTTTAGAAAATGTGATTTATTTCATAAATGGAATCAACAAAGTATGCACATTCTATGTAGTAACGAATTTCTATAGTTTGCACATGCGCAAACTATGCACATTCTACGTAATAACGAATTTCTATAGTTTGCGCATGCATCCGGAAATAAGAAAAGCTTATTTCCCCCCTTTTTTTAAATTCACAACTTCTAGAAGGTTTAGATGAATTCATAAAAAACACAAGTTTTTAGAAAATGTGATTTATCTCATAAATGGAATCAACAAAGTTTGCACATTCTACGTCATAACGACTTTCTATAGTTTGCGCATGCGTCCCGAAATAAGAAAAGCTTAATTCCCCATGTTTTTTAAAATCACAACTTCTAGAATGTTTACATGATTTCTTAAAAAACAAGAGTTTTCAGAAAATGTGATTTATTTCATAAATGGAATCAACAAAGTATGCACATTCTATGTCATAACGACTTTCTATAGTTTCCGCATGCACATTCTACATGATAACGACCTTCTATAGTTTGCGCATGCGTCCGGAAATAAGAAAAGCTTACTTCCCCCCTTTTTTTATATTCACAGCTTCTAGAAGGTTTAGATGAATTCTTAAAAAACATGAGTTTTTAGAAAATGTGATTTATTTCATAAATGGAATCCACAAACTATGCACATTCTACATAATAACGACTTTCTATAGTTTGCGCATGCGTCCGGAAATAAGAAAAGCTTACTTCCGCCAGTTTTTTAAAACCATAGCTTCTAGAAGGTTTACATGATTTCTTAAAAAACACGAGTTTTTAGAAAATGTGATTTATTTCATAAATGGAATCAACAAAGTATGCACATTCTACGTAGTAACGACTTTCTATAATTTCCGCATGCGTCCGGAAATAAGAAAAGCTTACTTCCGCCAGTTTTTTAATATCACAGCTTCTAGAAGGTTTACATGATTTCTTAAAACACACGAGTTTTTAGAAAATGTGATTTATTTCATAAATGGAATCAACAAAGTATGCACATTCTATGTCATAACGACTTTCTAAAGTTTGCGCATGCGCATACTATGCACATTCTACGTGATAACGACTTTCTATAATTTGCGCATGCGTCCGGAAATAAGAAAACCTTACTTCCCCCCTTTTTTTAAATTAATAGCTTCTAAAAGGTTTACATGATTTCTTAAAAAACACGAGTTCTTAGAAAATGTGATTTATTTCATAAATGGAATCAATAAAGTATGCACATTCTACGTAATAACGACTTTCTATAGTTTGCGCATGCGTCCGGAAATAAGAAAATCTTACATCCGCCAGTTTTTTAAAACCACAGCTTCTAGAAGGTTTACATGATTTCTTAAAAAACACGAGTTTTTAGAAAATGTTATTTATTTCATAAATGGAATCAACAAAGTATGCAGATTCTATGTAATAACGACTTTCTAAAGTTTGCGCATGCGTCGGGAAATATGAAAAGCTTACTTCCACCAGTTTTTTAAAATGACAGCTTCTAGAAGGTTTACATGATTTCTTAAAAAACACGAGTTTTTAGAAAATGTGATTTATTTCATAAATGGAATCAATAAAGTATGCACATTCTATGTCGTAACGACTTTCTATAGTTTGCGCATGTGCAAACTATGCACATTCTAGGTAATAACAACTTTTTATAGTTTGCGCATGCGTCCGGAAATAAGAAAAGCTTACTTCCCCCCTTTTTTTAAATTCACGGCTTCTAGAAGCTTTAGATGAATTATTAAAAAACACGAGTTTTTAGAAAATGTGATTTATTTCATAAATGGAATCACGAAAGTATGCACATTCTACGTCATAACAACTTTCTATAGTTTGCGCATTCGTCCGGAAATAAGAAAAGCTTAATTCCCCCCGTTTTTTAAAATCACAGCTTTAAGAAGGTTTACATGATTTCTTAAAAAACACGAGTTTTTAGAAAATGTGATTTATTTCATAAATGGAATCATCAAACTAAGCACATTCTACGTAATAACAACTTTCTATAGTTTGCACATGCATCCGGAAATAAGAAAAGCTTTCTTCCGCCAGTTTTTTAAATCCACAGCTTCTAGAAGGTTTACATGATTTCTTAAAAAACACAAGTTTTTAGAAAATGTGATTTATTTCATAAATGGAATCAACAAAGTATGCCCATTCTACGTAGTAACGACTTTCTATAGTTTGCGCATGCGTCCGGAAATAAGAAAAGCTTATTTCCGCTCGTTTTTTAAAATCACAACTTCTAGAAGGTTTACATGATTTCTTAAAATAGACGAGTTTTTATAAAATGTGATTTATTTCATAAATGGAATCAACAAAGTATGCACATTCTATGTAATAACGACTTTCTAAAGTTTGTGCATGCGTCCAGAAATAAGAAAAGCTTACTTCCGCCAGTTTTTTAAAATCACAGCTTCTAGAAGGTTTACACGATTTCTTAAAAAACACGAATTTTTTGAAAATGTGATTTATTTCATATATGGAATCAACAAAGTATGCACACTCTATGTCATTAGGACTTTCTATAGTTTGCGCATGCGCAAACTATGCACATTCTACATAATAACGACTTTCTATAGTTTGTGCATGCGTCCGGAAATAAGAAAATCTTACTTCCCCCCTTTTTTTAAATTCACAGCTTCTAGAAGGTTTAGATGAATTCTTAAAAAACATGAGTTTTTAGAAAATGTGATTTATTTCATAAATAGAATCCACAAAGTTTTCACATTCTACATCATAACGACTTTCTATAGTTTGCGCATGCGTCCGGAAATAAGAGAAGCTTAATTCCCCCCGTTTTTTAAATTCACAGCTTCTAGAAGGTTTACATGATTTCTAAAAAAACACGAGTTTTTAGAAAATGTGATATATTTCATAAATGGAATCAATAAAGTATGCACATTCTATGTAATAACGACTTTCTATAGTTTGCGCATGTGTCCGGAAATAAGAAAAGCTTACGTCCGCCAGTTTTTTAAAACCACAGCTTCTAGAAGGTTTACATGATTTCTCAAAAAACACAAGTTTTCAGAAAATGTGATTTATTGCATAAATGGAATCAACAAGGTATCCACATTCTATATAATAACGACTTTCTAAAGTTTGCGCATGCTTCCGAAAATATGAAAAGCTTACTTCCGCCAGTTTTTTAAAATCACAGCTTCTAGAAGGTTTACATGATTTCTTAAAAAACACGAGTTTTTAGAAAATGTGATTTATTTCATAAATGGAATCAACAAATTATGCACATTCTATGTCATAACGACTTTCTATAGTTTGCACATGCGCAAACTATGCACATTCTACGTAATAATGACTTTCTACAGTTTGCGCATGCGTCCAGAAATAAGAAAAGCTTACTTCCGCCAGTTTTTTAAAATCACAGCTTCTAGAAGGTTTACATGATTTCTTAAAAAACACAAGATTTTAGAAAATGTGATTTATTTCATAAATGGAATCAACAAAGTATGCACATTCTATGTAATAACAACTTTCTAAAGTTTGCGCATGCGTCCGGAAATAAGAAAAGCTTACTTCCGCCAGTTTTTTAAAATCACACGTTCTAGAAGCTTTACATGATTTCTTAAAAAACACGAGTTTTTAGAAAATGTGATTTATTTCGTAAATGGAATCAACAAAGTATGCACATTCTTTGAAATAACGACTTTCTAAAGTTTGCGCATGCGTTCGGAAATAAGAAAAGCTTACTTCTGCCAGTTTTTTAAAATCACAGCTTCTAGAAGGTTTACATGATTTCTTAAAAAGCACGAGTTTTTAGAAAATGTGATTTATTTCATAAATGGAATAAAAAAGTATGCACATTCTATGTCATATCGACTTTCTATAGTTTGCGCATGCGCAAACTATGCACATTCTACATAATAACGAATTTCTATGGTTTGCGCATGCATCCGGAAATAAGATAAGTTTATTTCCCCCTTTTTTTAAATTCACAAATTCTAGAAGGTTTACATGATTTCTTAAAAAACACGAGTTTTCAGAAAATGTGATTTATTGCATAAATGGAGTAAACAAAGTATGCACATTCTTTTTAATAACAACTTTCTAAAGTTTGCGCATGCGTCTGAAAATATGAAAAGCTTCCTTCCGCCATTTTTTTAAGATCACAGCTTCTAGAAGGTTTACATGATTTCTTAAAAAACACGAGTTTTTAGAAAATGTGATTTATTTCATAAATGGAATCAACAATGTATGCACAATCTATTTCATAACGACTTTCTATAGTTTGCACATGCGCAAACTATCCACATTCTACATAATAATGACTTTCTACAGTTTGCCCATGCGTCCGGAAATATGAAAAGCTTTCTTCCGCCAGTTTTTTAAAATCACAGCTTCTAGAAGGTTTACATGATTTCTTAAAAAACAAAAGCTTTTAGAAAATGTGGTTTATTTCATAAATGGAATCAACAAAGTATGCACATTCTATGTAATAACGACTTTCTAAAGTTTGTGCATGAGTCCAGAAATAAGAAAAGCTTACTTTCGCCAGTTTTTAAAATCACACCTTCTAGAAGGTTTACATGATTTCTTAAAAAACACGAGTTTTTAGAAAATGTGATTTATTTCATAAATGGAATCAACAAAGTATGCACATTCTATGTAATAACGAATTTCTATAGTTTGCGCATGCGCAAACTATGCACATTCTACGTAATAACGAATTTCTATAGTTTGCGCATGCATCCGGAAATAAGAAAAGCTTATTTCCCCCCTTTTTTTTAATTCACAGCTTCTAGAAGGTTTAGATGAATTCTTAAAAAACACAAGTTTTTAGAAAATGTGATTTATCTCATAAATGGAATCAACAAAGTTTGCACATTCTACGTCATAACGACTTTCTATAGTTTGCGCATGCGTCCCGAAATAAGAAAAGCTTAATTCCCCCCGTTTTTTAAAATCACAACTTCTAGAAGGTTTACATGATTTCTTAAAAAACAAGAGTTTTCAGAAAATGTGATTTATTTCATAAATGGAATCAACAAAGTATGCACATTCTATGTCATAACGACTTTCTATAGTTTGCGCATGCACATTCTACATGATAACGACCTTCTATAGTTTGCGCATGCGTCCAGAAATAAGAAAAGCTTACTTCCCCCCTTTTCTTAAATTCACAGCTTCTAGAAGGTTTAGATGAATTCTTAAAGAACACGAGTTTTTAGAAAATGTGATTTATTTCATAAATGGAATCCACAAACTATGCACATTCTACATAATAACGGCTTTCTATAGTTTGCGCATGCGTCCGGAAATAAGAAAAGCTTACTTCCGCCAGTTTTTTAAAACCATAGCTTCTAGAAGGTTTACATGATTTCTTAAAAAACACGAGTTTTTAGAAAATGTGATTTATTTCATAAATGGAATCAACAAAGTATGCACATTCTACGTAGTAACGACTTTCTATAATTTCCGCATGCGTCCGGAAATAAGAAAAGCTTACTTCCGCCAGTTTTTTAATATCACAGCTTCTAGAAGGTTTACATGATTTCTTAAAAAACACGAGTTTTTAGAAAATGTGATTTATTTCATCAATGGAATCAACAAAGTATGCACATTCTATGTCATAACGACTTTCTAAAGTTTGCGCATGCGCATACTATGCACATTCTACGTGATAACGACTTTCTATAATTTGCGCATGCGTCCGGAAATAAGAAAACCTTACTTCCCCCCTTTTTTTAAATTAACAGCTTCTAGAAGGTTTAGATGAATTCTTAAAAAACACGAGTTTTTAGAAAATGTGATTTATTTCATAAATGGAATCAATAAAGTTTGCACATTCTACGTCATAACGACTTTCTATAGTTTGCGCATGTGTCCGAAAATAAGAAAAGCTTACATCCGCCAGTTTTTTAAAACCACAGCTTCTAGAAGGTTTACATGATTTCTTAAAAAACACGAGTTTTCAGAAAATGTAATTTATTGCATAAATGGAATCAACAAAGTATGCACATTCTATGTAATAACGACTTTCTAAAGTTTGCGCATGCGTCCGGAAATAAGAAAAGCTTCCTTCCGCCAGGATTTTAAAACCACAGATTCTAGAAGGTTTACATGATTTCTTGAAAAACACGAGTTTTTAGAAAATGTGATTTATTTCATAAATGGAATCAACAAAGTATGCACATTCAATGTAATAACGACTTTCGAAAGTTTGCGCATGCGTCCGGAAATATGAAAAGATTACATCCGCCAGTTTTTTAAAATCACAGCTTCTAGAAGGCTTACATGATTTCTTAAAAAACACGAGTTCTTAGAAAATGTGATTTATTTCATAAATGGAATCAATAAAGTATGCACATTCTACGTAATAAGGACTTCCTATAGTTTGCGCATGCGTCCGGAAATAAGAAAATCTTACATCCGCCAGTTTTTTAAAACCACAGCTTCTAGAAGGTTTACATGATTTCTTAAAAAACACGAGTTTTTAGAAAATGTGATTTATTTCATAAATGGAATCAACAAAGTATGCACATTCTATGTAATAACGACTTTCTAAAGTTTGCGCATGCGTCGAGAAATATGAAAAGCTTACTTCCACCAGTTTTTTAAAATGACAGCTTCTAGAAGGTTTACATGATTTCTTAAAAAACACGAGTTTTTAGAAAATGTGATTTATTTCATAAATGGAATCAACAATGTATGCACATTCTATGTCATAACGACTTTCTATAGTTTGCACATGCGCAAACTATGCACATTCTACATAATAATGACTTTCTACAGTTTGCGTATGCGTCCGGAAATATGAAAAGCTTTCTTCCGCCAGTTTTTTAAAATCACAGCTTCTAGAAGGTTTACATGATTTCTTAAAAAACAAAATCTTTTAGAAAATGTGGTTTATTTCATAAATGGAATCAACAAAGTATGCACATTCTATGTAATAACGACTTTCTAAAGTTTGTGCATGAGTCCAGAAATAAGAAAAGCTTACTTCCACCAGTTTTTTAAAATGATAGCTTCTAGAAGGTTTACATGATTTCTTAAAAAACACAACTTTTTAGAAAATGTGATTTATTTGATAAATGGAATCAACAAAGTATGCACATTCTATGTCATAACAACTTTCTATAGTTTTCACATGCGCAAACTATGCACATTCTACGTGATAACGAGTTTCTATAGTTTGCGCATGTGTCCAGAAATAAGAAAAGCTTACCTCCCCCCTTTTTTTTAAATTCACAGCTTCTAGAAGTTTTAGATGAATTCTTAAAAAACACAAGGTTTTAGAAAATGTGATTTATTTCATAAATGGAATCAACAAACTATGCACATTCTACGTAATAACGACTTTCTATAGTTTGCGCATGCGTCCGGAAATAAGAAAAGCTTCCTTCCGCCAGTTTTTTAAAACCACAGCTTCTAGAAGGTTTACATGATTTCTTAAAAAACACGAGTTTTTAGAAAATGTGATTTATTTCATAACTGGAATCAACAAACTAAGCACATTCTACGTAATAACAACTTTCCATAGTTTGCACATCCGTCCGGAAATAAGAAAAGCTTTCTTCCGCCAGTTTTTTAAATCCAAAGCTTCTAGAAGGTTTACATGATTTCTTTAAAAACACAAGTTTTTAGAAAATGTGATTTATTTCATAAATGGAATCAACAAAGTATGCACATTCTACGTAGTAACGACTTTCTATAGTTTTCTCATGCGTCGGGAAATAAGAAAAGCTTACTTCCGCTAGTTTTTTAAAATCACAGCTTCTAGAAGGTTTACATGATTTCTTAAAATAGACGAGTTTTTAGAAAATGTGATTTATTTCATAAATGGAATCAACAAAGTATGCACATTCTATGTAATAACGACTTTCTAAAGTTTGTGCATGCATCCGGAAATAAGAAAAGCTTACTTCCGCCAGTTTTTTAAAATCACAACTTCTAGAAGGTTTACACGATTTCTTAAAAAACACGAATTTTTAGAAAATGTGATTTATTTCATAAATGGAATCAACAAAGTATGCACATTCTATGTCATAACGACTTTCTATAGTTTGTGCATTCGCGAACTATGCACATTCTACGTAATAACGACTTTCTATAGTTTGCGCATTCGTCCGGAAATAAGAAAATCTTACTTCCCCCCTTTTTTTTAATTCACAGCTTCTAGAAGGTTTAGATGAATTCTTAAAAAACACGAGTTTTTAGAAAATGTGATTTATTTCATAAATAGAATCAACAAAGTTTTCACATTCTACATCATAACGACTTTCTATAGTTTGCGCATGCGTCCGGAAATAAGAGAAGCTTAATTCCCCTCGTTTTTTAAAATCACAGCTTCTAGAAGGTTTACATGATTTCTTAAAAAAAACGAGTTTTTAGAAAAATTGATTTATTTCATAAATGGAATCAACAAAATATGCACATTCTACGTAATAACGACTTTCTATAGTTTGCGCATGCGTCCGGAAATAAGAAAAGCTTCCTTCCGACAGTTTTTTAAAACCACAGCTTCTAGAAGGTTTACATGATTTCTTAAAAAACACGAGTTCTTAGAAAATGTGATTTATTTCATAAATGGAATCAATAAAGTATGCACATTCTACGTAATAAGGACTTCCTATAGTTTGCGCATGCGTCCGGAAATAAGAAAATCTTACATCCGCCAGTTTTTTAAAACCACAGCTTCTAGAAGGTTTACATGATTTCTTAAAAAACACGAGTTTTTAGAAAATGTGATTTATTTCATAAATGGAATCAACAAAGTATGCACATTCTATGTAATAACGACTTTCTAAAGTTTGCGCATGCGTCGAGAAATATGAAAAGCTTACTTCCACCAGTTTTTTAAAATGACAGCTTCTAGAAGGTTTACATGATTTCTTAAAAAACACGAGTTTTTAGAAAATGTGATTTATTTCATAAATGGAATCAACAATGTATGCACATTCTATGTCATAACGACTTTCTATAGTTTGCACATGCGCAAACTATGCACATTCTACATAATAATGACTTTCTACAGTTTGCGCATGCGTCCGGAAATATGAAAAGCTTTCTTCCGCCAGTTTTTTAAAATCACAGCTTCTAGAAGGTTTACATGATTTCTTAAAAAACAAAATCTTTTAGAAAATGTGGTTTATTTCATAAATTGAATCAACAAAGTATGCACATTCTATGTAATAACGACTTTCTAAAGTTTGTGCATGAGTCCAGAAATAAGAAAAGCTTACTTCCACCAGTTTTTTAAAATGATAGCTTCTAGAAGGTTTACATGATTTCTTAAAAAACACGACTTTTTAGAAAATGTGATTTATTTGATAAATGGAATCAACAAAGTATGCACATTCGATGTCATAACAACTTTCTATAGTTTTCACATGCGCAAACTATGCACATTCTACGTGATAACGAGTTTCTATAGTTTGCGCATGCGTCCAGAAATAAGAAAAGCTTACTTCCCCCCTTTTTTTTAAATTCACAGCTTCTAGAAGTTTTAGATGAATTCTTAAAAAACACAAGGTTTTATAAAATGTGATTTATTTCATAAATGGAATCAACAAACTATGCACATTCTACGTAATAACGACTTTCTATAGTTTGCGCATGCGTCCGGAAATAAGAAAAGCTTCCTTCCGCCAGTTTTTTAAAACCACAGCTTCTAGAAGGTTTACATGATTTCTTAAAAAACACGAGTTTTTAGGAAATGTGATTTATTTCATAAATGGAATCAACAAACTAAGCACATTCTACGTAATAACAACTTTCCATAGTTTGCACATCCGTCCGGAAATAAGAAAAGCTTTCTTCCGCCAGTTTTTTAAATCCAAAGCTTCTAGAAGGTTTACATGATTTCTTTAAAAACACAAGTTTTTAGAAAATGTGATTTATTTCATAAATGGAATCAACAAAGTATGCACATTCTACGTAGTAACGACTTTCTATAGTTTTCTCATGCGTCGGGAAATAAGAAAAGCTTACTTCCGCTAGTTTTTTAAAATCACAGCTTCTAGAAGGTTTACATGATTTCTTAAAATAGACGAGTTTTTAGAAAATGTGATTTATTTCATAAATGGAATCAACAAAGTATGCACATTCTATGTAATAACGACTTTCTAAAGTTTGCGCATGCATCTGGAAATAAGAAAAGCTTATTTCCACCTGTTTTTTAAAATCAAAGCTTCTATAAGGTTTACAAGATTTCTTAAAAAACACGAGTTTTTAGAAAATGTGATTTATTTCATAAATGGAATCAACAAAGTATGCACATTCTATGTCATAACGACTTTCTATAGTTTGTGCATTCGCAAACTATGCACATTCTACGTAATAACGACTTTCTATAGTTTGCGCATGCGTCCGGAAATAAGAAAATCTTACTTCCCCCCTTTTTTTTAATTCACAGCTTCTAGAAGGTTTAGATGAATTCTTAAAAAACACGAGTTTTTAGAAAATGTGATTTATTTCATAAATAGAATCAACAAAGTTTTCACATTCTACATCATAACGACTTTCTATAGTTAGCGCATGCGTCCGGAAATAAGAGAAGCTTAATTCCCCTCGTTTTTTAAAATCACAACTTCTAGAAGGTTTACATGATTTCTTAAAAAAAACGAGTTTTTAGAAAACTTGATTTATTTCATAAATGGAATCAAAAAAATATGCACATTCTACGTAATAACGACTTTCTATAGTTTGCGCATGCGTCCGGAAATAAGAAAAGCTTCCTTCCGACAGTTTTTTAAAACCACAGCTTCTAGAAGTTTTACATGATTTCTTAAAAAACATGAGTTTTTAGAAAATGCGATATATTTCATAAATGGAATCAATAAAGTATGCACATTCTATGTAATAACGACTTTCTATAGTTTGCGCATGTGTCCGGAAATATGAAAAGCTTACATCCGCCAGTTTTTTAAAACCACAGCTTCTAGAAGGTTTACATGATTTCTTAAAAAACACGAGTTCTTAGAAAATGTGATTTATTTCATAAATGGAATCAATAAAGTATGCACATTCTACGTAATAACGACTTTCTATAGTTTGCGCATGTGTCCGGAAATAAGAAAAGCTTACATCCGCTAGTTTTTTAAAACCACAGCTTCTAGAAGGTTTACATGATTTCTTAAAAAAAATGAGTTTTCAGAAAATGTGATTTATTGCATAAATGGAATCAACAAAGTATGCACATTCTATGTAATAACGACTTTCTAAAGTTTGCGCATGCGTCCGAAAATATGAAAAGCTTACTTCCGCCAGTTTTTTAAAATCACAGCTTCTAGAAGGTTTACATGATTTCTTAAAAAACACGAGTTTTTAGAAAATGTGATTTATTTCATAAATGGAATCAACAAAGTATGCACATTCTATGTCATAACGACTTTCTAAAGTTTGCACATGCGCAAACTATGCACATTCTACGTAATAATGACTTTCTACAGTTTGCGCATGCGTCCGGAAATAAGAAAAGCTTACTTCCGCCGGTTTTTTAAAATCACAGCTTCTAGAAGGCTTACATGATTTCTTAAAAAACACAAGCTTTTAGAAAATGTGATTTATTTCATAAATGGAATCAACAAAGTATGCACATTCTATGTAATAACGACTTTCTAAAGTTTGCGCATGCGTCCGAAAATATGAAAAGCTTACTTCCGTCAGTTTTTTAAAATCACAGCTTCTAGAAGGTTTACACGATTTCTTAAAAAACACGACTTTTTAAAAAATGTGATTTATTTCATAAATGGAATCAACAAAGTATGGACATTCTATGTCATAACGACTTTCTATAGTTTGCACATGCGGAAACTATGCACATTCTACGTAATAATGACTTTCTACAGTTTGCGCATGCGTCCGGAAATAAGAAAAGCTTACTTCCGCCAGCTTTTCAAAATCACAACTTCTATAAGGTTTACATGATTTCTTAAAAAACACGAGTTTTTAGAAAATATGATTTATTTAATAAATGGAATCAAAAAAGTATGCACATTCTGCGTACTACCGACTTTCTATAGTTTGCGCATGCGTCCGGAAATAAGAAAAGCTTACTTCTTCCAGTTTTTTAAAATCACAGCTTCTAGAAGGCTTACATGATTTCTTCAAAAACACGAGTTTTTAGAAAATGTGATTTATTTCATAAATGGAATCAACAAAGTATGCACATTCTATGTAATAACGACTTTCTAAAGTTTGCGCATGCGTCCGGAAATAAGAAAAGCTTACTTCCGCAAGTTTTTTAAAATCACAGCTTCTAGAAGGTTTACATGATTTCTTAAAAAGCACAAGTTTTTAAAAAATGTGATTTATTTCATAAATGGAATCAAAAAGTATGCACATTCTATGTCATATCGACTTTCTATAGTTTGCGCATGCGCAAACTATGCACATTCTTCCTAATAACGAATTTCTATAGTTTTCGCATGCATCCGGAAATAAGAAAAGCTTATTTCGCCCCTTTTTTTAAATTCACAGCTTCTAGAATGTTTAGATGAATTCTTAAAAAACACGAGTTTTTAGAAAATGTGAGTTATTTCATAAATGGAATCAATAAAGTTTGCACATTCTACGTCATAACGACTTTCTATAGTTTGCGCATGTGTCCGGAAATAAGAAAAGCTTACATCCGCCAGTTTTTTAAAACCACAGCTTCTAGAATGTTTACATGATTTCTTAAAAAACACGAGTTTTCAGAAAATGTGATTTATTGCATAAATGTAATCAACAAAGTATGCACATTCTATGTAATAACGACTTTCTAAAGTTTGCGCATGCGTCCGGAAATATGAAAAGCTTACTTCCACCAGTTTTTTAAAATGACAGCTTCTAGAAGGTTTACATGATTTCTTAAAAAACACGACTTTTTAGAAAATGTGATTTATTTGATAAATGGAATCAACAAAGTATGCACATTCTATGTCATAACGACTTTCTATAGTTTTTGCATGCGCAAACTATGCACATTCTACGTAATAACAACTTTTTATAGTTTGCGCATGCGTCCGGCAATAAGAAAAGCTTACTTCCCCCCTTTTTTTAAATTCACAGCTTCTAGAAGGTTTAGATGAATTCTTAAAAAACATGATTTTTTAGAAAATGTGATTTATTTCATAAATGGAATCAACAAAGTATGCACATTCTATGTAATAACGACTTTCTAAAGTTTGCGCATGCGTCCGGAAATAAGAAAAGCTTACTTCCGCCAGTTTTTTTAAATCACAGCTTCTAGAAGGTTTACATGATTTCTTAAAAATCACAAGTTTTTAGAAAATGTGATTTATTTCATAAATGGAATCAAAAAGTATGCACATTCTATGTCATATCGACTTTCTATAGTTTGTGCATGCGCAAACTATGCACATTCTACGTAATAACGAATTTCTATAGTTTGCGCATGCATCCGGAAATAAGAAAAGCTTATTTCCCCCCTTTTTTTAAATTCACAGCTTCTAGAAGGTTTAGATGAATTCTTAAAAAACACGAGTTTTTAGAAAATGTGATTTATTTCATAAATAGAATCAACAAATTTTGCACATTCTACATCATAATGAATTTCTATAGTTTGCGCATCCGTCCGGAAATAAGAGAAGCTTAATTCCCCCCGTTTTTTAAAATCACAGCTTCTACAAGGTTTACATGATTTCTTAAAAAACACGAGTTTTTAGAAACTGTGATTTATTTCATAAATGGAATCAACAAACTATGCACATTCTACGTAATAACGACTTTCTATAGTTTGCGCATGCGTCCGGAAATAAGAAAAGCTTACATCCGCCAGTTTTTTAAAACCACAGCTTCTAGAAGGTTTACATGATTTCTTAAAAAACACGAGTTTTTAGAAAATCTGATATATTTCATAAATGGAATCAATAAAGTATGCGCATTCGACGTAATAACGACTTTCTAGAGTTTGCGCATGTGTCCGGAAATAAGAAAAGCTTACATCCGCCAGTTTTTTAAAACCACGGCTTCTATAAGGTTTACATGATTTCTTAAAAAACACGAGTTTTCAGAAAATGTGATTTATTTCATAAATGGAATCAAAAAGTATCCACATTCTATGTCATATCGACTTTCTATAGTTTGCGCATGCGCAAACTATGCACATTCTACGTAATAACGAATTTCTATAGTTTGCGCATGCATTTGGAAATAAGAAAAGCTTATTTCCCCCCCCTTTTTTAAATTCACAGCTTCTAGAAGGTTTAGATGAATTCTTAAAAAACACGAGTTTTTAGAAAATGTGAGTTATTTCATAAATGGAATCAATAAAGTTTCCACATTCTACGTCATAACGACTTTCTATAGTTTGCGCATGTGTCCGAAAATAAGAAAAGCTTACATCCGCCAGTTTTTTAAAACCACAGCTTCTATAAGGTTTACATGATTTCTTAAAAAACACGAGTTTTCAGAAAATGTGATTTATTTCATAAATGGAATCAAAAAGTATCCACATTCTATGTCATATCGACTTTCTATAGTTTGCGCATGCGCAAACTATGCACATTCTACGTAATAACGAATTTCTATAGTTTGCGCATGCATTTGGAAATAAGAAAAGCTTATTTCCCCCCCCTTTTTTAAATTCACAGCTTCTAGAAGGTTTAGATGAATTCTTAAAAAACACGAGTTTTTAGAAAATGTGAGTTATTTCATAAATGGAATCAATAAAGTATGCACATTCTATGTAATAACGACTTTCTAAAGTTTGCGCATGCGTCCGGAAATAAGAAAAGCTTACTTCCGCAAGTTTTTTAAAATCACAGCTTCTAGAAGGTTTACATGATTTCTTAAAAAGCACGAGTTTTTAGAAAATTTGATTTATTTCATAAATGGAATCAAAAAGTATGCACATTCTATGTCATATCGACTTTCTATAGTTTGCGCATGCGGAAACTATGCACATTCTATGTAATAACGAATTTCTATAGTTTTCGCATGCATCCAGAAATAAGAAAAGCTTATTTCCCCCCTTTTTTTAAATTCACAGCTTCTACAAGGTTTAGATGAATTCTTAAAAAACACGAGTTTTTAGAAAATGTGAGTCATTTCATAAATGGAAGCAATAAAGTTTGCACATTCTACGTCATAATGACTTTCTATAGTTTGCGCATGTGTCTTGAAATAAGAAAAGCTTACATCCGCCAGTTTTTTAAAACCACAGCTTCTAGAAGGTTTACATGATTTCTCAAAAAACACGAGTTTTCAGAAAATGTGATTTATTGCATAAATTGAATCAACAAAGTATGCACATTCTATGTAATAACGACTTTCTAAAGTTTGCGCATGCGTCCGGAAATATGAAAAGCTTACTTCCACCAGTTTTTTAAAATGACAGCTTCTGGAAGGTTTACATGATTTCTTAAAAAACACGAGTTTTTAGAAAATGCGATTTATTTCATAAATGGAATCAACAAAGTATGCACATTCTACGTCATAACAACTTTCTATAGTTTTGCGCATGCGTCCGGAAATAAGAAAAGCTTAATTTCCCCCGTTTTTTAAAATCACAGCTTTTATAAGGTTTACATGATTTCTTTAAAAACACGAGTTTTTAGAAAATGTGATTTATTTCATAAATGGAATCAACAAACTAAGCACATTCTACGTAATAACAACTTGCTATAGTTTGCGCATGCGTCCGGAAATAAGAAAAGCTTTCTTCCGCCAGTATTTTAAAGCCACAGCTTTTAGAAGGTTTACATGATTTCTTAAAAAACACAAGTTTTTAGAAAATGTGATTTATTTGATAAATGGAATCAACAAAGTATGCACATTCTACGTAGTAACGACTTTCTATAGTTTGCGCATGCGTCTGGAAATAAGAAAAGCTTACTTCCGCTAGTTTTTTAAAATCACAGCTTCTAGAAGGTTTACATGATTTCTTAAAACAGACGAGTTTTTAGAAAATGTAATTTATTTCATAAATGGAATCAATAAAGTATGCACATTCTACTTAATAACAACTTTCTATAGTTTGCGCATGCGTCCGAAAATATGAAAAGCTTACTTCCGCCAGTTTTTTAAAATCACAGCTTCTAGAAAGTTTACATGATTTCTGAAAAAACACGAGTTTTTAGAAAATGTGATTTATTTCATAAATGGAATCAACAAAGTATGCACATTCTATGCCATAACGACTTTCTATAGTTTGCACATGCGCAAACTATGCACATTCTACGTAATAATGACTTTCTACATTTTGGGCATGCGTCCGGAAATAAGAAAAGCTTACTTTCGCCAGTTTTTTAAAATCATAGCTTCTAGAAGGCTTACATGATTTCTTAAAAAACACGAGTTTTTAGAAAATGTGATTTATTTCATAAATGGAATCAACAAAGTATGCACATTCTATATAATAACGACTTTCTAAAGTTTGCGCATGCGTCCGGAAATAAGAAAAGCTTACTTCCGCCAGTTTTTTAAAATCACAGCTTCTAGAAGGTTTACATGATTTCTTAAAAAACACGAGTTTTTACAAAATGTGATTTATTTCATAAATGGAATCAACAAAGTATGCACATTCTATGTAAAAACGACTTTCTAAAGTTTGTGCATGCGTCCGGAAATAAGAAAAGCTTACTTCCGCCAGTTTTTTAAAATCACAGCTTCTAGAAGGTTTACATGATTTCTTAAAAAGCACGAGTTTTTAGAAAATGTGATTTATTTCATAAATGGAATCAAAAAGTATGCACATTCTATGTCATATCGACTTTCTATAGTTTGCGCATGCGCAAACTATGCAAATTCTACATAATAACGAATTTCTATAGTTTGCGCATGCATCCAGAAATAAGAAAAGCTTATTTCCCCCTTTTTTTAAATTCACAGCTTCTAGAAGGTTTACATGATTTCTTAAAAAACATGAGTTTTCAGAAAATGTGATTTATTGCATAAATGGAATCAACAAAGTATGCACATTCTATTTAATAACGACTTTCTAAAGTTTGCGCATGCGTTTGAAAATATGAAAAGCTTACTTCCACCAGTTTTTTAAAATCACAGCTTCTAGAAGGTTTACATGATTTCTTAAAAAACACGAGTTTTTAGAAAATGTGATTTATTTCATAAATGGAATCAACAATGTATGCACATTCTATGTCATAACGACTTTCTATAGTTTGCACATGCGCAAACTATGCACATTCTACATAATAATGACTTTCTACAGTTTGCGCATGCGTCCGGAAATATGAAAAGCTTACTTCCGCCAGTTTTTTAAAATCACAGCTTCTAGAAGGTTTACATGATTTCTTAAAAAACACAAGCTTTCAGAAAATGTGATTTATTTCATAAATGGAATCAAAAAGTATCCACATTCTATGTCATATCGACTTTCTATAGTTTGCGCATGCGCAAACTATGCACATTCTACGTAATAACGAATTTCTATAGTTTGCGCATGCATTTGGAAATAAGAAAAGCTTATTTCCCCCCCCTTTTTTAAATTCACAGCTTCTAGAAGGTTTAGATGAATTCTTAAAAAACACGAGTTTTTAGAAAATGTGAGTTATTTCATAAATGGAATCAATAAAGTTTGCACATTCTACGTCATAACGACTTTCTATAGTTTGCGCATGTGTCCGAAAATAAGAAAAGCTTACATCCGCCAGTTTTTTAAAACCACAGCTTCTATAAGGTTTACATGATTTCTTAAAAAACACGAGTTTTCAGAAAATGTGATTTATTTCATAAATGGAATCAAAAAGTATCCACATTCTATGTCATATCGACTTTCTATAGTTTGCGCATGCGCAAACTATGCACATTCTACGTAATAACGAATTTCTATAGTTTGCGCATGCATTTGGAAATAAGAAAAGCTTATTTCCCCCCCCTTTTTTAAATTCACAGCTTCTAGAAGGTTTAGATGAATTCTTAAAAAACACGAGTTTTTAGAAAATGTGAGTTATTTCATAAATGGAATCAATAAAGTATGCACATTCTATGTAATAACGACTTTCTAAAGTTTGCGCATGCGTCCGGAAATAAGAAAAGCTTACTTCCGCAAGTTTTTTAAAATCACAGCTTCTAGAAGGTTTACATGATTTCTTAAAAAGCACGAGTTTTTAGAAAATTTGATTTATTTCATAAATGGAATCAAAAAGTATGCACATTCTATGTCATATCGACTTTCTATAGTTTGCGCATGCGGAAACTATGCACATTCTATGTAATAACGAATTTCTATAGTTTTCGCATGCATCCAGAAATAAGAAAAGCTTATTTCCCCCCTTTTTTTAAATTCACAGCTTCTACAAGGTTTAGATGAATTCTTAAAAAACACGAGTTTTTAGAAAATGTGAGTCATTTCATAAATGGAAGCAATAAAGTTTGCACATTCTACGTCATAATGACTTTCTATAGTTTGCGCATGTGTCTTGAAATAAGAAAAGCTTACATCCGCCAGTTTTTTAAAACCACAGCTTCTAGAAGGTTTACATGATTTCTCAAAAAACACGAGTTTTCAGAAAATGTGATTTATTGCATAAATTGAATCAACAAAGTATGCACATTCTATGTAATAACGACTTTCTAAAGTTTGCGCATGCGTCCGGAAATATGAAAAGCTTACTTCCACCAGTTTTTTAAAATGACAGCTTCTGGAAGGTTTACATGATTTCTTAAAAAACACGAGTTTTTAGAAAATGCGATTTATTTCATAAATGGAATCAACAAAGTATGCACATTCTACGTCATAACAACTTTCTATAGTTTTGCGCATGCGTCCGGAAATAAGAAAAGCTTAATTTCCCCCGTTTTTTAAAATCACAGCTTTTATAAGGTTTACATGATTTCTTTAAAAACACGAGTTTTTAGAAAATGTGATTTATTTCATAAATGGAATCAACAAACTAAGCACATTCTACGTAATAACAACTTGCTATAGTTTGCGCATGCGTCCGGAAATAAGAAAAGCTTTCTTCCGCCAGTATTTTAAAGCCACAGCTTCTAGAAGGTTTACATGATTTCTTAAAAAACACAAGTTTTTAGAAAATGTGATTTATTTGATAAATGGAATCAACAAAGTATGCACATTCTACGTAGTAACGACTTTCTATAGTTTGCGCATGCGTCTGGAAATAAGAAAAGCTTACTTCCGCTAGTTTTTTAAAATCACAGCTTCTAGAAGGTTTACATGATTTCTTAAAACAGACGAGTTTTTAGAAAATGTAATTTATTTCATAAATGGAATCAATAAAGTATGCACATTCTACTTAATAACAACTTTCTATAGTTTGCGCATGCGTCCGAAAATATGAAAAGCTTACTTCCGCCAGTTTTTTAAAATCACAGCTTCTAGAAAGTTTACATGATTTCTTAAAAAACACGAGTTTTTAGAAAATGTGATTTATTTCATAAATGGAATCAACAAAGTATGCACATTCTATGCCATAACGACTTTCTATAGTTTGCACATGCGCAAACTATGCACATTCTACGTAATAATGACTTTCTACATTTTGGGCATGCGTCCGGAAATAAGAAAAGCTTACTTTCGCCAGTTTTTTAAAATCATAGCTTCTAGAAGGCTTACATGATTTCTTAAAAAACACGAGTTTTTAGAAAATGTGATTTATTTCATAAATGGAATCAACAAAGTATGCACATTCTATATAATAACGACTTTCTAAAGTTTGCGCATGCGTCCGGAAATAAGAAAAGCTTACTTCCGCCAGTTTTTTAAAATCACAGCTTCTAGAAGGTTTACATGATTTCTTAAAAAATACGAGTTTTTACAAAATGTGATATATTTCATAAATGGAATCAACAAAGTATGCACATTCTATGTAAAAACGACTTTCTAAAGTTTGTGCATGCGTCCGGAAATAAGAAAAGCTTACTTCCGCCAGTTTTTTAAAATCACAGCTTCTAGAAGGTTTACATGATTTCTTAAAAAGCACGAGTTTTTAGAAAATGTGATTTATTTCATAAATGGAATCAAAAAGTATGCACATTCTATGTCATATCGACTTTCTATAGTTTGCGCATGCGCAAACTATGCACATTCTACATAATAACGAATTTCTATAGTTTGCGCATGCATCCGGAAATAAGAAAAGCTTATTTCCCCTTTTTTTTAAATTCACAGTTTCTAGAAGGTTTACATGATTTCTTAAAAAACATGAGTTTTCAGAAAATGTGATTTATTGCATAAATGGAATCAACAAAGTATGCACATTCTATTTAATAACGACTTTCTAAAGTTTGCGCATGCGTTTGAAAATATGAAAAGCTTACTTCCACCAGTTTTTTAAAATCACAGCTTCTAGAAGGTTTACATGATTTCTTAAAAAACACGAGTTTTTAGAAAATGTGATTTATTTCATAAATGGAATCAACAATGTATGCACATTCTATGTCATAACGACTTTCTATAGTTTGCACATGCGCAAACTATGCACATTCTACATAATAATGACTTTCTACAGTTTGCGCATGCGTCCGGAAATATGAAAAGCTTACTTCCGCCAGTTTTTTAAAATCACAGCTTCTAGAAGGTTTACATGATTTCTTAAAAAACACAAGCTTTTAGAAAATGTGATTTATTTCATAAATGGAATCAACAAAGTATGCACATTCTACGTAATAATGACTTTCTACAGTTTGCGCATGCGTCTGGAAATAAGAAAAGCTTACTTCCGCCAGTTTTTTAAAATCACACCTTCTAGAAGGTTTACATGATTTCTTAAAAAACACAAGTTTTTAGAAAATGTGATTTATTTCATAAAGGGAATCAACAAAGTATGCACATTCTATGTAATAACGACTTTCTAAAGTTTGCGCATGTGTCCGAAAATAAGGAAAGCTTACTTCCTTCAGTTTTTTAAAATCACAGCTTCTAGAAGGTTTACATGATTTCTTAAAAAGCACGAGTTTTTAGAAAATGTGATTTATTTCATCAATGGAATCAAAAAGTATGCACATTCTATGTCATATCAACTTTCTATAGTTTGCGCATGCGCAAACTATGCACATTCTACATAATAACGAATTTCTATAGTTTGCGCATGCATCCGGAAATAAGAAAAGCTTATTTCCCCCTTTTTTAAAATTCACAGCTTCTAGAAGGTTTACATGATTTCTTAAAAAGCACGAGTTTTCAGAAAACGTGATTTATTGCATAAATGGAATCAACAAAGTATGCACATTCTATTTAATAACAACTTTCTAAAGTTTGCGCATGCGTCTGAAAATATGAAAAGCTTACTTCCACCAGTTTTTTAAAATCACAGCTTCTAGAAGGTTTACATGATTTCTTAAAAAACACGAGTTTTTAGAAAATGTGATTTATTTCATAAATAGAATCAACAATGTATGCACATTCTATGTCATAACGACTTTCTATAGTTTGCACATGCGCAAACTATGCACATTCTACATAATAATGACTTTCTACAGTTTGCGCATGCGTCCGAAAATATGAAAAGCTTACTTCCGCCAGTTTTTTAAAATCACAGCTTCTAGAAGGTTTACATGATTTCTTAAAAAACGCAAGCTTTTAGAAAATGTGGTTTATTTCATAAATGGAATCAACAAAGTATGCACATTCTATGTAATAACGACTTTCTAAAGTTTGTGCATGAGTCCAGAAATAAGAAAAACTTACTTTCGCCAGTTTTTTAAAATCACACCTTCTAGAAGGTTTACATGATTTCTTAAAAAACACGAGTTTTTAGAAAATGTGATTTATTTCATAAATGGAATCAACAAAGTATGCACATTCTATGTAATAACGACTTTCTATAGTTTGCGCATGCGCAAACTGTGCACATTCTACGTAATAACGAATTTCTATAGTTTGCGCATGCATCCGGAAATAAGAAAAGCTTATTTCCCCCCTTTTTTTAAATTCACGGCTTCTAGAAGGTTTAGATGAATTCTTAAAAAACACAAGTTTTTAGAAAATGTGATTTATCTTATAAATGGAATCAACAAAGTTTGCACATTCTACGTCATAACGACTTTCTATAGTTTGCGCATGCGTCCCGAAATAAGAAAAGCTTAATTCCCCCCGTTTTTTAAAATCACAACTTCTAGAAGGTTTACATGATTTCTTAAAAAACACGAGTTTTAAGAAAATGTGATTTATTTCATAAATGGAATCAACAAAGTATGCACATTCTATGTCATAACGACTTTCTATAGTTTGCGCATGCACATTCTACATGATAACGACCTTCTATAGTTTGCGCATGTGTCCGGAAATAAGAAAAGCTTACTTCCCCCCTTTTTTTAAATTCACAGCTTCTAGAAGGTTTAGATGAATTCTTAAAAAACACGAGTTTTTAGAAAATGTGATTTATTTCATAAATGGAATCCACAAACTATGCACATTCTACATAATAACGACTTTCTATAGTTTCCGCATGCGTCCGGAAATAAGAAAAGCTTACTTCCGCCAGTTTTTTAAAACCACAGCTTCTAGAAGATTTACATGATTTCTTAAAAAAGACGAGTTTTTAGAAAATGTGATTTATTTCATAAATGGAATCAACAAAGTATGCACATTCTACGTAGTAACGACTTTCTATAATTTCCGCATGCGTCCGGAAATAAGAAAAGCTTACTTCCGCCAGTTTTTTAATATCACAGCTTCTAGAAGGTTTACATGATTTCTTAAAACACACGAGTTTTTAGAAAATGTGATTTATTTCAAAAATGGAATCAACAAAGTATGCACATTCTATGTCATAACGAATTTCTAAAGTTTGCGCATGCGCATACTATGCACATTCTACGTGATAACGACTTTCTATAATTTGCGCATGCGTCCGGAAATAAGAAAACCTTACTTCCCCCCTTTTTTTAAATTAATAGCTTCTAAAAGGTTTACATGATTTCTTAAAAAACACGACTTCTTAGAAAATGTGATTTATTTCATAAATGGAATCAATAAAGTATGCACATTCTACGTAATAACGACTTTCTATAGTTTGCGCATGCGTCCGGAAATAAGAAAATCTTACATCCGCCAGTTTTTTAAAACCACAGCTTCTAGAAGGTTTACATGATTTCTTAAAAAACACGAGTTTTTAAAAAATGTTATTTATTTCATAAATGGAATCAACAAAGTATGCACATTCTATGTAATAACGACTTTCTAAAGTTTGCGCATGCGTCGGGAAATATGAAAAGCTTACTTCCACCAGTTTTTTAAAATGACAGCTTCTAGAAGGTTTACATGATTTCTTAAAAAACACGAGTTTTTAGAAAATATGATTTATTTCATAAATGGAATCAAAAAAGTATGCACATTCTATGTCGTAACGACTTTCTATAGTTTGCACATGTGCAAACTATGCACATTCTAGGTAATAACAACTTTTTATAGTTTGCGCATGCGTCCGGAAATAAGAAAAGCTTACTTCCCCCCTTTTTTTAAATTCACAGCTTCTAGAAGCTTTAGATGAATTATTAAAAAACACGAGTTTTTAGAAAATGTGATTTATTTCATAAATGGAATCACGAAAGTATGCACATTCTACGTCATAACAACTTTCTCTAGTTTGCGCATTCGTCCGGAAATAAGAAAAGCTTAATTCCCCCCGTTTTTTAAAATCACAGCTTTTAGAAGGTTTACATGATTTCTTAAAAAACACGAGTTTTTAGAAAATGTGATTTATTTCATAAATGGAATCATCAAACTAAGCACATTCTACGTAATAACAACTTTCTATAGTTTGCACATGCATCCGGAAATAAGAAAAGCTTTCTTCCGCCAGTTTTTTAAATCCACAGCTTCTAGAAGGTTTACATGATTTCTTAAAAAACACAAGTTTTTAGAAAATGTGATTTATTTCATAAATGGAATCAACAAAGTATGCACATTCTACGTAGTAACGACTTTCTATAGTTTGCGCATGCGTCCGGAAATAAGAAAAGCTTATTTCCGCTAGTTTTTTAAAATCACAGCTTCTAGAAGGTTTACATGATTTCTTAAAATAGACGAGTTTTTAGAAAATGTGATTTATTTCATAAATGGAATCAACAAAGTATGCACATTCTATGTAATAACGACTTTCTAAAGTTTGTGCATGCGTCCGGAAAAAAGAAAAGCTTACTTCCGCCAGTTTTTTAAAATCACAGCTTCTAGAAGGTTTACACGATTTCTTAAAAAACACGAGTTTTTGGAAAATGGGATTTATTTCATATATGGAATCAACAAAGTATGCACATTCTATGTCATAACGACTTTCTATAGTTTGCGCATGCGCAAACTATGCACATTCTACGTAATAACAACTTTCTATAGTTTGCGCATGCGTCCGGAAATAAGAAAATCTTACTTCCCCCCTTTTTTTAAATTCACAGCTTCTAGAAGGTTTAGATGAATTCTTAAAAAACACGAGTTTTTAGAAAATGTGATTTATTTCATAAATAGAATCCACAAAGTTTTCACATTCTACATCATAACGACTTTCTATAGTTTGCGCATGCGTCCGGAAATAAGAGAAGCTTAATTCCCCCCGTTTTTTAAAATCACAGCTTCTAGAAGGTTTACATGATTTCTAAAAAAACACGAGTTTTTAGAAAATGTGATATATTTCATAAATGGAATCAATAAAGTATGCACATTCTATGTAATAACGACTTTCTATAGTTTGCGCATGTGTCCGGAAATAAGAAAAGCTTACGTCCTCCAGTTTTTTAAAACCACAGCTTCTAGAAGGTTTACATGATTTCTCAAAAAACACAAGTTTTCAGAAAATGTGATTTATTGCATAAATGGAATCAACAAGGTATCCACATTCTATATAATAACGACTTTCTAAAGTTTGCGCATGCTTCCGAAATTATGAAAAGCTTACTTCCGCCAGTTTTTTAAAATCACAGCTTCTAGAAGGTTTACATGATTTCTTAAAAAACACGAGTTTTTAGAAAATGTGATTTATTTCATAAATGGAATCAACAAATTATGCACATTCTATGTCATAACGACTTTCTATAGTTTGCACATGCGCAAACTATGCACATTCTACGTAATAATGACTTTCTACAGTTTGCGCATGCGTCCGGAAATAGGAAAAGCTTACTTCCGCCAGTTTTTTAAAATCACAGCTTCTAGAAGGTTTACATGATTTCTTAAAAAACACAAGATTTTAGAAAATGTGATTTATTTCATAAATGGAATCAACAAAGTATGCACATTCTATGTAATAACAACTTTCTAAAGTTTGCGCATGCGTCCGGAAATAAGAAAAGCTTACTTCCGCCAGTTTTTTAAAATCACACGTTCTAGAAGGTTTACATGATTTCTTAAAAAACACGAGTTTTTAGAAAATGTGATTTATTTCGTAAATGGAATCAACAAAGTATGGACATTCTTTGTAATAACGACTTTCTAAAGTTTGCGCATGCGTTCGGAAATAAGAAAAGCTTACTTCTACCAGTTTTTTAAAATCACAGCTTCTAGAAGGTTTACATGATTTCTTAAAAAGCACGAGTTTTCAGAAAATGTGATTTATTGCATAAATGGAGTCAACAAAGTATGCACATTCTTTTTAATAACGACTTTCTAAAGTTTGCGCATGCGTCTGAAAATATGAAAAGCTTCCTTCCGCCAGTTTTTTAAGATCACAGCTTCTAGAAGGTTTACATGATTTCTTAAAAAACACGAGTTTTTAGAAAATGTGATTTATTTCATAAATGTAATCAACAATGTATGCACAATCTATTTCATAATGACTTTCTATAGTTTGCACATGCGCAAACTATCCACATTCTACATAATAATGACTTTCTACAGTTTGCGCATGCGTCCGGAAATATGAAAAGCTTTCTTCCGCCAGTTTTTTAAAATCACAGCTTCTAGAAGGTTTACATGATTTCTTAAAAAACAAAAGCTTTTAGAAAATGTGGTTTATTTCATAAATGGAATCAACAAAGTATGCACATTCTATGTAATAACGACTTTCTAAAGTTTGTGCATGAGTCCAGAAATAAGAAAAGCTAACTTTCGCCAGTTTTTAAAATCACACCTTCTAGAAGGTTTACATGATTTCTTAAAAAACACGAGTTTTTAGAAAATGTGATTTATTTCATAAATGGAATCAACAAAGTATGCACATTCTATGTAATAACGAATTTCTATAGTTTGCGCATGCGCAAACTATGCACATTCTACGTAATAACGAATTTCTATAGTTTGCGCATGCATCCGGAAATAAGAAAATCTTATTTCCCCCCTTTTTTTTAATTCACAGCTTCTAGAAGGTTTAGATGAATTCTTAAAAAACACAAGTTTTTAGAAAATGTGATTTATCTCATAAATGGAATCAACAAAGTTTGCACATTCTACGTCATAACGACTTTCTATAGTTTGCGCATGCGTCCCGAAATAAGAAAAGCTTAATTCCCCCCGTTTTTTAAAAGCACAACTTCTAGAAGGTTTACATGATTTCTTAAAAAACAAGAGTTTTCAGAAAATGTGATTTATTTCATAAATGGAATCAACAAAGTATGCACATTCTATGTCATAACGACTTTCTATAGTTTGCGCATGCACATTCTACATGATAACGACCTTCTATAGTTTGCGCATGCGTCCAGAAATAAGAAAAGCTTACTTCCCCCCTTTTCTTAAATTCACAGCTTCTAGAAGGTTTAGATGAATTCTTAAAAAACACGAGTTTTTAGAAAATGTGATTTATTTCATAAATGGAATCCACAAACTATGCACATTCTACATAATAACGACTTTCTATAGTTTGCGCATGCGTCCGGAAATAAGAAAAGCTTACTTACGCCAGTTTTTTAAAACCATAGCTTCTAGAAGGTTTACATGATTTCTTAAAAAACACGAGTTTTTAGAAAATGTGATTTATTTCATAAATGGAATCAACAAAGTATGCACATTCTACGTAGTAACGACTTTCTATAATTTCCGCATGCGTCCGGAAATAAGAAAAGCTTACTTCCGCCAGTTTTTTAATATCACAGCTTCTAGAAGGTTTACATGATTTCTTAAAAAACACGAGTTTTTAGAAAATGTGATTTATTTCATAAATGGAATCAACAAAGTATGCACATTCTATGTCATAACGACTTTCTAAAGTTTGCGCATGCGCATACTATGCACATTCTACGTGATAACGACTTTCTATAATTTGCGCATGCTTCCGGAAATAAGAAAACCTTACTTCCCCCCTTTTTTTAAATTAACAGCTTCTAGAAGGTTTAGATGAATTCTTAAAAAACACGAGTTTTTAGAAAATGTGATTTATTTCATAAATGGAATCAATAAAGTTTGCACATTCTACGTCATAACGACTTTCTATAGTTTGCGCATGTGTCCGAAAATAATAAAAGCTTACATCCGCCAGTTTTTTAAAACCACAGCTTCTAGAAGGTTTACATGATTTCTTAAAAAACACGAGTTTTCAGAAAATGTAATTTATTGCATAAATGGAATCAACAAAGTATGCACATTCTATGTAATAACGACTTTCTAAAGTTTGCGCATGCGTCCGGAAATAAGAAAAGCTTCCTTCCGCCAGGTTTTTAAAACCACAGATTCTAGAAGGTTTACATGATTTCTTGAAAAACACGAGTTTTTAGAAAATGTGATTTATTTCATAAATGGAATCAACAAAGTATGCACATTCAATGTAATAACGACTTTCGAAAGTTTGCGCATGCGTCCGTAAATATGAAAAGCTTACATCCGCCAGTTTTTTAAAATCACAGCTTCTAGAAGGTTTACATGATTTCTTAAAAAACACGAGTTCTTAGAAAATGTGATTTATTTCATAAATGGAATCAATAAAGTATGCACATTCTACGTAATAAGGACTTCCTATAGTTTGCGCATGCGTCCGGAAATAAGAAAATCTTACATCCACCAGTTTTTTAAAACCACAGCTTCTAGAAGGTTTACATGATTTCTTAAAAAACACGAGTTTTTAGAAAATGTGATTTATTTCATAAATGGAATCAACAAAGTATGCACATTCTATGTAATAACGACTTTCTAAAGTTTGCGCATGCGTCGAGAAATATGAAAAGCTTACTTCCACCAGTTTTTTAAAATGACAGCTTCTAGAAGGTTTACATGATTTCTTAAAAAACACGAGTTTTTAGAAAATGTGATTTATTTCATAAATGGAATCAACAATGTATGCACATTCTATGTCATAACGACTTTCTATAGTTTGCACATGCGCAAACTATGCACATTCTACATAATAATGACTTTCTACAGTTTGCGCATGCGTCCGGAAATATGAAAAGCTTTCTTCCGCTAGTTTTTTAAAATCACAGCTTCTAGAAGGTTTACATGATTTCTTAAAAAACAAAAGCTTTTAGAAAATGTGGTTTATTTCATAAATGCAATCAACAAAGTATGCACATTCTATGTAATAACGACTTTCTAAAGTTTGTGCATGAGTCCAGAAATAAGAAAAGCTTACTTTCGCCAGTTTTTTAAAATCACACCTTCTAGAAGGTTTACATGATTTCTTAAAAAACACGAGTTTTTAGAAAATGTGATTTATTTCATAAATGGAATCAACAAAGTATGCACATTCTATGTCGTAAAAACTTTCTATAGTTTGCACATGCGCAAACTATGCACATTCTACGTGATAACGAGTTTCTATAGTTTGCGCATGCGTCCGGAAATAAGAAAAGCTTACTTCCCCCCTTTTTTTAAATTCACAGCTTCTAGAAGTTTTAGATGAATTCTTAAAAAACACAAGGTTTTAGAAAATGTGATTTATTTCATAAATGGAATCAACAAACTATGCACATTCTACGTAATAACGACTTTCTATAGTTTGCGCATGCGTCCGGAAATAAGAAAAGCTTCCTTCCGCCAGTTTTTTAAAACCACAGCTTCTAGAAGGTTTACATGATTTCTTAAAAAACACGAGTTTTTAGAAAATGTGATTTATTTCATAAATGGAATCAACAAAGTATGCACTTTCAATGTAATAACGACTTTCGAAAGTTTGCGCATGCGTCCGGAAATATGAAAAGCTTACTTCCGCCAGTTTTTTAAAATCACAGCTTCTAGAAGGTTTACATGATTTCTTAAAAAACACGAGTTTTTAGAAAATGTGATTTATTTCATAAATGGAATCCATAAAGTATGCACATTCTACGTAATAACGACTTTCTATAGTTTGCGCATGTGTCCGGAAATAAGAAAAGCTTACATCCGCAAGTTTTTTAAAACCACAACTTCTAGAAGGTTTACATGATTTCTTAAAAAACATGAGTTTTCAGAAAATGTGATTAATTGCATCAATGGAATCAACAAAGTATGCACATTCTATGTAGTAACGACTTTCTAAAGTTTGCGCATGCGTCCGAAAATATGAAAAGCTTACTTCCGCCAGTTTTTTAAAATCGCAGCTTCTAGAAGGTTTACATGATTTCTTAAAAAACACGAGTTTTTAGAAAATTTGATTTATTTCATAAATGGAATCAATAAAGTATGCACATTCTACGTAATAACGGCTTTCTATAGTTTGTGCATGTGTCCGGAAATAAGAAAAGCTTACATCCGCCAGTTTTTAAAACCACAGCTTCTAGAAGGTTTACATGATTTCCTAAAAAACATGAGTTTTCAGAAAATGTGATTTATTGCATTAATGGAATCAACAAGGTATCCACATTCTATATAATAACGACTTTCTAAAGTTTGCGCATGCTTCCGAAATTATGAAAAGCTTACTTCCGCCAGTTTTTTAAAATCACAGCTTCTAGAAGGTTTACATGATTTCTTAAAAAACACAAGTTTTTAGAAAATGTGATTTATTTCATAAATGGAATCAACAAAGTATGCACATTCTATGTCATAACGACTTTCTATAGTTTGCACATGCGCAAACTATGCACATTCTACGTAATAATGAATTTCTACAGTTTGCGCATGCGTCCGAAAATAAGAAAAGCTTACTTCCGCCAATTTTTTAAAATCACAGCTTCTAGAAGGTTTACATGATTTCTCAAAAAACACAAGCTTTTAGAAAATTTGATTTATTTCATAAATGGAATCAACAAATTATGCACATTCTATGTAATAACGACTTGCTAAAGTTTGCGCATGCGTCCGGAAATAAGAAAAGCTTACTTCCGCCAGTTTTTTAAAATCACACCTTCTAGAAGGTTAACATGATTTCTTAAAAAACACGAGTTTTTAGAAAATGTGATTTATTTCATAAATGCAATCAACAAACTATGCACATTCTATGTAATAACGACTTTCTAAAGTTTGCGCATGCATCCGGAAATAAGAAAAGCTTACTTCCGCCAGTTTTTTAAAATCACACCTTCTAAAAGGTTTACATGATTTCTTAAAAAACACGAGTTTTTACAAATTGTGATTTATTTCATAAATGGAATCAACAAAGTATGCACATTCTATGTAATAACGACTTTCTAAAGTTTGCGCTTGCATCGGGAAATAACAAAAGCTTACTTCCGCCAGTTTTTTAAAATCACAGCTTCTAGAAGGTTTACATGATTTCTTAAAAAGCACGAGTTTTTAGAAAATGTGATTTATTTCATAAATGGAATCAAAAAGTATGCACATTCTATGTCATATCGACTTTCTATAGTTTGTGCATGCGCAAACTATGCACATTCTACGTAATAACGAATTTCTATAGTTTGCGCATGCATCCGGAAATAAGAAAAGCTTATTTCCCCCCCTTTTTTAAATTCACAGCTTCTAGAAGGTTTAGATGAATTCTTAAAAAACACGAGTTTTTAGAAAATGTGAGTTATTTCATAAATGGAATCAATAAAGTTTGCACATTCTACGTCATAACGACTTTCTATAGTTTGCGCATGTGTCCGAAAATAAGAAAAGCTTACATCGGCCAGTTTTTTAAAACCACAGCTTCTAGAAGGTTTACATGATTTCTTAAAAAACACGAGTTTTCAGAAAATGTGATTTATTGCATAAATGGAATCAACAAAGTATGCACATTCTATGTAATAACGACTTTCTAAAGTTTGCGCATGCGTCTGGAAATAAGAAAAGCTTCCTTCTGCCAGTTTTTTAAAACCACAGCTTCTAGAAGGTGTACATGATTTCTTAAAAAACACGAGTTTTTAGAAAAATGTGATTTATTTCATAAATGGAATCAACAAAGTATGCACATTCAATGTAATAATGACTTTCGAAAGTTTGCACATGCGTCCGGAAATATGAAAAGCTTACTTCCGCCAGTTTTTTAAAATCACAGCTTCTAGTGAAGGTTTACATGATTTCTTAAAAAACACGAGTTCTTAGAAAATGTGATTTATTTCATAAATGGAATCAATAAAGTATGCACATTCTACGTAATAACGACTTTCTATAGTTTGCGCATGCATCCGGAAATAAGAAAATCTTACATCCGCCAGTTTTTTAAAACCACAGCTTCTAGAAGGTTTACATGATTTCTTAAAAAACACGAGTTTTTAGAAAATGTGATTTATTTCATAAATGGAATCAACAAAGTATGCACATTCTATGTCGTAACGACTTTCTATAGTTTGCGCATGTGCATACTATGCACATTCTACGTAATAACAACTTTTTATAGTTTGCGCATGCGTCCGAAAATAAGAAAAGCTTCCTTCCCCCCTTTTTTTAAATTCACAGCTTCTAGAAGGTTTAGATGAATTATTAAAAAACACGATTTTTTAGAAAATGTGATTTATTTCATAAATGCAATCAACAAAGTATGCACATTCTACGTCATAACAACTTTCTATAGTTTGCACATTCGTCCGGAAATAAGAAAAGCATAATTCCCCCCATTTTTTTAAATCACAGCTTTTAGAAGGTTTACATGATTTCTTAAAAAACACGAGTTTTTAGAAAATGTGATTTATTTCATAAATGGAATCAACAAACTAAGCACATTCTATGTAATAACAACTTTCCATAGTTTGCACATGCGTCCGGAAATAAGAAAAGCTTTCTTCCGCCAGTTTTTTAAATCCAAAGCTTCTAGAAGGTTTACATGATTTCTTAAAAAACACAAGTTTTTAGAAAATGTGATTTATTTCATAAATGGAATCAACAAAGTATGCACATTCTATGTCATAACGACTTTCTAAAGTTTGCACATGCGCAAACTATGCACATTCTACGTAATAATGACTTTCTACAGTTTGCGCATGCGTCCGGAAATAAGAAAAGCTTACTTCCGCCGGTTTTTTAAAATCACAGCTTCTAGAAGGCTTACATGGTTTCTTAAAAAACACAAGCTTTTAGAAAATGTGATTTATTTCATAAATGGAATCAACAAAGTATGCACATTCTATGTAATAACGACTTTCTAAAGTTTGCGCATGCGTCCGAAAATATGAAAAGCTTACTTCCGCCAGTTTTTTAAAATCACAGCTTCTAGAAGGTTTACATGATTTCTTAAAAAACACGAGTTTTTAGAAAATGTGATTTATTTCATAAATGGAATCAACAAAGTATGCACATTCTATGTCATAACGACTTTCTATAGTTTGCACATGCGGAAACTATGCACATTCTACGTAATAATGACTTTCTACAGTTTGCGCATGCGTCCGGAAATAAGAAAAGCTTACTTCCGCCAGCTTTTCAAAATCACAGCTTCTATAAGGTTTACATGATTTCTTAAAAAACACGAGTTTTTAGAAAATATGATTTATTTCATAAATGGAATCAAAAAAGTATGCACATTCTACGTACTACCGACTTTCTATAGTTTGTGCATGCGTCCGGAAATAAGAAAAGCTTACTTCTTCCAGTTTTTTAAAATCACAGCTTCTAGAAGGTTTACATGATTTCTTCAAAAACACGAGTTTTTAGAAAATGTGATTTATTTCATAAATGGAATCAACAAAGTATGCACATTCTATGTAATAACGACTTTCTAAAGTTTGTGCATGCGTCTGGAAATAAGAAAAGCTTACGTCCGCAAGTTTTTTAAAATCACAGCTTCTAGAAGGTTTACATGATTTCTTAAAAAGCACAAGTTTTTAAAAAATGTGATTTATTTCATAAATGGAATCAAAAAGTATGCACATTCTATGTCATATCGACTTTCTATAGTTTGCGCATGCGCAAACTATGCACATTCTACCTAATAACGAATTTCTATAGTTTTCGCATGCATCCGGAAATAAGAAAAGCTTATTTCGCCCCTTTTTTTAAATTCACAGCTTCTAGAATGTTTAGATGAATTCTTAAAAAACACGAGTTTTTAGAAAATGTGAGTTATTTCATAAATGGAATCAATAAATTTTGCACATTCTACGTCATAACGACTTTCTATAGTTTGCGCATCCGTCCGGAAATATGAAAAGCTTACTTCCACCAGTTTTTTAAAATGACAGCTTCTAGAAGGTTTACATGATTTCTTAAAAAACACGACTTTTTAGAAAATGTGATTTATTTGATAAATGGAATCAACAAAGTATGCACATTCTATGTCATAACGACTTTCTATAGTTTTCGCATGCGCAAACTATGCACATTCTACGTAATAACAACTTTTTATAGTTTGCGCATGCGTCCGGCAATAAGAAAAGCTTACTTCCCCCCTTTTTTAAATTCACAGCTTCTAGAAGGTTTAGATGAATTCTTAAAAAACATGAGTTTTTAGAAAATGTGATTTATTTCATAAATGGAATCAACAAAGTATGCACATTCTATGTAATAACGACTTTCTAAAGTTTGCGCATGCGTCCGGAAATAAGAAAAGCTTACTTCCGCCAGTTTTTTTAAATCACAGCTTCTAGAAGGTTTACATGATTTCTTAAAAAGCACAAGTTTTTAGAAAATGTGATTTATTTCATAAATGAAATCAAAAAGTATGCACATTCTATGTCATATCGACTTTCTATAGTTTGTGCATGCGCAAACTATGCACATTCTACGTAATAACGAATTTCTATAGTTTGCGCATGCATCCGGAAATAAGAAAAGCTTATTTCCCCTCTTTTTTTAAATTCACAGCTTCTAGAAGGTTTAGATGAATTCTTAAAAAACACGAGTTTTTAGAAAATGTGATTTATTTCATAAATAGAATCAACAAAGTTTGCACATTCTACATCAAAACGAATTTCTATAGTTTGCGCATCCGTCCGGAAATAAGAGAAGCTTAATTCCCCTCGTTTTTTAAAATCGCAGCTTCTAGAAGGTTTACATGATTTCTTAAAAAACACGAGTTTTTAGAAACTGTGATTTATTTCATAAATGGAATCAACAAACTATGCACATTCTACGTAATAACGACTTTCTATAGTTTGCGCATGCGTCCGAAAATAAGAAAAGCTTACATCCGCCAGTTTTTTAAAACCACAGCTTCTAGAAGGTTTACATGATTTCTTAAAAAACACGAGTTTTTAGAAAATCTGATATATTACATAAATGGAATCAATAAAGTATGCGCATTCTACGTAATAACGACTTTCTAGAGTTTGCGCATGTGTCCGGAAATAAGAAAAGCTTACATCCGATAGTTTTTTAAAACCACAGCTTCTATAAGGTTTACATGATTTCTTAAAAAACACGAGTTTTCAGAAAATGTGATTTATTTCATAAATGGAATAAAAAAGTATCCACATTCTATGTCATATCGACTTTCTATAGTTTGCGCATGCGGAAACTATGCACATTCTATGTAATAACGAATTTCTATAGTTTTCGCATGCATCCAGAAATAAGAAAAGCTTATTTCCCCCCTTTTTTTAAATTCACAGCTTCTACAAGGTTTAGATGAATTCTTAAAAAACATGAGTTTTTAGAAAATGTGAGTCATTTCATAAATGGAAGCAATAAAGTTTGCACATTCTACGTCATAATGACTTTCTATAGTTTGCGCATGTGTCTTGAAATAAGAAAAGCTTACATCCGCCAGTTTTTTAAAACCACAGCTTCTAGAAGGTTTACATGATTTCCCAAAAACCACGAGTTTTCAGAAAATGTTATTTATTGCATAAATTGAATCAACAAAGTATGCACATTCTATGTAATAACGACTTTCTAAAGTTTGCGCATGCGTCCGGAAATATGAAAAGCTTACTTCCACCAGTTTTTTAAAATGACAGCTTCTAGAAGGTTTACATGATTTCTTAAAAAACACGAGTTTTTAGAAAATGCGATTTATTTCATAAATGGAATCAACAAAGTATGCACATTCTACGTCATAACAACTTTCTATAGTTTTGCGCATGCGTCCGGAAATAAGAAAAGCTTAATTCCCCCCGTTTTTTAAAATCACAGCTTTTATAAGGTTTACATGATTTCTTTAAAAACACGAGTTTTTAGAAAATGTGATTTATTTCATAAATGGAATCAACAAACTAAGCACATTCTACGTAATAACAACTTGCTATAGTTTGCGCATGCGTCCGAAAATAAGAAAAGCTTTCTTCCGCCAGTATTTTAAAGCCACAGCTTCTAGAAGGTTTACATGATTTCTTAAAAAACACAAGTTTTTAGAAAATGTGATTTATTTGATAAATGGAATCAACAAAGTATGCACATTCTACGTAGTAACGACTTTCTATAGTTTGCGCATGCGTCTGGAAATAAGAAAAGCTTACTTCTGCTAGTTTTTTAAAATCACAGCTTCTAGAAGATTTACATGATTTCTTAAAACAGACGAGTTTTTAGAAAATGTAATTTATTTCATAAATGGAATCAATAAAGTATGCACATTCTACATAATAACGACTTTATATAGTTTGCGCATGCGTCCGAAAATATGAAAAGCTTACTTCCGCCAGTTTTTTAAAATCACAGCTTCTAGAAAGTTTACATGATTTCTTAAAAAACACGAGTTTTTAGAAAATGTGATTTATTTCATAAATGGAATCAACAAAGTATGCACATTATATGCCATAACGACTTTCTATAGTTTGCACATGCGCAAACTATGCACATTCTACGTAATAGTGACTTTCTACAGTTTGCACATGCGTCCGGAAATAAGAAAAGCTTACTTCCGCCAGTTTTTTAAAATCACCGCTTCTAGAAGGCTTACATGATTTCTTAAAAAACACGAGTTTTTAGAAAATGTGATTTATTTCATAAATGGAATCAACAAAGTATGCACATTCTATATAATAACGACTTTCTAAAGTTTGCGCATGCGTCCGGAAATAAGAAAAGCTTACTTCCGCCAGTTTTTTAAAATCACAGCTTCTAGAAGGTTTACATGATTTCTTAAAAAACACGAGTTTTTAGAAAATGTGATTTATTTCATAAATGGAATCAACAAAGTATGCACATTCTATGTAAAAACGACTTTCTAAAGTTTGTGCATGCGTCCGGAAATAAGAAAAGCTTACTTCCGCCAGTTTTTTAAAATCACAGCTTCTAGAAGGTTTACATGATTTCTTAAAAAGCACGAGTTTTTAGAAAATGTGATTTATTTTATAAATGGAATCAAAAAGTATGCACATTCTATGTCATATCGACTTTCTATAGTTTGCGCATGCGCAAACTATGCACATTCTACATAATAACGAATTTCTATAGTTTGCGCATGCATCCGGAAATAAGAAAAGCTTATTTCCCCCTTTTTTTAAATTCACAGCTTCTAGAAGGTTTACATGATTTCTTAAAAAACATGAGTTTTCAGAAAATGTGATTTATTGCATAAATGGAATCAACAAAGTATGCACATTCTATTTAATAACGACTTTCTAAAGTTTGCGCATGCGTCTGAAAATATGAAAAGCTTACTTCCACCAGTTTTTTAAAATCACAGCTTCTAGAAGGTTTACATAATTTCTTAAAAAACACGAGTTTTTAGAAACTGTGATTTATTTCATAAATGGAATCAACAATGTATGCACATTCTATGTCATAACGACTTTCTATAGTTTGCACATGCGCAAACTATGCACATTCTACATAATAATGACTTTCTACAGTTTGCGCATGCGTCAGGAAATATGAAAAGCTTACTTCCGCCAGTTTTTTAAAATCACAGCTTCTAGAAGGTTTACATGATTTCTTAAAAAACACAAGCTTTTAGAAAATGTTATTTATTTCATAAATGGAATCAACAAAGTATGCACATTCTACGTAATAATGACTTTCTACAGTTTGCGCATGCGTCCGGAAATAAGAAAAGCTTACTTCCGCCAGTTTTTTAAAATCACACCTTCTAGAAGGTTTACATGATTTCTTAAAAAACACAAGTTTTTAGAAAATGTGATTTATTTCATAAAGGGAATCAACAAAGTATGCACATTCTATGTAATAACGACTTTCTAAAGTTTGCGCATGCGTCCGAAAATAAGGAAAGCTTACTTCCCCCAGTTTTTTAAAATCACAGCTTCTAGAAGGTTTACATGATTTCTTAAAAAGCACGAGTTTTTAGAAAATGTGATTTATTTCATCAATGGAATCAAAAAGTATGCACATTCTATGTCATATCAACTTTCTATAGTTTGCGCATGCGCAAACTATGCACATTCTACATAATAACGAATTTCTATAGTTTTCGCATGCATCCGGAAATTAGAAAAGCTTATTTCCCCCTTTTTTAAAATTCACAGCTTCTAGAAGGTTTACATGATTTCTTAAAAAACACGAGTTTTCAGAAAACGTGATTTATTGCATAAATGGAATCAACAAAGTATGCACATTCTATTTAATAACGACTTTCTAAAGTTTGCGCATGCGTCTGAAAATATGAAAAGCTTACTTCCACCAGTTTTTTAAAATCACAGCTTCTAGAAGGTTTACATGATTTCTTAAAAAACACGAGTTTTTAGAAAATGTGATTTATTTCATAAATAGAATCAACAATGTATGCACATTCTATGTCATAACGACTTTCTATAGTTTGCACATGCGCAAACTATGCACATTCTACATAATAATGACTTTCTACAGTTTGCGCATGCGTCCGGAAATATGAAAAGCTTACTTCCGCCAGTTTTTTAAAATCACGGCTTCTAGAAAGTTTACATGATTTCTTAAAAAACGCAAGCTTTTAGAAAATGTGGTTTATTTCATAAATGGAATCAACAAAGTATGCACATTCTATGTAATAACGACTTTCTAAAGTTTGTGCATGAGTCCAGAAATAAGAAAAGCTTACTTTCGCCAGTTTTTTAAAATCACACCTTCTAGAAGGTTTACATGATTTCTTAAAAAACACGAGTTTTTAGAAAATGTGATTTATTTCATAAATGGAATCAACAAAGTATGCACATTCTATGTAATAACGACTTTCTATAGTTTGCGCATGCGCAAACTGTGCACATTCTACGTAATAACGAATTTCTATAGTTTGCGCATGCATCCGGAAATAAGAAAAGCTTATTTCCCCCCTTTTTTTAAATTCACGGCTTCTAGAAGGTTTAGATGAATTCTTAAAAAACAAAAGTTTTTAGAAAATGTGATTTATCTTATAAATGGAATCAACAAAGTTTGCACATTCTACGTCATAACGACTTTCTATAGTTTGCGCATGCGTCCCGAAATAAGAAAAGCTTAATTCCCCCCGTTTTTTAAAATCACAGCTTCTAGTGAAGGTTTACATGATTTCTTAAAAAACACGAGTTCTTAGAAAATGTGATTTATTTCATAAATGGAATCAATAAAGTATGCACATTCTACGTAATAACGACTTTCTATAGTTTGCGCATGCATCCGGAAATAAGAAAATCTTACATCCGCCAGTTTTTTAAAACCACAGCTTCTAGAAGGTTTACATGATTTCTTAAAAAACATGAGTTTTTAGAAAATGTGATTTATTTCATAAATGGAATCAACAAAGTATGCACATTCTATGTCGTAACGACTTTCTATAGTTTGCGCATGTGCATACTATGCACATTCTACGTAATAACAACTTTTTATAGTTTGCGCATGCGTCCGAAAATAAGAAAAGCTTCCTTCCCCCCTTTTTTTAAATTCACAGCTTCTAGAAGGTTTAGATGAATTATTAAAAAACACGAGTTTTTAGAAAATGTGATTTATTTCATAAATGCAATCAACAAAGTATGCACATTCTACGTCATAACAACTTTCTATAGTTTGCGCATTCGTCCGGAAATAAGAAAAGCATAATTCCCCCCATTTTTTTAAATCACAGCTTTTAGAAGGTTTACATGATTTCTTAAAAAACACGAGTTTTTAGAAAATGTGATTTATTTCATAAATGGAATCAACAAACTAAGCACATTCTACGTAATAACAACTTTCCATAGTTTGCACATGCGTCCGGAAATAAGAAAAGCTTTCTTCCGCCAGTTTTTTAAATCCAAAGCTTCTAGAAGGCTTACATGGTTTCTTAAAAAACACAAGCTTTTAGAAAATGTGATTTATTTCATAAATGGAATCAACAAAGTATGCACATTCTATGTAATAACGACTTTCTAAAGTTTGCGCATGCGTCCGAAAATATGAAAAGCTTACTTCCGCCAGTTTCTTAAAATCACAGCTTCTAGAAGGTTTACATGATTTCTTAAAAAACACGAGTTTTTAGAAAATGTGATTTATTTCATAAATGGAATCAACAAAGTATGCACATTCTATGTCATAACGACTTTCTATAGTTTGCACATGCGGAAACTATGCACATTCTACGTAATAATGACTTTCTACAGTTTGCGCATGCGTCCGGAAATAAGAAAAGCTTACTTCCGCCAGCTTTTCAAAATCACAACTTCTATAAGGTTTACATGATTTCTTAAAAAACACGAGTTTTTAGAAAATATGATTTATTTCATAAATGGAATCAAAAAAGTATGCACATTCTACGTACTACCGACTTTCTATAGTTTGTGCATGCGTCCGGAAATAAGAAAAGCTTACTTCTTCCAGTTTTTTAAAATCACAGCTTCTAGAAGGTTTACATGATTTCTTCAAAAACACGAGTTTTTAGAAAATGTGATTTATTTCATAAATGGAATCAACAAAGTATGCACATTCTATGTAATAACGACTTTCTAAAGTTTGTGCATGCGTCTGGAAATAAGAAAAGCTTACGTCCGCAAGTTTTTTAAAATCACAGCTTCTAGAAGGTTTACATGATTTCTTAAAAAGCACAAGTTTTTAAAAAATGTGATTTATTTCATAAATGGAATCAAAAAGTATGCACATTCTATGTCATATCGACTTTCTATAGTTTGCGCATGCGCAAACTATGCACATTCTACCTAATAACGAATTTCTATAGTTTTCGCATGCATCCGGAAATAAGAAAAGCTTATTTCGCCCCTTTTTTTAAATTCACAGCTTCTAGAATGTTTAGATGAATTCTTAAAAAACACGAGTTTTTAGAAAATGTGATTTATTTCATAAATGGAATCAATAAAGTATGCACATTCTACGTAATAACGACTTTCTATAGTTTGTGCATGCGTCCGGAAATAAGAAAAGCTTACATCCGCCAGTTTTTTAAAACCACAGCTTCTAGAAGGTTTACATGATTTCTTAAAAAACATGAGTTTTTAGAAAATGTGATTTATTGCATAAATGGAATCAACAAAGTATGCACATTCTATGTAATAACGACTTTCTAAAGTTTGCGCATGCGTCGGGAAATATGAAAAGCTTACTTCCACCAGTTTTTTAAAATGACAGCTTCTAGAAGGTTTACATGATTTCTTAAAAAACACGAGTTTTTAGAAAATGTGATTTATTTCATAAATGGAATCAACAAAGTATGCACATTCTATGTCGTAAGGACTTTCTATAGTTTGCGCATGTGCAAACTATGCACATTCTACGTAATAACAACTTTTTATAGTTTGCGCATGCGTCCGGAAATACGAAAAGCTTACTTCCCCCCTTTTTTTAAATTCACAGCTTCTAGAAGGTTTAGATGAATTATTAAAAAACACGAGTTTTTAGAAAATGTGATTTATTTCATAAATGGAATCAACAAAGTATGCACATTCTACGTCATAACAACTTTCTATAGTTTGCGCATTCGTCTGGAAATAAGAAAAGCTTAATTCCCCCCATTTTTTAAAATCACAGCTTTTAGAAGGTTTACATGATTTCTTAAAAAACACGAGTTTTTAGAAAATGTGATTTATTTCATAAATGGAATCAACAAACTAAGCACATTCTACGTAATAACAACTTTCTATAGTTTGCACATGCGTCCAGAAATAAGAAAAGTTATCTTCCGCCAGTTTTTTAAATCCACAGCTTCTAGAAGGTTTACATGATTTCTTAAAAAACACAAGTTTTTAGAAAATGTGATTTATTTCATAAATGGAATCAACAAAGTATGCACATTCTATGTCATAACGACTTTCTAAAGTTTGCGCATGCGTCCATAAATATGAAAAGCTTACTTTCGCCAGTTTTTTAAAATCACTGCTACTAGAAGGTTTACATGATTTCTTAAAAAACACGAGTTTTTAGAGAATGTGATTTATTTCATAAATGGAATCAACAAAGTATGCACATTCTATGTCATAATGACTTTCTATAGTTTGCACATGCACAAACTATGCACATTCTATGTAATAATGACTTTCTACAGTTTGCGCATGCGTCCGGAAATACGAAAAGCTTACTTCCGCCAGTTTTTTAAAATCACAGCTTCTAGAAGGTTTACATGATTTCTTAAACAACACAAGCTTTTAGAAAATGCGATTTATTTCATAAATGGAATCAACAAAGTATGCACATTCTATGTAATAACGAATTTCTAAAGTTTGCGCATGCGTCCGGAAATAAGAAAAGCTTACTTCCGCCAGTTTTTCAAAATCACAGCTTCTAGAAGGTTTACATGATTTCTTAAAAAACACGAGTTTTTAGAAAATGTGATTTATTTCATAAATGCAATAAAAAAAGTATGCACATTCTACGTAGTACCGACTTTCAATAGTTTGCGCATGCGTCCGGAAATAAGAAAAGCTTACTTCTTCCAGTTTTTTAAAATCACAGCTTCTAGAAGGTTTACATGATTTCTTTAAAAACACGAGTTTTTAGAAAATGTGATTTATTTCATAAATGGAATCAACAAAGTATGCACATTCTATGTAATAACAACTTTCTAAAGTTTGCGCATGCGTCCGGAAATAAGAAAAGCTTACTTCCGCAAGTTTTTTAAAATCACAGCTTCTAGAAGGTTTACATGATTTCTTAAAAAGCACGAGTTTTTAGAAAATTTGATTTATTTCATAAATGGAATCAAAAAGTATGCACATTCTATGTCATATCGACTTTCTATAGTTTGCGCATGCGGAAACTATGCACATTCTATGTAATAACGAATTTCTATAGTTTTCGCATGCATCCAGAAATAAGAAAAGCTTATTTCCCCCCTTTTTTTAAATTCACAGCTTCTACAAGGTTTAGATGAATTCTTAAAAAACATGAGTTTTTAGAAAATGTGAGTCATTTCATAAATGGAAGCAATAAAGTTTGCACATTCTACGACATAATGACTTTCTATAGTTTGCGCATGTGTCTTGAAATAAGAAAAGCTTACATCCGCCAGTTTTTTAAAACCACAGCTTCTAGAAGGTTTACATGATTTCTCAAAAACCACGAGTTTTCAGAAAATGTTATTTATTGCATAAATTGAATCAACAAAGTATGCACATTCTATGTAATAACGACTTTCAAAACTTTGCGCATGCGTCCGGAAATATGAAAAGCTTACTTCCACCAGTTTTTTAAAATGACAGCTTCTAGAAGGTTTACATGATTTCTTAAAAAACACGAGTTTTTAGAAAATGCGATTTATTTCATAAATGGAATCAACAAAGTATGCACATTCTACGTCATAACAACTTTCTATAGTTTTGCGCATGCGTCCGGAAATAAGAAAAGCTTAATTCCCCCCGTTTTTTAAAATCACAGCTTTTATAAGGTTTACATGATTTCTTTAAAAACACGAGTTTTTAGAAAATGTGATTTATTTCATAAATGGAATCAACAAACTAAGCACATTCTACGTAATAACAACTTGCTATAGTTTGCGCATGCGTCCGGAAATAAGAAAAGCTTTCTTCCGCCAGTATTTTAAAGCCACAGCTTCTAGAAGGTTTACATGATTTCTTAAAAAACACAAGTTTTTAGAAAATGTGATTTATTTGATAAATGGAATCAACAAAGTATGCACATTCTACGTAGTAACGACTTTCTATAGTTTGCGCATGCGTCTGGAAATAAGAAAAGCTTACTTCTGCTAGTTTTTTAAAATCACAGCTTCTAGAAGATTTACATGATTTCTTAAAACAGACGAGATTTTAGAAAATGTAATTTATTTCATAAATGGAATCAATAAAGTATGCACATTCTACATAATAACGACTTTCTATAGTTTGCGCATGCGTCCGAAAATATGAAAAGCTTACTTCCGCCAGTTTTTTAAAATCACAGCTTCTAGAAAGTTTACATGATTTCTTAAAAAACACGAGTTTTTAGAAAATGTGATTTATTTCATAAATGGAATCAACAAAGTATGCACATTATATGCCATAACGACTTTCTATAGTTTGCACATGCGCAAACTATGCACATTCTACGTAATAGTGACTTTCTACAGTTTGCACATGCGTTCGGAAATAAGAAAAGCTTACTTCCGCCAGTTTTTTAAAATCACCGCTTCTAGAAGGCTTACATGATTTCTTAAAAAACACGAGTTTTTAGAAAATGTGATTTATTTCATAAATGGAATCAACAAAGTATGCACATTCTATATAATAACGACTTTCTAAAGTTTGCGCATGCGTCCGGAAATAAGAAAAGCTTACTTCCGCCAGTTTTTTAAAATCACAGCTTCTAGAAGGTTTACATGATTTCTTAAAAAACACGAGTTTTTAGAAAATGTGATTTATTTCATAAATGGAATCAACAAAGTATGCACATTCTATGTAAAAACGACTTTCTAAAGTTTGTGCATGCGTCCGGAAATAAGAAAAGCTTACTTCCGCCAGTTTTTTAAAATCACAGCTTCTAGAAGGTTTACATGATTTCTTAAAAAGCACGAGTTTTTAGAAAATGTGATTTATTTCATAAATGGAATCAAAAAGTATGCACATTCTATGTCATATCGACTTTCTATAGTTTGCGCATGCGCAAACTATGCACATTCTACATAATAACGAATTTCTATAGTTTGCGCATGCATCCGGAAATAAGAAAAGCTTATTTCCCCCTTTTTTTAAATTCACAGCTTCTAGAAGGTTTACATGATTTCTTAAAAAACATGAGTTTTCAGAAAATGTGATTTATTGCATAAATGGAATCAACAAAGTATGCACATTCTATTTAATAACGACTTTCTAAAGTTTGCGCATGCGTCTGAAAATATGAAAAGCTTACTTCCACCAGTTTTTTAAAATCACAGCTTCTAGAAGGTTTACATGATTTCTTAAAAAACACGAGTTTTTAGAAAATGTGATTTATTTCATAAATGGAATCAACAATGTATGCACATTCTATGTCATAACGACTTTCTATAGTTTGCACATGCGCAAACTATGCACATTCTACATAATAATGACTTTCTACAGTTTGCGCATGCGTCCGGAAATATGAAAAGCTTACTTCCGCCAGTTTTTTAAAATCACAGCTTCTAGAAGGTTTACATGATTTCTTAAAAAACACAAGCTTTTAGAAAATGTTATTTATTTCATAAATGGAATCAACAAAGTATGCACATTCTACGTAATAATGACTTTCTACAGTTTGCGCATGCGTCCGGAAATAAGAAAAGCTTACTTCCGCCAGTTTTTTAAAATCACACCTTCTAGAAGGTTTACATGATTTCTTAAAAAACACAAGTTTTTAGAAAATGTGATTTATTTCATAAAGGGAATCAACAAAGTATGCACATTCTATGTAATAACGACTTTCTAAAGTTTGCGCATGCGTCCGAAAATAAGGAAAGCTTACTTCTGCCAGTTTTTTAAAATCACAGCTTCTAGAAGGTTTACATGATTTCTTAAAAATCACGAGTTTTTAGAAAATGTGATTTATTTCATCAATGGAATAAAAAAGTATGCACATTCTATGTCATATCAACTTTCTATAGTTTGCGCATGCGCAAACTATGCACATTCTACATAATAACGAATTTCTATAGTTTTCGCATGCATCCGGAAATAAGAAAAGCTTATTTCCCCCTTTTTTAAAATTCACAGCTTCTAGAAGGTCTACATGATTTCTTAAAAAACACGAGTTTTCAGAAAACGTGATTTATTGCATAAATGGAATCAACAAAGTATGCACATTCTATTTAATAACGACTTTCTAAAGTTTGCGCATGCGTCTGAAAATATGAAAAGCTTACTTCCACCAGTTTTTTAAAATCACAGCTTCTAGAAGGTTTACATGATTTCTTAAAAAACACGAGTTTTTAGAAAATGTGATTTATTTCATAAATAGAATCAACAATGTATGCACATTCTATGTCATAACGACTTTCTATAGTTTGCACATGCGCAAACTATGCACATTCTACATAATAATGACTTTCTACAGTTTGCGCATGCGTCCGGAAATATGAAAAGCTTACTTCCGCCAGTTTTTTAAAATCACAGCTTCTAGAAAGTTTACATGATTTCTTAAAAAACGCAAGCTTTTAGAAAATGTGGTTTATTTCATAAATGGAATCAACAAAGTATTCACATTCTATGTAATAACGACTTTCTAAAGTTTGTGCATGAGTCCAGAAATAAGAAAAGCTTACTTTCGCCAGTTTTTTAAAATCACACCTTCTAGAAGGTTTACATGATTTCTTAAAAAACACGAGTTTTTAGAAAATGTGATTTATTTCATAAATGGAATCAACAAAGTATGCACATTCTATGTAATAACGACTTTCTATAGTTTGCGCATGCGCAAACTGTGCACATTCTACGTAATAACGAATTTCTATAGTTTGCGTATGCATCCGGAAATAAGAAAAGCTTATTTCCCCCCTTTTTTTAAATTCACGGCTTCTAGAAGGTTTAGATGAATTCTTAAAAAACAAAAGTTTTTAGAAAATGTGATTTATCTTATAAATGGAATCAACAAAGTTTGCACATTCTACGTCATAACGACTTTCTATAGTTTGCGCATGCGTCCTGAAATAAGAAAAGCTTAATTCCCCCCGTTTTTTAAAATCACAACTTCTAGAAGGTTTACATGATTTCTTAAAAAACACGAGTTTTAAGAAAATGTGATTTATTTCATAAATGGAATCAACAAAGTATGCGCATTCTATGTCACAACGACTTTCCATAGTTTGCGCATGCACATTCTACATGATAACGACCTTCTATAGTTTGCGCATGTGTCCGGAAATAAGAAAAGCTTACTTCCCCCCTTTTTTTAAATTCACAGCTTCTAGAAGGTTTAAATGAATTCTTAAAAAACACGAGTTTTTAGAAAATGTGATTTATTTCATAAATGGAATCCACAAACTATGCACATTCTACATAATAATGACTTTCTATAGTTTGCGCATGCGTCCGGAACTAAGAAAAGCTTACTTCCGCCAGTTTTTTAAAACCACAGCTTCTAGAAGGTTTACATGATTTCTTAAAAAAGACGAGTTTTTAGAAAATGTGATTTATTTCATAAATGGAATCAACAAAGTATGCACATTCTACGTAGTAACGACTTTCTATAATTTCCGCATGCGTCCGGAAATAAGAAAAGCTTACTTCCGCCAGTTTTTTAATATCACAGCTTCTAGAAGGTTTACATGATTTCTTAAAACACACGAGTTTTTAGAAAATGTGATTTATTTCATAAATGGAATCAACAAAGTATGCACATTCTATGTCATAACAACTTTCTAAAGTTTTCGCATGCGCATACTATGCACATTCTACGTGATAACGACTTTCTATAATTTGCGCATGCGTCCGGAAATAAGAAAACCTTACTTCCCCCCCTTTTTTAAATTCACAGCTTCTAGAAGGTTTAGATGAATTCTTAAAAAACACGAGTTTTTAGAAAATGTGAGTTATTTCATAAATGGAATCAATAAAGTTTGCACATTCTACATCATAACGACTTTCTATAGTTTGCGCATGTGTCCGGAAATAAGAAAATCTTACATCCGCCAGTTTTTTAAAACCACAGCTTCTAGAAGGTTTACATGATTTCTTAAAAAACACGAGTTTTTAGAAAATGTTATTTATTTCATAAATGGAATCAACAAAGTATGCACATTCTATGTAATAACGACTTTCTAAAGTTTACGCATGCGTCGGGAAATATGAAAAGCTTACTTCCACCAGTTTTTTAAAATGACAGCTTCTAGAAGGTTTACATGATTTCTTAAAAAACACGAGTTTTTAGAAAATGTGAGTTATTTCATAAATGGAATCAAAAAAGTATGCACATTCTATGTCATAACGACTTTCTATAGTTTGCGCATGTGCAAACTATGCACATTCTACGTAATAACAACTTTTTATAGTTTGCGCATGCGTCCGGAAATAAGAAAAGCTTACTTCCCCCCTTTTTTTAAATTCACAGCTTCTAGAAGCTTTAGATGAATTATTAAAAAACACGAGTTTTTAGAAAATGTGATTTATTTCATAAATGGAATCACGAAAGTATGCACATTCTACGTCATAACAACTTTCTATAGTTTGCGCATTCGTCCGGAAATAAGAAAAGCTTAATTCCCCCCGTTTTTTAAAATCACAGCTTTTAGAAGGTTTACATGATTTCTTAAAAAACACAAGTTTTTAGAAAATGTGATTTATTTCATAAATGGAATCATCAAACTAAGCACATTCTACGTAATAACAACTTTCTATAGTTTGCACATGCATCCGGAAATAAGAAAAGCTTTCTTCCGCCAGTTTTTTAAATCCACAGCTTCTAACAGGTTTACATGATTTCTTAAAAAACACAAGTTTTTAGAAAATGTGATTTATTTCATAAATGGAATCAACAAAGTATGCACATTCTACGTAGTAACGACTTTCTATAGTTTGCGCATGCGTCCGGAAATAAGAAAAGCTTATTTCCGCTAGTTTTTTAAAATCACATCTTCTAGAAGGTTTACATGATTTCTTAAAATAGACGAGTTTTTAGAAAATGTGATTTATTTCATAAATGGAATCAACAAAGTATGCACATTCTATGTAATAACGACGTTCTAAAGTTTGTGCATGCGTCCGGAAATAAGAAAAGCTTACTTCCGCCAGTTTTTTAAAATCACAGCTTCTAGAAGGTTTACACGATTTCTTAAAAAACACGAGTTTTTGGAAAATGTGATTTATTTCATATATGGAATCAACAAAGTATGCACATTCTATGTCATAACGACTTTCTATAGTTTGCGCATGCGCAAACTATGCACATTCTACGTAATAACGACTTTCTATAGTTTGCGCATGCGTCCGGAAATAAGAAAATCTTACTTCCCCCCTTTTTTTAAATTCACAGCTTCTAGAAGGTTTAGATGAATTCTTAAAAAACACGAGTTTTTAGAAAATGTGATTTATTTCATAAATAGAATCCACAAAGTTTTCACATTCTACATCATAACGACTTTCTATAGTTTGCGCATGCGTCCGTAAATAAGAGAAGCTTAATTCCCCCCGTTTTTTAAAATCACAGCTTCTAGAAGGTTTACATGATTTCTAAAAAAACACGAGTTTTTAGAAAATGTGATATATTTCATAAATGGAATCAATAAAGTATGCACATTCTATGTAATAACGACTTTCTATAGTTTGCGCATGTGTCCGGAAATAAGAAAAGCTTACGTCCGCCAGTTTTTTAAAACCACAGCTTCTAGAAGGTTTACATGATTTCTCAAAAAACACAAGTTTTCAGAAAATGTGATTTATTGCATAAATGGAATCAACAAGGTATCCACATTCTATATAATAACGACTTTCTAAAGTTTGCGCATGCTTCCGAAAATATGAAAAGCTTACTTCCGCCAGTTTTTTAAAATCACAGCTTCTAGAAGGTTTACATGATTTCTTAAAAAACACGAGTTTTTAGAAAATGTGATTTATTTCATAAATGGAATCAACAAATTATGCACATTCTATGTCATAACGACTTTCTATAGTTTGCACATGCGCAAACTATGCACATTCTACGTAATAATGACTTTCTACAGTTTGCGCATGCGTCCGGAAATAAGAAAAGCTTACTTCCGCCAGTTTATTAAAATCACAGCTTCTAGAAGGTTTACATGATTTCTTAAAAAACACAAGATTTTAGAAAATGTGATTTATTTCATAAATGGAATCAGCAAAGTATGCACATTCTATGTAATAACAACTTTCTAAAGTTTGCGCATGCGTCCGGAAATAAGAAAAGCTTACTTCCGCCAGTTTTTTAAAATCACACGTTCTAGAAGGTTTACATGATTTCTTAAAAAACACGAGTTTTTAGAAAATGTGATTTATTTCGTAAATGGAATCAACAAAGTATGCACATTCTTTGTAATAACGACTTTCTAAAGTTTGCGCACGCGTTCGGAAATAAGAAAAGCTTACTTCTGCCAGTTTTTTAAAATCACAGCTTCTAGAAGGTTTACATGATTTCTTAAAAAGCACGAGTTTTTAGAAAATGTGATTTATTTCATAAATGGAATAAAAAAGTATGCACATTCTATGTCATATCGACTTTCTATAGTTTGTGCATGCGCAAACTATGCACATTCTACATAATAACGAATTTCTATGGTTTGCGCATGCATCCGGAAATAAGAAAAGTTTATTTCCCCCTTTTTTTAAATTCACAAATTCTAGAAGGTTTACATGATTTCTTAAAAAACACGAGTTTTCAGAAAATGTGATTTATTGCATAAATGGAGTCAACAAAGTATGCACATTCTTTTTAATAACGACTTTCTAAAGTTTGCGCATGCGTCTGAAAATATGAAAAGCTTCCTTCCGCCAGTTTTTTAAGATCACAGCTTCTAGAAGGTTTACATGATTTCTTAAATAACACGAGTTTTTAGAAAATGTGATTTATTTCATAAATGGAATCAACAATGTATGCACAATCTATTTCATAACGACTTTCTATAGTTTGCACATGCGCAAACTATCCACATTCTACATAATAATGACTTTCTACAGTTTGCGCATGCGTCCGGAAATATGAAAAGCTTTCTTCCGCCAGTTTTTTAAAATCACAGCTTCTAGAAGGTTTACATGATTTCTTAAAAAACAAAAGCTTTTAGAAAATGTGGTTTATTTCATAAATGGAATCAACAAAGTATGCACATTCTATGTAATAACGACTTTCTAAATTTTGTGCATGAGTCCAGAAATAAGAAAAGCTTACTTTCGCCAGTTTTTAAAATCACACCTTCTAGAAGGTTTACATGATTTCTTAAAAAACACGAGTTTTTAGAAAATGTGATTTATTTCATAAATGGAATCAACAAAGTATGCACATTCTATGTAATAACGAATTTCTATAGTTTGCGCATGCGCAAACTATGCACATTCTACGTAATAACGAATTTCTATAGTTTGCGCATGCATCCGGAAATAAGAAAAGCTTATTTCCCCCCCTTTTTTTAATTCACAGCTTCTAGAAGGTTTAGATGAATTTTTAAAAAACACAAGTTTTTAGAAAATGTGATTTATCTCATAAATGGAATCAACAAAGTTTGCACATTCTACGTCATAACGACTTTCTATAGTTTGCGCATGCGTCCCGAAATAAGAAAAGCTTAATTCACCCCGTTTTTTAAAATCACAACTTCTAGAAGGTTTACATGATTTCTTAAAAAACAAGAGTTTTCAGAAAATGTGATTTATTTCATAAATGGAATCAACAAAGTATGCACATTCTATGTCATAACGACTTTCTATAGTTTGCGCATGCACATTCTACATGATAACGACCTTCTATAGTTTGCGCATGCGTCCAGAAATAAGAAAAGCTTACTTCCCCCCTTTTCTTAAATTCACAGCTTCTAGAAGGTTTAGATGAATTCTTAAAAAACACGAGTTTTTAGAAAATGTGATTTATTTCATAAATGGAATCCACAAACTATGCACATTCTACATAATAACGACTTTCTATAGTTTGTGCATGCGTCCGGAAATAAGAAAAGCTTACTTCCGCAAGTTTTTTAAAACCATACTTCTAGAAGGTTTACATGATTTCTTAAAAAACACGACTTTTTAGAAAATGTGATTTATTTCATAAATGGAATCAACAAAGTATGCACATTCTACGTAGTAACGAATTTCTATAATTTCCGCATGCGTCCGGAAATAAGAAAAGCTTACTTCCGCCAGTTTTTTAATATCACAGCTTCTAGAAGGTTTACATGATTTCTTAAAAAACACGAGTTTTTAGAAAATGTGATTTATTTCATAAATGGAATCAACAAAGTATGCACATTCTATGCCATAACGACTTTCTAAAGTTTGCGCATGCGCATACTATGCACATTCTACGTGATAACGACTTTCTATAATTTGCGCATGCGTCCGGAAATAAGAAAACCTTACTTCCCCCCTTTTTTTAAATTAACAGCTTCTAGAAGGTTTAGATGAATTCTTAAAAAACACGAGTTTTTAGAAAATGTGATTTATTTCATAAATGGAATCAATAAAGTTTGCACATTCTACGTCATAACGACTTTCCATAGTTTGCGCATGTGTCCGAAAATAAGAAAAGCTTACATCCGCCAGTTTTTTAAAACCACAGCTTCTAGAAGGTTTACATGATTTCTTAAAAAACACGAGTTTTCAGAAAATGTAATTTATTGCATAAATGGAATCAACAAAGTATGCACATTCTATGTAATAACGACTTTCTAAAGTTTGCGCATGCGTCCGGAAATAAGAAAAGCTTCCTTCCGCCAGGTTTTTAAAACCACAGATTCTAGAAGGTTTAAATGATTTCTTGAAAAACACGAGTTTTTAGATAATGTGATTTATTTCATAAATGGAATCAACAAAGTATGCACATTCAATGTAATAACGACTTTCGAAAGTTTGCGCATGCGTCCGGAAATATGAAAAGCTTACATCCGCCAGTTTTTTAAAATCACAGCTTCTAGAAGGTTTACATGATTTCTTAAAAAACACGAGTTCTTAGAAAATGTGATTTATTTCATAAATGGAATCAATAAAGTATGCACATTCTACGTAATAAGTACTTCCTATAGTTTGCGCATGCGTCCGGAAATAAGAAAATCTTACATCCGCCAGTTTTTTAAAACCACAGCTTCTAGAAGGTTTACATGATTTCTTAAAAAACACGAGTTTTTAGAAAATGTGATTTATTTCATAAATGGAATCAACAAAGTATGCACATTCTATGTAATAACGACTTTCTAAAGTTTGTGCATGCATCCGGAAATAAGAAAAGCTTACTTCCGCCAGTTTTTTAAAATCACAGCTTCTAGAAGGTTTACACGATTTCTTAAAAAACACGAGTTTTTAGAAAATGTGATTTATTTCATAAATGGAATCAACAAAGTATGCACATTCTATGTCATAACGACTTTCTATAGTTTGTGCATCCGCAAACTATGCACATTCTACGTAATAACGACTTTCTATAGTTTGCGCATGCGTCCGGAAATAAGAAAATCTTACTTCCCCCCTTTTTTTTAATTCACAGCTTCTAGAAGGTTTAGATGAATTCTTAAAAAACACGAGTTTTTAGAAAATGTGATTTATTTCATAAATAGAATCAACAAATTTTTCACATTCTACATCATAACGACTTTCTATAGTTTGCGCATGCGTCCGGAAATAAGAGAAGCTTAATTCCCCCCGTTTTTTAAAATCACAGCTTCTAGAAGGTTTACATGATTTCTTAAAAAACACGAGTTTTTAGAAAACTTGATTTATTTCTTAAAAAACACAAGCTTTTAGAAAATGTGATTTATTTCATAAATGGAATCAATAAAGTATGCACATTCTACGTAATAACGACTTTCTATAGTTTGCGCATGTGTCCGGAAATAAGAAAAGCTTACATCCGCTAGTTTTTTAAAACCACAGCTTCTAGAAGGTTTACATGATTTCTTAAAAAAAATGAGTTTTCAGAAAATGTGATTTATTGCATAAATGGAATCAACAAAGTATGCACATTCTATGTAATAACAACTTTCTAAAGTTTGCGCATGCGTCCGAAAATATGAAAAGCTTACTTCCGCCAGTTTTTTAAAATCACAGCTTCTAGAAGGTTTACATGATTTCTTAAAAAACACGAGTTTTTAGAAAATGTGATTTATTTCATAAATGGAATCAACAAAGTATGCACATTCTATGTCATAACGACTTTCTAAAGTTTGCACATGCGCAAACTATGCACATTCTACGTAATAATGACTTTCTACAGTTTGCGCATGCGTCCGGAAATAAGAAAAGCTTACTTCCGCCGGTTTTTTAAAATCACAGCCTCTAGAAGGCTTACATGATTTCTTAAAAAACACAAACTTTTAGAAAATGTGATTTATTTCATAAATGGAATCAACAAAGTATGCACATTCTATGTAATAACGACTTTCTAAAGTTTGCGCATGCGTCCGAAAATATGAAAAGCTTACTTCCGCCAGTTTTTTAAAATCACAGCTTCTAGAAGGTTTGCATGATTTCTTAAAAAACACGAGTTTTTAGAAAATGTGATTTATTTCATGTCAATGTCAGATCATGTCTCTATGGAGTCCGATGGCAGAGAAAACAAAAATATGTTATTGTATATATCGTTGCTACGTATTAACCGAAGTGTGTATTTTAAATATTGTATTACTGATATGTCCTTTTAGGCGAGAAAACCTCAATTGAAAATGGTTGGGGTCATGTTTAATTTCGATCTGTTCGTAGAATAAGCGTTAAATCATAATTACCTTACGTTAAAAATTGTGGGTTCGATGAAGTAGTATTATAGTTATAAATTGATTAGATATATGTACTACATTGATTATATACATATCTACATAATGTAGACATATACATAAAAGTGGAATATTCATGGCAAGGGACTATACCACAATTGTGTTAAATATAAAGTTCATTATTTTAATTATAATCGATTCCATAAACTAATATTTGTAAACTTGAATATAAATACATATATAGGTTGTAGATATGTATATGTGTGGAATATTTAAATTAAAGCTCAATACTTATGATAGGATAATAAGATTCATTATGATAAATATAGTTGATTTTATGAATTAGTATTTGTATTTATAAGATTGAATAGTTCTACATGAAAAAAAATATATATATATATATTAAGGATGTATATCTATACCAAATAAATATACTACTATTTGTTAGAATGGTAAGAATCACCTTTATTAAAAGTAATTGTTATTTGTGTTAGAATAATAAGAATCACCTTTAATAAAGTAATTGTTCTATGGATTAGGATTCATATTATAAATCTAGTTTTGGCTGTAGGCATGTGTTGACATTTTTATACATTTGAATATGTATGTCAATTTGGGAAAAATGAAATCCATGGCGAAATTAAGTTAGAATAATCGGTTGAATATATATTGGTTTATTAATGGATATTCTTGGAGAATTAATGATATGCATGTTATGTTTAAGTTCTTTAATGAGAGAGAGATTGTAAATATGTTATTTTTAGTGTGAACATTTTATAATTTCGATTATTCTTCGCTTACCAATATATATATATATATGAAAGTGATCAGGTTATAAGTTCAGTTATTTTTATTTTTGAACAATTTGTTTTTCGATTATACTTAGATTATGAAAAGATATATGTATATATGAAAGTGGACATGTTTTAACTTCGATTATTTTATTGCAAATATTTATATAATTTCGATTACTCATATCTTACCGAGAAGATATACATATATAAAAGTGAACATGCTATAAGTTAGGTTATCTTTATGGTGAACGTTTTATAATCGTGATTATTCTTGCCATGTTATATATATATATATATATATTGGGGGGAAGTGATCATGTCATTTTGGACATTTTATAATTTTGATTAATTATTTATCATATTGAAAAGACATATATATATATATATATATATATATATATATATATATATATATATATATATATATGTTGATGTATATGTAACTTCGGAATGTATTTCATCTATGTATTATATATATTTAATGTATCCTTATAAGAGATGTGTTATTCCTCTATAAGGAAGTGTCGTCATGTGTATTGACAAGTGTCGCAAGTGTGTGAACTTGCGATGGGTTATTAGACCACCATGTGTGGGGTCAATCTTGATATATATATTATGTTGTTGATGTACCTAGCTAGACAAGTCGGCCCCATAAGGTCACTAGGCAAACAGACTAGTATAAATAGAGATAGGGAGATCTCTATTTTGATCATTCGGAAACTCACACTTCTCTCACTCAGAAAGTGGTGCACTAGTGAGGAGGAGGATCATCTACTACTAGGAGAACTAGATCTGTGACTTCCATATCTTCTTCTAAAAATAAAATAAAAATCGTACTGGAAGTTTAGACACCTTGGGGTGGGTTTATATATCTTGTTTACTTAATGTAGAATCAAATGTTTTATGTCTTTAAGAATTTAGATATTGGAAAATTTACATATCCTAGTAAATTTATATGATTGTCCCCTTGAGGTAGTACAAGTTGAACAGGGTATCTACAAAGTAAATTATAGGGAGCGGAGTCATAAACGATCTTACACTAATAAAGGTATGCACTCACAATAGAATGGAAGGATGGTTGGATTAAGACCATGACAATAATTTCATGCATCAATCGGTCTTGTTATAACAAAAGGTCAATATATGTAAAATCCCTTGATGGTGGAGTTACAGGTTAGTCAAATGGAAAAGTGACAAGTAAATGATATGCTTTGTATAGGAGTGGAATTACACTTATTATATAATGAATTGACTAGGTTGAGGCGTTATGTGGTGGTATTGAAATGGTTAAGATGGCATACTTTAAAGGTAAGGGTTATGAATGGATGGACTAGATCCATGTGATGGTTACAAGGAATATTATGTCAAATGGAGGAAAGCATTGAGCCTTTTTGCAAGGGATGCCTACGGGGATATTTAAAATTTTGTACATAGCCATGATGATAGGACTAGCGAATGAATAAATCACATGAATTAAGGGTGAATCCAAATTAACAACTTTTAGCCAACTTAATGAAAATTGTTTGTACTTGTCGAGATTTCGACACAATGTCGGGAAGGTGAAACAAATTCAAAATTGGAAAACAAAGATTTTGATATGAACATCACAATGAGATGAAGACAATGACATTAACTTTTACATCATGACGATACTTTTATGAAAATGAAAAACTACAAACTTGAGATTACCATGATGGGGTAAATTGGGAAATTATAACTCGGAAGACTCGTCGAAGGGGTCAAATAATGAATGTTTTTTTTTTGTAAAACAAAATATGGAGAAAATAAACTTGATGAGTTGAATGCAATGATGCTAACAATGTGACAGGGTGAATCCTCATCATCAAGACAAATAGTGCTTGAGATGGAACTTGATGAGGTTAAGAAAACACATCTGGTGAAACTTGAGGAGACTCTTGAAGAAATTCTATGACAACATAAACGATAAAATGATGTAAGAACATGATGAGATCCACATTTTGGACATGAAGGTACTGATGAAAAGAATAGGAAATAAAATTTATTATGTTCGACTAAGTATCTATATTACGACACTTTCCTATCGAATGGAGAATCAATTTTATTAGCAATCATGGAATTGGAAGTAGTCTCTTTCCACATTTGGGGATTGGATTTTGGAACATTTGGTAGTCACTCCTGATTTGTTAAAACCATGATTATATCTTACCTATCTATATTTGACTGTATGTCGTATGATGTTTACCTTCTCGTCTTGAAGGGAGGATAACCAATTAGATGGGAATCCTTACTTGGATTTGTATGTTGAATGATGATTTGAGAAACTTTTGGGTGGCTATTGACACAATGCAACTTGTTGAAAATTTGGACATCGTAGACCTTCATGAATGAATAAGAGATATAGGAACCCTGTTGGGATTGACAATTATGAAACGTGTTAACGAATTGATATGAGACGAAGTTGCGAGTAAGTTCCTGAGGGTGTATTGTAACCATACTAGATGATATAGGAACTAATGACTTGAAACACTTGTGCTTATAACCTTGTTTGTTGGAGAAAAATAGAAGAGAATGGAAAAAAGATGAGAATATGAAATTAAAATTTAAGCCTAATGTCGAAAGTACGAGACCAAAATTTAACTTCGGGACGAAGTTCTAAATAAGTAGGGGTGTATGTAGTGCCCCTAGACTACTGTAGACATTGAGGGCACTTGCTTAGTGACCCGACTGTTTGAAACATTAATAAAATAATCCTTTGATTTTATTTTGAGTATATTTATGATTACGATTGATTGTAAATCAATAAAATAATGATTTATGTTTGTGAGAAATATGTGTAGCAACAGGTGAAACGGTTCACCGAAGGACACACAAAGGAATATGAAGGGTCGTAGAGTACGGGTAAATCACACACAGGGGGAGCGACGACGATGTCGACTTCCGACAAGAATACCACGCATGAGAAGATAAGCACTGATCCGCTTGCTCAAGAGGAATGCGTGAGGGTGTACGAGGTAGGCCACGACGGAGCTGGTCACGTACGAGTTGAGGGGCGCGCAGTGAGAACGGACTCACTCCTCAACGCCATTAGTCCCTAGATAGCATGTAGACGGAGGATGGATGGTAACGATTCCTAAAATCCCTACAAGAGTTCCCGCAAGTCAAAACGGAAAGATGGTGGCAGAAGGGCCCGACGATGCGGTACCCTGTCGAGAACGGAAAGAATGGATGCAAGGACCCAACGATGAGGTACCATGCCAAGGAATGGAAACCATGGATGACTGGACCCGACGGAGTGGTGCCATGTCAAGGAATTAAAATTAAGGAACTAGGAGCCCAACGGCGCGGCACCGTGATCCTAGTGAGTTTGATTGTTAGATTAAACTGCATAAAAACTTAGGAGAATAACTCTAGATTATTACTTAGCAAATGCATAACAAATAGCTTAGACATTTGCACATGAATAGTTATTTTGTTAAGCATTTAAAATAATAGAAATCATTATTTAGGAGCAAAATAGAATCCTAAGATTAGACACCTAGTCAACTAAAAGATAGGAGTTGATTAAAATATCTGGGGGACAAACTAGAGCAAACTTAGGGATGTAGGTGCACTTCCCAGAGAAACTGACACTTGGATGGGTGAGTGTTTTAATTAAATAATTAATTAAAAATATTTAATTATGCATGAAGCGACATGTGTCGCAGGAGATTTTCCTTTATAAGGAAGGCTTAGGGAATGGGTAAAGGGCCCATAATTTGGATGATTGACGTAATTTTCGAATGCCTCAAAGACTTGCTGCTATCTAAGGGTTTGGCTTAGAAATCCTGGTGGGAAGGGAAGCCCAAGCTGAATTTCTGAAATACTTGTGTGAGCTCTACGACCCAAAGCTCGGGGGAGGCCATGCGACTGAAAGCATGAGCCTATGGTTGGGTGGCGAAGCTAACGGTTGCTTCGCCTATGGTTAAACGAGCTTTGCTGGAGGGATCCTACGGAAGACGCAGACAACAATGGACCAGCTGGATCGGGTTGACAGGTTAAGGTTTGCTTATTTTTATTAAGTTATTCACTCTTTTATTTTATTTTTTTTTAATAACTATAATGGCTAATTTGTTTGTATGAAGTTTTCGAAGTTTCAGGTTCAGTTCAAGGGGACCCTAAAGGAGGGGTCCTACATTTGGTATCAGAGCCAGTCGAGCCTTGAGGGCAACGGACTCGTATTATACAGGGGTTCGTTGGTAAATGGTGGAGTTCGCTGGTGAGATCAGGGCTACGACTTCTTCATTTTCTCAACAAGGACTTTTCAAGCATCTCGGCGAGGTTAGAATTAAGTAGAATATTTTTAATATAATTGTTTTAGCTTTTATGCATGGCCGTATGATAGCTAGATTCTTCGAAGTGTCAGGTATGGTTTAAAGTATATTCGGTTTCTATCTTAGATCTGAAACCGAACATATAATCCTGTTTCCATTACCATGCTAAAAAGAATGATTAGATCTCTGGTTCTAATTTTAATGCTGGTTTCGAATGCATATCTCTGTCTCCTTTAGAATGCTGGAAATGATCAGTATATTCTGTTGCTATTTTAGATCTGTAATCTATTTCCAAATTTATAACTAAATCTGAAATACTAATTCCAGAATGGTTTGACCTCTGTTTTGATATCGGATAGACTTGTAAACTGAACCTGGAAGCACTCTCATCCTGATCTCTGTTTAATATCAAATAGACCACATATAAACCGAATCTGGAACATCTTCATTACAACCTCTGTGTTGATATCGTAATTTGAATCTGGAGCACAATAATTTCGATCCCTGTTCAATTATTTTATCCGACCTGTCTATTAACTGGGGAATCCGACCCCCACCCATTCAATCTCTGTGCAAAGATTTTGTCTAAATCCTGAATTGGCTAAACGCCCAGTTGAGGAATCCGATCTCTGTACATTCGACCTCTGCGTTGGTGGAGAACCACCATCTCTGAAATTTTAGTCATTGAAAAAGCGTATTGGTTCAAGAGTCATATTATATGATCCATGTTATGGTTAGCGTGTGAACCTGTTACAAATGAATCTGGTATACAGTAAAAGAACCCTGTCTTCCCAGAACGCAACAGCCTAGCACAAATCCCCATGATCCATTGTTTCGCATGTCATATTATTCGAACTCTGTTTTCTATGTATCAACCGATTCATGCTTATATATATTTAAATCTCTGTGGGTTGTATACATATTATAGATCTCTGTACATTTCGTTGAGGAGGTCGATTGTAATGGTTTCAAACCACTTCATTCTAATACATTTGAACTCTGTTTTAGATGTATATTTTATATATCGCTGCATATATATATATATATATATATATATATATATTTAAAACCCGGATTCAAATCATTACTATTACTTCTTAATACCGAATTTCAGTGTAAAAGTATGTAGATCTGCTAATCTCACAAATCCAGTTATAGATCTCGATTTGGGGAATAAGGGACAGCGAGGGCGTCGATCCCTCGGCTGTGAGATTTCTGTGTTTCAAATTTTTGTTTTATTACTACAACTTTGTCTAATTTCAATTATAGATCTTAAATTAAACGAATGACTGACAGTGAGGGCGTCGATCCCTTGGCTGTAAGATGTTTAAAATAGAACGCCCTACATTTTCGATCTCTGTAAATTGAATGGATGGCTTATAAATTGATCTCTGCTGATTGAATGGAGCGCTATTCTTTTTTTTATCTCTTCAATTCGCCAGCTCCCTTAATGCACTTTTTGATATCTTAAACTTCTATGCATGTTGCATACATCCGACTGTTATACGGCCGCACCTTGTGTAATCCTGTAGTTGTTTATTTATAAAACCCGCTGCCTCTCAGAACTGTACAGCTAATGCACTAATGAATTTCCTGAGCATGTTATTGGCATAGCAGATCCGTAGATCCGTAGATTGTGGCTGAACCATGCCTTATTGTAGTCCCTGTACCGTTAATGACACGGTGGATATGTAGAATCATAGGGCTGTGCGAACATATTTCTGTGATCTCTACACACACTAGAAGCGTAGATCAGATATGGTTACTGTGATGAATGCAAGCGTAGATTTAATTTAGAAATCGTAACGGACTGCTCCAACTCTCTCTGTGTCCCAAATCCATCGGCATTTATACTCTGTTACGATTTCAACATATATTGGTTTTAATCTCCGAATTGCTTTTCGGCATTTAAAAAAAAAAGGGACTTCTATAAATAAGTTAGATTATATCCCTATGCCCATTTGAAATGTATGCGATTAGAAGAATTATATCAATATAGTGTTAAACTGAAATACATTGGTGGCATTCTAATGAAAATACTTCAACAAGCAGATATGTTATATTATATTCCATTCACGAGCAATTGTTGTAATAGGATAGGCCCAGGTGTTTAGGATATTTGGGTTACATTCAAGATACAAAAGAAAATATTTATATCTTATCTAATCTAGATGCTAATGATAAAAAGAGTAAGGTTCATAAATTTAGATGAGAAGTTATGTATATATAACCGAGTACTGGTATTGATATTGATACATAATTCTTTTTATTACTTATATGAGCCGTTTCTTGAATTAAATTCTAGTACAAGTTTTCTGCCTCTAAAATCGGGAGATCTCACTGGATGACAGTTGAGTAAGACCATCTGAGCCTGCCGTTTTAATAGAACTTAAATGTAGCCACTTGCTGTCAGCATTGGCGCACTACAGTATTTAGATCTGAAGATTCATCCGGCTGCAACGTCAATGTCAGATCATGTCTCTATGGAGTCCGATGGCAGAGAAAACAAAAATATGTTATTGTATATATCGTTGCTACGTATTAACCGAAGTGTGTATTTTAAATATTGTATTACTGATATGTCCTTTTAGGCGAGAAAACCTCAATTGAAAATGGTTGGGGTCATGTTTAATTTCGATCTGTTCGTAGAATAAGCGTTAAATCATAATTACCTTACGTTAAAAATTGTGGGTTCGATGAAGTAGTATTATAGTTATAAATTGATTAGATATATGTACTACATTGATTATATACATATCTACATAATGTAGACATATACATAAAAGTGGAATATTCATGGCAAGGGACTATACCACAATTGTGTTAAATATAAAGTTCATTATTTTAATTATAATCGATTCCATAAACTAATATTTGTAAACTTGAATATAAATACATATATAGGTTGTAGATATGTATATGTGTGGAATATTTAAATTAAAGCTCAATACTTATGATAGGATAATAAGATTCATTATGATAAATATAGTTGATTTTATGAATTAGTATTTGTATTTATAAGATTGAATAGTTCTACATGAAAAAAAATATATATATATATATTAAGGATGTATATCTATACCAAATAAATATACTACTATTTGTTAGAATGGTAAGAATCACCTTTATTAAAAGTAATTGTTATTTGTGTTAGAATAATAAGAATCACCTTTAATAAAGTAATTGTTCTATGGATTAGGATTCATATTATAAATCTAGTTTTGGCTGTAGGCATGTGTTGACATTTTTATACATTTGAATATGTATGTCAATTTGGGAAAAATGAAATCCATGGCGAAATTAAGTTAGAATAATCGGTTGAATATATATTGGTTTATTAATGGATATTCTTGGAGAATTAATGATATGCATGTTATGTTTAAGTTCTTTAATGAGAGAGAGATTGTAAATATGTTATTTTTAGTGTGAACATTTTATAATTTCGATTATTCTTCGCTTACCAATATATATATATATATGAAAGTGATCAGGTTATAAGTTCAGTTATTTTTATTTTTGAACAATTTGTTTTTCGATTATACTTAGATTATGAAAAGATATATGTATATATGAAAGTGGACATGTTTTAACTTCGATTATTTTATTGCAAATATTTATATAATTTCGATTACTCATATCTTACCGAGAAGATATACATATATAAAAGTGAACATGCTATAAGTTAGGTTATCTTTATGGTGAACGTTTTATAATCGTGATTATTCTTGCCATGTTATATATATATATATATATATTGGGGGGAAGTGATCATGTCATTTTGGACATTTTATAATTTTGATTAATTATTTATCATATTGAAAAGACATATATATATATATATATATATATATATATATATATATATATATATATGTTGATGTATATGTAACTTCGGAATGTATTTCATCTATGTATTATATATATTTAATGTATCCTTATAAGAGATGTGTTATTCCTCTATAAGGAAGTGTCGTCATGTGTATTGACAAGTGTCGCAAGTGTGTGAACTTGCGATGGGTTATTAGACCACCATGTGTGGGGTCAATCTTGATATATATATTATGTTGTTGATGTACCTAGCTAGACAAGTCGGCCCCATAAGGTCACTAGGCAAACAGACTAGTATAAATAGAGATAGGGAGATCTCTATTTTGATCATTCGGAAACTCACACTTCTCTCACTCAGAAAGTGGTGCACTAGTGAGGAGGAGGATCATCTACTACTAGGAGAACTAGATCTGTGACTTCCATATCTTCTTCTAAAAATAAAATAAAAATCGTACTGGAAGTTTAGACACCTTGGGGTGGGTTTATATATCTTGTTTACTTAATGTAGAATCAAATGTTTTATGTCTTTAAGAATTTAGATATTGGAAAATTTACATATCCTAGTAAATTTATATGATTGTCCCCTTGAGGTAGTACAAGTTGAACAGGGTATCTACAAAGTAAATTATAGGGAGCGGAGTCATAAACGATCTTACACTAATAAAGGTATGCACTCACAATAGAATGGAAGGATGGTTGGATTAAGACCATGACAATAATTTCATGCATCAATCGGTCTTGTTATAACAAAAGGTCAATATATGTAAAATCCCTTGATGGTGGAGTTACAGGTTAGTCAAATGGAAAAGTGACAAGTAAATGATATGCTTTGTATAGGAGTGGAATTACACTTATTATATAATGAATTGACTAGGTTGAGGCGTTATGTGGTGGTATTGAAATGGTTAAGATGGCATACTTTAAAGGTAAGGGTTATGAATGGATGGACTAGATCCATGTGATGGTTACAAGGAATATTATGTCAAATGGAGGAAAGCATTGAGCCTTTTTGCAAGGGATGCCTACGGGGATATTTAAAATTTTGTACATAGCCATGATGATAGGACTAGCGAATGAATAAATCACATGAATTAAGGGTGAATCCAAATTAACAACTTTTAGCCAACTTAATGAAAATTGTTTGTACTTGTCGAGATTTCGACACAATGTCGGGAAGGTGAAACAAATTCAAAATTGGAAAACAAAGATTTTGATATGAACATCACAATGAGATGAAGACAATGACATTAACTTTTACATCATGACGATACTTTTATGAAAATGAAAAACTACAAACTTGAGATTACCATGATGGGGTAAATTGGGAAATTATAACTCGGAAGACTCGTCGAAGGGGTCAAATAATGAATGTTTTTTTTTTGTAAAACAAAATATGGAGAAAATAAACTTGATGAGTTGAATGCAATGATGCTAACAATGTGACAGGGTGAATCCTCATCATCAAGACAAATAGTGCTTGAGATGGAACTTGATGAGGTTAAGAAAACACATCTGGTGAAACTTGAGGAGACTCTTGAAGAAATTCTATGACAACATAAACGATAAAATGATGTAAGAACATGATGAGATCCACATTTTGGACATGAAGGTACTGATGAAAAGACTAGGAAATAAAATTTATTATGTTCGACTAAGTATCTATATTACGACACTTTCCTATCGAATGGAGAATCAATTTTATTAGCAATCATGGAATTGGAAGTAGTCTCTTTCCACATTTGGGGATTGGATTTTGGAACATTTGGTAGTCACTCCTGATTTGTTAAAACCATGATTATATCTTACCTATCTATATTTGACTGTATGTCGTATGATGTTTACCTTCTCGTCTTGAAGGGAGGATAACCAATTAGATGGGAATCCTTACTTGGATTTGTATGTTGAATGATGATTTGAGAAACTTTTGGGTGGCTATTGACACAATGCAACTTGTTGAAAATTTGGACATCGTAGACCTTCATGAATGAATAAGAGATATAGGAACCCTGTTGGGATTGACAATTATGAAACGTGTTAACGAATTGATATGAGACGAAGTTGCGAGTAAGTTCCTGAGGGTGTATTGTAACCATACTAGATGATATAGGAACTAATGACTTGAAACACTTGTGCTTATAACCTTGTTTGTTGGAGAAAAATAGAAGAGAATGGAAAAAAGATGAGAATATGAAATTAAAATTTAAGCCTAATGTCGAAAGTACGAGACCAAAATTTAACTTCGGGACGAAGTTCTAAATAAGTAGGGGTGTATGTAGTGCCCCTAGACTACTGTAGACATTGAGGGCACTTGCTTAGTGACCCGACTGTTTGAAACATTAATAAAATAATCCTTTGATTTTATTTTGAGTATATTTATGATTACGATTGATTGTAAATCAATAAAATAATGATTTATGTTTGTGAGAAATATGTGTAGCAACAGGTGAAACGGTTCACCGAAGGACACACAAAGGAATATGAAGGGTCGTAGAGTACGGGTAAATCACACACAGGGGGAGCGACGACGATGTCGACTTCCGACAAGAATACCACGCATGAGCAGATAAGCACTGATCCGCTTGCTCAAGAGGAATGCGTGAGGGTGTACGAGGTAGGCCACGACGGAGCTGGTCACGTACGAGTTGAGGGGCGCGCAGTGAGAACGGACTCACTCCTCAACGCCATTAGTCCCTAGATAGCATGTAGACGGAGGATGGATGGTAACGATTCCTAAAATCCCTACAAGAGTTCCCGCAAGTCAAAACGGAAAGATGGTGGCAGAAGGGCCCGACGATGCGGTACCCTGTCGAGAACGGAAAGAATGGATGCAAGGACCCAACGATGAGGTACCATGCCAAGGAATGGAAACCATGGATGACTGGACCCGACGGAGTGGTGCCATGTCAAGGAATTAAAATTAAGGAACTAGGAGCCCAACGGCGCGGCACCGTGATCCTAGTGAGTTTGATTGTTAGATTAAACTGCATAAAAACTTAGGAGAATAACTCTAGATTATTACTTAGCAAATGCATAACAAATAGCTTAGACATTTGCACATGAATAGTTATTTTGTTAAGCATTTAAAATAATAGAAATCATTATTTAGGAGCAAAATAGAATCCTAAGATTAGACACCTAGTCAACTAAAAGATAGGAGTTGATTAAAATATCTGGGGGACAAACTAGAGCAAACTTAGGGATGTAGGTGCACTTCCCAGAGAAACTGACACTTGGATGGGTGAGTGTTTTAATTAAATAATTAATTAAAAATATTTAATTATGCATGAAGCGACATGTGTCGCAGGAGATTTTCCTTTATAAGGAAGGCTTAGGGAATGGGTAAAGGGCACATAATTTGGATGATTGTCGTAATTTTCGAATGCCTCAAAGACTTGCTGCTATCTAAGGGTTTGGCTTAGAAATCCTGGTGGGAAGGGAAGCCCAAGCTGAATTTCTGAAATACTTGTGTGAGCTCTACGACCCAAAGCTCGGGGGAGGCCATGCGACTGAAAGCATGAGCCTATGGTTGGGTGGCGAAGCTAACGGTTGCTTCGCCTATGGTTAAACGAGCTTTGCTGGAGGGATCCTACGGAAGACGCAGACAACAATGGACCAGCTGGATCGGGTTGACAGGTTAAGGTTTGCTTATTTTTATTAAGTTATTCACTCTTTTATTTTATTTTTTTTTAATAACTATAATGGCTAATTTGTTTGTATGAAGTTTTCGAAGTTTCAGGTTCAGTTCAAGGGGACCCTAAAGGAGGGGTCCTACATTTATTTCATAAATGGAATCAAAAAGTATGCACATTCTATGTCATATCGACTTTCTATAGTTTGCGCATGCGCAAACTATGCACATTCTACCTAATAACGAATTTCTATAGTTTTCGCATGCATCCGGAAATAAGAAAAGCTTATTTCGCCCCTTTTTTTAAATTCACAGCTTCTAGAATGTTTAGATGAATTCTTAAAAAACACGAGTTTTTAGAAAATGTGAGTTATTTCATAAATGGAATCAATAAAGTTTGCACATTCTACGTCATAACGACTTTCTATAGTTTGCGCATGTGTCCGGAAATAAGAAAAGCTTACATCCGCCAGTTTTTTAAAACCACAGCTTCTAGAATGTTTACATGATTTCTTAAAAAACACGAGTTTTCAGAAAATGTGATTTATTGCATAAATGTAATCAACAAAGTATGCACATTCTATGTAATAACGACTTTCTAAAGTTTGCGCATGCGTCCGGAAATATGAAAAGCTTACTTCCACCAGTTTTTTAAAATGACAGCTTCTACAAGGTTTACATGATTTCTTAAAAAACACGACTTTTTAGAAAATGTGATTTATTTGATAAATGGAATCAACAAAGTATGCACATTCTATGTCATAACGACTTTCTATAGTTTTTGCATGCGCAAACTATGCACATTCTACGTAATAACAACTTTTTATAGTTTGCGCATGCGTCCGGCAATAAGAAAAGCTTACTTCCCCCCTTTTTTTAAATTCATAGCTTCTAGAAGGTTTAGATGAATTCTTAAAAAACATGAGTTTTTAGAAAATGTGATTTATTTCATAAATGGAATCAACAAAGTATGCACATTCTATGTAATAATGACTTTCTAAAGTTTGCGCATGCGTCCGGAAATAAGAAAAGCTTACTAACGCCAGTTTTTTTAAATCACAGCTTCTAGAAGGTTTACATGATTTCTTAAAAAGCACAAGTTTTTAGAAAATGTGATTTATTTCATAAATGGAATCAAAAAGTATGCACATTCTATGTCATATCGACTTTCTATAGTTTGTGCATGCGCAAACTATGCACATTCTACGTAATAACGAATTTCTATAGTTTGCGCATGCATCCGGAAATAAGAAAAGCTTATTTCCACCCTTTTTTTAAATTCACAGCTTCTAGAAGGTTTGATGAATTCTTAAAAAACACGAGTTTTTAGAAAATGTGATTTATTTCATAAATAGAATCAACAAAGTTTGCACATTCTACATCATAACGAATTTCTATAGTTTGCGCATCCGTCCGGAAATAAGAGAAGCATAATTCCCCCCGTTTTTTAAAATCACAGCTTCTAGAAGGTTTACATGATTTCTTAAAAAACACGAGTTTTCAGAAAATGTGATTTATTTCATAAATGGAATCAAAAAGTATCCACATTCTATGTCATATCGACTTTCTATAGTTTGCGCATTCGCAAACTATGCACATTCTACGTAATAACGAATTTCTATAGTTTGCGCATGCATTCGGAAATAAGAAAAGCTTATTTCCCCCCCTTTTTTAAATTCACGGATTCTAGAAGGTTTAGATGAATTCTTAAAAAACACGAGTTTTTAGAAAATGTGAGTTATTTCATAAATGGAATCAATAAAGTTTGCACATTCTACGTCATAACGACTTTCTATAGTTTGCGCATGTGTCCGAAAATAAGAAAAGCTTACATCCGCCAGTTTTTTAAAACCACAGCTTCTAGAAGGTTTACATGATTTCTTAAAAAACATGAGTTTTAAGAAAATGTGATTTATTGCATAAATGTAATCAAGAAAGTATGCACATTCTATGTAATAACGACTTTCTAAAGTTTGCGCATGCGTCCGGAAATAAGAAAAGCTTCCTTCCGCCAGTTTTTTAAAACCACAGCTTCTAGAAGGTTTCTATGATTTCTTAAAAAACACGACTTTTTAGAAAATGTGATTTATTTCATAAATGGAATCAACAAAGTATGCACATTCAATGTAATAACGACTTTCGAAAGTTTGCGCATGCGTCCAGAAATATGAAAAGCTTACTTCCGCCAATTTTTTAAAATCACAGCTTCTAGAAGGTTTACATCATTTCTTAAAAAACACGAGTTCTTTGAAAATGTGATTTATTTCATAAATGGAATCAATAAAGTATGCACATTCTACGTAATAACGACTTTCTATAGTTTGCGCATGCGTCCGGAAATAAGAAAATCTTACATCCGCCAGTTTTTTAAAACCACAGCTTCTAGAAGGTTTACAAGATTTCTTAAAAAACATGAGTTTTTAGAAAATGTGATTTATTTCATAAATGGAATCAACAAAGTATGCACATTATATGTAATAATGACTTTCTAAAGTTTGCGCATGCATCGGGAAATATGAAAAGCTTACTTCCACCAGTTTTTTAAAATGACAGCTTCTAGAAGGTTTACATGATTTCTTAAAAAACACGAGTTTTTAGAAAATGTGATTTATTTCATAAATGGAATCAACAAAGTATGCACATTCTATGTCGTAACGACTTTCTATAGTTTGCGCATGTGCAAACTATGCACATTCTACGTAATAACAACTTTTTATAGTCTGCGCATGCGTCCGGAAATAAGAAAAGCTTACTTCCCCCCTTTTTTTAAATTCACAGCTTCTAGAAGGTTTAGATGAATTATTAAAAAACACGAGTTTTTAGAAAATGTGATTTATTTCATAAATGGAATCAACAAAGTATGCACATTCTACGTCATAACAACTTTTTATAGTTTGCGCATTCGTCTGGAAATAAGAAAAGCTTAATTACCCCCATTTTTTAAAATCACAGCTTTTAGAAGGTTTACATGATTTCTTAAAAAACACGAGTTTTTAGAAAATGTGATTTATTTCATAAATGGAATCAACAAACTAAGCACATTCTACGTAATAACAACTTTCTATAGTTTGCACATGCGTCCAGAAATAAGAAAAGCTTTCTTCCGCCAGTTTTTTAAATCCACGGCTTCTAGAAGGTTTACATGATTTCTTAAAAAACACAAGTTTTTAGAAAATGTGATTTATTTCATAAATGGAATCAACAAAGTATGCACATTCTATGTCATAACGACTTTCTAAAGTTTGCGCATGCGTCCGTAAATATGAAAAGCTTACTTTCGCCAGTTTTTTAAAATCACTGCTTCTAGAAGGTTTACATCATTTCTTAAAAAACACGTGTTTTTAGAGAATGTGATTTATTTCATAAATGGAATCAACAAAGTATGCACATTCTATGTCATAACGACTTTCTATAGTTTGCACATGCACAAACTATGCACATTCTATGTAATAATGACTTTCTACAGTTTGCGCATGCGTCCGGAAATACGAAAAGCTTACTTCCGCCAGTTTTTTAAAATCACAGCTTCTAGAAGGTTTACATGATTTCTTAAAAAACACAAGCTTTTAGAAAATGCGATTTATTTGATAAATGGAATCAACAAAGTATGCACATTCTATGTAATAACGAATTTCTAAAGTTTGCGCATGCGTCCGGAAATAAGAAAAGCTTACTTCCGCCAGTTTTTCAAAATCACAGCTTCTAGAAGGTTTACATGATTTCTTAAAAAACACGAGTTTTTAGAAAATGTGATTTATTTCATAAATGCAATAAAAAAAGTATGCACATTCTACGTAGTACCGACTTTCTATAGTTTGCGCATGCGTCCGGAAATAAGAAAAGCTTACTTCTTCCAGTTTTTTAAAATCACAGCTTCTAGAAGGTTTACATGATTTCTTCAAAAACACGAGTTTTTAGAAAATGTGATTTATTTCATAAATGGAATCAACAAAGTATGCACATTCTATGTAATAACGACTTTCTAAAGTCTGCGCATGCGTCCGGAAATAAGAAAAGCTTACTTCCGCAAGTTTTTTAAAATCACAGCTTCTAGAAGGTTTACATGATTTCTTAAAAAGCACGAGTTTTTAGAAAATTTGATTTATTTCATAATGGAATCAAAAAGTATGCACATTCTATGTCATATCGACTTTCTATAGTTTGCGCATGCGGAAACTATGCACATTCTATGTAATAACGAATTTCTATAGTTTTCGCATGCATCCAGAAATAAGAAAAGCTTATTTCCCCCCTTTTTTTAAATTCACAGCTTCTACAAGGTTTAGATGAATTCTTAAAAAACACGAGTTTTTAGAAAATGTGAGTCATTTCATAAATGGAAGCAATAAAGTTTGCACATTCTACGTCATAATGACTTTCTATAGTTTGCGCATGTGTCTTGAAATAAGAAAAGCTTACATTCGCCAGTTTTTTAAAACCACAGCTTCTAGAAGGTTTACATGATTTCTCAAAAAACACGAGTTTTCAGAAAATGTGATTTATTGCATAAATTGAATCAACAAAGTATGCACATTCTATGTAATAACGACTTTCTAAAGTTTGCGCATGCGTCCGGAAATATGAAAAGCTTACTTCCACCAGTTTTTTAAAATGACAGCTTCTAGAAGGTTTACATGATTTCTTAAAAAACACGAGTTTTTAGAAAATGCGATTTATTTCATAAATGGAATCAACAAAGTATGCACATTCTACGTCATAACAACTTTCTATAGTTTTGCGCATGCGTCCGGAAATAAGAAAAGCTTAATTCCCCCCGTTTTTTAAAATCACAGCTTTTATAAGGTTTACATGATTTCTTTAAAAACACGAGTTTTCAGAAAATGTGATTTATTTCATAAATGGAATAAACAAACTAAGCACATTCTACGTAATAACAACTTGCTATAGTTTGCGCATGCGTCCGGAAATAAGAAAAGCTTTCTTCCGCCATTATTTTAAAGCCACAGCTTCTAGAAGGTTTACATGATTTCTTAAAAAACACAAGTTTTTAGAAAATGTGATTTATTTGATAAATGGAATCAACAAAGTATGCACATTCTACGTAGTAACGACTTTCTATAGTTTGCGCATGCGTCTGGAAATAAGAAAAGCTTACTTCCGCTAGTTTTTTAAAATCAGAGCTTCTAGAAGGTTTACATGATTTCTTAAAACAGACGAGTTTTTAGAAAATGTAATTTATTTCATAAATGGAATCAATAAAGTATGCACATTCTACGTAATAACGACTTTCTATAGTTTGCGCATGCGTCCGAAAATATGGAAAGCTTACTTCCGCCAGTTTTTTAAAATCACAGCTTCTAGAAAGTTTACATGATTTCTTAAAAAACACGAGTTTTTAGAAAATGTGATTTATTTCATAAATGGAATCAACAAAGTATGCACATTCTATGCCATAACGACTTTCTATAGTTTGCACATGCGCAAAGTATGCACATTCTACGTAATAATGACTTTCTACAGTTTGCGCATGCGTCCGGAAATAAGAAAAGCTTACTTCCGCCAGTTTTTTAAAATCACAGCTTCTAGAAGGCTTACATGATTTCTTAAAAAACACGAGTTTTTAGAAAATGTGATTTATTTCATAAATGGAATCAACAAAGTATGCACATTCTATATAATAACGACTTTCTAAAGTTTGCGCATGCGTCCGGAAATAAGAAAAGCTTACTTCCGCCAGTTTTTTAAAATCACACCTTCTAGAAGGTTTACATGATTTCTTAAAAAACACGAGTTTTTAGAAAATGTGATTTATTTCATAAATGGAATCAACAAAGTATGCACATTCTATGTAAAAACGACTTTCTAAAGTTTGTGCATGCGTCCGGAAATAAGAAAAGCTTACTTCCGCCAGTTTTTTAAAATCACAGCTTCTAGAAGGTTTACATGATTTCTTAAAAAGCACGAGTTTTTAGAAAATGTGATTTATTTCATAAATGGAATCAAAAAGTATGCACATTCTATGTCATATCGACTTTCTATAGTTTGCACATGCGCAAACTATGCACATTCTACATAATAACGAATTTCTATAGTTTGCGCATGCATCCGGAAATAAGAAAAGCTTATTTCCCCCTTTTTTTAAATTCACAGCTTCTAGAAGGTTTACATGATTTCTTAAAAAACATGAGTTTTCAGAAAATGTGATTTATTGCATAAATGGAATCAACAAAGTATGCACATTCTATTTAATAACGACTTTCTAAAGTTTGCGCATGCGTCTGAAAATATGAAAAGCTTACTTCCACCAGTTTTTTAAAATCACAGCTTCTAGAAGGTTTACATGATTTCTTAAAAAACACGAGTTTTTAGAAAATGTGATTTATTTCATAAATGGAATCAACAATGTATGCACATTCTATGTCATAACGACTTTCTATAGTTTGCACATGCGCAAACTATGCACATTCTACATAATAATGACTTTCTACAGTTTGCGCATGCGTCCGAAAATATGAAAAGCTTACTTCCGCCAGTTTTTTAAAATCACAGCTTCTAGAAGGTTTACATGATTTCTTAAAAAACACAAGCTTTTAGAAAATGTGATTTATTTCATAAATGGAATCAACAAAGTATGCACATTCTACGTAATAATGACTAGCTACAGTTTGCGCATGCGTCCGGAAATAAGAAAAGCTTACTTCCGCCAGTTTTTTAAAATCACACCTTCTAGAAGGTTTACATGATTTCTTAAAAAACACAAGTTTTTAGAAAATGTGATTTATTTCATAAAGGGAATCAACAAAGTATGCACATTCTATGTAATAACGACTTTCTAAAGTTTGCGCATGCGTCCGAAAATAAGGAAAGCTTACTTCCGCCAGTTTTTTAAAATCACAGCTTCTAGAAGGTTTACATGATTTCTTAAAAAGCACGAGTTTTTAGAAAATGTGATTTATTTCATCAATGGAATCAAAAAGTATGCACATTCTATGTCATATCAACTTTCTATAGTTTGCGCATGCGCAAACTATGCACATTCTACATAATAACGAATTTCTATAGTTTGCGCATGCATCCGAAAATAAGAAAAGCTTATTTCCCCCTTTTTTAAAATTCACAGCTTCTAGAAGGTTTACATGATTTCTTAAAAAACACGAGTTTTCAGAAAACGTGATTTATTGCATAAATGGAATCAACAAAGTATGCACATTCTATTTAATAACGACTTTCTAAAGTTTGCGCATGCGTCTGAAAATATGAAAAGATTACTTCCACCATTTTTTTAAAATCACAGCTTCTAGAAGGTTTACATGATTTCTTAAAAAACACGAGTTTTTAGAAAATGTGATTTATTTCATAAATAGATTCAACAATGTATGCACATTCTATGTCATAACGACTTTCTATAGTTTGCACATGCGCAAACTATGCACATTCTACATAATAATGACTTTCTACAGTTTGCGCATGCATCCGGAAATATGAAAAGCTTACTTCCGCCAGTTTTTTAAAATCACAGCTTCTAGAAGGTTTACATGATTTCTTAAAAAACGCAAGCTTTTAGAAAATGTGGTTTATTTCATAAATGTAATCAACAAAGTATGCACATTCTATGTAATAACGACTTTCTAAAGTTTGTGCATGAGTGCAGAAATAAGAAAAGCTTACTTTCGCCAGTTTTTTAAAATCACACCTTCTAGAAGGTTTACATGATTTCTTAAAAAACACGAGTTTTTAGAAAATGTGATTTATTTCATAAATGGAATCAACAAAGTATGCACATTCTATGTAATAACGACTTTCTATAGTTTGCGCATGCGCAAACTGTGCACATTCTACGTAATAACGAATTTCTATAGTTTGCGCATGCATCCGGAAATAAGAAAAGCTTATTTCCCCCCTTTTTTTAAATTCACGGCTTCTAGAAGGTTTAGATGAATTCTTAAAAAACACAAGTTTTTAGAAAATGTGATTTATCTTATAAATGGAATCAACAAAGTTTGCACATTCTACGTCATATTGACTTTCTATAGTTTGCGCATGCGTCCCGAAATAAGAAAAGCTTAATTCCCCCCGTTTTTTAAAATCACAACTTCTAGAAGGTTTACATGATTTCTTAAAAAACACGAGTTTTTAGAAAATGTGATTTATTTCATAAATGGAATCAACAAAGTATGCACATTCTATGTCATAACGACTTTCTATAGTTTGCCCATGCACATTCTACATGATAACGACCTTCTATAGTTTGCGCATGTGTCCGGAAATAAGAAAAGCTTACTTCCCCCCTTTTTTTAAATTCACAGCTTCTAGAAGGTTTAGATGAATTCTTAAAAAACACGAGTTTTTAGAAAATGTGATTTATTTCATAAATGGAATCCACAAACTATGCACATTCTACATAATAACGACTTTCTATAGTTTGCGCATGCGTCCAGAAATAAGAAAAGCTTACTTCCGCCAGTTTTTTAAAACCACAGCTTCTAGAAGGTTTACATGATTTCTTAAAAAAGACGAGTTTTTAGAAAATGTGATTTATTTCATAAATGGAATCAACAAAGTATGCACATTCTACGTAGTAACGACTTTCTATAGTTTCCGCATGCGTCTTGAAATAAGAAAAGCTTACTTCCGCCAGTTTTTTAATATCACAGCTTCTAGAAGGTTTACATGATTTCTTAAAAAACACGAGTTTTTAGAAAATGTGATTTATTTCATAAATGGAATCAACAAAGTATGCACATTCTATGTCATAATGACTTTCTAAAGTTTGCGCTTGCGCATACTATGCACATTCTACGTGATAACGACTTTCTATAATTTGCGCATGCATCTGGAAATAAGAAAAGCTTACTTCCCCCCTTTTTTTAAATTAACAGCTTCTAGAAGGTTTAGATGAATTCTTAAAAAACACGAGTTTTTAGAAAATGTGATTTATTTCATAAATGGAATCAACAAACTATGCACATTCTACGTAATAACGACATTCTATAGTTTGTGCATGCGTCCAGAAATAAGAAAAGCTTACTTCCCCCCTTTTTTTAAATTCACAGCTTCTAGAAGGTTTACATGATTTCTTAAAAAACTTGAGTTTTTAGAAAATGTGATTTATTTCATAAATGGAATCAAAAAAGTATGCACATTCTATGACATAACGACTTTCTATAGTTTGCGCATGCGCAAACTATGCACATTCTACGTCATATCGACTTTCTATAGTTTGCGCATGCGTCTGGAAATAAGAAAAGCTTACTTCCCCCCTTTTTTTAAATTCACAGCTTCTAGAAGGTTTAGATGAATTCTTAAAAAACATGAGTTTTTAGAAAATGTGATTTATTGCATAAATGGAATCAACAAAATATCCACATTCTACGTAATAACGACTTTCTATAGTTTGCGCATGCGTCCGGAAATAAGAAAAGCTTCCTTCGGCCAGTTTTTTAAAATCACAGCTTCTAGAAGGTTTACATGATTTCTTAAAAAACACGAGTTTTTAGAAAATGTGATTTATTTCATAAATGGAATCAACAAAGTATGCACATTCTACGTCATAAAAACTTTCTATAGTTTGCACATCTGTCCGGAAATAAGAAAAGCTTAATTTCCCCCGTTTTTTAAAATCACACCTTCTAGAAGGTTTACATGATGTCTCAAAAAACACTAGTTTTTAGGAAATGTGATTCATTTCATAAATGGAATCAACAAAGTATGCACATTCTATGTCATAACGACTTTCTATAGTTTGTGCATGCACAAACTGTTGAGATATTGTAACTTCAAAGAATATTATAATTGTACTTTATTATTCCGGAGATGTTTCATTCCTCCGTAAAGATCTTATTATATATCCGGAGATGTTTATTCCTCCGTCAGAATGTGGTGCCTTGGGCTATTAGACTTCCCTAGTGGAGGTCGGCCCTTTATGTGTTATGTGGGTCAAAGGGTTATTAGACCACGCTAGAGGGGTCGGCCCAGTCAGTTGTAGTGGGGTATTTAACCCATTAGTTAAATACGAGCATACGTGTACTTGTGTAAAAGATGTGTCAGAGTAGTGTATAAATAGAGGAGGTGTGTTCCTCATTTGACACACACTCACTCACTTGAGGAGAGCGCACTTGTGGAGGAAAGGTCTGCTATTGTGGAGGAGGAGATCATGTCTCAGGGTTTCATCTTTGTATATTGCTGGTCATCTATATTGAGGAAGCTAGGCTGGGTTTTCTACCCCATGAGGGTTTCCTAGGATAAATCTCTGTCTCTTGTGTTTATGTTGTGCTTGTTGTTTCTTCAGTGATCCTGTATATGCTATTATTGTGAAATGGAATGTAATGCTACTATTTTCTGTCTTAGCATATTGAATTTTAACACAAACTATGCACATTCTACGTAATAACAACTTTCTATAGTTTGCATATGCGTCCGGAAATAAGAAAAGCTTAATTCCCCCCATTTTTTAAAATCACGACTTCTAGAAGGTTTACATGATTTCTTAAAAAACACGAGTTTTTAGAAAATGTGATTTATTTCATAAATGGAATCAACAAAGTATGCACATTCTATGTCATAACGACTTTCTATAGTTTGCACATGCGCAAACTATGCACATTCTACGTGATAACGAGTTTCTATAGTTTGCGCATGCGTCCGGAAATAAGAAAAGCTTACTTCCCACCTTTTTTTAAATTCACAGCTTCTAGAAGTTTTAGAAGAATTCTTAAAAAACACGAGGTTTTAGAAAATGTGATTTATTTCATAAATGGAATCAACAAACTATGCACATTCTACGTAATAACGACTTTCTATAGTTTGCGCATGCGTCCCGAAATAAGAAAAGCTTCTTTCCGCCAGTTTTTTAAAACCACAGCTTCTAGAAGGTTTACATGATTTCTTAAAAAACACGAGTTCTTAGAAAATGTGATTTATTTCATAAATGGAATCAATAATGTATGCACATTCTACGTAATAACGACTTTCTATAGTTTGCGCATGCGTCCGGAAATAAGAAAATCTTACATCCGCCAGTTTTTAAAAACCACAGCTTCTAGAAGGTTTACATGATTTCTTAAAAAACAAGAGTTTTTAGAAAATATGATTTATTTCATAAATGGAATCAATAAAGTATGCACATTCTATGTAATAACGACTTTCTAAAGTTTGCGCATGCGTCCGGAAATATGAAAAGCTTAATTCCACCAGTTTTTTAAAATGACAGCTTCTAGAAGGTTTACATGATTTCTTAAAAACCACGAGTTTTTAGAAAATGTGATTTATTTCATAAATGGAATCAACAAAGTATGCACATTCTATGTCATAATGAATTTCTATAGTTTGCGCATGCGCAACCTATGCACATTCTACGTAATAACAACTTTTTATAGTTTGAGCATGCGTCCAGAAATAAGAAAACCTTACTTCCCCCTTTTTTTTAAATTCACAGCTTCCAGAAGGTTTAGATGAATTCTTAAAAAACATGAGTTTTTAGAAAATGTGATTTATTTCATAAATGGAATCAACAAAGTATGCACATTCTACGTCATAAAAACTTTCTATAGTTTGCGCATGCGTCCGGAAATAAGAAAAGCTTAATTCCCCCCGTTTTTTAAAATCACAGCTTTTAGAAGGTTTACATGATTTCTTAAAAAACATGAGTTTTTAGAAAATGTGATTTATTTCATAAATGGAATCAACAAACTAAGCACATTCTACGTAATAAAACTTTCTATACTTTGCGCATGTGTCCGGAAATAAGAAAAGCTTCCTTCTGCCAGTTTTTTAAAACCACAGCTTCTAGAACGTTTACATGATTTCTTAAAAAACACAAGTTTTTAGAAAATGTGATTTATTTCATAAATGGAATCAACAAAGTAGCACATTCTACGTAGTAACGACTTTCTATAGTTTGCGCATGCGTCCGGAAATAAGAAAAGCTTACTTCCGCTAGTTTTTTAAAATCAAAGCTTCTAGAAGGTTTACATGATTTCTTAAAACAGACGAGTTTTTAGAAAATGTGATTTATTTCATAAATGGAATCAACAAAGTATGCACATTCTACGTGATAAAAACTTTCTATAGTTTGCGCATCTGTCCGGAAATAAGAAAAGCTTAATTTCCCCCGTTTTTTAAAATCACAGCTTCTAGAAGGTTTACATGATGTCTTAAAAAACACGAGTTTTTAGGAAATGTGATTCATTTCATAAATGGAATCAACAAAGTATGCACATTCTATGTCATAACGACTTTCTCTAGTTTGCGCATGCACAAACTATGCACATTCTACATAATAACAACTTTCTATAGTTTGCACATGCGTCCGGAAATAAGAAAAGCTTAATTCCCACCGTTTTTTAAAATCACAACTTCTAGAAGGTTTACATGATTTCTTAAAAAACACGAGTTTTTAGAAAATGTGATTTAATTCATAAATGGAATCAACAAAGTATGCACATTCTATGTCATAACGACTTTCTATAGTTTGCACATGCGCAAACTATGCACATTCTACGTGATAACGAGTTTCTATAGTTTGCGCATGCGTCCGGAAATAAGAAAAGCTTACTTCCCCCCTTTTTTTAAATTCACAGCTTCTAGAAGTTTTAGAAGAATTCTTAAAAAACACGAGGTTTTAGAAAATGTGATTTATTTCATAAATGGAATCAACAAACTATGCACATTCTACGTAATAACGACTTTCTATAGTTTGCGCATGCATCCGGAAATAAGAAAAGCTTCCTTCCGCCAGTTTTTTTAAACCACAGCTTCTAGAAGGTTTACATGATTTCTTAAAAAACACGAGTTTTTAGAAAATGTGATTTATTAAATAAATGGAATCAACAAAGTATGCACATTCAATGTAATAACGACTTTCGAAAGTTTGCGCATGCGTCTGGAAATATGAAAAGCTTACTTCTGCCAGTTTTTTAAAATCACAGCTTCAAGAAGGTTTACATGATTTCTTAAAAACCACGATTTCTTAGAAAATGTGATTTATTTCATAAATGGAATCAATAAAGTATGCACATTCTGCGTAATAACAAATTTCTATAGTTTGCGCATGCGTCTGAAAATAAGAAAATCTTAGATCCGCCAGTTTTTTAAAACCACAGCTTCTAGAAGGTTTACATGATTTCTTAAAAAACACGAGTTTTTAGAAAATGTGATTTATTTCATAAATGGAATCAACAAAGTATGCACATTCTATGTAATAATGACTTTCTAAAGTTTGCGCATGCGTCCGGAAATATGAAAAGCTTACTTCCACCAGTTTTTTAAAATGACAGCTTCTAGAAGGTTTACATGATTTCTTAAAAAACATGAGTTTTTAGAAAATGTGATTTATTTCATAAATGGAATCAACAAAGTATGCACATTCTATGTCATAATGACTTTCTATAGTTTGCGCATGCGCAAACTATGCACATTCTACGTAATAACAACTTTTTATAGTTTGCGCATGCGTCCGGAAATAAGAAAAGCTTACTTCCCCCTTTTTTTTAAATTCACAGCTTCTAGAAGGTTTAGATGAATTCTTAAAAAACATGAGTTTTTAGAAAATGTGATTTATTTCATAAATGGAATCAACAAACTATGCACATTCTACATCATAACAACTTTCTATAGTTTGCGCATGCGTCCGGAAATAAGAAAAGCTTAATTCCCCCCGTTTTTAAAATCATAGCTATTAGAAGGTTTACATGATTTCTTAAAGAACATGAGTTTTTAGAAAATGTGATTTATTTCATAAATGGAATCAACAAACTAAGCACATTCTACGTAATAACAACTTTCTATAGTTTGCGCATGTGTCTGGAAATAAGAAAAGCTTCCTTCTGCCAGTTTTTTAAAACCACAGCTTCTAGAAGGTTTACATGATTTCTTAAAAAACACAAGTTTTTAGAAAATGTGATTTATTTCATAAATGGAATCAACAAAGTATGCACATTCTATGTCATAAAAACTTTCCATAGTTTGCGCTTGCGTCCGGAAATAAGAAAAGCTTACTTCCGCTAGTTTTTTAAAATCACAGCTTCTAGAAGGTTTACATGATTTCTTAAAACAGACGAGTTTTTAGAAAATGTGATTTATTTCATAAATGGAATCAACAAAGTATGCACATTCTATGTAATAACGACTTTCTAAAGTTTGTGCATGCGTCCGGAAATAAGAAAAGCTTACTTCCGCCAGTTTTTTAAAATCACAACTTCTAGAAGGTTTACATGATTTCTTAAAAAACACAAGTTTTTAGAGAATGTGATTTATTTCATAAATCGAATCAACAAATTATGCACATTCTATGTCATAACGACTTTCTATAGTTTGCGCATGCGCAAACTATGCACATTCTACGTAATAACGACTTTCTATAGTTTGCGCATGCTTCCGGAAATAAGAAAATCTTACTTCCCCCCCTTTTTTTAAATTCACAGCTTCTAGAAGGTTTAGATGAATTCTTAAAAAACACGAGTTTTTAGAAAATGTGATTTATTTCATAAATAGAATCAACAAAGTTTGCACATTCTACATCATAAAGACTTTCTATAGTTTGCGCATGCGTCCGGAAATAAGAGAAGCTTAATTCCCCCCGTTTTTTAAAATCACAGCTTCTAGAAGGTTTACATGATTTCTTAAAAAACACTAGTTTTTAGAAAATGTGATTTATTTCTTAAATGGAATCAACAAACTATGCACATTCCACGTAATAACGACTTTCTATAGTTTGCGCATGCGTCCGGAAATACGAAAAGCTTCCTTCGGACAGTTTTTTAAAACCACGGCTTCTAGAAGGTTTACATGATTTCTTAAAAAACACGAGTTTTTAGAAAATGTGATTTATTTAATAAATGGAATCAATAAAGTATGCACATTCTATGTAATAACGACTTTCTATAGTTTGCGCATGTGTCCGGAAATAAGAAAAGCTTACATCCGCCAGTTTTTTAAAACCACAGCTTCTAGAAGGTTTACATGATTTCTTAAAAAACACGACTTTTCAGAAAATGTGATTTATTGCATAAATGGAATCAACAAAGTATGAACATTCTATGTAATAAAAACTTTCTAAAGTTTGCGCATGCGTCCGAAAATATGAAAAGCTTACTTCCGCCAGTTTTTTAAAATCACAGCTTCTAGAAGGTTTACATGATATATTAAAAAGCACGAGTTTTTAGAAAATGTGATTTATTTCATATATGGAATCAAAAAGTATGCAAATTCTATGTCATATCGACTTTCTATAGTTTGCGCATGCGTAAACTATGCACATTCTACGTAATAACGACTTTCTATAGTTTGCGCATCCGTCCCGAAATAAGAAAAGCTTACTTCTACCAGTTTTTTAAAATCACAGCTTCTAGAAGGTTTACATGATTTCTTAAAAAACACGAGTTTTTAGAAAATGTGATTTATTTCATAAATGGAATCAACAAACTATGCACATTCTACGTAATAATGACTTTCTACAGTTTGCGCATGCGTCCGGAAATAAGAAAAGCTTACTTCCACCAGTTTTTTAAAATCACATCTTCTAGAAGGTTTACATGATTTCTTAAAAAACACAAGCTTTTAGAAAATGTGATTTATTTCATAAATGGAATCAACAAAGTATGCACATTCTATGTAATAACGACTTTCTAAAGTTTGCGCATGCGTCCGGAAATAAGAAAAGCTTACTTCTGCCAATTTTTTAAAATCACTCCTTCTAGAAGGTTTACATGATTTCTTAAAAAAAACGAGTTTTTAGAAAATGTGATTTATTTCATAAATGGAATCAACAAAGTATGCACATTCTATGTAATAACGACTTTCTATAGTTTGCGCATGCGCAAACTGTGCACATTCTACGTAATAACGAATTTCTAAAGTTTGCGCATGCGTCCGGAAATAAGAAAAGCTTACTTCCGCCAGTTTTTTAAAATCACAGCTTCTAGAAGGTTTACATGATTTCTTAAAAAGCACGAGTTTTTAGAAAATGTTATTTATTTCATAAATGGAATAAAAAGTATGCACATTCTATGTCATATCGACTTTCTATAGTTTGCGCATGCGCAAACTATGCAGATGCTACGTAATAACGAATTTCTATAGTTTGTGCATGCATCCGGAAATAGGAAAAGCTTATTTCGCCCCTTTTTTAAATTCACAGCTTCTAGAAGGTTTAGATGAATTCTTAAAAAACACGAGTTTTTAGAAAATGTGAATTATTTCATAAATGGAATCAATAAAGTTTACATATTCTACGTCATAACGACTTTCTATACTTTGCGCATGTGTCCGGAAATAAGAAAATCTTACATCCGCAAGTTTTTTAAAACCACAGCTTCTAGAAGGTTTACATGATTTCTTAAAAAACACGTGTTTTTAGAAAATCTGATTTATTTCATAAATGGAATCAACAAAGTATGGACATTCTATGTAATAACGACTTTCTAAAGTTTGCGCATGCGTCCGGAAATATGAAAAGCTTACTTCCACCAGTTTTTTAAAATGACAGCTTCTAGAAGGTTTACATGATTTGTTAAAAAACACGAATTTTTAGAAAATGTGATTTATTTCATAAATGGGATCAACAAATTATGCACATTCTATGTCATAACAACTTTCTATAGTTTGTGCATGCACAAACTATGCACATTCTACGTAATAACAACTTTTTGTAGTTTGCGCATGCGTCCGGAAATAAGAAAAGCTTACTTCCCCCATTTTTTTTTAAATTCACAGCTTCTAGAAGGTTTAGATGAATTCTTAAAAAAAACGAGTTTTTAGAAAATGTGATTTATTTCATAAATGGAATCAACAAAGTATGCACATTCTATGTCATAACAACTTTCTATAGTTTGTGCATGCGTCCGGAAATAAGAAAAGCTTAATTCCACCCGTTTTTTAAAATCGCAGCTTTTAGAAGGTTTACATGATTTCTTAAAAAACACGAGTTTTTAGAAAATGTGATTTATTTCATAAATGGAATCAACAAACTAAGCACATTCTACGTAATAACAACTTTCTATAGTTTGCGCATGCGTCCGGAAATAAGAAAAGCTTACTTCTGCCAGTTTTTTAAAATCACAGCTTCTAGAAGGTTTATACGATTTCTTAAAAAACATGAGTTTTTAGAAAATGTAATTTATTTCATAAATGGAATCAACAAAGTATGCACATTCTATGTAATAACGACTTTCTAAAGTTTGCGCATGCGTCCGGAAATAAGAAAAGCTTACTTCCGCCAGTTTTTTAAAATCACAGCTTCTAGAAGGTTTACATGATGTCTTAAAAAACACAAGTTTTTAGGAAATGTGATTTATTTCATAAATGGAATCAACAAAGTATGCACATTCTATGTCATAACGATTTTCTATAGTTTGCGCATGCGCAAACTATGCAAATTCTACGTAATAACAACTTTCTATAGTATGCACATGCGTCCGGAAATAAGAAAAGCTTACTTCCCCCCTTTTTTTAAATTCACAGCTTCTAGAAGGTTTAGATGAATTCTTAAAAAACACGAGTTTTTAGAAAATGTGATTTATTTCATAAATGGAATCAAAAAAGTATGCACATTCTACGTCATAACAACTTTCTATAGTTTGCGCATGCGTCCGGAAATAAGAAAAGCTTAATTCCCCCCCGTTTTTTAAAATCACAGCTTCTAGAAGGTTTACATGATTTCTTAAAAAACTTGAGTTTTTAGAAAATGTGATTTATTTCATAAATGGAATAAAAAAAGTATGCACATTGTATGTCATAACGACTTTCTATAGATTGCGCATGCGCAAACTATGCACATTCTACGTCATAACGACTTTCTATAGTTTGCGCATGCGTCCGGAAAAAAGAAAAGCTTACTTCCCCCCTTTTTTTAAATTCACAGCTTCTAGAAGATTTAGATGAATTCTTGAAAAACACGTGTTTTTAGAAAATGTGATTTATTGCATAAATGGAATCAACAAAATATGCACATTCTACGTAATAACGACTTTCTATAGTTTGCACATGCGTCCGGAAAATAGAAAAGCTTCCTTCGACCAGTTTTTTAAAACCACAGCTTCTAGAAGGTTTACATGATTTCTTAAAAAATGCGAATTTTTAGAAAATGTGATTTATTTCATAAATGGAATCAACACAGTATGCACATTCTATGTAATAACGAATTTCGAAGGTTTCCGCATGCATCCAGAAATATGAAAAGCTTACATCCGCCAGTTTTTTAAAATCACAGCTTCTAGAAGGTTTACATGATTTCTTAAAAAACACGAGTTTTTAGAAAATGTGATTTATTTCATAAATGGAATCAACAAAGTATGCACATTCTACGTCATAAAAACTTTCTATAGTTTGCGCATCTGTCCGGAAATAAGAAAAGCTTAATTTCCCCCGTTTTTTAAAATTACAGCTTCTAGAAGGTTTACATGATGTCTTAAAAAACACGAGTTTTTAGGAAATGTGATTTATTTCATAGATGGAATCAACAAAGTATGCACATTCTATGTCATAACGACTTTCTATAGTTTGCGCATGCACAAACTATGCACATTCTACATAATAACAACTTTCTATAGTTTGCGCATGCGTCCGGAAATAAGAAAAGCTTACTTTCCCCCCTTTTTTTAAATTCACAGCTTCTAGAAGGTTTAGATGAATTCTTAAAAAACACGAGTTTTTAGAAAATGTGATTTATTTCATAAATGGAATCAACAAACTATGCACATTCTACGTAATAACCACTTTCTATAGTTTGCGCATGCGTCCGGAAATAAGAAAAGCTTCCTTCCGCCAGTTTTTTAAAACCACAGCTTCTAGAAGGTTTACATGATTTTTTAAAAAACACGAGTTTTTAGAAAATGTGATTTATTTCATAAATGGAATCAACAAAGTATGCACATTCAATGTAATAACGACTTTCGAAAGTTTGCGCATGCGTCCGGAAATATGAAAAGCTTACTTCTGCCAGTTTTTTAAAATCACAGCTTCTAGAAGGTTTACATGATTTCTTAAAAAGCACGAGTTTTTAGAAAATGTGATTTATTTCATATATGGAATCAAAAAGTATGCAAATTCTATGTCATATCGACTTTCTATAGTTTGCGCATGCGCAAACTATGCACATTCTACGTAATAACGACTTTCTATAGTTTGCGCATGCATCCAGAAATAAGAAAAGCTTATTTCCCCCCTTTTTTTAAATTCACGGCTTCTAGAAGGTTTAGATGAATTCTTAAGAAACACGAGTTTTTAGAAAATGTGATTTATTTCATAAATGGAATCAACAAACTATGCACATTCTATGTAATAACGACTTTCTATAGTTTGCGCATGCGTCCGGAAATAAGAAAAGCTTCCTTCGGCCAGTTTTTTAAAACCATAGCTTCTAGAAGGTTTGCATGATTTCTTGAAAAACACGGGTTTTTAGAAAATGTGATCTATTTCATAAGTGGTCTCAACAAAGTATGCACATTCTATGTAATAACGACTTTCGAAAGTTTGCGCATGCGTCCGGAAATATGAAAAGCTTACTTCCGCCAATTTTTAAAAATCACAGCTTCTAGAAGGTTTACATGATTTCTTAAAAAACATGAGTTTTTAGGAAATGTGATTCATTTCATAAATGGAATCAATAAAGTATACACATTCTATGTCATAACGAATTTCTATAGTTTGCGAATGCACAAACTATGCACATACTACATAATAACAACTTTCTATAGTTTGCACATGCGTCCGGAAATAAGAAAAGCTTAATTCCCCCCGTTTTTTAAAATCACAACTTCTAGAAGGTTTACATGATTTCTTAAAAAACACGAGTTTTTAGAAAATGTGATTTATTTCATAAATGGAATCAACAAAGTATGCACATTCTATGTCATAACGACTTTCTATAGTTTGCACATGCGCAAACTCTGCACATTCTACGTGATAATGAGTTTCTATAGTTTGCGCATGCGTCCGTAAATAAGAAAAGCTTGCTTCCCCCCTTTTTTTAAATTCACAGCTTCTAGAAGTTTTAGAAGAATTCTTAAAAAACACGAAGTTTTAGAAAATGTGATTTATTTCATAAATGGAATCAACAAACTATGCACATTCTACGTAATAACGACTTTCTATAGTTTGCGCATGCGTCCGGAAATAAGAAAAGCTTCCTTCCGCCAGTTTTTTAAAACCACAGCTTCAAGAAGGTTTACATGATTTCTTAAAAAACATGAGTTTTTAGAAAATGTGATTTATTTCATAAATGGAATCAACAAAGTATGCACATTCAATGTAATAACGACTTTCGAAAGTTTGCGCATGCGTCCGGAAATATGAAAAGCTTACTTCCGCCAGTTTTTTAAAATCACAGCTTCTAGAAGGTTTACATGATTTCTTAAAAAACACGAGTTATTAGAAAATGTGATTTATTTCATAAATGGAATCAATAAAGTATGCACATTCTACGTAATAACAACTTTTTATAGTTTGCGCATGTGTCCGGAAATAAGAAAAGCTTACTTACCCCATTTTTTTAAATTCACAGCTTCTAGAAGGTTTAGATGAATTCTTAAAAAACACGAATTTTTAGAAAATGTGATTTATTTCATAAATGGAAACAACAAAGTATGCACATTCTACGTCATAACAAATTTCTATAGTTTGCGCATGCGTCCGGAAATAAGAAAAGCTTAATTCCCCCCGTTTTTTAAAATCACAGCTTTTAGAAGGTTTACATGATTTCTTAAAAAACATGAGTTTTTAGAAAATGTTATTTATTTCATAGATGGAATCAACAAACTAAGCACATTCTACGTAATAACAGCTTTCTATAGTTTGCGCATGCGTCCGGAAATAAGAAAAGCTTCCTTCTGCCAATTTTTTGAAACCACGGCTTCTAGAAGGTTTACATGATTTCTTAAAAAACACAAGTTTTTAGAAAATGTGATTTATTTCATAAATGGAATCAACAAAGTATGCACATTCTACGTAGTAACGACTTTCTATAGTTTGAGCATGCGTCCAGAAATAAGAAAAGCTTACTTCCGCTAGTTTTTTAAAACCACAGCTTCTAGAAGGTTTACATGATTTATTAAAACAGACGAGTTTTTAGAAAATATGATTTATTTCATAAATGGAATCAACAAAGTATGCACATTCTATGTAATAACGACTTTCCAAAGTTTGTGCATGCGTCCGGAAATAAGAAAAGCTTACTTCCGCCTGTTTCTTAAAATCACAGCTTCTAGAAGGTTTACATGATTTCTTAAAAAACACAAGTTTTTAGAAAATGTGATTTATTTCATAAATGGAATCAACAAAGTATGCACATTCTATGTCATAACGACTTTCTATAGTTTGCGCATGTGCAAACTATGCACATTCTATGTAATAACGAATTTCTATAGTCTGTGCATGCGTCCGGAAATATGAAAATCTTACTTCCACCCTTTTTTTAAATTCACAGCTTCTAGAAGGTTTAGATGAATTCTTAAAAAACACGAGTTTTTAGAAAATGTGATTTGTTTCATAAATAGAATCAACAAAGTTTGCACATTCTACATCATAACGACTTTCTATAGTTTGCGCATGCGTCTGGAAATAAGAGAAGCTTAATTCCCCCCGTTTTTTAAAATCACAGCTTCTAGAAGGTTTACATGATTTCTTAAAAAACATGAGTTTTTAGAAAATGTGATTTATTTCATAAATGAAATCAACAAACTATGCACATTCTATGTAATAACGACTTTCTATAGTTTGCGCATGCGTCCGGAAATAAGAAAAGCTTCCTTCCGACAGTTTTTTAAAACCACAGCTTTTAGAAGGTTTACATGATTTCTTAAAAAACACGAGTTTTTAGAAAATGTGATATATTTCATAAATGGAATCAATAAAGTATGCACATTCTACGTCATAACGATTTTCTATAGTTTGCGCATGTGTCCGGAAATAAGAAAAGCTTACATCCGCCATTTTTTTAAAACCACAGCTTCTAGAAGGTTTACGTGATTCCTTAAAAAACACGAGTTTTCAAAAAATGTGATTTATTGCATAAATGGAATCAACAAAGTATGCACATTCTATGTAATAACGACTTTCTAAAGTTTGCGCATGCGTCCGAAAATATGAAAAGCTTACTTCCGCCAGTTTTTTAAAATCATAGCTTCTAGAAGGTTTACATGATTTCTTAAAAAACACGAGCTTTTAGAAAATGTGATTTATTGCATAAATGGAATCAACAAAGTATGCACATTCTATGTAATAGCGACTTTCTAAAGTTTGCGCATGCGTCAAAAAATAACAAAAGCTTACCTCCGCCAGTTTTTTAAAATCACAGCTTCTAGAAGGTTTACATGATTTCTTAAAAAGCACGAGGTTTTAGAAAATGTGATTTATTTCATAAATGGAATAAAAAAGTATGCACATTCTATGTCATATCGACTTTATATAGTTTGCGCATGCGCAAACTATGCACATTCTACGTAATAACGAATTTCTATAGTTTGCGCATGCATCCGGAAATAAGAAAAGCTTATTTCCCCCCTTTTTTTAAATTCACAGCTTCTAGAAAGTTTAGATGAATTCTTAAAAAACACAAGTTTTTAGAAAATGTGATTTATTTCATAAATGGAATCAACAAAGTATGCACATTCTACGTCATAACAACTTTCTATAGTTTTCCCATGCGTCCAGAAATAAGAAAAGCTTAATTCCCCCCGTTTTTTAAAATCACAGCTTCTAGAAGGTTTACATGATTTCTTTAAAAACTTGAGTTTTTAGAAAATGTGATTTATTTCATAAATGGAATTAAAAAAGTATGCACATTCTATGTCATAACGACTTTCTATAGTTTGCGCATGCACAAACTATGCACATTCTACGTCATAACGACTTTCTATAGTTTGCGCATGCGTCCGGAAATAAGAAAATCCTACTTCCCCCCTTTTTTTAAATACACAGCTTCTAGAAGGTTTAGATGAATTCTTAAAAAACACGAGTTTTTAGAAAATGTGATTTATTAAATAAATGGAATCAGCAAAATATGCAGATTCTACGTAATAACGACTTTCTATAGTTTGCGCATGCGTCCGGAAATAAGAAAAGCTTCCTTCGGCCAGTTTTTCAAAACCACAGCTTCTAGAAGGTTTACATGATTTCTTAAAAAACGCGAATTTTTCGAAAATGTGATTTATTTCATAAATGGAATCAACTTTGTATGCACATTCTATGTAATAACGACTTTCAAAAGTTTCCGCATGCGTCCGGAAATATGAAAAGCATACTTCCACCAGTTTATTAAAATCTTAGCTTCTAGAAGGTTTACATGATTTCTTAAAAAACACGAGTTTTTAGAAAATGTGATTTATTTCATCAATAGAATCAACAAAGTACGCACATTCTATGTCATAAAAACTTTCTATAGTTTGCGCATCTGTCCGGAAATAAGAAAAGCTTAATTTCCCCCGTTTTTTAAAATCAGAGCTTCTAGAAGGTTTACATGATGTCTTAAAAAACACGAGTTTTTAGGAAATGTGATTTATTGCATAAATGGAATCAACAAAGTATGCACATTCTATGTCATAACAACTTTCTATAGTTTGCGCATGCACAAACTATGCACATTCTACGTAATAACAACTTTCTATAGTTTGCATATGCGTCCGGAAATAAGAAAAGCTTAATTCCCCCCGTTTTTTAAAATCACAACTTCTAGAAGGTTTACATGATTTCTTAAAAAACACGAGTTTTTAGAAAATGTGATTTATTTCATAAATGGAATAAAAAAAGTATGCACATTCTATGTCATAACGACTTTCTATAGTTTGCACATGCGCAAACAATGGACATTCTACGTGATAACGAGTTTCTATAGTTTGCGCATGCGTCCGGAAATAAGAAAAGCTTACTTCCGCTAGTTTTTTAAAATCACAGCTTCTAGAAGGTTTACATGATTTCTTAAAACAGACGAGTTTTTAGAAAATGTGATTTATTTCATAAATGGAATCAACAAAGTATGCACATTCTATGTAATAACGACTTTCTAAAGTTTGTGCATGCTTCCGGAAATAAGAAAAGCTTACTTCTGCCAGTTATTTAAAATCACAGCTTCTAGAAGGTTTACATGATTTCTTAAAAAACACAAGTTTTTAGAAAATGTGATTTATTTCATAAATGGAATCAACAAAGTATGCACATTCTATGTCATAACGACTTTCTATTGTTTGCGCATACGCAAACTATGCACATTCTACGTAATAACGACTTTCTATAGTCTGCGCATGCGTTCGGAAATAAGAAAATGTTACTTCCCCGCTTTTTTTAAATTCACAGCTTCTAGAAGTTTTAGATGAATTCTTAAAAAACACGAGTTTTTATAAAATGTGATTTATTTCATAAATAGAATCAACAAAGTTTGCACATTCTACATCATAACGACTTTCTATAGTTTGCGCATGTGTCCGGAAATAAGAGAAGCTTAATTCCCCCCGTTTTTTAAAATCACAGCTTCTAGAAGGTTTACATGATTTCTTAAAAAACACGAGTTTTTAGAAAATGTGCTTTATTTCTTAAATGGAATCAACAAACTATGCACATTCTACGTAATAACGACTTTCTATAGTTTGCGCATGCGTCCGGAAGTAAGAAAAGCTTCCTTCCGAAAGTTTTTTAAAACCACAGCTTCTAGAAGGTTTACATGATTTCTTAAAAAACACAAGTTTTCAGAAAATGTGATTTACTGCATAAATGGAATCAACAAAGTATGCACATTCTATGTAATAACGACTTTCTAAAGTTTGTGCATGCGTCCGAAAATATGAAAAGCTTACTTCCGCCAGTTTTTTAAAATCACAGCTTCTAGAAGGTTTACATGATTTCTTAAAAAACACGAGTTTTTAGAAAATGTGATTTATTTCATAAATGGAATCAACAAAGTATGCACATTCTATGTCATAACGACTTTCTATAGTTTGCACATGCGCAAACTATGCACATTCTACGTAATAATGACTTTCTACAGTTTGTGCATGCGTCCGAAAATAAGAAAAGCTTACTTCCGCCAGTTTTTTAAAATCACAGCTTCTAGAAGGTTTACATGATTTCTTAAAAAACACAAGCTTTTAGAAAATATGATTTATTTTATAAATGGAATCAACAAAGTATGCACATTCTATGTAATAACGACTTTCTAAAGTTTGCGCATGCGTCCGGAAATAAGAAAAGCTTACTTCCGCCAGTTTTTTAAAATCACAGCTTCTAGAAGGTTTTCATGAATTCTTAAAAAGCACGAGTTTTTAGAAAATGTGATTTATTTCATATATGGAATCAAAAAGTATGCAAATTCTATGTCATATTGACTTTCTATAGTTTGCGCATGCGCAAACTATGCACATTCTACGTAATAACGACTTTCTATAGTTTCCGCATGCATCCGGAAATAAGAAAAGCTTATTTCCCCCCTTTTTTTAAATTCACGGCTTCTAGAAGGTTTAGATGAATTCTTAAAAAACACGAGTTTTTAGAAAATGTGATTTATTTCATAAATGGAATCAACAAACTATGCACATTCTATGTAATAACGACTTTCTATAGTTTGCGCATGCGTCCGGAAATAAGAAAAGCTTCCTTCGGCCAGTTTTTTAAAACCACTGGTTCTAGAAGGTTTACATGAGTTCTTAAAAAACGCGAGTTTTTAGAAAATGTGATTTATTTCATAAATGGACTCAACAAAGTATGCACATTCTATGTAATAACGACTTTCGAAAGTTTGCGCATGCGTCCGGAAATATGAAAAGCTTACTTCCGCCAGTTTTTCAAAATCAGAGCTTCTAGAAGGTTTACATTATTTCTTAAAAAACACGAGTTTTTAGAAAATGTGATTTATTTCATAAATGGAATCAGCAAAGTATGCACATTCTACGTCATAACAACTTTCTATAGTTTGCGCATCCGTCCGGAAATAAGAAAAGCTTAATTCCCCCCGTTTTTTAAAATCACAGCTTCTAGAAGGTTTACATGATGTCTTAAAAAACATGAGTTTTAAGGAAATGTGATTTATTTAATAAATGGAATCAACAAAGTATGCACATTCTATGTTATAACGACTTTCTATAGTTTGTGCATGCGCAAACTATGCAAATTCTACGTAATAACAACTTTCTATAGTTTGCACATGCGTCCGGAAATAAGAAAAGCTTACTTCCCCCCTTTTTTTAAATTCACAGCTTCTAGAAGGTTTAGATGAATTCTTAAAAAACATGAGTTTTTAGACAATGTGATTTATTGCATAAATGGAATCAACAAAATATGCACATTCTACGTAATAACAACTTTCTATAGTTTGCGCATGCGTCCGGAAATAAGAAAGGCTTCCTTCGGCCAGTTTTTTAAAACCACAGCTTCTAGAAGGTTTACATGATTTCTTAAAAAACACGAGTTTTCAAAAAATGTGATTTATTACATAAATGGAATCAACAAAGTATGCACATTCTATGACATAAAAACTTTCTATAGTTTGCGCATTTGTCCGAAAATAAGAAAAGCTTAATTTCCCCCGTTTTTTAAAATCAGAGCTTCTAGAAGGTTTACATGATGTCTTAAAAAACACGAGTTTTTAGGAAATGTGATTTATTTCATAAATGGAATCAACAAAGTATGCAGATTCTATGTCATAACGACTTTCTATAGTTTGCGCATGCACAAACTATGCACATTCTACGTAATAACAACTTTCTATAGTTTGCACATGCGTCCGAAATAAGAAAAGCTTAATTCCCCCCGTTTTTTAAAATCACAACTTCTAGAAGGTTTACATGATTTCTTAAAAAACACGAGTTTTTAGAAAATGTGATTTATTTCATAAATGGAATCAACAAAGTATGCACATTCTATGTCATAACGACTTTCTATAGTTTGCACATGCGCAAACTATGCACATTCTACGTGATAACGAGTTTCTATAGTTTGCGCATGCGTCTGGAAATAAGAAAAGCTTACTTCCCCCCTTTTTTTCAATTCACAGCTTCTAGAAGGTTTAGATGAATTCTTGAAAAACACGAGTTTTTAGAAAATGTAATTTATTTCATAAATGGAATCAACAAACTATGCACATTCTACGTAATAACGACTTTCTATAGTTTGCGCATGCGTCCGGAACTAGGAAAAGCTTCCTTCCGCCAGTTTTTTAAAACCACGGCTTCTAGAAGGTTTATATGATTTCTTAAAAAACACGAGTTTTTAGAAAATGTGATTTATTTCATAAATGAAATCAACAAAGTATGCACATTCAATGTAATAACGACTTTCGAAAGTTTGCGCATGCGTCCGGAAATATGAAAAGCTTACTTCCGCCAGTTTTTTAAAATCACAGCTTCTAGAAGGTTTACATGATTTCTTAAAAAACACGAGTTCTTAGACAATGTGATTTATTTCATAAATGGAATCAATAAAGTATGCACATTCTACGTAGTAACGACTTTCTATTGTTTGCGCATGTGTCCGGAAATAAGAAAATCTTACATCCGCCAGTTTTTTAAAACCACAGCTTCTAGAAGGTTTACATGATTTCTTAAAAAACACGAGTTTTTAGAAAATGTGATTTATTTCATAAATGGAATCAACAAAGTATGCACATTCTATGTAATAACGACTTTCTAAAGTTTGCGCATGCGTCCGGAAATATGAAAAGCTTACCTACACCAGTTTTTTAAAATGACAGCTTCTAGAAGGTTTACATGATTTCTTAAAAAACACGAGTTTTTAGAAAATGTGATTTATTTCATAAATGGAATCAACAAAGTATGCACATTCTATGTCATAATGACTTTCTATAGTTTGCGCATGCGCAAACTATGCACATTCTATGTAATAACAACTTTTTATAGTTTGCGCATGCGTCCGGAAATAAGAAAAGCTTACTTCCCCCCTTTTTTTAAATTCACAGCTTCTAGAAGGTTTAGATGAATTCTTAGAAAACACGAGTTTTTAGAAAATGTGATTTATTTCATAAATGGAATCAACAAACTATGCACATTCTAGGTCATAACAACTTTCTAAAGTTTGCGCATGCGTCCGGAAATAAGAAAAGCTTAATTCCCCCCGTTTTTTAAAACCACAGCTTGTAGAAGGTTTACATGATTTCTTAAAAAACACGAGTTTTTAGAAAATGTGATTTATTTCATAAATGGAATCAACAAAGTATGCACATTCTACGTAGTAACGACTTTCTATAGTTTGCGCATGCGTCCGGAAATAAGAAAAGCTTACTTCCGCTAGTTTTTTAAAATCACAGCTTCTAGAAGGTTTACATGATTTCTTAAAACAGACGAGTTTTTAGAAAATGTGATTTATTTCATAAATGGAATCAACAAAGTATGCACATTCTATGTAATAACAACTTTCTAAAGTTTGTGCATGCGTCCGGAAATAAGAAAAGCTTACTTCCGCCTGTTTTTTAAAATCACAGCGTTTACAAGGTTTACATGATTTCTTAAAAAACACAAGTTTTTAGAAAATGTGATTTATTTCATAAATGGAATCAACAAAGTATGCACATTCTATGTCATAACGACTTTCTATAGTTTGCACATGCGCAAACTATGCACATTCTACGTAATAACGACTTTCTATAGTCTGCGCATGCGTCCGGAAATAAGAAAATCTTACTTCCCCCCTTTTTTTAAATTCACAACTTCTAGAAGGTTTAGATGAATTCTTAAAAAACACGAGTTTTTAGAAAATGTCATTTATTTCATAAATAGAATCAACAAAGTTTGCACATTCTACATCATAACGACTTTCTATAGTTTGCGCATGCGTCTGGAAATAAGAGAAGCTTAATTCCCCCCGTTTTTTAAAATCACAGCTTCTAGAAGGTTTAAATGATTTCTTAAAAAACATGAGTTTTTAGAAAATGTGATTTATTTCATAAATGAAATCAACAAACTATTCACATTCTACGTAATAACGACTTTCTATAGATTGCTCATGCGTCCCGAAATAAGAAAAGCTTCCTTCCGACAGTTTTTTAAAACCACAGCTTCTAGAAGGTTTACATGATTTCTTAAAAAAGACGAGTTTTTAGAAAATATGATATATTTCATAAATGGAATCAATAAAGTATGCACATTCTACGTCATAACGACTTTCTATAGTTTGCGCATGTGTCCGGAAATAAGAAAAGCTTACATCTGCCAGTTTTTTAAAACCACAGCTTCTAGAAGGTTTACGTGACTCCTTAAAAAACACGAGTTTTCAAAAAATGTGATTTATTGCATAAATGGAATCAACAAAGTATGCACATTCTATGTAATAACGACTTTCTAAAGTTTGCGCATGCGTCCGAAAATATGAAAAGCTTACTTCCGCCAGTTTTTTAAAATCACAGCTTCTAGAAGGTTTACATGAATTCTTAAAAAGCACGAGGTTTTAGAATATGTGATTTATTTCATAAATGGAATAAAAAAGTATGCACATTCTATGTCATATCGACTTTCTATAGTTTGCGCATGCGCAAACTATGCACATTCTACGTAATAACGAATTTCTATAGTTTGCGCATGGATCCGGAAATAAGAAAAGCTTATTTCCCCCCTTTTTTTAAATTCACAGCTTCTAGAACGTTTAGATGAATTCTTAAAAAACACGAGTTTTTAGAAAATGTGATTTATTTCATAAATGGAATCAACAAAGTATGCACATTCTACGTCATAACAACTTTCTATAGTTTGCCCATGCGTCCGGAAATAAGAAAAGCTTACTTCCGCCAGTTTTTTAAAATCACAGCTTCTAGAAGGTTTACATGATTTCTTAAAAAACTTGAGTTTTTAGAAAATGTGATTTATTTCATAAATGGAATTAAAAAAGTATGCACATTCTATGTCATAACGAATTTCTATAGTTTGCGCATGCACAAACTATGCACATTCTACGTCATAACGACTTTCTATAGTTTGCGCATGCGTCCGGAAATAAGAAAAGCTTACTTCCCCCCTTTTTTTAAATTCATAGCTTCTAGAAGGTTTAGATGAATTCTTAAAAAACACGAGTTTTTAGAAAATGTGATTTATTAAATAAATGGAATCAGCAAAATATGCACATTCTACGTAATAACGACTTTCTATAGTTTGCGCATGCGTCCGGAAATAAGAAAAGCTTCCTTCGGCCAGTTTTTCAAAACCACAGCTTCTAGAAGGTTTACATGATTTCTTAAAAAACGCAAATTTTTGGAAAATTTGATTTATTTTATAAATGGAATCAACAAAGTATGCACATTCTATGTAACAACGACTTTCGAAAGTTTCCGCATGCGTCCGGAAATATGAAAAGCTTACTTCCGCCAGTTTTTTAAAATCACAGCTTCTAGAAGGTTTACATGATTTCTTAAAAAACACGAGTTTTTAGAAAATGTGATTTATTTCATCAATGGAATCAACAAAGTATGCACATTCTATGTCATAAAAACTTTCTATAGTTTGCGCATCTGTCTGGAAACAAGAAAAGCTTAATTTCCCCCGTTTTTTAAAATCAGAGCTTCTAGAAGGTTTACATGATGTCTTAAAAAACACGAGTTTTTAGGAAATGTGATTTATTTCATAAATGGAATCAACAAAGTATGCACATTCTATGTCATAACGACTTTCTATAGTTTGCGCATGCACAAACTATGCACATTCTACGTAATAACAACTTTCTATAGTTTGCATATGCGTCCGGAAATAAGAAAAGCTTAATTCCCCTCGTTTTTTAAAATCACAACTTCTAGAAGGTTTACATGATTTCTTAAAAAACACGAGTTTTTAGAAAATGTGATTTATTTCATAAATGGAATCAACAAAGTATGCACATTCTATGTCATAACGACTTTCTATAGTTTGCACATGCGCAAACAATGCACATTCTACGTGATAACGAGTTTCTATAGTTTGCGCATGCGTCCGGAAATAAGAAAAGCTTACTCCCGCTAGTTTTTTAAAATCACAGCTTCTAGAAGGTTTACATGATTTCTTAAAACAGACGAGTTTTTAGAAAATGTGATTTATTTCATAAATGGAATCAACAAAGTATGCACATTCTATGTAATAACGACTTTCTAAAGTTTGTGCATGCGTCCGAAAATATGAAAAGCTTACTTCCGCCAGTTTTTTAAAATCACAGCTTCTAGAAGGTTCACATGATTTCTTAAAAAACACAAGTTTTTAGAAAATGTGATTTATTTCATAAATGGAATCAACAAAGTATGCACATTCTATGTCATAACGACTTTCTATAGTTTTTGCATACGCAAACTATGCACATTCTACGTAATAACGACTTTCTATAGTCTGCACATGTGTTCGGAAATAAGAAAATCTTACTTCCTCGCTTTTTTTAAATTCACAGCTTCTAGAAGATTTAGATGAGTTCTTAAAAAACACGAGTTTTTAGAAAATGTGATTTATTTCATAAATAGAATCAACAAAGTTTGCACATTCTACATCATAACGACTTTCTATAGTTTGCGCATGCGTCTGGAAATAAGAGAAGCTTAATTCCCCCCGTTTTTTAAAATCACAGCTTCTAGAAGGTTTACAAGATTTCTTAAAAAACACGAGTTTTTAGAAAATGTGCTTTATCTATTAAATGGAATCAACAAACTATGCACATTCTACGTAAGAAAAGCTTCCTTCCAACAGTTTTTCAAAACCACAGCTTGTAGAAGGTTTACATGATTTCTTAAAAAACACGAGTTTTTAGAAAATGTGATTTATTTCATAAATGGTATCAATAAAGTATGCACATTCTACGTAATAACGACTTTCTATTGTTTGCGCATGTGTCCTGAAAAAAGAAAAGCTTACATCCGCCAGTTTTTTAAAACCACAGCTTCTAGAAGGTTTACATGATTTCTTAAAAAACACGAATTTTCAGAAAATATGATTTATTGCATAAATGGAATCAACAAATTATGCACATTCTATGTAATAACGACTTTCTAAATTTTGCGCATGCGTCCGAAAATATGAAAATCTTACTTCCGCTAGTTTTTTAAAATCACAGCTTCTAGAAGGTTTACATGATTTCTTAAAAAACACGAGTTTTTAGAAAATGTGATTTATTTCATAAATGTAATCAATACAGTATGCACATTCTACATAATAATGACTTTCTACAGTTTGCGCATGCGTCCGGAAATAAGAAAATCTTACTTCCGCCAGTCTTTTAAAATCACAGCTTCTAGAAGGTTTACATGATTTCTTAAAAAACACAAGCTTTTAGAAAATGTGATTTATTTCATAAATGGAATCAACAAAGTATACACATTCTATGTAATAACGACTTTCTAAATTTTGCGCATGCGTCTGGAAATAAGAAAAGCTTACTTCCGCCAGTTTTTTAAAATCACACCCTCTAGAAGGTTTACATGATTTCTTAAAAAACACGAGTTTTTAGAAAATGTGATTTATTTCATAAATGGAATCAACAAAGTATGCACATTCTATGTAATAACGACTTTCTAAAGTTTGTGCATGCGTCCAGAAATAACAAAAGCTTACTTCCGCCAGTTTTTTAAAATCACAGCTTCTAGAAGGTTTACATGATTTCTTAAAAAGCACGAGTTTTTAGAAAATGTGATTTATTTCATAAATGGAATCAAAAAGTATGCACATTATATGTCATATCGACTTTCTATAGTTTGCGCATGCGCAAACTATGCACATTCTATGTAATGACGAATTTCTATAGTTTGCGCATTCATCCGGAAATAAGAAAAGCTTATTTCCCCCCTTTTTTAAATTCACAGCTTCTAGAAGGTTTAGATGAATTCTTAAAAAACACGAGTTTTTAGAAAATGTGATTTATTTCATCGATGGAATCAATAAAGTTTGCACATTCTATGTCATAACCACTTTCTATAGTTTGCGCATGTGTCTGGAAATAAGAAAATCTTACATACGCCAGTTTTTTAAAACCATAGCTTCTAGAAGGTTTACATGATTTCTTAAAATACACGAGTTTTTAGAAAATGTGATTTATTTCATAAATGGAATCAACAAAGTATGCACATTTTATGTAATAACGACTTTCTAAAGTTTGCGCATGCATCCGGAAATATGAAAAGCTTACTTCCACCAGTTTTTTAAAATGACAGCTTCTAGAAGGTTTACATGATTTCTTAAAAAACACGAGTTTTTAGAAAATGTGATTTATTTCATAAATGGAATCAACAAAGTATGCACATTATATGTCATAACGACTTTCTATAGTTTTCGCATGCGCAAACTATGCACATTCTACGTAATAACAACTTTTTATAGTTTGCGCATGCGTCCGGAAATAAGAAAAGCTTACTTCCCCCCTTTTTTTAAATTCACAGCTTCTAGAAGGTTTAGATGAATTCTTAAAAGACAAGAGTTGTTAGAAAATGTGATTTATTTCATAAATGGAATCAACAAAGTATGCACATTCTACGTCATAACGAATTTCTATAGTTTGCGCATGCATCCGGAAATAAGAAAAGCTTATTTCCCCCCTTTTTTTAAATTCACAGCTTCTAGAAGGTTTAGATGAATTCTTAAAAATCACGAGTTTTTAGAAAATGTGATTTATTTCATAAATGGAATCAATAAAGTTTGCACATTCTACGTAATAACAACTTTGTATAGTTTGCGCATGCGTCCGGAAATAAGAAAAGCTTACTTCCCCCCTTTTTTTAAATTCACAGCTTCTAGAAGGTTTAGATGAATTCTTAAAAAACACGAGTGTTTAGAAAATGTGATTTATTTCATAAATGGAATCAACAAAGTATGCACATTCTACGTCATAACAACTTTCTATAGTTTGCGCATGCGTCCGGAAATAAGAAAAGCTTACTTCTGCCAGTTTTTTAAAATCACAGCTTCTAGAAGGTTTACACGATTTCTTAAAAAACGCGAGTTTTTAGAAAATGTGATTTATTTCATAAATGGAATCAACAAAGTATGCACATTCTATGTCATAACAACTTTCTATAGTTTGCGCATGCGCAAACTATGAACATTCTACGTAATAACGACTTTCTATAGTTTGCACATGCGTCCAAAAATAAGAAAATCTTACTTCCCCCCTTTTTTTAAATTCACAGCTTCTAGAAGGTTTAGATGAATTCTTAAAAAACACAAGTTTTTAGAAAATGTGATTTATTTCATAAATAGAATCAGCAAAGTTTGCACATTCTACATCATAACGACTTTCTATAGTTTGCGCATGCGTCCGGAAATAAGAGAAGCTTAGTTCCCCCCGTTTTTTAAAATCACAGCTTCTAGAAGGTTTACATGACTTCTTAAAAAACACGAGTTTTTAGAAAATGTGATTTATTTCATAAATGAAATCAACAAACTATGCACATTCTACGTAATGACGACTTTCTATAGTTTGCGCATGCGTCCGAAAATAAGAAAAGCTTCCTTCCGACAGTTTTTTAAAACCACAGCTTCTAGAAGGTTTACATGATTTCTTAAAAAACACGAGTTTTTAGAAAATGTGATATATTTCATAAATGGAATCAATAAAGTATGCACATTCTACGTCATAACGACTTTCTATAGTTTGCGCATGTGTCCGGAAATAAGAAAAGATTACATCCGCCAGTTTTTAAAACCACAGCTTCTAGAAGGTTTACATGATTCCTTAGAAAACACGAGTTTTCAGAAAATGTGATTTATTGCATAAATGGAATCAACAAAGTATGCACATTCTACGTAATAACGACTTTCTAAAGTTTGCGCATGCGTCCGAAAATATGAAAAGCTTACTTCCGCCAGTTTTGTAAAATCACAGCTTCTAGAAGGTTTACATGATTTCTTAAAAAACACGAGTTTTTAGAAATTGTGATTTATTGCATAAATGGAATCAACAAAGTATGCACATTCTATGTAATAACGACTTTCTAAAGTTTGTGCATGCGTCCGGAAATAACAAAAGGTTACTTCCGCCAGTTTTTTAAAATCACAGCTACTAGATGGTTTACATGATTTCTTAGAAAGCAAGAGTTTTTAGAAAATGTGATTTATTTCATAAATGGAATCAAAAAGTATGCACATTCTATATCATATCGACTTTCTATAGTTTGCGCATGCGCAAACTATGCACATTCTAAGTAATAACGAATTTCTATAGTTTGCGCATGCATCCGGAAATAAGAAAAGCTTATTTCCGCCCTTTTTTTAAATTCACAGCTTCTAGAAGGTTTAGATGAATTCTTAAAAAACACGAGTTTTTAGAAAATGTGATTTATTTCATAAATGGAATCAATAAAGTTTGCACATTCTACGTCATAACGACTTTCTATAGTTTGCGCATGTGTCCGGAAATAAGAAAATCTTACATCCGCCAGTTTTTTAAAACCACAGCTTCTAGAAGGTTTACATGATTTTTTAAAAAACACGAGTTTTTAGAAAATGTGATTTATTTCATAAATGGAATCAACAAAGTATGCACATTCTATGTAATAACAACTTTCCAAAGATTGCGCATGCGTCCGGAAATATGAAAAGCTTACTTCCACCATTTTCTTAAAATGACAGCTTCTAGAAGGTTTACATGATTTCTTAAAAAACACGAGTTTTTAGAAAATGTGATTTATTTCATAAATGGAATCAACAAAGTATGACCATTCTATGTCATAATGACTTTCGATAGTTTGCGCATGCGCAAATTATGCACATTCTACGTAATAACAACTTTTTATAGTTTGCGCATGCGTCCGGAAATAAGAAAAGCTTACTTCCCCCCTTTTTTTAAATTCACAGCTTCTAGAAGGTTTAGATGAATTCTTAAAAAACATGAGTTTTTTAAAATGTGATTTATTTCATCAATGGAATCTACAAAGTATGCACATTCTACGTAGTAACGACTTTCTATAGTTTGCGCATGCGTCCGGAAATAAGAAAAGCTTACTTCCGCCAGTTTTTTAAAATCACAGCTTCTAAACGGTTTACATGATTTCTTAAAAAACACAAGTTTTTAGAAAATGTGATTTATTTCATAAATGGAATCAACAATCTATGTACATTCTACGTAATAACGACTTTCTATAGTTTGCGCATGTGTCCGGATATAAGAAAAGCTTACTTCCCCCCTTTTTTTAAATGTTGAATATTGTAACTTCAAAGAATATTATATTTGTACTTTATTATTCCGGAGATGTTTCATTCCTCCGAGGTAACCCTATCATGTATCTGGAGATGTTTATTCCTCCAAGGGTTTGTATTAACTAGGGTTATTAGACCCACCTTGTGTGGGTTGGCCCTGCAGTTATATTTTAGGGGTTATTAGACTTCTCCAGGTGAGGTCGGCCCCATTAGGTCTTTCAGTCAGTTGGGAGTCAAGTATAAATAGAGGAGGTGAACTCCTCATTAGATCACTCACTCACTTGTGGAAGAGTGCGCACTAGTCTGGGAGATCTGCTAAGGAGTCAAGGAGAAGGAGCACATCTTGTATTTTGGTTGATCATCTTATTGAGGAAAGCTTTGCTGGGTTTTCTACCCCATGAGGGTTTCCCAGGGTATATTGTGTGTCTATCTTGTGATTGTGTTTCTTTCAGAGATATTGTTTGTCTATTTGGTTTAAACTTAACATGGTATCAGAGCTAGACTGAATAGGACATCTTTCACAAGGTAAGAATACCTCTTTCTCTCTCTTTGGTGAAGTTAGGATTTTCAGCCCAAAGTTGGTATTATTGATTTTTGGTTGCATGGCTAGATATCTCTCTTCAATACCTTTCTTTTGAGCTATAGATCGAACTTTTTGGTTGGGTAGAACTTCGGGAAATCCAAACCCTAATTCTACCAAAAGTGCGATACGTCAGTTTTTGGTTTCAGAAAAAAGTTGTAATTTTTGAATTCTGATTACATGGCTGGATAGCCCTTCTAAAGAGCATTCTTTTGAGCTATAGATCGAACTTTTTGGTTGGCTAGAACTCCGGGAAAGTCAAACCCTAATTCTACCAAAAGTGCGATAAAATTCTGTTCCAGATTCCGAAAAAGTGAAAAGTAACTTCCTAGGTAAGTCTACTCTGTCTCTTGGACTCCCCCAAGAGAAGATGGCTCCAAATACTAAGCTTGAAGACAAGCTAGAAGGCATAGAGAATTTTCGGGCATGGAAATACAGAATTGGTCTCATTCTTGAGGAGAATGATCTTGCTCATTATATCAAGGAGGAAGTTGCAGAACCAGAAGAAGATGAAGCCAAAGAAAAACACAGGAAGGATCTGATTAGGGCAAAGAGAATCATAGCTGATTCCATTAAAGACCACTTGATTCCCCAAGTGTCTTCCAAGAAGACTCCAAAGGAAATGTATGATGCCCTAGGAAGAATGTATGAAGGAAAGAACATCAACAGAAAGATGAATCTAAGGACTCAATTGAAGAGTACCAAGATGCACAAAGGAGAATCCATTCAAGACTACTTCTCAAGAGTCTCTCTAATCAAAGAGCAACTAGATTCCATTGGTGATACTCTTGATGAAGATGAACTTGTGATGACAGCTCTAAATGGTCTCACTAGACCTTGGGAGTCATTCATTCAAACTATGTGTGCCAGAAAAGAAAGTATGAAGTTTGATGTAGTATGGGAAGATTGTGTTCAAGAGGAGGCTAGGGTTGCCAACAGAGAAGCACTTCTCAAAGAGGATGATCAAGCTTTGGCCACCCACACCAAAAGAGGAAAGAGAGGCTACTTCAAGAAAGTAAACCACAAAAGGCCTCAACCCTCTCATAGATTCAAAAGGAAAGGGGGAGACATCTCCACAATCCAATGCTTCAATTGTCTCAAGCTAGGACACTATGCCAGAGACTGTACCCTACCAGAGAAGAAGAAGAAAAGGTTTGTTCACAAAAGACATCATGCTCATATGGCAGAAGATGACAGTGAAGAAGAAGAAGAAGAAGAAGTGGAGGAAAGGCCTCAAAAGAAAAGATCTAAAATAAAGAAAGAAGAACCAGAAGAATATGTACTATTTTCTGCTCTCTCTGGATCTGTGTCTCCTGGTGAAGGCACTTGGCTCATTGACAGTGGTGCTTCAAAGCACATGACAGGTCATAAGGAAACTCTCTCCAAGATTGAAGAGAATTCTTCACCCCAGAAGGTATCTCTAGGAGATGATTATCAATATCCCATCAAGGGAATTGGTGAAGCAAGCTACAAGCTTGATTCAGGAACACCTTTAAAGATGAAAGAAATATTATATGTCCCAGGGTTAAAGAAGAATCTACTCTCTATCTCAGCACTAGACAAGAAAGGCTTTAGAGTAGCCTTCATAGATGGTCAAGTACTCATGTGGACCAAAGGAAAATCAATCAAAGATGCAATTGTCATTGGTGAAGAAGAAGGAGGACTTTATAAACTCAAGGGTCATCCAGAATCTGCCCTTGCTCATGAAGTTTCTAGTCCCAGTGAGCTATGGCATAGAAGACTAGCTCACATCAACTATAAAGCTTTACCCTATGTGAGTAAGATGGTTATAGGTTTGCCAGACTTGAAGGTTGATCATGATGGCTCATGTAAAGGATGTAAGAAAGGGAAGAATATCAAGAATCCCTTTCCGAAAAGTGAAACAAAGACTAAGAGTTCTCTAGAACTAATACACTCAGATGTATGTGGACGTATGCCTACCACATCTCTAAGTGGGTTTGAATACTATCTCTCATTCATTGATGACTATTCAAGAAAAACTTGGATATACTTCCTAAAGGGTAAGAATGAAGTCTTTGGAAAATTCAAAGAGTTCAAGGCTCTAATAGAAAACCTCTCAGACAAGAAAATCAAGATTCTCAGAACAGATAATGGTGGAGAATACACTTCAAAGGAATTTGAAGATTTCTGTAAAGAAGCTGGAATCAAAAGGGAACTAACCACTCCTTACAATCCCCAACAAAATGGGGTAGCTGAGAGGAAAAATAGAACCATCATGGAAGCTATAAAGACTATGATACATGATCAAGACCTTCCCATGTATCTATGGGCTGAAGCAGCCAAGACAGCAGTATATGTACAAAATAGACTATCTCATAGTGCTCTTGACTTCAAAACTCCAGAAGAAGTCTTTACAGGAAAGAAGCCTGAGGTAAGTCATCTCAAAATATTTGGGTGTCCTTTGTACATCCACATTCCAAAAGAAAAGAGATCCAAATTGGATCCCTCAGGTAAGAAGGGAATGTTTGTTGGTTATTGTGAAACTTCCAAAGCCTTCAGAATCTACATACCAGGTTTCCATCATATAGAAATAAGTAGAGATGTAACCTTCGATGAGGAAGCAGCTCTCAAGAAATCTAGAAAGTGTCAACTTGAAGAAGTTTATGAAGAAGATACATCTCCCAGAATCTCAGAGACTGTTCACATCCCTGAAGAGGACATACCAGAGGATCATGACATGCTGGAACCACAAGAACCTCCTGCTGCAGAATTATCTAGGAAAAGAAGACCAGCATGGGCTAGAGATATTATTCAAGGAGCAAAAAGATATGGTGCTCCTGAAGGCTCCACTAGAGAAAGGAAGAAACCAAAGCTAGTGTCCAACTATATGGCCCTGATGTGCGATCTTGTGGATCAACTACCTACTAGCTATGAAGAGGCAGCTCAAAAGAAAGAATGGGTAGAAGCAATGACTGAAGAATATCAGTCAATAATGAAAAATGATGTTTGGGATATAGTTCCCAAACCAAAAGATAAAAGTGTGGTTTCTTCCAAATGGATCTTTAAAATAAAACATGCTGCGGATGGAAGTATTGAAAAATACAAAGCAAGATTTGTAGCCAGAGGTTTCTCCCAGAAGGAGGGAATTGACTATGAAGAAACATTTGCACCAGTTGCTAGGTACACTTCAATTAGAACTATCATAGCTCTTGCATCCATGATGAAGTGGAAATTACACCAAATGGATGTTAAGACAGCTTTTCTGAATGGTGTAATTGAAGAAGAAGTTTACATAGAGCAACCACAAGGGTTTGAGGTAAATGACGGAAGGACTCATGTATGCAAACTGAAAAAGGCATTATATGGGTTGAAACAAGCTCCCAGGGCTTGGTATGGAAGGATTGACAATTTCTTAACTAGCATGGGCTTTACCAAAAGTAAAGCTGACCCAAACCTTTATCTCAAAGTGATGGATGATGAACCAGTTATACTTTTATTATATGTAGATGATCTATTTCTAACTGGAAATGAGAAACAAATTATTGAAAGCAAGAAGAAGCTTTCTTCAGAATTCGAGATGAAAGATCTCGGTTTAATGCACTACTTCTTAGGCTTAGAAGTGTGGCAAGAACCAAGAGGAATCTTTCTAAATCAAGGTAAGTATACTGTAGAAATTCTGAAAAGATTTGACATGTTGGAGTGTAAACCCATGGCCACTCCCATGGACTCCAACTTGAAGATTTTGGTTAATGACTCATCAGAATTAGTGGACCTAACTCTATATAGACAGATCATTGGGTCACTAATGTATTTAACAAATACTAGGCCAGATATATGCTTTGCTATAAATACCCTAAGTCAGTATCTAGTAGAACCCAGAAAGGTTCATCTAATAGCTGCAAAGCATGTAATGAGGTACTTAAAAGGTACATTAGATTTTGGTCTACTCTATGATGGAAGTCATGAACTCAAGTTGCATGGTTACTCAGACTCTGACTGGGCAGGCAGTGTCTCAGACAGAAAAAGTACTTCAGGTGCATGTTATAACCTTGGATCTGCCATGATCTCTTGGTTCAACAAGAAACAATATAGTGTGGCCCTCAGCTCTGCTGAGGCAGAATACATAGCTGCTTGCTCTGCCAGCTGTGAAGCAGTATGGCTTCGGAAACTGTTATCTGGAGTGTTTGACTTAGAAATGGATCCCACTATGATTATGTGTGATAATCAAAGCTGCATCAAAATGACAGAAAATCCTGTGTTCCATGATAAGTCAAAACACATAGAGATCCGATACTTCTATATTCGAGATATGGTGCAGAAAGGAGCTATCAAGCTTGAGTATGTGAGCACTGAAGATCAAATTGCTGATATCCTGACCAAACCACTGTCTCGTGTGAAATTTGAATACTTTCGAGACAAGCTTGGTGTAGTTCGAAAGGACTCTCCTAGAAAGGGGGAGTAGCATGATTCCTGATGACAAGCAAGTCTCATCAATAATGAGACTTCACCTAGTCACTTAGAAATAGTTAGATTTAGGACTACTTTATTCTATTTAGTTTTACTTATACATGCTTTTGATGATAGATGTATTAGTGAGAATACATGCTTTTGATAATAGATGTATACATGACTGTGATGATAGATGTATTAGTGAGAATACATGCTTTTGATGATAGATGTATACATGACTGTGATGATAGATGTATTAGTAAGAATACATGCTTTTGATGTTAGATGTATACATACTTTTGATGATAGATGTATACATGACTGTGATGATAGATGTATTAGTAAGAATACATGCTTTTGATGATAGATGTATACATGACTGTGATGATAGATGTATTAGTAAGAATACATGCTTTTGATGTTAGACGTATACATGCTTTTGATGATAGATGTATTAGTGAGAATACATGCTTTTGATGATGAATGTGTACATGCTTTTGATGATTGACACATGCTTTCGATGTATGATGTATACATGCTGTTGATGCTAGATGATGATACATGTATTGATTAATGTACTTGTATGGATGAGGATACTTGTACTTGTATTGATGAGAATACAGTTGAGGGGATTGGATCATCCCTGGACTTTCAGTCATAAAGAGAGCCATAGACATGAGGTCTCCGAGAATGAAGTCCTTAGTGGACAGTTGAGGGGATTGGATCATCCCTGGACTTTCAGTCCTAAAAAGAGCCGTAGACGTGAGGTCTCCGAGAATGAAGTCCTTAGTGGACAGTTGAGGGGATTGGATCATCCCTGGACTTTCAGTCCTAAAGAGAGCCGTAGACGTGAGGTCTCCGAGAATGAAGTCCTTAGTGGACAGTTGAGGGGATTGGATCATCCCTGGACTTTCAGTCCTAAAGAGAGCCGTAGACGTGAGGTCTCCGAGAATGAAGTCCTTAGTGGAAAGTTGAGGGGATTGGATCATCCCTGGACTTTCAGTCCTAAAGAGAGCCGAAGACGTGAGGTCTTCGATAATGAAGTCCTGAATGAACAGGCAGGGGATTGTATCGTCCCCGGACTGAGGTCCCAGAATAGAACCGTAGACTGGGTCTCCGATAATGAAGTCCTGAATAAACAGGCAGGGGATTGTATCGTCCCCGGACTGAGGTCCCAGAATAGAACCATAGACTGGGTCTCCGATAATGAAGTCCTGAATGAACAGGCAGGGGATTGTATCGTCCCCGGACTGAGGTCCCAGAATAGAACCTTAGACTGGGTCTCCGATAATGAAGTCCTGAATGAACAGGCAGGGGATTGTATCATCCCCGGACTGAGGTCCCAGAATAGAACCATATACTGGGTCTCCGATAATGAAGTCCTGAATGAACAGGCAGGGGATTGTATCGTCCCCGGACTGAGGTCCCAGAATAGAACCGTAGACTGGGTCTCTGATAATGAAGTCCTGAATAAACAGGCAGGGGATTGTATCGTCCCCGGACTGAGGTCCCAGAATAGAACCGTAGACTGGGTCTCCGATAATGAAGTCCTGAATGAACAGGCAAGGGATTGCATCATCCCCGGACTGAGGTCCCAGAATTGATCCGTAGACTGAAGTATCTGAGAACTAAAGATTGGATTGTATCATCCATGGACCTATGTCCTAAAAGGAGCAGGATTGATCATCCTAGGAATATGATCGTGTGATGACGATGCTGATGATCGTGTGATGACGATGCTGATGATCGTATGATGATGATACTGATGACGATGCTGATGATCGTATGATGACGATGCTGATGACGATGCTGATGATCGTGTGATGACGATGCTGATGATCGTATGATGATGATACTGATGACGATGCTGATGATCGTATGATGACGATGCTGATGACGATGCTGATGATCGTGTGATGACGATGCTGATGATCGTGTGATGACGATGTTGATGATCGTATGATGATGATGCTGATGACGATGCTGATGATCGTATGATGACGATGCTGATGATCGTGTGATGACGATGCTGATGATCGTGTGATGACGATGCTGATGACGATGCCGATGATCGTAGTGATATCGACACTGTTGACATTGATATTCCAGTAACTGGTTGAGTTACTGATGAAGATGAATTGAAGAAAGCTTCCGATGATTTATAGATGTATCATATATGATGACTCTTTGCTCTTGCAGATGTTGTTATAATATCCTTCTCGTTAAGGGGGAGTGTTGAATATTGTAACTTCAAAGAATATTATATTTGTACTTTATTATTTCGGAGATGTTTCATTCCTCCGAGGTAACCCTATCATGTATCTGGAGATGTTTATTCCTCCAAGGGTTTGTATTAACTAGGGTTATTAGACCCACCTTGTGTGGGTCGGCCCTGCAGTTATATTTTAAGGGTTATTAGACTTCTCCAGGTGAGGTCGGCCCCATTAGGTCTTTTAGTCAGTTGGGAATCAAGTATAAATAGAGGAGCTGAACTCCTCATTAGATCACTCACTCACTTGTGGAAGAGTGCGCACTAGTCTGGGAGATCTGCTAAGGAGTCAAGGAGAAGGAGCACATCTTGTATTTTGGTTGATCATCTTATTGAGGAAAGCTTTGCTGGGTTTTCTACCCCATGAGGGTTTCCCAGGGTATATTGTGTGTCTATCTTGTGATTGTGTTTCTTTCAGAGATCTTGTTTGTCTATTTGGTTTAAACTTAACATTAAATTCACAGCTTCTAGAAGCTTTAGATGAATTATTAAAAAACACGAGTTTTTAGAAAATGTGATTTATTTCATAAATGGAACCAACAAACTATGCACATTCTATGGCATAACGACTTTCTATAGTTTGCGCATGCGCAAACTATGCACATTCTACGTAGTAACGACTTTCTATAATTTGCGCATGTGTCCAGAAATAAGAAAAACTTACATCCACCAGTTTTTTAAAACCACAGCTTCTAGAAGGTTTACATGATTTCTTAAAAAACACGAGTTTTCAGAAAATGTGATTTATTGCATAAATGGAATCAACAAAGTATGCACATTCTATGTAATAACGACTTTCTAAAGTTTGCGCATGCGTCCGAAAATATGAAAAGCTTACTTCCGCCAGTTTTTTAAAATCACAGCTTCTAGAAGGTTTACATGATTTCTTAAAAAACACGAGTTTTTAGAAAATGTGATTTATTACATAAATGGAATCAACAAAGTATGCACATTCTATGTCATAACGACTTTCTATAGTTTGCAAATGCGCAAACAATGCACATTCTACGTAATAATGACTTTCTACAGTTTGCGCATTTGTCCGGATATAAGAAAAGCTTACTTCCTCCAGCTTTTTAAAATCACAGCTTCTAGAAGGTTTACATGATTTCTTAAAAAGCATGAGTTTTTAGAAAATGTCATTTATTTCATATATGGAATCAAAAAGTATGCAAATTCTATGTCATAAGGACTTTCTATAGTTTGCGCATGTGCAAACTATGCACATTCTATGCAATAACGACTTTTTATAGTTTGCGCATGCATCCGAAAATAAGAAAAGCTTATTTCCCCCCTTTTTTTAAATTCACAGCTTCTAGAAGGTTTAGATGAATTCTTAAAAAACACGAGTTTTTAGAAAATGTGATTTATTTCATAAATGGAATCAACAAACTATGCACATTCTATGTAATAACGACTTTCTATAGTTTGCGCATGCGTCCGGAAATAAGAAAAGCTTCCTTCGGTCAGTTTTTTAAAGCCACAGCTTCTAGAAGGTTTACATGATTTCTTAAAAAACGCGAGTTTTTAGAAAATGTGATTTATTTCATAAATGGACTCAACAAAGTATGCACATTCTATGTAATAACGACTTTCGAAAGTTTGCGCATGCGTCCGGAAATATGAAAAGCTTACTTTCGCCAGTTTTTAAAAATCACAGCTTCTAGAAGGTTTACATGATTTCTTAAAAAACACGAGTTTTTAGAAAATGTGATTTATTTCATAAATGGAATCAACAAAGTATGCACATTCTACGTCATAACAACTTTCTATAGTGTGCGCATGCGTCCGGAAATAAGATAAGCTTAATTCCCCCCTTTTTTAAAAATCACAGCTTCTAGAAGGTTTACATGATTTCGTAAAAAACTTGAGTTTTTAGAAAATGTGATTTATTTCATAAATGGAATCAACAAAGTATGCACATTCTATGTCATAACGACTTTCTATAGTTTGCGCATGCGCAAACTATGCACATACTACGTAGTAACGACTTTCTATAGTTTGCGCATGCGTCTGGAAATAAGAAAAGCTTACTTCCACCAGTTTTTTAAAATCACACCTTCTAGAAGGTTTACATGATTTCTTAAAAAACACGAGTTTTTAGAAAATGTGATTTATTTCATCAATGGAATCAACAAACTATGCACATTCTATGTAATAACAACTTTCTAAAGTTTGCGCATGCGTCCAGAAATAAGAAAAGCTTACTTCCGCCAGTTTTTTAAAATCACGGCTTCTAGAAGGTTTACATGATTTCGTAAAAAACACGAGTTTTTAGAAAATGCGATTTATTTCATAATTGGAATCAACAAAGAATGCAAATTCTACATCATAACAACTTTCTATAGTTTGCGCATCCATCCGGAAATAAGAAAAGCTTAATTCCCCCCGTTTTTTAAAATCAGAGCTTCTAGAAGGTTTACATGATTTCTTAAAAAACACGAGTTTTTAGGAAATGTGATTTATTTCACAAATGGAATCAACAAAGTATGCACATTCTATGTCATAACGACTTTCTATAGTTTGCGCATGTGCAAACTATGCACATTCTACGTAATAACAACTTTTTATAGTTTGCGCATGCGTCCGGAAATAAGAAAAGCTTACTTCCCCCCTTTTTTTAAATTCACAGCTTCTAGAAGGTTTAGATGAAATCTTAAAAAACACAAGATTTTAGAAAATGTGATTTATTTCATAAATAGAATCAACAAAGTATGCACATTCTACATAATAATGACTTTCTATAGTTTGCGCATGCATCCGGAAATAAGAAAAGCTTACTTCCGCCAGTTTTTTAAAATCACAGCTTCTAGAAGGTTTACATGATTTCTTAAAAAACATGAGTTTTTAAAAAATGTGATTTATTTCATGAATGGAATCAACAAAGTATGCACATTCTACATAATAACGACTTTCTAAAGTTTGCGCATGCGTCCGGAAATAAGAAAAGCTTACTTTCGCCAGTTTTTTAAAATCACACCTTCTAGAAGATTTACATGATTTCTTGAAAAACACGAGTTTTTAGAAAATGTGATTTATTTCATAAATGGAATCAACAAAGTATGCACATTCTATGTAATAACGACTTTCCAAAGTTTGCACATGCGTCCGGAAATATGAAAAGCTTACTTCCGCCAGCTTTTTAAAATCACAGCTTCTAGACGGTTTACATGATTTCTTAAAAAGCATGAGTTTTTAGAAAATGTGATTTATTTCATAAATGGAATCAAAAAGTATGCAAATTCTATGTCATAAGGACTTTCTATAGTTTGCGCATGCGCAAACTATGCACATTCTACGTAATAACGACTTTCTATAGTTTGCGCATGCATCCGGAAATAAGAAAAGCTTATTTCCCCCCTTTTTTTAAATTCACAGCTTCTAGAAGGTTTAGATGAATTCTTAAAAAACACGAGTTTTTAGAAAATGTGATTTATTTCATAAATGGAATCAACAAACTATGCACATTCTACGTAATAACGACTTTCTATAGTTTGCGCATGTGTCCGGAAATAAGAAAAGCTTCCTTCGGCTAGTTTTTTAAAACCACGGCTTCTAGAAAGTTTACATGATTTCTTAAAAAACGCGAGTTTTTAGAATATGTGATTTATTTCATAACTGGACTCAACAAAGTATGCACATTCAATGTAATAACGACTTTCGAAAGTTTGGGCATGCGTCTGGAAATATCGAATGCTTACTTCCGCCAGTTTTTAAAAATCACAGCTTCTAGAAGGTTTACATGATTTCTTAAAAAACACGAGTTTTTAGAAAATGTGATTTATTTCATAAATGGAATCAACAAAGTATGCACATTCTATGTCATAACGAATTTCTATAGTTTGCGCATGCGCAAACTATGCACATTCTACGTAGTAACGACTTTCTATAGTTTGTGCATGCGTCCGGAAATAAGAAAAGCTTACAGTTCCGCCAGTTTTTTAAAATCACACCTTCTAGAAGGTTTACATGATTTCTTAAAAAACACGAGTTTTTAGAAAATGTTATTTATTTCATAAATGGAATCAACAAAGTATGCACATTCTATGTAATAACAACTTTCCAAAGTTTGCGCATGCGTCCAGAAATAAGGACTTTCTATAGTTTGCGCATGCGCAAACTATGCACATTCTACGTAATAACTACTTTCTATAGTTTGCGCATGCGTCCGGAAATATGAAAAGCTTACTTCCCCCCTTTTTTTAAATTCACAGCTTCTAGAAGGTTTAGATGAATTCTTAAAAAATACGAGTTTTTAGAAAATGTGATTTATTTCATAAATAGAATAAGAAATTTTTTCACATTCTACGTCATAAAGACTTTCTATAGTTTGCGCATGTGTCCGGAAATAAGAAAAGCTTAATTCCCCCCGTTTTTTAAAATCACAGCTTCTAGAAGGTTTACATGATTTCTTAAAAAACACGAGTTTTTAGAAAATGTGATTTATTTCATAAATCGAATCAACAAAGTATGCACATTCTATGTCTTAACGACTTTCTATAGTTTGCGCATGCGCAGACTATGCACATTCTACGTGATAACGACTTTCTATAGTTTGCGCATGCATCCGGAAATAAGAAAAGCTTACTTCCCCCATTTTTTTAAATTCACAGCTACTAGAATGTTTAGATGAATTCTTAAAAAACACGAGTTTTTAGAAAATGTGATTTATTTCATAAATGGAATCAACAATCTATGTACATTCTACGTAATAACGACTTTCTATAGTTTGCGCATGCGTCCGGAAATAAGAAAAGCTTCCTTCGGCCAGTTTTTTAAAACCACAGCTTCTAGAAGGTTTACATGATTTCTTAAAAAATGCAAGTTTTTAGAAAATGTGATTTATTTCATAAATGGACTCAACAAAGTATGCACGTTCTATGTAATAACGAGTTTCGAAAGTTTGCGCATGCGTCCGGAAATATGAAAAGCTTACTTCCGCCAGTTTTTAAAAATCACAGCTTCTAGAAGGTTTAGATGAATTCCTAAAAAACACGAGTTTTTAGAAAATGTGATTTATTTCATAAATGGAATCAACAAAGTATGCACATTCTATGTCATAACAACTTTCTATAGTTTGCGCATCCGTCCGGAAATAAGTAAAGCTTAATTCCCCCTTTTTTAAAATCACAGCTTCTAGAAGGTTTACATGATGTCTTAAAAAACACGAGTTTTTAGGAAATGTGATTTATTTCATAAATGGAATCAACAAAGTATGCGCATTCTATGTCATAACGAATTTCTATAGTTTGCGCATGCGCAAACTATGCACATTCTACGTCATAACAACTTTCTATAGTTTGCGCATCCGTCCGGAAATAAGAAAAGCTTAATTCCCCCCGTTTTTTAAAATCACAACTTCTAGAAGGTTTACATGATGTCTTAAGAAACACGAGTTTTTAGGAAATGTGATTTATTTCATAAATGGAATCAACAAAGTATGCACATTCTATTTCATAACGACTTTCTATAGTTTGCGCATGCGCAAACTATGCACATTCTACGTAATAACAACTTTTTATAGTTTGCGCATGCGTCCGGAAATAAGAAAAGCTTACTTCCCCCCTTTTTTTAAATTCACAGCTTCTAGAAGATTTAGATGAATTCTTAAAAAACACGAGCTTTTAGAAAATGTGATTTATTTCATAAATGGAATCAACAAGGTATGCACATTCTACGTCATAACAACTTTCTATAGTTTGCGCATGCGTCCGAAAAATAAGAAAAGCTTAATTCCCCCCGTTTTTTGAAATCACAGCTTTTAGAAGGTTTACATGATTTCTTAAAAAACATGAGTTTTTAGAAAATGTGATTTATTTCATAAATGGAATCAACAAACTAAGCACATTCTACGTAATAACAACTTTCTATAGTTTGCACATGCGTCCGGAAATAAGAAAAGCTTTCTTCCGCCAGTTTTTTAAAACCACAGCTTCTAGAAGGTTTACATGATTTCTTAAAAAACACAAGTTTTTGGAAAATGTGATTTATTTCATAAATGGAATCAACAAAGTATGCACATTCTACGTATTAACAACTTTCTATAGTTTGCGCATGCGTCCGGAAATAAGAAAAGCTTACTTCTACTAGATTTTTAAAATCACAGCTTCTAGAAGGTTTACATGATTTCTTAAAACAGACGAGTTTTTAGAAAATGTGATTTATTTCATAAATGGAATCAACAAAGTATGCACATTCTACGTAATAACGACTTTCTATAGTTTGCGCATGCGTCCGGAAATAAGAAAAGCTTACTTCCGCCAGTTTTTTAAAACCACAGCTTCTAGAAGGTTTACATGATTTCTTAAAAAACATGAGTTTTTAGAAAATGTGATTTATTTCATAAATGGAATCAAAAAAGTATGCACATTCAATGTAATAACGACTTTCGAAAGTTTTTGCATGCGTTCGGAAATATGAAAAGCTTACTTCCGCCAGTTTTTTAAAATCACAGCTTCTAGAAGGTTTACATGATTTCTTAAAAAACATGAGTTTTTATAAAATGTGATTTATTTCATAAATGGAATCAATAAAGTATGCACATTCTACGTAATAACGACTTTCTATAGTTTTCGCATGCATCCAGAAATAAGAAAAGCTTACATCCGCCAGTTTTTTAAAACCACAGCTTCTAGAAGGTTTACATGATTTCTTAAAAAACACTAGTTTTTAGAAAATGTGATTTATTGCATAAATGGAATCAACAAAGTATGCACATTCTATGTAATAACGACTTTCTAAAGTTTGCGCATGCGTCTGAAAATATGAAAAGCTTACTTCCGCCAGTTTTTTAAAATCACAGCTTCTAGAAGGTTTACATGATTTCTTAAAAAACACGAGTTTTTAGAAAATGTGATTTATTTCATAAATGGAATCAACAAAGTATGCACATTCTATGTCATAACGACTTTCTATAGTTTGCACATGCGCAAACTATGCACATTCTAAGTAATAACGACTTTCTACAGTTTGCGCATGCGTCCGGAAATAAGAAAAGCTTACTTCCGCTAATTTTTTAAAATCACAGCTTCTAGAAGGTTTACATCATTTCTTAAAAAACACGAGCTTTTAGAAAATGTGATTTATTTCATAAATGGAATCAACAAAGTATGCACATTCTATGTAATAACGACTTTCTAAAGTTTGCGCATGCGTCCGGAAATAAGAAAAGCTTACTTCCGCCAGTTTTTTAAAATCACACCTTCTAGAAAGTTTACATGATTTCTTAAAAACACGAATTTTTAGAACATGTGATTTATTTCATAAATGGAATCAACAAAGTATGCACATTCTATGTAATAATGACTTTCCAAAGTTTGCGCATGCGTCCGGAAATAAGAAAAGCTTACTTCCGCCAGTTTTTTAAAATCACAGCTTCTAGAAGGTTTACATGATTTCTTAAAAAGCACGAGTTTTTAGAAAATGTGATTTATTTCATAAATGGAATCAAAAAGTACGCACATTCTATGTCATAACGACTTTCTATAGTTTGCGCATGCGCAAACTATGCACATGCTACGTAATAACGAATTTCTATAGTTTGCGCATGCATCCGGAAATAAGAAAAGCTTATTTCCCCCCTTTTTTTAAATTCACAGCTTCTAGAAGGTTTAGATGAATTCTTAAAAAAAACAAGTTTTTAGAAAATGTGATGTATCTCTTAAATGGAATCAACAAAGTTTGCACATTCTACGTCGTAACGACTTTCTATAGTTTGCGCATGCGTCCCGAAATAAGAAAAGCTTAATTCCCCCCATTTTTTAAAATCACAACTTCTAGAAGGTTTACATGATTTCTTAAAAAACACGAGTTTTTAGAAAATGTGATTTATTTCATAAACGGAATCAACAAAGTATGCACATTCTATGTCATAACGACTTTCTATAGTTTGCGCATGCGCAAACTATAGAAAGTCGTTATGACATAGAATGTGCATTCTACATGATAACGACCTTCTATAGTTTGCGCATGCGTCCGGAAATAAGAAAAGCTTACTTCCCCCCTTTTTTTAAATTCACAGCTTCTAGAAGGTTTAGATGAATTCTTAAAAAACACGAGTTTTTAGGAAATGTCATTTATTTCATAAATGGAATCCACAAACTATGCACATTCTACATAATAACGACTTTCTATAGTTTGCGCATGCGTCCAGAAATAAGAAAAGCTTACTTCCGCCAGTTTTTTAAAACCACAGCTTCTATAAGGTTTACATGATTTCTTAAAAAACATGAGTTTTTAGAAAATGTGATTTATTTCATAAATGGAATCAAAAAAGTATGCACATTCTACGTAGTAACGACTTTCTATAGTTTCCGCATGCGTCCGGAAATAAGAAAAGCTTACCTCCGCCAGTTTTTTAATATCACAGCTTCTAGAAGGTGTACATGATTTCTTAAAAAACACGAGTTTTTAGAAAATGTGATTTATTTCATAAATGGAATCAACAAAGTATGCACATTCTATGTCATAACGACTTTCTAAAGTTTGCACATGCGCATACTATGCACATTCTACGTGATAACGACTTTCTATAATTTGCGCATGCGTCCGGAAATAAGAAAACCTTACTTCCCCCCTTTTTTTAAATTAACAGCTTCTTGAAGGTTTAAATGAATTCTTAAAAAACAAGAGTTCTTAGAAAATGTGATTTATTTCATAAATGGAATCAGCAAACTATGCACATTCTACGTAATAACGACTTTCTATAGTTTATGCATGCGTCCAGAAATAAGAAAAGCTTAATTCCCCCCTTTTTTTAAATTCACAGCTTCTAGAAGGTTTACATGATTTCTTAAAAAACTTGAGTTTTTAGAAAATGTGATTTATTTCATAAACGGAATAAAAAAAAGTATCCACATTCTATGTCATAACGACTTTCTATAGTTTGCGCATGCATAAACTATGCACATTCTATGTCATAACGCCTTTCTATAGTTTGCGCATGCGTCCGGAAATAAGAAAAGCTTCCTTCCCCCCTTTTTTTAAATTCACAGCTTCTAGAAGGTTTAGATGAATTCTTAAAAAACACAAGTTTTTAGAAAATGTGATTTATTTCATAAATGGAATCAACAAAATATGCACATTCTACGTAATAACGACTTTCTATAGTTTGTGCATGCGTCCGGAAATAAGAAAAGCTTCCTTCGGCCAGTTTTTTAAAACCACAGCTTCTAGAAGGTTTACATGATTTCTTAAAAAACGCGAGTTTTTAGAAAATGTGATTTATTTCATAAATAAAATCAACAAAGTATGCACATTCTATGTAATAACGACTTTCGAAAGTTTCCGCATGCGTCCGGAAATATGAAAAGCTTACTTCCGCCAGTTTTTTAAAATCACAGCTTCTAGAAGGTTTACATGATTTCTTAAAAAACACGAGTTTTTAGAAAATGTGATTTATTTCATAAATGGAATCAGCAAAGTATGCACATTCTACATAATAATGACTTTCTATAGTTTGCGCATGCGTCCGTAAATAAGAAAAGCTTACTTCCGCAAGTTTTTTAAAACCACAGCTTCTAGAAGGTTTACATGATTTCTTAAAAAACACGAGCTTTTAGAAAATGTGATTTATTTCATAAATGGAATCAACAAAGTATGCACATGCTATGTAATAACGACTTTCTAAAGTTTGCTCATGCGTCCGGAAATAAGAAAAGCTTACTTCCGCCAGTTTTTTAAATCACAGCTTCTAGAAGGTTTACATGATTTCTTAAAAAGCACGAGTTTTTAGAGAATGTGATTTATTTCATAAATGGAATAAAAAAGTATGCACATTCTATGTCATAACGACTTTCTATAGTTTGTGCATGCGCAAACTATGCACATTCTACGTAATAACGAATTTCTATAGTTTGCGCATGCATCCGGAAATAAGAAAAGCTTATTTCCCCCCTTTTTTTAAATTCACAGCTTCTAGAAGGTTTAGATGAATTCTTAAAAAACATGAGTTTTTAGAAAATGTGATTTATTTCATAAATGGAATCCACAAACTATGCACATTCTACATAATAAGAAGTTTCTATAGTTTGCGCATGCGTCCGGAAATAAGAAAAGCTTACTTCCGCCAATTTTTTAAAACCACAGCTTCTACAAGGTTTACATGATTTCTTAAAAAACATGAGTTTTTAGAAAATGTGATTTATTTCATAAATGGAATCAACAAAGTATGCACATTCTACGTAGTAACGACTTTCTATAGTTTCCGCATGCGTCCGGAAATAAGAAAAGCTTACTTCCACAAGTTTTTTAATATCACAGCTTCTAGAAGGTTTACATGATTTCTTAAAAAACACAGGTTTTTAGAAAATGTGATTTATTTCATAAATGGAATCAACAAAGTATGCACATTCTACGTCATAACGACTTTCTAAAGTTTGCGCATGTGCATACTATGCACATTCTACGTGATAACGACTTTCTATAATTTGCGCATGCGTCCGGAAATAAGAAAACCTTACTTCCCCCCTTTTTGTAAATTAACACCTTCTAGAAGGTTTACATGATTTCTTAAAAAACACGAGTTTTTAGAAAATGTGATTTATTTCATAAATGGAATCAACAAAGTATGCACATTCTATGTCATAACGACTTTCTAAAGTTTGCGCATGCGCATACTGTGCACATCCTACGTGATAACGACTTTCTATAATTTGCGCATGCGTCCGGAAATAAGAAAACCTTACTTCCCCCCTTTTTTTAAATTAACAGCTTCTAGAAGGTTTAAATGAATTCTTAAAAAACACGAGTTTTTAGAAAATGTGATTTATTTCATAAATGGAATCAACAAACTAGGCATATTCTACGTAATAACGACTTTCTATAGTTTGTGCATGCATCCAGAAATAAGAAAAGCTTAATTCCCCCCTTTTTTTAAATTCACAGCTTCTAGAAGGTTTACATGATTTCTTAAAAAACTTGAGTTTTTAGAAAATGTGATTTATTTCATAAATGGAATCAAAAAAGTATGCACATTCTATGTCATAACGACTTTCTATAGTTTGCGCATGCGCAAACTATGCACATTTTACGTAATAACGAATTTCTATAGTTTGTGCATGCATCCGGAAATAAGAAAAGCTTATTTCCCCCCTTTTTTTAAATTCACAGCTTCTAGAAGGTTTAGATGAATTCTTAAAAAAAACAAGTTTTTAGAAAATGTGATTTATCTCTTAAATGGAATCAACAAAGTTTGCACATTCTACGTCATAATGACTTACTATAGTTTGCGCATGCGTCCCGAAATAAGAAAAGCTTAATTCCCCCCATTTTTTAAAATCACAACTTCTAGAAGGTTTACATGATTTCTTAAAAAACACGAGTTTTAGAAAATGTGATTTATTTCATAAATCGAATCAACAAAGTATGCACATTCTATGTCATAACGACTTTCTATAGTTTGCGCATGCATAAACTATTCATATTCTACATGATAACGACCTTCTATAGTTTGCGCATGCGTCCGGAAATAAGAAAAGCTTACTTCCCCCCTTTTTTTAAATTCACGGCTTCTAGAAGGTTTAGATGAATTCTTAAAAAACACGAGTTTTTAGAAAATGTGATTTATTTCATAAATGGAATACACAAACTATGCACATTCTACATAATAACGACTTTCTATAGTTTGCGCATGCGTCCGAAAATAAGAAAAGCTTACTTCCGCCCGTTTTTTAAAACCACAGCTTCTACAAGGTTTACATGATTTCTTAAAAAACACGAGTTTTTAGAAAATGTGATTTATTTCATAAATGGAATGAAAAAAGTATGCACATTCTACGTAGTAACGACTTTCTATGGTTTCCGCATGCGTCGGGAAATAAGAAAAGCTTACTTCCACAAGTTTTTTAATATCACAGCTTCTAGAAGGTTTACATGATTTCTTAAAAAACACAGGTTTTTAGAAAATGTGATTTATTTCATAAATGGAATCAACAAAGTATGCACATTCTACGTCATAACGACTTTCTAAAGTTTGCGCATGCGCATACTATGCACATTCTATGTGATAACGACTTTCTATAATTTGTGCATGCGTCCGGAAATAAGAAAACCTTACTTCCCCCCTTTTTTTAAATTAATAGCTTCTAGAAGGTTTAAATGAATTCTTAAAAAACACGAGTTTTTAGAAAATGTGATTTATTTCATAAATGGAATCAACAAACTATGCACATTCTACGTAATAACGAGTTTCTATAGTTTGTGCATACGTCCAGAAATAAGAAAAGCTTACTTCCCCCGCTTTTTTTAAATTCACAGCTTCTAGAAGGTTTACATGATTTCTTAAAAATCTTGAGTTTTTAGAAAATGTGATTTATTTCATAAATGGAATCAAAAAAGTATGCACATTCTATGTCATAACGACTTTCTATAGTTTGCGCATGCGCAAACTATGCACATTCTACGTCATAACGACTTTCTATAGTTTGCGCATGCGTCCAGAAATAAGAAAAGCTTCCTTCCCCCCTTTTTTTAAATTCACAGCTTCTAGAAGGTTTAGATGAATTCTTAAAAAACACGAATTTTTAGAAAATGTGATTTATTTCATAAATGGAATCAACAAAATATGCACACTCTACGTAATAACGACTTTCTATAGTTTGCGCATGCGTCCAGAAATAAGAAAAGCTTCCTTCGGCCAGTTTTTTAAAACCACGGCTTCTAGAAGGTTTACATGATTTCTTAAAAAACCCGAGTTTTTAGAAAATGTGATTTATTTCATAAATAAAATCAACAAAGTATGCACATTCTATGTAATAACGACTTTCGAAAGTTTCCGCATGAGTCCGGAAAAATGAAAAGCTTACTTCTGCCAGTTTTTTAAAATCACAGCTTCTAGAAGGTTTACATGATTTTTTTAAAAATCTTGAGTTTTTAGAAAATGTGATTTATTTCATAAATGGAATCAAAAAAGTATGCACATTCTATGTCATAACGACTTTCTATAGTTTGCGCATGCGCAAACTATGCACATTCTACGTCATAACGACTTTCTATAGTTTGCGCATGCGTCCAGAAATAAGAAAAGCTTCCTTCCCCCCTTTTTTTAAATTCACAGCTTCTAGAAGGTTTAGATGAATTCTTAAAAAACACGAATTTTTAGAAAATGTGATTTATTTCATAAATGGAATCAAAAAAATATGCACACTCTACGTAATAACGACTTTCTATAGTTTGCGCATCTGTCCGGAAATAAGAAAAGCTTAATTCCCCCCGTTTTTTAAAATCACAGCTTCTAGAAGGTTTACATGATGTCTTAAAAAACACGAGTTTTTAGGAAATGTGATTTATTTCATAAATGGAATCAACAAAGTATGCACATTCTATGTCATAACGACTTTCTATAGTTTGCGCATGCACAAACTATGCACATTCTACGTAATAACAACTTTCTAAAGTTTGCACATGCGTCCGGAAATAAGAAAAGCTTAATTCCCCCCGTTTTTTAAAATCACAACTTCTAGAAGGTTTACATGATTTCTTAAAAAACACTGGTTTTTAGAAAATGTGATTTATTTCATGAATGGAATCAACAAAGTATGCACATTCTATGTCATAACGACTTTCTATAGTTTGCGCATGCACAAACTATGCACATTCTACGTGATAACGACTTTCTATAGTTTGCGCATGCGTCCGGAAATAAGAAAAGCTTACTTCCCCCCTTTTTTAAAATTCACAGCTTCTAGAAGGTTTAGATGAATTCTTAAAAAACACGAGTTTGTAGAAAATGTGATTTATTTCATAAATGGAATCAACAAACTATGCACATTCTACGTAATAACGACTTTCTATAGTTTGCGCATGCGTCCGGAAATAAGAAAAGCTTCCTTCTGCCAGTTTTTTAAAACCACAGCTTCTAGAAGGTTTACATGATTTCTTAAAAAACACGAGTTTTTAGAAAATGTGATTTATTTCATAAATGGAATCAACAAAGTATGCACATTCAATGTACTTACGACTTTCGAAAGTTTGCGCATGCGTCCGGAAATATGAAAAGCTTACTTCCGCCAGTTTTTTAAAATCACAGCTTCTAGAAGGTTTACATGATTTCTTAAAAAACACGAGCTTTTAGAAAATGTGATTTATTTCATAAATGGAATCAACAAAGTATGCACATTCTATGTAATAACGACTTTCTAAAGTTTGCGCATGCGTCCAGAAATAAGAAAAGCTTACTTCCGCCAGTTTTTTAAAATGACACCTTCTAGAAGGTTTACATGATTTCTTAAAAAACACGAGTTTTTAGAAAATGTGATTTATTTCATAAATGGAATCAACAAAGTATGCACATTCTATGTAATAACGACTTTCTAAAGTTTGCGCATGCGGATACTATGCACGTTCTACGTGATAACGAGTTTCTATAGTTTGCGCATGCGTCCGGAAATAAGAAAAGCGTACTTCCCCCATTTTTTTAAATTCACAGCTACTAGAAGGTTTAGATGAATTCTTAAAAAACACGAGTTTTTAGAAAATGTGATTTATTTTATAAATGGAATCAACAATCTATGTACATTCTACGTAATAACGACTTTCTATAGTTTGCGCATGCGTCCGTATATAAGATAAGCTTACTTCCCCCCTTTTTTTAAATTCACAGCTTCTAGAAGGTTTAGATGAATTCTTAAAAAACATGAGTTTTTCAAAAATGTTATTTATTTCATAAATGGAACCAACAAACTATGCACATTCTACGTAATAACGACTTTCTATAGTTTGCGCAAGCGTCAGGAAATAAGAAAAGCTTCCTTCCGCCAGTTTTTAAAAACCACGGCTTCTACAAGGTTTACATGATTTCTTAAAAAACACAAGTTTTTAGAAAATGTGATTTATTTCATAAATGGAATCAACAAAGTATGCACATTCTATGTAATAACGACTTTCTAAAGTTTGCGGATGCGTCCGGAAATAACAAAAGCTTACTTTCGCCAGTTTTTTAAAATCACGGCTTCTAGGAGGTTTACATGATTTCTTAAAAAGCACGAGTTTTTAGAAAATGTGATTTATTTCATAAATGGAATCAAAAAGTATGCACATTCTATGTCATAACGACTTTCTATAGTTTGCGCATGCGCAAACTATGCAAATTATACGTAATAACGAATTTCTATAGTTTGCGCATGCATCCGGAAATAAGAAAAGCTTATTTCCCCCCCTTTTTTAAATTCACAGCTTCTAGAAGGTTTAGATGAATTCTTAAAAAACACAAGTTTTTAGAAAATTTGATGTATCTCATAAATGTTATCAACAAAGTTTGCACATTCTACGTCATAACGACTTTCTATAGTTTGTGCATGCGTCTTGAAATAAGAAAAGCTTAATTCCCCCCGTTTTCTAAAATCACAACTTCTAAAAGGTTTACATGATTTCTTAAAAAACACGAGTTTTTAGAAAATGTGATTTATTTCATAAATGGAATCAACAAAGTATGCACATTCTATGTCATAACGACTTTCTGTAGTTTGCGCATGCGTAAACTATGCACATTCTACATGATAACGACCATCTATAGTTTGCGCATGCGTCCTGAAATAAGAAGAGCTTACTTCCCCCCTTTTTTTAAATTCACAGCTTCTAGAAGGTTTAGATGAATTCTTAAAAAACACGAGTTTTTAGAAAATGTGATTTATTTCATAAATGGAATCCACAAACTATGCACATTCTACATAATAACGACGTTCTATAGTTTGCGCATGCGTCCGGAAATAAGAAAACCTTACTTCCGCCAATTTTTTAAAACCACAGCTTCTAGAAGGTTTACATGATTTCTTAAAAAACACGAGTTTTTAGAAAATGTGATTTATTTCATAAATGGAATCAACAAAGTATGCACATTCTATGTAGTAACGAGTTTCTATAGTTTCCGCATGCGTCCGTAAATAAGAAAAGCTTACTTCCGCCATTTTTTTAATATCAAAACTTCTAGAAGTTTTATATGATTTCTTAAAAAACATGAGTTTTTAGAAAATGTGATTTATTTCATAAATGGAATCAACAAAGTATGCACATTCTATGTCATAACGACTTTCTAAAGTTTGCGCATGCGCATACTATGCACATTCTACGTGATAACGACTTTCTATAATTTGCGCATGCGACCGGAAATAAGAAAACCTTACTTCCCCCCTTTTTTTAAATTAACAGCTTCTAGAAGCTTTAAATGAATTCTTAAAAAACACGAGTTTTTAGAAAATGTGATTTATTTCATAAATGGAATCAACAAACTATGCACATTCTACGTAATAACGACTTCCTATATTTTGTGCATGCATCCAGAAATAAGAAAAGATTACTTCCCCCCTTTTTTTAAATTCACAGCTTCTAGAAGGTTTACATGATTTCTTAGAAAACTTGAGTTTTTAGAAAATGTGATTTATTTCATAAATGGAATCAAAAAATTATGCACATTCTATGTCATAACGACTTTCTATAGTTTGCGCATGCGCAAACTATGCACATTCTACGTCATAACGACTTTCTATAGTTTGCGCATGCGTCCGGAAATAAGAAAAGCTTCCTTCCCCCCTTTTTTTAAATTCACAGCTTCTAGAAGGTTTAGATGAATTCTTAAAAAACACGAGTTTTTATAAAATGTGATTTATTTCATAAATGGAATCAACAAAATATGCACATTCTACGTAATAACGACTTTCTATAGTTTGCGCATGCGTCCGGAAATAAGAAAAGCTTCCTTCGGCCAGTTTTTTAAAACCACGGCTTCTAGAAGGTTTACATGATTTCTTAAAAAACCCGAGTTTTTACAAAATGTGATTTATTTCATAAATGGAATCAACAAAGTATGCACATTCTATGTAATAACGACTTTCGAAAGTTTCCGCATGCGTCCGAAAATATTAAAAGCTTACTTCCGCAGTTTTTTAAAATCACAGCTTCTAGAAGGTTTACATGATTTCTTAAAAAACACGAGTTTTTAGAAAATGTGATTTATTTCATAAATGGAATCAACAAAGCATGCACATTCTACGTCATAAAAACTTTCTATAGTTTGCGCATCTGTCCGGAAATAAGAAAAGCTTAATTCCCCCCATTTTTTAAAATCACAGCTTCTAGAAGGTTTACATGATGTCTTAAGAAACACGAGTTTTTAGGAAATGTGATTTATTTCATAAATGGAATCAACAAAGTATGCACATTCTATGTCATAACGACTTTCTATAGTTTGCGCATGCACAAACTATGCACATTCTACGTAATAGCAACTTTCTATAGTTTGCACATGCGTCCGGAAATAAGAAAAGCTTAATTCCCCCCGTTTTTTAAAATCACAACTTCTAGAAGGTTTACATGATTTCTTAAAAAACACGAGTTTTTAGAAAATGTGATTTATTTCATAAATGGAGTCAACAAAGTATGCACATTCTATGTCATAACGACTTTCTATAGTTTGCGCATGCACAAACTATGCACATTCTACGTGATAACGACTTTCTATAGTTTGCGCATGCGTCCGGAAATAAGAAAAGCTTACTTCCCCCCTTTTTTTAAATTCACAGCTTCTAGAAGGTTTAGATGAATTCTTAAAAAACACGAGTTTTTAGAAAATGTGATTTATTTCATAAATGCAATCAACAAACTATGCACATTCTACGTAATAACGACTTTCTATAGTTTGCGCATGCGTCCGGAAATAAGAAAAAGGTCAGACCTATCAGGATGGAAATATGACAGGTCAGGCTACTGCAGAAAAAGTTTTCAGACCCTGTGGAGCAAAAATTTCAAAGTTATAGTAGAAGCAATCAGGTGCATATTTCTGTCAAAACAGAATTATTTTTAGCACCTTTATTCATGGCTTCTGGAATTTAGGGTTTCGGAGAAAGTTGGAATTTTTTGAAGTATGTAACCACGGCTGGAAGCTCCTCAGAAAAATAAGAGTTTAGAGCCTTGGATCAAACCTTTTGATTGGACAGAAGGGTGGGCTTCATCAAACCCTAGTTTGGGTTCCTGTCCAGAAGATCCAGAAGTTTCGAAGGCAATTTTGAGGGGTCAAATTTTGGAGATTTCAAAATTGAAGAATGCTAGGTTGATCAGCTCAGCAAGACACATTCTTCCATCCATTCAGAAGTATGAAAGTCAAAGATTGAATTTTTAGGGTTTCTTTAGCAAACCCTAATCAAGCTCCAGATCAAGTTTCAGGGGGAGTTGAGGCTAAGGCCTTACATAAGAAGACTACAAAAAGTCTCGACAGGTATGACTTAAGGAGGTTCAGGTACATTACAAAAGACAAATCAAGTTCCATGACCATGACAACATGAATACAAAGACTCACGAGGTATGTATGACTTTGTTATATTATGTTTAACCTACGAGACATGCAGGTTCTAGCTCAGGATCTCTAAATCATTGAAGAGATTGTTTAGGTATGTTGTACATAACTAAGCAGGTATACTAATCCAGGTATGTTTTCCTATGTCATGTTAGAATCTTACCTTGTGTAAGTATACTTGGTATGATTGGTTAGTAATCAAGGGTTTATGCATATTATGTCTCTTATCTTGGTTGATGATTTAACTAACTAGATCAAACAAGAATATGCATGAGTAAAAGAAGACTTCCTTGAAACCCTGGATACTAATGATCATGATTGTACATATTCAAGATTATTTAGAATTAGAATGTTTTGATAATATTGAGAATATACTAATGAATGTATGTTTGTGTATGAGATCATGAGGATGACACTAGTGTACACTTGAGCATGCACAGTGGTACAGAATGAATAGAAGTTCAGAAGACATACAGAAGATCAAGCGGGAGGCAACCACACAAACATAAAAGATAAGTATTTGAGTTGTTATTAGAAATAGTAAATGATATTGCTTGTATTCATATTTGTATTCCTAGAATATATCATGCTGAGTGTAAACATCCATAAAGCATTGAATAGTATACTACTAATATGCATATGATTGGTAAAACATTCCATTGTTGCTTGTCTAGAATCAAACCTGTTTGCTGACATGCTGAGAGCTGTGCACACTCTCAATAGTATGTTTTGGTAGAGATGGAAGGCATCTAGATAGCCACTGTATGCATACAGGATATGGGAAAGTGTTGTGCCAAAGTATTGGTCAAAATAGTTGCATAACTATGTAAATGATATCTGTATGCATAATAGGTTATCATGTCAATATGATTTGATGATTATGAAGTATTACTAATCATGTACTTAATTTTGATTTGTAGGAAAGATCATGATGAATGATGAACACTGAACAAGCGATGGATGTTCAACAAAAGAAACACACTATAGAAGGCTTGTGGCTAGAAGATTCTCTTAGAAAGAAGGAAGAGAATCATGATGAGATGTTTGCTCCAAGTGGCTAGATAAGACCATTCTCTTAATGGTGTAATTAAAGAAGAAGTGTGAATCAGATTTTGTATGGGTTCCCAGGATCGATAATCAATTGATGAGCTTAATGATCACCATGGGTGATGTGGATCTCAACCTTTGCTACAAGGTTGAATATGGCTTCTATACACATATGACATGGATGCAAGAAAGAACTCACCACAGAGTTCGAATGATTTTGAGGCTCATATAAGTAGACCCATCTGACGAGAGATGGCACAGATAGATATGCAGAAGATCACTCAATGATGAGTGTGAATAATGGACAATTGACAGCTTCATGACAAAGCTTGGGCTTTACCAGAAGTAAAGTTGTTCCTAACCTTTACCTTAAGGTTGTGGATGATGAACCTATCATACCATTATTGTATGACGATGATCTCTTTCTGACAAGGAATGAGAAACAGGTCATGAAAATGGCTGCAGAAATGAAAAATGAAAGATCTCGGATTAATGCACTACTTCTTAGGTCTAGAGGTATGGCAAGATCCAAAAGGAATCTTTTAATTCAAAGTAAGTATGCTGTGAAGTCTCTAAAAAGATTTGATATGTTGGAGTATAAAGCCATGGCCACTACCATGGACTCCAACTTGAAGTTGTTAGTTAATGACTCATCGCATTTAGTGAACCTAACCCTATATAGACAAATCATTGGGTCATTGATGTATATAACAAATACTAGGCCAGATATATGCTTTGCTGCAAATACCCTAAGTCAATATCTAGTAGAACCTAGAAAGGTTCACTTAATAACTACAAAGCATGTAGTGAGGTACCTAAAAGGTACATTAGATTTTGGTCTATATTATCTTGGAGGTCATGAACTCCGTTTATATGGTTACTCAGATTCTGATTGGGCAGGAAGTGCCTTAGACAGAAAGAGTACATCAGGTGGATATTATAGTCTTGAATCTGCCATGATCTCATGGTTCAGCAAGGAACATTCTAGTGTGGCTCTCAGTACTGCTGAAGCAGAATATATATATAGCTGTCTGCTCTGCTAGCTGTGAAGCAGTGTGGCTTCAGAAGCTATTATATGGAGTGTTTGACTTAGAAATGAATTCCACTATGATTATGTGTGACATTCAAAACTGCATCAAGATAGAAAATCTTGTATTCCACAATAAGTCAAAAACACATAGAGATCCGATACTTCTATATACGAGATATGGTGCAGAGAGGAGCTATCAAGCTCGAGTATATAAGCACTGAGGATCAGATTGCTAATATCTTGACTAAACCTCTGTGTCGAGTAAAGTTTGAATACTTTCGAGACAAGCTTGGTATAGTCCAGAAGGACCCTCCTCGAAAGGGGGAGTAGCATAGTATCTGATAACAAGTCTGTCTCATCAATGATGAGGTTACCTATTTACTGCACCTAGTTACTTAAAATTATTTAAATTTAGGAATCTTATATTTTTTCTTTTGATGATAGATGTATACATGCTTTTGATGATAGATGTTATGTAGGATACATGTTTTGATGATGAGGATACATGTTTTGATGATGAGGATACATGTTTGGACTTGAGGGGATTGGATCATCCCTGGAGTTCAGTCCTAAAGAGAGCTGTAGACGTATGTCTTCGAGAATTAAGTCCTTGGTGGACTTGAGGGGATTGGATCATCCCTGGACTTCAGTCCTAAAGAGAGCCGTAGATGTATGTCTTCGAGAATGAAGTCCTTGGTGGACTTGAGGGGATTGGATCATCCCTGGACTTCAGTCCTAAAGAGAGCCGTAGACGTATGTCTTCGAGAATGAAGTCTTTGGTGGACTTGAGGGGATTGGATCATCCCTGGAATTCAGTCCTAAAGAGAGCCGTAGACGTATGTCTTCGAGAATGAAGTCCTTGGTGGACTTGAGGGGATTGGATCATCCCTGGACTTCAGTCCTAAAGAGAGTCGTAGACGTATGTCTTCGAGAATGAAGTCCTTGGTGGACTTGAGGGGATTGGATCATCCCTGGACTTCAGTCCTAAAGAGAGACGTAGACGTATGTCTTCGAGAATGAAGTCCTTGGTGGACTTGAGGGGATTGGATCATCCCTGGAATTCAGTCCTTAAGAGAGCCGTAGACGTATGTCTTCGAGAATGAAGTCCTTGGTGGACTTGAGGGGATTGGATCATCCCTAGAATTCAGTCCTAAAGAGAGCCGTAGACGTATGTCTCCGAGAACAAAATCCTGAATGAACAGGTAAGGGGATTGGATCTTCCTCGGACTTTAGTCCTTTGAATTGAGCCGTAGACATCATGTCTCCGAGAACTAAATCCTGAATGAACAGGTAAGGGGATTGGATCGTCCTCGGACTATGGTCCTTTGAATTGAGCCATAGACATGAGGTCTCCGAGAATTGAATGATAGGACTGGATCGTCCCTGGACTTCGGTTCAAAAGGTACATGATAGGACTGAATCGTCCCTAGACTTCGGTTCAAAAGGTACATGATAGGACTGGATCGTCCCTGGACCTCGGTTCAAAATGTACATGACAAATCCTAGAATTGTTCTAGGTTACATCCAGCATGAAACAAGGCTGGCTCTGTAGATATGATACATCCAGCATGAAACAGGGTTGGCTCTGTAGATATGATACATCCAGCATGAAACAGGGTTGGCTCTGTAGATATGATACATCCAGCATGAAACAGGGCTGGCTCTGTAGATGTGATACATCCAGCATGAAACAGGGCTGGCTCTGTAGATATGATACATCTAGCATGAAACAGGGTTGGCTCTGTAGATATGATACATCCAGCATGAAACAGGGCTGGCTCTGTAGATGTGATACATCCAGCATGAAACAGGGCTGGCTCTGTAGATATGATACATCCAGCATGAAACAGGGCTGGCTCTGTAGATGTGATACATCCAGCATGAAACAGGGCTGGCTCTGTAGATATGATACATCCAGCATGAAATAGGGCTGGCTCTGTAGATGTGATACATCCAGCATGAAACAGGGCTGGCTCTGTAGATGTGATACATCCAGCATGAAACAGGGCTGGATCTGTAGATGTGACACATCCAGTATGATAAAGGACTGGCTCTGTGGTGGTAAATCCTAGATCTGATCTAGGTCACATCCAGTATGAAAAAGGACTGGAACTGTGGTTGGGATTGGATCGTCCCTAGACATGAGACTTGTCTTAAAGAGATAAGGATTGATCATCCTGGAACTTGATCTGGATTGCATCATCCATGGACCTATGTCCTAAAGAGAGCAGGATTGATCATCCTGTAATATGATCGTGTGATGACGATGCTGCCGATCGTGTATGCTGATCGTATGATGACGATGTTGATCATGTGATCACGATGCTGCTGATCGTGTGATGACAATGTTGATCGTATGATGATGATGTTGCTGATCGTGTGATGACGATGCTAATCGTATGATGACGATGTTGATCGTATGATGACGATGTTTCTAATTGTGTGATGACGATGTTGATAATCATGTGATGACGATGCTGATGATCGTGTGATGACAATGCTGATGATCATGTGATGACGATGTTGATGATCGTGTGATCGTGTGATGACGATGATAATGACGATGCTGATGATCGAGTAATATCAACTCTGATGATGTTGATGTTCCAGTAACTAGTTGAGTTACTGATGATGATGAATTAAAGAAAGCTTACGATGATATATAGATGATGTAGTCAATGACTCCTTGCTCCTGCAGATGTTGTTATAATATCCTTCTCGTTAAGGGGGAGTGTTGAATATTGTAACTTCTAAGAATATTATATTTATACATTATTTATTCCGGAGATGTTCCATCCCTCCGAGGTGATTCTATTATGTATCCGAAGATTTTTATTCCTCCGAGGAGTTGTGGCAACTAGGGTTATTAGACCCACCATGTGGGGGTCGGCCCAGTCAGTTATAATAGGGTATTTAACCTAATGGTTAAATACGAGCCTACATGTACTTGTGTAAAATATATGTCAAAGTAGTGTATAAATAGAGGAGGTGTGTTCCTCATTTGATACACTCACACACTTGAAAAGAGGAGCACTTGTCTGGGAGATTTGCTAAGGAGGATTAGAAGGAGGGAGCACATCTTGTATTTTGGTTTATCATTTTATTGAGGAAAGCTTTGCTGGGTTTTCTACACCATGAGGGTTTCCCAAGATAAATCTGTGTCTCTTGTGTTTATACTATGCTTGTTGTTTCTTCAGTGATCCTGTATATGCTATTATTGTGAAATAGAATGTAATGCTGCTATTTTATGTCTTAGCATATTGAATTTTAACAACAGCTTCTAGAAGGTTTAGATGAATTCTTAAAAAACATGAGTTTTTAGAAAATGTGATTTATTTCATAAATGGAATCAACAAAATATGCACATTCTACGTAATAACGACTTTCTATAGTTTGCGCATGCGTCCGGAAATAAGAAAAGCTTCCTTCAGCCAGTTTTTTAAAACCACAGCATCTAGAAGGTTTACATGATTTCTTAAAAAACGCGAGTTTTTAGAAAATGTGATTTATTTCATAAATGGAATCAACAAAGTATGCACATTCTATGTAATAACGACTTTCTAAAGTTTGCGCATGCGTCCGAAAATATGAAAAGCTTACTTCCGCCAGTTTTTTAAAATCACAGCTTCTAGAAGGTTTACATGATTTCTTAAAAAACACGAGTTTTTAGAAAATGTGATTTATTTCATAAATGGAATCAACAAATTATGCACATTCTATGTCATAACGACTTTCTATAGTTTGCACATGCGCAAACTATGCACATTCTACGTAATAACGACTTTCTACAGTTTGCGCATGCGTCCGGAAATAAGAAAAGCTTACTTCTGACAGTTTTTTAAAATCACAGCTTCTAGAAGGTTTACATGATTTCTTAAAAAACACGAGCTTTTAGAAAATGTGATTTATTTCATAAATGGAATCAACAAAGTATGCACATTCAATGTATTAACGACTTTCGAAAGTTTGCGCATGCGTCCGGAAATATGAAAAGCTTACTTCCGCCAGTTTTATAAAATCATAGCTTCTAGAAGGTTTACATGATTTCTTTAAAAACACGAGTTCTTAGAAAATGTGATTTATTTCATAAATGGAATCAATAAAGTATGCACATTCTACGTAATAACAACTTTCTATAGTTTGCGCATGCGTCCGGAAATAAGAAAATCTTACATCCGCCAGTTTTTTAAAACCACAGCTTCTAGAAGGTTTACATGATTTCTTAAAAAACACGAGTTTTTAGAAAATGTGATTTATTTCATAAATGGAATCAACAAAGTATGCACATTCTATGTCATAACGACTTTCTATAGTTTGCGCATGCGCAACCTATGCACATTCTATGTAATAAAAACTTTTTATAGTTTGCGCATACGTCCGGAAATAAGAAAAGCTTACTTCCCCCCTTTTTTTAAATTCACAGCTTCTAGAAGGTTTAGATGAATTCTTAAAAAACACGAGTTTTTAGAAAATGTGATTTATTTCATAAATGGAATCAACAAAGTATGCACATTCTACGTCATAACAACTTTCTATAGTTTGCGCATGCGTCCGGAAATAAGAAAAGCTTAATTCCCCCCGTTTTTTAAAATCACAACTTCTAGAAGGTTTACATGATTTCTTAAAAAACATGAGATTTTAGAAAATGTGATTTATTTCATAAATGGAATCAACAAAATATGCACATTCTATGTAATAACGACTTTCTAAAGTTTGTGCATGCGTCCGAAAATATGAAAAGCTTACTTCCGCCAGTTTTTTAAAATCACAGCTTCTAGAAGGTTTACATGATTTCTTAAAAAACACGAGTTTTTAGAAAATGTGATTTATTTCATAAATGGAATCAACAAAGTATGCACATTCTATGTCATAACGACTTTCTATAGTTTGCACATGTGCAAACTATGCACATTCTATGTAATAACGACTTTCTACAGTTTGCGCATGCGTCCGGAAATAAGAAAAGCTTACTTCCGCCAGTTTTTTAAAATCACAGCTTCTAGAAGGTTTACATGATTTCTTAAAAAACACAAGCTTTTAGAAAATGTGATTTATTTCATAAATGGAATCAACAAAGTATGCACATTCTATGTAATAACGATTTTCTAAACTTTGCGCATGCGTCCGGAAATAAGAAAAGCTTACTTCCGCTAGTTTTTTAAAATCACACCTTCTAGAAGGTTTACATGATTTCTTAAAAAACACGAGTTTTTAGAAAATGTGATTTATTTCATAAATGGAATCAACAAAGTATGCACATTCTACGTCATAAAGACTTTCTATACTTTGCGCATGCGTCTGGAAATAAGAAAAGCTTACTTCCGCCAGTTTTTTAAAATCACAGGTTCTAGAAGGTTTACATGATTTCTTAAAAAGCACGAGTTTTTAGAAAATGTGATTTATTTCATAAATGGAATCAAAAAGTATGCACATTCTATGTCATAACGACTTTCTATAGTTTGTGCATGCGCAAACTATACACATTCTATGTAATAACGAATTTCTATAGTTTGCGCATGCATCCGGAAATAAGAAAAGCTTATTTCCCCCCTTTTTTTAAATTCACGGCTTCTAGAAGGTTTAGATGAATTCTTAAAAAACACAAGTTTTTAGAAAATGTGATTTATCTCATAAATGGAATCAACAAAAGTTTGCACATTCTACGTCATAACGACTTTCTATAGTTTGCGCATGCGTCCCGAAATAAGAAAAGCTTAATTCCACCCGTTTTTTAAAATCACAACTTCTAGAAGGTTTACATGATTTCTTACAAAACACAAGTTTTTAGAAAATGTGATTTATTTCATAAATGGAATCAACAAAGTATGCACATTCTATGTCATAACGACTTTCTATAGTTTGCGCATGCGCAAACTATGCACATTCTACGTAATAAAAACTTTTTATAGTTTGCGCATGCGTCCGGAAATAAGAAAAGCTTACTTGCCCCCTTTTTTTAAATTCACAGCTTGTAGAAGGTTTAGATGAATTCTGAAAAAACACGAGTTTTTAGAAAATGTGATTTATTTCATAAATGGAATCCACAAACTATGCACATTCTACATAATAACGACTTTCTATAGTTTGCGCATGCGTCCGGAAATAAGAAAAGCTTACTTCCGCCAGTTTTTTAAAACCACAGCTTCTAGAAGGTTTACATGATTTCGTAAAAAACACGAGTTTTTAGAAAATGTGATTTATTTCATAAATGGGATCAACAAAGTATGCACATTCATAGTAGTAACGACTTTCTATAGTTTCCGCATGCGTCTGGAAATAAGAAAAGCTTACTTCCGCCAGTTTTTTAATATCACAGCTTCTAGAAGGTTTACATGATTTCTTAAAAAACACAAGTTTTTAGAAAATGTGATTTATTTCATAAATGGAATCAACAAAGTATGCACATTCTATGTAATAACGACTCTCTAAAGTTTGCGCATGCGTCCGAAAATATGAAAAGCTTACTTCCGCCAGTTTTTTAAAATCACAACTTCTAGAAGGTTTTCATGATTTCTTAAAAAACGCGAGTTTTTAGAAAATGTGATTTATTTCATAAATGGAATCAACAAAGTATGCACATTCTATGTAATAACGACTTTCTAAAGTTTGCGCATCCGTCCGGAAATAAGAAAAGCTTACTTCCGCCAGTTTTTTAAAATCACACCTTCTAGAAGGTTTACATGATTTCTTAAAAAACATGAATTTTTAGAAAATGTGATTTATTTCATAAATGGAATCAACAAAGTATGCACATTCTATGTAATAACGACTTTCTAAAGTTTGCGCATGCGTCCGGAAATAAGAAAAGCTTACTTCCGCCAGTTTTTTAAAATCACAGCTTCTAGAAGGTTTACATGATTTCTTAAAAAACACGAGTTTTTAGAAAATGCGATTTATTTCATAATTGGAATCAACAAAGAATGCACATTCTACAACATAACAACTTTCTATAGTTTGCGCATCCGTCCAGAAATAAGAAAAGCTTAATTCCACCCGTTTTTTAAAATCACAACGTCTAGAAGGTTTACATGATGTCTTAAAAAACACGAGTTTTTAGGAAATGTGATTTATTTCATAAATGGAATCAACAAAGTATGCACATTCTATGTCATAACGACTTTCTATAGTTTGCGCATGCGGAAACTATGCACATTCTACGTAATAAAAACTTTTTATAGTTTGCGCATGCGTCCAGAAATAAGAAAAGCTTACTTCCCCCCTTTTTTTAAATTCACCGCTTCTAGAAGGTTTAGATGAATTCTTAAAAAACACGAGTTTTTAGAAAATGTGATTTATTTCATAAATGGAATCAACAAAGTATGCACATTCTACGTCATAACAACTTTCTATAGTTTGCGCATGCGTCCGGAAATAAGAAAAGCTTAATTCCCCCCGTTTTTTAAAATCACAGCTTCTAGAAGGTTTACATGATTTCTTAAAAAACTTGAGTTTTTAGAACATGTGATTTATTTCATAAATGGAATCAACAAAGTATGCACATTCTATTGCATAACGACTTTCTATAGTTTGCGCATGCGCAAACTATGCACATTCTACGTAGTAACAACTTTCTATAGTTTGCGCATGCGTCCGGAAATAGGAAAAGCTTACTTCCGCCAGTTTTTTAAAATCACACCTTCTAGAAGGTTTACATGATTTCTTAAAAAACACGAGTTTTTAGAAAATGTGATTTATTTCATAAATGGAATCAACAAAGTATGCACATTCTATGTAATAACAACTTTCTAAAGTTTGTGCATGCGTCCAGAAATAAGAAAAGCTTACTTCCGCAAGTTTTTTAAAATCACAGCTTCTAGAAGGTGTTAAAATTCAATATGCTAAGACAGAAAATAGCAGCATTACATTCCATTTCACAATAATAGCATATACAGGATCACTGAAGAAACAACAAGCACAACATAAACACAAGAGACAAAGATTTATCCTGGGAAACCCTCATGGGGTAGAAAACCCAGCAAAGCTTCCTCAATATAGATGACCAGCAATATACAAAGATGAAACCCTGAGACATGATCTCCTCCTCCACAATAGCAGACCTCTCCTCCACAAGTGCGCTATCCTCAAGTGTGTGAGTGTGTCAAATGAGGAACACACCTCCTCTATTTATACACTACACTGACATGTATTTTACATAGGTACACGTAGTCTCGTATTTAACCAATGGGTTAAATACCCCACTACAAGTGACTGGGATGACCCCTCTAGGGTGGTCTAATAACCCTTTGACCCACATAACACATAAAGGGCCGACCTCCACTAGGGAAGTCTAATAACCCAAGTTACCACATTCTGACGGAGGAATAAACATCTCCGGATATACAATAAGATCTTTACGGAGGAATGAAACATCTTCGGAATAATAAAGTACAATTATAATATTCTTTGAAGTTACAACATCTCAACACTCCCCCTTAACGAGAAGGATATTATAACAGCATCTGCACGAGCAAGGAGTCATCAACATCATACATGATACATCTATAAATCATTGGAAGCTTTCTCAACATCATCAGTAACTCAACTAGTTACTGGAACATCTTCAATACTGGAACATCAACATCATCAGAGTTGATAGTACTCAATCATCAGCATTTTCAACACACGATCAACACAATCATCAGCATCATCATCACACGATCATCAGCATCGCCATCACACGATCATCAGCATCGTCATCATACGATCATCAGCATCGTCATCATACGACCATCAGCATTATGATCAGCATCGTCATCATACGATCATCAGCATCATCATCACACAATCATCAGCATCGTCATCATACGATCATCAGCATCGTCATCATATGATCATCAGCATCGTCATCGCACGATCATCAGCATCGTCATCACTCGATCATCAGCATCGTCATCACACGATCATCAGCATCGTCATCACACGATCATCAGCATCGTCATCGCACGAACATCGTCATAATCAAGGAATGATGTAAACCAGTCATGTACCTTTTGAACCGAAGTCCAGGGACGATCCAGTCCTATCATGTTCTCGGAGACTTCACGTCTACGGCTCAGTTTACAGGACCAAAGTCCAAGGATGATCCAATCCTTCACCGTGCTTTTAGGACCTACGTCCAAGGATGACTTAATCCTCAACCGTCCACCAAGGACTTCATTCTCGAAGACATACGTCTACGGCTTTTCTTTCGGACTGAAGTCCAGGAATGATCCAATCCCTTCATCATCGAAGACATACGTCTATGGCTCTTCTTTCGGACTGAAGTCCAGGAATGATCCAATCCCTTCATTATCGAAGACATACGTCTACGACTCTTCTTTCGGACTGAAGTCCAGGAATGATCCAATCCCTTCATTATCAAAGACATACGTCTACGGCTCTTCTTTCGGACTGAATTCCAGGAATGATCCAATCCCTTCATTATCGAAGACATACGTCTACGGCTCTTCTTTCGGACTGAAGTCCAGGAATGATCCAATCCCTTCATTATCGAAGACATACGTCTACGGCTCTTCTTTTGGACTGAAGTCCAGGAATGATCCAATCCCTTCATTATCGAAGACATACGTCTACGGCTCTTCTTTCAGACTGAAGTCCAGGAATGATCCAATCCCTTCATTATCGAAGACATACGTCTACGGATCTTCTTTCGGACTGAAGTCCAGGAATGATCCAATCCCTTCATTATCGAAGACATACGTCTATGGCTCTTCTTTCGTACTGAAGTCCAGGAATGATCCAATCCCTTCATTATCGAAGACATACGTCTACGGCTCTTCTTTCGGACTGAAGTCCAGGAATGATCCAATCCCTTCATTATCGAAGACATACGTCTATGGCTCTTCTTTCGGACTGAAGTCCAGGAATGATCCAATCCCTTCATTATCGAAGACATACGTCTACGGCTCTTCTTTCGGACTGAAGTCCAGGAATGATCCAATCCCTTCATTATCGAAGACATACGTCTACGGCTCTTCTTTCGGACTGAAGTCTAGGAATGATCCAATCCCTTCACATGTTCATCAAGAACATGTATCCTCATCATCATAACATGTATCACCACAACATGTATCATCAACATCAAAAGCATGTATAATCACAACATGTATCATCATCATCAAAACATGTATAACCACAACATGTATCATCATCATCAAAACATGTGTAACCACAACATGTAGAACATGTATAACCACAACATGTATCATCATCATCAAAACATGTGTAACCACAACATGTAGAACATGTATAACCACAACATGTATCATCATCATCAAAACATGTATAACCACAACATGTATCATCATCATCAAAGCATGTATAACCACAACATGTATCATCATCATCAAGGCATGTATAACCACAACATGTATCATCATCATCAAGGCATGTATAATCACAGCATGTATAATCACCATCAAAACATGTATACATCTATCATCAAAAGCATGTATACATCTAATCATCAAAAGCATGTATACATCTAACCATCAAAAGCATCTATCATCAAAAGTATCTAGCATGTATACATCTATCATCAAGAGCATGTATACATCTAACCATCAAAATAAAGAATATAAGAGTCCTAAATCTAAATAATTCTAGGTGAGTAAGTGTAGAAAAATAGGTAACCTCATCATTGATGAGATAGGTTTGTCTGTCTCATACTGTGCTACTCCCCCTTTCGAGGAGGGTTCTTCTGAACTACACCAAGCTTGTCTCGGAAGTGTTCAAACTTTACTCGAGACAGAGGCTTGGTCAGGATATCAGCAATTTGATCCTCAGTGCTTATATACTCTAGCTTGATAGCTCCTTTCTGCACCATATCTCGAATATAAAAGTAACGGATCTCTATGTGTTTTGACTTATCATGAAACACAGGATTTTCAGTCATCTTGATGCAGCTTTGATTATCACACATAATCACAGTGGGGTCCATTTCTAAGTCAAACACTCTAGATAAAAGTTTCCGAAGCCATACTGCTTCACAGCTAGCAGAACAAGCAGCTATATATTCAGCTTCAGCAGTACTGAGGGCCACACTTGATTGTTTCTTGTTGAACCATGAGATCATGGCAGATCCAAGACCATAACATCCACCTGAGGTACTTTTTCTATCTGAGACACTTCCTGCCCAATCAGAATCTGAGTAACCATGTAAACGGAGTTCATGACCTCTAAGATAATATAGACCAAAAATCTAAAGTACCTTTTAGGTACCTCACTACATGCTTTGTAGCTAATAAGTGAACCTTTCTAGGTTCTACTAGATACTGACTTAGGGTATTTACACCAAAGCATATATCTGGCCTAGTATGACCCAATGAATTGTCTATATAGAGTTGGGTCCACTAAATACGATGAGTCATTAACTAATAACTTCAAGTTGGAGTCCATGGGAGTGGCCATGGCTTTATACTCCAACATATCAAATCTTTTTAGAAACTTCACAGCATACTTACCTTGATTTAAAAGATTCCTTTTGGGTCTTGTCATACTTCTAAGAAGTAGTGCATTAATCCGAGATCTTTCATTTTCATTTCTGCAGCCATTTTCATGACTTGTTTCTCATTCTTTGTCAGAAAGAGATCATCGTCATGCAATAATGGTATGATAGGTTCATCATCCACAACCTCAAGGTTTAGGAATAGATTTACTTTTGGTAAGGCCCAAGCTTTGTTATGAAGCTATCAATTTACCATTATTCACACTCTGCATTGAGTGATCTTCTGCATATCTATTTGTGCCATCTCTCGTCAGATGGGTCTACTAATATGAGCCTCAAAATCAATTGAACTCTGTGGTGAGTTCCTTCTTGCATCCATGTCATATGTGTATAGAATCCATATTCAACCTTGTAGCAAAGGTTGAGATCCACATCACTCATGATGATCATTAAGCTCATCAATTGACTACCGATCCTAGGTACCCATATAGAACCTGATTCACACTTCTTCTTTAATTACATCATTAAGAGAATGGTCTTATCTAGTCCCTTGGAGCAAAACATCTCATCATGATTCTCTTCCTCTTTCTAAGATAATCTCTTAACCACAAGCTTTCTATAGTGTGTTTGATTTGTAAATCCTTTTGTTGAACATCCATCGCTTGTTCATCATTCATCATGATTTTTCCTACAAATCAAAATTAAGTACAGGATTAGTAATACTTCATAATCATCAAATCATATTGACATAATAACCTATTATGCATACATATATCATTTACATAGTTATGCAACTAATTTGACCAATACTTTGGCACAACACTTTCCCATATCTTGTATGCATACAGTGGCTATCTAGATGCCTTCCATCTCTACCAGAACATACTATCGAGAGTGTGCACAGCTCTCGGCATGTCAGCAAAGAGGTTTCATTCTAGACAAGCAACAATGGAATGTTTGTCCAACTTACCAATCATATGCACATTAGTAGTATACTGTTCAATGCTCTATGAATGTTTATACTCAGCATTATATATTCTAGGAATACAAATATGCATACAACCTATTACAGGCAATATCATTACTATTTCAAATAACAACTCAAATACTTATCTTTTATGTTTGTGTGGTTGCCTCCCGCTTGATCTTCTGTATGTCTTTTGAACTTCTATTCATTCTGTACCACTGCGCATGCTCAAGAGTCATCCTCATGATCTCATGCACAAACATACACTCATTAGTATATTCTAAATGCTATCAAAACATTATAGTACTAAATAATCTTGAAAATGTATAGTCATGATTAAAGTTAATAAACATTAGTATTCAAGATTTCAGGGAAGTCTTCTTTTACCCATGCATATCATCAATCAAGATAAAAGATACAATATGCATAATCCCTTGATTACTAACTTTATGAATAAGCATAACCAATCATTCCAAGTATACTTATATAAGGGATCCTAACACAAGGTAAGATTCATGGGAAACATACCTGGATTAGTATACCTACTTGGTTATGTACAACACACCTAAACAATCTCTTCAATGATTTAGAGATCCTGAGCTAGAACCTGCATGTCTCATAGGTTAAGCATAATATAACAAAGTCATACATGCCTCGTAAGTAGAACAAAGATTATGGATGAGTCTTTGTCTTCATGTTTTCATGGTCATGGAACCTGATTTATCTTTTGTGATGTACCTGTATCTCGTTAGCAGACAACATCAACCTCACACAACATCATAATGCATTAGTACAATCATAAGTGTCAACACCCTAACCAATGAATATATTCTATCATGCATTCATAATTTTGTTAAGGTTATACGACAAATCTAAAATCAAAATTGTACTAACTGTAATAACCTGAAGACAAACATACCATAAACTTAATCATGGACAAATATCGAAACATACCTCGATGAGTCATACCTGTCGAGATCGCTTGTATTCTTCTTATGTAAGGCCTTATCCTCATCTCCCTCTGAGACAGGAACTTCTTCACTTATGCAGGTGACCAATCCATCTTCTTCTAGGATTAACCCAATCCACTTGATTTGCAAGAACTGGACCTGGAGCTGGATATGGGTTTGTCAGAGAAACCCAAGAAATTCAAACTTTGAATTTCAAACTTTCGAAAGGATAGAAATATGCGCCTTGATGAGCTGATCAAACTGGTATATTCAGAATTTGAAAACTGCAAAGTTTTACTCCTCAATTTTGCCTTTGAAACTTTCGGATTCACTGGACGTGACCCTGAACTGGGGTTTGATGAAGCCCACTCTTTTGCCCCATCAAAAGGTTTGATCCAAAGCTCTAAGCTTCTATTTTTCTGAGGAGCTTCCAGCCGTGGTCACAGATTTCAAAAAATTCCCATTTTTACAGAAGCCCTAATTTTCCACTCTTCTGATCAAAGTCCTGAACTAGGGTCTAATCAAGCCCAGCCTTCTGCCCAACCAAAAATTCTGATCTTAGTCTCTAAATTTCTATTTTGATGAGTAGCATCCAGCCGTGGTCTCCGATTACAAAAATTCCAACTTTCTTCAAAGCCCTAAATTCCGGAAGCCATGAATAAAGGTACCAAAAAATAATTCTGTTTTGACAGAAATATGTACCTGATTGTTTCTGGTGTAACTCCAAAATTTTTGATCCACCGGGTCTGAAAACGTTTTCTGAGATAGCCTGACCTGTTAGCTTTCCATCCTGATAGGTCTGACCTCAATTGGATGTTCTGAGAGAGAGTTATGCCAAATGTCGCAACGTGACCTGTTTTGGGAAAATACAGGAGAGCGAACTTGTACGGCGTCCCACGTGTCACTGTTTGACCTTCGGCCTATGAAAACATTTTCTGAGATAGCTCGGCCTGTTATCTTTCCATCCTGACAGGTCTGACCTCAATTGGATTCTCTGAGAGAGAGTTATGCCAAGTGTCGCAACATGACCTGTTTATGGGATAATACAGGAGAGCGAACTTGTACGGCGTGCCACGTGTCACTGGTTCAACATCGGCCACTGAAAATGTTTTCTGAGATAGTACAGTCTGTGTACTACCTGTCACTTTTCACGAAATTTCATTTGGAGCTTCCTAGCCCAAGTTATGACCTTTTTCCCAAGGTCACCTGATTTTGACTCAGATCTGGAAGAGGCAGAAACCCTATATTGTACAGATCATAAATCACAAAGTACAACGAATTAGAGGTTTTCCTTTGGACACAAGGTACCTGGAGATTTGCGCTTCGTCTTGTAACAATTTCAGATCCGAAAACTTCACCAAAACGGATTTATAGTGAAATTGCTACGATGACTGGTTTTTGCTATGTAAAACCCTAACCTTCAAATTGTCGTAAGTAAAGCAAGTGTCTTTAGTGCCATACCTTGTCTTCCTTCAGGTTAGCTCTGATACCATGTTAAAATTCAATATGCTAAGACAGAAAATAGCAGCATTACATTCCATTTCACAATAATAGCATATACAGGATCACTGAAGAAACAACAAGCACAGCATAAACACAAGAGACAGAGATTTATCCTGGGAAACCCTCATGGGGTAGAAAACCCAGCAAAGCTTCCTCAATATAGATGACCAGCAATATACAAAGATGAAACCCTGAGACATGATCTCCTCCTCCACAATAGCAGACCTCTCCTCCACAAGTGTGTTATCCTCAAGTGTGTGAGTGTGCCAAATGAGGAACACACCTCCTCTATTTATACACTACACTGACATGTATTTTACATAGGTACACGTAGGCTCGTATTTAACCAATGGGTTAAATACCCCACTACAACTGACTGGGCCGACCCCTCTATGGTGGTCTAATAACCCTTTGAACCACATAACACATAAAGGTCCGACCTCCACTAGGGAAGTCTAATAACCCAAGTTACCACATTCTGACGGAGGAATAAACATCTCCGGATATACAATAAGATATTTACGGAGGAATGAAACATCTCCGGAATAATAAAGTACAATTATAATATTCTTTGAAGTTACAACATCTCAACAGAAGGTTTACATGATTTCATAAAAAACACGAGTTTTTAGAAAATGTAATTTATTTCATAAATGGAATCAAAAAAGTATGCACATTCTATGTCATAACGACTTTCTAAAGTTTGCGCATGCGCATACTATGCACGTTCTACGTGATAACGACTTTCTATAGTTTGCGCATGCGTCCGGAAATAAGAAAAGCTTACTTCCCCCATTTTTTTAAATTCACAGCTACTAGAAGGTTTAGATGAATTCTTAAAAAACATGAGTTTTTAGAAAATGTGATTTATTTTATAAATGGAATCAACAATCTATGTACATTCTACGTAATAACGACTTTCTATAGTTTGCGCATCTGTCCGGAAATAAGAAAAACTTCCTTCGGCGAGTTTTTTAAAACCACAGCTTCTAGAAGGTTTACATGATTTCTTAAAAAACGTGAGTTTTTAGAAAATGTGATTTATTTCATAAATAAAATCAACAAAGTATGCACATTCTATGTAATAACGACTTTCGAAAGTTTGCGCATGCGTCCGGAAATATGAAATGCTTACTTCCGCCAGTTTTTTAAAATCACAGCTTCTAGAAGGTTTACATGATTTCTTAAAAAACACGAGTTTTTAGAAAATGTGATTTATTTCATAAATGGAATCAACAAATTATGCACATTCTACATAATAACGAATTTCTATACTTTGCGCATGCATCCGGAAATAAGAAAAGCTTACTTCCGCCAGTTTTTTAAAATCACAGCTTCTACAAGGTTTACATGATTTCTTAAAAAACACGAGTTTTTAGAAAATGTGATTTATTTCATAAATGGAATCAACAAAGTATGTGCATTCTATGTAATAACGACTTTCTAAAGTTTGCGCATGCGTCCGGAAATAACAAAAGCTTACTTCCGCCAGTTTTTTAAAATCACACCTTCTAGAAGGTTTACATGATTTCTTAAAAAACACGAGTTTTTAGAAAATGTGATTTATTTCATAAATGGAATCAACAAAGTATGCACATTCTATGTAATAACGACTTTCTAAAGTTTGCGCATGCGTCCGGAAATAAGAAAAGCTTACTTCCGCCAGCTTTTTAAAATCACAGCTTCTAGAAGGTTTACATGATTTCTTAAAAAGCATGAGTTTTTAGAAAATGTGATTTATTTCATAAATGGAATCAAAAAGTATGCAAATTCTATGTCATAAGGACTTTCTATAGTTTGCGCATGCGCAAACTATGCACATTCTACGTAATAACGACTTTCTATAGTTTGCGCATGCATCCGGAAATAAGAAAAACTTATTTCCCCCCCTTTTTTAAATTCATAGCATCTAGAAGGTTTAGATGAATTCTTAAAAAACACGAGTTTTTAGAAAATGTGATTTATTTCATAAATGGAATCAACAAACTATGCACATTCTACGTAATAACGACTTTCTATAGTTTGCGCATGCGTCCGGAAATAAGAAAAGCTTCCTTCGGCCAGTTTTTTAAAACCACGGCTTCTAGAAGGTTTACATGATTTCTTAAAAAACGCAAGTTTTTAGAAAATGTGATTTATTTCATAAATGGACTCAACAAAGTATGCACATTCTATGTAATAACGACTCTCGAAAGTTTGTGCATGCGTCCGGAAATATGAAAATCTTACTTCCGCTAGTTTTTTAAAATCACAGCTTCTAGAAGGTTTACATGATTTTTTTAAAAACACCAGTTTTTAGAAAATGTGATTTATTTCATAAATGGAATCAACAAAGTATGTACATTCTACGTCATAACAACTTTCTATAGTTTGTGCATCCGTCCGGAAATAAGAAAAGCTTAATTCCCCCCGTTTTTTTAAATCACAGCTTCTAGAAGGTTTACATGATGTCTTAAAAACCACGAGTTTTTAGGAAATCTGATTTATTTCATAAATGGAATCAACAAAGTATGCACATTATATGTCATAACGACTTTCTATAGTTTGCACATGCGTCCGGAAATAAGAAAAGCTTACTTCCCCCCTTTTTTTAAATTCACAGCTTCTAGAAGGTTTAGATGAATTCTTAAAAAACACGAGTTTTTAGAAAATGTGATTTATTTCATAAATGGAATAAACAAAGTATGCACATTCTACGTCATAACAACTTTCTATAGTTTGCGCATGCGTCCGGAAATAAGAAAAGCTTAATTCCCCCCATTTTTTAAAATCACAGCTTCTAGAAGGTTTACATGATTTCTTAAAAAACTTGAGTTTTTAGAAAATGTGATTTATTTCATCAATGGAATCAACAAAGTATACACATTCTATTGCATAACTACTTTCTATAGTTTGCGCATGCACAAACTATGCACATTCTACGTAGTAACGACTTTCTACAGTTTGCGCATGCGTCCGGAAATAAGAAAAGCTTACTTCCGCCAGTTTTTTAAAATCACACCTTCTAGAAGGTTTACATGATTTCTTAAAAAACACGAGTTTTTAGAAAATGTGATTTATTTCATAAATGGAATCAACAAAGTATGCACATTCTATGTAATAACAACTTTCTAAAGTTTGTGCATGCGTCCAGAAATAAGAAAAGCTTACTTTCGCAAGTTTTTTAAAATCACAGCTTCTAGAAGGTTTACATGATTTCATAAAAAACACGAGTTTTTAGAAAATGTGATTTATTTCATAAATGGAATCAACAAAGTATGCACATTCTATGTCATAACGACTTTCTAAAGTTTGCGCATGCGCATACTATGCACGTTCTACGTGATAACGACTTTCTATAGTTTGCGCATGCATCCGGAAATAAGAAAAGCGTACTTCCCCCATTTTTTTAAATTCACAGCTACTAGAAGATTTAGATGAATTTTTAAAAAACACGAGTTTTTAGAAAATGTGATTTATTTTATAAATGGAATCAACAATCTATGTACATTCTACGTAATAACGACTTTCTATAGTTTGCGCATGCGTCCGTATATAAGATAAGCTTACTTCCCCCCTTTTTTTAAATTCACAGCTTCTAGAAGGTTTAGATGAATTCTTAAAAAACATGAGTTTTTAGAAAATGTTATTTATTTCATAAATGGAACCAACAAACTATGCACATTCTACGTAATAACGACTTTCTATAGTTTGCGCATGCGTCCGAAAATAAGAAAAGCTTCCTTCAGCCAGTTTTTAAAAACCACAGCTTCTAGAAGGTTTACATGATTTCTTAAAAAACACAAGTTTTTAGAAAATGTGATTTATTTCATAAATGGAATCAACAAAGTATGCACATTCTATGTAATAAAGACTTTTTAAAGTTTGCGGATGCGTCCGGAAATAAGAAAAGCTTACTTCCGCCAGTTTTTTAAAATCACAGCTTCTAGAAGGTTTACATGATTTCTTAAAAAGCACGAGTTTTTAGAAAATGTGATTTATTTCATAAATGGAATAAAAAAGTATGCACATTCTATGTCATAACGACTTTCCATAGTTTGCGCATGCGCAAACTATGCACATTATACGTAATAACGAATTTCTATAGTTTGTGCATGCATCCGGAAATAAGAAAAGCTTATTTCCCCCCTTTTTTTAAATTCACAGCTTCTAGAAGGTTTAGATGAATTCTTAAAAAACACAAGTTTTTAGAAAATGTGATTTATCTCATAAATGGAATCAACAAAGTTTGCACATTCTACGTCATAACGACTTTCTATAGTTTGCGCATGCGTCTTGAAATAAGAAAAGCTTATTTCCCCCCGTTTTCTAAAATCACAACTTCTAAAAGGTTTACATGATTTCTTAAAAAACACGAGTTTTTAGAAAATGTGATTTATTTCATAAATGGAATCAACAAAGTATGCACATTCTATGTCATAACGACTTTCTGTAGTTTGCGCATGCGTAAACTATGCACATTCTACATGATAACGACCATCTATAGTTTGCGCATGCGTCCGGAAATAAGAAAAGCTTACTTCCCCCCTTTTTTTAAATTCACAGCTTCTAGAAGGTTTAGATGAATTCTTAAAAAACACGAGTTTTTAGAAAATGTGATTTTTTTCATAAATGGAATCCACAAACTATGCACATTCTACATAATAACGACTTTCTATAGTTTGCGCATGCGTCCGGAAATAAGAAAACCTTACTTCCGCCAGTTTTTTAAAACGATGGCTTCTAGAAGGTTTACATGATTTCTTAAAAAACATGAGTTTTTAGAAAATGTGATTTATTTCATAAATGGAATCAACAAAGTATGCACATTCTATGTAGTAACGAGTTTCTATAGTTTCCGCATGCGTCCGTAAATAGGAAAAGCTTACTTCTGCCAGTTTTTTAATATCACAACTTCTAGAAGGTTTACATGATTTCTTAAAAAACACGAGTTTTTAGAAAATGTGATTTATTTCATAAATGGAATCAACAAAGTATGCACATTCTATGTCATAACGACTTTCTAAAGTTTTTGCATGCGCATACTATGCACATTCTACGTGATAACGACTTTCTATAATTTGCGCATGCGACCGGAAATAAGAAAACCTTACTTCCCCCCTTTTTTTAAATTAACAGCTTCTAGAAGGTTTAAATGAATTCTTAAAAAACACGAGTTTTTAGAAAATGTGATTTATTTCATAAATGGAATCAACAAACTATGCACATTCTACGTAATAACGACTTTCTATAGTTTGTGCATGCGTCCAGAAATAAGAAAAGCTTACTTCCCCCCTTTTTTTAAATTCACAGTTTCTAGAAGGTTTACATGATTTCTTAAAAAACTTGAGTTTTTAGAAAATGTGATTTATTTCATAAATGAAATCAAAAAAGTATGGACATTCTATGTCATAACGACTTTCTATAGTTTGCGCATGCGCAAACTATGCACATTCTACATCATAACGTCTTTCTATAGTTTGCGCATGTGTCCGAAAATAAGAAAAGCTTCCTTCCCCCCTTTTTTTAAATTCACAGCTTCTAGAAGGTTTAGATGAATTCTTAAAAAACACGAGTTTTTACAAAATGTGATTTATTTCATAAATGGAATCAACAAAATATGCACATTCTACGTAATAACGACTTTCGAAAGTTTGCGCATGCGTACGGAAATATGAAAAGCTTACTTCCGCCAGTATTTTAAAATCACAGCTTCTAGAAGGTTTACATGATTTCTTAAAAAACACGAGTTTTTAGAAAATGTGATTTATTTCATAAATGGAATCAACAAAGTATGCACATTCTACGTCATAAAAACTTTCTATAGTTTGCGCATCTGTCCGGAAATAAGAAAAGCTTAATTCCCCCTGTTTTTTAAAATCACAGCTTCTAGAAGGTTTACATGATGTCTTAAAAAACACGAGTTTTTAGGAAATGTGATTTATTTCATAAATGGAATCAACAAAGTATGCACATTCTATGTCATAACGACTTTCTTTAGTTTGCGCATGCACAGACTATGCACATTTTACGTCATAAACACTTTCCATAGTTTGCACATGCATCCGGAAATAAGAAAAGCTTAATTCCCCCCGTTTTTTAAAATCACAACTTCTAGAAGGTTTACATGATTTCTTAAAAAACATGAGTTTTTAGAAAATGTGATTTATTTCATCAATGGAATCAACAAAGTATGCACATTCTATGTCATAACGACTTTCTATAGTTTGTGCATGCACAAACTATGCACATTCTACGTGATAACGACTTTCTATAGTTTGTGCATGTGTCCGGAAATAACAAAAGCTTACTTCCCACCTTTTTTAAAATTCACAGCTTCTAGAAGGTTTAGATGAATTCTTAAAAAACATGAGTTTTTAGAAAATGTGATTTATTTCATAAATGGAATCAACAAACTATGCACATTCTACGTAATAACGACTTTCTATAGTTTGCGCATGCGTCCGGAAATAAGAAAAGCTTCCTTCCGCCAGTTTTTTAACACCACAGCTTCTAGAAGGTTTACATAATTTCTTAAAAAACACGAGTTTTTAGAAAATGTGATTTATTTCATAAATGGAATCAACAAAGTATGCACATTCAATGTACTAACGACTTTCGAAAGTTTGCGCATGCGTCCGGAAATATGAAAAGCTTACTTCCGCCAGTTTTATAAAATCACAGCTTCTAGAAGGTTTACATGATTTCTTAAAAAACACGAGTTCTTAGAAAATGTGATTTATTTCATAAATGGAATCAATAAAGTATGCACATTCTACGTAATAACGACTTTCTATAGTTTGCGCATGCGTCCGGAAATAAGAAAATCTTACATCCGCCAGTTTTTTAAAACCACAGCTTCTAGAAGGTTTACATGATTTCTTAAAAAACACGAGTTTTTAGTAAATGTGATTTATTTCATAAATGGAATCAACAAAGTATGCACATTCTATGTAATAACGGCTTTCTAAAGTTTGCGCATGCGTCCGGAAATAAGAAAATCTTACTCCCACCAGTTTTTTACAATGACAGCTTCTAGAAGGTTTACATGATTTCTTAAAAAATAGGAGTTTTTAGAAAATGTGATTTATTTCATAAATGAAATCAACAAAGTATGCACATTCTATGTCATAACGACTTTATATAGTTTGCGCATGCGCAAACTATGCACATTCTAAGTAATAAAAACTTTTTATAGTTTGCGCATGCGTCCGGAAATAAGAAAAGCTTACTTCCCCCCTTTTTTTAAATTCACAGCTTCTAGAAGGTTTACATGAATTCTTAAAAAACACGAGTTTTTAGAAAATGTGATTTATTTCATAAATGGAATCAACAAAGTATGCACATTCTACGTCATAACAACTTGTTATAGTTTGCGCATGCATCCGGAAATAAGAAAAGCTTAATTCCCCCCGTTTTTTAAAATCACAACTTCTAGAAGGTTTACATGATTTCTTAAAAACCATGAATTTTTAGAAAATGTGATTTATTTCATAAATGGAATCAACAAAGTATTCACATTCTATGTAATAACGACTTTCTAAAGTTTGCGCATGCGTCCGGAAATAAGAAAAGCTTCCTTCGGCCAGTTTTTTAAAACCACAGCTTCTAGAAGGTTTACATGATTTCTTAAAAAACGCGAGTTTTTAGAAAATGTGATTTATTTCATAAATGGAATCAACAAAGTATTCACATTCTATGTAATAACGACTTTCTAAAGTTTGCGCATGCGTCCGAAAATATGAAAAGCTTACTTCCGCCAGTTTTTTAAAATCACAGCTTCTAGAAGGTTTACATGATCTCTTAAAAAACACGAGTTTTTAGAAAATGTGATTTATTTCATAAATGGAATCAACAAAGTATGCACATTCTATGTCATAACGACTTTCTATAGTTTGCACATGCGCAAACTATGCACATTTTACGTAATAACGACTTTCTACAGTTTGCGCATGTGTCCGGAAATAAGAAAAGCTTACTTCGGCCAGTTTTTTAAAATCACAGCTTCTAGAAGGTTTACATGATTTCTTAAAAAACACAAGCTTTTAGAAAATGTGATTTATTTCATAAATGGAATCAACAAAGTATGCACATTCTATGTAATAACGACTTTCTAAACTTTGCGCATGCGTCCGGAAATAAGAAAAGCTTACTTCCGCCAGTTTTTTAAAATCACACCTTCTAGAAGGTTTACATGATTTCTTAAAAAACATGAGTTTTTAGAAAATGTGATTTATTTCATAAATGGAATCAAGAAAGTATGCACATTCTACGTCATAACGACTTTCTATAGTTTGCGCATTCGTCCGAAAATAAGAAAAACTTACTTCCGCCAGTTTTTTAAAATCACAGCTTCTAGAAGGTTTACATGATTTCTTAAAAAACACGAGTTTTTAGAAAATGTGATTTATTTCATAAATGGAATCAAAAAGTATGGACATTCTATGTCATAACGACTTTCTATAGTTTGCGCATGCGCAAACTATGCACATTCTACGTAATAACGAATTTCTATAGTTTGCGCATGCATCCGGAAATAAGAAAAGCTTATTTCCCCGCTTTTTTTAAATTCACAGCTTCTAGAAGGTTTAGATGAATTCTTAAAAAACACAAGTTTTTAGAAAATGTGATTTATCTCATAAATGGAATCAACAAAGTTTGCACATTCTACGTCATAACGGCTTTCTATAGTTTGTGCATGCGTCCCGAAATAAGAAAAGCTTAATTCCACCCGTTTTTAAAAATCACAGCTTCTAGAAGGTTTACATGATTTCTTAAAAAACTTGAGTTTTTAGAAATGAGATTTATTTCATAAATGGAATCAAAAAAGTATGCACATTCTATGTCATAACGACTTTCTATAGTTTGCGCATGCGCAAACTATGCACATTCTATGTCATAACGACTTTCTATAGTTTGCGCATGCGTCCGGAAATAAGAAAAGCTTACTTCCCCACTTTTTTTAAATTCACAGCTTCTAGAAGGTTTAGATGAATTCTTAAAAAACACGAGTTTTTAGAAAATGTGATTTATTTCATAAATGGAATCAACAAAATATGCACATTCTACGTAATAACGACTTTCTATAGTTTGCGCATGCGTCCGGAAATAAGAAAAGCTTCCTTCGGCCAGTTTTTTAAAACCACAGCTTCTAGAAGGTTTACATGATTTCTTAAAAAACACGAGTTTTTAGAAAATGTGATTTATTTCATAAATGGAATCAACAAAGTATGCACATTCTATGTAATAACGACTTTCGAAAGTTTCTGTATGCGTCCGGAAATATGAAAAGCTTACTTCCGCCAGTTTTTTAAAATCACAGCTTCTAGAAGGTTTACATGATCTCTTAAAAAACACGAGTTTTTAGAAAATGTGATTTATTTCATAAATGGAATCAACAAAGTATGCACATTCTATGTCATAACGACTTTCTATAGTTTGCACATGCGCAAACTATGCACATTTTACGTAATAACGACTTTCTACAGTTTGCGCATGTGTCCGGAAATAAGAAAAGCTTACTTCGGCCAGTTTTTTAAAATCACAGCTTCTAGAAGGTTTACATGATTTCTTAAAAAACACAAGCTTTTAGAAAATGTGATTTATTTCATAAATGGAATCAACAAAGTATGCACATTCTATGTAATAACGACTTTCTAAACTTTGCGCATGCGTCCGGAAATAAGAAAAGCTTACTTCCGCCAGTTTTTTAAAATCACACCTTCTAGAAGGTTTACATGATTTCTTAAAAAACATGAGTTTTTAGAAAATGTGATTTATTTCATAAATGGAATCAAGAAAGTATGCACATTCTACGTCATAACGACTTTCTATAGTTTGCGCATTCGTCCGAAAATAAGAAAAACTTACTTCCGCCAGTTTTTTAAAATCACAGCTTCTAGAAGGTTTACATGATTTCTTAAAAAACACGAGTTTTTAGAAAATGTGATTTATTTCATAAATGGAATCAAAAAGTATGGACATTCTATGTCATAACGACTTTCTATAGTTTGCGCATGCGCAAACTATGCACATTCTACGTAATAACGAATTTCTATAGTTTGCGCATGCATCCGGAAATAAGAAAAGCTTATTTCCCCGCTTTTTTTAAATTCACAGCTTCTAGAAGGTTTAGATGAATTCTTAAAAAACACAAGTTTTTAGAAAATGTGATTTATCTCATAAATGGAATCAACAAAGTTTGCACATTCTACGTCATAACGGCTTTCTATAGTTTGTGCATGCGTCCCGAAATAAGAAAAGCTTAATTCCACCCGTTTTTAAAAATCACAGCTTCTAGAAGGTTTACATGATTTCTTAAAAAACTTGAGTTTTTAGAAATGAGATTTATTTCATAAATGGAATCAAAAAAGTATGCACATTCTATGTCATAACGACTTTCTATAGTTTGCGCATGCGCAAACTATGCACATTCTATGTCATAACGACTTTCTATAGTTTGCGCATGCGTCCGGAAATAAGAAAAGCTTACTTCCCCACTTTTTTTAAATTCACAGCTTCTAGAAGGTTTAGATGAATTCTTAAAAAACACGAGTTTTTAGAAAATGTGATTTATTTCATAAATGGAATCAACAAAATATGCACATTCTACGTAATAACGACTTTCTATAGTTTGCGCATGCGTCCGGAAATAAGAAAAGCTTCCTTCGGCCAGTTTTTTAAAACCACAGCTTCTAGAAGGTTTACATGATTTCTTAAAAAACACGAGTTTTTAGAAAATGTGATTTATTTCATAAATGGAATCAACAAAGTATGCACATTCTATGTAATAACGACTTTCGAAAGTTTCTGTATGCGTCCGGAAATATGAAAAGCTTACTTCCGCCAGTTTTTTAAAATCACAGCTTCTCGAAGGTTTACATGATTTCTTAAAAAACATGAGTTTTAAGAAAATGTGATTTATTTCATAAATGGAATCAACAAAGTATGCACATTCTACGTCATAAAAACTTTCTATAGTTTGCGCATCTGTCCAGAAATAAGAAAAGCTTAATTTCCCCTGTTTTTTAAAATCACAGCTTCTAGAAGGTTTACATGATGTCTTAAAAAACACGAGTTTTTAGGAAATGTGATTTATTTCATAAATGGAATCGACAAAGTATGCACATTCTATGTCATAATGACTTTCTATAGTTTGCGCATGCGCAAACTATGCACATTCTACGTGATAACGAGTTTCTATAGTTTGCGCATGCGTCCGGAAATAAGAAAAGCTTACTTCCCCCCTTTTTTTAAATTCATAGCTTCTAGAAGGTTTAGATGAATTCTTAAAAAACACGATTTTTCAGAAAATGTGATTTATTTCATAAATGGAATCAACAAACTATGCACATTCTACGTAATAATGACTTTCTATAGTTTGCGCATGCATCCGGAAATAAGAAAAGCTTGCTTCCTCCAGTTTTTTACAACCATAGCTTCTAGAAGGTTTACATGATTTCTTAAAAAACACGAGTTTTTAGAAAATGTGATTTATTTCATAAATGGAATCAACAAAGTATGCACATTCAATGTAATAACGACTTTCGAAAGTTTGCGCATGCGTCCGGAAATATGAAAAGCTTACTTCCGCCAGTTTTTTGAAATCACAGCTTCTAGAAGGTTTACATGATTTCTTAAAAAACACGAGTTCTTAGAAAATGTGATTTATTTCATAAATGGAATCAATAAAGTATGCACATTCTACGTAATAACGACTTTCTATAGTTTGCGCATGAGTCCGGAAATAAGAAAATCTTACATCCACCAGTTTTTTAAAACCACAGCTTCTAGAAGGTTTACATGATTTCTTAAAAAACACGAGTTTTTAGAAAATGTGATTTATTTGATAAATGGAATCAACAAAGTATGCACATTCTATGTAATAACGGCTTTCTAAAGTTTGTGCATGCGTCCGGAAATATGAAAAGCTTACTTCCACCAGTTTTTTAAAATGACAGCTTCTAGAAGGTTTACATGATTTCTTAAACAACACGAGTTTTTAGAAAATGTGATTTATTTCATAAATGGAATCAACAAAGTATGCACATTCTATGTCATAACGACTTTCTATAGTTTGCGCAAGCGCAAACTATGCACATTCTACGTAATAACAACTTTTTATAGTTTGCGCATGCGTCTGGAAATAAGAAAAGCTTACTTCCCCCCTTTTTTTAAATTCACGGCTTCTAGAAGGTTTAGATGAATTCTTAAAAAACACGAGTTTTTAGAAAATGTGATTTATTTCATAAATGGAATCAACAAAGTATGCACATTCTATGTGATAACAACTTTCTATAGTTTGTGCATGCGTCCGGAAATAAGAAAAGCTTAATTCCCCCCGTTTTTTAAAATCACAGCTTCTAGAAGGTTTACATGATTTCTTAAAAAATGCGAGTTTTTAGAAAATGTGATTTATTTCATAAATGGAATCAACAAAGTATGCACATTCTATGTAATAACGACTTTCGAAAGTTTCCGCATGCGTCCGGAAATATGAAAAGCTTACTTCCGCCAGTTTTTTAAAACAATAGCTTCTAGAAGGTTTACATGATTTCTTTAAAAACACGAGTTTTTAGAAAATGTTATTTATTTCATAAATGGAATCAACAAAGTATGCACATTCAATGTAATAACGACTTTCGAAAGTTTGCGCATGCGTCCGGAAATATGAAAAGCTTACTTCCGCCAGTTTTTTGAAATCACAGCTTCTAGAAGGTTTACATGATTTCTTAAAAAACACGAGTTCTTAGAAAATGTGATTTATTTCATAAATGGAATCAATAAAGTATGCACATTCTACGTAATAACGACTTTCTATAGTTTGCGCATGAGTCAGAAAATAAGAAAATCTTACATCCACCAATTTTTTAAAACCACAGCTTCTAGAAGGTTTACATGATTTCTTAAAAAACACGAGTTTTTAGAAAACGTGATTTATTTCATAAATGGAATCAACAAAGTATGCACATTCTACGTAGTAACGACTTTCTATAGTTTCCGCATGCATCTGGAAATCAGAAAAGCTTACTTCCGCCAGTTTTTTAATATCACAGCTTCTAGAAGGTTTACATGATTTCTTAAAAAACACGAGTTTTTAGAAAATGTGATTTATTTCATAAATGGAATCAACAATGTATGCACATTCTATGTCATAACGACTTTCTAAAGTTTGCGCATGCGCATACTATGCACATTCTACGTGATAACGAATCTCTATAATTTGCGCATGCGTCCCTAAATAAGAAAACCTTACTTCCCCCCTTTTTTTAAATTAACAGCTTCTAGAAGGTTTAGATGACTTCTTAAAAAACATGAGTTTTTAGAAAATGTGATTTATTTCATAAATGGAATCAACAAACTATGCACATTCTACGTTTACATTCACAGCTTCTAGAATGTTTTTTTAAATTCACAGCTTCTAGAATGTTTACATGCTTTCTTAAAAAACTTGAGTTTTTAGAAAATGTGATTTATTTCATAAATGGAATCAAAAAAGTATGCACATTCTATGTCATAACGACTTTCTATAGTTTGCGCATGCGCAAACTATGCACATTCTACGTCATAACGACTTTCTATAGTTTGCGCATGCGTCCGAAAATAAGAAAAGCTTACTTCCCCACTTTTTTTAAATTCACAGCTTCTAGAAGGTTTAGATGAATTCTTAAAAAACACGAGTTTTTAGAAAATGTGATTTATTTCATAAATGGAATCAACAAAGTATGCACATTCTATGTCATAACAACTTTCTATAGTTTGTGCATGCGTCCGGAAATAAGAAAAGCTTAATTCCCCCCGTTTTTTAAAATCACAGCTTCTAGAGGGTTTACATGATTTCTTAAAAAACGCGAGTTTTTAGAAAATGTGATTTATTTCATAAATGGAATCAGCAAAGTATGCACATTCTATGTAATAACGACTTTCGAAAGTTTCCTCATGCGTCCGGAAATATGAAAAGCTTACTTACGCCCGTTTTTTAAAATCACAGCTTCTAGAAGGTTTACATGATTTCTTAAAAAACACGAGTTTTTAGAAAATGTGACTAATTTCATAAATGGAATCAACAAAGTATGCACATTCTACATCATAAAAACTTTCTATAGTTTGCGCATCTGTCCAGAAATAAGAAAAGCTTAATTTCCCCCGTTTTTTAAAATCACAGCTTCTAGAAGGTTTACATGATGTCTTAAAAAACATGAGTTTTTAGGAAATGTGATTTATTTCATAAATGGAATCAACAAAGTATGCACATTCTATGTCATAACGACTTTCTATAGTTTGCGCATGCACAAACTATGCACATTCTACGTGATAACAAGTTTCTATAGTTTCCGCATGCGTCCGGAAATAAGAAAAGCTTACTTCCCCCCTTTTTTTAAATTCACAACTTCTAGAAGGTTTAGATGAATTCTTAAAAAACACGAGTTTTTAGAAAATGTGATTTATTTCATAAATGGAATCAACAAACTATGCACATTCTACGTAATAACGACTTTCTATAGTTTGCACATGCGTCCGGAAATAAGAAAAGCTTGCTTCCGCCAGTTTTTTAAAACCACAGCTTCTAGAAGGTTTACATGATTTCTTAAAAAACACGAGTTTTTAGAAAATGTGATTTATTTCATAAATGGAATCAAAAAAGTATGCACATTCTATGTCATAACGACTTTCTATAGTTTGCGCATGCGCAAACTATGCACATTCTACTTCATAACGACTTTCTATAGTTTGCGCATGCGTCCGGAAATAAGAAAAGCTTACTTCCCCACTTTTTTTAAATTCACAGCTTCTAGAAGGTTTAGATGAATTCTTAAAAAACACGAGTTTTTAGAAAATGTGATTTATTTCATAAATGGAATCAACAAAGTATGCACATTCTATGTCATAACAACTTTCTATAGTTTGCGCATGCGTCCGGAAATAAGAAAAGCTTAATTCCCCCCGTTTTTTAAAATCACAGCTTCTAGAAGGTTTACATGATTTCTTAAAAAACGCGAGTTTTTAGAAAATGTGATTTATTTCATAAATGGAATCAGCAAAGTATGCACATTCTATGTAATAACGACTTTCGAAAGTTTCCTCATGCGTCCGGAAATATGAAAAGCTTACTTCCGCCCGTTTTTTAAAATCACAGCTTCTAGAAGGTTTACATGATTTCTTAAAAAACACGAGTTTTTAGAAAATGTGATTAATTTCATAAATGGAATCAACAAAGTATGCAAATTCTACGTCATAAAAACTTTCTATAGTTTGCGCATCTGTCCAGAAATAAGAAAAGCTTAATTTCCCCCGTTTTTTAAAATCACAGCTTCTAGAAGGTTTACATGATGTCTTAAAAAACATGAGTTTTTAGGAAATGTGATTTATTTCATAAATGGAATCAACAAAGTATGCACATTCTATGTCATAACGACTTTCTATAGTTTTCGCATGCACAAACTATGCACATTCTACGTGATAACGAGTTTCTATAGTTTGCGCATGCGTCCGTAAATAAGAAAAGCTTACTTCCCCCCTTTTTTTAAATTCACAACTTCTAGAAGGTTTAGATGAATTCTTAAAAAACACGAGTTTTTAGAAAATGTGATTTATTTCATAAATGGAATCAAGAAAGTATGCACATTCAATGTAATAACGACTTTCGAAAGTTTGCGCATGCGTCCGGAAATATGAAAAGCTTACTTACGCCAGTTTTTTAAAATCACAGCTTCTAGAAGGTTTACATGATTTCTTAAAAAACACGAGTTCTTAGAAAATGTGATTTATTTCATAAATGGAATCAATAAAGTATGCACATTCTACGTAAAAACAACTTTCTATAGTTTGTGCATGAGTCCGGAAATAAGAAAATCTTACATCCACCAGTTTTTTAAAACCACAGCTTCTAGAAGGTTTACATGATTTCTTAAAAAACACGAGTTTTTAGAAACTGTTATTTATTTGATAAATGGAATCAACAAAGTATGCACATTCTATGTAATAACGGCTTTCTAAAGTTTGTGCATGCGTCCGGAAATATGAAAAGCTTACTTCCACCAGTTTTTTAAAATAACAGCTTCTAGAAGGTTTACATGATTTCTTAAAAAACACGAGTTTTTAGAAAATGTGATTTATTTCATAAATGGAATCAACAAAGTATGCACATTCTATGTCATAACGACTTTCTATAGTTTGTGCATGCGCAAACTATGCACATTCTACGTAATAACAACTTTTTATAGTTTGCGCATGCGTCCGGAAATAAGAAAAGCTTACGTCCCCCCTTTTTTTAAATTCACAGCTTCTAGAAGGTTTAGATGAATTCTTAAACAACATGAGTTTTTAGAAAATGTGATTTATTTCATAAATGGAATCAACAAACTAAGCACATTCTACGTAATAACAACTTTCTATAGTTTGCGCATGCATCCGTAAATAAGAAAAGCTTCCTTCCGCCAGTTTTTTAAAACCACAGCTTCTAGAAGGTTTACATGATTTCTTAAAAAACACAAGTTTTTAGAAAATGTGATTTATTTCATAAATGGAATCAACAAAGTATGCACATTCTACGTAGTAACGACTTTCTATAGTTTTCCCATGCGTCCGGAAATAAGAAAAGGTTACTTCCGCTAGTTTTTTAAAATCACAGCTTCTAGAAGGTTTACATGATTTCTTAAAAAACACGAATTTTTAGAAAATGTGATTTATTTCATAAATGGAATCACCAAAGTATGCACATTCTATGTCATAACGACTTTCTATAGTTTGCGCATGCGCAAACTATGCACATTCTATGTCATAACGAACTTCTATAGTTTGCGCATGCGTCCGGAAATAAGAAAAGCTTACTTCCCCATTTTTTTAAATTCACAGCTTCTAGAAGGTTTAGATGAATTGTTAAAAAACATGAGTTTTTAGAAAATGTGATTTATTTCATAAATGGAATCCACAAACTATGCACATTCTACATAATAACAACTTTCTATAGTTTACGCATCCGTCCGGAAATAAGAAAAGCTTACTTCCGCCAGTTTTTTAAAATCACACCTTCTGGAAGGTTTACATGATTTCTTAAAAAACACAGGTTTTTAGAAAATGTGATTTATTTGATAGATGGAATCAACAAAGTATGCACATTCTATGTAATAACGACTTTCTAAGGTTTCCGCATGCGTCCGGAAATAAGAAAAACTTACTTCCGCCATTTTTTTTAAATCGCATCTTCTAGAAGGTTTACATGATTTCTTAAAAAAAACGAGTTTTTAGAAAATGTGATTTATTTCATAAATGGAATCAACAAAGTATGCACATTCTACGTAGTAACGACTTTCTATAGTTTGCGCATGCGTCCAGATATAAGAAAAGCTTACTTCCTCCAGTTTTTTAAAATCACAGCTTCTAGAAGGTTTACATGATTTCTTAAAAAACACGAGTTTTTAGAAAATGTGATTTATTTCATAAATGGAATCAACAAAGTATGCACATTCTATGTCATAACGACTTTCGAAAGTTTGCGCATGCGCATACTATGCACATTCTACGTGATAACGACTTTTTATAGTTTGCGCATGCGTCCGGAAATAAGAAAAGCTTACTTCCCCCCTTTTTTTAAATTAACAGCTTCTAGAAGGTTTAGATGAATTCTTAAAAAACACGAGTTTTGAGAAAATGTGATTTATTTCATAAATGGAATCAACAAAGTATGCACATTCTATGTCATAACGAGTTTCTAAATTTTACGCATCTGTCCAGAAATAAGAAAAGCTTAATTTCCCCCTTTTTTTAAAATCACAGCTTCTAGAAGGTTTACATGATGTCTTAAAAATCATGAGTTTTTAGGAAATGTGATTTATTTCATAAATGGAATCAACAAAGTATGCACATTCTATGTCATAACGACTTTCTATAGTTTGCGCATGCACAAACTATGCACATTCTACGTGATAACGACTTTCTTTAGTTTGTGCATGCGTCCGGAAATAAGAAAAGCTTACTTCGCCCCTTTTTTTAAATTCACAGCTTCTAGAAGGTTTAGATGAATTCTTAAAAAACATTAGTTTTTAGAAAATGTGATTTATTTAATAAATGGAATCAACAAACTATACACATTCTACGTAATAACGACTTTCTATAGTTTGCACATGCGTCCGGAAATAAGAAAAGCTTACTTCCGCCTGTTTTTTAAAACCACAGCTTATAGAAGGTTTACATGATTTCTTAAAAAACATGAGTTTTTAGAAAATGTAATTTATTTCATAAATGGAATCAACAAAGTATGCAAATTCTATCTAATAACGACTTTCTATAGTTTGCGCATGCATCCGGAAATAAGAAAAGCTTACTTCCGCCAGTTTTTTAAAATCACAGCTTCTAGAAGGTTTACATGATTTCTTAAAAAACACGAGTTTTTAGAAAAATGTGATTTATTTCATAAATGGAATCAACAAAGTTTGCACATTCTACGTCATAACGAGTTTCTATAGTTTGTGCATGCGTCCGGAAATAAGAAAAGCTTAATTCCCCCCGTTTTTTAAAATCACAGCTTTTAGAAGGTTTACATGCTTTCTTAAAAAACACGAGTTTTTAGAAAATGTGATTTATTTCATCAATGAAATCAACAAAGTAAGCACATTCTATGTCATAACGACTTTGTATAGTTTGCGCATGCGCAAACTATGCACATTCTACGTGATAACGACTTTCTATAGTTTGCGCATGCATCCGGAAATAAGAAAAGCTTACTTCCCCCCTTTTTTTAAATTCACAGCTTCTAGAAGGTTTAGATGAATTCTTAAAAAACACGAGTTTTTAGAAAATGTGATTTATTTCATAAATGGAATCAACAAAGTATGCACATTCTATGTAATAACGACTTTCTAAGGTTTCCGCATGCGTCCGGAAATAAGAAAAGCTTACTTCCGCCAGTTTTTTAAAATCACGGCTTCTAGAAGGTAACATGATTTCTTTAAAAACACGAGTTTTTAGAAAATGTGATTTATTTCATAAATGGAATCAATAAAGTATGCACATTCTATGTAATAACGACTTTCTAAAGTTTGTGCATGCATCCGGAAATAAGAAAAGCTTACTTCCGCCAGTTTTTTAAAATCACAGTTTCTAGAACGTTTACATGATTTCTTAAAAAAAACGAGTTTTTATTTCATAAATGGGATCAACAAAGTATGCACATTCTATGTCATAACTACTTTCTATAGTTTGCGCATGCGCAAACTATGCACATTCTACGTGATAACGACTTTCTATAGTTTGCGCATGCGTCCGGAAATAAGAAAAGCTTACTTCCCCCCTTTTTTTAAATTCACAGCTTCTAGAAGGTTTAGATGAATTCTTAAAAAACACGAGTTTTTAGAAAATGTGATTTATTTCTTAAATGGAGTCAACAAGGTATGCACATTCTACGTAGTAACAACTTTCTATAGTTTGCGCATGCGTCCGGAAATAAGAAAAGCTTACTTCTGCCAGTTTTTTAAAACCACAGCTTCTAGAAGGTTTACATGGTTTCTTAAAAAACACGAGTTTTTAGAAAATGTGATTTATTTCATAAATGGAATCAACAAAGTATGCACATTCTTTGTAATAACGACTTTCGAAAGTTTGCGCATGCGTCCGAAAATATGAAAAGCTTACTTCCTCCAGTTTTTTAAAATCACAGCTTCTAGAAGGTTTGCATGATTTCTTAAAAAACAAGAGTTTTTAGAAAATGTGATTTATTTCATAAATGGAATCAACAATGTATGCACATTATACGTAATAAGGACTTTCTATAGTTTGCGCATGCGTCCTGAAATAAGAAAAGCTTACTTCCACCAGTTTTTTAAAACCACAACTTCTAGAAGGTTTTGATGATTTCTTAAAAGACACGAGTTTTTAGATATTGTGATTTATTTCATAAATGGAATCAACAAAGTATGCACATTCTACGTAATAACGAAATTCTATAGTTTGTGCATGCATCCGGAAATAAGAAAAGCTTACTTCTTCCCTTTTTTTAAATTCACAGTTTCTAGAAGGTTTAGATGAATTATTAAAAAACACGAGTTTTCAGAAAATGTGATTTATTTCATCAATGGAATCATCAAAGTATGCACATTCTATGTCATAACTACTTTCTATAGTTTGCGCATGCACAAACTATGCACATTCTATGTGATAACGACTTTGTATTGCTGGCGCATGCGTCTAGAAATAAGAAAAGCTTACTTCCCCCCTTTTTTTAAATTCACAGCTTCTAAAAGGTTTAGATGAATTCTTAAAAAACACGAGTTTTTAGAAAATGTGATTTATTTCATAAATGGAATCATCAAAGTATGCACATTCTATATAATAACGACTTTCTAAAGTTTGCGCATGCGTCCGGAAAGAAGAAAAGCTTACTTCCGCCAGTTTTTCAAAATCACAGCTTCTAGAAGGTTTACATGATTTCTTAAAAAACATGAGTTTTTAGAAAATGTGATTTATTTTATAAATGGAATCAAAAAAGTATGCACATTCTACGTAGTACCGACCTTCTATAGTTTGCGCACGCGTCCGGAAATAAGAAAAGCTTACTTCCGCCAGTTTTTTAAAATCACAGCTTCTAGAAGGTTTACATGATTTCTTCAAAAACACGAGTTTTTAGAAAATGTGATTTATTTCATAAATGGAATGAACAAAGTATGCACATTCTATGTAATAACGACTTTCTAAAGTTTGCGCATGCATCCGGAAATAAGAAAAGCTTACTTCCGCAAGTTTTTTAAAATCACAGCTTCTAGAAGATTTACATGATTTCATAAAAAACATGAGTTTTTAGAAAATGTGATTTATTTCATAAATGGAATCAACAAAGGATGCACATTCTATGTCATAACGACTTTCTATATTTTGCGCATGCGCAAACTATGCACATTCTACATAATAACGACTTTCTATAGTTTGCGCATGCGTCCGGAAATAGAAAAGATTACTTCCCCCCTTTTTTTAAATTCAAAGCTTTTAGAAGGTTTAGATGAATTCTTAAAAAACATGAGTTTTTAGAAAATGTGATTTATTTCATCAATGGAATCAACAAAGTATGCACATTCTACGTAGTAACGACTTTCTATAGTTTGCGCATGCGTCCGGAAATAAGAAAAACTTACTTCCGCCAGTTTTTTAAAATCACAGCTTCTGGAAGGTTTACATGATTTCTTAAAAAACAAGAGTTTTTAGAAAATGTGAGTTATTTCATAAATGGAATCAACAAAGTATGCGCATTCTATGTCATAACGACTTTCTAAAGTTTGCGCATGCGCATACTATGCACATTCTACGTGATAACGATTTTCTATAGTTTGCGCATGCGTCCGGAAATAAGAAAAGCTTACTTCCCCCCTTTTTTTAAATTCGCAGCTTCTAGACGGTTTAGATAAATTCATAAAAAACATTAGTTTTTAGAAAATGTGATTTATTTCATAAATGGAATCAACAATCTATGCACATTCTATGTAATAACGTCTTTCTAAAGTTTGCGCATGCGTCCGGAAATATGAAAAGCTTACTTCCGCGAGTTTTTTAAAATCACAGCTTCTAGAAGGTTTACATGATTTCTTAAAAAACACGGTTTTTTAGAAAATGTGATTTATTTCATAAATGGAATCAAAAAAGTATGCACATTCTACGTAGTAACGACTTTCTATAGTTTGCACATGCGTCTGGAAATAAGAAAAGCTTACTTCCGCCAGTTTTTTAAAATTACACCTTCTAGAAGGTTTACATGATTTCTTAAAAAACACGAGTTTTTAGAAAATGTGATTTATTTCATAAATGGAATCAACAAAGTATGCACATTCTATTTCATAACGACTTTCTAAAGTTTGCGCATGCGTATACCATGCACATTCTACGTGATAACGACTTTCTATAGTTTGTGCATGCGTCCAGAAATAAGAAAAGCTTACTTCCCCTCGTTTTTTAAATTCAAAGATTCTAGAAGGTTTAGATGAATTCTTAAAAAACACGAGTTTTTAGAAAATGTGATCTATTTCATAAATGGAATCATAAACTATGCACATTCTATGTAATAACGACTTTCTATAGTTTGTGCATGCGTCCGGAAATAAGAAAAGCTTACTTCCCCCCTTTTTTTAAATTCACAGGTTCTAGAAGGTTTACATAATTTCTTAAAAAACTTGAGTTTTTAGAAAATGTGATTTATTTCATAAATGGAATAAAAAAAGTATGCACATTCTATGTCATAACGACTTTCTATAGTTTGCGCATGCACAAACTATGCACATTCTACGTCATAACGACTTTCTATAGTTTGCGCATGCGTCCGGAAATAAGAAAAGCTTAATTCCCCCCTTTTTTTAAATTCACAGCTTCTAGAAGGTTTAGATGAATTCTTAGAAAATACGATTTTTTAGAAAATGTGATTTATTTCATAAATGGAATCAACAAACTATACACATTCTACGTAATAACGACTTTCTATAGTTTGCGCATGTGTCTGGAAATAAGAAAAGCTTCCTTCGGCCAGTTTTTTAAAACCACAGCTTCTAGAAGGTTTAGATAATTTCTTAAAAAACACGAGTTTTTAGAAAATATGATTTATTTCATAAATGGAATCAACAAAGTATGCACATTCTATGTAATAACGACTATCGAAAGTTTGCACATGCGTCCGAAAATATGAAAAGCTTACTTCCGCCAGTTTTTTAAAATCACGGCTTCTAGAAGGTTTACATGATTTCTTAAAAAACACGAGTTTTTAGAAAATGTGATTTATTTCATAAATGTAATCAACAAAGTATGCACATTCTATGTAATAAGGACTTTCTATAGTTTGCGCATGCGTCCGGAAATAAGAAAAGCTTACTTCCGCCAGTTTTTTAAAACCACAGCTTCTAGAAGGTTTACATGATTTCTTAAAAAACACAATTTTTAGAAAATGTGATTTATTGCATAAATGGAATCAACAACGTATGCACATTCTATATAATAACGACTTTCTAAAGTTTTTGCATGCGTCCGGAAATAAGAAAAGCTTACTTCCGCCAGTTTTTTAAAATCACAGCTTCTAGAAGGTTTCCATGATTTCTTAAAAAACACGAGTTTTTAGATAATGTGATTTATTTCATAAATTAAATTAACAAAGTATGCACATTCTACGTAGTAACGACTTTCTATAGTTTGCGCATGCGTCTGGAAATATGAAAAGCTTACTTCCGCCAGTTTTTTAAACTCACAGCTTCTAGAAGGTTTACATGATTTCTTAAAAAACACAATTTTTTAGAAAATGTGATTTATTTCATAAATGGAATCAACAAAGTATGCACATTCTATGTCATAATGACTTTCTATACTTTGCGCATGTGCAAACTATGCACATTCTACGTAATAACGACTTTCTATAGTTTCCGCATGCGTCCGGATATAAGAAAAGCTTACTTCCCCCTTTTTTTAAATTCACAACTTCTACAAGGTTTAGATGAATTCTTAAAAAACACGAATTTTTAGAAAATGTGATTTATTTCATAAATAGAATCAACAAAGTTTGTACATTCTACGTCATAACGACTTTCTATAGTTTGCGCATGCGTCCGGAAATATGAAAAGCTTAATTCCGCCAGTTTTTTAAAATCACAGCTTCTAGAAGGTTTACATGATTTCTTAAAAAACACGAGTTTTTAGAAAATGTGATTTATTTCATAAATGGGATCAACAAAGTATGCACATTCTATGTCATAACTACTTTCTATAGTTTGCGCATGCGCAAACTATGCACATTCTACGTGTTAACGACTTTCTATTGTTTGCGCATGCGTCCAGAAATAAGAAAAGCTTACTTCCGCCAGTTTTTTAAAACCACAGCTTCTAGAAGGTTTACATGGTTTCTTAAAAAAAACGAGTTTTTAGAAAATGTGATTTATTTCATAAATGGAATCAACAAAGTATGCACATTCTATGTAATAACGACTTTCGAAAGTTTGCGCATGCGTCTGAAAATATGAAAAGCTTACTTCCGCCAGTTTTTTAAAATCACAGCTTCTAGAAGGTTTACATGATTTCTTAAAAAACAAGAGTTTTTAGAAAATTCGATTTATTTCATAAATGGAATCAACAAAGTATGCACATTCTACGTAATAAGGACTTTCTATAGTTTGCGCATGCGTCCGGAAATAAGAAAAGCTTACTTCCACCAGTTTTTTAAAACCACAGCTTCTAGAACGTTTACATGATTTCTTAAAAGACGCGATTTTTTAGAAAATGTGATTTATTTCATAAATGGAATCAAAAAAGTATGCAAATTCTATTTCATAACGACTTTCTAAAGTTTGCGCATGCGTATACCATGCACATTCTACGTGATAACGACTTTCTATAGTTTGTGCATGCGTCCAGAAATAAGAAAAGCTTACTTCCCCTCGTTTTTTAAATTCAAAGATTCTAGAAGGTTTAGATGAATTCTTAAAAAACACGAGTTTTTAGAAAATGTGATTTATTTCATAAATGGAATCATAAACTATGCACATTCTATGTAATAACGACTTTCTATAGTTTGTGCATGCGTCCGGAAATAAGAAAAGCTTACTTCCCCCCTTTTTTTAAATTCACAGGTTCTAGAAGGTTTACATGATTTCTTAAAAAACTTGAGTTTTTAGAAAATGTGATTTATTTCATAAATGGAATAAAAAAAGTATGCACATTCTATGTCATAACGACTTTCTATAGTTTGCGCATGCACAAACTATGCATATTCTACGTCATAACGACTTTCTATAGTTTGCGCATGCGTCCGGAAATAAGAAAAGCTTAATTCCCCCCTTTTTTTAAATTCACAGCTTCTAGAAGGTTTAGATGAATTCTTAAAAAACACGAGTTTTTAGAAAATGTGATTTATTTCATAAATGGAATCAACAAACTATGCACATTCTACGTAATAACGACTTTCTATAGTTTGCGCATGTGTCCGGAAATAAGAAAAGCTTCCTTCGGCCAGTTTTTTAAAACCACAGCTTCTAGAAGGTTTAGATGATTTCTTAAAAAACACGAGTTTTTAGAAAATATGATTTATTTCATAAATGGAATCAACAAAGTATGCACATTCTATGTAATAACGACTATCGAAAGTTTGCACATGCGTCCGAAAATATGTAAAGCTTACTTCCGCCAGTTTTTTAAAATCACAGCTTCTAGAAGGTTTACATGATTTCTTAAAAAACACAAGTTTTTAGAAAATGTGATTTATTTCATAAATGTAATCAACAAAGTATGCACATTCTATGTAATAAGGACTTTCTATAGTTTGCGCATGCGTCCGGAAATAAGAAAAGCTTACTTCCACCAGTTTTTTAAAACCACAGCTTCTAGAAGGTTTACATGATTTCTTAAAAAACACAAGTTTTTAGAAAATGTGATTTATTGCATAAATGGAATCAACAACGTATGCACATTCTATATAATAACAACTTTCTAAAGTTTGTGCATGCGTCCGGAAATAAGAAAAGCTTACTTCTCTCAGTTCTTTAAAATCACAGCTTCTAGAAGGTTTCCATGATTTCTTAAAAAACACGAGTTTTTAGATAATGTGATTTATTTCATAAATTAAATTAACAAAGTATGCACATTGTACGTAGTAACGACTTTCTATAGTTTGCGCATGCGTCTGGAAATATGAAAAGCTTACTTCCGCCAGTTTTTTAAACTCACAGCTTCTAGAAGGTTTACATGATTTCTTAAAAAACACAATTTTTTAGAAAATGTGATTTATTTCATAAATGGAATCAACAAAGTATGCACATTCTATGTGATAATGACTTTCTATACTTTGCGCATGTGCAAACTATGCAAATTCTACGTAATGACGACTTTCTATAGTTTCCGCATGCGTCCGGAAATAAGAAAAGCTTACTTCCCCCCTTTTTTTAAATTCACAGCTTCTACAAGGTTTAGATGAATTCTTAAAAAACACGAGTTTTTATAAAATGTGATTTATTTCATAAATAGAATCAACAAAGTTTGTACATTCTACGTCATAACGACTTTCTATAGTTTGCGCAAGCGTCCGGAAATATGAAAAGCTTAATTCCGCCAGTTTTTTAAAATCACAGCTTCTAGAAGGTTTACATGATTTCTTAAAAAACACGAGTTTTTAGAAAATGTGATTTATTTCATAAATGGGATCAACAAAGTATGCACATTCTATGTCATAACTACTTTCTATAGTTTGCGCATGCGCAAACTATGCACATTCTACGTGTTAACGACTTTCTATTGTTTGCGCATGCGTCCAGAAATAAGAGAAGCTTACTTCCGCCAGTTTTTTAAAACCACGGCTTCTAGAAGGTTTACATGGTTTCTTAAAAAAAACGAGTTTTTAGAAAATGTGATTTATTTCATAAATGGAATCAACAAAGTATGCACATTCTATGTAATAACGACTTTCGAAAGTTTGCGCATGCGTCCGAAAATATGAAAAGCTTACTTCCGCCAGTTTTTTAAAATCACAGCTTCTAGAAGGTTTACATGATTTCTTAAAAAACAAGAGTTTTTAGAAAATTTGATTTATTTCATAAATGGAATCAACAAAGTATGCACATTCTACGTAATAAGGACTTTCTATAGTTTGCGCATGCGTCCGGAAATAAGAAAAGCTTACTTCCACCAGTTTTTTAAAACCACAGCTTCTAGAAGGTTTACATGATTTCTTAAAAGACGCGATTTTTTAGAAAATGTGATTTATTTCATAAATGGAATCAACAAAGTATGCACATTCTATATAATAACGACTTTCTAAAGTTTGCGCATGCGTCCGGAAATAAGAAAAGCTTACTTCCGCCAGTTTTTTAAAATCACAACATCTAGAAGGCTTACATGATTTCTTAAAAAACACGAGTTCTTAGAAAATGTGATTTATTTCATAAATGGAATCAACAAAGTATGCACATTCTACCTAGTAACGAATTTCTATATTTTGCGCATGCATCCGGAAATATGAAAAGCTTACTTCCGCCAGTTTTTTAAACTCACAGCTTCTAGAAGGTTTACATGATTTCTTAAAAAACACGAGTTTTTAGAAAATGTGATTTATTTCATAAATGGGATCAACTAGGTATCCACATTCTATGTCATAACGAATTTCTGTAGATTGTGCATGCGGAACCTATGCACATTCTACGTGATAACGACTTTCTATAGTTTGCGCATGCGTCCGAAATAAGAAAAGCTTACTTCCCCGCTTTTTTAAAATTCACAGCTTCTAGATGGTTTAGATGAATTCTTAAAAAACACGTGTTTTTAGAAAATGTGATTTATTTCATAAATCGAACCAACAAGGTATGCACATTCTACGTAGTAACGACTTTCTATAGTTTGCGCATACGTCCGGAAATAAGAAAAGCTTAGTTCCGCCAGTTTTTTAAAATCACAGCTTCTAGAAGGTTTACTTGATTTCTTAAAAAACACGAGTTTTTAGAAAATGTGATTTATTTCATAAATGGAATCAACAAAGTATGCACATTCTACGTAGTAACAACTTTCTATAGTTTGCGCATGCGTCCGGAAATATGAAAAGCTTACTTCTGCCAGTTTTTTAAAATCACAGCTTCTAGAAGGTTTACATGATTTCTTAAAAAACACGAGATTTTAGAAAATGTGATTTATTTCATAAATGGGATCAACAAAGTATGCACATTCTATGTCATAACTACTTTCTATAGTTTGCGCATGCGCAAATTATGCATATTCTACGTTATAACGACTTTCTATAGTTTGCGCATGCATTCGGAAATAAGAAAAGCTTAATTCCCCCCGTTTTTTAAAATCACAGCTTCTAGAAGGTTTACGTAATTTCTTAAAAAACACGAGTTTTTAGAAAATGTGATTTATTTCATAAATAGAATCAACAAAGTATGCACATTCTATGTCATAACGACATTCTATAGTTTGCGCATGCGCAAACTATGCACTTTCTATGTAATAACGACTTTTTATAGTTTGCGCATGTGTCCGGAAATAAGAAAAGCTTACTTCCCCCCTTTCTTTAAATTCACAGCTTCTAGAAGGTTTAGATGAATTCTTAAAAAACACGAGTTTTTAGAAAATGTGATTTATTTCATAAATAGAATCAACAAAGTTTGCACATTCTACGTCGTAACGACTTTCTATAGTTTGCGCATGCGTCCGGAAATAAGAAAAGCTTAATTCCCCCCGTTTTTTAAAATCACAACTTCTAGAAGGTTTACATGATTTCTTAAAAAACACGAGTTTTTTGAAAATGTGATTTATTTCATAAATGGAATTAACAAAGTATGCACATTCTATGTCATAACGACTTTCTATAGTTTGCGCATGCGCAAACTATGCACATTCTACGTGAGAACGACTTTCTCTAGTTTGCGCATGCGTCCGGAAATAAGAAAAGCTTACTTCCCCCTTTTTTTAAATTCAAAGCTTCTAGAAGGTTTAGATGAATTCTTAAAAAACACAAGTTTTTAGAAAATGTGATTTATTTCATAAATGGGATCAACAAACTATGCACACTCTACGTAATAACGACTTTCTATAGTTTGCGCATGCGTCCGGAAATAAGAAAAGCTTCCTTCCGCCAGTTTTTTAAAACCACAGCTTCTAGAAGGTTTCCATGATTTCTTAAAAAACACGAGTTTTTAGAAAATGTGATTTATTTCATAAATGGAATCAACAAAGTATGCAAATTCTACGTAGTAATGACTTTCTATAGTTTGCGCATGCATCCGGAAATATGAAAAGCTTACTTCCGCCAGTTTTTTAAAATCACAGCTTCTAGAAGCTTTACATGATTTCTTAAAAAACACGAGTTTTTAGAAAATGTGATTTATTTCATAAATGGAATAAACAAAGTATGCACATTCTACATCATAACGAATTTCTATAGTTTGAGCATGCGTCCGGAAATAAGAAAAGCTTAATTCCCCCTGTTTTTTAAAATTGCAGCTTCAAGAAGGTTTACATGATTTCTTAAAAAACACGAGTTTTTAGGAAATGTGATTTATTTCATAAATGGAATCAACAAAGTATGCACATTCTATGTCAAAACGACTTTCTATAGTTTGCGCATGCGCAAACTATGCACATTCTACGTAATAACGACTTTCTATAGTTTCCACATGCATCCGAAAATAAGAAATGCTTACTTCCCCCCTTTTTTTAAATTCACAGCTTCTACAAGGTTTAGATGAATTCTTAAAAAACACGAGTTTTTAGAAAATGTGATTTATTTCATAAATAGAATCAACAAAGTTTGCACATTCTACGTCATAACGACTTTCTATGGTTTGCGCATGCGTCCGGAAATATGAAAAGCTTACTTCCGCCAGTTTTTTAAAATCACAGCTTCTAGAAGGTTTACATGATTTCTTAAAAAACACGAGTTTTTAGAAAATGTGATTTATTTCATAAATGGGATCAACAAAGTATGCACATTCTATGTCATAATGACTTTCTATATTTTGCGCATGCGCAAACTATTCACATTCTACGTAATAACGAAATTCTATAGTTTGTGCATGCATCCGGAAATAAGAAAAGCTTACTTCCCCCCTTTTTTTAAATTCACAGTTTCTAGAAGGTTTAGATGAATTATTAAAAAACAAGAGTTTTTAGAAAATGTTATTTATTTCGTCCATGGAATCAAGAAAGTATGCACATTCTACGTAGTAACGACTTTCTATAGTTTGCGCATACGTCCGGAAATAAGAAAAGCATACTTCCGCCAGTTTTTTAAAACCACAGCTTCTAGAAGGTTTACATGATTTCTTAAAAAACAAGAGTTTTTAGAAAATGTGATTTATTTCATAAATGGGATAAACAAAGTATGCACATTCTATGTCATAACTACTTTCTATAGTTTGCGCATGCGCAAACTATGCACATTCTACGTGATAACGACTTTCTCTAGCTGGCGCATGCGTCTGGAAATAAGAAAAGCTTACTTCCCCCCTTTTTTTAAATTCACAGCTTCTAGAAGGTTTAGATGAATTCTTAAAAAACACGAGTTTTTAGAAAATGTGTTTATTTCATAAATGGAATCATCAAAGTATGCACATTCTATATAATAACGACTTTCTAAAGTTTGCGCATGCGTCCGGAAATAATAAAAGCTTACTTCCGCCAGTTTTTCAAAATCACAGCTTCTAGACGGTTTACATGATTTCTTAAAAAACATGAGTTTTTAGAAAATGTGATTTATTTCATAAATGCAATCAAAAAAGTATGCACATTCTACGTAGTACCCGACTTTCTATAGTTTTCGCACGCGTCCGGAAATAAGAAAAGCTTACTTCCGCTAGTTTTTTAAAATCACAGCTTCTAGAAGGTTTACATGATTTCTTCAAAAACACGAGTTTTTAGAAAATGTGATTTATTTCATAAATGGAATCAACAAAGTATGCACATTCTATGTAATAACGACCTTCTAAAGTTTGCGCATGCATCCGGAAATAAGAAAAGCTTACTTCCGCAAGTTTTTTAAAATCACAGCTTCTAGAAGGTTTACATGATTTCATAAAAAATACGAGTTTTTAGAAAATGTGATTTATTTCATAAATGGAATCAACAAAGGATGCACATTCTATGTCATAACGACTTTCTATATTTTGCGCATGCGCAAACTATGCACATTCTACGTAATAACGACTTTCTATAGTTTGCGCATGCGTCCGGAAATAGAAAAGCTTACTTCCCCCCTTTTTTTAAATTCACAGCTTCTAGAAGGTTTAGATGAATTCTTAAAAAACATGAGTTTTTAGAAAATCTGATTTATTTCATCAATGGAATCACCAAAGTATGCACATTCTACAAAATAACGACTTTCTATAGTTTGCGCATGCGTCCGAAAATAAGAAAAGCTTACTTCCGCCAGTTTTTTAAAATCACAGCTTCTAGAAGGTTTACATGATTTCTTAAAAAACAAGAGTTTTTAGAAAATGTGATTTATTTCATAAATGGAATCAACAAAGTATGCACATTCTATGTCATAAGGACTTTCTAAAGTTTGCGCATGCGCATACTATGCACATTCTACGTGATAACAACTTTCTATAGTTTGCGCATGCGTCCGGAAATAAGAAAAGCTTACTTCCCCCCTTTTTTTAAATTCACGGCTTCTAGAAGGTTTAGATGAATTCTTAAAAAACATGAGTTTTTAGAAAATGTGATTTATTTCGTAAATGGAATCAACAATCTATGCACATTCTACGTAATAATGACTTTCTATAGTTTGCGCATGCGTCCGGAAATAAGAAAAGCTTACTTCCCCCCTTTTTTAAATTCACAGCTTCTAGAAGGTTTATATGAATTCTTAAAAAACACGAGTTTTTAGAAAATGTGATTTATTTCATAAATGGAATCAACAAACTATGCACATTCTACGTAATAACGACTTTCTATAGTTTGCGCATGCGTCCGGAAATAAGAAAAGCTTCCTTCCGCGAGTTTTTTAAAACCACGGCTTCTAGAAGGTTTACATGATTTCTTAAAAAACACGTTTTTTTAGAAAATGTGATTTATTTCCTAAATGGAAGCAAAAAAGTATGCACATTCTACGTAGTAACGACTTTCTATAGTTTGCGCATGCGTCTGGAAATAAGAAAAGCTTACTTCCGCCAGTTTTTTAAAATCACAGCTTCTAGAAGGTTTACATGATTTCTTAAAAAACACGAGCTTTTAGAAAATGTGATTTATTTCATAAATGGGATCAACAAAGTATGCACATTCTATGTCATAACTACTTTCTATAGTTTGCGCATGCGCAAACTATGCACATTCTACGTGATAACGACATTCTATTGTTTGCGCATGCGTCCGGAAATAAGAAAAGCTTACTTCCCCTCTTTTTCTAAATTCAAAGCTTCTAGAAGCTTTAGATGAATTCTTAAAAAACACGAGTTTTTAGAAAATGTGATTTATTTCATAAATGGAATCATAAACTATGCACATTCTATGTAATAACGACTTTCTATAGTTTGTGCATGCGTCCGGAAATAAGAAAACCTTACTTCCCCCCTTTTTTTAAATTCACAGCTTCTAAAAGGTTTACATGATTTCTTAAAAAACTTGAGTGTTTAGAAAATGTGATTTATTTCATAAATGGAATAAAAAAAGTATGCACATTCTATGTCATAACGACTTTCTATACTTTGCGCATGCACAAACTATGCACATTCTACGTCATAACGACTTTCTATAGTTTGCGCATGCGTCCGGAAATAAGAAAAGCTTACTTCCCCCCTTTTTTTAAATTCACAGCTTCTAGAAGGTTTAGATGAATTCTTAAAAAACACGAGTTTTTAGAAAATGTGATTTATTTCATAAATGGAATCAACAAACTATGCACATTCTACGTAATAACGACTTTCTATAGTTTGCGCATGTGTCCGGAAATAAGAAAAGCTTCCTTCGGCCAGTTTTTTAAAACCACAGCTTCAAGAAGGTTTACATGATTTCTTAAAAAACACGAGTTTTTAGAAAATATGATTTATTTCATAAATGGAATCAACAAAGTATGCACATTCTATGTAATAACGACTTTCGAAAGTTTGCACATGCGTCCGAAAATATGAAAAGCTTACTTCCGCCAGTTTTTTAAAATCACAGCTTCTAGAAGGTTTAGATGAATTCTTAAAAAACACAAGTTTTTAGAAAATGTGATTTATTTCATAAATGGAATCAACAAAGTATGCACATTCTACGTAATAACGAAATTCTATAGTTTGCGCATGCGCAAACTATGCACATTCTACGTAATAACGACTTTCTATAGATTGCGCATGCGACCGGAAAGAAGAAAAGCTTACTTCCCCCCTTTTTTTAAATTCACAGCTTCTAGAAGGTTTAGATGAATTCTTAAAAAACATGAGTTTTTAGAAAATGTGATTTATTTCGTCAATGGAATCAACAAAGTATGCACATTCTACGTAGAAACGACTTTCTATAGTTTGCACATGCGTCCGGAAATAAGAAAAGCTTACTTCTGCTAGTTTTCAAAATCACAGCTTCTAGAAGGTTTACATGATTTCATAAAAAACACGAGTTTTTAGAAAATGTGATTTATTTAATAAATGGAATCAACAAAGTATGCACATTCTATGTCATAACGATTTTCTATATTTTGCGCATGCGCAAACTATGCACATTCTACGTGATAACGACTTTCTATAGTTTGCGCATGCGTCCGGAAATAAGAAAAGCTTACTTCCCCCCTTTTTTTAAATTCACAGCTTCTAGAAGGTTTAGATGAATTCTTAAAAAACACGAGTTTTTAGAAAATGTGATTTATTTCATAAATGGAATCAACAATCTATGCACATTCTACGTAATAACGACTTTCTATAGTTTGCGCATGCATCCGGAAATAAGAAAAGCTTATTTCCCCCCTTTTTTTAAATTCACAGCTTCTAGAAGGTTTAGATGAATTCTTAAAAAACACAAGTTTTTAGAAAATGTGATTTATCTCATAAATGGAATCAACAAAGTTTGCACATTCTACGTCATAACGACTTTCTATAGTTTGCGCATGCGTCCCGAAATAAGAAAAGCTTAATTCCCCCCGTTTTTTAAAATCACAACTTCTAGAAGGTTTACATGATTTCTTAAAAAACATGAGTTTTTAGAAAATGTGATTTATTTCATAAATGGAATCAGCAAACTATGCACATTCTATGTAATAACAACTTTCTAAAGTTTGCATATGTGTCCGGAAATAATAAAAGCTTACTTCCGCCAGTTTTTTAAAATCACAGCTTCTAGAAGGTTTACATCATTTCTTAAAAAGCACAAGTTTTTAGAAAATGTGATTTATTTCATAAATGGAATCAAAAAGTATGCACATTCTATGTCATAACGACTTTCTATAGTTTGTGCATGCGCAAACTATGCGCATTCTTCGTAAAAACGAATTTCTATAGTTTGCGCATGCATCCGGAAATAATAAAAGCTTATTTCCCCCCTTTTTTTAAATTCACAGCTTCTAGAAGGTCTAGATGAATTCTTAAAAAACACAAGTTTTTAGAAAATGTGATTTATTTCATGAATGGAATCAACAAAGTTTGCACAATCTATGTCATAACGACTTTCGATAGTTTGCGAATGCGTCCCGATATAAGAAAAGCTTACTTCCGCCAGTTTTTTAAAATCACAACTTCTAGAAGGTTTACATGATTTCTTAAAAAACATGAGTTTTTAGAAAATGTGATTTATTTCATAAATGGAATCAACAAAGTATGCACATTCTATGTCATAAGGACTTTCTAAAGTTTGCGCATGCGCATACTATGCACATTCTACGTGATAACAACTTTCTATAGTTTGCGCATGCGTCCGGAAATAAGAAAAGCTTACTTCCCCCCTTTTTTTAAATTCACGGCTTCTAGAAGGTTTAGATGAATTCTTAAAAAACATGAGTTTTTAGAAAATGTGATTTATTTCGTAAATGGAATCAACAATCTATGCACATTCTACGTAATAATGACTTTCTATAGTTTGCGCATGCGTCCGGAAATAAGAAAAGCTTACTTCCCCCCTTTTTTAAATTCACAGCTTCTAGAAGGTTTATATGAATTCTTAAAAAACACGAGTTTTTAGAAAATGTGATTTATTTCATAAATGGAATCAACAAACTATGCACATTCTACGTAATAACGACTTTCTATAGTTTGCGCATGCGTCCGGAAATAAGAAAAGCTTCCTTCCGCGAGTTTTTTAAAACCACGGCTTCTAGAAGGTTTACATAATTTCTTAAAAAACACGAGTTTTTAGAAAATATGATTTATTTCATAAATGGAATCAACAAAGTATGCACATTCTATGTAATAACGACTTTCTAAAGTTTGCGCATGCGTCCGGAAATATGAAAAGCTTACTTCCGCGAGTTTTTTAAAATCACAGCTTCGAGAAGGTTTACATGATTTCTTAAAAAACACGTTTTTTTAGAAAATGTGATTTATTTCCTAAATGGAAGCAAAAAAGTATGCACATTCTACGTAGTAACGACTTTCTATAGTTTGCGCATGCGTCTGGAAATAAGAAAAGCTTACTTCCGCCAGTTTTTTAAAATCACAGCTTCTAGAAGGTTTACATGATTTCTTAAAAAACACGAGCTTTTAGAAAATGTGATTTATTTCATAAATGGGATCAACAAAGTATGCACATTCTATGTCATAACTACTTTCTATAGTTTGCGCATGCGCAAACTATGCACATTCTACGTGATAACGACATTCTATTGTTTGCGCATGCGTCCGGAAATAAGAAAAGCTTACTTCCCCTCTTTTTCTAAATTCAAAGCTTCTAGAAGCTTTAGATGAATTCTTAAAAAACACGAGTTTTTAGAAAATGTGATTTATTTCATAAATGGAATCATAAACTATGCACATTCTATGTAATAACGAGTTTCTATAGTTTGTGCATGCGTCCGGAAATAAGAAAACCTTACTTCCCCCCTTTTTTTAAATTCACAGCTTCTAAAAGGTTTACATGATTTCTTAAAAAACTTGAGTGTTTAGAAAATGTGATTTATTTCATAAATGGAATAAAAAAAGTATGCACATTCTATGTCATAACGACTTTCTATACTTTGCGCATGCACAAACTATGCACATTCTACGTCATAACGACTTTCTATAGTTTGCGCATGCGTCCGGAAATAAGAAAAGCTTACTTCCCCCCTTTTTTTAAATTCACAGCTTCTAGAAGGTTTAGATGAATTCTTAAAAAACACGAGTTTTTAGAAAATGTGATTTATTTCATAAATGGAATCAACAAACTATGCACATTCTACGTAATAACGACTTTCTATAGTTTGCGCATGTGTCCGGAAATAAGAAAAGCTTCCTTCGGCCAGTTTTTTAAAACCACAGCTTCAAGAAGGTTTACATGATTTCTTAAAAAACACGAGTTTTTAGAAAATATGATTTATTTCATAAATGGAATCAACAAAGTATGCACATTCTATGTAATAACGACTTTCGAAAGTTTGCACATGCGTCCGAAAATATGAAAAGCTTACTTCCGCCAGTTTTTTAAAATCACAGCTTCTAGAAGGTTTAGATGAATTCTTAAAAAACACGAGTTTTTAGAAAATGTGATTTATTTCATAAATGGAATCAACAAAGTATGCACATTCTACGTAATAACGAAATTCTATAGTTTGCGCATGCGCAAACTATGCACATTCTACGTAATAACGACTTTCTATAGATTGCGCATGCGACCGGAAAGAAGAAAAGCTTACTTCCCCCCTTTTTTTAAATTCACAGCTTCTAGAAGGTTTAGATGAATTCTTAAAAAACATGAGTTTTTAGAAAATGTGATTTATTTCGTCAATGGAATCAACAAAGTATGCACATTCTACGTAGAAACGACTTTCTATAGTTTGCGCATGCGTCCGGAAATAAGAAAAGCTTACTTCTGCTAGTTTTTAAAATCACAGCTTCTAGAAGGTTTACATGATTTCATAAAAAACACGAGTTTTTAGAAAATGTGATTTATTTAATAAATGGAATCAACAAAGTATGCACATTCTATGTCATAACGATTTTCTATATTTTGCGCATGCGCAAACTATGCACATTCTACGTGATAACGACTTTCTATAGTTTGCGCATGCGTCCGGAAATAAGAAAAGCTTACTTCCCCCCTTTTTTTAAATTCACAGCTTCTAGAAGGTTTAGATGAATTCTTAAAAAACACGAGTTTTTAGAAAATGTGATTTATTTCATAAATGGAATCAACAATCTATGCACATTCTACGTAATAACGACTTTCTATAGTTTGCGCATGCATCCGGAAATAAGAAAAGCTTATTTCCACCCTTTTTTTAAATTCACAGCTTCTAGAAGGTTTAGATGAATTCTTAAAAAACACAAGTTTTTAGAAAATGTGATTTATCTCATAAATGGAATCAACAAAGTTTACACATTCTACGTCATAACGACTTTCTATAGTTTGCGCATGCGTCCCGAAATAAGAAAAGCTTAATTCCCCCCGTTTTTTAAAATCACAACTTCTAGAAGGTTTACATGATTTCTTAAAAAACATGAGTTTTTAGAAAATGTGATTTATTTCATAAATGGAATCAGCAAACTATGCACATTCTATGTAATAACAACTTTCTAAAGTTTGCATATGTGTCCGGAAATAATAAAAGCTTACTTCCGCCAGTTTTTTAAAATCACAGCTTCTAGAAGGTTTACATCATTTCTTAAAAAGCACAAGTTTTTAGAAAATGTGATTTATTTCATAAATGGAATCAAAAAGTATGCACATTCTATGTCATAACGACTTTCTATAGTTTGTGCATGCGCAAACTATGCGCATTCTACGTAAAAACGAATTTCTATAGTTTGCGCATGCATCCGGAAATAATAAAAGCTTATTTCCCCCCTTTTTTTAAATTCACAGCTTCTAGAAGGTCTAGATGAATTCTTAAAAAACACAAGTTTTTAGAAAATGTGATTTATTTCATGAATGGAATCAACAAAGTTTGCACAATCTATGTCATAACGACTTTCTATAGTTTGCGAATGCGTCCCGATATAAGAAAAGCTTAATTCCCCCCGTTTTTTAAAATCACAACTTCTAGAAGGTTTACATGATTTCTTAAAAAACACGAGTTTTTAGAAAATGTGATTTATTTCATAAATGGAATCAACAAAGTATGCACATTCTATGTCATAACGACTTTTTATAGTTTGCGCATGCGCAAACTATGCACATTCTACGTGATAACGACCTTCTATAGTTTGCGCATGCGTCCGGAAATAAGAAAAGCTTACTTCCCCCCTTTTTTAAATTCACAGCTTCTAGAAGGTTTAGATGAATTCTTAAAAAACATGAGTTTTTAGAAAATGTGATTTATTTCATAAATGGAATCAACAAACTATGCACATTCTACTTAGTAATGACTTTCTATAGTTTGTGCATGCGTCCGGAAATAAGAAAAGCTTACTTCCGCCAGTTTTTTAAAACCATAGCTTCTAGAAGGTTTACATGATTTCTTAAAAAACACGAGTTTTTAGAAAATGTGATTTATTTCATAAATGGAATCAACAAAGTATGCACATTCTATGTCATAACGACATTCGAAAGTTTGTGCATGCGTCCGAAAATATGAAAAGCTTACTTCCACTAGTTTTTTAAAATCACAGCTTCTATAAGGTTTACATGATTTCTTAAAAAACACGAGTTTTTAGAAAATGTGATCTATTTCATAAATGGAATCAACAAAGTATGCACATTCTACGTAGTAACGAATTTCTATAGTTTGCGCATGCGTCCGGAAATAAGAAAAGCTTACTTCCGCCAGTTTTTTAAAATCACAGCTTCTAGAAGGTTTACATGATTTCTTAAAAAACACGAGTTTTTAGAAAATGTGATTTATTTCATAAATGGAATCAACAAAGTATGCACATTCTATGTCATAACGACTTTCTAAAGTTTGCGCATGCGCATACTATGCACATTCTACGTGATAACGACTTTCTATAGTTTGCGCATGCGTCCGGAAATAAGAAAAGCTTACTTCCCCACTTTTTTTAAATTAACAGCTTCTAGAAGGTTTAGATGAATTCTTAAAAAACACGAGTTTTTAGAAAATGTGATTTATTTCATAAATGGAATCAACAAACTATGTACATTCTACGTAATAACGACTTTCTATAGTTTGTGCATGCGTCCGGAAATAAGAAAAGCTTACTTCCCCCCTTTTTTTAAATTCACAGCTTCTAGAAGGTTTACATGATTTCTTAAAAAACTTGAGTTTTAGAAAATGTGATTTATTTCATAAATGGAATCAAAAAAGTATGCACATTCTATGTCATAACGACTTTCTATAGTTTGCGCATGCACAAACTATGCACATTCTACGTCATAACGACTTTCTATAGTTTGCGCATGCATCCGGAAATAAGAAAAGCTTACTTCCCCCGTTTTTTAAAATTCAGAGCTTCTAGAAGGTTTACATGATTTCTTAAAAAACTTGAGTTTTTAGAAAATGTGATTTATTTCATAAATGGAATCAAAAAAGTATGCACATTCTATGTTATAACAACTTTCTATAGTTTGCGCATGCGCAAACTATGCACATTCTACGTCATAACGACTTTCTATAGTTTGCGCATGCGTCCGGAAATAAGAAAAGCCTACTTTCCCCTTTTTTTAAATTCACAGCTTCTAGAAGGTTTAGATGAATTCTTAAAAAACACGAGTTTTTAGAAAATGTGATTTATTTCATAAATGGAATCAACAAAGTTTGAACACTCTACGTCATAACGACTTTCTATAGTTTGCGCATGCGTCCGAAAATAAGAAAAGCTTCCTTCGGCCAGTTTTTTAAAACCACAGCTTCTAGAAGGTTTACATGATTTCTTAAAAAACGTGAGTTTTTAGAAATGTGATTTATTTCATAAATGGAATCAACAAAGTATGCACATTCTACGTCATTAAAAATTTCTATAGTTTGCGCATCTCTCCGGAAATAAGAAAAGCTTAATTCCCCCCGTTTTTTAAAATCACAGCTTCTAGAAGGTTTACATGATGTCTTAAAAAACACGAGTTTTTAGGTAATGTGATTTATTTCATAAATGGAATCAACAAAGTATGCACATTCTATGTCATAACGACATTCTATAGTTTGCGCATGCACAAACTATGCACATTTTACGTAATAACAACTTTCTATAGTTTGCACATGCGTCCGGAAATAAGAAAAGCTTAATTCCCCCCGTTTTTTAAAATCACAACTTCTAGAAGGTTTATATGATTTCTTAAAAAACACGAGTTTTTAGAAAATGTGATTTATTTCATAAATGGAATCAACAAACTATGCACATTCTACGTAATAACGACTTTCTATAGTTTGCGCATGCGTCCGGAAATAAGAAAAGCTTCCTTCCGCCAGTTTTTTAAAACCACAGCTTCTAGAAGGTTTACATGATTTCTTAAAAAACACGAGTTTTTAGAAAATGTGATTTATTTCATAAATGGAATTAACAAAGTATGCACAGTCAATGTAATAATGAATTTCGAAATTTTGCGCATGCGTCTGGAAATATTAAAAGCTTACTTCCGCCAGTTTTTTAAAATCACAGCTTCTAGAAGGTTTACATGATTTCTTAAAAAACACGAGTTTTTAGAAAATTTTATTTATTTCATAAATTGAATCAACAAAGTATGCACATTCTACGTAGTAACGACTTTCTATAGTTTGCACATGCGTCCGGATATAAGAAAAGCTTACTTCTGCCAGTTTTTTAAAATCACAGCTTCTAGAAGGTTTAAATGATTTCTTAAAAAACACGAGTTTTTGGAAAATGTGATTTATTTCATAAATGGAATCAACAAAGTATGCACATTCTATGTAATAACGACTTTCCAAAGTTTGCGCATGCGTCCGGATATATGAAAAGCTTACTTCCACCAGTTTTTTAAAATGACAACTTCTAGAAGGTTTACATGATTTTTTTAAAAACACGAGTTTTTAGAAAATGTGATTTATTTCATAAATGGAATAAACAAAGTATGCACATTCTATGTCATAACGACTTTCTATAGTTTGCGCATGCGCAAACTATGCACATTCTACGTAATAATGACTTTCTACAGTTTGCGCATGCGTCCGGAAATAAGAAAAGCTTACTTCCGCCAGTTTTTTAAAACCACAGCTTCTAGAATGTTTACATGATTTCTTAAAAAACGCGAGTTTTTAAAAAATGTGATTTATTTCATAAATGGAGTCAACAAAGTATACATATTCTATGTAATAACGATTTTATAAGCTTTGCGCATGCGTCCGGAAATAAGAAAAGCTTACTTCCGCCAGTTTTTTAAAATCACAGCTTCTAGAAGGTTTACATGATTTTTTAAAAAACACGAGTTTTTAGGAAATGTGATTTATTTCATAAATGGAATCAACAAAGTATGCACATTCTATGTCATAACGACTTTCTATAGTTTGCGCATGCACAAACTATGCACATTCTACGTAATAACAACTTTCTATAGTTTGCACATGCGTCCGGAAATAAGAAAAGCTTAAGTCCCCCCGTTTTTTAAAATCACAACTTCTAGAAGGTTTATATGATTTCTTAAAAAACACGAGTTTTTAGAAAATGTGATTTATTTCATAAATGAAATCAACAAATTATGCACATTCTATGTCATAACGACTTTCTATAGTTTGCGCATGCGCAAACTATGCACATTCTACGTGATAACGACTTTCTATAGTTTGCGCATGCGTCTGGAAATAAGAAAAACTTACTTCCCCCCTTTTTTTAAATTCACAGCTTCCAGAAGGTTTAGATGAATTCTTAAAAAACACGAGTTTTTAGAAAATGTGATTTATTTCATAAATGGAATCAACAAACTATGCACATTCTACGTAATAACGACTTTCTATAGTTTGCGCATGCGTCCGGAAATAAGAAAAGCTTCCTTCCGCCAGTTTTTTAAAACCACAGCTTCTAGAAGGTTTGCATGATTTCTTAAAAAACACGAGTTTCTAGAAAATGTGATTTATTTCATAAATGGAATCAACAAAGTATGCACAGTCAATGTAATAATGAATTTCGAAAGTTTGCGCATGCGTCCGGAAATATGAAAAGCTTACTTCCGCCAGTTTTTTAAAATCACAGCTTCTAGAAGGTTTACATGATTTCTTAAAAAACACGAGTTTTTCGAAAATTTTATTTATTTCATAAATTGAATCAAAAAAGTATGCACATTCTACGTAGTAACGACTTTCTATAGTTTGCGCATGCGTCCGGATATAAGAAAAGCTTACTTCCGCCAGTTTTTTAAAATCACAGCTTCTAAAAGGTTTACATGATTTCTTAAAAAACACGAGTTTTTGGAAATGTGATTTATTTCATAAATGGAATCAACAAAGTATGCACATTCTATGTAATAACGACTTTCTAAAGTTTGCGCATGCGTCCGGAAATATGAAAAGCTTACTTCCACCAGTCTTTTAAAATGACAACTTCTAGAAGGTTTACATGATTTTTAAAAAACACGAGTTTTTAGAGAATGTGATTTATTTCATAAATGGAATCAACAAAGTATGCACATTCTATGTCATAACGACTTTCTATAGTTTGCGCATGCGCAAACTATGCACATTCTACGTAATAACGACTTTCCACAGTTTGCGCATGCGTCCGGAAAATAATAAAAGCTTACTTCCGCCAGTTTTTTAAAACCACAGCTTCTAGAAGGTTTACATGATTTCTTAAAAAACGCGAGTTTTTAGAAAATGTGATTTATTTCATAAATGGAGTCAACAAAGTATGCATATTCTATGTAATAACGATTTTATAAGGTTTGCGCATGCGTCCAAAAATAAGAAAAGCTTACTTCCGCTAGTTTTTTAAAATCACAACTTCTAGAAGGTTTACATGATTTCTTAAAAAACATGAGTTTTTAGAAAATGTGATTTATTTCATAAATGGAATCAACAAAGTATGCACATTCTACGTCATAAAAAATTTCTATAGTTTGCGCATCTCTCCGGAAATAAGAAAAGCTTAATTCCCCCCGTTTTTTAAAATCACAGCTTCTAGAAGGTTTACATGATGTCTTAAAAAACACGAGTTTTTAGGTAATGTGATTTATTTCATAAATGGAATCAACAAAGTATGCACATTCTATGTCATAACGACTTTCTATAGTTTGCGCATACACAAACTATGCACATTCTACGTAATAACAACTTTCTATAGTTTGCACATGCGTCCGGAAATAAGAAAAGCTTAATTCCCCCCGTTTTTTAAAATCACAACTTCTAGAAGGTTTATATGATTTCTTAAAAAACAGGAGTTTTTAGAAAATGTGATTTATTTCATAAATTAAATCAACAAAGTATGCACATTCTATGTCATAACGACTTTCTAAAGTTTGCGCATGCGCATACTATGCACATTCTACGTGATAACGACTTTCTATAGTTTGCGCATGCGTCCGGAAATAAGAAAAGCTTACTTCCCCACTTTTTTTAAATTAACAGCTTCTAGAAGGTTTAGATGAATTCTTAAAAAACACGAGTTTTTAGAAAATGTGATTTATTTCATAAATGGAATCAACAAACTATGCACATTCTACGTAATAACGACTTTCTATAGTTTGTGCATGCGTCCAGAAATAAGAAAAGCTTACTTCCCCCCTTTTTTTAAATTCACAGCTTCTAGAAGCTTTACATGATTTCTTAAAAAACTTGAGTTTTTAGAAAATGTGATTTATTTCATAAATGGAATCAAAAAAGTATGCACATTCTATGTCATAACGACATTCTATAGTTTGCGCATGCACAAACTATGCACATTTTACGTCATAACGACTTTCTATAGTTTGCGTATGCGTCCGGAAATAAGAAAAGCTTACTTCCCCCGTTTTTTTAAATTCAGAGCTTCTAGAAGGTTTACATGATTTCTTAAAAAACTTGAGTTTTTAGAAAATGTGATTTATTTCATAAATGGAATCAAAAAAGTATGCACATTCTATGTCATAACAACTTTCTATAGTTTGCGCATCTGCAAACTATGCACATTCTACGTCATAACGACTTTCTATAGTTTGCGCATGCGGCCGGAAATAAGAAAAGCTTACTTCCCCCCTTTTTTTAAATTCACAGCTTCTAGAAGGTTTAGATGAATTCTTAAAAAACATGAGTTTTTAGAAAATGTGATTTATTTCATAAATGGAATCAACAAAGTTTGAACATTCTACGTCATAACGACTTTCTATAGTTTGCGCATGCGTCCGAAAATAAGAAAAGCTTCCTTCGGCCAGTTTTTTAAAACCACAGCTTCTAGAAGGTTCACATGATTTCTTAAAAAACGCGAGTTTTTAGAAAATGTGATTTATTTCATAAATGGAATCAACAAAGTATGCACATTCTATGTAATAACGACTTTCGGAAGTTTCCGCATTCGTCCGGAAATATGAAAAGCTTACTTCCGCCAGTTTTTTAAAATCACAGCTTCTAGATGGTTTACATGATTTCTTAAAAGACACGAGTTTTTAGAAAATGTGATTTATTTCATAATTGGAATCAACAAATTATGCACATTCTACGTCATAAAAAATTTCTATAGTTTGCGCATCTCTCCGGAAATAAGAAAAGCTTAATTCCCCCCGTTTTTTAAAATCACAGCTTCTAGAAGGTTTACATGATGTCTTAAAAAACACGAGTTTTTAGGTAAGGTGATTTATTTCATAAATGGAATCAACAAAGAATGCACATTCTATGTCATAACGACTTTCTATAGTTTGCGCATGCACAAACTATGCACATTCTACGTAATAACGACTTTCTATAGTTTGCGCATGCGTCCGGAAATAAGAAAAGCTTCCTTCCCCCAGTTTTTTAAAACCACAGCTTCTAGAAGGTTTACATGATTTCTTAAAAAACACGAGTTTTTAGAAAATGTTATTTATTTCATCAATGGAATCAACAAAGTATGCACATTCAATGTAATAATGACTTTCGAAAGTTTGCGCATGCGTCCGGAAATATGAAAAGCTTACTTCCACCAGTTTTTTAAAATCACAGCTTCTAGAAGGTTTACATGATTTCTTAAAAAACACGAGTTTTTAGAAAATTTGATTTATTTCATAAATTGAATCAACAAAGTATGCACATTCTACGTAGTAACGACTTTCTATAGTTTGCGCATGCGTCCGGATATAAGAAAAGCTTACTTCTGCCAGTTTTTTAAAATCACAGCTTCTAGAAGGTTTACATGATTTCTTAAAAAACACAAGTTTTTAGAAAATGTGATTTATTTCATAAATGGAATCAACAAAGTATGCACATTCTATGTCATAACGACTTTCTATAGTTTGCGCATGCACAAACTATGCACATTCTACGTAATAACAACTTTCTATAGTTTGCACATGCGTCCGGAAATAAGAAAAGCTTAATTGCCCCCGTTTTTTAAAATCACAACTTCTAGAAGGTTTATATGATTTCTTAAAAAACACGAGTTTTTAGAAAATGTGATTTATTTCATAAATGAAATCAACAAAGTATGCACATTCTATGTCATTACGACTTTCTATAGTTTGTGCATGCGCAAACTATGCACATTCTACGTAATCACGACTTTCTATAGCTTCCGCATGCGTTCGGAAATAAGAAAAGCTTACTTCCCCCCTTTTTTTAAATTCAAAGCTTCTACAAGATTTAGATGAATTCTTAAAAAACACAAGTTTTTAGAAAATGTGATTTATTTCATAAATAGAATCAACAAAGTTTGCACATTCTATGTCATAACAACTTTCTATAGTTTGCACATGCGTCCGGAAATATGAAAAGCTTACTTCCGCCAGTTTTTTAAAATCACAGCTTCTAGAAGATTTACATGATTTCTTAAAAAACACGAGTTTTTAGAAAATGTGATTTATTTAATAAATGGGATCAACAAAGTATGCACATTCTATATCATAACTACTTTCTATAGTTTGCGCATGCGCAAAGCATGCACATTCTACGTGATAATGACTTTCTATAGTTTGCGCATGCGTCCGGAAATAAGAAAAGCTTACTTCCCCCTTTTTTTAAATTCACAGCTTCTAGAAGGTTTAGATGAATTCTTAAAAAACACGAGTTTTTAGAAAATGTGATTTATTTCATAAATGGAATCAACAAACTATGCACATTCTACGTAATAACGACTTTCTATAGTTTGCGCATGTGTCCGGAAATAAGAAAAGCTTCCTTCGGCCAGTTTTTTAAAACCACAGCTTCAAGAAGGTTTACATGATTTCTTAAAAAACACGAGTTTTTAGAAAATATGATTTATTTCATAAATGGAATCAACAAAGTATGCACATTCTATGTAATAACGACTTTCGAAAGTTTGCACATGCGTCCGAAAATATGAAAAGCTTACTTCCGCCAGTTTTTTAAAATCACAGCTTCTAGAAGGTTTAGATGAATTCTTAAAAAACACGAGTTTTTAGAAAATGTGATTTTTTTCATAAATGGAATCAACAAGGTATGCACATTCTACGTCGTAACGACTTTCTATAGTTTGCGCATGCGTCCGGAAATAAGAAAAGCTTAATTCCCCTCGTTTTTTAAAATCACAGCTTCTAGAAGGTTTACATGATTTCTTAAAGAACACGAGTTTTTTGAAAATGTGATTTATTTCATAAATGGAATCAACAAAGTATGCACATTCTATGTCATAACTACTTTCTATAGTTTGCGCATGCGCAAACTATGCACATTCTACGTGATAACGACTTTCTATAGTTTGCGCATGCGTCCGGAAATAAGAAAAGCTTAATTCCTCCCGTTTTTTAAAATCACAGCTTCTAGAAGGTTTACATAATTTCTCAAAAAACACGAGTTTTTAGAAAATGTGATTTAGTTCATAAATGGAATCAACAAAGTATGCACATTCTATGTCATAACGACTTTCTATAGTTTGCGCATGCGCAAACTATGCACATTCTACGTAATAACGACTTTTTATAGTTTGCGCATGCGTCCGGAAATAAGAAAAGCTTACTTCCCCCCTTTTTTTAAACTCACAATTTCTAGAAGGTTTACATGATTTGTTAAAAAACACGAGTTTTTTGAAATGTGATTTATTTCATAAATGGAATAAACAAAGTATGGACATTCTACGTCATAACGACTTTCTATAGTTGGCGCATGCGTCCGGAAATAAGAAAAGCTTACTTCCACCGTTTTTTAAAATCACAGCTTATGGAACGTTTACATGATTTCTTAAAAAACACGAGTTTTTAGAGAATGTAATTTATTTCATAAATGGAATCAACAAAGTATGCACATTCCATGTCATAACGGCTTTCTAAAGTTTGCGCATGCGCATACTATGCACATTCTACATGATAACGACTTTCTATAGTTTGCACATGCGTCCGGAAATAAGAAAAGCTTACTTCCCCCCTTTTTTTAAATTCACAGCTTCTAGAAGGTTTAGATGAATTCTTAAAAAACACGAGTTTTTAGAAAATGTGATTTATTTCATAAATGGAATCAACAAACTATGCACATTCTACGTAATAATGACTTTCTATAGTTTGCGCATGCATCCGGAAATTTGAGAAGCTTCCTTCCGCAAGATTTTTAAAACCACAGCTTCTAGAAGGTTTACATGATTTCATAAAAAACACGAGTTTTTAGAAAATGTGATTTATTTCATAAATGGAATCAACAAAGTATGCACATTCTATGTCATAACGACTTTCTATATTTTGTGCATCCGCAAACTATGCACATTCTACGTAATAACGACTTTCTATAGTTTGCGCATGCGTCCGGAAATAAAAAAAGCTTACTTCCCCCCTTTTTTTAAATTTACAGCTTCTAGAAGGTTTAGATGAATTCTTAAAAAACACGAGTTTTTAGAAAATGTGATTTATTTTATAAATGGAATCAACAATCTATGCACATTCTACGTAATAACAACTTTCTATTGTTTGCGCATGCATCCGTAAATAAGAAAAGCTTACTTCCCCCCTTTTTTTAAATTCACACCTTCTAGACGGTTTAGATGAATTCTTAAAAAACACGAGTTTTTAGAAAATGTGATTTATTTCATAAATGGAATCAACAAAGTTTGCACATTCTACGTCATAACAACTTTCTATAGTTTGTGCATGCGTCCGGAAACAAGAAAAGCTTAATTCCCCCCATTTTTTAAAATCATAGCTTCTAGAAGGTTTATATGATTTCTTTAAAAACACGAGTTTTTAGAAAATGTGATTTATTTCATAAATGGAATCAACAAACTATGCACATTCTACGTAAAAATGACTTTCTATAGTTTCCGCATGCATCCGGAAATTTGAAAAGCTTCCTTCCGCAAGATTTTTAAAACCACAGCTTCTAGAAGGTTTACATGATTTCATAAAAAACACGAGTTTTTAGAAAATGTGATTTATTTCATAAATGGAATCAACAAAGTATGCACATTCTATGTCATAACGACTTTCTATATTTTGTGCATCCGCAAACTATGCACATTCTACGTAATAACGACTTTCTATAGTTTGCGCATGCGTCCGGAAATAAAAAAAGCTTACTTCCCCCCTTTTTTTAAATTTACAGCTTCTAGAAGGTTTAGATGAATTCTTAAAAAACACGAGTTTTTAGAAAATGTGATTTATTTCATAAATGGAATCAACAATCTATGCACATTCTACGTAATAACAACTTTCTATTGTTTGCGCATGCATCCGGAAATAAGAAAAGCTTACTTCCCCCCTTTTTTTAAATTCACACCTTCTAGAAGGTTTAGATGAATTCTTAAAAAACACGAGTTTTTAGAAAATGTGATTTATTTCATAAATGCAATCAACAAAGTATGCACATTCTACGTCATAACAACTTTCTATAGTTTGTGCATGCGTCCGGAAACAAGAAAAACTTAATTCCCCCCGTTTTTTAAAACCACAGCTTCTAGAAGGTTTACATGATTTCATAAAAAACACGAGTTTTTAGAAAATGTGATTTATTTCATAAATGGAATCAACAAAGTATGCACATTCTACTTCATAATGACTTTCTAAAGTTTGCGCATGCGTATACCATGCACATTCTACGTGATAACGACTTTCTATAGTTTGCGCATGCGTCCGAAAATAAGAAAAGCTTACTTCCCCTCTTTTTCTAAATTCAAAGCTTCTAGAAGGTTTAGATGAATTCTTAAAAAACACGAGTTTTTAGAAAATGTGATTTATTTCATAAATGGAATCATAAACTATGCACATTCTATGTAATAACGACTTTCTATAGTTTGTGCATGCGTCCGGAAATAAGAAAACCTTACTTCCCCCCTTTTTTTAAATTCACAGCTTCTAGAAGGTTTACATGATTTCTTAAAAAACTTGAGTTTTTAGAAAATGTGATTTATTTCATAAATGGAATAAAAAAAGTATGCACATTCTATGTCATAACGACTTTCTATACTTTGCACATGCACAAACTATGCACATTCTACGTCATAACGACTTTCTATAGTTTGCGCATGCGTCCGAAAATAAGAAAAGCTTACTTCCCCCCTTTTTTTAAATTCACAGCTTCTAGAAGGTTTAGATGAATTCTTAAAAAACACGAGTTTTTAGAAAATGTGATTTATTTCATAAATGGAATCAACAAATTATGCACATTCTACGTAATAACGACTTTCTATAGTTTGCGCATGTGTCCGGAAATAAGAAAAGCTTCCTTCGGCCAGTTTTTTAAAACCACAGCTTCAAGAAGGTTTACATGATTTATTAAAAAACACGAGTTTTTAGAAAATATGATTTATTTCATAAATGGAATCAACAAAGTATGCACATTCTATGTAATAACGAATTTCGAAAGTTTACACATGTGTCCGAAAATATGAAAAGCTTACTTCCGCCAGTTTTTTAAAATCACAGCTTCTAGAAGGTTTACATGATTTCTTAAAAAACACGAGTTTTTAGAAAATGTGATTTATTTCGTAAATGTAATCAACAAAGTATGCACATTCTATGTAATAAGGACTTTCTATAGTTTGTGCATGCGTCCGGAAATAAGAAAAGCTTACTTCCGCCAGTTTTTTAAAACCACAGCTTCTAGAAGGTTTACATGATTTCTTAAAAAACACGAGTTTTTAGAAAATGTGATTTATTTCATAAATGGAATCAACAACGTATGCACATTCTATATAATAACGACTTTCTAAAGTTTGCGCATGCGTCCGGAAATAAGAAAAGCTTGCTTCCGTCAGTTTTTTAAAATCACGGCTTCTAGAAAGTTTCCATGATTTCTTAAAAAACACGAGTTTTTAGAAAATGTGATTTATTTCATAAATTAAATCAACAAAGTATGCAAATTCTACGTAGTAACGACTTTCTATAGTTTGCGCATGCGTCCGGAAATATGAAAAGCTTACTTCCGCCAGTTTTTTAAAACCACAGCTTCTCGAAGGTTTACATGGTTTCTTAAAAAACACGACTTTTTAGAAAATGTGATTTATTTCATAAATGGAATCAACAAAGTATGCACATTCTATGTAATAACGACTTTCGAAAGTTTGCGCATGCGTTCAAAAATATGAAAAGCTTACTTCCGCCAGTTTTTTAAAATCACAGCTTCTAGAAGGTTTACATGATTTCTTAAAAAACAAGAATTTTTAGAAAATTTGATTTATTTCATAAATGGAATCATCAAAGTATGCACATTCTACGTAATAAGGACTTTCTATAGTTTGTGCATGCGTCCGGAAATAAGAAAAGCTTACTTCCACCAGTTTTTTAAAACCACAGCTTCTAGAAGGTTTAAATGATTTCTTAAAAGATGCGATTTTTTAGAAAATGTGATTTATTTCATAAACGGAATCAACAAAGTATGCACATTATATATAATAACGACTTTCTAAAGTTTGCGCATGCATCCGGAAATAAGAAAAGCTTACTTCCGCCAGTTTTTTAAAATCACAGCATCTAGAAGGCTTACATGATTTCTTAAAAAACACGAATTTTTAGAAAATGTGATTTATTTCATAAATGGAATCAACAAAGTATGCACATTCTATGTAATAACGAGTTTCTAAAGTTTGCGCATGCGTCCGGAAATAAGAAAAGCTTACTTCCGCTAGTTTTTAAAATCACAACTTCTAGAAGGTTTACATGATTTCATAAAAAACACGAGTTTTTAGAAAATGTGATTTATTTAATAAATGGAATCACCAAAGTATGCACATTCTATGCCATAACGACTTTCTATATTTTGCGCATGCGCAAACTATGCACATTCTACGTGATAACGACTTTCTATAGTTTGCGCATGCATCCGGAAATAAGAAAAGCTTTCTTCCCCCCTTTTTTTAAATTCACAGCTTCTAGATGGTTTACATGATTTCTTAAAAAGCACAAGTTTTTAGAAAATGTGATTTATTTCATAAATGGAATCAAAAAGTATGCACATTCTATATCATAACGACTTTCTATAGTTTGCGCATGCGCAAACTATCCGCATTCTACGTAATAACGAATTTCTATAGTTTGCGCATGCATCCGGAAATAAGAAAAGCTTATTTCCCCCCTTTTTTTAAATTCACAGCTTCTAGAAGGTTTAGATGAATTCTTAAAAAACACAAGTTTTTAGAAAATGTGATTTATTTCATAAATGGAATCAACAAAGTTTGCACATTCTATGTCATAACGACTTTCTATAGTTTGCGAATGCGTCCCGATATAAGAAAAGCTTAATTCCCCCCGTTTTTTAAAATCACAACTTCTAGAAGGTTTACATGATTTCTTAAAAAACACGAGTTTTTAGAAAATGTGATTTATTTCATAAATGGAATCAACAAAGTATGCACATTCTATGTCATAACGACTTTTTATATTTTGCGCATGCGCAAACTATGCACATTCTACGTGATAACGTCCTTCTATAGTTTGCGCATGCGTCCGGAAATAAGAAAAGCTTACTTCCGCCAGTTTTTTAAAACCACGGCTTCTAGAAGGTTTACATGATTTCTTAAAAAACACGAGTTTTTAGAAAATGTGATTTATTTCATAAATGGAATCAACAATGTATGCACATTCTATGTCATAATGACATTCGAAAGTTTGCGCATGCGTCCGAAAATATGAAAAGCTTACTTCCGCCAGTTTTTTAAAATCACAGCTTCTATAAGGTTTACATGATTTCTTAAAAAACATGAGTTTTTAGAAAATCTGATTTATTTCATAAATGGAATAACCAAAGTATGCACATTCTACGTAGTAACGACTTTCTATAGTTTCCGCATGCATCCGGAAATAAGAAAAGCTTAATTCCCCCCGTTTTTTAAAATCACAACTTCTAGAAGGTTTATATGATTTCTTAAAAAACACGAGTTTTTAGAAAATGGGATTTATTTCATAAATTAAATCAACAAAGTATGCACATTCTATGTCATAACGACTTTCTAAAGTTTGCGCATGCGCATACTATGCACATTCTACGTGATAACGACTTTCTATAGTTTGCGCATGCGTCCGGAAATAAGAAAAGCTTACTTCCCCACTTTTTTTAAATTAACAGCTTCTAGAAGGTTTAGATGAATTCTTAAAAAACACGAGTTTTTAGAAAATGTGATTTATTTCATAAATGGAATCAACAAACTATGCACATTCTACGTAATAACGACATTCTATAGTTTGTGCATGCGTCCGGAAATAAGAAAAGCTTACTTCCCCCCTTGTTTTAAATTCACAGCTTCTAGAAGGTTTACATGATTTCTTAAAAAACTTGAGTTTTTAGAAAATGTGATTTATTTCATAAATGGAATCAAAAAAGTATGCACATTCTATGTCAGAACGACTTTCTATAGTTTGCGCATGCACAAACTATGCACATTCTACGTCATAACGACTTTCTATAGTTTGCGCATGCGTCCGGAAATAAGAAAAGCTTACTTCCCCCGTTTTTTTAAATTCAGAGCTTCTAGAAGGTTTACATGATTTCTTAAAAAACTTGAGTTTTTAGAAAATGTGATTTATTTCATAAACGGAATCAAAAAAGTATGCACATTCTATGTCATAACAACTTTCTATAGTTTGCGCATGCGCAAACTATGCACATTCTACGTCATAACGACTTTCTATAGTTTGCGCATGCATCCGGAAATAAGAAAAGCTTACTTCCCCCCCTTTTTTAAATTCACGGCTTCTAGAAGGTTTAGATGAATTCTTAAAAAACACGAGTTTTTAGAAAATGTGATTTATTTCATAAATGGAATCAACAAATTTTGAACATTCTACGTCATAACGACTTTCTATAGTTTGCGCATGCGTCCGAAAATAAGAAAAGCTTCCTTCGGCCAGTTTTTTAAAACCACAGCTTCTAGAAGGTTCACATGATTTCTTAAAAACGCGAGTTTTTAGAAAATGTGATTTATTTCATAAATGGAATCAACAAAGTATGCACATTCTACGTAATAACGACTTTCGGAAGTTTCCGCATGCGTCCGGAAATATGAAAAGCTTACTTCCGCCAGTTTTTTAAAATCACAGCTTCTAGAAGGTTTACATGATTTCTTAAAAGACACGAGTTTTTAGAAAATGTGATTTATTTCATAAATGGAATCAACAAAGTATGCACATTCTACGTCATAAAAAATTTCTATTGTTTGCGCATCTCTCCGGAAATAAGAAAAGCTTAATTCCCCCCGTTTTTTAAAATCACAACTTCCAGAAGGTTTACATGATGTCTTAAAAAACACGAGTTTTTAGGTAATGTGATATATTTCATAAATGGAATCAACAAAGTATGCACATTCTATGTCATAACGACTTTCTATAGTTTGCGCATGCACAAACTATGCACATTCTACGTAATAACAACTTTCTATAGTTTGCACATGCGTCAGGAAATAAGAAAAGCTTAATTCCCCCCGTTTTTTAAAATCACAACTTCTAGAAGGTTTATATGATTTCTTAAAAAACACGAGTTTTTAGAAAATGTGATTTATTTCATAAATGAAATCAACAAAGTATGCACATTCTATGTCATAACGACTTTCTATAGTTTGAGCATGCGCAAACTATGCACATTCTACGTGATAACGACCTTCTATAGTTTGCGCATGCGTCCGGAAATAAGAAAAGCTTACTTCCCCCTTTTTTTAAATTCACAGCTTCCAGAAGGTTTAGATGAATTCTTAAAAAACACGAGTTTTTAGAAAATGTGATTTATTTCATAAATGGAATCAACAAACTATGCACATTCTACGTAATAACGACTTTCTATAGTTTGCGCATGCGTCCGGAAATAAGAAAAGCTTACTTCTGACAGTTTTTTAAAACCACAGCTTCTAGAAGGTTTACATGATTTCTTAAAAAACACGACTTTTTAGAAAATGTGATTTATTTCATAAATGGAATCAACAAAGTATGCACATTCAATGTAATAATGACTTTCGAAAGTTTGCGCATGCGTCCGGAAATATGAAAAGCTTACTTCCGCCAGTTTTTTAAAATCACAGCTTCTAGAAGGTTTACATGATTTCTTAAAAAACACGAGTTTTTAGAAAATTTGATTTATTTTATAAATTGAATCAACAAAGTATGCTTATTCTACGTAGTAACGACTTTCTATAGTTTGCGCATGCGTCCGGATATAAGAAAAGCTTACTTCTGCCAGTTTTTTAAAATCACAGCTTCTAGAAGCTTTACATGATTTCTTAAAAAACACGAGTTTTTGGAAAATGTGATTTATTTCATAAATGGAATCAACAAAGTATGCACATTCTATGTAATAACCACTTTCTAAAGTTTGCGCATGCGTCCGGAAATATGAAAAGCTTACTTCCACCAGTTTTTTAAAATGACAACTTCTAGAAGGTTTACATGATTTTTTTAAAAACACGAGTTTTTAGAAAATGTGATTTATTTCATAAATGGAATCAACAAAGTATGCACATTCTATGTCATAACGTCTTTCTATAGTTTGCGCATGCGCAAACTATTCACATTCTACGTAATAACGACTTTCTACAGTTTGCGCATGCGTCCGGAAATAAGAAAAGCTTACTTCCGCCAGTTTTTTAAAACCACAGCTTCTAGAAGGTTTACATGATTTCTTAAAAAACACGAGTTTTTAGAAAATGTGATTTATTTCATAAATGGAATCAACAAAGTATGCACATTCTATGTAATAACGACTTTCTAAAGTTTGTGCATGCGTCCGGAAATAAGAAAAGCTTACTTCCGCCAGTTTTTTAAAATCACACCTTGTAGAAGGTTTACATGATTTCTTAAAAAACACGAGTTTTTAGAAAATGTGATTTATTTCATAAATGAATTCAACAAAGTATGCACATTCTATGTAATAACAACTTTCTAAAGTTTGCACATGCGTCCGGAAATAAGAAAAGCTTACTTCCGCCAGTTTTTTAAAATCACAGCTTCTAGAAGGTTTACATGATTTCTTAAAAAGCACAAGTTTTTAGAAAATGTGATTTATTTCATAAATGGAATCAAAAAGTATGCACATTCTATGTCATAACGACTTTCTATAGTTTGCGCATGCGCAAACTAAGCACATTCTACGTAATAACGAATTTATATAGTTTGCGCATGCATCCGGAAATAAGAAAAGCTTATTTCCCCCCTTTTTTTAAATTCACAGCTTCTAGAAGGTTTAGATGAATTCTTAAAAAACACAAGTTTTTAGAAAATGTGATTTATTTCATAAATGGAATCAACAAAGTTTTCACATTCTACGTCATAACGACTTTCTATAGTTTGTGAATGCGTCCCTATATAAGAAAAGCTTAATTCCCCCCATTTTTTAAAATCACAACTTCTAGAAGGTTTACATGATTTCTTAAAAAACACGAGTTTTTAAAAAATATGGTTTATTTCATAAATGGAATCAACAAAGTATGCACATTCTATGTCATAACGACTTTTTATAGTTTGCGCATGCGCAAACTATGCACATTCTACGTGATAACGACCTTCTATAGTTTGCGCATGCGTCCGGAAATAAGAAAAGATTTCTTCCCCCTCTTTTTTAAATTCAAAGCTTTTAGAAGGTTTAGATGAATTCTTAAAAAACACGAGTTTTTAGAAAATGAGATTTATTTCATAAATGGAATCATAAACTATGCACATTCTACGTAATAACGACTTTCTATAGTTTGTGCATGCGTCCGGAAATAAGAAAAGCTTACGTCCCCCCTTTTTTTAAATTCACAGCTTCTAGAAGGTTTACATGATTTCTTAAAAAACTTGAGTTCTTAGAAAATGTGATTTATTTCATAAATGGAATCAAAAAAGTAGGCACATTCTATGTCATAACGACTTTCTATAGTTTGCGCATGCGCAAACTATGCACATTCTATTAAATTTTCAGTATTAAATCACAATACTATAGGATCTTTGCTGAGAGAATAACATCTACAGTATATCAATGCATGACAATCATAATATGACAAGCATCACAAGCATCACAAGAATCAAAAGCATAGAGACAAGAGACACAAAGTTTCCGTGGGGAAAACCCTAAGGTGAAAAACCCCACAACTTCCTCAGAGATAGAGAGAGCAATGGCTCAACCAAAATACAACCAAATAACACTGAGATAGTCTCCTAGCAGATGATCCTCCTCCTCCTCACTAGTGCGCTACTTTTCAGAGAGAGAGATAGATACTTTTCCGAGTGAGTAAAATAGAGATCTCCTATCTCTATTTATACTCACCTTTTTGCCCAGTGACTTACTGGGGCCGACTTGTCTACTTGAGTACATCCACATTATATTATATATTAATTAGGGCCGACCCCATAAGGTGGTCTAATAACCCATCGGCAAGTACACACACTTGCGACACTTGTCAATCCACATGACGACACTTCCTTATAGAGGAATAACACATCTCTTATAAGGGTACAATAAATATATATATAATATACTGATGAAATACATTTCGAAGTTACATATACATCAACACTCCCTCTTAACTAGGAAGGTATTTCTCGACACAGATTTGCTAGACAAGTCTTCTTCTCTGGATCATCGTCATCGATGCATCGTCATTGTCATCGTTACTGCTGCTGCTATCTCATCCAATCTCTGTCTCTACTCGTCATAGGAAGTTCTACAGAGCCAGTCCTTTTTCATACTAGATGTAGGCCCACCACCTGCAGGTCTTCGTCATCACTGGCCATACTGTGGAATCCTCAGGACTTATTACGTGCGTCACAAAACCTCGAAAGAGCATCCCAGGATATTATGGGTACACAACTCCAACCTGTAGGATCTCCCAGGGCGCTATTACATGTGACCCCACCACAAAACCTCGAAAGAGCATCTCAGGATGTTACGGGTACACAACTCCGACCTGAAATCTCCCAGGGCACAAATTACATGTGGTCCACCACAAAACCTAGCAAGAGCATCTCAGGATGTTACTGGTACACAACTCCGACCTGAAATCTCCCAGGGCACAAATTACATGTGGTCATGGCAAAACCTCGCAAGAGCATCTCAGGATGTTACGGGTACACAACTCCGACCTGAAATCTCCCAGGGCCCAAATTACATGCCATAGGACAAAACCTCGCAAGAGCATCTCAGCATGTTACGGGTACACAACTCCGACCTGAGATCTCCCAGGGCACAGATTACATGCCATAGGACAAAACCTCGCAAGAGCATCTCAGGATGTTACGGGTACACAACTCCGACCTGAGATCTCCCAGGGCACAAATTACATGTCCTCCCAGAGCAATGTCTCGAAAGAGCATCCCAGGCTGTTACGGGTACACAACTCCGACCTATAGGATCTCCCAGACATGCTCATCTGCACAACCTGATCCATGGCCACAGAGTATCAACCTGACATTCACCATACATCATCCTGATGTACTCATGATCGTCCTGATCATCATCACTGCAACGTCCTGCTGCATGTCATCTGGAGCAAAATCCTGAAGCTCGTCATCTATGATCATCCTGATCATCAATGCAACATCCTGCTGCATGTCATCTGAAGCAACATCCTGAAGCTCGTCATCCATGATCATCCTGATCATCACTGCAACATCCTGCTGCATGTCATCATACATGATCCACCTGATCATCAATGCATCTACCTGATGCACACCAAGTATCTACCTGATACATATCATCATACATGATCCTCCTGATCATACAATGTATCCACCTGATACAAATACAAATACATGATACATATCACCATACATGATCTACCTGATCATACAATGTATCCACCTGATACATATACAGATACATGGTCCAAGCATCCAACATGATGCATATACAAAAATACATACACATGATCCAACTGATCATATCCAGCATCCAACATGATGCGTACATACATACATAAAATGATCCAACTGATCATATCCAGCATCCAACATGATGCGTACATACATACATAAAATGATCCAACTGATCATATCCAGCATCCAACATGATGCGTACATACATAAAATGATCCAACTGATCATATCAAGCAGAAACTAGAACATCATCCTGATGCTCATCATCCAGCGCTTACATCCACAGCCATGTGAAGGATCCTCCTTCCAACATGCTTGGAATGGCTTCAGCAAATGTGTCCATCACTTCTTCCTCGAAGTGTCCTCGATCTGAAGAACGCCAAGCCTCTCTCTGAAGTACTCGAACTTCACCCTGGCTAGTGGCTTTGTCAGCACATCTGCAATCTACTCGTCCGTCGCAACATACAGGAGCTTCACAGCTCCTCTCTGCACCATATCCCTGATATAGTGGTATTTGATCTCTATGTGTTTCGACCTGTCATGAAACACTGGGTTCTCGGACAACTTCACACAACTCTGGTTATCACAGAAGATACCAGTAGCCTCCAACGGGAGATCAAATAACTCAGACAGTAGCTTCCGTAGCCATACTGCCTCACAACTAGCTGAACAGGCTGCAACATACTCTGCCTCAGCTGTACTCAGTGCTACGCAGGACTGCTTCCTGCTAAACCAAGAGATCACACCTGATCCCATACTGAAGCAACACCCAGATGTGCTCTTCCTATCTGCAGCACTGCCAGCCCAATCTGAATCAACATAACCCTGCAGGTTAAACTTTTGATTCGCCTCATATCTGAGCCCATAATCCACTGTACCCTTCAGGTACCTCAGAACATGCTTTACAGCAACCAGGTGAACACTCCTCGGATCCGTCAGGAACTGGCTCAATGTGTTCACAGCAAAGCAAATATCTGGTCTCGTGTTCGTCAGGTACATCAAGGACCCAATCATCTGACGATACATAGAAACATCAACTGGCTCAGATGAAGCATCACAAAGAAGCTTCAGATTCGATGCCATAAGTGTGGCCATGGCCTTGCAATCCATCATCCCAAATCTCTTCAGGATATCTACTGTGTACTTCCCTTGACCAAGGAAGATCCCACCTGCATTCTGCCACACCTCCATACCTAGGAAATAGTGCATCATTCCCAAATCTTTCATATCGAATTCAGCTGCAAGCTTCCTCTTGGTATCTGCAATCATTCTGTCATCTCCTGTCACAAATAGGTCATCCACATATAGTAGTAGAATCACAGGATTCCCTTCCTCAACCTTGTAGTAAAGGTTGGAATCCGCTTTACTCTTGGTAAAGCCCAAACTAGATAGGAAACTGTCCATCCTACCATACCAGGTTCTGGGAGCTTGCTTCAAGCCATACAAGGCTTTCTTCAATCTGCATACATAAGATTCCCTGTCATGTATTTCAAAGCCGAGTGGCTGTTCCACATATACTTCCTCTTCTACTACACCGTTCAGGAAAGCAGTCTTCACATCCATCTGGTGTATCTTCCATTTCATTGCTGCAGCCAGGGCAAGTACTGTTCTGATGGAAGTATATCTGGCTACAGGTGCAAAGGTTTCTTCATAGTCTATTCCTTCCTTCTGAGAGAAACCACGAGCTACGAATCTTGCTTTATATTTTTTCCACACTGCCATCTGCAGCATGCTTGATTTTGTAGATCCACTTGGAAGTCACAACAGACTTCCCTTTAGGTCTTGGGACAACATCCCAAACATCATTCTTCATAATTGATTGATATTCCTCAACCATAGCATCTTTCTTTTCTTCCGCCTCTTCATAACTGGAAGGCTCTTTGTTCATGATGTCACAGAGTAAAGCAACATAACTGGTGTGTGATCTGGTTCTCTTCTTTGCTCTGTGTTCTTCTTCTGGAATGCCAAATCTTTCTGCATTATGAATGAGCTCTCTAGCCCATACAGGTTTCCTCTTGTGAGATTTATCCTCATGGGGTGTATCTACAGGTTCTTGTGGATCTTCAAACTCACGAGCAGTTTCTGGAACTGCTTCAGTCATGGTAGTGTCCTGAAATCTTGTTTCCTTAGGTTCTTCATAAACTTCGGTAGGTGCCTTTCTTGATTTGATGAATGCTGAATTCTAATCAAATGTTACATCCCTGCTGACATCAATCTTCTTGAACCCTGGAAAATATATTCTGTAAGCCTTCGAGCTTTCACTATAACCCACAAAGATGCCCTTCTTTCCTGAAGGATCTAGTTTAGTCCTCTTCTCTTTTGGGACATGAGTGTATACTGGACAACCAAATATTCTGAGATGGATGACTTCAGGTTTCTTACCAGAAAAGACTTCTTCTGGTGTCTTGTTGTCCAATATCTTGTGGGGTGTTCTATTCTGCACATATATAGCTGTTCTAGCTGCTTCTACCCATAGATGCATAGGAAGATCCTGGTCATGCAACATTGCCCTTGCTGCTTCCATGATGGTTCTGTTCTTCCTTTCTGCAACTCCATTCTGTTGAGGATTATAAGGAGCAGTCAACTCCCTCTTAATCCCTGAATCACTGCAAAGCTTCTTGAAGTCATTTGAGGTGAATTCTCCACCATTGTCAGATCTGAATGTCTTGATTTTCTTGTCATTTTGATTCTCCATCAAGGTTTTGAATTCCTTGAATTTATCAAGCACCTCATCTTTGCCCTTCAAGAAGTATACCCAAGTCTTCCTGGAGAAGTCATCAATAAATGATACATAGTAAACATACCCACTTAGGGAACAGGATGACATGGGGCCACATACATCTGAGTGGATGATTTCCAGGATGTCTTTTGCCTTGCTTTCACTGCTTGGGAAAGCCTTCTTAATGTTCTTACCTTTTGCACATCCTTTGCAAACCCCTTCATGTTTGGTCTTGATTTCAGGAAGACCTTCTACAGCCTTGCTTGCAATTGGAAGTGCTCTATAGTGCATGTGAGCAAGTCTCCTATGCCAAAGTTCACTTGGCTCCATGGATTCATGTACCATGGCATGTTCAGGTTGACCCTTTAATTTATACAAGCCTCCCTCTTGCTCTCCAATCACTACTGCATCATCTATAGTCTTTCCCTTTGGCCACATTAGTACTTGGCCATCAACAAATGCAACCCTCATACCTTTCGCATCTAGAGTAGAGATGGAGAGTAAGTTCTTCTTGAGCCCAGGTACATAGAGGACTTCCTTCATCTTCAGAGATTTTCCAGAATCTAAGTTGTAAGAGGCTTCACCACTTCCTTTGATTGGATATTGATAATCATCCCCAAGTTTCACCTTATGGGGTGATTCATGTTCAGAAAGGTTCACAAATGATTCCTTGAACCCAGTCATGTGTTTGGAAGCCCCACTATCAATCAACCAATCATTACATCCATGGGAGATGGTACCTGTAAGAGCGGAAATTAGAACATATTCTTCTTCACTTGATGAGTCATCATCACTACTACTTTCTGCCCTAGCCTTCTTCTTTGGAGGTTCATCATCTTCGGCAGCATGAGCATGAAACCTTCTTTTGCTGCCTTTCTTCTTCTTACTGGAGTTGTTCTTATTATCCCTTTTGTTCTTGGGACAATCTGAAGCAAAGTGACCCTTCTCATTGCATGTGAAGCATCTTAGGTCCTTCTTACTCTTTTGATGGAATCTTTTGGGGTGAGGGTGATCCTTCTTGGTTTTGCTTCTTTTGGTGTGGGCTGCAAGAGCTTGATCTTCTCCTCCCATCTTTTCCTCACGAGCTATAAGTCTAGCTTCTTCTTGAGAGCATTCTTCCCTCAATCTGTTGAACGAGATCAATTTCTTCCTTGCACAAATTCCTTGAATAAAGGAATCCCATGACCTAGGTAGGCCATTTAGAGTAGTCATCACCACCTCACCATTCTCCACCATTTCATCTACTGCTTCTAATTGTTCCTTGATCTGAGAGACCCTTGAAAAGTAATATTGAATGGTTTCTCCATTCTGAAACTTTACTGCTTTCAATTGGTTCCGCAGGGTCATCTTCCGATTTATGTTCTTTCCTTCAAATAGCTTGGTCAAAGATTCAAACATCTCTTTGGGTGTCTTGAGAGAAGACACATGGGGTATGAGATGATCTTTGATAGAATCAGCAATGATTCTCTTTGCCTTGACCAATTTCTTCTTGTGCAATACCTTGGCCTCTTCATCCTCTGGGATAGGGATGTCTTCTTTCACATATGAGTCCAACTCATTATCTTCCAGAATTAGCCCAATCCTATACTTCCAGGCTCGGAAGTTATCAGCCCCTTCAAGCTTATCCTCAAGCTTGGTGTGAAGAGACATCTTTAAGAGTACTTCAAATGGAAATAGAAAAGATTTAGAACTTACCACTTGAAGTGCTGAAAACTGGATCTGGTCCCGGATTAGGGTTTGTCAGAGAAACCCTAAAAATTCAAAATGTGAATTTCAAAATTCCGAAAGGATAGAAAGATGCGCCTTGGAGAGCTGATCAGCCTAGTACATTCAGAATTTGAGATCAGCAAAGTCTTGCCCTTCAGAATTGCCTTTTTGTCCTCCCGGGTTCACTAGGGAGAGCCCTGAATTAGGGTTTGAGTTTCCCGGAGATCTACCCAGCCAAAAATCTCGATCCAAAGCTCAAACCTTCGATTTGTGCAAGGAGCTTCCAGCTGTACCTTCAGTTTCCAGAAATTCCTATTTTTGTAGAAACCCTAATTTTTAGGGCCAAAACTGAAAATGCTCAGAACTGAAATCTGATTGGACAGAAAGATGCGCCTTGATGAGGAGATCCAATCTACTATATTGAATTTCAAAAATCTGGGGAGAGAAACCCAATAAACAAGGAATACAAGCTTCCGTCACTGCAAAATGTCTTCTTCTCAGTTAGGCTCTGATACCATGTTAAATTTTCAGTATTAAATCACAATACTATAGGATCTTTGCTGAGAGAATAACATCTACAGTATATCAATGCATGACAATCATAATATGACAAGCATCACAAGCATCACAAGAATCAAAAGCATAGAGACAAGAGACACAGAGTTTCCATGGGGAAAACCCTAAGGTGAAAAACCCCACAACTTCCTCAGAGATAGAGAGAGCAATGGCTCAACCAAAATACAACCAAATAACACTGAGATAGTCTCCTAGCAGATGATCCTCCTCCTCCTCACTAGTGCGCTACTTTTCAGAGAGAGAGATAGATACTTTTCCGAGTGAGTAAAATAGAGATCTCCTATCTCTATTTATACTCACCTTTTTGCCCAGTGACTTACTGGGGCCGACTTGTCTACTTGAGTACATCCACATTATATTATATATTAATTAGGGCCGACCCCATAAGGTGGTCTAATAACCCATCGGCAAGTACACACACTTGCGACACTTGTCAATCCACATGACGACACTTCCTTATAGAGGAATAACACATCTCTTATAAGGGTACAATAAATATATATATAATATACTGATGAAATACATTCCGAAGTTACATATACATCAACACATTCTACGTCATAACGACTTTCTATAGTTTGCGCATGCGTCCGGAAATAAGAAAAGCTTACTTCCCCCCTTTTTTTAAATTCACAGCTTCTAGAAGGTTTAGATGAATTCTTAAAAAACACGAGTTTTTAGAAAATGTGATTTATTTCATAAATGGAATCAACAAACTATGCACATTCTATGTAATAACGACTTTCTATAGGTTGCGCATGTGTCCGGAAATAAGAAAAGCTTCCTTCGGCCAGTTTTTTAAAACCACAGCTTCTAGAAGGTTTACATGATTTCTTAAAAAACATGGGTTTTTAGAAAATGTGATTTATTTCATAAATGGAATCAACAAAGTATGCACATTCTATGTAATAACGACTTTCGAAAGTTTGCACATGCGTCCGAAAATATGAAAAGCTTACTTCCGCCAGTTTTTTAAAATCACAGCTTCTAGAAGGTTTACATGATTTCTTAAAAAACACGAGTTTTTAGAAAATATGATTTATTTCATAAATGGAATCAACAAAGTATGCACATTCTGCGTAATAAGGACTTTCTATAGTTTACAGATGCGTCCGGAAATAAGAAAAGCTTACTTCCGCCAGTTTTTTAAAACCACAGCTTCTAGAAGGTTTACATGATTTCTTAAAAAACACAAGTTTTTAGAAAATGTGATTTATTTCATAAATGGAATCAACAAAGTATGCACATTCTACGTAGTAACGACTTTCTATAGTTTGCGCATGCGTCCGGAAATATGAAAAGCTTACTTCCGCCAGTTTTTTAAACTCACAGCTCCTAGAAGGTTTACATGATTTCTTAAAAAACACGAGTTTTTAGAAAATGTGATTTATTTCATCAATGGGATCAACAAAGTATGCACATTCTATGTCATAACGAATTTCTATAGTTTGCGCATGTGTCCGGAAATAAGAAAAGCTTACTTCCGCCAGTTTTTTAAAATCACAGCTTCCAGAAGGTTTACATGATTTCTTAAAAAACACGAGTTTTTAGAAAATGTGATTTATTTCATAAATGGAATCAACAAAGTATGCACATTCTATGTAGTAACGACTTTCTATAGTTTGCGCATGCGTCCGGAAATAAGAAAAGCTTACTTCCGCTAGTTTTTTAAAATCACAGCTTGTAGAAGGTTAACACGATTTCTTAAAAAACACGAGTTTTTAGAAAATATTTATTTCATAAATGGAATCAACAAAGTATGCACATTCTACGTAATAAGGACTTTCTATAGTTTGCGGATGCGTCCGAAAATAAGAAAAGCTTACTTCCGCCAGTTTTTTAAAACCACAGCTTCTAGAAGGTTTACATGATTTCTTAAAAAACACGACTTTTTAGAAAATGTGATTTATTTCATAAATGGAATCAACAACATATGCACATTCTATATAATAACGACTTTCTAAATTTTGCGCATGCGTCCGGAAATAAGAAAAGCTTACTTCCGCCAGTTTTTTAAAATCACGGCTTCTAGAAGGTTTACATGATTTCTTAAAAAACATGAGTTTTTAGAAAATGTGATTTATTTCATAAATGGAATCAACAAAGTATGCACATTCTACATAATAATGACTTTCTATAGTTTGCGCATGCGTCCGGAAATATGAAAAGCTGAATTTCGCCAGTTTTTTAAACTCACAGCTTCTAGAAGGTTTACATGATTTCTTAAAAAACACGAGTTTTTAGAAAATGTGATTTATTTCATAAATGGAATCAACAAAGTATGCACATTCTATGTCATAACGACTTTCTATAGTTTGTGCATGCGCAAACTATGCACATTCTACGTAATCATGACTTTCTATAGTTTCCGCATGCGTCCGGAAATAAGAAAAGCTTACTTCCCCCCTTTTTTTAAATTCAAAGCTTCTACAAGGTTTAGATGAATTCTTAAAAAACACAAGTTTTTAGAAAATGTGATTTATTTCATAAATAGAATCAACAAATTTTGCACATTCTACGTCATAACGACTTTCTATAGTTTGCGCATGCGTCCGGAAATATGAAAAGCTTACTTCCGCCAGTTTTTTAAAATCACGGTTTCTAGAAGGTTTACATGATTTCTTGAAAAACACGAGTTTTTAGAAAATGTGATTTATTTAATAAATGGGATCAACAAAGTATGCACATTCTATATCATAACTACTTTCTATAGTTTGTGCATTCGCAAACCATGCACATTCTACGTGATAATGACTTTCTATAGTTTGCGCATGCGTCCGGAAATAAGAAAAGCTTACTTCCCCCTTTTTTTAAATTCACAGCTTCTAGAAGGTTTAGATGAATTCTTAAAAAACACGAGTTTTTAGAAAATGTGATTTATTTCATAAATGGAATCAACAAGGTATGCACATTCTACGTAGTAACGACTTTCTATAGTTTGCGCATGCGTCCGGAAATAAGAAAAGCTTACTTCCACCAGTTTTTTAAAACCACGGCTTCTAGAAGGTTTACATGGTTTCTTAAAAAACATGAGTTTTTAGAAAATGTGATTTATTTCATAAATGGAATCAAAAAAGTATGCACATTCTATGTAATAACGACTTTCGAAAGTTTGCGCATGCGTCCGAAAATATGAAAAGCTTACTTCCGCCAGTTTTTTAAAATCACAGCTTCTAGAAGGTTTACATGATTTCTTAAAAAACATGATTTTTTAGAAAATGTGATTTATTTCATAAATGGAATCAACAAGGTATGCACATTCTACGTCGTAACGACTTTCTATAGTTTGCGCATGCGTCCGGAAATAAGAAAAGCTTAATTCCCCCCGTTTTTTAAAATCACAGCTTCTAGAAGGTTTACATGATTTCTTAAAGAACACGAGTTTTTTGAAAATGTGATTTATTTCATAAATGGAATCAACAAAGTATGCACATTCTATGTCATAACTACTTTCTATAGTTTGTGCATGCGCAAACTATGCACATTCTACGTGATAACGACTTTCTATAGTTTGCGCATGCGTCCGGAAATAAGAAAAGCCTAATTCCCCCCGTTTTTTAAAATCACAGCTTCTAGAAGGTTTACATACTTTCTCAAAAAACACGAGTTTTTAGAAAATGTGATTTATTTCATAAATGGAATCAACAAAGTATGCACATTCTATGTCATAACGACTTTCTATAGTTTGCGCATGCGCAAACTATGCACATTCTACGTAATAACGACTTTTTATAGTTTGCGCATGCGTCCGGAAATAAGAAAAGCTTACTTCCCCCCTTTTTTTAAACTCATAGCTTCTAGAAGGTTTAGGTGAATTCTTAAAAAACATGAGTTTTTAGAAAATGTGATTTATTTCATAAATGGAATCAACAAGGTTTGCACATTCTACGTAGTAACGACTTTCTATAGTTTGCGCATGCGTCCGGAAATAAGAAAAGCTTACTTCCACCAGTTTTTTAAAACCACAGCTTCTAGAAGGTTTACATGGTTTCTTAAAAAACACGAGTTTTTAGAAAATGTGATTTATTTCATAAATGGAATCAACAAAGTATGCACATTCTATGTAATAACGACTTTCGAAAGTTTGCCCATGCGTCCGAAAATATGAAAAGCTTACTTCCGCCAGTTTTTTAAAATCACAGCTTCTAGAAGGTTTACATGATTTCTTAAAAAACATGATTTTTTAGAAAATGTGATTTATTTCATAAATGGAATCAACAAGGTATGCACATTCTACGTCGTAACGACTTTCTATAGTTTGCGCATGCGTCCGGAAATAAGAAAAGCTTAATTCCCCCCGTTTTTTAAAATCACAGCTTCTAGAAGGTTTACATGATTTCTTAAAGAACACGAGTTTTTTAAAAATGTGATTTATTTCATAAATGGAATCAACAAAGTATGCACATTCTATGTCATAACTACTTTCTATAGTTTGCACATGCGCAAAGTATGCACATTCTACGTGATAACGACTTTCTATAGTTTGCGCATGCGTCCGGAAATAAGAAAAGCTTAATTCCCCCCGTTTTTAAAATCACAGCTTCTGGAAGGTTTACATAATTTCTCAAAAAACATGAGTTTTTAGAAAATGTGATTTATTTCATAAATGGAATCAACAAAGTATGCACATTCTATGTCATAACGGCTTTCTAAAGTTTGCGCATGCGCATACTATGCACATTCTACGTGATAACAACTTTCTATAGTTTGCACATGCGTCCGGAAATAAGAAAAGCTTACTTCCCCCCTTTTTTTAATTTCACAGCTTCTAGAAGGTTTAGATGAATTTTTAAAAAACACGAGTTTTTAGAAAATGTGATTTATTTCATAAATGGAATCAACAAACTATGCACATTCTACGTAATAACGACTTTCTATAGTTTGCGCATGTGTCCGGAAATAAGAAAAGCTTCCTTCCGCAAGATTTTTAAAACCAGAGCTTCTAGAAGGTTTACATGATTTCATAAAAAACACGAGTTTTTAGAAAATGTGATTTATTTCATAAATGGAATCAACAAAGTATGCACATTCTATGTCATAACGACTTTCTATATTTTGCGCATCCGCAAACTATGCAGATTCTACGTAATAACGACTTTCTATAGTTTGCGCATGCATCCGGAAATAAAAAAAGCTTACTTCCCCCCTTTTTTTAAATTTACAGCTTCTAGAAGGTTTAGATGAATTCTTAAAAAACACGAGTTTTTAGGAAATGTGATTTATTTCATAAATGGAATCAACAATCTATGCACATTCTACGTAATAACAACTTTCTATTGTTTGCGCATGCGTCCGGAAATAAGAAAAGCTTACTTCCCCCCTTTTTTTAAATTCACACCTTCTAGAAGGTTTAGATGAATTCTTAAAAAACACGAGTTTTTAGAAAATGTGATTTATTTCATAAATGGAATCAACAAAGTATGCACATTCTACGTCATAACAACTTTCTATAGTTTGTGCATGCGTCCGGAAACAAGAAAAGCTTAATTCCCCCCGTTTTTTAAAATCATAGCTTCTAGAAGGTTTATATGATTTCTTAAAAAACTTGAGTTTTTAGAAAATGTGATTTATTTCATAAATGGAATCAACAAAGTATGCACATTCTATGTCATAACGACCTTCTATAGTTTGCGCATGCGCAAACTATGCCCATTCTACGTCATAACGACTTTCTATAGTTTGCGCATGCGTCCAGAAATAAGAAAAGCTTACTTCCGCCAGTTTTTTAAAATCACAGATCTAGAAGGTTTTCATGATTTCTTAAAAAACACAAGTTTTTAGAAAATGTGATTTATTTCATAAATGGAATCAACAAAGTATGCACATTCTATGTAATAACGACTTTCTAAAGTTTGATAATGCGTCCAGAAATAGGAAAAGCTTACTTCCGCAAGTTTTTTAAAATCACAGCTTCTAGAAGGTTTACATGATTTCTTAAAAAACACGATTTTTTATAAAATGTGATTTATTTCATAAATGGAATCAACAAACTATGCACATTCTACGTAATAACAACTTTCTATAGTTTTCGCATGCGTCCGGAAATAAGAAAAGCTTACTTCCCCCCTTTTTTTAAATTCACAGCTTCTAGAAGGTTTAGATGAATTCTTAAAAAACACAAGTTTTTAGAAAATGTGATTTATTTCATAAATGGAATCAACAATCTATTCACATTCTACGTAATAACGACTTTCTATAATTTGCGCATGCGCCCGGAAATAAGAAAAGCTTACTTCCCCCCTTTTTTTAAATTCACAGCTTCTAGAAGGTTTAGATCAATTCTTAAAAAACACGAGTTTTTAGAAAATGTGATTTATTTCATAAATGAAATCAAAAAAGTATGCACATTCTATGTCATAACGATTTTCTATAGTTTGCGCATGCGCAAACTATGCACATTCTACGTCATAACGACTTTCTATAGTTTGCGCATGCGTCCGGAAATAAGAAAAGCTTACTTCCCCCCTTTTTTTAAATTCACAGCTTCCAGAAGGTTTAGATGAATTCTTAAAAAACACGAGTTTTTAGAAAATGTGATGTATTTCATAAATGGAATCAATAAACTATGCACATTCTACGTAATAACGACTTTCTATAGTTTGCGCATGTGTCCGGAAATAAGAAAAGCTTCCTTCGGCCAGTTTTTTAAAACCACAGCTTCTAGAAGGTTTACATGATTTCTTAAAAAACACAAGTTTTTAGAAAATGTGATTTATTTCATAAATGGAATCAACAAAGTATGCACATTCTATGTAATAACGACTTTCGAAAGTTTGCGCATGCGTCCGGAAATATGAAAAGCTTACTTCCGCCAGTTTTTTAAAATCAGAGCTTCTAGAAGGCCTACATGATTTCCTAAGAAACACGAGTTTTTAGAAAATGTGATTTATTTCATAAATGGAATCAACGAAGTATGCACATTCTACGTCATAACAACTTTCTATAGTTTGCGCATCCGTCCAGAAATAAGAAAAGCTTAATTCCCCCCGTTCTTTAAAATCACAGCTTCTAGAAGGTTTACATGATGTCTCAAAAAACACGAGTTTTTAGGAAATGTGATTTATTTCATAAATGGAATCAAAAAATTATGGACATTCTATGTCATATCGACTTTCTATAGTTTGCGCATGCGCAAACTATGCACATTCTACGTAATAGCAACTTTCTATTGTTTGCGCATGCGTCCGGAAATAAGAAAAGCTTACTTCCCCCCTTTTTTTAAATTCACACCTTCTAGAAGGTTTGGATGAATACTTAAAAAACACGAGTTTTTAGAAAATGTGATTTATTTCATCAATGGAATCAACAAACTATGCACATTCTACGAAATAACGACATTCTATAATTTGCGCATGCGTCCGGAAATAAGAAAAGCTTCCTTCCGCCAGTTTTCTAAAAGCACAGCTTCTAGAAGGTTTACATTCGAGAGATCGTTCGATCAGAGGTCAATGATGTGAACCTACTGTCGAACACGAGGAAACCTGCCATTGAGGCATGCAGGTACCAAGGTACTAATGGTTGATCTCTAAGCCCAATTCCCGGATAGTGATTTGGTGTCGACGGGAATAGACTCGTTGAAGGTGGGCCATAATGATTCCCACATCATCGACACGAAATCGGCATGAATGATAAGATGATGAAACAATGGAGTATGTACTGACACAGCGGAGGCCTGACACAATGAACGACTCTGAACAATGCAACCCTTTGAACATATAACGGCATGTAACAGGACTTGGCAGCAGGGATTATTGACAACAAAGGATAGACACCTAGATGAGTAGGCTCGTGGCCAGGGAGACGACTCAGGATGATGACCATAACTCAGTGAAAAATGGATACCCAATATAGACAAGAGACGGACACATGCCATGTTCAAAGGTAACGACTGACAAGCTGCCATAAATAAACTTGACTTATCCCCCCATATTCCCCCGACATGATAGACGAGTACCTCTTTGTTGTTATGCGAGCTTGAAGAGGATAACAGATGCTCGGTATAGCTCATCTCATAGATGAGTCCAATCTCACATGTTTTATGAACCTGAGAAAGGAGGGGTTCGTCCCAAAGTGGGTCCTTCGATGTTAAAATTTTAACGAGTCCAAGGAAGGAAAACTCGGTATTTTTTCATGTTTAGAGAGCCTGAAAAACTTAAAGGAAGCTCCGTAATGTACTTTTTCGTAAATTTAGTCCCTCGATCCCGAAAAAGTGTAAAACAATTCCCGAGAGAACTCTCCCAGTCGAGATTGACTGAGGTATACCTTTATCGTAAATAGTCTAGACGAGCCGAAAAAGGGGTAACCTATCACCGAATAGACGACCTTTCAAATATTTTTACAAGTGTGAAAGAGTCAATATCACTTGGCAATCTTTTCAATTTTAGGGAGTCTGAAAAGAGCTTAACTATGGACTCCTATGGTCTTTTTCGTAATTTTTAATTATTCTGGTCCGAAAAAAGAATAAAATACAACCAGGATAATACTTTCCTCATCGTTTAACGAGCATGAGTAAAGCTGACCGTACTCGACACCATTTACTTGAGCTTGACAAGCACGACACGGGTGTAAAAGCGCTTGGAATCTTTTTCAAGTTTTAAATCCAGAGCACGAAAAAGATAAAGTGGGCTCAAAATGAAGGTCAAATCATGAATGAACACTAGTGTGAATATATCGTTTTTTACCGGGGATCCTGTCAATAAGTGCTCAAAAAAATGGATATTAGCAATGTGAAGAGGGCTTTATTTTAACCATTTAAAATAATAATTAAAAAATAGGTGAAAATGCTATATAAAGAATGGTTAAAAATAGAAATTACCATTTCATTTGTGTTTTTACCCAAAGAGGAGATTTTTACCCATTTGAGGAGCAAAACTTCAAGGATCCATATCGGGAGTTCCAGGACACCATTTCAACAACCGTCTATGCCAGGTAAGAGCTCTTGAGCTCCTCTTTCATTTCATGTAGGAATTATTTGCTTTCATTAGGAAAAAATCAAATTTTGGGCAAGCCCTATTGGGCAAAAATCGCCCTTCACAGTACCGCGTGGGGGCTCTATCGAGAAACGCGGTACTGTCTAACAGTACCGCGCTGTAGTTCCAAACCGAGGCGCGGCACTGTACAGTACCGCGCGGAAGAGTTTTCCCCAGGCGCGGTGGAGGCGATTTTTGAGATTAAGAAATCAAATTTTCTGCTGAAACTAAGTTGCTAAATAGTTACTAAATGTTTTCCCTAACCTTTTGCAAGACTTTGCAACTTGTTTGGAGCAAAATGGTAATCTGGAAAGAAAGAGAGCACGAAGTGGATGATTTTGCAGCTAAAAATTATTTACCAACTGTGACCGCATTGCGAGAATGTGGTTTGTTGAAGTTCTTTAAGACCAAGGGGATTCGTCAGCAACCCAAGCTTCTCACTCATCTCATCCAATTGTGGGACCCTGACATTCAAGCTTTCCAAGTGGGAGAGCATGTTCTCGAAATTCAAGTCGAGGATATTTATTTCCTCACGGGCCTCTCGAAAAGAGGGGCCCGGGTGAACTTTACTGGATACTCAGCCTCATAATCGAGTACAGATGATTTGATTGCTCGATATTGCCGTCAGGGTTCGGGTAAGAAAAGCGGGAAGGTGGCCATAAAGGATGTTATAGAACTCCCTGTAAAAACTGTACTGTTCACCATCACACGTGCAACAGGAAGTGTGAGTCCGCATCAGGCGTCCCGCACACAAGTTAATCTCGCAGCAGAGTGTATGGGAGGAACAGTATTTAACTGGTGTGAGGCGGTGTTGGCCAATCTCAAAGAACAAGTGCACAAGTGTAGGGTTGGAAAGAATTCCCAATTTGGCTATGGGAGTATCCTGGTCACCTTCTTTTTGGCGAGGGTGCCATTATTGCACCCACAGATATGTATGCCCCCCCGTCCACCTACCGAGCCATGGATGGCTCGATGGAGTGATTATGCTGGACGTCTCGGGGGACCTCAGCGCTTAGCCTTCGGTGAGGATTTCTTTTCCTGGCTCGAGGAGAAGATAGTTATGATTGATGACTACCCTTATGCCAGGGTAGATTTCCGCGAGGACATCGAATTGGCACTGCCAGAGGATGATGACTGGGACAACTCAGGTATGACCTTCATGGATATGTATTTTTTCCTTTTTGAATATATAATTTTTATTGCTTTTTTAGAATGTGTAAAAGACTTCTAATGTATGTTCGCATGCATGTTGTAGACCGTGGACCACAAAGACCAGCTGGGTACTCGCCACTACGTCGTGGTGGTGTTGATCGTCAAGCTGTTCCTGACGAGGAGGAGGACGAAGACGAGGCAGGAGGCGTTCGGGACATTGAGAGGAACTTACCGCGGTTGACTCATGGTATCCCTGCTATGAGGATGGATGACGTCCCTTATCATCTCCAGCGACATACTGTAGGTGTGCCTGGTCGTATCAGTCGACTTCTTCGTAAGGTGGTTCGAGCTGTAGTATGTTACCGTCAGCAGCGGGAGGAGTCTGACGGGGGACATGATAGGTCTCCTAGATCTCCATAGATGGTCTTTTTAGTATTTGTGCGGCATGTACACGATATGTAGGCTTTGAGAGCCAAATTCTGTATGGGATTTGGTCCCAAATTTTGTCTTTGACACAAACTTTATGTATTTTGGAAAAACACTCTTATATACAGTGATATGGACCTATTTATGATCTAAATATTTACAATGACTTAATTCCCCCCATTTTTTAAAATCACAACTTCTAGAAGGTTTACATGATTTCTTAAAAAACACGAGTTTTTAGAAAATGTGATTTATTTCATAAATCGAATCAACAAAGTATGCACATTCTATGTCATAACGACTTTCTATAGTTTGCGCATGCGCAAACTATTCACATTCTACATGATAACGACCTTCTATAGTTTGCGCATGCGTCCGGAAATAAGAAAAGCTTACTTCCCCCCTTTTTTTAAATTCACGGCTTCTAGAAGGTTTAGATGAATTCTTAAAAAACACGAGTTTTTAGAAAATGTGATTTATTTCATAAATGGAATACACAAACTATGCACATTCTACATAATAACGACTTTCTATAGTTTGCGCATGCGTCCGAAAATAAGAAAAGCTTACTTCCGCCCGTTTTTTAAAACCACAGCTTCTACAAGGTTTACATGATTTCTTAAAAAACACGAGTTTTTAGAAAATGTGATTTATTTCATAAATGGAATGAAAAAAGTATGCACATTCTACGTAGTAACGACTTTCTATGGTTTCCGCATGCGTCGGGAAATAAGAAAAGCTTACTTCCACAAGTTTTTTAATATCACAGCTTCTAGAAGGTTTACATGATTTCTTAAAAAACACAGGTTTTTAGAAAATGTGATTTATTTCATAAATGGAATCAACAAAGTATGCACATTCTACGTCATAACGACTTTCTAAAGTTTGCGCATGCGCATACTATGCACATTCTATGTGATAACGACTTTCTATAATTTGCGCATGCGTCCGGAAATAAGAAAACCTTACTTCCCCCCTTTTTTTAAATTAATAGCTTCTAGAAGGTTTAAATGAATTCTTAAAAAACACGAGTTTTTAGAAAATGTGATTTATTTCATAAATGGAATCAACAAACTATGCACATTCTACGTAATAACGAGTTTCTATAGTTTGTGCATACGTCCAGAAATAAGAAAAGCTTACTTCCCCGCTTTTTTTAAATTCACAGCTTCTAGAAGGTTTACATGATTTCTTAAAAATCTTGAGTTTTTAGAAAATGTGATTTATTTCATAAATGGAATCAAAAAAGTATGCACATTCTATGTCATAACGACTTTCTATAGTTTGCGCATGCGCAAACTATGCACATTCTACGTCATAACGACTTTCTATAGTTTGCGCATGCGTCCAGAAATAAGAAAAGCTTCCTTCCCCCCTTTTTTTAAATTCACAGCTTCTAGAAGGTTTAGATGAATTCTTAAAAAACACGAATTTTTAGAAAATGTGATTTATTTCATAAATGGAATCAACAAAATATGCACACTCTACGTAATAACGACTTTCTATAGTTTGCGCATGCGTCCAGAAATAAGAAAAGCTTCCTTCGGCCAGTTTTTTAAAACCACGGCTTCTAGAAGGTTTACATGATTTCTTAAAAAACCCGAGTTTTTAGAAAATGTGATTTATTTCATAAATAAAATCAACAAAGTATGCACATTCTATGTAATAATGACTTTCGAAAGTTTCCGCATGAGTCCGGAAAAATGAAAAGCTTACTTCTGCCAGTTTTTTAAAATCACAGCTTCTAGAAGGTTTACATGATTTTTTTAAAAATCTTGAGTTTTTAGAAAATGTGATTTATTTCATAAATGGAATCAAAAAAGTATGCACATTCTATGTCATAACGACTTTCTATAGTTTGCGCATGCGCAAACTATGCACATTCTACGTCATAACGACTTTCTATAGTTTGCGCATGCGTCCAGAAATAAGAAAAGCTTCCTTCCCCCCTTTTTTTAAATTCACAGCTTCTAGAAGGTTTAGATGAATTCTTAAAAAACACGAATTTTTAGAAAATGTGATTTATTTCATAAATGGAATCAAAAAAATATGCACACTCTACGTAATAACGACTTTCTATAGTTTGCGCATCTGTCCGGAAATAAGAAAAGCTTAATTCCCCCCGTTTTTTAAAATCACAGCTTCTAGAAGGTTTACATGATGTCTTAAAAAACACGAGTTTTTAGGAAATGTGATTTATTTCATAAATGGAATCAACAAAGTATGCACATTCTATGTCATAACGACTTTCTATAGTTTGCGCATGCACAAACTATGCACATTCTACGTAATAACAACTTTCTAAAGTTTGCACATGCGTCCAGAAATAAGAAAAGCTTAATTCCCCCCGTTTTTTAAAATCACAACTTCTAGAAGGTTTACATGATTTCTTAAAAAACACTGGTTTTTAGAAAATGTGATTTATTTCATGAATGGAATCAACAAAGTATGCACATTCTATGTCATAACGACTTTCTATAGTTTGCGCATGCACAAACTATGCACATTCTACGTGATAACGACTTTCTATAGTTTGCGCATGCGTCCGGAAATAAGAAAAGCTTACTTCCCCCCTTTTTTAAAATTCACAGCTTCTAGAAGGTTTAGATGAATTCTTAAAAAACACGAGTTTGTAGAAAATGTGATTTATTTCATAAATGGAATCAACAAACTATGCACATTCTACGTAATAACGACTTTCTATAGTTTGCGCATGCGTCCGGAAATAAGAAAAGCTTCCTTCTGCCAGTTTTTTAAAACCACAGCTTCTAGAAGGTTTACATGATTTCTTAAAAAACACGAGTTTTTAGAAAATGTGATTTATTTCATAAATGGAATCAACAAAGTATGCACATTCAATGTACTTACGACTTTCGAAAGTTTGCGCATGCGTACGGAAATATGAAAAGCTTACTTCCGCCAGTTTTTTAAAATCACAGCTTCTAGAAGGTTTACATGATTTCTTAAAAAACACGAGCTTTTAGAAAATGTGATTTATTTCATAAATGGAATCAACAAAGTATGCACATTCTATGTAATAACGACTTTCTAAAGTTTGCGCATGCGTCCAGAAATAAGAAAAGCTTACTTCCGCCAGTTTTTTAAAATGACACCTTCTAGAAGGTTTACATGATTTCTTAAAAAACACGAGTTTTTAGAAAATGTGATTTATTTCATAAATGGAATCAACAAAGTATGCACATTCTATGTAATAACGACTTTCTAAAGTTTGCGCATGCGGATACTATGCACGTTCTACGTGATAACGAGTTTCTATAGTTTGCGCATGCGTCCGGAAATAAGAAAAGCGTACTTCCCCCATTTTTTTAAATTCACAGCTACTAGAAGGTTTAGATGAATTCTTAAAAAACACGAGTTTTTAGAAAATGTGATTTATTTTATAAATGGAATCAACAATCTATGTACATTCTACGTAATAACGACTTTCTATAGTTTGCGCATGCGTCCGTATATAAGATAAGCTTACTTCCCCCCTTTTTTTAAATTCACAGCTTCTAGAAGGTTTAGATGAATTCTTAAAAAACATGAGTTTTTCAAAAATGTTATTTATTTCATAAATGGAACCAACAAACTATGCACATTCTACGTAATAACGACTTTCTATAGTTTGCGCAAGCGTCAGGAAATAAGAAAAGCTTCCTTCCGCCAGTTTTTAAAAACCACGGCTTCTACAAGGTTTACATGATTTCTTAAAAAACACAAGTTTTTAGAAAATGTGATTTATTTCATAAATGGAATCAACAAAGTATGCACATTCTATGTAATAACGACTTTCTAAAGTTTGCGGATGCGTCCGGAAATAACAAAAGCTTACTTTCGCCAGTTTTTTAAAATCACGGCTTCTAGGAGCTTTACATGATTTCTTAAAAAGCACGAGTTTTTAGAAAATGTGATTTATTTCATAAATGGAATCAAAAAGTATGCACATTCTATGTCATAACGACTTTCTATAGTTTGCGCATGCGCAAACTATGCAAATTATACGTAATAACGAATTTCTATAGTTTGCGCATGCATCCGGAAATAAGAAAAGCTTATTTCCCCCCCTTTTTTAAATTCACAGCTTCTAGAAGGTTTAGATGAATTCTTAAAAAACACAAGTTTTTAGAAAATTTGATGTATCTCATAAATGTTATCAACAAAGTTTGCACATTCTACGTCATAACGACTTTCTATAGTTTGTGCATGCGTCTTGAAATAAGAAAAGCTTAATTCCCCCCGTTTTCTAAAATCACAACTTCTAAAAGGTTTACATGATTTCTTAAAAAACACGAGTTTTTAGAAAATGTGATTTATTTCATAAATGGAATCAACAAAGTATGCACATTCTATGTCATAACGACTTTCTGTAGTTTGCGCATGCGTAAACTATGCACATTCTACATGATAACGACCATCTATAGTTTGCGCATGCGTCCTGAAATAAGAAGAGCTTACTTCCCCCCTTTTTTTAAATTCACAGCTTCTAGAAGGTTTAGATGAATTCTTAAAAAACACGAGTTTTTAGAAAATGTGATTTATTTCATAAATGGAATCCACAAACTATGCACATTCTACATAATAACGACGTTCTATAGTTTGCGCATGTGTCCGGAAATAAGAAAACCTTACTTCCGCCAATTTTTTAAAACCACAGCTTCTAGAAGGTTTACATGATTTCTTAAAAAACACGAGTTTTTAGAAAATGTGATTTATTTCATAAATGGAATCAACAAAGTATGCACATTCTATGTAGTAACGAGTTTCTATAGTTTCCGCATGCGTCCGTAAATAAGAAAAGCTTACTTCCGCCAGTTTTTTAATATCAAAACTTCTAGAAGTTTTATATGATTTCTTAAAAAACATGAGTTTTTAGAAAATGTGATTTATTTCATAAATGGAATCAACAAAGTATGCACATTCTATGTCATAATGACTTTCTAAAGTTTGCGCATGCGCATACTATGCACATTCTACGTGATAACGACTTTCTATAATTTGCGCATGCGACCGGAAATAAGAAAACCTTACTTCCCCCCTTTTTTTAAATTAACAGCTTCTAGAAGCTTTAAATGAATTCTTAAAAAACACGAGTTTTTAGAAAATGTGATTTATTTCATAAATGGAATCAACAAACTATGCACATTCTACGTAATAACGACTTTCTATATTTTGTGCATGCATCCAGAAATAAGAAAAGATTACTTCCCCCCTTTTTTTAAATTCACAGCTTCTAGAAGGTTTACATGATTTCTTAGAAAACTTGAGTTTTTAGAAAATGTGATTTATTTCATAAATGGAATCAAAAAATTATGCACATTCTATGTCATAACGACTTTCTATAGTTTGCGCATGCGCAAACTATGCACATTCTACGTCATAACGACTTTCTATAGTTTGCGCATGCGTCCGGAAATAAGAAAAGCTTCCTTCCCCCCTTTTTTTAAATTCACAGCTTCTAGAAGGTTTAGATGAATTCTTAAAAAACACGAGTTTTTATAAAATGTGATTTATTTCATAAATGGAATCAACAAAATATGCACATTCTACGTAATAACGACTTTCTATAGTTTGCGCATGCGTCCGGAAATAAGAAAAGCTTCCTTCGGCCAGTTTTTTAAAACCACGGCTTCTAGAAGGTTTACATGATTTCTTAAAAAACCCGAGTTTTTACAAAATGTGATTTATTTCATAAATGGAATCAACAAAGTATGCACATTCTATGTAATAACGACTTTCGAAAGTTTCCGCATGCGTCCGAAAATATTAAAAGCTTACTTCCGCAGTTTTTTAAAATCACAGCTTCTAGAAGGTTTACATGATTTCTTAAAAAACACGAGTTTTTAGAAAATGTGATTTATTTCATAAATGGAATCAACAAAGCATGCACATTCTACGTCATAAAAACTTTCTATAGTTTGCGCATCTGTCCGGAAATAAGAAAAGCTTAATTCCCCCCATTTTTTAAAATCACAGCTTCTAGAAGGTTTACATGATGTCTTAAGAAACACGAGTTTTTAGGAAATGTGATTTATTTCATAAATGGAATCAACAAAGTATGCACATTCTATGTCATAACGACTTTCTATAGTTTGCGCATGCACAAACTATGCACATTCTACGTAATAGCAACTTTCTATAGTTTGCACATGCGTCCGGAAATAAGAAAAGCTTAATTCCCCCCGTTTTTTAAAATCACAACTTCTAGAAGGTTTACATGATTTCTTAAAAAACACGAGTTTTTAGAAAATGTGATTTATTTCATAAATGGAGTCAACAAAGTATGCACATTCTATGTCATAACGACTTTCTATAGTTTGCGCATGCACAAACTATGCACATTCTACGTGATAACGACTTTCTATAGTTTGCGCATGCGTCCGGAAATAAGAAAAGCTTACTTCCCCCCTTTTTTTAAATTCACAGCTTCTAGAAGGTTTAGATGAATTCTTAAAAAACACGAGTTTTTAGAAAATGTGATTTATTTCATAAATGCAATCAACAAACTATGCACATTCTACGTAATAACGACTTTCTATAGTTTGCGCATGCGTCCGGAAATAAGAAAAGCTTCCTTCCGCCAGTTTTTTAAAACCACAGCTTCTAGAAGGTTTACATGATTTCTTCAAAAACACGAGTTTTTAGAAAATGTGATTTATTTCATAAATGGAATCAACAAAGTATGCACATTCAATGTACTAACGACTTTCGAAAGTTTGCGCATGCGTCCGGAAATATGAAAAGCTTACTTCTGCCAGTTTTATAAAATCACAGCTTCTAGAAGGTTTACATGATTTCTTAAAAAACACGAGTTCTTAGAAAATGTGATTTATTTCATAAATGGAATCAATAAAGTATGCACATTCTACGTAATAACGACTTTCTATAGTTTGCGCATGTGTCCGGAAATAAGAAAATCTTACATCCGCCAGTATTTTAAAACCACAGCTTCTAGAAGGTTTACATGATTTCTTAAAAAACACGAGTTTTTAGAAAATGTGATTTATTTCATAAATGGAATCAACAAAGTATGCACATTCTATGTAATAACGACTTTCTAAACTTTGCGCATGCGTCCGAAAATATGAAAAGCTTACTTCCACCAGTTTTTTAAAATGACAGCTTCTAGAAGGTTTACATGATTTCTTAAAAAACATGAGTTTTTAGAAAAGAGTATTTATTTCATAAATGGAATCAACAAAGTATGCACATTCTATGTCATAACGACTTTCTATAGTTTGCGCATGCGCAAACTATGCACATTCTACGTGATAACGACTCTCTATAATTTGCGCATGCGTCCCTAAATAAGAAAACCTTACTTCCCCCCTTTTTTTAAATTAACAGCTTCTAGAAGGTTTAGATGAATTCTTAAAAAACATGAGTTTTTAGAAAATGTGATTTATTTCATAAATGGAATCAACAAACTATGCACATTCTACGTAATGACGACATTCTATAGTTTGTGCATGCGTCTAGGAATAAGAAAAGCTTACTTCCCCCCTTTTTTTAAATTCACAGCTTCTAGAAGGTTTACATGATTTCTTAAAAAACTTGAGTTTTTAGAAAATGTGATTTATTTCATAAATGGAATCAAAAAAGTATGCACATTCTATGTCATAACGACTTTCTATAGTTTCCGCATGCGCAAAATATGCACATTCTACGTCATAACGATTTTCTATAGTTTGCGCATGCGTCCGGAAATAAGAAAAGCTTACTTCCCCCCTTTTTTTAAATTCACAGCTGTTGAATATTGTAACTTCTAAGAATATTATATTTTTACATTATTTATTCCGGAGATGTTCCATCCCTCCGAGGTGATTCTATTATGTATCCGGAGATTTTTATTCCTCGGAGGAGTTGTGGCAACTAGGGTTATTAGACCCACCATGTGGGGGTCGGCCCAGTCAGTTATAATCGGGTATTTAACCTAATGGTTAAATACGAGCCTACATGTACTTGTGTAAAATATATGTCAAAGTAGTGTATAAATAGAGGAGGTGTGTTCCTCATTTCATACACTCACACACTTGAAAAGAGGAGCACTTGTCGGGGAGATTTGCTAAGGAGGATTAGAAGGAGGGAGCACATCTTGTATTTTGGTTTATCATCTTATTGAGGAAAGCTTTGCTGGGTTTTCTACCCCATGAGGGTTTCCCAGGATAAATCTGTGTCTCTTGTGTTTATACTATGCTTGTTGTTTCTTCAGTGATCCTGTATATGCTATTATTATGAAATAGAATGTAATGCTGCTATTTTATGTCTTAGCATATTGAATTTTAACATGTTATCAGAGCTAACCTGAAGGAAGACAAGGTATGGCACTTACGACACTTGCTTTACTTCCGACAATTTGAAGGTTAGGGTTTTACATAGAAAAAACCAGTCGTCGTGGAACTTTCGCTATAAATCCATTTTTGCAAAGGTTCAGGGTCTAAAAAGTTTACAGGTCGAAGATAACATCCCCAGGTACCTTGTGTCCAAAGGGCACCCTCTGATTCGTTGTACTTTATGAGTTATGATCAGTACAAGTTAGGGTTTCTGCCTCTTCCAGATCTCAGTCAAAATCAGGTGACCTTGGAAAAAAGGTCATAACTTGGGCTAGGAAGCTCCAAATGACATTTCGTAAAAAGTGACAGGTAGTACACAGACTGTAATATCTCAGGAAATGTTTTCAGAGGCCTAAGGTCAACCAGTGACACGTAGCATGCCGTACAAGTTCGCTCTCCTATTTTATCCCATAAACAGGTCACGTTGCGATACTTGGCATAACTCTCTCTCAGAGAGTCCAATTGAGGTCAAACCTGTCAGGATGGAAAGATAACAGGGCGAGCTATCGCAGGAAACGTTTTCAGAGGCCTAATATCAAACAGTGACACGTGGCATGCCGTACAAGTTCGCTCTCCTATTTTATCCCATAAACAGGTCACGTTGCGACACTTGGCATAACTCTCTCTCAGAAAATCCAATTGAGGTCAGACCTATCAGGATGGAAATATGACAGGTCAGGCTACTGCAGAAAAAGTTTTCAGACCCTGTGGAGCAAAAATTTCAAAGTTATAGTAGAAGCAATCAGGTGCATATTTCTGTCAAAACAGAATTATTTTTAGCACCTTTATTCATGGCTTCTGGAATTTAGGGTTTCGGAGAAAGTTGGAATTTTTTGAAGTATGTAACCACGGCTGGAAGCTCCTCAGAAAAATAAGAGTTTAGAGCCTTGGATCAAACCTTTTGATTGGACAGAAGGGTGGGCTTCATCAAACCCTAGTTTGGGTTCCTGTCCAGAAGATCCAGAAGTTTCGAAGGCAATTTTGAGGGGTCAAATTTTGGAGATTTCAAAATTGAAGAATGCTAGGTTGATCAGCTCAGCAAGACACATTCTTCCATCCATTCAGAAGTATGAAAGTCAAAGATTGAATTTTTAGGGTTTCTTTAGCAAACCCTAATCAAGCTCCAGATCAAGTTTCAGGGGGAGTTGAGGCTAAGGCCTTACATAAGAAGACTACAAAAAGTCTCGACAGGTATGACTTAAGGAGGTTCAGGTACATTACAAAAGACAAATCAAGTTCCATGACCATGACAACATGAATACAAAGACTCACGAGGTATGTATGACTTTGTTATATTATGTTTAACCTACGAGACATGCAGGTTCTAGCTCAGGATCTCTAAATCATTGAAGAGATTGTTTAGGTATGTTGTACATAACTAAGCAGGTATACTAATCCAGGTATGTTTTCCTATGTCATGTTAGAATCTTACCTTGTGTAAGTATACTTGGTATGATTGGTTAGTAATCAAGGGTTTATGCATATTATGTCTCTTATCTTGGTTGATGATTTAACTAACTAGATCAAACAAGAATATGCATGAGTAAAAGAAGACTTCCTTGAAACCCTGGATACTAATGATCATGATTGTACATATTCAAGATTATTTAGAATTAGAATGTTTTGATAATATTGAGAATATACTAATGAATGTATGTTTGTGTATGAGATCATGAGGATGACACTAGTGTACACTTGAGCATACACAGTGGTACAGAATGAATAGAAGTTCAGAAGACATACAGAAGATCAAGCGGGAGGCAACCACACAAACATAAAAGATAAGTATTTGAGTTGTTATTAGAAATAGTAAATGATATTGCTTGTATTCATATTTGTATTCCTAGAATATATCATGCTGAGTGTAAACATCCATAAAGCATTGAATAGTATACTACTAATATGCATATGATTGGTAAAACATTCCATTGTTGCTTGTCTAGAATCAAACCTGTTTGCTGACATGCTGAGAGCTGTGCACACTCTCAATAGTATGTTTTGGTAGAGATGGAAGGCATCTAGATAGCCACTGTATGCATACAGGATATGGGAAAGTGTTGTGCCAAAGTATTGGTCAAAATAGTTGCATAACTATGTAAATGATATCTGTATGCATAATAGGTTATCATGTCAATATGATTTGATGATTATGAAGTATTACTAATCATGTACTTAATTTTGATTTGTAGGAAAGATCATGATGAATGATGAACACTGAACAAGCGATGGATGTTCAACAAAAGAAACACACTATAGAAGGCTTGTGGCTAGAAGATTCTCTTAGAAAGAAGGAAGAGAATCATGATGAGATGTTTGCTCCAAGTGGCTAGATAAGACCATTCTCTTAATGGTGTAATTAAAGAAGAAGTGTGAATCAGATTTTGTATGGGTTCCCAGGATCGATAATCAATTGATGAGCTTAATGATCACCATGGGTGATGTGGATCTCAACCTTTGCTACAAGGTTGAATATGGCTTCTATACACATATGACATGGATGCAAGAAAGAACTCACCACAGAGTTCGAATGATTTTGAGGCTCATATTAGTAGACCCATCTGACGAGAGATGGCACAGATAGATATGCAGAAGATCACTCAATGATGAGTGTGAATAATGGACAATTGACAGCTTCATGACAAAGCTTGGGCTTTACCAGAAGTAAAGTTGTTCCTAACCTTTACCTTAAGGTTGTGGATGATGAACCTATCATACCATTATTGTATGACGATGATCTCTTTCTGACAAGGAATGAGAAACAGGTCATGAAAATGGCTGCAGAAATGAAAAATGAAAGATCTCGGATTAATGCACTACTTCTTAGGTCTAGAGGTATGGCAAGATCCAAAAGGAATCTTTTAATTCAAAGTAAGTATGCTGTGAAGTCTCTAAAAAGATTTGATATGTTGGAGTATAAAGCCATGGCCACTACCATGGACTCCAACTTGAAGTTGTTAGTTAATGACTCATCGCATTTAGTGAACCTAACCCTATATAGACAAATCATTGGGTCATTGATGTATATAACAAATACTAGGCCAGATATATGCTTTGCTGCAAATACCCTAAGTCAATATCTAGTAGAACCTAGAAAGGTTCACTTAATAACTACAAAGCATGTAGTGAGGTACCTAAAAGGTACATTAGATTTTGGTCTATATTATCTTGGAGGTCATGAACTCCGTTTATATGGTTACTCAGATTCTGATTGGGCAGGAAGTGCCTTAGACAGAAAGAGTACATCAGGTGGATATTATAGTCTTGAATCTGCCATGATCTCATGGTTCAGCAAGGAACATTCTAGTGTGGCTCTCAGTACTGCTGAAGCAGAATATATATATAGCTGTCTGCTCTGCTAGCTGTGAAGCAGTGTGGCTTCAGAAGCTATTATATGGAGTGTTTGACTTAGAAATGAATTCCACTATGATTATGTGTGACATTCAAAACTGCATCAAGATAGAAAATCTTGTATTCCACAATAAGTCAAAAACACATAGAGATCCGATACTTCTATATACGAGATATGGTGCAGAGAGGAGCTATCAAGCTCGAGTATATAAGCACTGAGGATCAGATTGCTAATATCTTGACTAAACCTCTGTGTCGAGTAAAGTTTGAATACTTTCGAGACAAGCTTGGTATAGTCCAGAAGGACCCTCCTCGAAAGGGGGAGTAGCATAGTATCTGATAACAAGTCTGTCTCATCAATGATGAGGTTACCTATTTACTGCACCTAGTTACTTAAAATTATTTAAATTTAGGAATCTTATATTTTTTCTTTTGATGATAGATGTATACATGCTTTTGATGATAGATGTTATGTAGGATACATGTTTTGATGATGAGGATACATGTTTTGATGATGAGGATACATGTTTGGACTTGAGGGGATTGGATCATCCCTGGAGTTCAGTCCTAAAGAGAGCTGTAGACGTATGTCTTCGAGAATTAAGTCCTTGGTGGACTTGAGGGGATTGGATCATCCCTGGACTTCAGTCCTAAAGAGAGCCGTAGATGTATGTCTTCGAGAATGAAGTCCTTGGTGGACTTGAGGGGATTGGATCATCCCTGGACTTCAGTCCTAAAGAGAGCCGTAGACGTATGTCTTCGAGAATGAAGTCCTTGGTGGACTTGAGGGGATTGGATCATCCCTGGAATTCAGTCCTAAAGAGAGCCGTAGACGTATGTCTTCGAGAATGAAGTCCTTGGTGGACTTGAGGGGATTGGATCATCCCTGGACTTCAGTCCTAAAGAGAGTCGTAGACGTATGTCTTCGAGAATGAAGTCCTTGGTGGACTTGAGGGGATTGGATCATCCCTGGACTTCAGTCCTAAAGAGAGACGTAGACGTATGTCTTCGAGAATGAAGTCCTTGGTGGACTTGAGGGGATTGGATCATCCCTGGAATTCAGTCCTTAAGAGAGCCGTAGACGTATGTCTTCGAGAATGAAGTCCTTGGTGGACTTGAGGGGATTGGATCATCCCTAGAATTCAGTCCTAAAGAGAGCCGTAGACGTATGTCTCCGAGAACAAAATCCTGAATGAACAGGTAAGGGGATTGGATCTTCCTCGGACTTTAGTCCTTTGAATTGAGCCGTAGACATCATGTCTCCGAGAACTAAATCCTGAATGAACAGGTAAGGGGATTGGATCGTCCTCGGACTATGGTCCTTTGAATTGAGCCATAGACATGAGGTCTCCGAGAATTGAATGATAGGACTGGATCGTCCCTGGACTTCGGTTCAAAAGGTACATGATAGGACTGAATCGTCCCTAGACTTCGGTTCAAAAGGTACATGATAGGACTGGATCGTCCCTGGACCTCGGTTCAAAATGTACATGACAAATCCTAGAATTGTTCTAGGTTACATCCAGCATGAAACAAGGCTGGCTCTGTAGATATGATACATCCAGCATGAAACAGGGTTGGCTCTGTAGATATGATACATCCAGCATGAAACAGGGTTGGCTCTGTAGATATGATACATCCAGCATGAAACAGGGCTGGCTCTGTAGATGTGATACATCCAGCATGAAACAGGGCTGGCTCTGTAGATATGATACATCTAGCATGAAACAGGGTTGGCTCTGTAGATATGATACATCCAGCATGAAACAGGGCTGGCTCTGTAGATGTGATACATCCAGCATGAAACAGGGCTGGCTCTGTAGATATGATACATCCAGCATGAAACAGGGCTGGCTCTGTAGATGTGATACATCCAGCATGAAACAGGGCTGGCTCTGTAGATATGATACATCCAGCATGAAACAGGGCTGGCTCTGTAGATGTGATACATCCAGCATGAAACAGGGCTGGCTCTGTAGATGTGATACATCCAGCATGAAACAGGGCTGGATCTGTAGATGTGACACATCCAGTATGATAAAGGACTGGCTCTGTGGTGGTAAATCCTAGATCTGATCTAGGTCACATCCAGTATGAAAAAGGACTGGAACTGTGGTTGGGATTGGATCGTCCCTAGACATGAGACTTGTCTTAAAGAGATAAGGATTGATCATCCTGGAACTTGATCTGGATTGCATCATCCATGGACCTATGTCCTAAAGAGAGCAGGATTGATCATCCTGTAATATGATCGTGTGATGACGATGCTGCCGATCGTGTATGCTGATCGTATGATGACGATGTTGATCATGTGATCACGATGCTGCTGATCGTGTGATGACAATGTTGATCGTATGATGATGATGTTGCTGATCGTGTGATGACGATGCTAATCGTATGATGACGATGTTGATCGTATGATGACGATGTTGCTAATTGTGTGATGACGATGTTGATAATCATGTGATGACGATGCTGATGATCGTGTGATGACAATGCTGATGATCATGTGATGACGATGTTGATGATCGTGTGATCGTGTGATGACGATGATAATGACGATGCTGATGATCGAGTAATATCAACTCTGATGATGTTGATGTTCCAGTAACTAGTTGAGTTACTGATGATGATGAATTAAAGAAAGCTTACGATGATATATAGATGATGTAGTCAATGACTCCTTGCTCCTGCAGATGTTGTTATAATATCCTTCTCGTTAAGGGGGAGTGTTGAATATTGTAACTTCTAAGAATATTATATTTATACATTATTTATTCCGGAGATGTTCCATCCCTCCGAGGTGATTCTATTATGTATCCGAAGATTTTTATTCCTCCGAGGAGTTGTGGCAACTAGGGTTATTAGACCCACCATGTGGGGGTCGGCCCAGTCAGTTATAATAGGGTATTTAACCTAATGGTTAAATACGAGCCTACATGTACTTGTGTAAAATATATGTCAAAGTAGTGTATAACTAGAGGAGGTGTGTTCCTCATTTGATACACTCACACACTTGAAAAGAGGAGCACTTGTCTGGGAGATTTGCTAAGGAGGATTAGAAGGAGGGAGCACATCTTGTATTTTGGTTTATCATTTTATTGAGGAAAGCTTTGCTGGGTTTTCTACACCATGAGGGTTTCCCAAGATAAATCTGTGTCTCTTGTGTTTATACTATGCTTGTTGTTTCTTCAGTGATCCTGTATATGCTATTATTGTGAAATAGAATGTAATGCTGCTATTTTATGTCTTAGCATATTGAATTTTAACAACAGCTTCTAGAAGGTTTAGATGAATTCTTAAAAAACATGAGTTTTTAGAAAATGTGATTTATTTCATAAATGGAATCAACAAAATATGCACATTCTACGTAATAACGACTTTCTATAGTTTGCGCATGCGTCCGGAAATAAGAAAAGCTTCCTTCAGCCAGTTTTTTAAAACCACAGCATCTAGAAGGTTTACATGATTTCTTAAAAAACGCGAGTTTTTAGAAAATGTGATTTATTTCATAAATGGAATCAACAAAGTATGCACATTCTATGTAATAACGACTTTCTAAAGTTTGCGCATGCGTCCGAAAATATGAAAAGCTTACTTCCGCCAGTTTTTTAAAATCACAGCTTCTAGAAGGTTTACATGATTTCTTAAAAAACACGAGTTTTTAGAAAATGTGATTTATTTCATAAATGGAATCAACAAATTATGCACATTCTATGTCATAACGACTTTCTATAGTTTGCACATGCGCAAACTATGCACATTCTACGTAATAACGACTTTCTACAGTTTGCGCATGCGTCCGGAAATAAGAAAAGCTTACTTCTGACAGTTTTTTAAAATCACAGCTTCTAGAAGGTTTACATGATTTCTTAAAAAACACGAGCTTTTAGAAAATGTGATTTATTTCATAAATGGAATCAACAAAGTATGCACATTCAATGTATTAACGACTTTCGAAAGTTTGCGCATGCGTCCGAAAATATGAAAAGCTTACTTCCGCCAGTTTTATAAAATCATAGCTTCTAGAAGGTTTACATGATTTCTTTAAAAACACGAGTTCTTAGAAAATGTGATTTATTTCATAAATGGAATCAATAAAGTATGCACATTCTACGTAATAACAACTTTCTATAGTTTGCGCATGCGTCCGGAAATAAGAAAATCTTACATCCGCCAGTTTTTTAAAACCACAGCTTCTAGAAGGTTTACATGATTTCTTAAAAAACACGAGTTTTTAGAAAATGTGATTTATTTCATAAATGGAATCAACAAAGTATGCACATTCTATGTCATAACGACTTTCTATAGTTTGCGCATGCGCAACCTATGCACATTCTATGTAATAAAAACTTTTTATAGTTTGCGCATACGTCCGGAAATAAGAAAAGCTTACTTCCCCCCTTTTTTTAAATTCACAGCTTCTAGAAGGTTTAGATGAATTCTTAAAAAACACGAGTTTTTAGAAAATGTGATTTATTTCATAAATGGAATCAACAAAGTATGCACATTCTACGTCATAACAACTTTCTATAGTTTGCGCATGCGTCCGGAAATAAGAAAAGCTTAATTCCCCCCGTTTTTTAAAATCACAACTTCTAGAAGGTTTACATGATTTCTTAAAAAACATGAGATTTTAGAAAATGTGATTTATTTCATAAATGGAATCAACAAAATATGCACATTCTATGTAATAACGACTTTCTAAAGTTTGTGCATGCGTCCGAAAATATGAAAAGCTTACTTCCGCCAGTTTTTTAAAATCACAGCTTCTAGAAGGTTTACATGATTTCTTAAAAAACACGAGTTTTTAGAAAATGTGATTTATTTCATAAATGGAATCAACAAAGTATGCACATTCTATGTCATAACGACTTTCTATAGTTTGCACATGTGCAAACTATGCACATTCTATGTAATAACGACTTTCTACAGTTTGCGCATGCGTCCGGAAATAAGAAAAGCTTACTTCCGCCAGTTTTTTAAAATCACAGCTTCTAGAAGGTTTACATGATTTCTTAAAAAACACAAGCTTTTAGAAAATGTGATTTATTTCATAAATGGAATCAACAAAGTATGCACATTCTATGTAATAACGATTTTCTAAACTTTGCGAATGCGTCCGGAAATAAGAAAAGCTTACTTCCGCTAGTTTTTTAAAATCACACCTTCTAGAAGGTTTACATGATTTCTTAAAAAACACGAGTTTTTAGAAAATGTGATTTATTTCATAAATGGAATCAACAAAGTATGCACATTCTACGTCATAAAGACTTTCTATAGTTTGCGCATGCGTCTGGAAATAAGAAAAGCTTACTTCCGCCAGTTTTTTAAAATCACAGGTTCTAGAAGGTTTACATGATTTCTTAAAAAGCACGAGTTTTTAGAAAATGTGATTTATTTCATAAATGGAATCAAAAAGTATGCACATTCTATGTCATAACGACTTTCTATAGTTTGTGCATGCGCAAACTATACACATTCTATGTAATAACGAATTTCTATAGTTTGCGCATGCATCCGGAAATAAGAAAAGCTTATTTCCCCCCTTTTTTTAAATTCACAGCTTCTAGAAGGTTTAGATGAATTCTTAAAAAACACAAGTTTTTAGAAAATGTGATTTATCTCATAAATGGAATCAACAAAAGTTTGCACATTCTACGTCATAACGACTTTCTATAGTTTGCGCATGCGTCCCGAAATAAGAAAAGCTTAATTCCACCCGTTTTTTAAAATCACAACTTCTAGAAGGTTTACATGATTTCTTAAAAAACACGAGTTTTTAGAAAATGTGATTTATTTCATAAATGGAATCAACAAAGTATGCACATTCTATGTCATAACGACTTTCTATAGTTTGCGCATGCGCAAACTATGCACATTCTATGTAATAAAAACTTTTTATAGTTTGCGCATGCGTCCGGAAATAAGAAAAGCTTACTTGCCCCCTTTTTTTAAATTCACAGCTTGTAGAAGGTTTAGATGAATTCTGAAAAAACACGAGTTTTTAGAAAATGTGATTTATTTCATAAATGGAATCCACAAACTATGCACATTCTACATAATAACGACTTTCTATAGTTTGCGCATGCGTCCGGAAATAAGAAAAGCTTACTTCCGCCAGTTTTTTAAAACCACAGCTTCTAGAAGGTTTACATGATTTCGTAAAAAACACGAGTTTTTAGAAAATGTGATTTATTTCATAAATGGGATCAACAAAGTATGCACATTCATAGTAGTAACGACTTTCTATAGTTTCCGCATGCGTCTGGAAATAAGAAAAGCTTACTTCCGCCAGTTTTTTAATATCACAGCTTCTAGAAGGTTTACATGATTTCTTAAAAAACACAAGTTTTTAGAAAATGTGATTTATTTCATAAATGGAATCAACAAAGTATGCACATTCTATGTAATAACGACTCTCTAAAGTTTGCGCATGCGTCCGAAAATATGAAAAGCTTACTTCCGCCAGTTTTTTAAAATCACAACTTCTAGAAGGTTTTCATGATTTCTTAAAAAACGCGAGTTTTTAGAAAATGTGATTTATTTCATAAATGGAATCAACAAAGTATGCACATTCTATGTAATAACGACTTTCTAAAGTTTGCGCATCCGTCCGGAAATAAGAAAAGCTTACTTCCGCCAGTTTTTGAAAATCACACCTTCTAGAAGGTTTACATGATTTCTTAAAAAACATGAATTTTTAGAAAATGTGATTTATTTCATAAATGGAATCAACAAAGTATGCACATTCTATGTAATAACGAATTTCTAAAGTTTGCGCATGCGTCCGGAAATAAGAAAAGCTTACTTCCGCCAGTTTTTTAAAATCACAGCTTCTAGAAGGTTTACATGATTTCTTAAAAAACACGAGTTTTTAGAAAATGCGATTTATTTCATAATTGGAATCAACAAAGAATGCACATTCTACAACATAACAACTTTCTATAGTTTGCGCATCCGTCCAGAAATAAGAAAAGCTTAATTCCACCCGTTTTTTAAAATCACAACGTCTAGAAGGTTTACATGATGTCTTAAAAAACACGAGTTTTTAGGAAATGTGATTTATTTCATAAATGGAATCAACAAAGTATGCACATTCTATGTCATAACGACTTTCTATAGTTTGCGCATGCGGAAACTATGCACATTCTACGTAATAAAAACTTTTTATAGTTTGCGCATGCGTCCAGAAATAAGAAAAGCTTACTTCCCCCCTTTTTTTAAATTCACCGCTTCTAGAAGGTTTAGATGAATTCTTAAAAAACACGAGTTTTTAGAAAATGTGATTTATTTCATAAATGGAATCAACAAAGTATGCACATTCTACGTCATAACAACTTTCTATAGTTTGCGCATGCGTCCGGAAATAAGAAAAGCTTAATTCCCCCCGTTTTTTAAAATCACAGCTTCTAGAAGATTTACATGATTTCTTAAAAAACTTGAGTTTTTAGAACATGTGATTTATTTCATAAATGGAATCAACAAAGTATGCACATTCTATTGCATAACGACTTTCTATAGTTTGCGCATGCGCAAACTATGCACATTCTACGTAGTAACAACTTTCTATAGTTTGCGCATGCGTCCGGAAATAGGAAAAGCTTACTTCCGCCAGTTTTTTAAAATCACACCTTCTAGAAGGTTTACATGATTTCTTAAAAAACACGAGTTTTTAGAAAATGTGATTTATTTCATAAATGGAATCAACAAAGTATGCACATTCTATGTAATAACAACTTTCTAAAGTTTGTGCATGCGTCCAGAAATAAGAAAAGCTTACTTCCGCAAGTTTTTTAAAATCACAGCTTCTAGAAGGTGTTAAAATTCAATATGCTAAGACAGAAAATAGCAGCATTACATTCCATTTCACAATAATAGCATATACAGGATCACTGAAGAAACAACAAGCACAACATAAACACAAGAGACAAAGATTTATCCTGGGAAACCCTCATGGGGTAGAAAACCCAGCAAAGCTTCCTCAATATAGATGACCAGCAATATACAAAGATGAAACCCTGAGACATGATCTCCTCCTCCACAATAGCAGACCTCTCCTCCACAAGTGCGCTATCCTCAAGTGTGTGAGTGTGTCAAATGAGGAACACACCTCCTCTATTTATACACTACACTGACATGTATTTTACATAGGTACACGTAGTCTCGTATTTAACCAATGGGTTAAATACCCCACTACAAGTGACTGGGATGACCCCTCTAGGGTGGTCTAATAACCCTTTGACCCACATAACACATAAAGGGCCGACCTCCACTAGGGAAGTCTAATAACCCAAGTTACCACATTCTGACGGAGGAATAAACATCTCCGGATATACAATAAGATCTTTACGGAGGAATGAAACATCTCCGGAATAATAAAGTACAATTATAATATTCTTTGAAGTTACAACATCTCAACACTCCCCCTTAATGAGAAGGATATTATAACAGCATCTGCACGAGCAAGGAGTCATCAACATCATACATGATACATCTATAAATCATTGGAAGCTTTCTCAACATCATCAGTAACTCAACTAGTTACTGGAACATCTTCAATACTGGAACATCAACATCATCAGAGTTGATAGTACTCAATCATCAGCATTTTCAACACACGATCAACACAATCATCAGCATCATCATCACACGATCATCAGCATCGTCATCACACGATCATCAGCATCGTCATCATACGATCATCAGCATCGTCATCATACGACCATCAGCATTACGATCAGCATCGTCATCATACGATCATCAGCATCATCATCACACAATCATCAGCATCGTCATCATACGATCATCAGCATCGTCATCATATGATCATCAGCATCGTCATCGCACGATCATCAGCATCGTCATCACTCGATCATCAGCATCGTCATCACTCGATCATCAGCATCGTCATCACACGATCATCAGCATCGTCATCACACGATCATCAGCATCGTCATCGCACGAACATCGTCATAATCAAGGAATGATGTAAACCAGTCATGTACCTTTTGAACCGAAGTCCAGGGACGATCCAGTCCTATCATGTTCTCGGAGACTTCACGTCTACGGCTCAGTTTACAGGACCAAAGTCCAAGGATGATCCAATCCTTCACCGTGCTTTTAGGACCTACGTCCAAGGATGACTTAATCCTCAACCGTCCACCAAGGACTTCATTCTCGAAGACATACGTCTACGGCTTTTCTTTCGGACTGAAGTCCAGGAATGATCCAATCCCTTCATCATCGAAGACATACGTCTATGGCTCTTCTTTCGGACTGAAGTCCAGGAATGATCCAATCCCTTCATTATCGAAGACATACGTCTACGACTCTTCTTTCGGACTGAAGTCCAGGAATGATCCAATCCCTTCATTATCGAAGACATACGTCTACGGCTCTTCTTTCGGACTGAATTCCAGGAATGATCCAATCCCTTCATTATCGAAGACATACGTCTACGGCTCTTCTTTCGGACTGAAGTCCAGGAATGATCCAATCCCTTCATTATCGAAGACATACGTCTACGGCTCTTCTTTTGGACTGAAGTCCAGGAATGATCCAATCCCTTCATTATCGAAGACATACGTCTACGGCTCTTCTTTCAGACTGAAGTCCAGGAATGATCCAATCCCTTCATTATCGAAGACATACGTCTACGGATCTTCTTTCGGACTGAAGTCCAGGAATGATCCAATCCCTTCATTATCGAAGACATACGTCTATGGCTCTTCTTTCGGACTGAAGTCCAGGAATGATCCAATCCCTTCATTATCGAAGACATACGTCTACGGCTCTTCTTTCGGACTGAAGTCCAGGAATGATCCAATCCCTTCATTATCGAAGACATACGTCTACGGCTCTTCTTTCGGACTGAAGTCCAGGAATGATCCAATCCCTTCATTATCGAAGACATACGTCTACGGCTCTTCTTTCGGACTGAAGTCCAGGAATGATCCAATCCCTTCATTATCGAAGACATACGTCTACGGCTCTTCTTTCGGACTGAAGTCTAGGAATGATCCAATCCCTTCACATGTTCATCAAGAACATGTATCCTCATCATCATAACATGTATCACCACAACATGTATCATCAACATCAAAAGCATGTATAATCACAACATGTATCATCATCATCAAAACATGTATAACCACAACATGTATCATCATCATCAAAACATGTGTAACCACAACATGTAGAACATGTATAACCACAACATGTATCATCATCATCAAAACATGTGTAACCACAACATGTAGAACATGTATAACCACAACATGTATCATCATCATCAAAACATGTATAACCACAACATGTATCATCATCATCAAAGCATGTATAACCACAACATGTATCATCATCATCAAGGCATGTATAACCACAACATGTATCATCATCATCAAGGCATGTATAATCACAGCATGTATAATCACCATCAAAACATGTATACATCTATCATCAAAAGCATGTATACATCTAATCATCAAAAGCATGTATACATCTAACCATCAAAAGCATCTATCATCAAAAGTATCTAGCATGTATACATCTATCATCAAGAGCATGTATACATCTAACCATCAAAATAAAGAATATAAGAGTCCTAAATCTAAATAATTCTAGGTGAGTAAGTGTAGAAAAATAGGTAACCTCATCATTGATGAGATAGGCTTGTCTGTCTCATACTGTGCTACTCCCCCTTTCGAGGAGGGTTCTTCTGAACTACACCAAGCTTGTCTCGGAAGTGTTCAAACTTTACTCGAGACAGAGGCTTGGTCAGGATATCAGCAATTTGATCCTCAGTGCTTATATACTCTAGCTTGATAGCTCCTTTCTGCACCATATCTCGAATATAAAAGTAACGGATCTCTATGTGTTTTGACTTATCATGAAACACAGGATTTTCAGTCATCTTGATGCAGCTTTGATTATCACACATAATCACAGTGGGGTCCATTTCTAAGTCAAACACTCTAGATAAAAGTTTCCGAAGCCATACTGCTTCACAGCTAGCAGAACAAGCAGCTATATATTCAGCTTCAGCAGTACTGAGGGCCACACTTGATTGTTTCTTGCTGAACCATGAGATCATGGCAGATCCAAGACCATAACATCCACCTGAGGTACTTTTTCTATCTGAGACACTTCCTGCCCAATCAGAATCTGAGTAACCATGTAAACGGAGTTCATGACCTCTAAGATAATATAGACCAAAAATCTAAAGTACCTTTTAGGTACCTCACTACATGCTTTGTAGCTAATAAGTGAACCTTTCTAGGTTCTACTAGATACTGACTTAGGGTATTTACACCAAAGCATATATCTGGCCTAGTATGACCCAATGAATTGTCTATATAGAGTTGGGTCCACTAAATACGATGAGTCATTAACTAATAACTTCAAGTTGGAGTCCATGGGAGTGGCCATGGCTTTATACTCCAACATATCAAATCTTTTTAGAAACTTCACAGCATACTTACCTTGATTTAAAAGATTCCTTTTGGGTCTTGTCATACTTCTAAGAAGTAGTGCATTAATCCGAGATCTTTCATTTTCATTTCTGCAGCCATTTTCATGACTTGTTTCTCATTCTTTGTCAGAAAGAGATCATCGTCATGCAATAATGGTATGATAGGTTCATCATCCACAACCTCAAGGTTTAGGAATAGCTTTACTTTTGGTAAGGCCCAAGCTTTGTTATGAAGCTATCAATTTACCATTATTCACACTCTGCATTGAGTGATCTTCTGCATATCTATTTGTGCCATCTCTCGTCAGATGGGTCTACTAATATGAGCCTCAAAATCAATTGAACTCTGTGGTGAGTTCCTTCTTGCATCCATGTCATATGTGTATAGAATCCATATTCAACCTTGTAGCAAAGGTTGAGATCCACATCACTCATGATGATCATTAAGCTCATCAATTGACTACCGATCCTAGGTACCCATATAGAACCTGATTCACACTTCTTCTTTAATTACATCATTAAGAGAATGGTCTTATCTAGTCCCTTGGAGCAAAACATCTCATCATGATTCTCTTCCTCTTTCTAAGATAATCTCTTAACCACAAGCTTTCTATAGTGTGTTTGATTTGTAAATCCTTTTGTTGAACATCCATCGCTTGTTCATCATTCATCATGATTTTTCCTACAAATCAAAATTAAGTACAGGATTAGTAATACTTCATAATCATCAAATCATATTGACATAATAACCTATTATGCATACATATATCATTTACATAGTTATGCAACTAATTTGACCAATACTTTGGCACAACACTTTCCCATATCTTGTATGCATACAGTGGCTATCTAGATGCCTTCCATCTCTACCAGAACATACTATCGAGAGTGTGCACAGCTCTCGGCATGTCAGCAAAGAGGTTTCATTCTAGACAAGCAACAATGGAATGTTTGTCCAACTTACCAATCATATGCACATTAGTAGTATACTGTTCAATGCTCTATGAATGTTTATACTCAGCATTATATATTCTAGGAATACAAATATGCATACAACCTATTACAGGCAATATCATTACTATTTCAAATAACAACTCAAATACTTATCTTTTATGTTTGTGTGGTTGCCTCCCGCTTGATCTTCTGTATGTCTTTTGAACTTCTATTCATTCTGTACCACTGCGCATGCTCAAGAGTCATCCTCATGATCTCATGCACAAACATACACTCATTAGTATATTCTAAATGCTATCAAAACATTATAGTACTAAATAATCTTGAAAATGTATAGTCATGATTAAAGTTAATAAACATTAGTATTCAAGATTTCAGGGAAGTCTTCTTTTACCCATGCATATCATCAATCAAGATAAAAGATACAATATGCATAATCCCTTGATTACTAACTTTATGAATAAGCATAACCAATCATTCCAAGTATACTTATATAAGGGATCCTAACACAAGGTAAGATTCATGGGAAACATACCTGGATTAGTATACCTACTTGGTTATGTACAACACACCTAAACAATCTCTTCAATGATTTAGAGATCCTGAGCTAGAACCTGCATGTCTCATAGGTTAAGCATAATATAACAAAGTCATACATGCCTCGTAAGTAGAACAAAGATTATGGATGAGTCTTTGTCTTCATGTTTTCATGGTCATGGAACCTGATTTATCTTTTGTGATGTACCTGTATCTCGTTAGCAGACAACATCAACCTCACACAACATCATAATGCATTAGTACAATCATAAGTGTCAACACCCTAACCAATGAATATCTTCTATCATGCATTCATAATTTTGTTAAGGTTATACGACAAATCTAAAATCAAAATTGTACTAACTGTAATAACCTGAAGACAAACATACCATAAACTTAATCATGGACAAATATCGAAACATACCTCGATGAGTCATACCTGTCGAGATCGCTTGTATTCTTCTTATGTAAGGCCTTATCCTCATCTCCCTCTGAGACAGGAACTTCTTCACTTATGCAGGTGACCAATCCATCTTCTTCTAGGATTAACCCAATCCACTTGATTTGCAAGAACTGGACCTGGAGCTGGATATGGGTTTGTCAGAGAAACCCAAGAAATTCAAACTTTGAATTTCAAACTTCCGAAAGGATAGAAATATGCGCCTTGATGAGCTGATCAAACTGGTATATTCAGAATTTGAAAACTGCAAAGTTTTACTCCTCAATTTTGCCTTTGAAACTTTCGGATTCACTGGACGTGACCCTGAACTGGGGTTTGATGAAGCCCACTCTTTTGCCCCATCAAAAGGTTTGATCCAAAGCTCTAAGCTTCTATTTTTCTGAGGAGCTTCCAGCCGTGGTCACAGATTTCAAAAAATTCCCATTTTTACAGAAGCCCTAATTTTCCACTCTTCTGATCAAAGTCCTGAACTAGGGTCTAATCAAGCCCAGCCTTCTGCCCAACCAAAAATTCTGATCTTAGTCTCTAAATTTCTATTTTGATGAGTAGCATCCAGCCGTGGTCTCCGATTACAAAAATTCCAACTTTCTTCAAAGCCCTAAATTCCGGAAGCCATGAATAAAGGTACCAAAAAATAATTCTGTTTTGACAGAAATATGTACCTGATTGTTTCTGGTGTAACTCCAAAATTTTTGATCCACCGGGTCTAAAAACGTTTTCTGAGATAGCCTGACCTGTTAGCTTTCCATCCTGACAGGTCTGACCTCAATTGGATGTTCTGAGAGAGAGTTATGCCAAATGTCGCAACGTGACCTGTTTTGGGAAAATACAGGAGAGTGAACTTGTACGGCGTCCCACGTGTCACGGTTTGACCTTCGGCCTATGAAAACATTTTCTGAGATAGCTCGGCCTGTTATCTTTCCATCCTGACAGGTCTGACCTCAATTGGATTCTCTGAGAGAGAGTTATGCCAAGTGTCGCAACATGACCTGTTTATGGGATAATACAGGAGAGCGAACTTGTACGGCGTGCCACGAGTCACTGGTTCAACATCGGCCACTGAAAATGTTTTCTGAGATAGTACAGTCTGTGTACTACCTGTCACTTTTCACGAAATTTCATTTGGAGCTTCCTAGCCCAAGTTATGACCTTTTTCCCAAGGTCACCTGATTTTGACTCAGATCTGGAAGAGGCAGAAACCCTATATTGTACAGATCATAAATCACAAAGTACAACGAATTAGAGGTTTTCCTTTGGACACAAGGTACCTGGAGATTTGCGCTTCGTCCTGTAACAATTTCAGATCCGAAAACTTCACCAAAACGGATTTATAGCGAAATTGCTACGATGACTGGTTTTTGCTATGTAAAACCCTAACCTTCAAATTGTCGTAAGTAAAGCAAGTGTCTTTAGTGCCATACCTTGTCTTCCTTCAGGTTAGCTCTGATACCATGTTAAAATTCAATATGCTAAGACAGAAAATAGCAGCATTACATTCCATTTCACAATAATAGCATATACAGGATCACTGAAGAAACAACAAGCACAGCATAAACACAAGAGACAGAGATTTATCCTGGGAAACCCTCATGGGGTAGAAAACCCAGCAAAGCTTCCTCAATATAGATGACCAGCAATATACAAAGATGAAACCCTGAGACATGATCTCCTCCTCCACAATAGCAGACCTCTCCTCCACAAGTGTGTTATCCTCAAGTGTGTGAGTGTGCCAAATGAGGAACACACCTCCTCTATTTATACACTACACTGACATGTATTTTACATAGGTACACGTAGGCTCGTATTTAACCAATGGGTTAAATACCCCACTACAACTGACTGGGCCGACCCCTCTATGGTGGTCTAATAACCCTTTGAACCACATAACACATAAAGGTCCGACCTCCACTAGGGAAGTCTAATAACCCAAGTTACCACATTCTGACGGAGGAATAAACATCTCCGGATATACAATAAGATATTTACGGAGGAATGAAACATCTCCGGAATAATAAAGTACAATTATAATATTCTTTGAAGTTACAACATCTCAACAGAAGGTTTACATGATTTCATAAAAAACACGAGTTTTTAGAAAATGTAATTTATTTCATAAATGGAATCAAAAAAGTATGCACATTCTATGTCATAACGACTTTCTAAAGTTTGCGCATGCGCATACTATGCACGTTCTACGTGATAACGACTTTCTATAGTTTGCGCATGCGTCCGGAAATAAGAAAAGCTTACTTCCCCCATTTTTTTAAATTCACAGCTACTAGAAGGTTTAGATGAATTCTTAAAAAACATGAGTTTTTAGAAAATGTGATTTATTTTATAAATGGAATCAACAATCTATGTACATTCTACGTAATAACGACTTTCTATAGTTTGCGCATCTGTCCGGAAATAAGAAAAACTTCCTTCGGTGAGTTTTTTAAAACCACAGCTTCTAGAAGGTTTACATGATTTCTTAAAAAACGTGAGTTTTTAGAAAATGTGATTTATTTCATAAATAAAATCAACAAAGTATGCACATTCTATGTAATAACGACTTTCGAAAGTTTGCGCATGCGTCCGGAAATATGAAATGCTTACTTCCGCCAGTTTTTTAAAATCACAGCTTCTAGAAGGTTTACATGATTTCTTAAAAAACACGAGTTTTTAGAAAATGTGATTTATTTCATAAATGGAATCAACAAATTATGCACATTCTACATAATAACGAATTTCTATACTTTGCGCATGCATCCGGAAATAAGAAAAGCTTACTTCCGCCAGTTTTTTAAAATCACAGCTTCTACAAGGTTTACATGATTTCTTAAAAAACACGAGTTTTTAGAAAATGTGATTTATTTCATAAATGGAATCAACAAAGTATGTGCATTCTATGTAATAACGACTTTCTAAAGTTTGCGCATGCGTCCGGAAATAACAAAAGCTTACTTCCGCCAGTTTTTTAAAACCACAGCTTCTAGAAGGTTTACATGATTTCTTAAAAAACACGAGTTTTTAGAAAATGTGATTTATTTCATAAATGGAATCAACAAAGTATGCACATTCTATGTAATAACGGCTTTCTAAAGTTTGCGCATGCGTCCGGAAATAAGAAAATCTTACTCCCACCAGTTTTTTACAATGACAGCTTCTAGAAGGTTTACATGATTTCTTAAAAAATAGGAGTTTTTAGAAAATGTGATTTATTTCATAAATGAAATCAACAAAGTATGCACATTCTATGTCATAACGACTTTATATAGTTTGCGCATGCGCAAACTATGCACATTCTAAGTAATAAAAACTTTTTATAGTTTGCGCATGCGTCCGGAAATAAGAAAAGCTTACTTCCCCCCTTTTTTTAAATTCACAGCTTCTAGAAGGTTTAGATGAATTCTTAAAAAACACGAGTTTTTAGAAAATGTGATTTATTTCATAAATGGAATCAACAAACTATGCACATTCTACGTCATAACAACTTGTTATAGTTTGCGCATGCATCCGGAAATAAGAAAAGCTTAATTCCCCCCGTTTTTTAAAATCACAACTTCTAGAAGGTTTACATGATTTCTTAAAAACCATGAATTTTTAGAAAATGTGATTTATTTCATAAATGGAATCAACAAAGTATTCACATTCTATGTAATAACGACTTTCTAAAGTTTGCGCATGCGTCCGGAAATAAGAAAAGCTTCCTTCGGCCAGTTTTTTAAAACCACAGCTTCTAGAAAGTTTACATGATTTCTTAAAAAACGCGAGTTTTTAGAAAATGTGATTTATTTCATAAATGGAATCAACAAAGTATTCACATTCTATGTAATAACGACTTTCTAAAGTTTGCGCATGCGTCCGAAAATATGAAAAGCTTACTTCCGCCAGTTTTTTAAAATCACAGCTTCTAGAAGGTTTACATGATCTCTTAAAAAACACGAGTTTTTAGAAAATGTGATTTATTTCATAAATGGAATCAACAAAGTATGCACATTCTATGTCATAACGACTTTCTATAGTTTGCACATGCGCAAACTATGCACATTTTACGTAATAACGACTTTCTACAGTTTGCGCATGCGTCCGGAAATAAGAAAAGCTTACTTCGGCCAGTTTTTTAAAATCACAGCTTCTAGAAGGTTTACATGATTTCTTAAAAAACACAAGCTTTTAGAAAATGTGATTTATTTCATAAATGGAATCAACAAAGTATGCACATTCTATGTAATAACGACTTTCTAAACTTTGCGCATGCGTCCGGAAATAAGAAAAGCTTACTTCCGCCAGTTTTTTAAAATCACACCTTCTAGAAGGTTTACATGATTTCTTAAAAAACATGAGTTTTTAGAAAATGTGATTTATTTCATAAATGGAATCAAGAAAGTATGCACATTCTACGTCATAACGACTTTCTATAGTTTGCGCATTCGTCCGGAAATAAGAAAAACTTACTTCCGCCAGTTTTTTAAAATCACAGCTTCTAGAAGGTTTACATGATTTCTTAAAAAACACGAGTTTTTAGAAAATGTGATTTATTTCATAAATGGAATCAAAAAGTATGGACATTCTATGTCATAACGACTTTCTATAGTTTGCGCATGCGCAAACTATGCACATTCTACGTAATAACGAATTTCTATAGTTTGCGCATGCATCCGGAAATAATAAAAGCTTATTTCCCCGCTTTTTTTAAATTCACAGCTTCTAGAAGGTTTAGATGAATTCTTAAAAAACACAAGTTTTTAGAAAATGTGATTTATCTCATTAATGGAATCAACAAAGTTTGCACATTCTACGTCATAACGGCTTTCTATAGTTTGCGCATGCGTCCCGAAATAAGAAAAGCTTAATTCCACCCGTTTTTAAAAATCACAGCTTCTAGAAGGTTTACATGATTTCTTAAAAAACTTGAGTTTTTAGAAATGAGATTTATTTCATAAATGGAATCAAAAAAGTATGCACATTCTATGTCATAACGACTTTCTATAGTTTGCGCATGCGCAAACTATGCACATTCTATGTCATAACGACTTTCTATAGTTTGCGCATGCGTCCGGAAATAAGAAAAGCTTACTTCCCCACTTTTTTTAAATTCACAGCTTCTAGAAGGTTTAGATGAATTCTTAAAAAACACGAGTTTTTAGAAAATGTGATTTATTTCATAAATGGAATCAACAAAATATGCACATTCTACGTAATAACGACTTTCTATAGTTTGCGCATGCGTCCGGAAATAAGAAAAGCTTCCTTCGGCCAGTTTTTTAAAACCACAGCTTCTAGAAGGTTTACATGATTTCTTAAAAAACACGAGTTTTTAGAAAATGTGATTTATTTCATAAATGGAATCAACAAAGTATGCACATTCTATGTAATAACGACTTTCGAAAGTTTCTGTATGCGTCCGGAAATATGAAAAGCTTACTTCCGCCAGTTTTTTAAAATCACAGCTTCTCGAAGGTTTACATGATTTCTTAAAAAACATGAGTTTTAAGAAAATGTGATTTATTTCATAAATGGAATCAACAAAGTATGCACATTCTACGTCATAAAAACTTTCTATAGTTTGCGCATCTGTCCAGAAATAAGAAAAGCTTAATTTCCCCTGTTTTTTAAAATCACAGCTTCTAGAAGGTTTACATGATGTCTTAAAAAACACGAGTTTTTAGGAAATGTGATTTATTTCATAAATGGAATCAACAAAGTATGCACATTCTATGTCATAATGACTTTCTATAGTTTGCGCATGCGCAAACTATGCACATTCTACGTGATAACGAGTTTCTATAGTTTGCGCATGCGTCCGGAAATAAGAAAAGCTTACTTCCCCCCTTTTTTTAAATTCATAGCTTCTAGAAGGTTTAGATGAATTCTTAAAAAACACGATTTTTCAGAAAATGTGATTTATTTCATAAATGGAATCAACAAACTATGCACATTCTACGTAATAATGACTTTCTATAGTTTGCGCATGCATCCGGAAATAAGAAAAGCTTGCTTCCTCCAGTTTTTTACAACCATAGCTTCTAGAAGGTTTACATGATTTCTTAAAAAACATGAGTTTTTAGAAAATGTGATTTATTTCATAAATGGAATCAACAAAGTATGCACATTCAATGTAATAACGACTTTCGAAAGTTTGCGCATGCGTCCGGAAATATGAAAAGCTTACTTCCGCCAGTTTTTTGAAATCACAGCTTCTAGAAGGTTTACATGATTTCTTAAAAAACACGAGTTCTTAGAAAATGTGATTTATTTCATAAATGGAATCAATAAAGTATGCACATTCTACGTAATAACGACTTTCTATAGTTTGCGCATGAGTCCGGAAATAAGAAAATCTTACATCCACCAGTTTTTTAAAACCACAGCTTCTAGAAGGTTTACATGATTTCTTAAAAAACACGAGTTTTTAGAAAATGTGATTTATTTGATAAATGGAATCAACAAAGTATGCACATTCTATGTAATAACGGCTTTCTAAAGTTTGTGCATGCGTCCGGAAATATGAAAAGCTTACTTCCACCAGTTTTTTAAAATGACAGCTTCTAGAAGGTTTACATGATTTCTTAAAAAACACGAGTTTTTAGAAAATGTGATTTATTTCATAAATGGAATCAACAAAGTTTGCACATTCTATGTCATAACGACTTTCTATAGTTTGCGCAAGCGCAAACTATGCACATTCTACGTAATAACAACTTTTTATAGTTTGCGCATGCGTCTAGAAATAAGAAAAGCTTACTTCCCCCCTTTTTTTAAATTCACGGCTTCTAGAAGGTTTAGATGAATTCTTAAAAAACACGAGTTTTTAGAAAATGTGATTTATTTCATAAATGGAATCAACAAAGTATGCACATTCTATGTGATAACAACTTTCTATAGTTTGTGCATGCGTCCGGAAATAAGAAAAGCTTAATTCCCCCCGTTTTTTAAAATCACAGCTTCTAGAAGGTTTACATGATTTCTTAAAAAATGCGAGTTTTTAGAAAATGTGATTTATTTCATAAATGGAATCAACAAAGTATGCACATTCTATGTAATAACGACTTTCGAAAGTTTCCGCATGCGTCCGGAAATATGAAAAGCTTACTTCCGCCAGTTTTTTAAAACAATAGCTTCTAGAAGGTTTACATGATTTCTTTAAAAACACGAGTTTTTAGAAAATGTTATTTATTTCATAAATGGAATCAACAAAGTATGCACATTCAATGTAATAACGACTTTCGAAAGTTTGCGCATGCGTCCGGAAATATGAAAAGCTTACTTCCGCCAGTTTTTTGAAATCACAGCTTCTAGAAGGTTTACATGATTTCTTAAAAAACACGAGTTCTTAGAAAATGTGATTTATTTCATAAATGGAATCAATAAAGTATGCACATTCTACGTAATAACGACTTTCTATAGTTTGCGCATGAGTCAGAAAATAAGAAAATCTTACATCCACCAATTTTTTAAAACCACAGCTTCTAGAAGGTTTACATGATTTCTTAAAAAACACGAGTTTTTAGAAAACGTGATTTATTTCATAAATGGAATCAACAAAGTATGCACATTCTACGTAGTAACGACTTTCTATAGTTTCCGCATGCATCTGGAAATCAGAAAAGCTTACTTCCGCCAGTTTTTTAATATCACAGCTTCTAGAAGGTTTACATGATTTCTTAAAAAACACGAGTTTTTAGAAAATGTGATTTATTTCATAAATGGAATCAACAATGTATGCACATTCTATGTCATAACGACTTTCTAAAGTTTGCGCATGCGCATACTATGCACATTCTACGTGATAACGAATCTCTATAATTTGCGCATGCGTCCCTAAATAAGAAAACCTTACTTCCCCCCTTTTTTTAAATTAACAGCTTCTAGAAGGTTTAGATGACTTCTTAAAAAACATGAGTTTTTAGAAAATGTGATTTATTTCATAAATGGAATCAACAAACTATGCACATTCTACGTAATAACGACATTCTATAGTTTGTGCATGCGTCAAGAAATAAGAAAAGCTTACTTCCCCCCTTTTTATAAATTCACAGCTTCTAGAATGTTTACATGCTTTCTTAAAAAACTTGAGTTTTTAGAAAATGTGATTTATTTCATAAATGGAATCAAAAAAGTATGCACATTCTATGTCATAACGACTTTCTATAGTTTGCGCATGCGCAAACTATGCACATTCTACGTCATAACGACTTTCTATAGTTTGCGCATGCGTCCGAAAATAAGAAAAGCTTACTTCCCCACTTTTTTTAAATTCACAGCTTCTAGAAGGTTTAGATGAATTCTTAAAAAACACGAGTTTTTAGAAAATGTGATTTATTTCATAAATGGAATCAACAAAGTATGCACATTCTATGTCATAACAACTTTCTATAGTTTGTGCATGCGTCCGGAAATAAGAAAAGCTTAATTCCCCCCGTTTTTTAAAATCACAGCTTCTAGAGGGTTTACATGATTTCTTAAAAAACGCGAGTTTTTAGAAAATGTGATTTATTTCATAAATGGAATCAGCAAAGTATGCACATTCTATGTAATAACGACTTTCGAAAGTTTCCTCATGCGTCCGGAAATATGAAAAGCTTACTTACGCCCGTTTTTTAAAATCACAGCTTCTAGAAGGTTTACATGATTTCTTAAAAAACACGAGTTTTTAGAAAATGTGATTAATTTCATAAATGGAATCAACAAAGTATGCACATTCTACATCATAAAAACTTTCTATAGTTTGCGCATCTGTCCAGAAATAAGAAAAGCTTAATTTCCCCCGTTTTTTAAAATCACAGCTTCTAGAAGGTTTACATGATGTCTTAAGAAACATGAGTTTTTAGGAAATGTGATTTATTTCATAAATGAAATCAACAAAGTATGCACATTCTATGTCATAACGACTTTCTATAGTTTGCGCATGCACAAACTATGCACATTCTACGTGATAACAAGTTTCTATAGTTTCCGCATGCGTCCGGAAATAAGAAAAGCTTACTTCCCCCCTTTTTTTAAATTCACAACTTCTAGAAGGTTTAGATGAATTCTTAAAAAACACGAGTTTTTAGAAAATGTGATTTATTTCATAAATGGAATCAACAAACTATGCACATTCTACGTAATAACGACTTTCTATAGTTTGCACATGCGTCCGGAAATAAGAAAAGCTTGCTTCCGCCAGTTTTTTAAAACCACAGCTTCTAGAAGGTTTACATGATTTCTTAAAAAACACGAGTTTTTAGAAAATGTGATTTATTTCATAAATGGAATCAAAAAAGTATGCACATTCTATGTCATAACGACTTTCTATAGTTTGCGCATGCGCAAACTATGCACATTCTACTTCATAACGACTTTCTATAGTTTGCGCATGCGTCCGGAAATAAGAAAAGCTTACTTCCCCACTTTTTTTAAATTCACAGCTTCTAGAAGGTTTAGATGAATTCTTAAAAAACACGAGTTTTTAGAAAATGTGATTTATTTCATAAATGGAATCAACAAAGTATGCACATTCTATGTCATAACAACTTTCTATAGTTTGCGCATGCGTCCGGAAATAAGAAAAGCTTAATTCCCCCCGTTTTTTAAAATCACAGCTTCTAGAAGGTTTACATGATTTCTTAAAAAACGCGAGTTTTTAGAAAATGTGATTTATTTCATAAATGGAATCAGCAAAGTATGCACATTCTATGTAATAACGACTTTCGAAAGTTTCCTCATGCGTCCGGAAATATGAAAAGCTTACTTCCGCCCGTTTTTTAAAATCACAGCTTCTAGAAGGTTTACATGATTTCTTAAAAAACACGAGTTTTTAGAAAATGTGATTAATTTCATAAATGGAATCAACAAAGTATGAAAATTCTACGTCATAAAAACTTTCTATAGTTTGCGCATCTGTCCAGAAATAAGAAAAGCTTAATTTCCCCCGTTTTTTAAAATCACAGCTTCTAGAAGGTTTACATGATGTCTTAAAAAACATGAGTTTTTAGGAAATGTGATTTATTTCATAAATGGAATCAACAAAGTATGCACATTCTATGTCATAACGACTTTCTATAGTTTTCGCATGCACAAACTATGCACATTCTACGTGATAACGAGTTTCTATAGTTTGCGCATGCGTCCGTAAATAAGAAAAGCTTACTTCCCCCCTTTTTTTAAATTCACAACTTCTAGAAGGTTTAGATGAATTCTTAAAAAACACGAGTTTTTAGAAAATGTGATTTATTTCATAAATGGAATCAAGAAAGTATGCACATTCAATGTAATAACGACTTTCGAAAGTTTGCGCATGCGTCCGGAAATATGAAAAGCTTACTTACGCCAGTTTTTTAAAATCACAGCTTCTAGAAGGTTTACATGATTTCTTAAAAAACACGAGTTCTTAGAAAATGTGATTTATTTCATAAATGGAATCAATAAAGTATGCACATTCTACGTAAAAACGACTTTCTATAGTTTGTGCATGAGTCCGGAAATAAGAAAATCTTACATCCACCAGTTTTTTAAAACCACAGCTTCTAGAAGGTTTACATGATTTCTTAAAAAACACGAGTTTTTAGAAACTGTTATTTATTTGATAAATGGAATCAACAAAGTATGCACATTCTATGTAATAACGGCTTTCTAAAGTTTGTGCATGCGTCCGGAAATATGAAAAGCTTACTTCCACCAGTTTTTTAAAATAACAGCTTCTAGAAGGTTTACATGATTTCTTAAAAAACACGAGTTTTTAGAAAATGTGATTTATTTCATAAATGGAATCAACAAAGTATGCACATTCTATGTCATAACGACTTTCTATAGTTTTTGCATGCGCAAACTATGCACATTCTACGTAATAACAACTTTTTATAGTTTGCGCATGCGTCCGGAAATAAGAAAAGCTTACTTCCCCCCTTTTTTTAAATTCACAGCTTCTAGAAGGTTTAGATGAATTCTTAAACAACATGAGTTTTTAGAAAATGTGATTTATTTCATAAATGGAATCAACAAACTAAGCACATTCTACGTAATAACAACTTTCTATAGTTTGCGCATGCATCCGTAAATAAGAAAAGCTTCCTTCCGCCAGTTTTTTAAAACCACAGCTTCTAGAAGGTTTACATGATTTCTTAAAAAACACAAGTTTTTAGAAAATGTGATTTATTTCATAAATGGAATCAACAAAGTATGCACATTCTACGTAGTAACGACTTTCTATAGTTTTCCCATGCGTCCGGAAATAAGAAAAGGTTACTTCCGCTAGTTTTTTAAAATCACAGCTTCTAGAAGGTTTACATGATTTCTTAAAAAACACGAATTTTTAGAAAATGTGATTTATTTCATAAATGGAATCACCAAAGTATGCACATTCTATGTCATAACGACTTTCTATAGTTTGCGCATGCGCAAACTATGCACATTCTATGTCATAACGAACTTCTATAGTTTGCGCATGCGTCCGGAAATAAGAAAAGCTTACTTCCCCATTTTTTTAAATTCACAGCTTCTAGAAGGTTTAGATGAATTGTTAAAAAACATGAGTTTTTAGAAAATGTGATTTATTTCATAAATGGAATCCACAAACTATGCACATTCTACATAATAACAACTTTCTATAGTTTACGCATCCGTCCGGAAATAAGAAAAGCTTACTTCCGCCAGTTTTTTAAAATCACACCTTCTGGAAGGTTTACATGATTTCTTAAAAAACACAGGTTTTTAGAAAATGTGATTTATTTGATAGATGGAATCAACAAAGTATGCACATTCTATGTAATAACGACTTTCTAAGGTTTCCGCATGCGTCCGGAAATAAGAAAAACTTACTTCCGCCATTTTTTTTAAATCACATCTTCTAGAAGGTTTACATGATTTCTTAAAAAAAACGAGTTTTTAGAAAATGTGATTTATTTCATAAATGGAATCAACAAAGTATGCACATTCTACGTAGTAACGAATTTCTATAGTTTGCGCATGCGTCCAGATATAAGAAAAGCTTACTTCCTCCAGTTTTTTAAAATCACAGCTTCTAGAAGGTTTACATGATTTCTTAAAAAACACGAGTTTTTAGAAAATGTGATTTATTTCATAAATGGAATCAACAAAGTATGCACATTCTATGTCATAACGACTTTCGAAAGTTTGCGCATGCGCATACTATGCACATTCTACGTGATAACGACTTTTTATAGTTTGCGCATGCGTCCGGAAATAAGAAAAGCTTACTTCCCCCCTTTTTTTAAATTAACAGCTTCTAGAAGGTTTAGATGAATTCTTAAAAAACACGAGTTTTTAGAAAATGTGATTTATTTCATAAATGGAATCAACAAAGTATGCACATTCTATGTCATAACGACTTTCTAAATTTTGCGCATCTGTCCAGAAATAAGAAAAGCTTAATTTCCCCCTTTTTTTAAAATCACAGCTTCTAGAAGGTTTACATGATGTCTTAAAAATCATGAGTTTTTAGGAAATGTGATTTATTTCATAAATGGAATCAACAAAGTATGCACATTCTATGTCATAACGACTTTCTATAGTTTGCGCATGCACAAACTATGCACATTCTACGTGATAACGACTTTCTTTAGTTTGTGCATGCGTCCGGAAATAAGAAAAGCTTACTTCGCCCCTTTTTTTAAATTCACAGCTTCTAGAAGGTTTAGATGAATTCTTAAAAAACATTAGTTTTTAGAAAATGTGATTTATTTAATAAATGGAATCAACAAACTATACACATTCTACGTAATAACGACTTTCTATAGTTTGCGCATGCGTCCGGAAATAAGAAAAGCTTACTTCCGCCTGTTTTTTAAAACCACAGCTTATAGAAGGTTTACATGATTTCTTAAAAAACATGATTTTTTAGAAAATGTAATTTATTTCATAAATGGAATCAACAAAGTATGCAAATTCTATCTAATAACGACTTTCTATAGTTTGCACATGCATCCGGAAATAAGAAAAGCTTACTTCCGCCAGTTTTTTAAAATCACAGCTTCTAGAAGGTTTACATGATTTCTTAAAAAACACGAGTTTTTAGAAAAATGTGATTTATTTCATAAATGGAATCAACAAAGTTTGCACATTCTACGTCATAACGAGTTTCTATAGTTTGTGCATGCGTCCGGAAATAAGAAAAGCTTAATTCCCCCCGTTTTTTAAAATCACAGCTTTTAGAAGGTTTACATGCTTTCTTAAAAAACACGAGTTTTTAGAAAATGTGATTTATTTCATCAATGAAATCAACAAAGTAAGCACATTCTATGTCATAACGACTTTGTATAGTTTGCGCATGCGCAAACTATGCACATTCTACGTGATAACGACTTTCTATAGTTTGCGCATTCATCCGGAAATAAGAAAAGCTTACTTCCCCCCTTTTTTTAAATTCACAGCTTCTAGAAGGTTTAGATGAATTCTTAAAAAACACGAGTTTTTATAAAATGTGATTTATTTCATAAATGGAATCAACAAAGTATGCACATTCTATGTAATAACGACTTTCTAAGGTTTCCGCATGCGTCCGGAAATAAGAAAAGCTTACTTCCGCCAGTTTTTTAAAATCACGGCTTCTAGAAGGTAACATGATTTCTTTAAAAACACGAGTTTTTAGAAAATGTGATTTATTTCATAAATGGAATCAACAAAGTATGCACATTCTATGTAATAACGACTTTCTAAAGTTTGTGCATGCATCCGGAAATAAGAAAAGCTTACTTCCGCCAGTTTTTTAAAATCACAGTTTCTAGAACGTTTACATGATTTCTTAAAAAAAACGAGTTTTTATTCCATAAATGGGATCAACAAAGTATGCACATTCTATGTCATAACTACTTTCTATAGTTTGCGCATGCGCAAACTATGCACATTCTACGTGATAACGACTTTCTATAGTTTGCGCATGCGTCCGGAAATAAGAAAAGCTTACTTCCCCCCTTTTTTTAAATTCACAGCTTCTAGAAGGTTTAGATGAATTCTTAAAAAACACGAGTTTTTAGAAAATGTGATTTATTTCTTAAATGGAGTCAACAAGGTATGCACATTCTACGTAGTAACAACTTTCTATAGTTTGCGCATGCGTCCGGAAATAAGAAAAGCTTACTTCCGCCAGTTTTTTAAAACCACAGCTTCTAGAAGGTTTACATGGTTTCTTAAAAAACACGAGTTTTTAGAAAATGTGATTTATTTCATAAATGGAATCAACAAAGTATGCACATTCTATGTAATAACGACTTTCGAAAGTTTGCGCATGCGTCCGAAAATATGAAAAGCTTACTTCCTCCAGTTTTTTAAAATCACAGCTTCTAGAAGGTTTGCATGATTTCTTAAAAAACAAGAGTTTTTAGAAAATGTGATTTATTTCATAAATGGAATCAACAATGTATGCACATTATACGTAATAAGGACTTTCTATAGTTTGCGCATGCGTCCTGAAATAAGAAAAGCTTACTTCCACCAGTTTTTTAAAACCACAACTTCTAGAAGGTTTTGATGATTTCTTAAAAGACACGAGTTTTTAGATATTGTGATTTATTTCATAAATGGAATCAACAAAGTATGCACATTCTACGTAATAACGAAATTCTATAGTTTGTGCATGCATCCGGAAATAAGAAAAGCTTACTTCTTCCCTTTTTTTAAATTCACAGTTTCTAGAAGGTTTAGATGAATTATTAAAAAACACGAGTTTTCAGAAAATGTGATTTATTTCATCAAAGTATGCACATTCTATGTCATAACTACTTTCTATAGTTTGCGCATGCGCAAACTATGCACATTCTATGTGATAACGACTTTCTATTGCTGGCGCATGCGTCTAGAAATAAGAAAAGCTTACTTCCCCCCTTTTTTTAAATTCACAGCTTCTAGAAGGTTTAGATGAATTCTTAAAAAACACGAGTTTTTAGAAAATGTGATTTATTTCATAAATGGAATCATCAAAGTATGCACATTCTATATAATAACGACTTTCTAAAGTTTGCGCATGCGTCCGGAAAGAAGAAAAGCTTACTTCCGCCAGTTTTTCAAAATCACAGCTTCTAGAAGGTTTACATGATTTCTTAAAAAACATGAGTTTTTAGAAAATGTGATTTATTTTATAAATGGAATCAAAAAAGTATGCACATTCTACGTAGTACCGACCTTCTATAGTTTGCGCACGCGTCCGGAAATAAGAAAAGCTTACTTCCGCCAGTTTTTTAAAATCACAGCTTCTAGAAGGTTTACATGATTTCTTCAAAAACACGAGTTTTTAGAAAATGTGATTTATTTCATAAATGGAATGAACAAAGTATGCACATTCTATGTAATAACGACTTTCTAAAGTTTGCGCATGCATCCGGAAATAAGAAAAGCTTACTTCCGCAAGTTTTTTAAAATCACAGCTTCTAGAAGATTTACATGATTTCATAAAAAACATGAGTTTTTAGAAAATGTGATTTATTTCATAAATGGAATCAACAAAGGATGCACATTCTATGTCATAACGACTTTCTATATTTTGCGCATGCGCAAACTATGCACATTCTACATAATAACGACTTTCTATAGTTTGCGCATGCGTCCGGAAATAGAAAAGATTACTTCCCCCCTTTTTTTAAATTCAAAGCTTTTAGAAGGTTTAGATGAATTCTTAAAAAACATGAGTTTTTAGAAAATGTGATTTATTTCATCAATGGAATCAACAAAGTATGCACATTCTACGTAGTAACGACTTTCTATAGTTTGCGCATGCGTCCGGAAATAAGAAAAACTTACTTCCGCCAGTTTTTTAAAATCACAGCTTCTGGAAGGTTTACATGATTTCTTAAAAAACAAGAGTTTTTAGAAAATGTGAGTTATTTCATAAATGGAATCAACAAAGTATGCGCATTCTATGTCATAACGACTTTCTAAAGTTTGCGCATGCGCATACTATGCACATTCTACGTGATAACGATTTTCTATAGTTTGCGCATGCGTCCGGAAATAAGAAAAGCTTACTTCCCCCCTTTTTTTAAATTCGCAGCTTCTAGACGGTTTAGATAAATTCATAAAAAACATTAGTTTTTAGAAAATGTGATTTATTTCATAAATGGAATCAACAATCTATGCACATTCTATGTAATAACGTCTTTCTAAAGTTTGCGCATGCGTCCGGAAATATGAAAAGCTTACTTCCGCGAGTTTTTTAAAATCACAGCTTCTAGAAGGTTTACATGATTTCTTAAAAAACACGTTTTTTTAGAAAATGTGATTTATTTCATAAATGGAATCAAAAAAGTATGCACATTCTACGTAGTAACGACTTTCTATAGTTTGCACATGCGTCTGGAAATAAGAAAAGCTTACTTCCGCCAGTTTTTTAAAATTACACCTTCTAGAAGGTTTACATGATTTCTTAAAAAACACGAGTTTTTAGAAAATGTGATTTATTTCATAAATGGAATCAACAAAGTATGCACATTCTATTTCATAACGACTTTCTAAAGTTTGCGCATGCGTATACCATGCACATTCTACGTGATAACGACTTTCTATAGTTTGTGCATGCGTCCAGAAATAAGAAAAGCTTACTTCCCCTCGTTTTTTAAATTCAAAGATTCTAGAAGGTTTAGATGAATTCTTAAAAAACACGAGTTTTTAGAAAATGTGATCTATTTCATAAATGGAATCATAAACTATGCACATTCTATGTAATAACGACTTTCTATAGTTTGTGCATGCGTCCGGAAATAAGAAAAGCTTACTTCCCCCCTTTTTTTAAATTCACAGGTTCTAGAAGGTTTACATAATTTCTTAAAAAACTTGAGTTTTTAGAAAATGTGATTTATTTCATAAATGGAATAAAAAAAGTATGCACATTCTATGTCATAACGACTTTCTATAGTTTGCGCATGCACAAACTATGCACATTCTACGTCATAACGACTTTCTATAGTTTGCGCATGCGTCCGGAAATAAGAAAAGCTTAATTCCCCCCTTTTTTTAAATTCACAGCTTCTAGAAGGTTTAGATGAATTCTTAGAAAATACGATTTTTTAGAAAATGTGATTTATTTCATAAATGGAATCAACAAACTATACACATTCTACGTAATAACGACTTTCTATAGTTTGCGCATGTGTCTGGAAATAAGAAAAGCTTCCTTCGGCCAGTTTTTTAAAACCACAGCTTCTAGAAGGTTTAGATAATTTCTTAAAAAACACGAGTTTTTAGAAAATATGATTTATTTCATAAATGGAATCAACAAAGTATGCACATTCTATGTAATAACGACTATCGAAAGTTTGCACATGCGTCCGAAAATATGAAAAGCTTACTTCCGCCAGTTTTTTAAAATCACGGCTTCTAGAAGGTTTACATGATTTCTTAAAAAACACGAGTTTTTAGAAAATGTGATTTATTTCATAAATGTAATCAACAAAGTATGCACATTCTATGTAATAAGGACTTTCTATAGTTTGCGCATGCGTCCGGAAATAAGAAAAGCTTACTTCCGCCAGTTTTTTAAAACCACAGCTTCTAGAAGGTTTACATGATTTCTTAAAAAACACAATTTTTAGAAAATGTGATTTATTGCATAAATGGAATCAACAACGTATGCACATTCTATATAATAACGACTTTCTAAAGTTTTTGCATGCGTCCGGAAATAAGAAAAGCTTACTTCCGCCAGTTTTTTAAAATCACAGCTTCTAGAAGGTTTCCATGATTTCTTAAAAAACACGAGTTTTTAGATAATGTGATTTATTTCATAAATTAAATTAACAAAGTATGCACATTCTACGTAGTAACGACTTTCTATAGTTTGCGCATGCGTCTGGAAATATGAAAAGCTTACTTCCGCCAGTTTTTTAAACTCACAGCTTCTAGAAGGTTTACATGATTTCTTAAAAAACACAATTTTTTAGAAAATGTGATTTATTTCATAAATGGAATCAACAAAGTATGCACATTCTATGTCATAATGACTTTCTATACTTTGCGCATGTGCAAACTATGCACATTCTACGTAATAACGACTTTCTATAGTTTCCGCATGCGTCCGGATATAAGAAAAGCTTACTTCCCCCTTTTTTTAAATTCACAACTTCTACAAGGTTTAGATGAATTCTTAAAAAACACGAATTTTTAGAAAATGTGATTTATTTCATAAATAGAATCAACAAAGTTTGTACATTCTACGTCATAACGACTTTCTATAGTTTGCGCATGCGTCCGGAAATATGAAAAGCTTAATTCCGCCAGTTTTTTAAAATCACAGCTTCTAGAAGGTTTACATGATTTCTTAAAAAACACGAGTTTTTAGAAAATGTGATTTATTTCATAAATGGGATCAACAAAGTATGCACATTCTATGTCATAACTACTTTCTATAGTTTGCGCATGCGCAAACTATGCACATTCTACGTGTTAACGACTTTCTATTGTTTGCGCATGCGTCCAGAAATAAGAAAAGCTTACTTCCGCCAGTTTTTTAAAACCACAGCTTCTAGAAGGTTTACATGGTTTCTTAAAAAAAACGAGTTTTTAGAAAATGTGATTTATTTCATAAATGGAATCAACAAAGTATGCACATTCTATGTAATAACGACTTTCGAAAGTTTGCGCATGCGTCTGAAAATATGAAAAGCTTACTTCCGCCAGTTTTTTAAAATCACAGCTTCTAGAAGGTTTACATGATTTCTTAAAAAACAAGAGTTTTTAGAAAATTCGATTTATTTCATAAATGGAATCAACAAAGTATGCACATTCTACGTAATAAGGACTTTCTATAGTTTGCGCATGCGTCCGGAAATAAGAAAAGCTTACTTCCACCAGTTTTTTAAAACCACAGCTTCTAGAACGTTTACATGATTTCTTAAAAGACGCGATTTTTTAGAAAATGTGATTTATTTCATAAATGGAATCAAAAAAGTATGCAAATTCTATTTCATAACGACTTTCTAAAGTTTGCGCATGCGTATACCATGCACATTCTACGTGATAACGACTTTCTATAGTTTGTGCATGCGTCCAGAAATAAGAAAAGCTTACTTCCCCTCGTTTTTTAAATTCAAAGATTCTAGAAGGTTTAGATGAATTCTTAAAAAACACGAGTTTTTAGAAAATGTGATTTATTTCATAAATGGAATCATAAACTATGCACATTCTATGTAATAACGACTTTCTATAGTTTGTGCATGCGTCCGGAAATAAGAAAAGCTTACTTCCCCCCTTTTTTTAAATTCACAGGTTCTAGAAGGTTTACATGATTTCTTAAAAAACTTGAGTTTTTAGAAAATGTGATTTATTTCATAAATGGAATAAAAAAAGTATGCACATTCTATGTCATAACGACTTTCTATAGTTTGCGCATGCACAAACTATGCATATTCTACGTCATAACGACTTTCTATAGTTTGCGCATGCGTCCGGAAATAAGAAAAGCTTAATTCCCCCCTTTTTTTAAATTCACAGCTTCTAGAAGGTTTAGATGAATTCTTAAAAAACACGAGTTTTTAGAAAATGTGATTTATTTCATAAATGGAATCAACAAACTATGCACATTCTACGTAATAACGACTTTCTATAGTTTGCGCATGTGTCCGGAAATAAGAAAAGCTTCCTTCGGCCAGTTTTTTAAAACCACAGCTTCTAGAAGGTTTAGATGATTTCTTAAAAAACACGAGTTTTTAGAAAATATGATTTATTTCATAAATGGAATCAACAAAGTATGCACATTCTATGTAATAACGACTATCGAAAGTTTGCACATGCGTCCGAAAATATGTAAAGCTTACTTCCGCCAGTTTTTTAAAATCACAGCTTCTAGAAGGTTTACATGATTTCTTAAAAAACACAATTTTTTAGAAAATGTGATTTATTTCATAAATGTAATCGACAAAGTATGCACATTCTATGTAATAAGGACTTTCTATAGTTTGCGCATGCGTCCGGAAATAAGAAAAGCTTACTTCCGCCAGTTTTTTAAAACCACAGCTTCTAGAAGGTTTACATGATTTCTTAAAAAACACAAGTTTTTAGAAAATGTGATTTATTGCATAAATGGAATCAACAACGTATGCACATTCTATATAATAACAACTTTCTAAAGTTTGTGCATGCGTCCGGAAATAAGAAAAGCTTACTTCTCTCAGTTCTTTAAAATCACAGCTTCTAGAAGGTTTCCATGATTTCTTAAAAAACACGAGTTTTTAGATAATGTGATTTATTTCATAAATTAAATTAACAAAGTATGCACATTGTACGTAGTAACGACTTTCTATAGTTTGCGCATGCGTCTGGAAATATGAAAAGCTTACTTCCGCCAGTTTTTTAAACTCACAGCTTCTAGAAGGTTTACATGATTTCTTAAAAAACACAATTTTTTAGAAAATGTGATTTATTTCATAAATGGAATCAACAAAGTATGCACATTCTATGTGATAATGACTTTCTATACTTTGCGCATGTGCAAACTATGCAAATTCTACGTAATAACGACTTTCTATAGTTTCCGCATGCGTCCGGAAATAAGAAAAGCTTACTTCCCCCCTTTTTTTAAATTCACAGCTTCTACAAGGTTTAGATGAATTCTTAAAAAACACGAGTTTTTATAAAATGTGATTTATTTCATAAATAGAATCAACAAAGTTTGTACATTCTACGTCATAACGACTTTCTATAGTTTGCGCAAGCGTCCGGAAATATGAAAAGCTTAATTCTGCCAGTTTTTTAAAATCACAGCTTCTAGAAGGTTTACATGATTTCTTAAAAAACACGAGTTTTTAGAAAATGTGATTTATTTCATAAATGGGATCAACAAAGTATGCACATTCTATGTCATAACTACTTTCTATAGTTTGCGCATGCGCAAACTATGCACATTCTACGTGTTAACGACTTTCTATTGTTTGCGCATGCGTCCAGAAATAAGAGAAGCTTACTTCCGCCAGTTTTTTAAAACCACAGCTTCTAGAAGGTTTACATGGTTTCTTAAAAAAAACGAGTTTTTAGAAAATGTGATTTATTTCATAAATGGAATCAACAAAGTATGCACATTCTATGTAATAACGACTTTCGAAAGTTTGCGCATGCGTCCGAAAATATGAAAAGCTTACTTCCGCCAGTTTTTTAAAATCACAGCTTCTAGAAGGTTTACATGATTTCTTAAAAAACAAGAGTTTTTAGAAAATTTGATTTATTTCATAAATGGAATCAACAAAGTATGCACATTCTACGTAATAAGGACTTTCTATAGTTTGCGCATGCGTCCGGAAATAAGAAAAGCTTACTTCCACCAGTTTTTTAAAACCACAGCTTCTAGAAGGTTTACATGATTTCTTAAAAGACGCGATTTTTTAGAAAATGTGATTTATTTCATAAATGGAATCAACAAAGTATGCACATTCTATATAATAACGACTTTCTAAAGTTTGCGCATGCGTCCGGAAATAAGAAAAGCTTACTTCCGCCAGTTTTTTAAAATCACAACATCTAGAAGGCTTACATGATTTCTTAAAAAACACGAGTTCTTAGAAAATGTGATTTATTTCATAAATGGAATCAACAAAGTATGCACATTCTACCTAGTAACGACTTTCTATATTTTGCGCATGCATCCGGAAATATGAAAAGCTTACTTCCGCCAGTTTTTTAAACTCACAGCTTCTAGAAGGTTTACATGATTTCTTAAAAAACACGAGTTTTTAGAAAATGTGATTTATTTCATAAATGGGATCAACTAGGTATGCACATTCTATGTCATAACGAATTTCTGTAGATTGTGCATGCGGAACCTATGCACATTCTACGTGATAACAACTTTCTATAGTTTGCGCATGCGTCCGAAATAAGAAAAGCTTACTTCCCCGCTTTTTTAAAATTCACAGCTTCTAGATGGTTTAGATGAATTCTTAAAAAACACGTGTTTTTAGAAAATGTGATTTATTTCATAAATCGAATCAACAAGGTATGCACATTCTACGTAGTAACGACTTTCTATCGTTTGCGCATACGTCCGGAAATAAGAAAAGCTTAGTTCCGCCAGTTTTTTAAAATCACAGCTTCTAGAAGGTTTACTTGATTTCTTAAAAAACACGAGTTTTTAGAAAATGTGATTTATTTCATAAATGGAATCAACAAAGTATGCACATTCTACGTAGTAACAACTTTCTATAGTTTGCGCATGCGTCCGGAAATATGAAGAGCTTACTTCTGCCAGTTTTTTAAAATCACAGCTTCTAGAAGGTTTACATGATTTCTTAAAAAACACGAGATTTTAGAAAATGTGATTTATTTCATAAATGGGATCAACAAAGTATGCACATTCTATGTCATAACTACTTTCTATAGTTTGCGCATGCGCAAATTATGCATATTCTACGTTATAACGACTTTCTATAGTTTGCGCATGCATTCGGAAATAAGAAAAGCTTAATTCCCCCCGTTTTTTAAAATCACAGCTTCTAGAAGGTTTACGTAATTTCTTAAAAAACACGAGTTTTTAGAAAATGTGATTTATTTCATAAATAGAATCAACAAAGTATGCACATTCTATGTCATAACGACATTCTATAGTTTGCGCATGCGCAAACTATGCACTTTCTATGTAATAACGACTTTTTATAGTTTGCGCATGTGTCCGGAAATAAGAAAAGCTTACTTCCCCCCTTTCTTTAAATTCACAGCTTCTAGAAGGTTTAGATGAATTCTTAAAAAACACGAGTTTTTAGAAAATGTGATTTATTTCATAAATAGAATCAACAAAGTTTGCACATTCTACGTCGTAACGACTTTCTATAGTTTGCGCATGCATCCGGAAATAAGAAAAGCTTAATTCCCCCCGTTTTTTAAAATCACAACTTCTAGAAGGTTTACATGATTTCTTAAAAAACACGAGTTTTTTGAAAATGTGATTTATTTCATAAATGGAATTAACAAAGTATGCACATTCTATGTCATAACGACTTTCTATAGTTTGCGCATGCGCAAACTATGCACATTCTACGTGAGAACGACTTTCTCTAGTTTGCGCATGCGTCCGGAAATAAGAAAAGCTTACTTCCCCCTTTTTTTAAATTCAAAGCTTCTAGAAGGTTTAGATGAATTCTTAAAAAACACAAGTTTTTAGAAAATGTGATTTATTTCATAAATGGGATCAACAAACTATGCACACTCTACGTAATAACGACTTTCTATAGTTTGCGCATGCGTCCGGAAATAAGAAAAGCTTCCTTCCGCCAGTTTTTTAAAACCACAGCTTCTAGAAGGTTTCCATGATTTCTTAAAAAACACGAGTTTTTAGAAAATGTGATTTATTTCATAAATGGAATCAACAAAGTATGCAAATTCTACGTAGTAATGACTTTCTATAGTTTGCGCATGCATCCGGAAATATGAAAAGCTTACTTCCGCCAGTTTTTTAAAATCACAGCTTCTAGAAGGTTTACATGATTTCTTAAAAAACACGAGTTTTTAGAAAATGTGATTTATTTCATAAATGGAATAAACAAAGTATGCACATTCTACATCATAACGAATTTCTATAGTTTGAGCATGCGTCCGGAAATAAGAAAAGCTTAATTCCCCCTGTTTTTTAAAATCGCAGCTTCAAGAAGGTTTACATGATTTCTTAAAAAACACGAGTTTTTAGGAAATGTGATTTATTTCATAAATGGAATCAACAAAGTATGCACATTCTATGTCAAAACGACTTTCTATAGTTTGCGCATGCGCAAACTATGCACATTCTACGTAATAACGACTTTCTATAGTTTCCGCATGCATCCGAAAATAAGAAATGCTTACTTCCCCCCTTTTTTTAAATTCACAGCTTCTACAAGGTTTAGATGAATTCTTAAAAAACACGAGTTTTTAGAAAATGTGATTTATTTCATAAATAGAATCAACAAAGTTTGCACATTCTACGTCATAACGACTTTCTATGGTTTGCGCATGCGTCCGGAAATATGAAAAGCTTACTTCCGCCAGTTTTTTAAAATCACAGCTTCTAGAAGGTTTACATGATTTCTTAAAAAACACGAGTTTTTAGAAAATGTGATTTATTTCATAAATGGGATCAACAAAGTATGCACATTCTATGTCATAATGACTTTCTATATTTTGCGCATGCGCAAACTATTCACATTCTACGTAATAACGAAATTCTATAGTTTGTGCATGCATCCGGAAATAAGAAAAGCTTACTTCCCCCCTTTTTTTAAATTCACAGTTTCTAGAAGGTTTAGATGAATTATTAAAAAACAAGAGTTTTTAGAAAATGTTATTTATTTCGTCCATGGAATCAAGAAAGTATGCACATTCTACGTAGTAACGACTTTCTATAGTTTGCGCATACGTCCGGAAATAAGAAAAGCATACTTCCGCCAGTTTTTTAAAACCACAGCTTCTAGAAGGTTTACATGATTTCTTAAAAAACAAGAGTTTTTAGAAAATGTGATTTATTTCATAAATGGGATAAACAAAGTATGCACATTCTATGTCATAACTACTTTCTATAGTTTGCGCATGCGCAAACTATGCACATTCTACGTGATAACGACTTTCTCTAGCTGGCGCATGCGTCTGGAAATAAGAAAAGCTTACTTCCCCCCTTTTTTTAAATTCACAGCTTCTAGAAGGTTTAGATGAATTCTTAAAAAACACGAGTTTTTAGAAAATGTGTTTATTTCATAAATGGAATCATCAAAGTATGCACATTCTATATAATAACGACTTTCTAAAGTTTGCGCATGCGTCCGGAAATAAGAAAAGCTTACTTCCGCCAGTTTTTCAAAATCACAGCTTCTAGACGGTTTACATGATTTCTTAAAAAACATGAGTTTTTAGAAAATGTGATTTATTTCATAAATGCAATCAAAAAAGTATGCACATTCTACGTAGTACCGACTTTCTATAGTTTTCGCACGCGTCCGGAAATAAGAAAAGCTTACTTCCGCTAGTTTTTCAAAATCACAGCTTCTAGAAGGTTTACATGATTTCTTCAAAAACACGAGTTTTTAGAAAATGTGATTTATTTCATAAATGGAATCAACAAAGTATGCACATTCTATGTAATAACGACCTTCTAAAGTTTGCGCATGCATCCGGAAATAAGAAAAGCTTACTTCCGCAAGTTTTTTAAAATCACAGCTTCTAGAAGGTTTACATGATTTCATAAAAAATACGAGTTTTTAGAAAATGTGATTTATTTCATAAATGGAATCAACAAAGGATGCACATTCTATGTCATAACGACTTTCTATATTTTGCGCATGCGCAAACTATGCACATTCTACGTAATAACGACTTTCTATAGTTTGCGCATGCGTCCGGAAATAGAAAAGCTTACTTCCCCCCTTTTTTTAAATTCACAGCTTCTAGAAGGTTTAGATGAATTCTTAAAAAACATGAGTTTTTAGAAAATCTGATTTATTTCATCAATGGAATCACCAAAGTATGCACATTCTACAAAATAACGACTTTCTATAGTTTGCGCATGCGTCCGAAAATAAGAAAAGCTTACTTCCGCCAGTTTTTTAAAATCACAGCTTCTAGAAGGTTTACATGATTTCTTAAAAAACAAGAGTTTTTAGAAAATGTGATTTATTTCATAAATGGAATCAACAAAGTATGCACATTCTATGTCATAAGGACTTTCTAAAGTTTGCGCATGCGCATACTATGCACATTCTACGTGATAACAACTTTCTATAGTTTGCGCATGCGTCCGGAAATAAGAAAAGCTTACTTCCCCCCTTTTTTTAAATTCACGGCTTCTAGAAGGTTTAGATGAATTCTTAAAAAACATGAGTTTTTAGAAAATGTGATTTATTTCGTAAATGGAATCAACAATCTATGCACATTCTACGTAATAATGACTTTCTATAGTTTGCGCATGCGTCCGGAAATAAGAAAAGCTTACTTCCCCCCTTTTTTAAATTCACAGCTTCTAGAAGGTTTATATGAATTCTTAAAAAACACGAGTTTTTAGAAAATGTGATTTATTTCATAAATGGAATCAACAAACTATGCACATTCTACGTAATAACGACTTTCTATAGTTTGCGCATGCGTCCGGAAATAAGAAAAGCTTCCTTCCGCGAGTTTTTAAAAACCACGGCTTCTAGAAGGTTTACATAATTTCTTAAAAAACACGAGTTTTTAGAAAATATGATTTATTTCATAAATGGAATCAACAAAGTATGCACATTCTATGTAATAACGACTTTCTAAAGTTTGCGCATGCGTCCGGAAATATGAAAAGCTTACTTCCGCGAGTTTTTTAAAATCACAGCTTCGAGAAGGTTTACATGATTTCTTAAAAAACACGTTTTTTTAGAAAATGTGATTTATTTCCTAAATGGAAGCAAAAAAGTATGCACATTCTACGTAGTAACGACTTTCTATAGTTTGCGCATGCGTCTGGAAATAAGAAAAGCTTACTTCCGCCAGTTTTTTAAAATCACAGCTTCTAGAAGGTTTACATGATTTCTTAAAAAACACGAGCTTTTAGAAAATGTGATTTATTTCATAAATGGGATCAACAAAGTATGCACATTCTATGTCATAACTACTTTCTATAGTTTGCGCATGCGCAAACTATGCACATTCTACGTGATAACGACATTCTATGTGCATACATTCTACGTGGAAATAAGAAAAGCTTAATTCCCCCCGTTTTTTAAAATCACAACTTCTAGAAGGTTTACATGATTTCTTAAAAAACATGAGTTTTTAGAAAATGTGATTTATTTCATAAATGGAATCAGCAAACTATGCACATTCTATGTAATAACAACTTTCTAAAGTTTGCATATGTGTCCGGAAATAATAAAAGCTTACTTCCGCCAGTTTTTTAAAATCACAGCTTCTAGAAGGTTTACATCATTTCTTAAAAAGCACAAGTTTTTAGAAAATGTGATTTATTTCATAAATGGAATCAAAAAGTATGCACATTCTATGTCATAACGACTTTCTATAGTTTGTGCATGCGCAAACTATGCGCATTCTACGTAAAAACGAATTTCTATAGTTTGCGCATGCATCCGGAAATAATAAAAGCTTATTTCCCCCCTTTTTTTAAATTCACAGCTTCTAGAAGGTCTAGATGAATTCTTAAAAAACACAAGTTTTTAGAAAATGTGATTTATTTCATGAATGGAATCAACAAAGTTTGCACATTCTATGTCATAACGACTTTCTATAGTTTGCGAATGCGTCCCGATATAAGAAAAGCTTAATTCCCCCCGTTTTTTAAAATCACAACTTCTAGAAGGTTTACATGATTTCTTAAAAAACACGAGTTTTTAGAAAATGTGATTTATTTCATAAATGGAATCAACAAAGTATGCACATTCTATGTCATAACGACTTTTTATAGTTTGCGCATGCGCAAACTATGCACATTCTACGTGATAACGACCTTCTATAGTTTGCGCATGCGTCCGGAAATAAGAAAAGCTTACTTCCCCCCTTTTTTAAATTCACAGCTTCTAGAAGGTTTAGATGAATTCTTAAAAAACATGAGTTTTTAGAAAATGTGATTTATTTCATAAATGGAATCAACAAACTATGCACATTCTACTTAGTAATGACTTTCTATAGTTTGTGCATGCGTCCGGAAATAAGAAAAGCTTACTTCCGCCAGTTTTTTAAAACCATAGCTTCTAGAAGGTTTACATGATTTCTTAAAAAACACGAGTTTTTAGAAAATGTGATTTATTTCATAAATGGAATCAACAAAGTATGCACATTCTATGTCATAACGACATTCGAAAGTTTGTGCATGCGTCCGAAAATATGAAAAGCTTACTTCCGCTAGTTTTTTAAAATCACAGCTTCTATAAGGTTTACATGATTTCTTAAAAAACACGAGTTTTTAGAAAATGTGATCTATTTCATAAATGGAATCAACAAAGTATGCACATTCTACGTAGTAACGAATTTCTATAGTTTGCGCATGCGTCCGGAAATAAGAAAAGCTTACTTCCGCCAGTTTTTTAAAATCACAGCTTCTAGAAGGTTTACATGATTTCTTAAAAAACACGAGTTTTTAGAAAATGTGATTTATTTCATAAATGGAATCAACAAAGTATGCACATTCTATGTCAGAACGACTTTCTAAAGTTTGCGCATGCGCATACTATGCACATTCTACGTGATAACGACTTTCTATAGTTTGCGCATGCGTCCGGAAATAAGAAAAGCTTACTTCCCCACTTTTTTTAAATTAACAGCTTCTAGAAGGTTTAGATGAATTCTTAAAAAACACGAGTTTTTAGAAAATGTGATTTATTTCATAAATGGAATCAACAAACTATGTACATTCTACGTAATAACGACTTTCTATAGTTTGTGCATGCGTCCGGAAATAAGAAAAGCTTACTTCCCCCCTTTTTTTAAATTCACAACTTCTAGAAGGTTTACATGATTTCTTAAAAAACTTGAGTTTTAGAAAATGTGATTTATTTCATAAATGGAATCAAAAAAGTATGCACATTCTATGTCATAACGACTTTCTATAGTTTGCGCATGCACAAACTATGCACATTCTACGTCATAACGACTTTCTATAGTTTGCGCATGCATCCGGAAATAAGAAAAGCTTACTTCCCCCGTTTTTTAAAATTCAGAGCTTCTAGAAGGTTTACATGATTTCTTAAAAAACTTGAGTTTTTAGAAAATGTGATTTATTTCATAAATGGAATCAAAAAAGTATGCACATTCTATGTCATAACAACTTTCTATAGTTTGTGCATGCGCAAACTATGCACATTCTACGTCATAACGACTTTCTATAGTTTGCGCATGCGTCCGGAAATAAGAAAAGCCTACTTTCCCCTTTTTTTAAATTCACAGCTTCTAGAAGGTTTAGATGAATTCTTAAAAAACACGAGTTTTTAGAAAATGTGATTTATTTCATAAATGGAATCAACAAAGTTTGAACACTCTACGTCATCACGACTTTCTATAGTTTGCGCATGCGTCCGAAAATAAGAAAAGCTTCCTTCGGCCAGTTTTTTAAAACCACAGCTTCTAGAAGGTTTACATGATTTCTTAAAAAACGCGAGTTTTTAGAAATGTGATTTATTTCATAAATGGAATCAACAAAGTATGCACATTCTACGTCATTAAAAATTTCTATAGTTTGCGCATCTCTCCGGAAATAAGAAAAGCTTAATTCCCCCCGTTTTTTAAAATCACAGCTTCTAGAAGGTTTACATGATGTCTTAAAAAACACGAGTTTTTAGGTAATGTGATTTATTTCATAAATGGAATCAACAAAGTATGCACATTCTATGTCATAACGACATTCTATAGTTTGCGCATGCACAAACTATGCACATTTTACGTAATAACAACTTTCTATAGTTTGCACATGCGTCCGGAAATAAGAAAAGCTTAATTCCCCCCGTTTTTTAAAATCACAACTTCTAGAAGGTTTATATGATTTCTTAAAAAACACGAGTTTTTAGAAAATGTGATTTATTTCATAAATGGAATCAACAAACTATGCACATTCTACGTAATAACGACTTTCTATAGTTTGCGCATGCGTCCGGAAATAAGAAAAGCTTCCTTCCGCCAGTTTTTTAAAACCACAGCTTCTAGAAGGTTTACATGATTTCTTAAAAAACACGAGTTTTTAGAAAATGTGATTTATTTCATAAATGGAATTAACAAAGTATGCACAGTCAATGTAATAATGAATTTCGAAAGTTTGCGCATGCGTCTGGAAATATTAAAAGCTTACTTCCGCCAGTTTTTTAAAATCACAGCTTCTAGAAGGTTTACATGATTTCTTAAAAAACACGAGTTTTTAGAAAATTTTATTTATTTCATAAATTGAATCAACAAAGTATGCACATTCTACGTAGTAACGACTTTCTATAGTTTGCGCATGCGTCCGGATATAAGAAAAGCTTACTTCTGCCAGCTTTTTAAAATCACAGCTTCTAGAAGGTTTAAATGATTTCTTAAAAAACACGAGTTTTTGGAAAATGTGATTTATTTCATAAATGGAATCAACAAAGTATGCACATTCTATGTAATAACGACTTTCCAAAGTTTGCGCATGCGTCCGGATATATGAAAAGCTTACTTCCACCAGTTTTTTAAAATGACAACTTCTAGAAGGTTTACATGATTTTTTTAAAAACACGAGTTTTTAGAAAATGTGATTTATTTCATAAATGGAATAAACAAAGTATGCACATTCTATGTCATAACGACTTTCTATAGTTTGCGCATGCGCAAACTATGCACATTCTACGTAATAATGACTTTCTACAGTTTGCGCATGCGTCCGGAAATAAGAAAAGCTTACTTCCGCCAGTTTTTTAAAACCACAGCTTCTAGAATGTTTACATGATTTCTTAAAAAACGCGAGTTTTTAAAAAATGTGATTTATTTCATAAATGGAGTCAACAAAGTATACATATTCTATGTAATAACGATTTTATAAGCTTTGCGCATGCGTCCGGAAATAAGAAAAGCTTACTTCCGCCAGTTTTTTAAAATCACAGCTTCTAGAAGGTTTACATGATTTTTTAAAAAACACGAGTTTTTAGGAAATGTGATTTATTTCATAAATGGAATCAACAAAGTATGCACATTCTATGTCATAACGACTTTCTATAGTTTGCGCATGCACAAACTATGCACATTCTACGTAATAACAACTTTCTATAGTTTGCACATGCGTCCGGAAATAAGAAAAGCTTAAGTCCCCCCGTTTTTTAAAATCACAACTTCTAGAAGGTTTATATGATTTCTTAAAAAACACGAGTTTTTAGAAAATGTGATTTATTTCATAAATGAAATCAACAAATTATGCACATTCTATGTCATAACGACTTTCTATAGTTTGCGCATGCGCAAACTATGCACATTCTACGTGATAACGACTTTCTATAGTTTGCGCATGCGTCTGGAAATAAGAAAAACTTACTTCCCCCCTTTTTTTAAATTCACAGCTTCCAGAAGGTTTAGATGAATTCTTAAAAAGCACGAGTTTTTAGAAAATGTGATTTATTTCATAAATGGAATCAACAAACTATGCACATTCTACGTAATAACGACTTTCTATAGTTTGCGCATGCGTCCGGAAATAAGAAAAGCTTCCTTCCGCCAGTTTTTTAAAACCACAGCTTCTAGAAGGTTTGCATGATTTCTTAAAAAACACGAGTTTCTAGAAAATGTGATTTATTTCATAAATGGAATCAACAAAGTATGCACAGTCAATGTAATAATGAATTTCGAAAGTTTGCGCATGCGTCCGGAAATATGAAAAGCTTACTTCCGCCAGTTTTTTAAAATCACAGCTTCTAGAAGGTTTACATGATTTCTTAAAAAACACGAGTTTTTCGAAAATTTTATTTATTTCATAAATTGAATCAAAAAAGTATGCACATTCTACGTAGTAACGACTTTCTATAGTTTGCGCATGCGTCCGGATATAAGAAAAGCTTACTTCCGCCAGTTTTTTAAAATCACAGCTTCTAAAAGGTTTACATGATTTCTTAAAAAACACGAGTTTTTGGAAATGTGATTTATTTCATAAATGGAATCAACAAAGTATGCACATTCTATGTAATAACGACTTTCTAAAGTTTGCGCATGCGTCCGGAAATATGAAAAGCTTACTTCCACCAGTCTTTTAAAATGACAACTTCTAGAAGGTTTACATGATTTTTAAAAAACACGAGTTTTTAGAGAATGTGATTTATTTCATAAATGGAATCAACAAAGTATGCACATTCTATGTCATAACGACTTTCTATAGTTTGCGCATGCGCAAACTATGCACATTCTACGTAATAACGACTTTCCACAGTTTGCGCATGCGTCCGAAAAATAATAAAAGCTTACTTCCGCCAGTTTTTTAAAACCACAGCTTCTAGAAGGTTTACATGATTTCTTAAAAAACGCGAGTTTTTAGAAAATGTGATTTATTTCATAAATGGAGTCAACAAAGTATGCATATTCTATGTAATAACGATTTTATAAGGTTTGCGCATGCGTCCAAAAATAAGAAAAGCTTACTTCCGCTAGTTTTTTAAAATCACAACTTCTAGAAGGTTTACATGATTTCTTAAAAAACATGAGTTTTTAGAAAATGTGATTTATTTCATAAATGGAATCAACAAAGTATGCACATTCTACGTCATAAAAAATTTCTATAGTTTGCGCATCTCTCCGGAAATAAGAAAAGCTTAATTCCCCCCGTTTTTTAAAATCACAGCTTCTAGAAGGTTTACATGATGTCTTAAAAAACACGAGTTTTTAGGTAATGTGATTTATTTCATAAATGGAATCAACAAAGTATGCACATTCTATGTCATAACGACTTTCTATAGTTTGCGCATACACAAACTATGCACATTCTACGTAATAACAACTTTCTATAGTTTGCACATGCGTCCGGAAATAAGAAAAGCTTAATTCCCCCCGTTTTTTAAAATCACAACTTCTAGAAGGTTTATATGATTTCTTAAAAAACAGGAGTTTTTAGAAAATGTGATTTATTTCATAAATGCAATCAACAAAGTATGCACATTCTATGTCATAACGACTTTCTAAAGTTTGCGCATGCGCATACTATGCACATTCTACGTGATAACGACTTTCTATTGTTTGCGCATGCGTCCGGAAATAAGAAAAGCTTACTTCCCCACTTTTTTTAAATTAACAGCTTCTAGAAGGTTTAGATGAATTCTTAAAAAACACGAGTTTTTAGAAAATGTGATTTATTTCATAAATGGAATCAACAAACTATGCACATTCTACGTAATAACGACTTTCTATAGTTTGTGCATGCGTCCAGAAATAAGAAAAGCTTACTTCCCCCCTTTTTTTAAATTCACAGCTTCTAGAAGCTTTACATGATTTCTTAAAAAACTTGAGTTTTTAGAAAATGTGATTTATTTCATAAATGGAATCAAAAAAGTATGCACATTCTATGTCATAACGACATTCTATAGTTTGCGCATGCACAAACTATGCACATTTTACGTCATAACGACTTTCTATAGTTTGCGTATGCGTCCGGAAATAAGAAAAGCTTACTTCCCCCGTTTTTTTAAATTCAGAGCTTCTAGAAGGTTTACATGATTTCTTAAAAAACTTGAGTTTTTAGAAAATGTGATTTATTTCATAAATGGAATCAAAAAAGTATGCACATTCTATGTCATAACAACTTTCTATAGTTTGCGCATCTGCAAACTATGCACATTCTACGTCATAACGACTTTCTATAGTTTGCGCATGCGGTCGGAAATAAGAAAAGCTTACTTCCCCCCTTTTTTTAAATTCAGAGCTTCTAGAAGGTTTAGATGAATTCTTAAAAAACATGAGTTTTTAGAAAATGTGATTTATTTCATAAATGGAATCAACAAAGTTTGAACATTCTACGTCATAACGACTTTCTATAGTTTGCGCATGCGTCCGAAAATAAGAAAAGCTTCCTTCGGCCAGTTTTTTAAAACCACAGCTTCTAGAAGGTTCACATGATTTCTTAAAAAACGCGAGTTTTTAGAAAATGTGATTTATTTCATAAATGGAATCAACAAAGTATGCACATTCTATGTAATAACGACTTTCGGAAGTTTCCGCATTCGTCCGGAAATATGAAAAGCTTACTTCCACCAGTTTTTTAAAATCACAGCTTCTAGATGGTTTACATGATTTCTTAAAAGACACGAGTTTTTAGAAAATGTGATTTATTTCATAATTGGAATCAACAAATTATGCACATTCTACGTCATAAAAAATTTCTATAGTTTGCGCATCTCTCCGGAAATAAGAAAAGCTTAATTCCCCCCGTTTTTTAAAATCACAGCTTCTAGAAGGTTTACATGATGTCTTAAAAAACACGAGTTTTTAGGTAAGGTGATTTATTTCATAAATGGAATCAACAAAGAATGCACATTCTATGTCATAACGACTTTCTATAGTTTGCGCATGCACAAACTATGCACATTCTACGTAATAACGACTTTCTATAGTTTGCGCATGCGTCCGGAAATAAGAAAAGCTTCCTTCCCCCAGTTTTTTAAAACCACAGCTTCTAGAAGGTTTACATGATTTCTTAAAAAACACGAGTTTTTAGAAAATGTTATTTATTTCATCAATGGAATCAACAAAGTATGCACATTCAATGTAATAATGACTTTCGAAAGTTTGCGCATGCGTCCGGAAATATGAAAAGCTTACTTCCACCAGTTTTTTAAAATCACAGCTTCTAGAAGGTTTACATGATTTCTTAAAAAACACGAGTTTTTAGAAAATTTGATTTATTTCATAAATTGAATCAACAAAGTATGCACATTCTACGTAGTAACGACTTTCTATAGTTTGCGCATGCGTCCGGATATAAGAAAAGCTTACTTCTGCCAGTTTTTTAAAATCACAGCTTCTAGAAGGTTTACATGATTTCTTAAAAAACACAAGTTTTTAGAAAATGTGATTTATTTCATAAATGGAATCAACAAAGTATGCACATTCTATGTCATAACGACTTTCTATAGTTTGCGCATGCACAAACTATGCACATTCTACGTAATAACAACATTCTATAGTTTGCACATGCGTCCGGAAATAAGAAAAGCTTAATTGCCCCCGTTTTTTAAAATCACAACTTCTAGAAGGTTTATATGATTTCTTAAAAAACACGAGTTTTTAGAAAATGTGATTTATTTCATAAATGAAATCAACAAAGTATGCACATTCTATGTCATTACGACTTTCTATAGTTTGTGCATGCGCAAACTATGCACATTCTACGTAATCACGACTTTCTATAGCTTCCGCATGCGTTCGGAAATAAGAAAAGCTTACTTCCCCCCTTTTTTTAAATTCAAAGCTTCTACAAGATTTAGATGAATTCTTAAAAAACACAAGTTTTTAGAAAATGTGATTTATTTCATAAATAGAATCAACAAAGTTTGCACATTCTATGTCATAACAACTTTCTATAGTTTGCACATGCGTCCGGAAATATGAAAAGCTTACTTCCGCCAGTTTTTTAAAATCACAGCTTCTAGAAGATTTACATGATTTCTTAAAAAACACGAGTTTTTAGAAAATGTGATTTATTTAATAAATGGGATCAACAAAGTATGCACATTCTATATCATAACTACTTTCTATAGTTTGCGCATGCGCAAAGCATGCACATTCTACGTGATAATGACTTTCTATAGTTTGCGCATGCGTCCGGAAATAAGAAAAGCTTACTTCCCCCTTTTTTTAAATTCACAGCTTCTAGAAGGTTTAGATGAATTCTTAAAAAACACGAGTTTTTAGAAAATGTGATTTATTTCATAAATGGAATCAACAAGGTATGCACATTCTACGTAGTAACGACTTTCTATAGTTTGTGCATGCGTCCGGAAATAAGAAAAGCTTACTTCCACCAGTTTTTTAAAACCACAGCTTCTAGAAGGTTTACATGGTTTCTTAAAAAACACGAGTTTTTAGAAAATGTGATTTATTTCATAAATGGAATCAACAAAGTATGCACATTCTATGTAATAACGACTTTCGAAAGTTTGCTCATGCGTCCGAAAATATGAAAAGCTTACTTCCGCCAGTTTTTTAAAATCACAGCTTCTAGAAGGTTTACATGATTTCTTAAAAAACATGATTTTTTAGAAAATGTGATTTTTTTCATAAATGGAATCAACAAGGTATGCACATTCTACGTCGTAACGACTTTCTATAGTTTGCGCATGCGTCCGGAAATAAGAAAAGCTTAATTCCCCTCGTTTTTTAAAATCACAGCTTCTAGAAGGTTTACATGATTTCTTAAAGAACACGAGTTTTTTGAAAATGTGATTTATTTCATAAATGGAATCAACAAAGTATGCACATTCTATGTCATAACTACTTTCTATAGTTTGCGCATGCGCAAACTATGCACATTCTACGTGATAACGACTTTCTATAGTTTGCGCATGCGTCCGGAAATAAGAAAAGCTTAATTCCTCCCGTTTTTTTAAATCACAGCTTCTAGAAGGTTTACATAATTTCTCAAAAAACACGAGTTTTTAGAAAATGTGATTTAGTTCATAAATGGAATCAACAAAGTATGCACATTCTATGTCATAACGACTTTCTATAGTTTGCGCATGCGCAAACTATGCACATTCTACGTAATAACGACTTTTTATAGTTTGCGCATGCGTCCGGAAATAAGAAAAGCTTACTTCCCCCCTTTTTTTAAACTCACAATTTCTAGAAGGTTTACATGATTTGTTAAAAAACACGAGTTTTTTGAAATGTGATTTATTTCATAAATGGAATAAACAAAGTATGGACATTCTACGTCATAACGACTTTCTATAGTTGGCGCATGCGTCCGGAAATAAGAAAAGCTTACTTCCACCGTTTTTTAAAATCACAGCTTATGGAACGTTTACATGATTTCTTAAAAAACACGAGTTTTTAGAGAATGTGATTTATTTCATAAATGGAATCAACAAAGTATGCACATTCCATGTCATAACGGCTTTCTAAAGTTTGCGCATGCGCATACTATGCACATTCTACATGATAACGACTTTCTATAGTTTGCACATGCGTCCGGAAATAAGAAAAGCTTACTTCCCCCCTTTTTTTAAATTCACAGCTTCTAGAAGGTTTAGATGAATTCTTAAAAAACACGAGTTTTTAGAAAATGTGATTTATTTCATAAATGGAATCAACAAACTATGCACATTCTACGTAATAATGACTTTCTATAGTTTGCGCATGCATCCGGAAATTTGAGAAGCTTCCTTCCGCAAGATTTTTAAAACCACAGCTTCTAGAAGGTTTACATGATTTCATAAAAAACACGAGTTTTTAGAAAATGTGATTTATTTCATAAATGGAATCAACAAAGTATGCACATTCTATGTCATAACGACTTTCTATATTTTGTGCATCCGCAAACTATGCACATTCTACGTAATAACGACTTTCTATAGTTTGCGCATGCGTCCGGAAATAAAAAAAAGCTTACTTCCCCCCTTTTTTTAAATTTACAGCTTCTAGAAGGTTTAGATGAATTCTTAAAAAACACGAGTTTTTAGAAAATGTGATTTATTTTATAAATGGAATCAACAATCTATGCACATTCTACGTAATAACAACTTTCTATTGTTTGCGCATGCATCCGTAAATAAGAAAAGCTTACTTCCCCCCTTTTTTTAAATTCACACCTTCTAGACGGTTTAGATGAATTCTTAAAAAACACGAGTTTTTAGAAAATGTGATTTATTTCATAAATGGAATCAACAAAGTTTGCACATTCTACGTCATAACAACTTTCTATAGTTTGTGCATGCGTCCGGAAACAAGAAAAGCTTAATTCCCCCCATTTTTTAAAATCATAGCTTCTAGAAGGTTTATATGATTTCTTTAAAAACACGAGTTTTTAGAAAATGTGATTTATTTCATAAATGGAATCAACAAACTATGCACATTCTACGTAAAAATGACTTTCTATAGTTTCCGCATGCATCCGGAAATTTGAAAAGCTTCCTTCCGCAAGATTTTTAAAACCACAGCTTCTAGAAGGTTTACATGATTTCATAAAAAACACGAGTTTTTAGAAAATGTGATTTATTTCATAAATGGAATCAACAAAGTATGCACATTCTATGTCATAACGACTTTCTATATTTTGTGAATCCGCAAACTATGCACATTCTACGTAATAGCGACTTTCTATAGTTTGCGCATGCGTCCGGAAATAAAAAAAGCTTACTTCCCCCCTTTTTTTAAATTTACAGCTTCTAGAAGGTTTAGATGAATTCTTAAAAAACACGAGTTTTTAGAAAATGTGATTTATTTCATAAATGGAATCAACAATCTATGCACATTCTACGTAATAACAACTTTCTATTGTTTGCGCATGCATCCGGAAATAAGAAAAGCTTACTTCCCCCCTTTTTTTAAATTCACACCTTCTAGAAGGTTTAGATGAATTCTTAAAAAACACGAGTTTTTAGAAAATGTGATTTATTTCATAAATGCAATCAACAAAGTATGCACATTCTACGTCATAACAACTTTCTATAGTTTGTGCATGCGTCCGGAAACAAGAAAAACTTAATTCCCCCCGTTTTTTAAAACCACAGCTTCTAGAAGGTTTACATGATTTCATAAAAAACACGAGTTTTTAGAAAATGTGATTTATTTCATAAATGGAATCAACAAAGTATGCACATTCTACTTCATAATGACTTTCTAAAGTTTGCGCATGCGTATACCATGCACATTCTACGTGATAACGACTTTCTATAGTTTGCGCATGCGTCCGAAAATAAGAAAAGCTTACTTCCCCTCTTTTTCTAAATTCAAAGCTTCTAGAAGGTTTAGATGAATTCTTAAAAAACACGAGTTTTTAGAAAATGTGATTTATTTCATAAATGGAATCATAAACTATGCACATTCTATGTAATAACGACTTTCTATAGTTTGTGCATGCGTCCGGAAATAAGAAAACCTTACTTCCCCCCTTTTTTTAAATTCACAGCTTCTAGAAGGTTTACATGATTTCTTAAAAAACTTGAGTTTTTAGAAAATGTGATTTATTTCATAAATGGAATAAAAAAAGTATGCACATTCTATGTCATAACGACTTTCTATACTTTGCACATGCACAAACTATGCACATTCTACGTCATAACGACTTTCTATAGTTTGCGCATGCGTCCGAAAATAAGAAAAGCTTACTTCCCCCCTTTTTTTAAATTCACAGCTTCTAGAAGGTTTAGATGAATTCTTAAAAAACACGAGTTTTTAGAAAATGTGATTTATTTCATAAATGGAATCAACAAATTATGCACATTCTACGTAATAACGACTTTCTATAGTTTGCGCATGTGTCCGGAAATAAGAAAAGCTTCCTTCGGCCAGTTTTTTAAAACCACAGCTTCAAGAAGGTTTACATGATTTATTAAAAAACACGAGTTTTTAGAAAATATGATTTATTTCATAAATGGAATCAACAAAGTATGCACATTCTATGTAATAACGAATTTCGAAAGTTTACACATGTGTTCGAAAATATGAAAAGCTTACTTCCGCCAGTTTTTTAAAATCACAGCTTCTAGAAGGTTTACATGATTTCTTAAAAAACACGAGTTTTTAGAAAATGTGATTTATTTCGTAAATGTAATCAACAAAGTATGCACATTCTATGTAATAAGGACTTTCTATAGTTTGTGCATGCGTCCGGAAATAAGAAAAGCTTACTTCCGCCAGTTTTTTAAAACCACAGCTTCTAGAAGGTTTACATGATTTCTTAAAAAACACGAGTTTTTAGAAAATGTGATTTATTTCATAAATGGAATCAACAACGTATGCACATTCTATATAATAACGACTTTCTAAAGTTTGCGCATGCGTCCGGAAATAAGAAAAGCTTGCTTCCGTCAGTTTTTTAAAATCACAGCTTCTAGAAAGTTTCCATGATTTCTTAAAAAACACGAGTTTTTAGAAAATGTGATTTATTTCATAAATTAAATCAACAAAGTATGCAAATTCTACGTAGTAACGACTTTCTATAGTTTGCGCATGCGTCCGGAAATATGAAAAGCTTACTTCCGCCAGTTTTTTAAAACCACAGCTTCTCGAAGGTTTACATGGTTTCTTAAAAAACATGACTTTTTAGAAAATGTGATTTATTTCATAAATGGAATCAACAAAGTATGCACATTCTATGTAATAACGACTTTCGAAAGTTTGCGCATGCGTTCAAAAATATGAAAAGCTTACTTCCGCCAGTTTTTTAAAATCACAGCTTCTAGAAGGTTTACATGATTTCTTAAAAAACAAGAATTTTTAGAAAATTTGATTTATTTCATAAATGGAATCATCAAAGTATGCACATTCTACGTAATAAGGACTTTCTATAGTTTGTGCATGCGTCCGGAAATAAGAAAAGCTTACTTCCACCAGTTTTTTAAAACCACAGCTTCTAGAAGGTTTAAATGATTTCTTAAAAGATGCGATTTTTTAGAAAATGTGATTTATTTCATAAACGGAATCAACAAAGTATGCACATTATATATAATAACGACTTTCTAAAGTTTGCGCATGCATCCGGAAATAAGAAAAGCTTACTTCCGCCAGTTTTTTAAAATCACAGCATCTAGAAGGCTTACATGATTTCTTAAAAAACACGAATTTTTAGAAAATGTGATTTATTTCATAAATGGAATCAACAAAGTATGCACATTCTATGTAATAACGAGTTTCTAAAGTTTGCGCATGCGTCCGGAAATAAGAAAAGCTTACTTCCGCTAGTTTTTAAAATCACAACTTCTAGAAGGTTTACATGATTTCATAAAAAACACGAGTTTTTAGAAAATGTGATTTATTTAATAAATGGAATCACCAAAGTATGCACATTCTATGCCATAACGACTTTCTATATTTTGCGCATGCGCAAACTATGCACATTCTACGTGATAACGACTTTCTATAGTTTGCGCATGCATCCGGAAATAAGAAAAGCTTACTTCCCCCCTTTTTTTAAATTCACAGCTTCTAGAAGGTTTACATGATTTCTTAAAAAGCACAAGTTTTTAGAAAATGTGATTTATTTCATAAATGGAATCAAAAAGTATGCACATTCTATATCATAACGACTTTCTATAGTTTGCGCATGCGCAAACTATCCGCATTCTACGTAATAACGAATTTCTATAGTTTGCGCATGCATCCGGAAATAAGAAAAGCTTATTTCCCCCCTTTTTTTAAATTCACAGCTTCTAGAAGGTTTAGATGAATTCTTAAAAAACACAAGTTTTTAGAAAATGTGATTTATTTCATAAATGGAATCAACAAAGTTTGCACATTCTATGTCATAACGACTTTCTATAGTTTGCGAATGCGTCCCGATATAAGAAAAGCTTAATTCCCCCCGTTTTTTAAAATCACAACTTCTAGAAGGTTTACATGATTTCTTAAAAAACACGAGTTTTTAGAAAATGTGATTTATTTCATAAATGGAATCAACAAAGTATGCACATTCTATGTCATAACGACTTTTTATAGTTTGCGCATGCGCAAACTATGCACATTCTACGTGATAACGTCCTTCTATAGTTTGCGCATGCGTCCGGAAATAAGAAAAGCTTACTTCCGCCAGTTTTTTAAAACCACGGCTTCTAGAAGGTTTACATGATTTCTTAAAAAACACGAGTTTTTAGAAAATGTGATTTATTTCATAAATGGAATCAACAATGTATGCACATTCTATGTCATAATGACATTCGAAAGTTTGCGCATGCGTCCGAAAATATGAAAAGCTTACTTCCGCCAGTTTTTTAAAATCACAGCTTCTATAAGGTTTACATGATTTCTTAAAAAACATGAGTTTTTAGAAAATGTGATTTATTTCATCAATGGAATAACCAAAGTATGCACATTCTACGTAGTAACGACTTTCTATAGTTTCCGCATGCATCCGGAAATAAGAAAAGCTTAATTCCCCCCGTTTTTTAAAATCACAACTTCTAGAAGGTTTATATGATTTCTTAAAAAACACGAGTTTTTAGAAAATGGGATTTATTTCATAAATTAAATCAACAAAGTATGCACATTCTATGTCATAACGACTTTCTAAAGTTTGCGCATGCGCATACTATGCACATTCTACGTGATAACGACTTTCTATAGTTTGCGCATGCGTCCGGAAATAAGAAAAGCTTACTTCCCCACTTTTTTTAAATTAACAGCTTCTAGAAGGTTTAGATGAATTCTTAAAAAACACGAGTTTTTAGAAAATGTGATTTATTTCATAAATGGAATCAACAAACTATGCACATTCTACGTAATAACGACATTCTATAGTTTGTGCATGCGTCCGGAAATAAGAAAAGCTTACTTCCCCCCTTGTTTTAGATTCACAGCTTCTAGAAGGTTTACATGATTTCTTAAAAAACTTGAGTTTTTAGAAAATGTGATTTATTTCATAAATGGAATCAAAAAAGTATGCACATTCTATGTCAGAACGACTTTCTATAGTTTGCGCATGCACAAACTATGCACATTCTACGTCATAACGACTTTCTATAGTTTGCGCATGCGTCCGGAAATAAGAAAAGCTTACTTCCCCCGTTTTTTTAAATTCAGAGCTTCTAGAAGGTTTACATGATTTCTTAAAAAACTTGAGTTTTTAGAAAATGTGATTTATTTCATAAACGGAATCAAAAAAGTATGCACATTCTATGTCATAACAACTTTCTATAGTTTGCGCATGCGCAAACTATGCACATTCTACGTCATAACGACTTTCTATAGTTTGCGCATGCGTCCGGAAATAAGAAAAGCTTACTTCCCCCCTTTTTTTAAATTCACGGCTTCTAGAAGGTTTAGATGAATTCTTAAAAAACACGAGTTTTTAGAAAATGTGATTTATTTCATAAATGGAATCAACAAAGTTTGAACATTCTACGTCATAACGACTTTCTATAGTTTGCGCATGCGTCCGAAAATAAGAAAAGCTTCCTTCGGCCAGTTTTTTAAAACCACAGCTTCTAGAAGGTTCACATGATTTCTTAAAAACGCGAGTTTTTAGAAAATGTGATTTATTTCATAAATGGAATCAACAAAGTATGCACATTCTACGTAATAACAACTTTCGGAAGTTTCCGCATGCGTCCGGAAATATGAAAAGCTTACTTCCGCCAGTTTTTTAAAATCACAGCTTCTAGAAGGTTTACATGATTTCTTAAAAGACACGAGTTTTTAGAAAATGTGATTTATTTCATAAATGGAATCAACAAAGTATGCACATTCTACGTCATAAAAAATTTCTATTGTTTGCGCATCTCTCCGGAAATAAGAAAAGCTTAATTCCCCCCGTTTTTTAAAATCACAACTTCCAGAAGGTTTACATGATGTCTTAAAAAACACGAGTTTTTAGGTAATGTGATATATTTCATAAATGGAATCAACAAAGTATGCACATTCTATGTCATAACGACTTTCTATAGTTTGCGCATGCACAAACTATGCACATTCTACGTAATAACAACTTTCTATAGTTTGCACATGCGTCAGGAAATAAGAAAAGCTTAATTCCCCCCGTTTTTTAAAATCACAACTTCTAGAAGGTTTATATGATTTCTTAAAAAACACGAGTTTTTAGAAAATGTGATTTATTTCATAAATGAAATCAACAAAGTATGCACATTCTATGTCATAACGACTTTCTATAGTTTGAGCATGCGCAAACTATGCACATTCTACGTGATAACGACTTTCTATAGTTTGCGCATGCGTCCGGAAATAAGAAAAGCTTACTTCCCCCTTTTTTTAAATTCACAGCTTCCAGAAGGTTTAGATGACATCTTAAAAAACACGAGTTTTTAGAAAATGTGATTTATTTCATAAATGGAATCAACAAACTATGCACATTCTACGTAATAACGACTTTCTATAGTTTGCGCATGCGTCCGGAAATAAGAAAAGCTTACTTCTGACAGTTTTTTAAAACCACAGCTTCTAGAAGGTTTACATGATTTCTTAAAAAACACGACTTTTTAGAAAATGTGATTTATTTCATAAATGGAATCAACAAAGTATGCACATTCAATGTAATAATGACTTTCGAAAGTTTGCGCATGCGTCCGGAAATATGAAAAGCTTACTTCCGCCAGTTTTTTAAAATCACAGCTTCTAGAAGGTTTACATGATTTCTTAAAAAACACGAGTTTTTAGAAAATTTGATTTATTTTATAAATTGAATCAACAAAGTATGCTTATTCTACGTAGTAACGACTTTCTATAGTTTGCGCATGCGTCCGGATATAAGAAAAGCTTACTTCTGCCAGTTTTTTAAAATCACAGCTTCTAGAAGCTTTACATGATTTCTTAAAAAACACGAGTTTTTGGAAAATGTGATTTATTTCATAAATGGAATCAACAAAGTATGCACATTCTATGTAATAACCACTTTCTAAAGTTTGCGCATGCGTCCGGAAATATGAAAAGCTTACTTCCACCAGTTTTTTAAAATGACAACTTCTAGAAGGTTTACATGATTTTTTTAAAAACACGAGTTTTTAGAAAATGTGATTTATTTCATAAATGGAATCAACAAAGTATGCACATTCTATGTCATAACGTCTTTCTATAGTTTGCGCATGCGCAAACTATTCACATTCTACGTAATAACGACTTTCTACAGTTTGCGCATGCGTCCGGAAATAAGAAAAGCTTACTTCCGCCAGTTTTTTAAAACCACAGCTTCTAGAAGGTTTACATGATTTCTTAAAAAACATGAGTTTTTAGAAAATGTGATTTATTTCATAAATGGAATCAACAAAGTATGCACATTCTATGTAATAACGACTTTCTAAAGTTTGTGCATGCGTCCGGAAATAAGAAAAGCTTACTTCCGCCAGTTTTTTAAAATCACACCTTGTAGAAGGTTTACATGATTTCTTAAAAAACACGAGTTTTTAGAAAATGTGATTTATTTCATAAATGAATTCAACAAAGTATGCACATTCTATGTAATAACAACTTTCTAAAGTTTGCACATGCGTCCGGAAATAAGAAAAGCTTACTTCCGCCAGTTTTTTAAAATCACAGCTTCTAGAAGGTTTACATGATTTCTTAAAAAGCACAAGTTTTTAGAAAATGTGATTTATTTCATAAATGGAATCAAAAAGTATGCACATTCTATGTCATAACGACTTTCTATAGTTTGCGCATGCGCAAACTAAGCACATTCTACGTAATAACGAATTTCTATAGTTTGCGCATGCATCCGGAAATAAGAAAAGCTTATTTCCCCCCTTTTTTTAAATTCACAGCTTCTAGAAGGTTTAGATGAATTCTTAAAAAACACAAGTTTTTAGAAAATGTGATTTATTTCATAAATGGAATCAACAAAGTTTTCACATTCTACGTCATAACGACTTTCTATAGTTTGTGAATGCGTCCCTATATAAGAAAAGCTTAATTCCCCCCATTTTTTAAAATCACAACTTCTAGAAGGTTTACATGATTTCTTAAAAAACACGAGTTTTTAAAAAATATGGTTTATTTCATAAATGGAATCAACAAAGTATGCACATTCTATGTCATAACGACTTTTTATAGTTTGCGCATGCGCAAACTATGCACATTCTACGTGATAACGACCTTCTATAGTTTGCGCATGCGTCCGGAAATAAGAAAAGCTTTCTTCCCCCTCTTTTTTAAATTCAAAGCTTTTAGAAGGTTTAGATGAATTCTTAAAAAACACGAGTTTTTAGAAAATGAGATTTATTTCATAAATGGAATCATAAACTATGCACATTCTACGTAATAACGACTTTCTATAGTTTGTGCATGCGTCCGGAAATAAGAAAAGCTTACGTCCCCCCTTTTTTTAAATTCACAGCTTCTAGAAGGTTTACATGATTTCTTAAAAAACTTGAGTTCTTAGAAAATGTGATTTATTTCATAAATGGAATCAAAAAAGTAGGCACATTCTATGTCATAACGACTTTCTATAGTTTGCGCATGCGCAAACTATGCACATTCTATTAAATTTTCAGTATTAAATCACAATACTATAGGATCTTTGCTGAGAGAATAACATCTACAGTATATCAATGCATGACAATCATAATATGACAAGCATCACAAGCATCACAAGAATCAAAAGCATAGAGACAAGAGACACAAAGTTTCCGTGGGGAAAACCCTAAGGTGAAAAACCCCACAACTTCCTCAGAGATAGAGAGAGCAATGGCTCAACCAAAATACAACCAAATAACACTGAGATAGTCTCCTAGCAGATGATCCTCCTCCTCCTCACTAGTGCGCTACTTTTCAGAGAGAGAGATAGATACTTTTCCGAGTGAGTAAAATAGAGATCTCCTATCTCTATTTATACTCACCTTTTTGCCCAGTGACTTACTGGGGCCGACTTGTCTACTTGAGTACATCCACATTATATTATATATTAATTAGGGCCGACCCCATAAGGTGGTCTAATAACCCATCGGCAAGTACACACACTTGCGACACTTGTCAATCCACATGACGACACTTCCTTATAGAGGAATAACACATCTCTTATAAGGGTACAATAAATATATATATAATATACTGATGAAATACATTTCGAAGTTACATATACATCAACACTCCCTCTTAACTAGGAAGGTATTTCTCGACACAGATTTGCTAGACAAGTCTTCTTCTCTGGATCATCGTCATCGATGCATCGTCATTGTCATCGTTACTGCTGCTGCTATCTCATCCAATCTCTGTCTCTACTCGTCATAGGAAGTTCTACAGAGCCAGTCCTTTTTCATACTAGATGTAGGCCCACCACCTGCAGGTCTTCGTCATCACTGGCCATACTGTGGAATCCTCAGGACTTATTACGTGCGTCACAAAACCTCGAAAGAGCATCCCAGGATATTATGGGTACACAACTCCAACCTGTAGGATCTCCCAGGGCGCTATTACATGTGACCCCACCACAAAACCTCGAAAGAGCATCTCAGGATGTTACGGGTACACAACTCCGACCTGAAATCTCCCAGGGCACAAATTACATGTGGTCCACCACAAAACCTAGCAAGAGCATCTCAGGATGTTACTGGTACACAACTCCGACCTGAAATCTCCCAGGGCACAAATTACATGTGGTCATGGCAAAACCTCGCAAGAGCATCTCAGGATGTTACGGGTACACAACTCCGACCTGAAATCTCCCAGGGCCCAAATTACATGCCATAGGACAAAACCTCGCAAGAGCATCTCAGCATGTTACGGGTACACAACTCCGACCTGAGATCTCCCAGGGCACAGATTACATGCCATAGGAAAAAACCTCGCAAGAGCATCTCAGGATGTTACGGGTACACAACTCCGACCTGAGATCTCCCAGGGCACAAATTACATGTCCTCCCAGAGCAATGTCTCGAAAGAGCATCCCAGGCTGTTACGGGTACACAACTCCGACCTATAGGATCTCCCAGACATGCTCATCTGCACAACCTGATCCATGGCCACAGAGTATCAACCTGACATTCACCATACATCATCCTGATGTACTCATGATCGTCCTGATCATCATCACTGCAACGTCCTGCTGCATGTCATCTGGAGCAAAATCCTGAAGCTCGTCATCTATGATCATCCTGATCATCAATGCAACATCCTGCTGCATGTCATCTGAAGCAACATCCTGAAGCTCGTCATCCATGATCATCCTGATCATCACTGCAACATCCTGCTGCATGTCATCATACATGATCCACCTGATCATCAATGCATCTACCTGATGCACACCAAGTATCTACCTGATACATATCATCATACATGATCCTCCTGATCATACAATGTATCCACCTGATACAAATACAAATACATGATACATATCACCATACATGATCTACCTGATCATACAATGTATCCACCTGATACATATACAGATACATGGTCCAAGCATCCAACATGATGCATATACAAAAATACATACACATGATCCAACTGATCATATCCAGCATCCAACATGATGCGTACATACATACATAAAATGATCCAACTGATCATATCCAGCATCCAACATGATGCGTACATACATACATAAAATGATCCAACTGATCATATCCAGCATCCAACATGATGCGTACATACATAAAATGATCCAACTGATCATATCAAGCAGAAACTAGAACATCATCCTGATGCTCATCATCCAGCGCTTACATCCACAGCCATGTGAAGGATCCTCCTTCCAACATGCTTGGAATGGCTTCAGCAAATGTGTCCATCACTTCTTCCTCGAAGTGTCCTCGATCTGAAGAACGCCAAGCCTCTCTCTGAAGTACTCGAACTTCACCCTGGCTAGTGGCTTTGTCAGCACATCTGCAATCTACTCGTCCGTCGCAACATACAGGAGCTTCACAGCTTCTCTCTGCACCATATCCCTGATATAGTGGTATTTGATCTCTATGTGTTTCGACCTGTCATGAAACACTGGGTTCTCGGACAACTTCACACAACTCTGGTTATCACAGAAGATACCAGTAGCCTCCAACGGGAGATCAAATAACTCAGACAGTAGCTTCCGTAGCCATACTGCCTCACAACTAGCTGAACAGGCTGCAACATACTCTGCCTCAGCTGTACTCAGTGCTACGCAGGACTGCTTCCTGCTAAACCAAGAGATCACACCTGATCCCATACTGAAGCAACACCCAGATGTGCTCTTCCTATCTGCAGCACTGCCAGCCCAATCTGAATCAACATAACCCTGCAGGTTAAACTTTTGATTCGCCTCATATCTGAGCCCATAATCCACTGTACCCTTCAGGTACCTCAGAACATGCTTTACAGCAACCAGGTGAACACTCCTCGGATCCGTCAGGAACTGGCTCAATGTGTTCACAGCAAAGCAAATATCTGGTCTCGTGTTCGTCAGGTACATCAAGGACCCAATCATCTGACGATACATAGAAACATCAACTGGCTCAGATGAAGCATCACAAAGAAGCTTCAGATTCGATGCCATAAGTGTGGCCATGGCCTTGCAATCCATCATCCCAAATCTCTTCAGGATATCTACTGTGTACTTCCCTTGACCAAGGAAGATCCCACCTGCATTCTGCCACACCTCCATACCTAGGAAATAGTGCATCATTCCCAAATCTTTCATATCGAATTCAGCTGCAAGCTTCCTCTTGGTATCTGCAATCATTCTGTCATCTCCTGTCACAAATAGGTCATCCACATATAGTAGTAGAATCACAGGATTCCCTTCCTCAACCTTGTAGTAAAGGTTGGAATCCGCTTTACTCTTGGTAAAGCCCAAACTAGATAGGAAACTGTCCATCCTACCATACCAGGTTCTGGGAGCTTGCTTCAAGCCATACAAGGCTTTCTTCAATCTGCATACATAAGATTCCCTGTCATGTATTTCAAAGCCGAGTGGCTGTTCCACATATACTTCCTCTTCTACTACACCGTTCAGGAAAGCAGTCTTCACATCCATCTGGTGTATCTTCCATTTCATTGCTGCAGCCAGGGCAAGTACTGTTCTGATGGAAGTATATCTGGCTACAGGTGCAAAGGTTTCTTCATAGTCTATTCCTTCCTTCTGAGAGAAACCACGAGCTACGAATCTTGCTTTATATTTTTTCCACACTGCCATCTGCAGCATGCTTGATTTTGTAGATCCACTTGGAAGTCACAACAGACTTCCCTTTATGTCTTGGGACAACATCCCAAACATCATTCTTCATAATTGATTGATATTCCTCAACCATAGCATCTTTCTTTTCTTCCGCCTCTTCATAACTGGAAGGCTCTTTGTTCATGATGTCACAGAGTAAAGCAACATAACTGGTGTGTGATCTGGTTCTCTTCTTTGCTCTGTGTTCTTCTTCTGGAATGCCAAATCTTTCTGCATTATGAATGAGCTCTCTAGCCCATACAGGTTTCCTCTTGTGAGATTTATCCTCATGGGGTGTATCTACAGGTTCTTGTGGATCTTCAAACTCACGAGCAGTTTCTGGAACTGCTTCAGTCATGGTAGTGTCCTGAAATCTTGTTTCCTTAGGTTCTTCATAAACTTCGGTAGGTGCCTTTCTTGATTTGATGAATGCTGAATTCTCATCAAATGTTACATCCCTGCTGACATCAATCTTCTTGAACCCTGGAAAATATATTCTGTAAGCCTTCGAGCTTTCACTATAACCCACAAAGATGCCCTTCTTTCCTGAAGGATCTAGTTTAGTCCTCTTCTCTTTTGGGACATGAGTGTATACTGGACAACCAAATATTCTGAGATGGCTGACTTCAGGTTTCTTACCAGAAAAGACTTCTTCTGGTGTCTTGTTGTCCAATATCTTGTGGGGTGTTCTATTCTGCACATATATAGCTGTTCTAGCTGCTTCTACCCATAGATGCATAGGAAGATCCTGGTCATGCAACATTGCCCTTGCTGCTTCCATGATGGTTCTGTTCTTCCTTTCTGCAACTCCATTCTGTTGAGGATTATAAGGAGCAGTCAACTCCCTCTTAATCCCTGAATCACTGCAAAGCTTCTTGAAGTCATTTGAGGTGAATTCTCCACCATTGTCAGATCTGAATGTCTTGATTTTCTTGTCATTTTGATTCTCCATCAAGGTTTTGAATTCCTTGAATTTATCAAGCACCTCATCTTTGCCCTTCAAGAAGTATACCCAAGTCTTCCTGGAGAAGTCATCAATAAATGATACATAGTAAACATACCCACTTAGGGAACAGGATGACATGGGGCCACATACATCTAAGTGGATGATTTCCAGGATGTCTTTTGCCTTGCTTTCACTGCTTGGGAAAGCCTTCTTAATGTTCTTACCTTTTGCACATCCTTTGCAAACCCCTTCATGTTTGGTCTTGATTTCAGGAAGACCTTCTACAGCCTTGCTTGCAATTGGAAGTGCTCTATAGTGCATGTGAGCAAGTCTCCTATGCCAAAGTTCACTTGGCTCCATGGATTCATGTACCATGGCATGTTCAGGTTGACCCTTTAATTTATACAAGCCTCCCTCTTGCTCTCCAATCACTACTGCATCATCTATAGTCTTTCCCTTTGGCCACATTAGTACTTGGCCATCAACAAATGCAACCCTCATACCTTTCGCATCTAGAGTAGAGATGGAGAGTAAGTTCTTCTTGAGCTCAGGTACATAGAGGACTTCCTTCATCTTCAGAGATTTTCCAGAATCTAAGTTGTAAGAGGCTTCACCACTTCCTTTGATTGGATATTGATAATCATCCCCAAGTTTCACCTTATGGGGTGATTCATGTTCAGAAAGGTTCACAAATGATTCCTTGAACCCAGTCATGTGTTTGGAAGCCCCACTATCAATCAACCAATCATTACATCCATGGGAGATGGTACCTGTAAGAGCGGAAATTAGAACATATTCTTCTTCACTTGATGAGTCATCATCACTACTACTTTCTGCCCTAGCCTTCTTCTTTGGAGGTTCATCATCTTCGGCAGCATGAGCATGAAACCTTCTTTTGCTGCCTTTCTTCTTCTTACTGGAGTTGTTCTTATTATCCCTTTTGTTCTTGGGACAATCTGAAGCAAAGTGACCCTTCTCATTGCATGTGAAGCATCTTAGGTCCTTCTTACTCTTTTGATGGAATCTTTTGGGGTGAGGGTGATCCTTCTTGGTTTTGCTTCTTTTGGTGTGGGCTGCAAGAGCTTGATCTTCTCCTCCCATCTTTTCCTCACGAGCTATAAGTCTAGCTTCTTCTTGAGAGCATTCTTCCCTCAATCTGTTGAACGAGATCAATTTCTTCCTTGCACAAATTCCTTGAATAAAGGAATCCCATGACCTAGGTAGGCCATTTAGAGTAGTCATCACCACCTCACCATTCTCCACCATTTCATCTACTGCTTCTAATTGTTCCTTGATCTGAGAGACCCTTGAAAAGTAATATTGAATGGTTTCTCCATTCTGAAACTTTACTGCTTTCAATTGGTTCCGCAGGGTCATCTTCCGATTTATGTTCTTTCCTTCAAATAGCTTGGTCAAAGATTCAAACATCTCTTTGGGTGTCTTGAGAGAAGACACATGGGGTATGAGATGATCTTTGATAGAATCAGCAATGATTCTCTTTGCCTTGACCAAGTTCTTCTTGTGCAATACCTTGGCCTCTTCATCCTCTGGGATAGGGATGTCTTCTTTCACATATGAGTCCAACTCATTATCTTCCAGAATTAGCCCAATCCTATACTTCCAGGCTCGGAAGTTATCAGCCCCTTCAAGCTTATCCTCAAGCTTGGTGTGAAGAGACATCTTTAAGAGTACTTCAAATGGAAATAGAAAAGATTTAGAACTTACCACTTGAAGTGCTGAAAACTGGATCTGGTCCCGGATTAGGGTTTGTCAGAGAAACCCTAAAAATTCAAAATGTGAATTTCAAAATTCCGAAAGGATAGAAAGATGCGCCTTGGAGAGCTGATCAGCCTAGTACATTCAGAATTTGAGATCAGCAAAGTCTTGCCCTTCAGAATTGCCTTTTTGTCCTCCCGGGTTCACTAGGGAGAGCCCTGAATTAGGGTTTGAGTTTCCCGGAGATCTACCCAGCAAAAAATCTCGATCCAAAGCTCAAACCTTCGATTTGTGCAAGGAGCTTCCAGCTGTACCTTCAGTTTCCAGAAATTCCTATTTTTGTAGAAACCCTAATTTTTAGGGCCAAAACTGAAAATGCTCAGAACTGAAATCTGATTGGACAGAAAGATGCGCCTTGATGAGGAGATCCAATCTACTATATTGAATTTCAAAAATCTGGGGAGAGAAACCCAATAAACAAGGAATACAAGCTTCCGTCACTGCAAAATGTCTTCTTCTCAGTTAGGCTCTGATACCATGTTAAATTTTCAGTATTAAATCACAATACTATAGGATCTTTGCTGAGAGAATAACATCTACAGTATATCAATGCATGACAATCATAATATGACAAGCATCACAAGCATCACAAGAATCAAAAGCATAGAGACAAGAGACACAGAGTTTCCATGGGGAAAACCCTAAGGTGAAAAACCCCACAACTTCCTCAGAGATAGAGAGAGCAATGGCTCAACCAAAATACAACCAAATAACACTGAGATAGTCTCCTAGCAGATGATCCTCCTCCTCCTCACTAGTGCGCTACTTTTCAGAGAGAGAGATAGATACTTTTCCGAGTGAGTAAAATAGAGATCTCCTATCTCTATTTATACTCACCTTTTTGCCCAGTGACTTACTGGGGCCGACTTGTCTACTTGAGTACATCCACATTATATTATATATTAATTAGGGCCGACCCCATAAGGTGGTCTAATAACCCATCGGCAAGTACACACACTTGCGACACTTGTCAATCCACATGACGACACTTCCTTATAGAGGAATAACACATCTCTTATAAGGGTACAATAAATATATATATAATATACTGATGAAATACATTCCGAAGTTACATATACATCAACACATTCTACGTCATAACGACTTTCTATAGTTTGCGCATGCGTCCGGAAATAAGAAAAGCTTAATTCCCCCCTTTTTTTAAATTCACAGCTTCTAGAAGGTTTAGATGAATTCTTAAAAAACACGAGTTTTTAGAAAATGTGATTTATTTCATAAATGGAATCAACAAACTATGCACATTCTATGTAATAACGACTTTCTATAGGTTGCGCATGTGTCCGGAAATAAGAAAAGCTTCCTTCGGCCAGTTTTTTAAAACCACAGCTTCTAGAAGGTTTACATGATTTCTTAAAAAACATGGGTTTTTAGAAAATGTGATTTATTTCATAAATGGAATCAACAAAGTATGCACATTCTATGTAATAACGACTTTCGAAAGTTTGCACATGCGTCCGAAAATATGAAAAGCTTACTTCCGCCAGTTTTTTAAAATCACAGCTTCTAGAAGGTTTACATGATTTCTTAAAAAACATGAGTTTTTAGAAAATATGATTTATTTCATAAATGGAATCAACAAAGTATGCACATTCTGCGTAATAAGGACTTTCTATAGTTTACAGATGCGTCCGGAAATAAGAAAAGCTTACTTCCGCCAGTTTTTTAAAACCACAGCTTCTAGAAGGTTTACATGATTTCTTAAAAAACACAAGTTTTTAGAAAATGTGATTTATTTCATAAATGGAATCAACAAAGTATGCACATTCTACGTAGTAACGACTTTCTATAGTTTGCGCATGCGTCCGGAAATATGAAAAGCTTACTTCCGCCAGTTTTTTAAACTCACAGCTTCTAGAAGGTTTACATGATTTCTTAAAAAACACGAGTTTTTAGAAAATGTGATTTATTTCATCAATGGGATCAACAAAGTATGCACATTCTATGTCATAACGAATTTCTATAGTTTGCGCATGTGTCCGGAAATAAGAAAAGCTTACTTCCGCCAGTTTTTTAAAATCACAGCTTCCAGAAGGTTTACATGATTTCTTAAAAAACACGAGTTTTTAGAAAATGTGATTTATTTCATAAATGGAATCAACAAAGTATGCACATTCTATGTAGTAACGACTTTCTATAGTTTGCGCATGCGTCCGGAAATAAGAAAAGCTTACTTCCGCTAGTTTTTTAAAATCACAGCTTGTAGAAGGTTAACACGATTTCTTAAAAAACACGAGTTTTTAGAAAATATTTATTTCATAAATGGAATCAACAAAGTATGCACATTCTACGTAATAAGGACTTTCTATAGTTTGCGGATGCGTCCGAAAATAAGAAAAGCTTACTTCCGCCAGTTTTTTAAAACCACAGCTTCTAGAAGGTTTACATGATTTCTTAAAAAACACGAGTTTTTAGAAAATGTGATTTATTTCATAAATGGAATCAACAACATATGCACATTCTATATAATAACGACTTTCTAAATTTTGCGCATGCGTCCGGAAATAAGAAAAGCTTACTTCTGCCAGTTTTTTAAAATCACGGCTTCTAGAAGGTTTACATGATTTCTTAAAAAACATGAGTTTTTAGAAAATGTGATTTATTTCATAAATGGAATCAACAAAGTATGCACATTCTACATAATAATGACTTTCTATAGTTTGCGCATGCGTCCGGAAATATGAAAAGCTGAATTTCGCCAGTTTTTTAAACTCACAGCTTCTAGAAGGTTTACATGATTTCTTAAAAAACACGAGTTTTTAGAAAATGTGATTTATTTCATAAATGGAATCAACAAAGTATGCACATTCTATGTCATAACGACTTTCTATAGGTTGTGCATGCGCAAACTATGCACATTCTACGTAATCATGACTTTCTATAGTTTTCGCATGCGTCCGGAAATAAGAAAAGCTTACTTCCCCCCTTTTTTTAAATTCAAAGCTTCTACAAGGTTTAGATGAATTCTTAAAAAACACAAGTTTTTAGAAAATGTGATTTATTTCATAAATAGAATCAACAAATTTTGCACATTCTACGTCATAACGACTTTCTATAGTTTGCGCATGCGTCCGGAAATATGAAAAGCTTACTTCCGCCAGTTTTTTAAAATCACGGCTTCTAGAAGGTTTACATGATTTCTTAAAAAACACGAGTTTTTAGAAAATGTGATTTATTTAATAAATGGGATCAACAAAGTATGCACATTCTATATCATAACTACTTTCTATAGTTTGTGCATTCGCAAACCATGCACATTCTACGTGATAATGACTTTCTATAGTTTGCGCATGCGTCCGGAAATAAGAAAAGCTTACTTCCCCCTTTTTTTAAATTCACAGCTTCTAGAAGGTTTAGATGAATTCTTAAAAAACACGAGTTTTTAGAAAATGTGATTTATTTCATAAATGGAATCAACAAGGTATGCACATTCTACGTAGTAACGACTTTCTATAGTTTGCGCATGCGTCCGGAAATAAGAAAAGCTTACTTCCACCAGTTTTTTAAAACCACGGCTTCTAGAAGGTTTACATGGTTTCTTAAAAAACACGAGTTTTTAGAAAATGTGATTTATTTCATAAATGGAATCAAAAAAGTATGCACATTCTATGTAATAACGACTTTCGAAAGTTTGCGCATGCGTCCGAAAATATGAAAAGCTTACTTCCGCCAGTTTTTTAAAATAACAGCTTCTAGAAGGTTTACATGATTTCTTAAAAAACATGATTTTTTAGAAAATGTGATTTATTTCATAAATGGAATCAACAAGGTATGCACATTCTACGTCGTAACGACTTTCTATAGTTTGCGCATGCGTCCGGAAATAAGAAAAGCTTAATTCCCCCCGTTTTTTAAAATCACAGCTTCTAGAAGGTTTACATGATTTCTTAAAGAACACGAGTTTTTTGAAAATGTGATTTATTTCATAAATGGAATCAACAAAGTATGCACATTCTATGTCATAACTACTTTCTATAGTTTGTGCATGCGCAAACTATGCACATTCTACGTGATAACGACTTTCTATAGTTTGCGCATGCGTCCGGAAATAAGAAAAGCCTAATTCCCCCCGTTTTTTAAAATCACAGCTTCTAGAAGGTTTACATACTTTCTCAAAAAACACGAGTTTTTAGAAAATGTGATTTATTTCATAAATGGAATCAACAAAGTATGCACATTCTATGTCATAACGACTTTCTATAGTTTGCGCATGCGCAAACTATGCACATTCTACGTAATAACGACTTTTTATAGTTTGCGCATGCGTCCGGAAATAAGAAAAGCTTACTTCCCCCCTTTTTTTAAACTCATAGCTTCTAGAAGGTTTAGGTGAATTCTTAAAAAACACGAGTTTTTAGAAAATGTGATTTATTTCATAAATGGAATCAACAAGGTTTGCACATTCTACGTAGTAACGACTTTCTATAGTTTGCGCATGCGTCCGGAAATAAGAAAAGCTTACTTCCACCAGTTTTTTAAAACCACAGCTTCTAGAAGGTTTACATGGTTTCTTAAAAAACACGAGTTTTTAGAAAATGTGATTTATTTCATAAATGGAATCAACAAAGTATGCACATTCTATGTAATAACGACTTTCGAAAGTTTGCCCATGCGTCCGAAAATATGAAAAGCTTACTTCCGCCAGTTTTTTAAAATCACAGCTTCTAGAAGGTTTACATGATTTCTTAAAAAACATGATTTTTTAGAAAATGTGATTTATTTCATAAATGGAATCAACAAGGTATGCACATTCTACGTCGTAACGACTTTCTATAGTTTGCGCATGCGTCCGGAAATAAGAAAAGCTTAATTCCCCCCGTTTTTTAAAATCACAGCTTCTAGAAGGTTTACATGATTTCTTAAAGAACACGAGTTTTTTAAAAATGTGATTTATTTCATAAATGGAATCAACAAAGTATGCACATTCTATGTCATAACTACTTTCTATAGTTTGCACATGCGCAAAGTATGCACATTCTACGTGATAACGACTTTCTATAGTTTGCGCATGCGTCCGGAAATAAGAAAAGCTTAATTCCCCCCGTTTTTAAAATCACAGCTTCTGGAAGGTTTACATAATTTCTCAAAAAACACGAGTTTTTAGAAAATGTGATTTATTTCATAAATGGAATCAACAAAGTATGCACATTCTATGTCATAACGGCTTTCTAAAGTTTGCGCATGCGCATACTATGCACATTCTACGTGATAACGACTTTCTATAGTTTGCACATGCGTCCGGAAATAAGAAAAGCTTACTTCCCCCCTTTTTTTAAATTCACAGCTTCTAGAAGGTTTAGATGAATTTTTAAAAAACACGAGTTTTTAGAAAATGTGATTTATTTCATAAATGGAATCAACAAACTATGCACATTCTACGTAATAACGACTTTCTATAGTTTGCGCATGTGTCCGGAAATAAGAAAAGCTTCCTTCCGCAAGATTTTTAAAACCAGAGCTTCTAGAAGGTTTACATGATTTCATAAAAAACACGAGTTTTTAGAAAATGTGATTTATTTCATAAATGGAATCAACAAAGTATGCACATTCTATGTCATAACGACTTTCTATATTTTGCGCATCCGCAAACTATGCAGATTCTACGTAATAACGACTTTCTATAGTTTGCGCATGCATCCGGAAATAAAAAAAGCTTACTTCCCCCCTTTTTTTAAATTTACAGCTTCTAGAAGGTTTAGATGAATTCTTAAAAAACACGAGTTTTTAGGAAATGTGATTTATTTCATAAATGGAATCAACAATCTATGCACATTCTACGTAATAACAACTTTCTATTGTTTGCGCATGCGTCCGGAAATAAGAAAAGCTTACTTCCCCCCTTTTTTTAAATTCACACCTTCTAGAAGGTTTAGATGAATTCTTAAAAAACACGAGTTTTTAGAAAATGTGATTTATTTCATAAATGGAATCAACAAAGTATGCACATTCTACGTCATAACAACTTTCTATAGTTTGTGCATGCGTCCGGAAACAAGAAAAGCTTAATTCCCCCCGTTTTTTAAAATCATAGCTTCTAGAAGGTTTATATGATTTCTTAAAAAACTTGAGTTTTTAGAAAATGTGATTTATTTCATAAATGGAATCAACAAAGTATGCACATTCTATGTCATAACGACCTTCTATAGTTTGCGCATGCACAAACTATGCCCATTCTACGTCATAACGACTTTCTATAGTTTGCGCATGCGTCCAGAAATAAGAAAAGCTTACTTCCGCCAGTTTTTTAAAATCACAGATCTAGAAGGTTTTCATGATTTCTTAAAAAACACAAGTTTTTAGAAAATGTGATTTATTTCATAAATGGAATCAACAAAGTATGCACATTCTATGTAATAACGACTTTCTAAAGTTTGATAATGCGTCCAGAAATAGGAAAAGCTTACTTCCGCAAGTTTTTTAAAATCACAGCTTCTAGAAGGTTTACATGATTTCTTAAAAAACACGATTTTTTATAAAATGTGATTTATTTCATAAATGGAATCAACAAACTATGCACATTCTACGTAATAACAACTTTCTATAGTTTTCGCATGCGTCCGGAAATAAGAAAAGCTTACTTCCCCCCTTTTTTTAAATTCACAGCTTCTAGAAGGTTTAGATGAATTCTTAAAAAACACAAGTTTTTAGAAAATGTGATTTATTTCATAAATGGAATCAACAATCTATTCACATTCTACGTAATAACGACTTTCTATAATTTGCGCATGCGCCCGGAAATAAGAAAAGCTTACTTCCCCCCTTTTTTTAAATTCACAGCTTCTAGAAGGTTTAGATCAATTCTTAAAAAACACGAGTTTTTAGAAAATGTGATTTATTTCATAAATGAAATCAAAAAAGTATGCACATTCTATGTCATAACGATTTTCTATAGTTTGCGCATGCGCAAACTATGCACATTCTACGTCATAACGACTTTCTATAGTTTGCGCATGCGTCCGGAAATAAGAAAAGCTTACTTCCCCCCTTTTTTTAAATTCACAGCTTCCAGAAGGTTTAGATGAATTCTTAAAAAACACGAGTTTTTAGAAAATGTGATGTATTTCATAAATGGAATCAATAAACTATGCACATTCTACGTAATAACGACTTTCTATAGTTTGCGCATGTGTCCGGAAATAAGAAAAGCTTCCTTCGGCCAGTTTTTTAAAACCACAGCTTCTAGAAGGTTTACATGATTTCTTAAAAAACACAAGTTTTTAGAAAATGTGATTTATTTCATAAATGGAATCAACAAAGTATGCACATTCTATGTAATAACGACTTTCGAAAGTTTGCGCATGCGTCCGGAAATATGAAAAGCTTACTTCCGCCAGTTTTTTAAAATCAGAGCTTCTAGAAGGCCTACATGATTTCCTAAGAAACACGAGTTTTTAGAAAATGTGATTTATTTCATAAATGGAATCAACGAAGTATGCACATTCTACGTCATAACAACTTTCTATAGTTTGCGCATCCGTCCAGAAATAAGAAAAGCTTAATTCCCCCCGTTCTTTAAAATCACAGCTTCTAGAAGGTTTACATGATGTCTCAAAAAACACGAGTTTTTAGGAAATGTGATTTATTTCATAAATGGAATCAAAAAATTATGGACATTCTATGTCATAACGACTTTCTATAGTTTGCGCATGCGCAAACTATGCACATTCTACGTAATAGCAACTTTCTATTGTTTGCGCATGCGTCCGGAAATAAGAAAAGCTTACTTCCCCCCTTTTTTTAAATTCACACCTTCTAGAAGGTTTGGATGAATACTTAAAAAACACGAGTTTTTAGAAAATGTGATTTATTTCATCAATGGAATCAACAAACTATGCACATTCTACGAAATAACGACATTCTATAATTTGCGCATGCGTCCGGAAATAAGAAAAGCTTCCTTCCGCCAGTTTTCTAAAAGCACAGCTTCTAGAAGGTTTACATTCGAGAGATCGTTCGATCAGAGGTCAATGATGTGAACCTACTGTCGAACACGAGGAAACCTGCCATTGAGGCATGCAGGTACCAAGGTACTAATGGTTGATCTCTAAGCCCAATTCCCGGATAGTGATTTGGTGTCGACGGGAATAGACTCGTTGAAGGTGGGCCATAATGATTCCCACATCATCGACACGAAATCGGCATGAATGATAAGATGATGAAACAATGGAGTATGTACTGACACAGCGGAGGCCTGACACAATGAACGACTCTGAACAATGCAACCCTTTGAACATATAACGGCATGTAACAGGACTTGGCAGCAGGGATTATTGACAACAAAGGATAGACACCTAGATGAGTAGGCTCGTGGCCAGGGAGACGACTCAGGATGATGACCATAACTCAGTGAAAAATGGATACCCAATATAGACAAGAGACGGACACATGCCATGTTCAAAGGTAACGACTGACAAGCTGCCATAAATAAACTTGACTTATCCCCCCATATTCCCCCGACATGATAGACGAGTACCTCTTTGTTGTTATGCGAGCTTGAAGAGGATAACAGATGCTCGGTATAGCTCATCTCATAGATGAGTCCAATCTCACATGTTTTATGAACCTGAGAAAGGAGGGGTTCGTCCCAAAGTGGGTCCTTCGATGTTAAAATTTTAACGAGTCCAAGGAAGGAAAACTCGGTATTTTTTCATGTTTAGAGAGCCTGAAAAACTTAAAGGAAGCTCCGTAATGTACTTTTTCGTAAATTTAGTCCCTCGATCCCGAAAAAGTGTAAAACAATTCCCGAGAGAACTCTCCCAGTCGAGATTGACTGAGGTATACCTTTATCGTAAATAGTCTAGACGAGCCGAAAAAGGGGTAACCTATCACCGAATAGACGACCTTTCAAATATTTTTACAAGTGTGAAAGAGTCAATATCACTTGGCAATCTTTTAAATTTTAGGGAGTCTGAAAAGAGCTTAACTATGGACTCCTATGGTCTTTTTCGTAATTTTTAATTATTCTGGTCCGAAAAAAGAATAAAATACAACCAGGATAATACTTTCCTCATCGTTTAACGAGCATGAGTAAAGCTGACCGTACTCGACACCATTTACTTGAGCTTGACAAGCACGACACGGGTGTAAAAGCGCTTGGAATCTTTTTCAAGTTTTAAATCCAGAGCACGAAAAAGATAAAGTGGGCTCAAAATGAAGGTCAAATCATGAATGAACACTAGTGTGAATATATCGTTTTTTACCGGGGATCCTGTCAATAAGTGCTCAAAAAAATGGATATTAGCAATGTGAAGAGGGCTTTATTTTAACCATTTAAAATAATAATTAAAAAATAGGTGAAAATGCTATATAAAGAATGGTTAAAAATAGAAATTACCATTTCATTTGTGTTTTTACCCAAAGAGGAGATTTTTACCCATTTGAGGAGCAAAACTTCAAGGATCCATATCGGGAGTTCCAGGACACCATTTCAACAACCGTCTATGCCAGGTAAGAGCTCTTGAGCTCCTCTTTCATTTCATGTAGGAATTATTTGCTTTCATTAGGAAAAAATCAAATTTTGGGCAAGCCCTATTGGGCAAAAATCGCCCTTCACAGTACCGCGTGGGGGCTCTATCGAGAAACGCGGTACTGTCTAACAGTACCGCGCTGTAGTTCCAAACCGAGGCGCGGCACTGTACAGTACCGCGCGGAAGAGTTTGCCCCAAGCGCGGTGGAGGCGATTTTTGAGATTAAGAAATCAAATTTTCTGCTGAAACTAAGTTGCTAAATAGTTACTAAATGTTTTCCCTAACCTTTTGCAAGACTTTGCAACTTGTTTGGAGCAAAATGGTAATCTGGAAAGAAAGAGAGCACGAAGTGGATGATTTTGCAGCTAAAAATCATTTACCAACTGTGACCGCATTGCGAGAATGTGGTTTGTTGAAGTTCCTTAAGACCAAGGGGATTCGTCAGCAACCCAAGCTTCTCACTCATCTCATCCAATTGTGGGACCCTGACATTCAAGCTTTCCAAGTGGGAGAGCATGTTCTCGAAATTCAAGTCGAGGATATTTATTTCCTCACGGGCCTCTCGAAAAGAGGGGCCCGGGTGAACTTTACTGGATACTCAGCCTCAGAATCGAGTACAGATGATTTGATTGCTCGATATTGCCGTCAGGGTTCGGGTAAGAAAAGCGGGAAGGTGGCCATAAAGGATGTTATAGAACTCCCTGTAAAAACTGTACTGTTCACCATCACACGTGCAACAGGAAGTGTGAGTCCGCATCAGGCGTCCCGCACACAAGTTAATCTCGCAGCAGAGTGTATGGGAGGAACAGTATTTAACTGGTGTGAGGCGGTGTTGGCCAATCTCAAAGAACAAGTGCACAAGTGTAGGGTTGGAAAGAATTCCCAATTTGGCTATGGGAGTATCCTGGTCACCTTCTTTTTGGCGAGGGTGCCATTATTGCACCCACAGATATGTATGCCCCCCCGTCCACCTACCGAGCCATGGATGGCTCGATGGAGTGATTATGCTGGACGTCTCGGGGGACCTCAGCGCTTAGCCTTCGGTGAGGATTTCTTTTCCTGGCTCGAGGAGAAGATAGTTATGATTGATGACTACCCTTATGCCAGGGTAGATTTCCGCGAGGACATCGAATTGGCACTGCCAGAGGATGATGACTGGGACAACTCAGGTATGACCTTCATGGATATGTATTTTTTCCTTTTTGAATATATAATTTTTATTGCTTTTTTAGAATGTGTAAAAGACTTCTAATGTATGTTCGCATGCATGTTGTAGACCGTGGACCACAAAGACCAGCTGGGTACTCGCCACTACGTCGTGGTGGTGTTGATCGTCAAGCTGTTCCTGACGAGGAGGAGGACGAAGACGAGGCAGGAGGCGTTCGGGACATTGAGAGGAACTTACTGCGGTTGACTCATGGTATCCCTGCTATGAGGATGGATGACGTCCCTTATCATCTCCAGCGACATACTGTAGGTGTGCCTGGTCGTATCAGTCGACTTCTTCGTAAGGTGGTTCGAGCTGTAGTATGTTACCATCAGCAGCGGGAGGAGTCTGACGGGGGACATGATAGGTCTCCTAGATCTCCATAGATGGTCTTTTTAGTATTTGTGCGGCATGTACACGATATGTAGGCTTTGAGAGCCAAATTCTGTATGGGATTTGGTCCCAAATTTTGTCTTTGACACAAACTTTATGTATTTTGGAAAAACACTCTTATATACAGTGATATGGACCTATTTATGATCTAAATATTTACAATGACTTGTGTATTTTATTTTTTATGATGTGTTTATGTGTGGGCAAGATGCCAATCCAAAATGTAATTAGCCAATGAATCAGCTATACAATTGAATTCTCTCGGTATGTGTTGATATGTAATGAAATTAAATGATCGTTCCAAGAGGCGTACTCTCCGAAATAAACGAAGTAGTATAGGATCACGAACTGTGTAAACACGGTTTAGATGAGAAACCACAAGTTGGGAGTCTAAAAAGACTGATAAGGAGTCAATTCTGAGTGAAGCAACCTCTGTCAAGAGACCAATGACCACATGGTACTCCGCGATATTGTTGGTTGCAGGACCTAAACAATTGGCTCCTGAAGAAATCAACTCGCCAGTGGGGGAATAGATTACCCATGCTGCAGAAGCGAGATTCTGGGTATGTCGGCTTGCACCGTCGGCGAATCCAAAGTAGGCATACATCTGCGCATAAAGTCACGAATCAAAGTAAGAGTGGATACATGAGGTCCACACGCACACCGAAAAGAAAGTAAAAGCAAACTAAGTACATTATGTACAACAAGTAACCCGCGTAGGGTAACCTCATGCGTAGAAACGTTTGAGGTATAGCCCGTTGCGGGGCCGTGCCAATGGCATACCATCACAATCGATTAGTTCATAGGCTCCTTTTTCTAAGACATGTTTTACAATAAAGGGGCCGTACCACATAGATTCAAGTTTACCTTTTCCAAGCTTATCGTGCATTTGATCATATGTAAGTACGAGATCACCCTCATTGAAGATCCGAGGTTGAACGGATTTGTCATATTGAGCTTTGACGTGTTTTTGTGAGCTTCATTAGCTAAAGCAGCGTCGCGGCGGGTTTCATCTAGCTTAGCTAGGTATAGAAACCATTCCTCTTCGGAAGTAGTGTGTGGAAGTAGCTCTATGGCTATCTTGAGTGATGGAATTTCACATTCAATCGGCAGAATGGCTTCTAGGCCATACACCAGTTGGAATGGTGTAAACCCAGTAGCACTTTTCACTGAGGTTCAGTATGCCCACAGTGCTGAGAATAGAGCTGAGTGCCAGTTGGATTTCTGGGTACCCACAATGCGCTGAATCATTCGTTTCAGGACTTTGTTAATGGCTTCGACTTGGCCATTAGCTTGTGGGTAATACGGGGTTGAGTTTTCATGGCGAAAACCCAACTTGGCACTTAGTTCTTCGATCATATGGTTCCTGAAATGGGAACCATGATCGGTCACAATAGACTGTGGAACACCGAATCTAGCTATAATATGATTGAATATGAACTGCGCTGTTGTTTTGTCGTCCTCAGCATACGTAGGCATCGCTTCAGCCCATTTTGTAAAATAGTCGACAGCTACTATGACATAGCTATGCCCCCCGGCTGAAGTGGGCTTACAGTGCATGAAATCTATGCCCCATTTGGAAAAAGGGTCGACGGCAATAACAGGATGGAGGGGAGCAGGGTGCGAGCGTGCTTTACTATGAAAGAATTGGCATGGTGGACACTTCTTGACTGTTTCAATGCAGTCTTTGAAAATTGAGGGCCAGAAGTATCCTGCTCGCAGTATTTTCTGGGCCGTAGCCATCCCAGAGAGATAACCACCACATGCTCCAACGTGGCAGTCATTAAGTACGCGTTCCGCCTCATCTAAGGTCAAACAGCGTCGAAGGACGGTGTCAACACCACGCCGATAAAGAGTATCGTTGACTATGAGGTAGTATTTTGCGTGATGTCGGATGCGTCGCCATTCATCGCGAGTGAGGTCGGGACGGAAGCGTTGGGTTTGGAGATATAAAAGAATATCCCCATACCATGGATCAGACGTGCTAATGAGGAACAATGATTCGTCAGGAAGAGAATCAATGGGCTCGGATTGCTCAGTAGCACGGGGCAAGTTACAAATTAATTCTGCGAAGACCAAATATTTCTTGGACATAGCCTTGACAAACTCCAAGTCAAACTCTTGAAGGATGACAATCCAACGAGAGTATTTGCCCCCAAGCACTTGACGTGTGAGGATGTAATACATTGGGTTGAAGTCGGCTATAACAGTGGTCCGGCGGAGTAAGATGTAGTGACGGAATCTCTGGACAACAAATACTGTTGCCAGAGCCAGCTTTTCAACATGTGAATAGCGAGATTCGGAGTCGAGAAGACTCTTACTGAGATAGTTTACCACATGTTCTATGTCGTTTTGGTCTTCCTGGACTAGCACCATACCGATGGTGGAAATCGAGGCTGCGAGATAAAGAAGGTAGTCCCGTGTGTAATCGGGGGGTTGAATCATAGGATCTTTGGTTAAGGCTGCCTTTAGATTGTCAAAGGAGCGTTGGGCTTCGTCATCCCAGATAAAGGGAACATTCTTCTTGAGAAGCCGCATGTAGCCTTTTGTTATCTCAGACAGATTGCAGATGAAACGGCGTAGAAAGTTTGCATGCCCTTGCAAACATTGAAGTTCTGGAATATTGGTGGGTGAATGCAGGGCTACGATAGCTGCTACCTTTGCGAGATCTAAACGTATCCCATCTTTGGAGACTATGAAGCCCAACAGTTTTCCGGCTTCTACACAGAAGATGCACTTATGCGGGTTCAAACGTATATTGTAGCGACGACACCTTTCGAAAATGGCACTTAAGTGGTCTGGATGGTCTTCCCGGGTCTGAGAGTGAGCGGGAAGGTCATCAAGATATGGCTCTACAATATGTTTGATGTCATGAAATGCATAGGACATCGCCCATTGGAAAGTTGCCTCGGCATTTTTCAGGCCAAAAGGTAACTTTCGATATGCAAAAATCCCCCAAGGGCAGATAAAGGTCGTTTTGTGTTGGTCGGCTGGGAGGATATCGATCTGATTATAGCCAGAGAAGCCATCCATAAATGAAAAGATGACACTCCCGGCACAGTTATCGATGATCTGGTCGATAAACGGAGTTGGGTAGTTGTCCTTTGGACAAGCCTTGTTCAAATCGCAGTAATCAACACAGACCCTAATCGTTCCCTGTTTCTTGGCTACGGGAACGATGTTGGATACCCATTCTGTCAATGGGACAGGATAGATAAAACCAGCACGCAAAAGTTTTTCAACTTCTGCTTTAATGGCGGCTGCCTTACGAGGATGGACAGGTCGAAGCTTTTGTCGAACAGGTCGGGCGCCAGGGAAAGTTGGAATTTCGTGGACCACGATTGAGGGGTCAATTCCTGGCATTTCTTCATAACTCCAAGTAAAAACATCGCGGAAAGTTTTGAAGTAGGCACTATAGAACTCCGTTTCGAGGGGAGTACATGTTTTGCCGATGTGTACGTTTTCCACGATACCAGGCTTCACTGAAATATCGATGGGAGTGGTCACCATTAGATTGGCCAAGTTTCCTTCGGAAAATACCTCGTCGAGGGAAGTGGGGAACTTGGTTTGGACCATCCCAAGTGAAGTGTTGGGTTTTGTATCAGGCTCAAGTGGCTGAATGGTGGGGAATGAAGATCGATGATGAAAATATCCCCATGGTGGCTCATCACCGCACATAACCTCCATAATTGATTTGTCGGTGGGAAAAATCAAATTGAGAGGATCAAAAAGTGGTGGGTATGGATGAGTCTCAGTCGAGAGCTGTGCGGAATGATGAGTAGAACAGTTGACCCAATCGGTGGCTGATTGGATCGCGTTATATGCTGCGAGGTTTCTATTTAGAGGCATAGAGTTGTCGTAGTCTTCAATCTGAGAGGGACTCGGAATCACCCATGAATCATTGGCAGAGGTGATATTCAATGAAATCATGTTAACTGGTTGAACATGGGTTCCCAGCTCTGGAAAAACTCCAATAAGGGATGAATCCTTCATAAGACCAACACCAATGTCTTGGAACCGGTACCGAGGTTGATCCAATAACGGGACGGTGTTGGCGGAGTTTGGATGAGGGTCTGGGATACAGTAATCCAGTTGATCAATAGTGACAATTTTCCCTTCATGAGGAAATTGCACAATCCAGAAGACTGTAGATGCTATGGCGGTCATGGCGTAAAACCAGTTCCGTCCAAGGAGGAGATTGTAATCCAATGGTGCATCTACGACTTCAACGTGTACGGATACTGTTTTGCCCCCCAGTTCGACACCAATTGAGGGAATGAGTCCATAAGGTTGAAAACCATGTCCATCAAATGCCCTGAGAGTAGTAGGAGAAGTGGTGACCTCGGGTGAGCCTAAGGCTCTCCAACAGTTCAAAGACATGATCGACGTGGAAGCACCTTCATCTAACACTGTGCGATGGATGATATTTCCACGGATTTTTGTATGCACCTGGAAGGCTAACTGGTGAGAAAGCCTAGGTTTGGCATGCTCCAAGTTAAACATGATGGAGTTTGAAGTATCTGGGTCCATTGCCCCTAGTGCTGAAAGTAGGGTTCTACGCTGCGTGGGGCAGTGTTGGAGAACCTCGAGAGTCGACATGGCGCAAGGTGCTTGAGCCAAATCTTCAACAATGTTGTAGTTTTGGGCAGCTCACGCATTCGGATTAAATGTCGCCTTTCGTATGGTGCCCTTGGGTGGGCGTAGCACTGTGTCCGTCAGCGGTCTCTCGATATGGAGATGACCGGTAGGGGGGGAAATAGGAATCGGATCTTCAACAGGAGATTTTCCTTTGGCTATCTCCGATTGTTTGTTTGAACTTGGAGGGTTTTCATACGTCTTTGAACGAGTGGTAATATGAACCTCTTCGTTACTCGTCATCAGGATTTCGCGGTTTGTGGACGTCTCTCCGCGGATGGGATTGGTCGGGTTGCCCCCTTGTGGGGATTCTTGGGCAACCATTTGCTGTTGCTGTTGGGGGAAAGGGTCAGTTAACACTGCCGGGCGAGAGGATCCTTTAACGAACTTGTTGACCTCGTCCTTGTAGGGACAGTCACGCGTGTAATTATCATCTTGAAAAATCAAGCAGGGAAACTTAGCTTTCCGACGTGGTTTCTGGTCATTCTGGGTGGGTTGTGGCTTGGGGTTCTCCTGCTGGTTTTTCTTGGGTTTACCACGATTGTTTTTCTTCTTTCCCCCGGATGGTTGTGACGTAGATTGACCTGCGTTCACCTCGGAGGAAACAGCAGGAGAAGTAGTTGTTTTTGAAGCAGCCTAGGTAAAAGCGGGGGAAGCAGAAGCTTGTTGTCCCGTCGAGTTGGTAGCAGGCTGAGCCTTGACTGAACCGACAATACCATCAATGGGGGGTTCAGTGGTAGGCTTCATTGGATCAGTGTGAACGCGGGAGGCAAGTGGAAGAAGTTCATGTAAAGTACCGGATTGAGTATATACCAAATCCATGTACTGGGCTGCCGAGATGGCTCGTTCTTCTGTAACCGGCCCGCGCATAGAGATATCTCTGGCTATGGGAGGCAAAAAGGATTTCGTGAACCAATCAGCGAGTAGCTGATCTGGAATAGGAGCCTTAATTAGCCTACGGCGTCGTCGCCACTCATGGATGTGATCCGAAATATGTGTAGAAGTGGTTTGACGCAGTGAGGTTAACAGTTCTGTTCCAGTCTCATACCGGATGGGGAGCTGGAAATGAGTCAGAAACTGCATAGCCAAAGTGTTGAAATCACGAAAAGAGTGTTGTGGCAGCTCGATGTACCATTTTGCTGCCGTTCCGGTAAGCGTACGTTGGAAGAGCCAAAGTCAGATGGAATCATCCATCAAGGATTTGGATGAACACCAAAGATGGAAGGTCATCACGTGGTTCTTGGGGTCTTCCCCGGGCTTAGCATCGAACTTGGGAATGTCCGATGGTAGTTTGGCTGGGATAGGTGGCCAGTGACGTTCATGCCATATAGGATCGTTAATAAGCCTCGACAAATCAGGTAAGTCAAGTGTGGCCAAGAAGGGAAGTTGACGGTTAGTCTGCGGGTATGAGTAATAACCATGTGGTGCAGAGAAACCTGGAGAGCCCTGCATAGCATGCTGCTACGTGTTATACCCATATGTGTTTCCCGGGGGATACTGCTGGAAGTTCTGTGGATAGTAAGCCATCTGGTTAACCGGTTTATTGTAGGCAACCGGTTGGTAGGTGCTCTGCTGAGTGGGTATGGTACCCTGGGGTTGTTGATACCCAGGAATGGTTGTTGTTCCTTGTTGCGGAAAAGTTCCTTGGAATTGTTGTGTTCCAGGGATGTTACCACTATACTGTGTAAGTGGAGGGTTTCCCATAACAGGGTTGGGGGGTGGCTGCGACGGTGGTGTCCATGGAAGGCTCGTTCCTGCTTGGGGAGCGAGTGGAAATTGAAGTGATGGGTTCCATGGAGTTGTAGCAGCTGAAGGGTATGGGAAGCCAGAATTCAAGTTGGGGGGAATCTGAGATTTCCCCCCAGCTTGGTTCCAGTTTCCAAAAAGTGAGTACCCCCCACTCTGTGGGATTTGAAGGTCCCAAGAAGGAAGCATACCTGATGGTGGAGGTTGAGAATGAGGTCCGGTTGGAATACCGGAATAAGGTTGTCCACTGCCAGGTGTGTTGTACATACCATACTGAGCAGATACTGCTGGTTGGGAGAGTTGTTGGATGGAACCAATAGATTGTCCGCTAGCGGATGGGTTGAATGGCCCTATGAGAGGAGGTTGTTGAGTAGGAACGGGGTTCCCAACAAAAGGTTTTCCTCCAACTAGTTGGGTTGATGGCCCTATGGGAGGAGGTTGCTGACTAACAATGGGGTTCCCAACAAAAGGTTGCCCCCCAGATGGTTGGGTTGATGGCCCACCAGGGAGGGTTTGTATGTTGGAGTTAGGGACCACTGCAGTCGGTTGTCCACCTCCTGAAATAGTGTAAATGGTGGCTGAAGGTGATCCTCCGATCGAAACGGAAGATCCAGCAGTATGACTAGGTGTTCTTCCGCCGCTAGCCAAATATGATAGTATGGATTGGCCAACGGCGCCAAAAGTACCGATTTGCAAAGGGGGTCGTCCATATCTGACAGGCGAGGACGGAGAAAAAACTAGGTTATCCCTCATAGAATGTGCACCAAAAATGGGAGATGGCAGCAAATGTGGGGAATTTATCCCAGGGGTATCGACGTCGTCCATAACGTGTTCAATGATAGGAGTACCATCGAGAACTGGGTCCGAGTTCATATCCTGAAAAAGGTTTTGGGGATCCGGCGGGAACCTAGGTATAGTAAAGTCCGAAGGTCCTGAGCCGTCTGCAAAGGAGTGACGAAACTCTGTGCTAGACGGGATGTTGGGAACCCTATAGTCAGAAGGACAAGAAACGGGGGGATATCTAGACGTTGTCGAAAGCATTTTCTCTGTGTTGTGTCTAAACCGTGCCGATGCTAACGGAGAGTTCGCTAGAATAACCATACTAGACTGGATGGAAGCCATGATTTCATGTCCCGGAGGGAGGTTGGGTAGATCTATAGTACGAGGTACGTTGCTAGAAGAACTTGTTTCTTGTGGATGAACACTGGGTGACGTAGTAATAACAGGCGGAAGTTCCTCCTGGGAAGTGATGAAGCCATAATCAGGTTCAAAAGGTGTGTCAGGAAGTCGATTATCTTCAACGATTTCAACGTATCCGCCTGGGACTAAAATCAAGCCAGGTATGTCCTGGTCGGACCCTTCGGTGGTACTAACAGATCCGTCTGTGTCATCGTGAAAAGTGTCTAATGGACGGGAAGTGTTGACATCCGGTAGAAGGATGACCTCTGGTCTAGTACTTTGGGTTGTACTAGGTTCAGCTACTGTAACTGTGTCCACTGTGACAGATATATCTGGAATGACAGTGGGTGAGGTGACAGTGGAAGTCTCAGATATGCTAGTGGTTGCAGAAGCTGCAATAGATTCTGAGACTGTGCTGTGAGTAGCAGTTACGGGTGTAACTGAAGATGTTGTACGTATCGGCGGAGGAATGTTGCCTCGACCAGCACCGTGGCCAGGAGGAGCAGGAATGCGTGATGCAGGCGGACCAGAAGTCCGTGGCGGTGGTGGTGGTGGAGGGCTTTGGCCCTGTATTCTTCGTGATCTTCGTGGTTGTTCTGACATGATGACAGGAAAATGAAAATCGGGGGCAGTATCGTAAACAAAGAACTCAAAAAATCTAATGCAGTCGAGTGTGCAGAAGAGGAGCTAGAAAAAGCAAGGCTCACAGGCCAAACAAGCAAGCTCTAAAATCTATACTGAGACCGCTGTCTCAATAAGCGAGCGGATACAAAAAATGGCCAGAATGCCAACAAGAAATCCCTACAAAATTAAAAAAAAATGACCCTCTACAAAGATGAGATAACAAGAAAACTCCTAACTAAGAGCTGGAGACCTCAACAAGCTGTATCCTTCGCAAGGTGATGAAATCCAAGTCGAACAATACAACATGAGAAACCAATATAAGAAGGATATCCCTCTACCGAAAGGGATCCTGGGTAAAAGAGCCCTAGTAGAATATATACTAAGCTACCTCGTTCATGACACGTCGGAAAAGGTTTTGGGCACTTCAGCCTTCCGAAGAAGACAGCGATCGATGTTGCCTTAGGGCTAAGTGGAGTGCGGTATTCCACAGAGTTCGTCCGGTTCTCAATCTCGCGGCCGTTTAACCCCTGAAAGTTAAAAACAGTCAGGAGGCCCCTCCACAAACTAGCTGTGACCGTGTCAATAAATACTAGAGGATTTTAGTTCCCTAAAGACAACGACTATGTCTCAGATGAGAATAACAATGGGGTAATTATTTTGATGCCTATCCCCGGTGTCCTACCTAACTACCAAATTCTTTTGATTTCCTCAAGTGAGGTTAAAGTTGGTTTGATTAGGGAGATTGATTTTAGTGGCTGTCTTACTCAATCAGGTAGTGGACGTGAAACTTGATGGTGTTATGACGACTCAAACCATGCAAATGAGAATGAATCAAAAATAAGCCTTTGTCTTCGATGAAATCTAGCTAAGGAAAGGAGAGAGTTCTTCGATCAAACATGCATGAAATTTTTCACAAGCAATCAAAAATCAAAGTAAAAGATTTTTTCTTTTCTTTTTGTAAAACAAAGCCAAACTGAAATAAGCACTCTTTTTAATGCACTGATCCTACAATCTACAATGCTTCAACTATGAGAATTTTTGTGGAAAAATCAATGGTTCATTTCCTAATGCAAAATGATACTAGACTTTTTCAATTTAAACAACAGAATTGCTCTCAAATGATAATTTTTAAATTACTAAAAATGATGGAAATAATGCGACTATAAAAACTACAGGGTTCAGTAACAGAGAACAGTGGTGTTGAGTTGGTTGAGGTGAAAAAATCAAGCCAATGCAATCAATCTGGAAAAATGACCCAATATGTCGAAAATGCCACTAATTCAAACAAATCAAGCTCACAACAAGAAAATAATCAGACCACACAAACTGTAAAATGACCAGGATGCTAACAGGCAACAGTAAACACTACCTAAGGCAGAGAGAGACTCAGAAAACCAAGCAAGATAAAAAAAATTTAAAAATTGCAGACACTACCGCGTGTCAGGGTCTGACTGGAGCGCGGCACTGTGACAGTACCGCTCTGGTACTAAAGCAGAGGACGCGGTACTACCGCGCTAGAAGCAGTTCTGAGGGCGCGGTACTGTGGCAAGGTAAGGAAAAAGCGCAACTTGAGAAAAGAAAATGAAGTTTTCAGGGTTGTTGCTAACCTAGGGGACTCAGTGATCAGACAGGTAGAAAAATACAGCGAGGAGGGATGAATAAAGGTCAAAAAATACCAAGATTCAAACTGGTTTGAAGTGCAATAAAACAAATCACAATCAGCAGATGGATGACAGTGAACTGAATCAATCAAACAGAAATCAAAACCAGCGGAGTCGCCATTCTTGTTATGTATAATTTTTCCCTACGGATAAGTCAAAACTCTCTTAACTTTAAAGTAGACTTTAAACTAACTCTAAAGCAAGAAACAAGTCAAAACAAATGCTACCTTGAAATTCCTGAACTAACTTTTACAGCAAGATTAAATGTATTCATAAACAAATGAGAGATAAGACACACCTTTCAAACTGATGTTTGTCCCGCTTCTAGCTCTTGATCTAAAGCTCCAACGTAGAACCTGTTAAGATCAACCAAAGAACAAACATGCAAGCTTCCAAATACCTTGAATGTAAAAATTAGATTCAAATCTAGATTAGATACATTTCATGTTAAAGACTTGCACAATACACATGAAATGGGAAAGACAAGACAATTTATCTTATTACAACTTGAAGAATACTTACAAAAGTTGCTTGATGTCCAAGCCAATCTTCCAGCTCCAAGTGCCTTCTCCTCTAGCTATCTCCACAATGCTGCAAGATCATAAGTTTGGTGCTTCAAGAGTCCTCCCTTTTCCCCATGGAATGCCTCTCTTTTATAGTTTATGGTAGGGTTAACCAACAAGAGAGATGGGTGGATCTAGGGAGAGATAAGTGGATCAAGGTTTCTAATCACAGAAAGTGATTTGGGATCGAATCAGGGACCCCAATATTCCACTATCTTCGAAAATCCAAAATCCCACAAGCCATGGGGAAAAGGCTAATAAAAGAGTACCGCACCCTGTGGTCTGAGCATAACATGGTACTACCGCGTTCTGGGGAAAAAGCATAGCGCGGTAGTGTAGAGTACCGTGCGCCTATAACTGAGCAAGGCGCGGCAGTGTGGGTAAATAAAGTCTCAGCTGGGTCAGAACTTGTCAGGGTAGATTTACCTTCAAGGTTCACTCATCTTCTGGGTGGTTCAAACAGCAGGGGAAGTGTCGTCAACTCTGTTTGTGGTGGAGATGCGACAATGTGGAATATAGAGGTATAACAACCCAACCCTTACATTTCACCATGGAAGAAATTTCCTCTAACCATGTGAAAATGGCCCAACCCTTACATCTCACCATGGAAGGACTTGCCTCTAACCATGTCAGAATGGACCTGTGTGCATCTATGTCTCCGGACTCTTCACTTCCCCTTGGAAGGTATCTCAATCTGAAGTACACCAGGTCTCCCTCTGAAGTATTCAAACTTCACTCTGGCCAGTGACTTGGTCAACACATCGGCTATCTGCTCGTCCGTCGCAACATACAAGAGCTTCACTGCTCCTCTCTACACCATATCCATGATATAGTGATACTTGATCTCAATGTGCTTCAACTTGTCATGGAAAACTGGGTTCTCCGACAACTTCACACAACTCTGGTTGTCGCAATATATACAAGTAGCACTCAGCTGGAGCTCAAACAAATCAGACAGTAGATTCCTAAGCCATACTGCCTCACAACTAGCCGAACAAGCTACGACATACTCTGCTTCAGCTGTACTCAGTGCCACACAGGACTGCTTCCTGCTAAACCAAGAGATCATACCGGATCCCATATTGAAGCAGCACCCCGAAGTGCTCTTCCGATCAATGGCACTGCCTGCCCAATCCGAATCAACATAACCCTCCAGGTTGAACTTTTGATTCAACTCATACTTGAACCCATAGTCAACTGTACCCTTCAGGTACCTCTGAATATGCTTTGAAGCTATCAGGTGAACATGTCTCGGATCTGTCAAGTATTGGCTCAAAGTGTTCACTGCAAAGCAGATATCTGGTCTCGTATTCGTCAGGTACATCAAGGACCCAATCATCTGACGATACATCGTAGCATCAACCGGCTCAAATGAAGCATCACACAGAAGCTTCAGGTTCGATGCCATAGGTGTGGCCATGGCCTTGCAGTCCATCATCCCGAACCTCTTCACGATCTCTACTACATACTTCCCTTGTCCAAGGAAGATTCCATCTGCACTATGCCACACCTCCATACCAAGAAAGTAGTGCATCATACCCAAGTCCTTTATCTCGAACTCGCCAACAAGCTTCCTCTTCGTGTCGGCAATCAATCTATCCTCACATGTTACAAACAGGTCATCCACATACAATAGTAGTATCATTGGATTACCTTCCTCAACCTTGTAGTAGAGGTTGGAATCCGCTTTACTCTTGGTAAAGCCCAAACTAGATAGGAAGCCATCTATCCTGCCATACCAGGTCCTGGGTGCCTGTTTCAAACCATACAGGGCTTTCTTCAGTTTGCACACATGTGACCCTCGGTCATGTGTCTCAAACCCGAGTGGATACTCCACATACACTTCCTCTTCAACTACACCATTCAAGAAAGTTGTCTTGACATCCATCTGGTGTACCTTCCATTTCATCACTGCAGCCAGAGCAAGTACTGATCTAATGGAAGTGTATCTTGCCACGGGAGCAAAAGTCTCTTCATAATCAATCCCTTCTTTCTGGGAGAAGCCACGAGCTACAAACCTTGCTTTATATTTCTCTATGCTGCTATCTGCAGCATGCTTGATCTTATAGATCCACTTGGAAGTCACAACAGACTTCCCATATGGTCTTGGGACCACATCCCAAACATCATTCTTCATTACTGCATCCCGAATCCTGGGAACTTCAGATTCTTCAATATCTTCAATAGATAGTTTTCTTTGAACAAATGTTGTAGTCCTTCTTTTGTAGGTGATGGTACATGATCTTTCCTACAAGACAAGTTTAATTGCATGATTAGAAACATCTTATATCTTTCAAAACAAATTCTTACTCATAAAGACATATGTCATACAGTCCTGTAATTATCTTTAGCCAATGCTTCAATACAACATTTATCCATATTCAGTAACTTTCTAGATGCCTTCCATCTCTACCAGAACATTGTTAAGAGTGTGCACAACTCCCAACATGTCAGCAAAGAGGTTTCATTCTAGATAAGTAGCAATGGAATGTTGTACAGTACCATAGGCCACTTACCCATTACTTGCATATTAGTAGTATCTTGTTCATTAATGCAAATATCCTAATATGCATAATACACATCCTAACTTTAGGAGCATAAGTATGTACATAACTGAACAACATCATTTAAGGAATGACAATTCAAATACTTATCTTCGTTTAGTTGTTGGGTGGACTCCCTCTTGATGTTTGCTTCCTGGAGTTTGCTCCCTCTTGATCTTTGCTTCCTTGCGGGAAATATTGGAGTGTGCTCCCTCTTGATCTTTGCTTCCTGGATTACCTGTCCTTGAACTTATACTCATCCTGGACCGCTTATACATGCTTAAGTGTGCACTAGTGTCACCATTGTGTTATCCTCAAGATCTCATGCATAACCATACACACATTAGTATACTATCAAAACATTATGATCCTAAATAATTTTATGTATGGTCATGATCATTTCACACACAGGTAGTTTATCACAAGCATTAGTATTCAAGGTTTCAGGGAGGAATTCTATTACTTATGCATATTCTTATTGATCATAGGACTCTTCATATCATCAATCAAGGTAAGAAACATAATATGCATAAATTGTTGATTACTTTAAACTTCTAACTTCAAGAATAATCATTCATACAGAAGTATAAGATCCTAACACAAGGTAGGATTCTAACTTGATATAGGAAAAACATACCTGGTTATCATGTTTGCTTAGTTATGTCTAACATACCCAAACAATGTCTTCTTTTTCTCTTTAAAGACTTGTGCTTAGTAACCTGCATAACTCATAAGTTAATAATTGTAGAACCAAGTTATACATACCTCGTAAGTAGAGATTCTATGTGATCCATGACTATGGATGAGTCTTTGTCTTCATGTCACCATGGTCATATGTTCTTGATCTAGAAATTTCTTAATGTACCTTTCATGTTAGCGGACAACATCAACCTCATACAACACTATAGTGCATTAGTACAATCATAAGTGTCATAACCCTAACCAATGAATGTCTTCTATCATTCACATGCATTCATACTTTTACTAGGGCGATAAGACAAGTCTAACATTAACCAAGATTGTATTAACCTCAATAATATGAAGACAAACATATCATAAACTTAATCATGAACATATTTCAAAACATACATGTATGAGTCATACATGTCGATATTTCTTCTAGTCTTCTTATGTAAGGCCTTAACCTCATCTCCCTCTGGAACTGGAACTTCTTCACTTATGCAGGTGTCCAATTCATTCTCTTCTAGGATTAACCCAATCCTCTTGATTTGCAGAAACTAGATCTGGAGATGGATTAGGGTTTGTCAGAGAAACCCTAAAAATTCAAAATTTTAATCTCAAACTTCTGAAAGGATAGAAAGATGCGCCTTGATGAGCTGATCAAGCTGGTATACTCAGAATTTGAAAACTGCAAAGTTTCACCCCTCAAAATTGCCTTTGAAACTTCCGGATCTTCTGGACAGGATCCCGAACTAGGGTTTGATAAATCCCACCCTTCTTCCCAACCAAAAAGGTTCGATCCAAAGCTCTAAACTTCAATTTTTCTGAGAATCTTCCATCCGTGGTCACAGGCTTCAAAAATTCCAACTTTTGCAGAAGCCCTAATTTTCCACCTTTCCGATCAAAATCCCGAACTAGGGTTTGATCAAGCCCGGCCTTCTACCCACCAAAAAATTCAATCTTGGTCTCTAAATTTCGATTTTTCTGAGGAGAATTCAGCCGTGGTCTCCGATTCCAAAAATTCCAACTTTCTCCGAAGCCCTAAATTCCCGCAGCAGTGATAAGACAAGAATGGAGGTGCTCAAAATCCAATTCTGTTTTGATAGAAATATGCACCTGATTGTTTTTGGCGCATCTCTGAAATTACGAATCCACACGGTCTGAACCTTCGTCCTGTGGTAGCATAACCTGTCTTCTTTCCAACCCCACAGGTCTAACCTCAATTGGATTCTCTGAGAGAAAGTTATTCCAAGTGTCGCAACGTGACCTATTTATGGGATAAAACATGAGAGCGAACTTGTATGGCGTTCCACGTGTCACTAGTTCAACTTCGGCCTCTGAAAATATTACCTGAGAAACTTCAGTCCGTGCTCTACCTGTATCTTTTTACTAAATTTCATTTGGAGCTTCCTAGCCCAAGTTGTGACCTTTTTTCCTAGGTCACATGTTTATGACTAAGATATGGAAGAGGCAGAAACCCTATATTGTACTAATCATAAATCACAAAGTACAACGAATCAGATGTTTTTCTTTGGACACAAGGTACATGGGGATGTTATCTACGACCTATAAAGGTTTCAGAACCTAAACCTTCTCCAAAATGGATTTATAGCGAAAGTGCTACAATGACTGGTTTTTGCTATATCAAGCCCTAGCTTCCAATTTGTCGCAAGTGCAACAAGTCTCATAAATGCCATAGCATGCCTTCCTTCAGGCTAGCTCTGATACCATGTTATTTTTTTAGCATAAATTCAATATGATATAGGATCTTAACTGAAGGAACAACATGTATAGCATATCAAGCATAAGAGACAAGAGACAGAGACACAACATTTCACCGGGGAAAACCAAGAAGGTGAAAAACCCCGCAACTTCCTCAGAGATAGAATAAGCATCAATACAAGGATCACCATTATCAAACCCAAGAGATAGATATCTTCAGCAACATGCTCCTCCTCCACTTGTGCGCACCCTTCTCTTATCTCACTAATGCAAAGTGAGTGAATGAGACAATGTGTAAAATGAGAGAGTCGTACTCTCTATTTATACACTAACTTTGACTTGACCTTTACTCAACTAGGTCGGCCTCAACTTAACCACTTAACATAATGCTGACTGGGCCGACCCCTACTAAGGTGGTCTAATAACCCTTTGACCCACATAACTCATACAGGGCCGACCCCATCAAGGTGGTCTAATAACCCATCAAGTATAAGTTACGACACTTACAATATAACTTGAAACACATGCAAGTACACATGATGACACTTCCAATCGGAGGAATAATACATCTCCGTTGGGGATACAATAAAGTACAAATACAATATACAAGTGAATATCTTCCGAAGTTACAAATACATCAACATTAACCATAGGGTTAGAATTTTTTTAAGCGGGTCATGGATCTTCCATATTTTAGACCACCACCAAATCTGTTCTCCTTCCCTCTAAGTTTCTATTGGAACATCATACCTAATTTTAGCTGAGAAACTTCCATCTTTCCCATTCTTTGTCTAGATTAATACATCGTGTTCCTCCTATTCCAAATGAATGAAGCTGGTGACTAATCTTCTCACCTAATGGTTCCATTCTACTGCTACCTCTCCCTTCAATCCCAGATCCTGAGTCGATTTCCATCCAGTTCTACCTCTTACTTGAGGATATTGAACTTGATAATTTGTCAGCACATGTACTCTCTTATCTCTTAAATGAGTGATTGTTGCATCTGTTAATCTGAAGTCTTCTCCTGCCCCTACCCATAGATCACTGCCTAATATGACTCTCCTTCCGTCACCGATCTTTCGTTCTACCCAACTGCCTACCAAAGGAAAGGCCAGAACAAAAACTTTCCATCCAATAGATCTGTTTTTATGTATTTTGACTGGATTTCTAAACCATTCCACAATTGAGGACGAAGGGTAGTATTTGTAGCTCATAACTCTACCCCACAAGGAATATGGGCTCTGAGCCAACCTCCAAAGCGATTTTGCTGCCAAAGATTTGCAAAATAACTCTGGATTCTTGATTCCCCATCCTCCCATACTTTTAGGAAAGGTTAAAGTAAATCATTTTACCAAAGGGATGCCCTCTGCTTGTTTACTTTCCGTCCATAGAAAGGAGAAACACTTCTTCCTTATATTTACTAGAATGCCTTTCAAAATGAAATCTATAGATTCCCAGTATACCAATATACTTTGTAGCACTGCTTTGAGCAACACTAATATGCCACCTCTTGATAGGAAACGATTTGCCTACATCAAAATTCTTGCTTCCACTTTCTTATATAACCATATCCAATCTTGAAAGGCATAGGAATTTGGCTTAAGGGAGAAACCTAAGTACTTAAATCCCTCTGAGATAGAAACAAGAAGAAAAGGAATTACCTCTCTCACTCTGTGCATCATCTCATCCAGGAAATTGTTGAATGCCAAACTTGATTTTCCATGTTTATAACCATCCCTGTTGCCTTCTTGTACTCCTCCAAAATCTCTGCAAAGACACTGATATTTTCAATTGTACCTTCCCCCATAAGGAGAACATCATCAATGATATACACACACACACACACACACAATCCGCATGAGCACCATATATGGTATCAAAAGGTAAAATGAAGGCAAGGAAACATGAAAGATTTTCATGGGCATTTGAGAATTGGGCAAGTTCGCTATTTATTTACCACTACCCCAACTTCTTCTTCTCTCATGAAATCCATCTTAAAAAAATCCTTCAATCCTCAATCTGATAAGGCTGTGGAATGAGTTTTCTGCTTTGGTCTCCATTTTTCCATGGCTAGCTAGCACAAGTAACTCTTGAAGCAATGTGTGACATCTACAGGTTTGATGAAGTAATTTACTAGCACTGGATTCCTTGATTTTGATTTTGGAAATCGAATGTCTTAACTTGTCCCCAAGTTCGACGAGAATCATTGATTTTGAACTTCTAAGTTGACCTACAAATGATATTAAGACAAGTTTTTTTGACCATATTTTGCAGTGACATGGAGAATCTGTTAACATTTCTTAATCAATAATGAGAACAATTAAGGCCATATATTTTGCAGTAAACAACAATATACTAAGACATGTGTGAAGCATTTACATATCTTGTGGTAAGAATTTTATTTTGGCAAAGAAAACGTGGCCAAAAGCAAAGCAAGTGGTGGAAAACAACTTGAGGAAAGGAAACCTATGATTACTTTTGCCATGAGTAATGGAAACTATACTTCATTTTTTAGCTGGTTACCTCATTTTTATGTCGAGGTTATTCTTGAGCATGAGAAAGAATGGAAATGGTGCACGATTTCATCTCCATAAGAGTATAAACTGTTGGTACCAAATTTAGACAATGCCAATGATATCTACAAGATTTGTTGTTCCTATTGATGGTGTGCTTGGGGAAACCTTATTTGTAATAAGGAGTTTAACACTGGTGTTTATCACATTTATCATCTGAGTGACCTTAAGAAGAATTGGAATTAAAACCAAACAACTTGAAACATTAATTGAATTCCATAATATGACTGGAGCACTGTTAGAAATATTAATCACTTGTTTGTAGTTGTTGTGATAAGAATTTTGGAAAATATTTAAGGGTATTTTCATTCATCGTATGAGAGTTATAAGCAAAGATATGGCACTTTATAGAGGTAATGAATATAGATAAATAGAGTCCGACATTCCAATAGGAAAATTACACATGGATGAAGAATTAAAGAGTTAAGTGCGCTTCATTTAGATGGCATATTAAGTTTAATTTTTATTTCACTAATATTTCTTGATTTTTTAATTGGTGGAACCATAAGTCAAGCGAGATTTTGGTTTGAGTATAGTTTAGGGTTTTAACTTTTTTATTGAAATTTCTTATCCTAACTAATTCCACTTCTCAAAACACTTTAAAAGAAAGGTGCAACATAGACATGGAGGGAGGAAATTCTTTTGACTTCGCCTAGTAGAGGATTATGGCCAAAGTGGGAGTTTATTCATTTATTTTTCATTCTCTAGTAATTCATTTCTTGCATGCTTATTGAAGTTGATTGTTGATAGCATTTTGTTCTTTAAATCAGCATGGAAGCGAGTAGGCTAAGATCCTGATACTGATCCATTTCATTAAGGTATTAGTTATTCTGTTTATCTTTATTGCAAATTTGATCAAGGATCTATGGCACTCATCAGTGAACACATATGTAGTGACCAACCTTGGTCCTTATTGCAACATATTTATTCAAGCTCAATCTTGCGTTATATACCCTTTCTCTATTTTATTTGGATGATCATATGATGGACAAGGTAGAGTCAAGACAATTGTGTAATGAATGCCCTATGAATAATTTTAAGGTACCATTGGAAGATTGTAGTGAAGCAATAATTCATAATGAGTTTGATTGCCCTATTTTAATTTATAATCAACAAATTCTCTCAAATAAATGCATTGTTGGTGTGAACACTTGGCATAATTTACAAGATGGTGTGCAATTTTTCTGTATTCTTATTGGCCTTCATTGTGTGTTGCATGCCATTGTTGGTTGGCATTTTGGTCGGCACGGATTGCATGATAGTTATCATACTATCAACTTTGTTTGCGAGATTAAAGATGCTTACATGTATGTGAAATGTTATCCTCCTTGAACTTAAATGCATGTCTTTCACCTCTTCCTTCTATTCATTTTCAATCCTCTTTTGCTTTATTTGATTTACATGTTTTTCGTCACCCAACAATTGTCAACCTCTATTTGAGCTTGAATGAAATTGACGATAAGAAGGATAGCTTGTTTTTGGATAGTATTCACTAACATTTCCAGGGATGAGATGAATACAGGTAAACAAGAGGACTGGATACCTTATCTTTGTGCTCATCCTCACAAATCTCGCCTTATCAAACTTCTGGTCACTGACGAATAAATTCCCTCTTGAAAAAAAAAGTGTCATGCCTTTTTCCGATTTGATTTTCTTTCCCTTCTTCATCCCCTGTATTTTAGATTAGCTTTGGCACACCTGCATGTAGATTTTCTTCAATACTAGACTTTTTCCACAATGGTTTCCTTAACTTTACTCATGATGACTTTAGCAGTTACACAAACCAACTTGAACTTCCTACACCTTAAAACATACTTCATAGGTTTCAATAAACTCCAAATTTCTGCATGGCTCTTGCTTCTCTTGTCTCATATGACATGGGTCAACTTCAAAAAAACCTCCTCGATTCCTTGCCTTGTTGATTTCATGCACTATATTTGTGAAAACTTGAACTATGAATTCACACATTGGTAGAAGCGACACACCTTGTTGGTTAGCATTGGTTGACCATATTTTCAGTCAAAACCACTTAGCCAATAAATCATTTCCAGGCTCCCCTCTAATTCCGAAATGATATAGCTTATGTTTTCTTGTGGCCTATCCTTTGTGCACGCTTGCAATCCTAACATGTGTCTCTAGCTAGCTCAACGTCATCTTGGGGTTTCCACCATTAGGAAGTCTTTGGAGTTTTTAATGAAATGATTGAGCCGATTACATATGGTAGATGATTCATTGTTCAATCGTGCACAAGTTACAAGTTCACTCCAAATGAAAATGTGATTGAGACATGTAATAATTGGTTTGACATAGATCACATATGAATGCACCAACTTCATTTGGATAGGCTGATTGGTATCATATATTTTCCTCTTCACATCGCATTAACCTCGTCACATTTACTATTCTCATGTATGCATATCAATAATGATTGAATCTGGAATCAATAAATTTGCCATTGTTTCCTTTCATATCCCTGATAGCCTTTAGTGTAACCAGACCTTTTTTATTAATGAACCTTTTAGTCATTTCTCACAAAATGATTTTGTTTTATATATTTAAAAAGACATATAAACAAAAAAAGGAATGTATATTTATGCAAAAAATGGGCTTTGGCATAGCCCTTTTGTCACATCCATGTCGCATAAGCACCAAGTCTCATATCAAACCCAAATCCATGAATCGTGAGTGAGCCACGTATGAGCTAAAGAAAAATACTAGTGCAGTACATGACAAGAACATTTGGAGGGCACCGCATTGATATAGAATATACATACTCTCACCCACGATGCATGTGGGATTTGTTAATTTTTTATCCTTAATTCGGAGTTGCAATAATACTTGAAATCAAATAACAATCATACAAATAAGCAATCACATTCGACAAATAAATTTACCTTGGGGAAACCCTCTATGACTTGAGGGAGAAAAAACCACTTATACTATGAAACGAGAACTCTACCCATAAAAACGATGATTTTTGCAAAAAAAACACCAAAAAAACCCCCCAAATAGAAAAGTGTTGATACCAGTATACACGTTTTTTTTTAGGGTAAAAAATAGAGCCATGGCCTAAACATCCCATATTGTTGTTTAACAAAACTTTAAAATCAACCTTAAATTAGAAAAAAAAAATCTTAGAGAGATAAATTACAACTTTCTGGAAAATTGCATATTAAACAAAAAACAAATTTCTCTAATAATTTCACCATTATAACCATATAAAAACAAAGAAATTATGATGTGATTCATAATGAGATAATATATTAGACCATACAAGAACAAATGGTTCATATAAATATTCAAAAACTCCTCTAGAATTTCAATTACAAAAATCATACTAGTAAAAAGCATATAACTGCTTCTTCAAATTCATCCATGGATTCTGACACCCCATCATAAAAAACTCCTCTAGAGTTTCAATTACAAAAATCATACTAATAAAAAGCATCTACACTGCTTCTTCAAATTCATCCATGGATTCTGACACCCCATCAGAATCTACATTTTCTGCAGATGAAGGACTTGATGAAGATGTAGATGACCCATACTCTTCTCTATTATCAATGGGCGCACCATCTGAGTCTACATCTATGCCCATCATTTCAGATTTCATATTCCTTCAGGATCTACAGCTTGGTTTAACAGACTCCCATCTTGCAACTTCTAGCTGTGGCAGCAACCTCTTGATAATATCTATAGTCTTGGAGCGGAGAGTGTCTTTCTTTGTGAACTTGAAATCATAAACAAGTATATCAACTTCCTCTAATTTCAAGATGTCAATGCGGCGATGATTTTTTTTTTACCCTTTCTTTTTCTCTTTCTGCAAACCTTTTTCTCAACCACCATCTCTGCCTTGTACACACCATCAAATGGGTGCGTATCTGTTGAATACCAATGTACTTCTACTGATACTATTTCTTCATTTTCTTTATGGACCTTCATAGCTTTTGCAATCCAGAATGGATATTGACGTGGATCATCTGTAGCCAAAACTACAATCATGCAACCCTCCCTGATATCTTGTACCGATCCCCTGTAAAGGTCTTCCATCTCTCGACACTTTGCGGATGATCTCCTAGAGCCAATATACATTTCTCTTTCCTCTACTTGAGAAAACTCAACAGCTCGAGCTTCAACATTTGTTACCTCGTTTTCATTTGATAAACTTTGTGGCCAAGCAAATGGAGTCTTCAAAAATATATCTCCATTTGTAGAGTTTGAAATTATGTCACTCTGCTCCATGAAAAAAGACTCCCACCAAACGGAATCAACAACATCAAAGTACTCATATGTATCTTCAATAGACTTTTTGATTTCTTCCAAGCATTGAGAAGAATCAACATCTCTACTATGTCGCCTTGAATTATGAATCTCTGTAGATGATTGCAATAACAATAAATTTGAAGTATACATTTGACGACTTGGGATGAATTTCAAAAATGCCAAACCTGATGAAGGCCCCCATTCTGTGCTAGTTGAGTACTTCTTGCCCCACAATAGTGTTTTTCCATCAATCTTTTTTATACGAAATTGATGCTGAAAGCTAATGTCATTAAGTTTTTCAATGCACCTTTATTCACCATGCGATCCAAACAGAAATCTTTGCATGTCAACAGTTTCTTCCAATTTTTGTACAGTAGGCTCTGGATGGTATGCTTTCCCTATAATTTCAATCAACGATGGTAGGCTCCCAACTTTCTTCCTCCTCAATGTCCTTGCAAAATGGATGAACATTTGATCAATATGATCATGTGTATGCCCAACAAGAAGGAACCCAACTTTTACCTTCTTAAAAATTCCCAATTCCACAAGCATGCTTAGATAACCAAACACGACCTAGTTTTTGTTTTCCCGGCTTGTGTTGTCCAATTGTAGATATAGAACTTCTGGAAGATCACCAAGCCAATGAGTAATGACATGGTGAATTATGTTGATGGTCAAATTTGCATCAATGTGAATATTTGGAGCTGTAAAGTAAACCCCTGGAATCATTTCACCATTAAAAACCATACACCCAACCAAGTGAAACTGAATAAAATTCTCCTCCTTTAAATTCTTTGGCACACGGACAAAATGTGGCAAGAGTTTTTTTTTTTCTGATCCATGCCATCAATTATCAAACCCATATACTTATGTGGAGCATCGTAACACTTCTTGCGATGTTTGTACAATTTTTGCCGTTCATTTGATTGTTGATTGCGATGTTCTTGCAGTGCATTGATTATGGAATCTACAAACAACATAACAAAAAAATATTGTTAACTAGCTTCAATAATTGACCTTTATCTATTTGTTTTTTTTGTTTTGTAAACATACCTCTTTCTATCCCTTCTGATCTATCCCTTATTTTCTTTAAGAGAAGCACATGTACTGCAGACCCCCATCCTTGACCTCTTGGAATGCGGACGTTGTTGAACTTCTTTTTCCATACTCTTGTGAAATATGCATATCTAATGAAGTTGTCATTTCCTTGACCACCTTGAACATAATCCTTGTATAAGTTGTAGATTTCCTTCCTTGTGAAATTATCTGGAATGTGTATTGTTTCTCTATTTGGCATACTCTCTCCATGCTTGGAAAAGAAATCATGAATCCATGATATTGCAATGTGTGTTGATGGCCCAGTGATTCGTCCCTGATAATCGTCAGTGTAAAATGTAGGATCATTTTCTAGTCTTGTTTGGATTCTTGATAATCGAAGATTACCAATTGACTGAATCCGTTTGAATGCCTTTCTACAAAGCATAATTCTTCCAACGCGATAATCATAGCCTATCCTGGTAGAAATCATGCACCCCACTAAATATGAATTTTGCATGCTTTTGTTCATTGAAAGATACATCTTCCTTCTCTCCAAAACATAATTGTAGCCTAAACTTTTCAAACAACTTTTGTGGCAACACTCACTCGAAATCAAATGAGTAATGGAACTTGGACTTGTGAGCAATTCTTTCCTAGACCTTGTATAACTGGAATGCTTTGGATTGACATAAAAAGGTCTAGTCCTACACTTAATCCTGCTCTGCATTGGATTATGTCGTTGGATCTCCTGGACCATTATGTCTGCAACAACATCTTCAGCAAGATGATTGTTTTCATTGTGATGCATATGACCCCCCTCATTGAAAATTTCATCACCAAATTCATTATGAAAATTATTGTCATGATCACTTACTGCCAGATCAATGTGACCATCAACACTATTTGTGCCACTAAATTCTTCACTGAAAGGGAACTTTAGAGATTCAACATTCTCATCATTGTTTCTTGTAAAATACTTACTTGGAGGAGAATCATTGTCTTCATCATTGGTTCCTGTAACATCCTTACTCGGAGGAGAATCACTGTCTTCATCATTGGTGACTTCATCATCAACAGAATGATCATTGGTGCCATTGAAATCCTCGCTCGGAGAGAAATCATCATCGGTTCCATTGAAATCTTCACTCGGAAGAAAATCATCATCAGTGCCATTGAAATCCTCGCTTGGAGGTAACTCATCATCGGTGCCATTGAAATCCTCGCTTGGAGGTAACTCATCATCGGTTCCATTGAAATCCTCGCTCGGAGGAAACTCATCATCGGTGCCATTGAAATCTTCACTTGGAGGAAACTCATCATCCGTTCCATTGAAATCCTCGCTTGGAGGAAACTCGTCATCCGTTCCATTGAAATCCTCGCTTGGAGGAAACTCATCATCTGTGCCATTCAAATCCTCGCTTGGAGGAAAGTCATCATCTGTTCCATTGAAATCCTCGCTTTGAGGAAAATCATTTTCACCATTATTGATGTCTTCTTCCTCACCAGAATCATCATCCATCCCATTAAAATCCTCGTTGGGATGAATATCATCATCAATCCCACAAAAATCCTCGCTGGGAGGAAAATATTTGCTTGAAGGAAAATCATCATTGGTGCCTTGAAAATCCTCGCTTTCAGGTAAATCATCATTGGTGCCTTGAAAATCCTCGCTGGGAGGAAAATTGTCATCATATTGTTTGTTGTCTTTAAGATCCCCACTTGGAGGAACCTCTTCATCATCATCACATTATTTCTCTTCATTACTAGTGTCTTCAAAATATTCATAACTAGGAAGTTCTCGAATAACATGCTTGATTACATTGCTTGCACTGCCAGTATCTTGGCTAGATGAACTGTACATTTCTTCATTGACATTGGAATTTTCTTCAGATGAGTCCATGACTTCTCACTAAAAGATAGAATTATAGAAAAATCTGTATCGCTCAACTGCAAATAAATTTTACCACAGTCCTCACCAAAAAGTAGAATGGTGCAACTGTCGACCGACAATCGTATAGCTATGAGAATGAAAATATCCCTCCAAAATATTCCCTCCAAAAATTCCCTCCAAAATTTTCGTTCAAAATTTTCCCTCCAAAATTTCCTTACAAAATTAAAGCACACATTCATATGATATTAAAAGAATTGAAATAATATAATAACTAATTACATATTTCTATCCAGACATTTAAGACTAATAAAATTTCTCACAACATTTTTTATTCACAATTTGTAACAAAACGATGATTATTTTCATTTTTTTTACCCAACATTCATAACATTAGTAATTATTTAATTTTAACCTATCTTATATAAATTTAATAATAATGCAGTAACTACTTTCATTTTTTTATCCCACATTGGTAAAAAAGTAATGTTAAACTTACTCTACGCTAAATAAACATTTTAGATTTCCTACTGTTCATCATCTATTTTGGAGCAATTTAGTAACACTTGCAAGGTTAGTAATTATTTTATTTTTTCATTAATTTAGTAATGATTGTTTTATGGCTTTATTAATTTAGTAATGTGTTTGTATTGCTTTATTGATTTATTCTTTTACATTTTTGTTTTTTTAACATTCTTAAGAATGGTAAAATTAAACCTAATCTATCTTATTAATACAGGATTGTTTAGTCTTTGGAGTAATTCACGAAGGTTTTCAAGAAGAACGGGAAGATTGCAAAGAGGAACTTCTAGCACATTCAACAGAGGAGGCTCTACCACTTTCCGGGTTAGTTTTATATTTTTTTTAAACGTTTTTTTTTTTATTCGTGTATTATTAATTGAGGCAAGGCTTGCCCCTTATTCCACAAAGCTTGCCCCTTATTCTAAGAATATTCGCTTTGGGTTTAAAATATAAACTAATTTTTTTTTACCAAACCTACCCATGCCCCCTTCCTTATTTTTTTTTACCCTCCACCCATGTTCTAAATTTTTTTTTATCATCAACCCCGCCTCCCCACCCCCTAAAAAATATTAGAAATTAATTAAAAAAGAAAATTAAAAACCCTCACCTTCCCCCTCCTCCCGAGCCCCCCGCTTGGGAGCCAAAGGGCGGCCCTCATGGCCACCGTCGATGCCCGGCATTGAGCCGCCATGAGGGCCTCCCTTTGGCGCCCAAGCGGGAAGAGGTCCGCCGCTTGGGCACCAAAGGGTGGCCCTCACGGCCCCCGTCGATGCCCGGCATCAAGGGGGCCGTGAGGGTCGCTCTTTGGCGCCCAAGCGGCGGAGCTCCGCTCACTTGGGCGCCAAAGGGCAGCCCTCACGGCCCCCGTCGATGCCCATCATCGAGGGGGGCCGTGAGGGCTGCCCTTTGGTGCCCAAGCGGCGGACCTCCGCCCGCTTGGGCGCCAAAGGGCGGCCCTCACGACCCCCATCGATGCCCAGCATCGAGGGGGCCGTGAGGGCCTCCCTTTGGCGCCTAAGTGAGCGGACGGGGGCCGTGAGGGCCTCCCTTTAGCGCCCAAGTGAGCGGAGGTCCACCGCTTGGGCACCAAAGGGCGGCCCTCACGGCCCCCGTCGATGCTCGGCATTGAAGGGGCCATGAGGGCCTCCCTTTGCGCCCAAGCGGGCGGACCTTCGCCGCTTGGGCACCAAAGGGCGGCCCTCACGGCCCCCGTCGATGCCCGGCATCGGGGTGGCCGTGAGGGCCTCCCTTTGGCACCCAACCGACGGAGCTCCGCCCGCTTGGGCGCAAAGGGCGGCCCTCACGGTCCCCTCGATGCCGGGCATCGACGGGGGCTGTGAGGGCCGCCCTTTGGCACCCAAGTGAGAGGACGGGGGCTGTGAGGGCCTCCCTTTGGCGCCCAAGCGAGCGGAGGTCCGCCGCTTGGGCGCCAAAGGGCGGCCCTCACGGCCCCCGTCAATGCCCGACATCGAGCATCGACGGGGGTCGTGAGGGCCGCCCTTTGGCGCCCAAGCGGGCAGACCTCCGCCGCTTGGGCGCCAAAGGGCGGGCGGGGCCCGTGAGGGCCTCCGTTTGGCGCCCAAGCAGGCAAACCTCCACCACTTGGGCGCCAAAGGGCAGCCCTCACAGCCCCCGTGAGGGCCGGGCATCGACGGGGGCCGTGACGGCCGCCCTTTGGCGCCCAAGCGGCGGACCTCCGCTCGCTTGGGTGCCAAAGGGCGCCCCTCATGGCCCCCATCCGCTCGCTTGGGCGCCAAAGGGTAGCCCGGGAGGAGGGGGAAGGGAAGAGTTATATTTTAATTTTTTTTAATTAATTCTAAATTTTTTTTGGTAGTTTAAATATTTGGTTTTTAACTTTTATTGTATTGTCTTTTTAATTTTTTTTTATATTGTTTTTTTAATTTTTATTAGTGGGGTTAGTTTTAATTTTTTTTTAACTTTTGTATTATATTGCTAGGTGGGAGGGTTATTTTTAATTTGTTTTTAAATATTTTATTATATTGTTAAGGGGTTAGGGGGTAGGAGGTTAGTTTTAAATTTCTTTTTTAAAATTTTTATTATATATTTATGTGGTAGGGATAGGTGTAATTTTTATTTTAAAATTAATTATTATGCTCGTTAGAGGGGTAGGGTGTAGGTTTATATTTTTTTTTTTTTAATTTCAAAACGTAAAAAACAACGATAATGAAGATAAGAATATTTTTAAATTTTTTAAAACGTTTTTCAAATACAGTTTATAGTGAATATTGATGTTGATTTTGTTTAGATTATAATTTTATGTTGATTTATTTTAAAATTCTACATTTTGGATATAGGTACAACGGCATCAAGGCGGATATCTGTAAACGTTTCTGGATCAAGAGCAGCAATCATTGCATCGAAAAAAACAGTTGAGGCATTTGAGAATGTTGAGACTCAAGAGAGAGTTCTTAGCTTTGAAGAATTAAGAATGAAGAATGCTAAAGAATGGAAACATGCAACAAAAGAAGACAGAACAGAGTATCATTGGCATCTGAAGGAAAAAAAAAAAAAAGGAAAACCAGAAAGCATTCTCTTATTTTGTTCTGCAGATCCATATATTCAAGCATATTACAATCTATTGGAATTGTTGAGAGATATATGTGTAGTGCCGGGTACAGATATTGTTTATGCACAGGTGAAACAAGCCAAGACCTTTGCAAAAATCCGATATGCTTTGAAGATTGCAAAATATAATGTTCAAGAAAATTTCACAGATTTTTGTCAAGGGGTCGTGGATGAAATTGAAAGCGGGAGAGTAAGTTTGAATGATGATATTATTCTTAAATTGGTTTTGTTATAACTTGGATATCACAATGTAATAGATTTAATACAATAATGTTTTTATTTTGCAGGATTTTTCCATTTCGATTTCAAAAAAGTTGAATGGAATTTATTATACAGAGGCCGATCCTATGGATGTCATTACTGTCGCTATTCAAAAGGGACCAGAAGCAAGGAAGAAAAAACAAGTGTTAAATGTTCAAACTGAAGAAGTACAAGCAGAAAGAGGAAAGAGCATCCGACAATCAAATCAGGTACCTAGAAGGGTTATATTTAAATCTTCATCTCGCCGAACTAAACATGATGAAATTGTTGCAAATGAGCTTGTTACTCTTGCTAGTAAGAGTAGCAAACAATCTCGTAAAAGAAATATGGTTGAGAGCGCCTCGATTCCTGTTGAAGGCATTGTAGATTTAGAAGGAGCCCCTTCAAATCAAAAAAGGAGGAGATCTGTTGTTGCTGAAACCAACATTATTACTGAATCTGAGAGTGAAAATTCTGATGGCAGTAGGGAAATCATTACTCCATGTGCTGATTTAGAGGATGGCATTGTCAAGACAACACAAAATGCCATTTGAGATCGATTGCGAAGGGATAAGTTGGTTAACAATGGACATACATTTGAGTTGAATGTGAATCAACTTTATAAACCCACAGAAGGGAAATATCACTTTAGAATTAGAAAACCACATCACTTGCATATTCACAACTTGAAAGCATTGATGAGGCACAATCCCTATGCACATGTTGTTGACTGCCTAGTACTTGTTGACCCGGAAGTTGTTCCTACTAGAGATGAATTTGATGAAACAAGATGTTTTCATTACAAATATTATGTTCTTGGAGGGAATCATTCTGCAGAGGAAAGAAGAGAGTTGATGCAAGAATATCCCAATAACCCTATTTTTGAAACAGTTAAATGCATCATTTATGTTGGTTTAACAGATGTTGAAGCAAAGTTGTTGGCATGGGATCATAACACAGATAGTGAATATAGGTTGACAATGACATTTGTTCAAAGGGTGAGATTTATACACAGTGAATTTGTGCAAATATGTGGTGGGGAAAAATCTAGAGTTGATGGAAGTTTTCGGAGACAATGTTGTATGGAAATAGGTCTCCGTATTAAAGATGATATTATGCTACAAAAAATTTCCAGAGGAAGTGATGCATTCAAGCCTGTAGATGCCTATTTCCAGTTGGCATTCAAAGTTGGGAAAACATGGGATTTGATTGATGACATATTTAGCTTGTGGGAGAATATTGGCATAAAAAAACAAAAAGTGAAAAAAGGTAGAGTTGTTCCATGGAGCGGTGGTAAGGCAGGTCCTGACGTCAAGAATCTGCCAGAAGACATGACTATTACACCTTGGAGAACAATGCAAGGTGTGAAGGATGAAACATTAATAGCTACAATACTATCACGGGTAAAGTCAGGTGAATTATCCATGGAGAAAATGTGCAGCAAACTTGAGAAGTAAGTTGAGCATTTTTTTGAGTTTAACATTTTTGTTATGTTCTAGGTATTCTGTTATATTATTATATATGATTGTAAACATCATTTATTGTTTCATTGTCTAGTCACAAGGTCAACATGAAAATACAAGAGGAGATGGTTAAAATGTTGAGTGAGAAGAGTTGGGATGATGTCAAATGCAACTATCCAGACTCAAGCTCGATAGAAAGTTTACAACAATTTTTTGTTGCATTCAAGAAGGTATGTTGATCTATGATACATCCTATTTTATTTATTTTCTAATTCAATTCATTTCTATTTTATTACTTATAGAGATCATTTTCATTTGAAGATGCCAAAGAGGGGTGGAGCTGGAGTACTGGAGTCCTTCAAAATCCATATCCAAAGAGCCAAAATAGAACGACAAAGGAGACAATGTCTTGCAAATGTTGAACTTGATGATACACTTGATCATTATATTTGGAATGGGCTTGACACTGTGCAATATAGAGTCATTTTAGGTGATTGTGCAGACATTGCAAATCTTGTTCCTAAAAAGGAGTACGCACTAGTGATTGCAGATATCCCTCATGGATACAATATCTGAAACACTACTTATGATTGTGAGCCTTATACTTACCAATCATTCAGTAAAGTGGTTTCAGGATTTGTAGATGTCACAACATCACCACTATGGAGATTTGTTGTTTTCCATTCAGACACACAATTAGGGGGCTTGTTGACAGCCTTCAGGGGTAAAGGAAAAAAAGGAAGCAACTTCATTGGTAATATATTTGCACTATATTATCAAAATTTTGAATTTATAAATCAATTATATTTATTGATAAGTTAATTAATTGTTTTATATTTTTGTTACAGGAAAAAACCTAATGTTCGTAGCTCAGGCAGCGATCCATTCCTGAGTGATGCTGAAAGCATACATGTTGCAACTTGGACACAGGAGGATGCTTATGAACCTCTTTTAATCAATGAAAAGAGAGGAGGAAAACATAGTCAGATATTGAGTTATAATGCCGTGGTAAAAAAATTAACATATGAAGAAAGGGATTTGAAAGGAGTGACTGTAAACATCTATCAAAAGCCACAAGCGTTGATTAATTATCTCATAGATACATTTTCAAGAGAAGGAGATTGGGTCTTAGATTTGTTCTCGGGTTCAGGTAAACTTTCTCATATTACATATGAAATAATATATCAAGTTTTATTGTATGTTTTATCCTTCATTATTTTATTGTTTTAAAGTATGCTTCTTTATTCTATTTGACTTAACTTTAATTTTGTTTTTGGTGATTAGGTACAACAATAGCATGCTCCTTACAGAAAGGAAGAAATTGCATATTGATTGATAATGATCCACTCCAATGCAATTACATAAAACAAAGAATTAAGGCTATTCAAGTTCTTCCAGATGAACTGCAAGAAGTTGGTTTGAAGAAAGGAGAGTTTAGTGAAACACTTGTGGCAAAGATGTCAAAAGAGCCCCAACCCCAGTTAGGAGGGGTGTTTGGAAAGGAGCACTTTGGGGATCTTGCAGACATAGAAGACCCAATGGAAGAGGACATTGATGTCCCTGAGGAAAGTCAAGCTCCAGAAAATTCCAATGTCGATGAAGAATTTGGCATGCATGATATTGTTGAATAGTTTCATGTTTTGAATAAAATGTTAATTTTGACAATTTTTGACAGTTTTTTTATCATATATATTAGTAATGTTTTGACTTTCAGACTTTATTTTAGAAATAAAATTTCTAAATATAATGTTTTTAATATGTTTTTTACAAATAATTTGTATATTTTTTCTTGAATTTATGTGAGTCGTCACTTTTCGATAACTAACATGAAATATGATCATTTTTAGAGAAAAAATCTCTGAAAATTTATTGAAAATGGTTTTAAATGTCTTTATTTTCTGGAATTGTTTACAATTTTGTCAATAAAAATGCCTTATTTTGTCCATAAAAATGTCTTATTTTATAGAAAAAATCGTAAAATGTATATGTTTTTCATTATAAATTGCTTAAAAATGTATGTTATTTTGTTAAATTTCAAAAAACACACTTGAAAATAGAAATTAAAAATATTTTACAACAAAGATAATTCAAAGGACCCAAAAAATGTTTCAAAATGAAAATGTGTGATACTGGCATCAACCATTTTTGAAACGGGGGTAAAAATAGCTACTAAAATTAGGAGAGAGAAAAACGAGAACTGTGTCGAGTTCTCGTTTCATAGTATAAGTGGTTAAAACCCCAACAAAACCTTCCATAGTATATTGATAGATAGCAGAGAATGGATTTTACATCAAGCACCCCCGGTGCAATTATAGAGCAAGAGAAAGATAAATATAGAAGAGAGACTCGGAATAATTATTCTCCACACAACCAATTTGCTTGTCTTGGTCATATTCACAAGATAGCGTTTAATAGAATTCGCTCCAATATTGAAGACATCAATCTTGCATGAGGAAGTGTGCCCTACTTCTCATGCAATGCATTAACTCACTAAACTGACTCTTAGGATGAAATCACCCCTTAACTGAAAGCTTTCCCACTTAGTTAGGTGGCTAACTTAAGTGTCGTCGTGCAAGTGTTGCAACTCAAGTGTCGTCTTTTAGTTTAACATAAGTGTCGTCATGCAATAACACTTAGTTAACTAGATCTTCTTTGTTACCTCTTAGTTAACTCTCCTAACTGAATATCTCTTGTTAACATCACTGTAGTGATCAATTCAAGTTCTCCTTTGATTGACTGGAGTCTTATTTGTTAATATCACTGAAGTTTAACATTTTGAATTCTCTCTTAATTAATTCTTTATGTGCAATTCAAATTCTCTCATATCTTATCACATCTTATCTTTATCTCTTGTCTTATCTACATGGTCCACATGTGCCAACTTAATTATCATATCAAATATAATAAGGATATTTTCCCAATAATGTGATCATATTGTTCTATTATTGTTCCAAGTGTTTATATGCTTAAGTAATTCACTCTAGAGGTGGCTAGTCTCTAGAGGAGACTTAATAGTTCAACCATGGTTAGTAGTACATCACACACCATACATCCTTCGACATGCAAAGCATCACCTCAACGCATGAGGCACCACCTCAACACATGAATCTTATCCATTCTTGAGTCCAACTCAAGATTCTTCTCCATGTTTCCTGAGTCAAACTCAAGCTCCTATAAGGTACTACCTCGACACATGAGGCTCAATCTTGACACACAAGATTGACCTGGATAATGATTCATGATGTTGTAACTTTAACATGATTCATATTATACACATTATATATATATATATATATATATATATATATATATATATATTCCGTTGTATAATATGAATCCCACATGCATCGTGGGTGAGAGTATATATATGTATATCAATGTGGTGCCCTCCAAATGTTGTGGCTCTCTCTCTCTCTCAAAAACTATTATATATATACACGCCATGTGAGAACCAAATATGGTATCAAAGGGTAAAACGCAAGAAAGGAAACATGCATGATTTCTATGGGTGTTTGAACATTGGTCAAGTTCATGACTTATCTATCATTGCCCCAGATTCTTATTCTGTCGCAAACTCCATATTCAATCTTTGATCTAGTTAGGCCCTGGCATTTGTTTTCTACTTTGGCCTCCATTCTATCATGGTCGGCTAATACATGTAACTCCTGAAGCAATTTGCTACATCTACAAGTTTAATGAAGTAACTGAATAGCACTGGATTCCTCAATTTTGATTTTGGAAATCAAATGTTTTAACTTGTCCTGAAGTTCGATGAGAATCATTGATTTTGGAGGTTCTTCATGAGAATGAGCAGGAATGAGAAGTAATGAAGTAATGGAAATGGTGAATGACTGCGTGTCCATGATAGTATAAGATGTTGGTACCAATTTAGACAATGTCAGTGATATCTACGAGCTTTGTTGGTTGTATTTATGGTGCACTTAGGGAAGCCTAATTTGCAATAACGACTTTAATAGGAGGTTTATTGCATTTTTCATATGTAGAGACTTTAAGAAGCATTGCCAATTAAAACCAAACATCTTGAGACATTAATCAAATTGCATAATATGACTAATGCTTTGTTAGAAATATCAATCACTTGTTTGCAGTTGCTGACATAACTATTTTGGAAAATATTTAAGGGCCTTTTTATTCACCGTATGAGAGTTATAAACAAAGATATGGCACGGTATAGATGTACTCAAGACATTTAAAATTTTGTTCGACATTCCAACAGGAAAATTACACGTGGGTGAAAAATTAAAGAGTTAAGCGCGTCTTGTTCAGATGGAAAATTATTTTACTTCATTAACATTTCTTGATTCTTTAAATGGTGGAAACTGGAACCCCGAGTCGATCAAGATCAATGTCATATCAAGTACGATTGTATGAAGCTCCAATTTATATCAATAAAATGATATCTACTGCTCTATACATTTATTTATTTTCCTTATTATCTCGTTTAAATTCCCATTCATGGTCACCTGGGCGATTTACTTTTTGCTTTTAAAAATTATAATTTATGTATAAACCTGTATAAAGATTCTCATGTAATTTTTTATACCGTTTATTTTTATCTTTTTTCTTCAATGTATAGCGCCTTCCTTATTGTTTGTTTTATTATTGTTTAAGATTCATTTTATATAACAAGCAAAACCACGCAAAACTATTAATACATTATTTTATTCATCCATTTCTTTATATTTCTCCCTTTTTAGGTTATGTATTGTTAGTTTGAATGCATTAATTATATATGTATATTATGTTAAGCAACGACACTTATTAGATTTTCTATTTTTTATGTTTTAGTTATATCATATCTTTATAATTTGTTTTACATTTGTTTAATTCTTCTTCTTCTTATTCTCTTTTATAATTTTTTAAATTTTAAAAAATATAAAAAAGTGAAATACAAATAAAACAGAAAAGGTTTTATCTAATTTTTGATACATATAATGATTAATTTCTTTAGTATTTTAGTTTTATAAAATTTCAAATACTTTGTTATAATGGTTTTATTTTGCAAAGCTTAAGAAAAGTTACAAATAAAAAATTAAATAACATTAAAAGTTACAAGTAAATAAAATAGAAAAATTTGACATGTATTTTGCACATACAAAGGCTCAGATTCATTACGCAAACTTATTTCTCGTTCAAGCCCTTTTATACTTTGTTGAGGGTGTCAACTACAAGATCCTTCCTTGTATGCTGTGTCACTCATGATATTCAAGAGATTGGAGTTTTGACTTTTCATGTGGATTCCAAATCTTCTCGCAAGGTTTTAATCCTAGGGTTCCATTCCCACTTCTTCTCGAGTAGCCTCACGGGAGGTCAAAGTCATAGTGTCGAAACTTTCTATTTTTCATATTTTGGCAACCATTATGGGAAGGACAATTTAATGGTTCCTTTCTCGATTTGATTGAATTCTTTCAATTTGATTTTGGTATCCATTTTTGCACGTTGGCATGGCCGCACATAAACCCATTAATTGCTTTCCCATCCATTACATTCCAACATCCTCGTGATCTAACCCAGATAAGCTTGTCCATCATTACAGAATCTTCTCCTAGGAAGAAGACAAGCCCAAATACCCTTGGCTAATACCTTCGTTATTAAAGCTTGCTCAACCGTTAAACCTTTGCCTAACAAGTTCAAATGTCATTTTCCTATTTTTGAACGTGATGAGACTGTTGCTTTGGATGAGCACCTTCATGCTTTCTCTAATGCTTGCACCATCCTCGACATTAATGAAAATGACAGCTGCATGTTGTTGTTTAAAAATCCTTTCAAGATCATGCTACATCTTTGTTCTCCGGCCTACCTAATGAGTGCTTTCCACTTGGTTCAAGATTTCCTATTGCTTCACCTCGACTTTCGGCCTTATAGATAATACTTACAAACATTTTAAAGATTTAATCTATTGTGCATAAAAGAAGGGAAAACAATAAATCCTTCAATCTTAGATTTATCAAGTTCTAAAATTGCAATCCTGAAACCATTCATCCAACCAATTTGGCTTCCCTCTTACATTATTTTGATCTCCTTCCTCCTCTTTACTAATGGTGGTTAGAAGAGTAAAATGTTCAAATTTTAGAGGTTCTTTTGGTTACTTGTCTAAATTTTGAAGAGAAATTCCATAGGAAAGGTTAATTTCCTGGGGATTTACACTCACGTAAGGATGTGTCATCCATCATGCATGACATTCAATATTTTCAATCCTGCACTCTCTCCCTTGAGAAAAGCACGTGAAAAATAATCAGCATGATAATGCATTAGAGCTCCCTTGCTTAAAACTTAATAATGTCATCTTCACCACTTATGATCAGAAATAAGGTTGCAAGAATGATCACGATCACATATTGGCATTTAACTATGCTTATCCTTCATCTAATATGGGTCTCTTTAATGATGATCATCAAAACCAATTACTTAATTTATTCACTTACCTCCAAAATTCAAAATTCCAACTTAATTCCAATATAGACGAGGAGGTTAGTCATTATGTGCACAAGTAATTTCCTTCTCACGTCGACTCTTATGCACTTTATTTTAACGATGCACTCCTTAATGCTTTGTTTTTCTTAGGTGATGTTGAAGAACTTGATGATGACACGCATTCATCACCTCACATTTTCTCATTTTCTCCATTGTTTTTTATGACAAAGTTATTCCCATGTTCATTAATCCTTTATTTCAACTCCAAACATTTTCTTTGGATGATCCTATGATGGACGGGGTAGAGTCAATACCAATTCATAATGAATGTCCTATGAATAATTTTAAGTTATCATCGAAAGGTTCTAGTGAAGAAATCAAACATAATGCGTTTGATTGCCATGTTTTAATTTATATTCAACAAATTCTAGAAAATAAATGCATTGTTGGTGTGAAAACTTGGCAGATTTTACAAGATGGTGTGCAATTTTTCTGGATTTTGATTGGCCTTGATTATGTGCCGCTTCCTATGGTTGGTTGGCATGGATTGTGTGATAATTGTCATATTGTCAACTTTGTTTGCGATATTAAAGATGGTTTCCTTTGTGTGAAATATTATCCTCCATAAACTTAAATGCATGCCTTTAATCTTTCTACGTAAAAAAAATAAATAAATATATAAATATATATATATATATATAAAATAAAATAAAATAAACGTTTCTCTTCTTTTGATCATTTGAGTTTTGTTTTGCCTTCTTTTTATGTTTTGGAGTTTTTTCTCTTTCAAACTTTAATTGATTATTTTCATGAGTTTAGTCCTTATCATGTCTTTCATCTCTTCCTACTGATAATTTTCAATCCTCTTTTCTTTCTTTGACTTACATGTTTTGACTTACATGTTGTTGTCACCCAGTAGTTGTCAACCTCAGTTTGAGCTTGAATGAAATTGATGATAAGAAGGCTAGCTTATTTTTGCATATTAATCACTAACATTCCCAAGGCTGTGATGAATAGAGGTAAATAAGAGTACTAAATACCTCATCTTTGTGCGCATCCTCCCAGATCTCTCCTTATCAAAATTATGTTCACTGACGAAGAGAGTCTTACTTGAAAGAAGAAAAGTGTCTTTCCTTTTCCGGTTTTCTTTTCTTTCCCTTTGTTCATCCCCTATATTTAAGATTAGCTATGGCATACCCGTATGTGGATTTTCTTAATACTAGTCTTTTTTGGCAATGGTTTTTTTTAACATCACTCGTGTTGAATTTAGCAATTACACAAACCAACTTGAACTTCCTACACATTAAAACACACTTCACTAATTTTAATTAGCTCCAAAATGTTTTGTGTGGCTCTTGCTTCGCTTGTCTCATATGACATTGATGAGCTTCAAAAAAACCTCATTGATTCCTCACCTTGCTGTTTTCATGCACTATATCTATGAAAACATGAAATCAAGATTTGCACGTCAATATAAGTTACGCACCTTGTTGGTTGGCATTTGTTGACCATAATTTTAGTCAAAACGAGTTAGTCGACAAAGCATTGCCAGGCCCCTTAATTCCAAAACGATGCATCCTATGCTTGTCTTGTTGCATGTCCTTTGCGCAAGCTTGTAATCCTAGGCTACGTCTCTAGCTAGTTGGGTGTCATCTTGGGGTTTCTACCTTTAGGGAGCCTTTGGATTTTTTAACGAAATGATTGGGATGATTACAGATGGTAGATGTTTCATTATTCAGTTGTGCAAAACTTACTGATGGATCAAGTCCTGTCACTGAGAGGGGGGGGGTGAATCAGTGACACAATTTAAATAAAATTTATTTCACCATAGAAAATGTAAAAACAAATTTTAACTCAATGATTTATCGTGGAACCCAATAAGGTAAACCACCAACATTTTTCTATTAACTGCAAAATTTGTTTTACAATCTACAATAGAAGGAAGATGTCTTCTTCCCTTTTGGATCAGGACCCATTGATCAGGATGCACCCACACCCCTATTTAGTCAATTACAAATTGACTAGGAAGCACCTACTCCCCTGCAGGCACCAACCTGCCTTAGCTCCACCCTTCCACTCTTGAATGTTTATTTTCTTCAATTCTGGAACATCAGATTCTGTCTTGGACTACTCTGGCTGCAGCAACAACTTTTTGTCACCGAGACACTCTTTAATACTTCATTAGTCTCTGTCTTCTTATGCTTCTACTGCAAACTCTGATTTATGAGCCACCTTTCTTCTTCTTAGATATTCATTCTTAATTCTCAAGAGACTCATCTTATCCATTTCAATCTTCTGATATATATATATATATATATATATATTATTCAAACATCACACCTTTTCAAAACAGGGTTCATGACTTTTTCTATCATCATGCCTTTTCAAAATACTCTATTTAATTAACATTTAATCCAAAAATATGTTAATCATTTAACCATTGCACCCTTATAGAATGAACTCGTGCCCTTTCATTCTCGCACCCCTTCAAATATCTGAGTTTGATATTAATTTTGTTTCTCAATGTCTTAATTAATTAATTAATTAAATCTCTGTCTATTTCCAAATGTTAATTAATTAATTAATTCGCAGGTCATCTTCAAGCCAGCGGGGTTCATCCATCTCTAACTGAGGTTTCCTTCTTCTCTAGCCTTCTTTATTCACACCTGCGGGCTTCCTGTAGGTTTTCTCACGCTATCTTGCCTTCTGCGGGCATCCTCTTCCCCACAACACGAGCTTCTTCCCTTTTTGGCTTCCTCCAATCACGTTTGTAGGCTTCTCCATCCACTCAAGCTGCAGGCTTCCTCTTATTCCACGCCTATAGGCTTCTCCAAACACTTATGCGAGCTTAACCTAACTTCCTTCAAGCTTCTATAGCTCCTATGGACATATTGGATCTCTTTTGCGGGCATATAAGCATATTCACATGCCCCTATGGGCATAATATCAATTCCTGCAGGCTTCTTAGTCTTCTGTTGGCTCCATGCGTGCTTCCTCACACTGGCACTCCTTCTGCGGGCATCATTTCCCTTTGTTGGCTCTCCCATAGCACAGGAATCATCTTCCTCATGCCTGCGTGCCCTCTTTGGGCTTCCTCAAGCTTCATCTGCGAGCTCCGTCTCTCCTAGAACGTGGGCTTCTTATTTTTAGCTCCCTCACGTGAGCTTACCTTCAATCTACAGGCAGTGAACTTCCTCATGCCCTCTGCGAGCTTCCTTATTTCTGTTCGATGGCTTCACTTCTTCACATGCCTACAGCCTCCTCCTTAAACCCTCTTGCATATTTCTGTCAACAACATCAGTCACCAAAAATGCCAACATATCTACATTCATATATTGACATCAATGCCAACCTGTATTGTCATATTGCCAACAATATCCCCCTTTGGAATTGATGGCAACACCTAAACCTTCTCCCCCTTTGACAAAAATGACAACGGATAACTTGTTATGCCCTTTTACTGTAACTATTTTGACATAGAGTTTGCAATTTTTTCTCCTCTTTTGACAACTACTCCTGCCAATATGCTTCTCCTTACTTCTTTTTCTTCTTGTAGCTTGATACTTGGATGATGAGTTTATGGACTCCCCCTATCGCAGTACTTCTCTTCTTGTCACTCATTCTTTCTTCAAAACTAAGATCAAAATCAATTGTGGTAGCTGATACCAATTGTTTTGAAAACAAAAACATGGATTTTATTAACCAAGCAATGAGTCATTAGTAGATCTAATTTCTGATCTACGTCATCTTTTTTTTTTAAATTAAAATTTCAATATTATGGAGATGAACTTCTCAATGTTTTACCCTACTTCATTCTTTATGCATTTGCATCAAGTCATGATACCAAATCTGCATCCAAACATATCTTCATCCTTTGCCAAAACTCTGCTTCAACAAGCTCTTCAAATCTACTCTACAAGTTTGATCTTCATTCTTGTTTTATGATTTCAAGGGTGATATCATAACCATTACTAACATTGTCATCAATGACAACAATCTTTTCAAACACTCTCCCCCTGAGTACATGATCCCTTCTAATGCTTTTCTCAGGGTTCTCTTCTACGTTATGTGGGAATTTTAGAAAAAGCATTCATCTTCAGTTCCACCACTATCGCTAATTTCTTCTTCATCATCTTTATTTCCACCATGGTGAAAGTCATTCTTATCTACAACACTATTACACTCCTCATCATCTTGAGAAACTTCTTTGATGTTTGAAATCTTGGTTTCTTCTACATCTTTGGAGTCTTCCTTTCTTCTCCAACTCTTTCCATTAGGTACCTTTTGGTTTTTCAAGTTTAAAAACTTGTCCTCATCTCATGTCATGTGTTTTGAACTACCACTGTCAACACACCAGAAATCTCCTTTATCTTGTGTTTTCGAGGTAGTAAGGCATTATTCTTTTAATGTTCTTTCTTTCCAAAGCTTCTTTTGCTCTCTAATGGTCTTTGGTCTTTCTGAGATTTCCATCAATCTGCAATTACTTGCTTTATGTCCATAGTTATGGCAATTGAAGCATTCCAACTTCCTTTCTTGTAGAGGTGCAAAGAAATTATAATTTCTGCTCTTAACTTGACCAACTGTTTGGTTGTCCTTGAGGTTAAAATTTTTCCTTCCATATGCTCTACAATTCATAGCTTTGTGTCCAAAGTTAGATCTTGTAAAACAATAGCCAAAAAAGATGTGAGGATACATGTTTTGATAATCCTTCTTTGGAGTTGTCTTGACTTCCTTCTTGATGGGTTGAAATAATCTTCTGGAGTTCTCATCATTGCTTGCCTTATCTTCCTTTTCTTTGAATGTACTAAGAAGAGCAGCTGCATAAGATTTTGAACTACCTTGGTTTTCTTCTTGAGTATAACCTATTCCATTTTTGTTACTTGGATCCCTTTGTGTGGTTATAATCTTATCTAAGACTTTAGAGCTATTTTCATATTCTGTTTGGATAAATTTTACATCAAGCTCTTTTCTTAAGTGAGCTAATTATGTCTCCATTCTTTTACAGATTAGTTGTTTCTCTTTAAGGGACTCTTCCATCTTTTTTTCTATCCTATTCGCATATAGGATTTGGTGTTTCAGGTTTCTCACAATTTTCTCCAACTCTTTTTATTTTTGTTCATGTTCTTCCTTTTGTTCAAATACAAATTATTTCAGCTTCCTATATTTAGTTTTGTATCTTCTTAATTCATCCAAAGCATTGAGTAGTTCTTCTTCCATATTAACGTCGGCTTCATCTTCTGACTCTTCTTTATGCTCAATTTCTTCTATCTCATTAGATTCTTCAATACCTAGAAAAAGGACTCCATCGTCACTGTCATCAACCTCAGATGAATTGATGTCTTCTTCTTTTGAGTAAAAATTCTTTTTGTTTTTGTAATTCTTTTTCTTATGGTGGAATTTTCCCTTTTTCTTGTATTGTTCTTTTATGTCATCTTCATCTTCAGAATCTTCCTTGGGATAAGGGCACTTGGCTTGGAAGGATCCAACTTTGCCACAATTGAAACATTTGAAAGGTAGTTTGCCCTTGTACTTCCCTGAACCTTTCTGAAGTTTTTTAATAAAATTAGCTTCTTCTACATCTGATTCTTCATGATGATTGGTTTGAGGTTTTTGCTTCTGATTTTTCTTGAGTACTTTGAAGGCCGCCACTCCTTTTGAACTATTATTAATGCCTAGTCTTAATTCATAGGCTGTAAGGATTCCATACAATTCATCTATGGTAAGTTCTTCTAGCTTCTCTCGGTCTTCAAGAGTAGATACTTTGGGATTATATGTCATAGGAAGTGTTCTCGGTATCTTTTCAGCTAACTCACTATCTGATCCTCTGCTCCCAAACCTTTGACTGCATTAACAAGACTTTCAACTCTTTCGACGTACTCTGATATATTTTATTCATCCTTCATTTTTAGACCTTCATATTGTACTTTGAGGCATTGAATTTTTTCCTTCTTTACTTTGGAATGTCTTGCATATATAGTTTCCAATTTATCCCAGAGTTGTTTTGCACTATTACATGTTAGTACTTTTGCAAGGATCTTTTTGCTTATTCCAGCTTGTAATGTATTTAAAGCCTTTGCATGTTCCCAATATTTCTTCCTGTCTTTTGCTTCTGTGGGAGTGACTTTTGGAACATCATATCCTTCTTCAACTAATTCCCAAACTTCCAGTCCAATGGACATCAGATAACTTTTCATTCTAATTTTCCAGAAAATAAAGTCTTCACCATCAAATATCGGGACTCTTATTGACATCTTCATATGTTGATCCATAGTGGTTTTAATAGGATCTTTCTTCCAGTGGTTAAACTGTGGCGAAGGATCCAGCTCTGATACCAATTGATGGATCAGGTCCTGTCACTGAGAGGGGGGTGAATCAGTGACAATTTAAATAAAATTTCTTTCACTTTAGCAAATGTAAAAACAAATTTTAACTCAATGATTTATCGTGGAACCCAATAAGGTAAACCAACAACACTTTTCTATTAACTACAAAATTTGTTTTACAATCTACAATAGAAGGAAGATACCTTCTTCCCTTTTGGATCAGCACCCACTAATCAGGATGCACGCACACCCCTATTTAGTCAATTACAAATTGACAAGGAAGCACTTGCTCCCCTGCAGGCACCAACTTGCCCTAGCTCCACCCTTCCACCCTTGAATGTTTATTTTCTTCAATTCTGGAACATCAGATTCTATCTTGGACTACTTTGGCTGCAGCAGCAACTTTTGTCACCAAGACACTCTTTAATACTTCATTAGTCTTTGTCTTCTTATGCTTCTGCTTCAAACTCTGATTTCTGAGCCACCTTTCTTCTTCTTAGATATTCATTCTTAATTCTCAAGAGACTCATCTTATCCATTTCAAGCTTCTGCTATATATATATTTTTTATTCAAACATCACACCTTTTCAAAACAGGGTTCATCTCTTTTTCTATCATCGTGCATTTTCAAAATACTCTATTTAATTAACATTTAATCCAAAATTTTGTTAATCATTTAACCATTGCACCCTTATAGGATGAACTCATGCCCTTTCAGTCTCACACCCCTTCAAATCTCTGAGTTTGATATTAATTGTGTTTCTTACTGTCTTAATTAATTAATTAATTAAATCTCTGTCTATTTCCAGATGTTAATTAATTAATTAATTTGCAGGTCATCTTCAAGCCTGCAGGGTTCATCCATCTCTAACTGAGGTTTCCTTCTTCTCTAGCCTTCTTTATTCACACCCGCGGGCTTCTAGTAGGTTTTCTCATGCTATCTTGCCTTCTGCGGGCATCCTCTTCCCCGCAACACGAGCTTCTTCCCTTTCTGGCTTCCTCCAATCACGTTTGTGGGCTTCTCCATTCACTCAAGCTGCAGGATTCCTCTTATTCCACGCCTACAGGATTCTTCAAACACTTCTACGGGCTTAACCTAACTTCATGCGGGATTCTACAACTCCTATGGACATATTGGATCTCTTTTGCGGGCATATAAGCCTTTTCACACGCCCCTATAGGCATAATATCAATTCTTGCAAGCTTCTTAGTCTTATGTTGGCTCCCTGCGTGCTTCCTTAGCTGGCACTCCTTCTGCGGGAATCATTTCCCTTTGTTGGCTCTCCCATTGCACAGGCATCATCTTCCTCATTCCCACGTGCCCTCTTAGGGATTCCTCAAGCTTCATCTGCGAGCTCCATCTCTTCCAAAACGTGGGCTTCTTTTTTTTAGCTCCCTCACGCGAGCTTACCTTCAATCTATAGACAGTGAAATTCATCATGCCCTCTGCGAGCTCCATCTCTTCCAAAACGTGGGCTTCTTTTTTTTAGCTCCCTCACGCGAGCTTACCTTCAATCTATAGATAGTGAAATTCCTCATGCCCTCTGCGAGCTTCCTTATTTATGGTCAATGGCTTCACTTCTTCACATGCATGCGGGCTCCTCCTTAAACCCTCTGGCATATTTCTGTCAACAACATCAGTCACAAAAAATGCCAGCATATCTACATTCATATATTAACATCAATGTCAGCCTGTATTGTCATATTGCCAACAATCTCCCCCTTTGGCATTGATGGAAACACCTAAACCTTCTCCCCCTTTGACAACAATGACAAAGGACAACTTGTTATGCCCTTTTACTATAACTATTTTGACATAGAGTTTGCATTTTTTCTCCTCTTTTGACAACTACTCCTGCCAATATGCTTCTCCTTACTTCTTTGTCTTCTCGTAGCTTGATACTTGAATGAGAACTTGTATGATGAGTTTATGGACTCCCCCTATCACAGTACTTCTCTTCTTGCCACACATTCTTTCTTCAAAACTGAGATCAAAATCAATTGTGGTAGCTGATACCAATTGTTTTGAAAATAGAAACATGGATTTTATTAACCAAGCAATGAGTCATTAGTAGATCTGATTTTTGATCTACGTCATCTTTTAATAATAAAAATAAAAATTCAATATTATGGAGATGAACTTCTCAATGTTTTACCCTACTTCATTTTTTATGCATTTGCATCAAGTCATGATACCAATTCTGCATCCAAACATATCTTCATCCTTTGCCAAAACTCTGCTTCAACAAGCTCTTCAAATCCGCTCTACAAGTTTGATCTTCATTCTTCTTTTATTGATTTCAAGGGTGATATCATAACCATTATTAACATTGTCATCAATGACAACAATCTTTTCAAACACTCTCCCCCTGAGTATATGATCCCTTCTAATGCTTTTCTCAGGGTTCTCTTCTAGGTTATGTGGAATTTTTAGAAAAAACATCCATCTTCAGTTCCACCACTATCTCTAATTTCTTCTTCATCATCTTTATTTCCACCATGGTGAAAGTCATTCTTATCTACAACACTATTACACTCCTCATCATCTTGAGAAACTTCTTTGATGTTTGAAATCTTGGTTTCTTCTACATCTTTGGAGTCTTCCTTTCTTCTACAACTCTTTCCATGAGGTACCTTTTGGTTTTTCAAGTTTAAAAACTTGTCCTCATCTCTTGTCATGTGTTTTGAACTACCACTGTCAACACACCAGAAATTTCCTTTATCTTGTGTTTTCGAGGTAGTAAGACATTCTTCTTTTAATGTTCTTTCTTTCCAAAGCTTCTTTTGCTCTCTAATGGTCTTTGGTCTTTCTGAGATTTCCATCAATCTGCAATTACTTGCTTTATGTCCATAGTTATGGCAATTGAAGCATTCCAACTTCCTTTCTTGTAGAGGTGCAAAGAAATTATAATTTCTGCTCTTAAGTTGACGAACTATTTGGCTGTCCTTGAGGTTAAAAATTTTCCTTCCATATGCTCTACAATTCATCGCTTTGTGTTTGAAGTTAGAGATTGTAAAACAATAGCCAAAAAAGATGTGAGAATACCTGTTTTGATAATCCTTCTTTGGAGTTGTCTTGACTTCCTTCTTGATGGGTGGAAATAATCTTTTGGAGTTCTCATCATTGCTTGCCTTATCTTCCTTTTCTTTGAATGTACTAAGAAGAGCAGCTGCATAAGATTTTGAACTACCTTGGTTTTCTTCTTGAGTATAACCTATTCCATTTTTGCTACTTGGATCCCTTTTTGTGGTTATAATCTTATCTAAGACTTTAGAGCTATTTTCATATTTTGTTTGGATAAATTTTACATCAAGCTCTTTTCTTAAGTGAGCTAATTATGTCTCCATTCTTTCACAAATTAGTTGTTTCTCTTTAAGGGAATCTTCCAGCTTTTCTTCTATCCTATTCGCATCTAGGATTTGGTGTTTCAGGTTTCTCACAATTTTCTCCAACTCTTTTTATTTTTTTTCATGTTCTTCCTTTTGTTCAAATACAAAACATTTCAGCTTCCTATATTTGTTTTTGTATCTTATTAATTCATCCAAAGCATTGAGTAGTTCTTCTTCCATATTAACGCCGGCTTCATCTTCTGACTCTTCTTTATGCTCAATTTCTTCTATCTCACATTAGATTCTTCAATACCTAGAAAAAGGACTCCATCGTCACTGTCATCAACCTCAGATGAACTGTTGTCTTCTTCTTTTGAGTAAAAATTATTTTTGTTTTTGTAATTCTTTTTCTTATGGTGGAATTTTCCCTTTTTCTTGTATTGTTCTTTTATGTCATCTTCATCTTCAGAATCTTTTTGGGATAAGGACACTTGGCTTGGAAGTGCCCAACTTTGCCACAATTGAAACATTTGAAAGGTAGTTTGCCCTTGTACTTCCCTGAACCTTTCTGAAATTTTTTAATAAAATTGGAGGGCACCGCATTGATATACATGTATATACTCTCACCCACAATGCATGTGGGATTTTTATTATACAATAAACACAACACACACACACACACACACACACACACACACACACACACACACACACAGGCGCGCACGACGTGCGCGCCACATAAGCACCCAATATAGTATCAAATGGTAAAACACAAGCAAGGAAACATGTAGGATTTACATGGGAATTTGAGCATTGGTCAAGTTCGTTAGTTATTTTTCGATGCCATATATTCTTCTTTTGTCACGAACTCCATATTAAAAAAAACATTCAATCTTTGACCTGGTCAGGCCCTAGCATGTGTTTTCTGCTTTGGCCTCTGTTATGTCATGGCTTGCTAGTACAAGTAACTCTTAAAGCAATGTGCTACATTTGTAGGTTTGATGAAGTAATTGAATAGCATTGGATTCCTTGATTTTGATTTCAAAAATCGAATGTGTTAACTTGTCCCCAAGTTCGATGAGAATCATTGATTTTGAACTTCCATGTTGAGCTAAAAGTTATCTTGAAATGGTATTTTTTTAGCATATCTTGTAGTGACATGGAGAATATGTTAACACTTCTTAATTAGTAATGAGTACATGTAAGGATAGCGATTTTGCAGTAAACAACAATATACTAAGATGCACATGAATCCTTTACGTAGCTTGTGGGAAGAATTTGATTATCGGAAATGGAAATGTGGCCAATAGCATAACAAGTGGTGGAAAACAACTTGAGGAAAGGAAACCTTTGATTATTTTTTCCATGAGTAATAGAAAATATACTTCATTTTTGAATTGGTTAACTCATGTTTATGACAAGGTTCTTCTTGAGCATGAGTAAGAATGGAAATTTTGCATGACTTCATCTCCAAAAGAGTATAATCTGCCCCTACCAAATATACACAATGTTAATGATATCTACGAGCTTTGTTGGTCGTATTGATGGTGCACTTGAGGAAGCCTTATTTGCAATAAGGACTTTAACAAGAGGTTTATTGCATTTATCATTTGTAGAGACCTTAAGAAGAATTGGAATTAAAACCAAACATCTCGAGACATTAATCAAATTGCATAATATGACTAGATCTTTGTTAGAAATATTAATAAGTAATCACTTGTTTGTAGTTGTTGACATAACAGTTTTGGAAAATATTTAAGAGGATTTTTATTCACTGTATGACAGTTATAAACAAAGATTTGGTATGGTATAGAGGCAATGAAGATAGATAAAATAGATTTTGGCATTCCAGTAGGTAAATTACACGTGGATGAAGAATTAAAGGGCTAAGTGCATCTCATTAAGATGGTCAATTAAGTTTAAGTTTTATTTCATTATTATTTCTTGATTCTTTAATTATTGGAATCCTGAGTCGATGGAGAGTTTGGTCTGAGTGTATTTTAGGGTTTTAACATTTCTTCTCAAAATTTATTAACCTAACTAACTCCATGGTCCATAACACTTTAGAAATAAGGTGCAACAACGACATGGAGGGAGGTAATTCTTATGACTTCTCCCAGCAAAGGGGTATGGCCAGAGAGGGACTTTAGCATTGATTTATTTTTCATTCTTCATTCATTCATTCTTGCAAGTATATCAACGTTGATTGTTTATAACAAGCCATTCTTTAAAGAAGTAGAGAAGCTAGTAGGGTAAGATCCTGAGTTGAGCCATTTCATTGAGGTATTAGTTCTTTCGTTCAAATTATATTAAGGCTCTGTGGAACTAATCAGTGAACATGTTTGCAGTGAACCAACCTTAGCCCTCATTGTAGTGGATTTATTCAATTTCAAGATTTCATTATATACCCTTTCTCTGTTTTGTTTGGCTATCAAGAAGAGTCATGAAAATGTCTCGATGATTTGGAATCATGAATGATCTTGGCCTTCGCAAAGGCTTGAAGATCAATGTCATACCAAGTACGATTGTATGAATCTCTAATTTCTTTTAATAAAATGATCTGTTTTTTGTTATTCATCATTGGTTATATCTCTATTGGTATGTACATTTCTTTATTTTCCTTATTCTCTTGTTTAAATTCCCATTCATAGTCACCTGCGTGATTATTTTTTTGTTGGTTTTCTAGAGTGTCAATAACTTGTGGGACTAGCCTATGGTCTAAGAAACTGCGACCCAGGGGCATATAAGCTATCAAAATAACCCGGGGATAGCACCCGGCCTAGGCCACACGTTGGATTTTTAGTTCGTCTCCTCCCACATCGTCAAGTTTTGAACCACGTGCCACCTTACAAATGGAACCCCTCAAATACCAACTGCGCTAGTGAGACTTGACACCTGTATGATTTTATTTTTGCCTTCAAATTCTAATTTATGTCTAAACCTATATAAAGATTCTCAAATCATTTTTCACAACATTTATTTTTATTATATTTTCTTGATTGTATAGCACCTTTGTTATTGCTTGTTTTTATTATTGTTTAAGATTCATCTTATATACTAAGAAAAACTGTTAATAAATTATTTTATTCATCCATTTGTTTAAATTTCTTCTTTTTAGGTTATTTATTGTTAGTTTGAAAGTATTAATTGTATATGTATATTATGTTAAGCAAGCAAAACTGTTAATAAATTATTTTATTGTTATACCTTAATATTACACATTACATCCTAGTGTCACATCCTTGCATCAACGACCTAAATGACATTTCTCCTTAATAATCATTTGGACATCCAAGAGTAAAAATCATTGACTGAACACTGAAAGCAAGCATCTTACCTGCCACATGTCACCTAGACAAACCCCATCTGAAGATATTACCGCGCCTTGCACATCTGGTAGAGCGCGATAATTAGGGTTACCGCATTATGCTCTTACCCTAGGGCGCGGTACTACCGCGTTATGCTCAGGTCAGGGGGCGCGGTAATCCAATTTTATCCTTTTGCCTTAGATTTTGGGATCTTGATTTTCGAGAGGTATCTTTGGGATTGCCAACTTCCATGCGATCTCAACTCCTATCTCTGTTTGGTGGGTTTGATCCACTAAATACTCCATAGATCCATATTATTCTCTTGTTGGTTGACTCTCCCATATGCTATAAGAGAGAGGCCTTCCATGAGCCAAAGGGAGGACTTTTGGGGCATCAAACCTATGGTCATAAACCTTTCGCAGAGATAGATAGAGGTAGAAGAACTTGGAGCTAGAGTTGGCTTGGACATCAAGCAACTATTTTGTAAGTACTCTTGAGTTCTCAATAAAATATAACTCGCCTCGTTTCCCTATTTATGTGTATTGATCATGATTCATTTACATAAATTGTATCCAACAGAATATAGATCTAACTTGTGATTCAATTATTTGGAAGATATTGTGCACTTGTTTGTTGTTTTGATCCTCACAGGTTCATCGCAAGGACTTCAGGATCAAAGACTTGATTGGACAAACATCATAACAGAAAGTCAGTTATCTTCTTTCTCATCTTTCAGATATTAAAGTTAAAAACACTAGTTTAAGATCTAGGGAATGAGGTAGCATTTGTTTCCTTTTTGTCTTAGTTTAGAGTTGATTTATACCTCTCTGACCTAAGAGAGTTTCTCTTTATCCGTAAGGAAAAATATCTGCAACATGTATTCATCCATTTGTTTAGATTTCTTCTTTTTAGGTTATTTATAGTTAATTTGAATGTATTAATTATATATATATATATATATATATATATATATTATGTTAAGAAGTGTCACTAATTTGGTTTTATTTTCTTTATGTTTTAGTTATATTACATCATTATAATTTGCTTTACATTTGTTTGATTATTATTGTTCTTCAATTTTATAAAGCTTTAAATTTAAAAAATATAAATAAATCAAATACAAATAAAACAATTTTATTTAATTATTCATACATATAATGATTAATTTCATAAAATTTCAAATACGATGTTATTATGGTTTTCTTTTGCAAAGCTTAAAAAAATAAAAAACAAAAACAAATCACATTAAACGAAACAAGTAAATAAATAAAGGAGAAAACATTGGCATATCTTTTGCACATACAAAGGCTCATACTCATGACACAAAGTTATGTTTTATTGAAGTACTTTTACACTTTGATGGGAGTGTTAGTTAAAGGATCATTCCTCTTACGCTGCATCACTCACGATAATCGAGATAATGGAGTTCCATGACTTTTCACATGGATTTTGATTCTTGTACATAAATAAAATGTAAATAAATAAATCAAACCTAAAAAAGATATTTCTCTTGTTTTAATCATTTGCATTATGTTTTTTTATCTCTTTTGCTTTCGAACTTTAATTGGTTATTTGCATGAGTTTAGTCCTTAACATGTCTTTCATCTCTTTCTTTTGTTGTTTTTCAATCCTCTTTTGCTTTCTTTGACTTTCATGTTGCTATCTCTTAGCAATGGTTAATCTTCGTTTGAGCTTAAATAAAATTGACAGTAAGAATGCTAGCTTGTTTTTGCATATTAATCATTGACATTGCCAATGTTATGATGAATAAATGTAAATAAGAGGACTAAATACCTCATCTTTGTGTGTATCCCGACAGATCTCGCCTTATCAGACTTTTGTTTGTTAACAAAGAGATTCCTCCTTGAAAACAAAAGTGTCATGTCTTTTCCAATCTTCTTTTATTTCGCTTTCTTCGTCCCATGTATTTCATATTAGCTCTCGCATACCCACATGCATATTTTCTTCAATACTAGTCTTTTTCCACAATGGTTTCTTTAACTTCGCTCGTGATGGCTTTATCAATTACACAAACTAGCTTGAACTTCTTACACCTTAAAACATACTTCACTAATTTCAATCAGATCCAATATTTTTGCGTGGATCTTTCTTCGCTTGTCTCATATGACATTCATCAACTTCAAAAAAACCTCCTTGATTCCCCACCTTGTTGATTTCATGCGCTAATCTGTGAAAACTTGAACTCTGACTTCACATGCCACTATAAGTGATGCAACTTGTTAGTTGGCATTTGTGGACCATATTTTTTGTTAACGCCAGTTAACCGAAAAAGTATTTCCAGGATCCCCTCTGATTCCGAAATGATATAGCCTATGCTCATCTTATTTCCTATCCTTTATGCAACCTTGCATTCCTAGCCTAGCTCTCTAGCTAGCTCGACATTGTCTTGGGGTTTCCACCATTAGGGAGTCTTTGTAATTTTTAATGAAATGATTGGGTTGATTACATATGGCAGATGATTTATTGTCCAGTTGTGCACAGGCTACAATTTCACTCCAAATGAAAGCATGATCGAGATAGGTACTAATTTGTTTGACATAGATCGTATATGAATGTGACATCTTCATTTGGATAGGCTCATTGGTATTATATATTTTCATCTTCACGTCGCATTCACCTCATCACATTTACTATTCTCATGCCACATATCAAGAATGATTGAATCCAAAATCAATAAACTTGCCTCTGTTTCCTTTCATATCCCTTATGGCATTTAATGTAACTAGACCTCTTTGATTAAACATTTGGAAAATCTTTTAGTCATGTCTCACAAAATGATTTTGTTTTTATATATTTAAAAATAAATACAAATACAAAAAAGGAATGTACATTTACGCAAACAATGGGATTTGGTCTAGCCCTTTGGTCACACCCATGTCACTAAGCACCAAGTCTAATATCAAACCCAAAGCCATGAGTCAAGAGAAAGCCACATACGAGATCATGGGAAAATACTAGTGCATTATGCATTGAGAACATTTATTGGGCACTGCATTGATATACATATATATACTCTCATCCACGATGCATGTGGGATTCATATTATACAATGAAATATATATATATATATATATGCCATGTGAGCACCAAATATGGTATCAAAGGGTAAAACGTAGGCAAGGAAATATGTAGGCTTTCCATGGGCATTTGAGCATTGGTCAAGTTCATTACTTATCTACCATTGCTTGATATTATTCTTATGTCGCAAAGTCCATATTAAAAAAAAACCTTCAATCTCCAATCTGGTCGGGCCCTGGCATGTGTTTTCTGCTTTGGCCTCTGTTCTGTCATGGTTGGATGGTACAAGTAATTTATGAAGCAATTGTAACATCTCCATCCATCAATCTGACCAATGGAAATACTTATCTTTAAACAAAGAAGATCCAAGCAACTGGCTATGTAAGAGCGATTTTCCACCCAATCATAGGGACTTTGTCCAACATATACTCTTTCTGCTGAGAGACCACCCCCAAGCTAGACTATGAGGCCGCTAAGGCAAAGGGAACTCCTATAGGCTTCTCTCTCTCAACCTACAACCCATTTTGCTCTCTATGCGTAGCCAAATGCTCATAAAGAGCTCTATAGGAATCTCACTCATCCCTCACAACCTTGGCCCCAACAATACCTGCCCCACACAACACACTTTTGGGATCGACATCACCTTCACTGATCCATGGTTCCCTTGGGTGATCCATCTTGCTAAGTGCTTCCAGTGTGTGCATAGAAGGATTCCAACATGATATATGTTGTTGGAGAACCACCTGTAGCCTTAATTCATGGATTTTGAAGCATGCAAAAGTAGCAAAAATCAATGGGTAAAGTTTCCTAGCTTGCCCAACCTCTAAGCTTACCTACAACCATATCTTTTTCCCTCAAAAGCATAGCCCTGTTTCCAAATTCGAATTTCTAGGTTTGCAATGTTTGGTAATTGATAATGGACAACAAAAGAAAATTTATGGTTAGTCTCTCCAACTACTAGTAAAAATATGCATAATGAAAATGGACAATAAACTCCAAAGATAAGAGAATGGTGGAAAAGACAACTAGCATAACTTCTGAATATGGGATAGAGGACTCTTACAACAATCATAGAAGTAGATTCATCCTATGCTTCCATAACTACATGAGAAGAATTTCCCCACCAACCTCACGTATGCATTCAACGATTGGATGGAATAGTAAAACAGAAGTAATTGTTGGGTATGTGTTATATCCTTTGCATATGTGTGTGTATTGGGGGGGGAGTGCATCTGACGATGGCACGACTGATGATACCCACCCATCTAGTGCCCCGTAGTATGCACCAGGAACTTCACATGGAGCTAGCTCAGGGGGGGTTACAGGGGGGCATGCCGACACACTGAAACAATAAAAATGAATTATTTGGCTCATTTAAAGCACATGGTAACAAATAGATGTGTTCTAAGGTTGACACTTGGAAATAGAGGATCTATCCTCCCATATGTCCTATTTCGTCTTCTGATCTACTGGAATCATAGCCCCTCCAGTGCTCTTTACACAACCATCTTGGACCATTATATTATTTTCCAACATAATATTTACATAACATTTCGAATTGGCACGCTAATTATGTTAGATTAAGTTTGTAAGCCATCTCAATGAGTTGACTTTGAATTCGACTAAGAATATAGGGTTATTGTTCTTATGTTTAAATCTTAGAATTTGTAGAAGGGATGTTCCAATAAAAGCTCATAGATAAATGATGAGATGTCATAATTAAATGATGGAATTATTTATTAATGGGGATCTGCATGGAAAGTAAGGGAGTAGGATGAGTATGTGTATTTCACGTCTAGTCATAATGTATAGTTGTATCAAGCACCTATTTATAGGTGGTAGGCTAGACTCTACCTATGTGTTAAAAATGAAGTTGTAAATATTATACATGTATAATGTGTAATTCATGGGGTAAGAGCTATGTTTAATGAGTATTGAGTGATAAAGGGTACTTGATTAATAAACATGGTGTTGTTCAAGTTAGTATATACGGTAGACCATTCAAGAAACTCTGAAGATGGATCTTAATTAAAATTTCTAATGAGAAATTAAGTGGTGTAAATTTGAGAGAAAATCAATCAAGTGAGCAACTGTTAGACACGTCATAATAATACCCCAGAAACCAAAATAAATGTTATATGGGAGATAACATCTTCTGATGAATCACAATACCAAAAGGACTATAAAAATTTGCAAGGTATCTAAATTGTTGTGGATAACACTCTAGTAAGGCACAATGAACCTTGGCATGTGTGTTATAAATGGGGACCCTTGAGGAGGTCATGGTTGTAGATCTATGTGAGAAGGTATCACTGTAAACTTAGACCCTTGATGGATGCCTTTAGGCTTGATAGATCCACATTAGGATGGATCTATGCTGGTGTAATTAAATTACAATTTATAATTATATAACAAACTCATAATCAAACAACAAGGTGGTAAAGAGGTAGGTGTGAATATAGGTAGTAATGTAGTAAAGGAATTGTAAATAGGTTATAAATATGTAAACAACGTAACAAACACATCCTTATTGTTATTTAAATATTGACCTCCACTAATATATAAATTGATATGTGAAGCTTGAATAGTAAGTGAATGTATATTAATTTTAAGGTTCAACTTCCCATATTGTACATGTGGAAGGGTTGTATGAAGATGTTAATAAATATAGTAATTTCAGATACAAAATAAATAGATAAATCATATACCACAAGGAATATAAAGGTTATATGTATAATCTTACATAATTGATAACATGTCAATGTCAGTATGAAGCATGTGAGATTTGAATGCCATAAAAATAGGATTATTGTGGAACATAATTCACACAAATTTTAGTCAAATAAGAAAAGGAATGTGAATAGTAGCAGTAGACGTGAATAATAATGGGCAATTTAAGTGTAATTATAGTGAGAACAACATATCAATCTGAGTATAAGTAACAAGTATCATGATAATATTTTGGAATGATAAGCAACGATAGATAGTAAAGAGAGTTAGTAGGTCGAGATTCATGATGTGCATCAATGATTGCACTATTGACAAATTTGGTCATTACCTTAGGGATGGAAGTGATATGTGTTAAAATTAAAACCGTAAGTACTTTGTGTATGACATCAGACTCCTAAGTAAAATTTCTCATTTTTAAGGTGTTGACTAATAATGTATACTAGGTGGGTAAACATGATGCTATTGGAGTTGTTATTAGTACGTCATTCAAGATACTATTGAGGTTTGGATCTAATTAAATATACTAGTGAAAAAGTAATTGGTGTTTGTTAGAAAGAAGATCAGTAAAACTAAGAATCGATAAATGGTCATAACAATACACCTTGAACCTAAGGAACTGCGATAGGGGAGACAAGGCATTCTTATGAACTATGATATAGAAAACAACAACACATTATGACTATATGTTAACTAACTAGGACTAAATAAATTTATAAACCTTGATGAAGTTAGATAAATTGTGTATATAAACATGTAAAGCGTAACTTGATAACACATCCTATGTGATGGAAGATGTAAAACTGTATAATAACGACATGTTGATCATGTGAAGGTCTCATGGGACTAGCATGGCTAAGGTATTTTAGCCGGAAAGAAAAGATATATGGTGTTGATATTTTTCTTAAAATTAGGAATGACCATAACTTCGGGACGAAGTTTCTTGAAGGGTGGGTGTATGTAATGCCCCATATATTGATAGTCATTAATTAAAAACTCTAATGTGAATTAGCTTAGCATTGTATTTGCTTATTATCTGTTTGGCGAAGATAGATTGATTAAGATGACTGTTATGTGCACATGTGGACTCCAGTGAGGTTGTATGGTAAATGGAATTTACTATTTAATCTATTAATGGCAATGGATATGTTACTTCATATTGAACATACAAATTGAATATAGAATATCCATACGTGGAATGTTAATTTAGTTGTTTGCAAAAGTACGTACATGATTATTTGTAAATGTTGTATTAGTGATATGGATTAACACTTGAAAGAGTTGGGTATGGATATATATATGTTTCATGTTAATGATGAACTATTCCACATGTTGATTGGCTATGAGATAGGCGGATTCCTATATTGAAAAGGGGCATGAGATGTATTGAACATCATGAGTATAATGATGTTATATCAAATTTCATGCTATTTATTTGTGAATTCCAATATTTCTATGACTTTTGGGTAAGTGTGGGTTTTGACAGGAACTACGACTTGCCCAAAGTGGATGTTCGATGACGAGACCCCTTAGATCAGTGATGGCATAGTATGGTTGATGTAGGGCGTTGACCCTAGTACTATTAGGAGGGGTGGAGGCATTTCCCACCATCGAACCTCCGAAACCCAGAGTCGTGGGAGGGCTGTGCTGAGCACGCTCCCGTGGATGTGTGATGACGACTAGTGGGTGCCTGCTGGGGAAGCTTGGTCGATGTGGTCGATCGACACTTCCACTTACGGGTTATATACATGGTCATACGCGTAGTCGAGATTCCATGGTATATTCCAGCAGAGGACAAGATGGTGAGGTCAGGAGATGGAAGTAGTGGTGATTAGGGGGTTGGAGTACTGATGGGATGGATGGGACCAATGATGGATTGGATGGTGTTCTTGATTTTTATTAACTATCGTGATTATATGCTGGATTTCATCACCATGTTTATTTAATTAAATGTCTTATTGCTTCTGTATGAATGATTATGAATGATGAATGATGCATTGTTTAATTGTTCTTCTATGTGTTGGTTGTGATCATGTAATAATGATATATTAGGGGTATTAAATATGATTATTAGTCCCCACGCTTATGACGTGTGCACTGGCCATGCATACGCCAAATTCGTGAGTACAATACTATGATTGATAGATTAATGAATAAATTAATATGGTTATATTAGCTAATAGTATATTGGTTGATGAATTGTTGAAAGTATTACTTGTGTGTTGAAAGTATGAGTTGTTGACTTGTCAAATATGTTTTAGATTTACATAAATTGATTGTATTACATATATAATTATATACGTTTAATATAAATTATGTCATAGTATAATATAGTATATGAAAATATCTTATTTGACTTATGAATGAAAGGATAATATAAATAAATGGATAGATAGGATTTGCACAAATTTTTAGAAAAGAGTTGTCATAGTTGCATTAAGAAGAGAGCATGACAAGTAAGACTTTGCAACCATGTTTATTAGTATTTTAATTATTTAAATCAAATTGCTATATTTTTCTAGAAAATGAATTTATTGACTGTTGACTATTATTTTTGGAATTTATTGATGGATGAGGAGGAGGATGAGGAGTTTTTATATAAATAGGAGACTTGAGATTGGAAGAGGGGAGTCTTTTCTCTTGAAGGATATTTTGGTAAGAATTTGGATAGGAAGAGGTATTTTGGAGAATTTGGGGTATGAGAAGTTGGGAAGAGTTGGAAGAGTTTGAGAACTCTTGGAAGATTTGATACATAGCCTACTAGTGCATCATTGTTCTGTTCTTTGGGGGTCTCGGGCACGGAGGGCCAGGAGGCCATTTGGATGGGACCGTTCAATGGCTTCCTGGGGCTAGGGAGCCGGCTAGGCCCCTAGTTGGCTGGGAGGTAAAACCGTGGTCCCGCTTTTGGGAAATGAAGATGGAAGCAACTCGAGTGGAAGGGGGAAGCTTGCTCAGTTTGGACTCCGTCACCATTCTTATAACGAGGTATTTTTCTTGTGATTTTAAATTGTTTATATGTTGTTGTAAAATTATCATATGATGCTATTGCTACATGATTTATGATGTTAATTTATGTTGTGTGAATCACCAATGAGGTTTTAAAAAATTCCAAGTTATTTGATGCTATTGCAAAATGCTTAAATGTCCTTTATATGTTGTTATGGTTACACGTTGATTATATGTTGCTTAGTCACAAAATCTATGTTTAATTAGATTAAAAATTATAATGCCAATGGAGGCATTACATCGAGGATGCATAGTGGATCTATTTGAAACTGTCTCTCGGGTCATGGTTAGAATCATGTGAATATTTCTTAAGCAAAGAAACATGGAAAACATTATGAGCTCTAGTGTTAGCAGGAAATGAAATTCTATATGCAACTCACCCCATCCTCTCAAGCACTTCAAATGGCCCACAATATCTTGGTGATAGCTTGGCACAACTTCTAAGCTTCAAGGTACTCTTCATTGGACTCACTTTGAGGTAAACGTGATTCCCAAGTTCATGAGATTCCTTATGCACTATGTTCTTATTTGCATAGTTTGTTTGTCTATCTTGGGATGCTTTTAAATTCGGCCTAGTTCTTGCAACCTCTTGTTCCATTTCCTTGAGCAATTTTGGCCCAAGAACAATTTTGTTCACTAGATTATCCCAAGTCGATAGTGTCCTACACCTTATGCCATACAAATTTTCTAATAAACTCATTCCCAATGATGCTTGTTTCCCATAGTTATATGCAAATTCTACCAAGTGTATATAATCTTCCCACTTGGATGGTTTGTCCATCACATACATGCAAAGCATGTCTTCAAACACTTGGTTTACTCTTTCTATTTTCCCATCTATTTGTGGTTTGTATGTAGTACTAAAATTCAATTGTGTACCCAAATATGCAAACAAAATTTTCTAGAAATTAAAGGTGAACTTGGTATCCCTGTTTAAAATTATTTCCATAGGCAACCCGATGATTTCCTTCATGAAAATATTTGCTATAGCATCCATTTTAACTAGAATAAATGTGTTGCCTTAGTTAACTTTTCCACCACCACCATGATTGAGTCATGTTGTCTCATCATCACTGGTGACTTTGTAATAAAATCCATGGAAATCACTTCCCATTTCCATTCCAAAATTGAAAATGGTTGCAATAAACCTATTGGGTGTTGATGCTCGGCCTTCACTTGCTAGAATTTCATACACTTAGAAATGTACCCAGTAATATCTTTCTTCATTCCATGCCAAAAAATATTGCTTCTTGGTTGTGGCAATTTTTTTCTGGTATCCTAGGTGACCGGAATATGGCATTTTATGGATTTCATCTATACCAATTCTCCTCAAATCCGCCACATTCCAAATATACCATTTATTGTATAGGTAAGAAGTCCACCACTTTCCAAATGATAAGCTTCATACCTCTTTTCTAAATTATATTGCTGTAATTTTTCTTTTGTTTGCACATATTGTTCATCTTCAGTAAGAGAGTTAACAATCTACTGTCTCAAATCTGATTGGCAATTGATAATGGATGACACATGCATTGCATGCACTTTTCTGTTGAGTGCATCAACCACTTTATTTTCTTTCTCTTTTATGTGTTTGATTTCAAAATCAAATTCACAAAAAAGCTCCAACCATCTAGCTTCCCTGGAATTTAATGTTGGTTGCTCAAATAAATATTTCAAACCACAATGGTCTATCCTTGGCTCAAATTTCTTGTCCATTAAATAATGTCACCACATTTTTAATGTGTGCACTATGGCAGCAAGTTCTAAATCATGGGTGGTGTAATTATTTTCATGCTCTTTTAGCTTCCTTGATTCATAACATACTGCATGATTTTATTGCATGCGAACTCCTATGATTCCCTATATACATGCATTAGTACACACCATAGAATCATTTTCTGGGTCTGCAATTTTTAGAATTGGGTCCTTTTTTAGAAGCTTCTTCAATAGTTGGAAGATTTCTTCATATTTCCGCGTCCATTTGAATTTTATTCCCTTCTTTTCTAAAGAGGTAATGGGGTGTGAAACCTTGGAGAATCCCTCAATGAATCTCTTGTAATAACCAACAAGACCCATAAAATATATTACATCTATCACATTCTTCGGAGTTGGCCAATTCATGATGGATTCAATCTTTTCAAGATCCAGAGATATCCCTTTCTCTGAAATAATGTGACCCAAATAGTGAATTTCCTTTTTATAGAAATCATATTACTTATCTTTGTGTACGGACGATGTTTTCATAGCACTTGCAAAGCCATTCTCAAATGCCCTTCATGTTCCTCTTCATTCTTAGAATAAATAAGAATGTCATCTGAAAACACCAACACAAATTTATCCAAATACTAGATGAACATGATGTTCATGAGGCACATGAAAGTAGCCGGTGCATTAGTGAGACCAAAAGGTACAACTGTAAACTCATAATTCCCATATCACATTCAGAACATTGTCTTATGGATGTCTTCCTCTTTAATTCATACTTGATAGTACCCAAACCTCAATTCAATCTTTGAGAATACTTTTTCCCCTCTCATTTAATCAAAGAGATCATCAATTCGAGGCAATGTATATTTATTCTTCACTGTAAATTTGTTTAGCTTCTTGTAATCAATACACAGCCTGAGCATGGCATCTTTCTTTTTCACGAATAGCATAGGTGCTCCCCATGGAGAAACACTTGTCCTGATACATTTATTTTCCAATAGCTCTTGCAATTGCATTTTAGCTCTAGCAATTCTGGTGTACTCATTATGTAGGGTGTCTTAGACACTGGTGCAACTCTTGGCACAAGATCAATTGTGAAATCAATGTCCCTCTTTGGAGAAAGTCCTAGCACCTCATCAAGAAATACATCCCTGAATTCTTGCAAGACTTGATAATCCTCAAACTTTAGAAGTTCATTTTCTTTTATACTTTGTACATGGGCTGCATACAATTGGCACCCTTTTCTAGAGAACTTCTTCAGCTGCAAGACTGAAATTCACCTAATAGAAATTACCTTTGGAAATCCCCTTACTACCCTTGGGGTTCCTTCTTCACCAATGCATTCAAATATTTTGTTGTAGTAATCATCACAGGAACCAAGTGGCAAAATATTCAGGTTTTACAATGTGGAGAGTCCATCCATTTCTAATGGACATTTCTCCACTATCTCACTAACTTTTATCTTGGTTCTAATGGCTAGTTGAACCAACCACAATTTACTCTTAAAAGCACAATTCTCAACAATTTTAGGATTGATATAAATGTGAGTAGATCCAGGTCAATCAAAATAGAAATATATTGCTTAGCAATCTTACCTTCAACCTCAACCTCAAATGATTATGGTTTTCTTGGAAATCCTCTAGTGCTGCATAGATTCTAGGGCTAGTTCTCGCCACTTGACCCACAATTTCAGCCTCTTGAATGTTGGGAATTTTCTTGGAATTCCCATTCCAATCTGGACAATTTCTAAGAATGTGGTCCTCTCCACATCCCCAACATTGAAGTGGATCCCTTGGCTCTCTTGGCCTATCTCTGATCATGATATCTGGCTTGGTCACACCCTGTGGTGGCTTCCTTTGCTGATTTATGAAATGAGGTGGCTTGAACCCCTTATTCTTGTCTTTCCATGATTTATGTAATTGTGGACTACTTTTTCTTTGATCATAGTAGTACTTGGCCTTCCTGATGGTTTCATCTAGAGTTTGAGGTTCATCAAACTCAAATATGTCCTTGTAGGATTGAGGTAACCCACTCATAAAACCCTAAATTTTGACTTTATCATCCCTGATATACTTGACATACCTCAACAAATCCAAGAATTTATTGGCATATTCCCCCATGGTAATTTTCCCCAATCTCAATTCATGGAACTCTTTGATTTTTTCATCATAGTACTTATCATAGAGATACTTTTGCTTGAAGTACTTCTTGAATTGTTTCCACACAATTCTTCTTTCATTGATCTTCCTCACTTGCCTAAGGTGATCCCACAGATAGATTCTCTTCCATTCATATTGAATATGTCTATTCTTGCCTTTATCTTTCATGAGTAGTCTTGGACTTCGAAATACTTCCTCATCCCAAGAATCCAAGCCCCATCTTCTTGACTGGATTTTACTTCACCATCAAATGTAGGAGGTTTGTCCTTCCTAAATTCTACACGTGAGTTGTTCTTGAAATGCCTCTTCCTCTTATTCCTATGAGATGAAGAGATTGAACCTAGAATGGAGTCTTTAGATTCAAATGACTCACTAGAAGATGTTTATGGAGTATATGTCCTACCTAGAAACCTTCTTGAGATATGGGTCCTCTTGTGAGATTACATCCTTGGTCTATCCCCACTCTCTTCCTTATTTTCTGACTACTAACCAAGATTAATTTTCCTCAGAATGTCGGTTAAGATTTGGATCATAGCTGTATTCAACTGGTTTTGTTCTTCCCAAGCTCTAATAAGCCTTTCATTATCTGCTCTACAACATTGCAGTTCCACTATTAGGCTTCTCATAGTTTCTGCAATGTTCGAGGAAGTTACTTGGTTTCTTCGGCCATTAGATTCTATCTCTACATTTTCAAATTGAATATTTTCTTCCATGACATATGTTTCAATTGCATAAGGATCATGTGAATCATCCATGATGATGGTCTTCTTAGCCCAACCAAGACCAAGGATTTCTAATTATACTAAACTGAATACTGACCCTTAAATTTTCTTGATATGATATTGAGTGTGCAAAATTGTTCATATAAACACATTTATTAGCTTCATTGCATTCTTAAAAATTTATAAAATTAAATTCCATGCATTTTGGAAACTACCCGTATTGACAATTTTTTTTGTCAAATCAAGGTTACAGATACTTTTTGTTGAAATATCAGAACATCTAAATCCCCCTCTCAGATTTTGACTATGCACCATCATTCCTCTATGGATAATATTTCCAATCCCTGACCTCTTGGAAGAGCTGGCACTCGGTTCCTAATGCTTTGGAGAGATCCCTTAAGCCTCTCCTACCATCTCTCAACCTATCCTATCCATACCCTATCCACTTAGTCCTATATGAATGAAGCTCACTCTCATCCCAAAGGGAGGAAGTCTATGGTATCTACATGCTAGTGAAATCACCCTTGGAACATCTCCACTCACTTATTGGAGAACTCATACTTCCTTGGAAGGATATGGCAATCGGATTTGTCGGAGAAGGGCTACAGCGTTAAGCCTTGGTTGTAGTTCTATATCTCTATTATGTACTTCCCTCTTTTTACAGTAATACAAATGCTTTCCACCAATATTGTTCATGTGTACAATGATATTGAGTAGTTTACATGCTTAATTGTTTACTTAGATCTCCTATTGCATAGATGTCATTTACCTGTTTTCCTTGTTTCTTGTCTTGACAGGTCTTGCAGCTTGGATCTGACGACCGTGGGACGTGGAGCAGCATTCAGGAGAAAGGATTGCGAAGTGAAAGGTAAGACATATAATACTCGATCCTTAAGTAGATCTAGGAAATGCATTGGTAGTCTGTTCTATTTGTTCTAGACTCACTTTGAGCTAGGGAGATCCTGCTCGCGTCCGCTCGAGTGGATTGTCCAATAACAAATCTGGTGACCATACTGCGGAGTATAGAATTTGGTTAGTAGTTGTCAATCTGAGATTCATTTTCAGTCGATTGCTTGACACAAGACTTTTTATTTTTGCCATTTACTTCTTGAAGTTGATTTCACTATCAGATCTTTGTATTGAAGACTCTGATCTGCTTCCTCTGAGTTTATAAAACTCATTTCCAAACCATTCCATGGTTCATTGCTGAGAGATCTGATTCATTTTTGAATCTAGACTTCGCCTGTTGCACCTGGGCAGTGGGAACAGAGCGACACTGTGTCATTTTGGGTCTTTGTTCTTTACCTATTAGTTACTCACCGCATCCCTTGCATTGGTAAACTGCGACATCGTCACACTTCCCGTGTAGGTAAACCACGACGTCGCACTGTGTACAAGAACAGAGTGCACCGATTTGTCAAAATTTGGCATGCAGGCATCTCCTTTCCATTTGATAGTCTGGACTTTGGTTTGCTGTATGAACTCCCTCTGTGCTGCAAGATCTAGCCAGAGATCTTGTTTTTGATTTGTGTTTTGAGTGTTTGGTTTTGCTTGGATTGATTTTGGGTTCTGTCTTGGACAAGCTTGAAGACCGGTAGTGGTGGATACTCTTGTCTCCTCCACCTTCATCTGCTCACCCTTGCATTCCCTTCCTTCCATCCCTGATCTGATCATTACGTTAGATCAGTTTCCATACCTATTTCTCATCATTGTTTGAGATTTGTTTGCTTGGTTTGCTTGCTGCTGCTTGATTTTGAGTTAAGTGTGCCTTTCAGCTTGATCAAGTGCTTGTCTTTTCTTGAGTTTTCTGAGTGTACTAAGTGCTGCAAGTAGTGTTTTCTTTTTCAGTCATTTAGATATGAAAGCTCAATTGCTATCAAGGTTATTCTTTGATGCATCCATTGAAAAGTTAAAAAGTGCTTCTTTCCCATCATTTCTTAAGCATAATTGAAGAAAATTGTTGTGCATTGGAACGTTTTCGTTTGTGTTTTGGAAAAATTGAATGAATGTATGATCTATTGTGTTTTTCTCGAATTATGAATCGCTCATTTTCTTGAAAGACTCAAAGTAAGCTTTGATTTTTGCGAAATTGATTCAATGCTAAGGAAAGATAGATTCATTTTTAATTTTTGTTGCTTTTAGACCATTGAAAGTGAAATTGAAAAACTTGCATATTCCATTTTAGAATCCTCTCTTTTCATTACCTAGTGTCGTTTTGCTTTGAAAACAAAAAAGAAAAGAAAAAATGTTGTGATTTGGATAGTAGTGTTGTGACTTTTGTGTTTCGTTGAAAAAAGGAAAAGAATACTTTCATAGTCAAGTTTTGTTTGAATAGGGATTGTGTTGCATTGTGTTGTTTTGGCAATCTCGATGGAAAGAAAAAGATTTCTCCTTCCCATAGCTAGAATTCATTGAAAGAAAATAATATTTTGTGCATGTAGCTAGGGCTTGCATTATGCTTCTGATTATGTACTCACCTCATGCATTCACCTAACCGTCCAAGATAAAATTAACGGTAGAACTAGGTAAAAATTTTAGCAACTTGTGTGTAAGTTGGAGACGTGTTCTGGCGTCGTTAAGCGTGGCAGTTGTCGTTATTTTCCAGCACTGTATCGCGGGAGTATTGTAGTCTTCCACGTACTTATTGGTATATCAAGCTCCTTCACGTACCCACCAAGTACCATAATCCGTACTTGGCTTATATCGAAGGGTGTATCACGTACTCGGTAGTATATCGGAAGGTCTCTTGCCGAACGGTTGTGCATTAGACAGCACCACTACGGATTTGAGCTCCCACGTACCTTGCGTATATCAGGAGACACCACTAGGATTCCTGAAACCAACTGAGTTAACCATTTGGCCGTCTTGGCAAAGCAATACACCGAGAACAACACTCGGGGAGATTAGCACGCACGTATTGTCCAGGTAATCGGGTATGCAGGCAAGGGTACGGTCCCAATCCTCCTTGTCGCGTCATATTGTTGGACCCTGCAGTATATCACGGTTTGCGATGCCTTGATAATCCCGTGAGGTTCCAGAATTTTGAATCCACTCTGTCACATAAGTCTGCTCGTTGCCTTAGTTTGAGTAGGTTTTTCTGGACTGCTTTTCTTTTAGCATACCCTTAGGAGAAACGTTGTTTTAGCCATCCTGGCTGATCATCCTGACGCTCTGATGGATTTTCCCTAGAGAAGGTCTCGTATGATCTTAAACTTATCACCCGAATATCCCCTTAATCCAGAGGTTATTTCGAGGGTAAGAATGGATCAGTGTAACACGGTCGTAGTTACTGAAGTGGAAAACCCCACTCTGAATGTTGGAGGACTTTTGTTTCCACAAACTCCTCCAGATTCACCTGCCTCTCGTCCACCATGAGATGAAGGAGCACAAATCCCCGCTTCACAAGACCTTTCTCCCGTCATCTCGGGAGAACCTGGATCATTGGAATGGATAAACCGACCCCAGGATGACCTTACAGCAGTTATTGGTCCTTCATCGGCTTATTGGACCTCTTCTACAGACCACCCAGTGGCTCATTTTGCCATCTCATCACCACCTAACTGGACTACTCCAAAGCTCTCTAGACCCTATTACAGGCCTGACCCCGCGAGATTTTTGGCCCTATCCATGAACATGTAGAATAGTTACGTCTTAGGGGTGATGACCTTCGAAGACAGAGTCTCGAGCAACGCTCTAAAGAGTTTCGAAATCAAAACTTCCAAATAAGATTCGACGACAGACCCATCCCAAATCATCTGATATCTTTTGGATCACTGGAACAATCTTCCCACCATGAGACCACTAATAAGACTGGTTAACCCTCGCAAGAGTCCAGTCCTGCACCTAAAGTGAACCAACCGGTGGAACGACAATAGTCCAACACACCTGTTACTACCATAGTTACTTTACCAATTCCTCCCCCACCTCAAAATTCGAGGGGAGGATATTCCATTCCCACAGATTATCCCATAGGTAATGTTATTACTATGGTAGTTAGTAAACAACCTACGTTGGTTCAACCTTTGAATAGTGGTCAACCTGTTGTGGCTGGGGAGCAACCCCCATTTCCTAACCAGAACATAGGCGGTGGAATGCCCAACGGACCTTCCGTTGGACCTCCCCAACCCGCTAGACCATCCACCATGGGATTATCTCATGTTGGGGGGCCATCCAATGTAACCCTACCCTCATGGATTCAAGCGTATCCAAGTTCTGTTAACCCTACGTCGGGCCAATCTTATCTCGAAAACGCACCATACGGGATACCTTACCCCAGGAATCCATACACTCTATGGGGGAAACAACCTGCGTTGCAACACGGACCCCAACTGACTATCCCTCAAGTACCACCAACCCCGATCGGTCCTCCCCTACCTCCTGTTGGAGGCGGCGGGCCCCCACATAACCTTGGTGGAGGCCCACCTCATTTTACCAACAATATCCCTCACCCTTCCGGTGGTGGCGGGAATGGTCCACCACCCCCCTCCCGGTGGAGGCGGCGGGGGACCACCTTATCATGGTGGAGGAGGACATTTCCCTTCGGGTGGCGGAGGTGGTCCCCCACCCCATCCAGGCGGAGGCGGTGGAGGACCTAATTACTATGGTGGCAGCGGTGATGGTGGAGACCCTCATCCTTCCGGTGGCGGAGGTGGTGGGGGCCCCCATCCTTCTGGCGGTGGAAGTGGTCCACCAACCCCTCTAGGCGAAGGCGGTGGTGGGCCACCTCATTATGGTTATGGACCCCCACCGCCTCCTGATGGTGGCGGCGGACCTCCACCCCCTCCCGGTGGTGGCGGCGGACCTCCACCCCCTCCCGGTGGTGGCGGAGGACCTCCACCCCCTCCCGGTGGTGGAGATGGACCACCACCTTTTTGGAATGAACCACCTTATGGTGGCGGACCCCCTTACATTCCGGGCGCCACCCCCCCCTACTGCCAGTTTTCTCCTGGTACACCTTACGGTCAGTCTGGTCCTTACATGCCTTATCTGTATTATCAATACATGCAGCCTAACCCGCATCTGCCATTCTTGGCTACTTTGGACCTACCTAACCTATCTCGTTTAACCAACGATCCTATTTAACACGGATCTAACTGGCCACCAATTTCGGTGAAACTTTCGTCTGATATCCCCAAATTTGACGGCAAGCCAGGTGAAGACCCTAAAAACCATGTGATGACAGACCACTTATGGTGTTCATCTAATTCCTTAATGGACGATTCAATTGGTCTTAGATTGTTTCAAAGGACTCTCACCGGTTCGGCTGCCAAGTGGTACATTGAGTTGCCACCTCACTCTTTTCTTGATTTTGATTCTCTTGCCATGAACTTTTTGACGCATTTCCAGCTGCCCATACGGTATGAAACTGGTACCGAGCTTTTAACCTCGCTCCGTCAAAATACCGCCACTCATATTTCGGATCATATCCACGAGTGGCGAAGGAGACAACGTCTCATTAAAGCTCTTATTCCAGATCAGCTCCTAGCAGACTGGTTTACAAAATCCCTCATCCCTACCATAGCAAGAGACGTTTCCATGCGAGGTGTTGTCACTGAAGAACAAGCCATCGCAAGTGCCCATGTACTAGACCTAGTCTACACTCAATCCGGCACTTTGTTTGATATTCTGCCTGACCCACCAGGTGACATTAATGACCCTGTGAAACTGCATAAGGGACTCCAAACTTATGGAATCATTGGTTCCTTTAACACCCAGCCTACTTCTAGCGCTGTTGGATCATCCAACCTTCACGGTTGCTCCCCATTACCGACTCAGGATGGCCACAGCACCACCAAATCTACCACTCCTGCTCTAACTGAAGAGGTGAATTCTGTCCAATCAGCTTCATCTCAGAAGTCTAGCAGTAAAAAGAAGAACAATGGGAAACCCAAAAAGTCTTCCGCCCAGTAGGAACAAAATAGCACTCCTGACGATACCAAGCAGAAACGAAAACTAAAGTATCCTTGTTTACTGTGTGCAGATGACCACTTCTCCAAAGAATGTCCCCATAGAGACAAACTACAAAATTTTCTTAGGGGTAAACCAACTCCCGCAGTCCTTAGTGATCTGTTTCCTACTCAGAACCAGCAGATGATTTCTCAACCCCCCCCCTGCCTAGGGGGAACCATCCAATACCGTGCATGTTCTCATGGTGCGTAACGAGACGATCAATTTGAACACTTGCTCGCAATCTTACGAACCAGTCCCTTCGAAGGAATCCTCTGGAAGTAATGTTGAAAAAGCTTCCGACTCCTTAACTGATGTCACTATACCATCAACGTCTCTCACCATTGGGAAGCCATCCTTAGACTCGATATTTCGACCGCCCAATAGTACGATTCGAAAAGTTGTTTTCAATCCTAACGCTCGGGCGGCACAAAATTACAATATCGTAGAAGACTTGGAACAAGCTCCTTGCGCCATGTCTACCCTGGAAGTTTTGCATAATTTTCCTAATCAACACAAAACTCTCCTTGCAACCATCGGTGCAGTCGACCCCGATTCCTAGAATACCATCATGTTCCGACTTGACCACTTCAAGCCGAGGCTCTCCCACCAGCTCGCATTTCAAGTTTCTGCAAACATTGTTGGGAAGATTGTCCATCGTACCCTTTTAGACGAATGCGCCTCCACTTCGATCATGTCGATCGCCTGTTGGAGAGCCATTGGCTCCCCCGAATTGAATCGCACTCCCACCATGTTGAAAGCATTCGACGGGCGTGGCTTTCAACCTCATGGGCTCTTACAAGCTCTTGCAGTTGAGTTGGGTAGAAAGACCGTAACCGTTAACATGGAAGTGGTCTCGGCCCCAATATATTATAATCTCTTACTTGGTCGCAATTGGTTTTACGCTATGCAGGCGGTAGCCTCTTCAGTCTTCTGCATAGTACAATTCCCCCACCAAGGATGAATTGTTACTATCGACCAATTATATTTTTGCACACCAGACGCGACTACTCATCCTGGTGACCATGTTCCTTCCATTGGAAAAATTTCAAAACAATATGAGAGTATAGGGCTTGGCCTTTTGAAAGATTCATCTCTCATGGCCATTTTTCTGGCAATGGACTCCCCTAATCATGTCGCTACGGTGAACATGATCTCCACAGAGATTTTATCTCACTCTACCGATACTTGGCTTGTACCGGATGAAGCCACAACACACCTGCTTGGAGATATAATGCCTCTTTCACCTGCTGAACGTATCTACGAGGCTATCCAATTAGCACCGGAGGACCATTTAACCGTGGCCTCTCCATCTTGTTCTCTACGACGGACGTCATCTCTATCTGATCTCTTACTTCGAACTTTTCATTCAGACGAGTCCATCATGGAAGTTATGAATGTTGACGACGGTCCGTGGGACGATCTCCACCATAGGTCATCTTTTCTTCCTCCTTTGGAGTACATAGAGGACAAAATCCACACCCTCTTTTCACCAGGCGTCTACCCATTCCCCCAATCTTACATGTCTTACGGACACGGAGGGAAACTTGGCCAACATTGAGCTAACCACCCCCGGTAGACATCTCAATGAAACCTGGTATAGTGGAACACATTCGCATAGGCCATAAGTGTTCCCCTGAAGAAATAGCTGCTGGCACGACCTTATTCAAGCAATTTCGAGACGTATTTGCTTGGTCCTATGAGGAGATGCCTGGGATAGACCCCAAGATTGTTTCTCACGAAATAAAAGCATATCCCGACATCAAACCTGTACGCCAAAAGTTGCGACCGGTACACCCCTGAAAGACGGCGGCAATCAAGGCTGAGATTGAAAAGCTCTTAAAGGCTGGTTTTATTTATCCTGTCCCATTGACGGATTGGGTCTCAAACGTCGTCCCTGTGAACAAAAAGCAGGGTACCATTCGTGTCTGTGTCGATTATCAGGACCTTAAGTGTTGATTATCGGGACCTTAACCGGGCTTGTCCAAAAGACAACTACCCGACCCCCTTCATCGACCAGATTATCAACAATTGTGCCAGAAGCGTCATCTTCTCATTTATGGATGGCTTTTCTAGTTACAACCAGATTAAGATCAACCCTGCCGACCAACACAAGACGACTTTCATCTGCCCATGGGGAACGTTTGCATACCGCAAACTCCCGTTTGGCCTTAAAAATTTTGGCGCCACATTTCAGCGGGCAATGTCGTATGCCTTCCATGACATTAAGGACTTTGTGGAACCTTACCTGGACGATCTCCCTACTCATTCAAAGCAACGCGAGTTCCACATTGATCATCTGACGGCCATTTTCCTCAGATGCAGACGGTACAATATCCGTCTGAATCCTCATAAGTGTATCTTTTGCGTTGAGTCCGGACGCCTCTTAGGATTTATCGTTTCGAAGGATGGGATCCACATTGATCCCTTAAAGGTAGAGGCCATCATCAACCTGCCACCCCCAACTGATGTGACGGAACTTCAAAGTCTCCAAGGGAAGGCGACTTATTTAAGACGTTTTGTTTGCAATTTCACGGAGAAGACTCAGGGGTACATGAGACTGCTCAAGAAGGACGTCCCATTCATTTGGGACGACCAAGCTCTAAAATCCTTCGACAGTATCAAACATGCTATCACGCATGCCCCCGTGCTCCAACCGCCCAATTATTATCGAGATTATATCTTATATCTCGTCGCTTCTGCTACCACTATCGCCATGGTTTTGGTACAGGAGGATCAAAATGCCCAGGAACATGTAATATACTATGCAAGTAAGGGTCTTGCTGCCACTGAAACTAGATATTCACATGTCGAAAAACTCGCATTCGCGGCGGTCATCGCCGTCCAAAATTTCTGGCACTATATCTTGCTCCGCACCACCACCATCATCACAAACTCGAACCCCATGTACCACGTCCTGACACGTCAGGTGCTTCGGGGAAAGTATTCAGGCTGGATCGTGATACTGCAAGAATTTGATCTTCTTTTTGAGAAAGCCAAGTCAAAAAAGTCTTTGGTGTTTGCCGAGCTGATCTGTGACCTCCCCCGTCCTGATGTAGAATTTGAGCACAATGACTCTTTTCCAGATGAATCATTGTTTCTCATCAGTACGACTAATCCATGGTATGGAGATATCTCATTATTCAAACCCAACGCTTCAACCTTCAACTGTCTCGCGACGACCGTCGTAAGATACGTCACCATGCGAAGTATTATTTAATCGTCAATGATACTTTGTATCGTTGTGGCATTGATTCAATTCTTCAACGTTGTCTCACTCACGATGAAGCCAAACGCGTTCTGAATGACTGTCACGTTGCGGCATGTGGCGGTCACCTCTCTGGGATGGCTACAGCCCAGAAGATTTTGCGCGCAGGATATTATTGGCCTACCATCTTCAAAGATTGTATTGCCATAAAAAAATGTCCTCCTTGCCAACACTTCCATACAAAGAAGTGCACCCATCCCGCCCTGTTACACCCGGTTATTTCCGTGGTCCCCTTCACAAAATGGGGCATCAACTTTATGCATTGTAATCCTACCTCGGCCAGGGGGCATAGTTACATCATTGTAGTTGTGGATTACTTTACAAAGTGGGCCAAAGCTATGCCTACATACCAGAACGACGGAAAAACCGCCGCACTCTTCATGTTCAATCATGTAATAGGGAGGTTCAGAGTTCCTCAGGCAATTGTTACCGATCATGGTTCCCATTTTCAGAACCATATGGTTGATGAACTGAGCAATAGGTTGGGTTTTCACCATGAAAATTCAACACCCTACTACCCACAGTCCAATGGACAAGTCGAGGCCATTAACAAAGTCTTGAAAACTATGGTCCAAAGGATGGTAGGTACGCAGAAATCCAATTGGCATAACATGCTCTTTTCAGCGTTATGGGCCTGTAGAACCTCCGTTAAAACTGCCACAGGTTTCACTTTTTTCCAACTAGTCTATGGATTGGAGGTTGTCCTAGCGAAATTCCATCTCTCTAATTCGCTATTGAACTCCTTCCTAATACTACTGTCGAAGAAGAACGTCTCATGCACTTAGCGAAACTTGACGAGTCCCGCCGAGATGCTGCTCTTGCTAATGAAGCGCACAAGAAACGCATTAAAGCCCAATATGACAAGTCAGTTGAACCTCGTATCTTTAACGAGAGTGACCTGGTCCTCACTTATGACCAGAAGCATGACAAAATAGGAGCAGGAAAGTTCGAATCCATGTGGCATGGACCTTACATTGTCAAACGTGTTTTGGAAAAGGGAGCTTACGAGCTTGAAGACTATGACGGAATCTCTTTGGGTGAACCCCGCAATGGGATTTACCTGAAGAGATATTATGCCTAAACTCGTCACGCTTAGACTTTCTTGTATATACTGTACATGGCGTGTTTTTGTGTTTCTTGTGTGTTGTGACGCTTTTATTTTTGAGTGTCTTTAGATCTTGTTTCCGCTCCTTATACCATGTTCTGTCTACGTGTGCAGATGGAAACGTGCTATGGATTCGCGAACGGCGCCAGAAGGCATACCCATAACCTTGCTTCGGCAGCCTAGGTACTATATTCCCCAACAGGTGAGCTCATTAGCTCAGGAGGAAGTTGCCTAGGGTTTGCGAACAACAACACCGCAGAATATCAAGCAATAATCGGAACCCTAGCTAATGCCATTTCCTTGGATATGAACCACATTGTCATCCACATGGATTCTCAATTAGTGGTTTCCCATCTTAACCGATTTTATGCCATCCGTGATCCCACCTTACTCCATCTCTTCAGACGAGTATGTCTCCTGGAAAGGTCATTTGAATCCGTTCAGTACCTGCACATTCCACGAGAGTTAAACACAGTTGCCGACTCGATGGCCAATTTCATTTTGGATTGGTACATCACACACACATAATATTCATAATATGTAAAAGCATTCACAACATGTAAATAATACAAGGTATAAAAGCAAACATGTAAACAAGATCACATCACTCATCATTTTAAAACACATAATGTATAAATCGCCAAGAATGTCTGTATATATATATATCGCTCAAAAGTGGTGTTGGTACAAAATCTGAAGCACGATGGCTTTCAGTGAGTCTCTACAAAATTTGAAGCATCGTAGCTTTCAGTAGTACAAAATATGAGGCCTCTAAGCTCTCAGTACAAGTATAATAGTGTCATTGGGCCTGACGCCTGACCCGTACACCACCCCTAGCACGGACAGCCCGCTGTCGCTGAGTAAGGAAGCAATCCACGGTCCTCGCTACCTTGCGGAGTAGGGCATTGAAGCGTACGGATGCTCCAACCCCAAACCTCTGCATAGGTCTCGATAGGTCATCTATCGCTGGCTCAGGAACCTCTACTGTCAACTGGGACAAGTTCCTGTATACCTCCTCCATCTCCTCAATGGCAGCCTGAGCACCTGGGGGCACAACTACTTCCGCACCTCTGTCTCTCCTCGCCAGAAGAGAAAGTCCTACCGGCCGTACGGGCCCCACATATTCACACACATGTTACATACTTGTCAGCACTGCATAAAAAAAAAGGATAAATATGCAAAACTAAAAGTACAAGGGTTTTTGTTCTCACCTATGTCACCCCATGCTGCATCCTCGGGTAGCACCAAGTCAGGATCCTCTCTGAAATCCGTACCACTGTACGGGAAGTCCTCAACCATGAGTAACTGGCCTTCCATCCAGCTAAAGAACTCAGGACCAAAGCTAATGATAGGTCCTCCACCATGGCGGGTCATCACCTCAGCCCATCTGAGCATGTGGGGATCTCTAGGCTCCCTGTCATCTAGTACTACCTGTGGACGCAAGAGAGGGATCCGCTCCAAGAGGAATCAATACCACGATCAATCCATAACCAAACTGCTTGAGCTCTCCTCGTCGACACTTGGTCAGCTGAGCTCGGAGGTTTGCGAGGAGACCCTTGTACCAGTTGAAAACCATGGGGGACATGCAGTCCTCCCGCGTAAATCATCTGAGTCCAAGTAGCCGTTTGTGCGGCTTGGCTTCCCGCCACTCTAGTAATAGTAAACAGTATGGTACGCAGTGGGAAGCTCACCGCATACCTGATAAGGATCTTCCCACTGGAAGACCGAGCAAGAGCGGTACAAAGCTGTGACACCATGTCATCAACTGTGCGGTCACTGGCCCGTGTTCCAGTAAGATCTATAGGGTCCCCTCTCCGTGACAAACCAGTAAGGAAATAGATGTCCTCGACATCTATTATGAGGATGTGCTCACCAATCACGAAATATTGTTGGGCCGCATCCCAACTCTGGAGCATGTGTGATAGCAACGGGATTTGGGATCTCATCCCCTGAATCTCAAAGAACTTGAGCAAACCATAGTTCCTCAAGGCATCCACACATTGTGGATCATTGGCAGCTTGTACATCTTCTACTTCGTGTTCTCTTTCCCGCCACGCTAAAACCATGTTGGCTTGCTAGCAACCTGCCAAAAGGGACATTTAAACACTGTTAGATCCTACTTCAACCACAGCAAGTTCTTTTTTTGAGTTTATTTTGATGTTTGGGAAATGCATCTCCGTCGTCGCACTATACGTTTGCATACAATGCAATGTCTTCTCACTTCACTCATTCAGGACTTGTGCCGAGTCGTTCTCGTCGCAGTTCTCAAAAGGGCCAACTGCGATGAGCCGAGAGCACAATAGCCCTCCATGAATTCATCAAAAAACCCAAAAATTGAACCTAAAAACAAAATCTAATCCACTCAAAGTTGCTGGATGGAGTTTAGGCTTACCTGCTCCTGACGGTGGGTTAAATGGCGGATCATAGCTCCCGGAATCGGCAAAGGAATGTTTGGCTCCAAATTGGTACTTCTCCTCCCAAATTGGCAAATGAAACAATGAAAACTATTTTTGGCCCATTTTTCTATTTATAAATAGAATGGAATATTCCTTTTCAAATATTTTGATGCTCTTGGGCCATTTATCATAGTTTTTGACCATTTTTGTTGTATTTGGGGCTATTTAACACATTTTCTAGTGTGCAGGAGTCGTAAGTAGTCTTTCGTGTCGTTTCTCGTATCACAACGGTCATCACAGGTATGAACACTCCCTTGAACGTTTTGTCATTATTTTTGCAACGGTTAGTTTGTAATTATTGCGTGATGATGAGTTTACTCTTCGTTTGTTCTCGTACTCATGAAACTATAAGAACAAGTATCGAGTTATGATTTATCACTTTTTCGGGCTCGTTAAACTTCCACGGAAAAGGACACCCCCCAGAGTCTATCGTTAAGCTCTTTCCAGGCTCTCGAAAAACGAAAAGATTGCCAAGCGAACTTGTTGCGTTCACGCTTGTTAAAGTATTTGAATGGTCGTCTTCCTGGTGATAGTTTACCCCTTTTTCGGACCAGGAGGCCCTAATTACAAAAAAGGTATACTCCAGCCAATCATGACTGGAAGAGTCCTCTCCTGCGTTGTTTTACCCTTTTTCGTGCGATGAGGCTAACTTTACGAAAAAGGACCATTGGAGTCTTCTTTAGTTCTTTTCAGACTCTTTTAACATGAAATGACGACCGAGTTTACCTTCTATGGACTCGTTAAAATTCTCACATTGAAGGGCCCGTCATGGGACGAACCCCTCCTATCCCAGGTTCGAAAAATATTTGGGATTGGACCCATCTATGAGATGAGCTATACCGAGCATCTGGTTACCCTCATCAAGCTCGTAAAAAACACATGAGGCACTCATCATTCATGATGGGGAAAAAGGAAAGCGTTTGTGTTACATACCTTATTAGTGGCAGTATGTAGTCATTCTTGAACATGGCACTCATCTGCATTTGCATACAGCACTTGGATCATCCATTTGTCCTGGAGTTCCACTTATTTCCTGAGTCTTGTTACTCCTTTGAGTCATTCAAAGAAAAGCTTCCATCATCAGTCGCTTTGAGAATTTGTGTAACACTCGTCATGTCAATACTGCCAAGTCATGCCATGCCCATGTTCAAGAATATGTCTATCATTTATCATCTGTAATCAGTACACCCGCCATTACGTCGGTCTACTCTGAGTCAGTCTTGCATGTCACTATACCATATGATCTACCCTATACATTTTTGTCGTGTTTCGTGTCGATTGATGGGGGATTCATCATGGCCCTCCTTCGACGGATTCATCCTTGTCGACTTCAACACATCATCCGAGGATTGAATCTAGAAACCAATCAAGTACCTTGGCCCTGCATGCCTCAATGGCAGGTTACCTCACTTTCATCATGAGTTTACATCATTGACTCTTGATCGAAAGATTTCATCTTGCATTCAACTTCAACTCATTTATTCACACTTGATGATATGTGCTATGATACCTTGGGAATCAGTGACATCAATGGTGATCTCCCTCGCACTTGTTAACGTTTTACATCAATGACCGGTAATCAAGTGGTTTCTACCATATTCGACGTCAAGAAATTTGTAATCACATGGATAGATTCATATCATTGCGGGTTCAGCTTGAAGACCCTAGGGAGTCATGTTTTACCCAGGTTGCAATGGAGTTTGTATAGAGTTATATCACACGGATCCAATTTTGTATTGGTCGTGGCTATGTTATCATCTCATCACGGATCTACGCTTGTGTCTAGTAGCCATGATTATGTTTAGTCGGTCATTACTACCATGGATCTGCACTATATTGGTCGGCAGCCATGTTGTACTTCATATGAGATTGTCAGTTCAAAGTCAGTTGTACTGCAGCAGTGTCCTTCGTCTGACAAGTCTATTGCCATTACTTCCATCAAAGCACTTCACCTATCTATCTTCAACAGCTTCATGCTTTGGGGGGCATTCTGTTACACCCAAAATCTACTCATCATAAGATTCAGTGTATACACCCCTGAAGATATCTTGACTAAGTGATCAACCAGGGAGGATTTGTACCCAATTGTGAGAGATCCCTTAAGCCTCTCCTACCATCTCTCAACCTATCCTATCCATACCCTATCCACTTAGTCCTATATGAATGAAGCTCACTCCCATCCCAAAGGGAGGAAGTCTATGGTATCTACATGTTGGTGAAATCACCCTTGGAACATCTCCACTCACCTATTGGAGAACTCATACTTCCTTGGAAGGATATGGAAATCGGCTTTGTGGGAGAAGGGCTATAGCGTTAAGCCTTGGTTGTAGTTCTATATCTCTATTATGTACTTCCCTCTTTTTACAGTAATACAAATGCTTTCCACCAATATTGTTCATGTGTGCAATGATATTGAGTAGTTTACCTGCTTAACCGTTTACTTAGATCTCTTATTGTATAGATGTCTTTTACTTGTTTTCCTTGTTTCTTGTCTTGACAGGTCTTGCAGCTTGGATCTGACGACCGTGGGACGTGGAGCAGCATTCAGGAGAAAGGATTGTGAAGTGAAAGGTAAGACATCTAATACTCGATCCTTAAGTAGATCTAGGAAATGCATTGGTAGTCTGTTATATTTGTTCTAGACTCACTTTGAGCTAGGGAGATCCTGCTCGCGTCCGCTCGAGTGGATTGTCCGATAACAACATACCATCGCAATTTTTATCCAAGCAGGCCCCCCATTGGGTCTCTAGACACCGATATTTAAAAGTTACTAATTATAATTTTCTATCAAATCGAAGCAGGATGGGTTCATGGCTATCAGTAATATTTTTTTGGTCTTCATCAATGGTTTCCGAACGCCTTAGGTATCATTAGATTCCAAGCTAAGTTGCTCCTATTATGGCCAAAATATTTTTTGAGCTCGAGACATTTTTTTTAGCTTTTTTGAATCGTCGTCATGATTGGATTGAACCTTCCCTATCAGCTTTTCCATATCAACCTTTCTCACAAATCCATCAAAGAAAACCCCCAAATTGAGACACCCGATGCAACACTCATGACACTCTGTCGGCACTGCCCCATCAGGAATTTTCTTGATACTTTTACGGCAACCCCCGAATTAGGACTCCAAAGTGGAATCATCGATACAACATCGAACTTGCTCAAAGAAATACAAATTTTCACCCCAAAGGATGTGCAACGACAACTGCATTGGACCCCCTTGTAAGTCCTATTCCTCGGGAGACAATTTTACACCCCTAATAGATGTGCGCCAACAACTTACTCCTATACACCTACGGGCCTTTTCTCCACTGCACCCACAAGTTTCTCTTTGCGACACCTGTAGACTTCTCTCCTGCATGCCCATGAGCCTAAAATCCACTACACCCACGTAATTCTATCGACAACACCCACAATATTATCTCTATCATGCTTGTGGACCTAAAATCCCTTGTACCTACAAAATTCTCTCCTCCGCACCTGTGGACCTAATCTTCACTGCACCGGTGGAATTCTCTCTGTCGTGCCCACAAACCTAAACTCTTCTACCCATGGATTTATCTCCATTGTGCCCTTGCACCTTATCTTAGTGCCACCTTAAAACAATTCCAATGTAAAGCTCTGATGCGTTAAGGTGTATCCCATTGGGGTCTTCCATTGGACATTCCCCTATTGGCACATTTTGGCAACTCCACCTCGCAGATTCTGATACTACACCTCCGACACACCGTCAGACTTTTCCCCACCGCACCTATGGAATTTTGAACCTCATCTACCTGCACGTTCCTATGACGTGTCTGGTCCACGTCATACTCCTATCTACATAGCACGGGTGGGGTCCATCAAAAATTTCCCTAAATTTCACATTTTTATAATAAAAGAAATTTCATTTTCCTCTATTTACAAAATACCTCTATTGTACCACAGAGCGGAAATTCGTTCCTCTAATAGCTCTGTATATTCAAAAATTTCCAAATATCCCTAACCCATCTGCTACTCTATCTAGTAGAACATGAATTAAAATCACAAGCTCCATTAAAAACACCATCTGTAAATTAAGCCCATGATTTTTCACAATTTTCTTTCTCCATATTTCCTATGTAACTCTAATTTTTCTGCATGCGACTCTGGATTTCAACCCATACAACCCCGGTGCTACAAATAATAGATTTGACACCACTCTATAATGTCCCCATACATCAATCCAACCAATGGAGGGGGAATTTACAATTCACGAGGTTCTAAATTTCGCCCCATGGGAATAATATGAAATTCATGAACAATAAAAATTCATGTACATATCCATAAATTAAAAAAACAACACAACGAAAATAAACTCTATCGACACACATAACATGCATATAACAACATAATTATCATAGACATAATAATAATATCATTACACATTCAAATACAAAGGAAATACTTATCTTTAGAAAAAAGAATATCCAAGCAACTAGTTGTGTAAGAGTGATTTTCCACCCAACTGTAGGCACTCTTGTAACATCCTCGAAAATTTACTAAAAATTTAAAAAAAATTAAGTAGCAATAAATGCTTGTGTTCGCTATGCGGGAATAAAAAGTATTAACTTAAACACAACTGAACACTAAACAAAGTGACTTAATGAAAACAACTTCTATAACCTGTCATTGTTGATTAAAAGTTTAGATTACTTAGGAATCGTAACAAAATTGTAACAGTTGTTAACTTAATACCTATCTTAAATGTTGTAACATCAATATCGTCAAACAAACGTCAAGATGCTAAATAATTCAAATGTTTACAATATGTAACTTGTTTTCCAATTACATATCATCACTTTGGTTTTAGTTATAACTTTGATTCTATAGACTAACTGCTTGTCTTAATGTAATGAAGGGGCCCTTAAGCACGCCCCGAGGCTTACTTAGCTGTTGATAGCTAACGCTCTACGAATTCTACATACAGATTACACGTAAGAGACTAAATTCAACTGCAGCATCACAATGGTAAAAATTGCACCATAATTCACCTTGATGTTAAATATGAGTATGAGAAGATTCTTATCCTATAATCAGGTACGGCCGATCCTAGCTAGAGTATCAATCTGAGAAATAATTATCCGCCCTTGCCATGTGTTTTTTGATTACCTTTAATATCTCAAAATTATAATACTTCTTTTATGGGTTGTAACATTATTCTCATATGTTAGGTTTAACTTTGTTGCGCAATATAACATACCTTTGGCAAAACTATGGAGAGAATAATTGTATTAAAATTACATATTATTAGGTTCTAACTATGGAAAAATGGGTACAATGTAATGCACTCCAACTTGCATGGACCTTGAAATGATACGTAACTTATTAGGGTCAAAATGCATTATCATGGATTTAAAGCTATGTTTATATGCATGTTTCAAATGCATAAACCTTATGCATGGGTACTATAGCAAGTATCGCGATTAACGTATGATATGGATTAACCTCCATAACGATACCACCTAAAATTTTATACCTAGCAACCCAAAAATGTAATGTATTAAAGGTATGTAACATGGAAGTGGATTGTGCATTGGCAGGTTGGTAACTGCAAGCACCGTAATGATGGTTCATTAAATTTCAACTCGGTGGAACTCCTATTGGAAGCCTTCGTGGCAGACCTTCACGTGCTAAGCTTTGCATGAGGTTGGCACACCTCTGCGACGTAATACTTACACACTGAGTTGTGCATGGAAGATGTATAGGTGGAATGGTATGTTGGCAACGCACTGAGTTGAGGTTCTAATTTCCATTTAATGGAGTTGTTGGTCGTAAGTTGGCTCACTCCCATGGCATGATCCACACCGTTGATCTCCAAGTTGGTCTTGGGTTTTGGATTTAACCCTAGCCCGCATTGATATTACAAAGACTATCATGTGTCAATTCATTTTGCAGTTTGAGAAGTGAGGCCGGCAGGCTCTGCAATTTTTCCGGGGTTTGGAGCATGGCTCCAATTTCTCCCAGGGTTTCGATGCCGAGACTTTGAGTCTACACAGTCTAAAATCTAGGTTTTCTTACAAGGATTAAGGGTTTGATTTGTAACTCAACTGGTTGTTGTAATACAACGAGTGTGTAACACCCCTTGTTGGTTTGATGAAGGAGGTTGACGATACAAAAATGGACTGAAAAGCAATGGTTCGACGCTCCTGTTTTCAACCTAGCAGGTAAGGAAAAGATTACTACAACATTGCTTTCATGTTATAGTTTTACAAGATGTAGATCTTTATGAAAATAACGGAACCCTCGCAGTTGTGACTGTTGGTTGCAAGGTGAACCGGTTTCTTTCATTCGAAGCTAGTCGTGGGAGTTTATCCTGTTGCACACGGACCATGGTAAGCCTCGATGGTTCCTCCATGGCTCTTCACGCTGAGATTCTGAAGTAGGGAAGAAAATGGTGATAGTTTAAGGCAATGCTGCCAGTTGTAAATCTTTAGCTTACAGTTTGGAATAGACTCCAAGTCGAGTTCACTGTTGGCAATGTTTGAATATTTAAGATGCCAAATGGGCAGGTTTTGAAATGGAAGGTTTCGCTTCCAAGCTATAATGCTCTCGTTGATTTCCCAACGTTTTCCCTTTTATTTGATACTGTGTAAAAATGATGTCTATATATATAACCGGATTGTTCTCTTCTACGTAAGCGAGTATGGTTCTTTGGTTAAAGACTTAGCATTTTAAATGTTTATAGGGTAAAGCCTGGTAATAATGGTGTAATATAGTTAAAAATAATGTTTTACTTTGTTTATGGTAAGGATGGCCACGAGCCTGGATTCAAAACCCTACTAGAATATTTATGTGTTTCCCTTTAAAATGTGTTTAAGGTTGTTGAGGATCGAACCCTCGAACCTGTCCTGTAAATAAAGTAATGTATAAGGAAATACTTGGGGTTTTGTGTATGTTTGTTATAAAAGAAAGATGGTTGTGCGTCTGAGTTTTGTATTAAACTGCTAAATGTGAAACCACAAGATGTCTGCGTTTTTAATCGTTGTTTGATTAATAAAACTATAAGGTTGGGCTTACAATCCCTAGACCTTCGATAGAGATCTATTATCATATTTGTAATATTTACAGTTTCGTTTGTTTTTCATAGTTTATCCATTTAATAATGTAAGTGATGGTAATCGTATTCTAGTATTGTATAGGGAATTATAGTTCGACCTATTTACGGTTATTTTAAAATTTCAAGATCATTTGTGAAAACCTAAGATTAGGGTTTGCAAAGTCATTATTTTAATTACGATAATATTATCTACTGGTGTTTTAGGAAATGATTCGATGAATAAAGTGTTACTAATATATATAATTAGTAAGTTAGTATCTGAATTAATTTACGTATATGTATACAAAATATTTAATTCTGATAAGTGTACTTGTTGTGGTTTAGCATTCAATAAATAAATACTTAGTATATTTAATCTATTGTGAATGAGAATCAAGGATTTTACTGCTAAACCTAAGCATAATAAAACTTATGATTCCTAGTTAATTTCTGTAATAGTTACCTGAATAATAGTATACTTGCAAAGAAAGGAAATAAAATATATTTATATAAACTTTCAGTATTTCAAATCCATTTACAACATATCAGTCGAATCTACTTTAATTCTGTCTTCCCTATACTAGAGTACGGCATTTTAAACAATGTGTGGAAAAATGCAGGGAATGAATTTATTTCTATTACTCTTTACATAAATCTTAACTAACCATTTATCAAATAAATCTAGCAGTTGTTAAATCTTTCCGAATAGATAAATTGCAGAAAGAAACATTTGTTGACAGACTAGAATATCTATTGATGAAATGGAAAACTAATAGCATAATAACATCAGATCTGTACTAATAATCTTGATAGAAATAAATAAGATAACACAATATAAACCTAGTAACTTGTAGAAGAAACAAACAGCCAAAGGAGCCCGTTCCACCCAACCTGCTCCTGAAGACAGCCAAGTTACTTGCCTTAGGACCCCCAAGCATGTTCACTGAACCACCAGGACGAAGATGTTGTGTGGAGTAATGGAATAAATTCCTTTGCAACTCAACAGTAGTACTTCCTGCTTTTAGCAATATTGAACTCAGCAATGTGGCCGCACTAGTTCAGAATGTAATCTTACTTCACTCAATCACTTCTAACTTTCCCCTCATCAAATCTCTTGTGCACAGAAATTATCACAAGGTAGGAATGAACAGCCTCCTGCTGAATTCGATGGGTAGATAAATAGCATGCCGAGGTCTTTTGGTTAGTTTATTTCAGTAAATGAGCCACCTGTTCAGTTCCACTTTCTTGGGGGACATGACCATAAAAGTAGGGAAGTTGCCCCCTACAACAATTAGAGTGAGTTGAGGATGTTTCCAAGTGTCAGATTGCTCTCCACCACAGTCCATTCCTCTTAGTGGGTCAGTGAACACTCATTCAACAGTCTCCTTTGGATGTTTGTCTCCACTTTTATTTATTTATAATAAAATATTCAAAATAATTAACTACAGTCATCCATGACCCCACTTAGTCAATAGTCATAAAACTTTACAATAAAAAAATAAATCATAATGTTTTCTGCATAACATAAAATGTCTAGAGTTTGGGTATGTGACATCGTCCTCGATGTTACTTTATTCATCATCCTCTTGTTCCTCCTAGAACAACATTGGATATGCCACCCGCATATTACTTTCCAATTGCCAAGTTGCTTCATTCGGACTAAGGTGCTTCCACTGCACCTTAACCTGTCCAATGGTACAATACGAAGCAAAATTTCCCTCTTGTTGAGGATACAGTTGGGTTCCACCAGAAAATATCCTTCTGGTTCCACCTGTACATCATTCCAATTAAACACATGAGTAGCATCATGCACATACTTTTTCAAAAGAGAGATGTGAAATACATTATGTACTTTAAGATTCGGTGGCAATGCCAATTTATATGCCACTGGTCCTACCCTGGACAATATTTCAAAAGGTCCACAATACCTTGGTGCTAATTTAGCACAACTCCCCAATCTTAGGGAACTTTTCTTAGGTTTTACCTTGAGGAACACATGCTCACCAACCTGAAACTCTTTCTGAGTTCTTTTGAGATCTGCATGACTTTTCTGTCTATCTTGTGCAATTTTCAAATTGCTTTGAACCCGTTTCACGGTTAGTTCCATTTCTTTTAAGAAATCAGGTCCTAGCATTAACCTATCAACTGGATTGCTCCAAGAAATAGGAGTATTACATTTTCTGCCATATAATATTTCAAAGGGACTAAGCTTTGTTGAAGCTTGGTAATGGTTATTATAAGCAAATTCAGCAAGATGTAAATAATCCTCCCATTTACCTGGCTGATCTCTAACATACATTCTTAACATGTCCTTAAGAATTTGATTAACTCTTTCAGTATGTCCATATGTTTGTGGGTGAAATGATGTACTGAAATTTAAAGTAGTATATAAACCTTTAAATAACGATTTCCAGAAATTTACTGTAAACTTCGAGTCTCTATCAAAAATTATAACTTTCGGAATACCATGCAAACGAAAAATCTACTTCATAAAAATTTCAGCAATGTTAGCAGCTTTGTAAGTTGTCTTAACAGGTATGAAGTGAGCTGCTTTGCTAAGCTTGTCCACAACTACCATGATGGAATCATTTTGCTTCTGATTTCTAGGTAAACCAGTGATAAAATCAATACTAATTATGTCCCACTTCCAATCTGGAATAGGTAGTGGCTGCAATAAACCAGCTGGGTGTCTGTGTTCAGCCTTTACTTGCTGACATTCTGTACACCTAACAATATATTCAGCTACTTCACTTTTCATACATGGCCAAAAATAATATTTTCTCAACATAGTTATCATCTTCTGGTAACCAGGGTGTGTTGAGTATGGACTTTTATGCAATTCATTTAAAATCAACAACTTAATTTCAACAACATTAGGCACATATAGTCTATTTTTATACAACAGTAATCCTCTTTCATCAATTCTGAAATTTGTTATAGAATTTTCAGCATTATCTTCAGCAATTTTATTAAGTAAATTCTGATATTTTTCATCCATTCCAATTCTTTCCTTAATCTGATTTTCCAGATAAGTTTTATAAGAACTGATTTCTGAAACAAAATTCAGCCTAGCATTTCTGCTTAAGGCATCAGCAACCTTATTTTCCTTTCCTTTAATGTGTTGAATCTCGAAATCGTATTCGCTAAGGAAAGCTAGCCATCTAGCTTGCCTTGCATTCAGATTCGGTTGATCCAACAAATATTTTAATCATTTATTATCAGTCATTAAAATAAATTTTCTTCCAATTAAATGATGTCGCCACATTTTTAATGCATGTATTATAGCAGCCAACTCAAGGTCATAAGTTGCATAGTTCTTCTCATGAATCTTTAAATTTCTAGACTCATATGCAATAGCGTGACTTTCTTGTGTTAAGGCCCCGCCAAGTCCGTCATTGCATGCATCCGTGCATACTATGAAATTCTTGTTGGGATCGGAAATTTTTAAAATAGGTGATGTTGTTAATAACTCTTTTAGTTTCTTAAAGATTTCTTCACATTTTTTATCCCATACAAACTTCTTACCTTTCTTTTGTAAAGATGTGATAGGATTCGCTATTCTAGAAAATCCCTCAATAAACATACGATAGTAACCTGTAATTCTCATAAAAGATCGTACTCCAGTTACATCCTTCGAGGCATCCCATTCATTAATTGCTTTTATCTTGTCTGGGTCTACTGCAATTCCATCCTTGGATATCACATGCCCTAGGTATTGTATTTTATCTTTATAAAAATCACATTTGTTGAACTTAGCGTAAATTTGGTGTTCACTTAACACTTGTAAAATTATCTTTAAATGTTCGTCATGTTCCTCTTTCGTCTTAGAATAAATTAGAATGTCATCAATAAAAACCACTACAAATTTATCCAAGTATTTATGTAACACGGTGTTCATCAAACACATGAAGATTGTTGGAGCATTGGTCAACCCGAAAGGCATAACCACGAACTCGTAGTGTCCATAGCGAGTTCTGAACGTAGTCTTAAAGACATCCTCATCTTTAATTCTGACTTGGTGGTACCCCGACATTAAATCTATTTTAGAGAATATCGTTGCACCGCGTAGTTGATCAAACAGATCATCAATGCGAGGCAAAGGATACCTATTCTTTATAGTCATTTTATTTAGCTAACGGTAGTCTATGCATAAACGCATAGTTCCGTCTTTCTTTTTAACAAAAATTATAGGTGCTCCCCATGGAGACACACTGGGTCTTATATAATTTGTATCAATCAATTCTTGAAGTTGTGACTTAAGTTCATTAAGCTCCAGAATATTCATTCTGTAAGGAGCCTTTGAGTTTGGTACCACCCTTGGTATTAACTCAATGGTGAAATCGAGTTCCCTTTTCGGAGGTATTCCGGGAATACATCCGAAAATTCCTTAAGAATGGGTATATCTTCCAACTTGAACTTATCTTCATTAGTGGACTGTTCGTTGTTAATTACATTTACAGCAAACAACTTACACCCTTTACGAATAGCTTTCTTAACTTATAAAGCAGAAATTTGTCTAACAGATGTCTTTCTAGGAATACCTTTTACTGTTACAGTTTCACAAGCATCATTTAAACAAGTAAAAGTCTTTTCAAATCAATTTAGTACAACTCTATGTTTTTCTAACCAATCCATTCCAATCAGGACGTCATAAGATCCTAAAGGTAACACATTCAGTTTAACATGAGTCATAAACTGATTCATCAGTAATTCACATTCTTTCACATAATCAGTCACCTTTATTTTTGTGCTAGTAGCTAATTGAACCAACCATGATTTATCAAACTTATCTACTTTCAGATGGAAACATTTAACTAAATCAGGTGAAATATAGTTAAGACTTGCCCCTGGATCAATCAAAATAGAAATAGGTTTATTTTTCAGCATACCTTCCACTTCCACCATGGAAGTTTGATGATCAGTTTGTATGTTCTCCAGAGCTGCATTAATCCTGGGCATTTCTCTAGCTAAGTCGCCAATAGTAGCCTCCTCCTGTATAGTATGTATGTTGTTGACATCCTTCTTTCTGAGTGGACATTTTGATGCATAGTGAGGTCCCTGACATTCCCAACACTTAACAGGTTCTTTCTATTCATTACTTTTAACAAAAATTTTAGGTGGTTCACTGTTTCTTACAGCTGTAAATTTTGATTGTTTATTACCTACTGTATTATTTCCTGAAAACTTTATGTTAGAGTAATTACGTGAATTATTATTTCCAAAATTACAGTTAAAAGAGAACTACTTCTTCCTTTGCTCAAAGTTGTTAGGCCTTTTTGCTTTCCAGCTTGGTATGCCTTCTCTTCTATTATTCTGTTCATAACAGATGTTCTCCTTTCTCATGGCCTCTTCAAGAGTTCGAGGACTATCATATTCAATCTTGTCTTTTATGTGAGAGGGCAAGCAGCTCAGAAACCTCTGTACCTTAGGATTTTCTTCAACAAAATAAGGGACATACCTTAATAAATTCAGAAACTTACTGCACAACTCTCTCATATCCATGGAACCTAGTTTTAACTCATAAAACTCTTTAGCTTGTTCCTCATAATTCTGTTCTGACAGAAATTTTCTTTTAAAATATTTCTTAAAATTACTACAATTTACACTTTTCTCTTTTAAACCTTTAACTCGTTTCAGATCTTGCCACCAGATGTCTGCTTTTCCAATTAAGTTATAAATTGCCATTTTAGTTTTTAAATGACTTGAGTAATTAAAAATATGGAAATACTTATTCATACCGGACAACCATGCTTCAGTTGTCTCACTCTTTTTCGTTTCTCCGTTAAAAGTTGGTGGTTTGATCTTTTTAAACTCGCCAGAAATTTCTTCGTAGGGCCTGTACTTCTTTTTCTTAGTGTAGTAGTCATTGTCACTACTATCACTAGAATACTTATGCTTTTTCCTGTATGCCCTTGCATCAAATTCATAAGATGAACTGCTGTCATAATTAGTCAATTTTACCTTTTTATCATTACGTTGGTAGGAGATAGTTCCAGATTCAACATTATTTTATGTTTTCTTATCTTGATCATTTTTATGAAAATTATCCAGCAGGATTTGATTCAGATCCTCTTGAGCTTTCAGAATTAGTTTGTTTTCTTCCTTAACAGTTTTTATCTCAATTTTTAAATCTTTCATTGTCCTTAACAATTCAGAGGAATTATCATTTAATTCGACAAATAGATTTTCTGCATTAATATGGCCTTGTTCATTATTATTATGTTCGTTATTAAGGGACCTGTCCTCAACCGACTCTGTTGGCCCTTCCATACTTGCAGACTCAATTTATAAAATGCTCAAACTGAAAACAAAATAAATTAAATCAGTCATTTGTAATTCTGTTATAAATTTTCATTTGCGCGAATGAGCCACTTCAGGCCTAGTATTTGAACTTGTGCTCTGATACCACATGTAACATCTCCAAAAATTTACTAAAAATTTTTTAAAAATTAAGTAGCAATAAATGCTTGTGTTCGCTATGAGGGAATAAAAAGTATTAACTTAAACACAACTGAACACTAAACAAAGTGACTTAATGAAAACAACTTCTATAACCTATCATTGTTGATTAAAAGTTTAGATTACTTAAGAATCGTAAGAAAATTGTAACAGTTGTTAACTTAATACCTGTCTTAAATGTCGTAACATAAATATCGTCAAACAAACGTCAGGATGCTAAATAATTCTTACAATATGTACTTTGTTTTCCGATTACGTATCGTCACTTTGGTTTTAGTTATAACTTTGATTATATAGACTAACTTATTGTCTTAATGTAATGAAGGGGCCCTTAAGCACGCCCCGAGGCTTACTTAATTGTTGATAGCTAACACTCTACGAATTCTACATACATATTACAGGTAAGAGACTAAATTCAACTGCAACATCACAATGGTAAAAGTTGCACCGTAATTCACTTTGATGTTAAATATGAGTATGAGAAGATTCTTATCCTATAATCAGGTACGGCCGATCCTAGCTAGAGTATCAATCTGAGAATTAATTATCCGCCCTTGGCATGTGTTTTATGCTTACCTTTAATATCTCAAAATTATAATACTTCTTTTATGGGTTTTAACATTATTCTCATATGTTAGGTTTAACTTTGTTGCGCAATATAACATACCTTTGGCAAAACTATGGAGAGAATAAATGTATTAAAATTACATATTATTAGGTTCTAACTATGGAAAAATGGGTACAATGTAATGCACTTTAACTTGCATGGACCTTGAAATGATACGTAACTTATTAGGGTCAAAATGCATTATCATAAATTTAAAGCTATGTTTATATGCATGTTTCAAATGCATAAACCTTATGCATGGGTACTATAGCAAGTATCACGATTAACGTATGATATGGATTAACCTCCATAACGATACCACCTAAACTTTTATACATAGCAACCCAAAAATGCAATGTATTAAACGTGTGTAACATGGAAGTGGACTGTGCGTTGGCAGGCTGGTAACTGGAAGCACGATGATGGTTCATTAAATTTCAACTCGGTGGAACTCCTATTGGAAGCCTTCATGGTAGACCTTCACGTGCTAAGCTTTTCATGAGGTTGGCACACCTCTGCAACGTAATACTTACACGCTCAGTTGTGCATGGAAGATGTATAGGTGGAATGGTATGTTGGCAACGCACTGAGTTGAGGTTTTAATTTCCATTTAATGGAGTTGTTGGTCATAAGCTGGCTCACTCCCGTGGCATGATCCACACCGTTGATCTGCAAGTTGGTCTCGGGTTTTGGGTTTAACCCTATCCCGCATTGATATTACCAAGACTGTCATGTGTCAATTCATTTTGCAGTTTGAGAAGTGAGGCCGATAGGCTCTGCAATTTTTTCGGGTTTTGGATCATGGCTCCAACATCTCCCAGGGTTTCGATGCCGAGACCTTGAGTCTACATAGTTTAAAATCTAGGTTTTCTTACAGGGTTTAAGGGTTTGATTTGTAACTCAGCTGGTTGTTGTAATACAGCGAGTGTGTAACACCCCTTGTTGGTTTGATGAAGGAGGTTGACGATACAAAAATGGACTGAAAAGCAATGGTTCGACGCTCTTGTTTTCAACCTAGAAGGTAAGGAAAAGATTACTAAAACACTGTTTTCATGTTATAGTTTTACAATATGTAGATATTTATGAAAATAACTGAACCCTTGCAGTTGTGACTGTTGGTTGCAAGGTGAACCGGTTTCTTTCATTCGAAGCTAGTCATGGGAGTTTATCCTGCTGCACACGGACCATGGTAAGCCTCGATGGTTCCTCCATGGCTCTTCACGCTGAGATTCTGAAGTAGGGAAGAAAATGGTGATAGTTTAAGGCAATGTTTCCATTTGTAAATCTTTAGCTTACAGTTTGGAATAGACTCCAAGTCGAGTTCACTGTTGGCAATGTTTGAATCTTTAAGATGCCAAATGGGCAGGTTTTGAAATGGAAGGTTTCACTTCCAAGCTATAATGCTCTCATTGGTTTCCCAACATTTTCCCTTTTATTTGATACTATGTAAAAATGATGTTTATATATATATATATATATATATATATATATATATATATAACCGGATTGTTCTCTTCTACAGAAGTGAGTATGGTTCTTTGGTTAAAGACTTAGCATTTTAAACGTTTCTAGGGCAAAGCCTTGTAATAATGGTGTAATAAAGTTAAAAATAATGTTTTACTTTGTTTATGATAAGGATCGCCGCGAGCCTGGATTCAAAATCCTGCTAGAAGATTTATGTGTTTTCTTTTAAAATTTGTTTAAGGTTGTTGAGGATCGAACCCTCGAACCTGTCCTGTAAATAAAGTAATGTATAAGGAAATACTTGGGGTTTTGTTTAAGTTTGTTATAAAAGAAAGATGGTCGTGGGTCTGAGTTTTGTATTAAACTGCTAAATGTGAAACCACAAGATGTCTGCATTTTTAATCGTTGTTTGCTTAATAAAACTATAAGGTTGGGCTTACAAACACTAGACCTTCGACAGAGATCTATTATCATCTTTGTAATATTTACAGTTTCATTTTTTTTTCATAGTTTATCCATTTAATAATGTAAGTGATGGTAATCGTATTCTAGTATTCTATAGGGAATTATAGTTCGAACTATTTACGATTATTTTAAAATTTCAAGATCATTTGTGAAAAGCTAAGATTAGGGTTTGCAAAGTCATTATTTTAATTATGATAATATTATCTACTGATGTTTTAGGAAATGATTCGATGAATAAAGTGTTACTAATATATATAATTAGTAAGTTAGTATCTGAATTAAATTTCCGTATATGTATACAAAATATTTAATTATGATAAGTGTACTTGTTGTGGTTTAGCATTCAATAAATAAATACTTAGTATATTTAAACTATTGTGAATGAGAATCAAGGATTTTACTGCTAAACCTAAGCATAATAAAACTTATGATTCTTAGTTAATTTCTTTAATAGTTACCTGAATAACAGTATACTTGCAAAGAAAGAAAATAAAATAGATTTATATAAACTTTCAGTATTTCAAATCCATTTACAACATATCAGTCGAATCTACTTTAATTTTGTCTTCCCTATACTAAAGTACGGCATTTTAAACAATGTGTGGAAAAATGCAGGGAAGAAATTTATTTCTATTACTCTTTACATAAATCTTAACTAACCATTTATCAAATAAATCTAGCAGCTGTTAAATCTTTCAGAATAGATAAATTGCAGAAAGAAACATTTGTTGACAGACTAGAATATCTATTGATGAAATGGAAAACTAATAGCATAATAACATCAGATCTGTACTAATAATCTTGACAGAAGTAAAATAAGATAACACAATATAAACCTGGTAACTTGGAGAAGAAACAAACATCCAAAGGAGCCCGTTCCACCTAACCTGCTCCTGAAGACAGCCAAGTTACTTGCCTTAGGACCCCCGAGCTTGTTCACTAAACCACCAGGACAAAAATGTTGTGTGGAGTAATGGAATAAATTCCTTTGCAACTTAGCAATAGTACTTCCTGCTTTTAGCAATATTGAACTCAGCAATGTGGCTACACTAGTTCAAAATGCAGTCTTAGTTCACTCAATCACTTCTAACTTTCCCCTCATCAAATCTCTTGTGCACAGAAATTATCACAAGGTAGGAATGAATAGCCTCCTGTTGAATTCGATAGGTAGATAAATAGCATGCCTAGGTCTTTTGGTCAGTTTATTTCAATAAATGAGCCACCTGCTCAGTTCCACTTTCTTGGGGAACATGACCATAAAAGTAGGGAAGTTGCCCCCTACAATAGTTAGAGTGAGTTGAGGATGCTTGCAAGTGTCAGATTGCTCTCCACCACAATCCATTCCTCCTAGTGGGTCAGTGAACACTCATTCAACAGTCTCCTTTGGATGTTTGTCTCCACTTTTATTTATTTATAATAAAATATTCAAAATAATTAATTACAGTCATCCATGACCCCACTTGGTCAATAGTCAGAAAACTTTACAATAAAAAAATTAAAGCATAATGTTTTCTGCATAACATAAAATGTCTAGAGTTTGGGTATGTGACAAACACCCCCTCTTAAGTTCAACATCGTCCTCGATGTTACTTTATTCATCATCCTCTTGTTCCTCCTGGAATTGCATTGGATATGCCACCCGCATATTACTTTCCAATTCCCAAGTTGCTTCGTCCAAACTAAGGTGCTTCCACTGCACCTTAACCTGTCCAATGGTACGATTACGAAGAAAAATTTCCCTCTTGTTGAGGATACAGTCCGGTTCCACCAAAAAATCTCCTTCTGGTTCCACTTGTACATCATTCCAATTAAACACATAATTAGCATCATGCACATACTTTTTCAAAAGAGAGATGTGAAATACATTATGTACTTTAAGATTCGGTGGCAATGCCAACTAATATGCCACTGGTCCTACCCTAGACAAGATTTCAAAAGGTCCACAATACCTTCGTGCTAATTTGGCACAACTTCCCAATCTTAGGGAACTTTTCTTAGGTTTTACCTTGAGGAACACATGTTCACCAACCCGAAACTCTTTTTGAGTTCTTTTGACATATGCATGACTTTTCTGTCTATCTTGTGCAATTTTCAAATTGCCTTGAACCTGTTTCACGGTTAATTCCATTTCTTTTAACAAATCAGGTCCTAGCATTAACCTGTCAACTGGATTGCTCCAAGAAATAGGAGTATTACATTTTCTGCCATATAAGATTTCAAAGGGACTAAGCTTTGTTCAAGCTTGGTAATGGTTATTATAAGCAAATTCAGCAAGATGTAAATAATCCTTCTATTTACCTGGTTGATCTCTAACATACATTCTTAACTTGTCCTCAAGAATTTGATTAACACTTTGTCTTCCCATCCGTTTGTGGGTGAAATGATATACTGAAATTTAAAGTAGTATCTAAACCTTTAAATAAAGATTTCCAGAAATTTCCTGTAAACTTCGAGTCACTATAAGAAATTATAAATTTTGGAATACCATGCAAACGAAAAATCTGCTTCATAAAAATTTCAGCAATGTTAGCAGCTTTGTAAGTTGTCTTAACATGTATGAAGTGGGATGCTTTGCTAAGCTTGTCCACAACTACCATGATGGAATCATTCTGCTACTTCACTTTTCATACATGGCCAAAAATAATCCTTTCTCAACATAGTTATCATCTTCTGATAACCAGGGTGTACTGAGTAAGGACTTTTATGCAATTCATTTAAAATCAACGACTTAATTTCAACAACATTAGGCACATATAGTCTGTTTTTATACAGCAGTAACCCTCTTTCATCAATTTTGAAATCTGTTATAGAATTTTCAGCATTATCTTCATCAATTTTATTAAGTAAATTCTGATATTTTTCATCCATTCCAATTCTTTCCTTCATCTGATTTTCCAGATCAGTTTTATAAATACTGATTGCTGAAACAAAATTCAGCCTAGCAATTCTGCTTAAGGCATCAACAACCTTATTTTCCTTTCCTTTAATGTGCTGAATCTCGAAATCTTATTCGCTAAGGAAAGCTAGCCATCTAGCTTGCCTTGCGTTCAGATTCGGTTGATCCAACAAATATTTTAATCCTTTATTATCAGTCATTAAAATAAGTTTTCTTCCAATTAAATGATGTCGCCACATTTTTAATGCTAGTGATTTTGCAGTAAACAACAATATACTAAGATACATGTGAAGCCTTTATGTATCTTGTGGGAAGAATTTGATTCAGGCAAAGGAAATGTGGCCGATAGCAAAGCAAGTAATGGAAAACAACTTGATGAAAGGGAACCTGCGATTATTTTTTCCGTATGCAATGGAAACTACACTTATTTTTTGTGTTCACTGCTTCATTTTTATAACGAGGTTCTTATTGAGCATGAGAACGAATGGAAATGTTGCATGACTGCAACTCCAAAAGAGTATAAGCTGCTGGTACAAAATTTAGACAATGTCAATGATATTTGCGAGCTTCGTTGGTCCTATTGATGATGCACTTGGTGAAGCCTTATTTTTAATAAGGACTTTAACAGGAGGTTTATTGCATTTATCATCTGGAGAGACCTTAAGAAGCATTGTAATTAAAACCAAACATCTTAAGACATTAATGAAATTGCATAATATGACTGGAGCTTTGTTAGAAATATTAATCACTTATTTGCAATTGCTAACATAACAGTTTTAGCAAATATTTAAGGGGATTTTTATTCATCGTATCAGAGTTATTAACAAAGATATGGCACAATATAGAGGTAATGAATACATAAGTTTTTTTCTAGCATTCCAACAAGATAATTACATATGGATGAAGAATTAAGGAGTTAAGCGCGTCTCGTTCACATGGCAGATTAAGTTTAAGTTTTATTTCATTAACATTTCTTTATTCTTTAATTGGTGGAACCCCGAGTCGATCGAGAGTTTGGTTTTAGTCTAGTTTAGGATTTTAACATTTCTTCTCAAAATTTCTTAAACTAACTAACTCTACGACCCAAAACACTCTAAAAGAAAGGCGCAATAATGACATAGAGGAAGGAAATTCTTCTAAGTTTTCCCAGCAGGGGGTATGGCCATAGAGGGAGTTTAGTGTTGTTGTATTTTTCATTTTCCATTCATTCATTCTTGCAGGGTTGTTGATAGTAGGCCATTCATTAAAGCATCGGAGAAGCAAGCGAGTTAAGATCCCGCGACGCTTATTTCTATTATTTTTTCTTCATTTTATAGCACCTTCCTTATTGTTTGTTTTAATATTGTTTAAGATTAAGTTTATATAACAAGCAAAACCGCACAAAACTATTAATAGATTATTTTATTCATCCATTTGTTTAGATTTCTCTTTTTTAGGTTTGTTTAGATTTCTCCTTTTTAGGTTATGTATTGTTAGTTTGAATGTATTAAATGTATATATATATATATATATATTATGTTAAGCAATGGCACTTATTCAGTTTTCTTTTCTTTCTATTTTAGTTATAGCATATTTTTATAAATTGCTTTGCGTTTGTTTAATTCTTCTTCTTCTCTTTTATAAAGCTTAATGAAAGTCAAAAGGCATTCGTTTTTTTGTGCTCTTTTGGACTATTAAGTCATCTACTCGAAATTATGAACATTTGTACTATTTGATTCTCCTATGAATAGCAATAGTATGGTTTTTTTCGCTGAATAAAAAATAAAAATAAAAATAAAAATAAAAAAAAACAAAACAAAACAAAAAACAAAAAAACTTAGATTCTAAAACCATTTTTTACAACATTTATTTCTATTATTTTTTCTTCATTTTATAGCAACTTCCTTATTATTTAAAATCAAGCTTATATAACAAGCAAAACCACACAAAACTATTAATGGATTATTTTATTCATCCATTTGTTTAGATTTCTCCTTTTAAGGTTATGTATGGTTGGATTGAATGTATTAAATGTATATGTATATTATGTTAAGCAAGGGCACTTATTCGGTTTTCTTTTCTTTTTGTTTTAGTTATATCATATCTTTATAAATTGTTTTACATTTGTTTAATTATTCTTCTTCTTCTCTTTTACAAAATTTTAAATTTAAAAAAAACAAATACAATTAAAACAAATAAGGTTTTATTTAATAGTTCATACATGTAATGATTAGTTTCTTTGATATTTTAGTTTCATAAAATTTTAAAGTACTTTGTTATTATGGTTTTGTTTTCCAAATCTTAAGAAAAAATTTAAAATCAAAAATCAAATAACATAAAAAGAAACAAGTAAATAAAAGAGAAAAAATTGACATTTTTTTTCCCATACAAAGGCTCAAATTTACCATGCGGACTTATTTCTCATTTAAGTCCTTTTACACTTTGTTGAGAGTGTTAGCTAGAGGATCATTCCTTGTATGGAGCATCACTCGTGATAATAAACAGATTGGAGTTCCGTGACTTTTCACGTGGATTCTGATTCTTCTCGTGGGGCTTTAAACCAAGGGTTCCATTCTCTCTTCTTCTCGGCTAGTCTCACGAGTGGTCAAACTGTTGGTTTTGAAACTTTCTGGTTTCGTAATCAACATAGACCGTACTGGGGAGGATTTTTTAATGGTTCATTTCCCTATTAGATTCAATTATTTCAATTTAATTTTGGTATTCATTTTTATTGCATTGATTTTTGCACATTGTCATGGCCGCAAAAAAACCCATTAATTGCTTTTCCAACCATTTCATTTTGTCAGCTTCATCATCTAACATGGATAAGCTCATCCATCATTATGGACTATTTTCTTGGGAAGAAGAGAATCCCAAATACCCCTGGCTTATATCTTCTCCATTGAAGCTCGCTCAACTAGTTAAACCTTTTCCAAAAAGTTCAAATGTCATTTGCCTATTTTTTAGGGTGACGAGATTGTTACTGTAAATTAGCACCTTCACACATTCTCTAATGCTTGCGCCATCCTCAACATTAATGAAAATGATAGCTGCACGTTGTTGTTTAAAAACTCCCTTCAGGGTCATGTTGCATCCTTGTTTGGGGACCTACATGACAAATGCTCTTCCACCTGGTTTGAGCTTTCATATTGTTTCACCCGGACTATCGGTCATATAGATAATCCTTACAAACATCTTAAAAGATTTAATTTGTTGTGGATGAAAGAAGGGGAAAACATTAAAGCTTTCAATCTTGGATTTATCAAGCTCTACAATTGCCTTCTTGAAACCATTCGTCCAACTAATTTGGATGCCCTCTTACACTATTATGATCTCCTTCCTTCTCTTTATCAATGGCGATTGGAAGAGAAAAATGTTCAAAGTTCAGAGGTTTCTTTGGTTACTTACCTAAATTTTGAAGAGCAATCTCACAAGAGATGTTACTTTCCTCGGGGGTTACACTCATGTGAGGAGGTGTCATCCATCATGCACGTCATTCAATATTTTCAAACCCACATGCTCTCCCTTGAGAAAATCATGTCGAAAAACCCTCATCCTGATAATGCATTAGAGCTCCCTTCCTAAACAACTAATAATGATGTATTTATCACTTGTGGTCAAGAATAAAGTTGGAGGAATGATTACAATCACATTTTGGCATTTAACCATGATTATCCTTCATCTAATATGGGTCTCTTTGATGATAATCATCGAGACCAATTACTTAATTTATTCACTGACCTTCACTTGCCTCCAAATTCCAACTTAATTCGAATATATACGAGGAGGTAAATCATGATGTGCATAAGGAATTCCCTTCTCACATTGAATCTTATGCACTTGATTTTGATAATACACTCCTTAATCCTTTGTTTTGCTCAGGTGATGTTTAATAACTTGATGATGACACGCATTCCCTGCTTGACATTTGCTCCATTTTTTTTATGACAAAGGTCTTCCCATGTTACTTAATCCTTTATTTCAACTCCAAATTTTTTCTTTGGATGATCCTACAATGTATGAGGTAGAGTCAAGGAAATTCAGTAATGAATTCCCTATGAATAATTTTTGTTTAGCAAAGTTGCGATTGATGTCAACAGGGTCAAGAGATCTGTGTCATGATCTTATAATATTGTTGAGCGATGTTGTAATTGATTTCAATGTGTAAATGATGATGATGATGTGGCAATGTTGATGATGTTGTGGCAATGGTAATGATGATGTGTCAATGATGATGATGATGATATGGTAGTGAGAAAGGGAGATTATTTGAAGCCTTGAAGGGATTTTGAAGGAGACCTCACATAAGTGTATATAACTCCAAAGTGCTCCCCTTATGGCGTAGATGTTAAGAATGGCCCTCACTAGATGAGATAACATGTAGTTCTTCCACATGCCCACTTTGAGTGGTACACAAATGGAGCAAGTCCTTAAAACTATTGAAGATGCCCTAAAGTGATGATGATGCATCCAAATGACCATGATAATGTGAAGTGTAAAGAAGCCCCTAAAGTGATGATGATGAGTCCACAAGACCAAGATGATGAAAAGTGAGAAGAATTCCCTAAAGGCAAGTGCAGATATTTATGTACACCCCACTTTCCCACTTTTGAAGGAAAGAAACCCTAATAACTATGAAGAAATTATGTACTGGGACCACCTTGAGGGTGTAGGAGGACACCTTGATATAGTGAGGAAGCAAACTAATCATGACACTTGGAAATGAACAAATTTGTTTGGTATTGAAGGCATTAATGACAAGGTATGTGCCCACTTGTGAATAAAGGAAAAGGTTTGAAGGGTCAAGTAACCCCATGTGGCTTTGCAATCTTGTAAGTCCCTTGATGAAGACATGAAGCCCTAATGAAGACATGAAGACATTGACGAATCCCCTTAAGCAATGGATATATGTCCACTTGGAATTCCCTAATGAAGACATAAAGTTGTCAAGAATTCAAGTCAAATCCCCTTGATGAAGCCATGAAGTGGTCATTGACTCATTGAAGAAACCCCTAAAATGTGGAAGGAAAAAATAATAATAAGTTAGGGCTAGCCTACCCTAAAGAGATTTCAAAAGTAACTTGGAAAGGTATAAATATAAGTTATATCATTTCATTTTTATCATCCAAGTTCTTCTTCTCTCAGGCACACTTTCATGAAGGAGTAGAGCGAAATTTAGAGGAGGATCTTATGAAGAGTTGGAAGGATGATCTAGGGTTTTTCTCTTAATTATTTATCTTGACAGAAACTTGCATAACTCTCATACGGTATCGGAATCATGAACTTCTTAGCTCGTTGGAAAGCTTGTTGTAAGGGCTATGTGATGAAGTACATGACGCATGACTATGTTTTCTCTCTTGTTTCTTCATCTTGTGATTTTGGAAAAGGTATGGATCTTGCATATGTATTAGGGTTTATCTCTTGGTGAATCATGGTGAATATATTGCATAGATTATGATGATGTTATTGGAAAAGATTATGGAGATTATATTGGCATAGATCATAGTGATATTTGCATTGATTATGGTGATATTAGTATAGATTATGGTGATGATCTTGGCGTAGATCATGGTGATATTTGCATAGATTCTAGAGATAGTGGAATAGATTATGGTGATGATATTGGCATAGATTATGGTGATATTATTTCCATAGATTATTGTGATGTTATTGGTATGGACCATGGTAATGTTATTGTCATGCTCTAGGGTTCCTATATTGGAATGACCTAGGGTTTGAATATGATGATGATGGTAAGGGTTTGAAGAAGCAACGAAATGAAGTCTATGGATGATTGCTTCACGAAGGTTTTATTATACATTTGAAGGGCTAGTTTGTTGCAGATTAGAAGGTCATATTGCAGACATGTTTTGGTCTTTTTCATGAAGTCTTTAATAGTAGATTTGAAGGACACATATCATCCTTGTTTATGAATATGTGGAAGACATATTTTGGTCTTGCAAAAGAGGGTTTTGTTGCATATTTGAAGACTATCTTTGAAGAAGCTGCTAGCAAGTTTGGAGGATAGATTTGAGGCATGTACAGGTTGACATGTTGACAATAACAATGACAGTGATAGTGACAGTGACAATGATAGTGATAGTGAAAGTGACAATATAGTGACAGTGAAAATGTAAAGAGAGTGACAGTGACAGTGTGAAGACAGTGACAGGAACAATGACAGAGATAATGAAAGTGACAGTGATGGTGATAGTGACAGTGATAGGTGGATAATCTTATTCATATCAGGGTGGAAGGGTGGTGCTAGGGCATGTTGGTGCTTGTGATATCAAGGAGTTGTTTCTTCCTTCTAGTTGGTGTTGGAAAACCAAGGTGGAAGGATGGGGTAAGGACAAGAGATTGAAGTCTCCTTCAGGTCAGTTCTTGAAAATTGCAAGTTTGTGTTCATAAAGGAGGTAGGTGCCTCCTTCTGGTTGATGCTAGGAAAATCAGGGGGTTGGTGCCTAGTAAATCTAGGGGGTTGTAGCCTCCTTCTAGTGGGTGCTTCCTTGCAGTTGGTGACGGTAAAACAATTGAATGTAATCTTGTTATTATATAATAAAAGCATTATGTGGTTTTCTCCTGTTTGAATTTCCACATAAAAATGTCTTGTGCACTGTATATGATTTATATGATGATTTTATGTGATGATGAATGGCATTGTTAATGGTTAATGTTACATGATGTGCTTAAGGATAAAACTGGTAAAAAGTGCTCAATATTTATTCATGTTGATAATGCATTAGAGCTCCCTTGCTTTAAACTTGATAATGATGTCTTTGTCGCTTGTGGTTAGGAAGAATGTGAATGATCACAATCACGTCTTGGAATTTAACCATGCATATCCTTCATCTAATATGGGTTTCTTTGATGAAAATCATCAAAACCAATTACTTAATTTATTTGTTGGCCTTCACTTGCCTCAAAATTGCAAATTCTAACTTAATTTGAATATATATGAGGAGGTAAATCATTATGTGCATAAGGAATTCCCTTCTCGCATTGACTCTTGTGCACTTTATTTTGATAATATACACCTTAATCCTTTGTTTTGCTCATGTGATGTTGAATAACTTGATGATGACACACATTCCATGCCTGACATTTGCTCCATTGTTTTTTGTGACAAAGGTCTTCCCATGTTACTTAATACTTTATTTCAACTCCAAACTTTTTCTTTGGATGATCCTACGATGGATGAGGTAGAGTCAAGACAATTGGGTAATGAATTCTCTATGAATAATTTTAAGGTATCATAGGAATATTTTAGTGAAGCAACAAATCATAATCCGTTTGATTTCCCTATTTTAATTTATAATCAACAATTTATCTCAAATAAATGCATTGTTGGTGTGAAAACTTGAAATATTTTACAAGATGGTGTGCAATTTTTCTAGATTTTTATTGGCCTTGATTGTGTGTTGCATGCCATTGTTGGTTGGCACAGATTGCATGGTAGTTGTGATACTCTCAACTCCATTTCCGATATTAAAGATGCTTTCATGTATGTGAAATATTATCCTCTGTGAACTTAAATGGATGCCTTTAATCCTTATACATAAATAAAATGTAAGTAATTAAAAAAAAACATTAAAACGTTTCTCTTGTTTTGATTATTTGTGTTTGGTTTTGTTTTCTCTTTATGTTTTTGAGCTTGTTTGCTTTCGAAATTTAAATGGTTATTTGCATGAACTTAGTCCTTATCATGTCTTTCATCTCTTCCTTATGTTTGTTTTCAAAGCTATTTTGCTTTCTTTGATTTACATGTTAAATCACCCAGCAGTTGTCAACCTCAGTTTGAGCTTGAATGAAATTGACAATAAGAAGGCTAGCTTGTTTTTGAATATTAATCATTGACATTGCCAAGGCTGTGATGAATACGAGTAAACAAGAGGACTAAATACCTTATCTATGTGCACATCCTCATGGATCTCGCCTTATCAAACTTATGTTCACTGAAGAATAGATTCCCTCTTGAAAACAAAAAGCGTCATGCCTTTTCCAATTTTCTTTTCTTTCCCTTTATTCATCCCCAATATTTCATATTAGCTTGGGCATACCCGCATGTGGATTTTCTTCAATACTAGTCTTTTTATGTATTGGTTTCTTTAAATTCACTCGTGATGACTTTAGCAGTTACACAAAACCAACTTGAACTTCCTACACCTTAAAAAATACTTCACTGATTTCAATCAGCTCCAAAATTTGTGTGTGGCTCTTGCTTCGCTTGTCTCATATGACATTGGTCAACTCCAAAAAAACCTCCTCGATTCCTTGCCTTGTTGATTTTGTGTCTATATCTGTGAAAACTTGAACTCTGAATTCACATATCACTATAAGAAACACACCTTGTTGGTTGGCATTTGTTGACCATATTTTTGGTCAACATCACTTTGCTAGCAAATCCTTGTCAGGCTCCCCTCTGATTCCAAAATGACATAACATTGTTTGTCTTGTTTCCTGTCCTTTGCGCAAGCTTGCAATGCTAACCTAGGTCACTAACTAGCTCAACGTTGTCTTGTGGTTTCCACCATTAGGGAGAATTTGGAATTTTTAATAAAATGATTGAGATGATTACAAATGACAGATAAATCATTATTTAGTTGTGCACATGTTATAGGTTCTCTCCAAATGAAAACATTGTTTAGTTGTACACATGTTATAGGTTCTCTCCAAATGAAAACATTATTTAGTTGTACACATGTTATAGGTTCTCTCCAAATGAAAATATGATTGAGGATTGAGGTAAGTATTAATTTGTTTAACATATCTCATATATGAATGCAACAACTTCTTTTGGCTAGGCTAATTGGTATCATACTTTTCCTCTTCACCTCCCATTCACCTCCCATTCACCTCGTCACATTTAGTATTCTCATGTCCACATATCAATAAAGGTTGAATCCAAAATCAATAAATTTACATGTGTTTCCTTTCATATCACTTATGGCCTTTAGTGTAACCAGACCCTTTTGGCCTTCTTTTGGCTAGGCTAATTGGTATCATACTTTTCCTCTTCATCTACCATTCACCTCGTCACATTTAGTATTCTCATGTCCACATATCAATAAAGGTTGAATCCAAAATCAATAAATTTACATGTGTTTCCTTTCATATCACTTATGGCCTTTAGTGTAACCAGACCCTTTTGGCAAACCTTTTAGTCACGTCTTGCAAAATTATTTTATTTTATATATTTAAAAAGACATATAAACAAAATAGGATACATATATTTATGAAAAACATTCACCTCGTCACATTTAGTATTCTCATGTCCACATATCAATAAAGGTTGAATCCAAAATCAATAAATTTACATGTGTTTCCTTTCATATCACTTATGGCCTTTAGTGTAACCAGACCCCTTTGGCAAACCTTTTAGTCACGTCTTGCAAAATTATTTTATTTTATATATTTAAAAAGACATATAAACAAAATAGGATACATATATTTATGAAAAACATGAGGCCAAGCCCATTGGTCACATCAATGTCGCCTAAGCACCAAGTTTCATATCTAACCCATAGCCATGAGTCGAGAGCAAGCCACATATGAGCTCACAGGAAAATACTAGTGCACTACGCGTTGTAAATATTTGGAGGGCTCTGCATTCATATATATATATATATATAGATATATATATATATACTCTCACCCATGATGCATGTGGGATTCATATTATACAATGAAAGACACACACACACATAGATGCCACAATATAGTATCAAACGGTAAAGCACAGGTTAGGAAACATGTAAGCCTTTTATGGGAATTTCAGCATTGGTCAGGTTCGTTACTTATCTAACATTGCCCCAGATTCTTCTTTTGTCACAAACTCCATATTAAAAAAAACCTTCAATCACCGATCTGGTCAGGACTTGGCATGTGTTTTATGGTTTGACCTTTGTTCTGTCATGGCTGACTGGTACAAGTAACTCTTGAAGCAATGTGCTACATCTGCAGGTTTGATGAAGTAATTGAGTAACACTATATTCCTTGATTTTTATTTCGAAAATCGAACGTTTTATCTTGTCCCTAAGTTTGACGAGAATCATTGATTTTGAACTTCCAAGTTGATCTACAAATGATGTCGAAACAAGATTTTTTGAGCATATCTTGTAGTGACATGGAAAATCTGTTAATATTTCATAATCATTAATGAGTACACGTAAGGCCAGTGATTTTGCAATAAACAACAATATACTAAGACATGTATGAAGCCTTTACGTAGCTTGTGAGACGAATTTGATTATGGCAAAGGAAATGTGGCCAATAGCAATGCAAGAAGTGGAAACCAACTCGAGTAAAGACAACTTGCGATTATTTTTTCCTTGAGTAATGCTAACTATACTTCGTTTATGAGTTGGTTACCTCATTTTTATGATGAATTTCTTCTTGAGCACGAGAAACAATGGAAAGTGTGCTTGAATTCATCTCCATAATAGTATAATTTGTTTGTACCAAATTTAGACAGTGTGAATGATATCTGCGAGCTTTGTTGGTTGTATTGATGGGAATCCTTATTTGCAATAAGGACTTTAACAAGAGGTTTATTGCATTTGTCATCTGGAGATGCCTTAATAAGCATTGGAATTAAAACCAAACATCTTGAGACATTAATCAAATTGCATAATATCACTGGAGCTTTGTTAGAAATATTAATCACTTGTTTGCAATTATTGACATAACAATTTTTCGGAATATTTAAGGGGTTTTTTAATCACTGTATGGGAGTTATAAACAAAGATATGGCACGATATAGAGGTAACGAAGATAAATAAAATAGAGTTTGACATTCCAACAAGAAAATCACTTGTGGATGAAGAATTAAAGAGTTAAGCAAGTCTCCTTCAAATGGAAGATTAAGTTTAAGTTTTATTTCATTAATATTTCTTGATTCTTTAATTGTTGGAACCCTGAGTCGATGGTGAGTTTGTCTTGAGTCTAGTTTAGGGTTTTAACATTTCTTCTCGGAATTTTGTAACCTAACTAACTCCATGACCCATAACACTTTAAAATAAAGGTACAACAATGACATGGAGGGAGGAAACTCTTCTGATTTCGTCCAACAATGACATGGAGGGAGGAAACTCTTCTGATTTCGTCCAACAATGACATGGAGGGAGGAAACTCTTCTGATTTCGTCCAACAATGACATGGAGGGAGGAAACTCTTCTGATTTCGTCCAACAAAGGGGTATACCCAGAGAGGGAATTCAGCATTCATTTATTTTTCATTCTCCACTCATTTGTTCTTGTAGTGTTATTGACATTGATTGTTGATAGCAGGCCATTCTTTAAAGCGATAGACAAGAGAGAAGGATAAGATCCTAAGACTGAGCCATTTCATTGAGGTATTAGTTCTTTCCTTTATCCTTATTGCAAATTTTATCAGGGATCTATGACACTAATTAGTGAATATGCATGCAGTGACCAGCCTTAGCCCTCATTGCAACATATTTCTTCAACATCAAACTTGCATTATATACCCTTTCTATGTTTTGTTTGGTTGTCAAGAACGATCATGAAAACGTCTTAATGGTTTGGAATCATGCTTGATCCTAGCCTTTGTAGAGGCTACAAGATCAATGTCATACCAAGTACGATTGTATGAAGCTTTGATTTCTATCAATAAAATGATCTCTTGTTGGTTATTCACCATTGGTTATATATCTATTGTTTTGTACATTTCCTTATTTTCTCGTTTAAATTCCCATTCATACTCATCTGGGTGATTTTTTTTGCCTTGAAATTCTAATTTATGTATAAACCCACATAAAGATTCTCAAATCACTTTTTACAATGCTTATTTCTATTATTTTTTCTTCATTGTATAGCACCTTCCTTATTGTTTGTTTTATTATTGTTTAAGATTCTTTTTATATAACAAGCAAAACCAAACAAAATTGTTAATAGATTAATTTCTTCATCCATTTGTTTAGATTGATCCTTTTTAGGTTATGTATTATTAGCTTGAATGTATTAGTTGTATATGTATATTGTGTTAAGCAAAGACACTTATTTGATTTTCTTTTCTTTATGTTTTAGTTATATCGTATCTTTATAATTTGTTTTACATTTGTTTAGTTCTTCTTCTTCTTATTCTCTTTTACAAAGCTTCAAATTTAAAATATTTAAAATCAAATACAAATAAAACAAAAAAGGTTTAATTTAATACTTCATACACATAATGATTAGTTTCTTTAGTATTTTAGTTTCATAAAAATTTAAATACTTTGTTATTATGGTTTTGTTTAGCAAAACTTTAAAAAATAAAAAAAAATAAAAAAATCAAATAACATTAAAAGAAACAAGTAAATAAAAGAGAAAAAAATTAACATACATAGGCTTAGATTCATGATGCAAACTTATTTCTCATTTAAGTCCTTTTACACTTTGTTGAGGGTGTTAGCTACAAGATCCTTTCTAGTACGTTGCATCACTCACGATAGTCAAGAGATGGTAGTTCTATGACTTTTCACGTGGATTCCGACTCTTCACGTAGGGTTTCAAAACTACGGTTCCATTCCGCTCCTTCCTAGATAGACTCACAGGAGGTCAAAGTGTTGGTTTCGAAACTTTCCAGTTTTGTAATCAACATATTTTTGGCGACCATACTAGGGAGGACCATTTAGTGGTTCCTTTCCTAATTTGATTTGATTATTTCAATATAATTTTGGTATGCATTTTTATCTCATTTATTAGTTCACATTGTTGTGGCCACATTAAACCCATTAATTTCTTCGCCAACTATTGCATTTCAACAACTTCGTCAGCTAACCCAGATAAGTTCGTTCATCTTTATGGAATCTTTTCCTGGGAAGAAGACAAGCCCAAATACCCATGTCTCATACATTTTCCATTGAACCTCGCTCAACGGGTTAAACCTTTGCCTAACAAGTTCAAATGTCATTTGTCTATTTTTCAAGGTGACAGGACTATTACTGTAGATGAGCACCTTTGTTTGTTCTCTAATGTAAATCCCGGATGGGGTTTAAAATAAATTTTATTAAAAATAGATTAGAAAGGAAATATATCCTAATAATTAACTAAAATCAAATTCATTTCTATGAGGAACGTAGATCTAACATTTATAATATATCATAATAACAATTTAATGGAACAAGAAGGAAGGCATACTCGTAATCCAATGAGTTGTTGAAAGATTGTACCTTTAGATCTCTACTAACAATGTCAAAAAGCAATGTGTGGGGGGTGATTGTCCACCCAACCAAACTCTTAGTGAAACACTAAAAGCCCTTGAGCCCTCATCAATAAACCGGATCTAGGTCTATTCTCTTACCTTCCATAACCATTCCTATCTCGCTCAAGAATCTAAGAAGAAAAGAATTCCCTTACGCTCCAATCCTCCTCATTTTTAAATATTTTCTTTCTTTTCTTTGGTACTTGCACCAAGCATATTTTATTAATTTTAATTAACAAATTCTTCAAATACTATTTATTTTTATTGTTTTAATATTTAATATTCCTATTAATTAATTTTCTTATTTTTTATTTAGAGCTGGTTTAATACAAATGTTGGGTTGTTACTTACTTCCCTCCTTCAGGAAAATTCGCCCTAAATTTACATTATACTTAGGTAGTATTTAATATGTTCAAGCATCACACAATATGCACCTAAGTAACTAGTAATATTGCACAGTTGAGAGTTACTCGTGTGGCCAGTATGGGTAATTCTTAGTTTTGTACTGATAACAAATACAATAACCTATATTACTCTATGCTCGTGATTATTCTTATTAGATACCTAATATACAATCAATTCATTCCATTATGCATCATTCAAGTACACATCAATAAACTCAAATTAGTTAAGTATCACGATTATTTTTATATATGGTTTACTTCCTCTCTGACACACCCTCACCCTGAGAGTCATACTATCTGCCACCTCCAAAAACCTCCACATCAAACTATGGATGGTCTTGCTCACCATGGAACATTCCTTCTATTGCAACATGATCCCACAATAGGCATCGAAAGTTACGGAGAATTTTTTGTGGTTTCAACCACCCTCTTCTTTCCATTTTTCCAGCCTTACATGCGTCATCTACGTTAGTCCAGGTATATGTTTACTGGTATAGTACTCTAGTGTACCCTAGGCATCTCGAAAGACCATCCCAACTTACTCCCTATCCTCCCCAAAGGAAACCAACTCCATGCATCATAAGTACCTCTCCATATGCCTCCCACCGGTGAGTATAGCTCTATCCGCAGACTTTCAGTATCCCTAGAAGTTAAAATAACTACTGACATATGTTTATTGGTTGATTTGTCCCCAACCAATAATATGATACTTGTAACCATTCTCATTCATGGTTATCGGCTCCCATTAAATCCTAGGATGAATCGGCCACTAGGCCCTTTATTTGATTCCCTAAAATAACTTCCACTGTCAACATATAGACAATTGTTAGTTATCATCATATCATAACCTTACGATTATAAACATCATATAAATTGATGATTCTACATTCCATCATAAAAACATAACATCATCTTAGCATCATTATCTATATTAATAAATAACCGCATAAGGGCCATATGTAATCATAAGAACATCTCAGTAAATGATATCATCATCTCATAGAAAATAATTCACATGCTACTTTGCGCATGTCAACATGAAAACACATCATAAGTCTCATCGAATATTCATCAAGGGAACCACAATAATCATATCATCATATCAATAAAAGATTATCAATGCAACTACATGCTATTACCATTTACCGTGTATCAATATCATACCATGAAATATATTCAAACAACTGTGCACAATTATAGCATCCCACCGTAGGCCTCACCTCAACATAAGTGTAATGGAACCACATGCATTCATTAAACGACATAACATCATGAATACTCTTATCATAATAATCATCTCAACATATCACATATATAGAACCAATACGACATCATGAAAATTCATATCAACCATAACCAAAATCATTAGTATTCGTGAATACTTAGCAATAAGTACCAAATACCACATCATCATACACCCACCAAGTTAAGTTTCCCAATCTAGGTTGGTTCTTTAAAACTTCATCATGAAATACCTTGTGATATCATCAAGATACCTACTATCATTTACTTATACTACTTCTTTTTTCCAAAGAAAAAAATCGTAATTTTATATCGTTGAAACAAAATTACATTCTGTAGATGCATAGTGAAGTGCATTGCTGGTAATCTCATAACCAAGACGAGGGACTGTCCCATAATCTAAACCTTATACACAAAACATAAAACCGACTATATGCATAGTCTGCTCCCCGAGCATAAGAGTTCAGTGAGATGTCCAAAATAATAACCAGTCTACAAGTTCAACTCCCCGAGCTTCAGGTGTTATATGCTAAAGAAAAAAAATAAGAGGATCGGTGAAAACCATAACGGTTCCAGAAGTGCCATAAAAAACAGTAAGAAATATATAGACCGCTGCAAAAATATACCCTGCTGCCACCAAGAACAGGAATCATTCAATAAAGGGTTGGTGATGATATTCCTGCACGATACCATCCAGCGTTTCTTTCACCTTCCAAATCCCCAGATCCAATTGCAGACCTTCCTTCGAGGCTTTGTCCACCTCTTGGTTATTTTCCCTATAAACATGACGGCATGATCAAATGTCAAAAGAAAGTTGAACCACCTAAATATCTTGAAGAATGTTTGATAATCTTAAATGTCTGCATTGTTGTGTCCCATTAAACCAATTAATAACATTCATTGAGTCCCCAAAGATACAAAGCTTTCGGCATCATTTTTTAGTTGCAAAGATAAGTAGAAGTTTAAGGCTCATAAGTTATGCATAGTTGTTGCCACATTCTCCCGGGCCAATGGATAGTTCAAAGGAATCGGTAGGAGATAAATATAAAGTAGCCCCTCCCCCACATGAGTTTTTTTGTGAAGCACCGTCAAAAAAACCCCAAGGATTCATTCTGTCGATCTCAACAGTCAGAGCCACTCTCTAGTTCGCCGCTCGAACATGTTGGGGAAAAGCAGTAAGGATACCACAGGACTGGACCGCGATGATCTCAGGAGTGCGGGATTTTTCATTAAAGATGAGATTGTTACGTGCAATCCAAACACCCCAACAAACGAGCAAAGGGAGAGCAACTACTGGTTTAAAAGCATGCTGCGAAGACCAAGAGTCCCAAGCTTGCACAGTCGTTAAACCATCCCATACGCAGTGAAGTCCCTTAATACGAGAGCATTCGTTCCACACTGCCTTCGTGAATGGGCAATGTATGAACAAATGTGCCACAATTTCCTCCTCCGCTTTGCACAATGTACACCAACCCGGGCACGGTTTTTGTTCTTTTTGTAAATTGTCCCATGTTGGTGCTTTATTTTCCAGTACATTCCACATAAAAAGACGTGTTTTGTGAGGACATTCAAGCTTCCACAGCTTCTTCCACCATCCAAAAGGGATCCTGTCATGACCAATAGCACTAAGACAGATATAACCAAGCTTCAGAGAGTATTTTCCAGTGGGATCACCATCCCAAATAATTTCATCCTCATGATCCCGCAAAATAACCTGTGAACGAAGAAGTCCACCAATATAAACATTCAATGCTTGTTGATCCAGCTTGGGCAAATTAAAATCCTGTAGAGTCCTCCACATTTGAATCCAAGGTCTCATTTGAACAGGTTCAACAAGTTGGTGTAGAAAGGTAATACCCCTAAATATCAAAGCTTCCACCGTCCTACGAGGCAGAACATGTTGACTTGTACAACCAATCCAAGGGTCTTCTCCCACCCTAAGGCTCCTTCCATTATCAATTTTCCAAACCAAAAAGTCCCCAATCAATGGGAAAGAAGAAACCACATCCTTCCAAATCACCGACCCCCCCACATGATATTTTTTGGGGTTGCGAACCCAATCCTCAACAGTATTTGAAGCAATATATTTATGAATAATCACCTTTGGCCATAAGCTGTCAATTTTAAGAATCCTCCATCCACCTTTTGCAGCTAAGGCTTGTGAAAATAGAATAATGTTCTTCAACCCCCAACCTCCCAGGGCTTTAGGAACAGAAAGCGTTGCCACCTAACCCAAGGTGAAACAAAAGAATCTTCTTTTCCACTCCATAAAAACTGAAAACAGATTCTCCAAGCTTTCTCCAAAATGCCTTTTGGAATCCAAGACAAAGACAACCAGAAGACCGGAATCGCCTCCAAGACAGATTTAACCAAAACCAACCTACGAGCTCTCGACAACCATTTGTGACTCCAAACCATTAGGCACTTATCCAGCTTCTCCAACAACCACATCCAATCCTTTTTCATATATGCATTAGGCTTGAGCTGAAACCCAAGATATTTAAATCCCTCCTCCACCTCCAAAGGGGTAAAAGGAAAAGAGCGAGTAAAAGTGTGTAACTCCACTGATAAAGTTGATTTCCCAACATTAATTTCCATACCAATTTCCAAGGAAAAAAGATCCAGAGTTTCCCGGAGGGTGTTGGCGTCACGAACCAAGCCAGTACAAAAGATGAGCACATCATCCACAAAGAGGAGGTGGGTAATAAAAATATTTTGAGCCACCTGTATGCCTTTCAAATTGCCAAGACGAGTAGCCTCCCGAAGTAAACGACTCAAGCCCTCGGCCACCAAGAGAAAAAGGAGTGGAGAAAGTGGGCACCCTTGTCTCAAGCCCCTCCCAGCATGAAAAAAAGGGGACACTGCCCCATTGATCAGAACAGAGAAGGATACCGAGGTGATGCAGCTCATAATCCACTTGATGAGACCAATACAGAAGCCCAAATGAGTAAGAAGCATACGGAGATAGAGCCAACTTACTCTGTCATATGCCTTGGAAAGATCGATCTTGAGGACGTCCCCTTTGAGTTTTTTAGATTTGATAATATGTAAACCCTCTTGTGCAACACCAATGGCCTCGTGAATCTGACGCCCTTCAAGAAAGTCGAATTGTTCACCAGAGATGTGTTGAGACAGGATGCCCTTCAAACGCCTAGCAATGATTTTTGAAACCACCTTATAAACACAGTTGCAGAGAGAAATAGGTCTAAAATCATTGAGTGTCGTAGGGTTATCAGATTTAGGAATCGGGGCTATGAAGGTGGAGTTATACAAGCCGGAATACGCCCAGTGACCCGGGTATCTTCAACCAACATTTACTTATACTACTTACATAATAAGGTTGATATTATATGTGGTATGTGTAATACACACATCAACAATATGGTAGATTTTTATCCTAAATATTTTGCTCCTATGAATACAATAAATCCTTCCAAGTAATCCACATTCTAAATGCTTTACAACAATGCATTCTTATCTGGATAGTGAATTTTGGTAACAAGCCATTAATGGCATCAATTTTCCATAACAAAAGAACAAAAATAAATGCAAGATATCGTAAGAGTATTATTGTGGGTAGAACAATCCCACCAAATTTGGTCATCAATAGATATATTATGGTAGCTTTCAAATTTTGAATTACTATTTGTATTTGTCAACTCGTAGAAATAACCCTAATGCATATTGCCCACAAAAATAAACATGTAAAGCATATAGAATAATTTAAGCAAAGTCAATACTAGTTTTGATTTTGATCAAGTTCTTTTATTACAATTCTTCCCCTCCTTAAAGGCAATGTCCTTGGAGCGATGTTGACCAACAACCATTCATTATCACATGAACTACCAAATAATTTATCCACCACGAGTCATTTTGTTACTAGTGTTTATAGCCAATTTAAGTACTTGTTGAATCATCTAAGCAATATATTAGCTTAATATCCCTTTATATAATCTTTTGCTTTATTTTGGAAATTGTACATAGTATGTAAACCCTTTTTTTTCCATTTTTGCCCCCACATGACCTCTTGGTCTCGTGGAGAATGTAATAAAGATATCTATATATCTATATATTTGCAACAAATCATATGTAGTAACCCTCTTGGTTTAATTATTAATTCAATCTTAATGTCATTAATATTTCCTCTAATGAATACGTCTTCAACTTAATTATTTTACTGATTTTAGGCAACACAAAGCAACAACTTCCTAATAGAACATTATTGTTGTTTAGGTCTGATGGTGGTTCGTATCTTGTCCACTATCAACTAATGCTAGAGCATTTAATGTATTCCTACCTATTAAATACAAATGATAAATCTATCTTCAAGAGGATAAATAAACCTCCACTAAATACACGAATTACTTATCGATCGATTTTCAACTTTAATTGCGAACTAGAATTTGGTTGGGCTAACCTCAAAGTGCACTATAAGATATGATGAATCTACCTTCAAGAGGATAAATAAATCTCCACTAAATACATGAATTACTTTCGATCAATTTTCAACTTTAATTGTGAACTAGAATTTGGTTGGGCTAAGCTCAAATTGCACTATAAGATATGATGCCGTAATGTTAATTAGATGTTTCTAATTTGATGTGAAAAATGACCTCACTAAAACAAAATGCCAATACTTTTATACCAAATTTAGTTTGAAAACACTCATGTGTTAATTAAATTTTAAAAGTTGTAAATGAGTTAGATCTATTGACTTAGTTTATCTCATTTATTTAATTTTTATAATAACTATAAATTTAATGTTGGGAAGGCAAGTGCGGGAGGGACCCTCTTGGATTCTGGATGACATACAGTGTTAACCTTTGGACTTAGGAATGGATACAAACAATCAAGCTGAGCACTTTCCCCTCTATTAAGGTTTTTCCAATGTTGTCTCCATGGGAATCCAATCGATTGTAATTATAGGAGACTCTTTATTAATTCTAGCTCAAACAAGAAATAAGAAGGATCTTGAAGACATGATAACTAATATATTGAAAAAGCGAATTAATAAACTACTCAATCATGTTCATGCAGTTGAAATATTTCATATGAAGCGGGAAAACAATTGGCAAGTTGATCACCATGTAAATTCAACATCTCATCATACAATTGGGAAGTTGGTCTTTAATGGGGGCCAACAAGGCTTTCAATGTTGGAACCCTTAAGAATTTTTTTCCTTTACCGTTTTCACAAGGTTGACATAGCGCTTATCATGGGTATGGAGGTGGATCATAGCAATCAAATACAAGTCTTATCAACTTTTAGTGAGCTCAACCGCCAAGTGTTAATGTTTGATGTAAGGTGTGTAATACCTCGTGCGAAAGACTTCATGAAGGTGGTTAGAGTACATGAAACTTCTCATTCATGCCTCATGACAATCCATTTTACCAAGAGATTCGAGGGAAAGAGTAGGGTTTGGAGTGACCTGGTTATGGTGTTTATGGAAAAGGATTACATTGTCGCTTACCTTATGCCCTAGGGGAGTGGCCTTTCGATGCTGCGTCTGCTGGGTGTCCATTTTATGAGAAAACAATTCCAGAATTTATGTTACTGTGTTGTCCTTAATTTGGGATCCGTGGGATTCAGGAGAGTGGGAAGGTTTGTCATGTATTGCAGAGATGAACCCACCGGGAGATACTGAAAGAAAGTTGTCACCAATGGATATTGAAGGCAAGTTACAAGAGCTATCAAAATGTATGCATGAAACTAGAGCTAATATTTGAGATATACACAATCATATGAGGTGGATGAACTCCCAAATGGAGGGTTTGCTTGTTGCAGTCCACTAGATAACCTCACAAGCACCCTCGGTGGACTCTCGACTTCAAGAAACTAAGCAAGTTGTCTTTTAGACTACTTCTCTCACGTCTTGTTTAGGCTCCCGTATGGATGAGGTTGAAGGAAAGCTTCACACTCACTAGACCCAAATCAATGTAATCAAGGTTAATATGGACCACCATGAAGCCCTTTTAGCAACCAAACAATCTAGATTTTTTGGCTCGAGAAGCAAAGAAATTAAGGATGCTGCAGTTTACCAACCTGTTATTGCAACTGTGAATATCACCAATTCTCAGGAAAGAAATAAAAATACAGAAGATAGTCATGGCATATAGGTTATGGACACTGAGGAGGTCATGGAAGACAATCGAGAGAACCAGGCGGATGGTGTTGAGAACAAGGAAGACGATGCTAAGAACAACCATGAGGATGAAGATGAGAATATTTAAGATGTCTAGGTCATGGATAGTTATCATAGTATCTAGTTTGATTTTCCACGAAGTTTTTTTGTAGGCTTCTCTTAGGAGAGTATGTTAAAATCTATAGTAGCTTAGGGAAATATGTTTTTTGTTTAAAGTATATTCTCTCTCGGATGACTGTAACTAAGTTTCATATTGCTCATAAACCTATGATACTATATTGGGAATTTTTTGTATTTTTTTGTTGGAGTTTTTGCCTTTTATAAATACAAACTTAATTGTTCTCGTTGAAAAAATAACTATAAATTTAATGCATGAAAGTTTTCAAGTTAACATAAAACACCATATTTCTCTTATAAAATTGCTAATATTAACTGGAAGATACATCTACCTTTGATGAGCAATCCAAGAGATGGGATATAATTTATAGAAACAAGATTATCTTTGAATATTTGGTTTTATGCCATTAACCTAATATATACAAATATAAATATAATTAATATTTTTTTTTCGTTATTCTCAAAATTGTATTTTTGTTTCAAATACTCGGAACTATATAAACTAGCACGTGCATGTGGCGCACACACACCACATTTTTTTCCCACCTATAGAGACCTTTCTAAGATGAAAATACCCTAAATTGACTAGATTTTCGTAACCCGTGTAACCATTTTTCACAATCTCAACATAATCCAAACTATTTATTTTTAAATCAGATATATCTTAGAAACCATTTTTTTTAAATCAGTTGTATCTTAATTATGATGATCTCTATAACATTTTAATAAGCCTAAAATAGATCGACTCCTCATCTAAATTATAACCATTAGAAAATCATCAAAACCTAAACAATGTATATTTTCATCACCTATACAATCTGAATTGCTCTATAAACATAACTAAGTTTTATTGTTAACAATCGTTTTTATGTCATAGCTACCAATTAGACACAGTTTAAATCCTCTATATATTTGTCTTCGGATCTAGCCCATGGAATATTAAAAAAAGAATAAGCAAATATCAGTAACAATTATGTTGTGCCTAAGGGGGGAGATACATAAGACAAAACCCTGACTGCATTAGGAGGAAAGACAATGCTATGGCATCAAAAATAGGGGCATATCGAAGAAAAGGGCCTTCGAGCATTACAAGGTAAAGGTATGGTTGAAGGTATGACTAATTGCACTCTAGATTTTGATTTATGTGAACATTTCATATATGGAAAACATAATCGAGTAAGGTTTGCATCCGGTGCTACAAGGGCAAAGGGAATTTTAGAGTTAATACACGGTGATGTGTTTGGACCTGTGCATGTTCCATCACTAGGTATATATGTGTATTATGTTTCATTTATAGATGATTTCTCAAGGAACACATGGATTTATTTCCTTCAAAATAAATCTGAAGTATTTGCTAAGAATAAAGAATTGAAAGCTCTTGTAGATAATTAGACAGAAAAGAAAATAAAGGTGTTGATGATAGATAATGGTGGAGATTTCTGTGGGAATGAATTCGAGGAATACTGTAAGAAGTACGGTATAGCAAGGAATAAGACTACTCCATACACACCTCAACATAATGGAGTTGTTGAAAGGATGAATAGGATGTTGATCGAAAAGGAAATGAGCATGCTAAGCAGTGGTGAGATAGGACAGGAATTATGGGTAGAGGCAGTGGATACATCATGTTACTTGGTAAATAGATCACCCACATTAGCATTGGTTGACAAAAATCCTCGAGAGGTATGGACTGGTAAGAAACCCTCTATTAAACATCTGAAAGTTTTTCCCTGTGATGCTTATGTACATGTTCCAAAGGAGAAAAGGAGTAAGCTGGAAAATAAAGCTAAGAAATGTATCTTTATTGGTTATAAAGATGGTATGAAAGGTTATAAGCTTTGGAATCATGTAACTAAGAAGATTTTTTATAGTCGATATGTTTTGTTTAGAGAGGTCAAAGAAATTCCCAACCAGGAAGTGACTCCAATGGACAAGGAACCAAAGAAGACAGAGTTTGAGTTAGAAGATGAAGAATCTAACTCAACGGAAGAAGTTGAATCAGAAAAAGAAGAATCTCATACCCCATTTTGAAGGAGATCATATCAAGAAAGAAGTCAACCAAAAAGGTATTCCCCTCCTGATTTTCGATCTAGTTTTGATTTATCTATTAATGATGATGATATTTTGCGAGGTAATTTTTACTGATATTTGCTTATTCTTACTTATATTTGCAATTAGTCATACCTTCAACCATACCTTTACCTTGTAATGCTCGAAGGGCGTTTTCTTCGATATGCCCCAATCTTTGATGCCATAGCATTGTCTTTTCTCCTGATGCAGTCAAGGTTTTGTCTTATGTATCTCCCCACTTAGGCACAACATAATTGTTGCTGATATTTGCTTATTCTTTTTTTAATATTCCATGGGCTAGATCCGAAGACAAATAAATAGAGGATTTAAACTATGTCTAATTGGTAGCTATGACATAAAAACGATTGTTAACAATAAAACTTAGTTATGTTTATAGAGCAATTCAGATTGTACAGGTGATGAAAATATACATTGTTTAGGTTTTGATGATTTTCTAATGGTGATAATTTAGATGAGGATTCGATCTATTTCAGGCTTATTAAAATGTTATAGAGATCATCATAATTAAGATACAACTGATTTTAAAAAAATGGTTTGTAAGATATATCTGATTTAAAAATAAATAGTTTGGATTATGTTGAGATTGTGAAAAATGGTTACATGGGTTATGAAAATCTAGTCAATTTAGGGTATTTTCATCTTTTTCTTTTTTAACAAAAACGGTTGTTGTTTTTTTTTTGGAGAGAGCTCGGTTGGGCTGCAGCCTAATCAACCCATCTTACACTTTGGCAGAGATTAAAGAATGACATGTTCACTTTATTACATAAATGAGAATCAACTTTCTTCTACGGAATGGGAGACCACCGAGTAGCATCATCATTCGTGATCAACTCAGAATGAGCTAAGAGACAGCCCTTGTTGGCCATAGCATCAGCATCTTTATTTAGAGACTGAAGAATATGATAAAAGGAGATGGAGCTGAATTTTTGCAGTAGCTTACGAATCCTCTGCAAAGTCTTATTGAGCACTGAATTTTTAAAGTTATCTCTCAAGATTAAGTGTTTGATTAAGACCTCTGAATCCCCAAAAACTTGAATTGCTTGGCCATCAAATCTTTGAACCTGCTGCACAGCTTTGAGTAGCCCTAAAGTTTCAGCCTGATTGTTTGTGCCCTGGCCAAGACCCCAGCTGAAAGTGTCTTTCTTGTGACCATCCGTACCGTAGATAATTCCCCCGGCTCCTAAAATCCCTGGATTTCCTTTAGCTGCCCCATCAAAAAAGACCGTGATTTTACCCTGCTTCGGCCACCATTGCTGAAATTCTACTTCAGTGCTCCAAATTCGCCAAGAGGGGTTACTGATAGGACACGGATAATTCTTGTTTCTTACTTGCTGCAAAGGAGCTCCAAGCCATCCAATCTCTTCCGGAAGAAGTTGGATCTCATGCTTTGAGGGCTTATTATCTAAAGTTTCAACCAACAGAGCTTTAGCTTTGCAACCACCATTGCCAGGGAAGCCAATTTTTTTTGGAAGATGCATTCATTCCTGGCTAGCCACACTTCCCAACAGATGTATTTAGGCAGAGCAAGCCAGATTTTTTACCAGAGGGATTTGCTCATAATCACATTAGGATAGCATTCTCTCCAGGTTGAAAAAAGGATGACAATCGTGGTCTGCACAGGAGAAGAAACGTTTAGCCCCAGCATAACCTGCTGCCACACTTCCTGCGTATAGGAGCAATCTATAAAGACGTGATCAATTGTTTCCTGAGCCATAGAACAGAGGGGGCATCTGTGTGGTCCAAGTATTCCACGCTTAGTTAAATTTTCACCTGTCAAAATCTTTATGTGCATCAATACCCAATTAAAGAAATTAATTTTGGGTGTGCTGAATGGGTCCCAAATATGCTTCCACAGAGCACCAGAATGTCACTGATGTTGGTGCGATTGAATGGCAGCGACAGGATGATTCTGAGGATGGTGCGATTGAAGGGCAGCGAAGCCACCTGCAGCAGTGTACATTCCAGTCGGGCCCCATCCCCAATTGTCCCTAGCTCGATCATGGACCGGAGCTAGCCCAGAAAGAAGATTTAGCAGAGTACGTTCTTGGTTTTTCATCTTTTCAGGGATTCGTGGTAGATCCCAGGCGTGCCAGCTACCTCCTGGATCCCAAATGAAAATGTTAGCAAGTTTTGTAATGCCCTGCAGGATAAGCCATTCATGAATCTCTGCAATTTCGATTTGTTGGTTGAGGGGCAGGTTTCCCATAATTGTATCCTCCCACAGTGGGACGTACTTTCCATTACCAGGAATCCTATATAGATATGCTTTGAAGAACTCCTAAGATCTGCTGCACAATTTCCATAACGTTGTGCCCTTGCTCGATTTGCCTTCCTCCATACTAAACAGAGAGAGTCCCTTCAAATAATTTTTAATGAGGATCTGGCTGATAGAGTGGCTTTGGTTAGAGAAAATTTGCCATAAAATCTTACCGCCCATAGCTAGATTTGCAGTTCCTGGATCTCTGACTTGGAGTCCTCCTTCAGAGAATGGCCGATTCACTATATCCCACCTAACCAAATGCATTCTTTTTGGTTTCCCTTGCCTCCTTGCCACAAAAAATTTTGAATGAGCTTGGACAACTGTTCTGAGATCGACTTTGGGGCCAGTAAGAAGGAAGCCTGATAAATGGGGAGAGAAGAGATAGCAGACTTGATGAGAGTGAGCTTTCCTGCGTTGGTGAGCCAATGTCCACCCCAGGCTGCAAATTTGGCTTTGATTTTATTGAGTATTTCGAGCCAATGGGTTGCTTTTGCTTTGCCCAGGGTTAAAGGCAGACCTAAGTATTTGAAGGAGTCCCACACAGCAAATCCTGAAAAACCTAAAGTGCGGGCAATACGAAGGATGGTGGGATGATCAACATTCCAACCATAAACAACACTCATTTTCTTATTGACCAGTGCGCTTGAGACTCTACAGAAACTGTGTATAACATCATTGAGAGCTTTAGCAATTCGAACTGATGCGCCTCCCAATAGGAGAGAATCGTCGACGAACAGAGCATGATTTAACGGTTCCAATTCTTTGACCACTCGAATGCCAGGGACTGTCCCTGCTACCTTTTCTGCAGTCAATTTCCGGCTGAGGGAGTCCACCATCAAGATATACAGGAACGGGGACAAAGGGCAGCCTTTCCTAATACCCCTCGAGCCTTGGAAATAATTGGCGGGCCTGCCATTAACCAGGGGACCTATCCAAGGCTTTCTTATGCAGGCTTTAATCAACCTGACAAATTCAACACTAAAACCAAATGAAAGAAGAACTTCGAATAGAAAGGAGTGTCTTACCCGGTCGAAGGCATTAGCCATATCAAGCTTAATAAGCATCCCTTGCTCATGTCTTTGGTGGCTGGAATGGATAGTCTCCTGCACGATAACCACGTTATCTATAATATGCCTGCCTTTGACAAACCCTCCTTGGTTGGGAGAGATGATTTTTTCCAGCAAAGGCTTGACTCTGTTCGCCAGCAATTTGGTCAGAATTTTATAAGATGCATTGCACAATGAAATAGGCCTAAACCGCTCAAAGGTCCCAGGGTTTGACTCCTTGGAGATTAAGGCTAAGAATGTCGAATTTGTGCTTCCACCGACCTTGGCTTTTTGAAGGAATCCCTTGATCATCCTATATATAAGTCCACCATGACAATGTCCCAGCAAAGTCTATAAAAATGGATGGAAAAGCCATCCGGCCCTGGAGCTTTGTCCGGCTCCATTGACCAGATGACTTTGCAGATTTCATTTTTTGAGAAGGGATGCAACAGTCTAGAGTTATTGTTCTCATCCACCAGACAGGGGATATGACTAAGGAAGGAAGTGAATTCCTCCTCAGTTTCCAAGACTTCTTCGGTGAAGAGATGTTGAAAGTGAAGAGTAGCAGCCTCTTTTAAGTAAGCTAAATCTTTATAAACAACACCGCCAGAAGTTTTGATTTCTTCAATATGGTTTCGAGACAATCTGGTTTTGAATTGTTTATGAAAGAAGTTAGTACTTTTGTCTCCCGACTTGAGCCAGAGACTTCTGGACTTAAGTCGCGAATGCTCTTCTTCCTGTCTATAAGAGTGTAGAGTGGAGAGTTGAGCAGCTTGCTCAATCTGAATATCTGATAGGGTAATGTCTTTTTTCTCTAGCTCGAGTTGCATATCTAGCAGATGAATGGTGTTTTGCTTTTGGCAACTTGATGGCGAGGTGCTGGGATTTTTTATCCACTTTTTCAAGGCCATCTTGGTAGCTTTTATTTTCTGCTCCCAAACATAGCTGGGAGAGCCTATGACAAGAGTGCTCTAGGCATTCATAACCGTGTCAACAAACCCATCTCTTTCTGCCCAGAGAGGGCTGAAACGGAAGGGGATGGGACCCAAATTATCTTCGTCCTCAATCTGAAGTAATATAGACTTGTGGTCTGAAGTCAATTTTTGCAGGACTTTAGTGAAGATTATTTTATTCTCCGTCAGAAAGGTTCTTTGTAGAAGGAACCTGTCCAATCGAGCAGAAATATGAGCTCCCCCAACTCTATTATTTGACCATGTATAGAGTCCTTTTTTTGGCTTGAAGTCCAACAAATCCCATTGTTGAATGATGTCTTCTACGAGAGGGAGAAAATAATCTCTACTCTTATTGCCTCCTCGCTTCTCCTTTGGTTCAAAGATTATATTGAAATCACCATCTAGAATTAAATTCGTGGAAGATTGTTGGTCTAAGAATTCAGACAACGAGCACCAACACTCTTTTTTTTCCGCATACATTACAGGGACATAGAGATTGATGAGAGCAATGGTCATCTTACTTGCAGCATAGCGGAGTTCAATGAAGATCCAATGCTGCGTCTCATAGGAGCTTTCCAAATGAAATTTGTTATCCTCCCAAAGAGTAGCCAACCCTCTGGAGGAGCCCTTGCACTGACCACTTTTCCAGTATTTTTTTCCACTTCAAATTGTTGATCTCAAGAAGGGATTCCCCTCCTATTTTAGTCTCTTGGAGCAAGAGGATGTCTGGTTTTTCAGATTTCAATAGATTACTTACAGCTTCAACTTTTAATGGGTTCCCTAGGCCTCTGCAATTCCAAGAGACCAGATGCATTATTTACTAGCCAGTGAGGGGACGGTTCCTCCCTTGGGAGGCATGTTTCTCGTATTTCTGCCTATGGACATCTCAATCGTAGATTGACTGCCTTTCATTTTATGTCTCTCGGCTTCTTCCGCCCTCTTCTCCCTATGAGATTTTCTCCCAGCTCTTCTCGATGGCTTTTCAAAGTTTTCATCACCAGAGGATCCTGAAATTTTCGGAGACTTCTTTCTGGCCATTTCTGCATAGGAGAGTGGGTTGTTTGCTCCTGTTGGGATTGCGACTTGAGATGGGTCTATCTCTTCCTCATTTTTTTCTTCGGCAAGAATTATGGGTTGTTGTTCAACTTCATTAACCACTGGAGTTGGCTGATCGTCTAAGGTACTGAGAGTCTCAAATGGATTGCTATTAAATTATGTTCTTGAAGGTGTTGAGCTACCTTCAACTTGCTGAGGTCCAGAGGGAGGGACTTCGCTTCTCAGGGATATTCCTTTGCCTTTATTTTTGCTATTCTGTTTTATAGAGTTTGATTTTTGAACCATGGTCCATTGATCAGGCTTCAATTTCTCGACCTCCTCATCTCCTTTCTTTTTGCAGTACCTAGCAAAGTGTCCGTAACCGTGGCAAAATCTGCATTTAAATGGCAGCTGCTCATAATAGATCTCTTGAATGTATGACCAGTCAGCCACCTTGAGGATAATTGCTTCAGGGATTCCTATATCCAGGTCCAACTCTACACAAATTCTTGCGCAGGTATATTGGTCCTTCCGATCAGCACGATCTATGTATTTCTCCGGCTTGTTTCCAATGGATTCTAGAGATTTGGGGTTCCAGCAGTGTAAAGGCAAATGAGGCAAGCGCACCCAAACTGGGATTGCCGAGGGTACGTTTTGTGATGGATCAAAATCCGGCGTCCACTTGTTTAGGTACAGCCCCTGGGGGCCCATGAAATAAGGGCCATTTCTGAAAATGAGATTCCTATCCTTAGCATTGTCAAAAACAAATACGAAGAACCCCTTACCTACTGAGTAGATGCTGATGCCTTCTTGGCTCAATGACCTCCAGTTTCGTTGAACCCAGCTGTCCACTACTTTAGGCGACGGCCAAAGCCCAGTGAATTGGCCGATGAGGCCTCTTTCAGCTAGATTTAAGGCTGATTTACATGGATCTTCAAGCGGGAGGGCCACCGAGGGGATGCTTGCCAATCTCTTCACGAATTTTTTATGTTGCTCACTGGATGGGAATTTTCCACAGGTTGGCACCAAAGTTTTAAAGGCTTCCAGCTCGGGAGGGAGAGGAGGGATCTTGGGATCCCCTCCAGAATACATGGCAAAGCACGTTGCAGGTTGGCTGCGCAGAGGGCACGCTGAAGGTTTTCAAATTGTGAATTTGCTCCAAGAAATCCTTGTCTTCCTAAATTTACAACTTCAAAATAATCAAAAATTAGGGTTTTTTCATCTTAGAAAGGTCTCTATAGGTGGGACAAAAATGTGGTGTGTGTGCGCCACACGCACGTGCTAGTTTATATAGCTCCGAGTATTTGAAACAAAAATACAATTTTGAGAATAATGAAAAAAAATATTAATTATATTTATATTTGTATATATTAGGTTAATGGCATAAAACCAAATATTCAAAGAGAATCTTATTTCTATAAATTATATCCCATCTCTTGGATTGCTCATCAAAGGTAGATGTATCTTCCAGTTAATATTAGCAATTTTATAAGAGAAATATGGTGTTTTATGTTAACTAACTTGAAAACTTTCATGCATTAAATTTATAGTTATTTTTTCAACGAGAACAATTAAGTTTGTATTTATAAAAGGCAAAAACTCCAACAAAAAAATATAAAAAATTCCCAATATAGTATCATAGGTTTATGAGCAATATGAAACTCAGTTACAGTCATCCGAGAGAGAATATACTTTAAACAAAAAACATATTTCCCTAAGCTACTATAGATTTTAACATACTCGCCTAAGAAAAGCCTACAAAAAAACTTTGTGGAAAATCGAACTAGATACTATGATAACTATCCATGACCTAGACATCTTGAATATTCTCATCTTCATCCTCATGGTTGTTCTTAGCATTGTCTTCCTGGTTCTCAACATCATCCTCCTGGTTCTCTCGATTCTCTTCCACGATCTCCTCAGTGTCCATAACCTTTATGCCATGACTATCTTCTGTATTTTTATTTCTCTCCTGAGAATTGGTGATATTCACAGTTGCAATAACATGTTGGTAAACTGCAGCATCCTCAATTTCTTTGCTTCTCGAGTAAAAAAATCTAGATTGTTTGGTTGCTAAAAAGGCCTTCATGGTGGTCCATATTAACCTTGATTACATTGATTTGGGCCTAGTGAGTGTGAAGCTTTCCTTCAACCTCATCCATACAGGATCCTAAACAAGACGGAGAGAGAAGTAATCTAAAAGACAACTTGATCAGTTTCTTGAAGTCGAGAGTCCACTGAGGGTGCTTGTGAGGTTATCTAGTGGACTGCAGCAAGCAAACCCTCCATTTGGGAGTTCATCCACCTCATATATGACTGTGTATATCTCAAATATTAGCTCTAGTTTCATGCATACATTTTGATAGCTCTTGTAACTTGCCTTCAATATCCACTGGTGACAACTTTCTTTCAGTATCTCCCGGTGGGTTCATCTCTGCAATACATGACAGACCTTCCCACTCTCCTGAATCCCACAAATCCCAAATTAAGGACAACACAATAACATAAATTCTGGAATTGTTTTCTCATAAAATATCCTCACGCCCAGCAGACGCAGCATCGAAAGGCCACTCCCCCAGGGCATAAGGGAAGCGACAATGTAATCCTCTTCCATAAACACCATAACCAGGTCACTCCAAACCCTACTCTTTCCCGCGGATCTCTTGGGAAAATGGATTGTCATGAGGCATGAATGAGAAGTTTCATTTACTCTAACCACCTTCATGAAGTCTTTCGCACGAGGTATTACACACCTTACATCAAACATTAACACTTGGCGGTTGAGCTCACTAAAAGCTTACAAGACTTGTATTTGATTGCTATGATCCAGTTCCATACCCATGATAAGCGCTATGTCAACCTTGTGAAAACGGTAAAGGTTAAAATTTCTTAAGGGATCCAACATTGAAAGACTTGTTGGCCCCCATTAAAGACCAACTTCTCAATTGTATGACGAGATGTTGAATTTACATGGTGATCAACTTACCAATTGTTTTCCCGCTTAAACTGGAATATTTGAACTGCATGAACATGATTGAGTAGTTTATTAATTCGCTATTTCAATATATTAGTTATCATGTCTTCGAGATCCTTCTTATTTCTTGTTTGAGCTAGAATTAATAAAGATTCTCCTATAATTACAATCGATTGGATTCCCATGGAGACAACATTGGCAAAACCTTAATAGAGGGAAAAGTGCTCAGCTTGATTGTTTGTATCCATTCCTAAGCCCCATTCAAAGGTTATCATTGTAAGTCATCCGGAATCCAAGAGGGTCCCTCCCGCACTTTCCTTCCCAACATTAAATTTATAGTTATTATAAAAATTAAATAAATGAGATAAACTAAGTCAATAGATCTAACTCATTTACAACTTTTAAAATTTAATTTACACATGAGTTTTTTCAAACTAACTTTGGTATAAAAGTATTGGCATTTTGTTTTAGTGAGGTCATTTTTCTCATCAAATTAGAAACATCTGATTAACATTACGGCATCATATCTTATAGTGCAATTTGAGGTTAGCCCAACCAAATTCTAGTTCGCAATTAAAATTGAAAATCGATCGATAAGTAATTCATGTATTTAGTGGAGATTTATTTATCCTCTTGAAGATAGATTCATCATATCTTATAGTGCAATTTGAGGTTAGCCCAACCAAATTCTAGTTCGCAATTAAAGTTGAAAATTGATCGATAAGTAATTCATGTATTTAGTGGAGATTTATTTATCCTCTCGAAGATAGATTTATCATTTGTATTTAATATGTAGGAATACATTAAATGCTCTATCATTAGTTGATAGTGGACAAGATACGAACCACCATCAGACCTAAACAACAGTAATGTTCTATTAGGAAGTTGTTGCTTTATGTTGCCTAAAATCAGTAAAATAATTAAGTTGAAGACGTATTCATTAGAGGAAATATTAATGACATTAAGATTGAATTAATAATTAACCCAAGAGGGTTACCACATATGATTTGTTGCAAATATATAGATATATAGATATATGTATTACATTGTCCACGAGACCAAGAGGCCATGTGGGGCAAAAATGGAAAAACAGGTTTACATACTATGTACAATTTCCAAAATAAAGCAAAAGATTATATAAAGGGATATTAAGCTAATATATTGCCTGAGATCATTCAACAAGTACTTAAATTGGCTATAAACACTAGTAACAAAATGACTTGTGGAGGATAAATTATTTGGTAGTTCTTGTGATAATGAATGGTTGTTGGTCAACATCGCTCCAAGGACATTGCCTCTATAAGAGGGGAATAATTGTAATAAAAGAACTCGATCAAAATCAAAACTAGTATTGACTTTGCTTAAATTATTCTATATGCTCTACATGTTTTTTTTGTGGGCAATATACATTAGGGTTATTTCTACGAGTTGAAAAATACAAATAGTAATTCAAAATTTGAAAGCTAGCATAATATCTCTATTGATGACCAAATTTGGTGGGATTGTTCTACCCACAATAATACTCTTACAATATCTTGCATCTATTTTTGTTCTTTTGTTATGGAAAATTGATGCCATTAATGGCTTGTTACCAAAATTCACTATCCACATAAGAATGCATTGTTGTAAAGCATTTAGAATGTGGATTACTTCGAAGGATTTATTGTATTCATAGGAGCAAAATATTTAGGATAAAACTCTACCATATTGTTGATGTGTGTATTATACATACCACATATAATATCAACCTTATTATGTAAGTAGTAAAAGTAAATCTTGGTTGAAGATACCCGGGTCACTGGGCGTATTCCGGCTTGTATTAACTCCACCTTCATAGCCCTGATTCCTAAATCTGATAACCCTACGACACTCAATGATTTTAGACCTATTTCTCTCTGCAACTGTGTTTATAAGGTGGTTTCAAAAATCATTGCTAGGCATTTGAAGGGCATCCTGTCTCAACACGTCTCTGGTGAACAATTTGACTTTCTTGAAGGGTGTCAGATTCATGATGCCATTGGTGTTGCACAGGAGGGTTTACATAGTATCAAATCTAAAAAACCTCAATTGTCCTCAAGATCGATCTTTCCAAGGAATATGACAAAGAAAGTTGGCTCTATCTTCGTATGCTTCTTACTCATTTGGGCTTCTGTATTGGCTTCATCAGGTCGATTATGAGCTGCATCACCTCGGTATCCTTCTCTATTCTGATCAATGGGGCGGTGTCCCATTTTTTTCATGCTAGGAGGGGCTTGAGACAAGGGTGCCCACTTTCTCCACTCCTTTTTCTCTTGGTGGTCGAGGGCTTGAGTCGCTTACTTCGGGAGGCTATTCATCTTGGCAATTTGAAAGGCATACAGGTGGCTCAAAATATTTTTATTACCCACCTCCTCTTTATGGATGGTGTGCTCATCTTTGGTACTGGCTCGGTTCGTGACGCTAACACCCTCCCTGGAACTCTGGATCTTTTTTCCTTGGCAACCGGTATGGAAATGAATGCTGGGAAATCAACTTTATTAATGAACTTGTTGCGGGGAGTGGAGTTACACACTTTTACTCGGTCTTTTCCTTTTACCCTTCTGGAGGTGGAGGAGGGACTTAAATATCTTGGGTTTCGGCTCAATCCTAACGCATATATGAAAAAGGATTGGATGTGGTTGCTGGAGAAGCTAGATAAGCGCCTAAAGGTTTGGATCACAAATGGATGTCGAGAGCTGGTAGGTTGGTTTTGGTAAAATATGTCTTGGAGGCGATTCCGATCTTTTGGTTGTCTTTGTCTTGGATTCCAAAAGGCATTTTGGAGAAAGCTCGGAGAATTTGTTTTCAGTTTTTATGCAGTGGAAAAGAAGATTCTTTTGTTTCACCTTGGGTTAGGTGGCAACGCGTTGTTGTTCCTAAAGCCCTGGGAGGTTGGGGGTTGAAGAACATTTTTTTATTTTCACAAGCCTTAGCTGCAAAAGGTGGATGGAGGATTCTTAAAACTGACAGGTTATGGACTAAGGTGATTATTCATAAATATATTGCTCCGAATACTGTTGAGGATTGGGTTCGCAACCCCGGAAAATCTCATGTAGGGGGGTCGGTGATTTGGAAGGCTGTGGTTTCTTCTTTCCTGGTGATTGGGGACTTTCTGGTTTGGAACATTGGTAATGGAAGGAGCCTTAGGGTGGGAGAAGACCCCTGGATTGGTTGTACAGGTCAACATGTTCTGCCTCGTAGGACAGTGGAAGCTTTGAGATTTAGGGGTATTACCTTTCTACACCAACTTGTTGAACCTGTTAAAATGAGACCTTGGATTCAAATGTGGAGGACTCTACAGGATTTTAATTTGCCCCAGTTGGATCAGCAAGCATTGAATGTTTATATTGGTGAAGTTCTTCATTCATAGGTTATTTTGCGGGATCATGAGGATGAACTTATCTGGGATGGTGATCCCACTGGAAAATACTCTCTGAAGCTTGGTTATATCTGTCTTAGTGCTATTGGTCATGACAGGATCCCTATTGTATGGTGGAAGAAGTTGTGGAAGCTTGGATGTCCTCACAAAACGCGTCTTTTTATGTGGAATGTACTGGAAAATAAAGCACCAACATGGGACAATTTAGAAAAAAACAAAAACAGGGCCCGGTTTTGTGCACATTGTGCAAAGCGGAGGAGGAAACTGTGGCACATTTGTTCATACATTGCCCATTCATGAAGGCAGTGTGGAACGAATGCTCTTGTATTAAGGGACTTCACTGCGTATGGGATGGTTTAACGACTGTGCAAGCTTGGGACTCTTGGTCTTCGCAACATGCTTTTAAGCCGGTAGTTGCTCTCCCTTTGCTTGTTTGTTGAGGTGTTTGGATTGCACGTAACAATCTCATCTTTAATGACAAATCCTGCACTCCTGAGATCATCGCGGTCCAGTCCTGTGGTATCCTTACTGCTTTTCCCCAACATGTTCGAGCGGCGAACCAGAGAGTGGCTCTAACTGTTGAGATCGACAAAATGAATTCTTGGGGTTTTTTTGACAATGCTTCACAAAACAACTCCTGTGGGGGAGGGGCTACTTTATAGTTATCTCCTACCCATTCCTTTGAACTATCCATGGGCCTGGGAGAAGGTGGCAACAACTACGCAGAACTTATGAACCTTATTAAACTTCTACTTATCTTTGCAACTGAAAAAGGATGCCAGAATCTTTGTATCTTTGGGGACTCAATGAATGTTATTAATTGGTTTAATGGGACACAACAATGTAGACATTTAAGATTATCAAACATTCTTCAAGATATTCGGGTGGTTCAACTTTCTTTTGACATTTGCGCATGCCGTCATGTTTATAGTTAAAATAACCAAGAGGCGGACAAAGCCTCGAAGGAAGGTCTACAATTGGCTCTGGGGATTTGGAAGGTGAAAGAAATGCTAGATGGTATCGTGCAGGAATATCATCACCGACCCTTTATTGAATGATTCCTGTTCTTGGTGGTAGCAAGGTATATTTTTGCAGCAATCTATATATTTCTTACTATTTTTTATGGCACTTCTGGAACCGTTATGGTTTGCACCGATCCTTTTTTTTTCTTTAGCATATAACACCTGAAGCTCGGGGAGTTGAACTTGTAGACTGGTTATTATTTTGGACATCTCACTGAACTCTTATGCTCGGGCAGCAGACTATGCATACAGTCGGTTTTATGTTTTGTGTATAAGCTTTAGCTTATGGGACAGTCCCTCGTCTTGGTTACGAGATTACCAGCAATGCACTTCACTATGCATCTATAGAATGTAATTTTGTTTCAACGATATAAATTTACGTTTTTTTTCTTTGGAAAAAAAAAGTAGTATAAGTAAATGATAGTAGGTATCTTGATGATATCACAAGGTATTTCATAATGAACCTTTTAAATAACCAACCTAAATTGGGAAACTTAACTAGGTGGGTGTATGATGATGTGGTATTTGGTACTTATTGCTAAGTATTCATGAATACTAATGATTTTGGTTATGGTTGATATGAATTTTCATGATGTCATATTGGCTCTATATATGTGATATGTTGAGATGATTATTATGATAAGAGTATTCACGATGTTATGTCGTTTAATGATGCATGTGGTTCCATTACACTTATGTTGAGGTGAGGCCTACGGTGGGATGCTATAATTGTGCACAGTTGTTTGAATATATTTCATGGTATGATATTGATACACGGTAAATCGTAATAGCATGTAGTTGCATTGATAATCTTTTATTGATATGATGATATGATTATTGTGGTTCCTTTGATGAATATTCGATGAGACTTATGATGTGTTGTCATGTTGACATGCGCAAAGTAGCATGTGAATTATTTTCTATGAGATGATGATATCATTTACTGAGATGTTCTTATGATTACATATGGCCCTTATGCGGTTATTTATTAATATATATAATGATGCTAAGATGATGTTATGTTTTCAAACCACTTTTTCGTGTTCTGGTTGAAACATGAAAAGTGGTTTGAGCTTAGTTTTCACATTTTCGTGCTCTGGTTGAAACATGAAAAGTGGTTTGAGCTTAGTTTTTACTTTTCCGTGCTCTGGTTCAAACATGAAAAAGATTCTGAGTGATTTTGATACCATCGTCGTGCTCGTTTAAAATTTGAGTAAAACGGTGTGTCTAACAAGTATAGGTTTATCACTTTATCTGGCCTCGTTAGACTATTTATGGAAAAGGAACTGTGTCGAGTTTCCTTTTTCCTTTGTCGTACTTGGTCATCAACCACAACAAAGTTGTCGATGGATTCCTCTTTAAGCTCTTTTCAGACTCCCTAAATATGAAAAGATCGCCAAGCGAACTTGATTCTTTCATGCTTGTAAAAGCATTTGAAAGGTCATCCTTCTGATGATAATTTATTTGTTTTTCGGACCAGGAGGTACTATTTATGAAAAAGGAGCACTCCAACCAATCATGACTGGAAGAGTCCTCTCTCGCGTTGTTTTACCCTTTTCTGGGCGAAGAGGCTAATCTTACGAAAAAGGACCTTTGGAGTCTTATTTGGTTCTTTTCAGACTCTCTAAATATGAAATGACGTCGAGTTTACCTTCTATGGACTCGTTAAAATTCAATATTGAAGGGCCCGTCATGGGAGGAACCCCTCCTATCCCAGGTTCGTAAAACATTTGGGATTGGACTCATCCATGGGATGAGCTATACCGAGCATCTGTTTATCCTCCTCAAGCTCATTAAAAAACAAGTGAGGCACTCATCAGTCATGATGGGGAAAAATGAAAGATTTTGTGTTACACTTTAGTTCAGAGAAGTACATCGTCACTCTTGAACATGGCACTCATTTGCATTTGCATTTTCATTTCAGTACTTGGGTAATATGTTTGTCTTCGAGTCATACTGATTTCACGAGTCTTGTCACTCCTTTGGGTCATCGAAAGAATGCTTCCACTATCAGTCGCATTGGGGGTTGGTATCATTCTCGTCCCGTCAATATTGCCAAGTCATACGATGCCCATGTTCAAGTGATGTTCATTGCGCATCATCTGCAGCCAGTACACCTTCCATCATGTTGGTCTACCCTAAGTCAGTCTTGCAAATTACTCTACCGTCCGATCTACTATAAACATATGTTATCGAGTTTTGTGTCGTTGATGGGGGATTCATCATGGCCTTCCTTCGACGGATTCATCCTCGTCGACTTCAACACATCATCCGATGATTGAATCTAGAAACTAATTGAGTACCTTGGGCCTGCATGCCTCAATGGCAGGTTACCTCGCTTTCAACATGAGTTTACATTATTGACTCTTGATTGAAATATTTCATCAAGCGTTCAACCTCAACTCATTTATTCATGCTCGGTGATATGTACTGTGGTACCTTGGGGATCATCGACATTAATGGTGATTTCCCTCGCACTTGTTAACGGTATACATCAATGACAGGTAATCAAGTGGTTTCTACCATGTTCGACTCCAAAACATTGTAATCACATGGATAGATTAGTATCATTGCAAGTTTGGCTTGAAGACCCTGGGGAAATCGTGGGGAAATCATGTCTTACCCAGCTTGCGATGGCGATTGTTTGAGTCATATTACACGGATTCACTTTATATTGGTCATGGCTATGTTATCATCTCATCATGGATCTACAATTGTGTCTAGTAGCCATGATTATGTTCAGTCGCTCTTTACTACCATGGATCTGCATTGTATTGATCAACAGCCATGTTATGAGTCATGTTAGATTAGTATCTCAACGTCGGTTGTACTACAGCAGCATCTTTCAGCCAGCAAGTCCTTGTTGTCCATATTTCAAAGCACTTCACCTGTCTTGTTTTTCCAGCTTCATGCTTTGGGGGCATTCTGTTACACCTAAATCTCGTCATCATGAGTCCCTTGTTAACTCAGTGCCTCAATCCCTGAAGTTCCCTTGATCAAGAAATCATGTAGAGCAAGTTGATTCCCTTTGTCCACAACTTCTAGTTGGCCCGACGCATGTTGTCTTTGAGCAAGAAGTGCCCATCTAGGGTCTGTGCAGAATGTATTATGCCAGACTGTGCCGGTGGCGTAGAGTGTCTTTGTACAACCTGCGTTTTCCCTTTCAGGCGTAGGTTGCCTCTATGCAACTTGCGTCAGAGTTGGTTAATTTGGATAAAGGTGGATTTTGAGTGATTTCTAGAACTTGCATGAGGTGGATCTCTATCCCTAACTCCTAGGTGAGATGTCCTACGGTTCCCTAACCTTAAGGGAGGATCCCTTAGCCCTCTCCCTATGATCCTCAACCTACTCTATCCACTTGGTCCTATAAATACAAAGCTCCTCTCCATTCCAAAGGAAGGAAGTCTATAGCACTTACATGCTGGTGGAATTAGCCTAGGTGATCCCTATCCATCTCTTGGGAGGCTTACATTTCCTTTGGAGGCATTGGCTTGACTTGTTGGAGGAAGATTGCAGCGTTAAGGCTTGGGTTGTAATCATCTCTCTACTTTGTATTTCCTACTCTTTATACAGTAAGATAAACACTTTCCATAAATGTTGTTGTGTTGATGATGTTTATAGTTTACTTCGATCAGTTAGTGTTTAGACATGTTTTACTACTTGTTTTGTCTCTAGATGTTTTGATAGGTCTTGTAGCTACGGATCTGACAACCACGGAGCTTGAAGCAATAACGAGGAGAAAGATCTACAAATCTGAAGGTAAGACGCCTAATTACTCGATCTCTAATTTGATCTAGGAAAGTAGCTTTATGTTCTGTCTTTATTTGTTCTAGATTCACATTGAACTAGGGAGATCTGGCTCGCGTCCGCTCGAGTAGATTGTCCAACAACAGCTCAACCATTGGGTGGAGTGTTTTATATGAAAGAAACTTATCATAGGTTTTGACCAATAAAAATGAGTTCAGAGGCCCGTACCACATGTATTTTCCTCGTACAATGCACTTTGTGCCACATAATGCAACACACAAACACAATATAACACAAGAAAGTTATGGTACAATTGGTATGGGGAATTTGGAAAGTTATGCACATGCTTATGTATGTGGTATTGATGCACAAGGCAAATGTTCGTGTTGACACACAAGACATTTTTTAAGCATTTTGTTCTTAGCTAGTAAAAAGCTTAAACTCTCAATATTAATCTAGATATGTTCATGTTGACACACAAGGTAATTTGTAAGCCATTTTTTTAGCAAGTAAAAAGCTTAAATCCTTAATATTAATCTAGATATATTCTTTTTGACACAAAAGACACTTTGTAAGCATTTTGTTCTAGATATGTAATAAGGCACTTTCTAAGCATTTTGTTCTTATCTAATAAAAAAACTTAAACCCTTAATACTAATCTAGATATATTCATGTTGACACACAAAGTACTTTGTAAGCAATTTGTTCTTAGTTAGCAAAAAGCTTAAACCCTTAATATTAATTTAGGTAATTTGTTCTTAGTTAGTAAAAAGCTTAAACCTCGACAATGATAATTAAGAAAAAGTGCATATCGTTTTTCTATTAGAAGAAAGTGTGTCTACCTTCAAAATTCAAAGCCATCGTGCTTAATTACCACCAAATTTTGGACGTAGACGCACTTTCTTATTTTAAAAGAAGAAAGTGTGCTTACTGATCCTTTGCGCATGATACCTCTCTAGTGTAACGAACATAAATAAGATAATAATTAAATAATTAATAGTTAGGTTAATTAATGTTATTATGAAAAGAGGCGTCTCCTCAACATCAAGTGTCCAAACCATATTTAAGGCCAAGACATCATTGTAACCTATCATCTATTATCTATTCAATATTCAATATTATACTCTTATTCATGGCTTATTTAATATTCCAAGTGTTTTGGTAATATTGTGTATGAGCGAACTATTGTCCAGCTCATTTGGTATCAGAGCAAGCCCTTCCTTGGCCCCACTGATTCTGGTTTTTAACCAATATCATTAGAGCTTCTCTGAAAATAAGCTCATGGCCATCAAAATCAGATTTTTTGAAACCCTCCCACTCACTTCTATCTTCCAACTCTCTCCACATTTCTCTCTTCCCTCATCTCTCCTTCTCACGCAAAACCCTATCCATCTTCCACCACGCTGCATCATTCCTCACACCACGCTCTCAACTCACTTTCCCTTTCACGCTCCGCCTCTACACTCACTTCCCCACATCACTCTCAATTCTTCTCCACGCTCTCCTCTTCCCTTCAATCCCTGCACTCCCGTATAACACAATCCCTCCTCCCATCTCTACATATGCTCCTCGCCGCCCAACATGCCTCCACCCAACACACGCTCGCCGCCCCCTTCCATCTTTCGACTCCCTCTCCCTCCTCCTGGTCGCCTCCTGCTCCCGCGCACCTACCTCCACACCCATCGGTGCTCCCATTCCATCCAAATCGCTGCTCAACCACCCAAACCCTCGTGTCGTTCTCCACCAATGCCTCCACCTGCCCATGCTCTCTCCCTTCACGCGCCCATCTGCGCCTACGTCTCTCCTCCATAACCCCGCCACACATTCCCTTCCACCTACCTGCACCGCTTCACCCCCACCTGCGCCTACCTGCGCCGCTTCACCGCCTCTTGCAATCTCCCTCCGCCCATCCTACACCCCTTACGCGCCCTTCACCTCCACGCTACTCGCACTCCCCTCGTTGCTCCTGCGAAATACCTACGTCCACCGTCCATCATCCGCATTGGACTCCCTCCTCTCCTCAAAACTGCCACCTCCACGCCCACTCTTAGGGTTCAAAAATCGACCAATTCAATTTTTTTATAATAATATTATTATATAAATAATTATTATTATTATAAAACATTTTAAAAAAATCCTTATTTTGTGGGTTTCACCCTAAAGTAATTCATAATATATTGTTATTATAATTATTATCTTATTTATGTTCGTTACATGGTGAAGGTGGGATTTGGAGCAAAGTCATTCGAATGAAATATTTGAATACCTTTACAGTGTTATAGTGGATACGTAATCCAGTTTTGTCCTATCATCAGGTTTCTGTTGTGTGGTGTCGTATCATCAGCACTTATCAATACATTGGCCCATGGCTCAACTGGAAAATCGACAATGGATCGGATTTTTTCATTGGTATCGACCCAATTGTTGGATGCGATGACAGTCACTTACTTCCAGTTAATTTGGTTCAGGAATTACATGAAAGGAATTTTGTAGTTTTGGCTCATGTTTATTACTTTGGTTATGATCATATTAAACCTCACTGGCTATGTGCGCGGGAATTGGATCTCCCATATCACTTATCAACGTTATGGGGTAATTATATTGAGCAGACCTTCGGTGGCATCACCTTAATTGACTCTTCGGATCAATTGGTGTGGGATGGTTCAGGCTCCAATGGGGTCTTGACTGTTCAAAAGGTTTATAATCTGATTCTAAATGACATCTCATCCCCTTCGTATAGTGTTGGTGGTACTCAAAGCTTTGGAATTGGAATTTACCGCTCAAAATGAAATGTTTCTTGTGGCTCTGCTTTAAGGATAAAATCATTACTTGGGTGAATTTGCAGAAGAAAGGTTACATGGGGCCAAGTGTTTTCTCCCTTTGCAGAGGTGCGACATAAGACATACATCATATTTTTATACATTGCAAGTTCACCCAAGATGTCTGGAACGTGTTAAAACTCTGGTTGAATGTCTGGGAAGAGTGGTGTGGCGACTTCCTAAACAATCGTGTCTACAGGTGGTGCCATTTGAAGGTTGATTACTTGAACCTACATTTCTTTATGATAAGTGTTATCTAGAGAATCATGAATGAATGGCTTTTCGAGAATATCTCTCCCTCTGTATATGGAACCTGTAGGAGGATCATTGGTGCTTTTAGTGGCTATTCGACTGTTGTGTCAAATATCAAACACATCCCTATAATTTTCCCTTCTATTGGAAACGATTCCATCTGCGGTTTTTTTGATGGGGCATCAAAACAGGGTCTGTGTGGAGCTGGAGCAGTTATTTATTTAAGGAAGAATCATACCATACAACTCAAAATGGGAATAGGGAAGGGAAGCAACACCAAAGCCGAACGTTTAGCTGCTCGTTGTCTTCTTTGGTTTGCTTCTGTCAAGGGATACTTTTCCATGAACATATTTGGAGACTCTGTAGTTATAATCAATTGGATGAATCAGAAGTCTAAAATTGACGTGTTGCTATTGGAGCTGTGGCTAAGGGAGGTGAAGCATCTAATTTATTCATTTGCTCATCTAACCTGTCAGCATATTTATTGAGAAGCTAGTATGGAGGCAGATCGTCTTTCCAAGGAATCCATAGGAGCGATGGACGGGGATCTTCACTATGCAGAATTTTTGGACAGCATCCTGGTAGATCAGGGTTCTATGAGGGCATTATAAATGTCAGGGTTTAAACTGTTGAATCTGTCTAGATATAATAGTCAATGGATAGACAGGTAGCTGTAATTATGTATATTTTTTCTATTACATGAACATGCCTAGACTATTTGGTTTACTATGTGTTAGTCTGTTGGGGGATACATATCTTGAGATATGAGATAGTTTTTATGAACTGAAGCTCAGTTGTAACTTTGATTTTCTTTTTGAAAATAACAAGTTGCAATTTTTTTTTCTCTGAAAAAAAATATAATATGAATCCCACATGCATCATGGGTGAGAGTATATATATGTATATGAATGTGGTGCCCTCCAAATGTTCTCAACGCGTAGTGCACTAGTATTTTCTTGTGAGCTCGTATGTGGCTTGATCTCAACTTGTGGCTTTGTGTTTGATATGAGACTTGGTGCTTAGGTGACATTGACGTGACCAAAGGGCGCGGTCAAAGCCCATTTTTTGCATAAATATACATTCATTTTGTTTGTATGTCTTTTTAAATATATAAAACAAAATCATTTTGTGAGAGATGGCTAAAAGGTTCGCGAAATGTTTAATCAAAGAGGTCTAGTTACATCAAAGGCCATAAGGGATATGAAAGGAAACAATGGAAAATTTATTGATATGCAGACATAAGAATAGTAAATGTGACGACGTGAATGGGATGTAAAGAGGAAAAGGTATGATACCAATGAGCCTAGCCAAATGAAGTTGCCACATTCATATATGATCTATGTCAAACCAATTAGTACATGTCTCAATCATGTTTTCATTTGGAGTGAACTTGTAACCTGCGAACAATAAATTGTTTGCCATCTGTAATCAACCCAATCATTTCATTAAATTTTTTAAAGACTCCCTAATGGAGGAAACCCCGAGATGATGTCGGCTAGCTAGAGACCTGGGATAAAATTGCAAGCTTGCACAAAGGATAGGAAACAAGATGGGCATATGCTATATCATTTTGGAATCAGATGGGAGCCTATCAACACTTTGTTGACTAAGTAGTGTTGATTGAAAATATGGTCAACAATTGCCAACCAACAAGGTGAGCCACTTATAGCGACGTGCGAATTCAAAGTTCAAGTTTTCACAGATATAGGGCATGAAATCATTAAGGAGAGGAATCAAGGAGGTTTTTTTGAAGCTGAACAATGTCATATGAGACAAGCAAAGCAAGAGACAGACAAATTGTTTGTAGCCGGTTGAAATCAATGAAGTATGTTTTGAGGTGTAGGAAGGTCAAGCTATTTTTTGCAATTGCTAAATTCATCACAAGCGAAGTTAAAGAAACCATTGCATAAAAAGACTAGTATTGAAGAAAATCTGCATGCAGGTATGCCATAGCTAATTTGAAATACATGGGATGAAGAAAGGGAAAGAAAATAAAACTAGAAAAAGCATGACACTTTTTGTTTTCAAGCGGAAATCTCTTCATCGGCAAATAAAAGTCTGATTAAGGTGAGATCCGTGAGGATGCGCGCAAAGATGTGGTATTTAGTCCTCTTGTTTACCAGTATTCATCACATCCTTGGAAATGTCTTTGATTAATGCCAAAACAAGTTAGCCTTACCATTGATTTCATTCAAGCTCAAACTGAGGTTAACGATTGTTGGGTGATGACAACATTTATGTCAAAGAAATTAAAAGAGGATTGAAAAAGAACATAAGGAAGAGAAAAAAGACATGATAAGGATGAAACTCATGCAAATAACCAATTAAAGTTTGAAAGCAAAAGAGCTCAAACATATAAAGAGAAAGCAAAACAAAACACAAATGATCAAAAGAAAATAAATGTTTTTTTTTTTAAGTTTCATTTATTTATTTATTTACCTTTTATTTATGTATAAGGATTGAAGGCATGCATTTAAGTTCATGGAAGATAATATTTCAAAAACATGAAAGCATCTTTAATCTCGCAAACAAAGTTTACAGTATGACAACTATCACGCAATCTGTGCCATCCCATGTCGACCAACAATGGCATGTGACACACAATCAAGGCCAATCAAAATCCATAAAAATTGCACACCATCTTGTAAAATCTGCCAAGTTTTCACGACAACAATGCATTTGTTTGCAAGTATTTGTTGATTATAAATTAAAACATGGTAATCAAATGCATTATGATTCATTGATTCACTAAAATCTTCCAATGATACCTTAAAATCTTTCATAGGACATTCATTACACATTGGTCTTGACTCTACCTCATCCATCACATGATCATCCAAATAAAAAGTTTGGAGTTGAAATAAAGGATTAGTGGAACATGGGAATACCTTTGTAATCTAACACAATGGAGCAAATGCTAGGCAGGGAATATGTGTCATCATCAAGTTCTTCAACATCACCTGAGCAAAACAAAGGATTAAAGAGTGTATTACCAAAATCAAGTGCATAAGAGTCAACATCATAAGGGAATTCCTTGTGCACGTCATGACTAACCTCCTCATCTAAATTTGAATTAAGTTGGAATTTGGAGGCAAGTGAAGACCAATGAATAAATTAAGTAATTGGTTTTGATGATCGTCATCAAGAGACCCATATTAAATGAATGCATGGTTAAATGCCAATATGTGATCGTGATCATTCCCACAACCTTATTCCTGACCCCAAGTAACGAGCAAACCATTATTAGGTTTTAAGCAAGGGAAATCTAATGCTTTATCAGGATGAGCATTTTTCTACATGCTTTTCTCAAGGGAGAGCATATGGGATTTAAAATCTCGAATAACATGCATAACGGATGATACATCCGCACGTGAGTGTAACCCCCTAGGAAAGTAACATGTCCTATGAGATTTCTCTTTGAATTAGATAAGTAGCCAAAGCAACCTTTAGAGTTTTGTCGTTTTTCTCTTCCAACCGCCAATGGTAAAGAGGAGAAAGGAGATCATAATAATGTATGGTAAAGAGGAGAAAGGAGATCATAATAATGTAAGAGGGCAGACAATTTGGTTGGATGAATGGTTTCAATAATGCAATTGTAGAGCTTGATAAATCTAAGATTAAAAGCATTAATGTTTTCCCCTTCTTTCATGCACAATAGATTAAATCTTTTAAGATGTTCATAGGGATTATCTATATGGTTGAAAGTCAAGGTGAACCAATATGAAAGCTTAACTAGGTGGAAAAGGATTTGTCAAGTGGGTCAGTGAATAAAGATGCATCGTGACCCTGAAGGAAAATTTTAAACAACAACATGCACCTACCATTTTCATTAATGACAATGATGGCACAATCATTAGAGAATACACGAATATTCTCATCTAGAGTAACAGTCCTATCACCTTGAAAAAAAGGCAAATGACGTTTGAACTTGTTAGGAAAAGGTTTAACTGGTTGAGCAAGCTTCAATGGCAAAGGTATGAACCAAGGGTATTTGGGCTTGTCTTCTTCCTAGGAAAATATTCCATATGATTGACAAACTTATTCAGGTTAGATGACGAAGCCGTCAGAATGTAATGGCTCGCAAAGCAATTAATGGGTTGATTTGCGGCCATGATAAAGTGCAAAAAACAATGAGATAAAAATGCATACCAAAATTAAATTGAAATATTTAAACAAAATCGAGAAATGAACCATTGAATGGTCCTCCTCAATATGGTCACCAAAAATATGTTGATTGCAAAACCAAAAAGTTTCAAAACCAACACTTCAACCTCCCGTGAGGCTAGCCAAAAAGAAGTAAAAATGGATCTAGGTTTAAAGTCATACAAGAAGAGTCATAATCCACATGAAAAGTCACATAATTCCAATCTCTCAATTATCATGAGTGATGCAACGTATGAGGAAGGATCCTATAGTTGATGCTCTCGACAAAGTGTAAAAGGACTTAAGTGAAAAATAAAATTGCGTCATGAATATGAGCCTTACGGTATGTGCAAAAGATATGTCAAATTTTTATCTTTTATTTACTTGTTTCTTTTAATGTTATTTTTTTTACTTAATTCTTTTTCTTAATCTTTGCAACACAAAACCACAATAACAAAGTATTTGAATTTTTATGAAACTAAGATACTAAAGAAACTGGTCATTCAATTTATGGACGGTTAAATAAAACCTTTTTTATTTTATTTGTATTTGATTTTTTATATTTTTTAAATTTAAAGCTTTATGGTTGTGAAGTTTAGGGTTGGAGCCTTCCTAGAGAATCTTGGCGAAGCATTGAGCAAATCAAAAAGCATTGTATAACTTACAATCTTAAAATTCAAAGCAATACATCATCTTCCATTGAGAGCGTAGCTTTGACTGTGAACCTATTGTACAATAAAAACTTAAATAACTTGGAGAGCATAGACTTCCAAAAATTGCTTTAAATTCCAATTGTAAGCACCCAAGGCTTAAGCAATTGGCATAAAGATGCCATGGATTGGTTAAAGATATGAGGGATTGACGAAAATGTCCCTTTGCAAAATATAGTGATATTAAAAATATTATTATTTTGAAGTTCAAAGAATTTGTGATGTGATGAAAATTTAGAGGATAAAAGAAAATTAAGATATTAGAAGGAGGTCATTAACCCTAATCTTGAAGATAAAAATATCTCTTTGTTTTAACTAACGCAAAGAAGAAGATCCACATAGCTAAAATAAGAACGAACTCTCACAAGCTGCATAGTGAAACAAGGAGTTGGACCTTTCCTAAAAATCCCCGGGCTAAAAGGATCGGTAATCTTTGTGAGACTACGAGTGTTGAGGATGAAAAGTGCTTCCTCTTAGATTGCCTACATTCACCCACATAAGATCTTAGTTTCAAAAAAAGTGTTACAATACGAACCTACTCAACCTTCTATCTCATCAAAATTAAAGTAATTTAGGAAAGCTCCTCTGCAAGCCTTTTTAGCACATAAATAAAACTCCAAAACAAACCAAGTAGTTTCTTACTTTTCTTTTTTAAGATGTGATATACCAAAATTGGTCAAAGTAGACGTTAACTATCATCATCATCATAATCATCATTAAAGAGGAGAAGAAGAAGAAGAAGAATTAAACAAACGCAAAGCAAATTGTGAAAATATGATATAACTAAAACATAAAGAAAAGAAAACCAAATAAGTTTCGTTGATTAACATAATATACATATACATTTAATACATCCAAACTAACAACACGGCCTAAAAAGGAGAAATCTAAACAAATGGATGAATAAAATAATCTATTTGGTTTTGCTTGTTATATAAAATTAATGTTAAATAATAATAAAACAAATAATAAGGAAGGCACTATACAATGAAGAACAAATAATATAAATAAATGGTGTGAAAAATGACTTGAGAATCTTCATACAGTTTTATACATAAATTAGAATTTGAAGACAAAAAGAAAATTGCACGGGTGACTACTACGAACGGGAATTTAAATGAGGGAAAATGATGTTTCTCTTTTAACTTCCTTCAATTGTCTTCAATATGAACTTCCTTCAATTGTCTTCGATACATAGGGAATTTCGTAGCAGGTAGGAAATTTGTAGATAAAGAGGATGAGCACCAAAATCTTCCCTGAAACATAGATCATTAGTGTCTCCAGCATATAATAATATTCGATAACTCATGTATTCCATTTGAAAATTCCATCAAGCCTATCAAATTCATTAATTTGCATGGAATTAGTAGATAGTATCGAAATGGTCATAATAGCGCAACACATGTACTATTCAAGGTACAAAATAGGGTATTTAGGCATTGGATGATCATGGAAGTTTGAAAATAAGCTAAATGAGGGTATTTAGGCATTGGATGATCATGGAAGTTTGAAAATGAGGCATCTATGAGATTCATAAGGCTAAACGTAATGTCTCATTGCAAAATTACTTTTATTGATTTGTGAACTACCATGGATATTCCACTGGAACAGTTTGTCACAACAAACCTTGCATCTTTATGCAGACTCTTAGTTATGCAGTGGTTACTGAAGATTTAAGATTCATTGTGTTAGCTTGATTCCACATAATGCTGAAATAAACTGAAACTAAAAGGAAAGTAGATAGATCAAAGTAACACATCCACACATCCAAACAAATAACACAAGATATACCTGGGGAAAATCCACTACGGGGAAAAACCCAAGCGGAAGTGAGGACTATGCCTTGCTCTTTTATTCTCTAATGTGTAATGTAAATATAAATAAAGTGGTACTCTATATGGAGTTACCTATGACACTATGGCTTGTATGGATACTACAGGATATCCTACTACCTCTGTTATGCTCTAATATCCACTCCCAAGCTCTTGCTCAACAATGGAACAATACAATAATAACATAAGAATGGAGTAATAGGATAAGAATGGAACCCCTTCTTCTTTTAGCAGTCCAATATTTAACGTCTTAATGTCTATTTAGGGTTATTTTTTAGGGTTTTTGCATGCCTCAACTCCCAATTAGGGTTAGGGCTTTGGACCCTACAGAATGTTCTTGAAATTCCAAACATGACTAGCTCCACGTGTGTGAGTAATGAGAGCTAATGTGGAATCCACTCAATACCAAGGTGGTCAACACGATAAGTTAACTTGTGAGAGGCATAAATTTCTCATGTGAACTTTGATTGAAGTGAAATATGCACTATTGAAAAGCTCTTAGAGTGTAGAACGTCGTTGAGTGGGTAAGAACTATGTTCGTAAACTTTTGACCCCCCAAAACACCGTTTAAGCCCTCAAAAGGTTATAGAATCCATATTTGCAAAGTAGGAATCACCCCTAAAATGGGTACTACAAGCCAATTCATCCATTATTTCCACACATAAAGCACGTAAATATATGCCAAATCATATATTAGTCCATTTTGGATCATACCTTTGCATTTTGGGAGGCCTTTGGTCCCTAAAAGCTTTTACAAAATGATGTGAGGAAAATTTCCCTTTACCTTCTCCTTGTAGTACCATTTAGCCTTGCTTGGAAGTCTTTCAACCCAACCTACAAGAGTTCATATTGTCCTCGTTTAGTTGTTCTGGATTTCTTCTACAAAATTGTATCTTTTACTAACTTTGCCCGAGCTTCTGGTGCTAAGTCCTCTATATAAGATAAAACTTGCATAGGTTCTTGGAGCAACACACGAGCAACATGGATGGCTTTCAAAGAGTTCAATATTTTCCACATTCACTATTGAGTAAACGTGCATATAGAAGGATAGACTGAATATATAGGCATTATCTCCTACCTTCTCCAACACTTCAAAAGGACCACACCATAGCACCTTGATCTTCTTACCACGATCTCATAGTCTTTCGTTATTCAAGTGCATCCAAACTCTTTCTCCCACCTTTAATGTTTTCTCAACCCTATGTTGGTCATGTTTGGCCTTGTACTTTTCTTGTGACTTTTTCAATCTCTCATGTACTTGCAAATGGATTTACCTAATCTTATCAATTAATTCTTTAGCTCTTAATGTTTCACCTGTGGTGTCTCCCCTCACTCCCCCTTGATGTCCATATACAACATCTAGAGGTGAAGGTGGAAGACATCCAAAACAAGTTTCAAAAGGGGACATACCAATTAAAGTATGGATTGCTATATATCAAATTCTCATCCTGGGTCTTTGGATGCTTATAGTTATAACCCCTGAAAAGTTGAACCAGTGTCATGTTCATCACTTCTCTTTTCCCATCTATTTGTGGATGGAAAATTGTAGACCTCTTCAACTTAGTGTCTATATTATCCCAAAGTGTAGTCCAAAGGGCACTGAGAAATATGGTATCTCTATTTGAGATGATGCTTCTTGTTATCCTGAAGTGCACCCAAACCTTTTCGAAGAACAAGTTTGTTGCTTCTTGTCCTTTGATGGTCTTTGTACAAGCCATGATAATGCACATTTTACTAAACCACAAATAGAATGTAATGTCCCTTCCGGGGTCTTGGTAGACCACCCAAAAAATCAATGGAGATGTTATCCCATGGTCTAATAGGTATAGGTAAGGCATGGTATAAACCTTGCTTCCTATTACTTGTCTTGCTTGTACATCAAATTATGCATCCTTTAATAAACCAATCTACATCTTCTTGTACTCTAGGCCAATAAACATACTTTTGTAAGTTAGCATTTGTCTTCGCAACACAAAAATGCCCCACAAATTTGGAGGCATGAGCCTCTCTAACAAGTTGTAATCTTTCACCTTTAGGAACACAGAGCTTGTCCAACTTGTAGAGTAACCCATCTTGGAGATGATTTTTAGACTTATTGTCACCTTAGTTGTTGAAATGCCTCCTTGGAGTCCCTATATTTTTTGTATTCCTCCTATATGCATCATGGGTGAAAGGCTCCATGTGCACAAGAGCACACAAAGTTGTGATCTTGGTTGTAGGTGGACTTGAGAGCATTTATTCCAGCTCGTTTGTACTTCCCTTCTTGTATTTGATGATTAGATGGAATTGTTGTAAAGACCCCATCCACTTGTAGTGTCGGGTTTACTATAGTTCACTATGGGCCTGTAAATATTAGAGTGGATGGTGATTAGAGTGAATGATGGTCTCCTTGCCCATTACATAGTGCTTCCATTTCTCAACAGCTTGAACCAAGGAATATAATTCCTTGACATATGTTGGGTAGTTCAAGAATCCACCATGGAACATTTTAGAATGATAACATATTGACATTCCTCCTTGCATCAAAACCACTCCCATAACATATCCACTTGCATTTGTCTCCAAATTTGAAAGGCTTTTGAAAGTTGGGCAATGCAAGAATAGCCACATGATTTATCTTTCGTTTGATCACTTAAAAGGCTCTCTCCCAATTCTTTCCCCGATGGAAACACTTGTTGTTGGTTGTTACCACGTCGAGAGGTGCAACCATGGCTAAAAAGGACGTTAAGGACTTTTGAAGGTATTGTGATGCCCCCCAAAAGCTCCTAACTGTAGTGACATTTGTAGGACTTGGCCACTTGGTGATGGCCTCCATCTTTGTACAATCAATCTTAAGTTCCCCTCCACCAATCACATACCCCAAATACACCAAAGATTGTTGAGCAAATTCACTTTTCCTAAGGTTTGAAAACGGTTGATGTTTGTTTAAGGTCTCCAAAACATGTTTGAGTTGTGCAATATGCTCTTCCCAGGAAACACTACAAATTGATATATCATCTAAATACACTATTCCAAATGAATCTATAAAAAAACACAATACATAATTCATCAAACACATAAATGTATCTGGTGCATTACACAAACCAAAAGGAATTACTAACCATTCATATAGACCTTGCCTAGTCTTGAAGGTAGTTTTCCAATTGTCTTCTTCCTTAACTCGTACTTGGTGGTATCATGATTTGAGATCCAACTTGGTGAAGTACCTGACATGCTGCAACTGATCTAGCAAATCATCGATCCTGGGCAAAGGGTATTGATTCTCTAGGGTGATCTTATTCATAGCTATATAGTCAATACACATCCTCCAAGTCCCATCCTCCTTGTGTAATATGATGATAGATGACCCACAAGGTGAGATGGTTGGTTGGATTATTCCCCGCTCTAGCAATTGTTGCAGCTACCTCTTCACTTCTTCTATTTCCAAATTGAATTGTTTGTACAGTCCAATGTTTAGAAATGGAGAATCAAGCAATAGTTATATCTTGTGCTCCATTTCCCTGTTAGGAGATATCCCTTTAGACTCTTGGAATACTTCTCTATATGCCTACAAAAGCTTCTCAAACTGGTTTTTTTTCTCTCTAGTACATCCTTCCAATGATGGATTTACTTTTATCGATTCACCTTCTTGCTAATTATGTCTTAAGAAAATAAATACAAACTTTCTATTTGAACTAAGAAGCCTCTTGGCTTGGTTGGCACTTACTAGAGAGATATTCAATTTACCTGTGTGTGCATTTATGATGAAATATTTTTCATCCTTGATCAAGCGATATTGGTTTGCTCTCCTTATGGAGATTGCATCCCTCATATACATGTAGGGGCTTCCAAAAACTACACCACAAACATCAAGTGGTACTACGTCCACCTTCACTTTATCAATATAATATGCACTTATAGCAAATTCAATCTTGCACTATTTTTTTACTCTAAGTTATGCATCCTATTTACCCATCCCAATGGGTAGGGGCTAAGATGATTGTGGACTTCCAATCCAAGCTTACGTACCAAGTCTTACGCTATGAGATTGGCCTATGACCGAAATCAAATAGAGCATCCACCTTGATCTTTTTCACCTAAATCTTGATGTGGAAGAGTTTTTTCCTCTCCTTCTCTTCCTTGGGGTGAAGGCTACTCGGTTTCATCTCCTTTTGCACTATAGTGCATACAATCTTCTCATCTACATCTAATTGGTCCTATTCTATACACATTACAACCTTCGATCTTCTAATTCTATGGTTGTCACCCAAGTTTTATCTAAGTACTTGAAGCAAAGCTCACCAAAGTGAGTGAAATATATACATTGTAGGATCTTCTAATTCTTTGGTTGTGCTCATGCTAACTTGTTCTTTAATAATTATCTTTTAGGATAAAGAAGATAATGATCCATAAATCATATGATACTAAAAACTTTTAAGTAAATTAATATTATTTGATATGAAATTGAGCTTTCTTTTAACCAACATAACAAGTAGAGTTTGAATATGTGGAGGACAAAGTGTACATAAAAGGGTTTGGAAAGCTGGTGTCAGGGGGTGGCCATGACTGTTAGGGTTCCATGGTTTTTAGGTTCTAGGCCGAGTGGTTGGCTCTCGGTGGGTTAGAGAAACCAGCTGAACTTTCTCTACCTGTCATGAGGTACATATAGATATTCGACAAATAGTCCTCAAAAGAGGCCGAGGGTTCATTGACTGATATGGAAACGGGTGAAGGGAACATGGTGCCTATCAGTTAGGCTCGGTGGAAGACAAAAACTGGGGCCGTGGAATATGATATCCATTTGACCGGTTTTTTTTTTGTTTTTACTTGGTTGGGGGTGACTGTCAGGTGTAGTGGATAACTATTTTTGTGTTAATTTTTATTTTGTTTATATACCAAATTTTGTGATATGGAACTGGGCCCTAATCCTAGGGGGGTGGAAACTTCGAGGAGGAGTGGTCAAAATACTGATGAGATATGGGCAAAAGCTGTGGTTCTAAAGTCAGATGCTGAATACTGGCACATGTGGAAGGCACGTGCCTCACATGATGGACATGCCATTGGGAAGGGGTCATATTCACATATCAACCTGTCGATGAGGCAAGAAACCATTCATGCAAAGACTGATGAATCCGATGCTCTTAGGGTTTCTGAGGAAGGTTCTACTATTTCAGTCTCTGGTCCAGTGGTGGTATCTGCTAAATATCAGGGTTCTCAGCCTTTTAAAGGTCCCGGTGGTGCAGCTACATATTGTAAGGGAAAAAAACTTAGGCTTCGTGGTCAGGGTTCTGACTTATGCATGGACCGTTTCTTTGGTTTGGAGGGTATTGCAGCCCTATCCATCAAAGCTCTGGTGGGTAAATTTTCATATGGGGTCATGCATCCTAAGGATATAGATAGGTGGGTATCTACTAGTTGGGCCAAGATTATTGGCTACAGAACTGAGATTTACATTTTGAGCAAGGGCTGGTATCTGGTCTATTTTCGACTTGAAGAACATACTACCACTATCCTGGGGGATATATGGATCAAAGGTAACAAAAGCTTAATGCTTAAGAGATGGCAAATGGGTTTTAACCCTACTAAGGAGAAGGTTCGTTTCCGGCACCTGTGGTTTCTCCTTCCGGACCTTCCTATGGACTTATGGCATAGGGAGGCTTTCATTACAATAGCAAATCACTTGGGTTGGTTTGTCCATCTTAAAGATGAGACTTTGCAGGGGATGGACTGTCGGGTGGGCCGTGTTCTTGTTGAAATAGACATGTCATTGGGACTATTTGAATCTATGGACATTATGTGGCGTGGTCGCCGCTATTCTCAGACTTTGGATTACTCGGGTATCTATTTTAGATGTTCTAAATGTAAGGCCATTGGGCATCTGTGGCGTGAATGCTCGAAGTCGGGTTCAAGATCGGACCCGGACTCTGCTGAGGAGATTAAGGCCTGGACTACTGACAGTAATTCGGCATCTGATGGCGATGCTGAGGGATCTGATCCCTCATTGCACCCGTCATTGGCTTCTACATCTGTGGCCGTGGATACTTCTTCAATACTTGGTAAGTTGACCAGACTTGACCCTAATTTTTCTGCATCTTTTACTAAAGAAGACAAGAGTTTTCTGTCTGATCTTGATGCTAAGGGTGTCCATATTGGTGATGGTATTATCGGGGGTCCCCCTACATTTTATTTGGGTATTCAATACTTGGATGGACATACTGTCGTTGGCCCTGATCCTTCAGTCCTTTCATCACCGGTCATGGATCCTTCTTTACCTTCGAATAATATTCCTGTATCGGTTTCATTGGAACATATTGCTGAAGTCACCCCTCCCTCACATTTGACAGTGAATGCTAGTGATTTTCCTTCATTGGGACCGACCCCTTTGGTTGGTGATTTGGGTAAGGAACAACCCCTTCTGGGTGTCTCCATGCGGGTTGGGGGGGAGGCCTGTGATCCCCTTCTTGATCGGGAAATTCCTTCCTTTGCGTCGGTTGTCAAAGCACAAACCCCACTTACTTCTTATTGTGCTAATGTTCCATTGAATGGTGATTTGCTGGACTTGGCTCAATCCAATAAGTCTTTGGGGGAGGGTCTGGTGATCAAAGGGGCTCGTAAGGGGGGAATTACACAATTCTCACCGATAAAAAAACGAAGTGCGAGGAAGGGGACGCCTCATACTCCTGTTGCGATACTCTCTGTCGGGACTGGATCCACCTCCACTTCTGATGGTACACCGGAATCTACTAGGGCGCTTAGAGGCATGAAAACCCTGGCCAAGGTGAAGAGATGATATTTATCTCACTTAATATTCGAGGGATTGGGGGCCCTCAGAAAAAATTGGCCCTCAAAGGACTGTTGGACTCTTCTTATCTGGATATGGTGTTTCTGCAAGAAACCATGGTTTCTGTGGAGTGGGCTCAGGTATTTTTTCAGTGCATTCGCAAGGATTGGGTCATTTGTTCGACGGACTCTGTTGGTTTGTCGGGGGGTTTACTATCGGCTTGGAACTCTAATATCTTCCAACTCACTGCTTTTAGTAATAAGCTGGGTATCCTCTTGGAGGGACATATCCTGGGTTTTTCGGGTATTGTTAACCTCTTAAATATCTATGGGTCTTATTTAGATCGCAGACTTTTCTGGGATTCTGCAAAAGATGATGGTCTATTGGCTATGGATAACTTACTGTTGGCTGGAGACTTCAATTTGACTCTTTCATCTTCGGAGTATTGGGGAAAATTCGCTAGAAGTGATCATTTATGTTCTTTTTTCTATGAATTCTTTGCAGATTTGGGTCTCAATGATATTTTGCCTATCCCTTCGGGTCCTACTTGGTGCAACGGCAGGCGGGGTGACGATAAGATATCTAAGCATCTGGATCGGTATTTGTTGGCGGATAATATACTGAATTGTGCCCACAACTATCGCACATGGACTTTACCCTGGACTATTTTGGATCATCTGCCCATTTTATTGGAGCTGGAATTTAATTGGGATATGATTCCATACCCTTTTAAATTTAATCACTCCCTTCTGCAGTTGGATGACTTTAAAACTTTTGTTTGGTCCGAATGGGTTGGATTCCAGGTTCTGGACATTGCTTCCCCTTCCCAACGAATTTCACATAAATTATGTCTACTTAAAGCGGCTGTGAAAAAATGGGATAGGATCCATAAGAAATTGGATCATCAGGAAATTCATGATATAAACTGTCAGATTAATGCTCTCAATCTTGCAAATTTGGGTGGGCCCCTTGGGACGGTTGCACTATCAGACTTGGTGGCCTTGGAAGGTAGGCGTTTACAGCTTCTTAACAGGGATGAAGCCGAGTGGCGACTCAAGAGTAGGGCCTTGTGGGTCTCCTTGGGGGACAACAACACAATTTTTTTTCATAAATTTTCTAATGGCAGACTCATTCTTAACACTATATGGAATCTGAAGAATGTTTTGGGGGACTATATTTCTGCTTTGCTAGACCTTCATGATGCTGCTACAACCCATTTTAAGGAGTATTATCGTGAGCCTGCCACTACAACGTTGGGGTCACAAATCAAAGTTATAAAAGAATACCCCCGACTTTTCTCTGAGCAGGAGGGCATTGATATTTTCCTTCCAGTTTCTCTGAAGGAGATTCATTCGATTCTCAAAGGGTTTGCCAAAGATAAAAGTTCGGGTCCAGATGGCTGGACCGCAGAACGTTTTTTGGCATTTTTTGATATCATGGGCTAGGAGGTTATGGATATGGTTGAAGAGTCTCGTTTGCGGGGTGAAGTATCTGGTGCCGTAAATGCCACCTTTTTTACATTGACCCCCAAGGTGTCCAACCCATCCACATTCATGGATTTTCGTCCGATATCACTTTGCAATTTAGACTACAAAGTAATTTCAAAGATCATATCTTGTAGGATCAAGCCGATCCTGTCTCGGGGACTCTCTCTAGAACAATATGGTTTCTTGGATAATCATCAGATATTAGATGCGGTGGCTGTGGCACAGGAGGCGATGCACAGTATCAAATCCAAAGACAGGAAGGCCATTATTCTACAACTTGATCTCACTAGGGCATACGATAATGTAAATTGGAACTTTTTAAGACTTGCCCTGGTATAGATTGGCATTCCATGGGCAACCATCAAATGGATTATGGCCTGTATAACATCTGTTAATTATTCAATTCTCATAAATGGGTGCCCTTCGGAATTTGTAACCTGTTCTCGTGGTCTTCGTCAGGGGTGCCCCCTGTCACCACTTCCATTTTTATCGTGATTGAGGGCCTTAGCAGACAGCTCCTTAAAGCTAAAGCTAACTCTACTATTTCTGGTATCCAGGTATCGCCACATTTCACTATCACCCATCAATGTTTTGTTGACGATGTGATGCTTTTTGGACTTGCAGATGTCTAGTCTTGGGGTCAGGGATGGAACATACTTCAATTATTTTGCCTTACCTCGGGTATGATTATAAATGAAGACAAATCAAAATTGCTCCAGCACAAACTGGTTCATTCAGAGTTGTTGATTTTTAACAATCTCATCCCTATTAAAGTTGTGGATCTTCTTGATGGCACAAAATATTTGGGATATTTTCTTAAACCTTCCGGATATAGAATTGCAGATTGGCAGTGGCTTGTGAAAAAAATTGAGAAAAGGATTCACAATTGGCAGTGGTGTTGGATATCTAGTGGGGGCCTCCTAATACTTGTTAAATCAGTTCTTCAAAGTCTTGGGGTTTACTGGTTCTCAGTCTGTAATATCCCTCGTACTATATTAACAAGTATTCGACAATTGATTAATCGATTCATCTGGGCTAGGAATGGTGCTCAAAAGATTCATTTAGTTGAGTGGTCCAAACTTACTAGACCATTTGTCCAGGGTGGATGGGCCATAAAAATATATATATATTCCTTCTCCACTGCTTTACTGGCTAAGAGTCTTTGGCGTGCTTTAACAATGGATTGTATCTGGGGCAGTATCTTAAAAGATAAATATTTCGAGAGATTATCTACTATCCAATAGATCAAGGCCAAGATCAAATCTACCAAATGTATCTCGAATATATGGGCTGGTCTTCTTTTAGCCTTTCCAATGATGGCTGAATGACTGGCTTGGACCCCAGGTAATGGCCGTCACATACTGATCGATGAGGATCCGATTATTGGGGGCCCCTCTCCATTTAAAATATCTTCTGAACTTCTTTGTCATTTGCATGGCCAGGGCTATTATTATCTTCACCATATATTGGTCAATAACAACACATCGAGTTTATTCAATCATTGGTTGAATGCTACTCAATTGGGTCTGACTGGTGGGATGGCAACTGAATGGAATGCATATACATTAGATCTATACAGAGCTAATATATGTATTGGTGTTGATGATGATAGACTTCTTTGGTCTTGGAATACTACAAATGGCTCTATTTCTGCACAGTTGGCATATGCGGCTATTTGTTCCAACACGACTTGGACGGATTCTTGGTGGCATTCCCTATGCTGGCACTGGGACATTCCTCATAAAGTAAAATTTTTCATTTGGTTAACGTTGGCTTGGAAGATTCTTATCTGGGATAATCTACTGAAGCATGGCTTCATTGGCCCATCCATTTGCTCACTATGTCAACTTAACGCAGAATCCTTTCTTCATCTTTTTGTGGAGTGCCCGTTTACTGTTAAACTTTGGTCCTATATTGCCGATCCTCTTAAATTTTTACCTGCTGGGACCGATTTCACTATGCAAGGATGGTTCAAAAATCTATTCTCACATAACAAAAAACTGGGGGTTCTTGCCTGCTTGACGTCATGGGAGATCTGGAAATCCCGGAACAGAATGATCGAGTAGGGTTGCTTCAGTGGTTCTTTCACTGGCACAGGACTTTGCCGGACCACGGATGATTGATACACACTCAGCGGATCGTTCAATTTGGCCTCCTTTACTTCTTAGATCGGGCAATCGGGCTCGATTCGATGGTGCTGCGAGCTCTACATCGGGCTACTGTGGTGCATGTGCTTTTATTGAGTGTGCTAATGGTGACCTATTTAGACTTTGGATGTGTGGTGGCCAGGGCACCAACACCAAAGGTGAACTCTTAGCCTTATGGTTGGTTCTTTTTTTCGTTTCCCGGGCTCAGATTGATCTGGAGCAGGTGGCTGGGGACTCCTTGACGGTGGTACAATGGGAAAATGAGGTGGTTGAGATCAATGTTCTTGCACTTGAAACCTGGCTGGCTCATACTCGACTCCTCCTGTGCTCCGTCTCGCTGTCCTCCATTATTCATATCTTCGGGGAGCATAATGAGGTTGTTGATCGTCTTTCTCGTTGTGGACTTGAGGCTGTGGAGGGTCGGATATATTATGAGTTCTTGCAGGCCTCGTCGCATGTTTCCTCGGGCTATTGGACCATTTTTCCTCTTTAGTTCCTTTCTGGAGGTTGATGTTTTTTTTTCCTTGCGATTGTATTATAGGTGTAGCTTTTTCTTATTCTTTACTTCTACTTATGCGGCGGTATTTCGGTTACTACCTTTTTTTGGTTTTGATCTTGTTTCTCCTGGTTATTATTCTATTGTATAGAGCCATTATGCGGGGGTTTGTTATGGTTCTCCATGGTTCATTATGTCATTGGGCTTTCTGGATGGATTGACTGTTTAGTCTCGCTGTTGACATATGTCTGGTATGACTGGAATGTCATGTGTTTTTTTTTTCCCATGGAAAAAAAGCGTAATTGCATTTCAATCTTTCGACTACAAAATTACATTTTTCAACATCACTCTTTGAGAGTGTCTTTGCTGTCTGTAGAAATAAAAACTGATATAGCCCTGATACATCCTCCATACATATGGTAAGGATCCATAGTTTCAAAAAATAAAGTAGCTAAAAGTATGCTGACATAGTCACCATGTCTAGATATGAAGACAATACATATAAACAGATAGAGCATGGCCTGTGTGGAGCCATTAGCCGAGCCAATATATGCAAAAAATATATATATATATAAGTAATCACCACCAGATCCTGTCTTGACAGAAACATCCACGATCACATAAAGTCGGTCCTGATGCAAACGAACCGTGCCAAACAGCATCAATGGTGCAACAACCCTTCATTCAATAAAGGGTTGATGGTAGAATTCCCTGACCACCCCATTAGAAAATTCTTTAATCCTCCAGATCCCTGTCCCCAACAACAATCCCTCTTTCGATGCCTTGTCCGCTTCTGTGTTGTTCTCCCTGAACACATGCCTGCAGGAAAAGTTGTCAAAGGTATAAGTCGCATTTCGAATAAATGCCAAGATGTTTGCGAGTCTACGGTTGTGACAATGATGTGTTCCAGAAACCCAATGAATCACATTCAAGGAGTCCCCGAAGATAGAAATACTGCGAATCCCTAACTCAAGTGCATAGCTGACAAGGAATCTAAGAATTAGAATTTCCACCCAATTGTTGCTCCCGGCCCCAAAACCTAGTGAAATTTCAAAGCAATGCTCAGGTGAAAGAAAAAGAAGAGCCCCTCCCCCACATATATTATTTTGGCAAGCACCATCGAAAAAACCCCATGGCTGAGAGTGGTCAATATCCATCGGCTGAACATTCCTAACATTAGCAGGTTGTGTATTTCGTTTGCATGATAAGAAGAACCCACAGCAATATACAACTGACTGTGCAGGTAAGCTTTCAATCTTTGAAAACACACGCTTGTTCCTGGCAAGCCAAACCCCCCACACGACCAGTAAAGGAAGCGACCTGTAGTCCTTGTACATAGGATTTTGAAACCATGCCAACCAGGCTTCATTCAACGTTTCCCCATCCCACCAAAGAAAGACCTTTAGAATCCTGGAAACAATATCCCAAACAGCAGAAATGTATGGACAATATAGAAAAAGATGTCCCACTGTCTCCACATCCCGACGACAAAGTATACACCATCCCGGTCCCTGTTTATTTCTCCCTTGAAGAAAATCCCAGGTCGGTACACGGTTCTTAAGGATACACCACACGAAGAGACGAGTCTTATGTGGACTATGCAGTTTCCACAAAGACCTCCACCAACAATCCGGTTCCCTCAACATCAATGCAACACTAATATGGAGATAACCTCCTTTAGGAGTGTAAATTCCGGATGGATCTCCATCCCAACATAGATCATCCTCATGATCACCCAAATATATATGATCCCTTCTAAGTGCCCGAAGATAAAGGCCCAATTCCAGCTCCTCAACACCCCTAAGACCAAAATAGTTTGTCGGATGCCAAATAGGACACCCCAGCAATAGAACCTCAGGATCCGTTAGTTGATGTAAGTAATAAATGCCCCTCTATCCTAAGGCCTCAATAGTCCCCTCTGTCATAAGATGTCGACGTTCACACCCAACCCATGGATCCCGTCCAATCCGAACCTTGTGGCCATTTCCAACATCCTAGACCAAGTTCAACAACTTGAAAATATTTAACAACTGTCTTCCAGATAGCAGTGCCACCTACGTCCAACTTTCTAATGAAACAGGAGCAATGTACTTATGAATCATGACCCGGGCCCAAAAACCTCCAGATTTGATCAACCTCCAACCACACTTAGCGGCCAAAGATTTTGAAAAAGATAAAATATTCTTCAACCCCCAGCCTCCCATTGCCTTGGGAGCTGCAATCCTTTCCCACTTGACCCAGGGGGCCATAAAGGTGTCCTCCTTACCACTCCACAAAAAACAGAAACAAAGTCTCCTCGCAGGGTCCAAAATACCACGAGGAATCCATGTCAAAGACATCCAGTAGACCGGGATAGCCTCCAAGACAGATTTAACCAACACCAATCTTCCAGCCCTGGATAACCATTTAAAACTCTAGCTTCTCAATCTAATCTCCATCTTCTCAATCATCCATACCCAATCCTGCTTCTTGTAATCATTTGGTTTCAAATGAAACCCCAGGTATTTAAGACCATCCTTAAGGGTAAGAAGTGTAAAGGGAAAATGCTCAGTATACAACAACAACTCTTCCTCCGAGAGAAGGTTAGTAGAAAGTGTGGACTTACCAGCATTAACTTCCATCCCGGTAGCTTGTGAGAAGAGGTCCAAAATCTCCTTCAACTTGTTCCCATCCCTACGAGATCCCGAGCAGAAAATGAGAATGTCATCCACAAACAGAAGATGGGTAATGTATAAATCAGGAGCCACCTGAATGCCACCAAAATGACCCATCCGCCTAGCTTCTTTGATAGCACGACTCAAACTTTCAACCATAAGCAAAAATAACAGAGGAGACAGAGGACAACCCTGCTGCAGGGCCCAACCCGAGTGGAAAAAGGGGTTAGCAGCACCATTTATGAGGACCGAAAAGGAATCGTGGAAATACAGCTCATAACCCATCTGATGAATCCAATGTCAAAACCCAAATGTGTGAGCAGAAGACGGAGATATAGCCAACTCATTTTGTCATATGCTTTAGATAAATCAATTTTTAAAACCGCCCCCTTCAGCTTCTTAGTTTTAATACTGTGCAACCCTTCATGAGCAATACCAATGGCTTCATGAATTTGGCGACCTTCCAGAAACCCAAATTGTTCCTCCGAAACATGAGTGGATAGGATGTATTTTAGTCTCCGAGCAATGAATTTAGTGACAATCTTGTAAACACAGTTACACAAGGAAATCGACCAAAAATCATTAAGAGAAGAAGGAGTGTCCACCTTAGGAATTAAGGCAACGAAAGTCGAGTTGAGGCTAGCCAGAATCTTGCCCTCCCTCCAAGCATCTTCAACCAGGCAGAGAAGATCATCACCAATGATATCAAAAAGGCCAAGAATAAATTCTATGGTCCAGCCATCCGGCCCAGGGCTTTTGTCCTTCTGAAAACTACTCAGTACCTCTTTTAATTCATCAGCCGTATTAATGTCCATCAGCATCCTATTGTCCTCTTCTTCCACAAAACGAGGGAACAACTGAGCCACCCTAATAACCTCTTCGATATTAACCTGTCACTGGCCTTGAATAGGTTTTGAAAATGTTGAACCCCTACCCGAGCCATACCATCAAAAGTAGTATGAGAATTACCCATCCGATCTTCCATACTCCAAATAGTGTTAGCAGACCTTCTCCCTTTTGCATAGGCCTGGAAAAATTTAGTGTTCTCATCCCCACTTTCCAACCAAATGGCCCTACTCTTCAGGCGCCATGTCTCCTCTTTCTCCAGAAGTAACTGATTCCTACGTCCTTCCAGTCGAACATAAGAATCCTTCGACTTCTGAGAAGTAAAACCACCCCTAGAGCTCATAGCCATGGAAGGAATTTCCCCTTTGATCGCCTTCAATTCACGATCATCCTTTTTTCTCTTATCCGCCACCCATTGTTTGATTGGACCCTTGAGATTCTTGATATTCTTAGCAAAATGGAAAGCAGCCGAGAGTGGGTTCCCAGGTTGATATGGGATCCAGAGAGATTGGATTAAATTAGTAAAAGTTGGGCCCTTGAACCAGGTCTTATTAAACTTCAAAGGAGCAGGAGGCTTGAGAGGACCATTCAAAATCTCAAGGAAAATTGGTTCATGATCAGAGCAACCCCCAGATCCAATCCATTGTCGAATGTGAAAAAAAGACTCCACCAGCTGTTCTGTAAGTAAAAACCTGTCCAGACGTCTCACAACCCTGTCATCCCCCACCCTCTTGTTCCTCCATGACGGTTTAAGAACAATTGGTTCAACATCAACCCAATTGCCTTCAATCAGTTTCCTAACAAAGAAATCCGTAAGAATGTCCACCTGGGCGTGAGGGCCCCAAACCTCGGCCTGTCCCAGAGAGAAATTAAGATCCCCTCCCAAGATCACCAAATCACCCTTAAGTACCTCCTTAATCAATAATGACTCCCATAAGGGGATCCTATTACAATAAGGACCATAAATGTTAACCACAGTAAATTCTCTATCAAAATCCAAGGATCTGAAGGTCAGACCCAAAACCGATTCCAATCCCCATAAATTGGAGACCATTACACAAGCCTCCCACCATCCTACTGCCAGACCACCAGAACGCCCCCTGGCGTCCGAGGCCTCAAAACCCCACCCGGGGAACTAAGACTTCAACTTCCCCGAAACCTCTAAACCCCCTCCCATAGTTTCTTGTAACAATAAAATATCCGGATGTTCAACCTCCAACACCCGACGCAATGTTGATCTTTTGGAGGGACCAGCAAGACCCCGACAGTTGTATGACATAATTTTCATTGATACCCCTCTTTCTGGGCATTCATTGCTCTCAGTGCCCATTCAATGGAAAGTTGTCTCCCTTCCAGAAGGTCCGTGCATGCTCTGGACTTAGCTTTCGAAAAGTAAGACTTTCTACCTCTGCTTTTGGCCACACGGGGAACTTCCTTCCCAAGACCCCCGGTCGAAAGCTTGTTCATAGAACGCAAAAAATACCCCGACTCCGATGAACCCGAAGGTGAATTTGGCAGTTCCACATCAGAGAGAGAAATAGGGGGTTCAATAGGGGAGGTATCAGGGTTAGCTTCCAAAAGAAGGGGTTCAGGAGAAAGATTCACCATAGAGGCTCGGGAAGAAACAAAGTTGGGGAACAATTGCTGGGTGGAAATGTGTAAGTTCTTGAGACCAGCCACCCAATCCAGATTAGGAAAAGTTAAATTCTTAACAAAGAAATTAATGGAAGGAGAAGTGCAAGGAGAGGAAGTAGTACTCGAAGCCAAATCCACCGCCCACAAGAGTGAATTCTGGACTCCACCTTCGGCCTCATCCGGAATATAAGCAGAGATGTCATCCTCCTTGTCTATAAAAGAAGCTGAATTCGGAACTTCTGCATCCTCACCCATAGGAGCATCCTCTCCCATAGATAGAACGGGAGACTCTGTTGGAACCAGATCGTCCCCACCGAGAATCAGGTCCTTAGCATCCATGTGACAGTCCGCCTTCAAATTCCTTTGCCGCAGAGGAGTGCCATTCCGTGTGCGTAAGGGAAGATGACAATCAATAGTAGGGTGACCATAATCGTGACAACGACAACATCGAAAAGGCACATTCTCATAATCGAGAGTTTGAGGAAAAATATATGGACCCCAGCGGAGATCCATGTCGTCAGCCAGTCCATCCCTTACATTGATGTTAACCAAAATTCGAGCAACCTTCTGAACCAAAGTAGTAACAAAAGTGAAATCAACATCCAAATATGACCCCAGTAGGTTACCAATCTTACAGAAGTGTTCCTCAACCCAGTAGTGTAGTGGAAGTCCCAGCAGACGAACCCACAACGGCATGGTATCCAAATGTTCTTGATTGGCGTCAAATAAAGGGTTCCAAGGTTTAAGCAGCAAAGGAACATTCACCAGGCTCCAATTCAATCCCATCACCCACAGAGCATGCTCTTTAGAGGAAAAGTGGAAAGCAAACCAACCCCTCGAGAGCGCCACAACCCTCAGAACATATCCACAATGACCTAGCCAAGCCTAAGAAGCCCAATGTATGGCCGTCTTGAGAGCCACCGCACGGTCGTAAACCACTTCCTTACTAGTGTTCTTTAACCACTTCCTTCTCACTTTTGCTCGCGAGCATGCCTCCCCACCCTCTGCAGCCCCAGCCCACAGAGCAGAAGTACCATGAGATCTTCCAACCGACGGAATGGGAAAACCTCTCTGTTCGGCTGAGCCCAAGAAACCAGCTAAGAAACCCTCCGACGATGTAGAAAATGAGTCCCTAATGTCATTAGTCACCGACACCAGAGCTTCACCATCCACAAGGCCAGACACAGACAGACCCACAAACGATCCACCAACAGAGTTCAGAAAGTCCGGTAAGCTACCAAAGTTTGAAGGAGAGTCGACAGGTGAAAAAATGGTTAATTTAGTACCCGAAAAACCCCATAAGTTTAAACCCCGGTCTTCCTCCGTCAAAACCCCGTCCAGGACGGATGAAAACTGAACAGCTGCTGACCTGCCCAGTGAAGAAGGTGTGATAGAACCCTCCACAGCATCATAACCCTGGTTGAAAGCAGAGTCCGAGGGAAAGGTCCGAACACCCCACCCCCACAAAAGAAACCAACACCATCCACAACCCGAGGCCCAAATATCCTTATGCGTCAGGTCATCACTAATATAGTCGATTGCGTCTTCCATCTCCATATCAGGTTAAAAGAAAAAAACCCCAATAAAGAAAAGTGAGAAAAGGTAATAGTAAACAGATTTTATAAGATCTAATTACCAGCCAAGTAATAGAAAAATCCACCATCGTCAAGAGCCCCTTCTCGGTAAACGTGCCATCAACCTGACACTGACAGGCCATCGGCGGGCCTGCCGCCTGCAGAAAAGCCTACACCAAACCAACCGCCATCTTCATAAAAACCCTAGCTCCCTTCCTCCCGCCCTCGAATGTCATGTGTATTATCTTGCTGGGTCTTGTCTAGTTTCTCTTGGGTGTCTTGGACGATGGCACTATCACTGGATTGTAATGGCTTTTCTGGATTTTGGCCTTTTCTGTATTTGATCTTATACTCATAATAAAGTATAGTTTTTTTGTGTTAAAAAAAAGAGTTTGAATATGTGAAATTAAATTAATGGAATTTTATTATCATACGTTATTTATATAATTTCGATTCAACTATATAAAACATTATATAATATATACCTTCGAGCCAATAAAATTAATGTGACCTTTTTAAAATAAATAGAAATTACGAACCTATGAAAATATATTTAAACTCAATTTAACCGACTCAAAATGATAACAAATAAATAATTAAAAAAAACCCCAAAAGATACTTCCCACAATACATTAAATACGCAGTGAAGAAATAGATTAAATACTAAGTGAAGATTCTACTTACATGAGTGTATTTTCCTAAAACAAGAGTAGACGCCAATCCTTTCTTAGTACACTGTTTGTTAAGGGCACACATCCCATCACCCGTGGAATCGTGTAAAGAGGGGGAGGGGAGTTTATGGAGAAATATTCATACTTATAAGAAGACCTAGCTTTACAATGTCCTCAACGCCTGGCCGACGGTGAAACACGACTGAATGAAAGCATACTGGTTTTAAAAAAAATAATTTGGAGGAGCCCGGTGCATTTTATATTCACTTGTGGCTTCCCGCCAGTCCGCCATTATATTAACTCAATCCAATTGAGTAAGTCTATTTTGCTTTGGGATGCGCGGAGTGCTCTACCACGCAGGATCTTCAGATTGCTTCTCTGGTTAACTTTCATTTATAAATCTGAATGAAGGATGAGCATTTGAACGCGAACCAGAAGATTAACCCTCGCTAACTCATTCATTCGCAGAGATGGAAATCGAAATGGACGGAGAAGAAGACGTGGATGAACTGTATGGAGATCTGTACGAACATCTTACAGATGGGAGGCAGGTGCCTAAGACATCGCTTTTAGAGGTACTACTCTAATTTAATTTAGGTCCCTTCCTTCCTTACGAGCGTTCATTTGGTATGGATGGATATATGTATTCAGCGTTAGTTAATAATATGATGGGTTGTGGTGGGCTTGCAATGTCTTTGTGTCTGTGTTGGTCAGATGGAGGAGAGGATGGATCAGCTCACCAAACAGGGAGAGGAGATGCACTTGAAAATCCAGACATTGCAGAAGCAGGTTCGTGCTTTCATATCATTCTACCATCCAAAATTCTGTGACAATTTAAAGTCTTCAATGCCATTTATTAGCTGTTGTCTTCACGAAATGCCAAATAGCGACAGAAAAGGAAGGGGAAAAAGTCAGAAGACCTGCAAAATCAACAAAAAAACTAAAAGATAAAGAAAATGAAACCAGGTATAGTGCCCAATTTACTGGCATCCCTTGTCCATGGACACCGCCACTTGCATTGAATTCTATCTCGTGAATTTGCATACTATAATTCTAGTATAGTGAAGTAAGAAGCCACAATATGCATTTACTTGTTTCCTTTATGTCTAATTGCACTATTGGCCGTCTCCGAGTTATTGCTGTAACAATATCAATCTCAGAGTCCTGGAGTTGTGACTATTGCTTATCAAATGCCATGTGTTAGTTGCCTAACCTGATCTGCCTCCATGTTTCTGCCTATTTCATTTTGCAGTTGTTTCTCTCTGAAATTGGCATAATCCTAATCCATAATAAGTCATGTGTTAATCAAAGAGCATTAGTTTATTTATAAAGCTAAATATTGGTGAATTTGGCTATTTTGGCGGTCCCTGTTATTTGTAATCGCTGGGCAAGTATAAACGCAAAGTCTGCCCAAGTGATGCTGGAAACGAATAAAGGCCAGTTTTTTTGTTTTACAGCATGTGCAATACACTCTGAGGCATGGGCATATCAGTGGCATACTAGTTTCTTCCGCCGCAATGTTAAAGTAAATCCATGTTTACATGGTGAACCAATACAGGAAGGCATATCATTAAGTGCTCAGTTGACAGCTCCCAATTTGTTCAAGTAAAACACCATATTTGCACTAAGTTTTTAAAGCATGTGAGCATAATTTGAAGCCCCTGTGCCTATTTAACAGGACAATTATCTGCTTGCTTAATTTGTAGAAGAAAAAGTGCGTGCAACCTTCAGATCAATACAAACAAGAAATTACATGAAAATGATTGCATCGATTACCTTGCTCTTACAACATCTTTTCTAGTCTTGGTGCACCCATGGGTACCTTTTTGAGTCTTTCTTGTGGATAGTCTCCAGGGACTCATGGACCTATTGGTCTAGTCGTCTCATTCTATTTCAGAGTTCACTTCCACCGCTCCCTTTTTTGATGAGAATATGCAGCCTATCGATCAGCCTTTTTCTGGTCAACAGTCCAATGATGAGCCCTCTTCGTATAATAAATCCACTGATGAGCTCTCTTTAGATGTGCAACATAGTGATGTCCCCTCTCTAGATGTGCAACATAGTGATGGGCTGTCTGTTGATGGCGATCCCTCTCCTTCCAGTGATGACTGATTTTGCTCAAAGTTGTCAGTGTTGGATGACAACGACGATGATTATAACAATGTTTCTACTACTTCATTGTTGCTATCTTTTCCCAAGTGGGCTATTGGTAATCTTATCAGTGCTATTGATTTTCTTGCTTGGCCTTCTCAACAGTTAGCCACCCCCATCACAGGGCCATATTTTACCTGGCCCTCCTATACTTGACAAACATGAGTTTGCATTGTTGAACACTGGTTTTAGCACGATCAACCCCAATATTGATCGTGATTGCTTTTTTCGTGGGCGGTATGGCTTCTGATGATCCCAACTCATCATTATGGAGGGGTGGTATGGAGATCTTTTGTGGTAAACTATGGATATAATGTCGTTTCCATGGCCCCTTATTCAACTTGGGGGGGTGTTGAGATATTTGGCTAATCTTCACTTGGTGGGGGTGTTGAGATATTTGGCTAATCTTCACTTGGGGGGTGTTGAGATATTTGGCTAATCTTCAATTGTGGCCATGTGCCAGCCCATTATGTGGGTAGCTTAGGCCCTATATGAGTCGAATTGTGGGTAGTTACGTGTTGTTATACCCATTATTACACTTTATTGTATCATATTGTATTTTAGGGTAAGGTTGGCCTAGTCTTCTCCTTGGTAGTGGAGCGGTATAAATTAGTGTTGCAAAAATTGGTGATATACACCAATATCGCGATGCTTTCAGCTCGACGATATTAGCGCTGGAAAAATTCGCGATATTTTGAAATTATTTGCAAATATTGCCAAAATATCGCCAAAAATTGGAAAAAAATGGCAAAACATTGGTTGGGTTAGGAGATTTTTGGATTTTTTTTGCCCAAGTTGAAGAGGGAAAGTGAGGGATTGAGAACAAAGGGGTTATTTATTGTTACATTTGCCCATAAAAGGGCTAGAGGGAGGGTTGCTTTAGATGTTTAAAAATTTAAAGAAAAATGAATATTTTTGTATTTTTTTGAAGTTTGCCGATATTTTCAAATGTTTTCGTTGATGTTGCCGATAAGTTGTTTTCTAGACCCTCGGCAATATTTTTGCCAACATGATGCTTGCAATATTGCTATAAATAAACCACCTCTCTCATTTGTAAGATGATCTCATTCAAGTGAGTTTATTCATTTTTTTGCTTGAGGGCACCTATACTTGTGTTGCACACTCTCTTGAAGTCTTAAGTGTTCATCATTAAGGCATTGCTATATTTTAGTTTGTTTATGTTATTGGATTACAATTTGTTGGAGAAATCATTGTAGATCCTCTACCAACAAGTAAAGAGGTAGGGTGTTGTACCCAAGGAGGGTTATGGGTCTACATTGAGTTGAATAGGTTGACCTCAACCAAATTTAGAAATATAGTATTAAAGTACAAATACCGTGGATTGTGGACAAATGTGAAGATTACACCCCTAATTGTAACCACTGCGAGAGAAGAGCTTACATCACCTTCCCCCTCAATGGCAATTCTTCCACACCAATACCACTCTGTAAGTTGGTAAAGGTGGCCTTGACCTAAGATTTGGTGAAGACATTATCAAGTTGATTGGATGAAGGGACAAAGATTGGTACAAGCCTTCACTGAGAATGGAGGCATTAGATGTAGGGCATCTAGATATCCTAATTGTCAAATACTTCATGAAGTCACAACTGAGAAAGAATGTGGGGGTTTTCTCATACCAAGCTCAGGGTGCTTGCTTAAGCCCATACTACTTACGATTGGGCAAAAGATAGTGAAGGTAACAAAGACTTCTTGAGCTTGCAAACAAATGATGTAGATCGAATTCGAAACATATCTTGGTGGTTGGTGCATTTAATTTTTCTCTTGAAGGTCTCCATGAAAAAAGGGCACTTTTGAGATCCATTTGATGACCTTCCCTATTCAATGAAGCAATGATAGAGAGTATCATCAAGGGTCCATCCTAGCAACCATAGAAAATATCTCAATGTCGTCAACACCTCCTTTTATGAAAATCCTGTAGCAACAAGCCGAGCTTTATGCTTTTCAATTAAACCATCAACATCAAACTTGGTCTTGTATACCCAATTACAACCAACAATATTCTTACTTTTGGATAAGGGAGCCATTTCCCAAGGTTGATTTTTGATTAGAGCTTCATACTCAACAAAGATTGTTGCTTTCCATTCAGGAGATTCTTTTGCCTAATTATAAGTAGTGGGATTTTTCATTATCATCCACCTTGGTGAGAAAGGTTTATGGATTAAGAGGCTTCCCTCAAGGTTGTTCTCTTTCAAGTGGAAGAAAATTGACAGAGTCCTTAAGAGTGGATATGGCCCACTTAGGCACAAGTTTAGACCTATCTGGAGAAAGAAGATAAGATAAGATAAGATAATTTTATTAATGTCCAACAAATGACCACAAAAGTACGTCAACAAATGACCACAAAAGTAGATCAACGGGATTGTACGGTACCATGATAACAATACAAAGCGGGAGCGTAAATGTAGCTCCTATAGAAAGCTAAGGGTTGAGTGATCATTTTCAACATTATGGAGCTGCTCAACTATTGGAAGGGGAATGTTGGATGGGGCATTTTGTATAGAAGAAGAGACTTTTGCAGGAGATATTGACAAATCATCAATAAGGTCATTGTCATCATTATTCATTTGCTTAGTCACTGTAGAAGGAGTGCTTAAGGAAGCATACATAAGAGTAGGATTATTGTTAGTATGTGAAGAAGAAATCCATTGAAACATGTTTAGAAGTATCTATAGGCAAACCATTTGCAAGAAGCAGTGGAAAGGTCCAAGTGGACCATAAGTAAGAACTTCATCAAAGCCAATATCTCCATGTTCAATCACTTTGCGGGTGGAAGGATCATTCATACAATATGCTTTGGAAACTTCACTGTGACCCACCATAATGCAGTGGTGACTTTTAGGCTCTAATTTGTTTTGTTTTTCTCTAGGAATATGGGTCCATGTACCAGATCCAAAAATTCTAAACTGCGAAAATGAAAGTTTGTTTTTACACCACTTCTTGTATGGAGTCATACCTTGAACAATGCAAGTAGATCGTTGTGGAGTAGTTGGGGAAAACCATCAGGAGAAGTAAGGTGTGTGTAACCTAAAAAATGATGAATGGCTCCAATGGGAAAGGGTGTAAGAAAAGTAAGGGGATGAGCTTGAAAAACAATATCCAAAGGCTAATCCCAAGTAGAAGCACAAGTCAGTGGACAGCAAGGATTGGAAAAGGAGAACATCAAACAACTCAAACACATATGTTGACTGAAGGGTTGACATTCCATTAGGAAGGTAAGACATGGATAGGGTATAGTGGCATGGACAAAGACATGGAGAGTGGATTTTAAGGATGAACAAGCATCCCTTATGAATCTATGATCCCTGATGCGACAAGGACACATCTGTCAAGAATTGTCTGAAAGAAAAAGGTTCTGAAAATAGAAGGACGATCATATGAGGACATGTCCTTTCTGAAAATCCATTGACATTGTTAGTGAAAAAATACATAAGACAATGTTTTTTGGCTTATCCTACCCGGAAAGGAGACAAGACACTTGCCCAACATGGCAAATGATGTTGCTTGAAGAAAGCTAGTGGACAACAATTGACAGAAGAAGAGGGGACACGATAGGAGAAATTTACTATGGATAAATGTCTCTTGGTACTCTCTTCTTGGACAAGAACAATACACCCAATAGAAGGTGACCATACGGTCATAACAATCAAGAGATGTGACAAGGATGATACATTGGATGCCTTGCTGACTGGACTCGAGGACTGCTGGAAAATCAAGAAGTAACATTGAAGTGAAAATCAATCAGGAAAACATTTACAAAGGACAAAATGTAAAAGACAACACACTTAATAGATAAAGTGCAGGAGAAATCTGTATTTAAGGAGACTACATGTTGCATGACTCAAAGATAAGGGTGCAGATGGATTTGGGAATTATTTTGAATTTATTACCAAAATTGCCTACAAGCCTCAAAAGCTAAAAGGATCAAAACATCAAGAGTGTTGATAATCAGTCATTTTGAAAATTTGATCAATGGTTTGTCATCAGAGAAGCTCAGTAGGTGTTAAGTACACAAAGAAGCTGTAGGAGCTGAACAAATTGTTACAACATAGTAAATATTATTACACTCTGGATATTAGACTACCCAGGCCTGTAGGATGATATCATAGGCTTGTAGGATGATATTGCTATTAAGGATAGTGAAGGGAAACTGAACACTGAGACATAGATGTGTTATCGATTGACAAGAAAGAGAAACTGCCAAGGAAAATAGTGCTTAAAACTAACATCAATCAATAGTAGAGTAGGGTGCACTGTAATCGAGAAAAAGAGCTTTAATGTTTTGGGCAAAGCTGCAGAAGAATAAAAGTGCCAGGAAGATGGCAATTGGCAACACCTTCAATGATATAATGGATGAATTCTAGTACAGGGAAATTATTAAAGAAAAGAAGAGTGGGAAACAATGCCCATGTATTCTATTCAGCTTATACCAGGGTGCATGCGTCCCTTGTCACTTGTGTGATCATTATCCAAAATTTGCTATTTGTAGAAAGTTTCTGCACAAGGGCACTTAATGCAACTGAAAAACTTTCACCTCTTTCATTGAGGTTGTAGAAATTTCTGCAGTCCATGACTTTTATTGCAACTCAGAAACTTCACCTCTTTCCTAGAGAATTCCCAGATCTTAACCCCATGATTTTTCAGTCTTAGGGCTGTTATGAGATATAAATAAAACAACAGCAACAACGGACAATATTTTCACCTCTTAACAACCCCAATCCACTAGGCAATTTAAGAGAAAAGATACGAAAGTGTGCCAATAAGTTTCCGCCCTCTAGGTCAATCTCATCTTGCATAATGATAAAACAGATCCGCAAGTCACTTATGACAGCTGTAATTACAACAACAAATCTGCCCTATCTTCTTCAATACAAATGTTAAATAACTTAACAATTGCAGCCTCAACTTATTTCAAATCAGCAAGAAATATAACTGCCGGAAATTATAAAATCATGAAGAAATAGATGGCTGAAAATCAAATCTGCAACTATGCAAGTATTGGACAGCTGGAAAAGTTATATATATGCATAAGTTGAAGTTCATGTACATACCATAGCATTATCTCAAGGCTAGTACAATTTTGTAACTCTCTAAAACCCTAGCTAGGGAAAACAATTAAAACCCTAGCTCATACCAAGTAACTCCAACAAGCTAGCATCACACAAGCATATCCTCCAAGGCAACAGGTCTCCTCTTCTTCTTTTCTTCAACAAGTACAACCTAGGGTTTCATCTCAAAACTCTAATCCCCAAGTTTCCAAGGGATGAAACCCTAACACTAGTATTCAAGATGCTCCAAAAGCTCCATGAAACCCTAGCGACTCCAAGACAAGAGATGAAGTACAAATGTAGATACAAGAGAGAGAGAAGATCATTGCGCTTATCTCAGTCCAAACACTTTCTTGTAGGTAATTTTCTGCTGAAATACCAACTCTGTCTTATGCCTAGAGTGATCTCAGTCACAAAAGCTTTGAAACCATGTGAAATTTCTGCAATCTATGACTTTTATGCAACTCAGAAATTTCACTTCTTTTCTAGAGGTTTCTTGGATCGTAATCCTATGAATTTTCAGCCTTAGGGCTCTTATGAAACATAAATAAAACCGCAACAACAACTGACAATATTTCACCTTTCAACAACCCCAATCCACTAGGCAATTCAAGAGAAAAGATACCAAAGTGTGCCAATAAGTTTTGGCCCTCTAGGGAAATCTTATCATGCTTAAAAAGGATTTGAAAATTTCTTATGATAACTTTAAATACAGCAGCAAATCTGCCCTATCTTCTTCAATATAAATGTTAAATCACTTAACAACTGCAACCTTAACATTTGTCAAATCAACAAGACATATAATTGCTAGATATTACAAAACGATGAAGAAATAGATCAGTGAAAATCAAATATGCAATTACATAAGCATTGGACAGCTGGAAACTTCCTTGTATATGCATAAAGTTGAAGTTCATGTACATACCATAGCCTTAACCAAGGCTAGTACAATCTTGTAGCTCTCCAAAACCTTAGCTAGGGCAAAAAATGAAAACCCTAGCTCACACCAAGGAGCTCCAACAAGTTAGCATCACACAAGCATGTCCTCCAAGGAAAGACATCCACTCTCATTCTTCTCTTCAACAAGTACAACCTAGGGTTTCATCTCAAAACCATAATCTCCAAGTCTCCAAGGGATGAAATGTTAACCCTAGTATTCAAGATGCCCTAAGAAGCTCCAGGGACCAGGAAACTCTAGTGACACCAAAAGGTTTTTAAGTTCTTATGTTTTTTAAGTTTGGGTTTCCAAGTATTGCTTAGTTTCCAACTGTCATCTCTGTTTACGGTATCTTCAAGTTTTTCAATTTCCATAGCCTCCCTAATGCGTCACTCGGTGAAATGGTCAATATTAGCCACAATTTTAGTATCCTCCATTCGAATTTGGTGCATTGTGTTTGTCGATTGTTCTGCAAGTGTAGATCGTTTTATGCGGTTGTGGGTGATGTCTGCACAATGCTCCTTCACTCTAGCTTGGAAAGGACGACTTGTTTCTCCAACATAAATTCTTCCACATGAGCATGGGATGAAGTAGACCCCCTTTTTATGTTTAGGATTGACCACATCTTTTGCCCTATCTAGCATCCTTCTAAGGGAGTTGTGGTCATTCGTTGGACATTAATAAAATGATCTTATCTTATCTAACGGAGTTGAGAGGGGCGAAAGCGACCTTTATTTCTCTTCTTCTTAATATTCCGGTGAGTTTCTGTGTTGTTCCTTTGATATAAGGAACTTGGTATTGTGGTGTAATCGCTACTTGTCTTTCTCTGATTATGTTGTGCTTTACGGAAGGCCTTCTTTATCTGGTTGTCATGGTAGCCATTATCTTTAAAAATTGTAGAGAGATGTTGCATTTCTTGATCAAGGTGTTCTTGATCAGAGAATCAGAGATCCGAATCACTCAGGTTACAAGAATGCTAATCACACCATTTTTTGGGCTAGTGGTAGCCATTATCTTATCTTATCTTCTAACCTTAATTATGTTGAAGAGGATTTCATTTGCAACCTTGAAGGGAAGACTTTTCTAATAATTGGCAAACAAATGAAGCAAATAAAAGGGAAAAGTGTAGATGCAGACATGTTGGTGAAGATATATGGTCCAATGCCTTAACAGGAAGAGATAAAGAAGATAGTTAGGGAAAGGAGTCTCAATACTTTTTAGAGAAGAAATCCTGTTGGGGTGTAGAAGTTTCAGTCCAAGATACATATGAGTAGGCAACTTGTCATGTCAGAGAAAGCCTCCAAAGATTCAACATCAAGGAAACAATCAATGAGTTTAGACGTGGATATAAATATTGATTTGGTCAATGAAGACGTGGGTATCAATATTGACTAAAATGAAGGTCCCCATTCCTCTTCTAAAGCCAACAAAGATTCTATCTTATAAGGAGAAGTTGAGGAAATTTTTAATGAATGAAGAAGTGAATGAGGATAGCCCAATTGTTTTCCAGGCAATGAACTAGGGTAAAAGTAATGGAGGTCATGCTCCTTTCTATATAACATTGATGATTAATGACTTGTTCCTTTGTAGTTACATGCTTGATTCTAGGGCCTCGATGAATTTGATGACTTTGAAGGTCATGCATCAAGTCGGATTGAAGGCTATGCGCCCATATAGGAATGTGTGTGCTATGGATCTAAGAGATGTCAAAGTATGCAACTTGATAAATTATTTGCAAATGAAGATAGCCGTATACCCAAGTATTTTGATGCAGATGGATGCCATAGTGATTGATGTCCTTGACCCATGGGGTATGCTCCTATTTAGAAGTAGGTTTTCAGCCTTGGTGGTAGCATTCAGATGGACTTATCATATGCCACCATACCCACATGTGAAGGTACATATGTTACATTGTATAAGGAGTTCCCTATGAGGTATCATGTGGAAGATTCAAAGGACACCATGAATGGATTGACATGTGAAGAAGAGGGTCTTGGGAGCTATGTTGTGTTGGCTCATTCTTCATCTCCTGTAACAGAAGAAACATTTGGAGTTGTAGGTGAAAGGGCTTGGAAAATGTATTTTGATTTAGCTCAGTGTCGAACAAGTGTAGGTGTTGGTGTAGTTTTCACTTCTCCTCAAGGTGTCACTAAAGGTTTTTCATATAGATTGGAATTTGATTGCATTGACAATATAATAGAATATGAGGCATTATGCATAGGTCTAGAATTGGCAAACGATATGGGGATCAAGGTTTTGAAAGTGATAGGTGATTTTGATTTGATAGTCATGTAAGTTAAGAACCAATTTGCCACCAAGAATAGTAGATTGAAGAGGTACATGCATATAGTATGGGATTCCATAGAATTGTCTAATGCTTTTGCGATTGAGGCAGCCCCAAGAGAACATAATATGAGAGTTGATGCATTGGCTCTTGCAACTTCAATTTTGCAACCATGTGAAGTGTTGGTGATTGGAGATGCTAAAATGGAGATCATTTTAAGACCATTTGCTCCAAATAACTATGAACGCTAGCAAATCTTCCATGATGATTCTCATGTCATAAGGTTCCTCAACAACTTGCAAGAATTCTCATAAAATCAAATTAATTGGTAGGGAGAAGATGATGAAGTCCTAGAGGTTATAGAACTGAAAGATAACAACTTTCTGAAAGGTGTCCTCTTTGAGAAGATCCTTGATAGGCATGACATGTACGAGCTGAAAATAGGAGAAAGTAAGGTTGAAGATAACATTGAGTTAAATATTGGATTGGTTGAGAGTCCTAAACTCGTTTGAATCGGTAAGAATACTTCAAGTGACTAGAGAAGGGAGATAGTAAACCTCGTTAGGGTTTACACTGATGTTTTCGCATGGACATATGAGGACCTTAAAGCTTATAAAGGAGATATTTTTTAGCATACTATACCCCTAAAAGGAGCAAAGACTTTTAGATAGGAGCAAAGACATATCAATCTAAACCTTGCTCCTTTGGTCCAAAAGGAACTTCATAAGATGGTGAATGCTCATATTATAACACCAACAAATCACTCATCCTAGGTAGAAAATTTGGTGGTAGTAAGGGAGAAGAATGAGAAGACCAGTTTGTGTGTTGATTTTAGGATTTATAACTACATGCTTCCAAGTATGGAACACTTTTTGCAAAGAGTTACTACTTGATTGGCCATGTTATCTATGTTTGGTGGATTTTCAAGCAACAATTACATTTTGGTAAAGGAAGAAGACAAACGTAAGACGACCTTTATCTACTACACCTTGGGGAACGCTTGAGTATTGTAGGATGCTGTTTGGATTACTTAAATGATGGATCTACTTTTTAGAGGGCCATGGATTTTGCCTTCATAGATATCATAGGTAAAATCATTGAAATTTATTGGGATGACTTAATTGTCTTGTCAAAGGACAAGAGTGTTTATGTAAGACATCTTAGATAGGTCTTTGAGAGATGTAGGAAATAGGGAATATCTTTGAATCCAAAGAAGTCTATTTTTGGCATGGATAAAGGGAAGTTATTGGGTCACATAGTCTAAAAGGATGGTATAATAGTTGATCCAAAAATGATGGTTTTAGCGCTAAAAATTGTCCTTTGACTGCTTGAAGGGCAAGTTTAGCACATCTTGAGCTTGGGATAGCTTGATAAGAAGGTTGACAAGATTGATTTTATAAAGTAAGTTGAGGAGTGAGGTCATAAGGGCTGAAATATTATGATATTAAAATCTAAAGATGTCTAATACAGAGAGTGACATTTCATAGCTCATTGGCATTCAATTCAAAGGCCAAACCAAACATGAATACATTAAAAAAAGGAAAGGATAGGAATATATGGGTAAGGCAGTCACATATTCGTAAGAGGATGTTCCCAACTTAAAACACTGTTAAAAGCCATGAACCATGTATTCAAAATAGCTTTCAAGCTCACATGCAATGCACAAAAAGACCCTAACTGTTATTGATTTGAAACTTAAAAGAAATTAATGCATGGCAATAATTATTTTTGCTTTGAATAAGAGAGATTGCACAAGAAAGGAAGACACAGTCTAACCAGTAAATGATGATCGCAGAGTATGAAAAACACTGTTGTGTTAGATTGCTAGAGAAAATATACACAAGAAATTTTTTCTCTTTATAAAGCAGCTCAAATTATAATTCAAGTGACTTTATAAAGCCAATGTCACTTTAGGACCCCATTTTTAATTAATTACTCAATGTCCACTGTTGTTCGCCGAATTGCACACCAGCAGCAGAAATCTTTCGAAAGCTGTTCCCTCACTACAAGTGGAGAAGGTGTGGCCTTGGGGGCAAGCAATGAGCCAGGTACTGTCACCTGAATCCCAGCTCCTCCGTTTAGGCTAACTCTTAACGAAGCCAAGGGGGGTAGTCCCTACAAAGAGTTTACTATGGCTCAATGTGTTTTAATGTTTTTTAATGTATGGTGATGCGAATGGGTGTTGTTTAGGAGTTTTTTAAATGATGAAAAGATCACAACTTTGTAATTGAAAAATAAACACAAGATAAATGAGCAATCCACGTTGCAATGCAAGATACGAGATAACTTGATGTGCAACCACTTGAAGAACTTTAAGTACAAGTCACTCACATATGGAAAATTAACAACAAGTACTCCAGATAGATATTAAGCAAATTAAAATATGATGTCAAGGACCAGTGCCTTATGGAGTCAAAAATTGCCTGAGTGCTTGGGTTGCTTGATACAAGAGTTCGAAAGATATGTTCGTGAGATCGTTTTGCAAATTATCTTGGTTTATTTGAAAGTTTGTAAATGATCTTGATTATTATGCTGGCAAGAAACAAGGCTAAAACGTCCAACCAGAAGAAATACTTATAGTGGTTATTCACGGTGATCTGACGGACCGTCTAGTTATCAAGAGGGTAAGTGTCCAATGTTTAAACCACCCTCGAAGTCTGAACAATGGCACTCCGGCTCCACCTCCCAGAATAGCACTTTAAGTATTTATCGAAAGCAACGCCGGTTCGTTGGTTATGGGGTGAAAATTTTATTGTTATAGAAATTTATCAAATCCAACACCTTTTTGAGTACTAGCCCAAACTTTTCAGGTTGGCAGAGCATACGGGTGCCGGATAGCAACCAAGGTAAATTATTAACGGGGGTGTGAGTTGAAATGTTTTAGGATTATTGAAGCACACGGTTCAACTCTCCGACATAGAGTGCTCTTGACTTTGTCTTATGACAAGGTTCAAGAGACTTATTTAATCTATATGCCTGATGCAGGGGAATGCAAACTTAATATGCTCTCCGACAGAGAGTGCTCTTGACTTGGGTTATTTCAAGTTCAAAAGGATTTGTCCTTTATTAGAATAGAAGCAACTTACGTAAAGAAAAGGCACACTTTCTGAAGCAAAACAAGTAATGAAGAAAATAACCAATGCACACTTTCTAAGGCCAAAATTAACAACTAACTAAGAAATAAACAAGGTGGGATCAACCTCCGAACAAGGCGACCACTAGAACCACCAGTCCTTGAGACCTTCCAGCTAGCTGAACTTTGACAAGGAGTCTAATGGGGATAGAGAAGCTACCACTAAATAATGTGGCCCTCGGGATGAAATCCCAAGGTTGTTAACTCAAGTCAAAACTTGGAAGAGAGTTAATCTAAGTACAAAAATAAACTTTAATCTAGAAAACTTGAAGCAAAACTAACTAAAGCATGCATGAAACAAACTTCCCCAAATGGGGAAGGAGAAACAATGTGTGGGAGGCCTTATCCCACCTAGCCTTTCTATTAATCGAATTACAGATGCCTTTGGAAATAAAATCCTTGAAAGGTCTTTTTGAGAGAAGCAAAACAACTTATTGAAACAAAACTTCGAAGCCCTTAAATGGCTTTTACAAAGGAGAGTGTAAATGGTTGTCTTATTTGGTTCAAATTTTCTTCTTGGATATAATTTTGATCTTCTTTAAGTTTTGTCTTCACAAGTATTTCTTCTCTTTCAAGAAACCTACACAAGCTTAGTCCATCCTCAACACGACACCCATTAGATGTTAGAAAACCAAAACTTTGAAACTAAGTGCAAAAAACTAAGATCTAATCTATATGCAAAAACTTTTTCCAATGCAAGCTTTTAAGATTTATAAAATGAGATCTAAGTTGCTGTAATGCTACTTTTCAAAGCATGAACTAGAATCTACTTAACAAAACCTTAGAGATCTAAGCTATAAACTTTGATAAATAAATACAACTTAGAGCTTAACTATTGAAAATGTAAATCTAAGTATGAACTAACTTTAATACTAACAAAACTTATGCTTTATTACTTGTTTATGTCTTTTTGTAGGTGGACGAAAGGGAGAAAGGGAAGGCAAGACGAGAGGAGATGAAAGAGGAGGGACGAATGGATGGAGGGAAGAAAGAGGAGGGAGACGAGAGGAATAAGAAAAAAGGGGAAGAAGGAAAAGGAAGGACGAAAAGAGAACCAAAGGAAGTAGAACAATAGGGGAGACGAATGGAAGAAGTGGAGAGTTGAAGGAGTTGGAACGAGGCTAGAAAGAAGGGAAGAGCAAGCGGGGCGAGAGCTAGAAGGAGAGGAAAAAGATGGATTGAAGAGGAAAACGAGAGGGCAAAAAGTCAAGCAAGCCACAAACCAAAAAGCAAGCTTGACAATAACCAAACTTGGAGAAAAATAGGGCCTTGGATTTCCATAGTTTAGAGAGGTAGATCTAGTAACCGATTGAAAAAATTGTTGAAAGATTGATGGAGGAAGCAAGAACTCCTTGTTTCTTGATTTTGAAAAGCTTAAACTTCTTTGGCAACCTATAGAGTGAAGATGAAACCTACAAAAAACCTTGTACTTTGGAGAATACCTGCAAGACCAATATACTCAAGCGAAAAGCATAGATTTATAGTTACTTGTGCTAGACTGTTAGCCCTCTTGAAATATAAATCTATAACTTAAAAATCCAAAGTACATATGCAATACACAATATCACCTTGTTACAAGATGAAGTATGGCCACCAAGAGCCTCCACAATTTGACCTCCAAAGTCTCAACTTTATTCAATAATTAAACATGTTACAAAAATCCTCCAGAGTTTCTTTGCTAAAAGATCCATGAGGAATGAGGAGAAAAGACCTCATTATATAACAAAAGACAAGAGCCAACCTACCCTAATTCGAATTGGCATAGAATGGAGCCAATAGCACCTAACACAAATCAAATTCTCAATCATATCCATGTCTAAGATCCAATCAACACTTAGCTTGGAGCTAATCTCACCAAACAACTCGAGTTTGAAGTCCATGTGGATGGGGGGTCTCCACCTAGGCAAGGCGCCCCCCATCCCCTTCTTGGAAGTATCACCAACAAATAGATATATGCCAAGTGTAATTCGTGAGCCCCACAAGGAGAATGCTTGAGCCTCTTTGGAGATGGCGTGAATCCTCCATAAGTTAATGCTTGAGTAGATGTAGGAGTGCTTGTTGAGTTGTATAAGGAGCCAAGCCACTTGATTGCACATATTTAGGAGGGCGCCTACCATAGGCTTTAATGCCATCCAACCAACCCATTAATCACTTGACACATCACAAATTCGAGTTCTTGGTGAAGGAGGGCGAATTCTTTTGAAGGAGATCTCTTGTAGTGACTGGATAGTTGACTGAATGATGACTGAGATGATAGGAATCTTCATTAATGCCCAGTGCCATGTCAATCAGCCTTTTATTTTAATCCATTTGGATTATTTTGGAGAGATTTGGATTCTCTCCAAATATTCAATTTTTATTATTTTAATTAATAATTTCTCCGTAACTGACTTTTTTGAGAAATTATCAATTATGAGGCTGAATTGACATCCGAAACTTAGGATAAACTGGCCCGAGGATCATGAATGATTTTTGGCTTAAGGTTGGAGCCTTCAATCACTAAATTCGGATCTCGGATGACTGACATATTACAAATTGAAATTTTTCCATTTAAACTATGGAAAAATTTATTAAAAATTAAAAATAATTAAAAACCCAAAACTAGAGGACATGGTAAAATTTTTTCGAATTTTTTTCTGAGGGTTTTAGTGACCTAGGACATGACCAAAACCTATTCTAATAGTGTCTAGTAGGCTTATATACATCAGTTGGACTCTAATAACCCCCCATGGCTAAAATTTTCAAAATCGGGCATTCCAGCTTTGGAGGAAGCGGGAGAAAACCTCATCGATTATAGCTCGGCTATAGGCAAAGTATAATTGACAAGGGAAAAAACTCCCTGGAATACCTTAGTTACTTAATCAAGTCATTGGGAACCGAGCCACTCAGAATCCTACTAGTACACTTTATTACAAACCTCGTGGGGCCATGGTCATGTCGACTGAAAAACAAAACTGACTAGCCAAAATTGGCTAGGCACAAATGATGGATCATCTGATACACTGGAGTACAAACATTCATCATGTTTGTCAAATGGCGGCTCTTCAGATAATCCAACTATAGTACAAAAAAGTTGGTAACATCTGGCTCCAACTGCGGGACGGGCACTTGCTTGATCTATGGATCAAAGAAGGTGTTCGAGAATCCCAGAACATCAGTTTCTTGCATGGAAACAGAAGTGTCTTAGTCCAACATGTTCATGCTAACTAATGCCAAAATGAAAATACCAACATAAAAATACCAACATAAAAATATTTTTTGCTTTTCTTTATCAAAGTACATGAAAAAATCTTTCTTTTTCTAACATGTATATGCAATATGATACAACATTTTAATGTACAAAAGCTATGGCACATAAATATGGTACAAAAAGTAGAATACATAAGGTACAACAAGATAAGGTTTAGAGATTTCCTGAGATGACCCCTTGGTCATCTTGAATCATCTTGAATGTTGTTTTGATAAAAGGGTTTCAATTGTTGCCCATTCATGGATAGTGGCAACATCTCTCCATCCATAGTATTTAGAAAGAAAGAATTTGTTCCGGCCTGGCAACGCATAATGAAAGGGCCTTTCCAAAGGCTATCGAATTTTCCATGCTTCCCTGGCTTTTCCCTTCTTTTGTCCCATAAGAGAACAGTATCTCCTACTTGGAAAGCTCTCGACTTAGCTGATTTGTCAAAAGTGGTCTTCATACTTTCCTGATGTCTTAGCATTTTGTCCAATGATGTCCTTCTGCTTTCATCAAGTTCAATGATTTGATTTGCCCTATCCTCCAACTCCAATTTTCCGCATCATAATCACTTAGCATTCTAAAAATGGGTATTTGCATGCTGAGTGGTAAGGTTGCTGTGATACCATAAACAAGTTCAAAGGGAGACTTTCCAGTAGAGTTCTTCTTGGTGATCCTATATGCACACAGAGCATACTTGATTTTGCTATCCCAAGATCTTTTGTTATCACCTACTGTTTTCTTAAGGATGGTCATTAAGTTCTTGTTTGAGGACTCTGCAAGCCCATTACCCTGAGGATAGTAATCAGAAGAGTGTGATAGAACAATGCCATACTTAAAACAAAAATCATTCATCTCTGCCGAGCTAAAAGCCTTGGCATTATTAGTTGTTATTTTTAAAGGGGTGCCAAATCTGGTGATGATCTTGTCTTCAATGAAGTCCATGATAACCTTTTTCGTGGCCGTTTTGGTGGGTATAGCTTCAACCCACTTGGTGGGTATAGCTTCAACCCACTTGGTGAAGTAGTCGGTTGCACTGAGGATCCAGCAAAATCCATTGCTGGAGTTGTCTTTGAATTTCTCGATAAAGTCAAGGCCCCATTGCTGAAAGGGTGCAATGACAACTACTGGTGTAAGGGGTAAAGCAGCTAGTTTAGGCTTTCCTGTGAAAAGTTGACATTCCTGGCAATACTTGACATGTTTATAAACATCTGCAAAAATAGTTGGCCAATAGTATCCTGCTCTAAGGATTTTATGGGCAGTTGTATTTGCTGCATAATGGCCCCCACAAAATCCTGAATGGAACTCAGTCAAGATCTTTTTGGAATCTTGATCATGTACACATCTAAGTATTACACCGTCTGGGTTTCTCCAACCCAAACCCTCCTGAGTGAGGCAATGCCTAGCGGCTTTTAATCTAAGTGCACTTCTCTTATGCCCATTGAGATGATCAGGGACATCTAAGTGTAGCAGAAAGTATATGATGTCTGAGTACCAATGATTGTCAAGTTCTTGTAGTGCTGGTGTCATGCGTGGACTAGATGGATGGTTTGCACAATTTATTTCAATAGCTTCTTCATTTTCCTGAGTTAGCATTTTAGCTAGGTCCTGTCCCTTTATCAGTTTAGTGGGCCTAATCTCTAGATCATACTCTTGGATTTTAGATACCCATGTGCCCCTTGTTCCTAAGCAATCCTGTTGGGATAGGATGTCTTTTACTGCAGCATGGGGGACATACCCTATAACCTTTGAGTAACCAATGTATGTTCTGAAATGCTTTAGAGATTTTACTAAAGCATAGGCTTGTTTCTCCATGATAGTATATTTCAAATTGAGTGTTGCAGGGCTCTACTCATGAAGGCAATTGGTTGCTCGAACCCTTTGAAGTTCTTCTGGAGCAACACCTCAACGATTGTATCTTCTGAAGCAAAAGAGAACACCATGAAATCTTTTGTGTAGTCAAGGCTGATTAATACAGGCGATCTAGTAATAGCATCTTTTATGGTTGCAAAAGCTTCTCTCCCCTCATCAGTCCATACAAATTTAGCATCCTTTTTTAATAATCGCTGCATGGGTTTCATTAACTTGGCTAAATTTGGGATGAATCTTCTTATGAAGTTGATATGACCATTAAAAGATTAGAGACCCTTAACATTTCTTGGAAGGGGAATCTTCTGAATAGCCTCAATTCTCTCGGGGTCAACTTTGACCCCGTCTTTGTTAGCAATATGACCTAAAAGCTTTCCTTCCTCGATGCCAAAAACTGATTTAACCGGATTTAAAGAAATCCCATATTCTCTGCACCTTTCAAATACCTTCCTAAGATGACCAACATGGCTAGATCTTTCTTTTGAGAATACAGTCAAATCATCTTGGTATATTTTAATGATTTTTCCTACCAATTCCTTGAAGGCATAATCCATGGCTCTCTGAAAAGTGGCCCCAACATTTGTAAGACCATAAGGCATTCTTAGATATTCAAAAGTTCCCCAAGGGGTTGTGAAGGCAGTTTTGTGTCTATCTTCCTCTTTAATGACTACCCGATTGTAACATGAAAAGCCATCCAGCATTGACATCATGCTTGATCCAGTGACCTGTTGGAGGAGGGTCTCCATGTTGGGAAGGGGGTAATTGTCTTTCTGACATGCTATGTTTAGATTTCTGAAGTCTATACATATTCTTAAACTGCCGTTCTTCTTCCTAACTACAACCAAGTTGGAGCACCGTGAAGTATGTTGAGTTGGTGCTATAATGCCTGCTGCCAACATCTTTTCTAATTCTTGTTTGACAATAGGGGCCAACTTAGGATTTATTTGTCTGAGTTTTTGCCGGAAAGGTTTGCGCTTTTGACATTCAGGTTTCAAGGGAATGGTGTGTTGAAAGACATCTTCCCTATATGCTTTAAGCTCGTCATAAGTGAAAGCAAATATATCCCTATATTCTCTTAGCAAGTTTATAAGGGCATTCCTTTCTTCTTCAGAGATACCTTTTCCAATTTTTAGTATTTTTGGTTTTGTTTCCGTTCCGATATTGATTTCAATGTACTCACTCGGCTTCATTTGGTCAACACTACTCTTTCTTCTATCCCGTCTGTCAAAAATGTTTTCTAAGGCAACAAAGCCTCGTGGAACAGGATTGAAATGGTTACCTTCATCCTGATATTCTTTGCCTTCTTCTTGACCATTGGGTTTATAATTTATGAACTCATCAATGTTATTTATGAACTTTAGTATTTGCTCATCATCCTTGAAAACTTGCCAATGTTCTATATTATCAGGAATAGAAGGTTTGAAGTTGATTTCCAAAGGGCAATGTCCTTCTAACATCTCGTCTAACGGTTGAAGTGTTGAAGCTGAAACTGCAAGCTTATCCGCGACACTATTCTGATCTCGAGGGATTGCTTCTATATTAAGGGCATAAAAAAATTCCATTGTGTCCCAGATTGCATTTCTGTATTTCCTAAGTCTCTGACACTTACATGCAAACTGACCCTTAATTTGTTGGACAATTAGATCTGAATCCCCTTTAATACTTAGCAATTTGATCCCCATGTCCTTGCTAATATCTATGCCTAGTAGAAGTGCCTCATACTTTGCCACATTGTTGGTTGCCTCAAACTCTAATCTGAAAGCAAATTTGAAAACCTTACTCTCCAGTGAGATGATGACAACCCCAACGCCTTTTCCTGCTCTAGAATATGCCCCATCAAAGTTCATTTTCCACAACTCATTTATTTTTTCACTCTTAATCTCTTCATGAATTGGATCTAAAAAGGTGGAGTTGATTTGATAGGTTCCTATTTCACCAGTATTGCAGATATATTCATTAGATGGTTTTTTAGGATTCTCAACATGGTACCTTCTTTCCTTTTCAGTGTGCAGTTTTACAAGTGAATCTTCGGATGCTGGAACAGTTGCATAAGACCAATCTAGCTGTATAGAGCCACCCAAAGTTGCACCCCACTTATTTGGTACATCTATGACAAGGATGTCCATGGTAACATGGATATCCGGATACTTGGCCAATCTAACAGGTTGGTTTTCTATCATCCCTTCAGCTTCAACCGACCTAGAATCCATGGCACATACATTTTGGTAGGGCCTGGTGGTTTTCAAATTAAGCTGTTGCATAACTTTCTTGGTCATTAGACTTGCACCAGATCCTGAATCCAGCATACAATTATGTAGAAGAAGGTCACCTATCATCAATGATATATATAAAGGGGGGTGAGCTTCTTTTCTTGTTTCCCTAGTATGCAGGATTATAGGAGGATCCTCATGAGTTTTGCCATAGCTGGTTGAAGGTTGTTCTACAGTATCCGTGAAAGTGACCTTCTTGGGTGTTTGAGGAGTAAGAGGAGTAGGTGGACTAGGGGTAGGAGTACAATTAGAGATGGGTATTTCAAGTGCTTTCAACAGTTTTTCCTTTTGACTAGGGATTTTATAAAGCTCATTCACAGGTACAAGCACTTTAGTTGTATTGAACCAGTTACTCCAATCAAAATTTAATTTACTAGTCATTTGATTCAGTTGGAATTATTACGTTTGTTGGCTGTGTGGCAGGTGCAGGATTTGCTCTTCTTTGGTAACCAATCCCTTTAAACTTTTGCATATTGTGGACTTGCTCATTGGAAGGTCTTTCTCCAAAGTTCTTAGTCATATTATCCAACTCATGATTGCACTGTTTAGCTTGTTTCCAACTCTCTCTGGGAATGTTGTGGATGTCTCCTACCGAATTAATATATTCAGGCTCGCTTGATGTTGGCTCACTGTTACTACCCTTTGGAAATCCATGTTCTTGTACATAGTTTGCAAAGTAACAAGAAAATTCTTCGTGAAAATCTTTGCAAGCCCTACAAAATGGTATGTAGGTCTCAGTCATGTTAGCAGCCTCTATCTGATTGGGAGGCCTCTTTTCATTGTTGGGAGCCTTTTTCTGCCAGTTGGTCTTTGGAGGGTAGTTTCTTTGAATCGGTTGAGTTTGTTGAATCTGTTGAACATGTTGAACATGTGCTCTTTCCATGTTTATAATTTTATTTTGTACTTCCTTCATCTGAACTACATGTTTCTGTTCAGCCTTTTCCATTCTCTCACATATTTCCATCATCTTTTTCTCAGATGATTCCTTCATAGATAAAGGGTCCTTTTCTTTAGGTTTAGGAGCTTTTGAAGGGATTGAAGATCTAGAATATCCTTGGATGTTTGACTCCCCATAAGACATCATGTTTTTGTCATTCTTGGTAGCCAAATTCTGAGCTTCAAGCAAAGTAGTGGGTTCCTTGTCTCTTATTTGGTATTGTATCTTGCCACTCAATGCTTCTATGTAATAGTCCAATAAGGAAGCTGCAGGAGGTGCATAAGTGACATGGATGGAATTAGATAATTCTGTGAATTTAGCATTGAATTCATCCATGGTCTCAGTATCTGACTTCTTCATGCTGGTCAAGGATGCCACTAGATGTCTAGGTTCCTTTTTGCTGCCAAATTTGTCGAGGAAAGCAGTTTTGAAAGCTGCTATGGTGGCGAAAGAGTTGTTCGGCAAATTATCATACCGGTTTCCAGCTTTACCATCCAAAGATAGAGCAAAAAGGGTTAGGTATACATCTTCATGTTTGTCAGTGCCTCTAACATAGGAACCGTAGTGTCTGGAAAAGTTTCTGATGTGTTGCTCAGCAGATGTAGAGGCATCGGTGCCATTAAAAGTCATGAGTTTGTCGATGGCCTTCTCAGGAACCTCATGGGGTTGACTTGCTAACTGAGAAAAGTCGAGTTGAGTGAAATACTCACCCATTGTGGAAGGAAAACAATTTATTAGTTTCAAGATTTTCAAAATTTTCTAAGTTTTCTTGGAACAAAGAATAGATGTCTGAAATAGACTCAGATCCAAGTTTTTCAAGGATCCTACGAGAAGCAAGCTTGTTTAGTCTTCTCCTATAAACCTTTTTAGGCTCAGGGATGAAACTAAGCAAGCCTTCAGAGTTTCTTCTAGTTGAATACCTTGAGGTGTTAACTGACAGTGGAGTCGCCAGGTGGATTCAAGTCTAATTTCAGAGAGTGATTTGACTAAAAAATCTACCAAAAAAGGGCAGTGAAGTCGCTAGATAGATATCAGAATCTATCAAAAAGGTAAAACAAACTAGAAAAAACTAAGGTTGTCCAGGAACAAAAAGATTTGTCCCCGGCAACGGCGCCAAAAATGTTGTCCGCCGAGATGAAATAAAAGCCCAAAATAATGGAATGAGACCAAAAGATCAAAACTTGGAAAAGACAAGTCAAGCTCACCGAATTTGATGTAAAAAACACTTTTTTGACGAAACGACTTGAGATTTTTTGAGAATTTAAAATTAAAGATTTTTTAACATTTTAGGATAATTTCCAGAATCTGGAAAATATCAGAAAATTGCAGAAAATCAGTAAAAAATCAGCAAGTACAAAAGTACACGTTTTTCGAGAAAAAAGTCAAAAAATAAAATTTTCTGGAAATTTTTTGAAATTTTTTAAATTTTCAAGCTAATTTCCAGAACTGAAAATTAGCAGAAAATTGCAAAAAAACAGTCAAAAAACAGCAAGCCTAAAATGGCATGCTTTTCGAGAAAAACACAAAAAAATTGAAATTTTTTTCTAGAAATTCCAGAATTGAAAAAAGGCCTAAAAACTCAGTAAAAACCAGCAAGCAAAAAGGGAGAAAATATGCATGTTTTTCAAGAAAACTAGTGCACGTATCCCAAGCTATTTCTCAAGTCAAAACTTGGTCAAAAATGGATGATTTTGGGCAAAACTTAAGGTACTTGGCACTTATGAAAATGAAAAAAGAAAAACAAATAAAAGCAAGAGTGGATTTACAAAAGTGAAATGAGCAAGGATCATAGATCTAGAAGAATTTAAAGATTTGAAAGACAAGTAGATCTAAACCCAAACAAGTGGATCAAAGTGTGAACTTTGATCTAACTAGCCAAATAGTGCAAGATTTAGAAATATAGAAACTTTGAGAATATCACACTACTTGGAAAGCGAATAAAAATGAATAAAACCTGTGATTGTAGTAGATCCGCATTTATAGTAACCAAGGTAACCAAGAAGTTTGAAAATCTTTGTTGTTGATGGATGAAACGCTAGATCCTCTTTGTTGTGTTTCTTTTCGTTGAGAAGAGAAGGACTTGGAGAGCCTGCAAGAGAAAAAGTTAGAGAGGAAAAGCCATTGTGCGAGCAAAGAAAAGCTTGATTTCCAAGCCGCTCGTCACCTTGAATGATCCCTGCAAAACCCTCACAATCAAGCAAGCAAAACCGAACAAGATACTTCTAACATAGATTAGAACATAAATTGAATAATGAATTACTTAAATAAAAGATGAGGTGAGAGAGATATCACCAAGACAATGTGAACCAAGTCTGAAAACTCATGCATAGACCTCCAAATTCACTTCTTATTCCAATAGCATAAACAAATATTACAATGAGAATTTGGCAGACTGTTCTTGCCTAAAATCTCCATGAATAAGAGAGAGCAAAGCACTCTTATTTATACAAAAACTAGCCAACTAAAACCCTAATTCGAATTTGTCTTGTGGGAGACAAATGGCACCTTGAGAAAATCAAATTCCAATCACAAACTCCAAAATATCAAAGCTTGGAGTGAGATCTACCATTAAACTTGAGTTTGCATTGATGTAGAGTGAGGAGGTGGCCTCCACCTAGGCAAGGCACCTCCACTCTTCATTGGGATCATCACCCAACCAACAAACAAATGCCACATCACCAAAAACGTCAAGCTAAAGGAGAGGTCAAATTTCTTGACTGAAAATCACTCCTAGTGCTCCGATGTTGATCTGAAATTGGTGGGTGATGATTGCAATCATCATAAATGCTCAGTTCTATGTCATTTTGACTTTTACTTTATTTAATTTGGCCTTTTTTGGAGAGATTTAAATTATCTCCAATTTATTATTTTTTGAATATTTTAATTAATATTTCTCATTTTTTGATTTTTTGAGAAAATATTAATTATGAGGCCAAATAATTGTCTGAAACTTAGGCCAAGCTGTTTCGGGGGTCATGAATGATTTTTGGCTTAAGGTTTAAGCTTTCAAACTCTGAATTCGGACCTCGGATGATTGACATATTACAAATTGAAAATTTTCTATTTAAACTATGGAAAAATTAATTAAAAAATAAAATAATAAAAAAACCCAAAATCAAAGGACCCAGTAAAATTTTTTCGAATTTTTTTTTGAGGGTCCTAGTGACTTAGGACATGACCATAGTCTATTCTAACAGTGTCTAGTAGGCTTATATACATTAGTTGGACTCTAATAACCCCCCAAGGCTCAATTTTCAAAATCGGGCATTCCAGCTTTGGAGGAAGCGGGAGAAAACCTCATCGATTATAGCTCGGCTATAGGCAAAGTATAATTGACAAGGGAAAAAACTCCTTGGAATACATTAGTTGCTTAACCAAGTCATGGGGGATCGAGCCACTCAAAAAATCCTACTAGCACACTTTATTACAAACCTCGTGGGGCCATGGTCACTTTGACTAAAAATAAAAACTGGCTAACTAAAATTGGCTAATTGTTGTCATCTGTAATCCTGATACTTTGGAAGTGAACACTGATGTGTTCCAACATTGGCGGCTCAATGGAGTTTCAACTATTTGTACAAAATAGGTGATAACATCCACTTTTTATGTGCTTTTCTGCCTAGTGGACATTAAATAATTATTTAATCCCCCTTTGATCTGGTTGACACCACCCCAAAAGTCATCTCCGTTTGTAGAGCAAGAGAACACAAAAATGGGGACATTATAGTCCTCCCTCCCAAAAGATTGCTTGTCCTCAAGCAATGCCATCACAACTCCTCGATCATCAAGTTGAACCAAACTGAAACTAAGAATGATCCCGGGGTCCCAGACCAACCTAGAAGATGTGAAGTGTCGACAACATACAATATTGTCTTGCAAAGTACTAACACAAGAGGCCTTTTGAAGATCACTGATCAATAGGGCAAACATATGCTGTAAATACTTAGTCCATCCCACATAGAATATCCCACCTAGGAAGCCAATCCAATGCTCCATAATAGGCTCTTGAAAGTAACAACTAGCTCTCCCATCTATACCAGCTGTCAAATTGATAGACGATGAAATCCCAAGCTCCCAAGCTAGCCTAAAATGGAACCCACCATACTGACGTTGCACCACTCTGATCATAAGTGGCTGGTCCTTGTGGCTAAACTGCAACCTTCACTCCTGGAACTCCAAGCTGTAATGTCTAGAAGACCCGACCCTACTACTATGGATCATCTCCTGCAGATGCGCCCCAATGGAATCAAAATCTGCAAGTCCATTGTCATACTCGATCCTGGGTATCGACAAAGAAAATCTATCCTGCCATATTGCATGTGCCCCATCATCTCCTCTTGGGGCGTCCCAAAAACAATACGGACCAATCATATGAGTTCCTAAACCCCACATCCAAACTAGGAGTGCACTATGCCTGATACCAATCGACTCTAACTATGCTACACTGATAAAATCTATGCCAACTAATCTGTAGAACTCCTGCCAAAATGTTTTGAGAACTGCGCTATCTTGATCATGGTCAATGTACTCAAATAACCTGAGCCTAAACACTCTCTTAAAGAACCACTCTTCTATCTACATCGTCTCATACTCTGATGAAATCCCTGAAATGTAGTACTTGTCATGCACCTTCGATAGACCTCTGCTGAAATCTATTGACACACTCTCCCATCTCTGCCCTGAAATGAGTGTAGACTGCCCCATCTGTGCTGGATAGGTATGTCGAGCCGAACAAAAGTTCGCTCACTCAAAGATTACCAAAATATTTGGAATATCGAATAAGCCATAGTAAATAATGAGTAAAATATATGCATATGAATTGATGATATTACATTTACAATATGTTGGCTTTTATATAGCCATAGTGCCTTTTCAACATAAAGGTCACATCCTTTGTTTTATTTAATTAATTATATATTATTGTTTATCATTTACTATTTATGATTATTTATTTAATGTTTATTTCATGTTCATAACATTGCCTTCCTCTTTAGAAAGGCTTTGTCCTCAAAGCAATTTGAAAAGGTCTTTATGTCCTTGCTTTGTAATGTCATCGCATCATTGTATCTTTGGTCGTAGTTGATGACGCATGACAATATCACTTGTTGATTGCTGAACAAAACTTTCGATATGTAGAAGGATCATTCCAACCTAAATTGATTCGATGATGTACGTTGCGCTTCCGTAGTGAATTGACGTCTTGGGATTTGAGTGCATTGGTATCAATTTTTTTGTTAGTGGTTCACAATTTTTAGCCATCTGCTTCTATGATTTGGATGCTGATAGGGAATTCTTATAACGTTATTTCCCTTGATAACATTTGTAGTGTTATCTTGTTTTAACTTTCACATATGCTTTTCTTCAAATGGGCTGACATCTTGAGCGATGTTCTGAACTGGATTTGTAACGGTGTCTTTTTCTATAGTTTATATTTTTGAATATTTTGATGTCTTGTTCTATAGTTCTTCTAATTTGTTTTCTAACAACTTGTTATCATTTTGTATCTTCTTAATCATTTCTTCTTGTGACTTTTCTTCCTCTTTGGATCTTCCTTAAGATCTTCATTATGATTTATGAGATGGTGATTTTCTTCTTGCTTTTCTAGAAGTTTTCCTTCGATGTCTTCATTAGAGTGTTCCGTCTTTCGAATATTTTTCAATTTCTTGATTTTTGTAACTATTATCTTGTTATGGTTTCTTAGCCGAAATATTTCGTCAGCATTGCTTGATAATGTCGAAATAATATGCACATGCAGAAGATATTCTTGTATTGCATAAACTCTAATGTAAAACCCTAAAAGAATGATGCTAAAGATATACTCTCAAGAAATCAAGTGAAAATAGACAAGTCGGCCCCACAAAAATCAATGGGTCAAACTGCCCCAAACAATGGGCAAAACTGCCCCAGTGAAGTCGGCCCTATAGTGAAAAAGTCAGCCAGAAAAGTGTATAAATAAGGGGGTTGAATTCCTCATTTGGATCATCACACAAGTTCACTAAAGTAAGTGAATAAGTGCACATGGGAGAGTAGCTGTAGCTAGAGGAAGCCTATGTTTGGGGTTCTATCTTGTCTTTGTATCTTCTATTCTTGGGGCATCTTTGTATGAGAGAGCTTTAGCTCTTTGTTGGATTGACATTGTACTTTGTTGACGAATCTATATCGAGAAGTTTTGCTAGGTTTTTCCCATGAGAGGGTTTTCCCAGGATAAATCTGTGTCTATTGTTGAATGTATTTCTTTCAGTGATCCTCATGCATGCAATTATTATGATGTGATATGATAAATTGAATGAAAGAACAACATAATTGCTCTTAAGTAAAATTCTAACATGGTATCAGAGCAGGATAGAAAGAAATCATTGCTACAAATACTTACGACACTTGTAGCAACTGCAATTGTCGAAACTAGGGCTTCTTGTTTCTAGGGTTTCCATCCACAGATCAAGCTTGACCTTAGCACTATTGAACTCGCCTTAGGAGGGCGCATATTCCTGTGTAGGCAGATTTCAGATCTGAGAATTTTCAGTTTTGACTTAATCATTGTTGCTTGAGAAATCTAGGGCATCAGATTTTTGGCACTTTTGTCCACAAATCTGAAAGAAAAGTATCTCTGCTCAACTCGCCTTATTGAGGCGCATCTTTTCCTTGGATTAGAATTTCAAGATTCACAAGTTGAAAAATTAGGGTTTCTCTGTCAAACCCTAGGTTAGTAGATTTCAGGAGGACCTTGAAGCTAGCACTTGACTTGAGCATCTCAATTGGTAAGTTCTATAATTCTTGTTTCCATTTGAGGTTCTCATATTATTAAGATTGTCAAGATGTCAAGCAACACCAAGCTTGATGAGAAGCTTGAAGGAGCTAATAACTTCCGCGCATGGAAGTATAGAATGCTTCTCATTCTAGAAGAAAATGATTTGAAGAATTATGTTGAGGAAGAGGTTGCAAAGCCAGAGGGAGAGGAAGGCAAAGCAAGACCTAAGAAGAACATGTTTAGGGTTAAGAGGATCATTGTTGATTCCATCAAAGATCACTCAATCCCTCATGTTTCGTCCTTGAAGACTCCCAAGGAAATGTTTGATGCATTAACCAAGTTAGATGAAGGGAAGAACATCAACCGGAAGATGACCTTGAGAACTCAACTCAAGAATGTGAAGATGCAAAATTCAGAGACCATCCAATCCTACTTCACAAGGGTCTCCCAAATCAAAGAACAACTCGAAGCTATTGGAGATAAAATTGAAGAGGCAGAATTGGTGGTCTCCCAAGGTCTTGAGAATCCTTCATTCAAGGAATCTGTTCTAGAAGAAAGCTAACCAAGTTCAACATGTTGTGGGAAGATTGCACCTAAGAAGAAGCCAGATTGGAAGCAAGAGAAGAAAAGATGGGTGAAGATGATAATCAAGCTTTAGCAACACATAGAAAGAAAGAGAAGTTCAAGAAGGAAGATCAGTCTCACAAGAAGTCTAAGAAGTTTCAGAAGACTCATAGGTCCCAGAAAGATTACTCAACATTTAGATGCTACACTTGTCAGAAGATGGGACACATTGCAAGGAATTGTCCCCATGCAAAAGATCAAGTCAATAAAAGAAATAATAAGAGGTATCATGCTCATGCCCCATTAGACGATGAATATATTCAGAAGAACGCCAGAGAAGATTGTTCAAGTGAAGAAGAATATGGTTTGATTTCCGCTTTTACAGGTACTGTCACTCATGGGCTTGATACTTGACTTGTTGATAGTGGTGCTTCTAAGCACATGACAGGTCAAGACTCTCTCACTAATGTGACAAAGAAGGATTCACCTCATAAGGTGAAGCTTGGAGATGATTACCAGTATCCCATAAAAGGGGTAGGGGAAGCTTCCTACAAGTTAGACTCAGACAAAACTATAAAGATGAAAGATGTTTTGTATGTACCAGGTTTGAAGAAGAATCTCCTTTCCATATCAACATTAGAAGAGAAAGGATTCAGAGTTGCTTTTGTTGATAACCAAGTTCTTATGTGGCCAAGAGGAAAGGCTGTTGATAATGCAGTTGTGATTGGTATTGAAGAAGAAGGCCTGTACAAGTTGAAGGGACAATTAGATCAAGCATTGGTACTGTGAATCTGAGTGAGCTATGGCATAGAATAAAGAAATTTGACAAATAACCACACTCTCTTATTGTCAAACACTTTGATTGCAACTAGGTTTATGAATTTTATGAGTTAATAACTCATATAAAGTTTAACAATGATTCTGACTGTTAACTTAACCATAAACACAATGTAATCAACCAATGATCTGAAGAAAAACATAGACACAGTAATTTAGGCCAAAAGCTAGGGCAAAAACCACCACACTTCACAGGGGAAAAACCCAGAGAACTAGTCCTTTTATTATGAAACTTTCAGATATAGTATGAGAAAAAAGAGACTGATCATTTCTAGAAATACAAGAAAAATATTGCAGAAGAGAAATACCAGAAAATTAAATTTGCTGTATTAACTGTACGGTCTGCTATACAATTAGCATAAATAAACCCTCGAAAACTGTCAAAATACCTCGAAATTTGTGCCAGATTACTAATAAATAAATTGCAGGTCTGCACCTCAGGATTCGAGCCAGAATAGAAATATAATGAAGGCTGTACGGACTGGTATGGAGGCTGTATGGACCGGTACGAATCCGTACTATACGGCTACAGTACTACTTGTACGGAACACCAAACCCTTTCTCTTGAAAACTGTGCAATGGATCGATCTTGTACTTTTCACAATGATTCTCTCTCTCAATTAAATTTGACTGTAACTCTCTCAAGATTCACAATGGCATTTATTACTCGTTAAATGCTCTAGTTCTCTCTTTTCTCTTGATGCCCTCTTCTACTTTCTTCCAAGTGATTAAATAGTCACTTAATACTCTCATCAACCCTAACTACCTTCAATAACCTTAACTTCCTCAATGAATGGCTAGGATTAGAGATAATCTAAGGGTCATCATTAATTGCACATTTAATTTCTTTTAATAAATAATAAATGCACACTTACATAAGGGACCCACGTTACTTAAGTGAAACTCACTTTTAAAATATAAAAGTCACTTTATTATATTTAAAAAGTAACACTAGGAAAGACAACTCTGTCCCCCCCATGTGACATCAAAATCACGGGGAAGGACTTATTGAGTTACAAAAACCAACATAGAAGACTTGCTCACATACATTAGAAATCATTGCCAATCATTAGCAAGATGGTTACAGGTCTACTGGAGATTCAGGTAAATCATGATGATATATGCAAGGGATGTGTACAAGGCAAGAATGAGATCTTGGATCCATTGCATGAGGACCAAGGATGAAGACTTCAGCAAGTTCCGGACTAGAAGGAGAACAAGATCAAGGTCTTCAAAATCAAACGATGGAGCAGAGTACGCTTCTAGACTCTCTAGTGACTTCTGCAAGGAGGCAGAAATCAAGAGGGAGCCTACAAAACACATGAAAGATAAGTATTTAAACTATCATTTGAGTTATTTCTTAAATCTCTAGGTGTTTAAATGATATTGTTAACAACAGTTGTATGCACGTTTGTATTCCTAGAATCAGGAAGTGTATTATGCATGTTATAGTGAATGCATTAATGAACAATATACTCTTAATGTGCAAGAAGCCTATGGTGCTGCACAACATTCCATATGCATGAGTGTTGTGCTGAAGCATTGACTAAGAGGGTTACATAACTGTGTAAATCGTGCACAAGAATTCGTCATTAAAATGTCAATATGATTTGATGATTATGAAATGTTACTAATCATATGACTAAATTTGACTTGTAGGAAAGGTCGTGTGCTATGACCTACAAGAGAAGGATGATGATACTTGTTTCGAAGAGCAAGTGATGACTGTTCAACAATTACTTTCAAGAAGATTTACAAATTCAAGCATACTACAGAAGTACAAAGCAAGGTTCATGGTTTCTCTCAAAAAGAGGGAGTCGATTATGACGAGATGTTTGCTCCAATGGCCATACACACTTCTATCAAAACTATTATATTTTAAGTGATGGAAATTACACCAGATAGATGTCAAGGCCACTTTCTTGAATGGTGTAATCGAAGAAGAATTGTATATCGAGCAACCTCCAGGATTCGAGACTCGCGACCGAGAATCACATGTGTAGAAGGCTTTGTATAGGCTTTGTGTAGAAGGAACCCAAAGCATAATATGCTAGGATAGAAAGTTATTTGATGCAAGGTTGAAGATGGTTGCTATATGTAGATATCCCAATTTAGAGAGTACAGGATGTTAAGATGCAGAGGGAGGATAGTGCTCAGTTACAGAAGGAGCAAAAAACTCCACTTTAGAGGGAGTGACTACAACACATAATTGATAGCTTTTTGATGAGATTGGGTTTTACCAAGAATACAACAGACTCCAATCTTTACTACAAGGTTGAGGATGGGAAACCAATGATACTGCTACTATATGTAGATGATTTGTTTATAAAGGAGACGAGAATCTCATTACAGAAACCAAGAAGAAGTTTGCCACATAGTTCGAGATGAAAGACCTAGGTATGATGCACTATTTCTTAGGTCTAGAGGTGTGACAAAGTCTAGATGAGATTTTCCTTAGCCAAGGAAAATATGCTGAAGAGATTCAGGATGTTGGATTGTAAATCCATGGCTACATCGATGGCATCAAACTTGAAGTTGTTGTGTGATACTTCTCCAAAGATAGTGGATGCCACATTATACAGACGGATGATTGGTTCGTTGATGTAGTTGATGAACAGTAGATCGGATATATGCTTTGCAGTGAACACTTTGAGTCAGTACATGGTTGAGCCGAGACGTGTTCACTTGGTGGCAAAGCATGTGATGAGGTATCTGAAGGGTACACATGATTATGGACTCAGATATGTGTCAGATCAGAAGATTAGCCTGCAAGGCTATGTTGATTTAGATTGGGCTGGTAGTTTCACAAACAGGAAGAGCACTTCAGGATGTTGCTTCAGTTTGGGATCAGGCATGATTTCTTGGTACAGCAGGAAGCAGACTAGTGTGGCACTTTGTACAGTCGAGGCAGAGTATATTGCAGCATGTTTAGCTAGCAGTGAAGCAATGTGGCTTCGGAAGTTACTTGCAGGGGCGTTTGATATTGAGTTAGAGGCGAGTTGTATTTTTTGTGATAACCAGAGTTGTGTAAAGATGTCTGAGAACTTGGTTTTTCATGACAAGTCCAAGCATATCGAGATCAGGTACCATTATATCAGAGATATGGTATAAAAGGGAGCAATGAAGCTCCAATATATTGCGAGGGATGAGCAGACAGTCGATGTGTTGACCAAGCCTCTATCGAGAGTGAAGTTTGAGTACTTTCAGGGACAAGCTTGGCATGATGCAGAGAGATGTCCCTCATAAGAGGGAGGGATGAGTCACATATGCGATTCAGGGGGTAGTAGCTTTACAGTGCAGTAGCAACAGGTGGTCATTTACGGGCATGTATTCTGTGAAGACTGGAGAGAGTGACCAGCTCTTGATGATTGGAGAGCGCGACCATACTTTGTATGTGTATCCAGTCGAGCTGCGTATCCAGTTAGAGCTAGCATGTGTGTGTATCCAGATTGGAGAGAGTGACTAGACTCACGAGGGCTAGAGAGGGTGACCATACTCACGAGGCTGGAGAGCATGACCGTGACCATACTCTTGAGGGTTGGAGAGAGTGACCATACTCAGTTAGAGATGGTATCCAGTTGAGCTGTGTATCTAGTCGGATGTGTTTATTTAAATTCTGTGTGAGCTAGACAAAGTCTCGTATTGACATAATGTGCGCTCTTGGACTGCTCCCATTGATGAGATGCTACTATGATGCCCCCGAATGCATGATTGAGACAGATACATGATTGAGATGATGGCTTGCTCGTACAAAACATTTATTGAGAGAGAGATTCATGAAAGGTCAACAAGTAAATGGTCAAGTACAAGTCAACAGATGCAGTGTTGACGATTATGCCAGAAGAATACCTTCCTTGCTGAGAGGGAGTGCTGAAATAATAATACCAGGGGTGCTTGATATTTCTCTCTGATAATGCACCAGGGTGCTTGATGTAATCTGCTCATTGTAAAGACATTTTCTGCTATCTATCAATATTCAAAGGAAGATTTTGTTGGTCAATACACCTTTACTTTGTGAACATACGTCGTTTAATTTTCTCCAACAACTATTCTTTCGGATGTTGGTTAATATGTGTATTTCAACTTCAAGCTATGAAGTCCTTCAAATGTCAACAATTTATTCTCAAACTTGTATATTATTTTACTTCATTTGGTGCAACAACGTGAAACTATGATTGCATATAAGGTGGAGTAAATTGAATGACCAAGTAAAATAATGTTAATGAACTATCGTGTTTATCACTAGAATCTTACCAGCATAGATCCAAATCCTAGGCTCTATCAAGCGTCGAGAGGGATCAAATCTCCCTCATATTTACTTTTTACTTTGTATTATTCGTTTTTGTTTACTTTGTATTATTTTGTTACTCGACAAACACCTCAACAAAAGTTATAAGATCTCCCTCATATTTACTTTTTACTTTGTATTATTCGTTTTTGTTTATGGCCGACATAATATTTATTACTTTTTACTTTGTATTATTTTGTTACTCGACAAACTCGACAAACACTCGACTTACAAGTTCTCCCTCATACAAATGTTATTTATTTATGGCCGACAATATCGACAAACACTCGACTCACAAGATCTCCCTCATACTGGGTTGTAGAGCGCCTCTTGGCGCAATAAATTCTTGAACAAACTAGGTATGTGGATTCTCAACATTCATTTATAAGGAAATGGGATTCGGAAATCATATGATGAAGGTAGGCTAACAAGAAGGGGTTGTAAGATAACATTTATATGTTGAAGCAAGATGACTAACGAAAAATGACATTTCTTTTGTTTAATGTGTAGTGTTTGGTGCAATGAGGATTTTAATTTTGATTGGAGGGTAGGATTGGATGTATTGAATGAGTTAGTAAATATTGAAACATGGATATATTTTGAAACACCATCTATGTCAAAGAAAGCCTTAGAGACATGATTTCAATTATTGGCTTACACACTTTAACTGACCACCACCTTCACCTCTTGCAACACTACTCTTCAACAAGAAGACACCAAAACGTTAGCGTATACGTATACATTCATCCTCGTGGATCTAGGGTTTAGATTGCAATTGCTTTGTGTTTATATTCATAGCATGGCTTAGATACTTCCAGTGAAAGCCTTGAGAACCACAAAGGGCTCATGAACATCGCTAAGAGGACAAACTTTTCCAATTATTGGATTGTTGACTATACACCCACCTTGATTGCTCTCCTCTCAACCATCTAGCAAATACCAGGTGGTACACCATGGCTTTGACTCATGATGATGAGATACATTTATGTATTGGATGTCATTTTCTATTGGTTGTCTACTTTTGAGTCCTTGATTGGACAACTATCATGGTTCAGTTTTCAATATCGACTTTGATGTATTATTTTGATTTGGCATGCACTACGTCATCATCATCATATATCCAGTGTTACACGGAAACATTTTTTCGAGGTCCAAAAATGTGATTCAGCGACCCCGTGAGTTTTCGGGGTGGGGAAACGTTAGTGGAAACGTTTCCCTCACGTACCCAAATTTGGAAACGCTTGGAAATACAACTAGGGGACGTTTCTTTGAAATCAGGAAACGTTAACTGAGTTTCCTCATCCCGCGGTCCAAAACAAAAAAGTGGTCGATTTTTTAATTGATTTTGGTCTTTATGAGTCTTGCGGTTAACCCTAGGATGCTTTTTAGCATTTACCCACCGGTTTCCATAGCCGTCAACTTCCATAATCCAATTTGGCATTTTCCCACTGCATTGTCTTGAGCAATGATGCTCATTTGTCATTTGACATGTTCTACTTCTTTCTATTTTAGTTTGTCTTTCTTTTAGGCTTGATATATCAGACTTAACTATTTAACTTTTAACTTTCAAGTCCCAAGGCATTTAAAAATATGATTCTTGATGTATAAGATAGAGATTTTATAGTTTGAAGCTTTATTTCACTGTACAAACTTGAATATGGTTGTATTTTCAATTTTGTTTTTAATATCGATCAATTCTAACTTTAATTTATAACTTACGTATGGTTGTAAGTCGTAACCTATATTTTGTTTTAGATTTATTTTAGTTAGATGATTTATCATTTATGAATGAATGCAATTTATAATGTTAGTGGTTTAGTGAATTTACACGATGACAAGCATAATATATGATGTTAGTGTTACTGTTTTGTTACTATTAATCTTTAGAATCTTAAATTATAAAATATTAAAATTTCAATGATATAAATTTTGTAGTATTCTTGGTGGGATCCCCTATGTTGAAGACCCCGACATCCCTTTTGATGTTTTTTAAAAGTTGCGGGGGGGGGGGGGGGGGGTACTCGGCATATGCTGCTCTTGCGTGCTCTCGTGTCCCTGCGTCCCGCAAACTTGGGGGAACATTGTATATATCAGTGTTTTTTTTTGCATATTTATGTGCCAATGTATTTATTCGATGTTGTTAGTTTAAATGTTTAAAAATTGAAAAAAATATTTTTTTTGTATTTTTTAATGCTTGCTGTGGTTTGCTGATTTTTGTTGGTTTTTTTGACAATGTTGTTGAGAAGATGTATTCCTGGCCCTTGCAGATTTTTTCAACAATGAGAACTAACAACAATAGCAACACTTTATTGAGTGTTAGTACTTTAATATATTTTTAGGTCTAAAGATCCTCAACTGAAGTCTTAAGAATGTCAGCTTTTGTGGTTTGGCTAAGGTGGCCCACCAACTTTACAAATTTTGAACATATTTTTATAATTTGTATAGCTCAAAAAGTGAGATAACTTGATATAATGATGTTATAGTTGGTTTAGTTATTCGCAATATATGTTTAATTTTAGTATTGCATAAACATAGGGATTTAAACATTGAGCACGATATTGTAGTAGTGCATGCATGGTTGTATGTGTATGTTTAAAATCCAGTACAGGAATTCAGTGTTAAGTCAAGATTGCAGCGCACTACAGAGCAAGTTGCAAGAGGAGACTGCCAGTCACCAGTCACTGGTCCGCGCGGTTGATGATCTTTTCACACATACATCTGCTGGTCAGTCCGAAGATTCCAGTTCACTTTCAGCCACTGAGAAGATTTCCAAGGTTACACAGAGAATTCATGAGTTAAAAGATCAGAACATAAATGTGTGTAAAATTTGGAGAAAAAGATTAAATAAGCCAATCGTGTACATTTAACCATCAATTTGAACTATGTCTTGGGTACCTTTATTGCTGCAGTGATAAAGTTTAGGATGGTAGTTCCGTCTTTATATATAATATTTTTTCTAAATTCAATCAATTTCCATTTGTTCTTTTGACTTATTATGCCAGCGTAAATGTTCCATATAAGGAGAGATGCTCCACCCTCTTATATCAGGCTCTAATCCTTTGATAGCATGATTTGATATTCTTTTCTATTTCATAGAGCTCATTGCTAGTGTTGCAGTGCTCTGTAATGTGTAATTATGGCCTATATTATCTTTTCATCATTGTGGTTCTCATGTGACATTTTTTTAGCAGTACATCTTTTTTTTCAAGCACATTGGTTCTTTTTCAACTATTTTAAGCCTAAATCATTACTTGTTGCCTTGGTGCATTTCATTCTTTCATTTAGGGTGTAAGCATTTTTTTTTTAACTTTGTTTATTTTGAATTTATATTTGATTTACTAATATTTTATCCCTGCAAATGAAATATTTGTTTTAGAATTCAATACTGTTATTAGTCCAAAAGAGAAAAAACTTGCTTCACATTTTTGTTGTTCTTATATGCAACTTTATTCCAGCTTTCTATAAAATGAACCTTTGTAATTAATAAAATAGAACATTTCCTTTAAGGTATAAGAACATTAAATATTTTTTGATTGCAAGCAAAATGGTTACATTCATTATACTGGAATGCAATATGAGAGGAAAGGTAGGAGGGATGTAGGAGTTTGTAATTGTTTCAATGTTATATTGATATAGATCGGGTTTTGTGCAGAACAATTCTTTACAAGAAGAGAAGGATATCTTGATCTGTAATATTTCGAGCTTATTCAAGGTCGGGTTTTGTCTTTACCCTTGCACATGTGTTTGAATTAATTTTGTTGACTTGTCATCATGAATCTCTTTCTTTGTTAGGTGTGAAATTATTAGATCCTAATGCAAGTGTTCACCGCAGACTGCACAAATGGAGATTGGGAGAAAGAACAAACAAATTAATGAACTTCGACAAGAGTAGGTTTATTAATGCTCTAGTCTCTACCTTTCTTTGATAGGAGCACTTATACCCATTTTTGAAGCTTATTTGTTGTCCATTTCAACTGTTTAATTAACAAAAATGGAAAATAACAGCTTTAGGAATGTTGTGTGGTTTTTGTCTTTTAAAAATCAAGGATACCGTGGCCTATGGCCATCAAGGGACCTAAGTGCATCTAGAGTTTATATAGAAGCAATGTACTTTTTCAAACAGTTAAGGAATTGTAAATAAAAAGTGAAATGTGGGTAAAAGATATAGAATTAAGTATACAAAATGTTATTATGTTCAATTCTGTGTACATATTCTTGTCATTTTTTGATGGAAAGGCAATGCTCTTGATATAGAAAAGGAAATAAAAGTTGTCCATCATAAAGCGTTTTTTAATAAGATGCAATGTAACAAGGTCTAATGTACTTGTACATATTGAATTCTCTGTGGGTTGTTTAAGTGCATGATATTGAAATTATTAAAGTTCAAAATGATCAATAACAGTAGTGAAGGGTTGCACAATTTTCTTGTCACAAATCGTAATTCATTTAGAATGAAAAAAATCCATACAATCAACATAAAAATTCTCAAGGATAGCTTGGGAAAGTTTACCTTCGGTGGGTAGCTACGAGAAGAGATTGTGATGGAATACATCAAAAGATAAAACACTAAATCTAAGGCAAGCATGAACTCATATAGGCTAAGTAGAATTTGGAAGTCGTTTTCGTAGACCTTGTTGCCACCGAAATGCACACCTGGGGGGAAATGCAGCAGAAATATTTCGAAGCTGCTAGGTGTGTCCTTGGGGGCAAGTCTCGAGTTAGGTGCTATCATCTGATCCTGACTCCTCCATTTAGGCAAACTCCTAACCGAAGCCAAGGGGGGTAGACCCTATCAGAGAGTTTCTAAAGGCTCTTAGATTGTATTAATTGTTAAGGATGGGATGAGTGTTTATTAGGAGTTTTTAGATGCAATTGTGATTTAAAACAAGTAATTGCAAAAATTGTTTATACTTTAAACATCAACAACATAAATGAGATACATGGCATCCATAATTGTAAATACTTGAAAGCAAATACTGAAATAATTAACCAGTGCCAAATGGGGTCGTGCGATTATAAACAATGTTGTTGTAAAATGTAAAATGTTTTGCAAGTGTACTTGGTTTATTTTAAGTTAAATGAAAAAGATGATTTGATTAAGGGATAAAAGGGGATTCCCGATATACCTTGTGGTACGGGGAATATGTCTGGATTTTGGTCTAAGTGGCTTCGCAGAAGAACATGTGGGCTGGAACGGAGTCTCGAAAGCGTGTTCAACACTACACTAACAAGGATGTAGTCTAACGGTGCCCTGAGGTCGCATTCCAGTGGTTCTCGCTTCCTTTGCAAAATTTTCCCACTTTCGATCAAGTCGAGGTAACGTCGGATTTTTGTTACGGGATTTTAATTAAATGTTGTTAAACTAATTACTAGCCACTCTCAATTCCTTTTGATGCACCTTACTGTTCGGACGAACCTCAGGGGTGCAAAGCATACAAAAAGGAGTCCAAGTTTTACAAATTTTAGAGCAATGTTTTCTTGATTATTAAGCCCAAGAATCTCTTTCAGGTCAGACCATACTCGGGAGAGCAAGGGGGTAAATTCCAAAAGTAAATAAACTGAATATTGAAAAGGTTTTTAATTACTACATCAAAGAGTATCTTTTTCCCTTTCGGATACTTTGGTAGAGCAATGCTAGGTTAGTATTCAGTTTTGCCAAACATAAAAATAAAACCAAAGCTAAAGTAAACAAAACTAATCTAACAAATGAAAAGAAACTAATCTAACAATTTACCCAAGAATCTCTTTCAGGTCTGAGACTGTACTCAGGAGAGCAAGGGGTTTAGTAAATCAAACTTTTCCAAAATAAATTTAAGTAAAAATTTGATGAAAATTTAAACCAACTCTAATTGCAAAAAAATGAAACTAGCTTAATAACAATGCTACTCTAATGCAATGCAGGTATAAAGCAAATAAAGAAATGGACAGATACAGGCTTCCCCTAAATGGGAGAAGAAGGGTGTGGGAGCCGTAATCCCACTTGCTTTTTATTAATTTATTACAATATTTAACTATCTGATAGAGAGTGCTCTTGATCCGCAAAAGCGAGATTTAAGATACTTTAGGGAGCCTTAAAAGGCTCAAGAATTGCAAAGAACTTCAAGGAAAGGATTTTGATGGTTCAAAGTCCCAAAATGGTTCAAATTCCTTCGCTTTCCTACAACACAAAGTAAAAAACCAGCAAACTTAATAAAATTTATTAGTGGATTAGTGCATATAAATACATAAAAATTCAATGGGATCATCATGGAGGTTCTGCTCAATAGTGAAAGTCGTGGGTTGCATATAAATACATAAAAATTCAATGGGATCATCATGGAGGTTCTGCTCAATAGTGAAAGTTGTGGGTTTCTTTATCCTTGCCAAGATATTCCATATGATGAATTTCCTAGACAGGATGGGAGGGATCTCTTCAAGGAGACTTCTCAAGTCACCCAAACCAGTATACCATTTCTCAAAAAATACCTCAAAGAAGTTTGGAAGAGAGTTAATGCATTTATCAGGAAGATCCTCATAAAACCAATAATAAGCCTCCCTCTAAATTATCGACAAACGTCTCCATCATATTATCCTCTTGACGAACATTGAAATTTCCCAATACTTGAAGGAAAGCTATGATGTGCGAGAAAACTGGATCACCATTTCCTTGAAATATCTCAAGGTAACTAGATACACTCTCACTGTTATGATAATTAGGAAAATCTGGGATGTTTGAGAAATCAATGGGAGGATATGCGTTGGCAATTTCAGCACCGGACTCTTCATGATCCATATCTGCGATCAAAGGCGTGGACTGGAAATAATCATGGAATGTCCCTTATGTTGAACCAATGGAGTTGTCAGAAAATGAGTTGGCCCATCTACACACAACAAGTCTCAACAAATTTGCGAGAAACAAGGTTTTATTTCTTCAATGGAGTCGCCATGTGAGAACAAAAATATGCATTTTAAAATACTCACAAAATTCTATTTTTTTGCTTTTCTTTGAAATTTTATAAAAAAGAAAAAAAAGGGTAGTGGAGTTGCCAAATGAAAAATAAAAAGATCTACTCTAAACATTCATCAAACAAAGCAAAAACAAGAAAGGAGAAAACAAAAGGCGTACTCCTGGAATAAAAAGATTTATCCTCGACAACGGCGCCAAAAGAATGTTGTGGCCTGAACACGCACCTGGGGGTTAACGCAACATAAATCTTCAAGTTGCTTGGTGCATCCTTTGGGGCAAGTCTCGAGTCAAGTACTGTCACTTGATCTTGACTCCTCCGTTTAAGCAAAACTCCTAACGAAGCCAAGGGGGGTAGTCCCTAAAAGTTGCTAAGGCTATTAGATTCTTAGTTAAAAGTGTGAAAGTTGTTTAGGGGTTTAAGTGATTTATTGAACCAGATATTTGCAAGAAGGAATTAATCAACAACATATAATCACGCATTTATCCATCCACATAAGATTTACTTTAAACAAAAAAAGATTGCATGATTGTCTAGTGCCAAATTGAGTTTGAAATTGCAGTGTTGTTGTGACGATTGTTTTGCAAATGTACTTGGTCAGTTTTAGAATTATTATTTGATGAGTTGATTAAAGGGGGGGATTCCCAATATACCAATAAGGTATGGGGAATGTGTCTAGACTCACCAAGTATGGCTCTACACGAGAAAATGTGGGCTAGATGGAGTCGCGGGGGTGTGTCCAACACTACACCAAACGAGGGTGTAGCCTGATGGGGTCCTGCGATCACTCTCTAGTTGTTCTCGCTTTCTCTGTAAACTTTGTCCACAAGAGGTAAAACAAAGACATTAGATTTTCGGCTTTCAGGGAGTGTAAATTACAAAATGTGTGAGACTAATTACTATTAGCAAGGAGTCTTTTTTCTGATCATCCAATCATGTACTTAGGCAAAGTCCTTTATGTGATGGCGAGAGCATACTTCGGGAGAGCAATGACGGGTTCGTTACTTGGAAAACTAAAACAAAGACTAAAAGCAAATTGTGAACTAATTACTACACTACGAATATCTTTTCCCTTTTGGTACTTGTTATCACACAAACACTAGTTGCCTCTAGATGTATCCCATCCGGGAGGGTAGAGGAGGGCAGCTAGGCAGGTGACACCTGCAAACACCAAGTTCACTGATCGGAAGAGTAGTTGTCACTCCAGACAGGGTGCTTGTCACTTTAGACAAGGCACGTAGCCTAGTCAAGGGGGAGACCCTATTCAACCAGCTATGGTTGAGACTCAAAACCAGACACCTACAATCCCCAACTAAACAAGAGAAGACAAAGAAGTGTCTAGAACATCCTAAGACTCTTTCCAACTGGAAGACTGAAATTGTGAGTGAAATTAGATCATCCATTTGATTGATTTCAAATCTGATATGCACATAAAGATGGTAGAATTGAAGTATTGGATGGCTGGAAATTAGCTTAGGATCGTAAATCAAATAGGAAGTGAAGAATGGATCTTTGCCTATGGGGGAAATTGTCTCAAACTGATTGTGCATACATAGCAGAAGTAAAATTAGCGATTTAATAACACTTCTAGTGGTTTTAACTTGATGTGAGATGATACTATAGGATTACAAATCAAAACCAACAACACCCACAACCCAAAAATGACCCAAACAATGTGGTAGGGCAAACTGCCCAAGGAGGGCGAATTCAAAAAATTGTTCAGTGCCTATTAGGTGGGTAAATGGAGTCGAAATGGGCTGAAACTTAAGATATGGACGTTGAAATTTTTTTCCAAGGTGGGTTTGAAACAAAAACAGAATTTTAACGGTGAAATTTAAAGATGTTAAATTTTGGTTGATTTTATTGTTTTCCAGCTTAGCAAACACAATGAAATCGAATTTATGGAGACAAGCAAAGAGAGCGTACTTGAGATGATGGCGAATGGATGGATTTTGCACGAAGACTAGCCCCAAACTACAAGTGTTGAGCAACTATTGAGTTTCTTGAGTGTTTTGAGCAACCAATTGGCCAACTGCGCCCTAGCAACCTGCCACAAAGAGGATGAAATCAGAAAATGCAGCAAATAGCGAGTTAAACCAGCAAGTAAATGACTAAAAATGAGGAAATTGAAAAGCATTAAGCAAGAACAACTCCCTTGTTGATATTCTGGAGAGAAAGAGCAAGAGTGGAGTGCCAACTCCAAGAATTGCGCCCCCCTTCAGATGGCCTCTTCACCTGCAATTCACTTCAGCCAAAGAAAGATAGAAACACCATTAAAATCTGTTAGATTATGGTAACTTCGGGATGTCCTCCATGGTTCAGATGCCTTACATGGAGGTACATTAGCTGCATAGGCATCAGGATGGAGTAGAGAGTGAGATGCACTCTACTCAGTGGCATGACCCAGCGGGGGCTGCATGCGGAGCTTTAGGGGAGATTGACCTTTGCATGCATGAGTATTGCATGACCTGTCAGCATTCAGTGACTGCATGCAAAAGTGACTTTTTGCATGCACTGGGAATTAGGGTTTTGGCAAACCTAATTCATTGATGAGATTATTTTATAGAGGCAGGGGGTCCCCAGATGAGGTTACTCATTTGTATCATCAGAGAGAGATACTGCCAGAGTGAGGAGGACGTAGCTGTCCATGTGGGGCGACTTTTTGAGATAGAGAGGAGTTGCTGCGGGAGCTAGGAAGGTCAGATTTGAGCTAGATCAGTGACCTTCAGTTCCAGTGAGACCAGACACCCATTACTGTGAGTTGAGAGAGCTCCACAGTGTGATTACTGATTAGATTGGAGGATGCTGAGTTCTCTTGGAGGAGGACGTTTTTCTTGAGGGGAGAGAAGCTCATTGTGAGCTGAATTGACCGATTAGGAGTATGTGACTTCCAAGATAGCCTTGCCTCAGGATTTTAGGAAGGTTAGGGACGATCAGAGCTCAGATCTGTTGAGATTCGGAGCAGTACGAGCATTTGACATCTAGAGGGGAGGGCACACTTGTGCATGCAGAGGAGGCCGATTTCATCAGTGGGCAGTCTTCAGAGCAGTCTTCAGAGCGAGCAGATAAGAGCAGAGAGATCTAGAGAGGGCAGATCAGTCAGAGGCACCTTCAAAGCACTCAAATCCAGAGGACTCAGATCCAGTTTGGCAGTTAGGGCTTACTTCTTCACTACATGCATCAGCTGGATGCATGCAAATTTGAGGTCTGTCCTGTAGCAGAGGGATTGAGTTACCGGCTGAGGTAATCCTGTATTGTATTGTCATTTATACATCTATATGCTTTGGGCTCGAGAGAGAAGATAGCCCCATAGTTAGCTGGTTTTTCCCGAAAGAGTTCCAGGGTACATTTGTTGTTTATGTGGTTGATTGCATTTATGTTCAGTTGGTAAATGTAGATCTAGTTGTTTGAGTTTATTTCTTTATGAGCATATATTGATTTAGAGACTCATACCACTATGAGCATATAGTGAACTCTGGATCTAATATATTTACAAAATCACTCAACAATGCTATGGGAACTAGCTATTAGTCAATGCATCAAACATCCATACACAATCTCTCAAAGAAACCGAAAGAAATATCTCTATAGAAATCAGTCTCAAGTGTACAATATGCCAAGAGGAGCTCCAAATGAGAGAGCTTCTCTTTTTATAAAGAGAACTCATAACAAAAACCCTTCCTAAAAAGATGAAGGGCTAAGATCTAAACTCACCATCACAAAATCGATGGTTGAGATCGAATGAGCAAGAGAAGGGGGGCGAGTTACTCTATTGTGCCCATGTGGAGAGTGAGGGACCAAGGTGGGGTCCGTACAACAAGTGAGGGGGTGTCTTAGGGGTGGCTTTAGGCTGTTTTAGCCCCCTAGACCCCATGCCCAAAGTTTCATTACATAATATTTTCAAAAAAAGAAGTTTCGCTTGCCCCAAAATGCCCAAGTATGGGCAAATTCGCCCCATATGCATAGCTGGGCTGAATGGTGGGCCCCACACCAAATAATACATGTCCAAACTATGTAAAAATGCCAATGAGAGACCCTTTTACCTTTACACAACATTGCACTTACCATGTCAAAGTTTGACTTAGCCAATTTTGATTTTTCCTTTAATTATTTGCTGGTTCACATAGCTGAAGATGAAAATTGCCCTTTTGACCCACTTCTTTTGCTTGGATAAACGAGCCGTCTGTTCCAATGCGATCGTAGACCCCAAATATACTAATAATGGTCACTAGAGCGACCGTGATCCATCATCTAGGCACAATTTGCCCAATTTCAAGCATTTTTAATTAAAGTATGGCTCTGCTGGCCATCAATAATTAAAAATCTCATCGATGCTTCACTATTTTGACGATCTGACACTTGGGGGCTTGTATGGGACCCCAATGCATACCAAATAACCAAAATCAAAGTTTTGGTTCCAACTTTTTCCGGGGCCCATTTTTGGCCTAGTCAATCTAGTTTGACCAAGTCAACTCTAGTAAAAAATGGCAATGGCTGAACTGTTATGTCTCTGCATGCACACGGGATGCCCAATAACTACGAGCATAAAATGACAAATATATGGTGATCATAAACAAACAATATCTCAAAAATGGGCCCAAGGTGAGGTGGGCCCACCGCTTCCAACAAAGACTCTACTGCTATGCACACTTATAGATTTGGTCATTGAGCTAGCTTTGGGTGAGGTGGACAACAAGGCCAAAGGATAGGGGAATGACAAAGACCAAGACTGAGTGACCCTTCGGATAAGCGGAGAAAACATGACCCAAATGACATAAGTACACCATGAGAAACACAGGGAAGGGCGGTGCCTCACAAATGGGTATAGTGCAGGGAAACCACCACTAGCCTCTAGCACACACCTTGCAACTCACATCCGTGCCTGCAACAGACTCCGTGAGGATATTTTCTAGAGCCGCCATGACTGGGTGTCCGACAAACCGTAACTTGAGACTTTGGGGGACACTTAGAATTAGCTGTCCCTTACTCCATCTCACCTCACAGTCCTTTTGGACTCGGTGAGGAATTTTTATTACTTGCTCAAATACATACAACTAGCCTTTGTCCGTGTGTGTTGACAAACACATTCTTGGATTTACATTTCATAGGGTTCATGATCCGTGTGTGTTGATAAACACATTCATGGATTTTACATTTCATACATTTCTCATCAGATAGAACAATGAAACACATACTGCAAAGTAATGGGGGCAAGTGTGCATGGTTCGAGGACTAACGGGGAGCACCCGGTGAGTCTACACAATCCTATACTGCATTACAACATCGGGGGCAACCGACAAGAGTAAATCCCAGGTTTGAGAATGCATCTCACACACTAAAGAGCCGAGGCACAAAACAACATGGAGTCATGGTATACTCAGGGGTCACTGGGGGAAGGGGTTCTCAAAGCCACCAATCCAGGTCTAAGTTAGGGATAAAAGCCAAAGATGGATGGGTCTAATGAGTGGAAGAAAGTGATAAGTGGAACCAAAGCCAGCTTCCTACAAGTCGAATGGCCAAATCTATACCAAAGGGGATAGGAACCAGTGTGCATAAACAAGAGTCTCTATTGAAGAGGTGGACTGACCTCACCATAGGCTACAAGTATCATCAGAATAAAACATGAGATCACCAAGTCAGCCATCATATGTCAAGTCTATGTACTAACGTAAATAAACAACCCTCAAAGCAAAATCATGAACAATAACCATAATAATGATATACCTGCCATACCATATACTTGCTGTTGTAAGTGGATCTGAAGGCCAATCTCTGCTGTGTGCAGGCAAGAAGTAGTGAACCAACTCTGAACTATGCTGCTCTCATCAAAATATGGCTAAGTTATCCCTCTCAATGGGATCGTGCAAAGGTGGGAAAGGAAGAGGGACTCTGTACAGCTGCTCAGTAGTACATCTGGACCATCAAAATACATAATGTCCCCACTGCAATCTCTGCTCTGATTGAAAAAAAAAATCTGGAGTATGGTCCCTAACCGCACAATCTGCAACATGGTAGCTCCAGCTAACATGGATGTGATAATAGTACTTCAGTAAAGCGTAGTGGGTTAGTGTTCATTACTTTGCAAAAAAGAACTTGAAAATAAAACTAACTAAAAAAGGGTATATTGCCTGCCAAAAGAGGAGTTAATTCCTATGTCCTGAATGAGTTTGAAGCCTGATATTTGGATCAGAGACTTCAAAGGTTAAATTTTAACTTGTTTTAAGTTGTTAAGTACAACGAAATCAAAAGGGAAAGAAAAACACACACATTGCCTAACGATGCAAAACCCCCCCAGGGGGGTTGGGGTGTGGGCATTGTGTAGCTCGCTTGGATGACCATTGCTGCTCATTGCTGTGTAGCTTGCTGAAGGGTTTGCAAAAGAAACTACACTAGATACAGATTATCTCAAGCATGAGCAACAATGGTCATCCAACACAAAGCATTACACCATCAAGCCTCCAAAGCTTCCTCTATTATTCCAACAATACAAACAAATTACAATGATACATCAACAAGCCCTCTTCTCATGCAACTCTAACTAGTTTACAATGAGAGAGATGCCTTGCTTTAATAGATTTCCCAGAGAGATGTGGGGTGCATGAGCTCATGAAGAGGGAGGGCACATTCGCATGAGGGAATCAAGGGATTGACAACCCTTTGATTGAGAGTTGAGAGGAGTTTGTCTCATGAGGTGGGTACCACGTCAACATGAAGAGATGCGCCCTCATCTTGTGGTATCCGCCCTCAAATAATGGGCTGCCACATGCGAAATTCGTCCACCTTTTGGAGATACGCGCCCCCCCTTTGAGGAGTAAACTCACCCTCCTTGCAATTGATTGGGATCTCCTCCGTTTTGACATCAGATCAACTCCAATCACCCATCAATATGATCCTCGGTTAACTGGATCCTGATTGGGACAAGATTCCTTTGATTTAGGAGCTTGATTTTCTCTCATTTTTTATTCACTTTAATTTTTTATTTTTTTGAGAGAAAAATTATTGAAGTGATAAATAATCACTCAAACACTTAGGAAAGTGGGTGTAAGGGTATTATGGGTGCTCTGGGTTAGAAAACGAGCACCCCCGTGGTGAATTTCACCTCCTAACCACACTTTTATTACACTTTTGATTTTTCCTATTAAACTATTAAAAATAGCCTAAGTTTACAGAAAAAAATATTTTTTGCGAAACTTAAAAATAAACCTAGGGGGACCTAGCACATCTCCATATGACTCAATATTAGTGCCTAGCATGGTAATATACATTGACACCTAGACTTTAATAACCTCCTGAGGCCCAGGGACCAAGACGAGCATTCTAACTTTGGAGGAGTAGGTGAAAAACTCAAAAATTATATCTCGCTAAAAAGCAAAGTATAATTAACCAGGAAACAAACACCTCGGAATACCCGGCTTGATGCCTAAGTCTAGGGAAGCCAAGTCTTTTACAAAACTATCATGCTACAACACTTTATTACAATTCCCCGCAGGGCATGGACATGTGATTTTATTGAAAAAAGGGTCCAGGTGGCCTGCTAGGACTTCTGATTTTCTGAACTTGAACAAGTAAACTTGTTCCATCTTTGTAGGCTCACTTGAAACCATCTAAGTACAAATTAGCTGGTAACAGGGCACACCAAACTGGCAAGCACTGCTATCTGTAATTTTAGTTAGTTAGTTAGTTTGAGTGTGATTTGTATTTTGTTTGGTTGATTTGATTCCTGTTCTTTACATTTCTTGTGAATAAAGTGCTTTTAAATTCTCAAGTTACTACAATGATTCGAATCTCTGTATAAACAGAATTAATCATCTCTTTTAGAGTACAGAAATACCAAGTTCTGAGTAAAAGACTGTACCTCACACTTTTAATGAGATCGACTTCAGGAAACTAATAGTTGGGTTGACTTGATTTTATACAGGCATAGGGATAATAGTTTACTTTTGTTGAATCCAACATTTTATAGATATTGATCAATAGAGTACTGTGGTTTAAGTTCTTTAATTCCTGCTTTTTATTCTATCTTTGCACAAAGATCAAAATTCTTTAGTCCATTGAATCAATCATCATTTGTAATCATAGGAGCATTTAGTTATGCATATGAAAGACTATGAAAGACTATGGCAATGAGGTTCAAATGAAAGAACTGATAACTGTCCCTTAAGTTAATTCTTGTTCATTTTTTATTTAACCACTACAGGAATTCATTGAAGAATTGAAACATTAGTAAGCTATTCTCGAAAGATTACAAGAATATTTGTACATGAAAGATTGTGATTTAAAGCTCTCATAGCACTAAACTGTTTCATATTCCAGTGATAAAACTAAGTTGCCAAGAAACGTGGGTGCGGGGACGGGGACGCCACTTTTTTGAAATAGGGTAGTTAAAAACACGTCACTTGCATATTTATTCATAAATCAATGATTCATCATTCATTCAACATTCACATTGGAACATAAAATTTGATATCAAGTGGAAGTTATATTATGATTCCATTGTCATACTACGTTCAAAATTTGGGCCTAATGGGCCAATGGCATTTCCAGACATGAAATAGAAAATACAAAATTCAGAAAACACTCAACAGTGATTTCATTCAATGATTCTCCTTGCTGTAGCAATGTAACCTTGTCGATGTATTCAACGTGGAAAGCCCTTCACGGTTTCACCAAACACTGTCTCCGTGGAAAGCCCTTCACCAAACACTGCCGCTGCTGAATGAAATGATTATGAGATGTTTGAATGGCACGGTTTCACCAAACACTGTCTCCGTGGAAAGCCCTTCACCAAACACTGCCGCTGCTGAATGAAATGATTATGAGATGTTTGAATGGCAAATTATGATGTTTGAAGAGTTTTGGAGTTGTAATTTAGGTTTGGGAGGGGGGTCACCTTTCCCCCCTTCCTTTTATTTATTTCACTGCTTAAAAAAACAGGGTACGTTGTCCCCTCTAAGCCAAACGAACCCATTTTTTCAATCCGGCGTCTCAGGTTCTTTAGTCAAGAACCTGGTTCGTATGGGTTCACCAACCAAGAACCCGAACCTGAATCAGAGACATGGGTTCGTGAACCCGGTGCGGGGACGTGAACCCTACCCCTGGGTATGCGAACCCAGCAACTAAGTGATAAAATCTTGTGGTGTTAGGTTACCTTGTCATTTGGTTTTATTTAAGCTTGTTGATTTCCATTTACTTTCATTTTCACATTAAGGTGTGTGAAGTAGTTTTGCCAGCATTAGTTAGAATAGGATAGGCTTTAATCCTATATTTCCTGTGCTTGCATCTCGAAGCTTACGAGTCCCAGATTGATGATTTAATGTCTGGAAATTATGCATACAATTTGACTGACAACACTTTCTCTCTATAACCCTCGTTAAGCTTAAGGTGGGGGGTGTTAGAATTATGGGTGTAATCCTGACATGTGTCCATGCAATACTCATATGTATCATTAATGTATTTGTAAGCATGGCTAAGGTGGACCTTTGATCGTATATGTTGATCCAAAATTGGGCATGATAAAACTGACTCAGTTTTTCTCCAATACTAGATGCATTCACAATTTCTCAAATTTCCATTATTCACAAAGAAATTTGGCATAATAATAAAAAATCAGCATTAAAACTGAAATTAACAATCAAACACATAAAATAGTATGCAAACTTGATAATGGAGCTCACCGGAGTTCACTAGGCTCTGGATACGTCTCCGGGCTTGCGCAATCGTTGAACTGCTTGTATTTCTTCTCCCAAATATGGGTTGATACTCTCCTTTACAAAGGGCAAAATGCATTCTCAAGCAAGCCTACAACTTGCTGCCTCTCCTATACAAAGGGCAAAATACATTCTCAAGCAGCCTACAACTTGCTATCTCTCCTATACAAAAGGCAATAATGCATTTTCAAGCAAGCCTACAACTTGCGGTCTCTCCTTTACAAAGGGCAATAATGCATTCTCACTTCAATTGGCCCATTCTCCCAATAAGGAGCTCATTTCCTCAATATGGGTCTTACAAAAGTTCTCTCATAAGAGGCTTACAGTCCCCAAGCCTACTTCCTTCTCCAAATGAGAGGTATATATAACTTTACATGGTTAAGAACTACTTCAACATATTAAGAAGAAAAGATCTCTCAAAATCCCATAATTTAGGATCTAGGCACAACTCAAGGGATAAGATGAGAGAAAATCTCAACATCCCCATGAAGATCTCGACTCTCCATGAATATCTCAAGTCTACATGAGACTAAGAAACTAGAATGCTACGTATCTTTTCCATTAGTTCCTCATTGCATTTTGCGAGGAAATAAGTAATGCTTCCTTAACTATATATATATAACATTATTTTTTTAGGATTGATTGAATGCCATTATAGTAGTTCACTAACTCAATCATGCAAAAATACAAATCTTTTTGAATACATTGATGTTTTTTCGGGATAAAATGCTTCCTTTAACTATATATATATATGTGCTTGAATGAATGCCATTATAGGGGCTAACTAAACCTTGGAAAAATATAAGATGTTTTGAATTCTTTGATAGCAATATATATAAGACATTTCATTCTAAAAAAGTGGGTTGTGATACACAACCACCACGAGTGTAGAGTCCAAAAAGAGTCCAGACGCGTACAGAATGTCATACTAAATAGAGAATTTGTCTCAATGGTTTTTAGTGAAGACTGCTGCGAGGCAACAAGTCATGTGGCAGCAGGAACCGTACTTGAATGGTCTAATATTTTGATTGGAGTAACATGTATGCATGATATCTGTTGTTTTTGTGTATGCTTTAAATTATGCGTCATTTCAAATTTTTACATCTAGTACACCAGCTGGCCAACATGTGGCAACAAAAAGTCATGCTGCGGTAGGAAAAGTACTCAATATATATATATATATATATATATATATATATATACTATCAAAATAAGCAATATATATAAGGCATTTAATTCTAAAGAAGTGGGTTGTGATACACAACCACTACGAGTGTAAAGTCCAAAAAGAGTCCAGATGCCTATAGGATGCCAACAGAATGTCATACTAAATAGAGAATTTGTCTCAATGGTTTTTAGTGAAAACTGCTGCAAGGCAACGAGTCATGTGGCAGCAGTAACCGTACTTGAATGGTCTAATATTTTGATTTGAGTAACCATCATGTAGTGACGTGTATGCATGATATCTGTTGTTTTTGTGTATGCTTTAAATTATGCATCATTTCAAATTTTTACATCTAGTACACCAGCTGGCCAACATGTGGCAACGAAAAGTTATCCGGTGGCAAGAACAGTACTCAAATAGTCTAATGTTTTAATTTGACTAACCATCATGTAGTGACATGTATGCACGATAGCTATTGTTTTCGAGTATGCTTTAAATTATGCATCTCGTCAAATTTTTAGATCTAGTACATAAAAAATTTCATATTGTAACAAAATCAAGTGACCTTTTATTACAATATTTTGAGTGCACCTATGCTTCTTATTCGTGAAAGCAGTAAGAAAGAGAGGATGAGGTTTTCTTGTTAATATGGGATGCTGTAGTTTATAACTTTATTGCAAGTTAATTTGTAATTGACTTTTGGCTACTGTTTCAGGATTTCCCAGCTGAAAATTCAGGAGCCATGTTCAAATTCTTTGATCCCAGCAACTGTGCAAATGATAGCCAAATCTGAAAAGTTGTTACATGACAAGCAATTAAATGAAGTGCAAAATAAAAATTATAGAGAAACTAGACATGCAGGTGAAATGCAAGGGATAGCCAGGATCAGTCAAAATGATTCGAAAGGTATGAAAAACATATCAAGAGATGAAGCCACCCCTTACATAAGATCACTTGTGTTGAATAATATTGAGAGAACTGTCCCATTTGCCAGGGATGCAAAGAGGCCAAAAACCATTGATGTTCAAGCAAGGACCTCTGAACATGTAAATGGTGCACAGAATTATGTTTCTCATAAAGGTCGACGTGTAAATGGAAAGGAAGAATGTAGTTTTGAGCATGATAGGTTGAGAGGATGTCAGTCACGTGAGAAACTGATTGAGCCGAAGATTGACAGTAGGAATGATCATCAGATAATGCACATGCAGAAGAAAGATAGTGTCAATCAAAATCCAATTAGGCACCGCAGTTCCCGAGGGAGTGTGGAAAGAAAAGCTGAGAAGACTATATTAGGAAATCCTGCAATGAAATCAATAGGCGATTGTGACATTTTAAGTGGTGATGGTAACTGTATTCGTCCGAGAAACTCTGTTCTAAACAGGAAAGTCATTGATGCAGCTGATACCAGGAAACTAGATTCTTACAGTGAAGATCCATCTAGATGCAGAATACAGAAGAGGGATTATTTTGTTCATAGCAGGAATGACAAGAAACCATTCAGGAGTGAAGATAGTGAACAATCTGAAACACACAAGCTTTTAGGAAAGCAATACAAAAATGATTCTGGGGAAGATAAGAATTTTGGCAATGTGCAAGTCATAAATGGATTTGAGTCAAGCCAAGATCATGGAACAAGATCGTGGATGAACGAAGCATGGGCACCAGAACATGGAAACAAAGCTCACTTATCTGAGACTACAGGACCTGAAAGATTATCATTTATGTCAGATGAAACACATGAAGATTGCAGAGAAGAGGTGCAGACAAATGGAGAACAGAGGAGGAAGAGGTCAAAAGATAGTGAATTGCCAGAAATCATGGGTGCAGACAAGGGTGACATCTGGTCAAGTGATGCTGGAACACACTCACATGGAGTTGGCCATGTGCTACTTGACGATAGCTTGCAAAATACAACTGTTATTAAAGGTCAATTGATGCAAGCAAATGGCATCAAGAGTTCTATTTCATTACCAGAAGTAAAGCACACTGATAGTACAGTTCTTTCCTTTGGTAATGGAGATGGTGCTGAGGCTGGGTTCAAGCTGCAATTAGGTGTGGATGAAACTTCAAAAGATTTAGGAATGTCAAGAGAATTGAATGCTGAGATGCCAAAGGAAGCAGGTGCAATTAACTTCGGAGCAGAGGAAATGAAGGATAGCTGTCAAGGACCCCATGGAGAGTCCATGTCTGGGGACGCTAGAAAATTTCGAGTTTCCCCTTTCAGAAGCAGGGAGAAACGACATAGCAAAAACATTTTGCAACGTGGGAAGGAAGTTATGCATGAGCAAAAAGAAAGGTGTTTTGATCTTTCATTTAGCAGGAAAAGAGGAATAGAGGAAATGAAAGGCATACATACACATACAGACAATGGTAGCAGGCAAGCCTATGGCAACATCTGCAATGATCACGGCAGGAAAAGTAGTAGTTTTTCTTCTGATATGGATAAAAAAGGGAGGAGAGGACATGCACATCAAGTGCAGGCTAGAAATGGATTTGAGTCAGGTCAAGATCTTGAAACAGGATCATGGATGAATGAAGCAAGGGTGCCAGAACATGGCAGTAAAGCACACTTATCCAAGACTACGGGACCTGAAAGCTTATCATTTATTTCAGATGAAACACATGAAGTTTGTAGAGAGCAGAGGAGGGAGATGTCAAAAGATAGCAAATTGTCAGAAATTGTGGCTGCAGACAAGGGTGACATCTGGTCAAGTAATGATGGAACTTATTCACGTGAAGTTGGTCATGTTATACTTGACGATAGCCTTCAAAATACAACTGTTATTAATGGTCAAGGCACGCCAGCAAACAACATCAAGAGTTCTATTTCATTACCAGAAGTAAAGCACACCGATAGTACAGTTTATTCCTTTGGTAATGGAGATGGTGCTGAGGCTGGGTTCAAGCTGCAATTAGGTTTGGATGAAACTTCAAAAGATTTAGTAATGTCAAGAGAATTAAATGTTGAGATGCCAAAGGAAGCAGGTGCAATTAACTACGTAATAGAGGAAATGAAGGGAAGCTTTCAAAGACACCATAGAGAGTCCATCTCTGAGGAAGCTAGAAATTTTCGAGTTTCCCCTGACAGAAGCAGGGAGAAACAACATAGCAAAAACATTTTGCAACATGGGAAGGAAGTTAAGTACGAGAAAAAAGAAAGGTGTTTTGATCTTTCATTTAGCAAGAACAGAGGAATGGAGGAAATGAAAGACATATATACAAATAAAAACAATGATAGCAGGCAAGGCTATGGCAACATCTCCAATGATCGCGGCAGAAAATATAGTAGTTTTTCTTCTGAAATGGATAAAAAAGGGAGGAGAGGACATGCACATCAAGTGCAGGCTAGAAATGGATTTGAGTCAGGACAAGATCATGAAACAGGATCATGGATGAATGAAGCAAGGGTGCCAGAACATGGCAGTAGAGCTCACTTATCCAAGACTATGGGAACTGAAAGGTTATCATTTATTTCAGATGAAACACATGAAGATTGCAGAGAGAGGAGGAGGAAGATGTCAAAAGATAGCAAATTGCCAGAAATTGTGGGTGCAGACATCTGGTCAAGTAATGATGGAACTTATCCACGTGAAGTTGGTCATGTGCTACTTGATGATATCCTTCAAAATACAACTGTTATTGAAGGTCAAGGCACACCAGCAAACGACATCAAGAGTTCTATTTCATTACGAGAAGTAAACCACACTGAGAGTCCAGTTTATTCCTTTGTCAATGGAGATGGTGCTGAGGCTGGGTTTAAGCTGCAATTAGGTGTGGATGAAACTCCAAAATATTTAGGAATGTCGAGAGAATCAAACGTTGAGATGTCAAAGGAGGCAGGTGCTACTGACTACAGAGCAGAGGAAATGAAGGAAAGCAGTCAAAGACACCATGGAGAGTCCATATATAAGAAATCTAGAGAATTTCGAGATTGCCCTGACAGAAGCAGGGAGAAGCAGGATAGGAAAAACATTTTGCAACATGGGAAGGAAGTGAAGTATGAAAAAAAAGAAGGGTGTTCTGATCTTTCATTTAGCAGGAAAAGAGGAATAGAGGAAATGGAAGGCACAGATACAAATAAAGGCAATGGTAGCTGGCAAGGCAATGGCAACATCTCCAATGATCATGGCAGAAAGAATAATAGTTTTTCTCTTGATATGAATAAACAAGGGAGGAGAGGACATGCACATCAAGTGCAGGCTAGAAATGGATTTGAGTCAGGACAAGATCATGAAACAAGATCATTAATGAATGAAGCAAGGGTGCCAGAACATGACAATAAAGCTCAATTATCTGAGACTATGGGACCTGAAAGGTTATCATCTATTCCAGATGAAACACGTGAAGATTGCAGAGAAGAGGTGCAGACAAATGGAGAGCAGAGGAGGAAGAGTTCAAAAAAGAGTGAATTGCCAGAAATCTTTGGTGCAGACAAGGGTGACATCTGGTCAAGTAATGCTGGAACTCACTCATGTGAAGTTGGTCAAGTACCACTTGAGGACAGCTTGCAAAATACAACTGTTATTAAAGGTCAAGGCATGCAAGCAAACAACATCAAGAGTTCTATTTCCTTACCAGCATTAAATCACACTGATAGTACAGTTTATTCCTTTGCCAATGAAGATGGTGCTGAGGTTGGGTTTAAGCTGCAATTAGGTGTGGATGAAGTTCAAAAAGATTTAGGAATGTCAAGAGAATTAAATGTTGAGATGCAAAAGGAGTTTGGTGCTACTAGCTACAGAGCAGAGGAAGTGAAGGATAGCAGTCAAATTCACCGTGGAGAGTCCAACTCAGAGAGAAATACAAAATTTGGAGTTTCCCCAGACAGAAGCAGGGAGATGCGAGATAGCAAAAATATTTTGCAATGTGGGAAGGAAGTAAAGTATGAGAAAAATGAAAGGTATTCCGACCTTTTATTTAAGAGGAAAAGAGGAACAGAGGAAATGAAAGACACACATACAAGTAAAGGCAATGATAGCAGGCAAGGCAATCATAACATCTCCAATGATCACAGCAGAAAAAACAGCAGTGTTCCTTCTGATTTGAATAAACAAGGGAGGAGAGGACATGGGCATCAAGTCATAGATCTCGGAAAATCTACCAGCGACAAATTTGATCCCAGAAGACAATACACTATAAATGGAGAAAGAACTAACATTCAGTTTTCCTGTGCTGATGGGGCAAGGGATGAAGCAATGACTAAACAAGGTTATGCATATAGTGAAAGTAGGAGAAGTGGTAGGGATATCCTTCACAAACGGGAGAACTTCAAGACAACATCACGATCAGAGCACCATGGTTATGGTGCAGAAAGGGATAAGTATAAAAGAAGAGACAGGTGTGGTGATCAGTGTGACAACGTGCACAAAAGCAGGAAGAGTTAGATTCGATCTAGAAGAAACAAGGAGAAGAATGTAGAAAAACTCGAGAGTATTCTGCCAATTTGGAAAGAAGGGGAGATAGGCGAGACCATATGTACGAAGATGGAGAAATCAATCCCTTTATTAAGTGTTGTTAGTTTGAGAAAATTGTGGAGAGAAAAATTGTCACACTTGAATGGGAATTGAAGTTTGTCGGGGCTACAAGTTCAGATATGGTGTTTGATTTCCTGTCAGAGGCTGTATGGTCCGTTTTCTAGTTGTGACTGAATGATTATAATACTCCACCCCTCTTTAACATCAATAGTTGATACCTTTACCGGGCATACAATTTATTTGCATGGTTTCTAATGCAATAAAAAGGGAAGGTCAGCGCAGCACTGTTTATCCGTCAGTGTGTCCACTTTGAACATGGCTAGAGACATGATTAGCATTCTGTGCCTTAAAAAAGTGTACACATTTAATAATCTAAACTCCCATCATAACTGAATTTGTTTACCATTTGGGACTACAGCAATATTCTTGTAGTCTTCTTCCATGCAGTTGTATAACTAATTCCAGAATATATTCCATGCTTGAATAAGGTTCTTATCAAGAGGTAAATTTCGTTGCTAAGTTCATCATAACTGTTTTGTATGTGGTGCCTGTATTTTCATCAATGGTTTCCCATAAACATTGATTGATATAACACAGAAGCAAAAGACTTTATATTGGTTATGTGTGGCAATTTCCTTTGGAATGTTCACTATTTTCAATAATTCATATTTTGAGCTAATGAGATTACAAAAACCTATCGTTAAACACCCACACGCTCCTTAATTTAGTATACTTCCTATACGATTCAGTGAAACAATCATTCGCAACTGGGCTTATTATATGAGATGGGGTGTCATTTATTTTATGTTTGTTTTCCTTTTTATTCCAGGAAAGATATTTAAATTACTGGACAACATTTGGTATTTCAGTCACTGTAGCTTCAAGTCTGCAGAGTCAAAATACTAGCATCTCATTAGTGCCTAACGGCAAAATATTCTTTTCAATGATAAAAAAATTTACTCTTTGTTTGCGTGAAGTCAATTATTTCCCTCTGCAACATTGCTATGTTTTTACTTTTTAGGCATAGCTATTCTACCGTCTTCACTTCCAAGTTTCTAACCAATCAGTGATTTGTATTTTTCGCGTTGTAACTTATATAATCAAAAGACCTTTTTATCATTTTAAAGTTGCTTTCTTCAGGGTCGGCAGACCACATCGAGAATGTAACTATAGTGAATGACTTTTTATAATCCATTGACCTTGGCATTTCTAATAAGAGGTAAATTGCATTTCAATGCTTCCTTACTATTGGTTGACTTTCTTTAGCAACTCAATCTCTAACCGACTTTCTTTACCAACTCGATCTCTAAGTGCACTTGGAACATGGCGTAAGATAAGTTGAATATGGTTCATATATGTATGTATGTATGTATACATATGTAAGATAAGTTGAATATGGTTCATATATGTATGTATGTATACATATGTAAGATAAGTTGAGTCTTGGTCGAATCATGCTTCAATGGCCCTGTCTTGCTATGTAATATGGCTAATTGGTTATCAAGAAATAAAACGATTTTCCAAGGTTTCGATTTTGCTCCACCACAAATGACCCAGATTGTTGGGAGTGGTTGCAATAAAAACTGGTCTTCTTCCAAGGAAAATCCAGTCAAAGAATTAAAGGAACCTGAAATTGATTTTGAATAGGGTTGGGGGTACTTTGATGGGGCATGCCGAGGTGTCCTAAGGATGTGTGGGGTTGGAGCAGTTTTATATCTGAATCGACAACACTTAATTAAGCTAAAGTTTGCAGTAGGGCCAAACACTATTAAACAAGCAAAACTTGATACCATGTGACTTTTATTGAAGAAAACTATAAACAATGATGTAAAAGATTACAGTTATTTGGGGAGGAGTTGAAAATAGTTTGGGAAAATGGTATATGCAAATTAAATAACTTATTGTTGGAGCATATTATGAACCAGTTCTTGTAGGTCGAAGTGAGCTTTGAAGACATACGATTTGCACATGTATATAGAGAATTCAATATCATGGCAGACCAGTTAATAAACTAAGCTCTTTAGCTGGAGCAAGGGACTCAATGAACACGAGTTCAGAGAAAGGTTTCTGGTATCCAATTCAAATCTTGCTTCGGTTTAAATAAGAGGGCAAATTTTAAGCCACTTTATATGATATTTTTTTGTATTATATGGAAAATATTTTTGATGTATGTAGTAACTGGACTTTTCGGAAGTAGAACAACAGAATCATAGGCATTTTTTTTGTTTAAATAGGTTTTGATGTTCCCAACAAGTTTTTTCTAAATGCATTTTGATGTTACCAAATAGCTTTTTGTGAATGCGCTCACACACATCGTAGTGTATGTTTAAAATTTGACTGCTGGAAATGGTGAATATACATATCCATCCAAAATATCACAACCACAAACGCTAGGGAGACAAGAAGACATGCAAAGAAAAAACATTTGCCCCGCTGTCAGACTTACTAATGCTCTCAGAGTTTTAGGACTTTTGGTGATGAAAGTATATGGTGACTCAAAAGTTATTATTGACTGGGCAAATGGTTTGAACCCTATGCCGTCTTTGACTTTGTTCAGCTGGATGAGGAGAGTGAGATTCTTAATTCAGCATTTTGAAGTCATCTCTTTCAAACACATATATCGTATTTTCAATGAGGAGACGGATGTCTTATCTAAAGAATCTATTGGGGAAATTATGCCCCTCCCTTCCATTCCTTCCATCCCCACTTTCCATGTGGGATACGACTCCGCTATTCCAAAACTAAACTTTACAACCATGATCTCTCTATTCCAAAACTAAACCAAGTAAGTTCGAAGCCGCTTTCTTGGTCGGTGAAAGTTCGTAGTTAGTATTATAGACCTCAAAAGTCTTGCCAGTGCAATGCTAGTGCTTGTGCTCGCCCTTGTGGATGTAGCCCAGAACACACAACAATAACTAGGCCCAGGGGAAGGATATGGGTGAATTTGGCTTACACACAAACTATGCATTGCATAAGCAACCAGAATGAGCAAAACTCGGTGACTTGCAGGCGCCAAGAGGCATATCACAAACTATAAATTCCAAGCCCCTGGGGATTTACAAGTCCAAAATAAAACCATTCATATGGCAATAGGCCAAAGCATAGAGAGCGAAAACAAAATCCAATGGCCAGCTGGTCATAATAAACATAGACTCTCAAGATTAAGCAAAAACAACAAATTCAATCTCTGGAGGAGGCTCACAATGATCTGGGCGTGGGCCCCACCCATTAATTGGTTGCCCGTCAATAGCCAGAGTAGGGTCCTGTCCATTGTCGTCATGTTGTTGAAGGTGCTTCTCCATTCAAATAACTAGTTCCAGCCAAGGGAGCTTATCATTCTTGGGTCGAGAAAGGGGTGGCTAGTGGTGATGCTCACCACTTCGGCTTCGATGCTTATTGAGTTCCCGAACTGTGTGGCCCACTCTGTGCACGACACACTACCTTATCTGTGAGAGTAAGTAGAATCAACGGGGCAATGAACCTCCAGGCGAACCCAATTCCGCTATGCATGGAACCACCCTCGGGTATTCTAGAGGCCACGTGAGATGTGTTGCCACTAGGTCCACCTTCCAAGTTTGGACTTGGATTTGCAAGCGAAGGTGTGCAAAGGTTAAAGCTCCATCATCCTGGGTTAGCTTTTGAAATGAACATTTTTGAAATCGTTCATTTAGTTTATTCCATCTCAAAAGTACAATCTCCAAACTACCGTGTTGCGTGAAACTGCATTGCCCCTTAGATCTTATTAACAAGGGGAGAAAATATCTAGGTTATAGACATGGGGAGGAGCTGTTAAAATGGGTCTGAGGCCCATTCTCACAATGACTTAGCATAGGGACAAACCATAGCAAATGTTTGATTGTTTCAAATTCGTGACATGAAAGCGCATCGGGGTTGGGAATGTCCAAGGTACTTTGGGTGTTTCCAAGGAGAAGGCTGCCCAAAATCGTGGACCGGCGAAACGTGGGAATTTTTTGGCTCCCCCTTCTCGATCGTGCGACATTGCCTTGCTTTTGTCGTTGGGGCCTGACTTGGTCGCGACTACTCACAACCAGACTGTGCCTCCTCGTCTAGAGTCCGCCCATAACTCCGTTGCCAAACTGCAAACGTTAAATCTACAACAAGCACACGTCAATCATGCCAATACTTAGTGTACACTCACATCAACATGAGTAAACATTCACAACACAATACAAGAGATGGGGCACCCAAGTCAGGTGACGCAAGGTTTATATTATTGAATTCCACATATGAGTACAATGGGGGGTCTGGCCAGTGTTGCGACTCTTTTGCAGAAGAGAAGACAAGCTCGGGCACAAGCTGCTCGCCGCCACCTTGCTTGTCAACTAACCCTTGATGCACTCACAAATCTGCCTCCTATAGATCCCAGTCTTCAACAGCTTAGGCTATTGCAACAACCTCTTCAACAAAGACTTGTTTACCCCAAGCACTTAGCTCCGCCTGGATGATCCGCCTTTGGTTTGCATCCTCCTTTTATACTTCGCGAAGTTCTTAACCAACTCCTCAAAGTGGACACGCTCACACATCGTCCAACACTCAATGGACACAATCGTTGCAATAGTCTAAACAACCGTGTTGAGAATTGCAACTGCCTTTGCGAACTAGGGAACGTGCACTACAACTATCCCATTCGTCGAACAACTCTAATTGTTTCCTAGTGCATCCAGTCGCGCCGACTTATTACTACTACTAGAACAACTATCAAAATTTCTAACAAAATGTTTATAAAAACATCAGTTATTTTCTAAATTCGTTGAAATTGTGACTCTATTATTATAACAAAATGAGCAAAGTGTGCAATATTGCTCAAATTCCTTTTTCCATAAAAAAACATATCACATAAAACAAATACCAAAGTATTATGCTCTGAGTGCACATGTGTTTTGAAAATACCAAGTCCCAAGTATCCCCTTCCCCACCTCGAGGTTGGTGGTAGTGTGTGTTGGTTCCAGTGAAGCATGACTCAACCAAGACTCGTGAGTACCCGCGAGTCTTGCTGAGTCAAACCTCAAAACGAGTAACCGTTGCATACTCGGCGTGGACTCAACATACTCGGCACTGACTCATCTACTCGCCAAGAATCGCGTGTACTTGGCACATACTCGTTCGGGCCCCCCTGAACTTGCCCGAGTCAACTCAAACAAAAGGACAAATTTTCATGAAAATCCAATTATTGCTAATGGCATTTCATTGTTTGTATCATGACAAATTGTTCGTCATATGGCAGACGATTGTCATCGAGAGATGAGGTGCTATGTAACAATTAAAAAACAGTTTGGATTTGTTACTTATATATGATCTATGTTTCAATAAATAAACTTAAACTTAGTAAAAAAACAAAGAAAGTGAAGAGCAAAATGTTCGATCAAATTTGATTCTAACTTTGTTGGAGTCAAGATACAAGCGAAAGTTCTAAGACAACTGACATTAAATTAGACACATTAGCGTGCGTTCGTTGGGAAATTAAACATAAATCTCAATTGTGTGAGGGCGTTGTTTTCCAAATAATCCATTATGATCTAGACCTTTACATGGAGAGAGAGAGAGAGAGAGAGAGAGAGAGAGAGAGAGAGAGCTATTTTAGATGTTGCCACGACTAATTTAAATTTTTGCATATAAAAATTGATTGTGTTATGTTGTATTATCATAGTTTATGAGATGATGTTTTGAATTATTGCATAGATTGTAGTTTCATAACTTGCATAGATTGGAAATCTGGGTTGGCAGGTGCGGGGGGACTAATTTTTTACTCCAAGGGGAACAAGCAGAGAGAGTTTGCTTGGGGCATCGGAAGAAAGACCAACAACGGAGCGGAATGGCTTGGTCTCATCAAAGGGCTGGAGATTGCTATAAACCTGGGAATTAAGAACTTGATGGTCCTTGGGGATTCCTTAATTGTCATTAGAGAATCCAGACGAATCGTCGACAACAGGAAAGACCCCTCCTAAAAAATGCATCATCTCTTAATCAACATTAGTAAAGACTTTCAGAGATCACCTTTCTACATATTCTGAGAGGATTAAACGGGCAAGTTGATGGCATGGCTAATAAGGGAGTCGGGCTCTCCTATGGCTCTCTAAGCTGCGACAATGTCATTTATGAAAACTCTTGGATTCCCTAGCCTATGGCTCCTCCATAGAGCCTGGGCTCTTCTTTTTCCTGTTTGGCCCCTTCATATTTCTTTGGCTCAAAACTTTATAAATTCAAAAATTCTTTTTTTGGGAAATGCCCTAAGGCATTTCGACGGTCATCTTGATCCTCGAGGGATTCTCACACTTGCTCGCATGAATGCCATCTGGCCAGTACGCCAGTTGGCCGGCATGCGAGCTGGTAGCTTTGGTTTAAAACAGGGCAAGAGCCTTCACTTTGACATTCATTCACTTGCTGGTTGCAGCTGCTTGAATTTGCCAGTCTTTGTTGCTTGTGTATGCTTGGACGGTCACTTTATTGGGAGATATATGGAACATCACATTGCTGGGCGTCCTCAGGGAGGGGGCGACGTGTTCTTGAAGTGTCATAGATGCTGCAAGTTTGTTAGAGGCCCCAATGGCGGATGTAGTTGGGGTTTTCAGTTGGACGAAATGATGGGCGACTCGGTGGGCAAGGAGAGTAGCAACTTCCCTGGGCTTGGTCCTTGCCAAAGGCATGCTAGGGTTGGGAATTCTTAAGGGCAAGTTGGGAAACATGACATTACAAAGTTTGAAGTGGAAGTCCTGGACCGTCTGCAGGAGCTGGAGCTGCAAGTTCGGTTGATTCGCAGTGAAAACCTGGAATACAAGAAGGTTCTATCCCGTCTCTATACTTTGCGTTTGCTACTCACTCCGAGGTGAAAACTCATAACAGTAAAGTGGCAGAGAAAATTGAACACCTTGAAGAGACCCTGGGGCTCGGCTATCGCCACAAAGACTGAAAGTCTAAGGCCACTAGCAGGGAATTGGAGGACATTGACAAGAAAATGGAAAAACTGAAGAAGTTTATGGCTCATGCTGGGAATTTCGTGGATCACAGCTTTGAAAAGAATGTGGCAGCGGACTCTGCAGGCGCTATTATGTACATGGGACTTCAGTGGCAGCTAGTCGGTTGGCCTCTCTTTTTGGTTCTGCTATGTTTACATTACTGTTTTTAAATTATATGTATAGAGTTTCTGAAACTCATAGAATAGGAATCAGTTGCAGACTTGGCAATCCAAAATGCCTCATCTCTCAGATTTTGTATAAGGCAGCTGAATAGTAATGTTTTATTTTTGTATATTCCTTCTAGGGCAGTTCGTTAGGTGTTATAGTTTTCTTAGATCAAGAAGATACCATGTTAGCTATAAGCTTGAACATGATAAACTTGGGAGTGATGGATGTTTTCCTTTCATGGGAGCAATCTGTCCACTTTTTGCTATGTAATATCCACCTTTTTATGTAATCAAAGCTGGTTAACCGTTTCTGTTAAAAAAAAAAAAACTTGCATGGATTGGAAATAGCATTAACCTCTTTTTTGTGCCCAAAATTTACCATATTTTAAGTTTTTTTCCTATTTGCCAAGTCTCGCCGAGTTTGTCTCGAGTCGACGAGTTGCATGCCAGTCGAGTCTTTGCCGATTCTTGTCGAGTTTGTCTCGAGTCGACGAGTCGCATGCCAGTCGAGTCTTGCCAAGTCTCGTCGAGTTTGTCCTGAGTCGACGAGTCGCATGCCAGTCGAGTCTTTGCCGAGTCTGAGTTGTGCAACATTAGTTGATTCTCAAAACGACACGGTTCGGGAAACAACACTGTAAACACCCTTGGAGGGTTGTTCAAGGGGAGGATGGGGATCGAAGCTCGGGTTGTGTTTAGGGCCCTCAGATAGATAGGATTATTAAGGTTGATCGACGACGTTAGGGGCATTAATGAATTGAGCATGATAAGATATGCATGATTAAATGCACAAATCCTTTGAAAACAAAAGTGTTAGTCCATTAATAAAACTCAATGTAGCCTATCTAAGCATGTATGCATCTATTATGAACATGTAAATAATTGGCCAATTAAACGACGAAAATTAATAAATGCAAAATATTTACAAAATGTGTTGTGCAATTAATTATCCGAGAAAAGCAAGCTTTAGTCGTTAGTATGAGAATGCATGAATGATTAAAACTAAGGTGTTCATGACTTCTACGCATTTAGAAAAGAAAAGGAAGACTGCGTTAACCGGTTTTTTAACTCAATGTTTCGAGCCAACCAGATGGGCTCATATTCGAGAGAAAGGCATCTCATAAAACTATTCTGCCGCGTAAATAAATTACGATAGTTGCTTGCAATGCATGGAAGAAATTATGCAATTTCACTCCATTCCAAAAAATTTAAATGCATCCAAAGGTCAAGAATCAATTACGGAACTTATTTATGAGCAAGTTTCTGGAAAACCTTTTAACCATTTTCTTCCCAATGTTTCGTACTTCTAATGTGAGTCCATCCTCAGGGGGATCACAATACAATTGATTGAGATGGTTCAATTTAATGCATCATACCGTGAATAAATATTTAATGATAAGAAATGAATAAGCATGTCGACTCGTTTTATCATTAATTTATGTGTGCTTTAATTTTATTTATAATCGGTTTGCATGTGCCGCTTAATCTGAACCCTTCATCTTTATTTAGTGTATTCGCCCATTTCTCAATTCCAACTGCTTCTCTTACTCCTATGTTTAGATAGTGTTCCTCCTTAACGATCAATTATGCGTTTTCTATGCATATGTGGTGGGAGGAGATGTGTGAGTGTTCCGCGAGGGCTGACTTTGAGGCTCTATCGTTTATTATGTAAGATGCATGCTCTTTTAGACGAATTTGAACTAATATTCCACTTTCTCCGGCATGAATCTTTCCACACGAGTGTGGTATCGATTATACTCCTTTTTGGAGTCCCGGGTCCACATGATCCTTTGTCGAGTCAACCATCTATTTGATGGTGTTGGGTGGGGTGAAGGCCATTGGGATATTTTGATTTTTGAGGATGTTGGCAATACGGCCCATGGTGCCTTTTATGTAAGGCAAATAGATCTTAAGGATGTCCCTTGTATGATCGGCATGTCTCCCTTTTTGTGTTTGTTGGATAGCCCCGTTAATATGATTTATGTGATAACTATTTTTTACAAAAACCATTCGGAGGTGGTCCAGCTCTTGTTTCAGATGTTCGACATCTAATATTCTTGTGGCCCTAGTTGCGAGGGATTTTTTTACTCCTATTTTTTGGTTTGGATAGTGGTGCGAATCCGCGTGCAGGTCTCTGTCGGTATGAGTTGTTTTCCTATAAACCTGATGCCCTAGCTTCCCATCCTCCTTTTTGTGATAAGAACATCTAACAAAGGTAATTGGTTGTTTTCTTCTATCCCAAAGGTGAACTTCATTTGCTCCGAGAGGCTATTGAGGTGGGGCAAAAATTCATTCAGCTTCTCCCTGCCATGTCTCCATTTTTCAAATACGTCATCTACATATCATTTCCACTCTTCCGATGTTAAAGTGAAAGAGTTAAGAACTCGTAATTCAAAGTGTTCTATGTAGATGTTTGCGACCACCGAGGATAGTGGTGAGCCCATGGCAGTGCCATTTAGGCATAACCTCACCAAGCCTATAGTCTCGTTATCCATGATGCCTTTTATTATTGCAATGGCTTCATCTACAAGAATCTTAGTGTAGAGGGAGACGAGGTCAAAACTAACCAGAATGTCTTATTTCGTAAGCTCTTGGTTCTCGATCCATTCTACGAAGGATGAAGCGTCTTTTACATATGAGGAAGTGTTGCCGGGCAGGGGGCTAAATTTATGAGCTAGGAATTTTGCTAGATGATAGGTTGGAGAACCTATGTTATTAAACATCGGCCTTAGCGGGACACCTAACTCATGAATCTTTGGGGAGCCATAAATTCTCGTCATTATGGCACTGCTCGGTGTGGTCTGTTTCTTTATTGTGTCATCCAGGGATGCACATTTAATATGTTTTGTCACCTCATGAAAAATCTCGTTTCCTGGTTTTTTATTGATAACTTTGTAGTTGCCACCCGATGAGAGGTGATTCAGCCTCTTAGACTAACGAATTTCTGAAAAACCCGTTAACGGGTTTCCAGAAAAATCGTTAATGGTTAACAGATTTTCCAGGAACTTGCTCTTAAATTCATGACCTATAAAATGAATTCTCGATCTTTTATCTAGAACTTATTTATGTTGAATAAAGAGGGGACTTAGCGTTTTTGTCTTGGTTAGAGAAATGCATTAATATTTTGTATTTGTTTTACGACTAAGTAGATTAATGAAGCATCCTTTAATGCGTAAAAAAAGGTATTTCATTCTACTCAATTCAACAAATAGAAACCATACTTAAATATTAGTTCTATTAAAGACTAGTTTTTATAAAACGAAGTTCAACTTTTGCACGTGATTGTTCTGCTTAAAATAATGCAATAAATTGTATTATTTGCATGAAATTGCAGAATGTGAAAAATAATGTGCAACATCTACTTTAGCTTAAAAAATGTAGCGTGAGAAAAGCTAACGTCTGAAGACTAAAAATAGTTTTTTTATGTACATGTTAGTGAAAGGAACATAAAATAATATTTATAGTACATATGCTACAATTTTCCATAATTAAAAAAAAGACATAAAAGGGAATCCGAAGCTGAATGAAAATGATGGAGGAAAGACGCAGATCTGCCCAAATAAGACGCAGATCTGCCCAAATAGGCCACATCTAATTCAACCCCTGAGAACAGGAGGTTTACGAGACCCTACGTAGCTCTCAACATTCTAGGTTCACTTGGGTGAAACTGAGACAGCAGGAGTACTTCCCGCTCAAATTGTGTTGAAGATAAGATGCGTGCATGACAACATCAGGAACGAAAATATACAGGAACGAACGAATTACGTGGAGCAAAACATAATGTACGTCTAGTGGAAGGACACTCTGCCTTCACCCTAATGGATGGACCTGAAACATAGTCTTATTTGAAATCGCCTCCTGCTAGGCTCATGGATAACTGAGTATGAAAAGGAAAAATGCAGCAACTGAACCTAGCAGTACCCGCCTCTTACCTCTGGTGGAAGATGCCTATTTCGGTAGCTTTGTCAAGCTTGTAAAGGTTGTTCGTGCAGGCATGAGAAGGATGTGAGGGAAGGTGAAGTGTTTCGGTAGCCGTTGAGAGATCAACGGTCGCTGCGTCTTTTGGCATTCTGTTTTTTATGCTCGTCCAAATGAGGAAGATGGCCCGCAAGTAACCGACATCCACCTTCCTATACCAAAAGGTTCCGGGAGCATGATCGTTGAGGTTACACCAGCCTAGATCCAAATCCTAGGCTCTATCAAGCGTCGAGAGGGATCAAATCTCCCAAATTGCAAACCTCTCCTTGAATAGCTCCTTGAGTACAATACCTGAGCCACCTAATCCTAAGCTCCAGAGTCTCTAATTTAAGTCTCATATTTACTTTTTAATTTGTATTATTCTTTTTTGTTTATGGTCGACATAGTATTTATTACTTTTTACTTTGTATTATTATTTTTTGTTTACTTTGTATTATTTTGTTAGTGGACAAACAGTCTAAAGTCTTATGTTTACTTTTTACTTTGTATTAAAAGTAAAAAGTAAAGTCTATAGTTTAAGTCTCATATTTACTTTTTACTTTGTATTATTTTTTTTTGTTTATGGCTGACATAATATTTACCACCTAATTCTAAGCTCTAAAGTCTCTAGTTTAAGTCTCATATTTACTTTTTACTTTGTATTATTCTTTTTTGTTTATGGCCAACTTAATATTTATTACTTTTTACTTTGTATTATTCTTTTTTTGTTTATTTTGTATTATTTTTTTACTTGACAAACACTTGACAAACTTGACAAACACTCGACAAACACTCGACTAACAAGATCTCCCCCATACTCGACAAACACTCGACTAACCTCACCAAGCCTATAGTCTCGTTATCCATGATGCCTTTTATTAGTGCAATGGCTTCATCTAAAAGAATCTTAGTGTAGAGGGAGACAAGGTCAAAACTAACCAGAATGTCTTATTCCCTAAGCTCTTGGTTCTCGATCCATTCTACGAAGGATGAAGAGTCTTTTACATATGAGGAAGTGTTGCCGATGAGGGGGCTAAATTTATGAGCCAGGAATTTTTGATCTAAAAGAATCTTAGTGTAGAGGGAGACAAGGTCAAAACTAACCAGAATGTCTTATTCCCTAAGCTCTTGGTTCTCGATCCATTCTACGAAGGATGAAGAGTCTTTTACATATGAGGAAGTGTTGCCGATGAGGGGGCTAAATTTATGAGCCAGGAATTTTGCTAGATGATAGGTTGGAGAACCTATGGTGTTAACCATCGGCCTTAGCGGGACACCTAACTCATGAATCTTTGGGGAGCCATAAATTTGTAGCTGCAACCCGATGAGAGGTGATCCAGCCTCTTAGACTAACGAATTTCTGAAAAACCTGTTCACGAGTTTTCCAGAAAAATCGTTAATGGTTAACAGATTTTCCAGGAACTCGCTCTTAAATTCATGACCTATAAAATGAATTCTCGATCTTTTATCTAGAACTTATTTATGTTGAATAAAGAGGGAACTTAGCATTTTTGTCGTGGTTAGAGAAATGCATTAATATTTTGTATTTGTTTTACGATTAAGTAGATTAATGAAGCATCCTTTAATGCATAAAAAAAAGTATTTCATTCTACTCAATTCAACAAATAGAAACCATACTTAAATATTAGTTCTATTAAAGACTAAATTTTATTAAACTAAGTGCAACTTTTGCACGTGATCGTTCTGCTTAAAATAATGCAATAAATTGTATTATTTGCATGAAATTGCAGAATGTGAAAAACAATGTGCAGCATCTACTTTAGCTTAAAAAATGCAGCGTGAGAAAAGCTAACGTCTGAAGACTAAAATTAGATTTTTTATGTACATGTTAGTGAAAGAAACATAAAATAATATTTACAGTCCAAATGTAAATATGTTGTACAATTTTTCATAATTAAAAAAAAGACATAAAAGGGAAATCGAAGCTGAATGAAAATGATGGAGGAAAGATGCGGATATGCCCAAATAATAAATGCCCAAATAAGAAATTTTATTCATGGAATGGAATCTGACAGATATCAAGTACAATAGGCCAAGGCTAATTCAACCCCTGCGAACAGGAGATTTACGAGACCCTAGGCAACTCTCAACATTCTAGGTTCACCCCGAGGAAACCGAGACAACAGTACTTCCCGCTCAAATTGTGTTGAGTATGAAAGGGAAAATGCAACAATTGAACCTAGCAGTACCCGCCTCTTACCTCTGGTGGAAGATTCCTATTTCGATAGCTTCGTCGAGCTATTAAAGGTTGTTTGTGCAGGTATGAGAAGCGTGTGAGGGAAGGTGAAATGTTTCGGTAGCCGTTGAGAGATCAACGGTCGCTGCGTCTTTTGGAATTCTGTTTTTTTATGCTCGTCTAAATGAGGAAGATCGCCCCACAAGTAACCGACATCGACCTTCCCATACCAAAAGTTTCCGGGAGCATGATCGTTGAGGTTACATTATGCCTTGATAATATTTCGCATTGTCTTCATATGTACAAGTTTAGACCAAGTGTGCAGATTGTTTCATCTATTTTGCGAACTTCAAGTTAAATAACTCCTTTCTAAACCAATACTTCATATTTTGAACCTGATTTGTGAGAAACTTTCGCGTTGATCGGTTTTCCTTATTGATATGCAAGCTCCCAATTCTTAAACTCTTTGCGCGCGATGCCATATGCTCTCAAAATTGTGCCAAACCATCGTTGAGTCTTCCTGGTGTGTTTTCCACTCTTGGATTTTCTTTTTCAGTGTTTAATCAGCATTAATGACTACGGGACCAGGCCTTTAGCAGTTGCATTCTTTTGAGGAGTAACTTTGTTGTGAATGACTTGAAAAAAGATCTCTTCTCCAAGAACATTATCTCCTCCTTAAACACAAAATATAAATTACATAGGGAAGCGACTCTCTCAGAATTATGTGGACAAGGGCTAATTTGGTATGCTTGTAGTGAAAGAATTAAAAACACAACTTTGAGCTATCAATTGTTTCCTTGGCATATCTTGCATTTCATCTTAACACCTATATGGGCGAGCTCATCTTTAACACCGAAGGATACCTCATCCATCATTCTGTGTAGCACTTATCTGCAAAGAAGGGTGCCATAATTTCGTAGCACTTATCCCCAAAAACCAAAATCCAACTTCCTTCAATGAGTTTAGGCCTATTCCTTTATTCAATTTGGTGTATAAATTGGTATTCAAAACTATTGTAAACAGGCTAAAAGTAATTTTGTCTAGTGCAATCTCTGAAGAGCAATTCAAATTCCTCTCCAACAACCAAATCAACAATGCCATGGGAACTGCTGAAGAACTCGTGCACTCAGTCAAAACGCAAAATCTTCCAACTGCGGTGATGAAGTTGGATCTTGCTAAAGCACATGACAAGGTAAATTGGCCCTTTCATAAGATTGTTGTTGTCACAAATGAGCCCGAACTTGCAAACTATGGAACGCAAAATGGGTTATCTTTCATATGCATCTTTTGTTGTTCTTCTAAATGGGTCACCTGCATTTTTTTTCAATGCTTGTAAAGGGTTGCACGAAGGATGCTCTCTCTCCCCCTCCCCAAAATGGGTTGTCTTCCATATGCGTCTTTTGTTGTTCTTCTAAATGGGTCACCCACAATTTTTTTCAATGATTGTAAAGGGTTGCACAAAGGATGCTCTCTCTCCCCCTCCCCATGTTAGGCTAATAGTGGAAGGCTTGCGTATGTTGTTCAAGGATGCAATGAGAGGAGAGTTAGTAAGAGGAGTGAAAATTTGTGTTGATATGGTCGTGTCTCGCTTTTTGTTTGTGGAGGACATTGTGATCTTTTTTGGGTTTATAGGAGAGTTAAGAAGTACCGAAGAAATTTTGGATATATATTGCAAGGCCACGAGAACGGAAATGAACATGATGAAGTCCTCGATGATGCTTGACGAGGTGTCTGATGGAGAAAAGGTTCAAGTTGTACAACTATTTCCTATGAATGTCTGGAATTTAGGTCAGGGGTTAAAGCACCTAGGTTTCAACATAAAGCCTAACAACTATAGGTTTGAAGACCGGATGTGGTTGTATACAAAATTGAAGCTAGGGTTTCTCTATTGTGTAAACTATGGTTACCTAGAGGAGGCAGATTAGTCTTGTTCAAGGTGATATTATAAAGCATTCATATCTACTAGATGGCCATCTTCCATATCCTCGAGGCATTCAAACTAAAATCAGGAAAGAAAGCTTTAGCTTTTTGTCGACTGGAAAGAGGGAAAAAAGAAGGAATTAAAGTAGCAAACTAGAAAGACGCGGGGAGGTTGGGGCATAGAAATATATGCATTTATTTACTTTAGCTCTTGCTGCAAAAAGTTTATGGAAATTTGTCTATAGACTACGGGGCAAGGTCATGGAATTCAAATACTTGAGAAAATAGTCTATAACAGAGTGGTTCAAACAATAAAGGAAGAACGCTAGTGGTGGATCCATAGCTTGAATAGCTTCAGTGAAAGGCTTTCCCTCGGCAAGGAAATGATTAGCATGGAAGATTGGATTAGGGAATAGAATGATGGGGGGAAGACCCTTAGATTGGATGCAAAGGAAGCTTTAGATTGTCTACAGAGTTGTTAAGAGATCTCCATCGTTTAGGAATTTTGTCCCTGGAAGATGCAACATATCATATGATATTAGGAATGTGTGGTCTCGGGGCTAGAAGAAGGTAGAAGATTTGAGTTTGTAGGGGAGAATGCTGAAGAGTGGAACCATTATGTGGGAAGCCTATTATCCAGCACTATAAAGCTCTCAAATCAAGAAGATTTGTTGAAGTGGTAAAAAAATTAGGGGGCATGAGAATGAATTGCAAGGTTGGGTTACAAGGCATCAATAGAAGAAGGCTTTGTGGGAGAAAGATCTTAGTGGTGGTCCATAGTTTGGAAGTTATATTGTCCTTTGAAAGCATTTTTCTTTTCTTTGGTAAGCTTTAGAAAATAAAATCCTAACTCGGGATAATTGCCAAGATATAATAAAGCTGGACCTAGGAAGGTGGATCTTGTGCAGATTGTGAATCACCTTATTTGTTTCCAATCCTTCGGATAGAGTTGTACGGTCATAGCTTTTATAGGTTACTGGGGAGAGAAATAAGTGGGAGAAGAGGACTCTATTAGATTGATTTTATTCATAGATTGTCGGTAAGTCCGTTAAATTTTTTATGGCCATGTCTTGCTATGTGATATGGCTAATTGGTTATCAAGAAATAAAACGATCTTCCAAGGTTTCGATTTTACTCCACCACAAATGACCCAGATTGTTGGGAGTGGTTGCAATAAAAACTGGTCTTCTTCCAAGGAAAATCCAGTCAAAGAATTAAAGGAACCTGAAATTGATTTTGAATAGGGTTGGGAGTACTTTGATGGGGCATGCCGAGGTGTCCTAAGGATGTGTGGGGTTGGAGCAGTTTTATATCTGAATCGACAACACTTAATTAAGCTAAAGTTTCCAGTAGGGCCAAGCACTATTAAACAAGCAAAACTTGATACCATATGGCTTTTATTGAAGAAAACTATAAACAACGATGTAAACGATTACAGTTATTTGGGGAGCTGAAAATAGTTTGGGAAAATGGTATATGCAAATTAAATAACTTATTGTTGGAGCATATTATGAACCAGTTCTTGTAGGTCGAAGTGAGCTTTGAAGACATACGATTTGCACATGTATATAGAGAATTCAATATCATGGCAGACCAGTTAATAAACTAAGCTCTTTAGCTGGAGCAAGGGACTCAATGAACACGAGTTCAGAGAAAGGTTTCTGGTATCCAATTCAAATCTTGCTTCGGTTTAAATAAGAGGGCAAATTTTAAGCCACTTTATATGATATTTTTTTGTATTATATGGAAAATATTTTTGATGTATGTAGTAACTGGACTTTTCGGAAGTAGAACAACAGAATCATAGGCATTTTTTTTGTTTAAATAGGTTTTGATGTTCCCAACAAGTTTTTTCTAAATGCATTTTGATGTTACCAAATAGCTTTTTGTGAATGCGCTCACACACATCGTAGTGTATGTTTAAAATTTGACTGCTGGAAATGGTGAATATACATATCCATCCAAAATATCACAACCACAAACGCTAGGGAGACAAGAAGACACGCAAAGAAAAAACATTTGCCCTGTTGTCAGACTTACTAACGCTCTCAGAGTTTTAGGACTTTTGGTGATAAAAGTATATGGTGACTCAAAAGTTATTATTGACTGGGCAAATGGTTTGAACCCTATGTCGTCTTTGACTTTGTTCAGCTGGATGAGGAGAGTGAGATTCTTAATTCAGCATTTTGAAGTCATCTCTTTCAAACACATATATCGTATTTTCAATGAGGAGACGGATATCTTATCTAAAGAATCTATTGGGGAAATTATGCCCCTCCCTTCCATTCCTTCCATCCCCACTTTCCATGTGGGATACGACTCCGCTATTCCAAAACTAAACTTTACAACCATGCTCTCTCTATTCCAAAACTAAACTAAGTAAGTTTGAAGCCGCTTTCTTGGTCGGTGAAAGTTCGTAGATAGTATTATAGACCTCAAAAGTCTTTCCAGTGCAATGCTAGTGCTTGTGCTTGCCCTTGTGGACGTAGCCCAGAACACACAACAATAACTAGGCCCAGGGGAAGGATATGGGTGAATTTGGCTTACACACAAACTATGCATTGCGTAAGCAACCACAATGAGCAAAACTCGGTGACTTGCAGGCGCCAAGAGGGATATCGCAAACTATAAATTCCAAGCCCCTGGGGATTTACAAGTCCAAAATAAAACCATTCATATGGCAATAGGCCAAAGCATAGAGAGCGAAAACAAAATCCAATGGCCAGCTGGTCATAATAAACATAGACTCTCAAGATTAAGAAAAAACAACAAATTCAATCTCTGGAGGAGGCTCACAATGATCTGGGCGTGGGACCCACACATTAATTGGTGGCCCGTCAATAGCCAGAGCAGGGTCCCGTCCATTATCGTCATGTGGTTGAAGGTGCTTCTCCATTCAAATAACTAGTTCCAGCCAAGCGAACTTATCATTCTCGGGCCGAGAAAGGGGTAGCTAGTGGTGATGCTCACCATTTCGGCTTCGATGATTATTGAGTTACCGAACTGTGTTGCCCACTCTATGCATGGCACACTACCTTATATGTGAGAGTAAGTAGAATCAACGGGGCAATGAACCTCCAGACGAACCCAATTCCGTTATGCATGGAACCACCCCCGAGTATTCTAGAGGCCAAGGGAGATGTGTTTCCACCAGGTCCACCTTCCCAGTTTGGACTTGGATTTGCAAGCGAAGGTGTGCAAATGTTAAAGCTCCATCATCCTGGGTAAGCTTTTGAAATGAACGTTTTTGAAATCGTTCATTTAGTTTATTCCACATCAAAGATACAATCTCCAAACTACCGTGTTGCGTGAAATTGCATTGCCCTAAGATCTTATTAACAAGGGGAGAAAATATCTAGGTTATAGACATGGGGAGGAGCTGTTAAAATAGGTATGAGGCCCATTCTCACAACGACTTAGCAAAGGGACAAGCCAGAGCAAATGTTTGATTGTTTCAAATTCGTGACATGAAAGCGCACCGGGGTTGGGAATGTCCAAAGGTACTTTGGGTGTTTCCAAGGAGAACGCTGCCCAAAATAGTGGACCGAAGAAACGTGGGAATGTTTTAGCCTCCCCTTCTCGATCGTGCGACATTGCCTTGCTTTTGTCGTTAGGGCTTGACTTGGTCGCGACTACTCAGAAGCAGACTGTGCCTCCTCGTCTAGAGTCCACCCATAACTCCGTTGCCAAACTACAAACGTTAGATCTACAACAAGCACCCGACAATCATGCCAATACTTAGTGTACACTCACATCAGCATGAGTAAACATTCACAACACAATACAAGAGACGGGGCACCCAAGTCAGGTGCCCCGAGGTTTATAGTATTGAATTCCACATATGAGTACAATGGGGGGTCTGGCCAGTGTTGCGACTCTTTTGCAGAAGAGAAGACAAGCTCGGGCACAAGTTGCTCGCCGCCACCTCGCTTGTCAACTAACCCTTGATGCACCCACGAGTCTGCCTCCTAAAGATCCCAGTCTTCAACAGCTTAGGATATTGCAACAACCTCTTCAGCAAATACTTGTTTACCCCAAGCACTTAGCTCCGCCTGGATGATCCGCCTTTGGTTTGCATCCTCCTTTTATACTTCGCGAAGTTCTTAACCAACTCCTCAAAGTGGACGCGCTCACACATCGTCCAACACTCAATGGACACAATCGTTGCAATAGTCTAAACAACTGTGTTGAGAATTGCAACTGCCTTTGCGAACTAGGGAACGTGCACTACAGCTATCCCATTCGTCGAACAACTCTAATTGTTTCCTAGTGCATCCAGTCGCGCCGACTTATTACTACTACTAGAACATCCTTCAAAATTTCTAACAAAATGTTTATAAAAACATCAGTTATTTTTAAATTGGTTTAAATCGTGACTCTATTATTATAACAGAATGGGCAAAGTGTGCAATATTGCTCAAATTCCTTTTTCCATCAAAAAACAGATCACATAAAACAAATAGCAAAGTATTATGCTCTGAGTGCACACGTGTTTTGAAAATACCAAGTGCCAAGTATCCCCTTCCCCACCTCGAGGTTGGTGATAGTGTGTGTTGGTTCCAGTGAAGCATGATTCGACCAAGACTCGCAAGTACCCGCGAGTCTTCTCGAGTCAAAAGTCAAAACGAGTAACCGTTGCATACTCGGCACGGACTCAACATATTCGGCACTGACTCATCTACTCGCCAAGACTCGCGTGTACTTGGCAAAGACTCGTTCGGACGCCCCTGAACTCGCCCGAGTCAACTCAAACAAAAGGACACATTTTCATGAAAATCCAATTATTGCTAATGGCATTTCATTGTTTGTATCATGAAAAATTGTTCGTCATATGGCAGACGATTGTCATCGAGAGATGAGGTGGTCTGTAACAATTAAAAAACAGTTTTGGATGTTTCCTTAAATAAACTTAAACTTAGTAAAAATACAAAGAAAGTGAAGAGCAAAATGTTCGATCAAATTTGATTCTAACTTTGTTGGAGTCAAGATACAAGTGAAAGTTCTAAGACAACTGGCATTAAATTAGACACATTAGCGTGGGTTCGTTGGGAAATTAAACATAAATCTCAATTCTATGACGGCGTTGTTTTCCAAATAATCACTATGATCTAGACCTTTACATGTAGAGAGAGAGAGAGAGAGAGAGAGAGAGAGAGAGAGAGAGAGAGAGAGAGAGAGAGATCTATTTTAGATGTTGCCAGGACTAATTTAAAATTTTGCATACTAAAATTGATTGTGTTATGTTGTATTATCATAGTTTATGAGATGGTGTTATGAATTATTGCATAGATTGTAGTTTCATAATTTGCATGGATTGGAAATATGGGTTGGCAGGTGCGGGGGGGGTAATTTTTTACGCCAAGGGGAACAAGCAGAGGGAGTTTTCTTGGGGCATCGGAAGAAAGACCAACAATGGAGCGGAATGGCTCGGTCTCATCAAAGGGCTGGAGATTGCTATAAACTTGGGAATTACGAACTTGATGGTCCTTGGGGATTCCTTAATTGTCATTAGAGAAGCCAGACGCATCGTCGACAACAGGAAAGACCCCTCCTAAAAAATGCATCATCTATTAATCAACATTAGTAAAGACTTTCAAGAGATCACCTTTCTACATATTCTGAGAGGATTAAACGGGCAAGTTGATGGTATGGCTAATAATGGAGTCGGTCTCTCTAAGCTGCGACAATGGAATTTATGAAAACTCTTGGATTCCCTAGCCTATGGCTCCTCCATAGAGCCTGGGCTCTTCTTTTTCCTGTTTGGCCCCTTCATATTTCTTTGGCTCAAAACTTTAGAAATTCAAAAATTCTTTCTTTGGGAAATGCCACAAGGCATTTCGACGGTCATCTTGATCCTCGAGGGATTCTCACACTTGCTCGCATTAATGCCATCCGTCCAGTACGCCAGTTGGCCGGCATGTGAGCTGGTAGCTTTGGTTTAAAACAGGGCAGGAGCCTTCACTTTGGAATCCATTCCCTTGCTGGTTGTAGCTGCTCGAATTTGCTGGTCTTTGTTGCTTGTGTATGCTTGGACGGTCATTGTATTGGGAGATATATGGAACATCACGTTGCTGGGCGTCCTCAGGGAGGGGGCGACGTGTTCTTGAAGTGTGATAGATGCTGCGAGCCTGTTAGAGGCCCTAATGGCGGATGTAGTTGGGGTTTTCAGTTGGATGAAATGATGGGCGACTCGGTGGGCAAGGAGAGTAGCAACTTCCCTGGGCTTGGTCCTTGCTGAAGGCATGCTGAGGTTGGGAATTCTCAAGGGCAAGTTGGGAAACACGGCATTACAAAGTTTGAAGTGGAATTCCTGGACCGTCTGGAGGAGCTGGAGCTGCAAGTTCGGCTGATTCGCAGCGAAAACCTGGAATATAAGAAGGTTCTGTCCTGTCTCTATACTTTGGCGCCTGCTACTCACTCCGAGGTGAAAACTCAGAACAGTAAAGTGGCAGAGAAAATTGAACACCTTGAAGAGACCCTGGGGCTCTCCTATCCCCGCAAAGCCCGAAAGTCTAAGGCCACTAGCAGCGAATTGGAGGACATTGACGGGAAAATGGAAAAACTGAAGAAGTTTACGGCTCATGCTGGGAATTTCCTGGATCTCAGCTCTGAAAAGAATGTGGCAGGGGCTTCTGCAGGCATTGTTATGGACATGGGACTTCAGTAGCAGCTCGTCGGTTGGCCGTCTTTTTGGTTCTGGTATGTTTACATTACTGTTTTTAAATTATATGTATAGAGTCTCTGAAACTGATAGAATAGGAATCAGCTGCAGACTTGGCAATCCAGAATGCTTCATCTCTCATTTTTTGTTAAGGCAGCTCAATAGTAATGTTTTATTTTTGTATATTCCTTCTAGGGCAGTTCGTTAGGTGTTATAGTTTTCATAGAACATGAAGATACCATGTTAGCTATAAGCTTGAATAGGATGAACTTGGAGTGATGGATGTTTTCCTTTCACGGGAGCAATTTGTCCACTTTTTGCTATGTAATATCCACCTTTTTATATAACCAAAGCTGGTTAACCGTTTCTGTTAAAAAAAAAAACTTGCATGGATTGGAAATAACATTAACCTCTTTTTTGTGCCCAAAATTTACCATATTTTAATTTTTTTTTCCTATTTTCCGAGTCTCGCCGAGTTTGTCTCGAGTCGACGAGTCGCATGCCAGTCAAGTTTGTCCCGAGTCCACGAGTCGCATGCCGGTCGAGTCCGAGTTGTGCAACATTAGTTGATTCTCAAAACGACACGGTTCGGGAAACAACACTGTAAACACCCTTGGAGGGTTGTTCAAGGGGAGGATGGGGATGGAAGCCCGGGTTGTGTTTAGGGCCCTCGGATAGATAGGATTATCAAGGTTGATCGACGACGTTAGGGGCATTAATGAATTGAGCATGATAAGATATGCATGATTAAATGCACAAATCCTTTGAAAACAGAAGTCTTAGTCCATTAATAAAACTAGATGCAACCTATCTAGGCATGTATGCATCTATTATGAAGATGTAAATAATCGGCCAATTAAACCACGAAAGTGAATAAATGCAAAATATTTACAAAATGTGTTGTGCAATTAATTATCTGAGAAAAGCAAGCTATAGTCGTTAGTATGAGAATGCATGAATGATTAAAGCTAAGGTGTTCATGACTTCTACGCATTTAGAAAAAAGAAGGAAGACTGCGTTAACCGGTTTTTTGACTCAAAGTTTCGAGCCAACCAGATGGGCTCATATTCGAGAGAAAGGCATCTCATAAAACTATTATGCCGCGTAAATAAATTATGATAGTTGCTTGCAATGCATGGAAGAAAATATGCAATTTTACTCCATTCCAAAAAATTCAAATGCATCCAAAGGTGAAGAATCAATTAAGGAACTTATTTATGAGCGAGTTTCCGAAAAACCTTTTAACCATTTTCTTCCCAATGTTTCGGACTTCTAATGTGAGTCCATCCTCAGGGGGATCACAATACGATTGATTGAGATGGTTCAATTTAATGCATCATAGCGTGAATAAATATTTAATGATAAGAAATGAATAAGCATGTCGACTCGTTTTATCATTAATTTACGCGTGCTTTAATTTTATTTATCATCGGTTTCCATGTGCCGCTTAATCTCAACCCCTCGTCTCTATTTAGTGTATTCGCCCATTTCTCAATTCCAACTGCTTCTCTTACTCCTCCGTTTTGATAGTGTTCCTCCTTAACGATCAATTATGCGTTTTCTATGCATACGTGGTGGGACGAGATGTGTGAGTGTTCCACTAGGGCTGACTTTGAGGCTCTATCGTTTATTATGTAAGATGCATGCTCTTTTAGATGAATTTGAACTGGTATTCCACTTTATCCGGCATGAATATCTCCACACGAGCAGGGTATCGAGTATACTCATTTTTGGAGTCTCGGGTCCACATGATCCTTTGTCGAGTCAACCATCCATCTGATAGTGTTGGGTGGGGTGAAGGCCACTGGGATATTTTGATTTTTGAGGATGTTGGCAATATGACCCATGGTGCCTTTTATGTAAGGCAAATAGATCTTAAGGATGTCCCTTGTATGATCGGCATGTCTCCCTTTTTGTGTTTGTTGGACAGCCCCGTTAATATGATTTATGTGATAACTTTTTTTTACAAAAACCATTCGGAGGTGGTCCAGCTCTTGTTTCAGATGTTCGGCATCTAATATTCTTGTGGCCCTGGTTGCGAGGACCTTTTTAACTCCTATTTTTTGGTTTGGACAGTGGTGTGAATCCGCGTGCAGGTATCTGTCGATATGAGTTGTTTTCCTATAAACCTGGTGCCCTAGCTTCCCATCCTCCTTTTTGTGAGAAGAACATCTAGCAAAGGTAACTGGTTGTTTTCTTCTATCTCAATGGTGAACTTGATCTGCTCCGAGAGGCTATTGAGGTGGGACAAAAATTCATTCAGCTTCTCCCTCCCATGTCTCCATTTTTCAAAGACGACATCTACATATCTTTTCCACTCTTCTGATGTTAAACTGAAAGAGTTAAGAGCTCGTAATTCAAAGTGTTCTATGTAGATGTTTGCGACCACCGAGGATAGCGGTGAGCCCATGGCAGTGCCATTTAATTGCGCATATGTGACCCCTTTATAGCTAAAGTATGTGGAATTTAGGCATAACCTCACCAAGCCTATAGTCTCGTTATCCATGATGCCTTTTATTATTGCAATGGTTGCATCTACAAGAATCTTAGTGTAGAGGGAGACAAGGTCAAAACTAACCAGGATGTCTTATTCCCTAAGCTCTTGGTTCTCGATCCATTCTACGAAGGATGAAGAGTCTTTTACATATGAGGAAGTGTTGCCGGGAAGGGGGCTAAATTTATGAGCCGGGAATTTTGCTAGATGATAGGTTGGAGAACCTATGGTGTTAACCATCGGCCTTAGCGGGACACCTAACTCATGAATCTTTGGGGAGCCATAAATTCTCGTCATTATGGCACTGCTCGGTGTGGTCTGTTTCTTTATTGTGTCATCCAGGGATGCACATTTAATATGTTTTGTCACCTCATGAAAAATCTCGTTTCCTGGGTCTTTAATGATTACTTTGTAGCTGCCACCCGATGAGAGGTGATCCAGCCTCTTAGACTAACGAATTTCTGAAAAACCTGTTAACGAGTTTTCCAGAAAAATCGTTAATGGTTAACAGATTTTCCATGAACTCGCTCTTAAATTCATGACCTATAAAATGAATTCTCGATCTTTTATCTAGAACTTATTCATGTTGAATAAAGAGGGAACTTAGCGTTTTTGTCGTGGTTAGAGAAATGCATTAATATTTTGTATTTGTTTTACGATTAAGTAGATTAATGAAGCACCCTTTGATGCGTAAAAAAAGGTATTCCATTCTACTCAATTCAACAAATAGAAACCATACTTAAATATTAGTTCTATTAAAGACTAATTTTTATTAAACGAAGTGCAACTTTTGCACGTGATCGTTCTGCTTAAAATAATGCAATAAATTGTATTATTTGCATGAAATTGCAGAATGTGAAAAACAATGTGCAGCATCTACTTTAGCTTAAAAAATGCAGCGTGAGAAAAGCTAACGTCTGAAGACTAAAAATAGATTTTTAATGTACATGTTAGTGAAAGAAACATAAAATAATATTTACAGTCCAAATGTAAATATGCTACAATTTTCCATAATTAAAAAAAAGACATAAAAGGGAAATCGAAGTTGAATGAAAATGATGGAGGAAAGACGTGGATATGCCCAAATAAGATGTTTTATTCGTGGAATGGAATCTGACAGTCATCAAGTACAATAGGCCACGGCTAATTCAACCCCTGCGAACAGGAGGTTTACGAGACCCTACGCAGCTCTCAACATTCTAGGTTCACCCGGGTGAAACTGAGACAGCGGGAGTACTTCCCGCTCAAATTGTGTTGACGATAAGATGCATGCACGGAGACATCAGGAACGAAGATATACAGGAACGAACGAATTACGTGGAGCAAAACATAATGTACCTCTAGTGGAAGGACACTCTGCCTTCACCCTAATGGATGGACCTGAAAAATAGTCTTACTTGCAATCGCCTCCTGTTAGGCTCATGGATAACTGAGTATGAAAGGGAAAAATGCAGCAATTGAACCTAGCAGTACCCGCATCTTACCTCTGGTGGAAGATTCCTATTTCGATAGCTTCGTCGAGCTATTATAGGTTGTTCGTGCAGGTATGGGAAGCGTGTGAGGGAAGGTGAAATGTTTCGGTAGCCGTTGAGAGATCAACGGTCGCTGCGTCTTTTGGAATTCTGTTTTTTTATGCTCGTCCAAATGAGGGGGATGGCCTGCAAGTAACCGACATCGACCTTCCTATACCAAAAGTTTCCGGGAGCATGATCGTTGAGGTTACATTATGCCTTGATAATATTTCGCATTGTCTTCATATGTACAAGTTTAGACCAAGTGTGCAGATTGTTTCATCTATTTTGCGAACTTCAAGTTAAATAACTCCTTTCTGAAACAATACTTCATATTTTGAACCTGATTTGTGAGCAACTTTCGCGTTGATTGGTTTTCCTTATTGATATGCAAGCTCCCAATTCTGAAACTCTTTGCTCGCGATGCCATATGCTCTCAAAATTGTGCCAAACCATCGTTGAGTCTTCCTGGTGTGTTTTCCACTCTTGGATTTTCTTTTTCAGTGTTCAATCAGCATTAATGACTACGGGACCAGGCCTTTAGCAGTTGCATTCTTTTGAGGAGTGACTTTGTTGTGAATGACTTGACAAAAGACCTCTTCTCCAAGAACATTATCTCCGCCTTAAACACAAAATATAAATTACCTAGGGAAGCGACTCTCTCAGAATTATGTGGACAAGGGCTAATTTGGTATGCTTGTAGTGAAAGAATTAAAAACACAGCTTTGAGCTATCGATTGTTTCCATGGCATATCTTGCATTTCATCTTAACACCTATCTGGGCGAGCTCTTCTCAACGCTTTTTATTTGTGTTTGGTGTCTTGTCAAACATGGGTCGAGAGGATGCCTTCCCTATCTCGAAGAGAGTGGTGAGTAAGCGAGAAGGTAGGGGGGTATCTCTCATCTCCAGCTTGATCACCAACTTGTTGTCTCATAATATACCCGACAGACAGTGGATAAGATAAGCATTTTCAAATGACTTATACATCAGACAGCGTAAAGGACTGGTTAAGCCTTACGAATTAACCACAAAGACTAATTTTGATGTGAAGGGGTTTAAGGATCACCTCTGTGTGCTTGTTGGCTTGCCGTGGTGTTCACTACTTCTCACATTTTTTATTTTTTATTTCGCATCTACCATCGACCATGGAGGTTCCTTGTTGCGGGTTGGATACATTTTCTTGTACATGTTCTGTTGCGACCTTGTTCCGCCTGCTATGTTTGCGTTGTTCCTAGATTGGCTCTGCCCGCGAGCTCACTATGTCTGCGTTCACTTCATTATCGCCCATTCTGCGTTTCTGCCATCTCAATTGTTCTGCCTGCGAATTGCATTATCGCATTCCGTACATGTGGTATGCATCCACTGTAGATTCCACCCGAGTGTCGTTTTTGTGAGCACCTGCTTATGTTAATCAGCTCCGGTGATTGTCGTCCTCCTATTTTGCCTAGCGTTCTTCTCTGTTGGTATTCTCTACATGAATACGATGGACAACGCCTTCTATCTCTGCGGAGTATCCTGTGTTCTATCTATTTTTCTAAGTGGATTCCAGACGTTCATTGGTTTGCAGACACCTCTCGTTCACCTGTACGTTGGCCGCATGGTGCATTTTGTGTTGGTGGGATGAAGGATTAGGGTTTGGGATGCGTCTATTTCAGCTTTTGTTTTTCTTTCAAATCCTGACACGTTGTTGGCTCATGGATTCACTCGAGTTCCCTCTTCCATAATCCTACGTGCTCACTGTATTCTTTGTTTGGCGGTGCGGGCTTGGTGTCTTTTTTTGTCTTACTGTTAGTCTCCGCCTGGCTATCGCGCGTGATCTCCATTCCCTCGCATTCTTGGATGCATTATTCTTTGTCGTTTTGCATCCCCCCAGTGTGAACCTGTGTGCAACACGACCTGTTATGGCTGCCAACTCGACGGCCAGGTTGATCCCGCCGTTGTTTCTTGCTGTTGGTATTTCCTTTTTAATTAATTTTTATATATAATCTTTGCCTTGTTAAAATCCATGAAAAATAGGTCCTGGGGAACTTTAATGTAATGTGTGTTTTTTCATTTTTTATTATTTTCAAAAAAAGGGAGCGGGGAATGGGACCATTTCGGAGATGAGCGTAAAGGACCTTAATAAATTTAATGGGATTGGGAGAAGTAGGAGGATAAAGGGGAAAGACTGCTTTTGAGTTTTTTTTCTTTTTAACAATGGGAAGGATGAATTGTAAAAAGGTAATTTTATTGTAAATGGGACAAGAGGTGCAAGAGGAGTTTCATTTTTACAAAAAGGGGGATGTTTTTTATTGTTTGTAAATCGGGGACATTGATTTTTTTGCGAGATGATAACCAAGGGGAAAGACTTTTACTTTTTTATGAAAGGTGTAATGAGATGACACTCGTAGGCACGACCGATGATTTTGTTGATGGATATGAACTTGCTGAAATTTTAATTGACAATGTGCAATACCTCCAACAAGGCAAACTTCGGTTGAGTGTCGGAAGGGTCGAACAGACACGGAATTAGCCAAACGAAATATGGACAAGATAAGTCCCGCAAGACAGACACAATGATGCTTACTTCCCGGCACCAGGAAGTATAATGTGAAAAACGTACTTCCCGGCACCACGAAGTATAATGTGAAAAACGTACTTCCCGGCACCACGAAGTATAGTGCGAAAAACGGCAAGCTACCAAAACTTTGACTGGCCATGACTTGACGCATATGGCGCAACTTGGTAGGCTTACCGAAGGGGTTTTCAAGAAGCGAAAGCAGTGAAACAAGATATGGACATGACAAGCACATCGCTCTGGACACATCGGTGCATACATAATGATCTTTTTAGAAATTAAATAGGTTCACCTATGGCATCATGTTCCGACACTTTGGAATCATGTCGATGTTGAGCATCGACAATATGAGGCATAAAGTGATGTTTTTTGTTTAAAATTGAGAAAACATCATAGGAGGAACCTCCGCAAGCACGTCAAGAAACGTTTATTATAACGACTGCTAGAGCATATATCAAAAGGTCTAGAAAACCTTCTTACCATATGCCAATAAAAATGTATATCAAAGTTTCATATTTCTAAATTGGTTGCGAATGTGACTTTATTAATGTCAAAGATGGTGTTAGGAACTTTGACAATAACGTCTACACAGATTTTTAATTTTGGGTGGCAAGGGAGTCTCATAAAACTAATTTGGCCAAAAAATATTAAATGGGAGAAGAGAGAACCATCATCTCCCATGAACTACAATTAAATACAAATATTTTATGCAATTAATTGACCATTATTTGACCCGACATCATTACTTAATAAAGCATAACTTGTATTTATTTTTTTCCTAATTCATTACAATTAATTAATTTAATTAAGCAAATCAATTTCTTGAAGGATCATGGCGATTTTAAAAATAATATTTGTCCTTACAAAATATAAAAATAAAATCAACAAAAAAATATGAGCACCGAAAGAAAACAATGGAACAAACCTGTTTAAGCAAAAAATAACAAAAATTCTAATTCCAATAAAGTACTCCTTTAGAATATAGTACAAGTTTTTGTGATATAGCATCAAATCATGGAAACTGGATTGAGAATATAAAAAACACTAAACACTATCGCTTTACCTAGACTCCAAGCAATGCAAAAATTGACTACATCTCCAATCATTTTTTGATCACTTTCCAATACTCTGCTCGAAGTGCAACGACATATAACACGTCAGTTGGATTTTTTTTTTTCCCAAAAATATAAGCTTCCCACAACTGCTTGAATTTGAGTTCCCGTCAAATAAACATCTTTCCATATCCATATATAAAAGGTTGTAAATTAATGTTTATTGTTGCATGTGTGCACATCAAATGAAATAAATAATTAGTTTATTGTATGATCTTAAGTTAAGCAGTAACTTACATTGAGTTTTGAATGGGTCGATTAGACGTCTCTAAGTGGATCAACAAATAGAGTCAATGCATTAAAATTATTTCCTCTTACACCCTATAAGTCCGCATGACAATGGATCAAGGTCAAATCATAATGTTATTATATATGTGTTTCAATTTTTTGTGATACGATTGATGGGAGCTGCTTTGTTGACTATGTATGTATTCCCAATAGCAGTGAGTATTAGAGTGTTGAGTAACTCTAATAATTCCTTAGCTCAAGCAATTTGAAAGACCGTCTGACGCCTCAAAGGTCTTCTTGCAACTCCACCCTTTAACAATAAGATCCGGTAATCGAAAATCCAACTCAGAAAATGAAGGGTGTCGATTTCTACTGAGAATGCATCCGATAAAGTTCAACTTAGTTCTGATTTGACACTCACTAAAAGACTATTGCAAGTACGAAAATACAAGAAAACTTACAAAATTCACTATTTGCGAGTTATAATTCGATTTTGAATCTTGGGCTAAGTTGGTCTCCAACATGAATGCTTTACCTATGTAAATCTCTAATAGGCCTATGGAATTGAATGCTATGGGTTCCTCGATGATGCTTAACTATGGTGCCAAGGCCACTTCCCATCAAAGCAACTCGCTTATCTTCTTAGCTTTCATAGACTTACATCCTATCAATCATATGCCGCTCGAACTAACATTCGTTGATTTAGGTTGCATTTGCTCACTTTCGGTTGGCCTTTTGCTTGTCAAACCGAACTATGTTGATCTTTGCTCTCATCGATCCCACCTTTGTTGTTACTAGCTACTTCTACCTTGCCCTCTCTAGAGGGGCATGCATTGGGCAACACGAGGCTCTAACACCGTTGATCTAGAATGAGGTGAGAATATGGGTTGACACACACTAATCCGTGGAAGTTAATGTGTATATCAACAATTAGCCAAGCACGGTTGTAGAAATAAGTAAATAGAATGAAACGCACACACACACACATTGTAGAAGATTGCAAGTATTATCATCAAATGGCCGATTGCATGGTGGTGGCAATCTCTTAGAAGAGATGCTTAGCTACTCTCATGTGCAAACTCTCTGCAAAAGGTGAGAATATTTTTTCTTTGTTTAAGATGAACTCCAGAAATGAAAAGGAAAGAAGGGGAAGAGATGAGGCATGGAAGGCCAAGAGTCAGTGACATTGAGGTGAAAAACCGATGGTCAACTTGTTAAGGCCATAACTATTGCGCAGGAAGTTAGAATCGGGTCCAAAGCTCATACAAAAGTTCTCGATGAGAAAAACCAGGTGAAGGGGGTGGGTACTTTATACACAAAATGTTTTGGGGCCAAAAATTATGTTGGATGCCTACAAATGACACCAAAAGTGAAAAACCCAAATTTGCACCAAGTTGCTAGAATGGCCGAGAGGGTTCGAACGGTAGCATGGGTCACATCAGCGGCAATAGAAGCATACACGTGAACGCGAAAATCCGTGTCCTGTTTGTGTAGACCAGGTTCGGCACATCTTAATTGAGAATTGTTTTCTTTGTGTTTGTCTCGCATATTTAACGGCACTCTCCATGGTGGTGGGAAAAAGCATTATCGCTTCGTATCCAAGACTAGTAATATGGAACTCGCCTACATGCATTTCATCAAGGTTTGCCTTTGTGTTGAATATCTGAAAAGTTTCTTATATTTCTCAACTTTTAGCTTCTTCTGAAAAACATGAGTAATTTTGGACCTCATATAGTCGACTCATCCCAATTTGTCATATATTTGGACGTAGGCTTGGAGGAACTTTCAATGATAGTGCATATGTCCCTCGTTGCCCACTCTGTTCCGAGTGTTTCATTCTTTCTTTTCACCGCGTGAGATACCTAAGTGAGAAATCATTGGGTGTTATGAGGAGGCTCATGTAAAGAGAGCGAGCGAAAAGAAGAAGAATATTTATGAGATTGGCCGTTTAAAATTGAAGTATTATTGGAGAATAAGAAAATATATAATGGTCTGTTTTGAAAAAAATTGAAAATGATATATACCACATGCATTAACATGTGCGATATGGGAGAGAGGGGTAGTAGAAAAGGGAGAGAGATGGAAGGGGAAAAGCATACCTTTCTCGGCCTTTTGGCTAAGATCAAGTGTAGTATCTGTTCTTATCAGTTTAATATCTGATACGTGGTTCATAGAACCACATGATATTAAATGTATTTTTTTAGGGGGAGGGCCCATTCACAATAGCTTGCTATTGGGGCTCTCGGGCGTCGCTTGTGCGTTGCACTACAGCACCAGCCTGGCGCACCCCAACAACACTTAAAAAGTAAACGAGGAATTGCTTTGGTTGATGGGAGTGAATTGAATTTGGTTTGGCCTAACGCCATTAACAGAATACGAGAGGAATTGTTTTGGTGGGTTGGAGTGAATTGAATTTGCTTTGAAGTTTGGCCCAACGCTAAAACACAGAGCCATTTGGCTCTAAGCTCCTTCACGGGTTTGCTTGCCACATAAATACTATTTGGGAAATCAATAATTTTCATGGCATTAAAGTAAAAACATTGAGGAGATGGCTGAAGTGGGAAAAGAGTATTTTGGAAACTTTTATGAAGACCACGAGGAAGCCAATACTGGGAAATCATGAAGATCATTAAGTTATTTCCAATGAAATGAATATAGATTTGGAGGCAGAGGAGCTAAAAACGATCGGGAGCTCTTTCAAAAAGACAAACATTGGTCAACATATATTTTCGTAGGTTTCTTTGCAATCAGCTGAATCACTTAGTTCAATTGATCTACAAACAATGGTAAAACTTTGCAATCAGCTGAATCACTTAGTTCAATTGATCTACAAAGAATGGTAGAACTTTGCAGTCAGCTGATTCACTTAGTTCAATTGATCTACAAAGAATGGTAAAACTTTGCAATCAGCTGATTCACTTAGTTCAATTGATCTACAAAGAATGGTAAAACTTTGCAATCAGCTGATTCACTTAGTTCAATTGCTGTGAGGCAGATCCTGTGAATACCTTTCTGAACAGAAATCGCGAGGCAGTTGAAACTTAGCGCAGGAATTCGTCTAGTTGTGGCAAACAAATCCATATGCTTAGTAAACATTTTTAGAATCATTTGTGCTGAAGAGATCTCATTCATCAAATAATTGCTCCTAGTCTAACTTTTAAAAATGCAAACAACTTTCTATGAAAATCTAAACTCAGTGTCGCATTTGATGAGCTGAACAAGAAATGAAACCAATATGTTGAAGGGGAATACGTTGCAAATCATGGACAAACTCTGTCCATATCTAATCAGAATCTGTAAAGAATTGCTCAATGATTTTTGCAAATCAATTAACAACATTACGTTCTTCTAAATTTTTTATAAGATGATTTTATAATTCAAGTTGTTAAACAGTACAGACTCTCAAATGAATTTTGATCAACATTTTATTAAAATAAATTTGTTACATGCTATTGAAAAATATTCTTTGTCACCTTTAGTACCAATACTCTCAATATTACAAAAAAAAAGAGTTTAAGATCATGGCCTGTTTTCCAAATAGCTTATTCAGTGCATTGTCGCGTCCATAATTTGTCATTGCAAATCTAGGTTTATAAATTTCTTCAATCAATCTGCGAAGAATAGCCAATTGAACATGCTTTCGAATAGCAAATGAAATTGTTACCTTTTATGCATTGTCTTCTGCTCCTCACATTGCTTTTACAAAATTAAGTCAAAACTTGAATTAGCTTTAGCCTTTGGCATATTGATATGCCCATGTGAATCTACTTTCTATCCGCCTCAATTGCCATATAATTTTCATTGTGTTAACTTGTGTCTTCTGTTCTATACTATCAATAATCAAATACAATTTTAGCTCTAAATGTAAACACATGAACATGTTTAAAATACTTAGACAAAAATCATTTCTGCTTGAACTAATACATTGTGCCTGAAGATGTTTTCAAATAAAACGTGGCTACACTCAATTTAATAAAACCCACTTATATGTACAATGTTTATAGAAAACCTATGTCAGGTGAACAATTTGAGTAAACATTTTTTAGAAGCTTACCCTGCACGAGAAAAGTCCATATTATTAAAAGCCCATAGAAATATGTCAGGGTTAGATTATTGTGAAGTCACGTCCAAGGTTTCTGAATGCCTTTGCTCTTGTTACTCTATCTGTTTTTTTGTTTTCATGCTTTGATGTTTTACTCCTATGCTTAGTAACTGCAGATATATATGTCCCGCAGGCATTAGAGTATATATTCATTTTCTGTGAGATCGTGTCAGATGTTTCTTGATACACTTGATTCATCTTCTCAGTTTCAAATGAAAATAGTAAACCAAGCATTAGATATACTATATCGATTAGGCGATAATGCACAGAAATGATATAAGTGAACTGTAAATCCCATTCCAACTCCAGCCGTGTTGCAGGCTGAGTCTCATTCTCTTGATTAGACAATGAAATCTGCCCTAATACAAATTCAACAAGTCCATGCACAAACCTATACCAATGGCTGATAGCCTGACATTAGTATTCACCTGCACAGTTTCAAATGAAAATGGTAAGCCAATCATTAGATATACTATAGCAATTAGGTGATAATGCACAGAAATGATATAAAACTGAACTGTAAATCCCATTCCACCTCCGGCCGTATTGCAGGCTGAGTCTCCTTCTCTTGACTACACAGTGAAATCTGCCCTAATACAAATGCAACAAGCCCATGCCCAGACCAATACCAATGGCTGATAGCATGACATTGTGATTCATCTGCTCAGTTTCAAATAAAAATGGCAAACCAATCATTAGATATACCGTATCAACTAAGTGATAATGCACAGAAATGATACAAGTGAACTGTAAATCTCATTCCGACTCCAACTGTAGTGCGGGCTGAATCTCATTCTCTTGATTAGACAATGAAATATGCCCTAATACAAATGCAAGAAGTCCATGCCCTAACCAATACCAATGGCTGATAGCCTGACATTATTGTCGCAATAACATACCATTATTATAGCAATGACATTATTACAGCTCGAATGGGCCCAACGGTTAAGAATATGTGTTTATTCCTTGGAGGTCACAGGTTTAAAAGGGAAGGGGATAGAGTATGTACACCTCTGGTTTAGCAGTCAAATAGCTGGACCGAAGGATACCTCATCCACCATTCTGTGTAGCACTTAGCTGAAAAGAAGGGTGCCATAATTTCGTAGCACTTATCCCCCAAAACCAGGATCCAGCTTCCTTCAATGAGTTTAGGCCTGTTCCTTTATTCAATTTGGTGTACAAACTGGTATTCAAAACTATTGTAAACAGGCTAAAAGTAATTTTGTCTAGTGCAATCTCTGAAGAGCAATTCAAATTCCTCTCCAACAACCAAATCCACAATGCCATGGGAACTGCTGAAGAACTCGTGCACTCAGTCAAAACGCAAAATCTTCCAACTGCGGTGATGAAGTTGGATCTTGCTAAAGCACATGACAAGGTAAATTGGCCCTTTTATAAGATTGTTGTTGTCACAAATGAGCATGAACTTGCAAACTATGGAACGCAAAATGGGTTATCTTTCATATGCGTCTTTTGTTGTTCTTCTAAATGGGTCACCCGCATTTTTTTTCAATGCTTGTAAAGGGTTGCACGAAGGATGCTCTCTCTCCCCCTCCCCAAAATGGGTTGTCTTCCATATGCGTCTGTTGTTGTTCTTCTAAATGGGTCACCCGCAATTTTTTTCAATGCTTGTAAAGGGTTGCACAAAGGATGCTCTCTCTCCCCCTCCCCGTGTTAGGCTAATAGTGGAAGGCTTGCGTATGTTGTTCAAGGATGCAATGAGAGGAGGGTTAGTAAGAGGAGTGAAAATTTGTGTCGATATGGCCGTGTCTCGCTTTTTGTTTGTGGAGGACATCGTGATCTTTTTTGGGTTTATAGGAGAGTTAAGAAGTACCGAAGAAATCAACATGATGAAGGCCACGGGAACGGAAATCAACATGATGAAGTCCTCGATGATGCTTGACGAGGTGTCTGGGGGAGAAAAGGTTCAAGTTGTACAACTATTTCCTAGGAATGTCCGGAATTTAGGTCACGGGTTAAAGCACCTAGGTTTTAACATAAAGCCTAACAACTATAGGTTTGAAGACCGGATGTGGTTGTATACAAAATTGAAGCTAGGGTTTCTCTATTGTGTAAACTATGGTTACCTAGAGGAGGCAGATTAGTCTTGTTCAAGGTGGTATTATAAAGCATTCATATCTACTAGATGGCCATCTTCCATATCCCCGAGGCATTCAAACTAAAATCAGGAAAAAATGCTTTAGCTTTTTGTCGACTGGAAAGAGGGAAAAAGGAAGGAATTAAAGTGGCAAACTAGAAAGACGTGGGGAGGTTGGGGCCTAGAAACATATGCATTTATTTACTTTAGCTCTTGCTGCAAAAAGTTTATGGAAATTTGTCTATAGACTACGGGGCAAGGTCATGGAATTCAAATACTTGAGAAAATAGTCTATAACAGAGTGGTTCAAACAATAAAGGAAGAACGCCAGTGGTGGATCCATAGCTTGAAAAGCTTCAGTGAAAGGCTTTCCCTCGGCAAGGAAATGATTAGCATGGAAGATTGGATTAGGGAATAGAATGACGAAGGGGAAGACCCTTAGATTGGATGCAAAGGCAACTTTAGATTGTCTAAGGAGTTGTTAAGAGATCTCCACCGTTTAGGAATTTTGTCCCTGGAAGATGCAACATATCATATGATATTAGGAATGTGTGGTCTCGGGGCTAGAGGAAGGTAGAAGATTTGAGTTTGTAGGGGGGAATGCTGAAGAGTGGAACCATTATGTGGGAAGCCTATTATCCAGCGCTATAAAGCTCTCAAATCAAGAAGATTTGTTGAAGTGGTCAAAAAATTAGGGGGCATGAGAATGAATTGCAAGGTTGGGTTACAAGGCATCAATAGAAGAAGGCTTTGTGGGAGAAAGATCTTAGTGGTGGTCCATAGTTTGGAAGTTATATTGTCCTTTGAAAGCATTTTTCTTTTCTTTGGTAAGCTTTAGAAAATAAAATCCTAACTCGGGATAATTTCCAAGATATAATAAAGCTGGACCTAGGAAGGTGGATCTTGTGCAGATTGTGAATCACCTTATTTGTTTCCAATCCTTCGGATAGAGTTGTATGGTCAGAGCTTTTATAGGTTACTGGGGAGAGAAATAAGTGGGAGCAGAGGACTCTATTAGATCGATTTTATTCATAGATTGTCGGTAAGTCAGTTAAAGTTTTTATGGCCCTGTCTTGCTATGTGATATGGCTAATTTGGTTATCAAGAAATAAAACGATCTTCCAAGGTTTCGATTTTACTCCACCACAAATGACCCAGATTGTTGGGAGTGGTTGCAATAAAAACTGGTCTTCTTCCAAGGAAAATCCAGTCAAAGAATTAAAGGAACCTGAAATTGATTTTGAATAGGGTTGGGGGTACTTTGATGGGGCATGCCGAGGTGTCCTAAGGATGTGTGGGGTTGGAGCAGTTTTATATCTGAATCGACATCACTTAATTAAGCTAAAGTTTGCAGTAGGGCCAAGCACTATTAAACAAGCAAAACTTGATACCATGTGGCTTTTATTGAAGAAAACTATAAACAGTGGTGTAAAAGATTACAGTTATTTGGGGAGGAGTTGAAAATAGTTTGGGAAAATGGTATATGCAAATTAAATAACTTATTGTTGGAGCATATTATGAAGCAGTTCTTGTAGGTCGAAGTGAGCTTTGAAGATATACGATTTGCACATGTATATAGAGAATTCAATATCATGGCAGACCAGTTAATAAACTAAGCTCTTTAGCTGGAGCGAGGGACTCAATGAACACGAGTTCAGAGAAAGGTTTCTGGTATCCAATTCAAATCTTGCTTCGGTTTAAATCAGAGGGCAAATTTTAAGCCACTTTATATGATATTTTTTTGTATTATATGGCAAATCTTTTTGATGTATGTAGTAACTGGCCTTTTCGGAAGTAGAACAACAGAATCATAGGCATTTTTTTTTGTTTAAATAGGTTTTGATGTTCCCAACAAGTTTTTTCTAAATGCATTTTGATGTTACCAAATAACCTTTTGTGAATGCGCTCACACACATCGTAGTGTATGTTTAAAATTTGACTGCTGGAAATGGTGAATATGTATATCCATCCAAAATATCACAACCACAAACGCTAGGGAGACAAGAAGACACGCAAAGAAAAAACATTTGCCCTGCTGTCAGACTTACTAACGCTCTCAGAGTTTTAGGACTTTTGGTGATAAAAGTATATGGTGACTCAAAAGTTATTATTGACTGGGCAAATGGTTTGAACCCTATGCCGTCTTTGACTTTGTTCGGCTGGATGAGGAGAGCGAGATTCTTAATTCAGCATTTTGAAGTCATCTCTTTCAAACACATATATCGTATTTTCAACGAGGAGACGGATGTCTTATCTAAAGAATCTATTGGGGAAATTATCGGGTATCTTCAGTTCTCTGAACCTCTGGATGGAAATCTGATTGATGCAGGTTCATATTATGTATTTTGAGGATCAAATGGGCGACTTTCAGTTATGTTTTTAGTTTTAGTATGTTATGTTAGTTTTTTTGTGTTTTGAATGAGTGAGTTTTTTGTAAAAGGTTCAGCTGGATTTTGAGCTTTGTTGTAGATGTGATGGAGGACAAGGAAGTACTCTGTTAGTAGGCTGTCCGGTATTTTGAGGGAGCTCTTGTGTTTTTTTGTATGATTGTTGGAGAAGAAGGAGGGTTTAAATGTAACTTTGATTCCTTATATGAATAGCAAGTTACAAGCTTTCTCTACTGAAAAAAAGAAAAAACCATTTTCCTCTCTCTTGGACAAGGAGATATACAAATATACAAAGAAAAAACGTTTTTGAGTTTTTGGACAAGAAGACATACAAAGAAAAAACGATTTTGACTGGAGGACGCTCCGAGTTTTAGGACAAGAAGACAATACGAAGGAAAGAACAACTTCCTTGCTGTAAGGGTTTTCCGATTTTTAGGACAAGAAGACAATACAAAGAAAAGAGCAATTTCCTTGCTGTAAGAGTTTTCGGAGTTTTAGGACCAGAAGACAATACAAAGAACAAAACAATTCCTTGCTGTAAGAGTTTTTCGACACTTGGGAGTTATAGAACAAGAAGACACACAAAGAAACATAAGAGCTTTTTGACACTTGGGAGCTATGGAACAAGAAGACACACAAAGAACTAGCCTACAACGGAGCAGACAGTCTATTATCAGAAGCAATTTATAAAGAAGGCTGAGATATATGAGAAATAATTTATAAGGAAGGCTGAGATATATCAGAAGTAATTTATAAAAAGGAATGTCAGGCGTTGTCAATTGTGTGCACCAACAAGTAAATTGAAAAAACGTGGGATTATAATGGCTGTCACCTTCATTTTTGTTTGAGGGATGCTCTGTTTTCCAAATTCCCACCCTATTAATAATGGTCTTATGATTATATAAGATAGAACAGAGGAGATGCCTGCAGTGAACACTCTGTCACACAGAGCATACAAAGAATAAGAAGAGTACTCTCGGGTGAGAGCCGAGCATCAAACCAACTAGACTGGGGCATACCGTAGTGAACAAGACCTGGCATTGGCCCTCTCTCTCACGCAGAGCCAACAAAGAATAAGAAGAGCAACATGGAATCCCTCCATCGCAGCAGCAGCCAACAGTGTCTGATTTGATTTAGTTTTGGTGTGGAGGCCGATTCACAGTGGATTGATGTTGTTGTTGACTTCACATACGAGGTGGGGTGTGACTAGGAACTGTTGTGTTGTCGCAGTGGTGGTTCCAGTCTGAAGACAAACACAAACACATTATAAGTTGGTGTTTTGATAATGCCACCCTTGGTCTGCGAGAGAGATAAAACCCATCCATATTTCGAATTTTAACAAACACCCCGCAGAGGAAGAGAAAGATCTCACAATATGCTTTTGGGAGTTAAGTGTAGGTGCACACACAGGCGAGAGCCCAGAATCCTAATTACCGTGGTGACTACAACGCAGCGGAGGACAGCTAAAAACACTGTTTTGAAAACTAGACTAAATTCAAGTCGTTTATTGTATTTTAGAAAATGATATTTATTTAATCAGCCCAACCCAGCATTAGGCTCTTTCGCACAGCAAACAAAGCATATAACAATGGCTCTCTCTCTCTCACGCAGCAGAGCTGAGCGAAAAGAGAATAACAATGCCTCCCATTCCCATTCCGATCGAATGCATGCCGCAACAAATTGAATAACAATGCCTCCCATTCCCATTCCGATCGAATGCATGCGGCAACAAATTGAATAACAATGCCTCCCATTCCCATTCCGATCGAATGCATGCAGCAACAAATTGAATAACAATGCCTCCCATTCCCATTCCGATCGAATGCATGCAGCAACAAATTGAATAACAATGCCTCCCATTCCCATTCCGATCGAATGCATGCAGCAACAAATTGATTAACAATGCCTCCCATTCCCATTCCGATTGAATGCATGCAGCAACAAATTGAATAACAATGCCTCCCATTCCCATTCACTTAGGTTTAGGTTTGCTGTGGAGGCCGGGAGAGGGATGAGCTTGCTGCGTTATTTCACTTAGGTTTGTTGTGGAGGCCGCGCGAACGCGAGCCTCCTCTGCCACAAATTATGACGTGCACTCTCCTCAGTGGGAGATGCTAGGTAGACCCCCCTCCCAAGTGCAATGGAGGTGGCCTTCCTAGGCCATCGACCTTCCTGATCATCGATTGACCCCGCCCAGGTAAGTATGTTTTCCAAGCTTTCCTTTTCCCTACTTATGCCCCTCCCTTCCATTCCTTCCATCCCCACTTTCCATGTGGGATACCACTCCGCTGTTCCAAAACTAAACTTTACAACCATGCTCTCTCTATTCCAAAACTAAACTAAGTAAGTTCGAAGCCGCTTTCTTTGTCGGTGAAAGTTCGTAGTTAGTATTATAGACCTCAAAAGTCTTGCCAGTGCAATGCTAGTGCTTTTGTACTCGCCCTTGTGGATGTAGCCCACAACACACAACAATAACTAAGCCCAGGGGAAGGATATGGGTGAATTTGGCTTACACACAAACTATGCATTGCGTAAGCAACCACAATGAGCAAAACTCGGTGACTTGCAGGCCCCAAGAGGGATATCACAAACTATAAAGTCCAAGCCCCTGGGGATTTACAAGTCCAAAATAAAACCATTCATATGGCAATAGGCCAAAGCATAGAGAGCGAAAACAAAATCCAATGGCCAGCTGGTCATAATAAGCATAGACTCTCAAGATTAAGCAAAAACAACATATTCAATCTCTGGAGGAGGCTCACAATGATCTGGGCGTGGGCCCCACCCATTAATTGGTGGCCCGTCAATAGCCAGAGCAGGGTCCCGTCCATTATCGTCATGTTGTTGAAGGTGCTTCTCCATTCAAATAACTAGTTCCAGCCAAGGGAACTTATCGTTCTTGGGCCGAGAAAGGGGTGGCTAGTGGTGATGCTCACCACTTCGGCTTCGATGCTTATTGAGTTCCCGAACTGTGTGGCCCACTCTGTGCACGGCACACTACCTTATATGTGAGAGTACGTAGAATCAACGGGGCAATGAACCTCCAGGCGAACCCAATTCCTCTATGCATGGAACCACCCCCAGGTATTCTAGAGGCCACGGGAGATGTGTTTCCACCAGGTCCAGCTTCCCAGTTTGGACTTGGATTTGCAAGCGAAGGTGTGCAAAGGTTAAAGCTCCATCATCCTGGGTAAGCTTTTGAAATGAACGTTTTTGAAATCGTTCATTTAGTTTATTCCACATCAAAGATACAATCTCCAAACTACCGTGTTGCGTGAAATTGCATTGCCCCTGAGATCTTCTTAACAAGGGGAGAAAATATCTAGGTTATAGACATGGGGAGGAGCTGTTAAAATAGGTATGAGGCCCATTCTCACAACAACTTAGCATAGGAACAAGCCAGAGCAAATGTTTGATTGTTTCAAATTCGTGACATGAAAGCGCACCGGGGTTGGGAATGTCCAAAGGTACTTTGGGTGTTTCCAAGGAGAAGGCTGCCCAGAATTGTGGACCGACGAAACGTGGGAATTTTTTGGCCCCCCCTTCTCGATCGTGCGACATTGCCTTGCTTTTGTCGTTGGGGCTTGACTTGGTCGCGACTACTCACAAGCAGACTGTTCCTCCTCGTCTACAGTCTTCCCATAACTCCGCTGCCAAACTACAAACGTTAGATCTACAACAAGCACCCGACAATCATGCCAATACTTAGTGTACACTCACATCAGCATGAGTAAACATTCACAACACAATACAAGAGACGGGGCACCCAAGTCAGGTGCCCCGAGGTTTATATTATTGAATTCCACATATGAGTACAATGGGGGGTCTGGCCAGTGTTGCGACTCTTTTGCAGAAGAGAAGACAAGCTCGGGCACAAGTTGCTCGCCGCCACCTTGCTTGTCAACTAACCCTTGATGCACCCACGAGTCTGCCTCCTATAGATCCCAGATCTTCAACAGCTTAGGCTATTGCAACAACCTCTTCAACAAAGACTTGTTTACCCCAAGCACTTAGCTCCGCCTGGATGATCCGCCTTTGGTTTGCATCCTCCCTTTATACTTCGCGAAGTTCTTAACCAACGCCTCAAAGTGGACGCGCTCACACATCGTCCAACACTCAATGGAAACAATCGTTGCAATAGTCTAAACAACTGTGTTGAGAATTGCAACTGCCTTTGCGAACTAGGGAACGTGCACTACAACTATCCCATTCGTCGAACAACTCTAATTGTTTCCTATTGCATCCAGTTGCGCCGACTTATTACTACTACTAGAACATCCCTCAAAATTTCTAACAAAATGTTTATAAAAACATCAGCTATTTTCTAAATTGGTTGAAATCGTGACTCTATTATTATAACATAATGGGCAAAGTGTGCAATATTGCTCAAATTCCTTTTTCCATCAAAAAACAGATCACATAAAACAAATAGCAAAGTATTATGCTCTGAGTGCACACGTGTTTTGAAAATACCAAGTCCCAAGTATCCCCTTCCCCACCTCGAGGTTGGTGGTAGTGTGTGTTGGTTCCAGTGAAGCATGATTCGACCAAGACTCGCAAGTACCCGCGAGTCTTCCCGAGTCAAAAGTCAAAACGAGTAACCGTTGCGTACTCGGCGCGGACTCAACATACTCGGCACTGACTCATCTACTCGCCAAGACTCGCGTGTACTTGGCACAGACTCGTTCGGACCCCCCTGAACTCGCCCGAGTCAACTCAAACAAAAGGACACATTTTCATGAAAATCCAATTATTGCTAATGGCATTACATTGTTTGTATCATGACAAATTGTTCGTCATATGGCAGACGATTGTCATCGAGAGATGAGGTGGTCTGTAACAATTAAAAAACAGTTTTGGATGTTTCATTAAATAAACTTAAACTTAGTAAAAATACAATGAAAGTGAAGAGCAAAATGTTCGATCAAATTTGATTCTAACTTTGTTGGAGTCAAGATACAAGCGAAGGTTCTAAGACAACTGGCATTAAACTAGACACATTAGCGTGCGTTCGTTGGGAAATTAAACATAAATCTCAATTGTGTGACGGCGTTGTTTTCCAAATAATCCACTATGATCTAGACCTTTACATGTAGAGAGAGAGAGAGAGAGAGAGAGAGAGCTATTTTAGATGTTGCCACGACTAATTTAAATTTTTGCATACAAAAATTGATTGTGTTATGTTGTATTATCATAGTTTATGAGATGATGTGATGAATTATTGCATAGATTGTAGTTTCATAATTTGCATGGATTGGAAATCTGGGTTGGCAGGTGCGGGGGGAGTAATTTTTTACGCCAAGGGGAACAAGCAGAGGGAGTTTGCTTGGGGCATCGTAAGAAAGACCAACAACGGAGCGGAATGGCTCGGTCTCATCAAAGGGCTGGAGATTGCTATAAACCGGGGAATTACGAACTTGATGGTCCTTGGGGATTCCTTAATTGTCATTAGAGAAGCCAGACGCATTGTCGACAACAGGAAAGACCCCTCATAAAAAATGCATCATCTCCTAATCAACATTAGTAAAGACTTTCAAGAGATCACCTTTTTACATATTCTGAGAGGATTAAACAGGCAAGTTGATGGTATGGCTAATAATGGAGTCGAGCTCTCTAAGCTGCGACAATGGCATTTATGAAAACTCTTGGATTCCCTAGCCTATGGCTCCTCCATAGAGCCTGGGCTCTTCTTTTTCCTGTTTGGCCCCTTCATATTTCTTTGGCTCAAAACTTTAGAAATTCAAAAATTCTTTCTTTGGGAAATGCCCCAAGGCATTTCGACGGTCATCTTGATCCTCGAGGGATTCTCACACTTGCTCACATTAATGCCATCCGTCCAGTATGCCAGTTGGCCGGCATGCGAGCTGGTAGCTTTGGTTTAAAACAGGGCAGGAGCCTTCACTTTGGAATCCATTCCCTTGCTGGTTGTAGCTGCTCGAATTTGCTGGTCTTTGTTGCTTGTGTATGCTTGGACAGTCACTGTATTGGGAGATATATGGAACATCACGTTGCTGGGCGTCCTCAGGGAGGGGGCGACGTGTTCTTGAAGTGTGATAGATGCTGCGAGCCTGTTAGAGGCCCTAATGGCGGATGTAGTTGGGGTTTTCAGTTGGATGAAATGATGGGCGACTCGGTGGGCAAGGAGAGTAGCAACTTCCCTGGGCTTGGTCCTTGCTAAAGGCATGCTGAGGTTGGGAATTCTCAAGGGCAAGTTGGGAAACACGGCATTACAAAGTTTGAAGTGGAATTCCTGGACCGTCTGGAGGAGCTGGAGCTGCAAGTTCGGCTGATTCGCAGCGAAAACCTGGAATATAAGAAGGTTCTGTCCTGTCTCTATACTTTGGCGCCTGCTACTCACTCCGAGGTGAAAACTCAGAACAGTAAAGTGGCAGAGAAAATTGAACACCTTGAAGAGACCCTGGGGCTCTCCTATCCCCGCAAAGCCCGAAAGTCTAAGGCCACTAGCAGCGAATTGGAGGACATTGACGGGAAAATGGACAAACTGAAGAAGTTTACGGCTCATGCTGGGAATTTCCTGGATCTCAGCTCTGAAAAGAATGTGGCAGGGGCTTCTGCAGGCATTGTTATGGACATGGGACTTCAGTAGCAGCTCGTCGGTTGGCCGTCTTTTTGGTTCTGGTATGTTTACATTACTGTTTTTAAATTATATGTATAGAGTCTCTGAAACTGATAGAATAGGAATCAGCTGCAGACTTGGCAATCCAGAATGCTTCATCTCTCATTTTTTGTTAAGGCAGCTCAATAGTAATGTTTTATTTTTGTATATTCCTTCTAGGGCAGTTCGTTAGGTGTTATAGTTTTCATAGAACATGAAGATACCATGTTAGCTATAAGCTTGAATAGGATGAACTTGGAGTGATGGATGTTTTCCTTTCACGGGAGCAATTTGTCCACTTTTTGCTATGTAATATCCACCTTTTTATATAACCAAAGCTGGTTAACCGTTTCTGTTAAAAAAAAAAACTTGCATGGATTGGAAATAGCATTAACCTCTTTTTTGTGCCCAAAATTTACCATATTTTAATTTTTTTTTCCTATTTTTCGAGTCTCGCCGAGTTTGTCTCGAGTCGACGAGTCGCATGCCAGTCAAGTTTGTCCCGAGTCCACGAGTCGCATGCCGGTCGAGTCCGAGTTGTGCAACATTAGTTGATTCTCAAAACGACACGGTTCGGGAAACAACACTGTAAACACCCTTGGAGGGTTGTTCAAGGGGAGGATGGGGATGGAAGCCCGGGTTGTGTTTAGGGCCCTCGGATAGATAGGATTATCAAGGTTGATCGACGACGTTAGGGGCATTAATGGATTGAGCATGATAAGATATGCATGATTAAATGCAAAAATCCTTTGAAAACAGAAGTCTTAGTCCATTAATAAAACTAGATGCAACCTATCTAGGCATGTATGCATCTATTATGAAGATGTAAATAATCGGCCAATTAAACCACGAAAGTGAATAAATGCAAAATATTTACAAAATGTGTTGTGCAATTAATTATCTGAGAAAAGCAAGCTATAATCGTTAGTATGAGAATGCATGAATGATTAAAACTAAGGTGTTCATGACTTCTACGCATTTAGAAAAAAGAAGGAAGACTGCGTTAACCGGTTTTTTGACTCAAAGTTTCGAGCCAACCAGATGGGCTCATATTCGAGAGAAAGGCATCTCATAAAACTATTATGCCGCGTAAATAAATTATGATAGTTGCTTGCAATGCATGGAAGAAAATATGCAATTTTACTCCATTCCAAAAAATTCAAATGCATCCAAAGGTGAAGAATCAATTAAGGAACTTATTTATGAGCGAGTTTCCGAAAAACCTTTTAACCATTTTCTTCCCAATGTTTCGGACTTCTAATGTGAGCCCATCCTCAGGGGGATCACAATACGATTGATTGAGATGGTTCAATTTAATGCATCATAGCGTGAATAAATATTTAATGATAAGAAATGAATAAGCATGTCGACTCGTTTTATCATTAATTTACGCGTGCTTTAATTTTATTTATCATCGGTTTCCATGTGCCGCTTAATCTCAACCCCTCGTCTCTATTTAGTGTATTCGCCCATTTCTCAATTCCAACTGCTTCTCTTACTCCTCCGTTTTGATAGTGTTCCTCCTTAACGATCAATTATGCGTTTTCTATGCATACGTGGTGGGACGAGATGTGTGAGTGTTCCACTAGGGATGACTTTGAGGCTCTATCGTTTATTATGTAAGATGCATGCTCTTTTAGATGAATTTGAACTGGTATTCCACTTTATCCGGCATGAATATCTCCACACGAGCAGGGTATCGAGTATACTCATTTTTGGAGTCTCGGGTCCACATGATCCTTTGTCGAGTCAACCATCCATCTGATAGTGTTGGGTGGGGTGAAGGCCACTGGGATATTTTGATTTTTGAGGATGTTGGCAATATGACCCATGGTGCCTTTTATGTAAGGCAAATAGATCTTAAGGATGTCCCTTGTATGATCGGCATGTCTCCCTTTTTGTGTTTGTTGGACAGCCCCGTTAATATGATTTATGTGATAACTTTTTTTTACAAAAACCATTCGGAGGTGGTCCAGCTCTTGTTTCAGATGTTCGGCATCTAATATTCTTGTGGCCCTGGTTGCGAGGACCTTTTTTACTCCTATTTTTTGGTTTGGACAGTGGTGTGAATCCGCGTGCAGGTATCTGTCGATATGAGTTGTTTTCCTATAAACCTGGTGCCCTAGCTTCCCATCCTCCTTTTTGTGAGAAGAACATCTAGCAAAGGTAACTGGTTGTTTTCTTCTATCTCAATGGTGAACTTGATCTGCTCCGAGAGGCTATTGAGGTAGGACAAAAATTCATTCAGCTTCTCCCTCCCATGTCTCCATTTTTCAAAGACGACATCTACATATCTTTTCCACTCTTCTGATGTTAAACTGAAAGAGTTAAGAGCTCGTAATTCAAAGTGTTCTATGTAGATGTTTGCGACCACCGAGGATAGCGGTGAGCCCATGGCAGTGCCATTTAATTGCGCATATGTGACTCCTTTATAGCTAAAGTATGTGGAATTTAGGCATAACCTCACCAAGCCTATAGTCTCGTTATCCATGATGCCTTTTATTATTGCAATGGTTGCATCTACAAGAATCTTAGTGTAGAGGGAGACAAGGTCAAAACTAACCAGGATGTCTTATTCCCTAAGCTCTTGGTTCTCGATCCATTCTACGAAGGATGAAGAGTCTTTTACATATGAGGAAGTGTTGCCGGGAAGGGGGCTAAATTTATGAGCCGGGAATTTTGCTAGATGATAGGTTGGAGAACCTATGGTGTTAACCATCGGCCTTAGCGGGACACCTAACTCATGAATCTTTGGGGAGCCATAAATTCTCGTCATTATGGCACTGCTCGGTGTGGTCTGTTTCTTTATTGTGTCATCCAGGGATGCACATTTAATATGTTTTGTCACCTCATGAAAAATCTCGTTTCCTGGGTCTTTAATGATTACTTTGTAGCTGCCACCCGATGAGAGGTGATCCAGCCTCTTAGACTAACGAATTTCTGAAAAACCTGTTAACGAGTTTTCCAGAAAAATCGTTAATGGTTAACAGATTTTCCATGAACTCGCTCTTAAATTCATGACCTATAAAATGAATTCTCGATCTTTTATCTAGAACTTATTCATGTTGAATAAAGAGGGAACTTAGCGTTTTTGTCGTGGTTAGAGAAATGCATTAATATTTTGTATTTGTTTTACGATTAAGTAGATTAATGAAGCATCCTTTGATGCGTAAAAAAAGGTATTTCATTCTACTCAATTCAACAAATAGAAACCATACTTAAATATTAGTTCTATTAAAGACTAATTTTTATTAAACGAAGTGCAACTTTTGCACGTGACCGTTCTGCTTAAAATAATGCAATAAATTGTATTATTTGCATGAAATTGCAGAATGTGAAAAACAATGTGCAGCATCTACTTTAGCTTAAAAAATACAGCGTGAGAAAAGCTAACGTCTGAAGACTAAAAATAGATTTTTAATGTACATGTTAGTGAAAGAAACATAAAATAATATTTACAGTCCAAATGTAAATATGCTACAATTTTCCATAATTAAAAAAAAGACATAAAAGGGAAATCGAAGCTGAATGAAAATGATGGAGGAAAGACGTGGATATGCCCAAATAAGATGTTTTATTCGTGGAATGGAATCTGACAGTCATCAAGTACAATAGGCCACGGCTAATTCAACCCCTGCGAACAGGAGGTTTACGAGACCCTACGCAGCTCTCAACATTCTAGGTTCACCCGGGTGAAACTGAGACAGCGGGAGTACTTCCCGCTCAAATTGTGTTGACGATAAGATGCGTGCACGGAGACATCAGGAACGAAAATATACAGGAACGAACGAATTGCGTGGAGCAAAACATAATGTACCTCTAGTGGAAGGACACTCTGCCTTCACCCTAATGGATGGACCTGAAAAATAGTCTTACTTGCAATCGCCTCCTGTTAGGCTCATGGATAACTGAGTATGAAAGGGAAAAATGCAGCAATTGAACCTAGCAGTACCCGCATCTTACCTCTGGTGGAAGATTCCTATTTCGATAGCTTCGTCGAGCTATTATAGGTTGTTCGTGCAGGTATGGGAAGCGTGTGAGGGAAGGTGAAATGTTTCGGTAGCCGTTGAGAGATCAACGGTCGCTGCGTCTTTTGGAATTCTGTTTTTTTATGCTCGTCCAAATGAGGGAGATGGCCTGCAAGTAACCGACATCGACCTTCCTATACCAAAAGTTTCCGGGAGCATGATCGTTGAGGTTACATTATGCCTTGATAATATTTCGCATTGTCTTCATATGTACAAGTTTAGACCAAGTGTGCAGATTGTTTCATCTATTTTGCGAACTTCAAGTTAAATAACTCCTTTCTGAAACAATACTTCATATTTTGAACCTGATTTGTGAGCAACTTTCGCGTTGATTGGTTTTCCTTATTGATATGCAAGCTCCCAATTCTGAAACTCTTTGCTCGCGATGCCATATGCTCTCAAAATTGTGCCAAACCATCGTTGAGTCTTCCTGGTGTGTTTTCCACTCTTGGATTTTCTTTTTCAGTGTTCAATCAGCATTAATGACTACGGGACCAGGCCTTTAGCAGTTGCATTCTTTTGAGGAGTGACTTTGTTGTGAATGACTTGACAAAAGATCTCTTCTCCAAGAACATTATCTCCGCCTTAAACACAAAATATAAATTACCTAGGGAAGCGACTCTCTCAGAATTATGTGGACAAGGGCTAATTTGGTATGCTTGTAGTGAAAGAATTAAAAACACAGCTTTGAGCTATCAATTGTTTCCATGGCATATCTTGCATTTCATCTTAACACCTATCTGGGCGAGCTCTTCTCAACGCTTTTTATTTGTGTTTGGTGTCTTGTCAAACATGGGTCGAGAGGATGCCTTCCCTATCTCGAAGAGAGTGGTGAGTAAGCGAGAAGGTAGGGGGGTATCTCTCATCTCCAGCTTGATCACCAACTTGTTGTCTCATAATATACCCGACAGACAGTGGATAAGATAAGCATTTTCAAATGACTTATACATCAGACAGCGTAAAGGACTGGTTAAGCCTTACGAATTAACCACAAAGACTAATTTTGATGTGAAGGGGTTTAAGGATCACCTCTGTGTGCTTGTTGGCTTGCCGTGGTGTTCACTACTTCTCACATTTTTTATTTTTTATTTCGCATCTACCATCGACCATGGAGGTTCCTTGTTGCGTGTTGGATACATTTTCTTGTACATGTTCTGTTGCGACCTTGTTCCGCCTGCTATGTTTGCGTTGTTCCTAGATTGGCTCTGCCCGCGAGCTCACTATGTCTGCGTTCACTTCATTATCGCCCATTCTGCGTTTCTGCCATCTCAATTGTTCTGCCTGCGAATTGCATTATCGCATTCCGTACATGTGGTCTGCATCCACTGTAGATTCCACCCGAGTGTCGTTTTTGTGAGCACCTGCTTATGTTAATCAGCTCCGGTGATTGTCGTCCTCCTATTTTGCCTAGCGTTCTTCTCTGTTGGTATTCTCTACATGAATACGATGGACAACGCCTTCTATCTCTGCGGAGTATCCTGTGTTCTATCTATTTTTCTAAGTGGATTCCAGACGTTCATTGGTTTGCAGACACCTCTCGTTCACCTGTACGTTGGCCGCATGGTGCATTTTGTGTTGGTGGGATGAAGGATTAGGGTTTGGGATGCGTCTATTTCAGCTTTTGTTTTTCTTTCAAATCCTGACACGTTGTTGGCTCATGGATTCACTCGAGTTCCCTCTTCCATAATCCTACGTGCTCACTGTATTCTTTGTTTGGCGGTGCGGGCTTGGTGTCTTTTTTTGTCTTACTGTTAGTCTCCGCCTGGCTATCGTGCGTGATCTCCATTCCCTCGCATTCTTGGATGCATTATTCTTTGTCGTTTTGCATCCCCCCAGTGTGAACCTGTGTGCAACACGACCTGTTATGGCTGCCAACTCGACGGCCAGGTTGATCCCGCCGTTGTTTCTTGCTGTTGGTATTTCCTTTTTAATTAATTTTTATATATAATCTTTGCCTTGTTAAAATCCATGAAAAATAGGTCCTGGGGAACTTTAATGTAATGTGTGCTTTTTCATTTTTTATTATTTTCAAAAAAAGGGAGCGGGGAATGGGACCATTTCGGAGATGAGCGTAAAGGACCTTAATAAATTTAATGGGATTGGGAGAAGTAGGAGGATAAAGGGGAAAGACTGCTTTTGAGTTTTTTTTCTTTTTAACAATGGGAAGGATGAATTGTAAAAAGGTAATTTTATTGTAAATGGGACAAGAGGTGCAAGAGGAGTTTCATTTTTACAAAAAGGGGGATGTTTTTTATTGTTTGTAAATCGGGGACATTGATTTTTTTGCGAGATGATAACCAAGGGGAAAGACTTTTACTTTTTTATGAAAGGTGTAATGAGACGACACTAGTAGGCACGACCGATGATTTTGTTGATGGATATGAACTTGCTGAAATTTTAATTGACAATGTGCAATACCTCCAACAAGGCAAACTTCGGTTGAGTGTCGGAAGGGTCGAACAGACACGGAATTAGCCAAACGAAATATGGACAAGATAAGTCCCGCAAGACAGACACAATGATGCTTACTTCCCGGCACCAGGAAGTATAATGTGAAAAACGTACTTCCCGGCACCACGAAGTATAATGTGAAAAACGTACTTCCCGGCACCACGAAGTATAGTGCGAAAAATGGCAAGCTACCAAAACTTTGACTGGCCATGACTTGACGCATATGGCGCAACTTGGTAGGCTTACCGAAGGGGTTTTCAAGAAGCGAAAGCAGTGAAACAAGATATGGACATGACAAGCACATCGCTCTGGACACATCGGTGCATACATAATGATCTTTTTAGAAATTAAATAGGTTCACCTATGGCATCATGTTCCGACACTTTGGAATCATGTCGATGTTGAGCATCGACAATATGAGGCATAAAGTGATGTTTTTTGTTTAAAATTGAGAAAACATCATAGGAGGAACCTCCGCAAGCCAGTCAAGAAACGTTTATTATAACGACTGCTAGAGCATATATCAAAAGGTCTAGAAAACCTTCTTACCATATGCCAATAAAAATGTATATCAAAGTTTCATATTTCTAAATTGGTTGCGAATGTGACTTTATTAATGTCAAAGATGGTGTTAGGAACTTTGACAATAACGTCTACATAGATTTTTAATTTTGGGTGGCAAGGGAGTCTCATAAAACTAATTTGGCCAAAAAATATTAAATGGGAGAAGAGAGAACCATCATCTCCCATGAACTACAATTAAATACAAATATTTTATGCAATTAATTGACCATTATTTGACCCGACATCATTACTTAATAAAGCATAACTTGTATTTATTTTTTTCCTAATTCATTACAATTAATTAATTTAATTAAGCAAATCAATTTCTTGAAGGATCATGGCGATTTTAAAAATAATATTTGTCCTTACAAAATATAAAAATAAAATCAACAAAAAAATATGAGCACCGAAAGAAAACAATGGAACAAACCTGTTTAAGCAAAAAATAACAAAAATTCTAATTCCAATAAAGTACTCCTTTAGAATATAGTACAAGTTTTTGTGATATAGCATCAAATCATGGAAACTGGATTGAGAATATAAAAAACACTAAACACTATCGCTTTACCTAGACTCCAAGCAATGCAAAAATTGACTACATCTCCAATCATTTTTTGATCACTTTCCAATACTCTGCTCGAAGTGCAACGACATATAACACGTCAGTTGGATTTTTTTTTTCCCCAAAAATATAAGCTTCCCACAACTGCTTGAATTTGAGTTCCCGTCAAATAAACATCTTTCCATATCCATATATAAAAGGTTGTAAATTAATGTTTATTGTTGCATGTGTGCACATCAAATGAAATAAATAATTAGTTTATTGTATGATCTTAAGTTAAGCAGTAACTTACATTGAGTTTTGAATGGGTCGATTAGACGTCTCTAAGTGGATCAACAAATAGAGTCAATGCATTAAAATTATTTCCTCTTACACCCTATAAGTCCGCATGACAATGGAGCAAGGTCAAATCATAATGTTATTATATATGTGTTTCAATTGTTTGTGATACGATTGATGGGAGCTGCTTTGTTGACTATGTATGTATTCCCAATAGCAGTGAGTATTAGAGTGTTGAGTAACTCTAATAATTCCTTAGCTCAAGCAATTTGAAAGACCGTCTGACGCCTCAAAGGTCTTCTTGCAACTCCACCCTTTAACAATAAGATCCGGTAATCGAAAATCCAACTCAGAAAATGAAGGGTGTCGATTTCTACTGAGAATGCATCCGATAAAGTTCAACTTAGTTCTGATTTGACACTCACTAAAAGACTATTGCAAGTACGAAAATACAAGAAAACTTACAAAATTCACTATTTGCGAGTTATAATTCGATTTTGAATCTTGGGCTAAGTTGGTCTCCAACATGAATGCTTTACCTATGTAAATCTCTAATAGGCCTATGGAATTGAATGCTATGGGTTCCTCGATGATGCTTAACTATGGTGCCAAGGCCACTTCCCATCAAAGCAACTCGCTTATCTTCTTAGCTTTCATAGACTTACATCCTATCAATCATATGCCGCTCGAACTAACATTCGTTGATTTAGGTGGCATTTGCTCACTTTCGGTTGGCCTTTTGCTTGTCAAACCGAACTATGTTGATCTTTGCTCTCATCGATCCCACCTTTGTTGTTACTAGCTACTTCTACCTTGCCCTCTCTAGAGGGGCATGCATTGGGCAACACGAGGCTCTAACACCGTTGATCTAGAATGAGGTGAGAATATGGGTTGACACACACTAATCCGTGGAAGTTAATGTGTATATCAACAATTAACCAAGCACGGTTGTAGAAATAAGTAAATAGAATGAAACGCACACACACACACATTGTAGAAGATTGCAAGTATTATCATCAAATGGCCGATTGCATGGTGGTGGCAATCTCTTAGAAGAGATGCTTAGCTACTCTCATGTGCAAACTCTCTGCAAAAGGTGAGAATATTTTTTCTTTGTTTAAGATGAACTCCAGAAATGAAAAGGAAAGAAGGGGAAGAGATGAGGCATGGAAGGCCAAGAGTCAGTGACATTGAGGTGAAAAACCGATGGTCAACTTGTTAAGGCCATAACTATTGCGCAGGAAGTTAGAATCGGGTCCAAAGCTCATACAAAAGTTCTCGATGAGAAAAACCAGGTGAAGGGGGTGGGTACTTTATACACAAAATGTTTTGGGGCCAAAAATTATGTTGGATGCCTACAAATGACACCAAAAGTGAAAAACCCAAATTTGCACCAAGTTGCTAGAATGGCCGAGAGGGTTCGAACGGTAGCATGGGTCACATCAGCGGCAATAGAAGCATACACGTGAACGCGAAAATCCGTGTCCTGTTTGTGTAGACCAGGTTCGGCACATCTTAATTGAGAATTGTTTTCTTTGTGTTTGTCTCGCATATTTAACGGCACTCTCCATGGTGGTGGGAAAAAGCATTATCGCTTCGTATCCAAGACTAGTAATATGGAACTCGCCTACATGCATTTCATCAAGGTTTGCCTTTGTGTTGAATATCTGAAAAGTTTCTTATATTTCTCAACTTTTAGCTTCTTCTGAAAAACATGAGTAATTTTGGACCTCATATAGTCGACTCATCCCAATTTGTCATATATTTGGACGTAGGCTTGGAGGAACTTTCAATGATAGTGCATATGTCCCTCGTTGCCCACTCTGTTCCGAGTGTTTCATTCTTTCTTTTCACCGCGTGAGATACCTAAGTGAGAAATCATTGGGTGTTATGAGGAGGCTCATGTAAAGAGAGCGAGCGAAAAGAAGAAGAATATTTATGAGATTGGCCGTTTAAAATTGAAGTATTATTGGAGAATAAGAAAATATATAATGGTCTGTTTTGAAAAAAATTGAAAATGATATATACCACATGCATTAACATGTGCGATATGGGAGAGAGGGGTAGTAGAAAAGGGAGAGAGATGGAAGGGGAAAAGCATACCTTTCTCGGCCTTTTGGCTAAGATCAAGTGTAGTATCTGTTCTTATCAGTTTAATATCTGATACGTGGTTCATAGAACCACATGATATTAAATGTATTTTTTTAGGGGGAGGGCCCATTCACAATAGCTTGCTATTGGGGCTCTCGGGCGTCGCTTGTGCGTTGCACTACAGCACCAGCCTGGCGCACCCCAACAACACTTAAAAAGTAAACGAGGAATTGCTTTGGTTGATGGGAGTGAATTGAATTTGGTTTGGCCTAACGCCATTAACAGAATACGAGAGGAATTGTTTTGGTGGGTTGGAGTGAATTGAATTTGCTTTGAAGTTTGGCCCAACGCTAAAACACAGAGCCATTTGGCTCTAAGCTCCTTCACGGGTTTGCTTGCCACATAAATACTATTTGGGAAATCAATAATTTTCATGGCATTAAAGTAAAAACATTGAGGAGATGGCTGAAGTGGGAAAAGAGTATTTTGGAAACTTTTATGAAGACCACGAGGAAGCCAATACTGGGAAATCATGAAGATCATTAAGTTATTTCCAATGAAATGAATATAGATTTGGAGGCAGAGGAGCTAAAAACGATCGGGAGCTCTTTCAAAAAGACAAACATTGGTCAACATATATTTTCGTAGGTTTCTTTGCAATCAGCTGAATCACTTAGTTCAATTGATCTACAAACAATGGTAAAACTTTGCAATCAGCTGAATCACTTAGTTCAATTGATCTACAAAGAATGGTAGAACTTTGCAGTCAGCTGATTCACTTAGTTCAATTGATCTACAAAGAATGGTAAAACTTTGCAATCAGCTGATTCACTTAGTTCAATTGATCTACAAAGAATGGTAAAACTTTGCAATCAGCTGATTCACTTAGTTCAATTGCTGTGAGGCAGATCCTGTGAATACCTTTCTGAACAGAAATCGCGAGGCAGTTGAAACTTAGCGCAGGAATTCGTCTAGTTGTGGCAAACAAATCCATATGCTTAGTAAACATTTTTAGAATCATTTGTGCTGAAGAGATCTCATTCATCAAATAATTGCTCCTAGTCTAACTTTTAAAAATGCAAACAACTTTCTATGAAAATCTAAACTCAGTGTCGCATTTGATGAGCTGAACAAGAAATGAAACCAATATGTTGAAGGGGAATACGTTGCAAATCATGGACAAACTCTGTCCATATCTAATCAGAATCTGTAAAGAATTGCTCAATGATTTTTGCAAATCAATTAACAACATTACGTTCTTCTAAATTTTTTATAAGATGATTTTATAATTCAAGTTGTTAAACAGTACAGACTCTCAAATGAATTTTGATCAACATTTTATTAAAATAAATTTGTTACATGCTATTGAAAAATATTCTTTGTCACCTTTAGTACCAATACTCTCAATATTACAAAAAAAAAGAGTTTAAGATCATGGCCTGTTTTCCAAATAGCTTATTCAGTGCATTGTCGCGTCCATAATTTGTCATTGCAAATCTAGGTTTATAAATTTCTTCAATCAATCTGCGAAGAATAGCCAATTGAACATGCTTTCGAATAGCAAATGAAATTGTTACCTTTTATGCATTGTCTTCTGCTCCTCACATTGCTTTTACAAAATTAAGTCAAAACTTGAATTAGCTTTAGCCTTTGGCATATTGATATGCCCATGTGAATCTACTTTCTATCCGCCTCAATTGCCATATAATTTTCATTGTGTTAACTTGTGTCTTCTGTTCTATACTATCAATAATCAAATACAATTTTAGCTCTAAATGTAAACACATGAACATGTTTAAAATACTTAGACAAAAATCATTTCTGCTTGAACTAATACATTGTGCCTGAAGATGTTTTCAAATAAAACGTGGCTACACTCAATTTAATAAAACCCACTTATATGTACAATGTTTATAGAAAACCTATGTCAGGTGAACAATTTGAGTAAACATTTTTTAGAAGCTTACCCTGCACGAGAAAAGTCCATATTATTAAAAGCCCATAGAAATATGTCAGGGTTAGATTATTGTGAAGTCACGTCCAAGGTTTCTGAATGCCTTTGCTCTTGTTACTCTATCTGTTTTTTTGTTTTCATGCTTTGATGTTTTACTCCTATGCTTAGTAACTGCAGATATATATGTCCCGCAGGCATTAGAGTATATATTCATTTTCTGTGAGATCGTGTCAGATGTTTCTTGATACACTTGATTCATCTTCTCAGTTTCAAATGAAAATAGTAAACCAAGCATTAGATATACTATATCGATTAGGCGATAATGCACAGAAATGATATAAGTGAACTGTAAATCCCATTCCAACTCCAGCCGTGTTGCAGGCTGAGTCTCATTCTCTTGATTAGACAATGAAATCTGCCCTAATACAAATTCAACAAGTCCATGCCCAAACCTATACCAATGGCTGATAGCCTGACATTAGTATTCACCTGCACAGTTTCAAATGAAAATGGTAAGCCAATCATTAGATATACTATAGCAATTAGGTGATAATGCACAGAAATGATATAAAACTGAACTGTAAATCCCATTCCACCTCCGGCCGTATTGCAGGCTGAGTCTCCTTCTCTTGACTACACAGTGAAATCTGCCCTAATACAAATGCAACAAGCCCATGCCCAGACCAATACCAATGGCTGATAGCATGACATTGTGATTCATCTGCTCAGTTTCAAATAAAAATGGTAAACCAATCAGTAGATATACCGTATCAACTAAGTGATAATGCACAGAAATGATACAAGTGAACTGTAAATCTCATTCCGACTCCAACTGTAGTGCGGGCTGAATCTCATTCTCTTGATTAGACAATGAAATATGCCCTAATACAAATGCAAGAAGTCCATGCCCTAACCAATACCAATGGCTGATAGCCTGACATTATTGTCGCAATAACATACCATTATTATAGCAATGACATTATTACAGCTCGAATGGGCCCAACGGTTAAGAATATGTGTTTATTCCTTGGAGGTCACAGGTTTAAAAGGGAAGGGGATAGAGTATGTACACCTCTGGTTTAGCAGTCAAATAGCTGGACCGAAGGATACCTCATCCACCATTCTGTGTAGCACTTAGCTGAAAAGAAGGGTGCCATAATTTCGTAGCACTTATCCCCCAAAACCAGGATCCAGCTTCCTTCAATGAGTTTAGGCCTGTTCCTTTATTCAATTTGGTGTACAAACTGGTATTCAAAACTATTGTAAACAGGCTAAAAGTAATTTTGTCTAGTGCAATCTCTGAAGAGCAATTCAAATTCCTCTCCAACAACCAAATCCACAATGCCATGGGAACTGCTGAAGAACTCGTGCACTCAGTCAAAACGCAAAATCTTCCAACTGCGGTGATGAAGTTGGATCTTGCTAAAGCACATGACAAGGTAAATTGGCCCTTTTATAAGATTGTTGTTGTCACAAATGAGCATGAACTTGCAAACTATGGAACGCAAAATGGGTTATCTTTCATATGCGTCTTTTGTTGTTCTTCTAAATGGGTCACCCGCATTTTTTTTCAATGCTTGTAAAGGGTTGCACGAAGGATGCTCTCTCTCCCCCTCCCCAAAATGGGTTGTCTTCCATATGCGTCTGTTGTTGTTCTTCTAAATGGGTCACCCGCAATTTTTTTCAATGCTTGTAAAGGGTTGCACAAAGGATGCTCTCTCTCCCCCTCCCCGTGTTAGGCTAATAGTGGAAGGCTTGCGTATGTTGTTCAAGGATGCAATGAGAGGAGGGTTAGTAAGAGGAGTGAAAATTTGTGTCGATATGGCCGTGTCTCGCTTTTTGTTTGTGGAGGACATCGTGATCTTTTTTGGGTTTATAGGAGAGTTAAGAAGTACCGAAGAAATCAACATGATGAAGGCCACGGGAACGGAAATCAACATGATGAAGTCCTCGATGATGCTTGACGAGGTGTCTGGGGGAGAAAAGGTTCAAGTTGTACAACTATTTCCTATGAATGTCCGGAATTTAGGTCACGGGTTAAAGCACCTAGGTTTTAACATAAAGCCTAACAACTATAGGTTTGAAGACCGGATGTGGTTGTATACAAAATTGAAGCTAGGGTTTCTCTATTGTGTAAACTATGGTTACCTAGAGGAGGCAGATTAGTCTTGTTCAAGGTGGTATTATAAAGCATTCATATCTACTAGATGGCCATCTTCCATATCCCCGAGGCATTCAAACTAAAATCAGGAAAAAATGCTTTAGCTTTTTGTCGACTGGAAAGAGGGAAAAAGGAAGGAATTAAAGTGGCAAACTAGAAAGACGTGGGGAGGTTGGGGCCTAGAAACATATGCATTTATTTACTTTAGCTCTTGCTGCAAAAAGTTTATGGAAATTTGTCTATAGACTACGGGGCAAGGTCATGGAATTCAAATACTTGAGAAAATAGTCTATAACAGAGTGGTTCAAACAATAAAGGAAGAACGCCAGTGGTGGATCCATAGCTTGAAAAGCTTCAGTGAAAGGCTTTCCCTCGGCAAGGAAATGATTAGCATGGAAGATTGGATTAGGGAATAGAATGACGAAGGGGAAGACCCTTAGATTGGATGCAAAGGCAACTTTAGATTGTCTAAGGAGTTGTTAAGAGATCTCCACCGTTTAGGAATTTTGTCCCTGGAAGATGCAACATATCATATGATATTAGGAATGTGTGGTCTCGGGGCTAGAGGAAGGTAGAAGATTTGAGTTTGTAGGGGGGAATGCTGAAGAGTGGAACCATTATGTGGGAAGCCTATTATCCAGCGCTATAAAGCTCTCAAATCAAGAAGATTTGTTGAAGTGGTCAAAAAATTAGGGGGCATGAGAATGAATTGCAAGGTTGGGTTACAAGGCATCAATAGAAGAAGGCTTTGTGGGAGAAAGATCTTAGTGGTGGTCCATAGTTTGGAAGTTATATTGTCCTTTGAAAGCATTTTTCTTTTCTTTGGTAAGCTTTAGAAAATAAAATCCTAACTCGGGATAATTTCCAAGATATAATAAAGCTGGACCTAGGAAGGTGGATCTTGTGCAGATTGTGAATCACCTTATTTGTTTCCAATCCTTCGGATAGAGTTGTATGGTCAGAGCTTTTATAGGTTACTGGGGAGAGAAATAAGTGGGAGCAGAGGACTCTATTAGATCGATTTTATTCATAGATTGTCGGTAAGTCAGTTAAAGTTTTTATGGCCCTGTCTTGCTATGTGATATGGCTAATTTGGTTATCAAGAAATAAAACGATCTTCCAAGGTTTCGATTTTACTCCACCACAAATGACCCAGATTGTTGGGAGTGGTTGCAATAAAAACTGGTCTTCTTCCAAGGAAAATCCAGTCAAAGAATTAAAGGAACCTGAAATTGATTTTGAATAGGGTTGGGGGTACTTTGATGGGGCATGCCGAGGTGTCCTAAGGATGTGTGGGGTTGGAGCAGTTTTATATCTGAATCGACATCACTTAATTAAGCTAAAGTTTGCAGTAGGGCCAAGCACTATTAAACAAGCAAAACTTGATACCATGTGGCTTTTATTGAAGAAAACTATAAACAGTGGTGTAAAAGATTACAGTTATTTGGGGAGGAGTTGAAAATAGTTTGGGAAAATGGTATATGCAAATTAAATAACTTATTGTTGGAGCATATTATGAAGCAGTTCTTGTAGGTCGAAGTGAGCTTTGAAGATATACGATTTGCACATGTATATAGAGAATTCAATATCATGGTAGACCAGTTAATAAACTAAGCTCTTTAGCTGGAGCGAGGGACTCAATGAACACGAGTTCAGAGAAAGGTTTCTGGTATCCAATTCAAATCTTGCTTCGGTTTAAATCAGAGGGCAAATTTTAAGCCACTTTATATGATATTTTTTTGTATTATATGGCAAATCTTTTTGATGTATGTAGTAACTGGCCTTTTCGGAAGTAGAACAACAGAATCATAGGCATTTTTTTTTGTTTAAATAGGTTTTGATGTTCCCAACAAGTTTTTTCTAAATGCATTTTGATGTTACCAAATAACCTTTTGTGAATGCGCTCACACACATCGTAGTGTATGTTTAAAATTTGACTGCTGGAAATGGTGAATATATATATCCATCCAAAATATCACAACCACAAACGCTAGGGAGACAAGAAGACACGCAAAGAAAAAACATTTGCCCTGCTGTCAGACTTACTAACGCTCTCAGAGTTTTAGGACTTTTGGTGATAAAAGTATATGGTGACTCAAAAGTTATTATTGACTGGGCAAATGGTTTGAACCCTATGCCGTCTTTGACTTTGTTTGGCTGGATGAGGAGAGCGAGATTCTTAATTCAGCATTTTGAAGTCATCTCTTTCAAACACATATATCGTATTTTCAACGAGGAGACGGATGTCTTATCTAAAGAATCTATTGGGGAAATTATCGGGTATCTTCAGTTCTCTGAACCTCTGGATGGAAATCTGATTGATGCAGGTTCATATTATGTATTTTGAGGATCAAATGGGCGACTTTCAGTTATGTTTTTAGTTTTAGTATGTTATGTTAGTTTTTTTGTGTTTTGAATGAGTGACTTTTTTGTAAAAGGTTCAGCTGGATTTTGAGCTTTGTTGTAGATGTGATGGAGGACAAGGAAGTACTCTGTTAGTAGGCTGTCCGGTATTTTGAGGGAGCTCTTGTGTTTTTTTGTATGATTGTTGGAGAAGAAGGAGGGTTTAAATGTAACTTTGATTCCTTATATGAATAGCAAGTTACAAGCTTTCTCTACTGAAAAAAAGAAAAAACCATTTTCCTCTCTCTTGGACAAGGAGATATACAAATATACAAAGAAAAAACGTTTTTGAGTTTTTGGACAAGAAGACATACAAAGAAAAAACGATTTTGACTGGAGGACGCTCCGAGTTTTAGGACAAGAAGACAATACGAAGGAAAGAACAACTTCCTTGCTGTAAGGGTTTTCCGATTTTTAGGACAAGAAGACAATACAAAGAAAAGAGCAATTTCCTTGCTGTAAGAGTTTTCGGAGTTTTAGGACCAGAAGACAATACAAAGAACAAAACAATTCCTTGCTGTAAGAGTTTTTCGACACTTGGGAGTTATAGAACAAGAAGACACACAAAGAAACATAAGAGCTTTTTGACACTTGGGAGCTATGGAACAAGAAGACACACAAAGAACTAGCCTACAACGGAGCAGACAGTCTATTATCAGAAGCAATTTATAAAGAAGGCTGAGATATATGAGAAATAATTTATAAGGAAGGCTGAGATATATCAGAAGTAATTTATAAAAAGGAATGTCAGGCGTTGTCAATTGTGTGCACCAACAAGTAAATTGAAAAAACGTGGGATTATAATGGCTGTCACCTTCATTTTTGTTTGAGGGATGCTCTGTTTTCCAAATTCCCACCCTATTAATAATGGTCTTATGATTATATAAGATAGAACAGAGGAGATGCCTGCAGTGAACACTCTGTCACACAGAGCATACAAAGAATAAGAAGAGTACTCTCGGGTGAGAGCCGAGCATCAAACCAACTAGACTGGGGCATACTGTAGTGAACAAGACCTGGCATTGGCCCTCTCTCTCACGCAGAGCCAACAAAGAATAACAAGAGCAACATGGAATCCCTCCATCGCAGCAGCAGCCAACAGTGTCTGATTTGATTTAGTTTTGGTGTGGAGGCCGATTCACAGTGGATTGATGTTGTTGTTGACTTCACATACGAGGTGGGGTGTGACTAGGAACTGTTGTGTTGTCGCAGTGGTGGTTCCAGTCTGAAGACAAACACAAACACATTATAAGTTGGTGTTTTGATAATGCCACCCTTGGTCTGCGAGAGAGATAAAACCCATCCATATTTCGAATTTTAACAAACACCCCGCAGAGGAAGAGAAAGATCTCACAATATGCTTTTGGGAGTTAAGTGTAGGTGCACACACAGGCGAGAGCCCAGAATCCTAATTACCGTGGTGACTACAACGCAGCGGAGGACAGCTAAAAACACTGTTTTGAAAACTAGACTAAATTCAAGTCGTGTATTGTATTTTAGAAAATGATATTTATTTAATCAGCCCAACCCAGCATTAGGCTCTTTCGCACAGCAAACAAAGCATATAACAATGGCTCTCTCTCTCTCACGCAGCAGAGCTGAGCGAAAAGAGAATAACAATGCCTCCCATTCCCATTCCGATCGAATGCATGCAGCAACAAATTGAATAACAATGCCTCCCATTCCCATTCCGATCGAATGCATGCGGCAACAAATTGAATAACAATGCCTCCCATTCCCATTCCGATCGAATGCATGCAGCAACAAATTGAATAACAATGCCTCCCATTCCCATTCCGATCGAATGCATGCAGCAACAAATTGAATAACAATGCCTCCCATTCCCATTCCGATCGAATGCATGCAGCAACAAATTGATTAACAATGCCTCCCATTCCCATTCCGATCGAATGCATGCAGCAACAAATTGAATAACAATGCCTCCCATTCCCATTCACTTAGGTTTAGGTTTGCTGTGGAGGCCGGGAGAGGGATGAGCTTGCTGCGTTATTTCACTTAGGTTTGTTGTGGAGGCCGCGCGAACGCGAGCCTCCTCTGCCACAAATTATGACGTGCACTCTCCTCAGTGGGAGATGCTAGGTAGACCCCCCTCCCAAGTGCAATGGAGGTGGCCTTCCTAGGCCATCGACCTTCCTGATCATCGATTGACCCCGCCCAGGTAAGTATGTTTTCCAAGCTTTCCTTTTCCCTACTTATGCCCCTCCCTTCCATTCCTTCCATCCCCACTTTCCATGTGGGATACCACTCCGCTGTTCCAAAACTAAACTTTACAACCATGCTCTCTCTATTCCAAAACTAAACTTTACAACCATGCTCTCTCTATTCCAAAACTAAACTAAGTAAGTTCGAAGCCGCTTTCTTTGTCGGTGAAAGTTCGTAGTTAGTATTATAGACCTCAAAAGTCTTGCCAGTGCAATGCTAGTGCTTTTGTACTCGCCCTTGTGGATGTAGCCCACAACACACAACAATAACTAAGCCCAGGGGAAGGATATGGGTGAATTTGGCTTACACACAAACTATGCATTGCGTAAGCAACCACAATGAGCAAAACTCGGTGACTTGCAGGCCCCAAGAGGGATATCACAAACTATAAAGTCCAAGCCCCTGGGGATTTACAAGTCCAAAATAAAACCATTCATATGGCAATAGGCCAAAGCATAGAGAGCGAAAACAAAATCCAATGGCCAGCTGGTCATAATAAGCATAGACTCTCAAGATTAAGCAAAAACAACAAATTCAATCTCTGGAGGAGGCTCACAATGATCTGGGAGTGGGCCCCACCCATTAATTGGTGGCCCGTCAATAGCCAGAGCAGGGTCCCGTCCATTATCGTCATGTTGTTGAAGGTGCTTCTCCATTCAAATAACTAGTTCCAGCCAAGGGAACTTATCGTTCTTGGGCCGAGAAAGGGGTGGCTAGTGGTGATGCTCACCACTTCGGCTTCGATGCTTATTGAGTTCCCGAACTGTGTGGCCCACTCTGTGCACGGCACACTACCTTATATGTGAGAGTACGTAGAATCAACGGGGCAATGAACCTCCAGGCGAACCCAATTCCTCTATGCATGGAACCACCCCCAGGTATTCTAGAGGCCACGGGAGATGTGTTTCCACCAGGTCCAGCTTCCCAGTTTGGACTTGGATTTGCAAGCGAAGGTGTGCAAAGGTTAAAGCTCCATCATCCTGGGTAAGCTTTTGAAATGAACGTTTTTGAAATCGTTCATTTAGTTTATTCCACATCAAAGATACAATCTCCAAACTACCGTGTTGCGTGAAATTGCATTGCCCCTGAGATCTTCTTAACAAGGGGAGAAAATATCTAGGTTATAGACATGGGGAGGAGCTGTTAAAATAGGTATGAGGCCCATTCTCACAACAACTTAGCATAGGAACAAGCCAGAGCAAATGTTTGATTGTTTCAAATTCGTGACATGAAAGCGCACCGGGGTTGGGAATGTCCAAAGGTACTTTGGGTGTTTCCAAGGAGAAGGCTGCCCAGAATTGTGGACCGACGAAACGTGGGAATTTTTTGGCCCCCACTTCTCGATCGTGCGACATTGCCTTGCTTTTGTCGTTGGGGCTTGACTTGGTCGCGACTACTCACAAGCAGACTGTTCCTCCTCGTCTACAGTCCGCCCATAACTCCGCTGCCAAACTACAAACGTTAGATCTACAACAAGCACCCGACAATCATGCCAATACTTAGTGTACACTCACATCAGCATGAGTAAACATTCACAACACAATACAAGAGACGGGGCACCCAAGTCAGGTGCCCCGAGGTTTATATTATTGAATTCCACATATGAGTACAATGGGGGGTCTGGCCAGTGTTGCGACTCTTTTGCAGAAGAGAAGACAAGCTCGGGCACAAGTTGCTCGCCGCCACCTTGCTTGTCAACTAACCCTTGATGCACCCACGAGTCTGCCTCCTATAGATCCCAGATCTTCAACAGCTTAGGCTATTGCAACAACCTCTTCAACAAAGACTTGTTTACCCCAAGCACTTAGCTCCGCCTGGATGATCCGCCTTTGGTTTGCATCCTCCCTTTATACTTCGCGAAGTTCTTAACCAACGCCTCAAAGTGGACGCGCTCACACATCGTCCAACACTCAATGGAAACAATCGTTGCAATAGTCTAAACAACTGTGTTGAGAATTGCAACTGCCTTTGCGAACTAGGGAACGTGCACTACAACTATCCCATTCGTCGAACAACTCTAATTGTTTCCTATTGCATCCAGTTGCGCCGACTTATTACTACTACTAGAACATCCCTCAAAATTTCTAACAAAATGTTTATAAAAACATCAGCTATTTTCTAAATTGGTTGAAATCGTGACTCTATTATTATAACATAATGGGCAAAGTGTGCAATATTGCTCAAATTCCTTTTTCCATCAAAAAACAGATCACATAAAACAAATAGCAAAGTATTATGCTCTGAGTGCACACGTGTTTTGAAAATACCAAGTCCCAAGTATCCCCTTCCCCACCTCGAGGTTGGTGGTAGTGTGTGTTGGTTCCAGTGAAGCATGATTCGACCAAGACTCGCAAGTACCCGCGAGTCTTCCCGAGTCAAAAGTCAAAACGAGTAACCGTTGCGTACTCGGCGCGGACTCAACATACTCGGCACTGACTCATCTACTCGCCAAGACTCGCGTGTACTTGGCACAGACTCGTTCGGACCCCCCTGAACTCGCCCGAGTCAACTCAAACAAAAGGACACATTTTCATGAAAATCCAATTATTGCTAATGGCATTACATTGTTTGTATCATGACAAATTGTTCGTCATATGGCAGACGATTGTCATCGAGAGATGAGGTGGTCTGTAACAATTAAAAAACAGTTTTGGATGTTTCATTAAATAAACTTAAACTTAGTAAAAATACAATGAAAGTGAAGAGCAAAATGTTCGATCAAATTTGATTCTAACTTTGTTGGAGTCAAGATACAAGCGAAGGTTCTAAGACAACTGGCATTAAACTAGACACATTAGCGTGCGTTCGTTGGGAAATTAAACATAAATCTCAATTGTGTGACGGCGTTGTTTTCCAAATAATCCACTATGATCTAGACCTTTACATGTAGAGAGAGAGAGAGAGAGAGAGAGAGCTATTTTAGATGTTGCCACGACTAATTTAAATTTTTGCATACAAAAATTGATTGTGTTATGTTGTATTATCATAGTTTATGAGATGATGTGATGAATTATTGCATAGATTGTAGTTTCATAATTTGCATGGATTGGAAATCTGGGTTGGCAGGTGCGGGGGGAGTAATTTTTTACGCCAAGGGGAACAAGCAGAGGGAGTTTGCTTGGGGCATCGGAAGAAAGACCAACAACGGAGCGGAATGGCTCAGTCTCATCAAAGGGCTGGAGATTGCTATAAACCGGGGAATTACGAACTTGATGGTCCTTGGGGATTCCTTAATTGTCATTAGAGAAGCCAGACGCATCGTCGACAACAGGAAAGACCCCTCCTAAAAAATGCATCATCTCCTAATCAACATTAGTAAAGACTTTCAAGAGATCACCTTTTTACATATTCTGAGAGGATTAAACAGGCAAGTTGATGGTATGGCTAATAATGGAGTCGAGCTCTCTAAGCTGCGACAATGGCATTTATGAAAACTCTTGGATTCCCTAGCCTATGGCTCCTCCATAGAGCCTGGGCTCTTCTTTTTCCTGTTTGGCCCCTTCATATTTCTTTGGCTCAAAACTTTAGAAATTCAAAAATTCTTTCTTTGGGAAATGCCCCAAGGCATTTCGACGGTCATCTTGATCCTCGAGGGATTCTCACACTTGCTCACATTAATGCCATCCGTCCAGTATGCCAGTTGGTCGGCATGCGAGCTGGTAGCTTTGGTTTAAAACAGGGCAGGAGCCTTCACTTTGGAATCCATTCCCTTGCTGGTTGTAGCTGCTCGAATTTGCTGGTCTTTGTTGCTTGTGTATGCTTGGACAGTCACTGTATTGGGAGATATATGGAACATCACGTTGCTGGGCGTCCTCAGGGAGGGGGCGACGTGTTCTTGAAGTGTGATAGATGCTGCGAGCCTGTTAGAGGCCCTAATGGCGGATGTAGTTGGGGTTTTCAGTTGGATGAAATGATGGGCGACTCGGTGGGCAAGGAGAGTAGCAACTTCCCTGGGCTTGGTCCTTGCTAAAGGCATGCTGAGGTTGGGAATTCTCAAGGGCAAGTTGGGAAACACGGCATTACAAAGTTTGAAGTGGAATTCCTGGACCGTCTGGAGGAGCTGGAGCTGCAAGTTCGGCTGATTCGCAGCGAAAACCTGGAATATAAGAAGGTTCTGTCCTGTCTCTATACTTTGGCGCCTGCTACTCACTCCGAGGTGAAAACTCAGAACAGTAAAGTGGCAGAGAAAATTGAACACCTTGAAGAGACCCTGGGGCTCTCCTATCCCCGCAAAGCCCGAAAGTCTAAGGCCACTAGCAGCGAATTGGAGGACATTGACGGGAAAATGGACAAACTGAAGAAGTTTACGGCTCATGCTGGGAATTTCCTGGATCTCAGCTCTGAAAAGAATGTGGCAGGGGCTTCTGCAGGCATTGTTATGGACATGGGACTTCAGTAGCAGCTCGTCGGTTGGCCGTCTTTTTGGTTCTGGTATGTTTACATTACTGTTTTTAAATTATATGTATAGAGTCTCTGAAACTGATAGAATAGGAATCAGCTGCAGACTTGGCAATCCAGAATGCTTCATCTCTCATTTTTTGTTAAGGCAGCTCAATAGTAATGTTTTATTTTTGTATATTCCTTCTAGGGCAGTTCGTTAGGTGTTATAGTTTTCATAGAACATGAAGATACCATGTTAGCTATAAGCTTGAATAGGATGAACTTGGAGTGATGGATGTTTTCCTTTCACGGGAGCAATTTGTCCACTTTTTGCTATGTAATATCCACCTTTTTATATAACCAAAGCTGGTTAACCGTTTCTGTTAAAAAAAAAAACTTGCATGGATTGGAAATAGCATTAACCTCTTTTTTGTGCCCAAAATTTACCATATTTTAATTTTTTTTTCCTATTTTCCGTGTCTCGCCGAGTTTGTCTCGAGTCGACGAGTCGCATGCCAGTCAAGTTTGTCCCGAGTCCACGAGTCGCATGCCGGTCGATTCCGAGTTGTGCAACATTAGTTGATTCTCAAAACGACACGGTTCGGGAAACAACACTGTAAACACCCTTGGAGGGTTGTTCAAGGGGAGGATGGGGATGGAAGCCCGGGTTGTGTTTAGGGCCCTCGGATAGATAGGATTATCAAGGTTGATCGACGACGTTAGGGGCATTAATGGATTGAGCATGATAAGATATGCATGATTAAATGCAAAAATCCTTTGAAAACAGAAGTCTTAGTCCATTAATAAAACTAGATGCAACCTATCTAGGCATGTATGCATCTATTATGAAGATGTAAATAATCGGCCAATTAAACCACGAAAGTGAATAAATGCAAAATATTTACAAAATGTGTTGTGCAATTAATTATCTGAGAAAAGCAAGCTATAATCGTTAGTATGAGAATGCATGAATGATTAAAACTAAGGTGTTCATGACTTCTACGCATTTAGAAAAAAGAAGGAAGACTGCGTTAACCGGTTTTTTGACTCAAAGTTTCGAGCCAACCAGATGGGCTCATATTCGAGAGAAAGGCATCTCATAAAACTATTATGCCGCGTAAATAAATTATGATAGTTGCTTGCAATGCATGGAAGAAAATATGCAATTTTACTCCATTCCAAAAAATTCAAATGCATCCAAAGGTGAAGAATCAATTAAGGAACTTATTTATGAGCGAGTTTCCGAAAAACCTTTTAACCATTTTCTTCCCAATGTTTCGGACTTCTAATGTGAGTCCATCCTCAGGGGGATCACAATACGATTGATTGAGATGGTTCAATTTAATGCATCATAGCGTGAATAAATATTTAATGATAAGAAATGAATAAGCATGTCGACTCGTTTTATCATTAATTTACGCGTGCTTTAATTTTATTTATCATCGGTTTCCATGTGCCGCTTAATCTCAACCCCTCGTCTCTATTTAGTGTATTCGCCCATTTCTCAATTCCAACTGCTTCTCTTACTCCTCCGTTTTGATAGTGTTCCTCCTTAACGATCAATTATGCGTTTTCTATGCATACGTGGTGGGACGAGATGTGTGAGTGTTCCACTAGGGCTGACTTTGAGGCTCTATCGTTTATTATGTAAGATGCATGCTCTTTTAGATGAATTTGAACTGGTATTCCACTTTATCCGGCATGAATATCTCCACACGAGCAGGGTATCGAGTATACTCATTTTTGGAGTCTCGGGTCCACATGATCCTTTGTCGAGTCAACCATCCATCTGATAGTGTTGGGTGGGGTGAAGGCCACTGGGATATTTTGATTTTTGAGGATGTTGGCAATATGACCCATGGTGCCTTTTATGTAAGGCAAATAGATCTTAAGGATGTCCCTTGTATGATCGGCATGTCTCCCTTTTTGTGTTTGTTGGACAGCCCCGTTAATATGATTTATGTGATAACTTTTTTTTACAAAAACCATTCGGAGGTGGTCCAGCTCTTGTTTCAGATGTTCGGCATCTAATATTCTTGTGGCCCTGGTTGCGAGGACCTTTTTTACTCCTATTTTTTGGTTTGGACAGTGGTGTGAATCCGCGTGCAGGTATCTGTCGATATGAGTTGTTTTCCTATAAACCTGGTGCCCTAGCTTCCCATCCTCCTTTTTGTGAGAAGAACATCTAGCAAAGGTAACTGGTTGTTTTCTTCTATCTCAATGGTGAACTTGATCTGCTCCGAGAGGCTATTGAGGTGGGACAAAAATTCATTCAGCTTCTCCCTCCCATGTCTCCATTTTTCAAAGACGACATCTACATATCTTTTCCACTCTTCTGATGTTAAACTGAAAGAGTTAAGAGCTCATAATTCAAAGTGTTCTATGTAGATGTTTGCGACCACCGAGGATAGCGGTGAGCCCATGGCAGTGCCATTTAATTGCGCATATGTGACTCCTTTATAGCTAAAGTATGTGGAATTTAGGCATAACCTCACCAAGCCTATAGTCTCGTTATCCATGATGCCTTTTATTATTGCAATGGTTGCATCTACAAGAATCTTAGTGTAGAGGGAGACAAGGTCAAAACTAACCAGGATGTCTTATTCCCTAAGCTCTTGGTTCTCGATCCATTCTACGAAGGATGAAGAGTCTTTTACATATGAGGAAGTGTTGCCGGGAAGGGGGCTAAATTTATGAGCCGGGAATTTTGCTAGATGATAGGTTGGAGAACCTATGGTGTTAACCATCGGCCTTAGCGGGACACCTAACTCATGAATCTTTGGGGAGCCATAAATTCTCGTCATTATGGCACTGCTCGGTGTGGTCTGTTTCTTTATTGTGTCATCCAGGGATGCACATTTAATATGTTTTGTCACCTCATGAAAAATCTCGTTTCCTGGGTCTTTAATGATTACTTTGTAGCTGCCACCCGATGAGAGGTGATCCAGCCTCTTAGACTAACGAATTTCTGAAAAACCTGTTAACGAGTTTTCCAGAAAAATCGTTAATGGTTAACAGATTTTCCATGAACTCGCTCTTAAATTCATGACCTATAAAATGAATTCTCGATCTTTTATCTAGAACTTATTCATGTTGAATAAAGAGGGAACTTAGCGTTTTTGTCGTGGTTAGAGAAATGCATTAATATTTTGTATTTGTTTTACGATTAAGTAGATTAATGAAGCATCCTTTGATGCGTAAAAAAAGGTATTTCATTCTACTCAATTCAACAAATAGAAACCATACTTAAATATTAGTTCTATTAAAGACTAATTTTTATTAAACGAAGTGCAACTTTTGCACGTGACCGTTCTGCTTAAAATAATGCAATAAATTGTATTATTTGCATGAAATTGCAGAATGTGAAAAACAATGTGCAACATCTACTTTAGCTTAAAAAATACAGCGTGAGAAAAGCTAACGTCTGAAGACTAAAAATAGATTTTTAATGTACATGTTAGTGAAAGAAACATAAAATAATATTTACAGTCCAAATGTAAATATGCTACAATTTTCCATAATTAAAAAAAAGACATAAAAGGGAAATCGAAGCTGAATGAAAATGATGGAGGAAAGACGTGGATATGCCCAAATAAGATGTTTTATTCGTGGAATGGAATCTGACAGTCATCAAGTACAATAGGCCACGGCTAATTCAACCCCTGCGAACAGGAGGTTTACGAGACCCTACGCAGCTCTCAACATTCTAGGTTCACCCGGGTGAAACTGAGACAGCGGGAGTACTTCTCGCTCAAATTGTGTTGACGATAAGATGCGTGCACGGAGACATCAGGAACGAAAATATACAGGAACGAACGAATTGCGTGGAGCAAAACATAATGTACCTCTAGTGGAAGGACACTCTGCCTTCACCCTAATGGATGGACCTGAAAAATAGTCTTACTTGCAATCGCCTCCTGTTAGGCTCATGGATAACTGAGTATGAAAGGGAAAAATGTAGCAATTGAACCTAGCAGTACCCGCATCTTACCTCTGGTGGAAGATTCCTATTTCGATAGCTTCGTCGAGCTATTATAGGTTGTTCGTGCAGGTATGGGAAGCGTGTGAGGGAAGGTGAAATGTTTCGGTAGCCGTTGAGAGATCAACGGTCGCTGCGTCTTTTGGAATTCTGTTTTTTTATGCTCGTCCAAATGAGGGAGATGGCCTGCAAGTAACCGACATCGACCTTCCTATACCAAAAGTTTCCGGGAGCATGATCGTTGAGGTTACATTATGCCTTGATAATATTTCGCATTGTCTTCATATGTACAAGTTTAGACCAAGTGTGCAGATTGTTTCATCTATTTTGCGAACTTCAAGTTAAATAACTCCTTTCTGAAACAATACTTCATATTTTGAACCTGATTTGTGAGCAACTTTCGCGTTGATTGGTTTTCCTTATTGATATGCAAGCTCCCAATTCTGAAACTCTTTGCTCGCGATGCCATATGCTCTCAAAATTGTGCCAAACCATCGTTGAGTCTTCCTGGTGTGTTTTCCACTCTTGGATTTTCTTTTTCAGTGTTCAATCAGCATTAATGACTACGGGACCAGGCCTTTAGCAGTTGCATTCTTTTGAGGAGTGACTTTGTTGTGAATGACTTGACAAAAGATCTCTTCTCCAAGAACATTATCTCCGCCTTAAACACAAAATATAAATTACCTAGGGAAGCGACTCTCTCAGAATTATGTGGACAAGGGCTAATTTGGTATGCTTGTAGTGAAAGAATTAAAAACACAGCTTTGAGCTATCAATTGTTTCCATGGCATATCTTGCATTTCATCTTAACACCTATCTGGGCGAGCTCTTCTCAACGCTTTTTATTTGTGTTTGGTGTCTTGTCAAACATGGGTCGAGAGGATGCCTTCCCTATCTCGAAGAGAGTGGTGAGTAAGCGAGAAGGTAGGGGGGTATCTCTCATCTCCAGCTTGATCACCAACTTGTTGTCTCATAATATACCCGACAGACAGTGGATAAGATAAGCATTTTCAAATGACTTATACATCAGACAGCGTAAAGGACTGGTTAAGCCTTACGAATTAACCACAAAGACTAATTTTGATGTGAAGGGGTTTAAGGATCACCTCTGTGTGCTTGTTGGCTTGCCGTGGTGTTCACTACTTCTCACATTTTTTATTTTTTATTTCGCATCTACCATCGACCATGGAGGTTCCTTGTTGCGTGTTGGATACATTTTCTTGTACATGTTCTGTTGCGACCTTGTTCCGCCTGCTATGTTTGCGTTGTTCCTAGATTGGCTCTGCCCGCGAGCTCACTATGTCTGCGTTCACTTCATTATCGCCCATTCTGCGTTTCTGCCATCTCAATTGTTCTGCCTGCGAATTGCATTATCGCATTCCGTACATGTGGTCTGCATCCACTGTAGATTCCACCCGAGTGTCGTTTTTGTGAGCACCTGCTTATGTTAATCAGCTCCGGTGATTGTCGTCCTCCTATTTTGCCTAGCGTTCTTCTCTGTTGGTATTCTCTACATGAATACGATGGACAACGCCTTCTATCTCTGCGGAGTATCCTGTGTTCTATCTATTTTTCTAAGTGGATTCCAGACGTTCATTGGTTTGCAGACACCTCTCGTTCACCTGTACGTTGGCCGCATGGTGCATTTTGTGTTGGTGGGATGAAGGATTAGGGTTTGGGATGCGTCTATTTCAGCTTTTGTTTTTCTTTCAAATCCTGACACGTTGTTGGCTCATGGATTCACTCGAGTTCCCTCTTCCATAATCCTACGTGCTCACTGTATTCTTTGTTTGGCGGTGCGGGCTTGGTGTCTTTTTTTGTCTTACTGTTAGTCTCCGCCTGGCTATCGCGCGTGATCTCCATTCCCTCGCATTCTTGGATGCATTATTCTTTGTCGTTTTGCATCCCCCCAGTGTGAACCTGTGTGCAACACGACCTGTTATGGCTGCCAACTCGACGGCCAGGTTGATCCCGCCGTTGTTTCTTGCTGTTGGTATTTCCTTTTTAATTAATTTTTATATATAATCTTTGCCTTGTTAAAATCCATGAAAAATAGGTCCTAGGGAACTTTAATGTAATGTGTGCTTTTTCATTTTTTATTATTTTCAAAAAAAGGGAGCGGGGAATGGGACCATTTCGGAGATGAGCGTAAAGGACCTTAATAAATTTAATGGGATTGGGAGAAGTAGGAGGATAAAGGGGAAAGACTGCTTTTGAGTTTTTTTTCTTTTTAACAATGGGAAGGATGAATTGTAAAAAGGTAATTTTATTGTAAATGGGACAAGAGGTGCAAGAGGAGTTTCATTTTTACAAAAAGGGGGATGTTTTTTATTGTTTGTAAATCGGGGACATTGATTTTTTTGCGAGATGATAACCAAGGGGAAAGACTTTTACTTTTTTATGAAAGGTGTAATGAGACGACACTAGTAGGCACGACCGATGATTTTGTTGATGGATATGAACTTGCTGAAATTTTAATTGACAATGTGCAATACCTCCAACAAGGCAAACTTCGGTTGAGTGTCGGAAGGGTCGAACAGACACGGAATTAGCCAAACGAAATATGGACAAGATAAGTCCCGCAAGACAGACACAATGATGCTTACTTCCCGGCACCAGGAAGTATAATGTGAAAAACGTACTTCCCGGCACCACGAAGTATAATGTGAAAAACGTACTTCCCGGCACCACGAAGTATAGTGCGAAAAATGGCAAGCTACCAAAACTTTGACTGGCCATGACTTGACGCATATGGCGCAACTTGGTAGGCTTACCGAAGGGGTTTTCAAGAAGCGAAAGCAGTGAAACAAGATATGGACATGACAAGCACATCGCTCTGGACACATCGGTGCATACATAATGATCTTTTTAGAAATTAAATAGGTTCACCTATGGCATCATGTTCCGACACTTTGGAATCATGTCGATGTTGAGCATCGACAATATGAGGCATAAAGTGATGTTTTTTGTTTAAAATTGAGAAAACATCATAGGAGGAACCTCCGCAAGCCAGTCAAGAAACGTTTATTATAACGACTGCTAGAGCATATATCAAAAGGTCTAGAAAACCTTCTTACCATATGCCAATAAAAATGTATATCAAAGTTTCATATTTCTAAATTGGTTGCGAATGTGACTTTATTAATGTCAAAGATGGTGTTAGGAACTTTGACAATAACGTCTACATAGATTTTTAATTTTGGGTGGCAAGGGAGTCTCATAAAACTAATTTGGCCAAAAAATATTAAATGGGAGAAGAGAGAACCATCATCTCCCATGAACTACAATTAAATACAAATATTTTATGCAATTAATTGACCATTATTTGACCCGACATCATTACTTAATAAAGCATAACTTGTATTTATTTTTTTCCTAATTCATTACAATTAATTAATTTAATTAAGCAAATCAATTTCTTGAAGGATCATGGCGATTTTAAAAATAATATTTGTCCTTACAAAATATAAAAATAAAATCAACAAAAAAATATGAGCACCGAAAGAAAACAATGGAACAAACCTGTTTAAGCAAAAAATAACAAAAATTCTAATTCCAATAAAGTACTCCTTTAGAATATAGTACAAGTTTTTGTGATATAGCATCAAATCATGGAAACTGGATTGAGAATATAAAAAACACTAAACACTATCGCTTTACCTAGACTCCAAGCAATGCAAAAATTGACTACATCTCCAATCATTTTTTGATCACTTTCCAATACTCTGCTCGAAGTGCAACGACATATAACACGTCAGTTGGATTTTTTTTTCCCCAAAAATATAAGCTTCCCACAACTGCTTGAATTTGAGTTCCCGTCAAATAAACATCTTTCCATATCCATATATAAAAGGTTGTAAATTAATGTTTATTGTTGCATGTGTGCACATCAAATGAAATAAATAATTAGTTTATTGTATGATCTTAAGTTAAGCAGTAACTTACATTGAGTTTTGAATGGGTCGATTAGACGTCTCTAAGTGGATCAACAAATAGAGTCAATGCATTAAAATTATTTCCTCTTACACCCTATAAGTCCGCATGACAATGGATCAAGGTCAAATCATAATGTTATTATATATGTGTTTCAATTGTTTGTGATACGATTGATGGGAGCTGCTTTGTTGACTATGTATGTATTCCCAATAGCAGTGAGTATTAGAGTGTTGAGTAACTCTAATAATTCCTTAGCTCAAGCAATTTGAAAGACCGTCTGACGCCTCAAAGGTCTTCTTGCAACTCCACCCTTTAACAATAAGATCCGGTAATCGAAAATCCAACTCAGAAAATGAAGGGTGTCGATTTCTACTGAGAATGCATCCGATAAAGTTCAACTTAGTTCTGATTTGACACTCACTAAAAGACTATTGCAAGTACGAAAATACAAGAAAACTTACAAAATTCACTATTTGCGAGTTATAATTCGATTTTGAATCTTGGGCTAAGTTGGTCTCCAACATGAATGCTTTACCTATGTAAATCTCTAATAGGCCTATGGAATTGAATGCTATGGGTTCCTTGATGATGCTTAACTATGGTGCCAAGGCCACTTCCCATCAAAGCAACTCGCTTATCTTCTTAGCTTTCATAGACTTACATCCTATCAATCATATGCCGCTCGAACTAACATTCGTTGATTTAGGTGGCATTTGCTCACTTTCGGTTGGCCTTTTGCTTGTCAAACCGAACTATGTTGATCTTTGCTCTCATCGATCCCACCTTTGTTGTTACTAGCTACTTCTACCTTGCCCTCTCTAGAGGGGCATGCATTGGGCAACACGAGGCTCTAACACCGTTGATCTAGAATGAGGTGAGAATATGGGTTGACACACACTAATCCGTGGAAGTTAATGTGTATATCAACAATTAACCAAGCACGGTTGTAGAAATAAGTAAATAGAATGAAACGCACACACACACACATTGTAGAAGATTGCAAGTATTATCATCAAATGGCCGATTGCATGGTGGTGGCAATCTCTTAGAAGAGATGCTTAGCTACTCTCATGTGCAAACTCTCTGCAAAAGGTGAGAATATTTTTTCTTTGTTTAAGATGAACTCCAGAAATGAAAAGGAAAGAAGGGGAAGAGATGAGGCATGGAAGGCCAAGAGTCAGTGACATTGAGGTGAAAAACCGATGGTCAACTTGTTAAGGCCATAACTATTGCGCAGGAAGTTAGAATCGGGTCCAAAGCTCATACAAAAGTTCTCGATGAGAAAAACCAGGTGAAGGGGGTGGGTACTTTATACACAAAATGTTTTGGGGCCAAAAATTATGTTGGATGCCTACAAATGACACCAAAAGTGAAAAACCCAAATTTGCACCAAGTTGCTAGAATGGCCGAGAGGGTTCGAACGGTAGCATGGGTCACATCAGCGGCAATAGAAGCATACACGTGAACGCGAAAATCCGTGTCCTGTTTGTGTAGACCAGGTTCGGCACATCTTAATTGAGAATTGTTTTCTTTGTGTTTGTCTCGCATATTTAACGGCACTCTCCATGGTGGTGGGAAAAAGCATTATCGCTTCGTATCCAAGACTAGTAATATGGAACTCGCCTACATGCATTTCATCAAGGTTTGCCTTTGTGTTGAATATCTGAAAAGTTTCTTATATTTCTCAACTTTTAGCTTCTTCTGAAAAACATGAGTAATTTTGGACCTCATATAGTCGACTCATCCCAATTTGTCATATATTTGGACGTAGGCTTGGAGGAACTTTCAATGATAGTGCATATGTCCCTCGTTGCCCACTCTGTTCCGAGTGTTTCATTCTTTCTTTTCACCGCGTGAGATACCTAAGTGAGAAATCATTGGGTGTTATGAGGAGGCTCATGTAAAGAGAGCGAGCGAAAAGAAGAAGAATATTTATGAGATTGGCCGTTTAAAATTGAAGTATTATTGGAGAATAAGAAAATATATAATGGTCTGTTTTGAAAAAAATTGAAAATGATATATACCACATGCATTAACATGTGCGATATGGGAGAGAGGGGTAGTAGAAAAGGGAGAGAGATGGAAGGGGAAAAGCATACCTTTCTCGGCCTTTTGGCTAAGATCAAGTGTAGTATCTGTTCTTATCAGTTTAATATCTGATACGTGGTTCATAGAACCACATGATATTAAATGTATTTTTTTAGGGGGAGGGCCCATTCACAATAGCTTGCTATTGGGGCTCTCGGGCGTCGCTTGTGCGTTGCACTACAGCACCAGCCTGGCGCACCCCAACAACACTTAAAAAGTAAACGAGGAATTGCTTTGGTTGATGGGAGTGAATTGAATTTGGTTTGGCCTAACGCCATTAACAGAATACGAGAGGAATTGTTTTGGTGGGTTGGAGTGAATTGAATTTGCTTTGAAGTTTGGCCCAACGCTAAAACACAGAGCCATTTGGCTCTAAGCTCCTTCACGGGTTTGCTTGCCACATAAATACTATTTGGGAAATCAATAATTTTCATGGCATTAAAGTAAAAACATTGAGGAGATGGCTGAAGTGGGAAAAGAGTATTTTGGAAACTTTTATGAAGACCACGAGGAAGCCAATACTGGGAAATCATGAAGATCATTAAGTTATTTCCAATGAAATGAATATAGATTTGGAGGCAGAGGAGCTAAAAACGATCGGGAGCTCTTTCAAAAAGACAAACATTGGTCAACATATATTTTCGTAGGTTTCTTTGCAATCAGCTGAATCACTTAGTTCAATTGATCTACAAACAATGGTAAAACTTTGCAATCAGCTGAATCACTTAGTTCAATTGATCTACAAAGAATGGTAGAACTTTGCAGTCAGCTGATTCACTTAGTTCAATTGATCTACAAAGAATGGTAAAACTTTGCAATCAGCTGATTCACTTAGTTCAATTGATCTACAAAGAATGGTAAAACTTTGCAATCAGCTGATTCACTTAGTTCAATTGCTGTGAGGCAGATCCTGTGAATACCTTTCTGAACAGAAATCGCGAGGCAGTTGAAACTTAGCGCAGGAATTCGTCTAGTTGTGGCAAACAAATCCATATGCTTAGTAAACATTTTTAGAATCATTTGTGCTGAAGAGATCTCATTCATCAAATAATTGCTCCTAGTCTAACTTTTAAAAATGCAAACAACTTTCTATGAAAATCTAAACTCAGTGTCGCATTTGATGAGCTGAACAAGAAATGAAACCAATATGTTGAAGGGGAATACGTTGCAAATCATGGACAAACTCTGTCCATATCTAATCAGAATCTGTAAAGAATTGCTCAATGATTTTTGCAAATCAATTAACAACATTACGTTCTTCTAAATTTTTTATAAGATGATTTTATAATTCAAGTTGTTAAACAGTACAGACTCTCAAATGAATTTTGATCAACATTTTATTAAAATAAATTTGTTACATGCTATTGAAAAATATTCTTTGTCACCTTTAGTACCAATACTCTCAATATTACAAAAAAAAAGAGTTTAAGATCATGGCCTGTTTTCCAAATAGCTTATTCAGTGCATTGTCGCGTCCATAATTTGTCATTGCAAATCTAGGTTTATAAATTTCTTCAATCAATCTGCGAAGAATAGCCAATTGAACATGCTTTCGAATAGCAAATGAAATTGTTACCTTTTATGCATTGTCTTCTGCTCCTCACATTGCTTTTACAAAATTAAGTCAAAACTTGAATTAGCTTTAGCCTTTGGCATATTGATATGCCCATGTGAATCTACTTTCTATCCGCCTCAATTGCCATATAATTTTCATTGTGTTAACTTGTGTCTTCTGTTCTATACTATCAATAATCAAATACAATTTTAGCTCTAAATGTAAACACATGAACATGTTTAAAATACTTAGACAAAAATCATTTCTGCTTGAACTAATACATTGTGCCTGAAGATGTTTTCAAATAAAACGTGGCTACACTCAATTTAATAAAACCCACTTATATGTACAATGTTTATAGAAAACCTATGTCAGGTGAACAATTTGAGTAAACATTTTTTAGAAGCTTACCCTGCACGAGAAAAGTCCATATTATTAAAAGCCCATAGAAATATGTCAGGGTTAGATTATTGTGAAGTCACGTCCAAGGTTTCTGAATGCCTTTGCTCTTGTTACTCTATCTGTTTTTTTGTTTTCATGCTTTGATGTTTTACTCCTATGCTTAGTAACTGCAGATATATATGTCCCGCAGGCATTAGAGTATATATTCATTTTCTGTGAGATCGTGTCAGATGTTTCTTGATACACTTGATTCATCTTCTCAGTTTCAAATGAAAATAGTAAACCAAGCATTAGATATACTATATCGATTAGGCGATAATGCACAGAAATGATATAAGTGAACTGTAAATCCCATTCCAACTCCAGCCGTGTTGCTGGCTGAGTCTCATTCTCTTGATTAGACAATGAAATCTGCCCTAATACAAATTCAACAAGTCCATGCCCAAACCTATACCAATGGCTGATAGCCTGACATTAGTATTCACCTGCACAGTTTCAAATGAAAATGGTAAGCCAATCATTAGATATACTATAGCAATTAGGTGATAATGCACAGAAATGATATAAAACTGAACTGTAAATCCCATTCCACCTCCGGCCGTATTGCAGGCTGAGTCTCCTTCTCTTGACTACACAGTGAAATCTGCCCTAATACAAATGCAACAAGCCCATGCCCAGACCAATACCAATGGCTGATAGCATGACATTGTGATTCATCTGCTCAGTTTCAAATAAAAATGGTAAACCAATCATTAGATATACCGTATCAACTAAGTGATAATGCACAGAAATGATACAAGTGAACTGTAAATCTCATTCCGACTCCAACTGTAGTGCGGGCTGAATCTCATTCTCTTGATTAGACAATGAAATATGCCCTAATACAAATGCAAGAAGTCCATGCCCTAACCAATACCAATGGCTGATAGCCTGACATTATTGTCGCAATAACATACCATTATTATAGCAATGACATTATTACAGCTCGAATGGGCCCAACGGTTAAGAATATGTGTTTATTCCTTGGAGGTCACAGGTTTAAAAGGGAAGGGGATAGAGTATGTACACCTCTGGTTTAGCAGTCAAATAGCTGGACCGAAGGATACCTCATCCACCATTCTGTGTAGCACTTAGCTGAAAAGAAGGGTGCCATAATTTCGTAGCACTTATCCCCCAAAACCAGGATCCAGCTTCCTTCAATGAGTTTAGGCCTGTTCCTTTATTCAATTTGGTGTACAAACTGGTATTCAAAACTATTGTAAACAGGCTAAAAGTAATTTTGTCTAGTGCAATCTCTGAAGAGCAATTCAAATTCCTCTCCAACAACCAAATCCACAATGCCATGGGAACTGCTGAAGAACTCGTGCACTCAGTCAAAACGCAAAATCTTCCAACTGCGGTGATGAAGTTGGATCTTGCTAAAGCACATGACAAGGTAAATTGGCCCTTTTATAAGATTGTTGTTGTCACAAATGAGCATGAACTTGCAAACTATGGAACGCAAAATGGGTTATCTTTCATATGCGTCTTTTGTTGTTCTTCTAAATGGGTCACCCGCATTTTTTTTCAATGCTTGTAAAGGGTTGCACGAAGGATGCTCTCTCTCCCCCTCCCCAAAATGGGTTGTCTTCCATATGCGTCTGTTGTTGTTCTTCTAAATGGGTCACCCGCAATTTTTTTCAATGCTTGTAAAGGGTTGCACAAAGGATGCTCTCTCTCCCCCTCCCCGTGTTAGGCTAATAGTGGAAGGCTTGCGTATGTTGTTCAAGGATGCAATGAGAGGAGGGTTAGTAAGAGGAGTGAAAATTTGTGTCGATATGGCCGTGTCTCGCTTTTTGTTTGTGGAGGACATCGTGATCTTTTTTGGGTTTATAGGAGAGTTAAGAAGTACCGAAGAAATCAACATGATGAAGGCCACGGGAACGGAAATCAACATGATGAAGTCCTCGATGATGCTTGACGAGGTGTCTGGGGGAGAAAAGGTTCAAGTTGTACAACTATTTCCTATGAATGTCCGGAATTTAGGTCACGGGTTAAAGCACCTAGGTTTTAACATAAAGCCTAACAACTATAGGTTTGAAGACCGGATGTGGTTGTATACAAAATTGAAGCTAGGGTTTCTCTATTGTGTAAACTATGGTTACCTAGAGGAGGCAGATTAGTCTTGTTCAAGGTGGTATTATAAAGCATTCATATCTACTAGATGGCCATCTTCCATATCCCCGAGGCATTCAAACTAAAATCAGGAAAAAATGCTTTAGCTTTTTGTCGACTGGAAAGAGGGAAAAAGGAAGGAATTAAAGTGGCAAACTAGAAAGACGTGGGGAGGTTGGGGCCTAGAAACATATGCATTTATTTACTTTAGCTCTTGCTGCAAAAAGTTTATGGAAATTTGTCTATAGACTACGGGGCAAGGTCATGGAATTCAAATACTTGAGAAAATAGTCTATAACAGAGTGGTTCAAACAATAAAGGAAGAACGCCAGTGGTGGATCCATAGCTTGAAAAGCTTCAGTGAAAGGCTTTCCCTCGGCAAGGAAATGATTAGCATGGAAGATTGGATTAGGGAATAGAATGACGAAGGGGAAGACCCTTAGATTGGATGCAAAGGCAACTTTAGATTGTCTAAGGAGTTGTTAAGAGATCTCCACCGTTTAGGAATTTTGTCCCTGGAAGATGCAACATATCATATGATATTAGGAATGTGTGGTCTCGGGGCTAGAGGAAGGTAGAAGATTTGAGTTTGTAGGGGGGAATGCTGAAGAGTGGAACCATTATGTGGGAAGCCTATTATCCAGCGCTATAAAGCTCTCAAATCAAGAAGATTTGTTGAAGTGGTCAAAAAATTAGGGGGCATGAGAATGAATTGCAAGGTTGGGTTACAAGGCATCAATAGAAGAAGGCTTTGTGGGAGAAAGATCTTAGTGGTGGTCCATAGTTTGGAAGTTATATTGTCCTTTGAAAGCATTTTTCTTTTCTTTGGTAAGCTTTAGAAAATAAAATCCTAACTCGGGATAATTTCCAAGATATAATAAAGCTGGACCTAGGAAGGTGGATCTTGTGCAGATTGTGAATCACCTTATTTGTTTCCAATCCTTCGGATAGAGTTGTATGGTCAGAGCTTTTATAGGTTACTGGGGAGAGAAATAAGTGGGAGCAGAGGACTCTATTAGATCGATTTTATTCATAGATTGTCGGTAAGTCAGTTAAAGTTTTTATGGCCCTGTCTTGCTATGTGATATGGCTAATTTGGTTATCAAGAAATAAAACGATCTTCCAAGGTTTCGATTTTACTCCACCACAAATGACCCAGATTGTTGGGAGTGGTTGCAATAAAAACTGGTCTTCTTCCAAGGAAAATCCAGTCAAAGAATTAAAGGAACCTGAAATTGATTTTGAATAGGGTTGGGGGTACTTTGATGGGGCATGCCGAGGTGTCCTAAGGATGTGTGGGGTTGGAGCAGTTTTATATCTGAATCGACATCACTTAATTAAGCTAAAGTTTGCAGTAGGGCCAAGCACTATTAAACAAGCAAAACTTGATACCATGTGGCTTTTATTGAAGAAAACTATAAACAGTGGTGTAAAAGATTACAGTTATTTGGGGAGGAGTTGAAAATAGTTTGGGAAAATGGTATATGCAAATTAAATAACTTATTGTTGGAGCATATTATGAAGCAGTTCTTGTAGGTCGAAGTGAGCTTTGAAGATATACGATTTGCACATGTATATAGAGAATTCAATATCATGGCAGACCAGTTAATAAACTAAGCTCTTTAGCTGGAGCGAGGGACTCAATGAACACGAGTTCAGAGAAAGGTTTCTGGTATCCAATTCAAATCTTGCTTCGGTTTAAATCAGAGGGCAAATTTTAAGCCACTTTATATGATATTTTTTTGTATTATATGGCAAATCTTTTTGATGTATGTAGTAACTGGCCTTTTCGGAAGTAGAACAACAGAATCATAGGCATTTTTTTTTGTTTAAATAGGTTTTGATGTTCCCAACAAGTTTTTTCTAAATGCATTTTGATGTTACCAAATAACCTTTTGTGAATGCGCTCACACACATCGTAGTGTATGTTTAAAATTTGACTGCTGGAAATGGTGAATATATATATCCATCCAAAATATCACAACCACAAACGCTAGGGAGACAAGAAGACACGCAAAGAAAAAACATTTGCCCTGCTGTCAGACTTACTAACGCTCTCAGAGTTTTAGGACTTTTGGTGATAAAAGTATATGGTGACTCAAAAGTTATTATTGACTGGGCAAATGGTTTGAACCCTATGCCGTCTTTGACTTTGTTCGGCTGGATGAGGAGAGCGAGATTCTTAATTCAGCATTCTGAAGTCATCTCTTTCAAACACATATATCGTATTTTCAACGAGGAGACGGATGTCTTATCTAAAGAATCTATTGGGGAAATTATCGGGTATCTTCAGTTCTCTGAACCTCTGGATGGAAATCTGATTGATGCAGGTTCATATTATGTATTTTGAGGATCAAATGGGCGACTTTCAGTTATGTTTTTAGTTTTAGTATGTTATGTTAGTTTTTTTGTGTTTTGAATGAGTGACTTTTTTGTAAAAGGTTCAGCTGGATTTTGAGCTTTGTTGTAGATGTGATGGAGGACAAGGAAGTACTCTGTTAGTAGGCTGTCCGGTATTTTGAGGGAGCTCTTGTGTTTTTTTGTATGATTGTTGGAGAAGAAGGAGGGTTTAAATGTAACTTTGATTCCTTATATGAATAGCAAGTTACAAGCTTTCTCTACTGAAAAAAAGAAAAAACCATTTTCCTCTCTCTTGGACAAGGAGATATACAAATATACAAAGAAAAAAACGTTTTTGAGTTTTTGGACAAGAAGACATACAAAGAAAAAACAATTTTGACTGGAGGACGCTCCGAGTTTTAGGACAAGAAGACAATACGAAGGAAAGAACAACTTCCTTGCTGTAAGGGTTTTCCGATTTTTAGGACAAGAAGACAATAAAAAGAAAAGAGCAATTTCCTTGCTGTAAGAGTTTTCGGAGTTTTAGGACCAGAAGACAATACAAAGAACAAAACAATTCCTTGCTGTAAGAGTTTTTCGACACTTGGGAGTTATAGAACAAGAAGACACACAAAGAAACATAAGAGCTTTTTGACACTTGGGAGCTATGGAACAAGAAGACACACAAAGAACTAGCCTACAACGGAGCAGACAGTCTATTATCAGAAGCAATTTATAAAGAAGGCTGAGATATATGAGAAATAATTTATAAGGAAGGCTGAGATATATCAGAAGTAATTTATAAAAAGGAATGCCAGGCGTTGTCAATTGTGTGCACCAACAAGTAAATTGAAAAAACGTGGGATTATAATGGCTGTCACCTTCATTTTTGTTTGAGGGATGCTCTGTTTTCCAAATTCCCACCCTATTAATAATGGTCTTATGATTATATAAGATAGAACAGAGGAGATGCCTGCAGTGAACACTCTGTCACACAGAGCATACAAAGAATAAGAAGAGTACTCTCGGGTGAGAGCCGAGCATCAAACCAACTAGACTGGGGCATACTGTAGTGAACAAGACCTGGCATTGGCCCTCTCTCTCACGCAGAGCCAACAAAGAATAACAAGAGCAACATGGAATCTCTCCATCGCAGCAGCAGCCAACAGTGTCTGATTTGATTTAGTTTTGGTGTGGAGGCCGATTCACAGTGGATTGATGTTGTTGTTGACTTCACATACGAGGTGGGGTGTGACTAGGAACTGTTGTGTTGTCGCAGTGGTGGTTCCAGTTTGAAGACAAACACAAACACATTATAAGTTGGTGTTTTGATAATGCCACCCTTGGTCTGCGAGAGAGATAAAACCCATCCATATTTCGAATTTTAACAAACACCCCGCAGAGGAAGAGAAAGATCTCACAATATGCTTTTGGGAGTTAAGTGTAGGTGCACACACAGGCAAGAGCCCAGAATCCTAATTACCGTGGTGACTACAACGCAGCGGAGGACAGCTGAAAACACTGTTTTGAAAACTAGACTAAATTCAAGTCGTGTATTGTATTTTAGAAAATGATATTTATTTAATCAGCCCAACCCAGCATTAGGCTCTTTCGCACAGCAAACAAAGCATATAACAATGGCTCTCTCTCTCTCACGCAGCAGAGCTGAGCGAAAAGAGAATAACAATGCCTCCCATTCCCATTCCGATCGAATGCATGCAGCAACAAATTGAATAACAATGCCTCCCATTCCCATTCCGATCGAATGCATGCGGCAACAAATTGAATAACAATGCCTCCCATTCCCATTCCGATCGAATGCATGCAGCAACAAATTGAATAACAATGCCTCCCATTCCCATTCCGATCGAATGCATGCAGCAACAAATTGAATAACAATGCCTCCCATTCCCATTCCGATCGAATGCATGCAGCAACAAATTGAATAACAATGCCTCCCATTCCCATTCACTTAGGTTTAGGTTTGCTGTGGAGGCCGGGAGAGGGATGAGGTTGCTGCTTTATTGCACTTAGGTTTGTTGTGGAGGCCGCGCGAACGCGAGCCTCCTCTGCCACAAATTATGACGTGCACTCTCCTCAGTGGGAGATGCTAGGTAGACCCCCCTCCCAAGTGCAATGGAGGTGGCCTTCCTAGGCCATCGACCTTCCTGATCATCGATTGACCCCGCCCAGGTAAGTATGTTTTCCAAGCTTTCCTTTTCCCTACTTATGCCCCTCCCTTCCATTCCTTCCATCCCCACTTTCCATGTGGGATACCACTCCGCTGTTCCAAAACTAAACTTTACAACCATGCTCTCTCTATTCCAAAACTAAACTTTACAACCATGCTCTCTCTATTCCAAAACTAAACTAAGTAAGTTCGAAGCCGCTTTCTTTGTCGGTGAAAGTTCGTAGTTAGTATTATAGACCTCAAAAGTCTTGCCAGTGCAATGCTAGTGCTTTTGTACTCGCCCTTGTGGATGTAGCCCACAACACACAACAATAACTAAGCCCAGGGGAAGGATATGGGTGAATTTGGCTTACACACAAACTATGCATTGCGTAAGCAACCACAATGAGCAAAACTCGGTGACTTGCAGGCCCCAAGAGGGATATCACAAACTATAAAGTCCAAGCCCCTGGGGATTTACAAGTCCAAAATAAAACCATTCATATGGCAATAGGCCAAAGCATAGAGAGCGAAAACAAAATCCAATGGCCAGCTGGTCATAATAAGCATAGACTCTCAAGATTAAGCAAAAACAACAAATTCAATCTCTGGAGGAGGCTCACAATGATCTGGGCGTGGGCCCCACCCATTAATTGGTGGCCCGTCAATAGCCAGAGCAGGGTCCCGTCCATTATCGTCATGTTGTTGAAGGTGCTTCTCCATTCAAATAACTAGTTCCAGCCAAGGGAACTTATCGTTCTTGGGCCGAGAAAGGGGTGGCTAGTGGTGATGCTCACCACTTCGGCTTCGATGCTTATTGAGTTCCCGAACTGTGTGGCCCACTCTGTGCACGGCACACTACCTTATATGTGAGAGTACGTAGAATCAACGGGGCAATGAACCTCCAGGCGAACCCAATTCCTCTATGCATGGAACCACCCCCGGGTATTCTAGAGGCCACGGGAGATGTGTTTCCACCAGGTCCAGCTTCCCAGTTTGGACTTGGATTTGCAAGCGAAGGTGTGCAAAGGTTAAAGCTCCATCATCCTGGGTAAGCTTTTGAAATGAACGTTTTTGAAATCGTTCATTTAGTTTATTCCACATCAAAGATACAATCTCCAAACTACCGTGTTGCGTGAAATTGCATTGCCCCTGAGATCTTCTTAACAAGGGGAGAAAATATCTAGGTTATAGACATGGGGAGGAGCTGTTAAAATAGGTATGAGGCCCATTCTCACAACAACTTAGCATAGGAACAAGCCAGAGCAAATGTTTGATTGTTTCAAATTCGTGACATGAAAGCGCACCGGGGTTGGGAATGTCCAAAGGTACTTTGGGTGTTTCCAAGGAGAAGGCTGCCCAGAATTGTGGACCGACGAAACGTGGGAATTTTTTGGCCCCCCCTTCTCGATCCTGCGACATTGCCTTGCTTTTGTCGTTGGGGCTTGACTTGGTCGCGACTACTCACAAGCAGACTGTTCCTCCTCGTCTACAGTCCGCCCATAACTCCGCTGCCAAACTACAAACGTTAGATCTACAACAAGCACCCGACAATCATGCCAATACTTAGTGTACACTCACATCAGCATGAGTAAACATTCACAACACAATACAAGAGACAGGGCACCCAAGTCAGGTGCCCCGAGGTTTATATTATTGAATTCCACATATGAGTACAATGGGGGGTCTGGCCAGTGTTGCGACTCTTTTGCAGAAGAGAAGACAAGCTCGGGCACACGTTGCTCGCCGCCACCTTGCTTGTCAACTAACCCTTGATGCACCCACGAGTCTGCCTCCTATAGATCCCAGATCTTCAACAGCTTAGGCTATTGCAACAACCTCTTCAACAAAGACTTGTTTACCCCAAGCACTTAGCTCCGCCTGGATGATCCGCCTTTGGTTTGCATCCTCCCTTTATACTTCGCGGAGTTCTTAACCAACGCCTCAAAGTGGACGCGCTCACACATCGTCCAACACTCAATGGAAACAATCGTTGCAATAGTCTAAACAACTGTGTTGAGAATTGCAACTGCCTTTGCGAACTAGGGAACGTGCACTACAACTATCCCATTCGTCGAACAACTCTAATTGTTTCCTATTGCATCCAGTTGCGCCGACTTATTACTACTACTAGAACATCCCTCAAAATTTCTAACAAAATGTTTATAAAAACATCAGCTATTTTCTAAATTGGTTGAAATCGTGACTCTATTATTATAACATAATGGGCAAAGTGTGCAATATTGCTCAAATTCCTTTTTCCATCAAAAAACAGATCACATAAAACAAATAGCAAAGTATTATGCTCTGAGTGCACACGTGTTTTGAAAATACCAAGTCCCAAGTATCCCCTTCCCCACCTCGAGGTTGGTGGTAGTGTGTGTTGGTTCCAGTGAAGCATGATTCGACCAAGACTCGCAAGTACCCGCGAGTCTTCCCGAGTCAAAAGTCAAAACGAGTAACCGTTGCGTACTCGGCGCGGACTCAACATACTCGGCACTGACTCATCTACTCGCCAAGACTCGCGTGTACTTGGCACAGACTCGTTCGGACCCCCCTGAACTCGCCCGAGTCAACTCAAACAAAAGGACACATTTTCATGAAAATCCAATTATTGCTAATGGCATTACATTGTTTGTATCATGACAAATTGTTCGTCATATGGCAGACGATTGTCATCGAGAGATGAGGTGGTCTGTAACAATTAAAAAACAGTTTTGGATGTTTCATTAAATAAACTTAAACTTAGTAAAAATACAATGGAAGTGAAGAGCAAAATGTTCGATCAAATTTGATTCTAACTTTGTTGGAGTCAAGATACAAGCGAAGGTTCTAAGACAACTGGCATTAAACTAGACACATTAGCGTGCGTTCGTTGGGAAATTAAACATAAATCTCAATTGTGTGACGACGTTGTTTTCCAAATAATCCACTATGATCTAGACCTTTACATGTAGAGAGAGAGAGAGAGAGAGAGCTATTTTAGATGTTGCCACGACTAATTTAAATTTTTGCATACAAAAATTGATTGTGTTATGTTGTATTATCATAGTTTATGAGATGATGTGATGAATTATTGCATAGATTGTAGTTTCATAATTTGCATGGATTGGAAATCTGGGTTGGCAGGTGCGGGGGGAGTAATTTTTTACGCCAAGGGGAACAAGCAGAGGGAGTTTGCTTGGGGCATCGGAAGAAAGACCAACAACGGAGCGGAATGGCTCGGTCTCATCAAAGGGCTGGAGATTGCTATAAACCGGGGAATTACGAACTTGATGGTCCTTGGGGATTCCTTAATTGTCATTAGAGAAGCCAGACGCATCGTCGACAACAGGAAAGACCCCTCCTAAAAAATGCATCATCTCCTAATCAACATTAGTAAAGACTTTCAAGAGATCACCTTTTTACATATTCTGAGAGGATTAAACAGGCAAGTTGATGGTATGGCTAATAATGGAGTCGAGCTCTCTAAGCTGCGACAATGGCATTTATGAAAACTCTTGGATTCCCTAGCCTATGGCTCCTCCATAGAGCCTGGGCTCTTCTTTTTCCTGTTTGGCCCCTTCATATTTCTTTGGCTCAAAACTTTAGAAATTCAAAAATTCTTTCTTTGGGAAATGCCCCAAGGCATTTCGACGGTCATCTTGATCCTCGAGGGATTCTCACACTTGCTCACATTAATGCCATCCGTCCAGTATGCCAGTTGGTCGGCATGCGAGCTGGTAGCTTTGGTTTAAAACAGGGCAGGAGCCTTCACTTTGGAATCCATTCCCTTGCTGGTTGTAGCTGCTCGAATTTGCTGGTCTTTGTTGCTTGTGTATGCTTGGACAGTCACTGTATTGGGAGATATATGGAACATCACGTTGCTGGGCGTCCTCAGGGAGGGGGCGACGTGTTCTTGAAGTGTGATAGATGCTGCGAGCCTGTTAGAGGCCCTAATGGCGGATGTAGTTGGGGTTTTCAGTTGGATGAAATGATGGGCGACTCGGTGGGCAAGGAGAGTAGCAACTTCCCTGGGCTTGGTCCTTGCTAAAGGCATGCTGAGGTTGGGAATTCTCAAGGGCAAGTTGGGAAACACGGCATTACAAAGTTTGAAGTGGAATTCCTGGACCGTCTGGAGGAGCTGGAGCTGCAAGTTCGGCTGATTCGCAGCGAAAACCTGGAATATAAGAAGGTTCTGTCCTGTCTCTATACTTTGGCGCCTGCTACTCACTCCGAGGTGAAAACTCAGAACAGTAAAGTGGCAGAGAAAATTGAACACCTTGAAGAGACCCTGGGGCTCTCCTATCCCCGCAAAGCCCGAAAGTCTAAGGCCACTAGCAGCGAATTGGAGGACATTGACGGGAAAATGGAAAAACTGAAGAAGTTTACGGCTCATGCTGGGAATTTCCTGGATCTCAGCTCTGAAAAGAATGTGGCAGGGGCTTCTGCAGGCATTGTTATGGACATGGGACTTCAGTAGCAGCTCGTCGGTTGGCCGTCTTTTTGGTTCTGGTATGTTTACATTACTGTTTTTAAATTATATGTATAGAGTCTCTGAAACTGATAGAATAGGAATCAGCTGCAGACTTGGCAATCCAGAATGCTTCATCTCTCATTTTTTGTTAAGGCAGCTCAATAGTAATGTTTTATTTTTGTATATTCCTTCTAGGGCAGTTCGTTAGGTGTTATAGTTTTCATAGAACATGAAGATACCATGTTAGCTATAAGCTTGAATAGGATGAACTTGGAGTGATGGATGTTTTCCTTTCACGGGAGCAATTTGTCCACTTTTTGCTATGTAATATCCACCTTTTTATATAACCAAAGCTGGTTAAACGTTTCTGTTAAAAAAAAAACTTGCATGGATTGGAAATAGCATTAACCTCTTTTTTGTGCCCAAAATTTACCATATTTTAATTTTTTTTTCCTATTTTCCAAGTCTCGCCGAGTTTGTCTCGAGTCGACGAGTCGCATGCCAGTCAAGTTTGTCCCGAGTCCACGAGTCGCATGCTGGTCGAGTCCGAGTTGTGCAACATTAGTTGATTCTCAAAACGACACGGTTCGGGAAACAACACTGTAAACACCCTTGGAGGGTTGTTCAAGGGGAGGATGGGGATGGAAGCTCGGGTTGTGTTTAGGGCCCTCGGATAGATAGGATTATCAAGGTTGATCGACGACGTTAGGGGCATTAATGAATTGAGCATGATAAGATATGCATGATTAAATGCACAAATCCTTTGAAAACAGAAGTCTTAGTCCATTAATAAAACTAGATGCAACCTATCTAGGCATGTATGCATCTATTATGAAGATGTAAATAATCGGCCAATTAAACCACGAAAGTGAATAAATGCAAAATATTTACAAAATGTGTTGTGCAATTAATTATCTGAGAAAAGCAAGCTATAATCGTTAGTATGAAAATGCATGAATGATTAAAACTAAGGTGTTCATGACTTCTACGCATTTAGAAAAAAGAAGGAAGACTGCGTTAACCGGTTTTTTGACTCAAAGTTTCGAGCCAACCAGATGGGCTCATATTCGAGAGAAAGGCATCTCATAAAACTATTATGCCACGTAAATAAATTATGATAGTTGCTTGCAATGCATGGAAGAAAATATGCAATTTTACTCCATTCCAAAAAATTCAAATGCATCCAAAGGTGAAGAATCAATTAAGGAACTTATTTATGAGCGAGTTTCCGAAAAACCTTTTAACCATTTTCTTCCCAATGTTTCGGACTTCTAATGTGAGTCCATCCTCAGGGGGATCACAATACGATTGATTGAGATGGTTCAATTTAATGCATCATAGCGTGAATAAATATTTAATGATAAGAAATGAATAAGCATGTCGACTCGTTTTATCATTAATTTACGCGTGCTTTAATTTTATTTATCATCGGTTTCCATGTGCCGCTTAATCTCAACCCCTCGTCTCTATTTAGTGTATTCGCCCATTTCTCAATTCCAACTGCTTCTCTTACTCCTCCGTTTTGATAGTGTTCCTCCTTAACGATCAATTATGCGTTTTCTATGCATACGTGGTGGGACGAGATGTGTGAGTGTTCCACTAGGGCTGACTTTGAGGCTCTATCGTTTATTATGTAAGATGCATGCTCTTTTAGATGAATTTGAACTGGTATTCCACTTTATCCGGCATGAATATCTCCACACGAGCAGGGTATCGAGTATACTCATTTTTGGAGTCTCGGGTCCACATGATCCTTTGTCGAGTCAACCATCCATCTGATAGTGTTGGGTGGGGTGAAGGCCACTGGGATATTTTGATTTTTGAGGATGTTGGCAATATGACCCATGGTGCCTTTTATGTAAGGCAAATAGATCTTAAGGATGTCCCTTGTATGATCGGCATGTCTCCCTTTTTGTGTTTGTTGGACAGCCCCGTTAATATGATTTATGTGATAACTTTTTTTTACAAAAACCATTCGGAGGTGGTCCAGCTCTTGTTTCAGATGTTCGGCATCTAATATTCTTGTGGCCCTGGTTGCGAGGACCTTTTTTATTCCTATTTTTTGGTTTGGACAGTGGTGTGAATCCGCGTGCAGGTATCTGTCGATATGAGTTGTTTTCCTATAAACCTGGTGCCCTAGCTTCCCATCCTCCTTTTTCTGAGAAGAACATCTAGCAAAGGTAACTGGTTGTTTTCTTCTATCTCAATGGTGAACTTGATCTGCTCCGAGAGGCTATTGAGGTGGGACAAAAATTCATTCAGCTTCTCCCTCCCATGTCTCCATTTTTCAAAGACGACATCTACATATCTTTTCCACTCTTCTGATGTTAAACTGAAAGAGTTAAGAGCTCGTAATTCAAAGTGTTCTATGTAGATGTTTGCGACCACCGAGGATAGCGGTGAGCCCATGGCAGTGCCATTTAATTGCGCATATGTGACTCCTTTATAGCTAAAGTATGTGGAATTTAGGCATAACCTCACCAAGCCTATAGTCTCGTTATCCATGATGCCTTTTATTATTGCAATGGTTGCATCTACAAGAATCTTAGTGTAGAGGGAGACAAGGTCAAAACTAACCAGGATGTCTTATTCCCTAAGCTCTTGGTTCTCGATCCATTCTACGAAGGATGAAGAGTCTTTTACATATGAGGAAGTGTTGCCGGGAAGGGGGCTAAATTTATGAGCCGGGAATTTTGCTAGATGATAGGTTGGAGAACCTATGGTGTTAACCATCGGCCTTAGCGGGACACCTAACTCATGAATCTTTGGGGAGCCATAAATTCTCGTCATTATGGCACTGCTCGGTGTGGTCTGTTTCTTTATTGTGTCATCCAGGGATGCACATTTAATATGTTTTGTCACCTCATGAAAAATCTCGTTTCCTGGGTCTTTAATGATTACTTTGTAGCTGCCACCCGATGAGAGGTGATCCAGCCTCTTAGACTAACGAATTTCTGAAAAACCTGTTAACGAGTTTTCCAGAAAAATCGTTAATGGTTAACAGATTTTCCATGAACTCGCTCTTAAATTCATGACCTATAAAATGAATTCTCGATCTTTTATCTAGAACTTATTCATGTTGAATAAAGAGGGAACTTAGCGTTTTTGTCGTGGTTAGAGAAATGCATTAATATTTTGTATTTGTTTTACGATTAAGTAGATTAATGAAGCATCCTTTGATGCGTAAAAAAAGGTATTTCATTCTACTCAATTCAACAAATAGAAACCATACTTAAATATTAGTTCTATTAAAGACTAATTTTTATTAAACGAAGTGCAACTTTTGCACGTGACCGTTCTGCTTAAAATAATGCAATAAATTGTATTATTTGCATGAAATTGCAGAATGTGAAAAACAATGTGCAGCATCTACTTTAGCTTAAAAAATGCAGGGTGAGAAAAGCTAACGTCTGAAGACTAAAAATAGATTTTTAATGTACATGTTAGTGAAAGAAACATAAAATAATATTTACAGTCCAAATGTAAATATGCTACAATTTTCCATAATTAAAAAAAAAGACATAAAAGGGAAATCGAAGCTGAATGAAAATGATGGAGGAAAGACGTGGATATGCCCAAATAAGATGTTTTATTCGTGGAATGGAATCTGACAGTCATCAAGTACAATAGGCCACGGCTAATTCAACCCCTGCGAACAGGAGGTTTACGAGACCCTACGCAGCTCTCAACATTCTAGGTTCACCCGGGTGAAACTGAGACAGCGGGAGTACTTCCCGCTCAAATTGTGTTGACGATAAGATGCGTGCACGGAGACATCAGGAACGAAAATATACAGGAACGAACGAATTACGTGGAGCAAAACATAATGTACCTCTAGTGGAAGGACACTCTGCCTTCACCCTAATGGATGGACCTGAAAAATAGTCTTACTTGCAATCGCCTCCTGTTAGGCTCATGGATAACTGAGTATGAAAGGGAAAAATGCAGCAATTGAACCTAGCAGTACCCGCATCTTACCTCTGGTGGAAGATTCCTATTTCGATAGCTTCGTCGAGCTATTATAGGTTGTTCGTGCAGGTATGGGAAGCGTGTGAGGGAAGGTGAAATGTTTCGGTAGCCGTTGAGAGATCAACGGTCGCTGCGTCTTTTGGAATTCTGTTTTTTTATGCTCGTCCAAATGAGGGAGATGGCCTGCAAGTAACCGACATCGACCTTCCTATACCAAAAGTTTCCGGGAGCATGATCGTTGAGGTTACATTATGCCTTGATAATATTTCGCATTGTCTTCATATGTACAAGTTTAGACCAAGTGTGCAGATTGTTTCATCTATTTTGCGAACTTCAAGTTAAATAACTCCTTTCTGAAACAATACTTCATATTTTGAACCTGATTTGTGAGCAACTTTCGCGTTGATTGGTTTTCCTTATTGATATGCAAGCTCCCAATTCTGAAACTCTTTGCTCGCGATGCCATATGCTCTCAAAATTGTGCCAAACCATCGTTGAGTCTTCCTGGTGTGTTTTCCACTCTTGGATTTTCTTTTTCAGTGTTCAATCAGCATTAATGACTACGGGACCAGGCCTTTAGCAGTTGCATTCTTTTGAGGAGTGACTTTGTTGTGAATGACTTGACAAAAGATCTCTTCTCCAAGAACATTATCTCCGCCTTAAACACAAAATATAAATTACCTAGGGAAGCGACTCTCTCAGAATTATGTGGACAAGGGCTAATTTGGTATGCTTGTAGTGAAAGAATTAAAAACACAGCTTTGAGCTATCGATTGTTTCCATGGCATATCTTGCATTTCATCTTAACACCTATCTGGGCGAGCTCTTCTCAACGCTTTTTATTTGTGTTTGGTGTCTTGTCAAACATGGGTCGAGAGGATGCCTTCCCTATCTCGAAGAGAGTGGTGAGTAAGCGAGAAGGTAGGGGGGTATCTCTCATCTCCAGCTTGATCACCAACTTGTTGTCTCATAATATACCCGACAGACAGTGGATAAGATAAGCATTTTCAAATGACTTATACATCAGACAGCGTAAAGGACTGGTTAAGCCTTACGAATTAACCACAAAGACTAATTTTGATGTGAAGGGGTTTAAGGATCACCTCTGTGTGCTTGTTGGCTTGCCGTGGTGTTCACTACTTCTCACATTTTTTATTTTTTATTTCGCATCTACCATCGACCATGGAGGTTCCTTGTTGCGTGTTGGATACATTTTCTTGTACATGTTCTGTTGCGACCTTGTTCCGCCTGCTATGTTTGCGTTGTTCCTAGATTGGCTCTGCCCGCGAGCTCACTATGTCTGCGTTCACTTCATTATCGCCCATTCTGCGTTTCTGCCATCTCAATTGTTCTGCCTGCGAATTGCATTATCGCATTCCGTACATGTGGTATGCATCCACTGTAGATTCCACCCGAGTGTCGTTTTTGTGAGCACCTGCTTATGTTAATCAGCTCCGGTGATTGTCGTCCTCCTATTTTGCCTAGCGTTCTTCTCTGTTGGTATTCTCTACATGAATACGATGGACAACGCCTTCTATCTCTGCGGAGTATCCTGTGTTCTATCTATTTTTCTAAGTGGATTCCAGACGTTCATTGGTTTGCAGACACCTCTCGTTCACCTGTACGTTGGCCGCATGGTGCATTTTGTGTTGGTGGGATGAAGGATTAGGGTTTGGGATGCGTCTATTTCAGCTTTTGTTTTTCTTTCAAATCCTGACACGTTGTTGGCTCATGGATTCACTCGAGTTCCCTCTTCCATAATCCTACGTGCTCACTGTATTCTTTGTTTGGCGGTGCGGGCTTGGTGTCTTTTTTTGTCTTACTGTTAGTCTCCGCCTGGCTATCGCGCGTGATCTCCATTCCCTCGCATTCTTGAATGCATTATTCTTTGTCGTTTTGCATCCCCCCAGTGTGAACCTGTGTGCAACACGACCTGTTATGGCTGCCAACTCGACGGCCAGGTTGATCCCGCCGTTGTTTCTTGCTGTTGGTATTTCCTTTTTAATTAATTTTTATATATAATCTTTGCCTTGTTAAAATCCATGAAAAATAGGTCCTGGGGAACTTTAATGTAATGTGTGCTTTTTCATTTTTTATTATTTTCAAAAAAAGGGAGCGGGGAATGGGACCATTTCGGAGATGAGCGTAAAGGACCTTAATAAATTTAATGGGATTGGGAGAAGTAGGAGGATAAAGGGGAAAGACTGCTTTTGAGTTTTTTTTCTTTTTAACAATGGGAAGGATGAATTGTAAAAAGGTAATTTTATTGTAAATGGGACAAGAGGTGCAAGAGGAGTTTCATTTTTACAAAAAGGGGGATGTTTTTTATTGTTTGTAAATCGGGGACATTGATTTTTTTGCGAGATGATAACCAAGGGGAAAGACTTTTACTTTTTTATGAAAGGTGTAATGAGACGACACTAGTAGGCACGACCGATGATTTTGTTGATGGATATGAACTTGCTGAAATTTTAATTGACAATGTGCAATACCTCCAACAAGGCAAACTTCGGTTGAGTGTCGGAAGGGTCGAACAGACACGGAATTAGCCAAACGAAATATGGACAAGATAAGTCCCGCAAGACAGACACAATGATGCTTACTTCCCGGCACCAGGAAGTATAATGTGAAAAACGTACTTCCCGGCACCACGAAGTATAATGTGAAAAACGTACTTCCCGGCACCACGAAGTATAGTGCGAAAAATGGCAAGCTACCAAAACTTTGACTGGCCATGACTTGACGCATATGGCGCAACTTGGTAGGCTTACCGAAGGGGTTTTCAAGAAGCGAAAGCAGTGAAACAAGATATGGACATGACAAGCACATCGCTCTGGACACATCGGTGCATACATAATGATCTTTTTAGAAATTAAATAGGTTCACCTATGGCATCATGTTCCGACACTTTGGAATCATGTCGATGTTGAGCATCGACAATATGAGGCATAAAGTGATGTTTTTTGTTTAAAATTGAGAAAACATCATAGGAGGAACCTCCGCAAGCCAGTCAAGAAACGTTTATTATAACGACTGCTAGAGCATATATCAAAAGGTCTAGAAAACCTTCTTACCATATGCCAATAAAAATGTATATCAAAGTTTCATATTTCTAAATTGGTTGCGAATGTGACTTTATTAATGTCAAAGATGGTGTTAGGAACTTTGACAATAACGTCTACATAGATTTTTAATTTTGGGTGGCAAGGGAGTCTCATAAAACTAATTTGGCCAAAAAATATTAAATGGGAGAAGAGAGAACCATCATCTCCCATGAACTACAATTAAATACAAATATTTTATGCAATTAATTGACCATTATTTGACCCGACATCATTACTTAATAAAGCATAACTTGTATTTATTTTTTTCCTAATTCATTACAATTAATTAATTTAATTAAGCAAATCAATTTCTTGAAGGATCATGGCGATTTTAAAAATAATATTTGTCCTTACAAAATATAAAAATAAAATCAACAAAAAAATATGAGCACCGAAAGAAAACAATGGAACAAACCTGTTTAAGCAAAAAATAACAAAAATTCTAATTCCAATAAAGTACTCCTTTAGAATATAGTACAAGTTTTTGTGATATAGCATCAAATCATGGAAACTGGATTGAGAATATAAAAAACACTAAACACTATCGCTTTACCTAGACTCCAAGCAATGCAAAAATTGACTACATCTCCAATCATTTTTTGATCACTTTCCAATACTCTGCTCGAAGTGCAACGACATATAACACGTCAGTTGGATTTTTTTTTTTCCCCAAAAATATAAGCTTCCCACAACTGCTTGAATTTGAGTTCCCGTCAAATAAACATCTTTCCATATCCATATATAAAAGGTTGTAAATTAATGTTTATTGTTGCATGTGTGCACATCAAATGAAATAAATAATTAGTTTATTGTATGATCTTAAGTTAAGCAGTAACTTACATTGAGTTTTGAATGGGTCGATTAGACGTCTCTAAGTGGATCAACAAATAGAGTCAATGCATTAAAATTATTTCCTCTTACACCCTATAAGTCCGCATGACAATGGATCAAGGTCAAATCATAATGTTATTATATATGTGTTTCAATTGTTTGTGATACGATTGATGGGAGCTGCTTTGTTGACTATGTATGTATTCCCAATAGCAGTGAGTATTAGAGTGTTGAGTAACTCTAATAATTCCTTAGCTCAAGCAATTTGAAAGACCGTCTGACGCCTCAAAGGTCTTCTTGCAACTCCACCCTTTAACAATAAGATCCGGTAATCGAAAATCCAACTCAGAAAATGAAGGGTGTCGATTTCTACTGAGAATGCATCCGATAAAGTTCAACTTAGTTCTGATTTGACACTCACTAAAAGACTATTGCAAGTACGAAAATACAAGAAAACTTACAAAATTCACTATTTGCGAGTTATAATTCGATTTTGAATCTTGGGCTAAGTTGGTCTCCAACATGAATGCTTTACCTATGTAAATCTCTAATAGGCCTATGGAATTGAATGCTATGGGTTCCTCGATGATGCTTAACTATGGTGCCAAGGCCACTTCCCATCAAAGCAACTCGCTTATCTTCTTAGCTTTCATAGACTTACATCCTATCAATCATATGCCGCTCGAACTAACATTCGTTGATTTAGGTGGCATTTGCTCACTTTCGGTTGGCCTTTTGCTTGTCAAACCGAACTATGTTGATCTTTGCTCTCATCGATCCCACCTTTGTTGTTACTAGCTACTTCTACCTTGCCCTCTCTAGAGGGGCATGCATTGGGCAACACGAGGCTCTAACACCGTTGATCTAGAATGAGGTGAGAATATGGGTTGACACACACTAATCCGTGGAAGTTAATGTGTATATCAACAATTAACCAAGCACGGTTGTAGAAATAAGTAAATAGAATGAAACGCACACACACACACATTGTAGAAGATTGCAAGTATTATCATCAAATGGCCGATTGCATGGTGGTGGCAATCTCTTAGAAGAGATGCTTAGCTACTCTCATGTGCAAACTCTCTGCAAAAGGTGAGAATATTTTTTCTTTGTTTAAGATGAACTCCAGAAATGAAAAGGAAAGAAGGGGAAGAGATGAGGCATGGAAGGCCAAGAGTCAGTGACATTGAGGTGAAAAACCGATGGTCAACTTGTTAAGGCCATAACTATTGCGCAGGAAGTTAGAATCGGGTCCAAAGCTCATACAAAAGTTCTCGATGAGAAAAACCAGGTGAAGGGGGTGGGTACTTTATACACAAAATGTTTTGGGGCCAAAAATTATGTTGGATGCCTACAAATGACACCAAAAGTGAAAAACCCAAATTTGCACCAAGTTGCTAGAATGGCCGAGAGGGTTCGAACGGTAGCATGGGTCACATCAGCGGCAATAGAAGCATACACGTGAACGCGAAAATCCGTGTCCTGTTTGTGTAGACCAGGTTCGGCACATCTTAATTGAGAATTGTTTTCTTTGTGTTTGTCTCGCATATTTAACGGCACTCTCCATGGTGGTGGGAAAAAGCATTATCGCTTCGTATCCAAGACTAGTAATATGGAACTCGCCTACATGCATTTCATCAAGGTTTGCCTTTGTGTTGAATATCTGAAAAGTTTCTTATATTTCTCAACTTTTAGCTTCTTCTGAAAAACATGAGTAATTTTGGACCTCATATAGTCGACTCATCCCAATTTGTCATATATTTGGACGTAGGCTTGGAGGAACTTTCAATGATAGTGCATATGTCCCTCGTTGCCCACTCTGTTCCGAGTGTTTCATTCTTTCTTTTCACCGCGTGAGATACCTAAGTGAGAAATCATTGGGTGTTATGAGGAGGCTCATGTAAAGAGAGCGAGCGAAAAGAAGAAGAATATTTATGAGATTGGCCGTTTAAAATTGAAGTATTATTGGAGAATAAGAAAATATATAATGGTCTGTTTTGAAAAAAATTGAAAATGATATATACCACATGCATTAACATGTGCGATATGGGAGAGAGGGGTAGTAGAAAAGGGAGAGAGATGGAAGGGGAAAAGCATACCTTTCTCGGCCTTTTGGCTAAGATCAAGTGTAGTATCTGTTCTTATCAGTTTAATATCTGATACGTGGTTCATAGAACCACATGATATTAAATGTATTTTTTTAGGGGGAGGGCCCATTCACAATAGCTTGCTATTGGGGCTCTCGGGCGTCGCTTGTGCGTTGCACTACAGCACCAGCCTGGCGCACCCCAACAACACTTAAAAAGTAAACGAGGAATTGCTTTGGTTGATGGGAGTGAATTGAATTTGGTTTGGCCTAACGCCATTAACAGAATACGAGAGGAATTGTTTTGGTGGGTTGGAGTGAATTGAATTTGCTTTGAAGTTTGGCCCAACGCTAAAACACAGAGCCATTTGGCTCTAAGCTCCTTCACGGGTTTGCTTGCCACATAAATACTATTTGGGAAATCAATAATTTTCATGGCATTAAAGTAAAAACATTGAGGAGATGGCTGAAGTGGGAAAAGAGTATTTTGGAAACTTTTATGAAGACCACGAGGAAGCCAATACTGGGAAATCATGAAGATCATTAAGTTATTTCCAATGAAATGAATATAGATTTGGAGGCAGAGGAGCTAAAAACGATCGGGAGCTCTTTCAAAAAGACAAACATTGGTCAACATATATTTTCGTAGGTTTCTTTGCAATCAGCTGAATCACTTAGTTCAATTGATCTACAAACAATGGTAAAACTTTGCAATCAGCTGAATCACTTAGTTCAATTGATCTACAAAGAATGGTAGAACTTTGCAGTCAGCTGATTCACTTAGTTCAATTGATCTACAAAGAATGGTAAAACTTTGCAATCAGCTGATTCACTTAGTTCAATTGATCTACAAAGAATGGTAAAACTTTGCAATCAGCTGATTCACTTAGTTCAATTGCTGTGAGGCAGATCCTGTGAATACCTTTCTGAACAGAAATCGCGAGGCAGTTGAAACTTAGCGCAGGAATTCGTCTAGTTGTGGCAAACAAATCCATATGCTTAGTAAACATTTTTAGAATCATTTGTGCTGAAGAGATCTCATTCATCAAATAATTGCTCCTAGTCTAACTTTTAAAAATGCAAACAACTTTCTATGAAAATCTAAACTCAGTGTCGCATTTGATGAGCTGAACAAGAAATGAAACCAATATGTTGAAGGGGAATACGTTGCAAATCATGGACAAACTCTGTCCATATCTAATCAGAATCTGTAAAGAATTGCTCAATGATTTTTGCAAATCAATTAACAACATTACGTTCTTCTAAATTTTTTATAAGATGATTTTATAATTCAAGTTGTTAAACAGTACAGACTCTCAAATGAATTTTGATCAACATTTTATTAAAATAAATTTGTTACATGCTATTGAAAAATATTCTTTGTCACCTTTAGTACCAATACTCTCAATATTACAAAAAAAAAGAGTTTAAGATCATGGCCTGTTTTCCAAATAGCTTATTCAGTGCATTGTCGCGTCCATAATTTGTCATTGCAAATCTAGGTTTATAAATTTCTTCAATCAATCTGCGAAGAATAGCCAATTGAACATGCTTTCGAATAGCAAATGAAATTGTTACCTTTTATGCATTGTCTTCTGCTCCTCACATTGCTTTTACAAAATTAAGTCAAAACTTGAATTAGCTTTAGCCTTTGGCATATTGATATGCCCATGTGAATCTACTTTCTATCCGCCTCAATTGCCATATAATTTTCATTGTGTTAACTTGTGTCTTCTGTTCTATACTATCAATAATCAAATACAATTTTAGCTCTAAATGTAAACACATGAACATGTTTAAAATACTTAGACAAAAATCATTTCTGCTTGAACTAATACATTGTGCCTGAAGATGTTTTCAAATAAAACGTGGCTACACTCAATTTAATAAAACCCACTTATATGTACAATGTTTATAGAAAACCTATGTCAGGTGAACAATTTGAGTAAACATTTTTTAGAAGCTTACCCTGCACGAGAAAAGTCCATATTATTAAAAGCCCATAGAAATATGTCAGGGTTAGATTATTGTGAAGTCACGTCCAAGGTTTCTGAATGCCTTTGCTCTTGTTACTCTATCTGTTTTTTTGTTTTCATGCTTTGATGTTTTACTCCTATGCTTAGTAACTGCAGATATATATGTCCCGCAGGCATTAGAGTATATATTCATTTTCTGTGAGATCGTGTCAGATGTTTCTTGATACACTTGATTCATCTTCTCAGTTTCAAATGAAAATAGTAAACCAAGCATTAGATATACTATATCGATTAGGCGATAATGCACAGAAATGATATAAGTGAACTGTAAATCCCATTCCAACTCCAGCCGTGTTGCAGGCTGAGTCTCATTCTCTTGATTAGACAATGAAATCTGCCCTAATACAAATTCAACAAGTCCATGCCCAAACCTATACCAATGGCTGATAGCCTGACATTAGTATTCACCTGCACAGTTTCAAATGAAAATGGTAAGCCAATCATTAGATATACTATAGCAATTAGGTGATAATGCACAGAAATGATATAAAACTGAACTGTAAATCCCATTCCACCTCCGGCCGTATTGCAGGCTGAGTCTCCTTCTCTTGACTACACAGTGAAATCTGCCCTAATACAAATGCAACAAGCCCATGCCCAGACCAATACCAATGGCTGATAGCATGACATTGTGATTCATCTGCTCAGTTTCAAATAAAAATGGTAAACCAATCAGTAGATATACCGTATCAACTAAGTGATAATGCACAGAAATGATACAAGTGAACTGTAAATCTCATTCCGACTCCAACTGTAGTGCGGGCTGAATCTCATTCTCTTGATTAGACAATGAAATATGCCCTAATACAAATGCAAGAAGTCCATGCCCTAACCAATACCAATGGCTGATAGCCTGACATTATTGTCGCAATAACATACCATTATTATAGCAATGACATTATTACAGCTCGAATGGGCCCAACGGTTAAGAATATGTGTTTATTCCTTGGAGGTCACAGGTTTAAAAGGGAAGGGGATAGAGTATGTACACCTCTGGTTTAGCAGTCAAATAGCTGGACCGAAGGATACCTCATCCACCATTCTGTGTAGCACTTAGCTGAAAAGAAGGGTGCCATAATTTCGTAGCACTTATCCCCCAAAACCAGGATCCAGCTTCCTTCAATGAGTTTAGGCCTGTTCCTTTATTCAATTTGGTGTACAAACTGGTATTCAAAACTATTGTAAACAGGCTAAAAGTAATTTTGTCTAGTGCAATCTCTGAAGAGCAATTCAAATTCCTCTCCAACAACCAAATCCACAATGCCATGGGAACTGCTGAAGAACTCGTGCACTCAGTCAAAACGCAAAATCTTCCAACTGCGGTGATGAAGTTGGATCTTGCTAAAGCACATGACAAGGTAAATTGGCCCTTTTATAAGATTGTTGTTGTCACAAATGAGCATGAACTTGCAAACTATGGAACGCAAAATGGGTTATCTTTCATATGCGTCTTTTGTTGTTCTTCTAAATGGGTCACCCGCATTTTTTTTCAATGCTTGTAAAGGGTTGCACGAAGGATGCTCTCTCTCCCCCTCCCCAAAATGGGTTGTCTTCCATATGCGTCTGTTGTTGTTCTTCTAAATGGGTCACCCGCAATTTTTTTCAATGCTTGTAAAGGGTTGCACAAAGGATGCTCTCTCTCCCCCTCCCCGTGTTAGGCTAATAGTGGAAGGCTTGCGTATGTTGTTCAAGGATGCAATGAGAGGAGGGTTAGTAAGAGGAGTGAAAATTTGTGTCGATATGGCCGTGTCTCGCTTTTTGTTTGTGGAGGACATCGTGATCTTTTTTGGGTTTATAGGAGAGTTAAGAAGTACCGAAGAAATCAACATGATGAAGGCCACGGGAACGGAAATCAACATGATGAAGTCCTCGATGATGCTTGACGAGGTGTCTGGGGGAGAAAAGGTTCAAGTTGTACAACTATTTCCTATGAATGTCCGGAATTTAGGTCACGGGTTAAAGCACCTAGGTTTTAACATAAAGCCTAACAACTATAGGTTTGAAGACCGGATGTGGTTGTATACAAAATTGAAGCTAGGGTTTCTCTATTGTGTAAACTATGGTTACCTAGAGGAGGCAGATTAGTCTTGTTCAAGGTGGTATTATAAAGCATTCATATCTACTAGATGGCCATCTTCCATATCCCCGAGGCATTCAAACTAAAATCAGGAAAAAATGCTTTAGCTTTTTGTCGACTGGAAAGAGGGAAAAAGGAAGGAATTAAAGTGGCAAACTAGAAAGACGTGGGGAGGTTGGGGCCTAGAAACATATGCATTTATTTACTTTAGCTCTTGCTGCAAAAAGTTTATGGAAATTTGTCTATAGACTACGGGGCAAGGTCATGGAATTCAAATACTTGAGAAAATAGTCTATAACAGAGTGGTTCAAACAATAAAGGAAGAACGCCAGTGGTGGATCCATAGCTTGAAAAGCTTCAGTGAAAGGCTTTCCCTCGGCAAGGAAATGATTAGCATGGAAGATTGGATTAGGGAATAGAATGACGAAGGGGAAGACCCTTAGATTGGATGCAAAGGCAACTTTAGATTGTCTAAGGAGTTGTTAAGAGATCTCCACCGTTTAGGAATTTTGTCCCTGGAAGATGCAACATATCATATGATATTAGGAATGTGTGGTCTCGGGGCTAGAGGAAGGTAGAAGATTTGAGTTTGTAGGGGGGAATGCTGAAGAGTGGAACCATTATGTGGGAAGCCTATTATCCAGCGCTATAAAGCTCTCAAATCAAGAAGATTTGTTGAAGTGGTCAAAAAATTAGGGGGCATGAGAATGAATTGCAAGGTTGGGTTACAAGGCATCAATAGAAGAAGGCTGTGTGGGAGAAAGATCTTAGTGGTGGTCCATAGTTTGGAAGTTATATTGTCCTTTGAAAGCATTTTTCTTTTCTTTGGTAAGCTTTAGAAAATAAAATCCTAACTCGGGATAATTTCCAAGATATAATAAAGCTGGACCTAGGAAGGTGGATCTTGTGCAGATTGTGAATCACCTTATTTGTTTCCAATCCTTCGGATAGAGTTGTATGGTCAGAGCTTTTATAGGTTACTGGGGAGAGAAATAAGTGGGAGCAGAGGACTCTATTAGATCGATTTTATTCATAGATTGTCGGTAAGTCAGTTAAAGTTTTTATGGCCCTGTCTTGCTATGTGATATGGCTAATTTGGTTATCAAGAAATAAAACGATCTTCCAAGGTTTCGATTTTACTCCACCACAAATGACCCAGATTGTTGGGAGTGGTTGCAATAAAAACTGGTCTTCTTCCAAGGAAAATCCAGTCAAAGAATTAAAGGAACCTGAAATTGATTTTGAATAGGGTTGGGGGTACTTTGATGGGGCATGCCGAGGTGTCCTAAGGATGTGTGGGGTTGGAGCAGTTTTATATCTGAATCGACATCACTTAATTAAGCTAAAGTTTGCAGTAGGGCCAAGCACTATTAAACAAGCAAAACTTGATACCATGTGGCTTTTATTGAAGAAAACTATAAACAGTGGTGTAAAAGATTACAGTTATTTGGGGAGGAGTTGAAAATAGTTTGGGAAAATGGTATATGCAAATTAAATAACTTATTGTTGGAGCATATTATGAAGCAGTTCTTGTAGGTCGAAGTGAGCTTTGAAGATATACGATTTGCACATGTATATAGAGAATTCAATATCATGGCAGACCAGTTAATAAACTAAGCTCTTTAGCTGGAGCGAGGGACTCAATGAACACGAGTTCAGAGAAAGGTTTCTGGTATCCAATTCAAATCTTGCTTCGGTTTAAATCAGAGGGCAAATTTTAAGCCACTTTATATGATATTTTTTTGTATTATATGGCAAATCTTTTTGATGTATGTAGTAACTGGCCTTTTCGGAAGTAGAACAACAGAATCATAGGCATTTTTTTTTGTTTAAATAGGTTTTGATGTTCCCAACAAGTTTTTTCTAAATGCATTTTGATGTTACCAAATAACCTTTTGTGAATGCGCTCACACACATCGTAGTGTATGTTTAAAATTTGACTGCTGGAAATGGTGAATATATATATCCATCCAAAATATCACAACCACAAACGCTAGGGAGACAAGAAGACACGCAAAGAAAAAACATTTGCCCTGCTGTCAGACTTACTAACGCTCTCAGAGTTTTAGGACTTTTGGTGATAAAAGTATATGGTGACTCAAAAGTTATTATTGACTGGGCAAATGGTTTGAACCCTATGCCGTCTTTGACTTTGTTCGGCTGGATGAGGAGAGCGAGATTCTTAATTCAGCATTCTGAAGTCATCTCTTTCAAACACATATATCGTATTTTCAACGAGGAGACGGATGTCTTATCTAAAGAATCTATTGGGGAAATTATCGGGTATCTTCAGTTCTCTGAACCTCTGGATGGAAATCTGATTGATGCAGGTTCATATTATGTATTTTGAGGATCAAATGGGCGACTTTCAGTTATGTTTTTAGTTTTAGTATGTTATGTTAGTTTTTTTGTGTTTTGAATGAGTGACTTTTTTGTAAAAGGTTCAGCTGGATTTTGAGCTTTGTTGTAGATGTGATGGAGGACAAGGAAGTACTCTGTTAGTAGGCTGTCCGGTATTTTGAGGGAGCTCTTGTGTTTTTTTGTATGATTGTTGGAGAAGAAGGAGGGTTTAAATGTAACTTTGATTCCTTATATGAATAGCAAGTTACAAGCTTTCTCTACTGAAAAAAAGAAAAAACCATTTTCCTCTCTCTTGGACAAGGAGATATACAAATATACAAAGAAAAAACGTTTTTGAGTTTTTGGACAAGAAGACATACAAAGAAAAAACAATTTTGACTGGAGGACGCTCCGAGTTTTAGGACAAGAAGACAATACGAAGGAAAGAACAACTTCCTTGCTGTAAGGGTTTTCCGATTTTTAGGACAAGAAGACAATACAAAGAAAAGAGCAATTTCCTTGCTGTAAGAGTTTTCGGAGTTTTAGGACCAGAAGACAATACAAAGAACAAAACAATTCCTTGCTGTAAGAGTTTTTCGACACTTGGGAGTTATAGAACAAGAAGACACACAAAGAAACATAAGAGCTTTTTGACACTTGGGAGCTATGGAACAAGAAGACACACAAAGAACTAGCCTACAACGGAGCAGACAGTCTATTATCAGAAGCAATTTATAAAGAAGGCTGAGATATATGAGAAATAATTTATAAGGAAGGCTGAGATATATCAGAAGTAATTTATAAAAAGGAATGTCAGGCGTTGTCAATTGTGTGCACCAACAAGTAAATTGAAAAAACGTGGGATTATAATGGCTGTCACCTTCATTTTTGTTTGAGGGATGCTCTGTTTTCCAAATTCCCACCCTATTAATAATGGTCTTATGATTATATAAGATAGAACAGAGGAGATGCCTGCAGTGAACACTCTGTCACACAGAGCATACAAAGAATAAGAAGAGTACTCTCGGGTGAGAGCCGAGCATCAAACCAACTAGACTGGGGCATACTGTAGTGAACAAGACCTGGCATTGGCCCTCTCTCTCACGCAGAGCCAACAAAGAATAACAAGAGCAACATGGAATCTCTCCATCGCAGCAGCAGCCAACAGTGTCTGATTTGATTTAGTTTTGGTGTGGAGGCCGATTCACAGTGGATTGATGTTGTTGTTGACTTCACATACGAGGTGGGGTGTGACTAGGAACTGTTGTGTTGTCGCAGTGGTGGTTCCAGTTTGAAGACAAACACAAACACATTATAAGTTGGTGTTTTGATAATGCCACCCTTGGTCTGCGAGAGAGATAAAACCCATCCATATTTCGAATTTTAACAAACACCCCGCAGAGGAAGAGAAAGATCTCACAATATGCTTTTGGGAGTTAAGTGTAGGTGCACACACAGGCAAGAGCCCAGAATCCTAATTACCGTGGTGACTACAACGCAGCGGAGGACAGCTGAAAACACTGTTTTGAAAACTAGACTAAATTCAAGTCGTGTATTGTATTTTAGAAAATGATATTTATTTAATCAGCCCAACCCAGCATTAGGCTCTTTCGCACAGCAAACAAAGCATATAACAATGGCTCTCTCTCTCTCACGCAGCAGAGCTGAGCGAAAAGAGAATAACAATGCCTCCCATTCCCATTCCGATCGAATGCATGCAGCAACAAATTGAATAACAATGCCTCCCATTCCCATTCCGATCGAATGCATGCGGCAACAAATTGAATAACAATGCCTCCCATTCCCATTCCGATCGAATGCATGCAGCAACAAATTGAATAACAATGCCTCCCATTCCCATTCCGATCGAATGCATGCAGCAACAAATTGAATAACAATGCCTCCCATTCCCATTCCGATCGAATGCATGCAGCAACAAATTGAATAACAATGCCTCCCATTCCCATTCACTTAGGTTTAGGTTTGCTGTGGAGGCCGGGAGAGGGATGAGGTTGCTGCGTTATTGCACTTAGGTTTGTTGTGGAGGCCGCGCGAACGCGAGCCTCCTCTGCCACAAATTATGACGTGCACTCTCCTCAGTGGGAGATGCTAGGTAGACCCCCCTCCCAAGTGCAATGGAGGTGGCCTTCCTAGGCCATCGACCTTCCTGATCATCGATTGACCCCGCCCAGGTAAGTATGTTTTCCAAGCTTTCCTTTTCCCTACTTATGCCCCTCCCTTCCATTCCTTCCATCCCCACTTTCCATGTGGGATACCACTCCGCTGTTCCAAAACTAAACTTTACAACCATGCTCTCTCTATTCCAAAACTAAACTTTACAACCATGCTCTCTCTATTCCAAAACTAAACTAAGTAAGTTCGAAGCCGCTTTCTTTGTCGGTGAAAGTTCGTAGTTAGTATTATAGACCTCAAAAGTCTTGCCAGTGCAATGCTAGTGCTTTTGTACTCGCCCTTGTGGATGTAGCCCACAACACACAACAATAACTAAGCCCAGGGGAAGGATATGGGTGAATTTGGCTTACACACAAACTATGCATTGCGTAAGCAACCACAATGAGCAAAACTCGGTGACTTGCAGGCCCCAAGAGGGATATCACAAACTATAAAGTCCAAGCCCCTGGGGATTTACAAGTCCAAAATAAAACCATTCATATGGCAATAGGCCAAAGCATAGAGAGCGAAAACAAAATCCAATGGCCAGCTGGTCATAATAAGCATAGACTCTCAAGATTAAGCAAAAACAACAAATTCAATCTCTGGAGGAGGCTCACAATGATCTGGGCGTGGGCCCCACCCATTAATTGGTGGCCCGTCAATAGCCAGAGCAGGGTCCCGTCCATTATCGTCATGTTGTTGAAGGTGCTTCTCCATTCAAATAACTAGTTCCAGCCAAGGGAACTTATCGTTCTTGGGCCGAGAAAGGGGTGGCTAGTGGTGATGCTCACCACTTCGGCTTCGATGCTTATTGAGTTCCCGAACTGTGTGGCCCACTCTGTGCACGGCACACTACCTTATATGTGAGAGTACGTAGAATCAACGGGGCAATGAACCTCCAGGCGAACCCAATTCCTCTATGCATGGAACCACCCCCGGGTATTCTAGAGGCCACGGGAGATGTGTTTCCACCAGGTCCAGCTTCCCAGTTTGGACTTGGATTTGCAAGCGAAGGTGTGCAAAGGTTAAAGCTCCATCATCCTGGGTAAGCTTTTGAAATGAACGTTTTTGAAATCGTTCATTTAGTTTATTCCACATCAAAGATACAATCTCCAAACTACCGTGTTGCGTGAAATTGCATTGCCCCTGAGATCTTCTTAACAAGGGGAGAAAATATCTAGGTTATAGACATGGGGAGGAGCTGTTAAAATAGGTATGAGGCCCATTCTCACAACAACTTAGCATAGGAACAAGCCAAAGCAAATGTTTGATTGTTTCAAATTCGTGACATGAAAGCGCACCGGGGTTGGGAATGTCCAAAGGTACTTTGGGTGTTTCCAAGGAGAAGGCTGCCCAGAATTGTGGACCGACGAAACGTGGGAATTTTTTGGCCCCCCCTTCTCGATCCTGCGACATTGCCTTGCTTTTGTCGTTGGGGCTTGACTTGGTCGCGACTACTCACAAGCAGACTGTTCCTCCTCGTCTACAGTCCGCCCATAACTCCGCTGCCAAACTACAAACGTTAGATCTACAACAAGCACCCGACAATCATGCCAATACTTAGTGTACACTCACATCAGCATGAGTAAACATTCACAACACAATACAAGAGACGGGGCACCCAAGTCAGGTGCCCCGAGGTTTATATTATTGAATTCCACATATGAGTACAATGGGGGGTCTGGCCAGTGTTGCGACTCTTTTGCAGAAGAGAAGACAAGCTCGGGCACACGTTGCTCGCCGCCACCTTGCTTGTCAACTAACCCTTGATGCACCCACGAGTCTGCCTCCTATAGATCCCAGATCTTCAACAGCTTAGGCTATTGCAACAACCTCTTCAACAAAGACTTGTTTACCCCAAGCACTTAGCTCAGCCTGGATGATCCGCCTTTGGTTTGCATCCTCCCTTTATACTTCGCGGAGTTCTTAACCAACGCCTCAAAGTGGACGCGCTCACACATCGTCCAACACTCAATGGAAACAATCGTTGCAATAGTCTAAACAACTGTGTTGAGAATTGCAACTGCCTTTGCGAACTAGGGAACGTGCACTACAACTATCCCATTCGTCGAACAACTCTAATTGTTTCCTATTGCATCCAGTTGCGCCGACTTATTACTACTACTAGAACATCCCTCAAAATTTCTAACAAAATGTTTATAAAAACATCAGCTATTTTCTAAATTGGTTGAAATCGTGACTCTATTATTATAACATAATGGGCAAAGTGTGCAATATTGCTCAAATTCCTTTTTCCATCAAAAAACAGATCACATAAAACAAATAGCAAAGTATTATGCTCTGAGTGCACACGTGTTTTGAAAATACCAAGTCCCAAGTATCCCCTTCCCCACCTCGAGGTTGGTGGTAGTGTGTGTTGGTTCCAGTGAAGCATGATTCGACCAAGACTCGCAAGTACCCGCGAGTCTTCCCGAGTCAAAAGTCAAAACGAGTAACCGTTGCGTACTCGGCGCGGACTCAACATACTCGGCACTGACTCATCTACTCGCCAAGACTCGCGTGTACTTGGCACAGACTCGTTCGGACCCCCCTGAACTCGCCCGAGTCAACTCAAACAAAAGGACACATTTTCATGAAAATCCAATTATTGCTAATGGCATTACATTGTTTGTATCATGACAAATTGTTCGTCATATGGCAGACGATTGTCATCGAGAGATGAGGTGGTCTGTAACAATTAAAAAACAGTTTTGGATGTTTCATTAAATAAACTTAAACTTAGTAAAAATACAATGAAAGTGAAGAGCAAAATGTTCGATCAAATTTGATTCTAACTTTGTTGGAGTCAAGATACAAGCGAAGGTTCTAAGACAACTGGCATTAAACTAGACACATTAGCGTGCGTTCGTTGGGAAATTAAACATAAATCTCAATTGTGTGACGACGTTGTTTTCCAAATAATCCACTATGATCTAGACCTTTACATGTAGAGAGAGAGAGAGAGAGAGAGAGCTATTTTAGATGTTGCCACGACTAATTTAAATTTTTGCATACAAAAATTGATTGTGTTATGTTGTATTATCATAGTTTATGAGATGATGTGATGAATTATTGCATAGATTGTAGTTTCATAATTTGCATGGATTGGAAATCTGGGTTGGCAGGTGCGGGGGGAGTAATTTTTTACGCCAAGGGGAACAAGCAGAGGGAGTTTGCTTGGGGCATCGGAAGAAAGACCAACAACGGAGCGGAATGGCTCGGTCTCATCAAAGGGCTGGAGATTGCTATAAACCGGGGAATTACGAACTTGATGGTCCTTGGGGATTCCTTAATTGTCATTAGAGAAGCCAGACGCATCGTCGACAACAGGAAAGACCCCTCCTAAAAAATGCATCATCTCCTAATCAACATTAGTAAAGACTTTCAAGAGATCACCTTTTTACATATTCTGAGAGGATTAAACAGGCAAGTTGATGGTATGGCTAATAATGGAGTCGAGCTCTCTAAGCTGCGACAATGGCATTTATGAAAACTCTTGGATTCCCTAGCCTATGGCTCCTCCATAGAGCCTGGGCTCTTCTTTTTCCTGTTTGGCCCCTTCATATTTCTTTGGCTCAAAACTTTAGAAATTCAAAAATTCTTTCTTTGGGAAATGCCCCAAGGCATTTCGACGGTCATCTTGATCCTCGAGGGATTCTCACACTTGCTCACATTAATGCCATCCGTCCAGTATGCCAGTTGGTCGGCATGCGAGCTGGTAGCTTTGGTTTAAAACAGGGCAGGAGCCTTCACTTTGGAATCCATTCCCTTGCTGGTTGTAGCTGCTCGAATTTGCTGGTCTTTGTTGCTTGTGTATGCTTGGACAGTCACTGTATTGGGAGATATATGGAACATCACGTTGCTGGGCGTCCTCAGGAAGGGGGCGACGTGTTCTTGAAGTGTGATAGATGCTGCGAGCCTGTTAGAGGCCCTAATGGCGGATGTAGTTGGGGTTTTCAGTTGGATGAAATGATGGGCGACTCGGTGGGCAAGGAGAGTAGCAACTTCCCTGGGCTTGGTCCTTGCTAAAGGCATGCTGAGGTTGGGAATTCTCAAGGGCAAGTTGGGAAACACGGCATTACAAAGTTTGAAGTGGAATTCCTGGACCGTCTGGAGGAGCTGGAGCTGCAAGTTCGGCTGATTCGCAGCGAAAACCTGGAATATAAGAAGGTTCTGTCCTGTCTCTATACTTTGGCGCCTGCTACTCACTCCGAGGTGAAAACTCAGAACAGTAAAGTGGCAGAGAAAATTGAACACCTTGAAGAGACCCTGGGGCTCTCCTATCCCCGCAAAGCCCGAAAGTCTAAGGCCACTAGCAGCGAATTGGAGGACATTGACGGGAAAATGGAAAAACTGAAGAAGTTTACGGCTCATGCTGGGAATTTCCTGGATCTCAGCTCTGAAAAGAATGTGGCAGGGGCTTCTGCAGGCATTGTTATGGACATGGGACTTCAGTAGCAGCTCGTCGGTTGGCCGTCTTTTTGGTTCTGGTATGTTTACATTACTGTTTTTAAATTATATGTATAGAGTCTCTGAAACTGATAGAATAGGAATCAGCTGCAGACTTGGCAATCCAGAATGCTTCATCTCTCATTTTTTGTTAAGGCAGCTCAATAGTAATGTTTTATTTTTGTATATTCCTTCTAGGGCAGTTCGTTAGGTGTTATAGTTTTCATAGAACATGAAGATACCATGTTAGCTATAAGCTTGAATAGGATGAACTTGGAGTGATGGATGTTTTCCTTTCACGGGAGCAATTTGTCCACTTTTTGCTATGTAATATCCACCTTTTTATATAACCAAAGCTGGTTAAACGTTTCTGTTAAAAAAAAAACTTGCATGGATTGGAAATAGCATTAACCTCTTTTTTGTGCCCAAAATTTACCATATTTTAATTTTTTTTTCCTATTTTCCAAGTCTCGCCGAGTTTGTCTCGAGTCGACGAGTCGCATGCCAGTCAAGTTTGTCCCGAGTCCACGAGTCGCATGCCGGTCGAGTCCGAGTTGTGCAACATTAGTTGATTCTCAAAACGACACGGTTCGGGAAACAACACTGTAAACACCCTTGGAGGGTTGTTCAAGGGGAGGATGGGGATGGAAGCTCGGGTTGTGTTTAGGGCCCTCGGATAGATAGGATTATCAAGGTTGATCGACGACGTTAGGGGCATTAATGAATTGAGCATGATAAGATATGCATGATTAAATGCACAAATCCTTTGAAAACAGAAGTCTTAGTCCATTAATAAAACTAGATGCAACCTATCTAGGCATGTATGCATCTATTATGAAGATGTAAATAATCGGCCAATTAAACCACGAAAGTGAATAAATGCAAAATATTTACAAAATGTGTTGTGCAATTAATTATCTGAGAAAAGCAAGCTATAATCGTTAGTATGAAAATGCATGAATGATTAAAACTAAGGTGTTCATGACTTCTACGCATTTAGAAAAAAGAAGGAAGACTGCGTTAACCGGTTTTTTGACTCAAAGTTTCGAGCCAACCAGATGGGCTCATATTCGAGAGAAAGGCATCTCATAAAACTATTATGCCGCGTAAATAAATTATGATAGTTGCTTGCAATGCATGGAAGAAAATATGCAATTTTACTCCATTCCAAAAAATTCAAATGCATCCAAAGGTGAAGAATCAATTAAGGAACTTATTTATGAGCGAGTTTCCGAAAAACCTTTTAACCATTTTCTTCCCAATGTTTCGGACTTCTAATGTGAGTCCATCCTCAGGGGGATCACAATACGATTGATTGAGATGGTTCAATTTAATGCATCATAGCGTGAATAAATATTTAATGATAAGAAATGAATAAGCATGTCGACTCGTTTTATCATTAATTTACGCGTGCTTTAATTTTATTTATCATCGGTTTCCATGTGCCGCTTAATCTCAACCCCTCGTCTCTATTTAGTGTATTCGCCCATTTCTCAATTCCAACTGCTTCTCTTACTCCTCCGTTTTGATAGTGTTCCTCCTTAACGATCAATTATGCGTTTTCTATGCATACGTGGTGGGACGAGATGTGTGAGTGTTCCACTAGGGCTGACTTTGAGGCTCTATCGTTTATTATGTAAGATGCATGCTCTTTTAGATGAATTTGAACTGGTATTCCACTTTATCCGGCATGAATATCTCCACACGAGCAGGGTATCGAGTATACTCATTTTTGGAGTCTCGGGTCCACATGATCCTTTGTCGAGTCAACCATCCATCTGATAGTGTTGGGTGGGGTGAAGGCCACTGGGATATTTTGATTTTTGAGGATGTTGGCAATATGACCCATGGTGCCTTTTATGTAAGGCAAATAGATCTTAAGGATGTCCCTTGTATGATCGGCATGTCTCCCTTTTTGTGTTTGTTGGACAGCCCCGTTAATATGATTTATGTGATAACTTTTTTTTACAAAAACCATTCGGAGGTGGTCCAGCTCTTGTTTCAGATGTTCGGCATCTAATATTCTTGTGGCCCTGGTTGCGAGGACCTTTTTTATTCCTATTTTTTGGTTTGGACAGTGGTGTGAATCCGCGTGCAGGTATCTGTCGATATGAGTTGTTTTCCTATAAACCTGGTGCCCTAGCTTCCCATCCTCCTTTTTGTGAGAAGAACATCTAGCAAAGGTAACTGGTTGTTTTCTTCTATCTCAATGGTGAACTTGATCTGCTCCGAGAGGCTATTGAGGTGGGACAAAAATTCATTCAGCTTCTCCCTCCCATGTCTCCATTTTTCAAAGACGACATCTACATATCTTTTCCACTCTTCTGATGTTAAACTGAAAGAGTTAAGAGCTCGTAATTCAAAGTGTTCTATGTAGATGTTTGCGACCACCGAGGATAGCGGTGAGCCCATGGCAGTGCCATTTAATTGCGCATATGTGACTCCTTTATAGCTAAAGTATGTGGAATTTAGGCATAACCTCACCAAGCCTATAGTCTCGTTATCCATGATGCCTTTTATTATTGCAATGGTTGCATCTACAAGAATCTTAGTGTAGAGGGAGACAAGGTCAAAACTAACCAGGATGTCTTATTCCCTAAGCTCTTGGTTCTCGATCCATTCTACGAAGGATGAAGAGTCTTTTACATATGAGGAAGTGTTGCCGGGAAGGGGGCTAAATTTATGAGCCGGGAATTTTGCTAGATGATAGGTTGGAGAACCTATGGTGTTAACCATCGGCCTTAGCGGGACACCTAACTCATGAATCTTTGGGGAGCCATAAATTCTCGTCATTATGGCACTGCTCGGTGTGGTCTGTTTCTTTATTGTGTCATCCAGGGATGCACATTTAATATGTTTTGTCACCTCATGAAAAATCTCGTTTCCTGGGTCTTTAATGATTACTTTGTAGCTGCCACCCGATGAGAGGTGATCCAGCCTCTTAGACTAACGAATTTCTGAAAAACCTGTTAACGAGTTTTCCAGAAAAATCGTTAATGGTTAACAGATTTTCCATGAACTCGCTCTTAAATTCATGACCTATAAAATGAATTCTCGATCTTTTATCTAGAACTTATTCATGTTGAATAAAGAGGGAACTTAGCGTTTTTGTCGTGGTTAGAGAAATGCATTAATATTTTGTATTTGTTTTACGATTAAGTAGATTAATGAAGCATCCTTTGATGCGTAAAAAAAGGTATTTCATTCTACTCAATTCAACAAATAGAAACCATACTTAAATATTAGTTCTATTAAAGACTAATTTTTATTAAACGAAGTGCAACTTTTGCACGTGACCGTTCTGCTTAAAATAATGCAATAAATTGTATTATTTGCATGAAATTGCAGAATGTGAAAAACAATGTGCAGCATCTACTTTAGCTTAAAAAATGCAGGGTGAGAAAAGCTAACGTCTGAAGACTAAAAATAGATTTTTAATGTACATGTTAGTGAAAGAAACATAAAATAATATTTACAGTCCAAATGTAAATATGCTACAATTTTCCATAATTAAAAAAAAAGACATAAAAGGGAAATCGAAGCTGAATGAAAATGATGGAGGAAAGACGTGGATATGCCCAAATAAGATGTTTTATTCGTGGAATGGAATCTGACAGTCATCAAGTACAATAGGCCACGGCTAATTCAACCCCTGCGAACAGGAGGTTTACGAGACCCTACGCAGCTCTCAACATTCTAGGTTCACCCGGGTGAAACTGAGACAGCGGGAGTACTTCCCGCTCAAATTGTGTTGACGATAAGATGCGTGCACGGAGACATCAGGAACGAAAATATACAGGAACGAACGAATTACGTGGAGCAAAACATAATGTACCTCTAGTGGAAGGACACTCTGCCTTCACCCTAATGGATGGACCTGAAAAATAGTCTTACTTGCAATCGCCTCCTGTTAGGCTCATGGATAACTGAGTATGAAAGGGAAAAATGCAGCAATTGAACCTAGCAGTACCCGCATCTTACCTCTGGTGGAAGATTCCTATTTCGATAGCTTCGTCGAGCTATTATAGGTTGTTCGTGCAGGTATGGGAAGCGTGTGAGGGAAGGTGAAATGTTTCGGTAGCCGTTGAGAGATCAACGGTCGCTGCGTCTTTTGGAATTCTGTTTTTTTATGCTCGTCCAAATGAGGGAGATGGCCTGCAAGTAACCGACATCGACCTTCCTATACCAAAAGTTTCCGGGAGCATGATCGTTGAGGTTACATTATGCCTTGATAATATTTCGCATTGTCTTCATATGTACAAGTTTAGACCAAGTGTGCAGATTGTTTCATCTATTTTGCGAACTTCAAGTTAAATAACTCCTTTCTGAAACAATACTTCATATTTTGAACCTGATTTGTGAGCAACTTTCGCGTTGATTGGTTTTCCTTATTGATATGCAAGCTCCCAATTCTGAAACTCTTTGCTCGCGATGCCATATGCTCTCAAAATTGTGCCAAACCATCGTTGAGTCTTCCTGGTGTGTTTTCCACTCTTGGATTTTCTTTTTCAGTGTTCAATCAGCATTAATGACTACGGGACCAGGCCTTTAGCAGTTGCATTCTTTTGAGGAGTGACTTTGTTGTGAATGACTTGACAAAAGATCTCTTCTCCAAGAACATTATCTCCGCCTTAAACACAAAATATAAATTACCTAGGGAAGCGACTCTCTCAGAATTATGTGGACAAGGGCTAATTTGGTATGCTTGTAGTGAAAGAATTAAAAACACAGCTTTGAGCTATCGATTGTTTCCATGGCATATCTTGCATTTCATCTTAACACCTATCTGGGCGAGCTCTTCTCAACGCTTTTTATTTGTGTTTGGTGTCTTGTCAAACATGGGTCGAGAGGATGCCTTCCCTATCTCGAAGAGAGTGGTGAGTAAGCGAGAAGGTAGGGGGGTATCTCTCATCTCCAGCTTGATCACCAACTTGTTGTCTCATAATATACCCGACAGACAGTGGATAAGATAAGCATTTTCAAATGACTTATACATCAGACAGCGTAAAGGACTGGTTAAGCCTTACGAATTAACCACAAAGACTAATTTTGATGTGAAGGGGTTTAAGGATCACCTCTGTGTGCTTGTTGGCTTGCCGTGGTGTTCACTACTTCTCACATTTTTTATTTTTTATTTCGCATCTACCATCGACCATGGAGGTTCCTTGTTGCGTGTTGGATACATTTTCTTGTACATGTTCTGTTGCGACCTTGTTCCGCCTGCTATGTTTGCGTTGTTCCTAGATTGGCTCTGCCCGCGAGCTCACTATGTCTGCGTTCACTTCATTATCGCCCATTCTGCGTTTCTGCCATCTCAATTGTTCTGCCTGCGAATTGCATTATCGCATTCCGTACATGTGGTATGCATCCACTGTAGATTCCACCCGAGTGTCGTTTTTGTGAGCACCTGCTTATGTTAATCAGCTCCGGTGATTGTCGTCCTCCTATTTTGCCTAGCGTTCTTCTCTGTTGGTATTCTCTACATGAATACGATGGACAACGCCTTCTATCTCTGCGGAGTATCCTGTGTTCTATCTATTTTTCTAAGTGGATTCCAGACGTTCATTGGTTTGCAGACACCTCTCGTTCACCTGTACGTTGGCCGCATGGTGCATTTTGTGTTGGTGGGATGAAGGATTAGGGTTTGGGATGCGTCTATTTCAGCTTTTGTTTTTCTTTCAAATCCTGACACGTTGTTGGCTCATGGATTCACTCGAGTTCCCTCTTCCATAATCCTACGTGCTCACTGTATTCTTTGTTTGGCGGTGCGGGCTTGGTGTCTTTTTTTGTCTTACTGTTAGTCTCCGCCTGGCTATCGCGCGTGATCTCCATTCCCTCGCATTCTTGGATGCATTATTCTTTGTCGTTTTGCATCCCCCCAGTGTGAACCTGTGTGCAACACGACCTGTTATGGCTGCCAACTCGACGGCCAGGTTGATCCCGCCGTTGTTTCTTGCTGTTGGTATTTCCTTTTTAATTAATTTTTATATATAATCTTTGCCTTGTTAAAATCCATGAAAAATAGGTCCTGGGGAACTTTAATGTAATGTGTGCTTTTTCATTTTTTATTATTTTCAAAAAAAGGGAGCGGGGAATGGGACCATTTCGGAGATGAGCGTAAAGGACCTTAATAAATTTAATGGGATTGGGAGAAGTAGGAGGATAAAGGGGAAAGACTGCTTTTGAGTTTTTTTTCTTTTTAACAATGGGAAGGATGAATTGTAAAAAGGTAATTTTATTGTAAATGGGACAAGAGGTGCAAGAGGAGTTTCATTTTTACAAAAAGGGGGATGTTTTTTATTGTTTGTAAATCGGGGACATTGATTTTTTTGCGAGATGATAACCAAGGGGAAAGACTTTTACTTTTTTATGAAAGGTGTAATGAGACGACACTAGTAGGCACGACCGATGATTTTGTTGATGGATATGAACTTGCTGAAATTTTAATTGACAATGTGCAATACCTCCAACAAGGCAAACTTCGGTTGAGTGTCGGAAGGGTCGAACAGACACGGAATTAGCCAAACGAAATATGGACAAGATAAGTCCCGCAAGACAGACACAATGATGCTTACTTCCCGGCACCAGGAAGTATAATGTGAAAAACGTACTTCCCGGCACCACGAAGTATAATGTGAAAAACGTACTTCCCGGCACCACGAAGTATAGTGCGAAAAATGGCAAGCTACCAAAACTTTGACTGGCCATGACTTGACGCATATGGCGCAACTTGGTAGGCTTACCGAAGGGGTTTTCAAGAAGCGAAAGCAGTGAAACAAGATATGGACATGACAAGCACATCGCTCTGGACACATCGGTGCATACATAATGATCTTTTTAGAAATTAAATAGGTTCACCTATGGCATCATGTTCCGACACTTTGGAATCATGTCGATGTTGAGCATCGACAATATGAGGCATAAAGTGATGTTTTTTGTTTAAAATTGAGAAAACATCATAGGAGGAACCTCCGCAAGCCAGTCAAGAAACGTTTATTATAACGACTGCTAGAGCATATATCAAAAGGTCTAGAAAACCTTCTTACCATATGCCAATAAAAATGTATATCAAAGTTTCATATTTCTAAATTGGTTGCGAATGTGACTTTATTAATGTCAAAGATGGTGTTAGGAACTTTGACAATAACGTCTACATAGATTTTTAATTTTGGGTGGCAAGGGAGTCTCATAAAACTAATTTGGCCAAAAAATATTAAATGGGAGAAGAGAGAACCATCATCTCCCATGAACTACAATTAAATACAAATATTTTATGCAATTAATTGACCATTATTTGACCCGACATCATTACTTAATAAAGCATAACTTGTATTTATTTTTTTCCTAATTCATTACAATTAATTAATTTAATTAAGCAAATCAATTTCTTGAAGGATCATGGCGATTTTAAAAATAATATTTGTCCTTACAAAATATAAAAATAAAATCAACAAAAAAATATGAGCACCGAAAGAAAACAATGGAACAAACCTGTTTAAGCAAAAAATAACAAAAATTCTAATTCCAATAAAGTACTCCTTTAGAATATAGTACAAGTTTTTGTGATATAGCATCAAATCATGGAAACTGGATTGAGAATATAAAAAACACTAAACACTATCGCTTTACCTAGACTCCAAGCAATGCAAAAATTGACTACATCTCCAATCATTTTTTGATCACTTTCCAATACTCTGCTCGAAGTGCAACGACATATAACACATCAGTTGGATTTTTTTTTTCCCCAAAAATATAAGCTTCCCACAACTGCTTGAATTTGAGTTCCCGTCAAATAAACATCTTTCCATATCCATATATAAAAGGTTGTAAATTAATGTTTATTGTTGCATGTGTGCACATCAAATGAAATAAATAATTAGTTTATTGTATGATCTTAAGTTAAGCAGTAACTTACATTGAGTTTTGAATGGGTCGATTAGACGTCTCTAAGTGGATCAACAAATAGAGTCAATGCATTAAAATTATTTCCTCTTACACCCTATAAGTCCGCATGACAATGGATCAAGGTCAAATCATAATGTTATTATATATGTGTTTCAATTGTTTGTGATACGATTGATGGGAGCTGCTTTGTTGACTATGTATGTATTCCCAATAGCAGTGAGTATTAGAGTGTTGAGTAACTCTAATAATTCCTTAGCTCAAGCAATTTGAAAGACCGTCTGACGCCTCAAAGGTCTTCTTGCAACTCCACCCTTTAACAATAAGATCCGGTAATCGAAAATCCAACTCAGAAAATGAAGGGTGTCGATTTCTACTGAGAATGCATCCGATAAAGTTCAACTTAGTTCTGATTTGACACTCACTAAAAGACTATTGCAAGTACGAAAATACAAGAAAACTTACAAAATTCACTATTTGCGAGTTATAATTCGATTTTGAATCTTGGGCTAAGTTGGTCTCCAACATGAATGCTTTACCTATGTAAATCTCTAATAGGCCTATGGAATTGAATGCTATGGGTTCCTCGATGATGCTTAACTATGGTGCCAAGGCCACTTCCCATCAAAGCAACTCGCTTATCTTCTTAGCTTTCATAGACTTACATCCTATCAATCATATGCCGCTCGAACTAACATTCGTTGATTTAGGTGGCATTTGCTCACTTTCGGTTGGCCTTTTGCTTGTCAAACCGAACTATGTTGATCTTTGCTCTCATCGATCCCACCTTTGTTGTTACTAGCTACTTCTACCTTGCCCTCTCTAGAGGGGCATGCATTGGGCAACACGAGGCTCTAACACCGTTGATCTAGAATGAGGTGAGAATATGGGTTGACACACACTAATCCGTGGAAGTTAATGTGTATATCAACAATTAACCAAGCACGGTTGTAGAAATAAGTAAATAGAATGAAACGCACACACACACACATTGTAGAAGATTGCAAGTATTATCATCAAATGGCCGATTGCATGGTGGTGGCAATCTCTTAGAAGAGATGCTTAGCTACTCTCATGTGCAAACTCTCTGCAAAAGGTGAGAATATTTTTTCTTTGTTTAAGATGAACTCCAGAAATGAAAAGGAAAGAAGGGGAAGAGATGAGGCATGGAAGGCCAAGAGTCAGTGACATTGAGGTGAAAAACCGATGGTCAACTTGTTAAGGCCATAACTATTGCGCAGGAAGTTAGAATCGGGTCCAAAGCTCATACAAAAGTTCTCGATGAGAAAAACCAGGTGAAGGGGGTGGGTACTTTATACACAAAATGTTTTGGGGCCAAAAATTATGTTGGATGCCTACAAATGACACCAAAAGTGAAAAACCCAAATTTGCACCAAGTTGCTAGAATGGCCGAGAGGGTTCGAACGGTAGCATGGGTCACATCAGCGGCAATAGAAGCATACACGTGAACGCGAAAATCCGTGTCCTGTTTGTGTAGACCAGGTTCGGCACATCTTAATTGAGAATTGTTTTCTTTGTGTTTGTCTCGCATATTTAACGGCACTCTCCATGGTGGTGGGAAAAAGCATTATCGCTTCGTATCCAAGACTAGTAATATGGAACTCGCCTACATGCATTTCATCAAGGTTTGCCTTTGTGTTGAATATCTGAAAAGTTTCTTATATTTCTCAACTTTTAGCTTCTTCTGAAAAACATGAGTAATTTTGGACCTCATATAGTCGACTCATCCCAATTTGTCATATATTTGGACGTAGGCTTGGAGGAACTTTCAATGATAGTGCATATGTCCCTCGTTGCCCACTCTGTTCCGAGTGTTTCATTCTTTCTTTTCACCGCGTGAGATACCTAAGTGAGAAATCATTGGGTGTTATGAGGAGGCTCATGTAAAGAGAGCGAGCGAAAAGAAGAAGAATATTTATGAGATTGGCCGTTTAAAATTGAAGTATTATTGGAGAATAAGAAAATATATAATGGTCTGTTTTGAAAAAAATTGAAAATGATATATACCACATGCATTAACATGTGCGATATGGGAGAGAGGGGTAGTAGAAAAGGGAGAGAGATGGAAGGGGAAAAGCATACCTTTCTCGGCCTTTTGGCTAAGATCAAGTGTAGTATCTGTTCTTATCAGTTTAATATCTGATACGTGGTTCATAGAACCACATGATATTAAATGTATTTTTTTAGGGGGAGGGCCCATTCACAATAGCTTGCTATTGGGGCTCTCGGGCGTCGCTTGTGCGTTGCACTACAGCACCAGCCTGGCGCACCCCAACAACACTTAAAAAGTAAACGAGGAATTGCTTTGGTTGATGGGAGTGAATTGAATTTGGTTTGGCCTAACGCCATTAACAGAATACGAGAGGAATTGTTTTGGTGGGTTGGAGTGAATTGAATTTGCTTTGAAGTTTGGCCCAACGCTAAAACACAGAGCCATTTGGCTCTAAGCTCCTTCACGGGTTTGCTTGCCACATAAATACTATTTGGGAAATCAATAATTTTCATGGCATTAAAGTAAAAACATTGAGGAGATGGCTGAAGTGGGAAAAGAGTATTTTGGAAACTTTTATGAAGACCACGAGGAAGCCAATACTGGGAAATCATGAAGATCATTAAGTTATTTCCAATGAAATGAATATAGATTTGGAGGCAGAGGAGCTAAAAACGATCGGGAGCTCTTTCAAAAAGACAAACATTGGTCAACATATATTTTCGTAGGTTTCTTTGCAATCAGCTGAATCACTTAGTTCAATTGATCTACAAACAATGGTAAAACTTTGCAATCAGCTGAATCACTTAGTTCAATTGATCTACAAAGAATGGTAGAACTTTGCAGTCAGCTGATTCACTTAGTTCAATTGATCTACAAAGAATGGTAAAACTTTGCAATCAGCTGATTCACTTAGTTCAATTGATCTACAAAGAATGGTAAAACTTTGCAATCAGCTGATTCACTTAGTTCAATTGCTGTGAGGCAGATCCTGTGAATACCTTTCTGAACAGAAATCGCGAGGCAGTTGAAACTTAGCGCAGGAATTCGTCTAGTTGTGGCAAACAAATCCATATGCTTAGTAAACATTTTTAGAATCATTTGTGCTGAAGAGATCTCATTCATCAAATAATTGCTCCTAGTCTAACTTTTAAAAATGCAAACAACTTTCTATGAAAATCTAAACTCAGTGTCGCATTTGATGAGCTGAACAAGAAATGAAACCAATATGTTGAAGGGGAATACGTTGCAAATCATGGACAAACTCTGTCCATATCTAATCAGAATCTGTAAAGAATTGCTCAATGATTTTTGCAAATCAATTAACAACATTACGTTCTTCTAAATTTTTTATAAGATGATTTTATAATTCAAGTTGTTAAACAGTACAGACTCTCAAATGAATTTTGATCAACATTTTATTAAAATAAATTTGTTACATGCTATTGAAAAATATTCTTTGTCACCTTTAGTACCAATACTCTCAATATTACAAAAAAAAAGAGTTTAAGATCATGGCCTGTTTTCCAAATAGCTTATTCAGTGCATTGTCGCGTCCATAATTTGTCATTGCAAATCTAGGTTTATAAATTTCTTCAATCAATCTGCGAAGAATAGCCAATTGAACATGCTTTCGAATAGCAAATGAAATTGTTACCTTTTATGCATTGTCTTCTGCTCCTCACATTGCTTTTACAAAATTAAGTCAAAACTTGAATTAGCTTTAGCCTTTGGCATATTGATATGCCCATGTGAATCTACTTTCTATCCGCCTCAATTGCCATATAATTTTCATTGTGTTAACTTGTGTCTTCTGTTCTATACTATCAATAATCAAATACAATTTTAGCTCTAAATGTAAACACATGAACATGTTTAAAATACTTAGACAAAAATCATTTCTGCTTGAACTAATACATTGTGCCTGAAGATGTTTTCAAATAAAACGTGGCTACACTCAATTTAATAAAACCCACTTATATGTACAATGTTTATAGAAAACCTATGTCAGGTGAACAATTTGAGTAAACATTTTTTAGAAGCTTACCCTGCACGAGAAAAGTCCATATTATTAAAAGCCCATAGAAATATGTCAGGGTTAGATTATTGTGAAGTCACGTCCAAGGTTTCTGAATGCCTTTGCTCTTGTTACTCTATCTGTTTTTTTGTTTTCATGCTTTGATGTTTTACTCCTATGCTTAGTAACTGCAGATATATATGTCCCGCAGGCATTAGAGTATATATTCATTTTCTGTGAGATCGTGTCAGATGTTTCTTGATACACTTGATTCATCTTCTCAGTTTCAAATGAAAATAGTAAACCAAGCATTAGATAAACTATATCGATTAGGCGATAATGCACAGAAATGATATAAGTGAACTGTAAATCCCATTCCAACTCCAGCCGTGTTGCAGGCTGAGTCTCATTCTCTTGATTAGACAATGAAATCTGCCCTAATACAAATTCAACAAGTCCATGCCCAAACCTATACCAATGGCTGATAGCCTGACATTAGTATTCACCTGCACAGTTTCAAATGAAAATGGTAAGCCAATCATTAGATATACTATAGCAATTAGGTGATAATGCACAGAAATGATATAAAACTGAACTGTAAATCCCATTCCACCTCCGGCCGTATTGCAGGCTGAGTCTCCTTCTCTTGACTACACAGTGAAATCTGCCCTAATACAAATGCAACAAGCCCATGCCCAGACCAATACCAATGGCTGATAGCATGACATTGTGATTCATCTGCTCAGTTTCAAATAAAAATGGTAAACCAATCAGTAGATATACCGTATCAACTAAGTGATAATGCACAGAAATGATACAAGTGAACTGTAAATCTCATTCCGACTCCAACTGTAGTGCGGGCTGAATCTCATTCTCTTGATTAGACAATGAAATATGCCCTAATACAAATGCAAGAAGTCCATGCCCTAACCAATACCAATGGCTGATAGCCTGACATTATTGTCGCAATAACATACCATTATTATAGCAATGACATTATTACAGCTCGAATGGGCCCAACGGTTAAGAATATGTGTTTATTCCTTGGAGGTCACAGGTTTAAAAGGGAAGGGGATAGAGTATGTACACCTCTGGTTTAGCAGTCAAATAGCTGGACCGAAGGATACCTCATCCACCATTCTGTGTAGCACTTAGCTGAAAAGAAGGGTGCCATAATTTCGTAGCACTTATCCCCCAAAACCAGGATCCAGCTTCCTTCAATGAGTTTAGGCCTGTTCCTTTATTCAATTTGGTGTACAAACTGGTATTCAAAACTATTGTAAACAGGCTAAAAGTAATTTTGTCTAGTGCAATCTCTGAAGAGCAATTCAAATTCCTCTCCAACAACCAAATCCACAATGCCATGGGAACTGCTGAAGAACTCGTGCACTCAGTCAAAACGCAAAATCTTCCAACTGCGGTGATGAAGTTGGATCTTGCTAAAGCACATGACAAGGTAAATTGGCCCTTTTATAAGATTGTTGTTGTCACAAATGAGCATGAACTTGCAAACTATGGAACGCAAAATGGGTTATCTTTCATATGCGTCTTTTGTTGTTCTTCTAAATGGGTCACCCGCATTTTTTTTCAATGCTTGTAAAGGGTTGCACGAAGGATGCTCTCTCTCCCCCTCCCCAAAATGGGTTGTCTTCCATATGCGTCTGTTGTTGTTCTTCTAAATGGGTCACCCGCAATTTTTTTCAATGCTTGTAAAGGGTTGCACAAAGGATGCTCTCTCTCCCCCTCCCCGTGTTAGGCTAATAGTGGAAGGCTTGCGTATGTTGTTCAAGGATGCAATGAGAGGAGGGTTAGTAAGAGGAGTGAAAATTTGTGTCGATATGGCCGTGTCTCGCTTTTTGTTTGTGGAGGACATCGTGATCTTTTTTGGGTTTATAGGAGAGTTAAGAAGTACCGAAGAAATCAACATGATGAAGGCCACGGGAACGGAAATCAACATGATGAAGTCCTCGATGATGCTTGACGAGGTGTCTGGGGGAGAAAAGGTTCAAGTTGTACAACTATTTCCTATGAATGTCCGGAATTTAGGTCACGGGTTAAAGCACCTAGGTTTTAACATAAAGCCTAACAACTATAGGTTTGAAGACCGGATGTGGTTGTATACAAAATTGAAGCTAGGGTTTCTCTATTGTGTAAACTATGGTTACCTAGAGGAGGCAGATTAGTCTTGTTCAAGGTGGTATTATAAAGCATTCATATCTACTAGATGGCCATCTTCCATATCCCCGAGGCATTCAAACTAAAATCAGGAAAAAATGCTTTAGCTTTTTGTCGACTGGAAAGAGGGAAAAAGGAAGGAATTAAAGTGGCAAACTAGAAACACGTGGGGAGGTTGGGGCCTAGAAACATATGCATTTATTTACTTTAGCTCTTGCTGCAAAAAGTTTATGGAAATTTGTCTATAGACTACGGGGCAAGGTCATGGAATTCAAATACTTGAGAAAATAGTCTATAACAGAGTGGTTCAAACAATAAAGGAAGAACGCCAGTGGTGGATCCATAGCTTGAAAAGCTTCAGTGAAAGGCTTTCCCTCGGCAAGGAAATGATTAGCATGGAAGATTGGATTAGGGAATAGAATGACGAAGGGGAAGACCCTTAGATTGGATGCAAAGGCAACTTTAGATTGTCTAAGGAGTTGTTAAGAGATCTCCACCGTTTAGGAATTTTGTCCCTGGAAGATGCAACATATCATATGATATTAGGAATGTGTGGTCTCGGGGCTAGAGGAAGGTAGAAGATTTGAGTTTGTAGGGGGGAATGCTGAAGAGTGGAACCATTATGTGGGAAGCCTATTATCCAGCGCTATAAAGCTCTCAAATCAAGAAGATTTGTTGAAGTGGTCAAAAAATTAGGGGGCATGAGAATGAATTGCAAGGTTGGGTTACAAGGCATCAATAGAAGAAGGCTTTGTGGGAGAAAGATCTTAGTGGTGGTCCATAGTTTGGAAGTTATATTGTCCTTTGAAAGCATTTTTCTTTTCTTTGGTAAGCTTTAGAAAATAAAATCCTAACTCGGGATAATTTCCAAGATATAATAAAGCTGGACCTAGGAAGGTGGATCTTGTGCAGATTGTGAATCACCTTATTTGTTTCCAATCCTTCGGATAGAGTTGTATGGTCAGAGCTTTTATAGGTTACTGGGGAGAGAAATAAGTGGGAGCAGAGGACTCTATTAGATCGATTTTATTCATAGATTGTCGGTAAGTCAGTTAAAGTTTTTATGGCCCTGTCTTGCTATGTGATATGGCTAATTTGGTTATCAAGAAATAAAACGATCTTCCAAGGTTTCGATTTTACTCCACCACAAATGACCCAGATTGTTGGGAGTGGTTGCAATAAAAACTGGTCTTCTTCCAAGGAAAATCCAGTCAAAGAATTAAAGGAACCTGAAATTGATTTTGAATAGGGTTGGGGGTACTTTGATGGGGCATGCCGAGGTGTCCTAAGGATGTGTGGGGTTGGAGCAGTTTTATATCTGAATCGACATCACTTAATTAAGCTAAAGTTTGCAGTAGGGCCAAGCACTATTAAACAAGCAAAACTTGATACCATGTGGCTTTTATTGAAGAAAACTATAAACAGTGGTGTAAAAGATTACAGTTATTTGGGGAGGAGTTGAAAATAGTTTGGGAAAATGGTATATGCAAATTAAATAACTTATTGTTGGAGCATATTATGAAGCAGTTCTTGTAGGTCGAAGTGAGCTTTGAAGATATACGATTTGCACATGTATATAGAGAATTCAATATCATGGCAGACCAGTTAATAAACTAAGCTCTTTAGCTGGAGCGAGGGACTCAATGAACACGAGTTCAGAGAAAGGTTTCTGGTATCCAATTCAAATCTTGCTTCGGTTTAAATCAGAGGGCAAATTTTAAGCCACTTTATATGATATTTTTTTGTATTATATGGCAAATCTTTTTGATGTATGTAGTAACTGGCCTTTTCGGAAGTAGAACAACAGAATCATAGGCATTTTTTTTTGTTTAAATAGGTTTTGATGTTCCCAACAAGTTTTTTCTAAATGCATTTTGATGTTACCAAATAACCTTTTGTGAATGCGCTCACACACATCGTAGTGTATGTTTAAAATTTGACTGCTGGAAATGGTGAATATATATATCCATCCAAAATATCACAACCACAAACGCTAGGGAGACAAGAAGACACGCAAAGAAAAAACATTTGCCCTGCTGTCAGACTTACTAACGCTCTCAGAGTTTTAGGACTTTTGGTGATAAAAGTATATGGTGACTCAAAAGTTATTATTGACTGGGCAAATGGTTTGAACCCTATGCCGTCTTTGACTTTGTTCGGCTGGATGAGGAGAGCGAGATTCTTAATTCAGCATTCTGAAGTCATCTCTTTCAAACACATATATCGTATTTTCAACGAGGAGACGGATGTCTTATCTAAAGAATCTATTGGGGAAATTATCGGGTATCTTCAGTTCTCTGAACCTCTGGATGGAAATCTGATTGATGCAGGTTCATATTATGTATTTTGAGGATCGAATGGGCGACTTTCAGTTATGTTTTTAGTTTTAGTATGTTATGTTAGTTTTTTTGTGTTTTGAATGAGTGACTTTTTTGTAAAAGGTTCAGCTGGATTTTGAGCTTTGTTGTAGATGTGATGGAGGACAAGGAAGTACTCTGTTAGTAGGCTGTCCGGTATTTTGAGGGAGCTCTTGTGTTTTTTTGTATGATTGTTGGAGAAGAAGGAGGGTTTAAATGTAACTTTGATTCCTTATATGAATAGCAAGTTACAAGCTTTCTCTACTGAAAAAAAGAAAAAACCATTTTCCTCTCTCTTGGACAAGGAGATATACAAATATACAAAGAAAAAACGTTTTTGAGTTTTTGGACAAGAAGACATACAAAGAAAAAACAATTTTGACTGGAGGACGCTCCGAGTTTTAGGACAAGAAGACAATACGAAGGAAAGAACAACTTCCTTGCTGTAAGGGTTTTCCGATTTTTAGGACAAGAAGACAATACAAAGAAAAGAGCAATTTCCTTGCTGTAAGAGTTTTCGGAGTTTTAGGACCAGAAGACAATACAAAGAACAAAACAATTCCTTGCTGTAAGAGTTTTTCGACACTTGGGAGTTATAGAACAAGAAGACACACAAAGAAACATAAGAGCTTTTTGACACTTGGGAGCTATGGAACAAGAAGACACACAAAGAACTAGCCTACAACGGAGCAGACAGTCTATTATCAGAAGCAATTTATAAAGAAGGCTGAGATATATGAGAAATAATTTATAAGGAAGGCTGAGATATATCAGAAGTAATTTATAAAAAGGAATGTCAGGCGTTGTCAATTGTGTGCACCAACAAGTAAATTGAAAAAACGTGGGATTATAATGGCTGTCACCTTCATTTTTGTTTGAGGGATGCTCTGTTTTCCAAATTCCCACCCTATTAATAATGGTCTTATGATTATATAAGATAGAACAGAGGAGATGCCTGCAGTGAACACTCTGTCACACAGAGCATACAAAGAATAAGAAGAGTACTCTCGGGTGAGAGCCGAGCATCAAACCAACTAGACTGGGGCATACTGTAGTGAACAAGACCTGGCATTGGCCCTCTCTCTCACGCAGAGCCAACAAAGAATAACAAGAGCAACATGGAATCTCTCCATCGCAGCAGCAGCCAACAGTGTCTGATTTGATTTAGTTTTGGTGTGGAGGCCGATTCACAGTGGATTGATGTTGTTGTTGACTTCACATACGAGGTGGGGTGTGACTAGGAACTGTTGTGTTGTCGCAGTGGTGGTTCCAGTTTGAAGACAAACACAAACACATTATAAGTTGGTGTTTTGATAATGCCACCCTTGGTCTGCGAGAGAGATAAAACCCATCCATATTTCGAATTTTAACAAACACCCCGCAGAGGAAGAGAAAGATCTCACAATATGCTTTTGGGAGTTAAGTGTAGGTGCACACACAGGCAAGAGCCCAGAATCCTAATTACCGTGGTGACTACAACGCAGCGGAGGACAGCTGAAAACACTGTTTTGAAAACTAGACTAAATTCAAGTCGTGTATTGTATTTTAGAAAATGATATTTATTTAATCAGCCCAACCCAGCATTAGGCTCTTTCGCACAGCAAACAAAGCATATAACAATGGCTCTCTCTCTCTCACGCAGCAGAGCTGAGCGAAAAGAGAATAACAATGCCTCCCATTCCCATTCCGATCGAATGCATGCAGCAACAAATTGAATAACAATGCCTCCCATTCCCATTCCGATCGAATGCATGCGGCAACAAATTGAATAACAATGCCTCCCATTCCCATTCCGATCGAATGCATGCAGCAACAAATTGAATAACAATGCCTCCCATTCCCATTCCGATCGAATGCATGCAGCAACAAATTGAATAACAATGCCTCCCATTCCCATTCCGATCGAATGCATGCAGCAACAAATTGAATAACAATGCCTCCCATTCCCATTCACTTAGGTTTAGGTTTGCTGTGGAGGCCGGGAGAGGGATGAGGTTGCTGCGTTATTGCACTTAGGTTTGTTGTGGAGGCCGCGCGAACGCGAGCCTCCTCTGCCACAAATTATGACGTGCACTCTCCTCAGTGGGAGATGCTAGGTAGACCCCCCTCCCAAGTGCAATGGAGGTGGCCTTCCTAGGCCATCGACCTTCCTGATCATCGATTGACCCCGCCCAGGTAAGTATGTTTTCCAAGCTTTCCTTTTCCCTACTTATGCCCCTCCCTTCCATTCCTTCCATCCCCACTTTCCATGTGGGATACCACTCCGCTGTTCCAAAACTAAACTTTACAACCATGCTCTCTCTATTCCAAAACTAAACTTTACAACCATGCTCTCTCTATTCCAAAACTAAACTAAGTAAGTTCGAAGCCGCTTTCTTTGTCGGTGAAAGTTCGTAGTTAGTATTATAGACCTCAAAAGTCTTGCCAGTGCAATGCTAGTGCTTTTGTACTCGCCCTTGTGGATGTAGCCCACAACACACAACAATAACTAAGCCCAGGGGAAGGATATGGGTGAATTTGGCTTACACACAAACTATGCATTGCGTAAGCAACCACAATGAGCAAAACTCGGTGACTTGCAGGCCCCAAGAGGGATATCACAAACTATAAAGTCCAAGCCCCTGGGGATTTACAAGTCCAAAATAAAACCATTCATATGGCAATAGGCCAAAGCATAGAGAGCGAAAACAAAATCCAATGGCCAGCTGGTCATAATAAGCATAGACTCTCAAGATTAAGCAAAAACAACAAATTCAATCTCTGGAGGAGGCTCACAATGATCTGGGCGTGGGCCCCACCCATTAATTGGTGGCCCGTCAATAGCCAGAGCAGGGTCCCGTCCATTATCGTCATGTTGTTGAAGGTGCTTCTCCATTCAAATAACTAGTTCCAGCCAAGGGAACTTATCGTTCTTGGGCCGAGAAAGGGGTGGCTAGTGGTGATGCTCACCACTTCGGCTTCGATGCTTATTGAGTTCCCGAACTGTGTGGCCCACTCTGTGCACGGCACACTACCTTATATGTGAGAGTACGTAGAATCAACGGGGCAATGAACCTCCAGGCGAACCCAATTCCTCTATGCATGGAACCACCCCCGGGTATTCTAGAGGCCACGGGAGATGTGTTTCCACCAGGTCCAGCTTCCCAGTTTGGACTTGGATTTGCAAGCGAAGGTGTGCAAAGGTTAAAGCTCCATCATCCTGGGTAAGCTTTTGAAATGAACGTTTTTGAAATCGTTCATTTAGTTTATTCCACATCAAAGATACAATCTCCAAACTACCGTGTTGCGTGAAATTGCATTGCCCCTGAGATCTTCTTAACAAGGGGAGAAAATATCTAGGTTATAGACATGGGGAGGAGCTGTTAAAATAGGTATGAGGCCCATTCTCACAACAACTTAGCATAGGAACAAGCCAAAGCAAATGTTTGATTGTTTCAAATTCGTGACATGAAAGCGCACCGGGGTTGGGAATGTCCAAAGGTACTTTGGGTGTTTCCAAGGAGAAGGCTGCCCAGAATTGTGGACCGACGAAACGTGGGAATTTTTTGGCCCCCCCTTCTCGATCCTGCGACATTGCCTTGCTTTTGTCGTTGGGGCTTGACTTGGTCGCGACTACTCACAAGCAGACTGTTCCTCCTCGTCTACAGTCCGCCCATAACTCCGCTGCCAAACTACAAACGTTAGATCTACAACAAGCACCCGACAATCATGCCAATACTTAGTGTACACTCACATCAGCATGAGTAAACATTCACAACACAATACAAGAGACGGGGCACCCAAGTCAGGTGCCCCGAGGTTTATATTATTGAATTCCACATATGAGTACAATGGGGGGTCTGGCCAGTGTTGCGACTCTTTTGCAGAAGAGAAGACAAGCTCGGGCACACGTTGCTCGCCGCCACCTTGCTTGTCAACTAACCCTTGATGCACCCACGAGTCTGCCTCCTATAGATCCCAGATCTTCAACAGCTTAGGCTATTGCAACAACCTCTTCAACAAAGACTTGTTTACCCCAAGCACTTAGCTCCGCCTGGATGATCCGCCTTTGGTTTGCATCCTCCCTTTATACTTCGCGGAGTTCTTAACCAACGCCTCAAAGTGGACGCGCTCACACATCGTCCAACACTCAATGGAAACAATCGTTGCAATAGTCTAAACAACTGTGTTGAGAATTGCAACTGCCTTTGCGAACTAGGGAACGTGCACTACAACTATCCCATTCGTCGAACAACTCTAATTGTTTCCTATTGCATCCAGTTGCGCCGACTTATTACTACTACTAGAACATCCCTCAAAATTTCTAACAAAATGTTTATAAAAACATCAGCTATTTTCTAAATTGGTTGAAATCGTGACTCTATTATTATAACATAATGGGCAAAGTGTGCAATATTGCTCAAATTCCTTTTTCCATCAAAAAACAGATCACATAAAACAAATAGCAAAGTATTATGCTCTGAGTGCACACGTGTTTTGAAAATACCAAGTCCCAAGTATCCCCTTCCCCACCTCGAGGTTGGTGGTAGTGTGTGTTGGTTCCAGTGAAGCATGATTCGACCAAGACTCGCAAGTACCCGCGAGTCTTCCCGAGTCAAAAGTCAAAACGAGTAACCGTTGCGTACTCGGCGCGGACTCAACATACTCGGCACTGACTCATCTACTCGCCAAGACTCGCGTGTACTTGGCACAGACTCGTTCGGACCCCCCTGAACTCGCCCGAGTCAACTCAAACAAAAGGACACATTTTCATGAAAATCCAATTATTGCTAATGGCATTACATTGTTTGTATCATGACAAATTGTTCGTCATATGGCAGACGATTGTCATCGAGAGATGAGGTGGTCTGTAACAATTAAAAAACAGTTTTGGATGTTTCATTAAATAAACTTAAACTTAGTAAAAATACAATGAAAGTGAAGAGCAAAATGTTCGATCAAATTTGATTCTAACTTTGTTGGAGTCAAGATACAAGCGAAGGTTCTAAGACAACTGGCATTAAACTAGACACATTAGCGTGCGTTCGTTGGGAAATTAAACATAAATCTCAATTGTGTGACGACGTTGTTTTCCAAATAATCCACTATGATCTAGACCTTTACATGTAGAGAGAGAGAGAGAGAGAGAGAGCTATTTTAGATGTTGCCACGACTAATTTAAATTTTTGCATACAAAAATTGATTGTGTTATGTTGTATTATCATAGTTTATGAGATGATGTGATGAATTATTGCATAGATTGTAGTTTCATAATTTGCATGGATTGGAAATCTGGGTTGGCAGGTGCGGGGGGAGTAATTTTTTACGCCAAGGGGAACAAGCAGAGGGAGTTTGCTTGGGGCATCGGAAGAAAGACCAACAACGGAGCGGAATGGCTCGGTCTCATCAAAGGGCTGGAGATTGCTATAAACCGGGGAATTACGAACTTGATGGTCCTTGGGGATTCCTTAATTGTCATTAGAGAAGCCAGACGCATCGTCGACAACAGGAAAGACCCCTCCTAAAAAATGCATCATCTCCTAATCAACATTAGTAAAGACTTTCAAGAGATCACCTTTTTACATATTCTGAGAGGATTAAACAGGCAAGTTGATGGTATGGCTAATAATGGAGTCGAGCTCTCTAAGCTGCGACAATGGCATTTATGAAAACTCTTGGATTCCCTAGCCTATGGCTCCTCCATAGAGCCTGGGCTCTTCTTTTTCCTGTTTGGCCCCTTCATATTTCTTTGGCTCAAAACTTTAGAAATTCAAAAATTCTTTCTTTGGGAAATGCCCCAAGGCATTTCGACGGTCATCTTGATCCTCGAGGGATTCTCACACTTGCTCACATTAATGCCATCCGTCCAGTATGCCAGTTGGTCGGCATGCGAGCTGGTAGCTTTGGTTTAAAACAGGGCAGGAGCCTTCACTTTGGAATCCATTCCCTTGCTGGTTGTAGCTGCTCGAATTTGCTGGTCTTTGTTGCTTGTGTATGCTTGGACAGTCACTGTATTGGGAGATATATGGAACATCACGTTGCTGGGCGTCCTCAGGAAGGGGGCGACGTGTTCTTGAAGTGTGATAGATGCTGCGAGCCTGTTAGAGGCCCTAATGGCGGATGTAGTTGGGGTTTTCAGTTGGATGAAATGATGGGCGACTCGGTGGGCAAGGAGAGTAGCAACTTCCCTGGGCTTGGTCCTTGCTAAAGGCATGCTGAGGTTGGGAATTCTCAAGGGCAAGTTGGGAAACACGGCATTACAAAGTTTGAAGTGGAATTCCTGGACCGTCTGGAGGAGCTGGAGCTGCAAGTTCGGCTGATTCGCAGCGAAAACCTGGAATATAAGAAGGTTCTGTCCTGTCTCTATACTTTGGCGCCTGCTACTCACTCCGAGGTGAAAACTCAGAACAGTAAAGTGGCAGAGAAAATTGAACACCTTGAAGAGACCCTGGGGCTCTCCTATCCCCGCAAAGCCCGAAAGTCTAAGGCCACTAGCAGCGAATTGGAGGACATTGACGGGAAAATGGAAAAACTGAAGAAGTTTACGGCTCATGCTGGGAATTTCCTGGATCTCAGCTCTGAAAAGAATGTGGCAGGGGCTTCTGCAGGCATTGTTATGGACATGGGACTTCAGTAGCAGCTCGTCGGTTGGCCGTCTTTTTGGTTCTGGTATGTTTACATTACTGTTTTTAAATTATATGTATAGAGTCTCTGAAACTGATAGAATAGGAATCAGCTGCAGACTTGGCAATCCAGAATGCTTCATCTCTCATTTTTTGTTAAGGCAGCTCAATAGTAATGTTTTATTTTTGTATATTCCTTCTAGGGCAGTTCGTTAGGTGTTATAGTTTTCATAGAACATGAAGATACCATGTTAGCTATAAGCTTGAATAGGATGAACTTGGAGTGATGGATGTTTTCCTTTCACGGGAGCAATTTGTCCACTTTTTGCTATGTAATATCCACCTTTTTATATAACCAAAGCTGGTTAAACGTTTCTGTTAAAAAAAAAACTTGCATGGATTGGAAATAGCATTAACCTCTTTTTTGTGCCCAAAATTTACCATATTTTAATTTTTTTTTCCTATTTTCCAAGTCTCGCCGAGTTTGTCTCGAGTCGACGAGTCGCATGCCAGTCAAGTTTGTCCCGAGTCCACGAGTCGCATGCCGGTCGAGTCCGAGTTGTGCAACATTAGTTGATTCTCAAAACGACACGGTTCGGGAAACAACACTGTAAACACCCTTGGAGGGTTGTTCAAGGGGAGGATGGGGATGGAAGCTCGGGTTGTGTTTAGGGCCCTCGGATAGATAGGATTATCAAGGTTGATCGACGACGTTAGGGGCATTAATGAATTGAGCATGATAAGATATGCATGATTAAATGCACAAATCCTTTGAAAACAGAAGTCTTAGTCCGTTAATAAAACTAGATGCAACCTATCTAGGCATGTATGCATCTATTATGAAGATGTAAATAATCGGCCAATTAAACCACGAAAGTGAATAAATGCAAAATATTTACAAAATGTGTTGTGCAATTAATTATCTGAGAAAAGCAAGCTATAATCGTTAGTATGAAAATGCATGAATGATTAAAACTAAGGTGTTCATGACTTCTACGCATTTAGAAAAAAGAAGGAAGACTGCGTTAACCGGTTTTTTGACTCAAAGTTTCGAGCCAACCAGATGGGCTCATATTCGAGAGAAAGGCATCTCATAAAACTATTATGCCGCGTAAATAAATTATGATAGTTGCTTGCAATGCATGGAAGAAAATATGCAATTTTACTCCATTCCAAAAAATTCAAATGCATCCAAAGGTGAAGAATCAATTAAGGAACTTATTTATGAGCGAGTTTCCGAAAAACCTTTTAACCATTTTCTTCCCAATGTTTCGGACTTCTAATGTGAGTCCATCCTCAGGGGGATCACAATACGATTGATTGAGATGGTTCAATTTAATGCATCATAGCGTGAATAAATATTTAATGATAAGAAATGAATAAGCATGTCGACTCGTTTTATCATTAATTTACGCGTGCTTTAATTTTATTTATCATCGGTTTCCATGTGCCGCTTAATCTCAACCCCTCGTCTCTATTTAGTGTATTCGCCCATTTCTCAATTCCAACTGCTTCTCTTACTCCTCCGTTTTGATAGTGTTCCTCCTTAACGATCAATTATGCGTTTTCTATGCATACGTGGTGGGACGAGATGTGTGAGTGTTCCACTAGGGCTGACTTTGAGGCTCTATCGTTTATTATGTAAGATGCATGCTCTTTTAGATGAATTTGAACTGGTATTCCACTTTATCCGGCATGAATATCTCCACACGAGCAGGGTATCGAGTATACTCATTTTTGGAGTCTCGGGTCCACATGATCCTTTGTCGAGTCAACCATCCATCTGATAGTGTTGGGTGGGGTGAAGGCCACTGGGATATTTTGATTTTTGAGGATGTTGGCAATATGACCCATGGTGCCTTTTATGTAAGGCAAATAGATCTTAAGGATGTCCCTTGTATGATCGGCATGTCTCCCTTTTTGTGTTTGTTGGACAGCCCCGTTAATATGATTTATGTGATAACTTTTTTTTACAAAAACCATTCGGAGGTGGTCCAGCTCTTGTTTCAGATGTTCGGCATCTAATATTCTTGTGGCCCTGGTTGCGAGGACCTTTTTTATTCCTATTTTTTGGTTTGGACAGTGGTGTGAATCCGCGTGCAGGTATCTGTCGATATGAGTTGTTTTCCTATAAACCTGGTGCCCTAGCTTCCCATCCTCCTTTTTGTGAGAAGAACATCTAGCAAAGGTAACTGGTTGTTTTCTTCTATCTCAATGGTGAACTTGATCTGCTCCGAGAGGCTATTGAGGTGGGACAAAAATTCATTCAGCTTCTCCCTCCCATGTCTCCATTTTTCAAAGACGACATCTACATATCTTTTCCACTCTTCTGATGTTAAACTGAAAGAGTTAAGAGCTCGTAATTCAAAGTGTTCTATGTAGATGTTTGCGACCACCGAGGATAGCGGTGAGCCCATGGCAGTGCCATTTAATTGCGCATATGTGACTCCTTTATAGCTAAAGTATGTGGAATTTAGGCATAACCTCACCAAGCCTATAGTCTCGTTATCCATGATGCCTTTTATTATTGCAATGGTTGCATCTACAAGAATCTTAGTGTAGAGGGAGACAAGGTCAAAACTAACCAGGATGTCTTATTCCCTAAGCTCTTGGTTCTCGATCCATTCTACGAAGGATGAAGAGTCTTTTACATATGAGGAAGTGTTGCCGGGAAGGGGGCTAAATTTATGAGCCGGGAATTTTGCTAGATGATAGGTTGGAGAACCTATGGTGTTAACCATCGGCCTTAGCGGGACACCTAACTCATGAATCTTTGGGGAGCCATAAATTCTCGTCATTATGGCACTGCTCGGTGTGGTCTGTTTCTTTATTGTGTCATCCAGGGATGCACATTTAATATGTTTTGTCACCTCATGAAAAATCTCGTTTCCTGGGTCTTTAATGATTACTTTGTAGCTGCCACCCGATGAGAGGTGATCCAGCCTCTTAGACTAACGAATTTCTGAAAAACCTGTTAACGAGTTTTCCAGAAAAATCGTTAATGGTTAACAGATTTTCCATGAACTCGCTCTTAAATTCATGACCTATAAAATGAATTCTCGATCTTTTATCTAGAACTTATTCATGTTGAATAAAGAGGGAACTTAGCGTTTTTGTCGTGGTTAGAGAAATGCATTAATATTTTGTATTTGTTTTACGATTAAGTAGATTAATGAAGCATCCTTTGATGCGTAAAAAAAGGTATTTCATTCTACTCAATTCAACAAATAGAAACCATACTTAAATATTAGTTCTATTAAAGACTAATTTTTATTAAACGAAGTGCAACTTTTGCACGTGACCGTTCTGCTTAAAATAATGCAATAAATTGTATTATTTGCATGAAATTGCAGAATGTGAAAAACAATGTGCAGCATCTACTTTAGCTTAAAAAATGCAGGGTGAGAAAAGCTAACGTCTGAAGACTAAAAATAGATTTTTAATGTACATGTTAGTGAAAGAAACATAAAATAATATTTACAGTCCAAATGTAAATATGCTACAATTTTCCATAATTAAAAAAAAAGACATAAAAGGGAAATCGAAGCTGAATGAAAATGATGGAGGAAAGACGTGGATATGCCCAAATAAGATGTTTTATTCGTGGAATGGAATCTGACAGTCATCAAGTACAATAGGCCACGGCTAATTCAACCCCTGCGAACAGGAGGTTTACGAGACCCTACGCAGCTCTCAACATTCTAGGTTCACCCGGGTGAAACTGAGACAGCGGGAGTACTTCCCGCTCAAATTGTGTTGACGATAAGATGCGTGCACGGAGACATCAGGAACGAAAATATACAGGAACGAACGAATTACGTGGAGCAAAACATAATGTACCTCTAGTGGAAGGACACTCTGCCTTCACCCTAATGGATGGACCTGAAAAATAGTCTTACTTGCAATCGCCTCCTGTTAGGCTCATGGATAACTGAGTATGAAAGGGAAAAATGCAGCAATTGAACCTAGCAGTACCCGCATCTTACCTCTGGTGGAAGATTCCTATTTCGATAGCTTCGTCGAGCTATTATAGGTTGTTCGTGCAGGTATGGGAAGCGTGTGAGGGAAGGTGAAATGTTTCGGTAGCCGTTGAGAGATCAACGGTCGCTGCGTCTTTTGGAATTCTGTTTTTTTATGCTCGTCCAAATGAGGGAGATGGCCTGCAAGTAACCGACATCGACCTTCCTATACCAAAAGTTTCCGGGAGCATGATCGTTGAGGTTACATTATGCCTTGATAATATTTCGCATTGTCTTCATATGTACAAGTTTAGACCAAGTGTGCAGATTGTTTCATCTATTTTGCGAACTTCAAGTTAAATAACTCCTTTCTGAAACAATACTTCATATTTTGAACCTGATTTGTGAGCAACTTTCGCGTTGATTGGTTTTCCTTATTGATATGCAAGCTCCCAATTCTGAAACTCTTTGCTCGCGATGCCATATGCTCTCAAAATTGTGCCAAACCATCGTTGAGTCTTCCTGGTGTGTTTTCCACTCTTGGATTTTCTTTTTCAGTGTTCAATCAGCATTAATGACTACGGGACCAGGCCTTTAGCAGTTGCATTCTTTTGAGGAGTGACTTTGTTGTGAATGACTTGACAAAAGATCTCTTCTCCAAGAACATTATCTCCGCCTTAAACACAAAATATAAATTACCTAGGGAAGCGACTCTCTCAGAATTATGTGGACAAGGGCTAATTTGGTATGCTTGTAGTGAAAGAATTAAAAACACAGCTTTGAGCTATCGATTGTTTCCATGGCATATCTTGCATTTCATCTTAACACCTATCTGGGCGAGCTCTTCTCAACGCTTTTTATTTGTGTTTGGTGTCTTGTCAAACATGGGTCGAGAGGATGCCTTCCCTATCTCGAAGAGAGTGGTGAGTAAGCGAGAAGGTAGGGGGGTATCTCTCATCTCCAGCTTGATCACCAACTTGTTGTCTCATAATATACCCGACAGACAGTGGATAAGATAAGCATTTTCAAATGACTTATACATCAGACAGCGTAAAGGACTGGTTAAGCCTTACGAATTAACCACAAAGACTAATTTTGATGTGAAGGGGTTTAAGGATCACCTCTGTGTGCTTGTTGGCTTGCCGTGGTGTTCACTACTTCTCACATTTTTTATTTTTTATTTCGCATCTACCATCGACCATGGAGGTTCCTTGTTGCGTGTTGGATACATTTTCTTGTACATGTTCTGTTGCGACCTTGTTCCGCCTGCTATGTTTGCGTTGTTCCTAGATTGGCTCTGCCCGCGAGCTCACTATGTCTGCGTTCACTTCATTATCGCCCATTCTGCGTTTCTGCCATCTCAATTGTTCTGCCTGCGAATTGCATTATCGCATTCCGTACATGTGGTATGCATCCACTGTAGATTCCACCCGAGTGTCGTTTTTGTGAGCACCTGCTTATGTTAATCAGCTCCGGTGATTGTCGTCCTCCTATTTTGCCTAGCGTTCTTCTCTGTTGGTATTCTCTACATGAATACGATGGACAACGCCTTCTATCTCTGCGGAGTATCCTGTGTTCTATCTATTTTTCTAAGTGGATTCCAGACGTTCATTGGTTTGCAGACACCTCTCGTTCACCTGTACGTTGGCCGCATGGTGCATTTTGTGTTGGTGGGATGAAGGATTAGGGTTTGGGATGCGTCTATTTCAGCTTTTGTTTTTCTTTCAAATCCTGACACGTTGTTGGCTCATGGATTCACTCGAGTTCCCTCTTCCATAATCCTACGTGCTCACTGTATTCTTTGTTTGGCGGTGCGGGCTTGGTGTCTTTTTTTGTCTTACTGTTAGTCTCCGCCTGGCTATCGCGCGTGATCTCCATTCCCTCGCATTCTTGGATGCATTATTCTTTGTCGTTTTGCATCCCCCCAGTGTGAACCTGTGTGCAACACGACCTGTTATGGCTGCCAACTCGACGGCCAGGTTGATCCCGCCGTTGTTTCTTGCTGTTGGTATTTCCTTTTTAATTAATTTTTATATATAATCTTTGCCTTGTTAAAATCCATGAAAAATAGGTCCTGGGGAACTTTAATGTAATGTGTGCTTTTTCATTTTTTATTATTTTCAAAAAAAGGGAGCGGGGAATGGGACCATTTCGGAGATGAGCGTAAAGGACCTTAATAAATTTAATGGGATTGGGAGAAGTAGGAGGATAAAGGGGAAAGACTGCTTTTGAGTTTTTTTTCTTTTTAACAATGGGAAGGATGAATTGTAAAAAGGTAATTTTATTGTAAATGGGACAAGAGGTGCAAGAGGAGTTTCATTTTTACAAAAAGGGGGATGTTTTTTATTGTTTGTAAATCGGGGACATTGATTTTTTTGCGAGATGATAACCAAGGGGAAAGACTTTTACTTTTTTATGAAAGGTGTAATGAGACGACACTAGTAGGCACGACCGATGATTTTGTTGATGGATATGAACTTGCTGAAATTTTAATTGACAATGTGCAATACCTCCAACAAGGCAAACTTCGGTTGAGTGTCGGAAGGGTCGAACAGACACGGAATTAGCCAAACGAAATATGGACAAGATAAGTCCCGCAAGACAGACACAATGATGCTTACTTCCCGGCACCAGGAAGTATAATGTGAAAAACGTACTTCCCGGCACCACGAAGTATAATGTGAAAAACGTACTTCCCGGCACCACGAAGTATAGTGCGAAAAATGGCAAGCTACCAAAACTTTGACTGGCCATGACTTGACGCATATGGCGCAACTTGGTAGGCTTACCGAAGGGGTTTTCAAGAAGCGAAAGCAGTGAAACAAGATATGGACATGACAAGCACATCGCTCTGGACACATCGGTGCATACATAATGATCTTTTTAGAAATTAAATAGGTTCACCTATGGCATCATGTTCCGACACTTTGGAATCATGTCGATGTTGAGCATCGACAATATGAGGCATAAAGTGATGTTTTTTGTTTAAAATTGAGAAAACATCATAGGAGGAACCTCCGCAAGCCAGTCAAGAAACGTTTATTATAACGACTGCTAGAGCATATATCAAAAGGTCTAGAAAACCTTCTTACCATATGCCAATAAAAATGTATATCAAAGTTTCATATTTCTAAATTGGTTGCGAATGTGACTTTATTAATGTCAAAGATGGTGTTAGGAACTTTGACAATAACGTCTACATAGATTTTTAATTTTGGGTGGCAAGGGAGTCTCATAAAACTAATTTGGCCAAAAAATATTAAATGGGAGAAGAGAGAACCATCATCTCCCATGAACTACAATTAAATACAAATATTTTATGCAATTAATTGACCATTATTTGACCCGACATCATTACTTAATAAAGCATAACTTGTATTTATTTTTTTCCTAATTCATTACAATTAATTAATTTAATTAAGCAAATCAATTTCTTGAAGGATCATGGCGATTTTAAAAATAATATTTGTCCTTACAAAATATAAAAATAAAATCAACAAAAAAATATGAGCACCGAAAGAAAACAATGGAACAAACCTGTTTAAGCAAAAAATAACAAAAATTCTAATTCCAATAAAGTACTCCTTTAGAATATAGTACAAGTTTTTGTGATATAGCATCAAATCATGGAAACTGGATTGAGAATATAAAAAACACTAAACACTATCGCTTTACCTAGACTCCAAGCAATGCAAAAATTGACTACATCTCCAATCATTTTTTGATCACTTTCCAATACTCTGCTCGAAGTGCAACGACATATAACACATCAGTTGGATTTTTTTTTTCCCCAAAAATATAAGCTTCCCACAACTGCTTGAATTTGAGTTCCCGTCAAATAAACATCTTTCCATATCCATATATAAAAGGTTGTAAATTAATGTTTATTGTTGCATGTGTGCACATCAAATGAAATAAATAATTAGTTTATTGTATGATCTTAAGTTAAGCAGTAACTTACATTGAGTTTTGAATGGGTCGATTAGACGTCTCTAAGTGGATCAACAAATAGAGTCAATGCATTAAAATTATTTCCTCTTACACCCTATAAGTCCGCATGACAATGGATCAAGGTCAAATCATAATGTTATTATATATGTGTTTCAATTGTTTGTGATACGATTGATGGGAGCTGCTTTGTTGACTATGTATGTATTCCCAATAGCAGTGAGTATTAGAGTGTTGAGTAACTCTAATAATTCCTTAGCTCAAGCAATTTGAAAGACCGTCTGACGCCTCAAAGGTCTTCTTGCAACTCCACCCTTTAACAATAAGATCCGGTAATCGAAAATCCAACTCAGAAAATGAAGGGTGTCGATTTCTACTGAGAATGCATCCGATAAAGTTCAACTTAGTTCTGATTTGACACTCACTAAAAGACTATTGCAAGTACGAAAATACAAGAAAACTTACAAAATTCACTATTTGCGAGTTATAATTCGATTTTGAATCTTGGGCTAAGTTGGTCTCCAACATGAATGCTTTACCTATGTAAATCTCTAATAGGCCTATGGAATTGAATGCTATGGGTTCCTCGATGATGCTTAACTATGGTGCCAAGGCCACTTCCCATCAAAGCAACTCGCTTATCTTCTTAGCTTTCATAGACTTACATCCTATCAATCATATGCCGCTCGAACTAACATTCGTTGATTTAGGTGGCATTTGCTCACTTTCGGTTGGCCTTTTGCTTGTCAAACCGAACTATGTTGATCTTTGCTCTCATCGATCCCACCTTTGTTGTTACTAGCTACTTCTACCTTGCCCTCTCTAGAGGGGCATGCATTGGGCAACACGAGGCTCTAACACCGTTGATCTAGAATGAGGTGAGAATATGGGTTGACACACACTAATCCGTGGAAGTTAATGTGTATATCAACAATTAACCAAGCACGGTTGTAGAAATAAGTAAATAGAATGAAACGCACACACACACACATTGTAGAAGATTGCAAGTATTATCATCAAATGGCCGATTGCATGGTGGTGGCAATCTCTTAGAAGAGATGCTTAGCTACTCTCATGTGCAAACTCTCTGCAAAAGGTGAGAATATTTTTTCTTTGTTTAAGATGAACTCCAGAAATGAAAAGGAAAGAAGGGGAAGAGATGAGGCATGGAAGGCCAAGAGTCAGTGACATTGAGGTGAAAAACCGATGGTCAACTTGTTAAGGCCATAACTATTGCGCAGGAAGTTAGAATCGGGTCCAAAGCTCATACAAAAGTTCTCGATGAGAAAAACCAGGTGAAGGGGGTGGGTACTTTATACACAAAATGTTTTGGGGCCAAAAATTATGTTGGATGCCTACAAATGACACCAAAAGTGAAAAACCCAAATTTGCACCAAGTTGCTAGAATGGCCGAGAGGGTTCGAACGGTAGCATGGGTCACATCAGCGGCAATAGAAGCATACACGTGAACGCGAAAATCCGTGTCCTGTTTGTGTAGACCAGGTTCGGCACATCTTAATTGAGAATTGTTTTCTTTGTGTTTGTCTCGCATATTTAACGGCACTCTCCATGGTGGTGGGAAAAAGCATTATCGCTTCGTATCCAAGACTAGTAATATGGAACTCGCCTACATGCATTTCATCAAGGTTTGCCTTTGTGTTGAATATCTGAAAAGTTTCTTATATTTCTCAACTTTTAGCTTCTTCTGAAAAACATGAGTAATTTTGGACCTCATATAGTCGACTCATCCCAATTTGTCATATATTTGGACGTAGGCTTGGAGGAACTTTCAATGATAGTGCATATGTCCCTCGTTGCCCACTCTGTTCCGAGTGTTTCATTCTTTCTTTTCACCGCGTGAGATACCTAAGTGAGAAATCATTGGGTGTTATGAGGAGGCTCATGTAAAGAGAGCGAGCGAAAAGAAGAAGAATATTTATGAGATTGGCCGTTTAAAATTGAAGTATTATTGGAGAATAAGAAAATATATAATGGTCTGTTTTGAAAAAAATTGAAAATGATATATACCACATGCATTAACATGTGCGATATGGGAGAGAGGGGTAGTAGAAAAGGGAGAGAGATGGAAGGGGAAAAGCATACCTTTCTCGGCCTTTTGGCTAAGATCAAGTGTAGTATCTGTTCTTATCAGTTTAATATCTGATACGTGGTTCATAGAACCACATGATATTAAATGTATTTTTTTAGGGGGAGGGCCCATTCACAATAGCTTGCTATTGGGGCTCTCGGGCGTCGCTTGTGCGTTGCACTACAGCACCAGCCTGGCGCACCCCAACAACACTTAAAAAGTAAACGAGGAATTGCTTTGGTTGATGGGAGTGAATTGAATTTGGTTTGGCCTAACGCCATTAACAGAATACGAGAGGAATTGTTTTGGTGGGTTGGAGTGAATTGAATTTGCTTTGAAGTTTGGCCCAACGCTAAAACACAGAGCCATTTGGCTCTAAGCTCCTTCACGGGTTTGCTTGCCACATAAATACTATTTGGGAAATCAATAATTTTCATGGCATTAAAGTAAAAACATTGAGGAGATGGCTGAAGTGGGAAAAGAGTATTTTGGAAACTTTTATGAAGACCACGAGGAAGCCAATACTGGGAAATCATGAAGATCATTAAGTTATTTCCAATGAAATGAATATAGATTTGGAGGCAGAGGAGCTAAAAACGATCGGGAGCTCTTTCAAAAAGACAAACATTGGTCAACATATATTTTCGTAGGTTTCTTTGCAATCAGCTGAATCACTTAGTTCAATTGATCTACAAACAATGGTAAAACTTTGCAATCAGCTGAATCACTTAGTTCAATTGATCTACAAAGAATGGTAGAACTTTGCAGTCAGCTGATTCACTTAGTTCAATTGATCTACAAAGAATGGTAAAACTTTGCAATCAGCTGATTCACTTAGTTCAATTGATCTACAAAGAATGGTAAAACTTTGCAATCAGCTGATTCACTTAGTTCAATTGCTGTGAGGCAGATCCTGTGAATACCTTTCTGAACAGAAATCGCGAGGCAGTTGAAACTTAGCGCAGGAATTCGTCTAGTTGTGGCAAACAAATCCATATGCTTAGTAAACATTTTTAGAATCATTTGTGCTGAAGAGATCTCATTCATCAAATAATTGCTCCTAGTCTAACTTTTAAAAATGCAAACAACTTTCTATGAAAATCTAAACTCAGTGTCGCATTTGATGAGCTGAACAAGAAATGAAACCAATATGTTGAAGGGGAATACGTTGCAAATCATGGACAAACTCTGTCCATATCTAATCAGAATCTGTAAAGAATTGCTCAATGATTTTTGCAAATCAATTAACAACATTACGTTCTTCTAAATTTTTTATAAGATGATTTTATAATTCAAGTTGTTAAACAGTACAGACTCTCAAATGAATTTTGATCAACATTTTATTAAAATAAATTTGTTACATGCTATTGAAAAATATTCTTTGTCACCTTTAGTACCAATACTCTCAATATTACAAAAAAAAAGAGTTTAAGATCATGGCCTGTTTTCCAAATAGCTTATTCAGTGCATTGTCGCGTCCATAATTTGTCATTGCAAATCTAGGTTTATAAATTTCTTCAATCAATCTGCGAAGAATAGCCAATTGAACATGCTTTCGAATAGCAAATGAAATTGTTACCTTTTATGCATTGTCTTCTGCTCCTCACATTGCTTTTACAAAATTAAGTCAAAACTTGAATTAGCTTTAGCCTTTGGCATATTGATATGCCCATGTGAATCTACTTTCTATCCGCCTCAATTGCCATATAATTTTCATTGTGTTAACTTGTGTCTTCTGTTCTATACTATCAATAATCAAATACAATTTTAGCTCTAAATGTAAACACATGAACATGTTTAAAATACTTAGACAAAAATCATTTCTGCTTGAACTAATACATTGTGCCTGAAGATGTTTTCAAATAAAACGTGGCTACACTCAATTTAATAAAACCCACTTATATGTACAATGTTTATAGAAAACCTATGTCAGGTGAACAATTTGAGTAAACATTTTTTAGAAGCTTACCCTGCACGAGAAAAGTCCATATTATTAAAAGCCCATAGAAATATGTCAGGGTTAGATTATTGTGAAGTCACGTCCAAGGTTTCTGAATGCCTTTGCTCTTGTTACTCTATCTGTTTTTTTGTTTTCATGCTTTGATGTTTTACTCCTATGCTTAGTAACTGCAGATATATATGTCCCGCAGGCATTAGAGTATATATTCATTTTCTGTGAGATCGTGTCAGATGTTTCTTGATACACTTGATTCATCTTCTCAGTTTCAAATGAAAATAGTAAACCAAGCATTAGATATACTATATCGATTAGGCGATAATGCACAGAAATGATATAAGTGAACTGTAAATCCCATTCCAACTCCAGCCGTGTTGCAGGCTGAGTCTCATTCTCTTGATTAGACAATGAAATCTGCCCTAATACAAATTCAACAAGTCCATGCCCAAACCTATACCAATGGCTGATAGCCTGACATTAGTATTCACCTGCACAGTTTCAAATGAAAATGGTAAGCCAATCATTAGATATACTATAGCAATTAGGTGATAATGCACAGAAATGATATAAAACTGAACTGTAAATCCCATTCCACCTCCGGCCGTATTGCAGGCTGAGTCTCCTTCTCTTGACTACACAGTGAAATCTGCCCTAATACAAATGCAACAAGCCCATGCCCAGACCAATACCAATGGCTGATAGCATGACATTGTGATTCATCTGCTCAGTTTCAAATAAAAATGGTAAACCAATCAGTAGATATACCGTATCAACTAAGTGATAATGCACAGAAATGATACAAGTGAACTGTAAATCTCATTCCGACTCCAACTGTAGTGCGGGCTGAATCTCATTCTCTTGATTAGACAATGAAATATGCCCTAATACAAATGCAAGAAGTCCATGCCCTAACCAATACCAATGGCTGATAGCCTGACATTATTGTCGCAATAACATACCATTATTATAGCAATGACATTATTACAGCTCGAATGGGCCCAACGGTTAAGAATATGTGTTTATTCCTTGGAGGTCACAGGTTTAAAAGGGAAGGGGATAGAGTATGTACACCTCTGGTTTAGCAGTCAAATAGCTGGACCGAAGGATACCTCATCCACCATTCTGTGTAGCACTTAGCTGAAAAGAAGGGTGCCATAATTTCGTAGCACTTATCCCCCAAAACCAGGATCCAGCTTCCTTCAATGAGTTTAGGCCTGTTCCTTTATTCAATTTGGTGTACAAACTGGTATTCAAAACTATTGTAAACAGGCTAAAAGTAATTTTGTCTAGTGCAATCTCTGAAGAGCAATTCAAATTCCTCTCCAACAACCAAATCCACAATGCCATGGGAACTGCTGAAGAACTCGTGCACTCAGTCAAAACGCAAAATCTTCCAACTGCGGTGATGAAGTTGGATCTTGCTAAAGCACATGACAAGGTAAATTGGCCCTTTTATAAGATTGTTGTTGTCACAAATGAGCATGAACTTGCAAACTATGGAACGCAAAATGGGTTATCTTTCATATGCGTCTTTTGTTGTTCTTCTAAATGGGTCACCCGCATTTTTTTTCAATGCTTGTAAAGGGTTGCACGAAGGATGCTCTCTCTCCCCCTCCCCAAAATGGGTTGTCTTCCATATGCGTCTGTTGTTGTTCTTCTAAATGGGTCACCCGCAATTTTTTTCAATGCTTGTAAAGGGTTGCACAAAGGATGCTCTCTCTCCCCCTCCCCGTGTTAGGCTAATAGTGGAAGGCTTGCGTATGTTGTTCAAGGATGCAATGAGAGGAGGGTTAGTAAGAGGAGTGAAAATTTGTGTCGATATGGCCGTGTCTCGCTTTTTGTTTGTGGAGGACATCGTGATCTTTTTTGGGTTTATAGGAGAGTTAAGAAGTACCGAAGAAATCAACATGATGAAGGCCACGGGAACGGAAATCAACATGATGAAGTCCTCGATGATGCTTGACGAGGTGTCTGGGGGAGAAAAGGTTCAAGTTGTACAACTATTTCCTATGAATGTCCGGAATTTAGGTCACGGGTTAAAGCACCTAGGTTTTAACATAAAGCCTAACAACTATAGGTTTGAAGACCGGATGTGGTTGTATACAAAATTGAAGCTAGGGTTTCTCTATTGTGTAAACTATGGTTACCTAGAGGAGGCAGATTAGTCTTGTTCAAGGTGGTATTATAAAGCATTCATATCTACTAGATGGCCATCTTCCATATCCCCGAGGCATTCAAACTAAAATCAGGAAAAAATGCTTTAGCTTTTTGTCGACTGGAAAGAGGGAAAAAGGAAGGAATTAAAGTGGCAAACTAGAAAGACGTGGGGAGGTTGGGGCCTAGAAACATATGCATTTATTTACTTTAGCTCTTGCTGCAAAAAGTTTATGGAAATTTGTCTATAGACTACGGGGCAAGGTCATGGAATTCAAATACTTGAGAAAATAGTCTATAACAGAGTGGTTCAAACAATAAAGGAAGAACGCCAGTGGTGGATCCATAGCTTGAAAAGCTTCAGTGAAAGGCTTTCCCTCGGCAAGGAAATGATTAGCATGGAAGATTGGATTAGGGAATAGAATGACGAAGGGGAAGACCCTTAGATTGGATGCAAAGGCAACTTTAGATTGTCTAAGGAGTTGTTAAGAGATCTCCACCGTTTAGGAATTTTGTCCCTGGAAGATGCAACATATCATATGATATTAGGAATGTGTGGTCTCGGGGCTAGAGGAAGGTAGAAGATTTGAGTTTGTAGGGGGGAATGCTGAAGAGTGGAACCATTATGTGGGAAGCCTATTATCCAGCGCTATAAAGCTCTCAAATCAAGAAGATTTGTTGAAGTGGTCAAAAAATTAGGGGGCATGAAAATGAATTGCAAGGTTGGGTTACAAGGCATCAATAGAAGAAGGCTTTGTGGGAGAAAGATCTTAGTGGTGGTCCATAGTTTGGAAGTTATATTGTCCTTTGAAAGCATTTTTCTTTTCTTTGGTAAGCTTTAGAAAATAAAATCCTAACTCGGGATAATTTCCAAGATATAATAAAGCTGGACCTAGGAAGGTGGATCTTGTGCAGATTGTGAATCACCTTATTTGTTTCCAATCCTTCGGATAGAGTTGTATGGTCAGAGCTTTTATAGGTTACTGGGGAGAGAAATAAGTGGGAGCAGAGGACTCTATTAGATCGATTTTATTCATAGATTGTCGGTAAGTCAGTTAAAGTTTTTATGGCCCTGTCTTGCTATGTGATATGGCTAATTTGGTTATCAAGAAATAAAACGATCTTCCAAGGTTTCGATTTTACTCCACCACAAATGACCCAGATTGTTGGGAGTGGTTGCAATAAAAACTGGTCTTCTTCCAAGGAAAATCCAGTCAAAGAATTAAAGGAACCTGAAATTGATTTTGAATAGGGTTGGGGGTACTTTGATGGGGCATGCCGAGGTGTCCTAAGGATGTGTGGGGTTGGAGCAGTTTTATATCTGAATCGACATCACTTAATTAAGCTAAAGTTTGCAGTAGGGCCAAGCACTATTAAATAAGCAAAACTTGATACCATGTGGCTTTTATTGAAGAAAACTATAAACAGTGGTGTAAAAGATTACAGTTATTTGGGGAGGAGTTGAAAATAGTTTGGGAAAATGGTATATGCAAATTAAATAACTTATTGTTGGAGCATATTATGAAGCAGTTCTTGTAGGTCGAAGTGAGCTTTGAAGATATACGATTTGCACATGTATATAGAGAATTCAATATCATGGCAGACCAGTTAATAAACTAAGCTCTTTAGCTGGAGCGAGGGACTCAATGAACACGAGTTCAGAGAAAGGTTTCTGGTATCCAATTCAAATCTTGCTTCGGTTTAAATCAGAGGGCAAATTTTAAGCCACTTTATATGATATTTTTTTGTATTATATGGCAAATCTTTTTGATGTATGTAGTAACTGGCCTTTTCGGAAGTAGAACAACAGAATCATAGGCATTTTTTTTTGTTTAAATAGGTTTTGATGTTCCCAACAAGTTTTTTCTAAATGCATTTTGATGTTACCAAATAACCTTTTGTGAATGCGCTCACACACATCGTAGTGTATGTTTAAAATTTGACTGCTGGAAATGGTGAATATATATATCCATCCAAAATATCACAACCACAAACGCTAGGGAGACAAGAAGACACGCAAAGAAAAAACATTTGCCCTGCTGTCAGACTTACTAACGCTCTCAGAGTTTTAGGACTTTTGGTGATAAAAGTATATGGTGACTCAAAAGTTATTATTGACTGGGCAAATGGTTTGAACCCTATGCCGTCTTTGACTTTGTTTGGCTGGATGAGGAGAGCGAGATTCTTAATTCAGCATTTTGAAGTCATCTCTTTCAAACACATATATCGTATTTTCAACGAGGAGACGGATGTCTTATCTAAAGAATCTATTGGGGAAATTATCGGGTATCTTCAGTTCTCTGAACCTCTGGATGGAAATCTGATTGATGCAGGTTCATATTATGTATTTTGAGGATCAAATGGGCGACTTTCAGTTATGTTTTTAGTTTTAGTATGTTATGTTAGTTTTTTTGTGTTTTGAATGAGTGAGTTTTTTGTAAAAGGTTCAGCTGGATTTTGAGCTTTGTTGTAGATGTGATGGAGGACAAGGAAGTACTCTGTTAGTAGGCTGTCCGGTATTTTGAGGGAGCTCTTGTGTTTTTTTGTATGATTGTTGGAGAAGAAGGAGGGTTTAAATGTAACTTTGATTCCTTATATGAATAGCAAGTTACAAGCTTTCTCTACTGAAAAAAAGAAAAAACCATTTTCCTCTCTCTTGGACAAGGAGATATACAAATATACAAAGAAAAAACGTTTTTGAGTTTTTGGACAAGAAGACATACAAAGAAAAAACGATTTTGACTGGAGGACGCTCCGAGTTTTAGGACAAGAAGACAATACGAAGGAAAGAACAACTTCCTTGCTGTAAGGGTTTTCCGATTTTTAGGACAAGAAGACAATACAAAGAAAAGAGCAATTTCCTTGCTGTAAGAGTTTTCGGAGTTTTAGGACCAGAAGACAATACAAAGAACAAAACAATTCCTTGCTGTAAGAGTTTTTCGACACTTGGGAGTTATAGAACAAGAAGACACACAAAGAAACATAAGAGCTTTTTGACACTTGGGAGCTATGGAACAAGAAGACACACAAAGAACTAGCCTACAACGGAGCAGACAGTCTATTATCAGAAGCAATTTATAAAGAAGGCTGAGATATATGAGAAATAATTTATAAGGAAGGCTGAGATATATCAGAAGTAATTTATAAAAAGGAATGTCAGGCGTTGTCAATTGTGTGCACCAACAAGTAAATTGAAAAAACGTGGGATTATAATGGCTGTCACCTTCATTTTTGTTTGAGGGATGCTCTGTTTTCCAAATTCCCACCCTATTAATAATGGTCTTATGATTATATAAGATAGAACAGAGGAGATGCCTGCAGTGAACACTCTGTCACACAGAGCATACAAAGAATAAGAAGAGTACTCTCGGGTGAGAGCCGAGCATCAAACCAACTAGACTGGGGCATACTGTAGTGAACAAGACCTGGCATTGGCCCTCTCTCTCACGCAGAGCCAACAAAGAATAACAAGAGCAACATGGAATCCCTCCATCGCAGCAGCAGCCAACAGTGTCTGATTTGATTTAGTTTTGGTGTGGAGGCCGATTCACAGTGGATTGATGTTGTTGTTGACTTCACATACGAGGTGGGGTGTGACTAGGAACTGTTGTGTTGTCGCAGTGGTGGTTCCAGTCTGAAGACAAACACAAACACATTATAAGTTGGTGTTTTGATAATGCCACCCTTGGTCTGCGAGAGAGATAAAACCCATCCATATTTCGAATTTTAACAAACACCCCGCAGAGGAAGAGAAAGATCTCACAATATGCTTTTGGGAGTTAAGTGTAGGTGCACACACAGGCGAGAGCCCAGAATCCTAATTACCGTGGTGACTACAACGCAGCGGAGGACAGCTAAAAACACTGTTTTGAAAACTAGACTAAATTCAAGCCGTGTATTGTATTTTAGAAAATGATATTTATTTAATCAGCCCAACCCAGCATTAGGCTCTTTCGCACAGCAAACAAAGCATATAACAATGGCTCTCTCTCTCTCACGCAGCAGAGCTGAGCGAAAAGAGAATAACAATGCCTCCCATTCCCATTCCGATCGAATGCATGCAGCAACAAATTGAATAACAATGCCTCCCATTCCCATTCCGATCGAATGCATGCGGCAACAAATTGAATAACAATGCCTCCCATTCCCATTCCGATCGAATGCATGCAGCAACAAATTGAATAACAATGCCTCCCATTCCCATTCCGATCGAATGCATGCAGCAACAAATTGAATAACAATGCCTCCCATTCCCATTCCGATCGAATGCATGCAGCAACAAATTGATTAACAATGCCTCCCATTCCCATTCCGATCGAATGCATGCAGCAACAAATTGAATAACAATGCCTCCCATTCCCATTCACTTAGGTTTAGGTTTGCTGTGGAGGCCGGGAGAGGGATGAGCTTGCTGCGTTATTTCACTTAGGTTTGTTGTGGAGGCCGCGCGAACGCGAGCCTCCTCTGCCACAAATTATGACGTGCACTCTCCTCAGTGGGAGATGCTAGGTAGACCCCCCTCCCAAGTGCAATGGAGGTGGCCTTCCTAGGCCATCGACCTTCCTGATCATCGATTGACCCCGCCCAGGTAAGTATGTTTTCCAAGCTTTCCTTTTCCCTACTTATGCCCCTCCCTTCCATTCCTTCCATCCCCACTTTCCATGTGGGATACCACTCCGCTGTTCCAAAACTAAACTTTACAACCATGCTCTCTCTATTCCAAAACTAAACTTTACAACCATGCTCTCTCTATTCCAAAACTAAACTAAGTAAGTTCGAAGCCGCTTTCTTTGTCGGTGAAAGTTCGTAGTTAGTATTATAGACCTCAAAAGTCTTGCCAGTGCAATGCTAGTGCTTTTGTACTCGCCCTTGTGGATGTAGCCCACAACACACAACAATAACTAAGCCCAGGGGAAGGATATGGGTGAATTTGGCTTACACACAAACTATGCATTGCGTAAGCAACCACAATGAGCAAAACTCGGTGACTTGCAGGCCCCAAGAGGGATATCACAAACTATAAAGTCCAAGCCCCTGGGGATTTACAAGTCCAAAATAAAACCATTCATATGGCAATAGGCCAAAGCATAGAGAGCGAAAACAAAATCCAATGGCCAGCTGGTCATAATAAGCATAGACTCTCAAGATTAAGCAAAAACAACAAATTCAATCTCTGGAGGAGGCTCACAATGATCTGGGCGTGGGCCCCACCCATTAATTGGTGGCCCGTCAATAGCCAGAGCAGGGTCCCGTCCATTATCGTCATGTTGTTGAAGGTGCTTCTCCATTCAAATAACTAGTTCCAGCCAAGGGAACTTATCGTTCTTGGGCCGAGAAAGGGGTGGCTAGTGGTGATGCTCACCACTTCGGCTTCGATGCTTATTGAGTTCCCGAACTGTGTGGCCCACTCTGTGCACGGCACACTACCTTATATGTGAGAGTACGTAGAATCAACGGGGCAATGAACCTCCAGGCGAACCCAATTCCTCTATGCATGGAACCACCCCCAGGTATTCTAGAGGCCACGGGAGATGTGTTTCCACCAGGTCCAGCTTCCCAGTTTGGACTTGGATTTGCAAGCGAAGGTGTGCAAAGGTTAAAGCTCCATCATCCTGGGTAAGCTTTTGAAATGAACGTTTTTGAAATCGTTCATTTAGTTTATTCCACATCAAAGATACAATCTCCAAACTACCGTGTTGCGTGAAATTGCATTGCCCCTGAGATCTTCTTAACAAGGGGAGAAAATATCTAGGTTATAGACATGGGGAGGAGCTGTTAAAATAGGTATGAGGCCCATTCTCACAACAACTTAGCATAGGAACAAGCCAGAGCAAATGTTTGATTGTTTCAAATTCGTGACATGAAAGCGCACCGGGGTTGGGAATGTCCAAAGGTACTTTGGGTGTTTCCAAGGAGAAGGCTGCCCAGAATTGTGGACCGACGAAACGTGGGAATTTTTTGGCCCCCCCTTCTCGATCGTGCGACATTGCCTTGCTTTTGTCGTTGGGGCTTGACTTGGTCGCGACTACTCACAAGCAGACTGTTCCTCCTCGTCTACAGTCCGCCCATAACTCCGCTGCCAAACTACAAACGTTAGATCTACAACAAGCACCCGACAATCATGCCAATACTTAGTGTACACTCACATCAGCATGAGTAAACATTCACAACACAATACAAGAGACGGGGCACCCAAGTCAGGTGCCCCGAGGTTTATATTATTGAATTCCACATATGAGTACAATGGGGGGTCTGGCCAGTGTTGCGACTCTTTTGCAGAAGAGAAGACAAGCTCGGGCACAAGTTGCTCGCCGCCACCTTGCTTGTCAACTAACCCTTGATGCACCCACGAGTCTGCCTCCTATAGATCCCAGATCTTCAACAGCTTAGGCTATTGCAACAACCTCTTCAACAAAGACTTGTTTACCCCAAGCACTTAGCTCCGCCTGGATGATCCGCCTTTGGTTTGCATCCTCCCTTTATACTTCGCGAAGTTCTTAACCAACGCCTCAAAGTGGACGCGCTCACACATCGTCCAACACTCAATGGAAACAATCGTTGCAATAGTCTAAACAACTGTGTTGAGAATTGCAACTGCCTTTGCGAACTAGGGAACGTGCACTACAACTATCCCATTCGTCGAACAACTCTAATTGTTTCCTATTGCATCCAGTTGCGCCGACTTATTACTACTACTAGAACATCCCTCAAAATTTCTAACAAAATGTTTATAAAAACATCAGCTATTTTCTAAATTGGTTGAAATCGTGACTCTATTATTATAACATAATGGGCAAAGTGTGCAATATTGCTCAAATTCCTTTTTCCATCAAAAAACAGATCACATAAAACAAATAGCAAAGTATTATGCTCTGAGTGCACACGTGTTTTGAAAATACCAAGTCCCAAGTATCCCCTTCCCCACCTCGAGGTTGGTGGTAGTGTGTGTTGGTTCCAGTGAAGCATGATTCGACCAAGACTCGCAAGTACCCGCGAGTCTTCCCGAGTCAAAAGTCAAAACGAGTAACCGTTGCGTACTCGGCGCGGACTCAACATACTCGGCACTGACTCATCTACTCGCCAAGACTCGCGTGTACTTGGCACAGACTCGTTCGGACCCCCCTGAACTCGCCCGAGTCAACTCAAACAAAAGGACACATTTTCATGAAAATCCAATTATTGCTAATGGCATTACATTGTTTGTATCATGACAAATTGTTCGTCATATGGCAGACGATTGTCATCGAGAGATGAGGTGGTCTGTAACAATTAAAAAACAGTTTTGGATGTTTCATTAAATAAACTTAAACTTAGTAAAAATACAATGAAAGTGAAGAGCAAAATGTTCGATCAAATTTGATTCTAACTTTGTTGGAGTCAAGATACAAGCGAAGGTTCTAAGACAACTGGCATTAAACTAGACACATTAGCGTGCGTTCGTTGGGAAATTAAACATAAATCTCAATTGTGTGACGGCGTTGTTTTCCAAATAATCCACTATGATCTAGACCTTTACATGTAGAGAGAGAGAGAGAGAGAGAGAGAGAGAGCTATTTTAGATGTTGCCACGACTAATTTAAATTTTTGCATACAAAAATTGATTGTGTTATGTTGTATTATCATAGTTTATGAGATGATGTGATGAATTATTGCATAGATTGTAGTTTCATAATTTGCATGGATTGGAAATCTGGGTTGGCAGGTGCGGGGGGAGTAATTTTTTACGCCAAGGGGAACAAGCAGAGGGAGTTTGCTTGGGGCATCGGAAGAAAGACCAACAACGGAGCGGAATGGCTCGGTCTCATCAAAGGGCTGGAGATTGCTATAAACCGGGGAATTACGAACTTGATGGTCCTTGGGGATTCCTTAATTGTCATTAGAGAAGCCAGACGCATCGTCGACAACAGGAAAGACCCCTCCTAAAAAATGCATCATCTCCTAATCAACATTAGTAAAGACTTTCAAGAGATCACCTTTTTACATATTCTGAGAGGATTAAACAGGCAAGTTGATGGTATGGCTAATAATGGAGTCGAGCTCTCTAAGCTGCGACAATGGCATTTATGAAAACTCTTGGATTCCCTAGCCTATGGCTCCTCCATAGAGCCTGGGCTCTTCTTTTTCCTGTTTGGCCCCTTCATATTTCTTTGGCTCAAAACTTTAGAAATTCAAAAATTCTTTCTTTGGGAAATGCCCCAAGGCATTTCGACGGTCATCTTGATCCTCGAGGGATTCTCACACTTGCTCACATTAATGCCATCCGTCCAGTATGCCAGTTGGCCGGCATGCGAGCTGGTAGCTTTGGTTTAAAACAGGGCAGGAGCCTTCACTTTGGAATCCATTCCCTTGCTGGTTGTAGCTGCTCGAATTTGCTGGTCTTTGTTGCTTGTGTATGCTTGGACAGTCACTGTATTGGGAGATATATGGAACATCACGTTGTTGGGCGTCCTCAGGGAGGGGGCGACGTGTTCTTGAAGTGTGATAGATGCTGCGAGCCTGTTAGAGGCCCTAATGGCGGATGTAGTTGGGGTTTTCAGTTGGATGAAATGATGGGCGACTCGGTGGGCAAGGAGAGTAGCAACTTCCCTGGGCTTGGTCCTTGCTAAAGGCATGCTGAGGTTGGGAATTCTCAAGGGCAAGTTGGGAAACACGGCATTACAAAGTTTGAAGTGGAATTCCTGGACCGTCTGGAGGAGCTGGAGCTGCAAGTTCGGCTGATTCGCAGCGAAAACCTGGAATATAAGAAGGTTCTGTCCTGTCTCTATACTTTGGCGCCTGCTACTCACTCCGAGGTGAAAACTCAGAACAGTAAAGTGGCAGAGAAAATTGAACACCTTGAAGAGACCCTGGGGCTCTCCTATCCCCGCAAAGCCCGAAAGTCTAAGGCCACTAGCAGCGAATTGGAGGACATTGACGGGAAAATGGACAAACTGAAGAAGTTTACGGCTCATGCTGGGAATTTCCTGGATCTCAGCTCTGAAAAGAATGTGGCAGGGGCTTCTGCAGGCATTGTTATGGACATGGGACTTCAGTAGCAGCTCGTCGGTTGGCCGTCTTTTTGGTTCTGGTATGTTTACATTACTGTTTTTAAATTATATGTATAGAGTCTCTGAAACTGATAGAATAGGAATCAGCTGCAGACTTGGCAATCCAGAATGCTTCATCTCTCATTTTTTGTTAAGGCAGCTCAATAGTAATGTTTTATTTTTGTATATTCCTTCTAGGGCAGTTCGTTAGGTGTTATAGTTTTCATAGAACATGAAGATACCATGTTAGCTATAAGCTTGAATAGGATGAACTTGGAGTGATGGATGTTTTCCTTTCACGGGAGCAATTTGTCCACTTTTTGCTATGTAATATCCACCTTTTTATATAACCAAAGCTGGTTAACCGTTTCTGTTAAAAAAAAAAACTTGCATGGATTGGAAATAGCATTAACCTCTTTTTTGTGCCCAAAATTTACCATATTTTAATTTTTTTTTCCTATTTTCCGAGTCTCGCCGAATTTGTCTCGAGTCGACGAGTCGCATGCCAGTCAAGTTTGTCCCGAGTCCACGAGTCGCATGCCGGTCGAGTCCGAGTTGTGCAACATTAGTTGATTCTCAAAACGACACGGTTCGGGAAACAACACTGTAAACACCCTTGGAGGGTTGTTCAAGGGGAGGATGGGGATGGAAGCCCGGGTTGTGTTTAGGGCCCTCGGATAGATAGGATTATCAAGGTTGATCGACGACGTTAGGGGCATTAATGGATTGAGCATGATAAGATATGCATGATTAAATGCAAAAATCCTTTGAAAACAGAAGTCTTAGTCCATTAATAAAACTAGATGCAACCTATCTAGGCATGTATGCATCTATTATGAAGATGTAAATAATCGGCCAATTAAACCACGAAAGTGAATAAATGCAAAATATTTACAAAATGTGTTGTGCAATTAATTGACTGAGAAAAGCAAGCTATAATCGTTAGTATGAGAATGCATGAATGATTAAAACTAAGGTGTTCATGACTTCTACGCATTTAGAAAAAAGAAGGAAGACTGCGTTAACCGGTTTTTTGACTCAAAGTTTCGAGCCAACCAGATGGGCTCATATTCGAGAGAAAGGCATCTCATAAAACTATTATGCCGCGTAAATAAATTATGATAGTTGCTTGCAATGCATGGAAGAAAATATGCAATTTTACTCCATTCCAAAAAATTCAAATGCATCCAAAGGTGAAGAATCAATTAAGGAACTTATTTATGAGCGAGTTTCCGAAAAACCTTTTAACCATTTTCTTCCCAATGTTTCGGACTTCTAATGTGAGTCCATCCTCAGGGGGATCACAATACGATTGATTGAGATGGTTCAATTTAATGCATCATAGCGTGAATAAATATTTAATGATAAGAAATGAATAAGCATGTCGACTCGTTTTATCATTAATTTACGCGTGCTTTAATTTTATTTATCATCGGTTTCCATGTGCTGCTTAATCTCAACCCCTCGTCTCTATTTAGTGTATTCGCCCATTTCTCAATTCCAACTGCTTCTCTTACTCCTCCGTTTTGATAGTGTTCCTCCTTAACGATCAATTATGCGTTTTCTATGCATACGTGGTGGGACGAGATGTGTGAGTGTTCCACTAGGGATGACTTTGAGGCTCTATCGTTTATTATGTAAGATGCATGCTCTTTTAGATGAATTTGAACTGGTATTCCACTTTATCCGGCATGAATATCTCCACACGAGCAGGGTATCGAGTATACTCATTTTTGGAGTCTCGGGTCCACATGATCCTTTGTCGAGTCAACCATCCATCTGATAGTGTTGGGTGGGGTGAAGGCCACTGGGATATTTTGATTTTTGAGGATGTTGGCAATATGACCCATGGTGCCTTTTATGTAAGGCAAATAGATCTTAAGGATGTCCCTTGTATGATCGGCATGTCTCCCTTTTTGTGTTTGTTGGACAGCCCCGTTAATATGATTTATGTGATAACTTTTTTTTACAAAAACCATTCGGAGGTGGTCCAGCTCTTGTTTCAGATGTTCGGCATCTAATATTCTTGTGGCCCTGGTTGCGAGGACCTTTTTTACTCCTATTTTTTGGTTTGGACAGTGGTGTGAATCCGCGTGCAGGTATCTGTCGATATGAGTTGTTTTCCTATAAACCTGGTGCCCTAGCTTCCCATCCTCCTTTTTGTGAGAAGAACATCTAGCAAAGGTAACTGGTTGTTTTCTTCTATCTCAATGGTGAACTTGATCTGCTCCGAGAGGCTATTGAGGTGGGACAAAAATTCATTCAGCTTCTCCCTCCCATGTCTCCATTTTTCAAAGACGACATCTACATATCTTTTCCACTCTTCTGATGTTAAACTGAAAGAGTTAAGAGCTCGTAATTCAAAGTGTTCTATGTAGATGTTTGCGACCACCGAGGATAGCGGTGAGCCCATGGCAGTGCCATTTAATTGCGCATATGTGACTCCTTTATAGCTAAAGTATGTGGAATTTAGGCATAACCTCACCAAGCCTATAGTCTCGTTATCCATGATGCCTTTTATTATTGCAATGGTTGCATCTACAAGAATCTTAGTGTAGAGGGAGACAAGGTCAAAACTAACCAGGATGTCTTATTCCCTAAGCTCTTGGTTCTCGATCCATTCTACGAAGGATGAAGAGTCTTTTACATATGAGGAAGTGTTGCCGGGAAGGGGGCTAAATTTATGAGCCGGGAATTTTGCTAGATGATAGGTTGGAGAACCTATGGTGTTAACCATCGGCCTTAGCGGGACACCTAACTCATGAATCTTTGGGGAGCCATAAATTCTCGTCATTATGGCACTGCTCGGTGTGGTCTGTTTCTTTATTGTGTCATCCAGGGATGCACATTTAATATGTTTTGTCACCTCATGAAAAATCTCGTTTCCTGGGTCTTTAATGATTACTTTGTAGCTGCCACCCGATGAGAGGTGATCCAGCCTCTTAGACTAACGAATTTCTGAAAAACCTGTTAACGAGTTTTCCAGAAAAATCGTTAATGGTTAACAGATTTTCCATGAACTCGCTCTTAAATTCATGACCTATAAAATGAATTCTCGATCTTTTATCTAGAACTTATTCATGTTGAATAAAGAGGGAACTTAGCGTTTTTGTCGTGGTTAGAGAAATGCATTAATATTTTGTATTTGTTTTACGATTAAGTAGATTAATGAAGCATCCTTTGATGCGTAAAAAAAGGTATTTCATTCTACTCAATTCAACAAATAGAAACCATACTTAAATATTAGTTCTATTAAAGACTAATTTTTATTAAACGAAGTGCAACTTTTGCACGTGACCGTTCTGCTTAAAATAATGCAATAAATTGTATTATTTGCATGAAATTGCAGAATGTGAAAAACAATGTGCAGCATCTACTTTAGCTTAAAAAATACAGCGTGAGAAAAGCTAACGTCTGAAGACTAAAAATAGATTTTTAATGTACATGTTAGTGAAAGAAACATAAAATAATATTTACAGTCCAAATGTAAATATGCTACAATTTTCCATAATTAAAAAAAAGACATAAAAGGGAAATCGAAGCTGAATGAAAATGATGGAGGAAAGACGTGGATATGCCCAAATAAGATGTTTTATTCGTGGAATGGAATCTGACAGTCATCAAGTACAATAGGCCACGGCTAATTCAACCCCTGCGAACAGGAGGTTTACGAGACCCTACGCAGCTCTCAACATTCTAGGTTCACCCGGGTGAAACTGAGACAGCGGGAGTACTTCCCGCTCAAATTGTGTTGACGATAAGATGCGTGCACGGAGACATCAGGAACGAAAATATACAGGAACGAACGAATTGCGTGGAGCAAAACATAATGTACCTCTAGTGGAAGGACACTCTGCCTTCACCCTAATGGATGGACCTGAAAAATAGTCTTACTTGCAATCGCCTCCTGTTAGGCTCATGGATAACTGAGTATGAAAGGGAAAAATGCAGCAATTGAACCTAGCAGTACCCGCATCTTACCTCTGGTGGAAGATTCCTATTTCGATAGCTTCGTCGAGCTATTATAGGTTGTTCGTGCAGGTATGGGAAGCGTGTGAGGGAAGGTGAAATGTTTCGGTAGCCGTTGAGAGATCAACGGTCGCTGCGTCTTTTGGAATTCTGTTTTTTTATGCTCGTCCAAATGAGGGAGATGGCCTGCAAGTAACCGACATCGACCTTCCTATACCAAAAGTTTCCGGGAGCATGATCGTTGAGGTTACATTATGCCTTGATAATATTTCGCATTGTCTTCATATGTACAAGTTTAGACCAAGTGTGCAGATTGTTTCATCTATTTTGCGAACTTCAAGTTAAATAACTCCTTTCTGAAACAATACTTCATATTTTGAACCTGATTTGTGAGCAACTTTCGCGTTGATTGGTTTTCCTTATTGATATGCAAGCTCCCAATTCTGAAACTCTTTGCTCGCGATGCCATATGCTCTCAAAATTGTGCCAAACCATCGTTGAGTCTTCCTGGTGTGTTTTCCACTCTTGGATTTTCTTTTTCAGTGTTCAATCAGCATTAATGACTACGGGACCAGGCCTTTAGCAGTTGCATTCTTTTGAGGAGTGACTTTGTTGTGAATGACTTGACAAAAGATCTCTTCTCCAAGAACATTATCTCCGCCTTAAACACAAAATATAAATTACCTAGGGAAGCGACTCTCTCAGAATTATGTGGACAAGGGCTAATTTGGTATGCTTGTAGTGAAAGAATTAAAAACACAGCTTTGAGCTATCAATTGTTTCCATGGCATATCTTGCATTTCATCTTAGCACCTATCTGGGCGAGCTCTTCTCAACGCTTTTTATTTGTGTTTGGTGTCTTGTCAAACATGGGTCGAGAGGATGCCTTCCCTATCTCGAAGAGAGTGGTGAGTAAGCGAGAAGGTAGGGGGGTATCTCTCATCTCCAACTTGATCACCAACTTGTTGTCTCATAATATACCCGACAGACAGTGGATAAGATAAGCATTTTCAAATGACTTATACATCAGACAGCGTAAAGGACTGGTTAAGCCTTACGAATTAACCACAAAGACTAATTTTGATGTGAAGGGGTTTAAGGATCACCTCTGTGTGCTTGTTGGCTTGCCGTGGTGTTCACTACTTCTCACATTTTTTATTTTTTATTTCGCATCTACCATCGACCATGGAGGTTCCTTGTTGCGTGTTGGATACATTTTCTTGTACATGTTCTGTTGCGACCTTGTTCCGCCTGCTATGTTTGCGTTGTTCCTAGATTGGCTCTGCCCGCGAGCTCACTATGTCTGCGTTCACTTCATTATCGCCCATTCTGCGTTTCTGCCATCTCAATTGTTCTGCCTGCGAATTGCATTATCGCATTCCGTACATGTGGTCTGCATCCACTGTAGATTCCACCCGAGTGTCGTTTTTGTGAGCACCTGCTTATGTTAATCAGCTCCGGTGATTGTCGTCCTCCTATTTTGCCTAGCGTTCTTCTCTGTTGGTATTCTCTACATGAATACGATGGACAACGCCTTCTATCTCTGCGGAGTATCCTGTGTTCTATCTATTTTTCTAAGTGGATTCCAGACGTTCATTGGTTTGCAGACACCTCTCGTTCACCTGTACGTTGGCCGCATGGTGCATTTTGTGTTGGTGGGATGAAGGATTAGGGTTTGGGATGCGTCTATTTCAGCTTTTGTTTTTCTTTCAAATCCTGACACGTTGTTGGCTCATGGATTCACTCGAGTTCCCTCTTCCATAATCCTACGTGCTCACTGTATTCTTTGTTTGGCGGTGCGGGCTTGGTGTCTTTTTTTGTCTTACTGTTAGTCTCCGCCTGGCTATCGCGCGTGATCTCCATTCCCTCGCATTCTTGGATGCATTATTCTTTGTCGTTTTGCATCCCCCCAGTGTGAACCTGTGTGCAACACGACCTGTTATGGCTGCCAACTCGACGGCCAGGTTGATCCCGCCGTTGTTTCTTGCTGTTGGTATTTCCTTTTTAATTAATTTTTATATATAATCTTTGCCTTGTTAAAATCCATGAAAAATAGGTCCTGGGGAACTTTAATGTAATGTGTGCTTTTTCATTTTTTATTATTTTCAAAAAAAGGGAGCGGGGAATGGGACCATTTCGGAGATGAGCGTAAAGGACCTTAATAAATTTAATGGGATTGGGAGAAGTAGGAGGATAAAGGGGAAAGACTGCTTTTGAGTTTTTTTTCTTTTTAACAATGGGAAGGATGAATTGTAAAAAGGTAATTTTATTGTAAATGGGACAAGAGGTGCAAGAGGAGTTTCATTTTTACAAAAAGGGGGATGTTTTTTATTGTTTGTAAATCGGGGACATTGATTTTTTTGCGAGATGATAACCAAGGGGAAAGACTTTTACTTTTTTATGAAAGGTGTAATGAGACGACACTAGTAGGCACGACCGATGATTTTGTTGATGGATATGAACTTGCTGAAATTTTAATTGACAATGTGCAATACCTCCAACAAGGCAAACTTCGGTTGAGTGTCGGAAGGGTCGAACAGACACGGAATTAGCCAAACGAAATATGGACAAGATAAGTCCCGCAAGACAGACACAATGATGCTTACTTCCCGGCACCAGGAAGTATAATGTGAAAAACGTACTTCCCGGCACCACGAAGTATAATGTGAAAAACGTACTTCCCGGCACCACGAAGTATAGTGCGAAAAATGGCAAGCTACCAAAACTTTGACTGGCCATGACTTGACGCATATGGCGCAACTTGGTAGGCTTACCGAAGGGGTTTTCAAGAAGCGAAAGCAGTGAAACAAGATATGGACATGACAAGCACATCGCTCTGGACACATCGGTGCATACATAATGATCTTTTTAGAAATTAAATAGGTTCACCTATGGCATCATGTTCCGACACTTTGGAATCATGTCGATGTTGAGCATCGACAATATGAGGCATAAAGTGATGTTTTTTGTTTAAAATTGAGAAAACATCATAGGAGTAACCTCCGCAAGCCAGTCAAGAAACGTTTATTATAACGACTGCTAGAGCATATATCAAAAGGTCTAGAAAACCTTCTTACCATATGCCAATAAAAATGTATATCAAAGTTTCATATTTCTAAATTGGTTGCGAATGTGACTTTATTAATGTCAAAGATGGTGTTAGGAACTTTGACAATAACGTCTACATAGATTTTTAATTTTGGGTGGCAAGGGAGTCTCATAAAACTAATTTGGCCAAAAAATATTAAATGGGAGAAGAGAGAACCATCATCTCCCATGAACTACAATTAAATACAAATATTTTATGCAATTAATTGACCATTATTTGACCCGACATCATTACTTAATAAAGCATAACTTGTATTTATTTTTTTCCTAATTCATTACAATTAATTAATTTAATTAAGCAAATCAATTTCTTGAAGGATCATGGCGATTTTAAAAATAATATTTGTCCTTACAAAATATAAAAATAAAATCAACAAAAAAATATGAGCACCGAAAGAAAACAATGGAACAAACCTGTTTAAGCAAAAAATAACAAAAATTCTAATTCCAATAAAGTACTCCTTTAGAATATAGTACAAGTTTTTGTGATATAGCATCAAATCATGGAAACTGGATTGAGAATATAAAAAACACTAAACACTATCGCTTTACCTAGACTCCAAGCAATGCAAAAATTGACTACATCTCCAATCATTTTTTGATCACTTTCCAATACTCTGCTCGAAGTGCAACGACATATAACACGTCAGTTGGATTTTTTTTTTCCCCAAAAATATAAGCTTCCCACAACTGCTTGAATTTGAGTTCCCGTCAAATAAACATCTTTCCATATCCATATATAAAAGGTTGTAAATTAATGTTTATTGTTGCATGTGTGCACATCAAATGAAATAAATAATTAGTTTATTGTATGATCTTAAGTTAAGCAGTAACTTACATTGAGTTTTGAATGGGTCGATTAGACGTCTCTAAGTGGATCAACAAATAGAGTCAATGCATTAAAATTATTTCCTCTTACACCCTATAAGTCCGCATGACAATGGATCAAGGTCAAATCATAATGTTATTATATATGTGTTTCAATTGTTTGTGATACGATTGATGGGAGCTGCTTTGTTGACTATGTATGTATTCCCAATAGCAGTGAGTATTAGAGTGTTGAGTAACTCTAATAATTCCTTAGCTCAAGCAATTTGAAAGACCGTCTGACGCCTCAAAGGTCTTCTTGCAACTCCACCCTTTAACAATAAGATCCGGTAATCGAAAATCCAACTCAGAAAATGAAGGGTGTCGATTTCTACTGAGAATGCATCCGATAAAGTTCAACTTAGTTCTGATTTGACACTCACTAAAAGACTATTGCAAGTACGAAAATACAAGAAAACTTACAAAATTCACTATTTGCGAGTTATAATTCGATTTTGAATCTTGGGCTAAGTTGGTCTCCAACATGAATGCTTTACCTATGTAAATCTCTAATAGGCCTATGGAATTGAATGCTATGGGTTCCTCGATGATGCTTAACTATGGTGCCAAGGCCACTTCCCATCAAAGCAACTCGCTTATCTTCTTAGCTTTCATAGACTTACATCCTATCAATCATATGCCGCTCGAACTAACATTCGTTGATTTAGGTGGCATTTGCTCACTTTCGGTTGGCCTTTTGCTTGTCAAACCGAACTATGTTGATCTTTGCTCTCATCGATCCCACCTTTGTTGTTACTAGCTACTTCTACCTTGCCCTCTCTAGAGGGGCATGCATTGGGCAACACGAGGCTCTAACACCGTTGATCTAGAATGAGGTGAGAATATGGGTTGACACACACTAATCCGTGGAAGTTAATGTGTATATCAACAATTAACCAAGCACGGTTGTAGAAATAAGTAAATAGAATGAAACGCACACACACACACATTGTAGAAGATTGCAAGTATTATCATCAAATGGCCGATTGCATGGTGGTGGCAATCTCTTAGAAGAGATGCTTAGCTACTCTCATGTGCAAACTCTCTGCAAAAGGTGAGAATATTTTTTCTTTGTTTAAGATGAACTCCAGAAATGAAAAGGAAAGAAGGGGAAGAGATGAGGCATGGAAGGCCAAGAGTCAGTGACATTGAGGTGAAAAACCGATGGTCAACTTGTTAAGGCCATAACTATTGCGCAGGAAGTTAGAATCGGGTCCAAAGCTCATACAAAAGTTCTCGATGAGAAAAACCAGGTGAAGGGGGTGGGTACTTTATACACAAAATGTTTTGGGGCCAAAAATTATGTTGGATGCCTACAAATGACACCAAAAGTGAAAAACCCAAATTTGCACCAAGTTGCTAGAATGGCCGAGAGGGTTCGAACGGTAGCATGGGTCACATCAGCGGCAATAGAAGCATACACGTGAACGCGAAAATCCGTGTCCTGTTTGTGTAGACCAGGTTCGGCACATCTTAATTGAGAATTGTTTTCTTTGTGTTTGTCTCGCATATTTAACGGCACTCTCCATGGTGGTGGGAAAAAGCATTATCGCTTCGTATCCAAGACTAGTAATATGGAACTCGCCTACATGCATTTCATCAAGGTTTGCCTTTGTGTTGAATATCTGAAAAGTTTCTTATATTTCTCAACTTTTAGCTTCTTCTGAAAAACATGAGTAATTTTGGACCTCATATAGTCGACTCATCCCAATTTGTCATATATTTGGACGTAGGCTTGGAGGAACTTTCAATGATAGTGCATATGTCCCTCGTTGCCCACTCTGTTCCGAGTGTTTCATTCTTTCTTTTCACCGCGTGAGATACCTAAGTGAGAAATCATTGGGTGTTATGAGGAGGCTCATGTAAAGAGAGCGAGCGAAAAGAAGAAGAATATTTATGAGATTGGCCGTTTAAAATTGAAGTATTATTGGAGAATAAGAAAATATATAATGGTCTGTTTTGAAAAAAATTGAAAATGATATATACCACATGCATTAACATGTGCGATATGGGAGAGAGGGGTAGTAGAAAAGGGAGAGAGATGGAAGGGGAAAAGCATACCTTTCTCGGCCTTTTGGCTAAGATCAAGTGTAGTATCTGTTCTTATCAGTTTAATATCTGATACGTGGTTCATAGAACCACATGATATTAAATGTATTTTTTTAGGGGGAGGGCCCATTCACAATAGCTTGCTATTGGGGCTCTCGGGCGTCGCTTGTGCGTTGCACTACAGCACCAGCCTGGCGCACCCCAACAACACTTAAAAAGTAAACGAGGAATTGCTTTGGTTGATGGGAGTGAATTGAATTTGGTTTGGCCTAACGCCATTAACAGAATACGAGAGGAATTGTTTTGGTGGGTTGGAGTGAATTGAATTTGCTTTGAAGTTTGGCCCAACGCTAAAACACAGAGCCATTTGGCTCTAAGCTCCTTCACGGGTTTGCTTGCCACATAAATACTATTTGGGAAATCAATAATTTTCATGGCATTAAAGTAAAAACATTGAGGAGATGGCTGAAGTGGGAAAAGAGTATTTTGGAAACTTTTATGAAGACCACGAGGAAGCCAATACTGGGAAATCATGAAGATCATTAAGTTATTTCCAATGAAATGAATATAGATTTGGAGGCAGAGGAGCTAAAAACGATCGGGAGCTCTTTCAAAAAGACAAACATTGGTCAACATATATTTTCGTAGGTTTCTTTGCAATCAGCTGAATCACTTAGTTCAATTGATCTACAAACAATGGTAAAACTTTGCAATCAGCTGAATCACTTAGTTCAATTGATCTACAAAGAATGGTAGAACTTTGCAGTCAGCTGATTCACTTAGTTCAATTGATCTACAAAGAATGGTAAAACTTTGCAATCAGCTGATTCACTTAGTTCAATTGATCTACAAAGAATGGTAAAACTTTGCAATCAGCTGATTCACTTAGTTCAATTGCTGTGAGGCAGATCCTGTGAATACCTTTCTGAACAGAAATCGCGAGGCAGTTGAAACTTAGCGCAGGAATTCGTCTAGTTGTGGCAAACAAATCCATATGCTTAGTAAACATTTTTAGAATCATTTGTGCTGAAGAGATCTCATTCATCAAATAATTGCTCCTAGTCTAACTTTTAAAAATGCAAACAACTTTCTATGAAAATCTAAACTCAGTGTCGCATTTGATGAGCTGAACAAGAAATGAAACCAATATGTTGAAGGGGAATACGTTGCAAATCATGGACAAACTCTGTCCATATCTAATCAGAATCTGTAAAGAATTGCTCAATGATTTTTGCAAATCAATTAACAACATTACGTTCTTCTAAATTTTTTATAAGATGATTTTATAATTCAAGTTGTTAAACAGTACAGACTCTCAAATGAATTTTGATCAACATTTTATTAAAATAAATTTGTTACATGCTATTGAAAAATATTCTTTGTCACCTTTAGTACCAATACTCTCAATATTACAAAAAAAAAGAGTTTAAGATCATGGCCTGTTTTCCAAATAGCTTATTCAGTGCATTGTCGCGTCCATAATTTGTCATTGCAAATCTAGGTTTATAAATTTCTTCAATCAATCTGCGAAGAATAGCCAATTGAACATGCTTTCGAATAGCAAATGAAATTGTTACCTTTTATGCATTGTCTTCTGCTCCTCACATTGCTTTTACAAAATTAAGTCAAAACTTGAATTAGCTTTAGCCTTTGGCATATTGATATGCCCATGTGAATCTACTTTCTATCCGCCTCAATTGCCATATAATTTTCATTGTGTTAACTTGTGTCTTCTGTTCTATACTATCAATAATCAAATACAATTTTAGCTCTAAATGTAAACACATGAACATGTTTAAAATACTTAGACAAAAATCATTTCTGCTTGAACTAATACATTGTGCCTGAAGATGTTTTCAAATAAAACGTGGCTACACTCAATTTAATAAAACCCACTTATATGTACAATGTTTATAGAAAACCTATGTCAGGTGAACAATTTGAGTAAACATTTTTTAGAAGCTTACCCTGCACGAGAAAAGTCCATATTATTAAAAGCCCATAGAAATATGTCAGGGTTAGATTATTGTGAAGTCACGTCCAAGGTTTCTGAATGCCTTTGCTCTTGTTACTCTATCTGTTTTTTTGTTTTCATGCTTTGATGTTTTACTCCTATGCTTAGTAACTGCAGATATATATGTCCCGCAGGCATTAGAGTATATATTCATTTTCTGTGAGATCGTGTCAGATGTTTCTTGATACACTTGATTCATCTTCTCAGTTTCAAATGAAAATAGTAAACCAAGCATTAGATATACTATATCGATTAGGCGATAATGCACAGAAATGATATAAGTGAACTGTAAATCCCATTCCAACTCCAGCCGTGTTGCAGGCTGAGTCTCATTCTCTTGATTAGACAATGAAATCTGCCCTAATACAAATTCAACAAGTCCATGCCCAAACCTATACCAATGGCTGATAGCCTGACATTAGTATTCACCTGCACAGTTTCAAATGAAAATGGTAAGCCAATCATTAGATATACTATAGCAATTAGGTGATAATGCACAGAAATGATATAAAACTGAACTGTAAATCCCATTCCACCTCCGGCCGTATTGCAGGCTGAGTCTCCTTCTCTTGACTACACAGTGAAATCTGCCCTAATACAAATGCAACAAGCCCATGCCCAGACCAATACCAATGGCTGATAGCATGACATTGTGATTCATCTGCTCAGTTTCAAATAAAAATGGTAAACCAATCATTAGATATACCGTATCAACTAAGTGATAATGCACAGAAATGATACAAGTGAACTGTAAATCTCATTCCGACTCCAACTGTAGTGCGGGCTGAATCTCATTCTCTTGATTAGACAATGAAATATGCCCTAATACAAATGCAAGAAGTCCATGCCCTAACCAATACCAATGGCTGATAGCCTGACATTATTGTCGCAATAACATACCATTATTATAGCAATGACATTATTACAGCTCGAATGGGCCCAACGGTTAAGAATATGTGTTTATTCCTTGGAGGTCACAGGTTTAAAAGGGAAGGGGATAGAGTATGTACACCTCTGGTTTAGCAGTCAAATAGCTGGACCGAAGGATACCTCATCCACCATTCTGTGTAGCACTTAGCTGAAAAGAAGGGTGCCATAATTTCGTAGCACTTATCCCCCAAAACCAGGATCCAGCTTCCTTCAATGAGTTTAGGCCTGTTCCTTTATTCAATTTGGTGTACAAACTGGTATTCAAAACTATTGTAAACAGGCTAAAAGTAATTTTGTCTAGTGCAATCTCTGAAGAGCAATTCAAATTCCTCTCCAACAACCAAATCCACAATGCCATGGGAACTGCTGAAGAACTCGTGCACTCAGTCAAAACGCAAAATCTTCCAACTGCGGTGATGAAGTTGGATCTTGCTAAAGCACATGACAAGGTAAATTGGCCCTTTTATAAGATTGTTGTTGTCACAAATGAGCATGAACTTGCAAACTATGGAACGCAAAATGGGTTATCTTTCATATGCGTCTTTTGTTGTTCTTCTAAATGGGTCACCCGCATTTTTTTTCAATGCTTGTAAAGGGTTGCACGAAGGATGCTCTCTCTCCCCCTCCCCAAAATGGGTTGTCTTCCATATGCGTCTGTTGTTGTTCTTCTAAATGGGTCACCCGCAATTTTTTTCAATGCTTGTAAAGGGTTGCACAAAGGATGCTCTCTCTCCCCCTCCCCGTGTTAGGCTAATAGTGGAAGGCTTGCGTATGTTGTTCAAGGATGCAATGAGAGGAGGGTTAGTAAGAGGAGTGAAAATTTGTGTCGATATGGCCGTGTCTCGCTTTTTGTTTGTGGAGGACATCGTGATCTTTTTTGGGTTTATAGGAGAGTTAAGAAGTACCGAAGAAATCAACATGATGAAGGCCACGGGAACGGAAATCAACATGATGAAGTCCTCGATGATGCTTGACGAGGTGTCTGGGGGAGAAAAGGTTCAAGTTGTACAACTATTTCCTATGAATGTCCGGAATTTAGGTCACGGGTTAAAGCACCTAGGTTTTAACATAAAGCCTAACAACTATAGGTTTGAAGACCGGATGTGGTTGTATACAAAATTGAAGCTAGGGTTTCTCTATTGTGTAAACTATGGTTACCTAGAGGAGGCAGATTAGTCTTGTTCAAGGTGGTATTATAAAGCATTCATATCTACTAGATGGCCATCTTCCATATCCCCGAGGCATTCAAACTAAAATCAGGAAAAAATGCTTTAGCTTTTTGTCGACTGGAAAGAGGGAAAAAGGAAGGAATTAAAGTGGCAAACTAGAAAGACGTGGGGAGGTTGGGGCCTAGAAACATATGCATTTATTTACTTTAGCTCTTGCTGCAAAAAGTTTATGGAAATTTGTCTATAGACTACGGGGCAAGGTCATGGAATTCAAATACTTGAGAAAATAGTCTATAACAGAGTGGTTCAAACAATAAAGGAAGAACGCCAGTGGTGGATCCATAGCTTGAAAAGCTTCAGTGAAAGGCTTTCCCTCGGCAAGGAAATGATTAGCATGGAAGATTGGATTAGGGAATAGAATGACGAAGGGGAAGACCCTTAGATTGGATGCAAAGGCAACTTTAGATTGTCTAAGGAGTTGTTAAGAGATCTCCACCGTTTAGGAATTTTGTCCCTGGAAGATGCAACATATCATATGATATTAGGAATGTGTGGTCTCGGGGCTAGAGGAAGGTAGAAGATTTGAGTTTGTAGGGGGGAATGCTGAAGAGTGGAACCATTATGTGGGAAGCCTATTATCCAGCGCTATAAAGCTCTCAAATCAAGAAGATTTGTTGAAGTGGTCAAAAAATTAGGGGGCATGAGAATGAATTGCAAGGTTGGGTTACAAGGCATCAATAGAAGAAGGCTGTGTGGGAGAAAGATCTTAGTGGTGGTCCATAGTTTGGAAGTTATATTGTCCTTTGAAAGCATTTTTCTTTTCTTTGGTAAGCTTTAGAAAATAAAATCCTAACTCGGGATAATTTCCAAGATATAATAAAGCTGGACCTAGGAAGGTGGATCTTGTGCAGATTGTGAATCACCTTATTTGTTTCCAATCCTTCGGATAGAGTTGTATGGTCAGAGCTTTTATAGGTTACTGGGGAGAGAAATAAGTGGGAGCAGAGGACTCTATTAGATCGATTTTATTCATAGATTGTCGGTAAGTCAGTTAAAGTTTTTATGGCCCTGTCTTGCTATGTGATATGGCTAATTTGGTTATCAAGAAATAAAACGATCTTCCAAGGTTTCGATTTTACTCCACCACAAATGACCCAGATTGTTGGGAGTGGTTGCAATAAAAACTGGTCTTCTTCCAAGGAAAATCCAGTCAAAGAATTAAAGGAACCTGAAATTGATTTTGAATAGGGTTGGGGGTACTTTGATGGGGCATGCCGAGGTGTCCTAAGGATGTGTGGGGTTGGAGCAGTTTTATATCTGAATCGACATCACTTAATTAAGCTAAAGTTTGCAGTAGGGCCAAGCACTATTAAACAAGCAAAACTTGATACCATGTGGCTTTTATTGAAGAAAACTATAAACAGTGGTGTAAAAGATTACAGTTATTTGGGGAGGAGTTGAAAATAGTTTGGGAAAATGGTATATGCAAATTAAATAACTTATTGTTGGAGCATATTATGAAGCAGTTCTTGTAGGTCGAAGTGAGCTTTGAAGATATACGATTTGCACATGTATATAGAGAATTCAATATCATGGCAGACCAGTTAATAAACTAAGCTCTTTAGCTGGAGCGAGGGACTCAATGAACACGAGTTCAGAGAAAGGTTTCTGGTATCCAATTCAAATCTTGCTTCGGTTTAAATCAGAGGGCAAATTTTAAGCCACTTTATATGATATTTTTTTGTATTATATGGCAAATCTTTTTGATGTATGTAGTAACTGGCCTTTTCGGAAGTAGAACAACAGAATCATAGGCATTTTTTTTTGTTTAAATAGGTTTTGATGTTCCCAACAAGTTTTTTCTAAATGCATTTTGATGTTACCAAATAACCTTTTGTGAATGCGCTCACACACATCGTAGTGTATGTTTAAAATTTGACTGCTGGAAATGGTGAATATATATATCCATCCAAAATATCACAACCACAAACGCTAGGGAGACAAGAAGACACGCAAAGAAAAAACATTTGCCCTGCTGTCAGACTTACTAACGCTCTCAGAGTTTTAGGACTTTTGGTGATAAAAGTATATGGTGACTCAAAAGTTATTATTGACTGGGCAAATGGTTTGAACCCTATGCCGTCTTTGACTTTGTTCGGCTGGATGAGGAGAGCGAGATTCTTAATTCAGCATTCTGAAGTCATCTCTTTCAAACACATATATCGTATTTTCAACGAGGAGACGGATGTCTTATCTAAAGAATCTATTGGGGAAATTATCGGGTATCTTCAGTTCTCTGAACCTCTGGATGGAAATCTGATTGATGCAGGTTCATATTATGTATTTTGAGGATCAAATGGGCGACTTTCAGTTATGTTTTTAGTTTTAGTATGTTATGTTAGTTTTTTTGTGTTTTGAATGAGTGACTTTTTTGTAAAAGGTTCAGCTGGATTTTGAGCTTTGTTGTAGATGTGATGGAGGACAAGGAAGTACTCTGTTAGTAGGCTGTCCGGTATTTTGAGGGAGCTCTTGTGTTTTTTTGTATGATTGTTGGAGAAGAAGGAGGGTTTAAATGTAACTTTGATTCCTTATATGAATAGCAAGTTACAAGCTTTCTCTACTGAAAAAAAGAAAAAACCATTTTCCTCTCTCTTGGACAAGGAGATATACAAATATACAAAGAAAAAACGTTTTTGAGTTTTTGGACAAGAAGACATACAAAGAAAAAACAATTTTGACTGGAGGACGCTCCGAGTTTTAGGACAAGAAGACAATACGAAGGAAAGAACAACTTCCTTGCTGTAAGGGTTTTCCGATTTTTAGGACAAGAAGACAATACAAAGAAAAGAGCAATTTCCTTGCTGTAAGAGTTTTCGGAGTTTTAGGACCAGAAGACAATACAAAGAACAAAACAATTCCTTGCTGTAAGAGTTTTTCGACACTTGGGAGTTATAGAACAAGAAGACACACAAAGAAACATAAGAGCTTTTTGACACTTGGGAGCTATGGAACAAGAAGACACACAAAGAACTAGCCTACAACGGAGCAGACAGTCTATTATCAGAAGCAATTTATAAAGAAGGCTGAGATATATGAGAAATAATTTATAAGGAAGGCTGAGATATATCAGAAGTAATTTATAAAAAGGAATGTCAGGCGTTGTCAATTGTGTGCACCAACAAGTAAATTGAAAAAACGTGGGATTATAATGGCTGTCACCTTCATTTTTGTTTGAGGGATGCTCTGTTTTCCAAATTCCCACCCTATTAATAATGGTCTTATGATTATATAAGATAGAACAGAGGAGATGCCTGCAGTGAACACTCTGTCACACAGAGCATACAAAGAATAAGAAGAGTACTCTCGGGTGAGAGCCGAGCATCAAACCAACTAGACTGGGGCATACTGTAGTGAACAAGACCTGGCATTGGCCCTCTCTCTCACGCAGAGCCAACAAAGAATAACAAGAGCAACATGGAATCTCTCCATCGCAGCAGCAGCCAACAGTGTCTGATTTGATTTAGTTTTGGTGTGGAGGCCGATTCACAGTGGATTGATGTTGTTGTTGACTTCACATACGAGGTGGGGTGTGACTAGGAACTGTTGTGTTGTCGCAGTGGTGGTTCCAGTTTGAAGACAAACACAAACACATTATAAGTTGGTGTTTTGATAATGCCACCCTTGGTCTGCGAGAGAGATAAAACCCATCCATATTTCGAATTTTAACAAACACCCCGCAGAGGAAGAGAAAGATCTCACAATATGCTTTTGGGAGTTAAGTGTAGGTGCACACACAGGCAAGAGCCCAGAATCCTAATTACCGTGGTGACTACAACGCAGCGGAGGACAGCTGAAAACACTGTTTTGAAAACTAGACTAAATTCAAGTCGTGTATTGTATTTTAGAAAATGATATTTATTTAATCAGCCCAACCCAGCATTAGGCTCTTTCGCACAGCAAACAAAGCATATAACAATGGCTCTCTCTCTCTCACGCAGCAGAGCTGAGCGAAAAGAGAATAACAATGCCTCCCATTCCCATTCCGATCGAATGCATGCAGCAACAAATTGAATAACAATGCCTCCCATTCCCATTCCGATCGAATGCATGCGGCAACAAATTGAATAACAATGCCTCCCATTCCCATTCCGATCGAATGCATGCAGCAACAAATTGAATAACAATGCCTCCCATTCCCATTCCGATCGAATGCATGCAGCAACAAATTGAATAACAATGCCTCCCATTCCCATTCCGATCGAATGCATGCAGCAACAAATTGAATAACAATGCCTCCCATTCCCATTCACTTAGGTTTAGGTTTGCTGTGGAGGCCGGGAGAGGGATGAGGTTGCTGCGTTATTGCACTTAGGTTTGTTGTGGAGGCCGCGCGAACGCGAGCCTCCTCTGCCACAAATTATGACGTGCACTCTCCTCAGTGGGAGATGCTAGGTAGACCCCCCTCCCAAGTGCAATGGAGGTGGCCTTCCTAGGCCATCGACCTTCCTGATCATCGATTGACCCCGCCCAGGTAAGTATGTTTTCCAAGCTTTCCTTTTCCCTACTTATGCCCCTCCCTTCCATTCCTTCCATCCCCACTTTCCATGTGGGATACCACTCCGCTGTTCCAAAACTAAACTTTACAACCATGCTCTCTCTATTCCAAAACTAAACTTTACAACCATGCTCTCTCTATTCCAAAACTAAACTAAGTAAGTTCGAAGCCGCTTTCTTTGTCGGTGAAAGTTCGTAGTTAGTATTATAGACCTCAAAAGTCTTGCCAGTGCAATGCTAGTGCTTTTGTACTCGCCCTTGTGGATGTAGCCCACAACACACAACAATAACTAAGCCCAGGGGAAGGATATGGGTGAATTTGGCTTACACACAAACTATGCATTGCGTAAGCAACCACAATGAGCAAAACTCGGTGACTTGCAGGCCCCAAGAGGGATATCACAAACTATAAAGTCCAAGCCCCTGGGGATTTACAAGTCCAAAATAAAACCATTCATATGGCAATAGGCCAAAGCATAGAGAGCGAAAACAAAATCCAATGGCCAGCTGGTCATAATAAGCATAGACTCTCAAGATTAAGCAAAAACAACAAATTCAATCTCTGGAGGAGGCTCACAATGATCTGGGCGTGGGCCCCACCCATTAATTGGTGGCCCGTCAATAGCCAGAGCAGGGTCCCGTCCATTATCGTCATGTTGTTGAAGGTGCTTCTCCATTCAAATAACTAGTTCCAGCCAAGGGAACTTATCGTTCTTGGGCCGAGAAAGGGGTGGCTAGTGGTGATGCTCACCACTTCGGCTTCGATGCTTATTGAGTTCCCGAACTGTGTGGCCCACTCTGTGCACGGCACACTACCTTATATGTGAGAGTACGTAGAATCAACGGGGCAATGAACCTCCAGGCGAACCCAATTCCTCTATGCATGGAACCACCCCCGGGTATTCTAGAGGCCACGGGAGATGTGTTTCCACCAGGTCCAGCTTCCCAGTTTGGACTTGGATTTGCAAGCGAAGGTGTGCAAAGGTTAAAGCTCCATCATCCTGGGTAAGCTTTTGAAATGAACGTTTTTGAAATCGTTCATTTAGTTTATTCCACATCAAAGATACAATCTCCAAACTACCGTGTTGCGTGAAATTGCATTGCCCCTGAGATCTTCTTAACAAGGGGAGAAAATATCTAGGTTATAGACATGGGGAGGAGCTGTTAAAATAGGTATGAGGCCCATTCTCACAACAACTTAGCATAGGAACAAGCCAGAGCAAATGTTTGATTGTTTCAAATTCGTGACATGAAAGCGCACCGGGGTTGGGAATGTCCAAAGGTACTTTGGGTGTTTCCAAGGAGAAGGCTGCCCAGAATTGTGGACCGACGAAACGTGGGAATTTTTTGGCCCCCCCTTCTCGATCCTGCGACATTGCCTTGCTTTTGTCGTTGGGGCTTGACTTGGTCGCGACTACTCACAAGCAGACTGTTCCTCCTCGTCTACAGTCCGCCCATAACTCCGCTGCCAAACTACAAACGTTAGATCTACAACAAGCACCCGACAATCATGCCAATACTTAGTGTACACTCACATCAGCATGAGTAAACATTCACAACACAATACAAGAGACGGGGCACCCAAGTCAGGTGCAACGAGGTTTATATTATTGAATTCCACATATGAGTACAATGGGGGGTCTGGCCAGTGTTGCGACTCTTTTGCAGAAGAGAAGACAAGCTCGGGCACACGTTGCTCGCCGCCACCTTGCTTGTCAACTAACCCTTGATGCACCCACAAGTCTGCCTCCTATAGATCCCAGATCTTCAACAGCTTAGGCTATTGCAACAACCTCTTCAACAAAGACTTGTTTACCCCAAGCACTTAGCTCCGCCTGGATGATCCGCCTTTGGTTTGCATCCTCCCTTTATACTTCGCGGAGTTCTTAACCAACGCCTCAAAGTGGACGCGCTCACACATCGTCCAACACTCAATGGAAACAATCGTTGCAATAGTCTAAACAACTGTGTTGAGAATTGCAACTGCCTTTGCGAACTAGGGAACGTGCACTACAACTATCCCATCCGTCGAACAACTCTAATTGTTTCCTATTGCATCCAGTTGCGCCGACTTATTACTACTACTAGAACATCCCTCAAAATTTCTAACAAAATGTTTATAAAAACATCAGCTATTTTCTAAATTGGTTGAAATCGTGACTCTATTATTATAACATAATGGGCAAAGTGTGCAATATTGCTCAAATTCCTTTTTCCATCAAAAAACAGATCACATAAAACAAATAGCAAAGTATTATGCTCTGAGTGCACACGTGTTTTGAAAATACCAAGTCCCAAGTATCCCCTTCCCCACCTCGAGGTTGGTGGTAGTGTGTGTTGGTTCCAGTGAAGCATGATTCGACCAAGACTCGCAAGTACCCCGCGAGTCTTCCCGAGTCAAAAGTCAAAACGAGTAACCGTTGCGTACTCGGCGCGGACTCAACATACTCGGCACTGACTCATCTACTCGCCAAGACTCGCGTGTACTTGGCACAGACTCGTTCGGACCCCCCTGAACTCGCCCGAGTCAACTCAAACAAAAGGACACATTTTCATGAAAATCCAATTATTGCTAATGGCATTACATTGTTTGTATCATGACAAATTGTTCGTCATATGGCAGACGATTGTCATCGAGAGATGAGGTGGTCTGTAACAATTAAAAAACAGTTTTGGATGTTTCATTAAATAAACTTAAACTTAGTAAAAATACAATGAAAGTGAAGAGCAAAATGTTCGATCAAATTTGATTCTAACTTTGTTGGAGTCAAGATACAAGCGAAGGTTCTAAGACAACTGGCATTAAACTAGACACATTAGCGTGCGTTCGTTGGGAAATTAAACATAAATCTCAATTGTGTGACGACGTTGTTTTCCAAATAATCCACTATGATCTAGACCTTTACATGTAGAGAGAGAGAGAGAGAGAGAGAGCTATTTTAGATGTTGCCACGACTAATTTAAATTTTTGCATACAAAAATTGATTGTGTTATGTTGTATTATCATAGTTTATGAGATGATGTGATGAATTATTGCATAGATTGTAGTTTCATAATTTGCATGGATTGGAAATCTGGGTTGGCAGGTGCGGGGGGAGTAATTTTTTACGCCAAGGGGAACAAGCAGGGGGAGTTTGCTTGGGGCATCGGAAGAAAGACCAACAACGGAGCGGAATGGCTCGGTCTCATCAAAGGGCTGGAGATTGCTATAAACCGGGGAATTACGAACTTGATGGTCCTTGGGGATTCCTTAATTGTCATTAGAGAAGCCAGACGCATCGTCGACAACAGGAAAGACCCCTCCTAAAAAATGCATCATCTCCTAATCAACATTAGTAAAGACTTTCAAGAGATCACCTTTTTACATATTCTGAGAGGATTAAACAGGCAAGTTGATGGTATGGCTAATAATGGAGTCGAGCTCTCTAAGCTGCGACAATGGCATTTATGAAAACTCTTGGATTCCCTAGCCTATGGCTCCTCCATAGAGCCTGGGCTCTTCTTTTTCCTGTTTGGCCCCTTCATATTTCTTTGGCTCAAAACTTTAGAAATTCAAAAATTCTTTCTTTGGGAAATGCCCCAAGGCATTTCGACGGTCATCTTGATCCTCGAGGGATTCTCACACTTGCTCACATTAATGCCATCCGTCCAGTATGCCAGTTGGTCGGCATGCGAGCTGGTAGCTTTGGTTTAAAACAGGGCAGGAGCCTTCACTTTGGAATCCATTCCCTTGCTGGTTGTAGCTGCTCGAATTTGCTGGTCTTTGTTGCTTGTGTATGCTTGGACAGTCACTGTATTGGGAGATATATGGAACATCACGTTGCTGGGCGTCCTTAGGGAGGGGGCGACGTGTTCTTGAAGTGTGATAGATGCTGCGAGCCTGTTAGAGGCCCTAATGGCGGATGTAGTTGGGGTTTTCAGTTGGATGAAATGATGGGCGACTCGGTGGGCAAGGAGAGTAGCAACTTCCCTGGGCTTGGTCCTTGCTAAAGGCATGCTGAGGTTGGGAATTCTCAAGGGCAAGTTGGGAAACACGGCATTACAAAGTTTGAAGTGGAATTCCTGGACCGTCTGGAGGAGCTGGAGCTGCAAGTTCGGCTGATTCGCAGCGAAAACCTCGAATATAAGAAGGTTCTGTCCTGTCTCTATACTTTGGCGCCTGCTACTCACTCCGAGGTGAAAACTCAGAACAGTAAAGTGGCAGAGAAAATTGAACACCTTGAAGAGACCCTGGGGCTCTCCTATCCCCGCAAAGCCCGAAAGTCTAAGGCCACTAGCAGCGAATTGGAGGACATTGACGGGAAAATGGAAAAACTGAAGAAGTTTACGGCTCATGCTGGGAATTTCCTGGATCTCAGCTCTGAAAAGAATGTGGCAGGGGCTTCTGCAGGCATTGTTATGGACATGGGACTTCAGTAGCAGCTCGTCGGTTGGCCGTCTTTTTGGTTCTGGTATGTTTACATTACTGTTTTTAAATTATATGTATAGAGTCTCTGAAACTGATAGAATAGGAATCAGCTGCAGACTTGGCAATCCAGAATGCTTCATCTCTCATTTTTTGTTAAGGCAGCTCAATAGTAATGTTTTATTTTTGTATATTCCTTCTAGGGCAGTTCGTTAGGTGTTATAGTTTTCATAGAACATGAAGATACCATGTTAGCTATAAGCTTGAATAGGATGAACTTGGAGTGATGGATGTTTTCCTTTCAAGGGAGCAATTTGTCCACTTTTTGCTATGTAATATCCACCTTTTTATATAACCAAAGCTGGTTAAACGTTTCTGTTAAAAAAAAAACTTGCATGGATTGGAAATAGCATTAACCTCTTTTTTGTGCCCAAAATTTACCATATTTTAATTTTTTTTTCCTATTTTCCAAGTCTCGCCGAGTTTGTCTCGAGTCGACGAGTCGCATGCCAGTCAAGTTTGTCCCGAGTCCACGAGTCGCATGCCGGTCGAGTCCGAGTTGTGCAACATTAGTTGATTCTCAAAACGACACGGTTCGGGAAACAACACTGTAAACACCCTTGGAGGGTTGTTCAAGGGGAGGATGGGGATGGAAGCTCGGGTTGTGTTTAGGGCCCTCGGATAGATAGGATTATCAAGGTTGATCGACGACGTTAGGGGCATTAATGAATTGAGCATGATAAGATATGCATGATTAAATGCACAAATCCTTTGAAAACAGAAGTCTTAGTCCATTAATAAAACTAGATGCAACCTATCTAGGCATGTATGCATCTATTATGAAGATGTAAATAATCGGCCAATTAAACCACGAAAGTGAATAAATGCAAAATATTTACAAAATGTGTTGTGCAATTAATTATCTGAGAAAAGCAAGCTATAATCGTTAGTATGAAAATGCATGAATGATTAAAACTAAGGTGTTCATGACTTCTACGCATTTAGAAAAAAGAAGGAAGACTGCGTTAACCGGTTTTTTGACTCAAAGTTTCGAGCCAACCAGATGGGCTCATATTCGAGAGAAAGGCATCTCATAAAACTATTATGCCGCGTAAATAAATTATGATAGTTGCTTGCAATGCATGGAAGAAAATATGCAATTTTACTCCATTCCAAAAAATTCAAATGCATCCAAAGGTGAAGAATCAATTAAGGAACTTATTTATGAGCGAGTTTCCGAAAAACCTTTTAACCATTTTCTTCCCAATGTTTCGGACTTCTAATGTGAGTCCATCCTCAGGGGGATCACAATACGATTGATTGAGATGGTTCAATTTAATGCATCATAGCGTGAATAAATATTTAATGATAAGAAATGAATAAGCATGTCGACTCGTTTTATCATTAATTTACGCGTGCTTTAATTTTATTTATCATCGGTTTCCATGTGCCGCTTAATCTCAACCCCTCGTCTCTATTTAGTGTATTCGCCCATTTCTCAATTCCAACTGCTTCTCTTACTCCTCCGTTTTGATAGTGTTCCTCCTTAACGATCAATTATGCGTTTTCTATGCATACGTGGTGGGACGAGATGTGTGAGTGTTCCACTAGGGCTGACTTTGAGGCTCTATCGTTTATTATGTAAGATGCATGCTCTTTTAGATGAATTTGAACTGGTATTCCACTTTATCCGGCATGAATATCTCCACACGAGCAGGGTATCGAGTATACTCATTTTTGGAGTCTCGGGTCCACATGATCCTTTGTCGAGTCAACCATCCATCTGATAGTGTTGGGTGGGGTGAAGGCCACTGGGATATTTTGATTTTTGAGGATGTTGGCAATATGACCCATGGTGCCTTTTATGTAAGGCAAATAGATCTTAAGGATGTCCCTTGTATGATCGGCATGTCTCCCTTTTTGTGTTTGTTGGACAGCCCCGTTAATATGATTTATGTGATAACTTTTTTTTACAAAAACCATTCGGAGGTGGTCCAGCTCTTGTTTCAGATGTTCGGCATCTAATATTCTTGTGGCCCTGGTTGCGAGGACCTTTTTTATTCCTATTTTTTGGTTTGGACAGTGGTGTGAATCCGCGTGCAGGTATCTGTCGATATGAGTTGTTTTCCTATAAACCTGGTGCCCTAGCTTCCCATCCTCCTTTTTCTGAGAAGAACATCTAGCAAAGGTAACTGGTTGTTTTCTTCTATCTCAATGGTGAACTTGATCTGCTCCGAGAGGCTATTGAGGTGGGACAAAAATTCATTCAGCTTCTCCCTCCCATGTCTCCATTTTTCAAAGACGACATCTACATATCTTTTCCACTCTTCTGATGTTAAACTGAAAGAGTTAAGAGCTCGTAATTCAAAGTGTTCTATGTAGATGTTTGCGACCACCGAGGATAGCGGTGAGCCCATGGCAGTGCCATTTAATTGCGCATATGTGACTCCTTTATAGCTAAAGTATGTGGAATTTAGGCATAACCTCACCAAGCCTATAGTCTCGTTATCCATGATGCCTTTTATTATTGCAATGGTTGCATCTACAAGAATCTTAGTGTAGAGGGAGACAAGGTCAAAACTAACCAGGATGTCTTATTCCCTAAGCTCTTGGTTCTCGATCCATTCTACGAAGGATGAAGAGTCTTTTACATATGAGGAAGTGTTGCCGGGAAGGGGGCTAAATTTATGAGCCGGGAATTTTGCTAGATGATAGGTTGGAGAACCTATGGTGTTAACCATCGGCCTTAGCGGGACACCTAACTCATGAATCTTTGGGGAGCCATAAATTCTCGTCATTATGGCACTGCTCGGTGTGGTCTGTTTCTTTATTGTGTCATCCAGGGATGCACATTTAATATGTTTTGTCACCTCATGAAAAATCTCGTTTCCTGGGTCTTTAATGATTACTTTGTAGCTGCCACCCGATGAGAGGTGATCCAGCCTCTTAGACTAACGAATTTCTGAAAAACCTGTTAACGAGTTTTCCAGAAAAATCGTTAATGGTTAACAGATTTTCCATGAACTCGCTCTTAAATTCATGACCTATAAAATGAATTCTCGATCTTTTATCTTGAACTTATTCATGTTGAATAAAGAGGGAACTTAGCGTTTTTGTCGTTGTTAGAGAAATGCATTAATATTTTGTATTTGTTTTACGATTAAGTAGATTAATGAAGCATCCTTTGATGCGTAAAAAAAGGTATTTCATTCTACTCAATTCAACAAATAGAAACCATACTTAAATATTAGTTCTATTAAAGACTAATTTTTATTAAACGAAGTGCAACTTTTGCACGTGACCGTTCTGCTTAAAATAATGCAATAAATTGTATTATTTGCATGAAATTGCAGAATGTGAAAAACAATGTGCAGCATCTACTTTAGCTTAAAAAATGCAGGGTGAGAAAAGCTAACGTCTGAAGACTAAAAATAGATTTTTAATGTACATGTTAGTGAAAGAAACATAAAATAATATTTACAGTCCAAATGTAAATATGCTACAATTTTCCATAATTAAAAAAAAAGACATAAAAGGGAAATCGAAGCTGAATGAAAATGATGGAGGAAAGACGTGGATATGCCCAAATAAGATGTTTTATTCGTGGAATGGAATCTGACAGTCATCAAGTACAATAGGCCACGGCTAATTCAACCCCTGCGAACAGGAGGTTTACGAGACCCTACGCAGCTCTCAACATTCTAGGTTCACCCGGGTGAAACTGAGACAGCGGGAGTACTTCCCGCTCAAATTGTGTTGACGATAAGATGCGTGCACGGAGACATCAGGAACGAAAATATACAGGAACGAACGAATTACGTGGAGCAAAACATAATGTACCTCTAGTGGAAGGACACTCTGCCTTCACCCTAATGGATGGACCTGAAAAATAGTCTTACTTGCAATCGCCTCCTGTTAGGCTCATGGATAACTGAGTATGAAAGGGAAAAATGCAGCAATTGAACCTAGCAGTACCCGCATCTTACCTCTGGTGGAAGATTCCTATTTCGATAGCTTCGTCGAGCTATTATAGGTTGTTCGTGCAGGTATGGGAAGCGTGTGAGGGAAGGTGAAATGTTTCGGTAGCCGTTGAGAGATCAACGGTCGCTGCGTCTTTTGGAATTCTGTTTTTTTATGCTCGTCCAAATGAGGGAGATGGCCTGCAAGTAACCGACATCGACCTTCCTATACCAAAAGTTTCCGGGAGCATGATCGTTGAGGTTACATTATGCCTTGATAATATTTCGCATTGTCTTCATATGTACAAGTTTAGACCAAGTGTGCAGATTGTTTCATCTATTTTGCGAACTTCAAGTTAAATAACTCCTTTCTGAAACAATACTTCATATTTTGAACTGGATTTGTGAGCAACTTTCGCGTTGATTGGTTTTCCTTATTGATATGCAAGCTCCCAATTCTGAAACTCTTTGCTCGCGATGCCATATGCTCTCAAAATTGTGCCAAACCATCGTTGAGTCTTCCTGGTGTGTTTTCCACTCTTGGATTTTCTTTTTCAGTGTTCAATCAGCATTAATGACTACGGGACCAGGCCTTTAGCAGTTGCATTCTTTTGAGGAGTGACTTTGTTGTGAATGACTTGACAAAAGATCTCTTCTCCAAGAACATTATCTCCGCCTTAAACACAAAATATAAATTACCTAGGGAAGCGACTCTCTCAGAATTATGTGGACAAGGGCTAATTTGGTATGCTTGTAGTGAAAGAATTAAAAACACGGCTTTGAGCTATCGATTGTTTCCATGGCATATCTTGCATTTCATCTTAACACCTATTTGGGCGAGCTCTTCTCAACGCTTTTTATTTGTGTTTGGTGTCTTGTCAAACATGGGTCGAGAGGATGCCTTCCCTATCTCGAAGAGAGTGGTGAGTAAGCGAGAAGGTAGGGGGGTATCTCTCATCTCCAGCTTGATCACCAACTTGTTGTCTCATAATATACCCGACAGACAGTGGATAAGATAAGCATTTTCAAATGACTTATACATCAGACAGCGTAAAGGACTGGTTAAGCCTTACGAATTAACCACAAAGACTAATTTTGATGTGAAGGGGTTTAAGGATCACCTCTGTGTGCTTGTTGGCTTGCCGTGGTGTTCACTACTTCTCACATTTTTTATTTTTTATTTCGCATCTACCATCGACCATGGAGGTTCCTTGTTGCGTGTTGGATACATTTTCTTGTACATGTTCTGTTGCGACCTTGTTCCGCCTGCTATGTTTGCGTTGTTCCTAGATTGGCTCTGCCCGCGAGCTCACTATGTCTGCGTTCACTTCATTATCGCCCATTCTGCGTTTCTGCCATCTCAATTGTTCTGCCTGCGAATTGCATTATCGCATTCCGTACATGTGGTATGCATCCACTGTAGATTCCACCCGAGTGTCGTTTTTGTGAGCACCTGCTTATGTTAATCAGCTCCGGTGATTGTCGTCCTCCTATTTTGCCTAGCGTTCTTCTCTGTTGGTATTCTCTACATGAATACGATGGACAACGCCTTCTATCTCTGCGGAGTATCCTGTGTTCTATCTATTTTTCTAAGTGGATTCCAGACGTTCATTGGTTTGCAGACACCTCTCGTTCACCTGTACGTTGGCCGCATGGTGCATTTTGTGTTGGTGGGATGAAGGATTAGGGTTTGGGATGCGTCTATTTCAGCTTTTGTTTTTCTTTCAAATCCTGACACGTTGTTGGCTCATGGATTCACTCGAGTTCCCTCTTCCATAATCCTACGTGCTCACTGTATTCTTTGTTTGGCGGTGCGGGCTTGGTGTCTTTTTTTGTCTTACTGTTAGTCTCCGCCTGGCTATCGCGCGTGATCTCCATTCCCTCGCATTCTTGGATGCATTATTCTTTGTCGTTTTGCATCCCCCCAGTGTGAACCTGTGTGCAACACGACCTGTTATGGCTGCCAACTCGACGGCCAGGTTGATCCCGCCGTTGTTTCTTGCTGTTGGTATTTCCTTTTTAATTAATTTTTATATATAATCTTTGCCTTGTTAAAATCCATGAAAAATAGGTCCTGGGGAACTTTAATGTAATGTGTGCTTTTTCATTTTTTATTATTTTCAAAAAAAGGGAGCGGGGAATGGGACCATTTCGGAGATGAGCGTAAAGGACCTTAATAAATTTAATGGGATTGGGAGAAGTAGGAGGATAAAGGGGAAAGACTGCTTTTGAGTTTTTTTTCTTTTTAACAATGGGAAGGATGAATTGTAAAAAGGTAATTTTATTGTAAATGGGACAAGAGGTGCAAGAGGAGTTTCATTTTTACAAAAAGGGGGATGTTTTTTATTGTTTGTAAATCGGGGACATTGATTTTTTTGCGAGATGATAACCAAGGGGAAAGACTTTTACTTTTTTATGAAAGGTGTAATGAGACGACACTAGTAGGCACGACCGATGATTTTGTTGATGGATATGAACTTGCTGAAATTTTAATTGACAATGTGCAATACCTCCAACAAGGCAAACTTCGGTTGAGTGTCGGAAGGGTCGAACAGACACGGAATTATCCAAACGAAATATGGACAAGATAAGTCCCGCAAGACAGACACAATGATGCTTACTTCCCGGCACCAGGAAGTATAATGTGAAAAACGTACTTCCCGGCACCACGAAGTATAATGTGAAAAACGTACTTCCCGGCACCACGAAGTATAGTGCGAAAAATGGCAAGCTACCAAAACTTTGACTGGCCATGACTTGACGCATATGGCGCAACTTGGTAGGCTTACCGAAGGGGTTTTAAAGAAGCGAAAGCAGTGAAACAAGATATGGACATGACAAGCACATCGCTCTGGACACATCGGTGCATACATAATGATCTTTTTAGAAATTAAATAGGTTCACCTATGGCATCATGTTCCGACACTTTGGAATCATGTCGATGTTGAGCATCGACAATATGAGGCATAAAGTGATGTTTTTTGTTTAAAATTGAGAAAACATCATAGGAGGAACCTCCGCAAGCACGTCAAGAAACGTTTATTATAACGACTGCTAGAGCATATATCAAAAGGTCTAGAAAACCTTCTTACCATATGCCAATAAAAATGTATATCAAAGTTTCATATTTCTAAATTGGTTGCGAATGTGACTTTATTAATGTCAAAGATGGTGTTAGGAACTTTGACAATAACGTCTACATAGATTTTTAATTTTGGGTGGCAAGGGAGTCTCATAAAACTAATTTGGCCAAAAAATATTAAATGGGAGAAGAGAGAACCATCATCTCCCATGAACTACAATTAAATACAAATATTTTATGCAATTAATTGACCATTATTTGACCCGACATCATTACTTAATAAAGCATAACTTGTATTTATTTTTTTCCTAATTCATTACAATTAATTAATTTAATTAAGCAAATCAATTTCTTGAAGGATCATGGCGATTTTAAAAATAATATTTGTCCTTACAAAATATAAAAATAAAATCAACAAAAAAATATGAGCACCGAAAGAAAACAATGGAACAAACCTGTTTAAGCAAAAAATAACAAAAATTCTAATTCCAATAAAGTACTCCTTTAGAATATAGTACAAGTTTTTGTGATATAGCATCAAATCATGGAAACTGGATTGAGAATATAAAAAACACTAAACACTATCGCTTTACCTAGACTCCAAGCAATGCAAAAATTGACTACATCTCCAATCATTTTTTGATCACTTTCCAATACTCTGCTCGAAGTGCAACGACATATAACACGTCAGTTGGATTTTTTTTTTCCCCAAAAATATAAGCTTCCCACAACTGCTTGAATTTGAGTTCCCGTCAAATAAACATCTTTCCATATCCATATATAAAAGGTTGTAAATTAATGTTTATTGTTGCATGTGTGCACATCAAATGAAATAAATAATTAGTTTATTGTATGATCTTAAGTTAAGCAGTAACTTACATTGAGTTTTGAATGGGTCGATTAGACGTCTCTAAGTGGATCAACAAATAGAGTCAATGCATTAAAATTATTTCCTCTTACACCCTATAAGTCCGCATGACAATGGATCAAGGTCAAATCATAATGTTATTATATATGTGTTTCAATTGTTTGTGATACGATTGATGGGAGCTGCTTTGTTGACTATGTATGTATTCCCAATAGCAGTGAGTATTAGAGTGTTGAGTAACTCTAATAATTCCTTAGCTCAAGCAATTTGAAAGACCGTCTGACGCCTCAAAGGTCTTCTTGCAACTCCACCCTTTAACAATAAGATCCGGTAATCGAAAATCCAACTCAGAAAATGAAGGGTGTCGATTTCTACTGAGAATGCATCCGATAAAGTTCAACTTAGTTCTGATTTGACACTCACTAAAAGACTATTGCAAGTACGAAAATACAAGAAAACTTACAAAATTCACTATTTGCGAGTTATAATTCGATTTTGAATCTTGGGCTAAGTTGGTCTCCAACATGAATGCTTTACCTATGTAAATCTCTAATAGGCCTATGGAATTGAATGCTATGGGTTCCTCGATGATGCTTAACTATGGTGCCAAGGCCACTTCCCATCAAAGCAACTCGCTTATCTTCTTAGCTTTCATAGACTTACATCCTATCAATCATATGCCGCTCGAACTAACATTCGTTGATTTAGGTGGCATTTGCTCACTTTCGGTTGGCCTTTTGCTTGTCAAACCGAACTATGTTGATCTTTGCTCTCATCGATCCCACCTTTGTTGTTACTAGCTACTTCTACCTTGCCCTCTCTAGAGGGGCATGCATTGGGCAACACGAGGCTCTAACACCGTTGATCTAGAATGAGGTGAGAATATGGGTTGACACACACTAATCCGTGGAAGTTAATGTGTATATCAACAATTAACCAAGCACGGTTGTAGAAATAAGTAAATAGAATGAAACGCACACACACACACATTGTAGAAGATTGCAAGTATTATCATCAAATGGCCGATTGCATGGTGGTGGCAATCTCTTAGAAGAGATGCTTAGCTACTCTCATGTGCAAACTCTCTGCAAAAGGTGAGAATATTTTTTCTTTGTTTAAGATGAACTCCAGAAATGAAAAGGAAAGAAGGGGAAGAGATGAGGCATGGAAGGCCAAGAGTCAGTGACATTGAGGTGAAAAACCGATGGTCAACTTGTTAAGGCCATAACTATTGCGCAGGAAGTTAGAATCGGGTCCAAAGCTCATACAAAAGTTCTCGATGAGAAAAACCAGGTGAAGGGGGTGGGTACTTTATACACAAAATGTTTTGGGGCCAAAAATTATGTTGGATGCCTACAAATGACACCAAAAGTGAAAAACCCAAATTTGCACCAAGTTGCTAGAATGGCCGAGAGGGTTCGAACGGTAGCATGGGTCACATCAGCGGCAATAGAAGCATACACGTGAACGCGAAAATCCGTGTCCTGTTTGTGTAGACCAGGTTCGGCACATCTTAATTGAGAATTGTTTTCTTTGTGTTTGTCTCGCATATTTAACGGCACTCTCCATGGTGGTGGGAAAAAGCATTATCGCTTCGTATCCAAGACTAGTAATATGGAACTCGCCTACATGCATTTCATCAAGGTTTGCCTTTGTGTTGAATATCTGAAAAGTTTCTTATATTTCTCAACTTTTAGCTTCTTCTGAAAAACATGAGTAATTTTGGACCTCATATAGTCGACTCATCCCAATTTGTCATATATTTGGACGTAGGCTTGGAGGAACTTTCAATGATAGTGCATATGTCCCTCGTTGCCCACTCTGTTCCGAGTGTTTCATTCTTTCTTTTCACCGCGTGAGATACCTAAGTGAGAAATCATTGGGTGTTATGAGGAGGCTCATGTAAAGAGAGCGAGCGAAAAGAAGAAGAATATTTATGAGATTGGCCGTTTAAAATTGAAGTATTATTGGAGAATAAGAAAATATATAATGGTCTGTTTTGAAAAAAATTGAAAATGATATATACCACATGCATTAACATGTGCGATATGGGAGAGAGGGGTAGTAGAAAAGGGAGAGAGATGGAAGGGGAAAAGCATACCTTTCTCGGCCTTTTGGCTAAGATCAAGTGTAGTATCTGTTCTTATCAGTTTAATATCTGATACGTGGTTCATAGAACCACATGATATTAAATGTATTTTTTTAGGGGGAGGGCCCATTCACAATAGCTTGCTATTGGGGCTCTCGGGCGTCGCTTGTGCGTTGCACTACAGCACCAGCCTGGCGCACCCCAACAACACTTAAAAAGTAAACGAGGAATTGCTTTGGTTGATGGGAGTGAATTGAATTTGGTTTGGCCTAACGCCATTAACAGAATACGAGAGGAATTGTTTTGGTGGGTTGGAGTGAATTGAATTTGCTTTGAAGTTTGGCCCAACGCTAAAACACAGAGCCATTTGGCTCTAAGCTCCTTCACGGGTTTGCTTGCCACATAAATACTATTTGGGAAATCAATAATTTTCATGGCATTAAAGTAAAAACATTGAGGAGATGGCTGAAGTGGGAAAAGAGTATTTTGGAAACTTTTATGAAGACCACGAGGAAGCCAATACTGGGAAATCATGAAGATCATTAAGTTATTTCCAATGAAATGAATATAGATTTGGAGGCAGAGGAGCTAAAAACGATCGGGAGCTCTTTCAAAAAGACAAACATTGGTCAACATATATTTTCGTAGGTTTCTTTGCAATCAGCTGAATCACTTAGTTCAATTGATCTACAAACAATGGTAAAACTTTGCAATCAGCTGAATCACTTAGTTCAATTGATCTACAAAGAATGGTAGAACTTTGCAGTCAGCTGATTCACTTAGTTCAATTGATCTACAAAGAATGGTAAAACTTTGCAATCAGCTGATTCACTTAGTTCAATTGATCTACAAAGAATGGTAAAACTTTGCAATCAGCTGATTCACTTAGTTCAATTGCTGTGAGGCAGATCCTGTGAATACCTTTCTGAACAGAAATCGCGAGGCAGTTGAAACTTAGCGCAGGAATTCGTCTAGTTGTGGCAAACAAATCCATATGCTTAGTAAACATTTTTAGAATCATTTGTGCTGAAGAGATCTCATTCATCAAATAATTGCTCCTAGTCTAACTTTTAAAAATGCAAACAACTTTCTATGAAAATCTAAACTCAGTGTCGCATTTGATGAGCTGAACAAGAAATGAAACCAATATGTTGAAGGGGAATACGTTGCAAATCATGGACAAACTCTGTCCATATCTAATCAGAATCTGTAAAGAATTGCTCAATGATTTTTGCAAATCAATTAACAACATTACGTTCTTCTAAATTTTTTATAAGATGATTTTATAATTCAAGTTGTTAAACAGTACAGACTCTCAAATGAATTTTGATCAACATTTTATTAAAATAAATTTGTTACATGCTATTGAAAAATATTCTTTGTCACCTTTAGTACCAATACTCTCAATATTACAAAAAAAAAGAGTTTAAGATCATGGCCTGTTTTCCAAATAGCTTATTCAGTGCATTGTCGCGTCCATAATTTGTCATTGCAAATCTAGGTTTATAAATTTCTTCAATCAATCTGCGAAGAATAGCCAATTGAACATGCTTTCGAATAGCAAATGAAATTGTTACCTTTTATGCATTGTCTTCTGCTCCTCACATTGCTTTTACAAAATTAAGTCAAAACTTGAATTAGCTTTAGCCTTTGGCATATTGATATGCCCATGTGAATCTACTTTCTATCCGCCTCAATTGCCATATAATTTTCATTGTGTTAACTTGTGTCTTCTGTTCTATACTATCAATAATCAAATACAATTTTAGCTCTAAATGTAAACACATGAACATGTTTAAAATACTTAGACAAAAATCATTTCTGCTTGAACTAATACATTGTGCCTGAAGATGTTTTCAAATAAAACGTGGCTACACTCAATTTAATAAAACCCACTTATATGTACAATGTTTATAGAAAACCTATGTCAGGTGAACAATTTGAGTAAACATTTTTTAGAAGCTTACCCTGCACGAGAAAAGTCCATATTATTAAAAGCCCATAGAAATATGTCAGGGTTAGATTATTGTGAAGTCACGTCCAAGGTTTCTGAATGCCTTTGCTCTTGTTACTCTATCTGTTTTTTTGTTTTCATGCTTTGATGTTTTACTCCTATGCTTAGTAACTGCAGATATATATGTCCCGCAGGCATTAGAGTATATATTCATTTTCTGTGAGATCGTGTCAGATGTTTCTTGATACACTTGATTCATCTTCTCAGTTTCAAATGAAAATAGTAAACCAAGCATTAGATATACTATATCGATTAGGCGATAATGCACAGAAATGATATAAGTGAACTGTAAATCCCATTCCAACTCCAGCCGTGTTGCAGGCTGAGTCTCATTCTCTTGATTAGACAATGAAATCTGCCCTAATACAAATTCAACAAGTCCATGCCCAAACCTATACCAATGGCTGATAGCCTGACATTAGTATTCACCTGCACAGTTTCAAATGAAAATGGTAAGCCAATCATTAGATATACTATAGCAATTAGGTGATAATGCACAGAAATGATATAAAACTGAACTGTAAATCCCATTCCACCTCCGGCCGTATTGCAGGCTGAGTCTCCTTCTCTTGACTACACAGTGAAATCTGCCCTAATACAAATGCAACAAGCCCATGCCCAGACCAATACCAATGGCTGATAGCATGACATTGTGATTCATCTGCTCAGTTTCAAATAAAAATGGTAAACCAATCATTAGATATACCGTATCAACTAAGTGATAATGCACAGAAATGATACAAGTGAACTGTAAATCTCATTCCGACTCCAACTGTAGTGCGGGCTGAATCTCATTCTCTTGATTAGACAATGAAATATGCCCTAATACAAATGCAAGAAGTCCATGCCCTAACCAATACCAATGGCTGATAGCCTGACATTATTGTCGCAATAACATACCATTATTATAGCAATGACATTATTACAGCTCGAATGGGCCCAACGGTTAAGAATATGTGTTTATTCCTTGGAGGTCACAGGTTTAAAAGGGAAGGGGATAGAGTATGTACACCTCTGGTTTAGCAGTCAAATAGCTGGACCGAAGGATACCTCATCCACCATTCTGTGTAGCACTTAGCTGAAAAGAAGGGTGCCATAATTTCGTAGCCCTTATCCCCCAAAACCAGGATCCAGCTTCCTTCAATGAGTTTAGGCCTGTTCCTTTATTCAATTTGGTGTACAAACTGGTATTCAAAACTATTGTAAACAGGCTAAAAGTAATTTTGTCTAGTGCAATCTCTGAAGAGCAATTCAAATTCCTCTCCAACAACCAAATCCACAATGCCATGGGAACTGCTGAAGAACTCGTGCACTCAGTCAAAACGCAAAATCTTCCAACTGCGGTGATGAAGTTGGATCTTGCTAAAGCACATGACAAGGTAAATTGGCCCTTTTATAAGATTGTTGTTGTCACAAATGAGCATGAACTTGCAAACTATGGAACGCAAAATGGGTTATCTTTCATATGCGTCTTTTGTTGTTCTTCTAAATGGGTCACCCGCATTTTTTTTCAATGCTTGTAAAGGGTTGCACGAAGGATGCTCTCTCTCCCCCTCCCCAAAATGGGTTGTCTTCCATATGCGTCTGTTGTTGTTCTTCTAAATGGGTCACCCGCAATTTTTTTCAATGCTTGTAAAGGGTTGCACAAAGGATGCTCTCTCTCCCCCTCCCCGTGTTAGGCTAATAGTGGAAGGCTTGCGTATGTTGTTCAAGGATGCAATGAGAGGAGGGTTAGTAAGAGGAGTGAAAATTTGTGTCGATATGGCCGTGTCTCGCTTTTTGTTTGTGGAGGACATCGTGATCTTTTTTGGGTTTATAGGAGAGTTAAGAAGTACCGAAGAAATCAACATGATGAAGGCCACGGGAACGGAAATCAACATGATGAAGTCCTCGATGATGCTTGACGAGGTGTCTGGGGGAGAAAAGGTTCAAGTTGTACAACTATTTCCTATGAATGTCCGGAATTTAGGTCACGGGTTAAAGCACCTAGGTTTTAACATAAAGCCTAACAACTATAGGTTTGAAGACCGGATGTGGTTGTATACAAAATTGAAGCTAGGGTTTCTCTATTGTGTAAACTATGGTTACCTAGAGGAGGCAGATTAGTCTTGTTCAAGGTGGTATTATAAAGCATTCATATCTACTAGATGGCCATCTTCCATATCCCCGAGGCATTCAAACTAAAATCAGGAAAAAATGCTTTAGCTTTTTGTCGACTGGAAAGAGGGAAAAAGGAAGGAATTAAAGTGGCAAACTAGAAAGACGTGGGGAGGTTGGGGCCTAGAAACATATGCATTTATTTACTTTAGCTCTTGCTGCAAAAAGTTTATGGAAATTTGTCTATAGACTACGGGGCAAGGTCATGGAATTCAAATACTTGAGAAAATAGTCTATAACAGAGTGGTTCAAACAATAAAGGAAGAACGCCAGTGGTGGATCCATAGCTTGAAAAGCTTCAGTGAAAGGCTTTCCCTCGGCAAGGAAATGATTAGCATGGAAGATTGGATTAGGGAATAGAATGACGAAGGGGAAGACCCTTAGATTGGATGCAAAGGCAACTTTAGATTGTCTAAGGAGTTGTTAAGAGATCTCCACCGTTTAGGAATTTTGTCCCTGGAAGATGCAACATATCATATGATATTAGGAATGTGTGGTCTCGGGGCTAGAGGAAGGTAGAAGATTTGAGTTTGTAGGGGGGAATGCTGAAGAGTGGAACCATTATGTGGGAAGCCTATTATCCAGCGCTATAAAGCTCTCAAATCAAGAAGATTTGTTGAAGTGGTCAAAAAATTAGGGGGCATGAGAATGAATTGCAAGGTTGGGTTACAAGGCATCAATAGAAGAAGGCTTTGTGGGAGAAAGATCTTAGTGGTGGTCCATAGTTTGGAAGTTATATTGTCCTTTGAAAGCATTTTTCTTTTCTTTGGTAAGCTTTAGAAAATAAAATCCTAACTCGGGATAATTTCCAAGATATAATAAAGCTGGACCTAGGAAGGTGGATCTTGTGCAGATTGTGAATCACCTTATTTGTTTCCAATCCTTCGGATAGAGTTGTATGGTCAGAGCTTTTATAGGTTACTGGGGAGAGAAATAAGTGGGAGCAGAGGACTCTATTAGATCGATTTTATTCATAGATTGTCGGTAAGTCAGTTAAAGTTTTTATGGCCCTGTCTTGCTATGTGATATGGCTAATTTGGTTATCAAGAAATAAAACGATCTTCCAAGGTTTCGATTTTACTCCACCACAAATGACCCAGATTGTTGGGAGTGGTTGCAATAAAAACTGGTCTTCTTCCAAGGAAAATCCAGTCAAAGAATTAAAGGAACCTGAAATTGATTTTGAATAGGGTTGGGGGTACTTTGATGGGGCATGCCGAGGTGTCCTAAGGATGTGTGGGGTTGGAGCAGTTTTATATCTGAATCGACATCACTTAATTAAGCTAAAGTTTGCAGTAGGGCCAAGCACTATTAAACAAGCAAAACTTGATACCATGTGGCTTTTATTGAAGAAAACTATAAACAGTGGTGTAAAAGATTACAGTTATTTGGGGAGGAGTCGAAAATAGTTTGGGAAAATGGTATATGCAAATTAAATAACTTATTGTTGGAGCATATTATGAAGCAGTTCTTGTAGGTCGAAGTGAGCTTTGAAGATATACGATTTGCACATGTATATAGAGAATTCAATATCATGGCAGACCAGTTAATAAACTAAGCTCTTTAGCTGGAGCGAGGGACTCAATGAACACGAGTTCAGAGAAAGGTTTCTGGTATCCAATTCAAATCTTGCTTCGGTTTAAATCAGAGGGCAAATTTTAAGCCACTTTATATGATATTTTTTTGTATTATATGGCAAATCTTTTTGATGTATGTAGTAACTGGCCTTTTCGGAAGTAGAACAACAGAATCATAGGCATTTTTTTTTGTTTAAATAGGTTTTGATGTTCCCAACAAGTTTTTTCTAAATGCATTTTGATGTTACCAAATAACCTTTTGTGAATGCGCTCACACACATCGTAGTGTATGTTTAAAATTTGACTGCTGGAAATGGTGAATATATATATCCATCCAAAATATCACAACCACAAACGCTAGGGAGACAAGAAGACACGCAAAGAAAAAACATTTGCCCTGCTGTCAGACTTACTAACGCTCTCAGAGTTTTAGGACTTTTGGTGATAAAAGTATATGGTGACTCAAAAGTTATTATTGACTGGGCAAATGGTTTGAACCCTATGCCGTCTTTGACTTTGTTCGGCTGGATGAGGAGAGCGAGATTCTTAATTCAGCATTTTGAAGTCATCTCTTTCAAACACATATATCGTATTTTCAACGAGGAGACGGATGTCTTATCTAAAGAATCTATTGGGGAAATTATCGGGTATCTTCAGTTCTCTGAACCTCTGGATGGAAATCTGATTGATGCAGGTTCATATTATGTATTTTGAGGATCAAATGGGCGACTTTCAGTTATGTTTTTAGTTTTAGTATGTTATGTTAGTTTTTTTGTGTTTTGAATGAGTGACTTTTTTGTAAAAGGTTCAGCTGGATTTTGAGCTTTGTTGTAGATGTGATGGAGGACAAGGAAGTACTCTGTTAGTAGGCTGTCCGGTATTTTAAGGGAGCTCTTGTGTTTTTTTGTATGATTGTTGGAGAAGAAGGAGGGTTTAAATGTAACTTTGATTCCTTATATGAATAGCAAGTTACAAGCTTTCTCTACTGAAAAAAAGAAAAAACCATTTTCCTCTCTCTTGGACAAGGAGATATACAAATATACAAAGAAAAAACGTTTTTGAGTTTTTGGACAAGAAGACATACAAAGAAAAAACGATTTTGACTGGAGGACGCTCCGAGTTTTAGGACAAGAAGACAATACGAAGGAAAGAACAACTTCCTTGCTGTAAGGGTTTTCCGATTTTTAGGACAAGAAGACAATACAAAGAAAAGAGCAATTTCCTTGCTGTAAGAGTTTTCGGAGTTTTAGGACCAGAAGACAATACAAAGAACAAAACAATTCCTTGCTGTAAGAGTTTTTCGACACTTGGGAGTTATAGAACAAGAAGACACACAAAGAAACATAAGAGCTTTTTGACACTTGGGAGCTATGGAACAAGAAGACACACAAAGAACTAGCCTACAACGGAGCAGACAGTCTATTATCAGAAGCAATTTATAAAGAAGGCTGAGATATATGAGAAATAATTTATAAGGAAGGCTGAGATATATCAGAAGTAATTTATAAAAAGGAATGTCAGGCGTTGTCAATTGTGTGCACCAACAAGTAAATTGAAAAAACGTGGGATTATAATGGCTGTCACCTTCATTTTTGTTTGAGGGATGCTCTGTTTTCCAAATTCCCACCCTATTAATAATGGTCTTATGATTATATAAGATAGAACAGAGGAGATGCCTGCAGTGAACACTCTGTCACACAGAGCATACAAAGAATAAGAAGAGTACTCTCGGGTGAGAGCCGAGCATCAAACCAACTAGACTGGGGCATACTGTAGTGAACAAGACCTGGCATTGGCCCTCTCTCTCACGCAGAGCCAACAAAGAATAACAAGAGCAACATGGAATCCCTCCATCGCAGCAGCAGCCAACAGTGTCTGATTTGATTTAGTTTTGGTGTGGAGGCCGATTCACAGTGGATTGATGTTGTTGTTGACTTCACATACGAGGTGGGGTGTGACTAGGAACTGTTGTGTTGTCGCAGTGGTGGTTCCAGTCTGAAGACAAACACAAACACATTATAAGTTGGTGTTTTGATAATGCCACCCTTGGTCTGCGAGAGAGATAAAACCCATCCATATTTCGAATTTTAACAAACACCCCGCAGAGGAAGAGAAAGATCTCACAATATGCTTTTGGGAGTTAAGTGTAGGTGCACACACAGGCGAGAGCCCAGAATCCTAATTACCGTGGTGACTACAACGCAGCGGAGGACAGCTAAAAACACTGTTTTGAAAACTAGACTAAATTCAAGTCGTGTATTGTATTTTAGAAAATGATATTTATTTAATCAGCCCAACCCAGCATTAGGCTCTTTCGCACAGCAAACAAAGCATATAACAATGGCTCTCTCTCTCTCACGCAGCAGAGCTGAGCGAAAAGAGAATAACAATGCCTCCCATTCCCATTCCGATCGAATGCATGCAGCAACAAATTGAATAACAATGCCTCCCATTCCCATTCCGATCGAATGCATGCGCGGCAACAAATTGAATAACAATGCCTCCCATTCCCATTCCGATCGAATGCATGCAGCAACAAATTGAATAACAATGCCTCCCATTCCCATTCCGATCGAATGCATGCAGCAACAAATTGAATAACAATGCCTCCCATTCCCATTCCGATCGAATGCATGCAGCAACAAATTGATTAACAATGCCTCCCATTCCCATTCCGATCGAATGCATGCAGCAACAAATTGAATAACAATGCCTCCCATTCCCATTCACTTAGGTTTAGGTTTGCTGTGGAGGCCGGGAGAGGGATGAGCTTGCTGCGTTATTTCACTTAGGTTTGTTGTGGAGGCCGCGCGAACGCGAGCCTCCTCTGCCACAAATTATGACGTGCACTCTCCTCAGTGGGAGATGCTAGGTAGACCCCCCTCCCAAGTGCAATGGAGGTGGCCTTCCTAGGCCATCGACCTTCCTGATCATCGATTGACCCCGCCCAGGTAAGTATGTTTTCCAAGCTTTCCTTTTCCCTACTTATGCCCCTCCCTTCCATTCCTTCCATCCCCACTTTCCATGTGGGATACCACTCCGCTGTTCCAAAACTAAACTTTACAACCATGCTCTCTCTATTCCAAAACTAAACTTTACAACCATGCTCTCTCTATTCCAAAACTAAACTAAGTAAGTTCGAAGCCGCATTCTTTGTCGGTGAAAGTTCGTAGTTAGTATTATAGACCTCAAAAGTCTTGCAAGTGCAATGCTAGTGCTTTTGTACTCGCCCTTGTGGATGTAGCCCACAACACACAACAATAACTAAGCCCAGGGGAAGGATATGGGTGAATTTGGCTTACACACAAACTATGCATTGCGTAAGCAACCACAATGAGCAAAACTCGGTGACTTGCAGGCCCCAAGAGGGATATCACAAACTATAAAGTCCAAGCCCCTGGGGATTTACAAGTCCAAAATAAAACCATTCATATGGCAATAGGCCAAAGCATAGAGAGCGAAAACAAAATCCAATGGCCAGCTGGTCATAATAAGCATAGACTCTCAAGATTAAGCAAAAACAACAGATTCAATCTCTGGAGGAGGCTCACAATGATCTGGGCGTGGGCCCCACCCATTAATTGGTGGCCCGTCAATAGCCAGAGCAGGGTCCCGTCCATTATCGTCATGTTGTTGAAGGTGCTTCTCCATTCAAATAACTAGTTCCAGCCAAGGGAACTTATCGTTCTTGGGCCGAGAAAGGGGTGGCTAGTGGTGATGCTCACCACTTCGGCTTCGATGCTTATTGAGTTCCCGAACTGTGTGGCCCACTCTGTGCACGGCACACTACCTTATATGTGAGAGTACGTAGAATCAACGGGGCAATGAACCTCCAGGCGAACCCAATTCCTCTATGCATGGAACCACCCCCGGGTATTCTAGAGGCCACGGGAGATGTGTTTCCACCAGGTCCAGCTTCCCAGTTTGGACTTGGATTTGCAAGCGAAGGTGTGCAAAGGTTAAAGCTCCATCATCTTGGGTAAGCTTTTGAAATGAACGTTTTTGAAATCGTTCATTTAGTTTATTCCACATCAAAGATACAATCTCCAAACTACCGTGTTGCGTGAAATTGCATTGCCCCTGAGATCTTCTTAACAAGGGGAGAAAATATCTAGGTTATAGACATGGGGAGGAGCTGTTAAAATAGGTATGAGGCCCATTCTCACAACAACTTAGCATAGGAACAAGCCAGAGCAAATGTTTGATTGTTTCAAATTCGTGACATGAAAGCGCACCGGGGTTGGGAATGTCCAAAGGTACTTTGGGTGTTTCCAAGGAGAAGGCTGCCCAGAATTGTGGACCGACGAAACGTGGGAATTTTTTGGCCCCCCCTTCTCGATCGTGCGACATTGCCTTGCTTTTGTCGTTGGGGCTTGACTTGGTCGCGACTACTCACAAGCAGACTGTTCCTCCTCGTCTACAGTCCGCCCATAACTTCGCTGCCAAACTACAAACGTTAGATCTACAACAAGCACCCGACAATCATGCCAATACTTAGTGTACACTCACATCAGCATGAGTAAACATTCACAACACAATACAAGAGACGGGGCACCCAAGTCAGGTGCCCCGAGGTTTATATTATTGAATTCCACATATGAGTACAATGGGGGGTCTGGCCAGTGTTGCGACTCTTTTGCAGAAGAGAAGACAAGCTCGGGCACAAGTTGCTCGCCGCCACCTTGCTTGTCAACTAACCCTTGATGCACCCACGAGTCTGCCTCCTATAGATCCCAGATCTTCAACAGCTTAGGCTATTGCAACAACCTCTTCAACAAAGACTTGTTTACCCCAAGCACTTAGCTCCGCCTGGATGATCCGCCTTTGGTTTGCATCCTCCCTTTATACTTCGCGAAGTTCTTAACCAATGCCTCAAAGTGGATGCGCTCACACATCGTCCAACACTCAATGGAAACAATCGTTGCAATAGTCTAAACAACTGTGTTGAGAATTGCAACTGCCTTTGCGAACTAGGGAACGTGCACTACAACTATCCCATTCGTCGAACAACTCTAATTGTTTCCTATTGCATCCAGTTGCGCCGACTTATTACTACTACTAGAACATCCCTCAAAATTTCTAACAAAATGTTTATAAAAACATCAGCTATTTTCTAAATTGGTTGAAATCGTGACTCTATTATTATAACATAATGGGCAAAGTGTGCAATATTGCTCAAATTCCTTTTTCCATCAAAAAACAGATCACATAAAACAAATAGCAAAGTATTATGCTCTGAGTGCACACGTGTTTTGAAAATACCAAGTCCCAAGTATCCCCTTCCCCACCTCGAGGTTGGTGGTAGTGTGTGTTGGTTCCAGTGAAGCATGATTCGACCAAGACTCGCAAGTACCCGCGAGTCTTCCCGAGTCAAAAGTCAAAACGAGTAACCGTTGCGTACTCGGCGCGGACTCAACATACTCGGCACTGACTCATCTACTCGCCAAGACTCGCGTGTACTTGGCACAGACTCGTTCGGACCCCCCTGAACTCGCCCGAGTCAACTCAAACAAAAGGACACATTTTCATGAAAATCCAATTATTGCTAATGGCATTACATTGTTTGTATCATGACAAATTGTTCGTCATATGGCAGACGATTGTCATCGAGAGATGAGGTGGTCTGTAACAATTAAAAAACAGTTTTGGATGTTTCATTAAATAAACTTAAACTTAGTAAAAATACAATGAAAGTGAAGAGCAAAATGTTCGATCAAATTTGATTCTAACTTTGTTGGAGTCAAGATACAAGCGAAGGTTCTAAGACAACTGGCATTAAACTAGACACATTAGCGTGCGTTCGTTGGGAAATTAAACATAAATCTCAATTGTGTGACGACGTTGTTTTCCAAATAATCCACTATGATCTAGACCTTTACATGTAGAGAGAGAGAGAGAGAGAGAGAGAGAGCTATTTTAGATGTTGCCACGACTAATTTAAATTTTTGCATACAAAAATTGATTGTGTTATGTTGTATTATCATAGTTTATGAGATGATGTGATGAATTATTGCATAGATTGTAGTTTCATAATTTGCATGGATTGGAAATCTGGGTTGGCAGGTGCGGGGGGAGTAATTTTTTACGCCAAGGGGAACAAGCAGAGGGAGTTTGCTTGGGGCATCGGAAGAAAGACCAACAACGGAGCGGAATGGCTCGGTCTCATCAAAGGGCTGGAGATTGCTATAAACCGGGGAATTACGAACTTGATGGTCCTTGGGGATTCCTTAATTGTCATTAGAGAAGCCAGACGCATCGTCGACAACAGGAAAGACCCCTCCTAAAAAATGCATCATCTCCTAATCAACATTAGTAAAGACTTTCAAGAGATCACCTTTTTACATATTCTGAGAGGATTAAACAGGCAAGTTGATGGTATGGCTAATAATGGAGTCGAGCTCTCTAAGCTGCGACAATGGCATTTATGAAAACTCTTGGATTCCCTAGCCTATGGCTCCTCCATAGAGCCTGGGCTCTTCTTTTTCCTGTTTGGCCCCTTCATATTTCTTTGGCTCAAAACTTTAGAAATTCAAAAATTCTTTCTTTGGGAAATGCCCCAAGGCATTTCGACGGTCATCTTGATCCTCGAGGGATTCTCACACTTGCTCACATTAATGCCATCCGTCCAGTATGCCAGTTGGCCGGCATGCGAGCTGGTAGCTTTGGTTTAAAACAGGGCAGGAGCCTTCACTTTGGAATCCATTCCCTTGCTGGTTGTAGCTGCTCGAATTTGCTGGTCTTTGTTGCTTGTGTATGCTTGGACAGTCACTGTATTGGGAGATATATGGAACATCACGTTGCTGGGCGTCCTCAGGGAGGGGGCGACGTGTTCTTGAAGTGTGATAGATGCTGCGAGCCTGTTAGAGGCCCTAATGGCGGATGTAGTTGGGGTTTTCAGTTGGATGAAATGATGGGCGACTCGGTGGGCAAGGAGAGTAGCAACTTCCCTGGGCTTGGTCCTTGCTAAAGGCATGCTGAGGATGGGAATTCTCAAGGGCAAGTTGGGAAACACGGCATTACAAAGTTTGAAGTGGAATTCCTGGACCGTCTGGAGGAGCTGGAGCTGCAAGTTCGGCTGATTCGCAGCGAAAACCTGGAATATAAGAAGGTTCTGTCCTGTCTCAATACTTTGGCGCCTGCTACTCACTCCGAGGTGAAAACTCAGAACAGTAAAGTGGCAGAGAAAATTGAACACCTTGAAGAGACCCTGGGGCTCTCCTATCCCCGCAAAGCCCGAAAGTCTAAGGCCACTAGCAGCGAATTGGAGGACATTGACGGGAAAATGGAAAAACTGAAGAAGTTTACGGCTCATGCTGGGAATTTCCTGGATCTCAGCTCTGAAAAGAATGTGGCAGGGGCTTCTGCAGGCATTGTTATGGACATGGGACTTCAGTAGCAGCTCGTCGGTTGGCCGTCTTTTTGGTTCTGGTATGTTTACATTACTGTTTTTAAATTATATGTATAGAGTCTCTGAAACTGATAGAATAGGAATCAGCTGCAGACTTGGCAATCCAGAATGCTTCATCTCTCATTTTTTGTTAAGGCAGCTCAATAGTAATGTTTTATTTTTGTATATTCCTTCTAGGGCAGTTCGTTAGGTGTTATAGTTTTCATAGAACATGAAGATACCATGTTAGCTATAAGCTTGAATAGGATGAACTTGGAGTGATGGATGTTTTCCTTTCACGGGAGCAATTTGTCCACTTTTTGCTATGTAATATCCACCTTTTTATATAACCAAAGCTGGTTAACCGTTTCTGTTAAAAAAAAAACTTGCATGGATTGGAAATAGCATTAACCTCTTTTTTGTGCCCAAAATTTACCATATTTTAATTTTTTTTTCCTATTTTCCGAGTCTCGCCGAGTTTGTCTCGAGTCGACGAGTCGCATGCCAGTCAAGTTTGTCCCGAGTCCACGAGTCGCATGCCGGTCGAGTCCGAGTTGTGCAACATTAGTTGATTCTCAAAACGACACGGTTCGGGAAACAACACTGTAAACACCCTTGGAGGGTTGTTCAAGGGGAGGATGGGGATGGAAGCCCGGGTTGTGTTTAGGGCCCTCGGATAGATAGGATTATCAAGGTTGATCGACGACGTTAGGGGCATTAATGAATTGAGCATGATAAGATATGCATGATTAAATGCACAAATCCTTTGAAAACAGAAGTCTTAGTCCATTAATAAAACTAGATGCAACCTATGTAGGCATGTATGCATCTATTATGAAGATGTAAATAATCGGCCAATTAAACCACGAAAGTGAATAAATGCAAAATATTTACAAAATGTGTTGTGCAATTAATTATCTGAGAAAAGCAAGCTATAGTCGTTAGTATGAGAATGCATGAATGATTAAAACTAAGGTGTTCATGACTTCTACGCATTTAGAAAAAAGAAGGAAGACTGCGTTAACCGGTTTTTTGACTCAAAGTTTCGAGCCAACCAGATGGGCTCATATTCGAGAGAAAGGCATCTCATAAAACTATTATGCCGCGTAAATAAATTATGATAGTTGCTTGCAATGCATGGAAGAAAATATGCAATTTTACTCCATTCCAAAAAATTCAAATGCATCCAAAGGTGAAGAATCAATTAAGGAACTTATTTATGAGCGAGTTTCCGAAAAACCTTTTAACCATTTTCTTCCCAATGTTTCGGACTTCTAATGTGAGTCCATCCTCAGGGGGATCACAATACGATTGATTGAGATGGTTCAATTTAATGCATCATAGCGTGAATAAATATTTAATGATAAGAAATGAATAAGCATGTCGACTCGTTTTATCATTAATTTACGCGTGCTTTAATTTTATTTATCATCGGTTTCCATGTGCCGCTTAATCTCAACCCCTCGTCTCTATTTAGTGTATTCGCCCATTTCTCAATTCCAACTGCTTCTCTTACTCCTCCGTTTTGATAGTGTTCCTCCTTAACGATCAATTATGCGTTTTCTATGCATACGTGGTGGGACGAGATGTGTGAGTGTTCCACTAGGGCTGACTTTGAGGCTCTATCGTTTATTATGTAAGATGCATGCTCTTTTAGATGAATTTGAACTGGTATTCCACCTTATCCGGCATGAATATCTCCACACGAGCAGGGTATCGAGTATACTCATTTTTGGAGTCTCGGGTCCACATGATCCTTTGTCGAGTCAACCATCCATCTGATAGTGTTGGGTGGGGTGAAGGCCACTGGGATATTTTGATTTTTGAGGATGTTGGCAATATGACCCATGGTGCCTTTTATGTAAGGCAAATAGATCTTAAGGATGTCCCTTGTATGATCGGCATGTCTCCCTTTTTGTGTTTGTTGGACAGCCCCGTTAATATGATTTATGTGATAACTTTTTTTTACAAAAACCATTCGGAGGTGGTCCAGCTCTTGTTTCAGATGTTCGGCATCTAATATTCTTGTGGCCTTGGTTGCGAGGACCTTTTTTACTCCTATTTTTTGGTTTGGACAGTGGTGTGAATCCGCGTGCAGGTATCTGTCGATATGAGTTGTTTTCCTATAAACCTGGTGCCCTAGCTTCCCATCCTCCTTTTTGTGAGAAGAACATCTAGCAAAGGTAACTGGTTGTTTTCTTCTATCTCAATGGTGAACTTGATCTGCTCCGAGAGGCTATTGAGGTGGGACAAAAATTCATTCAGCTTCTCCCTCCCATGTCTCCATTTTTCAAAGACGACATCTACATATCTTTTCCACTCTTCTGATGTTAAACTGAAAGAGTTAAGAGCTCGTAATTCAAAGTGTTCTATGTAGATGTTTGCGACCACCGAGGATAGCGGTGAGCCCATGGCAGTGCCATTTAATTGCGCATATGTGACCCCTTTATAGCTAAAGTATGTGGAATTTAGGCATAACCTCACCAAGCCTATAGTCTCGTTATCCATGATGCCTTTTATTATTGCAATGGTTGCATCTACAAGAATCTTAGTGTAGAGGGAGACAAGGTCAAAACTAACCAGGATGTCTTATTCCCTAAGCTCTTGGTTCTCGATCCATTCTACGAAGGATGAAGAGTCTTTTACATATGAGGAAGTGTTGCCGGGAAGGGGGCTAAATTTATGAGCCGGGAATTTTGCTAGATGATAGGTTGGAGAACCTATGGTGTTAACCATCGGCCTTAGCGGGACACCTAACTCATGAATCTTTGGGGAGCCATAAATTCTCGTCATTATGGCACTGCTCGGTGTGGTCTGTTTCTTTATTGTGTCATCCAGGGATGCACATTTAATATGTTTTGTCACCTCATGAAAAATCTCGTTTCCTGGGTCTTTAATGATTACTTTGTAGCTGCCACCCGATGAGAGGTGATCCAGCCTCTTAGACTAACGAATTTCTGAAAAACCTGTTAACGAGTTTTCCAGAAAAATCGTTAATGGTTAACAGATTTTCCATGAACTCGCTCTTAAATTCATGACCTATAAAATGAATTCTCGATCTTTTATCTAGAACTTATTCATGTTGAATAAAGAGGGAACTTAGCGTTTTTGTTGTGGTTAGAGAAATGCATTAATATTTTGTATTTGTTTTACGATTAAGTAGATTAATGAAGCATCCTTTGATGCGTAAAAAAAGGTATTTCATTCTACTCAATTCAACAAATAGAAACCATACTTAAATATTAGTTCTATTAAAGACTAATTTTTATTAAACGAAGTGCAACTTTTGCACGTGACCGTTCTGCTTAAAATAATGCAATAAATTGTATTATTTGCATGAAATTGCAGAATGTGAAAAACAATGTGCAGCATCTACTTTAGCTTAAAAAATGCAGCGTGAGAAAAGCTAACGTCTGAAGACTAAAAATAGATTTTTAATGTACATGTTAGTGAAAGAAACATAAAATAATATTTACAGTCCAAATGTAAATATGCTACAATTTTCCATAATTAAAAAAAAAGACATAAAAGGGAAATCGAAGCTGAATGAAAATGATGGAGGAAAGACGTGGATATGCCCAAATAAGATGTTTTATTCGTGGAATGGAATCTGACAGTCATCAAGTACAATAGGCCACGGCTAATTCAACCCCTGCGAACAGGAGGTTTACGAGACCCTACGCAGCTCTCAACATTCTAGGTTCACCCGGGTGAAACTGAGACAGCGGGAGTACTTCCCGCTCAAATTGTGTTGACGATAAGATGCGTGCACGGAGACATCAGGAACGAAGATATACAGGAACGAACGAATTACGTGGAGCAAAACATAATGTACCTCTAGTGGAAGGACACTCTGCCTTCACCCTAATGGATGGACCTGAAAAATAGTCTTACTTGCAATCGCCTCCTGTTAGGCTCATGGATAACTGAGTATGAAAGGGAAAAATGCAGCAATTGAACCTAGCAGTACCCGCATCTTACCTCTGGTGGAAGATTCCTATTTCGATAGCTTCGTCGAGCTATTATAGGTTGTTCGTGCAGGTATGGGAAGCGTGTGAGGGAAGGTGAAATGTTTCGGTAGCCGTTGAGAGATCAACGGTTGCTGCGTCTTTTGGAATTCTGTTTTTTTATGCTCGTCCAAATGAGGGAGATGGCCTGCAAGTAACCGACATCGACCTTCCTATACCAAAAGTTTCCGGGAGCATGATCGTTGAGGTTACATTATGCCTTGATAATATTTCGCATTGTCTTCATATGTACAAGTTTAGACCAAGTGTGCAGATTGTTTCATCTATTTTGCGAACTTCAAGTTAAATAACTCCTTTCTGAAACAATACTTCATATTTTGAACCTGATTTGTGAGCAACTTTCGCGTTGATTGGTTTTCCTTATTGATATGCAAGCTCCCAATTCTGAAACTCTTTGCTCGCGATGCCATATGCTCTCAAAATTGTGCCAAACCATCGTTGAGTCTTCCTGGTGTGTTTTCCACTCTTGGATTTTCTTTTTCAGTGTTCAATCAGCATTAATGACTACGGGACCAGGCCTTTAGCAGTTGCATTCTTTTGAGGAGTGACTTTGTTGTGAATGACTTGACAAAAGATCTCTTCTCCAAGAACATTATCTCCGCCTTAAACACAAAATATAAATTACCTAGGGAAGCGACTCTCTCAGAATTATGTGGACAAGGGCTAATTTGGTATGCTTGTAGTGAAAGAATTAAAAACACAGCTTTGAGCTATCGATTGTTTCCATGGCATATCTTGCATTTCATCTTAACACCTATCTGGGCGAGCTCTTCTCAACGCTTTTTATTTGTGTTTGGTGTCTTGTCAAACATGGGTCGAGAGGATGCCTTCCCTATCTCGAAGAGAGTGGTGAGTAAGCGAGAAGGTAGGGGGGTATCTCTCATCTCCAGCTTGATCACCAACTTGTTGTCTCATAATATACCCGACAGACAGTGGATAAGATAAGCATTTTCAAATGACTTATACATCAGACAGCGTAAAGGACTGGTTAAGCCTTACGAATTAACCACAAAGACTAATTTTGATGTGAAGGGGTTTAAGGATCACCTCTGTGTGCTTGTTGGCTTGCCGTGGTGTTCACTACTTCTCACATTTTTTATTTTTTATTTCGCATCTACCATCGACCATGGAGGTTCCTTGTTGCGTGTTGGATACATTTTCTTGTACATGTTCTGTTGCGACCTTGTTCCGCCTGCTATGTTTGCGTTGTTCCTAGATTGGCTCTGCCCGCGAGCTCACTATGTCTGCGTTCACTTCATTATCGCCCATTCTGCGTTTCTGCCATCTCAATTGTTCTGCCTGCGAATTGCATTATCGCATTCCGTACATGTGGTATGCATCCACTGTAGATTCCACCCGAGTGTCGTTTTTGTGAGCACCTGCTTATGTTAATCAGCTCCGGTGATTGTCGTCCTCCTATTTTGCCTAGCGTTCTTCTCTGTTGGTATTCTCTACATGAATACGATGGACAACGCCTTCTATCTCTGCGGAGTATCCTGTGTTCTATCTATTTTTCTAAGTGGATTCCAGACGTTCATTGGTTTGCAGACACCTCTCGTTCACCTGTACGTTGGCCGCATGGTGCATTTTGTGTTGGTGGGATGAAGGATTAGGGTTTGGGATGCGTCTATTTCAGCTTTTGTTTTTCTTTCAAATCCTGACACGTTGTTGGCTCATGGATTCACTCGAGTTCCCTCTTCCATAATCCTACGTGCTCACTGTATTCTTTGTTTGGCGGTGCGGGCTTGGTGTCTTTTTTTGTCTTACTGTTAGTCTCCGCCTGGCTATCGCGCGTGATCTCCATTCCCTCGCATTCTTGGATGCATTATTCTTTGTCGTTTTGCATCCCCCCAGTGTGAACCTGTGTGCAACACGACCTGTTATGGCTGCCAACTCGACGGCCAGGTTGATCCCGCCGTTGTTTCTTGCTGTTGGTATTTCCTTTTTAATTAATTTTTATATATAATCTTTGCCTTGTTAAAATCCATGAAAAATAGGTCCTGGGGAACTTTAATGTAATGTGTGTTTTTTCATTTTTTATTATTTTCAAAAAAAGGGAGCGGGGAATGGGACCATTTCGGAGATGAGCGTAAAGGACCTTAATAAATTTAATGGGATTGGGAGAAGTAGGAGGATAAAGGGGAAAGACTGCTTTTGAGTTTTTTTTCTTTTTAACAATGGGAAGGATGAATTGTAAAAAGGTAATTTTATTGTAAATGGGACAAGAGGTGCAAGAGGAGTTTCATTTTTACAAAAAGGGGGATGTTTTTTATTGTTTGTAAATCGGGGACATTGATTTTTTTGCGAGATGATAACCAAGGGGAAAGACTTTTACTTTTTTATGAAAGGTGTAATGAGATGACACTAGTAGGCACGACCGATGATTTTGTTGATGGATATGAACTTGCTGAAATTTTAATTGACAATGTGCAATACTTCCAACAAGGCAAACTTCGGTTGAGTGTCGGAAGGGTCGAACAGACACGGAATTAGCCAAACGAAATATGGACAAGATAAGTCCCGCAAGACAGACACAATGATGCTTACTTCCCGGCACCAGGAAGTATAATGTGAAAAACGTACTTCCCGGCACCACGAAGTATAATGTGAAAAACGTACTTCCCGGCACCACGAAGTATAATGTGAAAAACGTACTTCCCGGCACCACGAAGTATAGTGCGAAAAACGGCAAGCTACCAAAACTTTGACTGGCCATGACTTGACGCATATGGCGCAACTTGGTAGGCTTACCGAAGGGGTTTTCAAGAAGCGAAAGCAGTGAAACAAGATATGGACATGACAAGCACATCGCTCTGGACACATCGGTGCATACATAATGATCTTTTTAGAAATTAAATAGGTTCACCTATGGCATCATGTTCCGACACTTTGGAATCATGTCGATGTTGAGCATCGACAATATGAGGCATAAAGTGATGTTTTTTGTTTAAAATTGAGAAAACATCATAGGAGGAACCTCCGCAAGCACGTCAAGAAACGTTTATTATAACGACTGCTAGAGCATATATCAAAAGGTCTAGAAAACCTTCTTACCATATGCCAATAAAAATGTATATCAAAGTTTCATATTTCTAAATTGGTTGCGAATGTGACTTTATTAATGTCAAAGATGGTGTTAGGAACTTTGACAATAACGTCTACATAGATTTTTAATTTTGGGTGGCAAGGGAGTCTCATAAAATTAATTTGGCCAAAAAATATTAAATGGGAGAAGAGAGAACCATCATCTCCCATGAACTACAATTAAATACAAATATTTTATGCAATTAATTGACCATTATTTGACCCGACATCATTACTTAATAAAGCATAACTTGTATTTATTTTTTTCCTAATTCATTACAATTAATTAATTTAATTAAGCAAATCAATTTCTTGAAGGATCATGGCGATTTTAAAAATAATATTTGTCCTTACAAAATATAAAAATAAAATCAACAAAAAAATATGAGCACCGAAAGAAAACAATGGAACAAACATGTTTAAGCAAAAAATAACAAAAATTCTAATTCCAATAAAGTACTCCTTTAGAATATAGTACAAGTTTTTGTGATATAGCATCAAATCATGGAAACTGGATTGAGAATATAAAAAACACTAAACACTATCGCTTTACCTAGACTCCAAGCAATGCAAAAATTGACTACATCTCCAATCATTTTTTGATCACTTTCCAATACTCTGCTCGAAGTGCAACGACATATAACACGTCAGTTGGATTTTTTTTTTTCCCAAAAATATAAGCTTCCCACAACTGCTTGAATTTGAGTTCCCGTCAAATAAACATCTTTCCATATCCATATATAAAAGGTTGTAAATTAATGTTTATTGTTGCATGTGTGCACATCAAATGAAATAAATAATTAGTTTATTGTATGATCTTAAGTTAAGCAGTAACTTACATTGAGTTTTGAATGGGTCGATTAGACGTCTCTAAGTGGATCAACAAATAGAGTCAATGCATTAAAATTATTTCCTCTTACACCCTATAAGTCCGCATGACAATGGATCAAGGTCAAATCATAATGTTATTATATATGTGTTTCAATTTTTTGTGATACGATTGATGGGAGCTGCTTTGTTGACTATGTATGTATTCCCAATAGCAGTGAGTATTAGAGTGTTGAGTAACTCTAATAATTCCTTAGCTCAAGCAATTTGAAAGACCGTCTGACGCCTCAAAGGTCTTCTTGCAACTCCACCCTTTAACAATAAGATCCGGTAATCGAAAATCCAACTCAGAAAATGAAGGGTGTCGATTTCTACTGAGAATGCATCCGATAAAGTTCAACTTAGTTCTGATTTGACACTCACTAAAAGACTATTGCAAGTACGAAAATACAAGAAAACTTACAAAATTCACTATTTGCGAGTTATAATTCGATTTTGAATCTTGGGCTAAGTTGGTCTCCAACATGAATGCTTTACCTATGTAAATCTCTAATAGGCCTATGGAATTGAATGCTATGGGTTCCTCGATGATGCTTAACTATGGTGCCAAGGCCACTTCCCATCAAAGCAACTCGCTTATCTTCTTAGCTTTCATAGACTTACATCCTATCAATCATATGCCGCTCGAACTAACATTCGTTGATTTAGGTGGCATTTGCTCACTTTCGGTTGGCCTTTTGCTTGTCAAACCGAACTATGTTGATCTTTGCTCTCATCGATCCCACCTTTGTTGTTACTAGCTACTTCTACCTTGCCCTCTCTAGAGGGGCATGCATTGGGCAACACGAGGCTCTAACACCGTTGATCTAGAATGAGGTGAGAATATGGGTTGACACACACTAATCCGTGGAAGTTAATGTGTATATCAACAATTAGCCAAGCACGGTTGTAGAAATAAGTAAATAGAATGAAACGCACACACACACACATTGTAGAAGATTGCAAGTATTATCATCAAATGGCCGATTGCATGGTGGTGGCAATCTCTTAGAAGAGATGCTTAGCTACTCTCATGTGCAAACTCTCTGCAAAAGGTGAGAATATTTTTTCTTTGTTTAAGATGAACTCCAGAAATGAAAAGGAAAGAAGGGGAAGAGATGAGGCATGGAAGGCCAAGAGTCAGTGACATTGAGGTGAAAAACCGATGGTCAACTTGTTAAGGCCATAACTATTGCGCAGGAAGTTAGAATCGGGTCCAAAGCTCATACAAAAGTTCTCGATGAGAAAAACCAGGTGAAGGGGGTGGGTACTTTATACACAAAATGTTTTGGGGCCAAAAATTATGTTGGATGCCTACAAATGACACCAAAAGTGAAAAACCCAAATTTGCACCAAGTTGCTAGAATGGCCGAGAGGGTTCGAACGGTAGCATGGGTCACATCAGCGGCAATAGAAGCATACACGTGAACGCGAAAATCCGTGTCCTGTTTGTGTAGACCAGGTTCGGCACATCTTAATTGAGAATTGTTTTCTTTGTGTTTGTCTCGCATATTTAACGGCACTCTCCATGGTGGTGGGAAAAAGCATTATCGCTTCGTATCCAAGACTAGTAATATGGAACTCGCCTACATGCATTTCATCAAGGTTTGCCTTTGTGTTGAATATCTGAAAAGTTTCTTATATTTCTCAACTTTTAGCTTCTTCTGAAAAACATGAGTAATTTTGGACCTCATATAGTCGACTCATCCCAATTTGTCATATATTTGGACGTAGGCTTGGAGGAACTTTCAATGATAGTGCATATGTCCCTCGTTGCCCACTCTGTTCCGAGTGTTTCATTCTTTCTTTTCACCGCGTGAGATACCTAAGTGAGAAATCATTGGGTGTTATGAGGAGGCTCATGTAAAGAGAGCGAGCGAAAAGAAGAAGAATATTTATGAGATTGGCCGTTTAAAATTGAAGTATTATTGGAGAATAAGAAAATATATAATGGTCTGTTTTGAAAAAAATTGAAAATGATATATACCACATGCATTAACATGTGCGATATGGGAGAGAGGGGTAGTAGAAAAGGGAGAGAGATGGAAGGGGAAAAGCATACCTTTCTCGGCCTTTTGGCTAAGATCAAGTGTAGTATCTGTTCTTATCAGTTTAATATCTGATACGTGGTTCATAGAACCACATGATATTAAATGTATTTTTTTAGGGGGAGGGCCCATTCACAATAGCTTGCTATTGGGGCTCTCCGGCGTCGCTTGTGCGTTGCACTACAGCACCAGCCTGGCGCACCCCAACAACACTTAAAAAGTAAACGAGGAATTGCTTTGGTTGATGGGAGTGAATTGAATTTGGTTTGGCCTAACGCCATTAACAGAATACGAGAGGAATTGTTTTGGTGGGTTGGAGTGAATTGAATTTGCTTTGAAGTTTGGCCCAACGCTAAAACACAGAGCCATTTGGCTCTAAGCTCCTTCACGGGTTTGCTTGCCACATAAATACTATTTGGGAAATCAATAATTTTCATGGCATTAAAGTAAAAACATTGAGGAGATGGCTGAAGTGGGAAAAGAGTATTTTGGAAACTTTTATGAAGACCACGAGGAAGCCAATACTGGGAAATCATGAAGATCATTAAGTTATTTCCAATGAAATGAATATAGATTTGGAGGCAGAGGAGCTAAAAACGATCGGGAGCTCTTTCAAAAAGACAAACATTGGTCAACATATATTTTCGTAGGTTTCTTTGCAATCAGCTGAATCACTTAGTTCAATTGATCTACAAACAATGGTAAAACTTTGCAATCAGCTGAATCACTTAGTTCAATTGATCTACAAAGAATGGTAGAACTTTGCAGTCAGCTGATTCACTTAGTTCAATTGATCTACAAAGAATGGTAAAACTTTGCAATCAGCTGATTCACTTAGTTCAATTGATCTACAAAGAATGGTAAAACTTTGCAATCAGCTGATTCACTTAGTTCAATTGCTGTGAGGCAGATCCTGTGAATACCTTTCTGAACAGAAATCGCGAGGCAGTTGAAACTTAGCGCAGGAATTCGTCTAGTTGTGGCAAACAAATCCATATGCTTAGTAAACATTTTTAGAATCATTTGTGCTGAAGAGATCTCATTCATCAAATAATTGCTCCTAGTCTAACTTTTAAAAATGCAAACAACTTTCTATGAAAATCTAAACTCAGTGTCGCATTTGATGAGCTGAACAAGAAATGAAACCAATATGTTGAAGGGGAATACGTTGCAAATCATGGACAAACTCTGTCCATATCTAATCAGAATCTGTAAAGAATTGCTCAATGATTTTTGCAAATCAATTAACAACATTACGTTCTTCTAAATTTTTTATAAGATGATTTTATAATTCAAGTTGTTAAACAGTACAGACTCTCAAATGAATTTTGATCAACATTTTATTAAAATAAATTTGTTACATGCTATTGAAAAATATTCTTTGTCACCTTTAGTACCAATACTCTCAATATTACAAAAAAAAAGAGTTTAAGATCATGGCCTGTTTTCCAAATAGCTTATTCAGTGCATTGTCGCGTCCATAATTTGTCATTGCAAATCTAGGTTTATAAATTTCTTCAATCAATCTGCGAAGAATAGCCAATTGAACATGCTTTCGAATAGCAAATGAAATTGTTACCTTTTATGCATTGTCTTCTGCTCCTCACATTGCTTTTACAAAATTAAGTCAAAACTTGAATTAGCTTTAGCCTTTGGCATATTGATATGCCCATGTGAATCTACTTTCTATCCGCCTCAATTGCCATATAATTTTCATTGTGTTAACTTGTGTCTTCTGTTCTATACTATCAATAATCAAATACAATTTTAGCTCTAAATGTAAACACATGAACATGTTTAAAATACTTAGACAAAAATCATTTCTGCTTGAACTAATACATTGTGCCTGAAGATGTTTTCAAATAAAACGTGGCTACACTCAATTTAATAAAACCCACTTATATGTACAATGTTTATAGAAAACCTATGTCAGGTGAACAATTTGAGTAAACATTTTTTAGAAGCTTACCCTGCACGAGAAAAGTCCATATTATTAAAAGCCCATAGAAATATGTCAGGGTTAGATTATTGTGAAGTCACGTCCAAGGTTTCTGAATGCCTTTGCTCTTGTTACTCTATCTGTTTTTTTGTTTTCATGCTTTGATGTTTTACTCCTATGCTTAGTAACTGCAGATATATATGTCCCGCAGGCATTAGAGTATATATTCATTTTCTGTGAGATCGTGTCAGATGTTTCTTGATACACTTGATTCATCTTCTCAGTTTCAAATGAAAATAGTAAACCAAGCATTAGATATACTATATCGATTAGGCGATAATGCACAGAAATGATATAAGTGAACTGTAAATCCCATTCCAACTCCAGCCGTGTTGCAGGCTGAGTCTCATTCTCTTGATTAGACAATGAAATCTGCCCTAATACAAATTCAACAAGTCCATGCCCAAACCTATACCAATGGCTGATAGCCTGACATTAGTATTCACCTGCACAGTTTCAAATGAAAATGGTAAGCCAATCATTAGATATACTATAGCAATTAGGTGATAATGCACAGAAATGATATAAAACTGAACTGTAAATCCCATTCCACCTCCGGCCGTATTGCAGGCTGAGTCTCCTTCTCTTGACTACACAGTGAAATCTGCCCTAATACAAATGCAACAAGCCCATGCCCAGACCAATACCAATGGCTGATAGCATGACATTGTGATTCATCTGCTCAGTTTCAAATAAAAATGGTAAACCAATCATTAGATATACCGTATCAACTAAGTGATAATGCACAGAAATGATACAAGTGAACTGTAAATCTCATTCCGACTCCAACTGTAGTGCGGGCTGAATCTCATTCTCTTGATTAGACAATGAAATATGCCCTAATACAAATGCAAGAAGTCCATGCCCTAACCAATACCAATGGCTGATAGCCTGACATTATTGTCGCAATAACATACCATTATTATAGCAATGACATTATTACAGCTCGAATGGGCCCAACGGTTAAGAATATGTGTTTATTCCTTGGAGGTCACAGGTTTAAAAGGGAAGGGGATAGAGTATGTACACCTCTGGTTTAGCAGTCAAATAGCTGGACCGAAGGATACCTCATCCACCATTCTGTGTAGCACTTAGCTGAAAAGAAGGGTGCCATAATTTCGTAGCCCTTATCCCCCAAAACCAGGATCCAGCTTCCTTCAATGAGTTTAGGCCTGTTCCTTTATTCAATTTGGTGTACAAACTGGTATTCAAAACTATTGTAAACAGGCTAAAAGTAATTTTGTCTAGTGCAATCTCTGAAGAGCAATTCAAATTCCTCTCCAACAACCAAATCCACAATGCCATGGGAACTGCTGAAGAACTCGTGCACTCAGTCAAAACGCAAAATCTTCCAACTGCGGTGATGAAGTTGGATCTTGCTAAAGCACATGACAAGGTAAATTGGCCCTTTTATAAGATTGTTGTTGTCACAAATGAGCATGAACTTGCAAACTATGGAACGCAAAATGGGTTATCTTTCATATGCGTCTTTTGTTGTTCTTCTAAATGGGTCACCCGCATTTTTTTTCAATGCTTGTAAAGGGTTGCACGAAGGATGCTCTCTCTCCCCCTCCCCAAAATGGGTTGTCTTCCATATGCGTCTGTTGTTGTTCTTCTAAATGGGTCACCCGCAATTTTTTTCAATGCTTGTAAAGGGTTGCACAAAGGATGCTCTCTCTCCCCCTCCCCGTGTTAGGCTAATAGTGGAAGGCTTGCGTATGTTGTTCAAGGATGCAATGAGAGGAGGGTTAGTAAGAGGAGTGAAAATTTGTGTCGATATGGCCGTGTCTCGCTTTTTGTTTGTGGAGGACATCGTGATCTTTTTTGGGTTTATAGGAGAGTTAAGAAGTACCGAAGAAATCAACATGATGAAGGCCACGGGAACGGAAATCAACATGATGAAGTCCTCGATGATGCTTGACGAGGTGTCTGGGGGAGAAAAGGTTCAAGTTGTACAACTATTTCCTATGAATGTCCGGAATTTAGGTCACGGGTTAAAGCACCTAGGTTTTAACATAAAGCCTAACAACTATAGGTTTGAAGACCGGATGTGGTTGTATACAAAATTGAAGCTAGGGTTTCTCTATTGTGTAAACTATGGTTACCTAGAGGAGGCAGATTAGTCTTGTTCAAGGTGGTATTATAAAGCATTCATATCTACTAGATGGCCATCTTCCATATCCCCGAGGCATTCAAACTAAAATCAGGAAAAAATGCTTTAGCTTTTTGTCGACTGGAAAGAGGGAAAAAGGAAGGAATTAAAGTGGCAAACTAGAAAGACGTGGGGAGGTTGGGGCCTAGAAACATATGCATTTATTTACTTTAGCTCTTGCTGCAAAAAGTTTATGGAAATTTGTCTATAGACTACGGGGCAAGGTCATGGAATTCAAATACTTGAGAAAATAGTCTATAACAGAGTGGTTCAAACAATAAAGGAAGAACGCCAGTGGTGGATCCATAGCTTGAAAAGCTTCAGTGAAAGGCTTTCCCTCGGCAAGGAAATGATTAGCATGGAAGATTGGATTAGGGAATAGAATGACGAAGGGGAAGACCCTTAGATTGGATGCAAAGGCAACTTTAGATTGTCTAAGGAGTTGTTAAGAGATCTCCACCGTTTAGGAATTTTGTCCCTGGAAGATGCAACATATCATATGATATTAGGAATGTGTGGTCTCGGGGCTAGAGGAAGGTAGAAGATTTGAGTTTGTAGGGGGGAATGCTGAAGAGTGGAACCATTATGTGGGAAGCCTATTATCCAGCGCTATAAAGCTCTCAAATCAAGAAGATTTGTTGAAGTGGTCAAAAAATTAGGGGGCATGAGAATGAATTGCAAGGTTGGGTTACAAGGCATCAATAGAAGAAGGCTTTGTGGGAGAAAGATCTTAGTGGTGGTCCATAGTTTGGAAGTTATATTGTCCTTTGAAAGCATTTTTCTTTTCTTTGGTAAGCTTTAGAAAATAAAATCCTAACTCGGGATAATTTCCAAGATATAATAAAGCTGGACCTAGGAAGGTGGATCTTGTGCAGATTGTGAATCACCTTATTTGTTTCCAATCCTTCGGATAGAGTTGTATGGTCAGAGCTTTTATAGGTTACTGGGGAGAGAAATAAGTGGGAGCAGAGGACTCTATTAGATCGATTTTATTCATAGATTGTCGGTAAGTCAGTTAAAGTTTTTATGGCCCTGTCTTGCTATGTGATATGGCTAATTTGGTTATCAAGAAATAAAACGATCTTCCAAGGTTTCGATTTTACTCCACCACAAATGACCCAGATTGTTGGGAGTGGTTGCAATAAAAACTGGTCTTCTTCCAAGGAAAATCCAGTCAAAGAATTAAAGGAACCTGAAATTGATTTTGAATAGGGTTGGGGGTACTTTGATGGGGCATGCCGAGGTGTCCTAAGGATGTGTGGGGTTGGAGCAGTTTTATATCTGAATCGACATCACTTAATTAAGCTAAAGTTTGCAGTAGGGCCAAGCACTATTAAACAAGCAAAACTTGATACCATGTGGCTTTTATTGAAGAAAACTATAAACAGTGGTGTAAAAGATTACAGTTATTTGGGGAGGAGTCGAAAATAGTTTGGGAAAATGGTATATGCAAATTAAATAACTTATTGTTGGAGCATATTATGAAGCAGTTCTTGTAGGTCGAAGTGAGCTTTGAAGATATACGATTTGCACATGTATATAGAGAATTCAATATCATGGCAGACCAGTTAATAAACTAAGCTCTTTAGCTGGAGCGAGGGACTCAATGAACACGAGTTCAGAGAAAGGTTTCTGGTATCCAATTCAAATCTTGCTTCGGTTTAAATCAGAGGGCAAATTTTAAGCCACTTTATATGATATTTTTTTGTATTATATGGCAAATCTTTTTGATGTATGTAGTAACTGGCCTTTTCGGAAGTAGAACAACAGAATCATAGGCATTTTTTTTTGTTTAAATAGGTTTTGATGTTCCCAACAAGTTTTTTCTAAATGCATTTTGATGTTACCAAATAACCTTTTGTGAATGCGCTCACACACATCGTAGTGTATGTTTAAAATTTGACTGCTGGAAATGGTGAATATATATATCCATCCAAAATATCACAACCACAAACGCTAGGGAGACAAGAAGACACGCAAAGAAAAAACATTTGCCCTGCTGTCAGACTTACTAACGCTCTCAGAGTTTTAGGACTTTTGGTGATAAAAGTATATGGTGACTCAAAAGTTATTATTGACTGGGCAAATGGTTTGAACCCTATGCCGTCTTTGACTTTGTTCGGCTGGATGAGGAGAGCGAGATTCTTAATTCAGCATTTTGAAGTCATCTCTTTCAAACACATATATCGTATTTTCAACGAGGAGACGGATGTCTTATCTAAAGAATCTATTGGGGAAATTATCGGGTATCTTCAGTTCTCTGAACCTCTGGATGGAAATCTGATTGATGCAGGTTCATATTATGTATTTTGAGGATCAAATGGGCGACTTTCAGTTATGTTTTTAGTTTTAGTATGTTATGTTAGTTTTTTTGTGTTTTGAATGAGTGACTTTTTTGTAAAAGGTTCAGCTGGATTTTGAGCTTTGTTGTAGATGTGATGGAGGACAAGGAAGTACTCTGTTAGTAGGCTGTCCGGTATTTTAAGGGAGCTCTTGTGTTTTTTTGTATGATTGTTGGAGAAGAAGGAGGGTTTAAATGTAACTTTGATTCCTTATATGAATAGCAAGTTACAAGCTTTCTCTACTGAAAAAAAGAAAAAACCATTTTCCTCTCTCTTGGACAAGGAGATATACAAATATACAAAGAAAAAACGTTTTTGAGTTTTTGGACAAGAAGACATACAAAGAAAAAACGATTTTGACTGGAGGACGCTCCGAGTTTTAGGACAAGAAGACAATACGAAGGAAAGAACAACTTCCTTGCTGTAAGGGTTTTCCGATTTTTAGGACAAGAAGACAATACAAAGAAAAGAGCAATTTCCTTGCTGTAAGAGTTTTCGGAGTTTTAGGACCAGAAGACAATACAAAGAACAAAACAATTCCTTGCTGTAAGAGTTTTTCGACACTTGGGAGTTATAGAACAAGAAGACACACAAAGAAACATAAGAGCTTTTTGACACTTGGGAGCTATGGAACAAGAAGACACACAAAGAACTAGCCTACAACGGAGCAGACAGTCTATTATCAGAAGCAATTTATAAAGAAGGCTGAGATATATGAGAAATAATTTATAAGGAAGGCTGAGATATATCAGAAGTAATTTATAAAAAGGAATGTCAGGCGTTGTCAATTGTGTGCACCAACAAGTAAATTGAAAAAACGTGGGATTATAATGGCTGTCACCTTCATTTTTGTTTGAGGGATGCTCTGTTTTCCAAATTCCCACCCTATTAATAATGGTCTTATGATTATATAAGATAGAACAGAGGAGATGCCTGCAGTGAACACTCTGTCACACAGAGCATACAAAGAATAAGAAGAGTACTCTCGGGTGAGAGCCGAGCATCAAACCAACTAGACTGGGGCATACTGTAGTGAACAAGACCTGGCATTGGCCCTCTCTCTCACGCAGAGCCAACAAAGAATAACAAGAGCAACATGGAATCCCTCCATCGCAGCAGCAGCCAACAGTGTCTGATTTGATTTAGTTTTGGTGTGGAGGCCGATTCACAGTGGATTGATGTTGTTGTTGACTTCACATACGAGGTGGGGTGTGACTAGGAACTGTTGTGTTGTCGCAGTGGTGGTTCCAGTCTGAAGACAAACACAAACACATTATAAGTTGGTGTTTTGATAATGCCACCCTTGGTCTGCGAGAGAGATAAAACCCATCCATATTTCGAATTTTAACAAACACCCCGCAGAGGAAGAGAAAGATCTCACAATATGCTTTTGGGAGTTAAGTGTAGGTGCACACACAGGCGAGAGCCCAGAATCCTAATTACCGTGGTGACTACAACGCAGCGGAGGACAGCTAAAAACACTGTTTTGAAAACTAGACTAAATTCAAGTCGTGTATTGTATTTTAGAAAATGATATTTATTTAATCAGCCCAACCCAGCATTAGGCTCTTTCGCACAGCAAACAAAGCATATAACAATGGCTCTCTCTCTCTCACGCAGCAGAGCTGAGCGAAAAGAGAATAACAATGCCTCCCATTCCCATTCCGATCGAATGCATGCAGCAACAAATTGAATAACAATGCCTCCCATTCCCATTCCGATCGAATGCATGCGCGGCAACAAATTGAATAACAATGCCTCCCATTCCCATTCCGATCGAATGCATGCAGCAACAAATTGAATAACAATGCCTCCCATTCCCATTCCGATCGAATGCATGCAGCAACAAATTGAATAACAATGCCTCCCATTCCCATTCCGATCGAATGCATGCAGCAACAAATTGATTAACAATGCCTCCCATTCCCATTCCGATCGAATGCATGCAGCAACAAATTGAATAACAATGCCTCCCATTCCCATTCCGATCGAATGCATGCGGCAACAAATTGAATAACAATGCCTCCCATTCCCATTCCGATCGAATGCATGCAGCAACAAATTGAATAACAATGCCTCCCATTCCCATTCCGATCGAATGCATGCAGCAACAAATTGAATAACAATGCCTCCCATTCCCATTCCGATCGAATGCATGCAGCAACAAATTGATTAACAATGCCTCCCATTCCCATTCCGATCGAATGCATGCAGCAACAAATTGAATAACAATGCCTCCCATTCCCATTCACTTAGGTCTAGGTTTGCTGTGGAGGCCGGGAGAGGGATGAGCTTGCTGCGTTATTTCACTTAGGTTTGTTGTGGAGGCCGCGCGAACGCGAGCCTCCTCTGCCACAAATTATGACGTGCACTTTCCTCAGTGGGAGATGCTAGGTAGACCCCCCTCCCAAGTGCAATGGAGGTGGCCTTCCTAGGCCATCGACCTTCCTGATCATCGATTGACCCCGCCCAGGTAAGTATGTTTTCCAAGCTTTCCTTTTCCCTACTTATGCCCCTCCCTTCCATTCCTTCCATCCCCACTTTCCATGTGGGATACCACTCCGCTGTTCCAAAACTAAACTTTACAACCATGCTCTCTCTATTCCAAAACTAAACTTTACAACCATGCTCTCTCTATTCCAAAACTAAACTTTACAACCATGCTCTCTCTATTCCAAAACTAAACTAAGTAAGTTCGAAGCCGCTTTCTTTGTCGGTGAAAGTTCGTAGTTAGTATTATAGACCTCAAAAGTCTTGCCAGTGCAATGCTAGTGCTTTTGTACTCGCCCTTGTGGATGTAGCCCACAACACACAACAATAACTAAGCCCAGGGGAAGGATATGGGTGAATTTGGCTTACACACAAACTATGCATTGCGTAAGCAACCACAATGAGCAAAACTCGGTGACTTGCAGGCCCCAAGAGGGATATCACAAACTATAAAGTCCAAGCCCCTGGGGATTTACAAGTCCAAAATAAAACCATTCATATGGCAATAGGCCAAAGCATAGAGAGCGAAAACAAAATCCAATGGCCAGCTGGTCATAATAAGCATAGACTCTCAAGATTAAGCAAAAACAACAGATTCAATCTCTGGAGGAGGCTCACAATGATCTGGGCGTGGGCCCCACCCATTAATTGGTGGCCCGTCAATAGCCAGAGCAGGGTCCCGTCCATTATCGTCATGTTGTTGAAGGTGCTTCTCCATTCAAATAACTAGTTCCAGCCAAGGGAACTTATCGTTCTTGGGCCGAGAAAGGGGTGGCTAGTGGTGATGCTCACCACTTCGGCTTCGATGCTTATTGAGTTCCCGAACTGTGTGGCCCACTCTGTGCACGGCACACTACCTTATATGTGAGAGTACGTAGAATCAACGGGGCAATGAACCTCCAGGCGAACCCAATTCCTCTATGCATGGAACCACCCCCGGGTATTCTAGAGGCCACGGGAGATGTGTTTCCACCAGGTCCAGCTTCCCAGTTTGGACTTGGATTTGCAAGCGAAGGTGTGCAAAGGTTAAAGCTCCATCATCCTGGGTAAGCTTTTGAAATGAATGTTTTTGAAATCGTTCATTTAGTTTATTCCACATCAAAGATACAATCTCCAAACTACCGTGTTGCGTGAAATTGCATTGCCCCTGAGATCTTCTTAACAAGGGGAGAAAATATCTAGGTTATAGACATGGGGAGGAGCTGTTAAAATAGGTATGAGGCCCATTCTCACAACAACTTAGCATAGGAACAAGCCAGAGCAAATGTTTGATTGTTTCAAATTCGTGACATGAAAGCGCACCGGGGTTGGGAATGTCCAAAGGTACTTTGGGTGTTTCCAAGGAGAAGGCTGCCCAGAATTGTGGACCGACGAAACGTGGGAATTTTTTGGCCCCCCCTTCTCGATCGTGCGACATTGCCTTGCTTTTGTCGTTGGGGCTTGACTTGGTCGCGACTACTCACAAGCAGACTGTTCCTCCTCGTCTACAGTCCGCCCATAACTTCGCTGCCAAACTACAAACGTTAGATCTACAACAAGCACCCGACAATCATGCCAATACTTAGTGTACACTCACATCAGCATGAGTAAACATTCACAACACAATACAAGAGACGGGGCACCCAAGTCAGGTGCCCCGAGGTTTATATTATTGAATTCCACATATGAGTACAATGGGGGGTCTGGCCAGTGTTGCGACTCTTTTGCAGAAGAGAAGACAAGCTCGGGCACAAGTTGCTCGCCGCCACCTTGCTTGTCAACTAACCCTTGATGCACCCACGAGTCTGCCTCCTATAGATCCCAGATCTTCAACAGCTTAGGCTATTGCAACAACCTCTTCAACAAAGACTTGTTTACCCCAAGCACTTAGCTCCGCCTGGATGATCCGCCTTTGGTTTGCATCCTCCCTTTATACTTCGCGGAGTTCTTAACCAACGCCTCAAAGTGGACGCGCTCACACATCGTCCAACACTCAATGGAAACAATCGTTGCAATAGTCTAAACAACTGTGTTGAGAATTGCAACTGCCTTTGCGAACTAGGGAACGTGCACTACAACTATCCCATTCGTCGAACAACTCTAATTGTTTCCTATTGCATCCAGTTGCGCCGACTTATTACTACTACTAGAACATCCCTCAAAATTTCTAACAAAATGTTTATAAAAACATCAGCTATTTTCTAAATTGGTTGAAATCGTGACTCTATTATTATAACATAATGGGCAAAGTGTGCAATATTGCTCAAATTCCTTTTTCCATCAAAAAACAGATCACATAAAACAAATAGCAAAGTATTATGCTCTGAGTGCACACGTGTTTTGAAAATACCAAGTCCCAAGTATCCCCTTCCCCACCTCGAGGTTGGTGGTAGTGTGTGTTGGTTCCAGTGAAGCATGATTCGACCAAGACTCGCAAGTACCCGCGAGTCTTCCCGAGTCAAAAGTCAAAACGAGTAACCGTTGCGTACTCGGCGCGGACTCAACATACTCGGCACTGACTCATCTACTCGCCAAGACTCGCGTGTACTTGGCACAGACTCGTTCGGACCCCCCTGAACTCGCCCGAGTCAACTCAAACAAAAGGACACATTTTCATGAAAATCCAATTATTGCTAATGGCATTACATTGTTTGTATCATGACAAATTGTTCGTCATATGGCAGACGATTGTCATCGAGAGATGAGGTGGTCTGTAACAATTAAAAAACAGTTTTGGATGTTTCATTAAATAAACTTAAACTTAGTAAAAATACAATGAAAGTGAAGAGCAAAATGTTCGATCAAATTTGATTCTAACTTTGTTGGAGTCAAGATACAAGCGAAGGTTCTAAGACAACTGGCATTAAACTAGACACATTAGTGTGCGTTCGTTGGGAAATTAAACATAAATCTCAATTGTGTGACGGCGTTGTTTTCCAAATAATCCACTATGATCTAGACCTTTACATGTAGAGAGAGAGAGAGAGAGAGAGAGAGCTATTTTAGATGTTGCCACGACTAATTTAAATTTTTGCATACAAAAATTGATTGTGTTATGTTGTATTATCATAGTTTATGAGATGATGTGATGAATTATTGCATAGATTGTAGTTTCATAATTTGCATGGATTGGAAATCTGGGTTGGCAGGTGCGGGGCGAGTAATTTTTTACGCCAAGGGGAACAAGCAGAGGGAGTTTGCTTGGGGCATCGGAAGAAAGACCAACAACGGAGCGGAATGGCTCGGTCTCATCAAAGGGCTGGAGATTGCTATAAACCGGGGAATTACGAACTTGATGGTCCTTGGGGATTCCTTAATTGTCATTAGAGAAGCCAGACGCATCGTCGACAACAGGATAGACCCCTCCTAAAAAATGCATCATCTCCTAATCAACATTAGTAAAGACTTTCAAGAGATCACCTTTTTACATATTCTGAGAGGATTAAACAGGCAAGTTGATGGTATGGCTAATAATGGAGTCGAGCTCTCTAAGCTGCGACAATGGCATTTATGAAAACTCTTGGATTCCCTAGCCTATGGCTCCTCTAAATGAACGTTTTTGAAATCGTTCATTTAGTTTATTCCACATCAAAGATACAATCTCCAAACTACCGTGTTGCGTGAAATTGCATTGCCCCTGAGATCTTCTTAACAAGGGGAGAAAATATCTAGGTTATAGACATGGGGAGGAGCTGTTAAAATAGGTATGAGGCCCATTCTCACAACAACTTAGCATAGGAACAAGCCAGAGCAAATGTTTGATTGTTTCAAATTCGTGACATGAAAGCGCACCGGGGTTGGGAATGTCCAAAGGTACTTTGGGTGTTTCCAAGGAGAAGGCTGCCCAGAATTGTGGACCGACGAAACGTGGGAATTTTTTGGCCCCCCCTTCTCGATCGTGCGACATTGCCTTGCTTTTGTCGTTGGGGCTTGACTTGGTCGCGACTACTCACAAGCAGACTGTTCCTCCTCGTCTACAGTCCGCCCATAACTTCGCTGCCAAACTACAAACGTTAGATCTACAACAAGCACCCGACAATCATGCCAATACTTAGTGTACACTCACATCAGCATGAGTAAACATTCACAACACAATACAAGAGACGGGGCACCCAAGTCAGGTGCCCCGAGGTTTATATTATTGAATTCCACATATGAGTACAATGGGGGGTCTGGCCAGTGTTGCGACTCTTTTGCAGAAGAGAAGACAAGCTCGGGCACAAGTTGCTCGCCGCCACCTTGCTTGTCAACTAACCCTTGATGCACCCACGAGTCTGCCTCCTATAGATCCCAGATCTTCAACAGCTTAGGCTATTGCAACAACCTCTTCAACAAAGACTTGTTTACCCCAAGCACTTAGCTCCGCCTGGATGATCCGCCTTTGGTTTGCATCCTCCCTTTATACTTCGCGAAGTTCTTAACCAATGCCTCAAAGTGGATGCGCTCACACATCGTCCAACACTCAATGGAAACAATCGTTGCAATAGTCTAAACAACTGTGTTGAGAATTGCAACTGCCTTTGCGAACTAGGGAACGTGCACTACAACTATCCCATTCGTCGAACAACTCTAATTGTTTCCTATTGCATCCAGTTGCGCCGACTTATTACTACTACTAGAACATCCCTCAAAATTTCTAACAAAATGTTTATAAAAACATCAGCTATTTTCTAAATTGGTTGAAATCGTGACTCTATTATTATAACATAATGGGCAAAGTGTGCAATATTGCTCAAATTCCTTTTTCCATCAAAAAACAGATCACATAAAACAAATAGCAAAGTATTATGCTCTGAGTGCACACGTGTTTTGAAAATACCAAGTCCCAAGTATCCCCTTCCCCACCTCGAGGTTGGTGGTAGTGTGTGTTGGTTCCAGTGAAGCATGATTCGACCAAGACTCGCAAGTACCCGCGAGTCTTCCCGAGTCAAAAGTCAAAACGAGTAACCGTTGCGTACTCGGCGCGGACTCAACATACTCGGCACTGACTCATCTACTCGCCAAGACTCGCGTGTACTTGGCACAGACTCGTTCGGACCCCCCTGAACTCGCCCGAGTCAACTCAAACAAAAGGACACATTTTCATGAAAATCCAATTATTGCTAATGGCATTACATTGTTTGTATCATGACAAATTGTTCGTCATATGGCAGACGATTGTCATCGAGAGATGAGGTGGTCTGTAACAATTAAAAAACAGTTTTGGATGTTTCATTAAATAAACTTAAACTTAGTAAAAATACAATGAAAGTGAAGAGCAAAATGTTCGATCAAATTTGATTCTAACTTTGTTGGAGTCAAGATACAAGCGAAGGTTCTAAGACAACTGGCATTAAACTAGACACATTAGCGTGCGTTCGTTGGGAAATTAAACATAAATCTCAATTGTGTGACGACGTTGTTTTCCAAATAATCCACTATGATCTAGACCTTTACATGTAGAGAGAGAGAGAGAGAGAGAGAGAGAGCTATTTTAGATGTTGCCACGACTAATTTAAATTTTTGCATACAAAAATTGATTGTGTTATGTTGTATTATCATAGTTTATGAGATGATGTGATGAATTATTGCATAGATTGTAGTTTCATAATTTGCATGGATTGGAAATCTGGGTTGGCAGGTGCGGGGGGAGTAATTTTTTACGCCAAGGGGAACAAGCAGAGGGAGTTTGCTTGGGGCATCGGAAGAAAGACCAACAACGGAGCGGAATGGCTCGGTCTCATCAAAGGGCTGGAGATTGCTATAAACCGGGGAATTACGAACTTGATGGTCCTTGGGGATTCCTTAATTGTCATTAGAGAAGCCAGACGCATCGTCGACAACAGGAAAGACCCCTCCTAAAAAATGCATCATCTCCTAATCAACATTAGTAAAGACTTTCAAGAGATCACCTTTTTACATATTCTGAGAGGATTAAACAGGCAAGTTGATGGTATGGCTAATAATGGAGTCGAGCTCTCTAAGCTGCGACAATGGCATTTATGAAAACTCTTGGATTCCCTAGCCTATGGCTCCTCCATAGAGCCTGGGCTCTTCTTTTTCCTGTTTGGCCCCTTCATATTTCTTTGGCTCAAAACTTTAGAAATTCAAAAATTCTTTCTTTGGGAAATGCCCCAAGGCATTTCGACGGTCATCTTGATCCTCGAGGGATTCTCACACTTGCTCACATTAATGCCATCCGTCCAGTATGCCAGTTGGCCGGCATGCGAGCTGGTAGCTTTGGTTTAAAACAGGGCAGGAGCCTTCACTTTGGAATCCATTCCCTTGCTGGTTGTAGCTGCTCGAATTTGCTGGTCTTTGTTGCTTGTGTATGCTTGGACAGTCACTGTATTGGGAGATATATGGAACATCACGTTGCTGGGCGTCCTCAGGGAGGGGGCGACGTGTTCTTGAAGTGTGATAGATGCTGCGAGCCTGTTAGAGGCCCTAATGGCGGATGTAGTTGGGGTTTTCAGTTGGATGAAATGATGGGCGACTCGGTGGGCAAGGAGAGTAGCAACTTCCCTGGGCTTGGTCCTTGCTAAAGGCATGCTGAGGATGGGAATTCTCAAGGGCAAGTTGGGAAACACGGCATTACAAAGTTTGAAGTGGAATTCCTGGACCGTCTGGAGGAGCTGGAGCTGCAAGTTCGGCTGATTCGCAGCGAAAACCTGGAATATAAGAAGGTTCTGTCCTGTCTCAATACTTTGGCGCCTGCTACTCACTCCGAGGTGAAAACTCAGAACAGTAAAGTGGCAGAGAAAATTGAACACCTTGAAGAGACCCTGGGGCTCTCCTATCCCCGCAAAGCCCGAAAGTCTAAGGCCACTAGCAGCGAATTGGAGGACATTGACGGGAAAATGGAAAAACTGAAGAAGTTTACGGCTCATGCTGGGAATTTCCTGGATCTCAGCTCTGAAAAGAATGTGGCAGGGGCTTCTGCAGGCATTGTTATGGACATGGGACTTCAGTAGCAGCTCGTCGGTTGGCCGTCTTTTTGGTTCTGGTATGTTTACATTACTGTTTTTAAATTATATGTATAGAGTCTCTGAAACTGATAGAATAGGAATCAGCTGCAGACTTGGCAATCCAGAATGCTTCATCTCTCATTTTTTGTTAAGGCAGCTCAATAGTAATGTTTTATTTTTGTATATTCCTTCTAGGGCAGTTCGTTAGGTGTTATAGTTTTCATAGAACATGAAGATACCATGTTAGCTATAAGCTTGAATAGGATGAACTTGGAGTGATGGATGTTTTCCTTTCACGGGAGCAATTTGTCCACTTTTTGCTATGTAATATCCACCTTTTTATATAACCAAAGCTGGTTAACCGTTTCTGTTAAAAAAAAAACTTGCATGGATTGGAAATAGCATTAACCTCTTTTTTGTGCCCAAAATTTACCATATTTTAATTTTTTTTTCCTATTTTCCGAGTCTCGCCGAGTTTGTCTCGAGTCGACGAGTCGCATGCCAGTCAAGTTTGTCCCGAGTCCACGAGTCGCATGCCGGTCGAGTCCGAGTTGTGCAACATTAGTTGATTCTCAAAACGACACGGTTCGGGAAACAACACTGTAAACACCCTTGGAGGGTTGTTCAAGGGGAGGATGCGGATGGAAGCCCGGGTTGTGTTTAGGGCCCTCGGATAGATAGGATTATCAAGGTTGATCGACGACGTTAGGGGCATTAATGAATTGAGCATGATAAGATATGCATGATTAAATGCACAAATCCTTTGAAAACAGAAGTCTTAGTCCATTAATAAAACTAGATGCAACCTATGTAGGCATGTATGCATCTATTATGAAGATGTAAATAATCGGCCAATTAAACCACGAAAGTGAATAAATGCAAAATATTTACAAAATGTGTTGTGCAATTAATTATCTGAGAAAAGCAAGCTATAGTCGTTAGTATGAGAATGCATGAATGATTAAAACTAAGGTGTTCATGACTTCTACGCATTTAGAAAAAAGAAGGAAGACTGCGTTAACCGGTTTTTTGACTCAAAGTTTCGAGCCAACCAGATGGGCTCATATTCGAGAGAAAGGCATCTCATAAAACTATTATGCCGCGTAAATAAATTATGATAGTTGCTTGCAATGCATGGAAGAAAATATGCAATTTTACTCCATTCCAAAAAATTCAAATGCATCCAAAGGTGAAGAATCAATTAAGGAACTTATTTATGAGCGAGTTTCCGAAAAACCTTTTAACCATTTTCTTCCCAATGTTTCGGACTTCTAATGTGAGTCCATCCTCAGGGGGATCACAATACGATTGATTGAGATGGTTCAATTTAATGCATCATAGCGTGAATAAATATTTAATGATAAGAAATGAATAAGCATGTCGACTCGTTTTATCATTAATTTACGCGTGCTTTAATTTTATTTATCATCGGTTTCCATGTGCCGCTTAATCTCAACCCCTCGTCTCTATTTAGTGTATTCGCCCATTTCTCAATTCCAACTGCTTCTCTTACTCCTCCGTTTTGATAGTGTTCCTCCTTAACGATCAATTATGCGTTTTCTATGCATACGTGGTGGGACGAGATGTGTGAGTGTTCCACTAGGGCTGACTTTGAGGCTCTATCGTTTATTATGTAAGATGCATGCTCTTTTAGATGAATTTGAACTGGTATTCCACCTTATCCGGCATGAATATCTCCACACGAGCAGGGTATCGAGTATACTCATTTTTGGAGTCTCGGGTCCACATGATCCTTTGTCGAGTCAACCATCCATCTGATAGTGTTGGGTGGGGTGAAGGCCACTGGGATATTTTGATTTTTGAGGATGTTGGCAATATGACCCATGGTGCCTTTTATGTAAGGCAAATAGATCTTAAGGATGTCCCTTGTATGATCGGCATGTCTCCCTTTTTGTGTTTGTTGGACAGCCCCGTTAATATGATTTATGTGATAACTTTTTTTTACAAAAACCATTCGGAGGTGGTCCAGCTCTTGTTTCAGATGTTCGGCATCTAATATTCTTGTGGCCTTGGTTGCGAGGACCTTTTTTACTCCTATTTTTTGGTTTGGACAGTGGTGTGAATCCGCGTGCAGGTATCTGTCGATATGAGTTGTTTTCCTATAAACCTGGTGCCCTAGCTTCCCATCCTCCTTTTTGTGAGAAGAACATCTAGCAAAGGTAACTGGTTGTTTTCTTCTATCTCAATGGTGAACTTGATCTGCTCCGAGAGGCTATTGAGGTGGGACAAAAATTCATTCAGCTTCTCCCTCCCATGTCTCCATTTTTCAAAGACGACATCTACATATCTTTTCCACTCTTCTGATGTTAAACTGAAAGAGTTAAGAGCTCGTAATTCAAAGTGTTCTATGTAGATGTTTGCGACCACCGAGGATAGCGGTGAGCCCATGGCAGTGCCATTTAATTGCGCATATGTGACCCCTTTATAGCTAAAGTATGTGGAATTTAGGCATAACCTCACCAAGCCTATAGTCTCGTTATCCATGATGCCTTTTATTATTGCAATGGTTGCATCTACAAGAATCTTAGTGTAGAGGGAGACAAGGTCAAAACTAACCAGGATGTCTTATTCCCTAAGCTCTTGGTTCTCGATCCATTCTACGAAGGATGAAGAGTCTTTTACATATGAGGAAGTGTTGCCGGGAAGGGGGCTAAATTTATGAGCCGGGAATTTTGCTAGATGATAGGTTGGAGAACCTATGGTGTTAACCATCGGCCTTAGCGGGACACCTAACTCATGAATCTTTGGGGAGCCATAAATTCTCGTCATTATGGCACTGCTCGGTGTGGTCTGTTTCTTTATTGTGTCATCCAGGGATGCACATTTAATATGTTTTGTCACCTCATGAAAAATCTCGTTTCCTGGGTCTTTAATGATTACTTTGTAGCTGCCACCCGATGAGAGGTGATCCAGCCTCTTAGACTAACGAATTTCTGAAAAACCTGTTAACGAGTTTTCCAGAAAAATCGTTAATGGTTAACAGATTTTCCATGAACTCGCTCTTAAATTCATGACCTATAAAATGAATTCTCGATCTTTTATCTAGAACTTATTCATGTTGAATAAAGAGGGAACTTAGCGTTTTTGTTGTGGTTAGAGAAATGCATTAATATTTTGTATTTGTTTTACGATTAAGTAGATTAATGAAGCATCCTTTGATGCGTAAAAAAAGGTATTTCATTCTACTCAATTCAACAAATAGAAACCATACTTAAATATTAGTTCTATTAAAGACTAATTTTTATTAAACGAAGTGCAACTTTTGCACGTGACCGTTCTGCTTAAAATAATGCAATAAATTGTATTATTTGCATGAAATTGCAGAATGTGAAAAACAATGTGCAGCATCTACTTTAGCTTAAAAAATGCAGCGTGAGAAAAGCTAACGTCTGAAGACTAAAAATAGATTTTTAATGTACATGTTAGTGAAAGAAACATAAAATAATATTTACAGTCCAAATGTAAATATGCTACAATTTTCCATAATTAAAAAAAAAGACATAAAAGGGAAATCGAAGCTGAATGAAAATGATGGAGGAAAGACGTGGATATGCCCAAATAAGATGTTTTATTCGTGGAATGGAATCTGACAGTCATCAAGTACAATAGGCCACGGCTAATTCAACCCCTGCGAACAGGAGGTTTACGAGACCCTACGCAGCTCTCAACATTCTAGGTTCACCCGGGTGAAACTGAGACAGCGGGAGTACTTCCCGCTCAAATTGTGTTGACGATAAGATGCGTGCACGGAGACATCAGGAACGAAGATATACAGGAACGAACGAATTACGTGGAGCAAAACATAATGTACCTCTAGTGGAAGGACACTCTGCCTTCACCCTAATGGATGGACCTGAAAAATAGTCTTACTTGCAATCGCCTCCTGTTAGGCTCATGGATAACTGAGTATGAAAGGGAAAAATGCAGCAATTGAACCTAGCAGTACCCGCATCTTACCTCTGGTGGAAGATTCCTATTTCGATAGCTTCGTCGAGCTATTATAGGTTGTTCGTGCAGGTATGGGAAGCGTGTGAGGGAAGGTGAAATGTTTCGGTAGCCGTTGAGAGATCAACGGTTGCTGCGTCTTTTGGAATTCTGTTTTTTTATGCTCGTCCAAATGAGGGAGATGGCCTGCAAGTAACCGACATCGACCTTCCTATACCAAAAGTTTCCGGGAGCATGATCGTTGAGGTTACATTATGCCTTGATAATATTTCGCATTGTCTTCATATGTACAAGTTTAGACCAAGTGTGCAGATTGTTTCATCTATTTTGCGAACTTCAAGTTAAATAACTCCTTTCTGAAACAATACTTCATATTTTGAACCTGATTTGTGAGCAACTTTCGCGTTGATTGGTTTTCCTTATTGATATGCAAGCTCCCAATTCTGAAACTCTTTGCTCGCGATGCCATATGCTCTCAAAATTGTGCCAAACCATCGTTGAGTCTTCCTGGTGTGTTTTCCACTCTTGGATTTTCTTTTTCAGTGTTCAATCAGCATTAATGACTACGGGACCAGGCCTTTAGCAGTTGCATTCTTTTGAGGAGTGACTTTGTTGTGAATGACTTGACAAAAGATCTCTTCTCCAAGAACATTATCTCCGCCTTAAACACAAAATATAAATTACCTAGGGAAGCGACTCTCTCAGAATTATGTGGACAAGGGCTAATTTGGTATGCTTGTAGTGAAAGAATTAAAAACACAGCTTTGAGCTATCGATTGTTTCCATGGCATATCTTGCATTTCATCTTAACACCTATCTGGGCGAGCTCTTCTCAACGCTTTTTATTTGTGTTTGGTGTCTTGTCAAACATGGGTCGAGAGGATGCCTTCCCTATCTCGAAGAGAGTGGTGAGTAAGCGAGAAGGTAGGGGGGTATCTCTCATCTCCAGCTTGATCACCAACTTGTTGTCTCATAATATACCCGACAGACAGTGGATAAGATAAGCATTTTCAAATGACTTATACATCAGACAGCGTAAAGGACTGGTTAAGCCTTACGAATTAACCACAAAGACTAATTTTGATGTGAAGGGGTTTAAGGATCACCTCTGTGTGCTTGTTGGCTTGCCGTGGTGTTCACTACTTCTCACATTTTTTATTTTTTATTTCGCATCTACCATCGACCATGGAGGTTCCTTGTTGCGTGTTGGATACATTTTCTTGTACATGTTCTGTTGCGACCTTGTTCCGCCTGCTATGTTTGCGTTGTTCCTAGATTGGCTCTGCCCGCGAGCTCACTATGTCTGCGTTCACTTCATTATCGCCCATTCTGCGTTTCTGCCATCTCAATTGTTCTGCCTGCGAATTGCATTATCGCATTCCGTACATGTGGTATGCATCCACTGTAGATTCCACCCGAGTGTCGTTTTTGTGAGCACCTGCTTATGTTAATCAGCTCCGGTGATTGTCGTCCTCCTATTTTGCCTAGCGTTCTTCTCTGTTGGTATTCTCTACATGAATACGATGGACAACGCCTTCTATCTCTGCGGAGTATCCTGTGTTCTATCTATTTTTCTAAGTGGATTCCAGACGTTCATTGGTTTGCAGACACCTCTCGTTCACCTGTACGTTGGCCGCATGGTGCATTTTGTGTTGGTGGGATGAAGGATTAGGGTTTGGGATGCGTCTATTTCAGCTTTTGTTTTTCTTTCAAATCCTGACACGTTGTTGGCTCATGGATTCACTCGAGTTCCCTCTTCCATAATCCTACGTGCTCACTGTATTCTTTGTTTGGCGGTGCGGGCTTGGTGTCTTTTTTTGTCTTACTGTTAGTCTCCGCCTGGCTATCGCGCGTGATCTCCATTCCCTCGCATTCTTGGATGCATTATTCTTTGTCGTTTTGCATCCCCCCAGTGTGAACCTGTGTGCAACACGACCTGTTATGGCTGCCAACTCGACGGCCAGGTTGATCCCGCCGTTGTTTCTTGCTGTTGGTATTTCCTTTTTAATTAATTTTTATATATAATCTTTGCCTTGTTAAAATCCATGAAAAATAGGTCCTGGGGAACTTTAATGTAATGTGTGTTTTTTCATTTTTTATTATTTTCAAAAAAAGGGAGCGGGGAATGGGACCATTTCGGAGATGAGCGTAAAGGACCTTAATAAATTTAATGGGATTGGGAGAAGTAGGAGGATAAAGGGGAAAGACTGCTTTTGAGTTTTTTTTCTTTTTAACAATGGGAAGGATGAATTGTAAAAAGGTAATTTTATTGTAAATGGGACAAGAGGTGCAAGAGGAGTTTCATTTTTACAAAAAGGGGGATGTTTTTTATTGTTTGTAAATCGGGGACATTGATTTTTTTGCGAGATGATAACCAAGGGGAAAGACTTTTACTTTTTTATGAAAGGTGTAATGAGATGACACTAGTAGGCACGACCGATGATTTTGTTGATGGATATGAACTTGCTGAAATTTTAATTGACAATGTGCAATACTTCCAACAAGGCAAACTTCGGTTGAGTGTCGGAAGGGTCGAACAGACACGGAATTAGCCAAACGAAATATGGACAAGATAAGTCCCGCAAGACAGACACAATGATGCTTACTTCCCGGCACCAGGAAGTATAATGTGAAAAACGTACTTCCCGGCACCACGAAGTATAATGTGAAAAACGTACTTCCCGGCACCACGAAGTATAATGTGAAAAACGTACTTCCCGGCACCACGAAGTATAGTGCGAAAAACGGCAAGCTACCAAAACTTTGACTGGCCATGACTTGACGCATATGGCGCAACTTGGTAGGCTTACCGAAGGGGTTTTCAAGAAGCGAAAGCAGTGAAACAAGATATGGACATGACAAGCACATCGCTCTGGACACATCGGTGCATACATAATGATCTTTTTAGAAATTAAATAGGTTCACCTATGGCATCATGTTCCGACACTTTGGAATCATGTCGATGTTGAGCATCGACAATATGAGGCATAAAGTGATGTTTTTTGTTTAAAATTGAGAAAACATCATAGGAGGAACCTCCGCAAGCACGTCAAGAAACGTTTATTATAACGACTGCTAGAGCATATATCAAAAGGTCTAGAAAACCTTCTTACCATATGCCAATAAAAATGTATATCAAAGTTTCATATTTCTAAATTGGTTGCGAATGTGACTTTATTAATGTCAAAGATGGTGTTAGGAACTTTGACAATAACGTCTACATAGATTTTTAATTTTGGGTGGCAAGGGAGTCTCATAAAATTAATTTGGCCAAAAAATATTAAATGGGAGAAGAGAGAACCATCATCTCCCATGAACTACAATTAAATACAAATATTTTATGCAATTAATTGACCATTATTTGACCCGACATCATTACTTAATAAAGCATAACTTGTATTTATTTTTTTCCTAATTCATTACAATTAATTAATTTAATTAAGCAAATCAATTTCTTGAAGGATCATGGCGATTTTAAAAATAATATTTGTCCTTACAAAATATAAAAATAAAATCAACAAAAAAATATGAGCACCGAAAGAAAACAATGGAACAAACATGTTTAAGCAAAAAATAACAAAAATTCTAATTCCAATAAAGTACTCCTTTAGAATATAGTACAAGTTTTTGTGATATAGCATCAAATCATGGAAACTGGATTGAGAATATAAAAAACACTAAACACTATCGCTTTACCTAGACTCCAAGCAATGCAAAAATTGACTACATCTCCAATCATTTTTTGATCACTTTCCAATACTCTGCTCGAAGTGCAACGACATATAACACGTCAGTTGGATTTTTTTTTTTCCCAAAAATATAAGCTTCCCACAACTGCTTGAATTTGAGTTCCCGTCAAATAAACATCTTTCCATATCCATATATAAAAGGTTGTAAATTAATGTTTATTGTTGCATGTGTGCACATCAAATGAAATAAATAATTAGTTTATTGTATGATCTTAAGTTAAGCAGTAACTTACATTGAGTTTTGAATGGGTCGATTAGACGTCTCTAAGTGGATCAACAAATAGAGTCAATGCATTAAAATTATTTCCTCTTACACCCTATAAGTCCGCATGACAATGGATCAAGGTCAAATCATAATGTTATTATATATGTGTTTCAATTTTTTGTGATACGATTGATGGGAGCTGCTTTGTTGACTATGTATGTATTCCCAATAGCAGTGAGTATTAGAGTGTTGAGTAACTCTAATAATTCCTTAGCTCAAGCAATTTGAAAGACCGTCTGACGCCTCAAAGGTCTTCTTGCAACTCCACCCTTTAACAATAAGATCCGGTAATCGAAAATCCAACTCAGAAAATGAAGGGTGTCGATTTCTACTGAGAATGCATCCGATAAAGTTCAACTTAGTTCTGATTTGACACTCACTAAAAGACTATTGCAAGTACGAAAATACAAGAAAACTTACAAAATTCACTATTTGCGAGTTATAATTCGATTTTGAATCTTGGGCTAAGTTGGTCTCCAACATGAATGCTTTACCTATGTAAATCTCTAATAGGCCTATGGAATTGAATGCTATGGGTTCCTCGATGATGCTTAACTATGGTGCCAAGGCCACTTCCCATCAAAGCAACTCGCTTATCTTCTTAGCTTTCATAGACTTACATCCTATCAATCATATGCCGCTCGAACTAACATTCGTTGATTTAGGTGGCATTTGCTCACTTTCGGTTGGCCTTTTGCTTGTCAAACCGAACTATGTTGATCTTTGCTCTCATCGATCCCACCTTTGTTGTTACTAGCTACTTCTACCTTGCCCTCTCTAGAGGGGCATGCATTGGGCAACACGAGGCTCTAACACCGTTGATCTAGAATGAGGTGAGAATATGGGTTGACACACACTAATCCGTGGAAGTTAATGTGTATATCAACAATTAGCCAAGCACGGTTGTAGAAATAAGTAAATAGAATGAAACGCACACACACACACATTGTAGAAGATTGCAAGTATTATCATCAAATGGCCGATTGCATGGTGGTGGCAATCTCTTAGAAGAGATGCTTAGCTACTCTCATGTGCAAACTCTCTGCAAAAGGTGAGAATATTTTTTCTTTGTTTAAGATGAACTCCAGAAATGAAAAGGAAAGAAGGGGAAGAGATGAGGCATGGAAGGCCAAGAGTCAGTGACATTGAGGTGAAAAACCGATGGTCAACTTGTTAAGGCCATAACTATTGCGCAGGAAGTTAGAATCGGGTCCAAAGCTCATACAAAAGTTCTCGATGAGAAAAACCAGGTGAAGGGGGTGGGTACTTTATACACAAAATGTTTTGGGGCCAAAAATTATGTTGGATGCCTACAAATGACACCAAAAGTGAAAAACCCAAATTTGCACCAAGTTGCTAGAATGGCCGAGAGGGTTCGAACGGTAGCATGGGTCACATCAGCGGCAATAGAAGCATACACGTGAACGCGAAAATCCGTGTCCTGTTTGTGTAGACCAGGTTCGGCACATCTTAATTGAGAATTGTTTTCTTTGTGTTTGTCTCGCATATTTAACGGCACTCTCCATGGTGGTGGGAAAAAGCATTATCGCTTCGTATCCAAGACTAGTAATATGGAACTCGCCTACATGCATTTCATCAAGGTTTGCCTTTGTGTTGAATATCTGAAAAGTTTCTTATATTTCTCAACTTTTAGCTTCTTCTGAAAAACATGAGTAATTTTGGACCTCATATAGTCGACTCATCCCAATTTGTCATATATTTGGACGTAGGCTTGGAGGAACTTTCAATGATAGTGCATATGTCCCTCGTTGCCCACTCTGTTCCGAGTGTTTCATTCTTTCTTTTCACCGCGTGAGATACCTAAGTGAGAAATCATTGGGTGTTATGAGGAGGCTCATGTAAAGAGAGCGAGCGAAAAGAAGAAGAATATTTATGAGATTGGCCGTTTAAAATTGAAGTATTATTGGAGAATAAGAAAATATATAATGGTCTGTTTTGAAAAAAATTGAAAATGATATATACCACATGCATTAACATGTGCGATATGGGAGAGAGGGGTAGTAGAAAAGGGAGAGAGATGGAAGGGGAAAAGCATACCTTTCTCGGCCTTTTGGCTAAGATCAAGTGTAGTATCTGTTCTTATCAGTTTAATATCTGATACGTGGTTCATAGAACCACATGATATTAAATGTATTTTTTTAGGGGGAGGGCCCATTCACAATAGCTTGCTATTGGGGCTCTCCGGCGTCGCTTGTGCGTTGCACTACAGCACCAGCCTGGCGCACCCCAACAACACTTAAAAAGTAAACGAGGAATTGCTTTGGTTGATGGGAGTGAATTGAATTTGGTTTGGCCTAACGCCATTAACAGAATACGAGAGGAATTGTTTTGGTGGGTTGGAGTGAATTGAATTTGCTTTGAAGTTTGGCCCAACGCTAAAACACAGAGCCATTTGGCTCTAAGCTCCTTCACGGGTTTGCTTGCCACATAAATACTATTTGGGAAATCAATAATTTTCATGGCATTAAAGTAAAAACATTGAGGAGATGGCTGAAGTGGGAAAAGAGTATTTTGGAAACTTTTATGAAGACCACGAGGAAGCCAATACTGGGAAATCATGAAGATCATTAAGTTATTTCCAATGAAATGAATATAGATTTGGAGGCAGAGGAGCTAAAAACGATCGGGAGCTCTTTCAAAAAGACAAACATTGGTCAACATATATTTTCGTAGGTTTCTTTGCAATCAGCTGAATCACTTAGTTCAATTGATCTACAAACAATGGTAAAACTTTGCAATCAGCTGAATCACTTAGTTCAATTGATCTACAAAGAATGGTAGAACTTTGCAGTCAGCTGATTCACTTAGTTCAATTGATCTACAAAGAATGGTAAAACTTTGCAATCAGCTGATTCACTTAGTTCAATTGATCTACAAAGAATGGTAAAACTTTGCAATCAGCTGATTCACTTAGTTCAATTGCTGTGAGGCAGATCCTGTGAATACCTTTCTGAACAGAAATCGCGAGGCAGTTGAAACTTAGCGCAGGAATTCGTCTAGTTGTGGCAAACAAATCCATATGCTTAGTAAACATTTTTAGAATCATTTGTGCTGAAGAGATCTCATTCATCAAATAATTGCTCCTAGTCTAACTTTTAAAAATGCAAACAACTTTCTATGAAAATCTAAACTCAGTGTCGCATTTGATGAGCTGAACAAGAAATGAAACCAATATGTTGAAGGGGAATACGTTGCAAATCATGGACAAACTCTGTCCATATCTAATCAGAATCTGTAAAGAATTGCTCAATGATTTTTGCAAATCAATTAACAACATTACGTTCTTCTAAATTTTTTATAAGATGATTTTATAATTCAAGTTGTTAAACAGTACAGACTCTCAAATGAATTTTGATCAACATTTTATTAAAATAAATTTGTTACATGCTATTGAAAAATATTCTTTGTCACCTTTAGTACCAATACTCTCAATATTACAAAAAAAAAGAGTTTAAGATCATGGCCTGTTTTCCAAATAGCTTATTCAGTGCATTGTCGCGTCCATAATTTGTCATTGCAAATCTAGGTTTATAAATTTCTTCAATCAATCTGCGAAGAATAGCCAATTGAACATGCTTTCGAATAGCAAATGAAATTGTTACCTTTTATGCATTGTCTTCTGCTCCTCACATTGCTTTTACAAAATTAAGTCAAAACTTGAATTAGCTTTAGCCTTTGGCATATTGATATGCCCATGTGAATCTACTTTCTATCCGCCTCAATTGCCATATAATTTTCATTGTGTTAACTTGTGTCTTCTGTTCTATACTATCAATAATCAAATACAATTTTAGCTCTAAATGTAAACACATGAACATGTTTAAAATACTTAGACAAAAATCATTTCTGCTTGAACTAATACATTGTGCCTGAAGATGTTTTCAAATAAAACGTGGCTACACTCAATTTAATAAAACCCACTTATATGTACAATGTTTATAGAAAACCTATGTCAGGTGAACAATTTGAGTAAACATTTTTTAGAAGCTTACCCTGCACGAGAAAAGTCCATATTATTAAAAGCCCATAGAAATATGTCAGGGTTAGATTATTGTGAAGTCACGTCCAAGGTTTCTGAATGCCTTTGCTCTTGTTACTCTATCTGTTTTTTTGTTTTCATGCTTTGATGTTTTACTCCTATGCTTAGTAACTGCAGATATATATGTCCCGCAGGCATTAGAGTATATATTCATTTTCTGTGAGATCGTGTCAGATGTTTCTTGATACACTTGATTCATCTTCTCAGTTTCAAATGAAAATAGTAAACCAAGCATTAGATATACTATATCGATTAGGCGATAATGCACAGAAATGATATAAGTGAACTGTAAATCCCATTCCAACTCCAGCCGTGTTGCAGGCTGAGTCTCATTCTCTTGATTAGACAATGAAATCTGCCCTAATACAAATTCAACAAGTCCATGCCCAAACCTATACCAATGGCTGATAGCCTGACATTAGTATTCACCTGCACAGTTTCAAATGAAAATGGTAAGCCAATCATTAGATATACTATAGCAATTAGGTGATAATGCACAGAAATGATATAAAACTGAACTGTAAATCCCATTCCACCTCCGGCCGTATTGCAGGCTGAGTCTCCTTCTCTTGACTACACAGTGAAATCTGCCCTAATACAAATGCAACAAGCCCATGCCCAGACCAATACCAATGGCTGATAGCATGACATTGTGATTCATCTGCTCAGTTTCAAATAAAAATGGTAAACCAATCATTAGATATACCGTATCAACTAAGTGATAATGCACAGAAATGATACAAGTGAACTGTAAATCTCATTCCGACTCCAACTGTAGTGCGGGCTGAATCTCATTCTCTTGATTAGACAATGAAATATGCCCTAATACAAATGCAAGAAGTCCATGCCCTAACCAATACCAATGGCTGATAGCCTGACATTATTGTCGCAATAACATACCATTATTATAGCAATGACATTATTACAGCTCGAATGGGCCCAACGGTTAAGAATATGTGTTTATTCCTTGGAGGTCACAGGTTTAAAAGGGAAGGGGATAGAGTATGTACACCTCTGGTTTAGCAGTCAAATAGCTGGACCGAAGGATACCTCATCCACCATTCTGTGTAGCACTTAGCTGAAAAGAAGGGTGCCATAATTTCGTAGCCCTTATCCCCCAAAACCAGGATCCAGCTTCCTTCAATGAGTTTAGGCCTGTTCCTTTATTCAATTTGGTGTACAAACTGGTATTCAAAACTATTGTAAACAGGCTAAAAGTAATTTTGTCTAGTGCAATCTCTGAAGAGCAATTCAAATTCCTCTCCAACAACCAAATCCACAATGCCATGGGAACTGCTGAAGAACTCGTGCACTCAGTCAAAACGCAAAATCTTCCAACTGCGGTGATGAAGTTGGATCTTGCTAAAGCACATGACAAGGTAAATTGGCCCTTTTATAAGATTGTTGTTGTCACAAATGAGCATGAACTTGCAAACTATGGAACGCAAAATGGGTTATCTTTCATATGCGTCTTTTGTTGTTCTTCTAAATGGGTCACCCGCATTTTTTTTCAATGCTTGTAAAGGGTTGCACGAAGGATGCTCTCTCTCCCCCTCCCCAAAATGGGTTGTCTTCCATATGCGTCTGTTGTTGTTCTTCTAAATGGGTCACCCGCAATTTTTTTCAATGCTTGTAAAGGGTTGCACAAAGGATGCTCTCTCTCCCCCTCCCCGTGTTAGGCTAATAGTGGAAGGCTTGCGTATGTTGTTCAAGGATGCAATGAGAGGAGGGTTAGTAAGAGGAGTGAAAATTTGTGTCGATATGGCCGTGTCTCGCTTTTTGTTTGTGGAGGACATCGTGATCTTTTTTGGGTTTATAGGAGAGTTAAGAAGTACCGAAGAAATCAACATGATGAAGGCCACGGGAACGGAAATCAACATGATGAAGTCCTCGATGATGCTTGACGAGGTGTCTGGGGGAGAAAAGGTTCAAGTTGTACAACTATTTCCTATGAATGTCCGGAATTTAGGTCACGGGTTAAAGCACCTAGGTTTTAACATAAAGCCTAACAACTATAGGTTTGAAGACCGGATGTGGTTGTATACAAAATTGAAGCTAGGGTTTCTCTATTGTGTAAACTATGGTTACCTAGAGGAGGCAGATTAGTCTTGTTCAAGGTGGTATTATAAAGCATTCATATCTACTAGATGGCCATCTTCCATATCCCCGAGGCATTCAAACTAAAATCAGGAAAAAATGCTTTAGCTTTTTGTCGACTGGAAAGAGGGAAAAAGGAAGGAATTAAAGTGGCAAACTAGAAAGACGTGGGGAGGTTGGGGCCTAGAAACATATGCATTTATTTACTTTAGCTCTTGCTGCAAAAAGTTTATGGAAATTTGTCTATAGACTACGGGGCAAGGTCATGGAATTCAAATACTTGAGAAAATAGTCTATAACAGAGTGGTTCAAACAATAAAGGAAGAACGCCAGTGGTGGATCCATAGCTTGAAAAGCTTCAGTGAAAGGCTTTCCCTCGGCAAGGAAATGATTAGCATGGAAGATTGGATTAGGGAATAGAATGACGAAGGGGAAGACCCTTAGATTGGATGCAAAGGCAACTTTAGATTGTCTAAGGAGTTGTTAAGAGATCTCCACCGTTTAGGAATTTTGTCCCTGGAAGATGCAACATATCATATGATATTAGGAATGTGTGGTCTCGGGGCTAGAGGAAGGTAGAAGATTTGAGTTTGTAGGGGGGAATGCTGAAGAGTGGAACCATTATGTGGGAAGCCTATTATCCAGCGCTATAAAGCTCTCAAATCAAGAAGATTTGTTGAAGTGGTCAAAAAATTAGGGGGCATGAGAATGAATTGCAAGGTTGGGTTACAAGGCATCAATAGAAGAAGGCTTTGTGGGAGAAAGATCTTAGTGGTGGTCCATAGTTTGGAAGTTATATTGTCCTTTGAAAGCATTTTTCTTTTCTTTGGTAAGCTTTAGAAAATAAAATCCTAACTCGGGATAATTTCCAAGATATAATAAAGCTGGACCTAGGAAGGTGGATCTTGTGCAGATTGTGAATCACCTTATTTGTTTCCAATCCTTCGGATAGAGTTGTATGGTCAGAGCTTTTATAGGTTACTGGGGAGAGAAATAAGTGGGAGCAGAGGACTCTATTAGATCGATTTTATTCATAGATTGTCGGTAAGTCAGTTAAAGTTTTTATGGCCCTGTCTTGCTATGTGATATGGCTAATTTGGTTATCAAGAAATAAAACGATCTTCCAAGGTTTCGATTTTACTCCACCACAAATGACCCAGATTGTTGGGAGTGGTTGCAATAAAAACTGGTCTTCTTCCAAGGAAAATCCAGTCAAAGAATTAAAGGAACCTGAAATTGATTTTGAATAGGGTTGGGGGTACTTTGATGGGGCATGCCGAGGTGTCCTAAGGATGTGTGGGGTTGGAGCAGTTTTATATCTGAATCGACATCACTTAATTAAGCTAAAGTTTGCAGTAGGGCCAAGCACTATTAAACAAGCAAAACTTGATACCATGTGGCTTTTATTGAAGAAAACTATAAACAGTGGTGTAAAAGATTACAGTTATTTGGGGAGGAGTCGAAAATAGTTTGGGAAAATGGTATATGCAAATTAAATAACTTATTGTTGGAGCATATTATGAAGCAGTTCTTGTAGGTCGAAGTGAGCTTTGAAGATATACGATTTGCACATGTATATAGAGAATTCAATATCATGGCAGACCAGTTAATAAACTAAGCTCTTTAGCTGGAGCGAGGGACTCAATGAACACGAGTTCAGAGAAAGGTTTCTGGTATCCAATTCAAATCTTGCTTCGGTTTAAATCAGAGGGCAAATTTTAAGCCACTTTATATGATATTTTTTTGTATTATATGGCAAATCTTTTTGATGTATGTAGTAACTGGCCTTTTCGGAAGTAGAACAACAGAATCATAGGCATTTTTTTTTGTTTAAATAGGTTTTGATGTTCCCAACAAGTTTTTTCTAAATGCATTTTGATGTTACCAAATAACCTTTTGTGAATGCGCTCACACACATCGTAGTGTATGTTTAAAATTTGACTGCTGGAAATGGTGAATATATATATCCATCCAAAATATCACAACCACAAACGCTAGGGAGACAAGAAGACACGCAAAGAAAAAACATTTGCCCTGCTGTCAGACTTACTAACGCTCTCAGAGTTTTAGGACTTTTGGTGATAAAAGTATATGGTGACTCAAAAGTTATTATTGACTGGGCAAATGGTTTGAACCCTATGCCGTCTTTGACTTTGTTCGGCTGGATGAGGAGAGCGAGATTCTTAATTCAGCATTTTGAAGTCATCTCTTTCAAACACATATATCGTATTTTCAACGAGGAGACGGATGTCTTATCTAAAGAATCTATTGGGGAAATTATCGGGTATCTTCAGTTCTCTGAACCTCTGGATGGAAATCTGATTGATGCAGGTTCATATTATGTATTTTGAGGATCAAATGGGCGACTTTCAGTTATGTTTTTAGTTTTAGTATGTTATGTTAGTTTTTTTGTGTTTTGAATGAGTGACTTTTTTGTAAAAGGTTCAGCTGGATTTTGAGCTTTGTTGTAGATGTGATGGAGGACAAGGAAGTACTCTGTTAGTAGGCTGTCCGGTATTTTAAGGGAGCTCTTGTGTTTTTTTGTATGATTGTTGGAGAAGAAGGAGGGTTTAAATGTAACTTTGATTCCTTATATGAATAGCAAGTTACAAGCTTTCTCTACTGAAAAAAAGAAAAAACCATTTTCCTCTCTCTTGGACAAGGAGATATACAAATATACAAAGAAAAAACGTTTTTGAGTTTTTGGACAAGAAGACATACAAAGAAAAAACGATTTTGACTGGAGGACGCTCCGAGTTTTAGGACAAGAAGACAATACGAAGGAAAGAACAACTTCCTTGCTGTAAGGGTTTTCCGATTTTTAGGACAAGAAGACAATACAAAGAAAAGAGCAATTTCCTTGCTGTAAGAGTTTTCGGAGTTTTAGGACCAGAAGACAATACAAAGAACAAAACAATTCCTTGCTGTAAGAGTTTTTCGACACTTGGGAGTTATAGAACAAGAAGACACACAAAGAAACATAAGAGCTTTTTGACACTTGGGAGCTATGGAACAAGAAGACACACAAAGAACTAGCCTACAACGGAGCAGACAGTCTATTATCAGAAGCAATTTATAAAGAAGGCTGAGATATATGAGAAATAATTTATAAGGAAGGCTGAGATATATCAGAAGTAATTTATAAAAAGGAATGTCAGGCGTTGTCAATTGTGTGCACCAACAAGTAAATTGAAAAAACGTGGGATTATAATGGCTGTCACCTTCATTTTTGTTTGAGGGATGCTCTGTTTTCCAAATTCCCACCCTATTAATAATGGTCTTATGATTATATAAGATAGAACAGAGGAGATGCCTGCAGTGAACACTCTGTCACACAGAGCATACAAAGAATAAGAAGAGTACTCTCGGGTGAGAGCCGAGCATCAAACCAACTAGACTGGGGCATACTGTAGTGAACAAGACCTGGCATTGGCCCTCTCTCTCACGCAGAGCCAACAAAGAATAACAAGAGCAACATGGAATCCCTCCATCGCAGCAGCAGCCAACAGTGTCTGATTTGATTTAGTTTTGGTGTGGAGGCCGATTCACAGTGGATTGATGTTGTTGTTGACTTCACATACGAGGTGGGGTGTGACTAGGAACTGTTGTGTTGTCGCAGTGGTGGTTCCAGTCTGAAGACAAACACAAACACATTATAAGTTGGTGTTTTGATAATGCCACCCTTGGTCTGCGAGAGAGATAAAACCCATCCATATTTCGAATTTTAACAAACACCCCGCAGAGGAAGAGAAAGATCTCACAATATGCTTTTGGGAGTTAAGTGTAGGTGCACACACAGGCGAGAGCCCAGAATCCTAATTACCGTGGTGACTACAACGCAGCGGAGGACAGCTAAAAACACTGTTTTGAAAACTAGACTAAATTCAAGTCGTGTATTGTATTTTAGAAAATGATATTTATTTAATCAGCCCAACCCAGCATTAGGCTCTTTCGCACAGCAAACAAAGCATATAACAATGGCTCTCTCTCTCTCACGCAGCAGAGCTGAGCGAAAAGAGAATAACAATGCCTCCCATTCCCATTCCGATCGAATGCATGCAGCAACAAATTGAATAACAATGCCTCCCATTCCCATTCCGATCGAATGCATGCGCGGCAACAAATTGAATAACAATGCCTCCCATTCCCATTCCGATCGAATGCATGCAGCAACAAATTGAATAACAATGCCTCCCATTCCCATTCCGATCGAATGCATGCAGCAACAAATTGAATAACAATGCCTCCCATTCCCATTCCGATCGAATGCATGCAGCAACAAATTGATTAACAATGCCTCCCATTCCCATTCCGATCGAATGCATGCAGCAACAAATTGAATAACAATGCCTCCCATTCCCATTCCGATCGAATGCATGCGGCAACAAATTGAATAACAATGCCTCCCATTCCCATTCCGATCGAATGCATGCAGCAACAAATTGAATAACAATGCCTCCCATTCCCATTCCGATCGAATGCATGCAGCAACAAATTGAATAACAATGCCTCCCATTCCCATTCCGATCGAATGCATGCAGCAACAAATTGATTAACAATGCCTCCCATTCCCATTCCGATCGAATGCATGCAGCAACAAATTGAATAACAATGCCTCCCATTCCCATTCACTTAGGTTTAGGTTTGCTGTGGAGGCCGGGAGAGGGATGAGCTTGCTGCGTTATTTCACTTAGGTTTGTTGTGGAGGCCGCGCGAACGCGAGCCTCCTCTGCCACAAATTATGACGTGCACTTTCCTCAGTGGGAGATGCTAGGTAGACCCCCCTCCCAAGTGCAATGGAGGTGGCCTTCCTAGGCCATCGACCTTCCTGATCATCGATTGACCCCGCCCAGGTAAGTATGTTTTCCAAGCTTTCCTTTTCCCTACTTATGCCCCTCCCTTCCATTCCTTCCATCCCCACTTTCCATGTGGGATACCACTCCGCTGTTCCAAAACTAAACTTTACAACCATGCTCTCTCTATTCCAAAACTAAACTTTACAACCATGCTCTCTCTATTCCAAAACTAAACTTTACAACCATGCTCTCTCTATTCCAAAACTAAACTAAGTAAGTTCGAAGCCGCTTTCTTTGTCGGTGAAAGTTCGTAGTTAGTATTATAGACCTCAAAAGTCTTGCCAGTGCAATGCTAGTGCTTTTGTACTCGCCCTTGTGGATGTAGCCCACAACACACAACAATAACTAAGCCCAGGGGAAGGATATGGGTGAATTTGGCTTACACACAAACTATGCATTGCGTAAGCAACCACAATGAGCAAAACTCGGTGACTTGCAGGCCCCAAGAGGGATATCACAAACTATAAAGTCCAAGCCCCTGGGGATTTACAAGTCCAAAATAAAACCATTCATATGGCAATAGGCCAAAGCATAGAGAGCGAAAACAAAATCCAATGGCCAGCTGGTCATAATAAGCATAGACTCTCAAGATTAAGCAAAAACAACAGATTCAATCTCTGGAGGAGGCTCACAATGATCTGGGCGTGGGCCCCACCCATTAATTGGTGGCCCGTCAATAGCCAGAGCAGGGTCCCGTCCATTATCGTCATGTTGTTGAAGGTGCTTCTCCATTCAAATAACTAGTTCCAGCCAAGGGAACTTATCGTTCTTGGGCCGAGAAAGGGGTGGCTAGTGGTGATGCTCACCACTTCGGCTTCGATGCTTATTGAGTTCCCGAACTGTGTGGCCCACTCTGTGCACGGCACACTACCTTATATGTGAGAGTACGTAGAATCAACGGGGCAATGAACCTCCAGGCGAACCCAATTCCTCTATGCATGGAACCACCCCCGGGTATTCTAGAGGCCACGGGAGATGTGTTTCCACCAGGTCCAGCTTCCCAGTTTGGACTTGGATTTGCAAGCGAAGGTGTGCAAAGGTTAAAGCTCCATCATCCTGGGTAAGCTTTTGAAATGAATGTTTTTGAAATCGTTCATTTAGTTTATTCCACATCAAAGATACAATCTCCAAACTACCGTGTTGCGTGAAATTGCATTGCCCCTGAGATCTTCTTAACAAGGGGAGAAAATATCTAGGTTATAGACATGGGGAGGAGCTGTTAAAATAGGTATGAGGCCCATTCTCACAACAACTTAGCATAGGAACAAGCCAGAGCAAATGTTTGATTGTTTCAAATTCGTGACATGAAAGCGCACCGGGGTTGGGAATGTCCAAAGGTACTTTGGGTGTTTCCAAGGAGAAGGCTGCCCAGAATTGTGGACCGACGAAACGTGGGAATTTTTTGGCCCCCCCTTCTCGATCGTGCGACATTGCCTTGCTTTTGTCGTTGGGGCTTGACTTGGTCGCGACTACTCACAAGCAGACTGTTCCTCCTCGTCTACAGTCCGCCCATAACTTCGCTGCCAAACTACAAACGTTAGATCTACAACAAGCACCCGACAATCATGCCAATACTTAGTGTACACTCACATCAGCATGAGTAAACATTCACAACACAATACAAGAGACGGGGCACCCAAGTCAGGTGCCCCGAGGTTTATATTATTGAATTCCACATATGAGTACAATGGGGGGTCTGGCCAGTGTTGCGACTCTTTTGCAGAAGAGAAGACAAGCTCGGGCACAAGTTGCTCGCCGCCACCTTGCTTGTCAACTAACCCTTGATGCACCCACGAGTCTGCCTCCTATAGATCCCAGATCTTCAACAGCTTAGGCTATTGCAACAACCTCTTCAACAAAGACTTGTTTACCCCAAGCACTTAGCTCCGCCTGGATGATCCGCCTTTGGTTTGCATCCTCCCTTTATACTTCGCGGAGTTCTTAACCAACGCCTCAAAGTGGACGCGCTCACACATCGTCCAACACTCAATGGAAACAATCGTTGCAATAGTCTAAACAACTGTGTTGAGAATTGCAACTGCCTTTGCGAACTAGGGAACGTGCACTACAACTATCCCATTCGTCGAACAACTCTAATTGTTTCCTATTGCATCCAGTTGCGCCGACTTATTACTACTACTAGAACATCCCTCAAAATTTCTAACAAAATGTTTATAAAAACATCAGCTATTTTCTAAATTGGTTGAAATCGTGACTCTATTATTATAACATAATGGGCAAAGTGTGCAATATTGCTCAAATTCCTTTTTCCATCAAAAAACAGATCACATAAAACAAATAGCAAAGTATTATGCTCTGAGTGCACACGTGTTTTGAAAATACCAAGTCCCAAGTATCCCCTTCCCCACCTCGAGGTTGGTGGTAGTGTGTGTTGGTTCCAGTGAAGCATGATTCGACCAAGACTCGCAAGTACCCGCGAGTCTTCCCGAGTCAAAAGTCAAAACGAGTAACCGTTGCGTACTCGGCGCGGACTCAACATACTCGGCACTGACTCATCTACTCGCCAAGACTCGCGTGTACTTGGCACAGACTCGTTCGGACCCCCCTGAACTCGCCCGAGTCAACTCAAACAAAAGGACACATTTTCATGAAAATCCAATTATTGCTAATGGCATTACATTGTTTGTATCATGACAAATTGTTCGTCATATGGCAGACGATTGTCATCGAGAGATGAGGTGGTCTGTAACAATTAAAAAACAGTTTTGGATGTTTCATTAAATAAACTTAAACTTAGTAAAAATACAATGAAAGTGAAGAGCAAAATGTTCGATCAAATTTGATTCTAACTTTGTTGGAGTCAAGATACAAGCGAAGGTTCTAAGACAACTGGCATTAAACTAGACACATTAGTGTGCGTTCGTTGGGAAATTAAACATAAATCTCAATTGTGTGACGGCGTTGTTTTCCAAATAATCCACTATGATCTAGACCTTTACATGTAGAGAGAGAGAGAGAGAGAGAGAGAGCTATTTTAGATGTTGCCACGACTAATTTAAATTTTTGCATACAAAAATTGATTGTGTTATGTTGTATTATCATAGTTTATGAGATGATGTGATGAATTATTGCATAGATTGTAGTTTCATAATTTGCATGGATTGGAAATCTGGGTTGGCAGGTGCGGGGCGAGTAATTTTTTACGCCAAGGGGAACAAGCAGAGGGAGTTTGCTTGGGGCATCGGAAGAAAGACCAACAACGGAGCGGAATGGCTCGGTCTCATCAAAGGGCTGGAGATTGCTATAAACCGGGGAATTACGAACTTGATGGTCCTTGGGGATTCCTTAATTGTCATTAGAGAAGCCAGACGCATCGTCGACAACAGGATAGACCCCTCCTAAAAAATGCATCATCTCCTAATCAACATTAGTAAAGACTTTCAAGAGATCACCTTTTTACATATTCTGAGAGGATTAAACAGGCAAGTTGATGGTATGGCTAATAATGGAGTCGAGCTCTCTAAGCTGCGACAATGGCATTTATGAAAACTCTTGGATTCCCTAGCCTATGGCTCCTCCATAGAGCCTGGGCTCTTCTTTTTCCTGTTTGGCCCCTTCATATTTCTTTGGCTCAAAACTTTAGAAATTCAAAAATTCTTTCTTTGGGAAATGCCCCAAGGCATTTCGACGGTCATCTTGATCCTCGAGGGATTCTCACACTTGCTCACATTAATGCCATCCGTCCAGTACGCCAGTTGGCCGGCATGCGAGCTGGTAGCTTTGGTTTAAAACAGGGCAGGAGCCTTCACTTTGGAATCCATTCCCTTGCTGGTTGTAGTTGCACGAATTTGCTGGTCTTTGTTGCTTGTGTATGCTTGGACGGTCACTGTATTGGGAGATATATGGAACATCACGTTGCTGGGCGTCCTCAGGTAGGGGGCGACGTGTTCTTGAAGTGTGATAGATGCTGCGAGCCTGTTAGAGGCCCTAATGGCGGATGTAGTTGGGGTTTTCAGTTGGATGAAATGATGGGCGACTCGGTGGGCAAGGAGAGTAGCAACTTCCCTGGGCTTGGTCCTTGCCGAAGGCATGCTGAGGTTGGGAATTCTCAAGGGCAAGTTGGGAAACACGGTATTACAAAGTTTGAAGTGGAATTCCTGGACCGTCTGGAGGAGCTGGAGCTGCAAGTTCGGCTGATTCGCAGCGAAAACCTGGAATATAAGAAGGTTCTGTCCTGTCTCTATACTTTGGCGCCTGCTACTCACTCCGAGGTGAAAACTCAGAACAGTAAAGTGGCAGAGAAAATTGAACACCTTGAAGAGACCCTGGGGCTCTCCTATCCCCGCAAAGCCCGAAAGTCTAAGGCCACTAGCAGCGAATTGGAGGACATTGACGGGAAAATGGAAAAACTGAAGAAGTTTACGGCTCATGCTGGGAATTTCCTGGATCTCAGCTCTGAAAAGAATGTGGCAGGGGCTTCTGCAGGCATTGTTATGGACATGGGACTTCAGTAGCAGCTCGTCGGTTGGCCCTCTTTTTGGTTCTGGTATGTTTACATTACTGTTTTTAAATTATATGTATAGAGTCTCTGAAACTGATAGAATAGGAATCAGCTGCAGACTTGGCAATCCAGAATGCTTCATCTCTCATTTTTTGTTAAGGTAGCTCAATAGTAATGTTTTATTTTTGTATATTCCTTCTAGGGCAGTTCGTTAGGTGTTATAGTTTTCATAGAACATGAAGATACCATGTTAGCTATAAGCTTGAACAGGATGAACTTGGAGTGATGGATGTTTTCCTTTCACGGGAGCAATTTGTCCACTTTTTGCTATGTAATATCCACCTTTTTATATAACCAAAGCTGGTTAACCGTTTCTGTTAAAAAAAAAAACTTGCATGGATTGGAAATAGCATTAACCTCTTTTTTGTGCCCAAAATTTACCATATTTTAATTTTTTTTCCTATTTGCCGAGTCTCGCCGAGTTTGTCTCGAGTCGACGAGTCGCATGCCAGTCAAGTTTGTCCCGAGTCCACGAGTCGCATGCCGGTCGAGTCCGAGTTGTGCAACATTAGTTGATTCTCAAAACGACACGGTTCGGGAAACAACACTGTAAACACCCTTGGAGGGTTGTTCAAGGGGAGGATGGGGATGGAAGCCCGGGTTGTGTTTAGGGCCCTCGGATAGATAGGATTATCAAGGTTGATCGACGACGTTAGGGGCATTAATGAATTGAGCATGATAAGATATGCATGATTAAATGCACAAATCCTTTGAAAACAGAAGTCTTAGTCCATTAATAAAACTAGATGCAACCTATGTAGGCATGTATGCATCTATTATGAAGATGTAAATAATCGGCCAATTAAACCACGAAAGTGAATAAATGCAAAATATTTACAAAATGTGTTGTGCAATTAATTATCTGAGAAAAGCAAGCTATAGTCGTTAGTATGAGAATGCATGAATGATTAAAACTAAGGTGTTCATGACTTCTACGCATTTAGAAAAAAGAAGGAAGACTGCGTTAACCGGTTTTTTGACTCAAAGTTTCGAGCCAACCAGATGGGCTCATATTCGAGAGAAAGGCATCTCATAAAACTATTATGCCGCGTAAATAAATTATGATAGTTGCTTGCAATGCATGGAAGAAAATATGCAATTTTACTCCATTCCAAAAAATTCAAATGCATCCAAAGGTGAAGAATCAATTAAGGAACTTATTTATGAGCGAGTTTCCGAAAAACCTTTTAACCATTTTCTTCCCAATGTTTCGGACTTCTAATGTGAGTCCATCCTTAGGGGGATCACAATACGATTGATTGAGATGGTTCAATTTAATGCATCATAGCGTGAATAAATATTTAATGATAAGAAATGAATAAGCATGTCGACTCGTTTTATCATTAATTTACGCGTGCTTTAATTTTATTTATCATCGGTTTCCATGTGCCGCTTAATCTCAACCCCTCGTCTCTATTTAGTGTATTCGCCCATTTCTCAATTCCAACTGCTTCTCTTACTCCTCCGTTTTGATAGTGTTCCTCCTTAACGATCAATTATGCATTTTCTATGCATACGTGGTGAGACGAGATGTGTGAGTGTTCCACTAGGGCTGACTTTGAGGCTCTATCGTTTATTATGTAAGATGCATGCTCTTTTAGATGAATTTGAACTGGTATTCCACTTTATCCGGCATGAATATCTACACACGAGCAGGGTGTCGAGTATACTCCTTTTGGAGTCTCGGGTCCACATGATCCTTTGTCGAGTCAACCATCCATCTGATAGTGTTGGGTGGGGTGAAGTCCACTGGGATATTTTGATTTTTGAGGATGTTGGCAATATGACCCATGGTGCCTTTTATGTAAGGCAAATAGATCTTAAGGATGTCCCTTGTATGATCGGCATGTCTCCCTTTTTGTGTTTGTTGGACAGCCCCGTTAATATGATTTATGTGATAACTTTTTTTTACAAAAACCATTCGGAGGTGGTCCAGCTCTTGTTTCAGATGTTCGGCATCTAATATTCTTGTGGCCCTGGTTGCGAGGACCTTTTTTACTCCTATTTTTTGGTTTGGACAGTGGTGTGAATCCGCGTGCAGGTATCTGTCGATACGAGTTGTTTTCCTATAAACCTGGTGCCCTAGCTTCCCATCCTCCTTTTTGTGAGAAGAACATCTAGCAAAGGTAACTGGTTGTTTTCTTCTATCTCAATGGTGAACTTGATCTGCTCCGAGAGGCTATTGAGGTGGGACAAAAATTCATTCAGCTTCTCCCTCCCATGTCTCCATTTTTCAAAGACGACATCTACATATCTTTTCCACTCTTCTGATGTTAAACTGAAAGAGTTAAGAGCTCGTAATTCAAAGTGTTCTATGTAGATGTTTGCGACCACCGAGGATAGCGGTGAGCCCATGGCAGTGCCATTTAATTGCGCATATGTGACTCCTTTATAGCTAAAGTATGTGGAATTTAGGCATAACCTCACCAAGCCTATAGTCTCGTTATCCATGATGCCTTTTATTATTGCAATGGTTGCATCTACAAGAATCTTAGTGTAGAGGGAGACAAGGTCAAAACTAACCAGGATGTCTTATTCCCTAAGCTCTTGGTTCTCGATCCATTCTACGAAGGATGAAGAGTCTTTTACATATGAGGAAGTGTTGCCGGGAAGGGGGATAAATTTATGAGCCGGGAATTTTGCTAGATGATAGGTTGGAGAACCTATGGTGTTAACCATCGGCCTTAGCGGGACACCTAACTCATGAATCTTTGGGGAGCCATAAATTCTCGTCATTATGGCACTGCTCGGTGTGGTCTGTTTCTTTATTGTGTCATCCAGGGATGCACATTTAATATGTTTTGTCACCTCATGAAAAATCTCGTTTCCTGGGTCTTTAATGATTACTTTGTAGCTGCCACCCGATGAGAGGTGATCCAGCCTCTTAGACTAGGGAACGTGCACTACAACTATCCCATTCGTCGAACAACTCTAATTGTTTCCTATTGCATCCAGTTGCGCCGACTTATTGCTACTACTAGAACATCCCTCAAAATTTCTAACAAAATGTTTATAAAAACATCAGCTATTTTCTAAATTGGTTGAAATCGTGACTCTATTATTATAACATAATGGGCAAAGTGTGCAATATTGCTCAAATTCCTTTTTCCATCAAAAAACAGATCACATAAAACAAATAGCAAAGTATTATGCTCTGAGTGCACACGTGTTTTGAAAATACCAAGTCCCAAGTATCCCCTTCCCCACCTCGAGGTTGGTGGTAGTGTGTGTTGGTTCCAGTGAAGCATGATTCGACCAAGACTCGCAAGTACCCGCGAGTCTTCCCGAGTCAAAAGTCAAAACGAGTAACCGTTGCGTACTCAGCGCGGACTCAACATACTCGGCACTGACTCATCTACTCGCCAAGACTCGCGTGTACTTGGCACAGACTCGTTCGGAACCCCCTGAACTCGCCCGAGTCAACTCAAACAAAAGGACACATTTTCATGAAAATCCAATTATTGCTAATGGCATTACATTGTTTGTATCATGACAAATTGTTCGTCATATGGCAGACGATTGTCATCGAGAGATGAGGTGGTCTGTAACAATTAAAAAACAGTTTTGGATGTTTCCTTAAATAAACTTAAACTTAGTAAAAATACAATGAAAGTGAAGAGCAAAATGTTCGATCAAATTTGATTCTAACTTTGTTGGAGTCAAGATACAAGCGAAGGTTCTAAGACAACTGGCATTAAACTAGACACATTAGCGTGCGTTCGTTGGGAAATTAAACATAAATCTCAATTGTGTGACGGCGTTGTTTTCCAAATAATCCACTATGATCTAGACCTTTACATGTAGAGAGAGAGAGAGAGAGAGAGAGAGCTATTTTAGATGTTGCCACGACTAATTTAAATTTTTGCATACAAAAATTGATTGTGTTATGTTGTATTATCATAGTTTATGAGATGATGTTATGAATTATTGCATAGATTGTAGTTTCATAATTTGCATGGATTGGAAATTTGGGTTGGCAGGTGCGGGGGTAGTAATTTTTTATGCCAAGGGGAACAAGCAGAGGGAGTTTGCTTGGGGCATCGGAAGAAAGACCAACAATGGAGCAGAATGGCTCGGTCTCATCAAAGGGCTGGAGATTGCTATAAACCTAGGAATTACGAACTTGATGGTCCTTGGGGATTCCTTAATTGTCATTAGAGAAGGCAAAGCATCTTTGACAATAGGAAAGACCCCTCCTAAAAAATGCATCATCTCTTAATCAACATTAGTAAAGACTTTCAAGAGATCACCTTTCTACATATTCTGAGAGGATTAAACAGGCAAGTTGATGGTATGGCTAATAATGGAGTCGGGCTCTCTAAGCTGCGACAATGGCATTTATGAAAACTCTTGGATTCCCTAGACTATGGCTCCTCCATAGAGCCTGGGCTCTTCTTTTTCCTGTTTGGCCCCTTCATATTTCTTTGGCTCAAAACTTTAGAAATTCAAAAATTCTTTCTTTGGGAAATGCCCCAAGGCATTTCGACAGTCATCTTGATCCTTGAGGGATTCTCACACTTGCTCGCATTAATTCCATCCGGCCAATACGCTAGTTGGCCGACATGCGAGTTGGTAGCTTTGGTTTAAAATAGGGCAGGAGCCTTCACTTCGGAATCCATTCCCTTGCTGGTTCCAGCTGCTCGAATTTGCTGGTCTTTGTTGCTTGTGTATGCTTGGACGGTCACTGTATTGGTAGATATATGGAACATCACGTTGCTGGGCGTCCTCAAGGAGGGGGCGACGTGTTCTTGAAGTGTGATAGATGCTGCGAGCCTGTTAGAGGCCGTAATGGCGGATGTTGTTGGGGTTTTCAGTTGGACGAAATGATGGGAGACTCAGTGGGCAAGGAGAGTAGCAACTTCCCTGGGCTTGGTCCTTGTTGAAGGCATGCTGAGGTTGGGAATTCTCAAGGGCAAGTTGGGAAACATGGCATTACGAAGTTTGATGTGGAATTCCTGGACCGTCTGGAGGAGCTGGCGCTGCAAGTTCGGCTGATTCGCAACGAAAACCTGGAATATAACAAGGTTCTGTCCCGTCTCTATATTTTGTCATTGGCTACTCACTCCGAGGTGAAAACTCAGAACAATAAAGTGGCAAAGAAAATTGAACACCTTGAATCCGCGTGTAGGTATCTGTCGGTATGAGTTGTTTTCCTATAAATCCGATGCCCTAGCTTCTCATCCTCCTTTTTGTGAGAAGAACATCTAGCGAAGGTAACTGGTTGTTTTCTTCTATCTCAATGGTGAACTTGATCTGCTCCGAGAGGCTATTGAGGTGGGACAAAAATTCATTCAGCTTCTCCCTCCCATGTCTCCATTTTTCAAACACGACATCTACATATCTTTTCCACTCTTCTGATGTTAAAGTGAAAGAGTTAAGAGCTCGTAATTCAAAGTGTTCTATATAGATGTTTGCGACCACCGAGGATACTGGTGAGCCCATGGCAGTGCCATTTAATTTCTCATATATGACTCCTTTATAGCTAAATTATGTGGAATTTAGGCATAACCTCACAAAGCCTATAGTCTCGTTATCCATGATGCCTTTTATTATTGCAATGGTTGCATCTACAAGAACGTTAGTGTAGAGGGAGACAAGGTCAAAACTAACCAAGATGTCTTATTCCCTAAGCTCTTGGTTCTTGATCCATTCTACAAAGGATGAAGAGTCTTTTACATATGAGGAAGTGTTGCTGGGAAGGGGGCTAAATTTATGAGCCGGGAATTTTGCTAGATGATAGGTTGGAGAATCTATGGTGTTAACCATCGGCCTTAGCGGGACACCTAACTCATAAATATTTGGGGAGCCATAAATTCTCGTCATTATGGCACTGCTCGGTGTGGTCAGTTTCTTTATTGTGTCATCCAGGGATGCACATTTACTATGTTTTCTCACCTCATGAAAAATCTCGTTTCCTGGGTCTTTATTGATAACTTTGTAGCTGCCACCCGTTGAGAGGTGATCCAGCCTCTTAGACTAGCGAATTTCTGAGAAACCTGTTAACGAGTTTTCTAGAAAAATCGTTAATGGTTAACAGATTTTCCATGAACTCGCTCTTAAATTCATGACCTATAAAATGAATTCTCGATCTTTTATCTAGAACTTATTTATGTTGAATAAAGAGGGAACTTGGACTTTTTGTCGTGGTTAGAGAAATGCATTAATATTTTTTATTTGTTTTACGATTAAGTAGATTAATGAAGCATCCTTTAATGCGTAAAAAAAGGGTATTTCATTGTACTCAATTCAACAAATAGAAACCATACTTAAATATTAGTTCTATTAAAGACTAATTTTTATTAAACGAAGTGCAACTTTTGCACGTGATCGTTCTGCTTAAAATAATGCAATAAATTGTATTATTTGCATGAAATTGCAGAATGTGAAAAACAATGTGCAGCATCTACTTTAGCTTAAAAAATGCAGCGTGAGAAAAGCTAACGTCTGAAGACTAAAAATAGATTTTTTATGTACATGTTAGTGAAAGAAACATAAAATAATATTTACAGTCCAAATGTAAATATGCTACAATTTTCCATATTTAAAGAAAAGACATAAAAGGGAAATCAAAGCTGAATGAAAATGATGGAGGAAAGACGTGGATATGCCCAAATAAGATGTTTTATTCATGGAATGGAATTTGACAGTCATCAAGTACAATAGGCCAAGGCTAATTCAACCCCTGCGAACAGGAGGTTTATGAGACCCTACGCAGCTCTCAACATTCTAGGTTCACCCGGTTGAAACTGAGACAACATGAGTACTTCCCACTTAAATTGTGTTGACGATAAGATGCGTGCATGACAACATCAGGAATGAAAATATACAGGAACGAATAAATTACGTGGAGCAAAACGTAATGTACCTCCAGTGGAAGGACACTCTGCCTTCACCCTAATGGATGGACCTGAAAAATAGTCTTACTTACAATCGCCTCCTGTTAGGCTCATGGATAACTGAGTATGAAAGGGAAAAATGCAGCAATTGAGCCTAGCAGTACCTGCCTCTTACCTCTGGTGGAAGATTCCTATTTCGATAGCTTCGTTGAGCTATTAAAGGTTGTTCGTGCAGGTATGAGAAGGGTTTGAGGGAAGGTGAAATGTTTCGGTAGCCGTTGAGAGATCAACGGTCGCTGCGTCTTTTGGAATTCTGTTTTTTTATGCTCGTCCAAATGAGGAAGATGGCCCGCAAGTAACCGACATCGACCTTCCTATACCAAAAGTTTCCGGGAGCATGATCGTTGAAGTTACATTATGCCTTGATAATATTTCGCATTGTCTTCATATGTACAACTCTAGACCAAGTGTGTAGATTGTTTCATCTATTTTGCGAACTTCAAGTTAAATAAATCCTTTCTAAAACAATACTTCATATTTTGAACCTGATTTGTGAGCAACTTTCGCGTTGATTGGTTTTCCTCATTGATATGCAAGCTCCCAATTCTGAAACTCTTTGCTCACGAGGCCATATGCTCTCAAAATTGTGCCAAACCATCGTTGAGTCTTCCTGGTGTGTTTTCCACTCTTGGATTTTCTTTTTCAGTGTTCAATCAACATTAATGACTATGGGACCAGGCCTTTAACAGTTGCATTCTTTTGAGGAGTAACTTTGTTGTGAATGACTTGACAAAAGATCTCTTCTCCAAGAACATTATCTCCACCTTAAACACAAAATATAAATTACCTAGGGAAGCGACTCTCTCAGAATTATGTGGACAAGGGCTAATTTGGTATGCTTGTAGTGAAATAATTAAAAATACAGCTTTGAGCTATCAATTGTTTCCATGGAATATCTTGCATTTCATCTTAACACCTATCTGGGGGAGCTCCTCTCAACGCTTTTTATTTGTGTTTGGTGTCTTGTCAAACATGGGTCGAGAGGATGCCTTCCCTATCTCAAAGAGGGTGATGAGTAAGCGAGAAGGTAGGGGGTTATCTCTCATCTCCAGCTTGATCACCAACTTGTTGTCTCATAATATACTCGACAGACAGTGGATAAGATCACCATTTTCAAATGACTTATACATCAAACAATGTAAAGGACTGGTTAATCCTTACGAATTAACCACAAAGACTAATTTTGATGTGAAGGGGTTTAAGGATCACCTTTGTGTGCTTGTTGGCTTGCCGTGGTGTTCATTGCTTCTCACATTTTATTTATTTATTTTGCATCTACCATCGACCATGGAGGTTCCTTGTTGCGTGTTGGATACATTTTCTTGTACATGTTCTGTTGCGACCTTGATCAGCCTGCTATGTTTGCGTTGTTCCTAGATTGGCTCTGCCCACGAGCTCACTATGTCTGCGTTCACTTCATTATCGCCCATTGTGTGTTTCTGCCATCTCAACTGTTCTGCCTGCGAATTGAAAAAAGAAGGAAGACTGCGTTAACCGTTTTTTTAACTCAAAGTTTCAAGCCAACTAGATGGGCTCATATTCGGAGAAAGGCATCTCATAAAACTATTCTGCCGTGTAAATAGATTATGATAGTTGCTTGCAATGCATGGAAGAAAATATGCAATTTCACTCCATTCCAAAAAATTTAAATGCATCCAAAGGTGAAGAATCAATTAAGGAACTTATTTATGAGCGAGTTTCTGAAAAACCTTTTAACCATTTTCTTCCCAATGTTTCAGACTTCTAATGTGAGTCCATCCTTAGGGGGATCACAATACGATTGATTGATATGGTTCAATTTAATGCATCATAGCGTGAATAAATATTTAATGCTAAGAAATGAATAAGCATGTCGACTTGTTTTATCATTAATTTATGTGTGCTTTAATTTTATTTATAATTGGTTTCCATGTGCCGTTTAATCTCAACCCCTCGTCTCTATTTAGTGTATTCGCCCATTTCTCAATCCCAACTGCTTCTCTTACTCCTCCATTTTGATAATGTTCCTCAACGATCAATTATGCGTTTTCTATGCATATGTGGTGGGACGAGATGTGTGAGTGTTCCACGAGGGCTGACTTTGAGGCTCTATCGTTTATTATGTAAGATGCATGCTCTTTTAGACGAATTTGAATTGGTATTCCACTTTATCCGGCATGAATATCTCCACATGAGTAGGGTATCGAGTATACTCCTTTTTAGAGTCTCGGGTCCACATGATCCTTTGTCGAGTCAACCATCCATCTGATAGTGTTGGCTGGGGTGAAGGCCACCTGGATATTTTGATTTTTGAGGATGTTGGCAATATGGCCCATGGTGCCTTTTATGTAAGGCAAATAGATCTTAAGGATGTCCCTTGTATGATCAACATGTCTCCCTTTTTGTGTTTGTTGGATAGCCCCGTTAATATGATTTATGTGATAACTTTTTTTTACAAAAACCATTCGGAGGTGGTCTAGCTCTTGTTTCAGATGTTCGACATCTAATATTCTTGTGGCCCTGGTTGCGAGGGATTTTTTTACTCCTATTTTTTTGTTTGGATAGTGGTGTGAATCCGCGTGCAGGTATCTGTCGGTATGAGTTGTTTTCCTATAAACCTGATTCCCTAGCTTCCCATCCTCCTTTTTGTGAGAAGAACATCTAGCAAATGTAACTCGTTGTTTTCTTCTATCTCAATGGTGAACTTGATCTGCTCTGAGAGGCTATTGAGGTGGGACAAAAATTCATTCAGCATCTCCCTCCCATGTCTCCATTTTTTAAAGATGTCATCTACATATCTTTTCCACTCTTTCGATGTTAAAGTGAAAGAGTTAAGAGCTCATAATTCAAAGTGTTCTATGTAGATGTTTGCGACCACCGAGTATAGTGGTGAGCCCATGGTAGTGCCATTTAATTGCTCATGTGTGACTCCTTTATAGCTAAATTATGTGGAATCTAGGCATAACCTCACCAAGCCTATAGTCTCGTTATCCATGATGCCTTTTATTATTGCAATGGCTTCATCTACAAGAATCTTAGTGTAGAGGGAGACAAGGTCAAAACTAACCAGAATGTCTTATTCCCTAAGCTCTTGGTTCTCGGTCCATTCTACGAAGGATGAAGAGTCTTTTACATATGAGGAAGTTTTGTCGGGCAGGGGGCTAAATTTATGAGCTAGGAATTTTGCTAGATGATAGGTTGGAGAACCTATGGTATTAACCCTCGGCCTTAGCGGGACACCTAACTCATGAATCTTTGGGGAGCCATAAATTCTCGTCATTATGGCACTGCTCAGTGTGGCCTGTTTCTTTATTGTGTCATCCAGGGATGCACATTTAATATGTTTTGTCACCTCTTGAAAAATCTCATTTCCTAGGTCTTTATTGATAACTTTCTAGCTGCCACCCAATGAGAGGTGATCCAGCCTCTTAGACTAACGGATTTTTAAGAAACCTGCTAACGGGTTTTCCAGAAAAATCGTTAATGGTTAACAGATTTTCCAGGAACTCGCTCTTAAATTCATGACCCATAAAATGAATTCTCGATCTTTTATCTAGAAGTTATTTATGTTGAATAAAGAGGGAACTTAGCGTTTTTGTTGTGGTTAGAGAAATGCATTAATATTTTGTATTTGTTTTACGACTAAGTAGATTAATGATGCATCCTTTAATGCGTAAAAAAAGGTATTTCATTCTACTCAATTCAACAAATAGACACCATACTTAAATATTAGTTCTATTAAAGACTAATTTTTACTAAACGAAGTGCGAATTTTGCACGTGATCATTCTGCTTAAAATAATGCAATAAATTGTATTATTTGCATGAAATTGCAGAATGTGAAAAACAATGTGCAGCACCTACTTTAGCTTAAAAAATGCAGCGTGAGAAAAGCTAACGTCTGAAGACTAAAAATAGATTTTTTATGTACATGTTAGTGAAAGAAACATAACATAATATTTACAGTCCAAATGTACATGCGCTACAATTTTCCATAATTAAAAAAAGACATAAAAGGGAAACCGAAGCTTAATGCAAATGATGGAGGAAAGGGTGAGATGGCTGTGTGCATCTGAGAGCGTTGGCGTGCATTTGTTCAAGTTTTGTGTGTTGCTTGCACTTGAACATGATTTGAGTTTTAGGTAGCGTGAGATGGACTGGGCGTAGTGCTGGGAAGTTGCTGCAAGCCCTCCTAGCCATTCTTCTTGAGCGCAATGCTGCTTGAAGGGATCCCTCCTGGATCTTCTTCTTTCTTGCTCCCATATCTCTCTTCTAGGGCTTGCCCCAGCCTCCAATGGCGTTGGGAGCAGTCAGCCCAACTTCAGACCTTTCTAACTTTTTGAATCTGATAGCCAATCAGGGAAATAAGCCTCTCTCCTCTTCTCAATAGAAGTTCGTGAAGAAGCTTAACGAGATCCCGACGGTAGCTTTACCAGTTGATATACCTTGCAGGACAACCCTCAATCTGTCGGATCGTGGATTGATCAACCAGTTCACATGACTATGGCCCTCCCCAAAGTCTACCGAACCCTGGGTGCAAAATAATTGGAGACCCTTAATCACAGAAGACGTGAAATCCTTCTTTCTGGGCAAAGGATACTTTGCATTCGTGTTCGAAAGCAAACAGGATCGCGAGCTCATCTTCAGAAATAGACTGTACTTCATGGGACCGCAGGGACTCTATATGAATAAATGGACCCCGAACTTTGACCCAACCCTTGACATCCCCTCTATCGTTCCCGTCTGGGTGAGACTCCCTCATATACCCCTTCACTGGTGGTATTCTGAATCCCTAGAATCTATCAGAAATGCCCTGGGTAAATACATCGACAAAGCTAACTGGAAAGATCAATATGCATGTGCAAGAATCTGCGTTGAAGTAGACTTGGAACATGAACTTTCGGAAGCAATAAACCTTACCGTGGCAGATTGGTCCCATTTTCAAGAACTTGACCACGAACAAATTCCCTTTAAATGCAGATTCTGCCATGAGTACGGTCACTTTGGCCATTCCTGCAAAAGGAAGCCTGTGGATCCAGAATCAGAAGGAAAGAAAGAACAATGGACGACCATCCAGAAAAATAAGAAAGCGGGAACGAAATCCCACTCAAAAAGTCTAAATACCAAGAAATAAGATCATCAACATCAAGATTCGATGACATTAAACATCATGAATAACTTCAAAGTATTAGAAATATCGGAGAATTAAGATACCCCTGAGATCGAAGAAGAAGGAGAAATACGCGAACAACAAGACTCTTTAGCTATTCCCCCCAGCTTAGAAGATTTGAATATTCCCTTGCCTCAGAATACATCCAGCCCTACCAGATCTACCCCGATCAAAGATGCTCCCTCCTATGATGAAATCACTAATATTAGAACTCCCATATCCCCCTCTTGCTCAGAAGAAATCATAGATAAATCTGCCAAAAATCATGGTCGAAAATCAATCAAAGAGCTGAGAGAAGAAGAAACTAAGCGTGAGAAAGTCCAAGGATCTCAAGCCACTATATATATGGTCTTCAGCAGAAATACTAGAGCCAGACAAGTAGGAAAGAAAAACAGAGACCTAGCAGGAGGAACCCCCTCCTCCATATATAATCCTAAATGATGAAGATGGTCTCTTGGAATTGCAGAGGCCTTGGCAGGCCTAGCAAGCTTGAAGCAGTAAAAGATCTTCAAAGAATTGATATGCTAGATCTCCTATTACTCCAAGAGACCAAGCTCGACGACAATGTTGTCTTAGCTTTGGAAAAGAAATATGGAAGAAAAGAACCGGTTATGTAGTTAGCGCTAAGGGAGCTTCTGGCGGCCTGGCAACATTATGGTCTCCTGAAAAATTCCATCTCCACAACTCCTTCACTACGCAACATTGGATTTTATACGGATCTCACTCATATTCAAAGCAACAAGCAATTCGCCCTATTCAACATGTACGTTCCCAATCTTTACTTTGAGAAAAAAGACTGCTAGAACCTACTTGAATATTTTCTGCAGGCATATGACCCTCATAATATTATTCTGGCCGGTGATGTGAATATTAAACTTTCCAATTCTGAAAAAAAGGGTGGTAACAGTGGTACAGATTGCTTCAAATCTCAGGTTGAATCCCTTCTCCAAACATGGGATCTCATTGATATAAAACCCAATAAAGGGAAGTATACATGGTCCAACAAGCGTATTGGCAAAGGAAATATTATGGCCACATTGGACAAGTTCCTCATCCATAGCAATCTTTTGTCTGATAACCAAATCATCACCTCCAGCATTCTGGCCAATCTGGCCTCCGATCATAAACCCATCCAACTCTTGTTTCAGGAAAATGAGGAGCTAGGTCCAATCCCCTTTAGTTTCAACCCCCAATGGCTTGCTCATGATAGTTTTTGGAGCACATTGGAAAAGGCATGGAAAATTCCCATCACTGGATCCCCTTGCTACATTTGGGAAAAGAAACTTATTAATACCAAAAATGCACTCAAGATTGGGGCCAAATCCAATTTCCTAGCCCCTGCAAATCCCATAAAAATTGCAGTGGGCGCTCTTGAAGATATCCAATTCGAGATGGAAGATCAACCCATTGAAGCTACCATGCTGCAGGAAGAAGTCAAATGCCAAACCAATGCCTTTCAAGCATTTCAAACTAAAGAAGGGTATTGGAGGCTTAAGTCAAGAAGCACTTGGCTCAAAGCAGGTGATAAAAATACCGCTTACTTTCATAAGCAGTTTAAAGTCAGACAATCATTAAATTATATTGCTGAGATCAAAATCGAAGATGGTATGACTGCCAAAGGGAATTTGAATATTAAAAATGCCTCATATACTCATTTCTCCAAGATATTTATGGAAGATGACAGCGCTGGTGGAGAGGACGAGCTTACCTTCTTGGAACAGATCCCTAAGAGGATTACAATGGAGGATAATCTTAACATGCACAAACCGTTCACAGAACAGGAAGTGCTCAAAGCAATCAATTCCTTTGAATCTGACAAAGTACCGAGCCCTGATGGTTACTCGATCCACTTTTACAAAGCTTGCTGGAAGTATATCAAAAAATATTTCATGAGAATGATAAGGAACTTCCACTCAAAGGCAAAAATCGGTGGCTGTACAAATTCAACGTTCCTGTCTCTCATCCCTAATGAAACTAATCCCAGCACATTCAACAAATTCAGACCGATATCGTTATGTAATTCCTCATATAAAATTATATCCAAGATGCTAGCAACTCGAATGAAGCCTTCACTCAACAACATAATTTCAGACAACCAAGGTGGCTTCCTGAAAGGAAAGCAAATACTTGACAATGTTATTCTCATGCAAGAAGCAATCCACTCCAACAAGCCCGGAAAGGAAAAAGGTATGTTAATCAAGCTATATATGGAAAATGCATTTGACCGGGTAAAGCATTCTTTCCTTTTTAAAATTCTGAAATGCTTCGGTTTTGAAGACACACTCATCAGTTGGATCTTAGCTTGCATTCGCAAACCCTGGATCACACTCCTCATTAATGGTCGCCCAACTAAATTCTTCCAATCCACGCGTGGCATTAGACAAGGCTGCCCCTTGTCCCCCTTCCTGTACATCATCCTTGCAGACTCTCTGATCCAGGAGGATATCGGTGGCGGCCCACCTCTTCCAACTGGGTCAAAACAGTCTTCTGGCAATTTTGGTAAATTACTATTTTTAGCAGTTTTTCGGGTCTTGAACTTCCAGAGCCGTTTTGAGGCCCTAAACGACATTTTTTTTTGCGATTTGGGGGACCATATGGTTTCCAATAGCATACATTTAGGCCCAGTCGAAAGTTGTAAATCTCGGATAGACCTTTCCAACGGGCTACCGAGTGCCCCACACGGAGTTCGTATGTAAAAGTTATGACCCCGGGAAGTTGACTATTCAACTAACCACCTTGGGGCCGCAAACTTTATGACGGTTCATCTTCTAGGGTTAGGTTTTTGGATGTTTGGGATTCTTTCCCTCATGCTTATGATAAATAGGCCCTTCCGGCCTCTCTTTGTATTCATCTTGGCACGAATGAGCATAATGGCCACATCTCTTCTCAGAGATAGCTACCACCATTCTAGCTATTGTATTTTACAGTCTGTTCTATTTCCGCTATTTAATAAAATATGTGTTTATTGTATCACTGTGTTATTTGCAATATATCTATGTATATGATTATGTATATTCTATCTTTTGTTTGTTCCCACATAAATCCGGATCACTCTCTTAGTCGAAAGTTGAACCCTGATTTGATTTCAAGAGCCCTTCCTGGCTTACATTTAACCGTTGACTCCCACCGCCTCAATCATACCCTTTTCGCCGATGATTCTTTATTAATGGGTGGTGCCTCCTCCATCATAGCTCGGAAATTCAATCGAAATCTGAATTGGTATTGCAAAGCATCTGGAGGCAAGATCAACCTGCATAAAAGTGTTGTCTATTGTTGGAAACTAAATAATAGCGTGGAAGCCAAAATCAGCAGAATACTCGGCATCAAAGTCCACAACCATTGGGACAATTTTATGTATCTCGGCCTCCCAATCACACAAGGTCTCTCAAAAGTTGGAAATTGGGAAGGAACGATAAACAAAATAAAAAACATAATTAGAAGACTGGGAGGGTATTGGCTCAGCAAGGCTGGAAAATTGATCCTTATAAAATATGTCCTCTCCGCGCTGCCTATGTATCAATTCTCCATCCTCCTAGCTCCAAAAGGGGTGTCAGATTTGATACGTAAACTTTTGAGAGACTTCCTTTGGTCTGGTGGGAAAAACAATGGAAAAAAAATCCATTTAGTGAAGTGGGAGATCATAAAGCAACCCAAATCCTCAGGAGGCCTTCAAATTCGTGATCCATTCCATGCAAATTTAGCACTAGGCGGCAAGCTCCTATGGCAAATCATGCACAACAAAATCCATCGAGTCAGTCTTGTGCTTAGAAAGAAATATTTATAGGGTAATAAGTTAAGATGTCTTGACCATAAACCAACAACCAAAGGCTCCAACACCTGGACATTATGCAAGGAAGCATGTAAGTTCTTTTCAAATGGCCTTTACCGGGTACCCAATTATGGCAGTAAAATTGGCATCTTCATGGATAGGATCATGAACAACGATGCTCTACAAAGTACTTATGAATTGTGTAATATTGCAACATGGCTCAAACAAAATGGGATCACTACCTTGAATGATTTCAGTGCTTGGGACAGGCATGGCAATTGGAAAAGTTGGAGCAATAGACCCATCCCCCCACATCTTGAGTCTACTAAAAACATACTCATAGACAACTTGAAAGGTTTCTCCCCCATACATCTGTTGGACAAAGACAACCGGGGTTGGAGTCCCACTGGTTCCTATACCTCTATTCTCGGATATAAAGCTCTGCAAACTCAATAAAACGAAAGAAATGATATATGGAAACTAGTATGGGACCCTCTTGGACTCCCCAAAATCAACTTCTTTACCTGGACTTTAATACATTGCAAAGTCCTCATCGGAGATAATCTCACCAAGAGAGGTTTCCATGGGCCTTTCTGGTTCCCTTTCTGTAGAAACAATGACGAGAATCTTCATCATCTCTTTATAGACTGTAAGTATACCAAGCTTGTCTGGAATCATATGCTCCATGATCTTAACTTCTCCATGCCATCCTTCTCTTCCATCACCCAACTTTTTAAAGACTGGAAATCTTTGTATCCTTCTTCCCTTTCCAAAAAGAAAACCAGGCATCATATTTGGATCTCCATCCCCAAATACATATGCTGGAAAGTTTGGATCGCAACAAACAATATCATCTTTCAGGACAAGCACTATACTCCACTACAAACCGCAGGCAAAGCCAAAGGCCTGCTGATTGAATCTCTTATGATCACCAATTACAAGTCAGACGCAACCCTCAACAGAGATGAAAATATTTGGATTGGAGTTGCACTCTGTAGCCCAAGAAAAATTATCCAACAACGACATCCTCCAGAATGGAAAATCAGATTATCTAACTATGAATTTCTTGTTTGGAGAAACAATCAAGCAATAGACAGCCTTCATTTCGATGGTGTATCTAAGATAAATCCTGGTGAAGCAGGAGCTGGAGGAGTCTTGTGGCTAAGTGGAGGAACACTGAGACTGAAGTATAGATGGTGCTTAGGCATTTGCTTTAATAACACAGCGGAAGCATTAGCCTTGTTGAAAGGATGCCAGATAGCCAAAGAGCATAAGATCGATAAATTACATGTGTTTGGAGACTCTATGATAATTATCAGAGCCATCAACTCAAACAACAATCTCAACAATCTTAAACTAAATCAAATTATTCAGCGAATGCAGGGCATTGCGAGCACATTTGTGGAGTTCAGGGCCTATCACATCTTAAGAAATTTAAACAATGAAGCGGATATAGAAGCAGATGTTGGCTCCAAGCTCAGCCAGGTTACTCTAAGAATTAACAATGTGAGTAAAACACAACAAATTCCTTGATTCTTCTCCATAGATCAGAATACAATGCACTTTGCTTCAAGAACCCCCTCTATTCTCAACATTTCTAGCACATTCAATGACCTATTCAGAATTATGGTTGCATGCCCAAAGATATGTTAAACGGCTTGCTCCAACGTCACCAACAAACAAAATTCAGAGTCGACCTCTTCAGTAATGGCAAGATCAATGATCACTACGGTTTTTGGGCACTCTAAAGGGACGGTGAAAGAAATATGAATACTTCGTTGTTTTTTGTTTTTGGATAAAAAATAATACAAAGCAGAAAACCCTGAGTAGCATTTGGAAAATGGAAAACGTAGCATATGATGCTAACCAAGGAAGGAAGGATCATATCGTAGCAATGCAGATAAAAAATTTGGATTATGATTAATGAAAATGTAGCAATGGAAGCTGATATTTTAATGAAGGATCATCCCTGGAATTGAAGGATTCAAGAACAAAATTTAGATTTGAAGTCTATACAGTCCAAGTGACAAACATATGCAGTATCGGTTAAGATCATTCTCAATGGAATTATTGGTTATAGAGCAATTTGGATTATAGAAGTCAATTTCTTTATGAAATTTCCTAAATAACAATTATTAGAGAAATTACTGACTATTACTTAGATCATTGTATTTAGCTGGATTTGGCTATAGCCACAACTCACTTACTTCTTTTTTTTTAATATAAAATATCTGTTTCAGTTAAAAAAAAAAAATGATGGAGGAAAGACGCGGATATTCCCAAATAAGATATTTTATTCATGGAATGGAATCTAACTGTCATCAAGTACAATTGGCTAATTCAACCCCCGAGAATAGGAGGTTTACGAGATCCTACGCAACTCTCAACATTCTAGGTTCACCCGTCTGAAACTGAGACAGCAGGAGTACTTCCCGCTCAAATTGTGTTGACGATAAGATGTGTGCATGACAACATCAGTAATGAAAATATACAGGAATGAACGAATTACGTGGAGAAAAACATAATGTACCTCCAGTGGAAGGACACTCTGCCTTCACCCTAATGACTGGACTTGAAACGTAGTCTTACTTTCAATCGCCTCCTGTAAGGATCATGGATAACTGAGTATGAAAGGGAAAAATGCAGCAATTGAACCTAGCAGTACCCGCCTATTACCTCTGGTGGAAGATGCCTATTTCGGTAGCTTTGTTGAGCTATTAAAGGTTGTTCGTGCAGGTATGAGAAGCGTGTGAGGGAAGGCGAAGTGTTTTGGTAGTCGTTGAGAGATCAACGGTCGCTGCATATTTTGGCATTCTGTTTTTGTATGCTCGTCCAAATGAGGAAGATGGCCCGCAAGTAACCAACATCCACCTTCCTATACCAAAAGGTTCCGGGAGCATGATCGTTGAGGTTACATTATGCCTTGATAATATTTCACCTTGTCTTCATATGTACAAGTTTAGACCAAGTGTGCAGATTGTTTAATCTATTTTGCGAACTTCAAGTTAAATAACTCCTTTCTAAAACAATACTTCATATTTTGAACCTGATTTGTGAGCAATCGTGCTGATCGGTTTTGTTGATTGATATGCAAGCTCCCGATTCTGAAACTCATGCTCGCGATACCATATGCTCTCAAAATTGTGCCAAACCATCGTTGAGTCTTCCTGGTGTGTTTTCCACTCTTAGCTTTTCTTTTTCAGTGTTCAATAAGCATTAATGACTACGAGACCAAGCCTTTAGCAGTTGCATTCTTTTCAGGAGTAACTTTGTACTAAATGACTTGACAAAAGAGCTCTTCTCCAAGAACATTATCTCTTCCTTAAACACAAAATATAAATTACCTAGGGAAGCTACCCTCTCAGACTTCTGTGGACAAGAGCTAATCTGGTATGCTTGTAGTGAAAGAATTAAAACCACAACTTTGAGCTATCAGTTGTTTCCATGGCATATCTTGCATTTCATCTTAACACCTATCTGGGAAGGCTCCTCTCAATGCTTTTTATTTGTGTTTGGTGTCTTGTCAAACATGGGTCGAGAGGATGCCTTCCCTATCTCAAAGAGGGTGATGAGTAAGCGAGAAGGTAGGGGGGTATCTTGAAGAAACTGAACAAACGGAGTTAAGTGCTCCCTGAGAAGTCACACCCAGGAAGTTACAGATTCAAATATAAATTATGTTTGGAAAAATCTAATCAGTGAATAACAACTAGCTTATAAAAAAATAATATTTAGAAAATCACTGTCAATATTTTATTCCAAACAGTAACAAAAGGGTATTGAGTACCTCTCTTACAAAAAATTGTAAAACAGATTATGCTCTGTTTACACACATGAAATTTCAAACTAGTCTTACTGTGCACAGGAAAACAAAAAAATTATCACTACAAAACTCACTTTATACTACAAAATACATACGGTAATACCCTAGTTATATAGGCAATGGAAGGAAAAATAGCGCAGCTGAAGAATAAGTAAACATGGCAGAATTTAAACAACAGGTGGCTGAGTCGGTTATTAGTTGCATGTCGAAAACTTAGGCAACACATTTTTCATTCTCCCCCTTGATGTCAAGTTTGAGGATTCCCAATTGTGATATGAGTTTCTCCAATCGATCCTTTGGAAGAGCCTTCGTAAAAATGTCTGCAAGCTAATCTTCAGATTTACAAAATTCAAAAAATAGAAACTCTTGTTAGACAAGCTCTCTAATGAAGTGATGGCGAATGTCAATGTGTTTACTACAGATGTGGAAAACTGGATTCTTTGTCATAGATATTGTGCTTTGATTGTCACAATAAACTTTAATATGTTTACAAATTTCCATGCCCAATTCTTCTAACAATCTTTCCATCCAAATGACTTGAGTGCTTGTAGATGCTGCTGTTAGCTTGGTTTTGCAACCAAGCTTGAGTGCTATGGGCACCTATCAACAAGTGATAGCAGTTTCAAAGATTGAAAGCAAAAAACAATTATAAATTTGAATCTAAAACTAAACTAGCATATGCATATCATAATAAACTTGAAAATATTTAAGAACAAGAACAAGAAATAAAATAAAAAATAACTTTTGTATTATGATACCTCAAAGGGTGAGGATGTTGTGGTGTTGAGCAGCTCCAAGCTCCAAGCTCCAATGGTCTCTTCTCCAATATTGCTACAATGGTCAAGAACTCATGAGAGATTTTGACAGCATGAGGATAGGATGATGGATGGATCGAAAGTGAGGAGCCCCTACCACCTTTTTATAGTTTTTGGTGGTGGGGAATACCATTATGGTTTTGACCAACATGGTTTAGGTACCTTTTCCCTCCTTTTTCCTTTTTTGGATATTTTTAATATTTTTATTCCCTTTTTAATATTTTTGGGAATTTTGGACCATTTTTTAGGGTTTTTTATGCTTTTTGAGGAAAAATATTCATTTTGAGGGGAAAAAAGGGGTGTATTATGGTCTTTTGGTGACCTTTTGATGGCTTTAGAGGCTCAAATGGTGGAAAAGTGGACAAATGGGTCATGTGAATAAGGAAATGAGCTAGTGAGCACTTTTTGGGTGTTAACAGATTGCCCCCTAATGTGTGAGGGCAGGAGCTCATCGTATGGCCGATAGACATCATAGTTCTTTTGTCTTTTTCCTGGGGTTTGGGGAAGAGAAGAGACCGTTTGGAGACTGGATCCACGGCCCTTGGAAGCTGCAAAAAAAAGAAATATTACATGGCCTCAATATGAATGAGGAATAATCTCTGATAATGGACGAGGCGGGCATACCCATGCTCGTATCAAGACATAACAATTAGTCCCAAGAAGGGGGACCTAAATAAGACATAAAAAATCTGCTGGTACATCATAATTGTCCAAAGGGGACACTATGTTGGGATGTACTCATGATCATAACATGACTGATCTCAATAACTGATATACTGGAATGAAGTGACAGCTGTTCTGAATAAGGTCTCAGAAGGGTTGATGAACTGCTGAACCTGAAGGTGTCCAACATCTGTAGGGAGTCAATTACTGTGAGTCATCTCTGAGAAGTACATGTAACTGTATACTCGAGGGAGTATAAAATTGGGGTACATCGGAATACTGTCGCCATGCGCAACCCGGATATCTATAGAAAAAATGTAACTGGTTGTTTCCATAGGTAGACTCTCAAATGTGGAAGAGTCAGGTGGTATCCGGGGTCTTCAACAAATAACTGAACGGACGAATAGCCTGTGCGAGTCTCAACGATGTGATCAAGGTGTTGACGTTGAGCATGTGAGAAACAACCATTTGGAGAGGCGCTGAGGACTCTTCTCGAAATGATTCGTAGGCACTCATCATAAATGGCGATGAGTCTAAGACATAGGGACCTCTAGGTCTATCCTCTGGAATAAATTTGGTTGTCATCGACAAAGGGAGACCAGCAACTAACAAGGCAATGATGTTTCCTTGATAGGAGCGCGAGGTGTAGAACTGAAGTGTGGTAGTACTGATGGTAGGACTGACATACTTGTGGGGATGGGAAGTAACTGGGGTCATATAGTGGGTAGACTCAAACTTCCTTTGTTCAGAGCATGATGACATGGTTGACTTGGCAGCGTAGGGAACTGACTTGTAGATGCGGGGATCATAGCTTTTAAGGACTTAAGGGTATGTAACTCTGGGGGGGGGACGAGCTGATGGGTGTTGTCGAGGGATTCTTAGGGTGACATACTGCAGAATACTCTAAACAAAGGCGACCAAAATGGGGGAAGCTGCCATATGAGTAGACGTGATCTGTTGTGGCATCGAGAAGCACTAGTGGGTCCTTCTTCGTAGTTTTAATGAGCTCCAAGAAGGGATAAAAGTGTGCTCTGAAATGGTACTGTCCTGTGGATTTTGTGAGCCTAGGACTGTTCGTGCTCATGGGTGCTTTCATTTTTAAGGAGTCTGAAAACGATAAGAAGACTTTGCAGTGGTTGTGAGTACCGTCCTGTTGGTGTTTACGAGCCCAGGATGGTGATTGCTCGTGGTCGCTTTCATGTTTAGAGAGTCTGAAAGCGGTAAGTGGACTCCATTGGTGTTCTTTTTCGTAAGTTTGTCTCCAAGGCCCGAAAAAGCATAAAATGATGCAAATGGAGAACTCTTCTAGTCGATGTGACTAGAGTATTCCTTTTTCGTAATTAGTCTACAAGGTCCGGAAAAGAGGTAAACTTATACCACGTAGACGCCCTTTCATATACGTTTAGCAAGCATGAAAGGAAGAAAGGTTGCTCGACGATCTTTTCATTGTTTTAGGAGTAAGAAAAGAGCTTAACAGAAACTCCCTAAGTGCCTTTTTCGTAAAAAGGATTGCTCGGCCCCGAAAAAGGGGTAAAACTATACCGAACGAAAAGGGATTTATGAGAGCGAGAAAAGGTCTCAAGCATCGTCATGAGTGCGGAATACTGAATCCGGTGACATAAAGATTGTCAAAAAGGGGCAACGGCCAATGTGGCACTCAAACCGAGGTGATGAGTGGTATTTTGGAAAAATGCCCAAAAATTATGGGGTGAGAGTGAGAAATGACCTCAAGCATCATCACGAGCGGGGAAAACTGAATCCGGCGATATAAGACTCGTAAAAAATGGAGAACGGCCGATGTGGCACGCAAACCAAGGCGATGAGGGGGCATGGAAAAAATGCCCAAAATATCTAGAGGTGAGAGCGAGAAATGATCTCAAGCGTCATCACGAGCGCGGAAAACTGAATCTGGCGTATAAGACTTGTCAAAAATGGAGAACGACTGATGTGGCACGCAAACCGAGGTAAGGGGGCGTGAAAAAATGGACCTGGTGAAAATAGGAAAAGGAAAGAACTATCATGAAGTTCTCGTTGTGCTGATTCCAACGGTACCAATGGTTTGAGGAACGGACGTCGTATGATACCACAATGGTTGTTTGAAAAATGGTGAAATTTCTATAAATAACGTGTGCGGCCCATATGACGTGTCATTGTTACGTGTGAGTTTGGCAGAGCAATCAGAGCTCTTTCTTGATTTCTGGGAGATTTGACCGTTGGTTTTCGATTCCGCGAGTTTTAGGTAACCCTATTCGCCTTAGCCTTTTTAATTATTTCTTTTTTGGTTAGCGGCGGGCCCCTGAAGGCCACGAAATTCCATGTTGGCCTTCCAACGTGGAATATCGCGGGTTTCGAGTCTGTTTCCGCGATGAACATCGCGGGTTCGGGGTTGACAGCTGTGATGTTCATCGCGGGTTCGGGGCTGGCAGTCACGATGTTCATTGCAGCTGTCGGGCTGGTAGTCGCGATGTTCATCGTGATTGTGTGGTCAATACCCGCGATGTTCATCGTGGGTTTTTGGATGGAGGCCGTGATGATCATCGCGGCTTTTGATGGAAAAGCCGCGATGGAATTTTTTGAAATTTTTTTCTGGTTCTAAAAAATTTCTTTGTTTTTTGGCAGGATATTGAGGAGACCATTGGTGTCATGGCGAGAGTGAGAGATGGAGGAGGATTTGATGATTCGGATTCAGACTGATCAGGGGGTCGGGCAGGCTCTAGCTGTGAGTGGACTCCTGAAGTTCGCTCAGATTGCACTGATGCGTTCAGTAGGGTCGCTACTGAACAAATTGTTGAGTTTGTGGGTTCCTGCAGAGGGTGCCTTTATTGTTGGGGGTGAGAGGTTGGAGATCACCCTTACTGATGTATATTTCCTTACTGGGTTACCTCGCTTAGGGGAGGTTGGGGATCTTCTGCTGAAAAATCCCGGCGGGTGTGGACATGGAGGATCTCCTGGAGACCTTTTGTGTTGCTGGGGCGATTGTGCAGAACAACGCTTTGAGTCTGAGATCCTTGCGGGAGTGGGACATGCGGGTTGTTGGGGCTTGTGTTCTACGGGTGCTAGGTGCCGCGGCGCCACATTGTTTGTCGGGGGGACAAACGATGATGGTGGACTCTGTGCTGAGGGGGACCTACTATGCATGGGGTCAGATGTTTTTGGATGGTGTCCGGAGAGATCTGGACAAGGTCAGTCGGGAGGGGGGAGAGTTCTGCTATGCCTCCTTTTTGTGTTGTTTTTTCTTTGAGCGGGTACCGACTTTGCGGCCACGGGTACCGGTTCGAGACGGTTTGGTGAGCGAGCCGCGCATGGTGCGGTGGGGGCAGATGATGCCCCATGGTGGTGGTGGTATCTGCGGGTTCTTTTCACAGGAGATGTATGAGTAGTGGGAGTAGATCCCCCTGTTGATTGAGGTCTATCCGTATGCTGGTATGGATTATCGAGGAGATCCGGAGATGCCTCGAGCCCAGGGACAGGCCTGGGGTTTAGATGGTATGTTTTGTGTTTTGTTCTCTACTATATCATGTGTTTTAGATGTGTTTGTTATGATATAGTTAGATATTTATATGATTGTTCATTTCCGTGATTGTGCAGATGTTGGTCCTGTACCACCGGCCGACTATGTGGCTCGTAGGGGACGGGCGATGGTGGTCATTCCACCTCCTGTGGCGGTACTGCCTCCGCATGCTCGAGGATTTGGGGCTCGCGGTCGAGGAGCTGGGCCTCGAGATGATGCTGTGGAGGGTGTCCGAGAGACACTAGATATGATCCTAGCAGGATTTCCAGAGGATGGGTGGAGGGATTTAGATCGGGACATCGTTGAGCGATGTTTCGATGCGCCTCGTGAGTGGTGCTCGATCTTACTTAGAGAAGCATTGTTGGCGGTTGAGTGGAGAGATGGGGGTCGGCATGATCCGGCAAGGCCGGCGGAGGGGAGGATTCATTTACGAGATGATCCAGTGGGGCCGGCAGAGAGGAGAGATGGGGGTCGGCATGATCCGGAGGGGCCAGCGGAGGAGGTGCTAGAGGAGCCTGGAGACCGTGATGATTAGATGATTTTGCATCTGCCCCCAAATGCTGATGATCATATGGGGAAGTCCCTTTTTATACGGCTGATTTTTTTTTGTATATTGGGTGCTGAGGGAGCCTATGACATGTTTTGAGTATATTATGATGTATATATATATATATATATGATTTGGTATATAGTCGTATATGCACATGGATGCATTCATTGTCTTTTTGTTTGCCCGTGGAGGCATGTTTGATTTTCTGTATGCCCGTGGAGGCATGTTTGATTTTCTGTATGCCCGTGGAGGCACATGTTATGCACGTGGATGCAACATTTTGATTTTTGTATATGCCCGTGGAGGCACATGTTATGCACGTGGATGCATTTTTGTTTATGATATGGTTTGATTGGTGTGCCAGTCAAGAATTTTGTTGGCCATATGGTCTATTACACTATTGAGATTCCTTGGGACATGTGTAAATGAAATGGATTCAAACTGTCGAACCATTTGTTTAGTGCACAAGAATTTTTTGAAAAGACAGGGATCACGTACCTGGTAATCATTGTTGAGTTGGGAAACAAGGAGTTGTGAGTCCAAGAAAACGTTAAGGTGACGTATGCTCATTTGGAGAGCTGCCGCCAGGAGACCGGTCACGGCATTGTATTCAGCTTGGTTGTTGGCGGCGGCACCTAAACACACTCCGTCGATGTGGATCAACTCATGTGAAGGGGAGTATATTACCCAAGCTGCGGATGTCAGATTGGGGGACCAACGGCTTGCACCATCAGCGAAACTGACGTAGCAGAGTGGAACAGGATCCATCTGTGGTCATGCAGAGAAAACAAATATTTAGGTTTTTTGAATTTTTTGTGAAAAAAAATAATACTGTACAATAATGGACGGTGGTGTCCATCATATTTTCTATGGGTAAAATCGCTTGAGGTACAACCCGTTGTGTGGGTTGCGTAGGGGGTTGCCTTCTGAATCGGTTAGAATGTATGCCCCCTGTCCGAGGCAAGTGTGTATAATGTATGGGCCTTGCCACATGGACACAAACTTTCCTTTCCCGGTTTTATCATGAGATTGATTGTAGGCGAGGACAAGGTCCCCTTCAGTAAAAGTTCTTGGGTGAACATGTTTGTCATAACTCAGTTTGGATCGATTCTTGGCTGCTTCCATGGTTTGAAGGGCTGTGCGTCGATCTTCATCGGCCTGCTCCAGGAGTAGTAAGCGTTGCTCAATTGGGGAAGTGTCCGGTAAGAGTTCAACGACCATATGTAGGGCTGGAATCTGGCACTCGATGGGGAGGACGGATTCGACACTGTGAACTAAGTGGAAAGGGGTAAAACCAGTGGCAGTTTTGGTTGACGTGCGGTGTGCCCATAGTGCTGGGAAGAGCATGTGGTGCCAATTTGATTTGTGTTTGTCTACGGTGCGCTGGAGGATGGTTTTCAAAATTTTGTTGATCGCCCCGACTTGGCCGTTTCCTTGGGGGTAGTAGGCGGAGGAGAAATGATGTTCAAATTTCAGTAAGGTTGATAATTCACTCCAGACGACATCTTCGAAGTGAGAGCCGTGGTCTGAGACGAGTTGCTTTGGCACTCCAAAACGAGCGATAACATGGTTTAGGAAAAAACGTGCTGCGGTGAAATAATCTACAGCCACAATAATGTGTTTATGACTGCCGACTGACGTGGGATTGCAATCGAGGAAGTCAATGGCATATTTGCAGAATGGTCCGACAGTGACGACTGGATGAAGGGGGGCGGGTGGGATTCTTGCCTTGGGGGCAAAAAGTTGGCAGTTTTGACAATGTTTGATTGCGGTGATGCAATCAGTAAATAATGAAGGCCAAAAGTAACCTGCGCGGATGATCTTTTGGGCGGTGGCCATGCCGGAGAAGTGGCCTCCGCAGGCACCGCTATGGCAGTCATTAAGGACTTGTTCTGCCTCATTATGAGATAGGCAGCGTCGTAAGATGGTATCGACGCCGCGTCGATAAAGGACATCGCCTAATAGGAGGTATCGAGGGGCGTGGTGTCATATACGACGACGTCCATCACGATCGATGTGGGGTCAAATTTTTTTTGTACGGAGGTAGATTAAGATGTCTCCGTACCATGGGTCGTCAGACGAAATGATGAAAATGTGATCGTCAATGAGATTCGTTTGGATAGCGGGTGATGACGAAGAGGATGGGAGGTTTGTGATGAGTTGAGCGAGTGCTAGGGCCTTGGTGCTCTTTGGGGTCTTGAAAGTTAGTTCGTACTCTTGCAGGATAATCACCCATTTATCTACGCAGCCTTGAAGAAGGCGACGCATCAAGAGGTAAACCATGGGATTGGAATCGGCTACGACTGTGGTGTGGCTCAGGAGAATGTAATGTCGCAGCTTTTGTACTGAAAAAACGATGGCGAGGGCCATCTTTTCTTCATGTGGGTAGCGGAGGGGTGGGCCAAACAAGGTCTGGCTCACATAGTAGATGCCATGCTCTTGGCGAGCAGTATCTTCTTGTACAAGAACTCCAGATACAGCATGTTCGAATGCTGAAACATAAAGGGTGAAATCTTTTGTGAAATCTGGAGGAGAAATCAGCGGGGCGTTTGTGAGTGCTTTCTTTAAGTCGGTGAAAGCTGTCTCTGCTTGTTGGTCCCATATGAAATGGGTATGGAGAAGTAGTAGTCGTAGGAAACCGTGGACTGTTGTGGCATAGTCAGGGACAAAGCGGCGGAGGAAGTTGGACCTCCCTTGTAGGCTTTGCAGTTGTCTTAATGTACGGGGTCACAGTAATTCTAGAATGGCTTGGACTTTTAAGGGGTCTACAGTGATGCCTTTTTCTGAGATAACGAACCCCAGCAGGCGACCTGATGTAACGCAAAAGACACACTTGAGAGGGTTCAAGCGGATGTTGTATTTTCGACAACGCAAGAAAACTTGTCGAAGGTCATCTAAATGGTCAGATTGCTTCTTGGATCGAGCGGTGAGGTCGTCCAGATAAAATTTTATAATCTTGTGTAGATCGTGGAAGCAATAAGTCATGGCGCGTTGGAACGTGGCTCCAGCATTCTTGAGACCAAAAGGCATGACGCGATAGGAGAAGGTGCCCCATGGGGTAGTGAAAGTTGTCTTGTATTGGTCTTCTTTATGGATTTTTATTTGGTTATATCCGGAGAAACCGTCCATAAAAGAAAGGACCTCATGTCCCGCACATTCATCGATGAGTTGGTCAATGAAAGGTGTGGGGAAGTTGTCTTTGGGACAAGCGAGGTTGAGGTCTCGGAAATCAGTACAAACGCGTATGGTTCCCACTTTTTTGTTTACTGGCACTGGGTTTGAAACCTAGGTGGTGTAGGCAATAGGATATATGAATCCTGCTTTTTGGAGTTTTTCAATCTCAGCTTTAATAGCTGGGAGTTTGGATGGGTGAATTGGTCGTTGTTTCTGTCGGACAGGAGGTACATTGGGCCAGGTGTCGATGTGATGTTCCACAATTTTGGGATCGAGGCCAGGCATCTTGGTGTCAGACCAGGCGAAGACATCACGAAACTCTTGGAAGAGTTTCTTATATGCCTGAGTTTCCGCTTGAGTGCATGATGCACCTAGCGAGATGAGCTCAGGTTTTCCAGGTGTGGTGGAAATGTCGATTTGTATAATAGGGGAAATGTTGGACATGTTCCCTTCTTCGAAGGAATCTGGTGCTGGGATGGGGTCCTTGAACCAATCAACCTTAGTTGGTAGGAAATCGTTCGATTCGACTGATAGCTGGTTTGCTGCGGTGGATGTAGACGCCTCAGGGAGGAAGTATGAGAGATGATGCATATCGTCCCAAGGGTAGTCCGGTGCAGTGAGTGTTTCTAAAATTTTCTCATCAGTATGGAAGTAATCAGACCATAAATCAACGGGTTCTGGTTTGTATGTGGTTGAAATCATATAGATGGTATTGATTTCTTCTGAAGAAGATGATTTCGGAGGGTAGATCTCCTCGATGAGGGGAGGAGATATCTCTAAGTCGACGTTATTCAACTCGTACAACGGTGCTCTGTAATTTGGGAGATCAGGGCAGTGGTGTGAATAATGGCCATAAATGCCGCATATCGCACAAGGGTGGTTAGTGCGGAGCATTTTGTCTCCAGGCCGAGGAGGTGGCTCAAGTCTTACTACTGGAATTTCGGTGCCGTCATCCAACATATTCATGTGTTCTTGGAGTGCCAATAATTGTGGACATTAATGAGTGGCATGGCCTACGTCGTCACACAACGAGCACTTAGGGGGAATGCAAATAGTTGGGGGGTTTTTAGCTACCTTAGGGGTTGCTGGGGGGGTGCAAGTTATGAGTCTAGTGTTATAAGTTGGTGTGCCTTTGCCCCCTGTGTTCTGTAACGGAGGTGGGGCGTTTCTGGATGTTGATGCCGCAGTCACTATTGGGGGTGGTCTGTTTTGTAGATGAGTGACCGGAGGGGGTGGGTGGCTGGTAGTAGGGATAGGTTGTACCGGTTGTAAAATAACAGTCAGAGTCAGTGAGGGGCTCGGAGCAGGTAAGTACCATACAGGTATCCCTAATGTTAAGCCAGGAAGGTTGAGTGTAGCCATTACTGGCGAACTGACAACTCTAGAAAATGGGAACAAGAACGGGATAGTGTGAATTGTCGTTGTGCCAATATGAGTAGGCACTGTGGGTGTTTGTGGTAGTGACGAAGGTTGCTGTGTGGTGTGCGATAGGGTGCACAAATCCGATGTTTTTGTTATCGGCGATGGTGGTGAGATCGATGGAAATGTGGAAGTCATAGGTGACTCGGTGTAGATTCCAAGACCAATTGACAACACAAATGATGTCGGTGCATTTTGAATGGTTTGTTCAATCATTGGTAGCACATTTTGAGGAGCTGCGGGGGCGTTAGAATCATAATATGTGAGTTGATCGATCTTGATAACGCGTCCTTCATGTGGGAACATCATGAGGCGAAAAACAGATGAAGCCACTGCTTTCATTTTGTACATATAACTACGTCCAAGAAGGAGGTTGTAGTCGAGCTGGGCATTGATCACTTCGATGTCGATAAGAACTAATTTGCCGCTTAGTTCTACGGGTACGTTTGTTAAGAGGCCTTGTGGTTGAGCTGAGCGTCCATCGTAAGCTCGTAATGCCGTGGTGGATGGTTGTAAAGCGGGGGAGCCAAGCTTCTGCCACACAAGGGTGGACATAACGCAGGTGGAAGCTCCTTCATCAATGATGCATCGATGCACAACAAGGTTTCGAATGTTTACTGATACTTGGAAAGCTAAATTTGATGGCAAATCGAGGTTCGGCTTGGTTTAAGTCGAAAGCCATCATGTGTATGTCGTCAGGGTCTACTCCTCCGATGGTGGATAGTAGTAGTTTTCGTTGTGCAGGGCATGTTTTCAGTACCTCTAAAGCAAACATAGCAGCGGGGGATTGTGCTAGGTCTTCCACGACGTTATAATTGGATGCTGCGCGAGCATTAGGATTGTTGTTAATCCTTCTCAAAGGGATGCGAGGGAATTTAGGTCCTCCGTCCAATGACATATTTGGTATGCGTAGTGGTTGATTTGGTGGAAGGGAGGTGGATGCGTCAGTGGGAGGAGTTTCTGGGGGTGGGCCGTACTGATTCCTGCGAGTTTGGAGGTTGATGTCATTGGATGACATCATTAATAAATGGTGTGTGCCTAGATCCGCATGTTGATAATTAGTTGCGGCATAGGTGATTTGATGCTAGGGTGCAGCAGATCCTTATGGGGGATCCACAGGGCGAGTATTTACTACTCCCTGGTTTGGCAATGAGTTTTGTAATATCATGGGTTGCGGTTGATTAAGTGGAGCTGGTTTTCCAGAGTGGCCCTGGCGTTGGGAATCGTCAGCCCAAAGTTGACGTGCTTTCTCTAAATGGGGGCAGTTATGAGTGTAGTGTCCATAGACTCCACATATAGAACATGGGTGGTTTGTTCTCAAATTATTGTTTTTTGGCTGCTTGGGATGACGATCAGGATTCTGGTTGGGAGGAGCAGCATTGTTATTATTTGGAGGATTGGGAGGTGGTGGACCTTGATTATGTTGTTGGTTGTTGCCGCGGTTACGTCCTCTTCCATGGTTTTGTTGTCCACCCTGGTTGCGTTGGTTGTTTTGATGTTGGGGCTGATTGTGTTGTGTGTACACTTGCCCTTGAGTAGTGGGAGGATTTTGGGGTGCCGCAGGTGCGGGAGCAGGTTGTGGTGGAGAATAAGCTGGTGGGGCTGGAGGTGGTCCAGTTCCCTGCTGGCGTTGTTGGTAACCCTGAGCTATTGGAGGTGTTGGGTTAGCTGTTGTAGCTTGCTGTGGGTAATACATTGGTTGTGCCGGGAAATGAATTGGGTTCTGGGTGGTTGGTTGGTTATAGTATGTGGGTGGTACATATGTTGATGGTGCTTTCCCATAGCAATGTTTTGGACAAGAGGGTCCATGAGTGTGATGAGTTTGATTCGTTGGAACGTACGAAGTTGTCGCTCCAGAATTAGATGTAGCCCTAGAGAGGTCCGGGGAATTTATGGTGCTCACCATGCTAAAAGGTTTAATTTGCGGTGTGACTTGGCCGATAATACCATCAGCGGTTTGTGATGCCCTCGGAGCGTCACCGCGTGAAGAATCGCCTCGTGGGGCGTCTGGTATGATGGTGTAGAGATAACCTGATTGGGCATAAATTAGGTCGAATTGCTGAGCTTTTAGGATAGCTTCTTCCTCTGACTGGGGTCGTTCGGAAGCGACGTCTTTTGCTATGAGGGGTAGGAGTGATTTAAGGAACCAGTCCAAAAATATACGGTCATCCAGTTTGATCTTACAGAGGCTACGACGCTTGCGCCATTCATGAATGTGGTCAGTGATATGGGTAGTTGTGTTTTGTCTGCAAGAAAACAGTATTTCAACTCCTGCATCGTAGTGTACAGGTAGCTGAAAAAACTGAAGGAAAGTGGAGGCGAGAGACGTAAAAGTATGGTGGGTCCCATGTGGTTGTTTGATGTACCACTTGGCTGCAGAGCCAGTGAACGTTCGTTGCAACAGTCTTAGTTGAATGGAGTCATCCACTATGGAGTTAGATGAACACCATAGGTGAAAAGACTTTATGTGGTTTTGGGGGTCCTCCCTAGGTTTTCCTTCAAAATTGGGGATGTCCGAGGGGAGTTTTGTAGGCATGGGTGGCCATGTAGGGTTGTGCCTGATAGGATCGTTGGTTAGCTCGGCTAAGTCTGGTAAATTCAGACTAGCCATGTAAGGTAAACTAGCAGATGGGTGTGGCGTAGTGATTGGGACATAACTATTCATGGTGGCATTATGTAGTGGTCCAGTAGTCCCTAAGGATATGCTAGGTATTGAAGGTATGTGTCCTCCAACCGTTGTGGTTTGGTATGGGCCAGCGTTTCCAAGTGCAACATGGGTTACACTGGGGTTAGGAATAGTGCCAGGAATTCCTGGGATCTGGGTTGTGGTAATGACAGGTGGTGGGATTCCTATGTTTGGCATACCCATAATAGGAGGTAGTCCTGTGTTGGGCATACCTAAAGGTGGAGTGTCCCCCATATTAGGCATGCCTAGAGGGGTTGTTGTTACCATGGATGGCACAGTAGTAGAAGGGTTTGTGGATGTATCTCCAATAGTACTGGTAAAAAGTGGGTCGTATTGTGGTCCAACCATGAGGTTGGTTGGTGATAATTCAGTAGGGTTTTCGGATTCAGCCTCAGAATCAGATGTGAAGTGAGGCGTGTCAGAATCAGATGACTGTATGTTTGGCCGTTGACGTGTGGAGTCAAGGGATAAGGCTCTACGTCGGTGACGTGTAGAGCCAAGTAGACTGAACTGAGGGGGTTCACCCTGAAGACGACGAGATCGTCTTAAATTCTCAATGATATATATATATTTTAAATTTTAGTGTAAGGTGGTGATGTAAAAAACTCGAAACCCTAATGCAACCATGAGTGCAAAAGGGGAGTGAAAAAATAAAGGCTCCCAAGCCAAAAATCAACCTCAAAAAGCATTTATTATAGCAGATGTGCTATAATAAGTGGAGGGATGCAACAAAATTGGTCAGAATACCAAAAGTCAAACAGTTTCTAGAAAAAAAAGAGGTGTTACTAGACGAAAGGTGGGTAATGTATCATGAAAACACCTAACTAGAAGTATTGTGAGTCAACAAACGATATCCTCTGCAAGGTGATGAAATCCAAGTCAGACAATATAGAGTGTTGAATCAATGGCTAGATATCCCCCTATCGGGAGGGACATCGGGTAGACAATCCTAAAGAGTGGCAACTAGGATACCCCGTTCATGACACGTTCGGTTGGGTGAATCTGCAGTTTGGTTCTATCGCCGCTGTACACCAAGAGGGCGTACACCGAGAACTTCGAAAGGTATCCTTCGGTTACTGAATGGATTGCGGTATTCCACTCAGACTTCCGGAACCAGTTTGGCTACTTCAACCCTCCTAAGGGAGAGGCCTTCCCGATAAATTGGTTGATAACCGTGTCAAAACTATAAGGGATTTTGGTACCGTAGAGGACAACCACTATGTCTCAAATGTAATAACTGAGGGGTGTTATTGGAACACCTATCCCCTCAATTCTACCTAACTACAAAATTCTTTTAGGTGCTCCCCAAGTGGGGTTAAAAGTTTGTTGAGTTTAAGGTAAATTTTAAGGCTCAGTTTAAATTATGTGGCAGAGTGGGTGCAAGTGTGGTATTTAAACTGAAATTGATTTGCCTCGCTTGGGCGATTTTACAAATGAAAGAAAAGACGCTTCCAGTTTTGCAAAAAATAAAGGCGTTTTTGAAATGTAAATGCTTGAAAAAACTATTCAAAAAAATGGATCTTTGAAAAAATTTGAAGGAAAGCAAATAACATGAATACTTCAAGAAATAAATGGATCTCTTAAAAATTGCTTGGGCAAAGTATCGAGCAAATAAACAGTAAAACCTTGATCTAGATAAAATGCAGAAAAAATTCTCTTTCAATTTCTGAAAATTTTGTAAAAAGACTTTTAATGAAGCATTTTAAATAGTAAAATATTTAATATGGCTGTAAAAATGTAGGAAATTTAATACTGTAAAATATGCTAAATGGGCAGAAAATACAACAAAAAATAATTTTAAAAAAATTGGCCGAATTGAAAAAACTTGCATCGCGGGTTTCGGGAAAACAGCCGCGATGGGCAGCGCGGGTTTCGGCCGCGCAGTCGCGATGGGTAGCGCGGGTTTCGTCCGCGAAGCCGCGATGTGCAGCGCAGGTTTCGGTCACACAGTCGCGATGTGCAGTGCGGCAAATGGCCGCGAAGCCGCGATGTGCATCGCGTAAATTGGCCGCGAAGCCGCGGCGCACCGGGCGAAAAAAAGCCGCGAGGTCGCGATGAGCCGCGCGACTGTCGGGCAAAAAACCGCGAGGCGAAAGCCGAAAACGGACGCCGAAAAAAGAACCCGAAAATGGAAATTTCAGGTTTTTAATGTCAATAAAAAGTGCCAAGATTTAGAGCAGCAATGGATCTGCTATCTAGGATGATAGATTTATGAATTAAAATGATTAAAACTAACAAAAACTAAGATCTAAAGCAAAAAATGAGATCTAAGAATTCGAAGCCAGCGGAGTTGCCAAAAAATGTTAGCTTGGTTTTGCAACCAAGCTTGAGTGCTATGGGCACTTATCAACAAGTGATAGTAGTTTCAAAGATTGAAAGCAAAAAACAATTATAAATCTGAATCTAAAACTAAACTAGCATGTGCATATCATAATAAACTTGAAAAGATTTAAGAACAAGAACAAGAAATAAAATAAAAAATAACTTTTGTATTATGATACCTCAAAGGGTGAGGATGTTGTGGTGTTGAGCAACTACAAGGTGAGTAGCTCTAAGCTCCAATGGTCTCTTCTCCAAGATTGCTACAATGGTCAAGAACTCATGAGAGATTTTGACAGCATGAGGATAGGATGATGGATGGATCGAAAGTGAGGAGCCCCTACCACCTTTTTATAGTTTTTGGTGGTGGGGAATACCATTATGGTTTTGAGTAAACCAATGGTATTGACCAACATGGTTTAGGTACTTTTTTCCTCATTTTTCCTTTTTTGGATATTTATAATATTTTTCTTCCCTTTATAATATTTTTGGGAATTGTGGACCCTTTTTGAGGGTTTTTTTAATGTTTTTTGAGGAAAAATATTCATTTTGAGGGGAAAAAAAAGGGTGTATTATGGTCTTTTGGTGACCTTTTGATGGCTTTAGAAGCTCAGATGGTGGAAAAGTGGACAAATGGGTCATGTGAATAAGGAAATGAGCTAGTGAGCACTTTTTGGGTGTCAACAGCTACTGCAATGTACTCCGCTTCGGCTGTAAAAAGAGCAACTGTGGGTTGCTTTTTGCTGCTCCAGGAAACAAGATTTCCTCCAAGAAGAAAGGCATATCCTGAAGTACTTTTACGATCATCCAAGCTACCTGCCCAATATGCATTTGTGTATGCTACAACATTGAAGTCATTAGTAGCATTATAAATCAATCCAAAAAATATGGTACCACTTACATATCTGAGTATTCTTTTAGCTGCTTGCCAATGAGACTCATGAGGTTGATTCATGAACCTAGCAACCAGACTTACATAAAACATAATGTCTGGTCTAGTAGTGGTCAAATACATTAAGTTTCCAATCATGGATCTATAGAGAGTGGCATCACAGAGAGAAGATTCATCTTCTTTCATCAATTTTCTCCCAACAACAAGAGGAGTACTCACAACTTTACAATTCTGCATGTTAAACCTCCTCAACATGTCTTCAACATATTTGGTTTGAAAAATAGATATACCTTCAGTTGTTTGTCTGATTTGCAAGCCCATAAAATATTGCATTTTTCCCAAATCAGACTTCTCAAATTTTGATTTCATCTCTTCTTTAAAATCCTTCACAAGTGATATTGAGGTGCCCATAAATATTAAGTTATCTACATACAAGCAGAGAATAACAAAATCTGATCCAATGACCTTTTTGTAGACTACACTTTCAGAAGAACACTTAACAAAACCATGATCATGAAAGTATTTATCAATACTAGAGTACCAAGCTCTAGGAGCTTGTTTAAGACCATAAAGTGCCTTCTTAAGCCTATACACCTTATCTTCATTACCTTCAACAATACAACCTTGAGGTTGTTCAACATAAACTTCTTCCTTTAAATATCCATTTAAGAAAGCAAATTTAACATCCATTTGATAAACTGTTAGTTTTAACTGAGATGCTATGGAAAGAAAAGTTCTTACAGTTTCCATTCTTGCTACAGGAGAAAATGTCTCTTCAAAATCGATGCCTTCTTGTTGCACATACCCCTTTGCAACTAAATGTGCCTTGTGTTTTGAAATTCTTCCATCTATATTAAATTTTAGCTTGTAAACCCACTTTACTCCAATGGAAGATTTTCCATGAGGAAGTTCAACTAACTCCCATGTGTCATTTTTTTGTATTTGAGATATTTCATCCTCCATTGCTTGCATCCATGGCTCAACAAAACAAGCTTCTTTAAAATTGAAAGGCTCAACATTTGCAGAAGAAACAAGAGCAAATTGATCATTAGCATATTTTGATGTTTCACAAATGTCTTTCAAACTTCTAGTTTTTCTAGGAAAAATAGATGGAGATGATGCTTGTGTGTCATCCTCAGAACTTCTTGATGAACTAGATGAAGATACCTTTGATGGAGAACTACTTGTAGATGAACTAGATGAAGATGCCTTTGATGGATAACCTCTTGTAGATGAACCTGAAATTGTCACTGTAGATGGATGCTTTGATGAATCATTATCATCAAGAATTAAATTCTCAATATGTGGAGTAACCAATTTATCTTCGCTTTCATTCTTAAAATAAACTCCCCCTTCATCAAATATCACATCTCTACTTACATGAAGCTTATCCATGAGAGGATCATAACACCTATAAGCCTTACTCTCATATGAGCATCCAATAAAAATACATTTTACAAACTTTCCATCAAGTTTTTGTCTTAGTTCAGAAGGGATATGAACATAACATACAGACCCAAAATTTTTTAAATGAGAAACAATTGGCTTTCTACAAAACCAAGCTTCATAGGGAGTAGAGTTCTTTACCATTTTGGTAGGACTTCTATTGAGAATATATACTGCTGAATGCACTGCATTTTCCCAATATATGTTTGGAAAAGACATTTGTTTTAACATACATCGAGCCATCTCTACAATTGTTCTATTTCTCCTTTCTGTTGTACCATTTTGTTGAGGAGTATAAGCTGCAGTTAACTCCTTTTTGATGCCATGAGAGTTGCAAAAATATTTAAAATCATTTGAGGTGAACTCTCCTCCTCTATCAGTTCTTAAAACTTTCAAATAGAACCCTGATTTCTTCTCAACACGTGCTTTAAATTTATGAAAAAAAGCTAAAAGCTTGAGACTTCTCACTTAGAAAATAAACCCAGGACATTCTTGAAAAATCATCGACAAAAAGAAGGAAATATTTGTTCTCTGCAAGGGACAAAGTTTGCATTGGGCCACAAATATCTACATGTACTAAGGCCAAAGGCTCTGCTACTCTAAATTGATGAGAATGAAATCTATCTCTATGTTGCTTCCCTATTACACAACCTTCACACAGCTTGTTATCAGGATTTGTGAAAGAGGATAAACCTCTTACTAAATTCTTCTTTTGCAGCATAGAAAGAGATCCAAAATTAAGATGTCCTAACCGTTTGTGCCAAAGCCAATACACATCAACAAAGGCCTTCAAACAAGTTACATTTGATTCCATTTTTCAGCAAAAACATCTTATTTTCTGTCATAGGAACCGCAGCAACTAGGGCAGTATTGTTAAAAATCCTACAAAACCTTCCTTCAAAACTAGTCTTGTAATTTTTAGAATTTAGCTGCCCTATGCTATTCAAATTGTGCTTTAAACTTGGAACGAACAAAGTATCTTGTACATACATAACACGTCCATTCTTCACTTTTATGGCAAGGGTACCTTTACCCATTATATCAGTTTCATTATCATTGCCAAAATGTACTTTTCCCTTCACACTCTCATCCAACTTTAAAAACAGACTTTTGTTTCCAGTCATGTGATTTGAACAACCACTATATAAATACCATGTAAAATCATCTTGAGCTTCAAGGCAATTACTTGTAAAAAACAGAGTTTGAGAGGTTTCACCTTCTTCCTTACTGAAATTTGTTGCTTGAAAGGTGTCTCTCTTCTTCTTAAAACAATAACTTTCAAGGTGACCATCTTTGTTACAGTAGCTGCAATGAAAAATGACTCTACCAAAGCTGCTGCTTCTTCCTCTACCTCGGCCACCTCTTCCTCTGCATCTACCACGATCTCTACCTCCTCTAAAAAAAGGAGTAGAAGCTTTAGACATGGCAGCTGAAAGTTGCTTCTTCTTCTCATCAACTTTCGACTTACTTTGAAAAGCCTGATCAAAAGATTCCTCATTCTTTTTCACTCTATCTTCATGAACTTGAAGACTACCAAATAAATCAGTAAGGGTTAGCTGAGATAAATCCCTTGACTCTTCTATAGCAATAGTAATTGGATCAAACTTTTTATGAAGACTTATTAAAACCTTTTCAACAATCTTCCTATCTTCAAGTATTTCACCATGAGCATGAATAACATTTACAATATTCTGAACTCTAGTGATAAAAAATTCAACATTCTCACTTTCTTTCATAGATAGAGACTCAAAGTCTCGTCTCAACATCTGGAGTTTAACAATCTTTACCTTAACAGAACTTTTATAGGATTTCTCCAAAGTTTCCCAAGCAATAAAGGAATTTCCACATTCAATTTTTTTTGGAAATACAGAGATATCAACTCCTGTTTGAAGAAGAAAGAGAGCCTTAGCATCCCTTTTCCTATTCTCCTTCAATTCTAACTTCTGATCAACTGATAATTTAGTATAAGCAGCTTGATCAGCTGGCTTTGTGTACCCTGAGGAAACAAGCATCCATAAATCTTGTGAGATGAGCAAAGTTCTCATCTTCACACTCCAATACTCATAATTTTCCCCACAGAAAAGAGGAATATGGTACTGGACTGAACTGTTAGTTTGGGCCATTGTCTCCTTCTTATGGCTGCAAACAACCACAAACCTGCTCTGATACCAAATGAAGAAATTGAACAAATGGAGTTAAGTGCTCCCTGAGGAGTCAGACCCAAACCCAGAAAGTTACAGATTCAAATATAAATTATGTTTGGAAAAATCTAATCAGTGAATAACAACTAGCTTATAAAAAAATAATATTCAGAAAATCACTGTCAATATTTTATTCCAAACAGTAACAAAAGGGTACTAAGTACCTCTCTTACAAAAAACTGTAAAACAGAGTATGCTCTGTTGATATAGGAAATTTCATACTAGTCTTACTGTGCACAAGAAAACAAAAAATTTATCACTACAAAACTTACTTAATACTACAAAATACATACGGTAATACCCTAGTTATATAGGAAATGGAAGGCAAAACAGCGCAACTGAAGAACAAGTAAACGTGGCAGAAGTTAAACAACAGGTTGCTGAGTTGGTTATTAGTTTCATGCCGAAAACTTAGGCAGCACGTTTTTCATATCTCTCATCTCCAACTTGATCACCAACTTGTTGTCTCATAATAAACTCGACAAACAGTGGATAAGATCACCATTTTCAAATGACTTATACATCAGGCTGCGTAAAGGTTTGGTTAAGCCTTACGAATTAACCACAAAGACTAATTTTGGTGTTAAGGGATTTAAGGATCACCTTTGTGTGCGTGTTGGCTTGCCGTGGTGTTCACTGCTTCTTACACTATTTTTTATTTGGCATCTACCATCGACCATGGAGGTTCCTTGTTGAGTGTTGGATACATTTTCTTGTACATGTTCTGTTGCGACCTTGTTCCGCCTGCTATGTTTGTGTTGTTCCTAGATTGGCTCTGCCCACGAGCTCACTATGTCTGCGTTCACTTCATTATCGCCTATTGTGAGTTTCTTCCATCTCAACTGTTCTGCCTGCGAATTGCATTATCGCATTCCGTCCATGTGGTCTGCATCCACTGTAGATTCCACCCAAGTGTCATTTTTGTGAGCACCTGCTTATGTAAATCGGCTCTGGTGATTGTCGTCCTCCTATTTTGCCTAGCGTTCTTCTCTGTTGGTATTCTCTGCATGAATACGATGGACAACGCCTTCTATCTTTGTGGAGTATCCTGCGTTCTATCTGTTTTGCTAAGTGGATTCCAGGCATTCATTGGTTTGCAGACACCTCTCGTTCACCTGTACGTTGGCTGCATGGTGCATTTTTTGTTGGCGGGATAAAGGATTAGGGTTTGGGATGCGTCCATTTCAACTTTTGTTTTTCTTGCAAATCCTGTCACGTTGTTGGCTCATGGATTCACTCGGGTTCCCTCTTCCAGATTCCTGCGTGCTCACTGTATTCTTTGTTTGGCGGTGCGGGCTTGGTGTCTCTTTTTGTCTTATCGTTAGTCCGCGGCTGGCTATCGCGTGTGATTTCCATTCGCCCGCATTCTTGGATGCATTATTCTTTGTCGTTCTGCATCCCCCCAGTGTGAACCTGCGTGCAACACGACCTGTTATGATTGCCAACTCGACGACCAGGTTGATCCCTCCCAGTGATCAAATTTGAAGGGCAGGTCTTAATTTTTATTGGAAGAGCATTTGTTTTTGGAGCCCTTCAAAGATGAAGGGCAATTTAAATAATTGTACTTCAATTGACAAGTATAAATTAACTAAACCCTTCCCCCCCAAAAATTCAAAAACCATATATTGCCCATCCAAATTTTTACAAGCTTAAACAATTGAGCACTCCTTAATATCTACATGATTAAATGGTATCTTTTCAATAAAACCGAATTTAAACACATTAATTTGACATATATGTAACATTAATTTTACACTTCATTAAAATAACAACTATTTTGTTGTATTTTTCTGTGTTAGACCGCAATTCATTATACAAAAAAATTACTTAGACTATGCAATAACCATATTGGGGCATCTGCATGATCTTATGGATAGTGCAAGACGTTGTAACTAGAAATAGTCTTAAAATAGAACTAGAACCATGAGAAAATTACTTACTGTTAACTATGTACAAAAAGAAGCCACTAAGCAAAACGAGACTATAATAAACCTACAACTAAAATATACGTATAAAACCAACCAAAACCTTAATTCAAACCGGAGAGAGGGAAACCATCCAAGCTTGAGACATGTAAGAATGATGGACATTAGGAGCCTACAAAAAAATAATACATAGCTCAAAAAAACATTAAAAAAAAAATCCTCCATACCAAGCAAGTTAGCAACGCTAGCATCATAGGGGCCTAGGCATCAAATTTTGTTGTTCAACACTTGTCGCAACAACATACAAGTATGGGATGGAGGGGGAATAGAATCAAGCCTAAGTCAACTGGAGCCTTGCGACTCACTGCATGTTTGAGCCTCGACAATCTACCTTTTAAATTGAACCAGAACAACAAAAGAAGTTTATTAATGGCTCGATTTGTGAAAAATCTAGATACATGAGTAATTAGGATATCGAGGCTCTAAAATTTGATGTGTTTTTTACCAATCCATGATTCGGTGAATTTGTAGTCACTGGCATGAAATTTAAGTTATTTAATGAAATAAATAATGTATCTACCTCTATGTCAAAACCGTTTTCCATGCTGAGGCGGGCCACTGCCCTCTTTGTTGTCTTACCAAAAGGCATGAGAATGAGGAGGAAGACTTAAAATTATGGACTTCACCATCAAAGAAGCTTTACAATCACATTGGTAAGGAGTGATAAGAAGATCACAACAATCCACCGTGTCAAATCTCAGATGATAGTGCCAATTACAGACTTATATGGTAAATTTAATATAAGACTTACTTATAGTTGTCTCTTACTCTTTGCGTCCTGACACATTTGATAATTTGTGGTTGTCTCTTCGCCTTGACCCAATTGATATTATAAGGTGAGGATGTGCATGCATAATAATCCTTAGTTATGACTATGCAATGAGGAATTAAATGGAAGAGGATGTAAAGACATGTAATTTTTATACGTATTTTGGTGGCGAGTGTCGAAGACAAACCTGGTGAGAAACCACATATGTTTGGAAGGACGGAGGGGTATTACATGATCATGTTCATGCCACCCATCAAATTGAAGACAATTCCTGAGCCAAAAATTGATTTTTTAAATTTTATTAATAACCATTGTGGTACTTTGGTTCAAATGTTTTTTCTAACTCATTGTTTCTCCATATTGTGTGCATAGTGCCACCTCTCTATATCAATGCATAAATCAACCTTTGCTTGGTTTGTGGTTCTAGCTGCATGCCATTATTTGTAGTTGCATGCCATTGAGTGTTGTTTAGAGTTGTGAGTCTGTGACATTCATGCAATAAATGAAGTCTTGTAGAGGAGGACTCATCAAAGAGACAATTTGAATTTCATTTTGACGAAAAACGAGTGGAAATTGGTAGCCAAGTTCACATAGGTAGTAGGCACAATGTTTCAGCCTTGTTTTGGGCCTAGTAGTGGTTCTCTATTGTTACATCCATAGTCATTGACACATTGTCACACCTTAGATCTCATCCCGAAGTGACTCGGGATTCATAGTCAAATCCCAGTGGCTAGTACCTCGTAGTCGTGAGTCATCACTCGTCATCTTGCAAAGCTAAGAAGTGAGTGCATGACATGAGTGAATGAATGATTATAATTTATGATATTTCCAATATTTTGAATGACGAGTCGAATTTTATAGCATAGGAATTTCAACATAGAAATTGAAATTTATATGGATGGGTAATTTCAAATGTTGCCCTTCTTTTGAAATGCTGATATAAATTATGTCCTTCCTATTGGAAGGGTAAAATTCAAATTTTAAATTTTTTTTGAAAGGCAATTTTAATTTTACACTTCTAGGAAGGGCTAGAACCCTTTGGAAGGGCTGGGAAGGGTTCAAATTTGAACGCTGATCCCGCCGTTGTATCTTGCTGTTGGTATTTCCTTTTTAATTAATTTTTATATATAATCTTTGCCTTGTTAAAATCCATGAAAAATAAGTCGTGGGGAACTTTAATGTAATGTGTTTTTTTTTTTTTTTTCAAAAAAAGGGAGCGGGGAATGGGACCATTTCGGAGATGAGCAAAAAGGATAGTAATAAATTTTATGGGAATGGGAGAAGTAGGAGGATAAAGGGGGAAGATTGCTTTTGAGTATTTTTTTTGTGTTTTTAAACAATGGGAAGGATGAATTGTAAAAAGGTAATTTTATAGTAAATGGGACAAGAGGTGCAAGAGTGGTTTTATTTTTAAAAGGGGGATGTTTTTTGTTTGTTTGAAAATTGGGGACTTTGATTTTTTTGCAAGATGATAACCAAGAGGAAAGACTTTTACTTTTCGATCAAAGGCATAATGAGACGACACCAGTAGGCATGACGATGATTTTATTGATGGATACGAACTTGCTGAAATTTTAATTGACAATGTGCAATACCTCCAACAAGGCAAAACTTTGGTTGAGTGCTAGAAGGGTCAAACAAACACGGAATTAGCCAAACAAAATATGGACAAGATAAGTGCTGCAAGACAGACACAATGATGCTTACTTCCCGACACCACGAACTATAATGGGAAAAACGGCAAGCTACAAAAACTTTGACTCGGCCATGACTTGACGCATATGACGCAACTTAGTAGGCTTACTCAAGCGGTTGTCAAGAAGCGAAAGCAATGAAACAAGATATGGACATGACAAGCACATGACAAGCACATCTCCTTGGACACAGCGGTGCATACATAATGATCTTGTTAGAAATTAAATAGGTTCCCCTCTGGAGTCACGTTCCGACACTTTGGAATCATGTCGATGTTGAACATCGACAATATGAGGCATAAAGTGATGCTTTTTGTTTAAAAGTGAGAACACATCATAGGATAAACCTCCACAAGCATGTCAAGAAACGTTTATTATAACGACTGCTAGAGCATCTATCAAAATGTCTAGAAAACCTTCTTACCATATGCCAATAAAAATGTATATTAAAGTTTCATATTTCTAAATTGGTTGCAAATGTGACTTTATTAATGTCAAAGATAGTATTAAGAACCTTTTTTTTAAAGACAAAATCGGTTATGGAATTATATTGAGAACAATGATTGGATCATTGGAACATGTATAATATTCCGACTTATATAATTGCCAGACAGTTCTAAAATTGCAGCAAACAGAATTATCATGATCGAATAACTAGAATTATCAAGTCCCTTTCCAAGCTATCATCACCATCGAGAGTTTTAACGATAGATCCACCAACTCACTAACAAGGGAATTGTCGTCACGGTTTACCCAGAGGATGGGTGACCATCTGTAGAAGCTACCAATGGCTACATGTTGATTTAAACGCCTTAACCTCACACTTGTCATGTTTTAAAAAAGACAGCGGTAAGACCACTAAGAGGACAAATGCCAGATTTTTTGTGCTTCTGGATATGTCTATACCAACAGTTCCAGAGTATGACTGAATTTTGTTGGTTCAATGGTCCAGGTTTAGATTAAACTTTCACATTCCTTGCGTAGAGTGCTTTATTGATTTTCACCTCCCAAATCTCAATTCTGGCCGATTCACCAATCTGCTTAATTGGCATCAAGCTTAAGGATTTATTATCAAGCTTCAGAGTTCAACAACAAGCTTCGATCTTCATTAGTCAGCATCAATCTTTATCTTCTTTCTAGATCACTTTTGTTCTGAATCGGGGGCATTCTTCCATTTCTTAAGTTGTCCTTGGCTCTACGACATCATGGTTCATCTTCGATCCTTCAAGTTCTTTAACTCATCCACGTTTCGACAAGTTTCTTTCCAGTACCACACCTTCAATCGTTCATCTTTATAGAGTAGCAACCGACTAGTTCTTCCTCGCTGCTTATGGAGGGATAGCTGGGTAGTATTGGTGATTGGTATAGAGAGTGTTAATATTTAAAGCAATCACCTTATTTGTTGCTTGATCGGCCTTGGAGTTCATCTCACGGAGGATATGGAAGTATTCAACATGTCGAAAAGAACTTGAAATGGATTGGATTTTGTTGATCAGTCTCAATAATTTTAAATTATGGCATTGACTGGCTCCATTCATAGCTTGTATTATAAGACGAGAAACTCCTATAACAATTGCTTTGTCAACCCCCATATCTTCCAGAGACCTTTCCAGAGTCCATAAGCTTCAGCCATGTTATTCGTGTCACTGTCTATATTCCAGTAGTATTCTGATTTGATATTTCCCTCGGGGCAGATAATGATTCCTCCCCCTCCTGCCATCCCAGGATTCCCCTTCGAAGATACATCGAATAAGAGCTTGAAGAGTTTCCTCTCCTTCATCCAGTTTTCAAACTGAGTTTGATCCATTCTTAGCTCCCAAGCTTCCGATGGTCTTCTAGCCATAGCCGTGTCTAAATCAGAGATGCTGAAGGAGTGCAACCAATTGGCTTCTTCCGATGAAAGGTCAGCCTTATTCTTGGGTAGCGAGGATCCTCTCAGGGTTTCACCAAGGAGAGCTTGGATTTTAGTGGCAATTTGGCCTGGGGGATGGGCCTTATCTTTGAATATCCTTTGGTTGCGCTTGATCCAGATATGCCAGTAGATAATATTTGGGAGAGTCAACCAACAGGTTTTAAGACCTGCTTTTTGATCCAATAAACCATGATACATACGATCCCAATTGGTGAAGGTCTGATAAATATTTTCTGGAGGATCTAAGTTACCAAACCAGGGATAGAGCAATAGGTTCCAAATATTTTGGGCAAAGGTACAGTTTAAGAATAGATGTTGAATGGATTCCTTGCTTTTGTTACAAAGTGGACAGCGGAACGGACCTGTAAATCCCTTCTTTCAAGATTATCTCTTGTTAATATGCTTCCATGCACTAAAGTCCAGATAAACATGTCAATTTTAGGTAATCTTTTTAGATTCCAGATTATTTTCCAGATCAAAGGGTTATTGGGGACATTGGGAAAAGTAGAGAAAAGTTTATAACCTTGAGCAGAAGTGTATTCCCCATCTCTAAATCCCCGGCCTCATTTATCTTTGGCTCCTCTTGCTAAAGGGGCTAAACTTGTTAGCTGGGATAGGAGGAGATCCTTTTCTTCCTCGAGCTCTTCAGGGCATTCAGGGAGAGACCAATAGGCCCAAAGGTGGGGCAGTGCAGGTTCCCAACCAGAGATATCCCAGGGAGTGGTTAATCCATATCTGTCTAACTAGGCTTTGAAGTCTTGAATTGGAAGGGAGGAGAGGGGAGGCTTCCCCAAGATGGGGTCCTGCCATATTATCACATGCTTACCGTTTCCAGGTATCCAAAAGAGATCTTCATTGAACCAGGGAAGGGATTTTTTACATAGGGAGAATATAGGGGATCCTTTCCTAGCCAAAGGTTTAGAGTCCAAACATCTTAGTCTTGGCCCTGGGAAGTATTTGTGTCTGAGCTCCTGATTGCTCTAGGAAGGGTTTGGTCCAATCATATTCCAAAGCAGTTTTTCTCCCACTGCCAAATTTTGATATTTTATATCTCTGACGTGAAGACCTCCTTCCAGCCAAGGCAATTTAATTTTCTTCCAACTAATGAGAGCAAACTTCTTGCCGCCTTTGTTTTTCCCTCCTTGCCAGAGGAAGGATCTTAGCAGTACTTCGATAATGGCTAGAATTATAGCTGGTGCCAACAAAATGGAGCATTGGTACAAGGGAAAACTGTTTAGAACAGACGTTATTAGTACCAGCTTCCCTGCCAGATTTAGCCAAACCGCTCCCTAGACAAGGATTTTTTTCTTGAATTTTTCAATCAGAGGATTCCAATCTGATGTTTTTGGCCTGCTTTTGAAGATTGGGACACCCAAATATTTAGAGTGATCCCAATTGGTAACTCCCTCGATTCCTAAAATTCGGGTAATATCAGACATCTCCCTTGGGTTAATATTCCATATATAAATCAAACTCTTCCTTAAATTTAAGTTGCTTCTAGAAGCTTTGCAGAAGGAGTCCAGTTCAGACTTGAACCTTCTCGCGATATGAAGGCTGGCACCTCCTAGCAGAATAGTGTCGTCTGCAAATTGAGCATGGTTAATGGTTTTAGTTATGCGGGCCATTCTGATGCCGATTAAGTCTTGGTCCTTCATGACTTGCTCGAGTTGAAGACTAAGCACCGAGGCTTGGATTGCATAAAGCAGGGGAGAGAGAGGACAACCTTGCCTGAGGCCTCGGGAGGCATGGAAGAAGGTTTCCGCACTGCCATTGTTGAGAGGAGCTATCCAAGGGTCACTTATACAGGCTTTGACCAAGTAGATGAAGATAGGATCAAATCCAAACCTTAGCATAACCTATAAGAGAAAGGAGTGACAAACTCTATCAAAAGCATTAGCTAAATCTATTTTCACTACCATACCTCTTTCACGTTTATTTAGGCTGGAATGGATTGCCTCTTGAACCAAAATGATATTATTCCAAATTTTCCTGCCTTTAATAAAGCCTCCTTGATTCTCTGGAATGATACGAGGTAGGATGCCTTTTAATCTCTTAACCATAATTTTGGTGATTATTTTATAGCCGATGTTACATAGTGAGATAGGACGGAATCTATCGAAGGAGACGACATCTTTTTCTTTGGGGATGAGGGCTAGGAAAGCTGAGTTTGTGCTACCACCAATTTTGTCACACTGCTAAGATTTTAACACCATTTTAAACAGATCCTTATGAACAATATCCCAACAGATCTTAATAAACCTAGCCCTGAAGCCATCCAGGCCTAGGGATTTATCATCTTCCATGTCCTGCACAACAGACTTTAGTTCTTCTAACGTGATCATTTGGGTAAGAGTCTTGTTTTCCTTTCTCTTGACCATGCTAGGGACTAAATCCAGTTCAGGGTTAGTCGGATTAGTACTGGGGTCTGCTGAGTAGATAATGCTGAAGTGTCGAGTTGCTTCCACTTTAATTTTATCAAATTCAATGATAATTTGGTCATGACAATGAATCTCTTGAACTGATTTAAATTGCTTCCTCGCCTCTGCTTGTTTGTGAAAAAATGCAGTATTCCGGTCCCTGGCTTTAAGCCAAAGGCTTCTTGATTTTTGTCTCCTAAACTCTTTATCGTGATTGCAGACAACTTGTAAATCTTGTTGGAGTTTTACTTCTTTTTCTAAGTCATCTTTTGATATCGGGGCTTCCTCCATAGACAGCTGGTGAGCCTCTAAAGCTATGAGGGCTTTGGATTTACATTGAGCAGGGGCCGAAACAGATTTGGCCCACAATTTGAGAGCCCTTTGACTCTTATCAACTTTTCTTCCCAGACATAGAAGGATGAGCCCGAGACAGGGATTGGACAGGTTTTAGAAATAAGTTCTATGAAATCATTGTGAGAGGTCCAAAGAGGACTAAAGCGAAAGGGGATCGGTCCAAGGTTCTGGTATTTTTTAAGCTCTAGCAAGATTGGATTGTGATCTCAACCCCAAAAAGGCAAGATTTTAGAGCAGGGATTTATTCCTAGGAGCAGAAAGGAGTCATGGATCAGGAATATATCAAGTCTGGCAGCTATATGCCCTGGACCGAACATCCTATTGGTCCATGTATACTTTCCCTTAGGAGGGATGACATCAGTGTTGGTTGTGGATCCATATATTCCAGTCTCATAGATGATATTGTCTCAACCGTGATATGCAAAAGGACTGTACACTCGTTCCCCCACCTTGGGGTTCGAGGCTGTTTTCGCCAACAGTTTATGGGCCCATGGTTTTGGGTATCCCGTGGTATTTTCCCATTGTATTTCTCCTATAAAAGAAAGACATTGTAATACAGCTAGGGTAAGATGTATTAGGTATTATGCATTGTAAATATCTCTGAGATCGTGAAGAGAGATTGTGAGAGAGTGTGAAGAGGAAGTGCAACGACTGTGCTGCAGGTTGTATCCCTTCACTTTGCTGGACTGTATAATAATAAGGACTGACAATTTCAGTGTGGATGTAGACCATCTTGGGTGAACCACGATATATTGGTGTCTCTCTTGTAATGTGTTTGTGTGATTACATTTGCATTTCTGTTTATTGTTATTGCTTTGTGATCCTGTTTTTCTAACAATTGGTATTAGAGCCAAAGGTCTATTTGGTAAATAAACCCGTAGGAAGCTCGGGTTTCTGGTTCGAGTGGGAGCAATGGCGGAAGAAGGAAAGTTTAAGGTCGAGAAGTTTAATGGCCAAAACTACCAGTTATGGAAGATGCAAATGGAGGACTATCTGTACCAAAAGGATCTATTCCTACCGTTGGGAGGAAGAGAAAAGCAGTCGGCAACTATGAAGGACGAAGAATGGGAGGTTCTTGACAGAAAGGATCTGGGAACAATACGGTTGAACCTGGCTTCGTTGGTGGCTTTCAATATCTCAAAAGAAAAGACAATGAAGGGTTTGATGAGCGCATTGGGTAAGCTGTATGAAAAACCCTCGGTCTCCAACAAGGTATTTCTAATGAAGCGATTATTTAATATGAAGATGTCTGAAGGTGGATCTGTTGCTGATCATTTAAATACATTTAATACGGTTACAAATCAACTAAGTTCTGTAAGTGTGAACTTTGATGATGAGGTTAGGGCTCTTCTAATCTTGTGTTCATTGCAAAAAAGTTGGAATGGCTTGGTCATGGCTGTAAGTAACTCTGTCTCTGGTTCAAACACCTTGATAATTTGATGATGTTGTTAGTGTTATTCTTAGCGAGGAAATGCGAAGAAAAAGCACAGGTGAGACATCAGGTAATGCATTGACCATGGAGAGCAGGGGAAGACAAACTGAGAGAGGAAAGAGAGAAGGTAATCGTGGCAAGTCTAAAACAGGCAGATCCAAGTCCAGAATGGGAAAAATAGAGCTCTGGAACTGTGGAAAGAAAGGACATCTGAAGAAAGATTGCAGATCTCTAAAGAAGAAAGGAGATGGACAACAGGAAACTACCCAGGAAGAAAATGTAGCAGGTTATGTGTTACAAGATGCTTTGATTCTTGCATTAGATAATACTAGTGATTATTGGGTAGTAGATTCAGGGGCTTCATGTCATGCTACACCCCATAGGAAATATTTTCATGATTATGTTCCAGGCGATTTTGGACATGTTTTATTGGGTGATGATGAGCCATGTAAAATTGTTGGAATGGGTAAGGTATGGATAAAATTTAAGAATGAAACTGAATGGCTGCTAAAGGATGTTAGGCATATTCCTGCTATGAAAAGAAATCTGATCTCAACAGGGCAGTTGCGAGATGGAGGCTGTTTATCTACGTTTGGAGAAACGTGGTGGAAGATCACTAAAGGATCAATGGTGATAGCAAAAGAAGATGGGGTAGCTACGTTGTATTTATGTCCTCATAACACCAACCATCCTATCTCTTAGGTTCCACAGGAATAGATACAACATTGTGGCATCATAGGCTTGGCCACATGAGTGGGAAGGGGATGCAGATTCTCCACTCAAGGAAGTTGCTTCCAGATTTGAAGCATGTAAGTTTGGAATTATGTGAGAACTGTGTTTATGGAAAAGAGAAGAGAGTCAGATTTCTCAGGGTTGGGAACAGGGTAATTTTTAAGGGCGAAATTTCGCCAATTGGCTATTTTTTGGGCTTTTTTTCAAAAAATAAATTCGCTATTTGGTCATTTTTAAACTCTAATATCGCCTATATTTACATAAAATGTGTTTTTTTATCATAATATTCGCCAAAATTTACACATTTTAGTATTAAATTGTATGTTTCATATTTAATATTCGCCTACCCATCTATATACATGTTTTTTTCAATCCAAAATAATCGCCTAGGATACTATACTTAAGTATAATATTAGAATCCTTAAAAAATACCCTGGTTGGGAAACAGAAGAAGAATGAAAAGTTAGAGCTTGTACATACATATGTATGGGGACCGACTCAAGTACAATCTCTTGGTGGCTCTCATTATTATGTTACATTTATTGATGACTGTTAACACCCAAAAAGTGCTCACTAGCTCATTCCCTTATTCACATGACCCATTTGTCCACTTTTCCACCATCTGAGCCTCTGAAACCAACAAAAGGTCACCAAAAGACCTTAGTACACCCCTTTTTCCCACTCAAAAAGATTATTTTTCCCGAAAAGCATAAAAAACCCTAAAAAATGGTCCAAATTCCCAAAAATTAAAAAGGGAATTAAAATATTAATTTTATTCAAAAAAGGAAAAAGGACGGAAAAGTACCTAAACCATGTTGGTCAATACCATTTGGTTTCCACAAAACCACAAATGGTATTCCCCACCACCAAAACCTATAAAAAGGTGGTAGGGGCTCCTCATTTCACATCCATCCATATTCCTATCCTCATGCTGCCAAAATCTCCCTTGAGTATTTGGCCATTGTAGCAAGCCTTGGAGAAAGGACCCATTGGAGATTGGAGCTGCTCACCATTGGAGCCATTCAACAAACCTTCATCACTTGGAGGTATTGTACTTGCAAGCATTTGCTTGCCCCATTGTCAATACAAAAATTATTTTTTATCTTTCTTGTTCTTGTTTTTAAGATATTTCCATTATTTGCTTATATTCTTGCATAGATCCATGATTAGTTTAGTTTATATTTAGTTTATTGTTATTTGCTTTACATTGAAACTGCTGCTACTAGTTAGCAGGTGCCCATAGCACTAATCCTGGTTGCAAAACCGGGCCAACAGTTTTTGGCGACTCCGCTGGTTTTTGAATCTTTAGATCTCTAGTTTTGCTTTCAATCTTAGTTTTTATTAGTTTTTAGCCTTTAGATCCATAGATCTGCCATCCTAGACAGCAGATCCATTGCTGCTCTAGGTTTTGTCCCCATCTATTGCCATTAACAGCCCGGAATTCTCAATTTTCGGGTTCGTTTTTTGGCCTCCGTGCACAGCTTTCGCCTCACGGTTTTTAGCCTGACAGTCGCGCGGTCCATCGCGGCTTTTGGGATTTTTTCCGCGCGGCTTCGCGGCCTGTTTGCGCGCTGCACATCGCGGCTTCGCGGTCATTTACCGCGCTGCACATCGCGACTGTGCGGCCCTTTTCCGCGCGGTTCCCCGCGGCTTCGCGGCCTATTTTCGCGCTGCACATCACGGCTTTGCAGACTTTTTCCATGCTGCACATCGCGACTGTGTGCCGAAATCCCGCGAGGTCCATTGCGACTGTGCGACAGAAACTCACGCGGTCCATCGCGGCTTTTCTGTCAGAACCCGCGATGCTAATTTTTTCATTCGGCCGAATCGTTTAAAAAAATTTAATTTCTTACTATACTTTCTGCCCACATCGCACATTTTCCAGTATTAGAAATCCTGCTTATTTTATAACCATCGAAAAATTTTACTATTTAGAATGCACATGTGAAAGAAGTCTTTTTAAAAATTTTCATCAATTGAAAGAAAGATATATTTTTGCATTTTATCTAGATTTACAATTTTTTGCTGTTTGCTTCTTTAAAATTTTGCCCATAGCAATTATTGAAAACGAAATCCATTTATTTCGAAAAGAAGTTATATTATTTGCTTTCCTGTTTGAAAGATCCTTTGTTTTTCGAATAGTCTTTGAAAAGCATTTAATTTCCATTTATTGAAAAAGTCATAAAATTGTTTTTGTTTTCAAAAGATCCTTTGTTTTTTGAATACTTAGCATTTACTTTTTTCAATTTTCAGTTTAAAATACCACACGTGCACCCAATCAAACACTAATTTTAAATTGAGCCTTAAAACTCACCCTAATTTCAACCCACTTTTAACCCCACTTAGGGAACACTAAAAGAACATTGTAGCTAGGTAGTATTGAGGGGATAGGTGTTCCAATAACACCCCTCAGTTATTACATCTGAGACATAGTTGTTGTCCTTTAGGGAGCTAAAACCTCTTAGTATTTATTGGCGCGGTAACAACCGGTTTGTGGGAAGGCCTCTCCCCTAGGAGGGTTGAAGTCGCGAGGATGGTTCTGGAAGCCTGAGTGGAATACCGAAATCCATTCAGTAACCGAAGGGCTACCATTCGCAGTTCTCGGGATATCCCTGTATTGGGATATTGCGATTAAGGACCAAACGACAGATTTACCTTTTCTCGACGCGTCATGAACGGAGTATCCTAGTAGCCATTCTTTAGGATTGATTACCCGATGTCCCTCCCGGTAGGGGGATATCTAGCCGTGGACTCAACACTCAATATTGTCTGACTTGGATTTCATCACCTTGCAGAGAATATAGTTTGTTGATTCACAATACTTTTAGTTAGGTGTTTGCATGATTCAACCCACCTTTGGTCTAGTTACACCTATTTTTTCTAGAAGCTGTTTGCATGTTGGTACTCTGACCATTTGTTGCATCCCTCCACTTATTGTAGCAGAACTGCTAGAATAAGTGCCTTTTTTGAGGTTGATTTTTTTTGGCCTGAGAGCCTTCATTTTCACTCCCCTTCTTGCACCCTTGGTTGCATTAGGGTTTTGAGTTTTTTATACATTACCATTTTACACATACAGATTTTGACACAAAAACTTATTTACTCACCATTGAGAATTTTAGACGCTCTCGTCGTCTACAGGGAAAACTCCCAGAGTTCAGTCTACTTGGCTCGCCACGTCACAGACGCCGAGCCTTATCCCTTGACTCGACACATCGTCGGTCAACTAGACGGTCATCCGATTCTGACACGCCTCACTTCACTTCTGATTCTGATGCAGAATCCGAAAACCCCACTGCGTTTTTCCCAACCAACCTTATGGCTGGAACCCCATTTGACCCAGCACCATAGGAGAGACGTCTACTGACCCTTTTACTGTGGTGCCATCCATGGCAACACCTACCCCCTTAGGTATGCCTAATATGGCGGACACTCCACATTTAGGAATTCCCAACACAGGGCCACCTCCTGTTATAGGAATCCCCAACATAGGTCCACCACCTGTTATGGGTATGCCCAACATTGGGGTCACACCCCCTTTGATTCCCACAACCCAGATTCCAGGAATCGCCACTACTATTCCTAACCCAAGTGTAACCCATGTTACACTTGGAAGCGTTGGCCCCTATCATACCACACCTATTGGAGGACATATACCTTCGATACCTAGCATACCTCTAGGCGCTACTGGACCCCTACATCATACCACCATGACTAGGCATGTCCCAGTCCCAGTCACTACATCTGCTAGCTTACCGTATATGGCGAGTCTGAACTTGCCAGATTTAGCCAGGCTCACCAATGACCCTATCAGACACGATCCTGCTTGGCCTCACATGCCCACCAAAATCCCCTCCGACATCCCTAAGTTTGAGGGTAAGGCAGGTGAGGACCCCCAAAACCATATCATGTCCTTCCATCTATGGTGTTCCTCCAACTCCATAGTGGACGACTCTGTCCGCCTCCGTCTATTACAGCGTACCTTCACTGGCTCTGCAACCAAGTGGTATATCGAGCAGCCCCATGGGACGCATGCCACCTTTACCTCCCTTGCCTCGACCTTCTTGTAGTTCTTTCAGTTACCTGTCCTCTATGATGCGGGCGTCGAGATCCTACTGTCTTGCAGACAGAACACGACCACCCACATCACTGACCACATTCATGAGTGGCGTCGACGGCGAAGCATCTGCAAAATCAAATTAGACGACCGTATCTTCCTAGATTGGTTTCTAAAATCCCTTCTCCCTCTCATTGCGAAGGATGTGGCATCCGAAAGACCCTAGTCTGAAGAAGAGGCCATCCTCAAAGCCCAACAGTTTGATCTCATTTACGCCCAATCGGGTTATCTTTATACCATTATTCCAGACACCCCTCGGGGTGAGTCATCCCAACATGATGCGCCGGGGGCATCACATGCCGCTGATGGCATCATTGGTCGTATGGTCTCGCGTCCCCAACCCTTTTCCATTGCACATCCTAGCCATGGTACCGACCTTTCCCGGGCTACATCTCAGTCTGGAGCAACTAGTTCATATGCTCCCATGGCACATCACCATCATACCCATGGACCTTCATGTCCACCTCAGTGTTTTGGTCATGCACCACCTGCATATGCCCCCCCAGCTGCACCTCAACCAGTGTACTATCCACAGCATGCTGCGGCAGCTAACCCAACACCTCCAATAGCTCAGGGTTACCAACAACCCCAGCAGGTCACTGGACCACCTCCAGCCCCACAGGCTTATTATCCACCACAACCTGCTCCCGCACTTGCGGCGAACCAAAATCCTCCCACTGCTCAAGGGCAAGTGTACACACAGCACAACCAGCCCCAGAACCAAAACAACCAGCGCAACCAAGGTGCGCAACAGAACCGTGGTAGAGGTCGCAACCGCGGTAATAACCAACAACATCAGCAAGGTCGTCCACCTCCCAATCCTCCGCAGAATGACAATGCTGCTCCTCCCAACCGCAATCCGGATCGGAATCCTAAGCAGCCTAGAAATAATAACCTCAGAACAAACCACCCTTGTTCTATCTGCGGGGTCTATGGTCATTACACGCATTCTTGCCCACATTTGGAGCGAGCTCGACAACTCTAGACCGACGATGCACATCGTCAAGGGAAAGCGGCTCCTCAGCCGCCACCCAACCCTCCACCACCTCAACATCAACCCTTGGTGCTGCAAAACCCCTTTCCAAACCAGGGTGTAGTGAAAACTCAGCCGTTAGCCCCCCCTCAGGGAAACGTGCCACCACAGCAGATCACTTATGCAGCCCCTGATCAACCCATGTTCGATTCAGGTACTCACCATTTGTTGATGATGTCGACTGCCGATGCCAACCTCCAAACCCGAAGGAACCAATATGGCTCCACGTCTGAATCCCCCCCGCCGACAAGAACACTAACGTTAATCCCACAGATCAAATGTTACGTATACCTCCGGATCCACTTGATGGCGATTCCAAAGCACCTCGCTTCCCACTTCGTCGCATCAACAGTAATCCCAATGCTCGCGCTGCGTCGAATTACAACATCGTAGACGACTTAGCCCAGTCTCCTGCAGCCATGTCTGCTTTAGAAGTCTTGAAGAACTGTCCTTCACAGTGCAAAACTTTGCTCTCTGCCATTGGCGCCATTGACCCCAATGATTCACAGCTGATCGCATTCGATTCAGACCAGTCTGAACCACGCCTGCCTTCCTCTTTAGCTTTCCAAGTTTCCGTTTCTGTTCGGAATCTTGTTATCCATCGGTGCATTATCGATGAAGGGGCCTCCACATGCGCCATGTCCACATTCGTTTGGCAGAAGTTGGGATCCCCCACTCTCCAGCAGTCCACCACTGCATTACGAGCCTACGACGGCCGTTCGCCTCAACCCCAAGGTCTTTTAGCCAATGTCCCTGTCCAGCTGGCGGGTAAAACCGTCCTCATTGAAATTGAGGTCATCAATGCCCAACTAGACTATAAACTTTTACTTGGTCGCAGCTACATGTATGCCATGCGGGCTATTGCCTCATCCGTATTTCGCACCATGCAGTTCCCCCATGAGGGACGCGTGGTCAAGGTCGACCAGCTCACCTATTACGATCCCAAGGCCCCCGCCACACCTGAAAATGTTCTACCCATGGTTGAACAACCTGTTTGTGGTGAAACTACCTCATTCATTTCCTCAGTAGGACCCGGACTTTACTTCGAGGCGCCGATGACCTCTACATTCCAGGCCATTCCACCACCGTCACCAGAGACCCAGGTCGCTAACCTCTGCACTCTTTCACAAACACCCGGTAATCAACCCTCCTTGTTACAAAAACCACCATTAGTCCCTAGTCACATTGGGGTTACACCCATCCACACAATCCCCTTTCTATTTCCTCCTTCGGGTGTAGTAAGCGCCCCGGTTATGGCTACCCTTAGTCTCCCCGAGTTAACATTGGGATTACCCGTGTGGTATATTTTGCCTCCCGTTCCACCGCCGACACCAAATGTCATCCTGCAACCGGTGCAGCCCATTGTTACTTCTACCCAACCACCTCCTGGTATCACGACTCCTTCGTCGTCGACGAATCCCCCTCCATTCGTCAGGACCACTGGGGGCAGAGGCCCACAACCATACACTGCGGTACCCCCACCCAAGGCAGTTAAACCTCCCCCTGTGTTTCGTGCTCCTCCCAAATGCTCGTTGTGTGATGAGTTAGGCCATCCAACTCATCAGTGTCCACAGTTACCTGCATTACAGGAATATATGCAAATGTTGGATGACGACCCCAACATCCCGGTTGTCAAACTCGATCCAAACCCCATGCCTCGTGATAAATCACTGCGTACCAACCACCCATGTGCGATATGCGGTATTTACGGCCACTACTCCCATAACTGTCCTGACATCCCATATTACAGAGCAGCTCTCTACGAGATGAACAATTTGGACCTTGAGACGGCACCCCCTACTATCGAGGAGATCTACCCTCCCACATCATCCTCATCCGGAGAGATTAACACCATCTACATGATCTCTTTGACTACCACTTTCAAACCAGAACCCCTTGATTTGTGGTCTGACTACTTCAACACTGACGAGCAAATTTTGGAAACACTCACTGCACCCGACTACCCTTGGGACGATATGCATCATCGCTCCTATTTCCTCCCAGAGGAGTCTACATCCACGGCATCTGACCAGCTATCCGTCGAATCGAAAGATTTCATACCCACTAAGGTCGATTGGTTAAAGGACCCCATCCCAGCACCAGATGCCTTCGAAGAAGGGAACATGTCCAACATTTCCCCCACAATACAAATTGACATTTCCACCACACCTGGGAACCTTGAGCTCATCTCACTGGGTGCATCTTGCACTCAAGCGGAGACTCAGGCATACAAAAAACTTTTTCAAGAATTCCGTGATATCTTTGCCTGGTCCTATACCGAAATGCCTGGTCTTGACCCTGCCATTATAGAGCACCACATTGACACATGGCCTGATGTCCCCCCTATTTGTTATGAACATCGACCCATTCATCCTTCCAAGCTCTCCGTTGTTAAAGCCGAGGTTGAGAAACTTCGCGAAGCAGGATTCATTTATCCTATTCCTTATACGACATGGGTTTCAAACCCCATTCCTGTCAACAAAAAACAAGGCACCCTTAGAGTATGTACTGACTTTCGTGATTTAAACCGCGCTTGTCCCAAAGACAATTTCCCCACGCCATTCATTGACCAACTCATTGATGCATGTGCGGGACATGAAGTCCTATCTTTCATGGACGGTTTTTTCGGATACAACCAGATTCAGATTCGTAAGGAGGATCAGTATAAGACTGCCTTTACCACCCCATGGGGCACCTTTGCCTATCATGTCATGCCTTTCGGCCTAAAAAATGATGGTGCCACCTTCCAGCGGGCCATGACCTATTGTTTTCGCGACTTGGTCCATATCCTACTGGTCTATCTTGACAACCTTACAGCTCGTTCCCGGAAACGAGCAGACCACCTTAACGACCTCCGGCAAGTTTTTCTGCGTTGTCGCAAATATAAAATCCGCTTGAACCCACACAAGTGTGTCTTTTGCGTTCCTGCAGGCTGTTTATTGGGTTTCATTGTTTCCCAGGATGGAATTACTGTCGATCCCCTGAAAGTCAAAGACATCTTAGACCTTCCCTCTCCACGCATGCTTCGGCAACTCCAGAGTTTGCAGGGGCGGTCCAATTTCCTCCGTCGCTTCGTGCCTGATTACGCCACCAAATTTCACGGATTCTTATGCCTACTTCACACCCACATACCCTTTTTTTGGGATGAGCAAGTAGACACGGCATTCGAAGCCCTCAAGAAAGCTCTCACACAAGCCCCCTTGATCTCCCCTCCGGATTTCTCTCAAGACTTCACCCTTTACGTATCGGCATCTGAACATGCCATGTCCGGAGTCTTGGTCCAAGAAGATGCCTCTCACCAAGAACATGTCATTTATTACGTCAGCCAGACCCTGTCTAGCCCACCCCTACGTTAGCCATATGAGGAAAGATTATCCCTAGCTGTAGTATTTTCCGTCCAAAAATTACGACATTACATTCTGCTCGGTCATACCACAATCGTTGCCGACTCCAACCCTATGGTCTACCTCCTAAACCGGCGGCTCCTACAAGGCCGCGTTGCCAAATGGGTCATTATCCTCCAGGAATATGACCTCACTTTCAAAACTCCCAAGAGCACTAAAGCCCTCGCGCTTTCCCATCTGATCACTGACCTCCCAACCTCTTCGTCATCACCCGCTATCCAAACGGACCTGATTGACGATCACATCTTCATTATTTCATCTGACGACCCATGGTACGGTGACATCCTAGTTTACCTCCGCACGCAGAAATTTCGACCCCACATCGACCGTGACGGACTCCGTCGGATACGTCACCACGCCCCCCGATACCTCTTGTTAGGGGATGTGCTTTATCGACGCGGCGTTGATACCATCCTACGACGTTGCCTATCCCATAGTGAGGCAGAACAAGTCCTCAATGATTGTCATAGCGGCACCTGTGGAGGCCATTTCTCCGGCATGGCCACCGCCCAAAAGATCATTCATGCAGGTTACTTTTGGCCATCATTATTTACTGATTGCATCACCGTAGTCAAACATTGCCAAAATTGTCAACTTTTTGCCCCTAATGCAAGAACCCCACCTGCCCCCCTTCATCCAGTCGTTACTGCCGGACCATTTTGCAAATGGGCCATTGACTTCCTTGATTGCAATCCCACGTCAGCCAGCGGTCACAAACATATTATTGTGGCCGTAGATTATTTTACCAAGTGGGTGGAGGCAATGCTAACTTATAATTGCACAGCCGAAACCGCTGCACGATTCTTTCTCAACCATGTCATCGCACGTTTTGGAGTGCCCAAGCAACTTGTATCAGACCACGGCTCTCACTTCGAAGACGCCGTCTGGAAAGAACTATCCACCTTACTGAAGTTTGAACACCATTTCTCCTCTGCCTACTACCCCCAAGGAAACGGCCAAGTCAAAGCGATAAACAAAATCTTGAAAACCATCCTCCAACGCACTGTAGACAAACACAAGTCAAATTGGCACCACATGCTCTTCCCAGCACTATGGGCATACCGCACATCAACTAAAAACGCCACCGGTTTTACCCCTTTCCACTTAGTTCACGGTGTCGAATCTGTCCTCCCCATTGAGTGCCAGATTCCAACCCTACATATGGCCATTGAACTCCTACCAGACACTGCCCCAATTGAGCAGCGCTTGATACTCCTGGAGCAAGCCGATGAAGATCGACGCACAACCCTTCAAAACATGGAAGCAACCAAGAACCGATCCAAATTGAATTATGACAAACATGTCCACACGAGATCTTTTTCTGAAGGAGATCTTGTCCTCGCCTACGATCAGGCTCATGAAAAAACTGGGAAAGGAAAATTTGTATCCATGTGGCAAGGTCCATATATCATACACACTTGCCTCGGACAAGGGGCATACATTCTGACCGATTCAGAAGGTAACCCCCTCCGCAACCCACGCAACGGGTTGTACCTCAAACGATTTTACCCATAGTAAACCGGATGGACACCATCGTCCATTGTAGAACTTCATGATAGATTTTTCCTTTTCCTGTTTTCACCAGGTCCGATTTTTTACCATTTTTTGGGTATTTTTTCCCATGCCCCCCTCGTCACCTCGGTTTGCGTGCCACATTCGCCATTCTCCATTTTTTAACAATCTTTATATCGTCGGATTCAGTTTTCCGCGCTCGTGATGATGCTTGAGATCATTTCTCGCTCTCACGCCTAGATTTTTTGGGCATTTTTTCCCATGCCCCCCTCGTCACCTCGGTTTACGTGCCACATCCGTCGTTCTCCATTTTTTGACAGTCTTTATATCGTCGAATTCAGTTTTCCGCGCTTGTGATGATGCTTGAGATCATTTATCGCTCTCACGCCTAGATTTTTCGGGCATTTTTTCCCATGCCCCCCTCGTCACCTCGGTTTGCGTGCCACATCCGCCGTTCTCCATTTTTGACAGTCTTTATATCATCGGATTCAGTTTTCCGCGCTTGTGATGATGCTTGAGATCATTTCTCGCTCTCACGCCCATACTTTTCGGCCATTTTTTCAAAATTCCCTCTCATTGCCTCGATTTGTGTGCCACAACGGCCGCAGCCCCCTTTGTGACAATCTTTATGTCACCGGATCCAGTATCCCACACACATGATGACGCTTGAGACCTTTTCTCGCTCCCATCTATCCATTTTTGTTCGGTATAATTTTATCCCTTTTTCGGGCCGAGCAATCCCTTTTACGAAAAAGGCACTTAGGGAGTTTCTATTAAGCTCTTTTCTGACTCCTAAAACAATGAAAAGATCGCCGAGCAACCTTGCTTCCTTTCATGCTCGTTAAATGTATCTGAAAGGGCGTCTACCTGGTATAAGTTTACCCCTTTTCCGGACCTCGTAGACTAATTACGAAAAAGGTATACTCTAGTCACATCGGCTAGAAGAGTTCTCCATCTGCATCATTTTATGCTTTTTCGGGCTTTGGAGACTAACTCACGAAAAAGAACACCAATGGAGTCCACTTACCGCTTTCAGACTCTCTAAACATGAAAGCGACCACGAGCAATCACCATCCTGGGCTCGTAAAACCAACAGGACAGTAGTCATAACCACTGTAGAGTCTTCTTATCGTTTTCAGACTCCTTAAAAATGAAAGCACCAATGAGCACGAACAGTCCTAGGCTCACAAAATACACAGGACAGTACCATTTCAGAGCAAACTTTTATCCCTTCTTGGAGCTCATTAAAACCACGAAGAAGGACCCAATGGTGCTTCTCGGTGCCACAACAGATCACGTCTACTCATATGGCAGCTTCCCCATTTTGGTTGCCTTTGTTCAGAGTATTCTGCAGTATGTCACCCTGACAACCCCTCGACAGCACCCATCAGCAATGATTCCCACACCTACAAGTCAGTTCCCTACGCTGCTAGGTCAACCATGTCATCATGCTCTGAACAAATGAAGTTTGAGTCTACCCACTATATGACCCCAGATACTTCCCATCCCCACAAGTATGTCAGTCCTACCATCAGTACTACCACACTTCAGTCCTACACCTCGCGCTCCTATCAAGGAAACACCATTGCCTTGTTAGTTGTTGGTCTCCCTCTGTCGACGACAACCACATTTATTCCAGAGGATAGACCTAGAGGTCCCTGTGTCTTGGACTCATCACCATTTATGATGAGTTCCTACGAATCATTTCGAGAAGAGTCCTCAGTGCCTCTCCAAATGGTTGTTTCTCACATGCTCGACTTCAACACCTTGATCGCATCGTTGAGACTCGCACAAGGCATTGGTCCGCTCAGTTATTAGTCGAAGACCCCGGATACCTTCTGACTCCTCCACATTTGAGAGTCTACCTTCGGATACAACCAGTTACACTGTTTCTATAGCTATCCGGGTTGCGTATGGCGACAGTATTCAGATGCACACCAGTGTTATACTCCCTCGAGTATACAGTTACAGATACTTCCCAGAGATGGCTCATAGTCATTACGTCCCTACAGATGTTGGACACCTTCAGTTCCAACAGTTCATCAGTTATTCTAGTGTATCAGTTATTCAGATCAGCCATGTCATGATCATGAGTACATCCCAAAATAATGTACCCTCTGGACCATTATGATGTACCACTATATTTTTTATGTATTAGATCCCCCTTCTTGGGACTAATTGTTATGTATATGTCTTGATACGAGCATGGGTATGCCCGCCTCGTCCATTATCAGAGATTATTCCTCATTCATATTAAGGCCATGTAATATTTTTTGTTTTTGCAGCTTCCATGGGACGCAGATCTAGTCTCCAATCGGTCTCTTCTCCTCCCTACAACCCCAGAAAAAAGACAAAAGAACTATGATGTTTATCGGCCATACGATGAGCTCCTGCCCTCACACATTCGGGGGCAATCTGTTAACACCCAAAAAGTGCTCACTAGCTCATTCCCTTATTCACATGACCCATTTGTCCACTTTTCCACCATCTGAGCCTCTGAAACCAACAAAAGGTCACCAAAAGACCTTAGTACACCCCTTTTTCCCACTCAAAAAGATTATTTTTCCTGAAAAGCATAAAAAACCCTCAAAAAGGGTCCAAATTCCCAAAAATTAAAAAGGGAATTAAAATATTAATTTTATTCAAAAAAGGAAAAAGGAGGGAAAAGTACCTAAACCATGTTGGTCAATACCATTTGGTTTCCACAAAACTACAAATGGTATTCCCCACCACCAAAACCTATAAAAAGGTGGTAGGGGCTCCTCATTTCACATCCATCCATATTCCTATCCTCATGCTGCCAAAATCTCCCTTGAGTATTTGGCCATTGTAGCAAGCCTTGGAGAAAAAACCCATTGGAGATTGGAGCTGCTCACCATTGGAGCCATTCAACAAACCTTCATCACTTGGAGGTATTGTACTTGCAAGCATTTGCTTGCCCCATTGTCAATACAAAAAATATTTTTTATCTTTCTTGTTCTTGTTTTTAAAATATTTCCATTATTTGCTTATATTCTTGCATAGATCCATGATTAGTTTAGTTTATATTTAGTTTATTGTTATTTGCTTTACATTGAAACTGCTGCTACTAGTTAGCAGGTGCCCATAGCACTAAGCCTGGTTGCAAAACCGGGCCAACAATGATGCAACTAGAAAAAGTTGGGTTTATTGCATTAGACATAAATCTGATGTGTTTGCTACTTTTAAGAAGTGGAAAGCTTTGGTTGAGAATGAGACATGAAAAAGGTTGAAGTGTCTCATATATGATAATGGATGTGAGTACTGCGGCAAGGAGTTTGAAAGTTACTGTTCATACCACGAGATTCGTAAAGAGAAGACAATCCCAGGAACACCACAAGAAAATGGTGTGTCAGAAAGGATGAATAGAACGATCATGTAGCGTGCAAGGTGTATGAGATTGCATGCAGGGTTGCCCTTACAGTTTTGGGTAGATGCTGTAAATATTGTTGTTTATTTAATAAACATAGGGCCTTCTAGTGTTTTGGATGGTGGTATTCCAGAGGAGGCACGGATAGGTAAAAATGTAAACTACTCATTTCTGAGAACGTTTGGTTGTGAAGAATTTGTCCATATTGATAAAGAAAATAGAATAAACCTTGAAGCTAAATCCAAGAAATGTACCTTTATTGGATATGGGGTTGATGATTTTGGTTATTGCTTATGGGATTATGAAAGTAACAAAATCATTAGGAGTAGAGATGTGATATTCAATGAAAATATCATGTATAAAGATCGGTTGCAGAGAAAGAAACAAGAAAAGGAAAACACAGAGTACACAATACTTGATGAAATTGAAGAAAATGAAGTTCCAAAGGTGCCAGAAAATCAAGAACAACAGCAAGTACCTGAAACTCCTGCAAGTGTAAGAAGATCTACCAAGTTAATTAGACTCCCTGAACGATACTCTCCTTCAATGTATTATTTATTGATGACTGATGCTGGTGAACCAGAATGTTATGAAGAAGCAATGCAGGTGGAAACTAGAAAGAAGTGGAAGCAATGCATGAATGAGGAGATGAACTCATTGGTAGGAAACCAGACTTGGGATTTGGTTTAGTTTCCTGTTGGTAAAAGAGCATTGCAGAACAAATGGATTTGCAGGTTGAAGGAAGAAGAAGGAGGTAAGAAGCGGTACAAGGCCAGACTTGTTGTAAAGGGGTTTGAACAAAAGAAAGGTATAGATTTTGATGAAATATTTTTTCCCATTGTTAATATGACTTCAATTAGGACTATCTTAAGTTTAGTGGTGGTTGAAGATTTGCATCTTGAACAGTTAGATGTAAAAACAACCTTTCTCCATTGGGATTTGGAGGAAGAGATATATATGTAGCAGCCACAAGGGTATGAGGTCAAAGGGAAGGAGGATTTGGTATGCAGGTTAAAGAAGAACTTGTATGGATTGAAGCAAGCTCCAAGGCAATGGTATCTAAAATTTGACAGGTTTATGACAGAACAAGGTTATAGTAGATGTCATTTTGACCACTGTGTTTATTTCAAGAGGCTAGGTAATGGAAGCTATATTATCTTGTTATTGTATGTGGATGACATGCTTGTTGCAGGGTCTAACATGTAGGATATAAATGTGCTAAAAAGGAAGTTAGCTAATTCATTTGCGATGAAGGATTTGGGTGTTGCAATGCAAATCCTTGGTATGAGAATAACAAGAGACAGGAAGAATCGCAAATTGACATTGTCTTAGGGTGAGTACATACAAAAGGTGTTGGAGAGGTTCAGAATGCAGAATGCAAAACCAGTTAGTACACCTTTGGCCAACCATTTCAAACTAAGTAAGGAAATGTGTCCCAAGGCACATGAAGAGATATATTACATGTCCAAGATTCCCTATCAATCAGCATTTGGCAGCTTGATGTATGCCATGGTGTGCACAAGACCAGATATTGCACATGCAGTGGGAGTTGTGAGCAGATATATGAATAATCCAGGTAAAGAACATTGGAAGGAAGTATAGTGGATTCTCAGGTATATGAGAGGTACTACCACTCATGCATTATGTTTTGGAGGTTTAGATACTGTTCTACAGGGATATGTTGATGCAGATATGGCAGGTGATAAGGATAGCAGGAGGAGCACCACAGGGTATGTGTTTACTGTAGGTGGAACAACTGTAAGTTGGATTTCGAAATTGCAAAATGTTGTTGCACTTTGAAAAACGGAAGTAGAGTATGTTGCTGTTACAGAGGCTAGTAAAGAGATGATTTGGTTGCAGAGGTTTATGGAGGAATTGGGTAAGAAGCAGAAGGATAGAAGGTTGTATAGTGACAACTAGAGTTCCATTCATCTTGCAAAGAACTCAAGATTCCATTCCAGGACTAAACATATACATCTCAAGTACCATTTCATACGCTCTGTTTTGGAAGATGAACTATTGAAGCTGGAAAAGATACATGCTAGCCAGAATCCCGTAGACATGTTCACAAAGGTAGTGACTAGAGAGAAACTGAGTTCCTGCTCAGTTTTAGTTGGCCTTCTAGCATGAAGGTGAAGATGAGAATTTTTCCAAGTCCAAGATCCAGCAAGTACATCAGCGGTGGAGTTGTTGTGACCAGTCTCCAAGTGGGATATTGTTGGTTGTGGAGCCAAATCTTCCAGTCTCATAGATGATATTGTCTCAACCGTGATATGCAAAAGGACTGTACACTTGTCCCCCACCTTGGGGTTCGGGGCAACGCCCCCGAGAACAAAATTTGGGGTTGTTTTCGCCAACAGTTTATGGGCCCATGGTTTTGGGTATCCCGTGGTATTTTCCCATTGTATTTCCCTTATAAAAGAAAGACATTGTAATACAACTAGGGTAAGATGTATTAGGTATTATGCATTGTAAAGATCTCTGAGATTGTGAAGAGAGACTGTGAGAGAGTGTGAAGAGGAAGTGCAGCGACTGTGCTGTAGGTTCTATCCCTTCACTTTGTTGGACGGTATAATAATAAGGACTGGCAATTTCAGTGTGGACGTAGCCCATATTTGGTGAACCACGATATATTGGTGTCTCTCTTGTAATGTGTTTGTGTGATTACATTTACATTTCTATTTATTGTTATTGCTCTGCGATTCTATTTTTTTAACAATCAGAGAGGTCCCAATCTAGGATAATCTTGTCAACTAGTTCCCTTATAGGTTCTCTGACCGAAGATCCTCCTCTTTTTTCAGCTTGATTTAGAATGATGTTTAGATCTCCAACTAGAATGATATTATCCAACAAAGAACCGTTTCTTTCTTCCCTCAAGAGATTCCAACAGTCTTTTTTTTCAGCATAAAGGGCTGGGACGTAAATATTAAAGAGACTTACCTGGATGTTAGAGACTTTGTGTAACAGCTTGGTGAGAATCCAATGGATGCATTGCTTGGACTCAATCAACTCAAACTTCTAACTATCCCATAGTGTTCTAATTCCTTCGGAGGCTCCCTTATAACTGGCAGCAAGCCCTCCTCCTTTTTTCCAAAATTTTGCACTTAATGGGAGAAATGCTTCTCCCTCCATCTTTGTCTCCTGGACCAGCAAAATGTCTGGCTGGGTTATTCGAATCAAGTTTGTCATAGCTTCTTCTTTGACTTTACTTCCCAGACCTCTACAGTTTTAGGAGAGGACCTTCATTGCTTACTCTTAGTAGTTGAGGGGATCCCTTTCTGGGATTTGCCTTGTTGACGTGTATTGATGGGGTTTCAGAGGAGTTTTTCCAAGGTTTGTTGGGAGCCTTGGAGCTTGTCCTTGTACTTGGCTTGCTCCCTGACTTCTTTGGTCGATTTCCTTCCTCTTATTTTCTTCTTACGAGGTGTAACTATCTCGAATTCCCCTTCCTCTTCTTCCCCTTCCTCAGAATCAGATTCCTCTTCTGTATTCTCCTGTAGTCCTCCTTCCTTTACCGCCGCTACTCCTGATTCTGAGTGGTTTAGAGGGGTGACTTCTTTGTCGGATTGAGTTGGTGGGTCGGCTTCCTTTTTTGGTTCTTTGTTTTCATCAATGCTAGTTCCCTCTATAATAACCAGAGGATCAAAGCTATTCCCTTTGACCTTCTATATTGCAGTATTTTCTTCCAATGAGGCTTCCCCCATCACAGTCTTTTTCGCCTCTTTTCTTAGCGCTTTCCTGCCCTTAGGGTTCAACTTAATTTTCTTTACTATTTTCCACCCTTCTTCCTTTTCATGTTGAGCTTCCTGTTTTTGAGGGTAATTATGGAGAAAGTGTTCGTATTCATGGCATCCTCTGCACTTGAATGGTAGTTTTTCGTAATCCAACTTTTGGAAATGATACCAGGTTCCGATTGTAATCTTGATAGCCTCAGGTAAGCTGGCTTCAAGATCTACCTCCACACAGATCCGAGCACAGGCATACTGGTCTTTAGGGATTTCCATGTCAATAAATATACCCAAGGCATTTCCAATCGTTTTTAGCGATTCTGGGTTCTAGTAGTGCATTGGAAGGCTTGGGAGCCTGACCCAGACTGGGACAACTTTAGGGATATCTCCCTCGAGGTCAAAATCCGGCGTCCATCTGTTCAGATAGAGGCCTTGTGGCCCCATGAAGTAGGGACCATTTCAAAATATTAAGTCCCTATCAGTCTTCGATTCAAAGTCAAACAAAAAATAACCTCGATCCAATGAGTATGAAGCTACATTTTGGGTGATCAGAGGCCTCCAGTTCCTTTGAACCCAGCTCTCGGTGGATTTCTGGGACGACCATAGGCCGGTAAACAATTCTATCAGAGCCCAATCTGCCAAAGAGAGTGAAACACAGATGGCATCCTCTGGTGGAAGGGAAACAACGGGCACATCTTCGATCCTCTTGACAAATTTCAGGGGAACTCCACAGGTTTCCTTCTTGGTCTGTGAAGAGACTAACTGAGCAAAGGTTGCTACATCGGGGGGGATCGATGATGAGGACAGCTCCGATCCGCCCTCACCAGAAGCCATATGGGTTTGTGGGTCTGTCAGGCTTCAGAGTTTGTCTTGTTCCTGGGGAATCTTTGGATATTCTCTTAATGAATCCGAGCAATCGCATGGTCCTGCATGCATCAGTTTCGTAAGGCTGCATGTTGTTCCGTGTTTTAGAGTCTCATCCATTGCAGAGCTCCGTTCCAATCTTGTGTATAACATCCGATAGTGTTAGGAACTTTGACAATAACATCTACATAGATTTTTAATTTTGGGTGGCAAGGGAGTCTCATAAAACTAATTTGGTCAAAAAATATTAAATGGGAGAAGAGAGGCCCATCATCTCCCATGAACTACAATTAAATACAAATATTTTATGCAATTAATTAACCATTATTTGACTCGACATCATTACTTAATAAAGCATAACTTCTATTTATTTTTTTCCTAATTTATCATAATTAATTAATTTAATTAAGCAAATCAATTTCTTGAAGGATCATGGCGACTTTAAAAATAATATTTGTCCTTACAAAATATAAAAATAAAATAAACAAAAAGAAATGAGCACCAAAAGAAAACAATGGAACAAACTTGTTTAAGCAAAAAATAACAAAAAATCTAATTTCAATAAAATACTCCTTTAGAATATAGTACAAAGTTTGTGATATAGTATCAAATCATGGAAAATGGATTGAGAATATAAAAAATACTAAACACTATCGCTTTGCCTAGAGTCCAAGCAATGCAAAAATTGACTACATCTCCAATCATTTTTTGATCACTTTCCAATACTTTGCTCCAAGTGCAACGACATATAACACTTCAGTTGGATTTTTTTTTTCTAAAAAATATAAGCTTCCCACAACTGCGTCAATTTGAGTTCTCATCAAATAAACATCTTTCCATATTCATATATAAAGGGTTGTAAATTAGTGTTTATTGTTGCATGTGTGCACATCAAATGAAATAAATAATTAGTTTATTGTAAGATCTTAAGTTAAGCACTAACTTACATTGAGTTTTGATTGGGTCAATTAGACGTCTCTAAGTGGATCAACAAATAGAGTCAATGCATTAAAATTATTTCCTCTTACACCCTATAAGTCCACATGACAATGGATCAAGGTCAAATCATAATGTTATTATATGTGTGTTTCAATTGTTAATATGCAAATATGGAGATATGGATATGAGCAGTTATGACTTACATGAAAACCCTTTGAGTCTTCTTGATAAAAAAGAGTGTGTAATGGATTGTAGACCAAAACATGGCTCCTTTGTAGTACGAGTCCAATATAGTAATGAATAGTGATCACTATTGCATCTAGCATTGACTGGCGTGCGTTATGATCCAATCTTCCATATTCATGCAATTCCAATTTCTTGACAACTAATGTTTAATAAGCCTTCAAATTCAGTTGAGAGTCATTCACTAAACCGAATGGTGATCATGTGCATTCAAATTTCTTAAGTGTCAGTTGTTGAGGCAGAGTTGATATCCTTCCAGAATTTGAAGGTTGGAGAACTTAAATGATGCATATCCAAGTACCTTGTTCAAGGGATTTGATGTAATTCACTGCCATTGTTGTTTAGATTCAGAATTCCATGATTAAGACTGGTTTCGATATTTGCTTCAATGTCTGCTTCGTCATTTAAATTTATTAAAATGTGGAAATCCTTGAACTGAGTGAATGTGTTCGAAATTTGCCTTATACGTTGTATAATTCGATTTAGGGAAAGATAGTTGAGGTTAGTGTTTTCATTTAGGGCTTTGATGATGAGTAGAGAATCGCCAAATACATGAAATTTGTTGAGCATATGTTCTTTGGTGATTTGGCAGCCTTTCAATAGGGCTAATGCTTCTGCTATATTGTTTGAGCAGATGCCCAAGCCCCAACTATACTTCAATCTAATTGTTCCATCACTTGTCCACAGGACTCCCGTTGCACCATCTTTACCGGGATTGTTCTTTGAGGCACCATCGAAATGTAAACTGTATGTATCTTGATTAGTTCTCCATTCATGAAAGTCAGGGCTAGTGAGTCTGATTTGCCATGCTGGTTGGTGCCGTGGTCGGAGTTCTTTACTCGAACTAGGAAGGGTGACTCCTATCCAGTTCATTTCTTTTGTGCTGAGAGTTGTGTCAACCTTGTGGTTGGAGTTGTTTAAACAATCGATCAATAAACCTTTGGCTTGACCTGCAATCTACATAGGGGTATAGTGCCTCTCATTGAAAATGGCGTTGTTCCTTGCGGTCTAGATTTTCCAACATGTAAATTTTGGGATGGAAATCCAAATCTGATACCATAGATTCTTGATGGGAATGGGATTAGGATAAATAGAATTCCAGTCTTGGAAGAGCTGGGTGACAGAGGTAAAAGAAGGCTGAGTGGTAATGAGGTTAAGGAGGATAATTTTCCAAACAAGTTTAGTGAAATGACATTCCAGAAAGAGGTGATTGAGTGTTTCGAGGTTATCATGACAAAGAGGGCACCAGAAAGGCCCATGAAATCCTCTCTTATTGAGATTGTCGCCAATGAGAAATTTGGAATGGATTAAGGTCCACGTGAAGAAATTGATTTTAGGGAGTCCAAATGGATCCCATGCGATTTTCCATAAATCTTTTCTTGCATCATCATGGGATTGAAGTGCTTTGTAACCGAGAACGGAAGTATGAGAACCTGTGGGACCCCATCCTCGCTCGTCTTTGGCCATAAGGTGGAGAGGAGCACATCCTTTCATATTGTCAATGAGTATGTTTTTGGCAGACTCAAGATGTAGAGGAATATCTGTGATTTTCCAACTTTTCCAATTGCGAGAGAAGTCCCAGGAGCTGAATTCTTTTAGAGTGGTAACTCCATGCTGCCTGAGCCATACTTCTATGTTGTGTAACTCATGGTTGTTCTGAAGTGCTTTGCTGTCCATTATCTTATCTGTGAACATGTCAATTTTACTGCCATTTCCGGGTACATAGTAGAGACCTTTTGAAAAGAAATCCCAAGCTGCTTTACATAATGTCCAGATGCTGGAGCCTTTGGTGGTTGGCTTTTGATCGGGGCATCTTAAATTGGTCCCGTATAAATATTTCTTTATGAGAACTTGACTGACTTGATGGTGCTTGTTATGTAGGATTTTCCAGAGAAGCTTACCTCCCAAATCCAAATTAGCGTGGAGTGGATCTTGAATATGCAGGCCTCCGGAGGATTTTGGTTGCTTGATGGTCTCCCAATTCACAAGGTGGGTTTTGTTTCCGTTGTTTCTTCCGCCGGACCAAAGAAAATATCTCAATAACTTACTTATCTGATTGGAAGCTCCTTTTGGGCCTAGGAGAATGAAAGATTGGTATATAGGTATTGTGGAGAGTACAGAATTTACTAAGATTAGTTTCCCAGCTTTGCTGAGCCAATACCCTCCCCATCTTCTGATTCTGTTTTTTATTTTGTTGATTGTGTCTTCCCATTTTTCACTATTTGAATTGCCAAATGTGATTGGAAGACCCAGTTAATTAAATTTTTCCCAATGGTTGTATACTTTGATGCCGATAATTTTGCTAATTTTGGCTGCCACGTTGTTGTTTAAATTCCAACAGTAGACAACACTTTTATGCAAGTTGATTTTGCCACCAAATGCAATGCAATACATGTTTAGATTGTGCTTGAATTTCCGGGATAAGATGGAGGAAGCCCCACCCAATAAAAGAGAGTCATCAACGAAAAGGGTGTGATTGAGGGGGTGGAAGTCAAGGGTTAGGTGGAGGCTAGGAAGGGATCCAAAAATCATTTCATGATTTAGCTTACGACTGAGTGATTCTACCATGATGATGTACATGAAAGAAGATAAAGGGAAGCCTTGCCTGATGCCATGCGATGCTTGGAAGAAGTATGTGGGGCGGTCATTAATTAAGGAGGTGATCCAGGGCTTGTTTATGCATGTTGAAATCCAACTAATGAAGGTGTCATCGAATCCAAGGCATTTCATAATTTTAAAAAGGAAGGAGTGCTTGACGCGGTCAAATGCATTGGCCATGTCAAGCTTGATTAACATACCTTTTTTCCTTTCGTAATCTGCTGGAGTGGATTGCTTCTTGTACAAGTATGACGTTGTGAAGAATTTGCCTCCCTTCCAGGAAGCCACCTTGATTGTCAGAAATGATTTTGTTGATAAGAGGCTTCAACCTGGTTGCTAGCATCTTGGAGATGATTTTGTAGGAGGAATTTCAAAGTGAAATCGGTCTGAATCTGCTGAAAGAGCTGGGATTCGTATCTTTAGGGATGAGGGATAGGAACGTAGTGTTTGTGCAGCCACCAATTTTTTCCTTTGAGTGGAAATTCCCGATCATTCTCATAAAATCGTTTTAGATATAAATCCAACATGCTTTGTAGAAATGCATTGAAAATCTGTCGGGACCCGGTGCTTTGTTAGAGTCGAAGGAATGAATTGCATTGAGAACCTCCTGTTCTGAAAAAGGTATGTGAATGCTAAGATTCTCTTCCAGCGTGATGCTCTTGGGATGAGCTCCAAAAGTGTGGCCTCGATTTCTCCTTCAGTGTTATCATCTTTAGCGTTGTCATCTTCTGTGTATAGATTGGAAAAGTGCATGTATGCTGTGTTTTTATATTCATATTTCCATTCACTATCGTTCCATTCTCTATTCTAATCTCTGCGATGTGATTGGTAGATTGCCTAACCATGAATTGCTTGTGGAAATAGTTGGTGTTCTCATCACCATTCTTTAGCCAGATGCTCTGTGACTTCAATCTCCAATACTCTTCTTCAGCTCGAAAGGCTTGATAAACTTTGATTTGTTGTGCGACTTCTTCCAGAAGTGAGGAAGCTTCAATGGAGTGATTTTCCATATCGAATTGGATGTTTTCTAGAGTATTCAGTATGGAATTTATGGAGTTGGAAGGTGCTGGGCAGTTGGATTTGGCCCACTTTTTGAGTGCGAATTTGGTATTTTTAAGTTTATGCTCCCAAACGTAACAGGGGGAACCAAAGATGGGAATGCTCTAGGATTTTTCTAGAGTGCTCCAGAAGTTGGCATGGTTAAGCCATTGGGGGCTAAACCTGAAGGGTATTGGGCCAAGTTTTTCAATGTTTTGAAATAAAAGCTGAATGGGTTTATGATCAAAGACAAGATTGCCTAGGATGCTGGAGGAAATAGTTTGGGTATTAGACAGGAGGCTGCGATGGACGAGAAATCTGTCCAATCTGGCCATGATGTTTTCCTTGCCAAGTCGCTTATTCGACCAAGTATATTTCCCTTTTTTGGGCTTGATGTCGATCAGGTCTCTTGCTTGGATGAGAGCTTCAACTTGGGTTTTGAAGAAATCTTTTCCTGTGAGGCCACCTTTTTTTTCTGCTTTGGTGAGAGTGATATTCATATCACCAGCTAGAATGATATCCTGGGGGCTGTAAACTTCCAAAAAACCTTCAAGTAGATTCCAACATTCTTTCTTTTCAGAAAAGAGATTGGGTACGTACATGTTGAAGAGAGCGATGTGCTTATTGCTCTGAATATGGGTGAGCTCAGTATAAATCCAATGCTGCGTACCGAAGGTGTTATGGAGATGGAATTTATCGGATGTCCATAAAGTTGACAACCCTCTAGAAGCTCCTCTAGCACTGACTGCGTACCCTGTGTTTTTTTTTTCCATTTTTTATTTCCGATTGCTAAGACTGTACTATCATCTAGCTTGGTCTCTTGGAGTAGAAGAAGACCAGGCATATCAATTATTTGGAGGTCTTTTACTGTGTCAATTTTGTATGGATTGCCTAAACCTCTGTAATTCCAAGAGACCAACTTCACTATTTGGGATTGTTGATGGAGGAGGGGGTTCCTCCTACTAGATCTCCATATTTCATTCCTGCACCTTTGGCCCTGGTATTTCTGCTAAAAACCATGTCTATTGTAGCTTGGGATCCTTGTACTTTCTCATGCTCGACTTCTTCTTCCCTCAATTCTTTGATGGATTTCCGACCTGGATTTTTGGAGGATTTGTCAATGGGTTCTTTTGAGGAGGAGGGGGAGTTAAGAGGTTTTTCTTTGGTGATTTCAACGTAGGATGGAGCATCTCTGATCAAAATAGATCTGATGTTACTGGGGTAATTCAGGTGTTGGGGGATCTTCGGGGCTTCATGGGAGAGAGGAGTTGCTTGAGAGTCTTGTTCTTCACGCAGTTCACCTTCTTCTTCGGCCTCAGGGATGTCTTGGATTTCGATAGTTTCTAGGACTTTGAATCTGTTCCTGTTGTTTGAGGCCGTCGGATCTTGGTGTTGTTGATATGCTTTCGAATTATTTGAGATTTTTGAGTCGGGTTTCGTACCTGATTTACTATTTTTTTGAATGGCCGTCCATTGTTCTTTTTTTTCCATCTGATTCTGGATTCGTTGGCTTCTTTTTGCATGATCGAGCGAAATGGCCTTATTCGTGACAGAACTTGCATCTGAATGGGATTTTTTCGTAGTCGAGTTCTTGGATATGTGTCCAATTTGCTACGGTTATATTTATTGCTTTCGAGAGTCCGTGTTCCATATCTAATTCAACACAAATTCTCGCGCAGGAGTATTAGTCTTTCCGATCAGCTTTGTCAATGTATTTTCCCAGAGCATTCCAGAAGGATTCTAAAGACTCGATATTCCAACAATGGAGGGGAAGGTGACGGAGTCTCACCCAAACAGGGACAGCAGAGGGGATATCATGGGTTGGGTCGAAGCTTGGGGTCCACTTGTTCATGTAGAGTCCTTGTGGGCCCATCAAATAGGTTCCGTTCCTGAAGACCAGTTCGCGGTCCTGTTTACATTCGAAAACGAAAGCAAAGAAAGCTTTTCCCAGGAAGAAGGATTTGACGTCTTCAGTGATCAGGGGTCTCCATTTTTTTTGCACCTAGTATTTGGTGGACTTCGGGGAAGGCCAAAGACCTGTGAAGTGGCCAATCAAAGCTCGTTCCGATAGGTTGAGGGTAGTCTTGCAGGGTATGTCAACCGGTAAAGCAACAATTGGTATGTCATCGAGCTTTCTCATGAACTTTTGTTGAGAGGAGGAGAGAGGATTTTTGCCTTGTGCGACTAAAAGCTTCAAGAAATTGGCAAGATAGGGGGGAGGGCTATCAGCATCAGAAGCCATTGGAGGCAGGGATCAGTGAGGCAATAGGGGGAGGAGGAGGGAAGAGAGGATGGAAGGGATCTCAGGATCCTTCATGGCAGTTTCAAAAGGTGGATAAGGGCGAGAAAGGAGTCAGGAGGGCATGGCTAGGGAGAGCCAGCCAGGAAAGCGATCTGAATTCAATCCAACACGCAGCTAGTGGAGAGCACAACACGCAGCCAACGCAGGTCCATCATCGAGGAGATCGATAGGTCGGTCTCTCTCGAAAAAACCTTCAATCTTATTCAATAATAAAAAATGATACATTATATAACATATTATATTCAATTATTTATTAAGTCTTTATTGGAATTCTCAATCATTTGTCTAAGCACTTATTCAAGTGATGGTATATATTGTGTCTTGACTCGATACCCAACTTCTTAAGCGAGCATGAGCCTTACCATATGTTATTCTTTGCACCATCAAAGTGTACTATGAATATTGTGTGATTTCTTCTTAGCCTAATGTGCATCCTATGAATTTATACTGCAGCTAGATAAAAAGGTTATAGGATGGAACCATGGCATGGAGTAAATAAAAGTAAGCACAAAGTAATCATAATTACAAATTACAGTGAACCCCTTTGCCACCAATTAAGTGAGTTGTTTCATACTTGTTTCGACCCTTGTAATCTGTCAAGTGACGTCTTCTAGGAGGCTCGACTCACCACTAACTTGCATTAAGAAGTGAGGATGATATAAATAAGCATGCACACAGTATCATCCTTCTTATCAATCTCCCACTATCACCACAAGGTTTCAATTTAGATACCACCAAAATTACAATCAAAATTTGCGACACCCTTCATGATTAATGGGTGTGAATCAATATAGTTATCTAGCTAATTTTTTTTGTCTAGCGATCTTTTGAATTTTCGATTAACATTCATATTTTTGTTTATTTATTTTTTGCACAGTTTCTAACTACCAATTTAACGCCTCAACTACCATTATATCTACATAATTTAATAGCCACAATTTATCTACTATAATTATTCAATTATGATAATTAGAGTAGATGTTCATAATAATTTATACAATTTACTTAAAATGACTCAATCAAAACAAAGTGATGATAAATTAGCTTTGAAACTAACTAATTTAGCAATCCAATTCCTTAGAAACTCTTTAAATCAATCAAGTGTTGCCCAAACTACGATTTCTCCTCCTAGCCAATTAGGTGCTCATGCAATTTCCTATCTCTAGGAAATTAGTGTGTTTCCTAGCTCTCTATGCTCATGCCTCTAACAAAGCAACATCTAGCCAATAACCGTTTAGAATTCCTTAGCAATAGCTCTCGGCTCAAGCTCAATGCTACAATTCGGTATCCCGCTCTCAATGTTTTCCCTTCCAAAATCCCCAACCTTTCTTTAAATATCTAACCCCTGATCATTCTCTAATGTTTTACTTTATGCCTTTCTCCCACATCCTTCCTAGCCCCGGGAGAAGAGTGGTTGCCCCCTTTCCTAGGAAGGTCTCGTAATAATAAAATAATATCTTATTTCTTGGAATCCTACCCACAACTAAGTTAGGTTTAAAATTCAAATCAAATCAAATACTTTGTAAGATGTATGAATCCAATATTCTAATGAAATGGACCTAATTAAATCCTAAATACAATGTAACTTTATTCTATAATAAAACATAAATTAAATCTTAAATGAAAGGTAACTTATAAGCATACAATTAAATTTATTTTCCAAGCATAAAAAACATGTCTCTGGTTATTCATGGATAATCAAAGAGTACATAAACTTCCTATTTTTTTACATCTTCCAAAAATAAAGAGTCAATCATAAAGCATCATATCAACCTACTATCATATCATACTGCCATACATCCTTGTAGCAAAATGACTATCAACAGATCTGATGAAATATCAATAAGTAGAGATCCCTATGCATTGTACTGTCCAAAGATCCAAATATACAAAAAAGTGCACATAATACTGCTAGCATATAGCAGGAGACAAACTATCTACTTAAAAAAAAAAGAGTCTTTGTAGGTGAGACAATCTTCAATATATTATTCCCAATAAAGAAAACCTTCAGCTTCCCCAAGAGCATATTTAGAGAGTCCATCATGAATCAAATCATTAATAATATTAATTAATAAGTAGTGTATTTTTAAAACAATATTAGTGCACATGTGCAAGGTAGGTATGTGACCTAATGGGTGGATAGCTTGTGTACGTATTAATAATAATAGTCAATATGTCTAATGCATAGTTCATGTGTGTTCATAACCCAACATGCAAGAAAATAAATTTAATAAGCACACCATTCAAGAGTCTTTATTAATTTGCATTCGACTGCACCCACTGTTGAACGCGTAAGGATAATCTTTCATAGAATTTTTTCTTGCGGAATGGTGCTACTCGCCCTACCGAAGTGCGGCTAGGGTTTCCCTAGCCACCACTGTTTGCAGTTGCCTGGGCTCGCTGTAGCAGCTTCCCAGGCTCGTTTCCAGCGGATATCTTGCAGGCCGTCGTCTCTGCGTTGTTTGCAGCTCGCGGTGGTGGTGGTATGGACGCAAAGGAGGAGCTTTTGGCCTTCATGGACCTCGTCCAATCCTCTTCTCCCAAGGATGACACTATTCCTACCATCAAATTTGTGAATAAGTTGGAAGAGATCCCCTCTGTGACTCTTTCTCCTTCGGATCCTTGTCGGAAAGCTCTGACCCTCTCAGAAAAATCTCTCATTGGCAAGTTTACTGGCCTCTGGCCCAACCCAAAAACGGTGGAGCTATGGCTAACAGAGCATTAGGCTCCCAAGTTGTAAGGGCAGGTCTTTGTCTATGCTGTCGGGAGGGGCTATTTCGTTTTCCTCTTCATGAACAAAGCAGAAAGAGATCTAATCTTCCGTTCAGGGTCTTTTTTCATGGGATCAAGAGGTCTTTTCTTAGCTCCGTGGACTCTGGATTTTAATCCAGCTTCGGAGATCACTGCTGCACCTGTTTGGATGAGACTTCCCCACCTCTCCTTACATATTTGGCAGTGTATCTCTCTCATAGCCATCGGAAACAAACTAGGGCATTTTCTGGATTATGCAGAACCAAAAGGGGGTCAGTTCTCCTGCGCTCGCATTTGTGTAGAGGTAAACTTGGAGAAAGGGATTCCAGAAGCCCTAAAGATCAACTTGGGAGATTGGAGCCATCTCCAAGAGCTAGACTATGAGCAGATACCGTTTAAATGTGTTGAGATATTGTAACTTCAAAGAATATTATAATTATACTTTGATTATTCCAGAGATGTTTTCATTCCTCCGTAAAGATCTTATTGTATATCCGGAGATGTTTATTCCTCCGTCAAAATGTGGTAACTTGGGTTATTAGACTTCCCTAGTGGAGGTCGGCCCTTTATATGTTATGTGGGTCAAAGGGTTATTAGACCACCCTAGAGGGGTCGGCCCAGTCAGTTGTAGTGGGGTATTTAACCCATTGGTTAAATACGAGCCTACGTGTACCTATGTAAAATACATGTCAGTGTAGTGTATAAATAGAGGAGGTGTGTTCCTCATTTGACACACTCACTCACTCACTTGAGAAAGGCGCACTTGTGGAGGAGAGGTCTGCTATGGAGAAGAAGGAGCTTATGCTCAGGGTTTTCATCTTTGTATATTGCTGGTCATCTATATTGAGGAAGCTTTGCTGGGTTTTCTACCCCATGAGGGTTTCCCAGGATAAATCTCTGTCTCTTGTGTTTATGCTATGCTTGTTGTTTCTTCAGTGATCCTGTATATGCTATTATTGTGAAATGGAATGTAATGCTGCTATTTTCTGTCTTAGCATATTGAATTTTAACATGGTATCAGAGCTAACCTGAAGGAAGACAAGGTATGGCACTAAAGACACTTGCTTTACTTACGACAATTTGAAGGTTAGGGTTTTACATAGAAAAAACCAGTCATCGTATCACTTTCGCTATAAATCCGTTTTGGCGAAGTTTTCAGATCTGAAATTGTTACAGGACGAAGCTAAAATCTCCAGGTACCTTGTCTCCAAAGGAAAACCTCTAATTCGTTGTACTTTGTGATTTATGATCTGTACAATAGAGGGTTTCTGCCTCTTCCAGATCTGAGTCAAAATCAGGTGACCTTGGGAAAAAGGTCATAACTTGGGATAGGAAGCTCCAAATGAAATTTCGTGAAAAGTGACAGGTAGTACACAGAATGTACTATCTCAGAAAACTTTTTCAGAGGCCGAAGTTGAACCAGTGACACGTGGCACGCCGTAAAAGTTCGCTCTCCTGTATTATCCCATAAACAGGTCACGTTGCGACACTTGGCATAACTCTCTCTCAGAGAATCCAATTGAGGTCAGACCTGTCAGGATGGAAATATAACAGGCCGAGCTATCTCAGAACATTTTTTCAGAGGCCGAAGGTCAAACAGTGACACGTGGCACGCCGTACAAGTTCGCTCTCCTGTATTTTCCCAAAACAGGTCACGTTGCGACATTTGGCATAACTCTCTCTCAGAACATCCAATTGAGGTCAGACCTGTCAGGATGGAAAGTTAACAGGTCAGGCTATCTTAGAAAACGTTTTCAGACCCTATGGATCAAAATTTTTGGAGTTACACCAGAAACAATCAGGTACATATTTCTGTCAAAACAGAATTACTTTTTGGTACCTTCATTTATGGCTTCCGGAATTTAGGGCTTTGAAGAAAGTTGGAATTTTTGTAATCGGAGACCACGGCTGGATGCTACTCATCAAAATAGAAATTTAGAGACCAAGATCAGAATTTTTGGTTGGGCAGAAGGCCGGGCTTGATTAGACCCTAGTTCGGGACTTTGATCAGAAAAGTGGAAAATTAGGGCTTCTGTAAAAATGGGAATTTTTGAAATCTGTGACCACGGCTGGAAGCTCCTCAGAAAAATAGAAGCTTAGAGCTTTGGATCAAACCTTTTGATGGGGCAAAAGAGTGGGCTTCATCAAACCCCAGTTCAGGGTCACGTCCAGTGAATCCGAAAGTTTCAAAGGCAAAATTGAGGAGTAAAACTTTGCCGTTTTCAAATTCTAAATATACCAGTTTGATCAGCTCGTCAAGGCGCATATTTCTATCCTTTCGGAAGTTTGAAATTCAAAGTTTGAATTTTTTGGGTTTCTCTGACAAACCCATATCCAGCTCCAGGTCCAGTGGATTGGGTTAATCCTAGAAGAAGATGGATTGGTCACCTGCATAAGTGAAGAAGTTCCTGTCTCAGAGGGAGATGAGGATAAGGCCTTACATAAGAAGAATGCAAGCGATCTCGACAGGTATGACTCATCGAGGTATGTTTCGATATTTGTCCATGATTAAATTTATGGTATGTTTGTCTTCAGGTTATTACAGTTAGTGCAATTTTGATTTTAGATTTGTCGTATAACCTTAACAAAATTATGAATGCATGATAGAAGATATTCTTGGTTAGGGTATTGACACTTATGATTGTACTAATGCATTATGATGTTGTGTGAGGTTGGTGTCGTCTGCTAACAAGATACAGGTACATTACAAAAGACAAATCAGGTTCCATGACCATGAAAACATGAAGACAAAGACTCATCCACAATCTTTGTTCTACTTACGAGGTATGTATGACTTTGTTATATTATGCTTAACCTATGAGACATGCAGGTTCTAGCTCAGGATCTCTAAATCATTGAAGAGATTGTTTAGGTGTGTTGTACATAACCAAGTAGGTATACTAATCCAGGTATGTTTCCCATGAATCTTACCTTGTGTTAGGATCCCTTATATAAGTATACTTGGAATGATTGGTTATGCTTATTCATAAAGTTAGTAATCAAGGGATTATGCATATTATATCTTGATTGATGATATGCATGAGTAAAAGAAGACTTCCCTGAAATCTTGAATACTAATGTTTATTAACTATAATCATGACTATACATTTTCAAGATTATTTAGTACTATAATGTTTTGATAGCATTTAGAATATACTAATGAGTGTATGTTTGTGCATGAGATCATGAGGATGACTCTTGAGCATGCACAGTGGTACATAATGAATAGAAGTTCAAAAGTCATACAAAAGATCAAGCGGGAGGCAACCACACAAACATAAAAGATAAGTATTTGAGTTGTTATTTGAAATAGTAATGATATTGCCTGTAATAGGTTGTATGCATATTTGTATCCCTAGAATATATAATGCTGAGTATAAACATTCATAGAGCATTGAACAGTATACTACTAATGTGCATATGATTGGTAAGTTGGACAAACAGTCCATTGCTGCTTGTCTAGAATGAAACCTCTTTGCTGACATGCCGAGAGCTGTGCACACTCTCGATAGTATGTTCTGGTAGAGATGGAAGGCATCTAGATAGCCACTGTATGCATACAAGATATGGGAAAGTGTTGTGCCAAAGTATTGGTCAAATTAGTTGCATAACTATGTAAATGATGCATAATAGGTTATTATGTCAATATGATTTGATGATTATGAAGTATTACTAATCCTGTACTTAATTTTGATTTGTAGGAAAAATCATGATGAATGATGAACACGCGATGGATGTTCAACAAAAGGATTTACAAATCAAACACACTATAGAAAGCTTGTGGTTAAGAGATTATCTTAGAAAGAGGAAGAGAATCATGATAAGATGTTTTGCTCCAAGGGACTAGATAAGACCATTCTCTTAATGATGTAATTAAAGAAGAAGTGTGAATCAGGTTCTATATGGGTACCCAGGATCGGTAGTCAATTGATGAGCTTAATGATCATCATGGGTGATGTGGATCTCAACCTTTGCTACAAGGTTGAATATGGCTTCTATACACATATGACATGGATGCAAGAAGGAACTCACCACAGAGTTCAATTGATTTTGAGGCTCATATTAGTAGACCCATCTGACGAGAGATGGCACAGATAGATATGCAGAAGATCACTCAATGCAGAGTGTGAATAATGGTAAATTGATAGCTTCATGACAAAGCTTGGGCCTTACCAAAAGTAAATCTATTCCTAAACCTTGAGGTTGTGGATGATGAACCTATCATACCATTATTGCATGACGATGATCTCTTTCTGACAAAGAATGAGAAACAGGTCATGAAAATGGCTGCAGAAATGAAAATGAAAGATCTCGGATTAATGCACTACTTCTTAGAAGTATGGAAAGATCCAAAAGGAATCTTTTAAATCAAGGTAAGTATGCTGTGAAGTTTCTAAAAAGATTTGATATGTTGGATTATAAAGCCATGGCCACTCCCATGGACTCCAACTTGAAGTTATTAGTTAATGACTCATCGTATTTAGTGGACCCAACTCTATATAGACAATTCATTGGGTCATACTCGGCCAGATATATGCTTTGGTGTAAATACCCTAAGTCAGTATCTAGTAGAACCTAGAAAGGTTCACTTAATAGCTACAAAGCATGTAGTGAGGTACCTAAAAGGTACTTTAGATTTTTGGTCTATATTATCTTAGAGGTCATGAACTCCGTTTACATGGTTACTCAGATTCTGATTGGGCAGGAAGTGTCTCAGACAGAAAGAGTACATCAGGTGGATGTTATAGTCTTGAATCTACCATGATCTCATGGTTCAGCAAGAAACAATCTAGTGTGGCTGTCAGTACTGCTGAAGCAGATTATATGGCTGTCTACTATGCCAGCTGTGAAGCAGTATGGCTTCAGAAGATTTTATGTGGAGTGTTTGACTTAGAAATGGATCCCACTGTGATTATGTGTGACAATCACAGCTGCATTAAGATGACTGAAAATCCTGTGTTCCACGATAAGTCAAAACACATAGAGATCCGGTACTTCTATATACAAGATATGGTGCAAAGAGGAGCTATCAAGCTTGTATATATATAAGCTCTGAGGATCAGATTGCTGATATCTCGACTAAACCTCTGTCTCAAGTAAAGCTTGAACACTTCCGAGACAAGCTTGGTGTAGTTCAGAAGGACCCTCCTCGAAAGGGGGAGTAGCGCAGTATCCGATATCAAGTCTATCTCATCAATGATGAGGTTACCTATTTACTGCACTTAGTTACCTAGAATTATTTAGATTTAGGACTCTTATATTCTTTCTTTTGATGATAGATGTATACATGCTTTTGACATTAGTTTCTGATGATAGATGTATACATGCTTTTGATGTTAGATGCTTTTGACGATAGATGTATACATGCTTTTGATGTTAGATGCTTTTGATGATTAGATGTATACATACTTTTGATGATACATGTTATACATGTTTTGATGATGATGATACATGTTGTGGTTATACATGTTTTGATGATACATGTTATACATGTTTTGATGATGATGATACATGTTGTGGTTATACATGTTTTGATGATACATGTTATACATGTTTTGATGATGATGATACATGTTGTGGTTATACATGTTATACATGTTTTGATGATGATGATACATGTTGTGGTTATACATGTTTTGATGATGATGATACATGTTATACATGTTTTGATGTTGATGATACATGTTATGGTTATACATGTTTTGATGATGATAATACATGTTGTGGTTATACATGTTTTGATATTGATGATACATGTTGTGGTGATACATGTTATGATGATGAGGATACATGTTCTTGATGAACATGTGAGGGGATTGGATCATCCCTGGACTTTCAGTCCTAAAGAGAGCCGTAGACGTGAGGTCTCCGAGAATGAAGTCCTTAGTGGACAGTTGAGGGGATTGGATCATCCCTGGACTTTCAGTCCTAAAGAGAGCAGTAGACGTGAGGTCTCCGAGAATGAAGTCCTTAGTGGACAGTTGAGGGGATTGGATCATCCCTGGACTTTCAGTCCTAAAGAGAGCCGTAGACGTGAGGTCTCCGAGAATGAAGTCCTTAGTGGACAGTTGAGGGGATTGGATCATCCCTGGACTTTCAGTCCTAAAGAGAGCCGTAGACGTAAGATCTCCGAGAATGAAGTCCTTAGTGGACAGTTGAAGGGATTGGATCATTCCTGGACTTCAGTCCGAAAGAAGAGCCGTAGACGTATGTCTTCGATAATGAAGGGATTGGGATCATTCCTGGACTTCAGTCCGAAAGAAGAGCCGTAGACGTATGTCTTCGATAATGAAGGGATTGGATCATTCCTGGACTTCAGTCCGAAAGAAGAGCCATAGACGTATGTCTTCGAGAATGAAGGGATTGGATCATTCCTGGACTTCAGTCCGAAAGAAGAGCCGTAGACGTATGTCTTCGAGAATGAAGGGATTGGATCATTCCTGGACTTCAGTCCGAAAGAAGAGCCGTAGACGTATGTCTTCGAGAATGAAGTCCTTGGTGGACGGTTGAGGATTAAGTCATCCTTGGACGTAGGTCCTAAAAGCACGGTGAAGGATTGGATCATCCTTGGACCTTGGTCCTGTAAACTGAGCCGTAGACGTGAGGTCTCCGAGAACATGATAGGACTGGATCGTCCCTGGACTTCGGTTCAAAAGGTACATGACTGGTTTACATCATTCCTTGATGATGACGATGCTGATGATCGTGCGATGACGATGCTGATGATCGTGTGATGACGATGCTGATGATCGTGCGATGACAATGCTGATGATCATGTGATGACGATGCTGATGATCGTGCGATGACGATGCTGATGATCGTGTGATGACGATGCTGGTGATCGTGTGATGACGATGCTGATGATCGTGTGATGACGATGTTGATGATCGTGCGATGACGATGCTGATGATTGTGTGATGACGATGATGATGATCGTGTGATGACGATGATGATGATCGTGTGATGACGATGCTGATGATCGTGCGATGACGATGCTGATGATTGTGTGATGACGATGCTGATGATCGTGTGATGACGATGCTGATAATCGTGTGACGATGATGATGATGATCGTGTGATGACGATGCCGATGATCGTATGACGATGCTGATGACGATGTTGATGTTCCGGTAACTAGTCAAGTTACTGATGATGATGATGTTGAGAAAGCTTCCAGTGATTTATAGATGTATCATGTATGATGTTGATGACTCCTTGCTCGTGCAGATGCTGTTATAATATCCTTCTCGTTAAGGGGGAGTGTTGAGATATTGTAACTTCAAAGAATATTATAATTATACTTTGATTATTCCGGAGATGTTTTCATTCCTCCGTAAAGATCTTATTGTATATCCGGAGATGTTTATTCCTCCGTCAGAATGTGGTAACTTGGGTTATTAGACTTCCCTAGTGGAGGTCGGCCCTTTATATGTTATGTGGGTCAAAGGGTTATTAGACCACCCTAGAGGGGTCGGCCCAGTCAGTTGTAGTGGGGTATTTAAACCATTGGTTAAATACAAGCCTACGTGTACCTATGTAAAATACATGTCAGTGTAGTGTATAAATAGAGGAGGTGTGTTCCTCATTTGACACACTCACTCACTCACTTGAGAAAGGCGCACTTGTGGAGGAGAGGTCTGCTATGGAGAAGAAGGAGCTTATGCTCAGGGTTTGCATCTTTGTATATTGCTAGTCATCTATATTGAGGAAGCTTTGCTGGGTTTTCTACCCCATGAGGGTTTCCCAGGATAAATCTCTGTCTCTTGTGTTTATGCTATGCTTGTTGTTTCTTCAGTGATCCTGTATATGCTATTATTGTGAAATGGAATGTAATGCTGCTATTTTCTGTCTTAGCATATTGAATTTTAACAAAATGCAACTCTTTCCATGTTTATGGTCATTTTGCCAAGAACTGCCCCAAACTCTTAGAAACTCTTCATCCTAAAAAACCCCAAGCAAGCAAAGAAACAGAGTTCGAGGATGTTAATAATCGGCGACAAGCTCCTCGGCGTAAGGATTCTCAACCCTCACAATAGATGGTTCAACCACAAGTTAAAAACCCTCCAGCAGGTACTAGCTCTCCTTGGACAAATAACAACAAATTTGCAGTTTTGCAAGAAGCAGAAGTTAAAGAACCTGAAGCACAGGTAGATCCCAGACAGTTTGAGACTATTCCAACTTCTTTCGAACATATGGAAACAAACAATCCTCCTTTGACCGCCTCACCTCTAGGATCGATTCCCCAAGGTTCCTTGAGAGAGGCTCGAAATCTCGAGAAGGAGACTTTTGCGCATGTAGGTTTGGATTCTCTAGTTCCCTCCAGTGCTACAGAGGGCACTTCGAATACTGAAGACTCTTAAGCTCCTTCTCCTCCTCTTACTAGAGGTAAAAAATCCAACAAAGAGCGGAGGGACAAAGAGGTGTTTGAGAACATCTCTTTGGGATACCAGAAGCGATTGGGCCCCTTCCTTAAATGGCATTTTATCTCCTCGCCCACTTAAATGTACTGTTTTTGCAGCTTGTTATGCTCCCAGTTTGTAAGGATTTATTCTTGTAAGCAAGTTTTCTCTTTTACTCGGGATATCTCCAGAAGCATATGGGATTTGTCTCCTATGATATCAATAAGAAGGCTGACAATATTGTTAGAGGTCAACAGCCTTCTTTCACTTTGTTACTCTGTGTCCCTGGTTCGCCAGGGAAACCTTTTAATACAAAATCCTTAACCGTTTCTGTTAAAAAAAAAGAGTCTTTATTAATTTGCATTAATTCAATATGAATTGAATTTTAGCACCAAGATTGTCATAAATGAACCAGGCAAGTATTCTAAACAAGGTAGGAACCAAGTACAAAACTAATGTGGCATATCTAATTCCCAAACAACAATCTCAACTAACTTTGAACCATCCTTCCTCACTAACCAACTTCCATCTTCCACATCATATCCTTTCCTCTACTGCAAAGTACAATTGACATGACTAACCACTCAAACTAACTTTGAGAGGCCCTGAATGTTGTTTTATGGACATCTTCTAGTGTTGCCTTGATATGGTAAAGCCAACTCTTGTCATCAAACTTGTTATAAATCCTAATATCGATCAAATGGGTTCATAATGTATCTTTGTGGTGCATAGGATACTTGAATTTGATTGCGTTGCATTTAATGGTATATACCTAATTACAATTTGTTTATTTCGTGTCTTCATTACATTGAGTTTATTCCTCTCTTCATTACATTGTGTTTATTTACCGTGAAGGATGGAGGATAAAAGTTTGAAGTAAAGGTATAGATGGGTTTGTACTTGAGAAATTCCTTAATTGCTTCATCCATGTCTACCTGTTTGCAGGATTTATAGGGATAACTTTCCTAGATGCCTTTGCTTTCGAAAATGTCTTTATTTCTAATATTCTTTGGCAGATTGCCAAAATGCTTGTGGATTTAAACTACAACACCTTTCAAAATATTTTTCATCGATAGGAGCTCCTTGTGGTGTTTTGCGACTGTGGAATAATCTCTATACTTTTCTCCTCTATCTATCTTTCTGAGAGCTAGTTTTCCATAATGAGCCAATATTTTTTCTAAACTAGGGAATTCTTCTTCTAGTTCCTCCTAAATTTTTGGTACAAAACTTTGGACATCTTGAACAAATGGTTAAGGATTTAGCTCCTCAATCTTCATTTTTGCTTTGAATTTTGGAAATTATTCACCGTAGCTACACATTTTCATATCCACTTCAATGGAAAATTACAACAACATTAAAAATAGTCAACTATTACTCTAGGAATTTGAATATTGAACTACAAACATACATACATATATTGCTTGACTGATTGATTGTAGCTAGCTAATTAGGTGGTCTAACATGATTGATTGAGTGGATTAAGCTTCATAAAAGAGGTCTTTGGGCCAATCCATTGAGTTGGATATCTTTGTTTTTTGTGTTACTCAATGTCCATACTAAGAGTAGGCATTGTAATCAACATTGAGAGATTTACACAAGGTACCATCCATGAAATGTGAGGAAGTGCTCGAGGGTTCCTTGTGAGGTTTTCCTTGGATCATATAAATAATCCCAGGGGTTATCTCAACCAGTTGTTGCGAATGTTACTAGCCATTTGGAAAGTTCCACGATAGAAGGTGCTTGGATCGAATCTCCTTGGATGAGGTGAGCTAGTCTATGTTGACGAGTTTACGAGGGATGCCATCCATGAATGTGGGGAAGCAATCCCCTGGTTTTAGTGTGAGGTTTTTCTTGTAGTATCTTATCCAAAATGGCCTTCTTGTTGTAGCCTGGGTGGCATTTAAATTGTAGCACAAGTAACTTGTAGTTGTAGCCCATTTCGAATCGATTGTGTAAGCGCTAGAGGTATGGTAATCGTAAATTGCAAGTACGAAAATACAAGAAAACTTACAAAATTCACTATTTGCAAGTTATAATTCGATGTTGAATCTTTAGCTAAGTTGGTATCCAACATGAATGCTTTACCTATGTAAATCTTTAGTAGGCCTATGTACTTGAATGCTATGGGTTCCTCGATGATGCTTAACTATGGTGCCAAGGCCACTTCCTCCGAGGAGGTATACGACTTGCTGCCTGCAACTTCTTTGGAGTTTTCACTTACTCTCTTGTTGTTTTCCTCTTCTCCGAGATAAGATGAAGAGAGTGGTTGTTGTTGTTCGGTTATGTGTTTGATGACCAGAGCTCTAATGAAGCATGAAACGACCTTGATGGAGAAGCCAAGATTCAAATATAATTTCCCAACATCGTTCAAAGAAGTTGCAAGGGTAATATTGGTGTTGTCATTGTGAAGGCTCTTGAGCTTTGCAATGACGTCCTGCTAATGTTTAATGGCACCTTTCGTTTGTTCTCTTCGTCTATTAGTTGCTCAACTCTAGAGCTCCACTCCTTCAACAACGCATCCTATAATGCTTTTAACTGCCAGTGTTTCATGTCTTTTCAACTTCGTGCAATCTTTTAACATTCAGCCTCCCAACGTTTATTCAACTTCATGTGGTGTTTTGACCTTTCATATTCACAAGCTCTTGGAGAACTGTGAATGCTAATTACACTGCACTATTCGGAAGTGGCATGTTCCTACAAACTCGTCCGTGTCAGCTAAACTTTGCCTCAGTCTGCCTTGTTTTGTGGACAATTCCCAAACCTCTCAACTATATCCCTGTTTCCATTTAGTATAAAAGGTCTTCAACCTATTTATGTGTGTGGAAAATACTCTCTTGGAGAGCCTGCGGCCTAGGGAAATTTTATTGTCCCCCACTAAATAAATAAATTAGTGCTACCCAATCCTGGATGGAAGTTGATCTGTAGAACATCTCGAGAATGCCCTTCTCCCGTTAAATAAGTAAACGCGCCTTTGTAAATGCCGTGGTCTGTGAATTTCAATGGAAACTTCCTTTCACCCATAATTATGTAACATAAATGCACAACATAGAGCTACTCTTCAATTCACGTTCACACTTGCTCTGAGGGTTTTAAGAGGACCCATAGAAGAAGGATGGAGCCTTCCAACCTTCATGTAGCTCACAAGTATCATGCAATTCGACATCACTTCCATAATATTTCTATAGTGTGACGATTCTTCTTTCAGTGCTGGAGTTCTCGCCTTAAAGGCCTGTGTTCATGAAGTTGCAACGATAGAAAACCACGCAAAGGATAATAAGACATGGCACACAGAGGGAAAAAACCCATACATTTGCGGATTAGGGTGTTTAGAGATGCCATGCGCAAAAGGAATGAAGCTCGCAAGAATTGAGTTCATATACTAGATAATCCGTAGGAGATGGATATGCAAAGGGGATTAACACAACGCTAATGAAACTTGGTTCGCGGGAGGTGTGTAGAGTCTCCCATGGAACACCACGCACAAGAGAGGCAATGGCCGAGCTCCGATACCACTTAGAACACTAAGAACGAAGATAGGCAAAGATAAGTGTGAATGCCCAATTTCATTGAAATTATACACATATAAATACGATGTGATGTGATGCTTGGTTTCATCTTCCAAGCTGTCTCTTGGACTCCAAGACGACTCGTCCTATCCACAAACGAATCTTGATGTGAAAAGTAGAAATATTACACAATATACATTTACACCACCCAACGTATTAGGTCCCGAACAGTGGTGGTGAAGATTGGCAATTGATTATTTTACAGGCACGTCTACCCTTGCAGTGATGAGTGACGCTCACTGAGTTGTGGAACTACATCCTTCTTGATGAAAGAAGGTGACTCTATGGCATATTTACTCTTAGAATATAAGGACTCCCATCTTCATAAATTTGGAAGGTAACCCATTGTTAATTATCATCAAATCCCATTTAACATCAAGGTGGCGTGTTGGAATATTGATGCTAAAAGGCTTTGAAGTCCAAGTTACATGTTTGGGATAAATCAATGGCTCACATTTAGTCTAATGTTGAGCTCTGGATCTCACATATATTCTAATGTTGTGATTGGATGAGGGGGGCACACTTGAGTAATGAGCCTACAACAAGGAGAGAGGAAAACCTTGATGTCACGAGACTACTGTTGTAAAGAGAAGAGAGAACTACGATCATTTTTCAAGCAATACATAAGGGGTGAGAATTTTTAAGGAAATGGTTTTTCCTGTCAAAGTTTTCCATTGTAAATCTATGTTTATTGTTCATTTGTGCAATTGGTTTTATTGCTTATTTATTTGTTTTTCGAACAATATCAATCCAGTGTCTAAGAAATGGAAAGGGGAATTAGAGATCTTACATGTGAGTGTGAGATAGACTAAAATGATAGTGTTATCCAACACACAAACTTGTATGTTGCTTTGATGAGTGACAAACCTTTGGAATTTCATTTTTGCTATCTTGTGAAAACTTCTCCAACATATGTGCTGAGATTGCTATGATGTTCCTTCAGAAGAAGCCCTTCGTTTGGAAACATGGTTAAGGTGTGAATCATTTTTGCATTGATTGAGATAACTCTTGCTTACTATGTCTCCTCATTATGGTACATTATAACATTAAACTTTGTTGACTCTTCTTTCAAGCCTTGAAATTACATCAACGGGCCCATGTTTAAAACCCTATGGTTGTTGACTTGTAAAATACTTTATTACTCGGTCTTCCCACTTATCCTTTTCACTTTTCCATAGCCTCAGTGTTGCACCGAGCTTTATATCTCTTCAACTATGCAACCCGGCCTAGTTCATCTATGTTTAATTTATTAATGATCTGGAATCTAGTTTTGTGGTCGACTTTCTATGATACATGGTCCTATTACTTTACCACCTTCTCTCTCTGTCACAGTTCCCATCTCTTCAATATCACTAACACTTGTATTGATCCATTCCATATCAATGGATTCATCTCTATGTAGATGATTTGGGGTTTCTTGGGGACATGGTGAACTTTTGTGAATTTCTTCTTAATAGTATTTTATTGCTTTTTACCTCATTTATTACGGGAATGACTACTTTCTTTGATATTTATTCTTCCTTTAATGCTTTATCATTATCGCTTATCTTCTTAGCTGGCATAGACTTACATCCTATCAATCATATGCTGCTCGAACCAACTTTCGTTGATTTAGGTGGCATTTGCTCACTTTCGATTGGCCTTTTACTTGTCAAACCGATCTATGTCAATTCTTCTTATGTTGATGTTAATCTTTGCTCTCATCGATCCCACCTTTGTTGTTACTAGCTACTTCTACCTTGCCTTCTTTAGAGGGGCATGCATTGGGAAACACAAGGCTCTAACATCAGTTCAGATCCAAGATTTTGGATCGAAATCCCTCTAAAAACAGTTATAGAAAACCAACAAAGAAAGACTCGGATATGATAACCAAAGCACTGAATTCATAATTAACAGTTATAGAAAACCAACAAAGAAAGACTCGGATATGATAACCAAAGAACTGAATTCATAATTGTTTGCAAAGAAAACTGGAACTGCTAGATAACCGTGGAGATACATCTCCCCAAAATTGGCATAAATCTTATCTTGCATTGAAATGTTCCGCCACCTAATGCTCTGTCTCCTACAAATATGGGAATAGTAAGCTTTCTGACTGTTGATCTTTATCCTTCTTGCCGACAGAGTTTGTTTGACAATGAAGATACAGAGAACCCGTATCTTTGCTAACAGTAGGTGTCATAACGCTATTGAAATCTGATATTCACACAGATTTGAACCCATCTTCCTTCATACTTGCGATCTTTAATACTTCAATTTTCAAACCTGGATTCACTCTGAGATAATTGTGAATTTGGATTTCAGGCACTTGGCAATAGCGTGGCAACGTTATAACGACCAGACTTCAGCTTAATGAGATAATCAAACCAAAATCATGAATATTTGATGTTGTGCTTGGTGGAGTCTCTCCCTTCATCAACGTTGAAATAAAACCGTTTTCTCTCTTCACACAATGTGGCCACTTGGGCATTTGGATGCATAACAGATCTTTGGCATATATTTTAAAATTCACTTATTAAGCTTTACCTCTAACTTGGCAACATAGAATTTCTTAACTTTCCCTGCAATCATTTGTCTTAACACCTGAGTGCTTGGATTCTTGAACTTAGTAGCTATGACGGCTATAAGTGGTTTAATGTTGCCTTAAGATTCCCATATGGAACAAAGGACCCAAATTTTAAAATAATACCTTTTTTTAAGTTAAAACCCACGTGAAAAGATTATGGGTAAAAAGTCATAAGATATGATAAGCTAAGTCATAATAATTTTTTTTTTTAATAAAAAATATTAAATAATAATTTTACTTTTTGATTAAAATTATTAAAATCAATAATTTTATTTTTAAATAAAAACTATTATTTAGGAAAAGGAGTAAAGACGTCATTTAACAACTCTTGAGATCAAAGTTTGATAGCAGGTAACCTAGCCAATTTGATGGAATTTCGGAAGATGAGGCAAATTTGATGCAGGATAGTGACAAGAGTGCAGACTCAGGGGAAATCAGAAAATGCTAATGGGCATTTTGGCAGCGAGAACTGAGGTCCAGCTTTACATGTGCGCTTCCAGAAACTAAAATTTTCATGGGGTAGTTTCTGGTGACAACAGACCGAGTTGTCTACATTTTATCCATTTTTTGGATTGTTTTTATATTGTCCTTGAGTAGTCCTAACCAAGTCTAACTTGGTCTTTCCTTATTATCACAAATGCATTTCCCAACTTTGGTGTTTTATTTCCTAGAAATCTACATCTCTTATGGTATTTTGGGTACTTCTATAATTATCCACTCTTTCCCTTCTCTTGGGTTGCTCTTAAACCTTGTCCAACTTTGGAATTTACCCTTAATTTCCTTGGAAAACTCTAAACCAAATTCTACTCTATCTCATAGGACAATTATGCACAATGGAGTGCTTCATTCCCTTGATAACAACTCCCAAGTGAATTTAAGTTCATCATTCAGTTCACATTTCTTAGATTCCTTTAAATTTCCTCTTTTTCTTGACATGTTACTTTAGCTACCTAGGGAAATCCAAATCCAAAATTAACTTGTCCCTTTATCATTAGCTACCTACTAGGAAGAATGAATTTCATTAGTGCTTCACATCCTTTATATATAACTTGTTGGTTCATATCTTGCAACTTTTCTATCCACAAACATATCTTGTCCAATAATATGGTTTTGTTAGATCCCTGTGCCAACCCTTCTCTTTACTTTGTTAGTATATTGTTGTTGGACGTATATGCTTTGTAAGTTTTCCTATAGTATTATATGTTCCATGGTATTGATCCATAGTATTGGCGCATAGACTTAGTATATAAGTATGCGTTGAGGCCAATGAAGGAATCCATGAGTTATTTGTATTGAGCTTGCTCAAAGGAGGTTTTCCCCTCGAAGTGGCCCGTGATCAATAAATATCTTCTGTGTTCTGATATATCGTGCATTTTCATCAATTAATTGCTGCAGGTTTTTCACATTTGGTATCAAAGCATTTTCTTGGGCTCGTTGGGTGGAATTTCTGCCAATTTTTTTTTTCGCATCTGTATTGTTCCTTTCAATTGCAGGTTCGGATCCAGGAATAATCCCTATCCGCTTAACTGTGGGAAGTACTTAGGCATAGCCCTAAAACTCATTGTCAGAAGTACCACAGGAACCCCAAAGTAGTTGGCCCATTGAGAGGACCTACCATAGAAAAGGGAAACAACCCCTACCTAATTGACTAGTTCCCATCCGCGAGGTAAACCCAGAGCTGTCGTTTGTGGCAAAGCGGTTATTAGTTTTACCTGAGCCGTGGAGTGAGGGGTACTGCCCCAATACGCAAGTCGTTAAACAACATTGGTGGCCGAGTGAATCCCCTAAATCTTTAGGAAGTCATGCATACCTGGGGTCCATATCTATTTCCAGCTGATAAATAGCAGATTACATCTATCCAGAACTGTTGCAGATCAATTCCGAGCCGTTGCAGATCCATTCCGGGAAAAAAGGGTATAAAATTATGTTTTTTCGCCAAAACTTCTTTGTTTTAACTCTGTTTCCCTTGAAAATTCACTGACAACCTTGCAATCACATTCTGCATATTTCATTCATGAGGACCTGTTGATGCCTCAAAAATCGCAGCATCAATCAGCAAGGGATTCTCCCCAGTAAGAGATCCTAATTAGATCACCCACCGTTTGGTGTAGGGAATCCGTTCGGTTAACGGTCCAGCTACCGTGTGGGTTTTAAAGATTTGTTTATTTATCAGTTGCGGCCCGATCCACCGTTTATGTATTTTATATTAGAGAATGATATGCAAGTGCCCTAAATTAAATGCATGCTATTAAACAAATCTATTCTAACTATCTTAACCTAAATTAACCTATCTTTTCAAGGAGCAGAATTTAAAATATGAGTAACATGACTGAAAGAAACATCTGGAGAATTAAACAGATAGCCATTAATCATCAAGACGTATTTTCAGTAGAATGTGGGTAATATCAAAGATAGCTCTGATTTTATAAAAAAAAAACATTCCATTTACTCATGAGATACAGAGATTTGCAAAGAAATAAGATCATTCACAACATAGAATTAGTTCATAAGAGCTAGGAAAGATCTCACATAATGTGTATGAAACATGTAGAAATAGTTCGGCTAACATTCATCACAACCCAAAGCAAACAATGCACTAGCTTCCACAGGCCAAAATCCTTTCTCTATTCATGTAGCTGAAATAATTCATGTACATCAGAAGAAAATATTTCGCCTGCAAAAAGTCCCTTCTCCCCTCTCTAATCTAGCTATATATAGCTTTACAAAACGCTCCATGAGCTGCCACACATGCCCTCACCGTTCACATTCTCTTAATTTGTCTTGTAGTGCTGATTTTTATAAAAGGACAAATATCCCAATTAAATTACAAAAAGGAATGAGAGTTAAAATCCAAATGTCATTTTAATATCTCAAAGGTATACACATAAAACAAAAAGCCAAAGAGGCGTGCTGGCCTTCATCAAACAGATATGAGCAAAGGCGAGTTATCCTGGGGCTGGCTCCTATGTTAACTCGGGTGTTTATGAGGCTGCCCGCGTTTCTACTGAGACTTGAGTTACTGCAACCACTGGAACATTCACTGAGGTTGAAGCTCGATTTACTGCCAATGCCCTATCTGCCTCCTCTATGTGGCTTTCCCAAGCACTAGTCTCCTTTATAACATTGTTTGCAGAGAGAGGAAGCATGGTCTTTAGTGAGACTTCATGCTTGGCGAGCTCCTCTTCCATGTTGGAAATTTCTACTTTAGCAACTTGGAGACTTTCTTCTAAAATGTGTTTGTGAACAGTGGCCTGACCGATCCACTGGTGGAGTTCTTTAGCAGTCAATGAATCCACCTTTTTGACATACTCTATTTCTGCATTTAACCTATCTTTCAGCTCAGCCAAGCATTGGGCTTTCTCCAGACATCCTTCTAAAGTTTGAGGCATCCTCATCTGGAATTTTTCTTAGGCAGTTCGTATCTGAAGATACAAACCGTTGCATTGTTCAAGGGTAGCCATGGACACTTCGCTCAACTTTACTCCGTAATCTTTGCAAAAGCCTAAAAGATGCACATCTACTCTAAAACCAGAGACGGATTTAAAAGGAAGAGTTGCAGGGAAACCAGAATTCCCTTCTCTCCACTCCATATGCTTCCAGATATCTTCAATAATACGCACATACTTTCTCTTGCACCTGGTGGCTTCCCTACCGATCTCTCCAATTCTAGCCACGATTGTCTTCAGATTGCAAATCTCCTCCGTTATAAGTTCTTGTACCCCGTAGATCCTTCTTATTATCTCACAGGCTTGCTCATAAAAGGGATCCATGTCGTCTATTTTACTGGTTGCTTGTTCCAATTGTTGCTCCAGCAATTCTCTTCCTTCTTCCAGCTTTTCAATGTTTTCTTTTAGGTCTTCAATTTGCTGAGCGGCATCAAATTTTTCGGATTCAAGCTTCAAGTTTTTATCCTCAAGTTCTCTTTTCACTACCTCTAGTTCCCTTGCTTGCATCGCCAGGGCTCTCCTATCAGCTTCCAGTTGTTGAAGTTTTATATTTAATCCTTCCTTCTGAGACGCGAGAGCATCATTCTTCTCGATCATCAAATTTGTATAATTCTTTTCTTTAACCAAAGCCTCCTGTAACTGGCAGGCTTTCTCCTTTTTCTGCTTCAATTCTTCTCCCAATATATTGACATTGTCTGCTGTTGCCATAACAGATGCTACAAAGATTGATTCCATGAGCCCAAGATCGTTCTGAGTACCTTACATGATGTTGGTTTCATGCCTGGTGACGATATCAGGTTGAAAAGGCCTTTTGACACTAGTAATTGTTTCTTTGATGATAGATTTCCTTTTTTTGTTAAAGGCAAACCTACCCCATGTAGATACTGTGCTGCCCCTGGATGGTGTGAAGGCTACAAGTGGAAGCTCCTCAATAGGGATATTGACATCAAGGTCTTGAATATTTGGGCTTTGAGGACCAGCATCCTCTTCTTGTTTCTTTTCTTCTTCTGCTTTCCTCAGTGCCTCCTCTTCTGCTTTCTTCAGTCTTTCATCCTTTTCTTGCTTAGCAGCTTCCTCCAGCCTGCTTCTCTCCTCCTACTGAGCCCGTCTAGCTTCATCTTCGGCTGCTTGGCTTCTTTGGGTTTCTTCTTCTTGGAGCTTATCTTCTTGGGATTTTCTTGCCCTTTCCTCGACTTTTTTCTGGATCTCCTCAGCTTGTTGCAGGAGTCTTTGTTCTTCTCTAGAGAGAGCTTTAGCAGCTCCTGAGGTTTCCTTTTCTCGATGCTGTTCTGATTCTTTAATAATCGCAGAACTGGAGCTAGCTCCATCTTTACTATGTTGGCAAATTTGCAGCTCGGTCATATTGCTGACTCCCTTGTATGTTTCCTCCTCTGAATCATAGAAATGGGCATATTCAAAGGGAGAATGTATTGTTTTGCAATGTTGGCTGACCTTACCTTGTCTATCATTTTTTTGAAAGATCCTTTCCTTGAAATGAAAACCCCTTAGCTCTGCTATGAAATCTTGTGCTGATGCAATCTTGGATAACTTATAAGCCCCCAAATAGAAGGGCAAAGGTGGAAAAGTAGCCTTCTTCCTGTTGTACAATGTACCACCAATTCCATCGATGAAGACTTGTCATACCGCCTCTTTGTGAACTATGTAGTCAGTGGCATACTTAGGCAAGATGTATGGGGGTTTCGAGCCTCCATACATTCTGATGTAGGTGCCATCCTTTGAAAAATAAAAGTCGCCGTAGTTTTCTAGAACTGCCATGGCGTTTTCCGATAGGCAATTAGGGTCTTTGTTAAACATTAGCTCATAGAGGGGCATGATGAATTCCTCACAAATGGCCTTGTAATGCCACCTGTAGTTCTGTGCCCAAAAGATTTTATATGCGGTATATATCGGGCCTTCGGCCTGGTTCCAAATGCATCCTAGTTTTGGAAATGGATGCTTTGCCACAATACAATCCACCAAATAAGATGGCATGTAGAATTCTGACCTATTTGTTTCCATCCCTTCTAGTGCAGCAGTTATGGCTGATGCTAGACTTTCTGAAATCATGTCAGCCCAATTGAAAATAGTTCCTTGGAAGGCTACATAATGGATAATGGGTACCCATTGAAGCATAAACATAGTTCCATCAGGTCTGCCAAAGATTCTGCTCAACATAAGAGCAATCATTATGAAAGGAGGTCTCAGGTTTTGAACCTCATACTCTTCATTGTCCTTCTTCCTGAACTGCTTGCCTGCGACGAGCAGCTTCCGTGCCGTTTCCAGGTTGTCCATTTCGATCTGTTCCAACCATTTGTCGCTTAGGCACTGAGTTGGGTGGGGTAACTTATAAGCTACTGAGACATAGGCAGGGGTGAAAGACGCAAATGCATCCCTTATGCTATCTGAAAGAATTCGTGATTGGGCGTCTGCGTGCTGCAAAATCCATCCTACTACCTCCACACAAGGAAAGAGCTCGGGGCGGGTGGCTGCCTTTGATATGCAGGATGTCCTGATGTTCTGGTATAGATATTCTTCTTCTTACAGAGCATCCGGGATTTCTTGATCTCTTATCATCTGATATAAGTCACCCCATTGGACCTCCGATGGTACGCTTGTAATGCATTTAGTATCCTGATAAGTGGTATCAACCCTTGCATCTTTAGTGGATTCTGCGACGATTGATTTAGGTTTTCTTTTGCCACCTTTAGGCATTTTAATAATCTTGACCAATGAAAATACATAGGTAGACATAAGAAAGTATGAGGTGGTGTCAACAGCTTACTAGCATACATGGCAACCAATCTTTCTAGTTTGGTTGCGTCTAACATAATTTGAATGCAGATTTCATACGTAATGACTACACCATGTTTAAGTAAATATTTATGTCAATGTAAATTCCTATGTATTCTTATCAAACTGTCTATTTACGGGGCCGCTATAATGCAAACATGAAAATAAAAGTATTCCGAGTGTGCATGAGATCGATGTCCTTCGCATAAGGGTGAACGGACTATTTTCAATCCTATAATGCCAATGGCTCTAAAACGGGTTAGGGGTGGGCTGCGTTTCTTTTGATGATTTCTCAAGAGGTGAGCAAGGTACTAAAACCTCCATGCCTAGAAGAAAATGAGCTAGGTTCTTTCAGTAGGGTATGGGTATGGGTCTTCCCAGGCCACGGTTAGATTAGAAAAACACAGTGCGTGGGTTCAAACGATAAAAAATGGGACCATAGAATCTAAATTGACGAGAGAAAACCACTATACATGAGCCTTAGGAAGGTACTAACCTGTTAGAAGCCGAACGTTGATGCTGCAGCTGAACTAGTGAACTTGGAGCAGGTGCGTGCAATCTCGAATGCAACTGGGTGAGCTTTCCAACCAATGGAGATTATGAAAATCCTAACGGGATTAATGCCCTATATAAAACCCCTCGACACGTGCAAGCCATTAATAAGGTAGGTGTGCAATAAAACGAGGTTAATTAAGGCGTACGAAAAAAGGTCAAATCCGGACTTTTCGTATTAAAAGCAACCGTCGAAAATGGGAGGAGATGGCTAAGTGCTCCGCCGTTGCGGAAATAATATCTGAGCTTGCCCGCCATCGCGGATAAGTTACTTGAGTTTTCCTGCCAAGGGAAACTACGGAGTTGCGAGACGGAAAGCTTAGGCAAGTCTATCTGCTTTTGCGGAAAAGATAGGCAAGTTATTCCATGGTTGCGGGTGAGTTGTGATATCTTAAACGAAACAATTTATCGGAAAGGAGAAGGACTGATTCCTCCGCTGTTGTGGAAGGAATTTCACAAGTTCTTCCGTCATTTCAGAAAATATGTTGTAACTCTTCCACCGCGAGTTTCCTCGCCGTTGCGACAGACTTGCACAAGTTTCTCCGCCGTTGCGGAGAACTTTGGTGAACTTTTACCTCCGTTTCGGGCAGAGTCGTCTGCAAAAAAGATAACCCAAAATCCCTCGTTGTGGCTCAGAACTTTGAGATTTACTTAGGAAAAAGGGTGAAAACAAACTCAAAAGGAAAAGCTCTAATGGCCTTAGACTCTTAAAAAAAATTCTCTTTAAAAGAACAGGAGGGGCCCCACTATTTTTCCAAAAACTTTGGGGGGTTTTTGCAGTAGCAACAACACCCTATCCCAAATTCCACTTCTCGAAGCCATAAATCCCACATCTGTCTATTTTTAGGGTTTGTCATAAATTCTTCGATTTTCACCCAATCTCCTTCAAATGTTTCCACAATGTCCATTTCCTATTTATGCTTCTTTGTCCCTCTTTGACAAATTTTCCCATTCTTTCACCCTGCTTCTGAAATCCCCATTTTCTGCTTCCCTGTCCATTTGAAAGTGTCCAAAACCTAGTCAAACCCGAATTACCCATCATATTTTTTCATAAATCCAAATTTTCCTTTACTAAAGAAGCTTCTCTTTTTGTTTTTCTACCCATTCAAAAAAAAAAAATCTCCAGGTTATGGTTCACCTGCACAGGAGCAAAAAACGTGGAGGAAGCACTTGCAGCCCTCAAAACCAAACTCCAAGATATGGATGAAAAATTTCTCGGCCTCCATCTTCAACATTCAGCCATGAAAAATAAATGACAACTAGAGTCTTCTGCAGACACTGGGTTCTCTTCTTCCAACAATTTTCGTGGACCGAAGCTTGATTTTCCTCGCTTCAATGGTAATGATCCGACTGGATGGATATACCGGGAAGAAAACAATTTCAGTCTGCATAATACTTTTGATGTCAACAAAGTTCCACTTGCATCCTTTCAATTGGAACATGAATCCCTTCAATGGTATCGTTGGTACATCAAGGCTCATGAAGAGCCAAAATGGACAGATTTTTGCAACCTCCGTTTGCAACGATTTGGTCCTAGTTCTTTTGATGACTTAACAGGATCACTCACTAAACTTCGCCAAATTGGAACTGTGAGAGAGTATCAGACAAAATTTGAGAAACTAACCAATCACACAGAAGGATTTTCTGATGAATTCTACAGTAGTTGTTTTATCAGTGGTCTAAAGGATGCAATCCGATCTGAGGTCAAAATGTTCTGTCCCAACACAATTACGGAAGCCCTGGGGTTGGCTAAGTTGGAAGAGGAGAAGATCGCAACCCAACAACACTCCAAACCCGCTTTTGTTCCCTGCATAAATATGGTTTCCCAACGACGTCCCATCACGCTAGCTCCTCGACCAACTCCTATCAATCATTTGTATGAAGCAGAGATGCAGACACATAGAGAAAAAAGGGCTTTGTTATAATTGTGATGAGAAATTCACCCGAGGACATAGATGTGTTGAGAAAAATCTCTATCTCTTGTATGTGGATTCTTCGCCTGCCTCTGAAATTGGAGAATAAGCTCTAGATACAATATATGATCAGGTTGACATTCAACAGCCACATGCTAACCCTCTGTCTCAGGACGACCACCCAGAGATATCTCTATGCTTTAGATGGAGTCACCACCCCACAAACAATGCGGGTCAGGGGTTACTTCAAGAAGCTCCCTCTTACAATACTCATTGATTCCGGTAGCACTCATAACTTCATTGACCCTCGGATCTCCAAACAGGTTGATTGTTTTTTCCATCCTTGCTCCAACTTTGAAGTCATGATTGTCAATAAGGGCACCTTACCTTGCAAGGGAAAGTGTCGCAATGTGTGTATCTCTATGGGATATTATAACCTGTGCTCCGACATGTTTTCCTTGGCCTTAGGCGGATGTGATGTGGTTTTGGGTGCTCAATGGTTACACACACTTGGCCCCATCTTATGGAATTTTGCTGAACTTTGGATGTAGTTTTCAGTCAATTGGAAAAAACACACATTAACGGGATTACAACCAGGGTCTCTCAGCATCATCAGTTCACATCGCATGTAAAATCTACTTAATAAGAATTCACATGGTGTCATCGCTCAGATCCATTCCATTCAGATGCCCCCATCAGCGGTCTCCACTACTCCTTTAGATCTACAATTTTTTTTTGGATAGAGATGCAGGTGTCTTTGTTGAACCAATGGGATTGACACCTTCAAGACCAGAGGACCATCGTGTTCCAATCCTTCCTGGAATCATTCCTCCCAACATCAGGCCCTATCGCTAGCCATTCCACCAAAAAACAAAGATTGAGATGCTCATTCAGGACTTACTGAAGCAAGGCATTATTCTCCCTAGTACTAGTTCCTTTTCTTCACCAGTTCTTCTTGTCCGAAAAATATATGGGTCATGATGCCTTTGCATTGAAATCTGAGCACTTAATCACCTCACAATCAAGGATAAGTTTCCAATTCCTGTTGTTGATGAGCTTCTTGATGAGCTTCATGGTGCTCATTTTTTCTCCAAGTTGGATCTTCATTCTGGGTATCATCAAATTCGGGTTCAGGAGGATGATATCCCTAAAACATCTTTCCGCACACATGATGGCCAATATGAGTTTTTGGTTATTCCCTTTAGCCTCACTAATGCTCCTTCCACATTCCAAAAATTAATGAATAAAACATTCCGGCCGTACTTGTGGAAATTCATTCTGGTCTTCTTTGATGATATCCTCATCTATAGTAAAACATGGGATGAGCATCTCCAACATTTGGATCTTGTAATGCAACTTTTCTGTGATCATTATCTCCACGCCAAACAACCTAAATGTGTTTTTGGATAGGAGGAGGTAGAGTATCTCGGGCATATTATTTCAGCACAAGGGGTTTGCGTGGATCCTGCCAAAATAGATGCCATGAAAAAATGGCGCATCCTCAGACACTCAAGAGCCTTCATGGTTTTTTGGGATTGAATGGATACTATCGCAAGTTTGTCAATGATTATGGGAAGATTTCAGTTCATTAACTGCTCTATTGAAAATTAATGCTTTTACATGGACACATGCTACTGAGTGTGCATTTGACAAACTGAAACAAGCTATGTGTACTACACTTTTTTTAGCCATGCTCGATTTTTCCAAGCCCTTCACTTTTGAGAATGATTCTTGCGACAATGGACTTGGCGCTGTTCTCCTTCAAGATGAACATCCCATTGTGTTCACCAGCAAATCCCTTTTCAGTAAGAATTTAGCTTCCTCTACATATGAGAAGGAAATGATGGCTATTTTGCATGCCGTACAGAAGTGGCGACCATACCTATTAGGGAATCATTTATGCATCAAGAATGATCACCAAAGTCTAAAATATTTCCTGGAACAACGGGTCTCCTCCCCAGCACAACATAAATGGGTTAGCAAACTCATGGGTTATGACTATGAGATCACTTACAAGAAGGGTAAGGACAATCTTGTGGCGGATGCTCTTTCTCGCACATTTGATGACCAAGTTTCTCTTTCAGTTATTTCTATTCCTATTCCAAATTGGTTGCAATCTGTTCAACAGGGCTATGTCAATGAATCCTCATTATCTCAAATCATCCAATGCTTGGCCAACAACACTTCTGCTGTACCGCATTACTCTTGGGATGGTGCTTTCCTGAGATACAAGGGTCGTCTGGTGCTTCCCTAGAGCACAGATCTTCAATAGGTTGTCTTCTATGAACTCCATGCTTCAGCATCAATAGGGAACGGGAACTTTGGGTTCCTCAAAACGTATGAGCGGGCACGACATAACTGCTTTTGGCAGGGAATGAAAAGGACAATTCAACATATGGTGGTTGAATGTGATACCTGCCAGTGCAACAAGGGTGAAACGACACTCCTTCTGGGATTGCTCGAACCCTTTCCCATTCCTACACGGATTTGGATAGATATTTCTATGGATTTCATTGAAAGGATCCCTAAATCTGGAGGGAAGACAATGATTTTGGTTGTGGTTGATCGCCTCTCCAAATATAGTCATTTTTGTGCCCTCATCCATCCCTACACAACCTCCTTAGTCACACAAATTTTCTTGCACCAGATCTTCCGTCTTCATGGAATTTATTCTTCCAGTTCAAGGTATCACCCACAAATAGATGGTCAGACTGAAATTATCAATAAATGTTTGGAAACTTTCCGTGATCAGATTCTTCGCATTTTGCAGGACAATCTTCACATGGCAAGAAATCGAATGAAACAACAAGCCAATCAACACCGTTTTGAGTTCACTTTTCAAGTAGGTGATATGGTTTTTCTTTGTCTACATACTTACAGGAAATCCTCCCTGAAACTCAAAGGGCGTCATAAGTTAGCTCCAAATTTCTATGGGACATATAAGGTTCTTCAGAAGATTGGGTCCGTTGCTTATAAATTGGAACTTCCTCCTTCTTCCTGCATTCATCCAGTATTTCATGTCTCTTGTCTGAAGAAATATCTTGGCACCAACATCAAAGGAAAAACTATTTTAACAGAACTGGATAACGAAGGATCCATCCTTTTGGATTCGGAGGCCATCCTCAATAGGCGCACTCGTCAGCTTCACTCTCAATCTATCAATGATATATTAATTCAAGGACATGGAATGCAACCAAATGATGCTACATGGGAACCACTCATTTAGATTCAACAACAATTTCCACATCTAAAGCTTTGAGGACAAATATTTTTCTAAGGGGGAGGGGATGTTAGGAACCCGCGTCAACCCTTCTCTTTAATTTGTTAGTATATTATTGTTTGACACATATTCTTTGTAAGTCGTCCTGTAGTATTATATGTTCCATGGTATTTATCCATAGTTTGTATTAGCTCATAGTATTATATGTTCCATGGTATTGATCCATAGTATTGGACGCATATGCTTTGTAAGTCGTCCCGTAGTATTATATGTTCCATGGTATTGATCCATAGTATTGGCGCATAGACTTAGTATATAAGTATGTGTTGATGCCAATGAAGGCATCCACGATTTATTTGTATTGAGCTTGCGCAAAGGAGGTTTCCCCTCGAAGTGGCTTGCGATCAATAAATATCTTCTGTGTTTTGATATATCGTGCATTTTCATCAATTAATTGCTGCAGGTTCCTCACAAGTTCATTCATATCATACATAGGAGATATATTCCCTATTTCTCTTGGTAGATTTCCTCTACCTTCTAAGTTCTCCATGTCCTTTTTCTTAGGCAATCATGAGCTCATCATGCCTTCAAACCTTCGAACCTTCCTTTATTGGTTTCATTTCCCTATCCTAAGAGAATAAGGACTTCCATATAACTTTTGTTATACACAAGGATATCATGATCTTCTAAAGTTTGGTATATCTCATATATATACTAGCCATTCTCTTTCTGAACTCAATTACAACTATAATAACCAAGAGCACCATAGATCTTCTCTACAATTTAAATTTCACTAGTTGGATTTAGTCAATTCCTTACTTGAATTCTTGCTACAAATCTATCTTCGATGGTATTATTCCTCAATACCAACAACATCCACAAATCTCTCTTTCCATTCCAAATCATATATACACTTTTCTAATGATAGTCAAATGCATTAGATCCATTCTTCATAGCATTGAACTAACATGCATGGATCCATCTCTAAAAGTTGACAGTATAGATTGCATCTATTGATCTTGATCAATGCATTATATCCATTCTCTATAAGGCACTGACATCCTTAGTCTTTAACCTGATATCAAACTTGATCTTCATGTCAAATTTAGAAGTCATCCATTTCATTGATGACAACTAGCTTTCTCATTGACAAGTATTGTTATTATACTCGCAACAAAGTATCCTTTCTTATTCAAATAATATAAAATCCTCATATGGATGTTCCATTAAATAGGATATGAAATCCTTTTCCGAATGATTCATGCCTCCTTATTTCCAATTCCATTACTTAGCTCTTTTATTCTAAGTTCAAGCACTTGGAGTTCTCTCACATGGTCATTTGAATCCTATAAGATTTTCTCTAAAATTTATTTAGAATTAACAAAAGGAATATTTTAACAAGATGAAGGTCCTATTATATTCTCCTCTAGAATGCTTTTCCCCAATACCTACATTTATTTTTCCAACAAAGTTTGGAATTAGGAGTCAGAATTCCTAGAATTTCATTAAATTTACCTTTTCACTTAAGAGTGTAACTCTCTATCATAGTTTTTTTTTCCACCCACACCTAGAGTATAAACACGATATCCTTGAACTCCTTTGTCCATAACCTACAACTTTTCCATGTCCACTCATTCTCTACTAAGCCCCATAAAATTATATAACTCTATTGCAGGTATTCCCAATTCCAAAAGTAAATTCATGAACCTTATAAGTTGGTCTTCACCTTCATAATATTCCCAAAGAGTAAATACCGAACCACCTCATGATTCAAGGAATTATTACAACATCTTGGTTTCCCATGACAATTTTTGACAATTCTCAATGAACCTCTTTTTTTAAACAATTGGTTCACAAATGCAAATCCATCTGAACACTCAAATTCCTTTCTCATATTGATAATTTAATGCTACATGGGATTTGAATCTTGATTTATCATTATAATTTCTAACACATTGTTTCCCCCTTCATTTTTGAAGATTGGATTATGAAAGACAAATGATGCAATCAACACATGGAGAATTGAGCAACAAAGGATAAGAGAGTTATTAATGCATATGAGTGGAGAAGTTAGATTGTAACCATATTGGTGTGGTCATAAATGACCAATATGTTTTGTATAAAACCCCATGAATGGTTATGGGAGGGGATTGGTTAGAAAAATGGAGAGAGAGAGAGAGAGAGAGAGAGAGAGAGAGAGAGAGAGAGATTGGATAGACGGGTAGATTCATTGAAATCTAAGTTGCAGGATATCTATCCCTGCTAATGTAAAATATTTAAAACTATCCACTGGAGGAATGAGGGTAAAAAAGAGAAGGATTGTTATCCCTCTTTAAATTCTGTTGCGTAATATGTATGATGAATGAATATGTCTTTCTTGTATATTTTATTATGAGGAATGTTTTAAAACAAGCTTCATTTTTAATAGTAACAACTAATAGTTGAATGGATTTTATGCCTGAAGCTACATTCATACATTAGTGTTATTCATTCCTAACCTACCCAACCTCTATTCTCTCTCAAACACCCTTCTATACCCATCAATGGTTTCTGCACTTTTTCTCTCCAAATGCACTATATTTGCTCACTATGTAACACCCCAGTTTGATCCCATAATGTAAAATTGTATATTATTGATATAAAGGCTAGAAGCCAGAAAAAAATGGTCCAGGGTTACCAAGACACTATAAATATGTATATTTTTAATATTAATATAAACCCATGATGGCTGCAGAGGAAGAAGGACGAAGAATAGATGGGGGGCTATGATTACACAAGTGGACTCACACACTTGCAAGACTCACCGGAACCCAGTTTTGTTGCACGGTTGGAATTCTATGGCTCCTGTAGGTATCCAACTGGTGTCCTTGAAGGCCATTTGGATGCGAGATGGAACGAGCCATAGAATGACGACCGTGGCTCGGATCGACAAACCGTCAACTCTGTTGGATTCAGGACATCAGGATAGTGCTCGAGGTGCCCCTCTCCGCCGGTTCCATGGCCCAAGTGTCATCTTGTAGGTCCATTTTGGAAACTAGGGTTTTGCTCAGTAAGGGAGTGTGCAATTTTTGCACATGGGGGTCAACTTTGCAAAATCATCGACCGGGGACTTATGGCTAGCATTACCAGCTGGAACCTACCTAGAGACACTTGCAGGCGGTTGGAATTCTATGGCCCTGGTAGGTATCCAACTGGTGTCCTTGAAGGCCTTTTGGATGCGATATGGAACGAGCCATAGAATGACGACCGTGTCTCGGATTGGCAAACCATCGACTCCATTGGATTCGAGACATCGATAGTGCTAGGGGTACCCCTCTTCTCCGGTCTCACGGCCTAGGTGTCAACTTTTAGGTCAATTTTGGAAACTAAGGTTTTGCTCAGTAAGGGAGTGTGCAGTTTTTCACATGGGGGTCAACTTTGCAAAATCATCGACCGGGGACTTATGGATAGCGTTCCCAGCTGGAACCTTCCTAGACACACTTGCAGGACTCCCCAGAACCCGATTTTGTTGCACGGTTGGAATTCTATGGCCCCGGTAGGTATCCAACTGGTGTCCCTGAAGGCCTTTTGGATACGAGATGGAATGACATTTGATAAATTTATTTGTACAAATATAGCCCTTGGCGGGCATTTCCAACTGACCTCTCAAACTTCTTGTTTTTAACACTTAGTCAATTTTTCATGCTTTTGAACATGCAAAACATTTTTTCTTCTATTTTGGCAGATTGATATTTTCCTTATCTGATCACCATAAGGAAAACCAAGAGCATGGATAGATAGCCATTTCACCAAGGAGCATGCCTATTATATTTGATTGGTTTTATCACCTCATGATTACCTCCTTGCGGGAATTTCTAAATGGCCTTCCAATCTTGTGAATTTGACACTTAGTCAAATTTCTATCTTTAATACCTAAAATACATTTTCTTCAATTTGGCAGATCCATATTTTCTTCCTCATAGATTATTTTGACCAACTGAGACCATGGTTGGGTGTACAAACTACCAGGATACACACTGGACATATGCTGCGGGCATTTATCTCAACCTATTATTTGTGGCGGACATCCTCTTTAGGCTACTTAGTCACTTTTAATTCCACCGGTGTAAAACCTTGTTTTTGGCAGGCCTATATCTTTTTCCTCAGAAATGATTAAGGAAAAATGAGACCATGAATGGATGCACCAACCAACATACTAGAGCCTAACACTTTTAGATTATTTTTCTCATCATCCTATGAGATGTGGAGAGCATTTTCCTGCGGTCACGTAGTCAATTTTTACCATTAATTCTATACTAAGACAATTTGTCCAAACTCTAAGGTGGATTTTTCATTTTACCAAAACTATGAAACAATGATATCAGGGGATGTAGAACACCTTACTGAGCACAACACAACTTGTTTCACCCTCAGATTCATCTTCATCTGCCTTAGGCGAGCATTTTACTGAACTTGATGTAAAAGCTACCTAAAACCCTGTTTTGGAAGATCCATAACTTATTCCTCATGCACTTTCAGGTCAATGTGAGAACATGGTTAGGTATACAAAAAACCCAACTACAGGATGACCATATGGTCCGGGAATTTTCTTCAACCCACAGATTATGGCGAGCATTTCCCTAGAGCAATTTTGACTAATTTGACCAAAACAACCTTCTTTTGGGAGACCTCTATCTTCTTCTTCAAGGAGTTTTTCTAAGAAATGGGGCCATGGTTAGATAGATATTTCAACAAAATATGGGATGGAATGTCATGGCAGGCATTTTCTTCTTCTTATGAATTATGGTGGACATTTTCATAAGACAACTGCTTTAGGGAAGTTTTTCATAACTTAGTCAAATTCCCAAGGTTATCATACCTTTACAAAGTACCACCATCGTCATATTTTGTATTATGAGACTACATACTGGTTGTCCTTTCAAAAGAAAATATATATCTTTTCAAAACTGTAGGATAGTTGGAATTCTATGGCCCTGGTAGGTATCCAATTGGTGTCCCTGAAGGCCTTTTGGATGCGAGATGGAACAAGCCATAGAATGAAGACCATGGATCGAATCGAAAAAACGTCGACTCTGTTGGATTCAGGACATCGAGATAGTGCTATGGGTTCCCCTCTCCTCTGGTCCCATGGCCCAGGTGTCAACTTTTAGGTCCATTTTGGAAACTAGGGTTTTGCTCAGTAAGGGAGTGTGCATTTTTGCACATGGGGGTCAACTTTGCAAAATCATCGACAGGGGACTTATGGCTAGCGTTTCCAGCTAGAACCTTCCTAGAAACACTTGCAGGACTCACCGGAACCCGGTTTTGTTGCACGGTTGGAATTCTATGGCCCCGGTAGGTATCTAACTAGTGTCCCTGAAGGCCTTTTGGATGCGAGATGGAACGAGCCATAGAATGACGACTGTGGCTCGAATCGAAAAAATGTCGACTCTGTTGGATTCAGGACATCGAGATAGTGCTAGGGGTTCCCCTCTCCTCCAGTCCCATGGCCCAGATGTCAACGTTTAGGTCAATTTTGGAAACTAGGGTTTTGCTCAGTAAGGGAGTGTGCAGTTTTGCACATGGGGGTCAACTTTGCAAAATCATCGACTGGGGACTTATGGCTAGCATTCCCAGCTGTAACCTTCCTAGACACACTGGTAAGACTCCCCGGAACACGGTTTTGTTGCACGGTTGGAATTTTATGGCCCTGGTAGGTATCCAACTGGTGTCCCTGGAGGCCTTTTGAATGAGAGATAGAACAAGCCATAGGATGACGACCGTCGCTCAGATCAACAAACCGTCGACTTCGTTGGATTCAAGACATCAGGATAGTGCTTGGGGTGCCCCTCTCCACCGGTCTCATAGCCCAGGTGTCATCTGGTAGGTCCATTTTGGAAAGTAGGGTTTTGCTCAGTAAGGGAGTGTGCAATTTTTGCACATGGAGGTCAACTTTGCAAAATCATTGACTGGGGACTTATGGCTAGTGTTCCCAGCTGGAACCTTCCTAGACACATTTGCAGGACTCCCTAAAACCCGGTTTTGTTGCACGTTTGGAATTATATGGCTCCGATAGGTATCCAACTGGTGTCCCAGAAGGCCTTTTGTATGCGAGATGGAACGAGCCATAGAATGACGACCGTGGCTCGGAACGACAAACTGTCGACTCCGTTGGATCCAGGATATTGGGATAGTTTTAGGGGTTCCCCTCTCCTCCAGTCCCATGTCCCAGGTGTCAAATTTTATGTCAATTTTGGAAACTAGGGTTTTGCTCAGTAAGGGAGTGTGCAGTTTTGCACATGGGGGTCAACTTTGAAATTTTTTGATTTTGATTCTAGAACTAGACATTCAAAGAGTGGCAATCAAACCTACCACACTGCACCCTTGGTATATTTCTATGTCCTTAGTGTGCCACGTCATTTAAAAACTCCTTAGTGTTCCACTATATTTGGATTTTGAGTAATTAATGTTATTTTTAAGAATTCAAAGTTCCAAATAAAAAATGGAGGCAATGTTTCATCGATGATATCCCTCTGATACTTGCTAGCTTTGTTAGATCAAAGTCACCATGAAACTTTTCCATCAAGTTATGGGGGAATACTTTCCAAATCACAATGAACAACCATTACATCATCGTTTGTATCAATCAAGAACATTCAATTTTAAATACATTTTCATATGAGGATGATCCATCCTTTTTACAAACATAGGACCATGAACATCTTATTTTCCTTCATCAAAACAACATTATCAAGGAATATCATTAAACTAGTTAGGTATTTAATTTTCCATGGATTATGTATGATTACTTTTACATTATGACAAGTGGAAAATGGACATATGAAAGAGGTAAAGCACAAAACAGGGTCTTACATACTAGGGTTTAGTAAGGATAGGGTTTATATCTTCAACGATTTTATGAGAGTGAATTCATGACCAACTATTGGTTAGCATATTGGAACAAACTAGGGTCTTACAAACTAGGGTATATTTGTTACATATATTTGACCATATGTACATGAATTCCCAATGAATTTTATTACACTTTAGTTATGCATTCCTTGCCATTGTACTTGATACTTTACCATTGTTTTTAGCATGCTAGAGTAGGCACACTTCAACTAAACTGCATAGATGCTCATGTACATATCGTTTGATGAAATACGATAGCATTGATGAAATGTGTAGCATCTATTAGACTTCCTCTTAGTTTCTAAAAATTTCATAGGATTACATTGATGATATGCGTAGCGTGTTACTATTATGACAGAGGTTATTCAAACATATTTTGACTTATTTTGTTAACTTTTGTATTTTCCTTGCAACCATAATCCTAATCAATGGGTATGAACCCCTGGGGTTGAAAAAAAACACAATTTTAAATTAGATATCAAATTAGCATGCATGTGCTAAGTTCATTGAACTGTTGAAAGATATTATTAGTTTTTTTCCCATTAAGATAATGTTTTCATAACACAATGGTGAGATGTTGTTGGATCAATGCAATAAATGTAAGAGAATAAATATTTCTTAAAATGTAATTATATAAATTTCAGTAGCATAATTTATCAATTTGTGGAAGAGATAAATCATCACAAGCACAAGTGGAAACTCAAGAGAAAATATGGAATATATTGTATCATGCATTGATAGTCGAATGTTTGTAATACAAAATATGGCAAAGTAGCCGACCCTCAAATGGCCTTTCAATGTACATGTATCCCTAAGTACAACAATGTGTACATGTATGTCAAAATACATATATACAAGACTATGCAACATCAAAAATCAATCTTTTGCTTGTTTTTCCCCGACTTTCCTCTATCGACCATCTCCCTCGGATCCCTCTGCATCTCAGGAGTTTGCAAAAAAAATTCAATATTTTTATCAAATAACTGCACTAATACCCTACCATTAACAAACTTAAAAAATTAACTTATGGAAAAATTATTTATGACAAACACTCACCAAATCCTCATGGGGTATAGATGTGAGGGGTGTGCTCATGGAAGGGCTCTCTATAGTTGTGCTCTGCAAATAAAAGATCATATCTCAATTAATTCAACAATTCAACATTGATCAACATGTTTGGGTAAATTGAATAACAAAACTTGGTCATTAATGAACATCTCACCACAAGAGGAGACCTAGTCAGAACCATGGATTGACCAGAGGGGCCATGCACTTCTGCCGCTAATGGCTACAATCACCAAATGGGGAAATAGTTAGACATGCATGAATAAACAATATAGTAGCATGGTTAAATACTATGCATTGTGATTATTGAAATAGTTACCTCTGTATGCCACTTGTGGCTATTGTAGATGCGGCATTAACTGCAACATCAATGACCCTTGTTAGGTGAGGGGTAGATGGATCTCTCGTGTGTCTGCTATAGAGGACATCCTGTAACATCCCAAAATTTCACAAAAAATTAAAATTTTTCAATGTAGCATTTAATGCATATACTAACTGTGCGGAATTATAATTAATGCTTCTATGTCGTTATGTTGGAATAAATGTTTGTAATGATCATAAATGTATTGTTTTGCGACATGATAAGAGATGGAATTAAATCTACATTTAGATACTAGTGATTGTTTTTCATGTCTCAACTATACTGTTTAGATTGCTTAAGTTACTACTTAGACAATTAATAATGTTTATAAGTGCTAATTGTCTTCTTCTTTTGAAGATGAAGGGGTCCTATGGGTACCCCGAGGCTTACTTAGCATTTATGCTAAATCATTTGAACCTTCCTTTTCGCAGATTATAGGTAACAATACTAATGTTTACGAAGTGTAACATAAGAGTTCCTAACTAGTTTCAGTAGTCTCCAAATGTCTTAATGGATTTAGAGAAATAATATTGAAATGTATCCGGGTGAGATCTCTTCAGTTATAATCTAGTTTTTATATTAAATTGCATGTCTGCTACACTTATTCTCATTTCTCATACTATTTTTTTCATACTTTGTACATTATATATATATGTTTTGACCTACTGAAATGATTGTCAAGGTAATTGGATTTTCTTCTTCTAGGAACACGATAAGTAGATTAGGATCCAACATAGTGGGATTGTATTATAATCCCATAATACTTTATCGTAATTCTTATGACTGTCTTATGGTCCCATTCATACATAATATATAAGTTAATATTATTATGATGACTTGACTAAGTCTAAAAGTTGTGAGCTAAGTATTTCATGCTCTTTCCTATGGTTTGCAAACTTTATGTATTTACCATGCCTTTTCTATGATATACAAACTATATGTAAATATCATACAAATCCTTTAATGTATCGACTATATGAAACTATTGTGCATTTTCTATTGTGCAAGAACTATATGCAAAGTATAGATATGAGACCCTATGAAATTATGAGTGTAATCGAACTTTAAACATAAGATCGATGCTTACAAGGATACATTACCAAGGTTGTAAACTATAGATTTTTCCATGTTATACGTGATAATATAATACACCCAAACAATCTTTATGTTGACAAATACGACATAGGACAAGGTATTAATGAATGAGTGGTTTGATGCTGGTAGGCGTTCGTATCAAGGCTCAGCAATTAAACTCCCCAACTACCACATTTGTGGGAGGTCTCAGTGGCTGTTAACGTGGCGATTGTTATGTGACAAGGTTGTAAGGAACTACCGATAATGTCTAGCTGTGCAAGTCCCTGTCCTATTGTTTTACCGAGCTGGACTGTGTGGTGGAAAGGGTATTAAAGTGTATTAAATGCAATGGTTGCTTGGGATTGTGATGTATGGTCTCCACCGTTGATCTGGAGATGCTTTCGACCTTTGGGAAGTAACCCTAATCTCCACTAAGTTTCGTTGTTGTTGTTTTCCTTTGGAATTCATTGTGTTGGAGAGTGCTAGGTGGAGAGGCCGACCAGCCTGTGTAAGCTTAGGGTTTGTTTAGCAGGTCCTTGTAGCACTCCTCCCAGGTTTTGATGTCGTGACTTCGTGACTTTGAACTAGAATTTCGGAGCCGAATCTATTATGCGTATAGCCTTACTACACTAGTTTGTAGTTGTAATGGCTCCAGGGTTGTAAGATAGTCTTGTGAGTGGAGTTTGACCAGAGGTCGATTTTGTTTTCCTTTCATGTAAATGGTGGTTTCTCAGAATGGCATCCATTCTTCGGTGAGTTGTTTAGCGACATGATGGATCTGGTCTTCGTCGAGCGTGTTCATGCTGAGTTTCAGGCATCCGACACTTTTGCAAGGTAATGTACAGGTTTCAGTAATCTCATTTATTGTTGTTTTGTTTAATGAACTTCCTTTTTATGATACCCTTTTAACCATAAATTGATTGTGTGGTAGGTGTCCTCGGCTCTTGGCTTCCATGCTCGAGCTTGGGTAATGGAAGCTGCGTAGGAACTGGTAAGCTTCACTGGTTCTCCTTATTGACTTCGGCTTCGTGACTGTTGGTCCCTCTTTGGTTTTTAGCTGAGACTTCAATGTTGATGTCTGGTTGTGGATGGTGGCCATTGTTGTGAAGTTTTATGAGCTAACTGGCAGCATGGGGAGGATGAAATCCTCAACCCACTTCAGCGTTAAGCCTATAGTTTTTGTTTTCTGTGTAGTCACTTTGTAAAGTGGATGTATACAGTTGAGAGGGTTTTATCCCTCGGCTATTCTGGTTTAAATAAAAGAATTTGTTACCAAACTTCATGATGTTCGCGTGTTTTGAGACTGTGAGCGATGCTCCATTATATGCGATAATGTAATGTTTTGTTTTATGAACTATTGTGTTTTTAAATGATGACTGAGAGCCATAGGTTTTAAACCTTGTGATGTGCAGTCGAAACCCTAACTTGTAGGTTTCGATGGTAGCTTTGATAGTGCCTAGAATTCGAACCTGAGAACCGTGTCTTAAACTTGTTTATCTATTGGCTTTCGATGTTGACTATGGTTCTACTAGGGTTACAAACCCACTGTTTGATAACGATGCTAAAAGATATGTTCCTTTGTTTTAGTTGTATTCTAGGTACTGGAATCGTGACTAAATCTTACTTTTATTTGAGTGAGGATGTTGAATACTACTTGTGTTATCAACATGAATGTAGATGTTTAAACTGCTAAGGGTTTGAGCACCAAATTAGTTATGAACTTGTCACGATGTTTAAGGTTATTTTAATTTTTGTTTAGGGTTTCGAACCCATGTTTGTTATGCAGACAGAAGTCTTATAATGACTCTGTTTTAGATAATATATTTGATTTGATAAAAAAAATGTTGAAAGCTAAACTAAGATGGAAGTATAGAAACTAGGGTTGGAACCTTAGGGTTTTTATTCTACAGTCGAAGTGTTTAAATTTTATAACTGTAGTTTGATAAACAAATCAAAATAAAGGATGTGAATACTTGTGGATGAAATAGTATTATACAACAATGCGGTTGTTTGCAATTGATAACTTCTGTTTTGAAGATATAAGTATTTGATTACCGTTCTGTGTAATTTATTTTGCAGTTGTTATATTTCATGAATGCCGATGAAAGAAGTAATGTGAACTTATAACACTAATCTGTTTGAAAAGAATGATAAGAAAATATATAACTTATATCTTTTGTAAGGAAATAAATGGCCAAAAAGGAAAACTCTAGGTTTTGTAGAGGAATGAAATATTTACTTCTGTTTTCTATGTAAAGAAATAATATGGTGACTGTAATATGTAATGCTGTTATAATTCCTGAACCTAGACAAACATAATTTATATTACAACATATAACTGATGAGGAGTATTAAGAAATAAAACAATGTTAGTCTATTCATTCATTTGACATTCTGTCTATCATTTATCTATCTTAATTCTCCCTCTTTGTACTAGAGTACTATATAGAAAATAGTATGGGAAAAATACAGTAGAGGTATTTTATCAATTCATACATTTATTCAACAATTTACAAAATCCTAAACAGATCAGAAATTCACATTTATACTTTTGCATTATCATTTGTTAGGTAAAGAGTACTAAATTAACAATTTACATAAAGTAATTTAACTACTTAGAGACTGAAATGATAAGTAGAACTTGTAACTATGGATAGGGTGGACAAACACCCAAGGAGGCCTGTTCCTCCCAAAATTCTCCAGAAGAAGCAGCCAATCTACTTGCCTCCTTTGGACCCCAATCCTGTTCACTAAACCACTAGGTAGAAGACTCTGTGTAGAAGCAAGGCACTCAGAAATTATACAGGCAGCAAACTATTAAGACTTGCTCCTCAGCTTTTTAGGACTCTGCACTCAGCAGTATAAGAGGCAGACTTACACCATGATAAAAAACTAGCATATCCCCTCATCGAATCTCTTGGGTGCAAGCAATAAAACCCCAAGGTAAATTTCCTCGTCAGGAAAAGTAATGAACCTCAGTCCAAAATTCGATAGCTCTTAAAAAGATTGCCTAGGTCTTTAGTGGTCAGTTTTTCAATAAATGAGCCTCAAGCTCCAGTCCCATCTTTCAGGGCACTATGACCACAATTCAAGGGAGTTGTCCCATACCAATAACTAGTTACTTTCCTCATGAAGCTTCCATTTGTCCATTTCCTTCTAGCCCAGATTCCATTCCACCTAGTGGGTCAGTAAACACTCTTTCAATAGTCTCCTTAGGTGTTTGTCTCCTATTTAATTTATTAAATAATAAAATATTGTGCAAATTACAGTGATCCTTGGACACTTGTCCAATATAAAACTTTACAATAAAAGTTAAGATAATGTTTTCAACATAAAAAGTTTTTCAGCAAAAGGGGGTATGTTACAAACACCCCCACTTAAGCTCAACATCGTCTTCGATGTTGCTTATTCTTCGTCAGAGCCTCCCTGAAACAAAACTGGATATGATGCCCGCATTTTACTTTCCAGTTCCCAGGTAGCTTCATCAGGGCTAAGGTGCTTCCATTGCACCTTTACCTGCCCTATGGTATGATTCCGGAGCATAATTTCCCTCCTGTCGAGAATACAGTCCCGTTCCACCTGAAAATATCCTTCGGGTTCCACCTGTATGTCATTCCAATTCAACACATGAGTAGCATCGTGCACATACTTCTTTAAAACAAAAATGTGAAAGACATTATGGATTCTTAAATTAGATGGCAAAGCCAACTGATATGCAACAGGTCCAATCCTTGATAGGACTTCAAATGGTCCACAGTACCTTGGTGCTAGTTTATCACAACTCCCAAGCTTTAAAGAACTTTTCTTGGGTTTTACCTTTACAAAAACATGATCTCCAACCTGAAATTCTCTTTCAGTGCGTTTCAGATCTGCATAACTTTTTTGCCGATCTTGTGCAACTTTTAAGTTTCCTTGAACCTGTTTCACAGTTAGCTCCATCTCTTTTAACAAATTTGGTCCTAACATTAATCTGTCAACAGGGTTGTCCCAAGTAATAGGAGTACAACATTTTCTTCCATATAAAACCTCAAATGGACTAAGTCTAGCAGATGCTTGATAATGATTATTGTATGCAAATTCAACTAAATGTAAATAATCTTCCCACTTAGTTGGCTGATATTTAACATACATTCGTAACATGTCTTCTAAAATATGATTAACCCTTTCAGTCTGTCCATCAGTTTGTGGATGGAAAGAAGTATTGAAATTTAATTTAGTATTTAAACCCTTAAACAATGCTGTCCAGAAATTTCCAGTGAACTTGGAGTCTCGATAAAAAATAATTACTTTTGGAATTCCGTGTAAGCGAAAGATTTGTCTCATGAACACATCTGCAATGTTAGCAACTTTGAATGTAGTCTTAACAGGAATAAAATGAGCAGATTTACTAATTTTATCCACAACCACCATTATGGAGTCATTCTGTTTCTGATTCTTAGGTAAACTTGTAATAAAATCAATACTTATAATCTCCCACTTCCATTCCGGAATTGGCAATGGCTACAATAGGCCAGCTCGGTGTTGATGTTCAGCCTTAATGGTCTGACATTCAAAACACTTAGCTATGTATTCAACCACTTCATTCTTCATGTTGGGCCAAAAATAATCCTTCTTTAACATAGTTATCATTTTCTGATAACCAAGATGTCCCGAATAAGGACTTTTATGCACTTCATCCAAAATCAACAATTTAACTGTTGACACATTAGGTATATAAATTCTGTTTTTATATGTCATTAAGCCTTTTTCATTAATGTTGTATTATGTTATTAAATTTTTAGATAAATTTGCAGCAACCTTATCATGCAATTTTTGATAATTTTCATCTTGCTGAATTCCTTCTTCGATATGATTTTCTAGATCTGTCTTTAAACATGTTGATTGCTGCCACATAATTTAATTTGGCATTTCTGCTCAAGGCATCAAAAACTTTGTTTTCTTTACCCTTAATTTGTTGAATTTCAAAATCATACTCGCTAAGGAAATCTAGCCACCTAGCTTGCCTTGCGTTTAGATTTGTTTGATCCAACAAGTATTTTAGACCCTTATTATCTGTCATTATTGTAAATTTTCTTCCAATCAAGTGATGGCGCCACATTTTTAGTGCATGTATCATGGATGCCAACTCTAGATCGTAAGTTGCATAATTCTTTTCATGGATTTTTAACTTTCTAGACTCAAAAGCAATAGCATGACCTTCTTGAATTAAGACCCCACCAAGTCCATCGTTGCACGCATCAGTGCATACAACGAAGTCTTTGTTAGGATCAAAATTTTTAAAATGGGTGCGGTTGTTAATAATTCTTTTAACTTATTAAAAATTTCTTGGCATTTTTGATCCCATATGAATTTATTCCCCTTCTTCTGCAAAGAGGTGATGGGATTCGCAATTCATGAGAACCCTTCAATAAGCTTTCTGTAGCAACCTGTTATTCCCATAAATGACCTAATGTCAGTTACATCTTTAGGAACAAGCCACTCGTTAATTGATTTTATCTTATCAGGGTCGACGTAAATTCCGTCTTTAGAGATTATGTGACCTAGGTACTGTATTTTATCTTTATAAAAGTCACACTTGTTGAACTTAGCATAAAGTTGATGTTCTCTTAACTCTTGCAGAATTATTGTTAAATGTTCGTCATGCTCTTCTTTAGTTTTTGAGTAAATTAGAATATCATCAATGAACACAACTACAAACTTATCCAAGTACTTATGCAGAATGTTGTTCATTAAACACATGAAGACTCTTGATGCGTTAGTTAGCCCAAAAGGCATAACTACGAACTCGTAGTGTCCATAACGAGTTCTGAAAGCAGTTTTGAATATGTCTTCGTCTTTTATTCTAACTTGATGATATCCAGACCTTAAATCAATTTTAGTGAATATATCTGCTCCGCGTACTTGATCAAATAGATCGTCAATCAGGGGCAAGAGATATCGGTTTTTAATTGTCATTTTATTAAGTTGATGATAATATATGCACAGTCGCATGGTTCCGTCCTTCTTTTTAACAAAAATAACTAGCACTCCCCAAGGAGACACACTTGGCCTTATGTAGTTTTTATTTATTAATTCCTCCAGCTGAGATTTTAGTTCATTTAATTCTAGAATATTCATTCTGTAGGGAGCCTTTGAGTTTGGTACTGCACCCAGTACTAACTCAATGGTGAAATCAAGTTCCCTTTTTGGAGGTAGTCCTGGAATCTCTTCCATGAATACATCAGAAAAGTCCCTAATGATGGGTATATCCTCCAGTTTTAACTTACCTTCTTTAGATGAACATTCGTCATTAATAACATTAACAACAAACATTTTACAGCCATTTCTTGCAGCTCTCTTAACTTGTAAAGAAGAAATTTGTCTTACAAAAATCTTCCTATGAATTCCTTTTACTGTTTCAGTTTTCCCTTCATTATTCAAACAAGTAAAAGATTTCTCACAACAATTAAGTACTACTCTATGCTGTTCAAGCCAGTTCATGCCAATTAACAAGTCATAATACCCTAATAGTAAAACATTTAGATTAACTTGCGTTTTTAGCTAACTCATAAATACATCACAATTTTTGACAAAGTCTGTAACCTTTCTTTTAATGCCTGTTGCTAGCTGAACTAACCATGAATTATCAAATTTCTCTACCTTTAACTTGCAACGTTTCACTAAATCAGGTGAAATATAACTCAAACTTTCACTTGGATCTATTAGAATGGAAATAGATTTGTTGTGTATCATACCTTCGATTTCGACCATAGATATTTGATGATCTGCTTGACGATTTTCCAGCGCTGCATTTATCCTGGGAAATTCTCTTGCTACATCTCCAACTGTAGGTTCTGCTTGCATAGTGTGAATGTTGTTGACTGCCTTTTCGTTGCGTGGGCATTGAGATCTCTTATGTGGTCCACCACAATCATAACACTTCAAAGGTGCCCCCTGTTCAATATTTATGGTGTGGTTATTATTATTGCCGTTATTATTATTAGGCACATTCCTTGCAGCAATAAAATTCTGTGGTGCATTACCTTTGTAATTATTATTTGGAAAATTTCTATTATTAAAACTTTTCTTAAAATTTCCAGAATTATGATTAAAATTCTTCTTTTTATGATCAAAATGATTAGACTTATTACTCTTCCATCCAGATATTCCTTCTCTTTTCTGTTTTGCTCGAAACAGAAATTAGCTTTCCTCATGGCCTCTTCCAAAGTGGAAGGGTTATCATATTCGATCCTGTCTTTTATGTTGAAAGGTAGACAGCTTAGAAACCTTTGTACCTTAGGCTTCTCTTCGACCATGTAAGGTACATACCTTTACAAACTAAGGAACTTGCTGCACAACTCCTTCATACTCATAGTACCCAGTTTTAAATCATAAAATTCCTTGGATTTATCTTCATAGTATTGTTCTGACAAATTTTTTTTCTTAAATAAATTTTTAAACATACTCCAGGTTATGTTTCTTTCTTTTATGCTCTTAATTCTTTTAAGATCCCGCCACCAAATATCTGCCTTTCCGGTCAAATTGTAAATAGCCATCTTGGCTTTTAACTGAGAAGAGTAATTGTAAATATGAAAGTATTTCTTCATTCCGGACAGCCATGCTTCAGCTGTCTCACCCTTTTCACTTTCGCCATTAAAGGTTGGTGGCTTAATCTTTTTAAAATCTCCTGTAATTTGTTCATGATGCTTATGCTTCCTCTTCTTATAACAACAATCACTGTCACTGTTGTCATGAATAGAATTATAATTACTTTGATCAGATTCAGATGAAGAGTAACTATTATTTTTACCATTCTTTGCTTTCTTACTCTTATGTTTGTGAGACATTGTACCAGAATCATAATTTACTTCTGATTTCCTTCCTCTTTCCTTGTTATGGTATTTCTCCATTAAAATTTGATTTAACTCTTCCTGTGCCTCCATAATTCGTTCATTCTCTTTTTTAACAGTCCTTATTTCAGATTTTAAATCTTTTACAATACATAGTAGTTTAGAAGATTGATTATTTAACTCTATGTAAATTCCTTCATTACCATTATTATGTGCGTTGTTATTATGTTCATTATGATAAGGAGATCCGTCCTCTGCTGATTCCTCTGGTATATCCATACCTGCAATTTAAATGTCAAACTGTTATGTACATAAACAAAATTTAAATAAAGTCAGTAACTAATTTTTTCGGTTTTATTTTCTGTTTTGCGTTCGTGAGCCTATTTCAGGCCTAGAGTTTGAACTCGTGCTCTGATACCACATGTAACATCCCAAAATTTCACAAAAAAATAAAAATTTTTCAATGTAGCATTTAATGCATACACCAACTGTGCGGAATTATAATTAATGCTTCTATGTCGTTATGCTGGAATAAATGTTTGTAATGATCATAAATGTATTGTTTTGCGACATGATAAGAGATGGAATTAAATCTACATTTAGATGCCAGTGATTGTTTTTCATGTCTCAGCTGTATTGTTTAGATTGCTTAAGTTACTACTTAGACAATTAATAATGTTTATAAGTGCTAACTGTCTTCTTCTTTTGATGATGAAGGGGTCCTATGGGTACCCCGAGGCTTACTTAGCATTTATGCTAAAGCATTTGAACCTTCCTTTTCCCAGATTACAGGTAAGAGTACTAATGTTTACGAAGTGTGACATAAGAGTTCCTAACTAGTTTCAGTAGTCTCCAAATGTCTTAATGGATTTAGAGAAATAATATTGAAATGTATCCGGGTGAGATCTCTTCAGTTATAATCTAGTTTTTATATTAAATTGCATGTCTGCTACACTTATTCTCATTTCTAATACTATTTTTTTCATACTTTGTATATTATATATATATATATGTTTTGACCTACTGAAATGATTGTCAAGGTAATTGGATTTTCTTCTTTTAGGAACACGATAAGTAGATTAGGATCCAACATAGTGGGATTGTATTATAATCCCATAAGACTTTATCGTAATTCTTATGACTGTCTTATGGTCCCATTCATACATAATATATAAGTTAATATTATTATGATGATTTGACTAAGTCTAAAAGTTGTGAGCTAAGTATTTCATGCTCTTTCCTATGGTTTGCAAACTTTATGTATTTACGATGCCTTTTCTATGATATGCAAACTATATGTAAATATCATACAAATCCTTTAATGTATCGACTATATGCAACTATTGTGCATTTTCTATTGTGCAAGAACTATATGCAAAGTATAGATATGAGACCCTATGAAATTATGAGTGTAATCGAACTTTAAACATAAGATCGATGCTTACAAGGCTACATTACCAAGGTTGTAAACTATAGATTTTTCCATGTTATACATGATAATATAATACACCCAAACAATCTTTATGTTGACAAATCTGACGTAGGAAAAGGTATTAATTAATGATTAGTTCGATGCCGGCAGGCGTTTGCATCAAGGCTCAGCAATTATATTCCCCAACTACCACATTCGTGGGAGGTCTTGGTGGCTGTTAACGTGGCGATTGTTATGTGACAAGGTTGTAAGGAACTACGAATAATTTCGAGCTATGCAAGTCCATTTCCTAGTGTTTTATCGAGCTGGACTGTGTGGTGGAAAGGGTATTAAAGTGTATCAAATGCAATGGTTGCTTGGGATTGTGATGTATGATCTCCACTGTTGATCTAGAGATGCTCTCGACCTTTGGGAAGTAACCCTAATATCCACTAAGTTTCGTCGTTGTTCTTTTCCTTTGGCATTCATTGTGTTGGAGAGTGCTCGGTGGAGAGGCCGACTGGCCCGCGTAAGCTTAGGGTTTGTTTAGCAGGTCCTTGTAGCACTCCTACCAGGTTTCGATGTCGTGACTTTGTGACTGTGAACTAGAATTTCAAAGCCGAATTTGTTATGAGTACAGGCTTACTGCACTAGTTTGTAGTTGTAATGGCTCCAGGGTTGTAAGATAGTCTTGTGAGTGGAGTTTGACCAGAGGTCGGTTTTGTTTTCTTTTCATGTAAATGGTGGCTTCTCAGAATGGCATCCATTCTTCACTGAGTTGTTTAGCGAGATGATGGCTTTGGTCTTCGTCGAGCGTGTTCATGCTGAGTTTCAGGCATCCGACACTTTTGCAAGGTAATGCACAGGTTTTAGTAATCTCAGTTATTGTTTTTTTTTTAATGAACTTCCTTTTTATGATACTCTTTTAACCATAGCTTGATTATGTGGCAGGTGTCCTTGGCTCTTGGATTCCATGCTCGAGCATGGGTAATGGTAGCTGCGTAGGAACTGGTAAGCTTTGGTGGTTCTCCTTGTTGACTTCGGCTTGGTGACTGTTGGTCCCTCTTTGGTTTTTAGCCGAGACTTCAATGTTGATGTCTGGTTGTGGATGGTGGCCATTGTTGTGAAGTTTTATGAGTTGTCTGGCAGCATGGGGAGGATGAAATCCTCAACTCACTTCAGCGTTAAGCCTGTAGTGTTTGTTTTCTGCGTAGTCACTTTGTAAAATGGATGTAGACAGTTGAGAGGGTTTTATCACTTGGCTATTTTGGTTTAAATAAAAGAATTTGGTTCCAAACTTCATGATGTTTGCGTGTTTTGAGACTGTGAGCGATGCTCCAGTATATGCGATAATGTAATGTTTTGTTTTATGAACTGTTGTGTTTTTAAATGATGGCTGAGAGCCATAGGTTTTAAAACTTGTGATGTGCAGTCGAAACCCTAACTTGTAGGTTTCGATGGTAGCTTTGATAGTGCTGAGAATTCGAACCTGAGAACCGTGTCTTAAACTTTTTTATCTATTGGCTTTCAATGTTGACTATGGTTCTACTAGGGTTACAAACCCACTGTTTGATAACGATGCTAAAAGATATGTTCCTTTGTTTTAGTTGTATGCTAGGTACTGGAATCGTGACTAAATCTTACTGATATTTGAGTGAGGATGTTGAATCCTACTTGTGTTATCAACACAAATGTAGATGTTTAAAATGATAAGGGTTTGATCACCAAATTAGTTATGAACTTGTCACGATGTTTAAGGTTATTTAAATTTCTGTTTAGGGTTTCGAACCCATGTTTGTTATGCATACATAAGTCTTATAATGACTCTGTCTTAGATAATATATTTGACTTGATAAAAAAAATGTTGAAAGGTAAACTAAGATGGAAGTATAGAAACTAGGGTTGGAACCTTGGGGTTTTTATTCTACAGTAGAAGTGTTTAAATTTTATAACTGTAGTTTGATAAACAAATCAAAATAAAGGATGTGAATACTTGTGGATGAAGTAGTATTATACAACAATGCGGTTGTTTGCAATTGATAACTTCTGTTTTGAAGATATAAGTATTTGGTTACCGTTCTGTGTAATTTATTTTGCAGCTGTTATATTTCATGAATGCTGATGAAAGAAGTAATGTGAACTTATAACACTAATTTGTTTGAAAATAATGATAAGAAAATATATAGCATATATCTTTTGCAAGGAAATAAATGACCAACAAGGAAAACTCTAGGTTTTGTACAATAATGAAATATTTACTTCTGTTTTCTATGTAAAGAAATAATATGGTGACTGTAATATGTAATACTGTTATAATTCCTGAACCTAGACAAACATAATTTATATTACAACATATAACTGATGAGGAATATTAAGAAATAAAACAATGTTAGTCTATTCATTCATTTGACATTCTGTCTATCATTTATCTATCTTAATTCTCCCTCTCTTTACCAGAGTACTATACAGAAAACAGTATGGGAAAAATACAATAGAGGTATTTTATCAATTCATACATTTATTCAGCAATTTACAAAATACTAAACAAATCAGAAATTCACATTTATACTTCTACATGATCATTTGTTAGCTAAAGAGTACTAAATTAACAATTTACAGAAAGTAATTTAACTACTTAGAGACTGAAATGATAAGTATAACCCGTAACTATGGATAGGGTGGAAAAACACCCAAGGAGGCCTGTTCCTCCCAACCTTCTCCAGAAGAAGCAACGAATCTACTTGCCTCCTTTGGACCCCCGAGCCTGTTCACTGAACCCCTAGGTAGAAGACTCTATGTAGAAGCAACGAACTCAGAAATTGTACAGGCAACAAACTATTAAGACTTGCTCCTCATCTTTTTAGGACTCTGCACTCAGCAGTATAACAAGAAGACTTACACCATGATAAAAAACTAGCATATCCCCTCATCAAATCTCTTGGTTGCAAGCAGCAAAACGTCAAGGTAAATTTCCTCGTCAGGAAAAGTGATGAACCTTAGTCCAAAATTCGATGGCTCTTAAAAAGATTGCCTAGGTCTTTAGTGGTCAGTTTTTCAATAAATGAGCCTCAAGATCCAGTCCCATCTTTCAGGGCATTATGACCACAATTCAAGGGAGTTGTCCCATACCAACAACTAGTTACTTGCCTCACGAAGCTGTCATTTGTCCATTGCCTTCTACCCCAGATTCCATTCCACCTAGTGGGTCAGTAAATACTCTTTCAACAATCTCCTTAGGTGTTTGTCTCCTATTTAATTTATTAAATAATAAAATATTGTGCAAATTACAGTGATCCTTGGACACTTGTCCAATATAAAACTTTACAATAAAAGTTAAGATAATGTTTCCAACATAAAATGTTTTTCAGCAAAAAGGGGTATGTTACACATCCACACCCTTTCTAGGAGTGCAACCTCTCTTATACACTTGTCCCTTTTTCACATTTGGACTATGAGGAGATCCAAATACTGACAGTCTCGTAAGTATAGAGGATGGTGGCTACAATCAACGATATTGACGTAGTTAGAAATGCATTGTTCAATGAAATAACATGTATTAACAAACTGACAATGATGAAATATATACCGATGTAATGTATATTTCAATCAATTCTAAGAAACAGTTTGTCGTCCGTTGTGTCTTTATGGGCACGCTATCGGTTGTATTCCCACCATGGGGGAGCTCACTAGATGAAATCATTTCCCTCTGATGGGGATCTAAAACCTACAATTTAGAAAATTGTAAATATTAGATCGTGTAGCATTAATTAAGTAACATGTGATAACAAACTAACATGTATTAAAATAATGTCATGTTGAAATAGTTACCTCAGCGTGAGATGTTGTCGCTGAAGGTATGCCAACATCTTGTAAATCGAACGGTGTCGGTGCATGAGCCTCTTGGCCCTCATGCCCTTCTTGTGGCAACTACAAGTTTTAAAATCATTAAAAATATTAGCAATCTATATATGTGTATAGTAAGGAAAAATAATTTACAAATGACACTAAATTGTTAACTGGATTTACTCATGTATTAAAATAATGTCATGTTGAAATAGTTACCTCATTGTGAGTTGTTGTCACTGAAAGCATCACAACATCTTCTACATCGGACAATGTTGGTGCATGAGCCTCTGGACTATGCTCTGCATCATTAGTGGAAAGGTCTTCGACCTTGTGCCCTTCTTGTAACAACTACAAGTTTTAAAATCATTAAAAATATTAGCAATCTATATATATGTCTTGTTGCACGAAATTGCAAGTAGTCAGCGCTCCCCGATGTATCATGACAACGGACTAATCTCCTCTTGTGGATCCTTGAAATCTAGCGGTGATGAGTTTACCAATCACCTACGAGTTTTGGTGTAACGGCAGCCGTACTACCAACAATTAGTATCAGAGCTAGAGGTCATGCGTTCGATACACACTCGGCTCGCGCTGAGGGGGAGATTGTTGCACAAAATTGCAAGTAGTTAGCGCTCCCCGGTGTATCGTGACAAGGGACTAATCGCCTCTCGTGGATCGTTGAAATCTGGTGGTGATGAGTTTACCAATCACCTGCGGGTTTTGGTGTAACGGCAGCTGTACTACCAACATGTCTAGAGTAAGGAAAGATAATTTACAAATGACACTAAATTGTTAACCACTTACTTACCTGTGTAAAATACCCAGTAAAGGTATCATCTGTTTGGACAAGACCAAAGTAAGGATGGCCGCATACTGTGCATGGGTGGGGTTCTCGGTTGTGCTCATGATGTGCAGGTCTAGTGCAACTACTAGATGCTCCTCGACCACTGGAAGGTGGTGGCTCTACCCCACCCGGAGGTGGTAGATATACCCCACCAATAGGTGGTGGCTCTACTCCACCCATAGATGGTGGCTCTGATGGCCCTTGGCTAGTACATACCTTGAAGATACATGCTATGGCGAATAATCGCCTGTGTCAATAGTAGGAATGACTCCTGTGTCTCTGGGACCAACTGATGTGCAGGCGACACATCTGGCCTAGGTAGCTGCCTATGAGGTGGAGCTACTGGGTGCTTGGGATCTATGTGCCTCGCATTGGGACGTTGCTGAGGCATCCCCATCCCAATGCCCTGGTACTCGAAGATATCAAAATAGTTAACATGATTCCCCATCACAAATTTTGCGTACATCTTTCTCAGAAAATATAGAGGCATTTCCCTGTTGTTATGCGGTGGGACATCAAACACCATGTACCATCGGCCTATCCAATTATCTATGAATGGTTGATATGTACACCACTCGATAGAAATATGCCTTTTGTTTGCATTTGGAATTTCACCCGTCCGTGGATCTCTAAAGAGGGAAAACATATGTTGTTTTGTTATTTTCAACTTCTTAACTTATTTGTAGCTAATTCCATCCTCATATTGTTGCCTCTTTCTTTCTTTGAATGTGGCAATATCTTGCAGTGCACCATTAGACCTACTAAAGGTCTCTATCATTGCATCCAAATTGGATGCAAGCATAAGATGCCTATCATCAACAATAGTTATTGAGGCTCGAATTTATCTGAGCCTTTGAATTTCTCTTTGGATGTTTGAATGTGCATCCATGGTCATCACTGCAATCCAAAAAAAAATCATTAGAAACATATACATGTGCTATAATGACTTCTCTCAAAAATGAAAAATGTACAAAATTTGTGCAAGAACGAATACATTACAAACATAAATATCATCTCAGGCATACATTACAAACATAAATATCATTTCATATGACCATTGCAGGCATACATTATGGGTCCTTGCGGGCATAAGCGTGGAGACCATGCGGGCATAAAGTCCATGATGATGTGGCAAATATATGTATTTTTATTGGTTAAGGATAGCATGGAAATAAAAATATCATTTGACTTATTTGAATTAATAAAAACAAAAAGACAAGTCGGCCTCCTAAATACATGGAAAGGGGAAGTATAAATGAAGAACAAGATGGTTGTGTTTTTTGTGTGGTGAGTGTGGAGAATTCAGTAGATAGAGGAGAGCTCTGATCTCGGGGGTTAGGAAGATGAGGACAGTTTTTGGTGAAGGAGCAGCAGCAGGTGGAGCAGTAAAACAATCTATCTTTCTATCCTTTATTCTGGGTTAAATTGAGGCAGCATATTGATGGACATAATGAATACATGTTGGTAGAATGATGAAGAGATGACTGATGATATGGGCAGAATGTTGTGATGTGCATATGGACAATGTAAAGTGTATGAATGGAGATATGGCAGCAAATTGATATGACATGAATAATGATGACATAATGAAGATGTGATCTGATTGGCGATATTTGTTGATGGACATAATGAAGTTATATTGAATAATGAGTGCTTGATGAGAATGATGAAGTGCTTTGGAAAAAACAAGGGCTTCTGGTTGATGATGTATGCAATTTGCAGACTTAAGAAGAGTCTGAAATATCATTTGTAAATCTATGGTTGTTGGGGTGTTGGTGCATCCCAGTCAGTTGTAGCTGACAAAATTATCTTGTGGTTGGTGCCACTTTGAGTTGTAGCCCATTCTGGAGATTAAAGTCTCCAATTATAAAAAGTTTACAAAGCTTATATCTTGTCTCTTGTAATGTGTTGATGATAATGTGTCTTTCTTAATGAATGACATGTGATATAGTTTATTGATGAATATGATATTGAAGTGAATTTGTAATTAATGATATAAGATTTGAGAGAAGAAGTTGAAATTGTTAATAAGTGCAATCTCATTGATTCACCCCCCCCCTCTCAGTGAGCCATTGTGTCTAACATCTTTGTGGTGAAGGAGGTAAAAAAAGATGTGGTAGTTCATCTTAGAAACAAAGTAAGCGGTGTGTCTGCAAAGGAGGGGAACCTAGTCCCTTGGGGTTTGGGGGATGATGTAAAATACATCATGCCATTGGGTTCGATTCACAAGCATTGGTTGGACATTTTTAGGGTAAAATAATGTGTGGGAAATAAACATAGGGTTTGGTTGATTCAAGTATAGAAACCAATCCTAGGTTATAGTCCATAGTTACTCCTCCTAGCCAAATGGTGGATGGTTTTTTTTTCCAATTTGCAATAGATGTGGAAAAAATATTGGTGTTGGGATTCAATTTCCAATTTCCATTTTAGTTATTTTTCAAATCCCTTATTGCTTGGGTGGATGTAAAATTCATTAAAGGGATTGATAGTAGGGAGGAATTGACATATCTTAAATAACAAATTTTAAAATTTTTAGTTTTGGAATTTCATTTACAAAGATTTTTAATTTAGGGCAACGTAAAAATTTATATTTTTAATGATGAAATGAGACAAGGATTTGGATGCTTACCTTTCCAATCCTCCCTACAAGATGAAATATCCCTTGTTGCTAGCTTCGAAATCTCCCTTGTTGAGCTTCTCCAATGCGTTTTTCCAAGCCGAAATCGCTCGAGCGTTTTGGTTTTGAGTGGGTAAACAGTGGCTGCGGTCCACAGATTGTTTTTTTTTTTTGGTTATATTAACCAAAACGCGCGTGCGTTATAGTGATACATAATGCGTGTGCTTTATGTATCACTATAACGCGCGCGCATTTGGAATCCTATCCTACATGTTAATTGACATGGAAGGCTCAGAGTCCACCCATGCCTAGTTCTAAGCAACGCGCACGTGTTTTTAGTTTACTAAATTCTAGCGCGTTTTGCGAATGCACGATTGCACCTAAAGGGTCCCTCAAATTCGTGCGAGGGCCCTAGTAGGCTAAGGGAAATGACCCTAGTGGGATTTATCTTATATACTTAGCCTTATCAATCTAAATCAAGTTCCTAAAACATGATTAATATGGGACTAAGAGGGGCAAAGTGGTCCCATGTGGAGTAGTCACATGACAATCTAAGCCATGCATATAAAAAGTGAGAGCTTAGTTGGAGATGGGTTCATTCCTTCAGGGAGGGGGAACTGTTCATTCCATTTCTCCTTGTTATGTACATCACTTTGGACTACCCTTAGTCTGGTACATGAGAAGAATAGGAATAGAGAAGCCATAGGTATAGCTTCCCTAGAGTCCCCGAGACATGATGAATAGCCCTGGAACTGGTGTATCGGGTTAGTGAGCCCTTATACAGGATTCCTGGCCTGCATGTTGTGTTCCCTAGAGTCCTAGCTTGGAGAATTCCTATCCAACCCATGTTTGAGCACTGGAAGGGAAGTGAAGAGCACCAGAGGGACTGTTAGCTTATAGAAGGGTGTTATTCCTTGTGTTGTACAGGTTGATAGGGAATGGGTGTTGATGATTGGGATAAATGTGGATGGGGTTTCTGCACCAGTGGGTTGCATGTGGGATTGGGTAGAGAAGACCACTTGTGAAGCCTATTATTGGTTGGGTTGTGAGTTGATCCTGCATATATCCCGTGAGTAGAGCTGGGTTGTGTGAGAGGCTTAGGGAAAGCCATAGAAGCAAACCGGCCTTGTTGATTAATAGCCCCAACTCAGGGGTGGCCTGTCAAAGTAAGATATGGCTTGACAAAGCCTACAATTAGGAGGAATTTCTTTCACCTGCAACCAGTTGGATAATTAAAAGATAAGTACCTTACTGTGTATGAAATTGCCATGGATTTATATGCGTTTACATATTGTTTAATTTACTGATATATGAATGTTTAAATGCATGGAATATCTCGACATTCTTTGTGTGCATTTCCTATTTGGAATTGCTTGTAAATTTTTAATGTATGCAAATGTTAATTTGGACGACCATTTGATTTTATTTCTGCTATGTAATTGTATGAAATACACGAGAAATCATAATGTCATCAATAGACAAGATTTATATGTGCAAATTTGAGTACCCTATAGTCTCTATGGTCAATTGAGGCGACCAGGTACGTTACACACTATGCCTTCCCATTGGTTCTACAAATTCACATACTAGAGTTATGCTCAATGCATGAGCAACTTGGTGAATCCACCACAACATGCTTCCTCACATGATAGCCTCCAATGGAAGGAATAACCCCTGTATATGAATTCCTAATGGAAAATGAGGAGGTTGAGGAAACTAGTTGGTACATAATTACTTATATAACATAAGAACATACGACTCACACTTTTATTCAACCCATACTTTCATACATGAGAGAACTCTCCTACCAACCTCCTTACATGCATTCAATGATTAGCTTAATGAGTTAATGTAGGTAAATGGATTTGTTTAAGGAACATAGAACAAAGGAGGTGAGACCTAAGACTAAAAATTGGCAATATAGGATGCAGTTACCCTTATAACCCATTTTCCTCTTCTCATTCACATGCTCTCTTCAATGAGCTTGGGCCATTATTTATTCATACGCTCTGTACAACTAGCTTGTAGAATTATATATTATTTTGAGAGAGTATTATTCACAAAGCTTAAGCATACTATGGGAAGTATACCACATGGTTCGTTTAAACATATTACATAATACATGCCTACCTATTCACTATTTAGGCCTTGGCCTTGATTTCTACACAAGGAATTCATTCTAGCATATTTAGATTATTTACAATATATACATATAATCTAGTCCAACACATTCGAAGGGTTGAAACTCTACATCAATGCTCATCCACATGAGTTCTTTCATTTTCTCCCCCCTCTCATTTCTAATACCTAATTTAATTAGATAACCTAAGGAGATTTGAGAATTAACCCCAAGTTAAATTGACTTCATTAATTTGTTGTTCACAAAACCCTAATTGAAGTACCATAATTAACCTACAATCCTAAATTATTAATTAAAATTTAAACTCTGGTTATTTCAAAGACCTTCCTCCCTTCTATTTTCTTCATCTCCACCCCTCCCTTACAATTTTTGAATTTACCATAAAACCAAATAGCAACACCACTCTCTCCTTCTTACTTGTTGATAGTATTTGAAAATAAAATGACTCCCCATCCTTATTCTCACCGTACATAAAATGATCGATATAATTCTTGAAATTATCAACTCAAATGTATTGAATAATAGCAATAATGCATATGTATTGAATAATAACAATAATGCATGGAATCGACTTTCGTATTTGTCACAGTGGCCTTTTACATGCTCATGTAGTTAGATATATTTGTTGGCTTTGTCGTAGTGGCATTTTACATGCTCATTTAGTTAGATATCTTTGTTGGCTTTTGAGTTCAGTTTGTTAATATTCCTCTTGTTTTTTATATAACATTTATTTTTCCTTTCAAATTCAATTTGATTATTTTTATAAAAGCTTTTTCATATTTCAAGTTCAATTTGATCATTTTTATGAAATTTTCCCTATAACAATTATTTGATTTTTCAATCAATCCGATCTCTCTTGCATATAGTTAATGACTTATAGGTTTTATGAAGTTTTCCATATAACCATCATTTTGACTTTTCAATCAATCTGATCTCTCTTGCATTAAATCCATTGCTCAAATTTCATTCCTTAGAGTAAGAGATGTAGACAGAGAACACTGGCTACAAACCCAAAAGTGAGAAGCAGCTCATCTCTGGAATATGGACCGTGCTTTTTGAAGAAGTGAAACATAAGAACAGAAAAGGAGAAAATACGAGTTTGTTAAATGAATTTCGAAATGCTTTTTCATATGATAAGCTCCTTAAAACATAAATATTTTTAAAAGAAATAGAATGACAATATGATTTTATATAAACTAAAAATTCAAATTTATATCACGTGGAGATGTGGCATGTATATTTATGAAGTTGGCATTACATAAGGTAAGCAATATTATTTAAAAAGTTAAAATATACAATTGATTGATACATAGTGTTATTAATAAAATTAATAAAATTAATAACATTATATTTATAACATTATATTTGAGTGGGCCTTGATACATGAACTTCTACCGTTATTTGAGGCTCTACATCTTTTTCTTGCTGTGAGGTGCTGCATCTGTGCCGTGGCTGCCATTTCTGTTTGAGCTCTCTACCGCTTTAGGGTTGTAGATTCCAATCCGTGCAAAGCAGAACGTATGACATAAGAGTGAAACCGGATCTTCAGCTGCGAATACAAATAACTCTCATAAGGGATACGGAGCCTCTGATAACTGTAAAAGTTCATGTGTGGGTGCCACCCGAACAAATGTTCTAACATTTTAAATGAGTACCTGACATGCTCAGAGATCACAACGAGGCTGTGTACAATGCGGCCATTAGCAATGCAATGTGTCTTTTTATTTCAGTCTGGTTGTAGTTGTCATTATTTTTATGATATTTAATATGGCCACCTTTTGGAGGAAGATTGCGTTGGAGCTAGTGAATGAATTTACAATTAAAAATTCTATTATTTATGGAGGATTGCATTGGAACAAGTGAATGAATTTACAGTTAAAACTTTACCTGGAATGAATTCAGAATTAAAAAACTGTGAACCACGTCGTTTCTGCTCTAATATGTCAATTGGCCGCATGCAAAATTAAACAAAGAGGAGGAAATGGTGCTTGCAGGTTTAGTGGTCTCGCTTCGTCGTGATTATGGAGGAATGTTGTTTTGTAAAATAAGTGCTAAGTGTCAGCAAGTGCTTAAAGTAAATGCAAAATCAGTGATGTAGGAAAAGGAAACACTATACTCGGATATTCTGCTTCTTCTGCTATATCGAAGATTCCAAGCCAGACCCTGATTCTATTCCCACGTAATCTGAGATTCTGCCAACCATTTTTCATATTGCCATTGTTGTAATTGCCCTCTAGCCCCAGAGAACCTCTTGATATAGATAAATCTCTCAATTGTTGTTGCTGATAATGATAGACTGAATACCCCAATACTTGTTGCTGATCATGGCTTTTGGCAATTGTAGGGCCGTTCCATATGTTGTTTTCTATGTATTTTGGCCTGATTTTGCTCATGCCTAATCGCTGAGTTGGATTCATTCCCGAAGAACCGAGCTTTGGACCCCTGAAAACTCTCGCATCAGGTGAAACTCCAGCGTTATTGTGTCGAGCATCATTATCTGGCTTGGCTTTGATAAGCAACAAGTAGAGCAAGAATTTCTAAATAAGAAGTAAAGTAAAAGTTAAAGCTAACTGAAGTAATTACTATTTTTAGCTGAGTTGAATTCATTCCCGAAGAACCCAGCTTTGGATCTTTGAAAACTCTCGCATTAGATGAAATTCCAGCGTTATTGTGTGGAGCCTCATTACCTAGCTATGATAAGCAACAAGTAGAGCCAGAATTTCTAAATAAGAACTAAAGTAAAAGCTAAAGCTAACAGAAGTAATTACTATTTCTGGCTGAGTTGAATTCATTTCCGAAGAACCCAGCTTTGGACCCTTGAAAACTCTAGCATCAGGTGAAACTCCAGCCTTATTGTGTCGAGCCTCATTACCTAGCTATGAAAAGCAACAAGTAGAGCCAGAATTTCTAAATAAAAACTAAAGTAAAAACTAAAGCTAACAAAAGTAATTACTATTTCTAACACATGCAACGTTAGATGATCTGTGAAAGAAAAACCCACCATTTATGCTAGGGAAACTTCCTCTCCGTTGCTCCTGCCCTCCTACTAATTAGAGCTTCCACCAAAATTTGCCGGCCAGCCAAAAGCAGGTTTTGCAATACGCCAAAACCATAGAGATCAAACAAACGACAGCTTGCAACAACAGTAATCAAATGTAGACGATAGCCCTCCATTGAGATGGGCCAGCCTCAAACATACCACTAAAACCCTTACTATTTTCAGAGGGCTAAAATCCCTACTCTTCTCTGATGAACAGATCAAGGAGGGCAAACAAAATCCCTCTTATACTCTCCCAACTAAAATTAACTAGATCTGATCATGTAGATCTAAGAAATGATGATGCCCACTAGCACATTAACATGCAGTCTACCTTGGAAGTGTTAGTGCATCAAATGGGACATAAGAATAAACTACATAAATGATGCCCATGACCCAGTGGATACAAAGAAAACGTCCTAAAAAGATTAAAAAACAAAACAAAATTACAGCTCTACTAGACAGAACAAAACTGGGAACAAGCATTGACAGAAGCAGGGGGATTTTAAGTTCCAAGAAGATGATTCAAGAACAAGGCATAAACGATGGATTGACTGATGCATGGCTCAGCCACGCCTCTATATAGAATTTTGTGTCTTTTTCAGACACGAGAGCCTACCTACTTGCTTTCCGCCAGATCCAAATCAGATTCCACACTGATAGCTTCGCCTGCCTGTAATTACTGTCGATTGGTCATCAATGCCGGTGATTCCCTGGGGCACCCAAAGAAACGACGAATTCCAAGGTGCCTCGTAGTTTCCTTTTGACTGACAATTTTACAACTGTCTTTGAAGGTCACGGGATATGACTAGACTGACTGTATGTTGCTATCTGACAGTAGGCTTGAAAGGTTCACTAATGGTATCTTGTACGCTGGAAAGATTCCTCGTGGGATATGGCATCTTGGAATTGGTTGTTACTATCAAAATCTCTTAGTGGAACTGAGATTGCTGGCACTTCCATTGCTTTCTGTGATCCGTGCTGATTTCGATAGTTACCAACGCTACTGTCCATGTGACAATTCCCACCTAACCTTTGTAATTTTTAAGTTGCTGGTTATGGATTCAAAATCATGTTATGCGAGGAGGAAACTTTAATAATGTGAATGGAATGGGTGTGTTGTTTTCTTTGATTTGATATGACAAATACCACCAAAGACCCAAAGTCTTTGGTGATAATGATTGAACTTGTTATCTTGACACCTAACACAAGGAAGGGTGGTGGTGAGTTGGAGCAAACTATGATATTAGTATTTATCCCAAAAGTGAGGAAAGTGTACTCTCAAAGAAATTGGGGTGGATACATGGTTTGATGTTCTTGGGGTGGATACATTCTCCAAAGAGATGAGGATAAGATTGTTTATTTATCGTTAAAGGATTTGTTTCACACGTTACACGTCTGATGAATTACATAATTATAATATTAATGTTGTTAAAGTATATGAGCATGCTTAAATCACTTTGAGGTGTTGCATGTTAAGTATGCAATCAGAAGGTTCTTCCCTTCTTTCCTATTGAGATGTACTATGTTAACTATGATTATATGATTATGGTTGAATATTGTGTAATATGTATGATTTGTATTATATTACTTGCTGTTGAATATTGTATAATCTATATGTATTAGAAACAAATTAATATATCAAATCATTGAAAGGAAATGGAATTAATTTGGTTATTTATTCATAAATTATTAAAATTGAATAGTGGTAAAGAAATCAAATTAATAAATTAATATCCAGAGATAAAAGTGAAATAAATGTTAAAAGTAAATTATATGGGAAATTATGAATGCTAGAAATGCAAATCACGTCAATACAATGCATAAATGCAAAAACATTGTGGGTGATGCATAAATGCAAAAACATTGTGGGTGAGTCCATCTAACGCTTCGATGATTTCTCCTGGAGCGTTAGACTACTCCCCACATCCATTATCATCTCTTTCTCCGACATTCTATACTCGAAGAGCTTTCTAGGTCTACATGCTGTCACAATGCAACTGTTGGGACTCCAAACTTCATTAATTGTTGTGGGTGGCATGCATAGTACATTGGCTTTTGTACAGTACACTATGATCTAGACGATCAAATAGGTAGATGGACTTAAATTTAAAATTAAATTGAAAAAAATGACAATTTTCCTCACAATATAACAAAGCAAATTTAAATTTGAATTATGCATGCAAACTTATGGCATGTAATATAATCATTCCAACAAACTATGAATAGCTCACTTGAAAGATATCCCATGACGTTTAGGAGAAGAGCATCACTCCATTATTGTTCCCTTCGTCCATGCATGTTTATTAACCACCACCAATGTTAGGAGAAGACATGCAAATGCTTTCTTAATTCATTGAGCATCTTCGCCCACAGAAGCCCAAGTATTCAGGGTAGAATTCTTATTCATGTTCCTTTTTATTTTTAACACACATTGTTTTTGTTCATAATAGTTTGGTGTTAGTTTAATGGATGGTGTAACAGGAACTCAAAAGGTGAATTGTACAAAACTGAACTCTATCACTTTTCCCTAGTTGTTGTATCGGTTCCAATGGTAGTTATGCCCATGGAAAGAGAGAGATGAGGGAGCGAAGAGATGAGGGGTCGTCTGCTTGATAAAGGTATTTTAATGTTGACATAAACCATTCATTTATTTTCTTCATCCAAAAAGATCGAACTCCCATGGCCACAACTTATTGGTTTGGTTTTTTTTTGTCCCAGGAAACACAATATCAGGAGCATGTGGTGGATTTAAAGAAAGAGAGGTGGCGAGATAGAAATTCTTTGCATTTATAGGACATTGAGCATGAGCAATATTTTCCTCTAGAATAAGTACGATTCCTCATTTCCCCAGTCGGTCAGGAAATGAACCATCAAGTATCTCAATATTTTCTCCAATTTAGATATTCATGTCCAAAAGAATTTGTGTGTTCTTGTTTAAGGACATATGAAGGGAAATTCTCGTGTACGGTTATCCAAAGGGGATTTTCAGTATACTTATCTCAATAAAGTATACAATTAGTTCAAAAAGAGTCTTGATATTTAGGCAATTACGAATGATATCACCAATAAATATGTCCCTCCTCATGTCAATATATTTTATTGTCTAGGGAAGGTCACACTTACCTATTTTTTAGTACAAGTAGCTACTAGGTTTGCTATGACTTTTTACTATCATTCGACCGTCACAGAAGCTTTTGCCTCTATTCAAAACCTACTGACTAAAATTAACTTTGGATGGATGATCTGATCAATCCATCAATGGTTGGAAAGTATGATGCTTCTAATAATGATTATGAACGTATTTTGTGTTTAGCTCACAGGTAGATTTAGAAAACCCCATGAATTAACTTGGGTAACACGTGTAATTTTAGCTTTGTTGATTGTATATTTCGGTGTAACTAGCTACTCTTTTCTCTGGGATCAAATTAGTTAGTGGGAAAAATTGTGACCGTTGTACTCGAGGCTATTCCCATAGTAGGATCTCTTTTGGTAGAATTATTACACGGAAGTGTTAGCGTGGGTCAATCTACCTTGACTCATTTTTATAGCTTACACGCTTTCATATTACCCCTTCTTACTGTTGTATTTATGCCAATGCACTTTCTAATGATCCATAAGCAAGGTATTCAAAGTCCTTTATAAAGAGGAAATTAAATATAGATTGGAAATAACTATTCATAACTTATTGTTCCGAGTAACAACAGTAATATCTCATCGCCATGAATATATCTTATTAAAAAATGGGAATATCCATAGAAAATAGAAAATATGGTCCTCGGATTTATCCTTTTGATTTTGGAGTATTATTTATCCAATGCAAACAAATAATTGGAGTAGATTCTTAGACGAAGAAGATGGATTATGGGAGTGTGTGACTTGAACTATTGATTAAGCCATGTAGATATTTTCTCCAATTTACCACATAAATATTTATGGTAAAATGTGTCTTTGTCCCAATTTCCTTATCAGAAACAAGAAGTTTAGCACCTGGGTGGAAAGGCATCGATCAATTTGTTATGTTCCAAGAGAATTATTTCTATGATCGAATCCAAATCGGGAAGGGATCCTTGAGATCCAATCAATGGGGTAATATTTTTATATAATCAATAATTGGTCCATATGACTCTACTTATCCTTTTCATAGTTTGAAAATGCATCCATTTTGATGGGAAAACTATCGAAGTGAAAAAAGGGATCTAAGGAAGGAGAGAGGTTGGATCAATAATGAGTCAATACCTTATATGCTAAAAATATTTTGCGATCTATTCAAGGTCTATTCATGGTGATAAACACAAGGTCGATCATGATCGAATTTGTGAGCTTACTTGGGTAATGAGCATTTAACTGGAATAAGAAAATTACCAATGATGGATGAATATCTTAGACATTATTAGTTTGTATTCATCCAACCTATCTTCCATCAAGAGAAAAAAAGTGATATATACTCCCTCCTATTATTGTTCAATCTAGATAATCAAAATTGGCAAGTTTGGTTCTTTCGAGGGATAGGTCCATAGAGATCTGCTCTCTTTTATCATTTCATAGCTAGATTACAAGAAGGCATGCTATTCCTGAACCGTGGTATTCATGGGGAAATAGAGATTTAGATGGATCAAAGATCCATGTAAAATATCCTTCAACTATTTGAGTTGATAATGTAATGAATCACACTTTTACCATTAAATTATACAGGCCATGATACGATTGTAACATACAGATTGATCTTTTGTCCAACCAATAGGAAGATGGGGAGTTATCAATCTCTATTGAAAGTTCCTATCAATCATTTCCTCGTTTTCATCATTACTTGAATCTCCATCCTCGGAGATGAAATACTTGGGTAAACAATATGTCATTCCTGGAGATCGATCATTGTAATTATAGATTACCTTTGCGAACTACTGATAAAACAATTACTAATGGGCCCAAGACACACCCGAGACAACCATCGGAGTCAAAATAGTGAGTTGTGCAATAACCTCTATATCCATTTCATTTTCTTTCACCCCTATGATCCCATCGACTTGATGGATGTATGAATAAAATGTTGCCAAGATTAATCACTTTTCTTCCATTTTCTATTTTTTTGGTTGTTTATTTTATCAGTCAGGAACCTATGACCCTCAATCACTATAAACAATATCATACCATATAATATATATATATATATATATATATATATATCCAAATGAAAATATAAAACATTTAAAGTACAAAGGTACTTTGTCGAAAACATGACAACCAGTATGAAAATAATTTTGTCTCACGTAAAAATAGGTTATGACAACACTAGGCTTTCTAGTTCAGGAAAAAGAACTATTTTGAATGGAATGAACAATACGATTCACTAGATTGACTTTTCTCTAAATAATTTCTCTATTCGTTACATTGTCAATACAATTTGTCTATATTATGGTATAAACCTTCCCTCCACCATTCATTTTGTTATACATGAACTCTTCCATATTGGAGAGATGATTGAGCGGACCAAAGAGGCAGATTGCTAATCCATAGTATGTATTAACCATATCAAGGGTTCGAATCCATCTATTTCCATTTAGTTACTATTGATCCTAAAAATGAATAAATCTGAATCTTTCTACGGAATGGAAAAGACCAATTAACCTAGAGACGTTTTTCACTATTCTTTATGTCAGGGATTACGTCCTTGATCGTTCGATATAAATCCAAAGATAAAAAGATAAATGAAAAATATAACTATTGCGTAAATGAACAACTTAAGAGTAAGCATTGTGTAATCTCCAAGATCTTGATTATAAGTATAACATAAATATGAAGAAATGGAATTCTAGTACATGTTTATCGGAAAGTATATTCTAGTCCATAATTTGGAAGGAAAGGAGATACCATTTATGGATGAATAAAAGAATGAATAGGGAGATCTAGTTTCATCTTTTATTTGCATGATCCTAAAATAATGAACAAGTATTTATGCATTTGATCAATATAAATGGGACCAATCCCCACATTGTGTATTAGTACATACAAATGATAAAATTTATTTGCCTCTCCCTACGTATGAACATAATTATTTCAAACTTGTTCTATAGAAATGTCCAAGTGAATAGATGTTCACCTTTGAGATGATTTAGGTTTAACTTGATAGCATGATCTCTTCCAATCCAATGTTAGAAAGTTACACAGTGTCTACTTTTTTCAATAAAGGGGTGTTTGCATGGGTTTGCTTGGTATCACGTTAATATCATCGTATTGAATGATCTTGTCCGGTTAATTTTTGTACATATAATGCATGCAACTCTAGTTTTTGGTTGGGACGATTCAATGGCTCTATACGAATTAGCAGTTTTTGATCCATCCGATCCTATTCTTGATCCAATGTGGAGACAAGGTATGTTCGTTATACCTTTTATGGCTCGTTTAGGAATATGGGATTCATGGAGTGGATGGATCATCACTCGAGAAATTGTAATTAATCCTAACATTTGGAATTATGAAGGTGTGGTTGGGGCACATATCATCTTTTCTGGCCTGCGCTTTTTGGAAGCTATCTGACAATGGGTATATTGGGATTTGGAAATATTTAGTGATGAACGTGTGGGAAAACTTTGTTTAAATTTGCCAAAAATATTTGGAATTCATTTATTCCTCTTAGGAGTAACTTGTTTTGTATTTGGAGCAATTCATGTAACATGTTTGTATGGTCTTGCGATATGGGTGTCTAATCCTTATGGACTAACTGGAAAAATACAACCATTGGATCCAACATGGGGAGTTGAAGGTTTTGATTCTTTTGTTCCGAGAGGAGTAGATTCTCATCATATTGCAGCGGGTATATTGGGTATATTAGAAGGTCTATTCCATCTCAAAGTTCATCCTCTCCAACGTTTAAACATAGGATTATGCATGGGGATTATTGAAATGGTCCTATATAGCAGTATTGTTGTGTTTTTTACAGCTTTTGTTGTTGTCGGAACCATGTGGTATGGCTCTGAAACTACTCTAGTCGAATTATTTGGTCCCACTCATTACCAATGGGATCATGGATACTTTCAACAAGAAATAGATCGACGGGATTTTGCTAGTCTAGCAAAAAATATGGGCCTATCGAAAGCCTCATCAACAATTCCCGATAAAGTCACTTTTTATGATTACATTGGTAATAATACAACTAAGAGGGGGGGGGGGTTATTTAGATCAAGTGCGATGGGAAATGGAGATGGAATAGTTGTTGGTTGGTTAGGACACCTTATCTTCAAAGGTAAGGAGGTAAATGAGCTTTTTGTACATCATATACCTACCTTTTTCAAAACATTTCCAGTAGTTCTAGTAGACAAAGAAGGAATTGTGAAAGTTGATATTCCTTTTAGGAGGCCAGAATCAAAGTATAGTGTTGAACAAGTAGGTGTAACTATTGAGTTCTATGGTGGTGGACTTGACAGGGTTATTTTTGGTGATCCTACTATAGTAAAAAATTATGCTAGACGTGCTCAATTAGGTGAAATTTTTTAATTAGATCATGCTTACTCTAATATCCGATGTTTTTTTTCGTAGTAGTCCAAGGGGTTGGTTTACTTTTGTACATGCTACATTTTGTCTCATTTTCTTTTATGGGTCACACATTTGGCATGGTGCTAGAACACTATTCATATATTTTTTGTTCATATTGACCTAGATTTGGAGGCTTGAAAAGAATCTAGAGCATTCAAAAAATGGGGAGTTCCAACTACTAAGAGACAAGTGGTATGATATTGCTCTTATCTCTTATGTAATCAATATTAATACGAAATTTATCTCCATAATTGTAAATTACGATCGAATACATGGAAGCATTGGTTTATACATTCATGTTGGTATCGACCCTAGGGATAATATTTTTTTTCTATTTTCTTCCAAGAAACACCCAAAGTTCCGGGTAGAGGGAGGAAATAATTTTACTTCTCTGAATCCTCATTCTTTCTCTCCCATCAAAGAGAGAATGACCTTCACCTATAGGGAAATTCATTCTTTCTATTAGTCCTCGTGATCCTCAAAAGGATCCCTAAGTTGTTCAGAGGGTTTCCCAAAGGTGGTGTATAGGGCATAACCAATAAATCTAACAAGTAAACAAGATATGGAGATGGTGAATTCATGTTTTTTACAGAGGATTCATACTTATTGCAGAGGAAAATATTTTTCTACTCAATGTTCGTTAAATGCAAATAATTCCTATCACTTTGCCTCTCATTTATTTAAATCCACCACACCCTCTCGATATTTTGTTTCTGGGGACAAACAAAAACCAAACCAATAAGTTGTGGCCATGGGAATTCAATCTCTTTGGATGAAGAAAATAGATGAAGGGTTTATGTCAATATTAAATTACCTTTTCAAGTGGACAATCCCTCATCTCTTTGTTTCCTCATCTCTCTCTTTCCATGGGAATAGCTATAGTTGGAACCAATATGACAACTAGGAATCAGTTATTAGGAGAGATGGCTCTAAGAGGTGTAAGAACTGGAGTGTGGATGATTGAATAAAAACAAATGTAAGCTTGCAAGGTTTCTATTGAGCTATACAATCCCATGTAGTTGCGTATAGTATATGGTGGCTAAGTCTCATCCCATGGGGAGGGAGCAGGAATGTGCATTGATGGTGTGATAATTCCTACATCTGATGATGGTGATGGATGGTCATATGTCACATATGTGATTGATGAGGAAATGTAAAACATGCTAACATTTCAAGTTGTCTCTTGTGAGGGAGGCTGTCGAAGGAGGGAATATGTTGCATGGTTGTATCAATTGGTAAACGTGTTCTAACGTTCCACTTTCTAGGTGGCATATTGAAACAAAAAATATGCTATAATCCCACAATAACAACATGTTTGGGTGGGGCATGACATGATTAATGTGTGAGTAGGAGAGTATCAACATCTTAGGGAAATAAATGATTGCTCTAATCACATACAGAACATAGGTGAGTGGTAGTTGGAATCTTAATTAACGTCAAAAAAAAGTTGATTATGATACGATTGGGGGATGTTGTATGTGATCCATTGATGGGTGGTGGAGATTGACAATTAGCAATGAGGGAAGTATGGAATCCTAGGAGGGACAGGAAATGATGAGTGTAGTTACCAAACTAATAACATATGGTGAACACACGATTCATGTGTAGGTGTTATTAGGTTTTAGGGAATCTACTTTAAGGAGTAGAGGGTATTCCCCCTACTAATGAGTTCTGAATGAGAGCAATGTTTGTGAGTAAATGTAAGAAGTTCCTAAGCTCAGGCAGGGTTGGGAAAAGGTTAGTTGGATGGCTTGTGATATCACACGAAGCACATGGAGGGGGACCTCGTACATAGGGTTTATTGGGTGAAATTGTGGATTTCATCATTTTGGTCTTGTTACCCCCATCTGCTTGTAGTTGTGATGAGTTGGATTTAACAGATGTTCTTGTCATGGTAGGTAAAACATGTCATGGGAACTCAAATGGTGACATGTTTGGAAGAGAAATAGGTGTGAAATTAATATGAGCATATGGTTTTGGGGTGACTTCTAGGTTTGGAGGGGTTAATTACCATATGCGAATCCTAAGGGTGAGTTCCAACAAAGTGAGTGTAGCCATGATTGACATACCTTGTATCATCAAGGGGGAAGGAAAGGTACTTCTATTATAGGCACAACTAAAGGAGGAGGGGGAATGGTTATTTCTTAAGGATGACTCTATGTAACTGATGATGAAATAGATATGGAAGCATATGAAGGTGGTTGATCTACACATGATAATATGATACACATGAGGCCATTAGTTTATGATGGGATGATTGATGATGGTCTGCCATATACCCCTATCAATGCAAACTCTTTGTAGACTCTAGGTCCCATCTCGCTAAAAAATGGGAGATAATCCATGCAAATTATAGGTAGGATATTAAAAAGTTTTCAATGGAGCATGGCTTGCAGTAAGTAAGTTGTTAAAGGGTGATCAATTTCCCATTGTGAGGGAACATAATGGTGTGGAAGTTTGAGGAGGAAACCACCTTCTTGGAATACATGTAACTACGACCGAGGAATATGTTGTAGTCAAGTTGTGCATCGTTGACTTATACATCAAGAATAACCATCTTTCCCCCTAGCTCAATCAAGAAATTTCGGTAAATGCCTTGTGGCTGCAAGGGATGAAAATTATAGGCACATAGAGTGATTGTTAAATGGATGAGGTTTAAAGATAAAAACCATTTCCAAACATTTGTAGGCATGATTCAAGTAGGAGCACTTTCATTGATGATGCATTGATGACTGATGATATTCTTGAGTGTGAGAAAGAGTTGGAATGTGAAAAATGAAGGAAATCATGACTCACAAACATCTGATTGTCATAAGTCATAAATCATATGGATCTATTGCACCTAATGTTGATAGTAATGTCTTTTTCTTAGAAGGGAAACACTGGATAACTTCGAGTGTAGACATGGTGGTGGGGGATTGGGCCAAATAATCTATGATTTTGTAGTTATGTATATCTCTCACACGAGGGTTATGAGAAATACATTGTAGAGGTGGTTTTGGTACTCAAGAGGTATGGTGACTACTAGGGTGTGGAATTTGAAGAGACTTGCTAGTGGAATCTAGGGAATGATATCACTTTGTATGAAGGATATATGGCATGTCATAGGATCAATTATGGGTCTACAGATGAATCTCAATGGATTTCATCTAGGTGTTTTGGTAAGAACCCTCTCCCATAGGGGGAGGGTTTGGTGGTTTTTGAACCTCTTGTTGATGTGCAATTGCCACTTTGTTGGAAAAGAGGCTTGGTAAGATAGTTTGTTGTGGTTGGGAAACATTACTTCCTTGAGGATGGTTCACACTTGGTTGATTTTTTTCTTCCACTATTTGCTTACAATTGGGGATATTCATGAAATGGTCATATTCACCACATAATGCACACACAAAGTTGGTCCTAATATTATTGTTCTTACCTTTCTTAGGTGGGTTGATGTTACAAGTGTTTTGGTTTCTAGTTTCTAGCATTACAATTTGATTTCCTTAGGGGGTTTCTAGCCTAGAGATTCATTTTGTTGATTTTTCTTCCCTTTCTTATTTCTTTGATTTTGTTGATTATCAGGGTCAGTTGCATTCAACTATTCAAACTATTGAACCTGTTGAGTGGGAGAAGGTTGAACAAAATTTACTCCTACATGAATTTCAAGGTGGGAATGAGTCATCTTTCCTTGGGGGGGGGGGGGAGAAATGGACAATAAGGGTTAAGAGGGGGAACTACTCCATAGGTATGAAGTAGAAGTATTGCTTGCACAATTTCTAGGATTACAAGTTGTATTGTAGATATGAGGGGGAGGGTGCCTAGTGACCGTTTGCATACTCATGTTTGAAAAAATATGACTATATGGTCCATACATCAATTTTTCATAAGGAGGAGTGGGTCCTCTTGGGTTAGGTATTTTTCCTTTGTGGGAAATGGGACCAACGATTCCATTGGGAGTGTGAGGTGTTGGGAGTTCTTTTCTCAAGAGATGTATTTTGAGGGGAATTGGAAATGATGGTGTATAAAACCGTGTCTAGGCATATATTAAATAAAAAAATTGAGCTTTGATGATAGCCTTATATTTAGTTTTGGGCATCATCCTTGCGACACCCTTGGCAATCATTGGGAGAAGTTATTTGAGGAAACAATCTAGTAAGAACCCATGATGCATGTTTATTTTACACAATGTGCGCTATCAATTCTATTCATGGATGTGATTCGTGATATGTGTGGATGTGATTTTCCTAAATTATAAAAGAATATCACATCCAAGGTTGTGGTAACGAGGGAGTTGAAAATAAGTGGTAAATCTAGTGGAAATGGATTCAAAGGTTTCATGCATGCTTGTAGGAAAATTGACAGACTATCTTATCGTCATTTTTGTAAGAGTCCTCTAAAATAGTTGAAGATGAATTGTTTATTCGACTATATTTTTTGATGACCACCATAAGTGAAATGACATCACATGGTTGGCAAGATCACTTCCTTGTTTTATTTCAAACTTAGGTATGTCAAAAAGTAACTTTATTGGAATGAGGATCCATGTCGATCATGTTGGATATGATTATTGATGAGTTTTGATCAATCTGATAGATTTAAGCTATCCATGAATGGTAAGTTTGTTTGAACATGCTTGGTCATTGTGTGAGGTGGGTTATACCTCCACTAGATGTAGTAAAGACTAACACGGGTGCATGAGGGGGAATATTGAGCAAGCTATGTCCAAGTACAATACGTCTGATCAAATATGCATGTGTGAGGGTGTTAAGTGGTGGATACCACACCTGTAATGGGGGGCATGGATAGCATGAACCACTCCTCTGATGGGAGTGAGGTCTTTAAGCCTTATAGAATGTCGAGATGGCTGCAAGTTCACTAAGATTCATTTTTTGGGGGAATAAGTCTAGTTTAGTGTGAAATAGGAAATAATTACAATTGAAAAATGCAAAAATTTGATGGTAAAGATAACAAATGAAAAATGATGCAGGTGTGTGTCTTTGAATGTAGCATTTAATGTTTATTACAATATTTATTCTCATTTGCACAAGGTTCATTTTAATAATGATGTAATCCTATTGACTTAACGTCCTTCCTCTCAATATGGTATTTGGGACTTCCAATAGCTCACATGTTATATGGTTGTGAACCCATAAAAAACAACTAGTTGTTAACACACAATTTAACACCCTCAATAGTGTAGGCCAAAAGCATGGTTTACTTTTCGCCCGCAACATGAATACATAGACAAAGCACTAAAAGAGATATAATATATTAATCCAACCAGTACTTTCTAAAAGGGAAGGTTTGAATGAAGACCCATGTATCCCACAAGAGGCAACTTCAACCAATTAATTTCCTACCAAAAGATAAGATCAAGTCTCCATGAACTGAAAGTGGAAGGAAAATACATGGCATATGTTTTTGGTGCATTAAACGCTCCATTATTCATGACAAATTCCCAAAACTGTGGAAAAGAGGGTAAATTGAGGAAATTAAGTTGGGATTCCCATCCCACATTGAAAAGATCACTCTCAACACCCAAATACTAAATCTATATAAGAGGAATTTTGGGTGAGGATTAAAGAGGAATGATTGAATAGAAAAGTTATTATAGAGGAATAGTGAGAGACTCTTTTGCTTCACACTACTGGTGGTCAAATGGCTTGGGAAGTGGAGGAGGGAACCTGGAACAAAGGAGGAGGGAGAAACTCATGACAAAGGTTGTAAGCTTTTCATTATTTGATCTAATATGAATGATTTCCCCCCAATAATTGTGTTCATTAATTGGTAGGAAAGTAGATCTATCTCTAATTCCTTTGAGTTTTATTATTAGATGAGTGGAGAATCATGTCGTGTATGAATTTAAAAGTTTCAAGGAGGATTTAAGGAGTTGTAGATAGAAAATACTAGCAAGCAAAGGCTTCATCGAACTACATGCTACAATAGGTAATCCTCATTCTTCCTATCTTAACTCAAACTCTTTGGAAAGTAAGCTTTGATCTTAGGAAAGTTGTTAGTTAATTCTTTCATATCTCTAATAGTGGAATTTACCAACCCATTAGTAAAGGATGGAGATATGGGCCTAGATTTATAGCTTTGCTTCTGATTCTCCACCTGTCAGAATGGTGACTCTTCAATGTTGGTTGCTCTTAAATCTCTCCATTGTTCCTACAAATTCATATACAATGTGTTTTATCCATTCTACTAACAACAAATCCCATGATATTCAAATCCTTTGAGTTTTATTATGTTCAGTCTCATTTTGGGGACAATTGAATCCTTTCATATTATTTCAAAGAAAGAATGGAATGTTACAACCTCATCAATGAGTTGCTCCTTCCTCCTCTGTTCTAGGTTACTTCCTTTTGAGATCTAGAACAGAGGAGGAAGGAGCAACTCATTGATGAGGTTGTAACATTCCATTCTTTCTTTCAAATAATATGAAAGGATTCAGTTGTCCCCAAAATGAGACTGAACATAATAAAACTCAAAGGATTTGAATATCATGAGATTTGTTGTTAGTATAATAGAGAAAATGTTGTGGAAAAAAATTGCACAAGGGTGCATCCCTCCACTTGGTAAGAGGATAATCCTTGTAGGTTGCAGCAAGACCTCGGCCCTTGGAGCCCCTTGGGGGTGTTTGGTGTCCTCCAAATGATCCTGCAAGTGGTTGTTAGTGGAATTCAAATAAAATAAAGAAAATTAAATAAAATATAACAAAGGGAAATGGGGGGAGAATGCAAACTTAAACAACCAAATGTATGCAAAACCACTTTGTATTTCCCAATGGTCAAGCTGTACAACACCTAGGAGGTGTGGGATTCAAGGGAAGCCAACAATCTCCCTTAGGGAGGTCCTCCTTGTCCAAACTATATGCTAAGTGGGTGAAACAATGGAGAGAAATTCTTGCCCCTTGGAAGAAGGTGGAAAGAAAGCTTTGGAATGCTTACAAAGCTAGGAAGAGGTGAGCTATGAGGAATCTCTAACACAAATTCAACATCATAACTTTGCTCTTTTTTATCTATACCAAATGTATGTCAATGGCCTCCTTTTATAGGCCAAGAGGTGGCCAAGAAACAACTAGATCCAAATGTGAACCCATGCAGTCCATGAACTAGTTCTAAGGTACACCAAGGGGGCTGTTTAATGCCACCAAGTGTGTGAGGATACGAATTCGGATTGTTGGAGGTGATGGGGCTTTCAAGAGCCTTCATTGCACCGCAGGAAGTAGGTGGTCCAGCCATTTTGAAAATCGTGCGGTTATCAAAGGAAAAGTCGTGCGAGTATCGCAGGACTGAACTAATAACATGTGCTATAGCACATTTTAACTATGGTTCAGACACGCGACCCCTTCTTTTGACTGTTCTTGGGGAATTTTGGACTCATGTTTCCTTTTGGATTTGTTGAGGATTCCTTTGGTGACCTGCATTCTTTATTTTGATGATGCCTTACTGCAAGAATCATCGAAATGTCGTATATGTGCGAGATTTAGCTATTAACAGATGTCCCCTAATGTATGAGGCTCGGAAGGTACTGTAGAGCCAATAATGCATCATTGCTTCTTGTGTTTCTCTCTTGTTCTGTAGTTAAAAGAATATGTGGATGAAAGGGTCCTCCCATGGGGGAAGATTGTTGGTGACGACTATTGGAGCTGTAATAAAGAATGGTGTTTTATAAAAACGAGGAGAGTATACCCATGCTCATGAAAAGTTGTCAAGGTGATTACAATAAGAGAAGACCGAGGGGTCAACTCAAAGGTACTGTTGAGACATGGATGAAGCAATATTTGATCCATGTGAGAGTAAATGAACCAGGGACTCCTGCTGAGTGTTGAAGAAGCAGGACTACTGATGATCATGATAAGCCCACTGGGGTGGCGGACCACCAAAATGGTGGTGAGGTTTCCTGAGGGAAAAATTCACTGTTTCAGATGGATTGCTACCATGGTTTGCAAATGTGAACACTGTTATCTTCAAAAGTATGTCCCCCCCTGATGCGATAGACGTGTTGACGTCGAGCATAGGGGAAACCATTAAGTTAGGGAGCAATAATGACTCTCCCTACTGAGTTTGAGGTGATCCCTTCTAGTGATTGAAAGGGACCCCAAGGTACAACTGCAACTACTGCAACTCTCAGAATATAGTGATTTGATGTCGATGAGAGTTCAAGTACTACATGATAAGATGATGATATTATCCTGAGAACCAAGATCATGTTGTAACCAACTATTGGACGGACATACCCGATACAATTTTGGCTAATAAGTGTGGGGCTCATAACTTATATTGATCGATGTAAACATGGGGGTGTGGATGGCAGTCTTCCTTTCAGAAAGGTACATAGTGAAATGGAGGGAGATAAACTGCAATTGAAGGGGCTTTGATGGAGACACAATACTAAGAGTAAGGGTGACCGACAAAATGGATACTTCTTAGACTCAAATACATCAATCAAAGGCGACCATGGGTTTCTTCCAAAAAGAATAGGGTTCTATCACAAATTTATGTGGATGGGGGAACTTGTTTGTAAATAAAGAATAATGGGTGGGATCCCCATAGTTTTGGGTGTGTTGGGGACCAATTTTATGACGAGCGGAGTCCCCGCGATTTTGAGTGGGTTGGGGGATGCTTTCCAATATGAGGTGGGGGTTGTTTTGAAAATGCAAAGATGGGTGCCCCATGAACCAATGCCATGCAGATTATTCTTGCAGGAAGAACTGAATGGAATTGGTTACTTCTGAGGGTGGGGGCCCCATTGGTGTCTTCATGGGGGTGATGATACGAGGTATATTGTTGAGGGTAGAGTAATCATGGTGGTATGAGTGGTCAGTGGTGAATCTTAATAGTAACATATGTCGAGGAATTAGATGGCATCAACTGCGAGAAGTGGGGGATTAAATGCGCAACTATAAAATGATGAACTAGGGGTGATCTTTTCAAGTTGTATCAGATTCCTCGGACTTGTGGGGGTTCGACATCATGGGTGTCAATTTATGACAAGGTTGGAAATGGTGTGAACAATCATGGGGGAACATGCTATTCACAATGATGACATTGATGGCACATCAAGACTGGGAAGGAGGGCCCTATGGTTATCGGTGGGAATACTGGTAAATGAATTGTAAACAACGGGTAACAGTGTCTATTTGCCATTTTTTTATGATACCCATGATAAAATCCTGGCACTGTTACTGAGGGATGGAGTCTTGTTCTTATAATGAAAAAACAAGAGTCGTCTCAATCGTGATCCTGCACATGCAACGCACATACCCAAGTGTAGTAAAGAACGTGACCAAGGTATTGACAGTGAAGAAATATAAAATTGAAACATGTTGCACCTATGGGGTGCTTATGAAAAAAAGCGCCTAAAAAAAACTTTTCAAAATGGGGAATGGTTTAATCCATGATAAAGACCGTGAGGCGCTAATCGCATTGGTGTGAATGGATTGTGAAACGGATCTACGGTTTGTCTGTACGGTCAGTTGGAAATTTGGGTCAAATGAATATAAATAGGGGGTGGGAATCAATTTTTGAAATCATTTGTATTGTTCCATGACGACCTCCTAGAGAGAATTTGTGGTGATTCTAGGAGATTCGTGCATCCTTTGGACGAGCAATGAGTGACAAGTATGTCGTTACCCTACATTGTTTATTTGGGTTGGGGTAGTTATAGGAAAAGTGGGTCCCTGGGTTGCTAGGGATGTTTTTAGGCCCATAAATGGCTACCATGTGGGATTTAAGAGGAATCCCATGTGATAGCACAATATAATGGTAAAATCACGCGCGATGGTAGCGCAGGATTTTCCCAAAATCACGTGCGCTGGTAGAGCGGGAACTTTGCGCTAAAAAAATGCGCGTAGCGCGGGATACGAATGATTTGGCCACTCGCTGATGTAGCGTGACTGTGTATTGGACTATCACACTACATAGCGCGAATGAACCGTGTAAATACCGCGTGCTGTTGTCATGTGGGTAAGCATGAAACAGTCACGCAGGGCGCTTCTTTTCTTGGGTGATGTCACGCTACATGCGGTCTCCCTATAGGGAGGGCACGCATATGTGTGGTTTAATTGACATATATCTGATGAATGAAATTTTTCTCTATGCAAGTTATTTTTCAATTCATCATGGTTGTTGTGGGTGTTGTAGAGTGGCGGGAGCATAACTACAATGATTTTATGCCACTGGTACTCGGGGATATGGTAGCAACCCATACGCTACGAGACGTAGGGCTCTTGAATTTTTTCAAGTGCCCCTTGATGCGATCATCTGAGTAGTTGCTATGAAGGTTGTTAGACATGTGGGACCTTGATAGGGGGGTTTTCGGAGTCATTGGGGAGGACTTGAGCATCATGGCTCAAGATATCTACTTTTTGACTGAGTTGCCTCACCGCGGGGTGTGGGAGTCGGTCACCCCACAGATGGAGGGACTGACAATCCATGGTTTAGTGGATCGATATTGTGATGGCGACCAGAGTGCCCTGAACTGGTCAGATTTTTCTTAGCCACTTGAGGGCTCTTCCAGTGAGGGTTGTGGTGACAACCTTAATGAGGGTGTTGGGGGTTGCATCCCCAAACCAGATTATGAGGGGGCAATTAGCACTCGTGGAGCGGGTGATTTATATGTTTGGGAAGTGGCATGGGGACCAATGTTGCTCCATACTATGACGGAGAAGATGAGTGCTTTGCGACAAGGAGGTATGAGGAGGACCTTCTCTTATGGGAGTGTGTTATGATCCTAATTCTTCGAGCGTTATTTGGTGTTGAGGTTGTGAATAGTGGTGCCTTCAAGGGGACCTTAGGAGCCCCGGATGATGTATTGGGGGCATGTGATGACCTGTGCTGGTGGTGGGGAGGTGGGGGCCTATTACACCCCACACATTCTGGATGTGTGGGAGAAATGCATCGGGCTGATGAAGAGATACCCCTGGAGTGGCATGGATTACCGGGGGGATCTGGAATTACCACCTCCTGTAGGGGGTTTTGATGGAATGGGTATGCTTTTTTATTGATAGTTGCATATATTTTTGTATATGTTTTTTATTTTTCACATTTTTGTATATGTTTATCAGGTATTGATAGTGGTTTCCCTTTTGTGCTGCGGATATTGGTCCGGTACGGCTAGCCTGTTAGGCGGGGGAGCATCGGCAACAGGATAGGGGGTCCATACCAGCCGTAGGGGTGGGTCTGGCTATTGGGGGTCTGGCTTTGACTGGGGGCACAATGGTGGGAGGAGATCTTGCTGGGGGAGCGGTCGCAGGAGAGCATATGGTCGTTGGTTTAGCCAACTTGGAGAGGAGTTTGAGCATGATGTCGGTAGGGATCGACGAAAGAGGTGTCACTGAACTCAATGACGAGGATTTATCCTTGAAATTCTAGCTATCAACTGAGTTTGGGCCGACATGGCACCCAATTATGCATAGGTTTTGGTGGCGTGCCATGTGGCGAGGGAGGTGTAGGGGGGAGAAGGTCCTTCACCAAAACAGAGGCCACGACCTGGACCATGACTAGTTTGGGGACCAAACCCCGAGGTAGTGAGAGGTGAGGCCATATGTCCTTTGGATATTATGGGGCCACATGATCCATGAGCTAGTGGGGCAGCTTGATTATGTTGTATAGGGAAATGATCTCGTTTTTGTATATTTTCTTGATGGAGCCTATGGGAGGTGGGTTGTAAGATGTATCCCCCATAAGGTGATTTTGTATATGCCCCCAGAGGGCCATTTTTGTACATGACAACTATTGTTTGACGAGATATATATATGATATGATATATATATATATACCATTTTTGCAGCATATGTGATATACTTCCCATGTGTGTGATGTGTCTATGTATGTTGTTGATTGTGCTTCATGTTTTCTATATGTTGATGTGATGCATATGTAGTAGTAGATACTAACTTATATGATGCAAATGGTTATCAACTTATGATGCATGATGATATACATGTATGCATAGAGGTAGGTGTGGACACACACACACACATGCTTGTTTGTGGGATGTGTAGGACTAGGGAGTTGTGTGATGTATCAAGTCCTAGTTCAAGACCTCATTAGCGAATGATTCAGCGAATTCATTGGCGTTTCTCGGTATGTACATGAAATTAATGGTTTCAAACTATCGGATGAGAAGGTGCACGCACAAGAAATTGCAAAAAAGGTGCGGATTGAGGACACATAATACATTGTTTAGCTGTGAGACAACTAGTTGGGAGTAGAGGTGAACCTACATATGGTAAATGTCAAGGTGGGTGGCATTGCTTAAGAGACATATGACAACATCATATTTTCTTGGTTGTTTGTGAGTCCCCCCAAACACACTCCACCGGTGTGGTGGAGTACGTGGAGGGGGAATAAATATCCAAGGAAACTGATGCAAGGTTCTTGGACCATCAAATTGCACCATATGTGTAGCCAATATAAATGTCTTGTTGAGAGTTCATATGCATAAAGAGAAGATAGAATTATTCTCAATTCCAAACAATGGAGCAGACATAAAAAAAAAAAATGTTGACACAAATAAGAAGGGTAATAGAGATGATGGGATCCTTCTTTTTGTTTGGGGCCATTAAATGTGGGAATCACTGGTGGTGCTAGTAGGAGTACCATACTTGGGGGATCATCTGACATTTAACAGGCGAGGCCCTATTGGTATTTAATCATGTGGGAATGCTTGGGGGGGATCCCCATCTTCGTCAGAAGACGAAGAATCACTACAAGTGAGGACACCGGCCAAAGGGGATACAATGTTGATGGTATATGGAAAGGGGGAATTACTGCCTCAGTTGGTGAACCATGAGGGTTCGTGCTAAGGTAATTTAGCTAATCTTGAAGTCTCATTAGTTCAAGATGAGCTTCTCATTCTGCGTGCAGAATGGGTCATTGGAACAAGAAGTGAGCAGTATCTCCGCAAGACCGAAAGGGTCATGGTACTCAGGCAAGGAGGTGTGCCTGTACCTCCGGGGAGTTGACTTGATCCAAAATGGTTATGATGGCCCTGGGGGGAAGCATGTTCGTGGTATTCCCGCAAGAGGAGTATCAATTGTGTGGTGATGTCGTTGTAAGATTAAGAGGTGGTGGATCTTGTGGTCTTGTAGGATCCACAATGGGAACTACTGTAAGGGTGTCTGGTGTGGGATGCGTAACTGGAGTTGTCACTAATGTAGTGACCACATTTATGGAAGTTGCTTTCTAGGTTGATGGAAAAGAGTTCTCGACTGTCACTTGAGTGAGGTGAATGGTTTCTAAAGCAACCCGCAATCAAGGGATATCGGGACAATGGTGTGCATAATGTCCAAACTGAAAACAAATCGAACATGCATGATTTGTATGCAATGACTTGTACTTGGGTGTGGGAATTGATGATGTGTACCCTTCTATGATCGATGGAGTGTGGGTTATACTAACCGAGGTATTGAGAAAAGTTTGGAGCTCTAACAAGGTTGGGAACATGTTGGTCGCATGGCCTTGTTTCCCGCAAAGAGCACATGGTGGAGTGACCCTCTGGGTGGGAGTAATGGTCATTAATGGGGATTTTAACCATTGTTGGTCGATTCCCCCTGCTTTAGGTTGAGTGGCCTCTGATGAGTCGGGTGCAGGGTTAGGTAGGAGGGTGCCTTTCAACTTAGGTTTCTTTATGCCCCCATTGGTGGTCTTAGTGACGACCAACTATGGTTTACCTGTGGATGTCATAGGTTTGACTATCAGGACAGAAAGTGTCACCGGATTGGTAGGCGTAGTAGCCAAAACAAGGACAAAATCATAGTGAGATATTGGTTTAGAATCCATTTCTGGGTAGGGTGGTGTAAGGTACCATAGTAGAATACCCATTACCCAAAGTCAGCCCGGGTAGAGTTAATTGAGCCATAACTGGTGTCCCTTGTACACCTGTGGGGGGGTACAAGAATGGAATATGTAAAATTGGAGGTACTGATGGACTCAATGTTTGTTCAATGCCATGGCTCAACGACAGTGGTGATGATGGTGTTGAGGTGGAGGTGGGCTCATTTTTAGTGGTGAAAATTGTACACATTAGGCCATCGGTCGATGTGGGGATCTCAGGTGGTGGCCTAGACTATACTCCTAGCAAATTAGAGTCCTTTTATATGCCGAGGGAAATATCAACATAGGGTGGTTCATTGGTTCTGATGACAGTAGGTAGGATATTGTCGGGATTTCTAGTGACATTGGGATCATAGTAGTTAATTTGGTTGAGGGTAACAATATTCACATTTAAGGGAAAGATCATGATACGAAAGATCAAGGAGGTGAACGCCTTCATGGTGTACATATAACTACGCCCCAAGAGGATTTTGTAGTCGAGTTGAGCATCGACTGCCTCGATGTCAATCATGACCATATTTCCACCTAGATCAATGGGGACATTTTGGTAGAATCCTTTGGGTTGGGATGGTATCACATCATATGCGCGGAGGGCAATAGATGAGGGGAATAGCTCTAGTGACCCTAATCGCTTCCAAACATTAGCGTACATGACGGAAGTGGATGTGCCTTCGTCGTTGATAAATTGACAAATCATAATGTTTTTTACGCTGACGAGGACTTGAAATGCGAATAAGGAGGGTAGTCATGGTTTTCCTTTGTCAAGATCAAAGGTCATAAGATGCAAGCCAGAAGGATCAACAACACGTAGTGCATTGAGTAAATCTTTCTGTTGGGTTGGGAATGACTGTAGCACCTCTAACGTGGACATGGTTGCAGGGGACTGATCCAAGTCATCCACAATACTATAATTGTGGGAAGATTTCATATGGGGGTTATTAGGGGTACGTCGAAGTGGGACCTTGGGAATCCATGGGATTTGCTTGACACTTGGGTGTGGTATGTGTAGAGGTCTCCTCAAGGGGATAGGGATTTCTTCCACTTGGGGGGATTAAGGCCTATCATAAACCTTGGCTCGAGTCTAAATATTAACATCCAGCGTATAGATATTTTGGAAAGAGCCATCGCTAGAGGGGCAGGGATCTTGCTGTTGCGTAATGACCCCTTGGTTAGAAAATGTTTGTTGTAATACAATGGTTTGGGGTTGGGGACGATTTGGGTCCTGAGGGATATTTTTCACAGTCTTCTTCTTGGCTTCCACTAACTTTTGGAAGTTAGGGATGAGAGGGTAGTGATGGGTGTTGTTAGCACTCAGATTTTCCTTGGGTTGTATCAAGGAAACCCCAAGGTAACTATTTCAAAACAACTTTAGACTGTATTCTGAACTTATACAGTCAGAGAGGGATCTCTCAATAATCAGAAAAATTTCTCACTCAAAATATTCAATAATAACACTCAGAAGATCAGATTTCTAATAGGAACAAGTTTGTTTTTATAAAGTTTGGTAGGACAGGCTTGAAAAGAGACCATTGGGCAATGGAGTCAATAAATAGATACTAGTTTGGGCTGCAAGAGATTGGGGTTTGAAAAGAGCAATAACAGAGGCAGGGTAGACACCATTTCTTCAGACTTTAGGCATTGCAAGATGGTAATAGACGAAGGAAGATAGTCTATTAAAATAGAGCATCTAACAAGGATGAGTTCTGTAATAACTTTAGAAGAAAAAATAAAAATGTTTGAACATAATGAACTAGAGCATCAATGGATGAATTCCAATTCACATACTCTCACTCAAACACGAAAGAATAATATATAATGGAATGGAAACAGGAAATACGATCACATAAAAAAATTACATAGTGAAAAAACAATGGCACAAGAATCTCTGCCTTGAATATTTTACAAAATTTCCTCCCTGCAACTTTATTGATATTCAGGAATTAACAATACCAATAGTGAAAGACCTCTCTTTTCATGACAGTAGAACCCCTTTTCTGTCTATTACATATGAATATATAGAAAACTATAACTGCCCGTCCTCTTCAAGAAGATTTGAGTCACCTTACTTCCATTTTCTAAAAATAAAAACTAGTATTCAAATGCTGACAGGTATACAACTAACTACTACTTTCTAGGAATCAGTTTGACACAAATTAACTAGAAATATGGAACCGATGCTTTGACAGGTTTCAAATGCCTGAGATATTTCAACTGTCCATCTCTCTCAAATACCGTTGATTTCCATTAGTTGCTGGAGATGCGCCAATGGCTCTTCTGAGTAAGATGTCGAACAACTTTCATAGTGAATTTGTGATTTGGGATATGCACAGCCTCCCGATCATCTCCTCTGACAATAGTTGGAGACCACCAACCAACATGTTCCACGGTTCCAGAAACTTCATAACCATCAATCTTGGTTTGAATCCACTCAGTCACGACAAATGGATCATTACACTTGACACGAAATTGGCAAATATCTCACGACCTTCAAGAGTCAACAAAACTGTTCGCAACCCTCCAGCAGTGATCCATTTCTGTGTTGAAATCCCCAACAGCTCCATGAACGAGGATACTGCCGCCACCATACTGCTGTATAAATAAATTTTCTAATGAAATTGGATCCAACATGTCTTGTGTCATGGGTGTCGTTGAGCTCCATTGCAAATGTCTGCACCTACCGAATCAAGCTAGATATACAATATGCAAATGCCAGGATAGTTGATAACGATCTCACAAAGTTTATAATCTGTTGCTTGACGGCTTGGCTTGTTTCAGAAGATAACACAATCAGGATCAAACGCCCTTTCCTTTACTCGTTGCGCCCATGGCGTTTGTCTCTCGAATCCAAGAAAAAATTCAAACCCCAGCGACGACACTGTACTTCACCGAATTCAAGACGAATTTTCTTTTACAACTCTGGAAACCTCAGCCACAGAACGACTGTGTCAATCGAATCCAAAATAATTTATGCTGGACATGAGTCTATTGGCCCCATCCAGGAAGACGAACAACACCTTAAGATGCTGGAACTTCTGTGCTCAATACCTCAGTCTTTGCCCGATTAAAATCTACTTCTACGTCATCCCCTGCAAAAGCATGTTGAATAAGATACGCTTGAGATCCAACTCCATCGAGCAATGTCGTTCCTTTAAATTGGGCTCCCTTTTTTATTCTTCTTCACTACTGGAACCGGATTCAATATGATCACCCTCCTGAAGATGACCGGATGTTTTGCACTTGGATGTTCCTGGTTCTGAAACTTCTCCTATATTTTGGCTAATAATCCTGTCAGCGTCTATCTTAACAATGCCTGCTACCATCTGGAAATAAAACTCAGGGTGGGCTTGACATCTGTGCATCCAGACGCATAGAACAAAACATCTTCGTTTGGCACTTGACATAGAATTCGCTGCATTTCTACTTATTTGACATGCAATGGGAGTATTATCCCACGGTAAGTCTTTAATACTTTATATTTGCCAACTCTGATATTTGTGTTGATGTGTTGTTTGCTCTGCTCTTTTGGGCTCAGCGTTTGCCGCCTGTGCGTTGGGTTTGTGACATGCGTTGTTTTTGACTTGTGTGTTATGGCTACATGGAGCGTGGAGCGGGGGTTAGCCTTCGGGCTACTCTTTTGGTAAAAATTTCACCAAAGATAAATAATAATACAACTCTTTCATATAAGAACCCGAGAGCCAATTTTGGCCCTTAAAACCAAAAATTGATTACAAAGCTAAAATCTGGCTAATAAAACCAATTTTTTTTAAAATGAATAAACTTTTTCTCGAGTAGAACCTGAATGAAAAAGTCCATTTCAAAACCAATTTATGCCTAGATTGTAAAAATTAGCATGTGACAACGGGTGTAATCACCATATTCATCACAAATAGAGCAACAATAATTGGTCCTCGGGTTGGCATTCTTCCCTTGCTTTGGGGGATTATTAGTCCTTGTGTTTTGATTACCCAGATTCTGGTTTTGCTGGGGAGGAGGGTTGCCCCCTTGCCCCTACTGCTGATTTTTCTTGTTCTTCCCTTTCTTTTTCCCTTGATTATGAGGATTCTGGGGATTTGCGGTGTTAAACTGCTCAAACTATTGAGCTTGTTGTGTGAAAGAAGGTTGAACAAGGTTCATCCCCATGTGAGGTGTGGGTTATTGACCATTCGGGCATGGAAATTGATAGTAAGGGTTATATCTTGGGGGTGGGATAAATACGGTTTGCACTCCATAGATGTGTACGTAGGAACGCATTGTTCCATTTGCGGTGCGGGAATCGCTGCCGTCTAGATAACGTTTGAATAAGTAGGACTATAGGGTCCATACTGTAATTGAATAATTGGTGGGGTTGGTACCATAGGAGGGGATACCGATGTAGGTGGAATGGATAGGTATTGAGAAGCCATATTGAATGGTGTTGGAATGGTAATAGGAACGTTTCCTAAGTGGGAAATGGACCCAATAATCCCATCCGCCGAATGTGGCACTCCCGCAAGTGTAGGATTCAACGACCGATGCCGAGGGGCATCAAGGAGGATAGTGTAAAGGTAGTTGGATTGTGCGTATATGAGATCGAAATGCTAAGCTTTCAGAATAGCCTCCTCCTCGCTTTGCAGCATCGAGGTGGCGACATCTTTAGCTATAGACTGTTGAGGTGATTTGATGAACCAATCCAACAAGAAGGGTGGTTGTATTTCAATTTTACACAATGTTCGACGTCTATGCCACTCATGGATGTGGTTTGCAATGTGGGTTGATGTATTATGTCGAAACTCCAAGATAATTTCGAGACCAAGGTCATGGTGAATTGAATGCTAGAAGTAAGTGAGAAATACGGTGGCCAATGTAAAAAATGTGGCATGGGTCGATAGCAGTAAATTTATGTACCATTTGGCTATCATTATGGTGAGGGTACGCTGAAAGAGGCGAAGCCTCACATAATATTCCACTACGTTGTTAGAAGAACACCACAGATGGAAGGACATGACATGGTTGGCAAGATTATCTCCCTGATTCCCTTTGAATTTAGGAATATAGGAGGGAATTTTATCTAGCTTAGTCGTCCATGTTGGATCATGTGCAATAGGATCATTGATTAATTTGTACAAATCAGGTAGATTTAGACTAGCCATGAAAGGTAGGGTAGGAGGATTTGGTCCTTCCATTGTATATTGTGTGTGGTTTCTACGGGGGGGGATACTGAGATGGTGTTGAAAACAACAAGTGACCTCCTACAAGGGAGGAGGGATCAAGGTGTTCCAAAGGGTTTCCAAGAGGAGAATCCAAAGGGGAACCTCTTCCGGTGGTGGAGGAGGTGGAAGGATTATCACTTTCCCCGGGAGGAGAATATGAACCGAGCAAGGAGCGGTCTCGTCCCAATGATCCTATAAATGTGGCATGGGAGTGGCCCCGAATAGAGTATCTTCCACATGAACCATAGGGAGATGGTGTAAATTAAACACCCCTCGAGAGAGAAGAGAGGCCTTGCAGTCTTCTGGACTACCTCAGGGGGTTGTTTTGTTCCTCTATGGTGAAGGATTTTGTGTCAAGTGAGAGTGATGGTGGAATTTAAGCACAATTGAACAAATGATTTAGTATGCCAACCACAACAGATGCAATATGGTGCAACAAGTGAGTGATATCTGCAAAGTTGGTTTTAGTGAAAGAGTTCCCACATGTAGGTTCTTTTTAATTACGAGTTTGTATTTAAAAAGAAAATAAATGTAAATTCCCTAAAAAGACCAAACATCATTCCTCTCAAATTTAATTGGGCCTCCCAAAAGTACAACTGATGGTGACAATGGGATCCGCACACCAATTGACTAGTGAAGGTAACAAAGAGCTATTTCTACCATCAATGGGTCCAATGTTCCAATCAACAAGACTTGGAAACACCTCCCAATGGAAATAGATAACTTTAGGTTCAATTGCACCCACAACTGCTCCTTGGCGATGCCCTAAGTTTGGCCACTAAGATACCTTGTGTCAAATGTCGATCAATAGTCCGTCTTGCACGCTATAGTTTCATATCCCTACAATGAGCTCAATGATTCGTAGGGGAGAGAAAGGAAGCTATACCTTGTATTTCACCTCCATGGTCACGATGCACTTCTGATCTGGGTTTTCTTTGAACACTTGCTTTTAGTGGGATTTTGAAAGTACCCTATAAGTCAACAATGTTATGTTTCAAAATATCATTAATGAAACTAGATTGGTGGGAATTAATGGATGCCTATCCCAATCAATTCTACCTAAATAAAATGTTATTTTGTGACCTCTTGTGGAGGATTTTAGTTGATTGGAAATTTACAAAGTTGATTTTAAGGGTCTTTGTCACCTACCCAAATTTATGAAAATTATTATTTTATTTGCAAAATACTTTATGTTAAATTTAATTACAAAGTTTTGTAATTATGATCAGTTTGATCAAGGATGAATGTAATTACTGAATATTATTATTTAAATAAATTAATTAGGAGACAAACACCCAAGGGGATTGTTAAATGAGTGTTCACTGACCCACTAGGAAGAATGGAAGTTGTTGGAAGGTATGGGACAAATGGCAGCAATTGCATCACACCACTACGTGTTGGTTATGGGACAACTACCCCTAAAAATGTGGCATTATCCCCCAGGTGGAGGGAGTGAGCATACAACTCATTTAATGACCCAGTAACATCTGAAAAGGCCTAGGTAGCCTACAAAAGGAAAATTCGAATTGAGCAGGCAGCTCTTAGTCAATATTTCTGCATAATATTTTCCTCATGTGCATCAGGTGATCACTGAGATATTCAAATATGGAGGCTAGTGGTGAGTGCAATCTTAAGTCTGTATATTGCTGAGAAGAACTAGAGAAACTGGTGAGAAGAACCAGAGAAACTGGTGCAGGTCTATTGGACTGCTAGTTCTTGAAGATTTAATAGTTAGTGCTACGGCAAGTGGAGGTCCTATTTCCTGAGTTTCTTCCTCTTGGTGGTTCAGTGAACAGGCTTGGGGGTACTAAGGCAGTACTTGACTAATTTCAGGAATTGGTTGGGTGGAACAGTCTTCTTGGGTTGTTTGTTCCCCTACAAATTTTATCCAGGTTTTACAAATTTTCTACCTTATCTCAGCGAATAGATTTGTTCTGTATATTTAGTAATCTCTGTTTTCTGTTTTACAAAAAAGAATCTAATTCTAAATTTGTTTGAAGTCTGAATGTTAAAGTTTAAATGCTGTTTTGAATTGATAAACCAGTATCCATATTTTTTCACATGCTATTTTGGGCATCGTACTATAGTATAGATACGCAAATTAAGAATAGATTAAAAGATAGGCAGATTGCCATTTCGAATTCGATAGATACATAGTAATTTATATATTTATCAGTTTTCTGTCCTATAGCTAAATAATAGTAGAAACTTCTGTATAATATCCAATATATATTATAAATGTTTCCGTAGCTATATGAAAAACAAACAATGTTTAATTTTTGTATAGTTGCATGGCATTATTCTTATCAAGACTGTACATAACATTCATCACACAGTTTTCACATTACACATACACACTGTTTTCATTTCTTACTATATCCATTTCCTATAATTTTATAGTACAAACAGATAATGAAAATATTATAAACATTTTATTGATATCAGTCTTTTTACCCAATAGATATTCAAACTGTAAACAAGAGAAATGTAAAACCTATAGTGTTTCACACTTATCATTTTAGTTTCAAAAAAATCGCTTGTATCTTTCAAATCTCAGTGTTGTATTTTCCATTATTTTACAAACTGTTTATAGTATTAAAAACATAGCCTTGTATCACTGTAAATCTAAGATCACATCGATTGAATATCCATTAACATTATCCACAGTATTTTAAACATATATTATTTCCACTTTACTCTACAGTACAAACCCTACCATATGTAAAGACTATTATGAAAACAATTATATTTTATATCTTTCATTCCCAAAGACCGAATACGAATTAGGGTATGACCTGTTTGTTTCTATTACAATGTTTTGAACACCTTTTCCAACAACACTTATGGAGCTATCATTTAAAACAAAGTTTCACAAACCCTAGAATAAATCGAAAATCATGATATCAACCTATGGCCTCAAGTCGTATAACACAAACTTTTTACACAAAGTTAAATAGCATACGTTTTCATTTTTGAGAAGGAAAAGATTGTTTACACAATAGACGAGCCTCGGCCCTACCTTTTAAACTCATAACTTAAAACAACAAGTTGTGAATTATAGTTTTTAAAAACACTACACAGTTCCAACTTCAAGAAATGAAGTCGTTGTGTTCAGAATAAAAATTACAACATGTTTATCCAAAACAAAAACATACAGGGTTTATACCCAAGTTCATTATTGAAACGAGTTCTTAAAACCCTCGACATTGGCGAGCTTTACATTTTCCAGTTCGACGAAGATAAATAACAAGATAGAGAACCAAAGATCATATAACCAAACGAAAGTCACAATACCAAACAACAGTTATCATTTGATTTACAAATGGTGGTTCGAAGTTCTTCAATCAACAAATAACGACGAGTCTTGGGAAGAAGTGGATCATGCTTAGAAAGCATGTGCTTGTACTTGCTCTTCAGATCGAATGTGATGAGAACAAATCCAAAAGTATGAGGATGATCCTTGAACCTGTGATTCGAATCAGCTGAAGTAGGATCAAATCTATGAATGTGCAGATAGTCTTTTGTCTTCTCCTTCGAACCATCATGGGTGAGATTATGCCAAAAAGAACCATCAAATAATAGTAAATGTTTTGAATCCAAATCAGATCCAAGACTTAAAGAATGGTTTCTTAAGATCTCCTTTGAACCATTTGAGGTGAGATCTAAACCATTGAATGCATGAGAAATTATCCCAAGCGAATGGCAATGGCCATCAAATATCATTGTTTGCTTGGAATCCAAATTAGATCCAAGACTTGAATCATGGTTTCTTGAGATATCCTTTGAACCATTAGAGGTGAGATCAAAACCAATAAGTGCATGAGAAATTATCCCAAGCAAATGGAAATGGCCATTATCTTCAATAACCTTCTGAAAGCATGAAATGATGATCATATAGTAGTACATAAGAGGTGAGTGATCAAGGAGAGCGAATGCATTACCTCCGATGGTTGATTTTACCTCCGAAACATTCAATAGATCATGATGCAAACCAACAAACTCTAGTGCAAGAGAGGATTTAGGACCTTCTGCAATTTCTAGAGTGTGAGCCGGCACAAAATTTGAAATAGAAGAAATTTGGAGCATGAGTGTAGAATCTGCAAGTTCTTCTTCTTTGTGGCTAACTTCAATATGAGATATGTTTGATACTGATTCATGATCAATAAGATCATCAAGGAGGGCGAATGCATCACTTTGCTTGCTCTCGAAATGGTTTGGACCAATCCCTTCATTCTGTCTGCCAAATCTTTCATCCAAGTGGGCCCATTGCTTTTTTGGAGATTCAACAGAAAAGAAGTGGTGTACCATGCATCGAGACATAGCAAGCATGATGTCTCCACAGACACTGTCACCTTTATTTAACCAGCCATTCTCTTCTTCGGAGGATTCAAACTCTCTTTCAAAACAATAATCAAAGAGATCATGGCTCTTCAAATATGCTATCATTTTTTGTTTCCATTCATCATAGTTGAATGGAGAAAGAGGAGGGATTTCTTCTGAATTAATGGAAGCTATAGAAGACTTGCAAAAACAATAGAAAAGTCTGCAACTTCTACTGCTGCAATAAATGCAGAAACTGCTGCACTCGAAATCTTGATAATAACCTGCAAAAATCTCTCAGGAATGGAGATAAACAATACTCTCAACATGCTCTGATACCATGTGAAAATCCTCACAACAAATCTAAGAGATGATGTATACCTCACTAGAAATAATTTAGGAATAAGATTAAGAGTGGTCAATGCAGTAAGATGAGCAACATAATATAATACAGTAGAACTAGGATAGAAGCAAAAATACTTCACACACACTAATTAATTAATCACAATATGGACAAATAAGTAGTACAATGCATGAGAATTCGAATGCCAAGGTGGAAATTCAAATTAGCCTTCTTGGAGTGATCAAAAGATCACTGGAGTGTCATCGAAGCACAACTAGAAGTCTATCTCATCATCAATGGAGTCATCAATGCTCAAGTAATTGTCAACCATCAGTCAAACTGAGTCTAACTGAGTGTGGTAGGTGTAACTGAGTGTAACTGGAACTAACTGAATGAAGGAGGCTCAATGGAGGGTGCATGAGGAGCTAACTGAAGTCAGAATCAGCAGTCTAGTCACACTAGAGGTCCATCGGAGTGGTAAGGTTAGTTAAGAGTGATTCAAGCCTAAAATCAAGGAGAGAACTCAGTTAACTAAAGACAACTGGACTGGTAGGTGAAGAAGGGTGCCTTTATCAAGTGGATGGTGAGAAGTGGGCGCATCACTGGCTAGGAGGGCTCAATCTAAGTGGAAATAAGCTCCCGAGTGTTGGAAGACTAGGGACTAGGTGCTGGAGGTATCAACCTGATGATTGGGCAGCATGCGGATGCATGCAATGCATGCAAAATGCATGCAAGACTGAAAATGAAAAGGATGAAAATGATGGTAGTACTAGGAAGGAGTATAGGAATATCCTAACACCCCCCCTTAATCCATCCCGGGCCCTGGTAACTAAGACCAAAGGTCACCCAATACAAATGAATAATAACAACAGTCAATAAACCAAGGAAATGGGGAAAACCTAATGGGAAAAATACCCCCCCTCAAAATAGACTGTAAGGCACACACAAAAATAAATGCTCCAAACTCAAGCAGGTGTGATGCTTGGTCATATGTCTGGAGGTATCTTCTTCTTGGGAAGAAGTGGATCATGCTTAGAAAGCATGTGCTTGTACTTGCTCTTCAGATCGAATGTGATGAGAACAAATCCAAAAGTATGAGGATGATCCTTGAACTTGTGATTCGAATCAGCTGAGGTAGGATCAAATCTATGAATGTGCAGATAGTCTTTTGTCTTCTCCTTCAAAACATCATGGGTGAGAATATACCAAAAAGAACCATCAAATAATACTAAATGTTTTGAATCCAAATCATATCCAAGACTTAAAGAATGGTTTCTTAAGATCTCCTTTGAACCATTTGAGGTGAGATCTAAACCATTGAATGCATGAGAAATTATCCCAAGCGAATGGCAATGGCCATCAAATATCAGTGTTTTCTTGGAATCCAAATTAGATCCAAGACTTGAATCATGGCTTCTTGAGATCTCCTTTGAACCATTAGAGGTGAGATCAAAACTAGTAAGTGCATGAAAAATTATCCCAAGCGAATGGCAATGGCCATTATCTTCAATAACCTTTTGAAAGCATGAAATAATGATCATATAGTAGTACATAAGAGGTGAGTGATCAAGGAGAGCGAATGCATTACCTCCGATGGTTGATTTTACCTCCGAAACATTCAATAGATAATGATGCAAACCAACAAACTCTAGTGCAAGAGAGGATTTAGGACCTTCTGCAATTTCTAGAGTGTGAGCCGGCACAAAATTTGAAATAGAAGAAATTTGGAGCATGAGTGTAGAATCTGCAAGTTCTTCTTCTTTGTGGCTAACTTCAATATGAGATATGTTTGATACTGATTCATGATCAATAAGATCATCAAGGAGGGCGAATGCATCACTTTGCTTGCTCTCGAAATGGTTTGGACCAATCCCTTCATTCTGTCTGCCAAATCTTTCATCCAAGTGGGCCCATAGCTCTTTTGGAGATTCAACAGAAAAGAAGTGGTGTACCATGCATCAAGACATAACAAGCATCATGTCTCCACAGACACTGTCACCTTTATTTAACCAATCATTCTCTTCTTCAGAGGATTCGAACTCTCTTTCAAAACAATAATCAAAGAGATCATGGCTCTTCAAATATGCTATCATTTTTTGTTTCCATTCATCATAGTTGAATGGATAAAGAGGAGGGATTTCTTCTGAATTCATGGAAGCTGTAGAGGACCTGCAAAAACAATAGAAAAATCTGTAGCTGCTACTGCTGCAAAAAATGCAGAAACTGCTGCAACTGCTGCACTCGAAATCTTGATAATAACCTGCAAAAATCTCTTAGGAATGGAGATAAACAATACTCTCAACATGCTCTGATACCATGTGAAAATCCTCACATCAGATCTAAGAGATGATGTATACCTCACAAGAAATAATTTAGGAATACGATTAAGAGTGGTCAATGCAGTAATATGAGCAACAGAATAATAATACAGTAAAACTCAGATAGAAGCAAAAATACTTCACACACACTAATTAATTAATCACAATATGGACAAATAAGTAGTACAATACATGAGGATTCGAATGCCAAGGTGGAAATTCGAATTAGCCTTCATGGAGTGATCAAAAGATCACTGGAGTGTCATCGGAGCACAACTAGAAGTCTATCTCATCATCAGTGGAGTCATCAATGCTCAAGTAACTGTCAACCATCAGTCAAACTGAGTCTAACTGAGTGTGGTAGGTGTAACTGAAACTAACTGAATGAAGGAGGCTCAATGGAGGGTGCATGAGGAGCTAACTGAAGTCAGAATGAGCAGTCTAGTCACACTGGAGGTCCATCCGGAGTGGTAAGGTCAGTTAAGAGTGAGTCAAGCCTAAAATCAAGGAGAGAACTCAGTTAACTGAAGACAACTGGACTGGTAGGTGAAGAAGGGCGCCTTTGTCAAGTGGATGGTGAGATGTGGGAGCATCAATGGCTAGGAGGGCTCAATCTGAGTGGAAATAAGCTCCCGAGTGCTGGAAGACTAGGGACTAGGTGCTAGAGGTATCAACCTGATTACTGGGCAGCATGCGGATGCATGCAATGCATGCAGAATGCATGCAAGACTGAAAATGCAAAGGGTGAAAATGATGGTAGGACTAGGATGGAGTATAGGAATATCCTAGAAATCCCTACATGCATCATTTTAGGACCACTTCAGTCAGTTCCGTTTATAGGAACCTACTGAGTGTTCCAGTGCAGTCCACATGAGTTATTTGACTCTTGTGGGGGGTTAGATCTCCATCTGCTATTGATTGTGGCCTCATGCACACTTTTCTGACTGGAATGCATGACAAACTCACTATTTCTCCCTCCTTAGTCAGTTAATTGATTGTGACTTCAGTTAGCTGAGTTTAGGTTCAGTTCAGTTGACTTTGAGTATTCCAGAGCACTCCAGTGGTGATAATCCCTATGCTAGACCAACTGAGGTTCGAATTCTCCTGCATGATTCGAATTATCTCCATTGTAACATCATTTTTTAGTATACTGATAATTGGAACATGTCATATTATTCTGCTCCTATCTAAGTCCTGCTGCATTATTATTCTTCTGCTATTTTTTAATGCAATTTTCACTCTTCTTCAAATTTTCTCCTCATTATTTCTTTGTGAGGTATCCTCAAATATTTAGATCTCCTTTGACATAGGATTTCACATGGTATTAGATCCATGTGAGTGAATAGGTTGAGAAGCTGCTTTCGGTAGTGCACCAGAAGCCTCTGGATTTCCACAACAAATCTTGGTTCCATTACATTGAGTTCATTGGATAAATCCAATGAGGTCTAGCTACGTGTGAAGGATCTGGATAAAAGTTCCTACTGTCCTAAATCAATGCTCAATAGTAGTGTACGTCCTTATCGATATTTTTTTGCAGGTTATTCAAATTTTTTGAGTGCAACAACAGTTGCAGCAGTTACAACAATTTTCTGTAGTTGTAGCAGTTACAGCAATTTTCTGCAGTTGCAACATTTTTTTTCTGCAGTAGCAGTAGTTTAACCTTGTATTCACTCCAGCATTTGTAATGGACAATTCGAACTCTCCTCTCTCTCCCAGGATCTTGCAACCTTAAATTATCTTGATTGGAGTGTTGATATGCAAATGGTATTGTGAAACAAATCATTGTACATGGTGACAATGGGGAAGGATCCCGAACCAACATCATCTGTGGAGAAAACCAAGTATTTGAATAGATTGGAGGAAGCATTCGGTTTCATGTGTATTCATATTTCCAGAGATCTACTCTTCCACATCGAAGGATTGAAGAATCCAAGAGAGTTATGATTGAATTTAGAGACCCTCTTTGGAAAACAAGATGAGCTAAGAGGCCATATTCTAGAAAATGAGTTGATTTCTCTACAACCGAGCAGTTTTGAGACCATTCAACATTTCTTTTCAAAATTCAAATATTTGGTTATGAAATGCAAGTAGTGTGTCATTGAGAAGAAGGATGACTAGCTGGTGCTATCCATTCTGAGAAATCTAGGTCCTAAGTTCTCTATCTTTGTCTCTACCTTCCATTCTGAGAGAATGTCAATCCCTGGATGGAAGATTCCCTCCTTAGATGTTTTCACTGAATCTCTCATCCAAGAACAAGATAATCTAATAAATATGGGCACCTTACAAGCCTCCAAAAATCAAGCTCTTATGGATGGAGAATCAAAACGTGTGAATGGGAAGGGGAATCACAAAGGCAAGGATAAGAGGCAATCTGAACCAAGAAGAATGCCAAGTCAAGTCCATCAGAAGGAGCCTCCAGCTCTAAGAAGGAAAAACATAAGGGATTTGAGAAATCCAAGTGTTCCTATCGCAAGACAGGAAACCAACCAGAGAGATCTTGCATGCATAAGAATATAGATCAGATGACCAAGCTTCTTGAAAAACACAACATTTCCCTCCCAAAAGGTGCAAGAGAGACTGATTCTGGAAGTAAGTCTGATGGTCATGAGAGTTTCCATCAGGGTATTTTTTAAGGAATATAAAAGTATACTTAAGTATAGTATTCTAGGCGATTATTTTGGATTGAAAAAAGCATATATATAGATTGGCAGGCGAATATTCAATATGAAACCTACAATTTACTCATGAAACTAGTGAATTTTGGTGAATATTTTGATAAAAAAACATACTTTATGTAAATATAGGCGATATTAGAGACTAAAAATGACCAAAAAATGAATTTATTTTTCAAAAAAATGCCCTGAAAATAGCCAATTGGCAAAATTTCGCCCCTAAAAATTTCCCTAGTTTCCATGCACTAAAGGATGGATTTTCAAAATCACAATCCCTCCTCATAGATTCAGGAGCCTCCAACCACATGGTTTCCTCCAGAGAATCATTTTCTTTTCTAGATCTCAAAGATGGTCTGATTATTCTCATGGGAGACAACTATCAGATCTCTGCAGAAGGGAAGGGAACAATACACATGGAGCATGGCAAGTTCAAGAATGTTCTATTTGTACCTTATTTGTCGGAAAATTTGTTGTCTGTATATCCCGATGACTCACATAGGTTCACCGAAGAAAGTGGTCTTTGGTCCTGACACAGTTTATATTGCAGAGATCTCCACTTGGAATATTATAGCGAAAGGGTTTGCAAACCATGCCTCCAAGGCATATGAATTCTCACATTTTTTGCCATACTCTCTGCTTACCCCGTCAGAATCTGATGAAGATCAGAGTGACACCTCTTCTAATGAAGATGACAATCAATATATTGATTTTGAGAATAAATTTCAAGGAGATTCAGATTCAGATCCAGATCCAACGCATGCTCCCAATCCATGGCCAAGGCCAATATGGGCTCACAAAGTCCTTTTAGTTGCTGGGAACACATTTGGGGATCCATCTGACCATAGAACCACCATATCACAGTATCATGCAAAAATTGCACTATGTCATGCAGATCCACTTCTCTTAGAAGGATGCTGTATGATGGTGGGGTTTGATCCACAATCTCTTGGAGAGACTTTCCATGGGGGATCTACAACTAGGAAACAATCTCAGTTGTCTGACAAAAGGTACTCAAAGGTTCATGATTTGGACCACAATGAGCCATTCGCTCTAGTAGAAAGAAGGGTTCCCGAAAGACTTATTTTGGAAAATACAACTTCTACACAGTGGGAGGCACATCAGAGGAGCAGATCTAGATCTAGCACCTGCATTGTTATCCTACATAGGAGCAGCTTGCCAATATTTTTGCAAAGGATTTCATTGATGAAAGTTTTTTCCTTCTCTACTTAGCATGAAGGTTCTTTGAGTTCCCTACTGCTGTTGTTTTTTAGGGGGGGGTATTTTTCCCATGAGGTTTTTCCCCATTTATTGGGTTCATGGACAATTCTTTATTTTTATCATTTATTTGATTGTATGGGTGACCTTTGGTCTTACTAACCAGGTCCCAGGATGCAAAGTATGGATTAATGGGGGATGTTAGGATATTTCAATACTCCATCCTTGTCCTGCCTAGCATTATTTATTTTTCCTAGTTGTTGATGATGTCATTTCCCCCCTAGTAGTGTGCAGATGTCATCCAGGATCCATCTACCACCTTCTGAGCCCTACATGCATCATTTTAGTACCACTTCAGTCAGTTCCATGTTTTATAGGAACCTACTGATTGTGGAATCATGCTCCCTTTTATGATTGGCATGCATGGAAGACTCACTATTGCTCCCTCCTTATTTAGTTAACTGATTGTGACTTCATTTAGCTGATTTTAGGTTCAGTTTAGTTGACTTTGAGTCTTCCAGAGCACTCTAGTGGTGCCAATCCCTATGCTAGACCAACTAAGGTTCGAAATATCCTACATGATACGGATTCTCTCCATTGTAATATCATTGTTTATTGTACTGATAATTGGAACATTGATATTATTCTGATCCTATCTGAGTTCTGCTGCATTATTATTCTTTTGCTCTTTTTTACTGCATTTTTCACTCTTCTTCAAATTTTCTCCTCATTCTTTCTTTGTGAGGTATCCTCAGCTCTTTAGATCTCCTGTGACATAGAATTTCATATGGTATCAGAGCCATTTGAGAGAATAGGTTGAGCAACTGCTTTCGATAGTGCACCAGAAGCCTTTGGATTTTCACAGCAAATCCTGGTGCCATTGCATTGAATTCATTGGAGAAATCCAATGAGGTCTAGCCAAGTGTGAAGGATCCGGATAAAAGTGCCTACTATCCTAAAGCAATGCTCAGTAGTATTCTACCTCCTTATTGAGATTTTTTTCCAGGTTATTCAAATTTTTTGAGTGCAACAACAGTTGCAGCAGTTTTTTGCAGCTGCAGCAGTTACAACAGTTTTCTATAGTTGCAACAGTTTTTCTGCAGTAGTAGCAGTTTCACCTTGTATTCACTCCAGCAGTTGTCATGGACAATTCAAACTCTCCTCTATCACCTAGGATATTGAAACCCTTCAATTATATTGATTGGAGGGATGATATGTAGATGGTATTGCGAAACAAATCATTGTACAGGGTGACAATGAGGAAGGATCCTGAACCAACATCAGCTATGGAAAAAACCAAGTATCTGAATAGATTGGATGAAGCATTTTGTTTCATGTGTATTCATATTTCCAGAGATCTACTCTTCCACATCGAAGGATTGAAGACTCCAAGAGAGTTATGGTTGAAGTTAGAGACCCTCTTCGACAAACAAGATGAGCTAAGAGGCCATATTCTGGAAAATGAGTTGATTACTCTACAACTGAGCAGTTTTGAGACCATTCAACAGTTCTTTTCAAAATTCAAATCTTTGGTTATGCAATCAAAGAAGTGTGGCATTGGGAAGAAGGATGAGTAACTGGTGTTATCCATTCTGAGCAAGCTAGGTCCTTAGTTCTTTATCTTTGTCTCTAACTTCCATTCTGGGTGAATGTCAATCCCTGGTTGGAATATACCCTCCTTAGATGTTTTCATTGAATATCGCATTCAAGAAAAATATAAGTTGATATAGATGGGCACCTTGAAGGCATCCAAACATCAAGCTCTTATGGCTGGAGAAGCAAACAGTGCGAATGGGAACGGGAATAAAAAAGGCAAGGATAAGAGGTAATCTGAGATTCTGAACCCAAGCAGAATTCCAATTCAAGTCCATCAGAAGGAGACTCCATCTCTAAGAAGGAAAAACATAAGGTATTTGAGAAATCCAAGTGTTCCTATTGCAAGAAGGGAAACCAACTAGAGAGATATTGCATGCATAATAAGATAGACCAGATGACCAAGCTTCTTGAACAACACAACATTTCCCTCCCAAAAGGTACAAGAGAGATTGATTCTAGAAGTGAGTCTGATGGTCATGAGAGCTGCCATGCACTGAAGGTTTTATTTTCAAAATCACAAGCCCTCCTCATAGATTCAGGAGCCTCCAACCACATGGTTGCCTCCAGAGAATTATTTTCTTCTCTAGATCTCAAATATGGTCTGACTATTCACATGGGAGACAACCCTCATATATCTACAGAAGGGAATGGAACAATACATATGGAGCATGGAAAGTTCAAGAATGTTCTATTTGTACCTTCTTTGTCAACAAATTTGTTGTTTGTATATCAAATGAATCACACAGGTTCATCGAAGAAAGTGGTCTTTGGTCCTGACACAGTTGAGATTGCAGAGATCTCCACTAGGAATATTATAGCGAAAGGGTTTGCAAACCATGCCTCCAAGGCATATGAATTCTCACATTTTTTTCCATACTCTCTTCCTAACCCATCAGAATTTGATGAAGATCAGAGTGATACCTCTTCTAATGAAGATGAGGATCAAGATCTTGATGTTGAGAATAAACTTCAAGGAGATTCAGATTCAGATCCAGATCTAACACATGATCCCAATCCATGGCCAAGGCCAATATGGGCTCACAAAGTCCTTGTAGTTGCTGGGAACAAATTTGGGGATCCATCTGACCATAGAACCACCGGATCTCAGTATCATGCAAAACTTGCACTATGTCATGCATATCCACTTCTCTCAGAGAGGTGCTGCATGATGGTGGGGTTTGATCCACAATCTCTTGGAGAGACTTGCCATAGGGGATCTACAACCAGGAAACAATCTCAGTTGTCTGACAAAAGGTACTCAAAGGTTCATGATTTGGACCATAATGAGCCATTCTCTCCAGTAGCAAGAAGGGTTCCTGAAAGACTTGTTTTGGAAAATACAACTTCTACACAGTGGGAGGCACATCAGAGGAGCATATCCATATCTAACACCTGCATTGCTATCCTATAGAGGAGCAACTTTCCAATATTTTTGCAAAGGATTTCACTGAGGAAAGTTTTTCCCTTCTCTACTTAGCATGAAGGTTCTTTGAGTTCCCTACTGTTGTTCTTTTTGAGGGGGTGTATTTTTGTCATGAGCCTTTTCCCCATTTCCTTGGTTCATGGACAGTTCTTTATTTTCTATCATTTATTTGGTTGTATGGATGACCTTTGGTCTTAGTAACCAGGGCCCAGGATGCAAAGTATGGATTAAGGGGGGATGTTAGGATATTTCAATACTCCATCCTTGTCCTACCTAGCATTATTTATTTTTCCTAGTTGTTGATGATGTCATTTGCCTCGTAGTGGTGTGCATATGTCATCCAGGATCCATCTACAACCTTCTGAGCCCTACATGCATCATTTTAGGACCACTTCAGTCAGTTCCCTATTTTATAGGAACCTACTGAGTGTTCCGGTGCAATCCACCTGAGTTATTTGACTCTTGTGGGGGGTTAGAGCTCCAGATGCCACTGATTGTGGCCTCATGCGCCCTTTTATGACTGGCATGCATGACATACTCACTATTGCGCCCTCCTTAGTCAATTAGCTGATTGTGACTTCATTTATATGAGTTTAGGTTCATTTCAGTTGACCTTGAGTCTTCCGAAGCACTCCAGTGGTGATAATCCCTACGCTAGACCAATTGAGGTTCGAATTCTCTTGCATGATTCGAATTCTCTCCATTGTAATATAATTGTTTATTATACTGATAATTGGAACATATGATCTTATTCTGCTCCTATCTGAGTTCTGCTGCATTATTATTCTTCTGCTCTTTTTTACTACAGTTTTCACTCTTCTTCAAATTTTCTCCTCATTCTTTTTTTGTGAGGTATCCTCAACTCTTTAGATCTCCTCATACTATGTAGTTGAAAATGAATCTTTGGAGGTCATTTGAAATCATCAAGAGATTATTCTTCAAGAGTGTAGAGGTAACAAATTGTAAAAGAGTGATAAGGAAGTCATTTGAGGCACTTAATAAGGGGATTCAATATCCACTCTTGTTTGAATTCTTTATCATGACTCCTCATTCAAGTTTTTAGCATGGCCATGTCGACATTTTTTTTGTCTAAGTACGACAAACATGTGTTGGATTCCCATTTGATGGCTCGCAGTTAGTTGGATGGGTCTTTCTCACAAGCTCATGGAATTGGTGGATACCCTACTTAGTATCTACATTGATTCAGAGAGAAAGATTGTCAAATTCTCCCTTGAAAAATAAAATACCATGAGCGAAGATAGCATATAGATATTCAAGTCTAATGAGAACTGGATCATTGGCACCCCTTCCCTTTCTTTGAATCCCTATGACACCCGCATGAAGAGATATGGACCCTTGAGCTAACAAGTGCAATGGAATATTAACCATTCACGTCGTTGATTTATTTGCAAGACCTTACTGATAGTTCCCATCATGAAGAGATCTAGTGGGCTTGATGAAATCTTGGCAATTCGTGCTATTGATTTTTTTGCAAGACCATACTAAAAGATCCCAACACGAAGATATATGTACAATAGATCCATTGAACATGATGAAATCAATACCATTCACATTGTTGCATGATTTTTGGTGTATTGATGGGATGCCTTAGTGTGAATAAAGGTGGACCATTAATCTAGCAAGCCCAATAAGATCTTATCCATCTACACTCCTTATGCATTTGTGTGACCTAGCCACAAGTCTCTAGCACGAATGATTTTGGATTGTGGATCTTGCAGGCCAAGTACTAGATCTCGTCTCTTGGTTCTAACGTTTTTTTATTTTAGGATCTTGACCATTCTTCCATGTGCAAGTGGACCTAGGTTGTTGATCTCGAGGGAAAAGGAAACCTTGGCTATATACCTTCTCTGCATGGAATTTAATGGTTATCGATAAAGTTGTTCTCAAGAGGAAAACATACTCCATAGTGTGATGCCATAAATATTATTCCTTAAATATCATAAGGAAGGAGCCATTTACAAAATGACCATTAACATGCTGCCCAACATCCAAATTAGGAAGAAGGATCCTATGAATTAGGCTCCGGGTAACTTTAAAATTTATTAGATATCCAATTTACTCTATGCCCAAAATATACAAGATTGAAGGTAAGGGGCAGTCATAATGGATTGAGAGAAATAGCCCCACTCACTCAAATTTTCTTATATCAACGAATAAATAGGACAAGACATATGGAAAGAGAGTTTCAATAGAGTGAATGAATCTAGGCCCAAACCTTAATGCTTGAAGCATGACCATGATAAATGCCACTCCACGTGATCATAGGTTTTGCTCAAAGTCAATCTTTACTATAATGGCATCGAGGGAAAAGGCCTATGCCCATTCCATGCCCTCGTACACTACTATTATATTATACATATTGAAAAACCCATGGAAAAGCTAGTGTGTTCCAAGCATTTAATTTTTGGAAGAATATGCTTGATGTCTAGTGCCACAACATATGCAAAACTTTTGTAAGATGTACTAAGCAAAGTAACGGGTCTCTCATTGGTGATAATATCTGGAAGAACGGGTCTCTGATTGGTGATAATATCTATGTTTCTATTCTGGCCACACCATTTCTCTTATTTTTCTATGACTTTGGAACAAAAAGTAAGGACCCCTTCTAAATTTTTTGTTTTTGAAGCGTGACTTGAATTCATCTATGAACCATGAATAACCTAGGTGGTTTCTGATCGTTGGAATGTTTGATACCCTTACAATGATGTTACTATCTGCTTTAAATAAGTAATTTGAACTATTGAGTCCAGTTGTTTTACCCTTTATTGGCATCTTGCTTTATGCGACTGGTTGAAACGTCAGTTTCATGATCTTATACGATGTGTGTGAGCCTCCTATACGCAATCCTTAACCATAGTATCCCAATATTTGCTTGCAACTGTGCCTACCAAACCCCATGGAAACAATCAAGTCGTGACAAGCCACTCCACCTCGATCCATGTCGTGACTCGATGATTGCCCTCTTGTATTCATCACATCTCTCAGAATGTTGGTTGACTGATCGTCGAGGCCTTGCATGAGTAAATCAATGCATGACACAGCTTCATTTGAGCTATGACTGGCAGGCCCCATGAACCATAGGATTTATCCTCGTACCTTGGTTGTAAGTATTTTTTTCTCATAATAGGAATCGCTCTCAACTCAGACTATCTTTATATGACGTTTATTGCCCACCAATGGACTTAAAGCCATTTCCGAGAGAAACTCGATCCTTTGTCCGCTAGCGAGCGTGAGATGCGCCAAGTGATCAATTGGCCTAGTTTGAGGGATAAAAAAATTTAATCTACGATATCTGGTGTCAATCCTTGCTAATGGACTAGAATCCTATATAGCATAAACATTGGGGAAATTTATTTTGGACGAGCCATTTGGGAGCATGAGGCCTCGACTTTCATTAAAAATGCTTTCGCGCGTATTTTTTAGGTTCAGTGAAAATGATAATTTTGTCAGCAAACCCGATCACCATCTTTGATGAACTCGCGGTCACAGATCCAATACAATTTGGAGAATTCAATTCCAAGCCCAGAAGCACCAAACCACCTCTTACAATTTCCTAAGAGACCTAACCAATCTTCCTTTTGCAAAGGAATTGATCAAGTTCCTCTTACATTAACCTTCTAAGCACCTTTAAATAAAAGAGAAAAATAATAATAATAATAAAAAATGAAAATGATACATATATATAAACAAAATAGATTGAGAGGAAAGATTGTTTTAAAAAGGTAAGAGGAAAGACTGTTACCCTCTCCATTTAGATTTAATTCTTGTAAATGACTTTATATTGTATTTCAAACTTTCCTTGATTCCTTGGGAATAGCAAGAAGATGCTTTTTCTAAATTAATTTTTTTTTTTTTAAAACAACAGCAAAATCAAGAAATCTCACTCAAATACAGGCTGCAGCCAACTCAAAAAAGCTCTCAGCAAACGGCAAACTCAAGACAGCAAGCGATTTGAACGAGTGAATGATGGCATATATTGGTTGGGCACGTCTTCTCATTCCCAAATAAGTAACAGAACTCAAGCGAGTCGTCCCAATCGAATCGAATCGAGATCAGCGTTGTGAATTTGAATCCATTTGGATACCGATCCAATCTTGGACTCTTTACTTTTTCACCTTGAATACCGATCCAATTAGTTTAAGATGGAGGGAAGAGTTACGTGCCAATATGGAAGATGAGATGAGGAGGTGATTTACAGTGTTGTCAAGAAGGAGAGAAGATGGTTGTCCCACTCAGCGTGCTTTGTCTGCTCTCTCGAATTAGCTTTACGTAATTTTGAATTATATTTCATGGACTTGTCTGCCAATTATATTTTATGACGTGTATGTCATAAAATGTGTTATCCATATACCAGTCATATCTCATAATCCATTGGTTTATGTGTGCAATATTTTAATGCTCCCTTCAATAAGGAATTTTTAATGTAAACACCAATTTCCTGAGAAAATGTCACGTGGAGCCCTTTTGGTTGTTTTTAAAACTCTTGTTTTCCATCACATGGGTGTTCACATGAAACGGGCCCACGGGGTAAAGATAAAAGACAATGTGTGATTTGAGTTGATGCAGGTAGAGAGAGGTAGGTACTAGGGTCACAGGTGGGCGAACAAACTTGGATTTATAGACCAACCGCGTGTAGGATAAAAGACAACCAAAACGCCTTGTTTTTTCCGCGATTTTGGGATTAAAATCGGTTAAATTTTTTGTTGGTAATTGCTATTTTAGTATTTTTGTAATTTTAGCAACTGTGATTGTCATTTCTAAACTAATTGTCCAATTTTAAAACTACTCAGATCATCGAAATTACGATCTGAGCACTCCAAATTACAATTTTGACACGAGTCGAAAACGTTTTAGTTATATACAACTCCAACCAACCATTTCTCCAGTTTGATTCCCTAGAGCATCACGAAACTGGACAAAGACGTGGTATAAGTGGTATAGATTGAACTTTACCATAACCTTTTGTCGGGCCCCATTCGGGTGGCCATGCATAATCTGAAGGCATTGAAGAGGTTTGATGCTTCCATGAATATGCTCAACGGTTCAATTCCTATCGGGCTGGGGAAACTGGATCTAGAATCCTTGAAATACCTTCAAGCTTGGTTTCGTTTACGAGCCTCACGGAGTTAAAGCTCTTCTCCAATAGTTTAACCGATACTTCGCCGGAGAAACTCGACAGAAATTCGGATCTTCAAAAACCAGATATTGCAAACAACCTGCCGTCCGGAAGCCTTTCTCCCGATCCATGCAACACTACTACACGGTGGGGATGTTTAAGACATTTTTTTAAAGATAAAACTAGTATTGCATTTTAAAATTCTATTTTAGATGCTTTTAGACTGTTTAAGAAAAATTTTTAAAACTAAATTAGCATTTAGTTTCGAATATCTATTTTATATTGCTTTTATTTTTTTAGTTACTATTTTCTTACTTTTACCAGGGAGGGAAACAAAAATTAGTTTTGCATGAAGCTTTAGCAAAACATTTTTGGTTGTTCTCTGCTTTATTTTCTTCATGTGCTTTTTCATACCCGTGAGATGAAATCAATGTTAGAGGTGATTGGTTTCAGACACCTGTGAGATGAAATCGACGCTAGAGATGATTTGTTTAAGATCTTTGCTTGCATTTTCAATATATTTTACTGAGTTTTTGCCTGCGATTTCTATCTTCTAAACACTGTTGTAAATTTAATTACAAGAAAGAACATAGTTAGCTATTGTGTTGGCCATAAGCTTTTATGGCTCGCGGTGGAAAGAAGCCGCCATGATGAAAGCGTAGACCAGAATATTGGAGCAGCACAGAGAGAAAATAAGATCGACCATCATCTTATAGGTTCATCCACGTTTTCCTTCACATATGTGTATTTTCTACTTTGAATCAAGTAATCATGATAACGATCCTGTACAAGCAAGAAAATGATAAATGATTCTAACTATATATATATTTTGCAAAATAAATTAGATTGGATAGCTGTCTAGTATCGCCCTGTCAAAAAGTTTTAGCGCCCAGATGGAAATGAAGATAAATTCCACATCAAATATATCGGTTGATAATAAATTTTAAGTAGGACCCAGATCAGAAGGGAAATGAATTCCACGTCAATATTAGTTAATTATAAATTCCAAATAGGACCCAGATCGCAAGGGTAGTAGTTAATTATAAATTCCAAACAAGACCCAGATCGAAAGGGCAGGATGCAGATCGCAAGAGAAATAAATTCCATGTAAATTCAAATGGACAATGAATGGACGTGCTACCTGCTAGTTTAATTTTAAACCATCATGGACTGAATGTATTCTCCAGGAGATTTGGACATTAATCCTTATACACATGTCACGAGTTCAAAACGCTGAGAGAAATATCGATAACCCAACAAATTCCTCCCGTCAATTTTAACAAAACTTATCCCTCCTTTAATATTAACGTTAGGAGCGCAACCTGCAGGTAATTTTCATATGCTAATTGCATTTGGTCCTTCTTGTAAGTTTGGTCTGGCTGCCGTCGTTCAATGCCAAAAAATCCCAGGAAGCGGCCTCTTGGCATGCCAATAGAATTCCCAGAATGGCCACGCGATCAAAAGGGTTCTCTCAGGCCTCCAATCAGGCATCGTTATTACGGTGACGTGGACGTATTAGCAGGGACAACACTCTTCTTGTACCTTCTACTTCTCGTGCAAGTCCAACTCGGTCATCATGTACAACTGCAACCTCTTGATTTTCCATCAACTCCATATAGAATTTAGACTGTTTCTTTTGTCCATTAGAATTTTATTAAGCTTAATCCATGGAAGATTTATATCATGAATTGTACAATAAAGAAACATCAAGAATCAGAAATCTAAATGTTTCTTCACTCTTAACTACATTTTGGTTTATTTTGAAATCTCAAATCCTTAGTCTCTGTAAATTACATTTTCATTAGGATTAATTCCCGAGCTGGATTTAAAAAACAAATAAATTAGAAATCTAAATATTCCTGAGCTTTGTGAATTTCCCTGCAAATACTTAAATTGATGAACTAATTAGAAATCTAAATATGTCTGAGGTTTGCTGATTTCCCTGTAGAATCTTATATTGATAAAGGCTTCGTAAAGTGCGGGATGGCTGTGGTTGTAGGTCTTGTCCTTGTTTGAGGAATCCCGAGGTCGAGACTACCAAGTAGGCAGCCTCTAAGGACTGCGCTGACTGTGTAATAGCTTCTATGGCGCCTCGGCTTTTTTCCTACCGCTGGTTCCAACCCCAGGCACGTCATTGTGTAATACTGCAACGTCTTGGTTCGTATGCTTCTTTGCTTTCTATTAGAATTTCATTAAATTAGTCGATGGGCTCTGTATTCTAAAGAAATAGAGATCGGAATGCTTCTTTAGTCAATTATGAATTGTGCGCCCTTGAAGAAATATTTATAAATATGAGTGCTCCTTAGTCTTTTATTATTTCTTAATAATGAATTGTGTATTAAAGAAATAGTTATAAATCTGGTACTCCTTTAGTCTTTTATTAATTTTAATTCTTGAGCAGCATTTTGGTAGAAATATTTAAATACTTCTCCACAGATTACACTTTCATTAATATAATTTTGATGCCTGGCCTGCATTTTACATCAAATGTTTAGAAATCAGATGTTTCTGTTTTGTAAATTTACTTCACAAGATGTATTTTAAGAAATATTTAGAATCCGAAAACGGTTGCTTCTATCTAATCTGTTTCAGGTTTTGCATTACAAACTACGTCTTACCCAACCAAGTCGTAGTACTGATAGATCTTCAAGACGCATGAGAGGTTTCCTCTTGTCTCAGTGACCATTCGCCTAAGCAGACAACCATGAAACAAAGGAGGATCAGATGGATCTATTAAAGAGGCTGAAGATCCTCAGTCACAAATGCAGCCACAGTCTAACTAGCCAGCAGAGAGAGCATTACCTCATTCAAGTGTATCTCAACTTGGTTCCAGAATGCAAATACCTCCTTCTTAATTTGATCCATCCAACACTAACATCTCAGCAACCGAAAGAGAAGATTAGATCTTGTCACATCTAACTGTGTTTTGCATTTTAATATTATTAGGCAGGGAAAGATTGTTTACCAATCAACAAATCAACATGTGAAACTATAAAACAATCAAACATTCATATCACCAAGCACTAGCAAAAATACAAATTAATTGTAGATAGCATGCACCAGCGAATTCATATAAAAAGTAGTAGAAAACAATCAGTCCCAATTCTGTGTTCAAGAGCTGTATGCTCGTAAGACCTGTAAGAATTCGTAGAAGTCTAAAGTACATTCTCCGTGTAATCTTGATCTGGAGTAAGCTGGACAATTATCTGTTATAAGGGCTCGCTAATTAAGAGAAGCGGGCGTGGCTATCTCTGGATCTGAAGCCTGTACTATGAGACCAGTGAGTCCCGTTGCGGCATTACTAAAGGTTTCAGAGTAAGATTCGTTCATTCAATGTTATGGACTCTTAGTCGTTAAATATCTGTGAACTGCCAACTCTGAGTTTATCTTCCCATAATAGATGATGTGAGCGAGAGATCCTACAGAACAATAAAAATATTCGTGGGGCGAAATGGACAAACTTGCTAGTCAGATTGGAGACCGAAGGGTATCAAAATTTATCTAACATATTTAATACTTGCCTGTAAGCTGAGAATCAAGGTAATTACAAATTAGAAAGCAGGATTTTGTCTTCTAGACACTGATAAATTTGTTCTTTTCGGACTTGATTTTCAGGAATCAAAATAACATGTACTGCTTTTAACAATTTAACAATTTACTGTCGAAAACATTTCAGAATGCAGCACAACGTACGTGGCTCTGCATCTTAGTTGTTTGTGGTGGATCTGCAAAACCCTAATCCCCAAAAATATTAAGAATTTAATGTTGGGTTGATTAACACTGTGAGTCGATCTCCATGACAGATCGCACCCAATAGTACCACGACACCAATGAAAGATAAGGTTTTTAGTTTCATCACTGTCAATTAAAATATATTTTTATCAAAATCCTTTAGATATAAAAGGAATAATGTACGTATCTCTATTTAGTAATTTCTCTGATAAAGTTGGATCTATGTTAACATAATGTTTTTATTTTCCTTTTTTGATAACTGGTAATAAATCTAGACAACGTAGTGGTAGGAATAAATTTAGAATGGGTGCGGTACTGAGTTAGCAAGCCAATATATAGGCCCAACAATTCCATGACAGCTTCAATCCTGGTTTAAAAAAGTCATTCATTGAAGTGCTCATTCATTAATAATTACAAAGTAGGATCATTCATTAATGTTAAAAAATAATATTGGTTCAAAGAGGCGGAGGGGATATTAGCTATTATTCAATATCAAAATCTTTATCCTTGTGGAAAATCTCACACTTTAACAAGAATATTAAGATACCATTTATACTTCAAATTGGAGGGATATTAGCTATTATTCAATATCAAAATCTTTATCCTTGTGGAAAATCTCAGACTCTAACAAGAATATTAAGATACCATTTATACTTCAAATTCTTTTTACATGTTAAGTATTGGTTATTTTTAACTATAATAAAAATAGTCAAAACCAATTTAACTATTTAGATTCTTTAAACTAAGAAAAATTGATTGAATACGTCCATCGTGCCAAAGTGTGATTGGATATTTTCTAAGTGGTTTGGTAGCTTTCACATTTATTTTGATTACAAAAAGGAATTCAAAACATTTTGTGAAACCCACTCCTCCATCATAACCAAAAGGTAGGTATTGGTTATTTTTAACCACAATAAAAATAGTCAAAACCAATCTAACTATTTACATTCTTTAAACTAAGAAAAATTGATTGAATACATCCATCGTGTCAAAGTATGATTGGATATTTTCTAAGTGATTTGGTAGATAGATATCTTAAAATTACATAATTTTTTTCTTTTGGCTATTTATTTTTACAAAATAAAAATGTGAGTACTTTCTAGTTAGTTGTTGACTCATCAAGGTTATTCAAGAAAGCCACTCAAAAACAATTTTCTATCTCTAGGATTAAAGAGATAAATTAGATCTTTAATAGTAAGCAAATTGCCAATACAAACATATAATGAGATAAAGAATTATTGAATTACAAATAATGACTGCACTCTTTATGATAACTACATATGAATGAGTGAAATACAGTGAGTATTCCTTGCTTCTTGTGCTCATTGCTTTAAAAAAACTCTAAAAAATACAAATATTGATCTTATATATGAAGAGGGTACTAGTTCAATGGTAGAGTATATGCATTATAATGATGAAGATTGGTGGTTCGATTCCACTGTGCCCTATCATAAATATTTGCATTCTATCACTATTACATAGAAAAGGTATTAATACAATATTTGTGTAAATTGTCTCAAATATTAATACATTTAGGAGCAATCTACCTACAATATTCGGTGAGCCGCGGAACCTCAGTGAGATAATCCCCCTTCCACCTTGAGGAAACTGCAACTGCTCGGAAAGCTGGATCTTAGCAATAACCAGCTAAGCGGCGAGCTTCCAGCTGAAATCAGTTCGTGCAAGCAGTTTGGAGAGATCAATCTTTCAAAGAATCGGCTCTCCTGTTCGATTCTTGCGAGTCTCGACACTTTGTCGGTGCTTAATTATTTAGATACTTTTCACAAACTGTCTTTGCAACTTCTCTGAATATTTCGTCGGTTTTAGGGCCACCTTCGACAGCATATAATCACCATTGCTCTCTGAATTTCTAATAAATATCACTTTGTATATGTAAAGAAACCCTCAAACGATGATTATATTTATATACGATAACAATAAATCCTCGTGTGGAGGTGAAATCGAACAGCCAACTTAGAATTAGCAGTAACATATTTTGCTCAAAACTTTTCATTATTTGTGCGTGTGAATAGGGCATCAAAATTTGCTTATAGAATTGGTTTTCATACTCACGTGAATCATTTAGCAAGAAAACAATAGGGCCCTTTTGAACCAAAGATTCTCACAAACAACCCAACACATGCACTTAAATGCTCTTTAAAGCAACTTACAACTTATACTAACACTGAAATTAAATTTTAAGATAAAATTAATTAAAAAAAATTAATGATATTAATGAAATTTAATTATTATATTTTTAAAATTCATATCCTGTAAAAATATATCAAAAATAATTATTAATTATAAATCACACATTAAATTTAATATTAACATGGGTTGTGTACACATTTTCTACAGTGAATTGATTTTGTAAATAAAATCACATCACTACAAACAACTTTTGATTTTGTAATGGTTAATCAATTTACTGTAGGTTGATAATAATTTCTTAATTTGTCATACTTTTGGCTCAATGGTTACCACCATTGCATGCATGTTTGAAATATCAAAATCATTGTTTAGGTTAAACTTTCAAAACCAATTAGTAGATATAACTAATTGTTAGGGAAGCTATTATTATAACAACAAGAAAATGCATATTATATGGTAGTTCATGGACATGCATCCAAGGGTATTTATGTTTTGTAATTGCCCTTGATGATTATATTTATTGCTTGTCTCCCTCTTGTCTGAAAAAAGGGGTATAAAATAACTCCTAACACAACAAATAAAATAAAAAACACTAGGGTTTTTAAGTGGTTAAACCCCTCAGAGAGGGTAACACTCCAAAAGAATTTTTGTAAAAAACCTCTGCTCACAACTAGCCTAAAAAAAAAAACTTAATATTTTATTTATTTTATTAGTTTAATTAGTTTGTTTTGCATTTTATCTTATTTGTTTGGCCTTGTTATAAATTTTAAAATAAACAAATAAAGCTAATGAAGGTTTTTCATACTTGCAAGGGAACACAAGTTCCGGAGAAAAAATGAGAGATTTTCGTGATGAAAATCAAGAAAATTTACCGATATTGGTCTCAAGTCGTGGAGCAGATAGAAGAATCAAAGACATGGTGAATGGCACCAATACATAAGTTGTTTTGATGCTAGGTCGAGTGATACAAGTTGTGAACATTGGTAGTGTCGTGAAGGAGAATGAAATGCTATTGGAGTAGAACTGCATGTTGTCGTGGCTAATGAATACACTTCACATTTGTTGAAATCATGCTACATCACGATTGACTCACGCGACATAACATACTAAAGTCATCGATGAAATAGAAGGAAGAATTATACCATGAAGCATTGTACCACATTCGAGGAGATTGAAGAACGACCATGAGGATGCGAACCAAGGGATGATGTTGGAAGCGTTGGACAATCGTTTCATCATGTCAGATTTCATGTATTGAAAACTTATCGTTCATGTCTGTTACCTCCTAATTTGTACATTCGGTGGATTTCTTGCGAGCCGCTAGGGTTGTGAACATTTACAGTGTTCATCATAAGTTTTCAGAAGTTCATTAAGCCACTTTTGGCCCCTTTGTAAAGTTTGCATGTCCAGACCCCCTTGGGGGAATTGTAATAAGTTGGTCTAAGCATGATCTTTTTGTAAAATGCTTGTCGACCGTATGTTTAGTTTTCAAGTGGATACTCTAGAGTGTTTTTCCCTTAGGAATTATGTGTTGCGCTTCAGTGACATATAATTTCTGACTTTTTCACTCGCACCTCCAAAGCTGGAGTATTCACCATGGTGGTCAAACCTTAGGAGGTTATTAAATCCTAAGCGTCTATACAATTTCACATGCTAGCCATCAATAATAATTCGTATGGACATGCACTAGGTCCCCTAGGAGTTTGAGACAATTTTGATAAATATATATATATCTATATATCTATATCTATATATTTATTTTTTATTTTTTATTTTTTTTATTTTTCCGTAAAATTAGACCATTTTTAATGGTTTAATTGGAAAAATTCAAATTGTGATAAAAGTATGGCCTGGAGGCAGAATTTGGCGCAGGGATGCTCATTTTTACACTCAGAGTGTCCTCTTTAACCTAGGACCCACTTTTCCCGGGTTTCGGGTGATTAAATTATCACTTATGGCATTTTTCCTTAAGAAGCCGACAAAATGACACAGAAATACTAAAAGTGCTACAAAATGCACAAAATAAAAATAAAAAAGGTAATAGGAATGTGCCAAAGGAGTTGGCATCCCATCCCATATGATGCGCGACCTCTTCAAATGAATAAAGCACATGGTTTAGAATGTCAAAACTTAGGGAGCGAATGATATCAATTTTAAAGAGATGCGCCATCCTTCACATTTCACGTGTGGGCGACTTGCTCATTTGTTGACACTTTTCTATTCGTTGGAGGAGTTTACAAGAATGAGAGGGGCACCCCTCTTATGAGGTGGATTCCAGCTCTTCACATTACACCAACTAAGTGGTGGTTCTATCCTTCAATCACTCCCATGATTGTGATATGCACCCTCCTTGCCTTTATTGAGCCATACGCACCCCCTCTCTCTGAGATCTCTATATAATGAAGGCCCATTCCATTGGTTTAGGATAGATGGTGGAACCTCTGCCCATTGTAACATTGTTGTATCTGATGAATAATATTGAAATACTTTGGAGGTCCATGCTGTGCCATTTGATGATGTTGTGTTATTGAGGTGATATTGTACCATGTATTTTTTCTTGTTTCAATATTGGCAATGGATCTATCTTAGAAGTTTGTTCATAATCATAGAGTAAACATTTACGGTTGTTAATTTTTTTATTTGTGTTTTTTTTCAAGAGACACATGAGTATCCAACTGTACTTAGTTGTACTGAGGCTATTTTGATCTCTTTTTTGCATGCACACTAGATCTAATCCACCATTGGCACGCGTTTCTTATAGTTGTGCAGGATTACAGATCTAAAGGAGGAGCTGATCTCGGTTGCATCCTCTCCCCTCTTCAATACTTTCGAGATAATACTTTTGTTTGCAAGCACTCCAAAGTTTTCGATAAAGATCAAGCTTGGTGCTTGAATCCCTCCTTCCATCCCTTCAAAAATCTAAACTCTTTCTGCTTGGTTACTATTCTCTTGCAAGTAAAAATCAAAACTCTTTATGCTTGGTAACTTCCCCATCCAGAATTTGTACGAAAACCCTCATCCAAGCATATTCATGTTCAATATTCTGGTTATCTGCATAACTGTAATAGGCATTGAGATGTTCTTCTGCAATAAATTCTCCCTACCCATTAAATCTTGGAGGGTACTTCAGATAATCCCCACCAAGTAAGGCATTCAAAGGTTGTGGCACTAGTACTATAGGGGCATATTTGGTGGCCACGATGGCATCCATCCTATTAGGAGGTTGACCAACCATTATTGGTACTATCCGAGTTTTTGAAAACGTTGGTACTTTAACCTTAAATTTACTAATAGGAAGTTTGCTTGTGGGATGTGTATAGGGTAATGAAGTAGGTGTTAGAGGCTTAAGAAACTCAAACCACTCAAACTGAAGAAGTTCATCTTTTACTTCTTTTGATGACAAAGTATTTGTATAAAATTTAAAAGCAGCAGTTCCAATTTTAGAATAAAAAGCTTCAATTTCAGGAATGGAAATAGAAGGGACCAAATTTCTTTCTTCTTCTACTAAAGGCAGCGACTCTTTTATAGGAAAACCTATATTATTTTTCACAATAGAAGTTGATGTACTTACAGATGTAGATACAGATCTCTAATGAGCTATGGATTCTCTGATGATTTCCTCTGGATCAAACCGGGTTGGAATGAGAGGAGATGATGGGTTTCCTTGAGTGCCAGTTTTCTTAGAATCCATAATTATACAATGAATTTACAAGTTGAAAACTACAGCCTTAACATGTCTAGCTTTGTTCACCCTCAAACCGTATCTAATTTTTGTCACACACTCAAGGAAAAATAGCTTTGTGTCTTCGTTCCCCAGCAATGGCACCATAAAATGTTATGCCAAAGGTCTGCACTGGACTGCTACAGGGAAAAGCTAGGGCACGTAGGTAGAAAGGTTGAAAAACATTTGGTTTATTTCTAAGCAATTAGTAAAGGGTAAGCCAAGGTAGGTCTGTCTATGATATTGGAATGATACATATAGAGAAAGGGACTATGAACTCATAGGTTTCAAATCATGAATTGAATGTGTATCAAAACATTAAAACATAATTGGAAATAAATACATGAAAGAGGTAAGCTACAAGTTCCATGCATTCACATCCCATCCCAAGATATAACAACGATGTATATAGGTAAATAAATGAAAGCAGAGCATAATTTACAAGAAATAATCACATACAACGTACGTGCTATTAGTTATGCAATTTATAGTTATGCAGTGCATTTAAACTCTGTGATCAAATAGACAATGAGTCATAAACAAATAAGTTGGCACAATAGGTTCACAATTCATATAATCTCAAATGTTCATTTAAAACTTAAATGTATGCTAATAAAATTATAAGACCTCCAGTGGCATCCAAAAAACAAACCCTTTTTTCTGACTAATCTTTACAATATATAGGCTCTTTTACAATCACATCTAAATTCTACTTTTAGTTTCGATAATCATCCTTTTTACTAAAAATACTCTTTCAAATAAAAAGGATTATTCGAATCAATAAAATAGTTCTAAGATCATATTTTAATGGGACACATCACCTAATTATGATTCGAATTTAGGAGTCTTATCTAATATTTGACTTGTCAAAATAAAACTTCTAGAATAAGTTTGATCAAAACTTTATACAAATCTAGAAAAAGATAAATCTAAACTAAGATGTGGATAAATGGTTCCATAATTCTACTTCCTATGATTGCAAAACTCGAACACCTGAAAATGATACCTGAATACCTCAATCTTATCTTCACGTGGTCCCTAGAGGATGATTTTGCATGGTATCCTATAGGATATGTGTACCCAGATCCGTCAGAATGCCTAATTTCTCATTGCTTTCCATATTTTTCTTTCTTTGTTGTAGGCATTTTTTTTCCAATACATTTTCTTCCTGAGAAGTTTGACATTAATCCTCTTCAATTTATGAGAGAACCTATAAATCTTTGTAAATTTGACAATTAGCTTAGCCCTTTCGTCACCAACTCTGTGTGATTTATCTTGTAATAATTTATTTTCTTGTTTAATCCCTCTAACCAGAATTTTATATTTCTTAATTCTCTTCTTTAGTTTTTGGTTAATTTCATTTGCACTTCTTTTAGGTTCAGGCGAAGCGAATTCTTCTATAGATGGGTTTGGTGAATCTCTTCTTCTTCTTCTTCCAAAGCAGCTGGAACACGGGGCTAAGATTCTGGTGAACAAGGGATAACATTAATGGTCTCTTCCATGGTATCTAAAAATTGTGCAAGTCTCCTTTCCTTTTCCATCGATGAGCCTGATTCGTCATTAGAAGCTTCCTCGGGATAAACTATTTCTTTCCCTCTCCTTGTTTCAGAACTGTTTTTAACTTGTACTAATTCTGGAACCACAACTTTCACTTTCTATCTCTTAGTTTTCTCTACAATTTTCTTTGGAGAATCTTCAAGGTCGATGACCTTGTTTTCCTTCAACGTAGTATCAAACTGAGCTTTAAAATTCAGTCAAAATTGATTGGTTGCTTTGGTATGTGGCCCCAGGAGTGGATAGGGATTTGGAATATCTTGTTCCCTTCTCTGATTTTTAGTTGGGACCTTGCCACTAATAAAATCACATTCATTTTTATCTCCTTGTATACTGGGATTTTCGGCAATGGGTTGATTTAATGCCCCTCTCATCCTACAAGTCATCACCCCGCCTTCTCCTTCTTTCATATCTACCTTGGCCAGCTTAGGGATAAGGTTTTTTGGTTCCATCTTAACTTATCATTTTCTAATTTCTCAACCTTTACTTCTTGTCTTCACGCTGGGCTCTATGGAGGAACTGCCAATTTCACCAATATCATACAAGTCAATATATTTTGTTTTAGAAAAGGAATTCTTGACTGCTTTGGGTGACGATGGTAGGTTTTTTAGGGTTACAAATTCAGAAGATAATAGAAATTGCTCCCAGCCATGATTGAATTTCCCCATCTCTTGGAATATTAATAATTTAATTAGGGCTTGATGGTAGACACCATGCTAGTTATCTAGGGATTTTCTTTCCCTAGGGGCCATCTTCGCCAAAATTTTAAGAAATTAAAATGAAAAATTCATTGATGACATCTCTTCCAAATGATAAAGAAAACACATATGATACAGGTGAACCATGGCATACCTTCCCTCTCCGGTTATGTATCTCTGCACAAGCTTGAGCAGATGGATGAATTCTATCTTCATCCATGTATGTGGTATCCTCTTGCGCCAATCCGGGTTTTGGTGTTTTTCCAGCAAGAAACGATTGCATTCCGGAGCACTAACGCACTGCAACTTAAACCATCTCTCTTCCTCTTGTGGCAATTCACAAGAAATTTCTATAGAGTTTTCTGAAACAAGGAATGTGAGATACCCCATTGTCACATTTTTACCATCAAAATTCTTTGAAAATTCCTGGGCAACAGGGGTGTGATGTCCCTATAATTTCTGGCAGAAACGAAACCAGCCTAGGGGAGAGGCTCCTATTGTTGTGCGGGAACCAGTAGTGGTCATGGTTCCCGTCACATCAACCACCCTATTCTTGAACATTTCCATCTTAATCAAAGATCATTAAACAACATATTTATGCATAGATATATATTATATTAAGTCCAAAATGCATTTAATAACTAATTAGGACCCTAGCTGATAGTATTCAGTCCATTTAATGCCAACATTAAAAACCATCTAGTCCAATTGAGAATCCACTCTGTCTTTCCATTAATTACAAATGGAACATCAAAAAATCCTATCATACTTAATCTACTAAGTACACCCTGGGCATCACATCAACCCTCATGAACCACAACTGGAGAAGCAACAATCAAACATCAGGATCCAGTGTTCCATCACACATTACCACCTACACACTGCACGTGAAAAGGAGGGTCAGCATCTGGTCCAAAATTATTCAACAACTCACACATGCAACCTCAATAAATGACACCCACCCACTCAAAAAATCAAATCACTCATTAAAATTCATGAAATCAAAAGGAGCAGCAAAACTTTACGAATGCCCAAAATCAACAATCCATTAAAATCTTAAATCAAAAAATCAAATCATCCATTAAACCCTTAACTCAGCAAACAGAATTCGTTGCCCAAGATCAAATCAAGCATTAAAACTCAACCAATGCAACTCTTAAATCACAAAATCAAATCATCCATTAAACCCTTAACTCGGCAAACAGAATTTGTTGCCCAAGATCAAATCAAGCATTAAACTCACCCCAAGCAGCTGGCCAACAACAAATCATCCATTAAACACACTAAGAGCACATGGATCATGCAAATAGAGCTCTCCAATCATTGGATCGGTGCCAAATCAATCCCAGCCTCCCATTACCAGAATTAACCTTGCAATCCATGTCAATTCCCCTAAGCAATCATTTCCAACATAAAAAAAACTATAAACCAACCTCTTTGCACACAATTGAATCCATTTGAATTCCTTGGATTCATCTATAATTCAAGCAATGCGTTTATCATCTAGGACTCAACCATTCATCAACAGCCCAACGGTGTGTGCATAGTGTCAACCATTCATCAACAACCCAGCAGTGTGCATAGTGTTTCAGGTATTTACGGTAACCTATTTCATGTATCCATTCAATTAACCATCTAAGTTTTCTAGTAACCATTAACATGTATCCATTAACTATCACATTAAAATTAAAATTTCCTTTAGAATCAGGTTTCCTTTACAATCACATTAAAATTTTTTATCCATTCAATTAACCATCTAAAGTTTTCCAGTAACCATTAACATGTATCCATTAACTATCACATGAAAATTATATTTTCCTTTACAATCAGATTTCCTTTACAATCACATTAAAATTTTTGATGTCATTTCAGATTACCGAATTGGATTATTGTAGAAATAATGTAGAAAAATATTCATGCTCATGATCCATTGTCTGAAATCCACTGATGGGATGAAACACTGTGCACACACTGATAATTTCTATCAAAAAACTAGTCCTCATCAACCAGGACTCAACCATTCATCAACAGCCCCCAAGTGTATGCACAGTGTGTGAGGTATTGACAGTCCATTCTATTAACTAGTTTAGAATATACTACTCACAGTTTGACCATTGCAGAAGGATATATAATACTCATAGGTTAATTGAATGGATATAATACACTATGAAATGTTACATGTATGGATTGTGTAGATTCTTGTAGCCATGCCAAGAGTCAATATTTCACGTCGTACAAGGAAAGGAATACAATGCACATCATCGAATGAGGAAAGGGCCCGTGTTTCAAATGACAACATTGCTACAACAAATTATGAGAATGGTCCTGTGGAAGAGGTAGATGGTGTGGTTCCACCATCAACGACAGAGCCATCACCACCCACAGTGCCAGCATCGCCCATATTGCCGCCATCTTCCATAGTGCAAGGTGCCATTTCAACGAAGAAAATCAGTGCAATTAGAGGATGGACAAAAGAAGACATGTTGGTGTAATTGACGATGTCGGATTCAAGGGGTTTTTAGTTAGAGCTGCGGCCAAAAAATATGGGATTGCACCCACGTCAATCCATTACTAGATAAATGGCCTGACCCATACCAAGAGGAGAGGTCCTCTTACAGTCAGGACTGAACATGAGGAGGAGGAGGTAGTGGTGTGGTGTAAGGAGATGGCCGAATTGGGACATGGGCTAGAGTTGATACAATTGAAATCAACCGTTGCTCAAATCTATCAGGGCGGGCCAAACCCATTCAAAGATGGGTTTCTAAGTAAGTCATGGCGGGATGGTTTCAAAAAAAGGCATCCAGAGCTAGTGCTACGAACTGCATAGGGTTTGGACAGAGACAGGGCATTGAATCTACGCCCCACGGTTGTGTCCAAGTTCTATGACACTCTTTCTTCTGCATATGAGAAACACTCTTACACTCCAGACCATATTTGGAATTGCGATGAGACAGGGTTACAGGTAGGAAGGAATTGTGGCATGCATGTCATTGCAAAGAGAGGGAGCAGGAATGTGCCAAAGATTCTTCCCAAGAGCAGGGAGTGGATAACCATTCTATCATGTGTGAATTCAATTAGTATGGCAATCCCGGGGTTTTATTTTTTCAAGGGAAAAAATGGGCTGCAAAACTATATCCAAAACTGTGAACCTGGGGCGTGCATGGCTGCACATCCCCATGCATGTATGACTAAAGACATTTTCCTGAATTGGATTTGCCACTTTGTAGCATCCATACCAGGTGGTGTCTCCCCTGAGAAGAGACACCTGTTGGTTTTAGATGGCCATGGCAGCCACATTGTTGTGCAAACCATCGAGGAGGAAAACAGTTTGGGCATTGACTTGTTAACACTTCCTGCTCACACCACTCACAGGTTGCAGCCCTTGGATGTGAGTTTGTTTGGGCCTTTCAAGGCTTATTTCAGGTCGGAACATGCTGCATGGATGGCGAAGAACCCAGGGGTAGAGGTAAAGAGGTTTGAGTTAGCTAAGCTTGCAAACAAGGCTTTCAAAAGGGCTCTCACATCCTCCAATATCAAGGTTGGATTTAGGCGAACATGTATCTGGCCACTGAATTATGATGCTCTTATGCACACCGGGTGTAGCCAAGCATTTCATGTGGATGACCAAGAAGCTGTGGCTGGCGAAGATGGTGAGGATGTCGAAGAGAAATTGGATGGTTAGCAAGAGGCAGATGCTGTGGACAACATCATGTCCCTTTCTCAAGGAAACTGCCAAAGAGTTGTGCTTTTGATGATGATGAATAGTTCTGCGCTACACAATTCAATGACGAAGCAGTGGAAGATAACATGGGGCTAGGTGGTCCAGCCGGCACACAGGTGGATTCGATGGTTGTCGCAGTCCAGGAAACAACAACAACACATTGACATTGCCAACCCAAGTATCCCAACCATCATGGATGGCAGAGGCCATGATGAACCTGAACAGACACATTGGTGGTTCCACCAATGATGAAAGCATGAACATGCCTTTGCAGCCAACTGCAATTGTCCATTTTTATGTTGATGGTGGGTTGATAGAAGAACCTAACATGGACAACTAGGATCCAACTGAAGAATACACTGCAGTAGAAGAACCTCTGATAGCAGAAGAACCACTGCTAGGGAACACACCAAGGATTGGCCAATTCCTAAAGTTTCCAATGGAGAGAGTGTCATCACAAGGAAGGCAAGGACATATAGACATTCTTCGATTGGGCCGGAGTTCACAACTACTCACTTTATAAGAGTACATGGGCCTCTTGGTTGAATCTGAACAAAAGAAACATGCTTTGCAGGAATTAAAACAAAGGAAGAAAGATCTTGCAAAGGAAAAGAAGGAAGCAAGGATGATTGCAGTTGTACAACGGGCACAGGAAAGGATTGCAAGAGAGGCTAATTGACAAGAAAAAGAACACCAGAAGCAGTTGGAAAGGCAACCAAAGGAAGAGAGGAAGGTGCAACAAATGAACCAAAATTATGCAAGAGAAATGGAGGAAAGGAATGTGATGGATGATACTACAAGAACAACTGATGAAAGGAACATGATGGAAGGATCATTAGAAGCATTTGCAAGCACTGCACAATTCTACCAGGATCTTATTAACATTCAAATACCCCGCTATAATCAGGCAGGTTTACACCCCACTTCTATTCCTACTAGTGCAGGGGCCCATTCTATGTTATCTTATCCAACACCAACAATTATTCCAGGGTTCCCAAGCACAATCCAGGCCTATGGCTATTCAATTCCTCCTTGGTTGCAAGGAGTAAATTGGCCTCAATCTGTTTCCACCAACCCCACCCATCCTAATCAAACATGCTCAGTAAGGTCACCCTACTTGTCTCAAACTAGAAACCCTATAAGAAATGATGGGGGGGGGTGACGAACCTTTTGAAGAATAGGATATCCGGTGTATAGGCCAACCAAATGCTGCTTTGTTTTCAAGGCATGTTGGTTTTTGTGCAGCCCCAATCAAGCATGATGAGGGCTTGATATAACCTAAATCCTAGGCATTGACATCTACTGCAAATAGAGGCATTGTTTTGACATCTACTTCAAACATAGGCATTGTTTCGACATCTACTTCAGATAGAGTTATTGTATTTGTATTTCAATACTATTAATATAAAGTGCAATTGTTTTATTATAAATGAGCAATTTTTATTTATTTATGTTTGTTTCCATTCTATGGATGTTGACCATCCCTTCCTGCCCACAAAACACAACAGCCTCAAAATCCATCTAATTTTTTTTACCACACTGATAGCAACACTCCTTTCACAAGCTCATTCAAAGTGGCTTATAAGGCAAAAGGAAACCCCTAAAATTTGAACCTTTTTCAAAGTTGCAATTAAGTTGATTATTGTACCTAATCACTTGCATTTTTAGATTGTTGAATAGTGTTAGTTTTGATCACCTTAGATTATTGTTTTAAGTCACAATTTCCTTTCTGCCCTCTTTTTAGGAAGAGGGCAACACAACCACCCAAGGAAGGTAACCATAACAGTCACTCTAAAAAAAAATATAAATTGGTATGCATGGGATCTCTCTCAAATGGATTTTGCAGATTGTTTCATACTGTCAGTTTTGATGGCTTAAGTTTACAGTTTTAAGTCACAATTTGCTTGCTGCCCTCTTTGCAACTTTTCTCTTACATGCACAAACCATCCAACCAACACTTTTAAGTACCATATCTAAATTCCGCTTAAACTCAAATACAAAAACAAATGAACATGAACAAGCTATCCAAACAACAGTCTTAAGTAGCATCTCTAATTTCCACTTAAAATCAAATCCATAAACAAATTAACATGCACAAGCTAGCCAAACAACAGTCTTAAGTAGCATCTCTAATTTCCTCTTAAACTCAGAGGAATAAACAAATGAACATGCACAAACTAGCCATAAGTACACATCTCAAATTTCCACTTCAACTCAATTCCATAATCAAATATGAGAAAAATTCACTCAATTAATTGTATAAAATGCTTATACTTTGTCAAATGCTTAAACTGTATACCAACAAATGCTTAAACTATGTCAAAGTTTATGCATCAGTTCACAACATAAGTTCATATCCACAACATTTACCTCTTTTGCAGCTTCAAACACCTATATAAAGATGAATATCAAGTTCAAAAACATACTGCTGCAAAATTACCAAAATCATAACCAAAATATTATTACAATATTGCTCCCAATTATAGTGAGCATATCCAGAATTCAACCAACATTCAACCAACCAACATTCACACTAAATTTCACATCCACAACATTTTCATATCCACAAGGGGCCATGCCAAATTTCATATCCACATCATTTACTTCTTTTGCATCTTCAAACATTAATATAAAGATGAATATCAAGTTCTAAAACCTACGCTACAAAATTTCCAAAATATTATTACAATATTGCTCCCAATTACGCATGCTGCAATAATCGAGGCTAGGTTTACCAATATTGCTCCCAATTACCAATAATCTACAGTAAGCATATCTAGAATTCAACCAACAAACATTCACAATCAATTTCATATCGACAACATTTTCATATCCCAAGGGATCATGCAAATTTCATATTCACATCATTCAGAAACCTACTGCTGCAAAATGACCTAAATTAACAAAATCAATTTCATATACACTAAAAGCAACCAGCATTCGACCACAAAGTAAGGCATAACACTTTGTCTACCAAAACCGAACACAACCATCATTAATCCACCCAATATCGCATACCATGCCAAAATAAAAAACCCCTCAACCACCACATTTGCATTTAACTAATGACCGCATATGCCCAACAAAGCCAAATATAAGCTGCAGAAAAATAGAGAATCTCATACGAAACCCTCCAAGTCCAACCCTAAACAAAAAATAAGTATACAACTGTATAATTACGCAAAGAGAAATCAGTGGAATCCAATTTAGGCTAAGTTTTTTATACCAGTTTTTCGGACCCTGTCTCAAGTTACAATCACGCACGCAGAACCAGAACCATGACAATGTCCTTAGAACCAAAGACACCCAACAGGGGTGTGAACAAGTGGATAGTTCAGAAGTAACCGAAACCACATTACACAATCGTAGGCGGTTCAAGACGCCATTTTTCCAGGGCTTCACCACTGTAGAAAACCAGTATCCAGACAAGGTCCAAAAACTAATCAACACTCACCCATAATCGCACTTGCAAACAGCCAGACAACCCTAACCGAGCCAAAGAGTTAATGAAATCATCCATGAGGAGATGTGAAGTGTTAAAAAACACTGTGGCGATGCTGGTAGGAAACCACAGCCATTGCAGAATGTAGAGCCGAAGGCTGTCAAGTATGCAGAGCCGAGGGTCGTTGAAACCACAAACTGACCTCGCCATCCTCCTCGACCTCGTAGCCGAGCAGGGACTGGGCCAATAACGATCACCAATAGGAGAGAAACCGAGACAGGAAGAAAACACAGACAGACAAACACAACCAACCATAGAGAAACTGAGCCAAAGAGTTAACGAAATCATCCATGAGGAGATGTGGAGTGTTAAAAACCACTGTTCAGATGTTGGTAGGAAACCCTACCTGTAGCATGCCTATCAAAGGAAGAAACCGCTGTCACCAACCTCCACGACCCCGCAGCCGGCACAGGAGGATGCAAGCACTGCGACACTCAGGACCGCCAACACGCAGAGCTGTGCACAATGGAGAACTCCTTCCGAACAAAGCCACCAGCCGAACAAGGATGCAAACCATGTGAACCGAACCACAAAAGGATGATTATCGACCAAAACAGGGACCAGGGCACGAGTTGAAAGGTTCTGTGGAGCTCCATCAACAACAATGGTGTGTTCATGCATAGACGTAGGCCTGCGAGGGAAATGGAGCCCTGACAGACCAGTACCAAGGTGGCGAAACGGCCACACACTGGACCTAAGCAACATTACATAGGGTGGTAGAGTAGCCAGGGCAAATGAAAAAATGAAAACCCTAAGCCCCACAAAAACCCTAAAAAGTGACATCCCCAGCTGCTGGACACGCATTAGTACATGGTGGACACCTGCCATACGGGTTACGTGGCTTGTTGGGTGTCCGTTGATGTGTTCGCGTGGACCCCGCACCACATTTGGTGTCCCTCCCTTAATTGTGTGAATTTTTTCCCAATTCAGGATAAGCTTCCAACAATTCAGACCCCATAGGTTCATACCTAACCAATTGTCCACCTCTTCTTGACGACATCTTCACGATTATGACAGAACAATAAAATATCAACATGGAGAGCTAAAATGTTCAACAGAGCATAGACTAACTTAAACAAGGGAATGAGTGACAATCCTGATCTTTTGAGTTATAGTGTTAATTCTACCGATTACAGGGGTTATGTCACCTCATAACTACAGAGAACTCATTGAAATAAATCCCCAACTAATTTCATCATTACCCATGACCTCCACACATTCGCTGCTGATACTTGACATGACCAGAAGCGGATGTAGTATTGAACATTCTAACATTTCCATAACGCTACACATTCAATGTTACAACACAACTCCTGAGTGATTATGTAGCGCAATTACATAATCATTCTACAGCGTAGCTATGAAACTGTTCTGTAGCACAACTCTTTAAGGTAGCTCTAGCCTTTAGAACTAGTTTCCTCTTTTAAAAGTTGATTCATGAGCACAAGAATAATACCTACAAGACTAGCAGGACAACAACTCTATGCAAACTTTGTTCCAACTCAACATGCTTAACTAATAAATTATCAAATTGAAAATATAAAAGAATACATCAAGGATAGAAATTATACAACATAACTTCAAGAGTAGATGCTTGTCTTTGACAAAAAAATTAAGGTAGGTTTAAGATAGATTTAAAATTTCAAGGTCTCAAGTTTTGGAAGTAGAAAATCCTAGGTGTAGGTACTATCACTGGATCCTACTAGGGATAACACTTCCTTGTGAGGTGCTAAGAACGCACAGGTTAGTGTTTTTTTTTTTGACTTCCTTATACTCTGTAATTTGCTATTAAAAACAACTACTACTGAGAATAAAATGCGAAACTATGTACCAGTTCCTTCATTGGGATTGGAGTCTTATTAGGAAATATACATCTCACCGGTATTTACAATGAGAGTAGGCTACCAACAACCTTAGTAAATCTAGAAGTGCTTCAGATAGCGCCCATTTACTGGGCCTCTAGAAACTGTATTCACATCAAGACCTTCCAGAATAAAAGTATTGTTATTTAAGACCTTAGAAATTCGTAATGGACCAAACCATAAATTATCAAACTTACCATGTTTAGGTTTTTCCTCCCTTCAGGCATCCCATCTTAAAACTAAATCGCCAGGAGAGAAAGTGTCTTCTTTTTTTCTTTTGTCATAAATGGATTTGACTTTGTCACGGTGTTTCTGAGTTTTTTCTAACAATGATTCCCTTACCTGTTGGGTTTCAACCTTTTGATAAATTCTTCATTAAATAGCATTTGGTTCGTCAACTTCATCCTGCAAAAACTTCAAAACTCTTAGGCCTAACTGAACAGGAAAAATTGCATCAATACCATACACAAGTTGGAAAGGAGAAGTACCGACATATTTTTTAGTACTTACCCTATCATCCCAATGTGCAATTTTAAGTCTGGTATCCCATGTCCTTTTCTTTTCAAAAAACAATTTCTTGATGACATTGACAAGATTTTTGTTGGAAGATAAGGGTAGTAAGGTTTAGAATGCTTGAGAATTATGTTATACCTCTCGTAGAAATGTACCATATCAGCTGACTTAAATGCAAGAGCATTATCGGTTAGCAACTTTTGTGGACATCCAAACCATGCAAAAAATGTATTCCTCTAAAAATCTCATGATTATCTAATATGTTTCTTTCCTTATCGAAATTGATTCTACCCATTTGGTGAAGAAGTACATTGCTCTCAGGATATATTTATGCTACCCACTAAACAAAGGATTAATTTCACCAATATAATATAATCCCCATTGTTTAAAAGGGGCATCAACAACAATGGGTTTCAATGGAAAAGGAAACAGTTTCTCATGTCTTCCTGCAAATTTCTGACGTTCTATACAAGCTAGAACCATGGAAAATAGATCGGAGAATAGGGTGGGCCAATAATATCTCGTCCTTGAGATTTCAAAAGTCGGCATCTTTCAATATCTATGTCCTCCACAAGATCCACTATGCAGATCAACAATTACCATATTAGCCTCATCCTAATGAATGCATCTCAACAACACTCCTATGGGATCTTTCCAAAATAAATTTTTATTAACTATGCAATATTTTTGGGCTTTTAGCTTTAAACATCTGAACTTTTTCCTATCATAATCAAGTGGATATTGCAAATTTAACAGAAAAAAATACAATATCTTTGTACCATATTGATGCTGAGTACTTTTCCATAACCTGTGAATTTTCATCATTTTCCTGTATCTCATTCAAAGTGGACTGATCCAAAATTAAATTTAGACCAAGTGCCTTAAAATTTGAGTAAGCAAGAAGCTTAGCTAGAACTTGAACCTTTATCAGTTTTGTTGGTTTTATTTCAATATCATACTTAAGTAATATAGCTATCCATTTACCTCGCTTACCTTCAATGTTGGGCTGGACCAAAACATCCTTTACTGCATTGTTCGGAATGTATGCAATCACCTTTGATTGAAGAATATATAATCTGAAAGACTTCAAAGATTTAATTAAGGCATAGGCTTGTTTTTCAATAATATTATACCTTAATTCTTCATCCCTTAACACCTTGCTGAAAAATGTAATTGGTTTCTCATGACCATCTTCATTTTTATGCAATAAAACAACAACAACAACATTGTCCTCAGAAGCAAAATAAAATGTGAGGAACTCCTTAGAATAGTCTAGGTTGATAAGCATGGGTGCCTCCATCAAGGCTTGCTTGATCATTTCGAAAGACTCTCTAGCTTCTTTGGTCCATTTTACTTCTGCATCCTTTTAAACATGATTGTGATATGCTTTATAATTTGAGCGAAGTTAGAGACAAACCTTTGAAGAAAATTAATCTTACCCAGAAAGGATTGAATTCCCTTTTTGTTTCTGGGAAGATCAATCTTCAAAATCACAGCCACTCTGTCTAGGTCAATCTTAACTCCATTGTGTGAAACTAAATTGTCCTAACAATCTGCCTCCCTGCATTACAAAATTGGACTTCTTAGGATTAAGGGAAATACCAAATTTTATGCACTTCAAAAAGGTTTGCTTGAGATGTTTGATGTGCTCTTCATCTAACTTGGATAAAACTGTAATATCATCCAAGTAGATAACTATAAATTTATCTTTCTCTCCTACAAAGTCTATGTCCACAACCCTCTAAAAAGTAGCCCATGCGTTCATCAGGCCAAAATTCATTATGTCATACATAAACGTCCTCTAGGGCATCACAAAAGTAGTTTTTTCTTTATCTTCCTCATGGACAACGATCTGGTTATACCCAGAAAATCCATCTATCATTGAGATCTGTTGTGCTCCAACTAACCTTTGCAAAATTTGGTCCATCTTCTATAAAGGGTAGTTATCCTTCAAGGAACTCCTATTCAAATTCGGGAAATAAACACACAGTTTGATTTCACCATTCTTCTTCCTGACGGGCACAATATTAACAACCCATGAAGAGAATATTAAAGGAACAATAATTATGGCATCAAGCAGTTTTTTTCAGTTCCTTTTCGATAACTGGCAGCAACATTGGGTTCACTTGCATTAATTTCTTCCTGAAGGTTTTGGTGTCAAGTTTGAGAGGTATTTTACGTTGGATGATACTTGTATCAAAGGATTTCAAGTCCTCATAGGACCATGCAAACATGTCTACAAACTCCATTAATTCCACATATCTTTTCCATTGTTCATTAGACAAAGCTTTGGATAATTTTACTAATTTTGGATCAGACTTTGTACCAATGTTACAATCTATGGTATTATCATGCATAGGCTAAGCCAAAGGATTTTGTAGTGTGTCATGATTATTGAATAACCTTTCAAGAGGAACCAAACCTTTAGGTAAGAAATTACCTTTGAGTTTGATTATGTCATGACCAACAATTGTATTGGATAGATTTGAAGTTTGCAACTCTTCAATTTCTTCCTCATCAATCAAAGATCCATAAAATTCACCAATTGACTGCAAGAACCTATCAATTTCTGAATCATCCTCAAATACCTACCTGTTTTTTACATTTTTAGGAACTGAAGGCCTATGCCTGAATTCCACAGCATATCTAAGGTGAGGCTAAGTTGGCACCCTGAAACAACTTGTAGCCAAGGCTAAACAATCTGTATTTTCATTACAGTTCCCAGGAACAAAAGAAATATTAAAATCTAAGAAATAATTGTTAATTAAATCCCACACATCATTACCACAAGCCTTCATCTTCTTTTGTTTCGATTGATAAACATTTCTGACCTACTGGACTATTAATTATGAATCCCCAAATACTACCATTTCTTGTATATTCATGTCTTTTGCTGCCTTTAAACCCAAAACCAATGCTTCATATTTTTTTATGTTATTGGTAGCTTCGAATTCAAGTTTGTACATTAAAGTAATTACTTCATCAACAGGGAAAATATAAAAAAATACCTGCTCCAGAACCTTCTATGGAGGATGCACCATGAAAATTATCCAAAGCTTATCTTCAATTTCTGTAGGTAGTTGTTTTTGAATTTCTTTATCAACATGTACTGAAGCTGAAATCTGATCTCCAAAGTGCAAAACACATTCAAGTCTATACTTTCCTTAACAACATACAAAGGATGATTGGATGGGTTTTGATGATCACTTACCAAATATTCCAACTGTACCTCTCTATACAACCGCCTTGTCTCGCCTCCAAACAATGGAACTGTAGCATATGAATAATCCATCTGTAATGTTCCTCCTATTTTTTTGGTACGAGATATAAACAAGAACATTCCATATTTTGGAGGAATATTAACTATAACCACATCCATTAGAATGCTCTTCATTGGGATTTGGGATAGGCTAACTAACAAATCCTGTATGACCCCAATACATTTTACAACTCTAGAGTTGAAGGCATATAATTCATGAAAAGGTTTAGTGATGCTTAATTAAAGTGCCTCCATGATTGCTTTTGGAATTAAGTTGTTTGATGCACCAGAATCAAGGAGAAAATTATGTAACATTTCATCATGGAAAAACATAGAAATATAAAAAAGAGGCAGCTAGCGTGATTTTTCATTTGACTGTGGGCCAAAAACAATTGTCGGATTCTCATCCTGAAGGTTCATTATATCAATAGGAGGAGATTCTGGGGAAGGGTGCAATATTTTCATAATGGATTGTTTAAAAGGTTGATTCTTTAGTAATTCAGTCAGGGGTATGGGAATTTTAATTTTTCCTATTTCTTGATCAATATTGAAAAAACCAAAAACTTTTTCAAGTTCCTTTATTTCTAAATTCTTACATGTGTTTCCTGACTGATCTTGCTTCTTCTCTTCTTCTTTTCCAAATTTCTGCTTCTCCACAACTGTAAATTTCTTTTGAGGTGTCTGAAAACTTGTTTTCTGTCCTGATCTAAGGTCATATTTCTTCTGTTGATTTAACTGGACCGCATTCTCAAATCTATACTGAAATTGACTAGTCATCAAATATTGTTCATATTCATCTTATGTAAGAAAACTTACCAACTGATTTTCATCCAGTAGTTGAACTTTGGGACCTAACTCTTCAGCCTCTTCATCATTTTGTTCATCAATTTAATCATCTACAACATTTTTCACTGAAGGCTAAATTTTTTGGTCTTCATTATCTCTCCTCTCTTCGGAAGAACTAAGGATTGAAAGGCCTACGAAACTGATTTGGATTTCTATTAGGCATTTCTGGTGAAGGTCTATTTTGACTTTTGCTGTCAACCTCTAGTTTGATTAACTTGGAATTGAAATCTTTAATCATCTTTTCCATTTCATCAATTTTATGGTCTTTAGATTTAGTGCCAGAGGTTGAAGTTTCAACTACTTTTTTCTATTTTCTATTGTTAGTTTCATGATAGTGAGTCTTGACTCTAAGCCTATCAACAACTATAATATTTTATTCTACTTCTAAAGCAGCTTCTTGCATATTTACAAGGGTAACAACTCTTCTTTATCTAAACAATAGGGATAAATCCGCATCGAATGCATTAGCAAATGTGAGTTTGGTATAACTCTCTGTGGGTTTGATTTTAGCAAGAATCTTACTATACATTTTGTTAAATCTTTTAATGAAATCTGTTAGTTTTCCTTTTGAGTGCCCCAAACTCTGTGATATATAAATAGTCTATTTTGTTCCCCCATTGTTTCATAAAATCTTCTTCTGGTGCATCAATTCCATTAATTGAATTGACATGCAATTCCCAGAACCACTTCCTAACTTCCCAATCCATACTTTGTACGAAAACCCTCATCCAAACATCTTCATACTCAATATTTTGATTATTTGCATAATTGTAATAGGCATTGAGATGTTCTTCTGCAGTAACTTATCCCTACCCATTGAATCTTGGAAGGTACTTCAAATAATCCCCACCAGGTAAGGCATTCAAAGGCCTTATAAACAGTACTAGAGGGGCATATCTGGTGTCACGTCCCCTCCTGCGGACCCAATTCCTGGAAGGGAACATGATACCAATTCATTAGATTCACAACAATAAAATAGATGTGTGCAGATGGAAATCAAGCAAACATGCACATCAGAATAAAACATCATCCACACACATTTCATATGCATTCAACATATTAGAAACAAACATCAAATTATAACATTTCATAAGTAAACACATAAACAGAAAAAAACACTTATCTTTATGATGAAATGGTCCCAAACAACTAGCTATGTCGCTGCAACGTTCCACCCAACCATAGGTCTCTGCCCAACCTGTATTCTTTCAGCACTCAGAGACCACCCCCGAGTTGGGCATGATTTATACAAGGAAACGGGGACATTCATACTCATACATAGCCCAATAATCACTGCATATAAGCCAAGCCAGTCCACAATTGGGTTTATCAGGCTAAATATGAACCCTCTTCATTTATGGATGCTTGCACTCAAGCTCAAGCCAAAGAAATATATATCCATCTCAACCCAAACATTCTCTTACACACAAAAAACTCAAAAACTAGGCATGGATACGCATTTCCAACAATGGGATTTACAAACAGGATGGCCATGGGTTTTCCCCAAATCGTGGGCACACCAAAATGATGTGGAAAGGGGAATTCGACCACAGGGAGAAAACCAATTTCTCCCACAGGTTATGAGCATTTCAAATGGCCCAAACGACCCCCATGAAACCCCAATTCGAGCTCCCTTCTTCCCAATAGTTCTGCAACACCAAAAAACGCCCTCTTCCCAGCTAAAAAACAAGGAAACACAAGAAAAACGTGGAGCGAAAACACCCAGGCAGCTCCAAAAATGTTAGAGAGACAAAACAGGTTAATGGGTAATGGCTTGGGGAGAAATTCATGGCTGTTTTCTTGCCCAAGGAGCAAAAACACATTTTTCCATGAAGGGTGGCTTGCCCATACTCGAATTTTGGACAGCCATACCTTCCATTCCCCAAGGCATTAACTACTTCACCCAACTCTTGGGAGAAATGAATGATTGGGTACAAAATTCAACATGGATGTTTTATGGGTTCTCTCATTGACACTTGGCTTGACTTGATTGGTCCAAGGGTTTGAATGTTTCCCTCCCAATTCCTTGTAAAAGCATGCCCCGATCTCTTGTTGCATTGCATAGCTAGTTGTGGGTATTTTATTAAAATGCATATTTACATGATATTTGCAATTCCAACGTGCCTGGATAGCATGTAAACCACATGCATCACTAAATTGATGGCGGGGCCTTGGCTTTGAGCTCCTCACCATGATTTTATAACAATATTACATCATTTACATTTTAATGCAATGGGGTCAAACTAGGGACATTACATCTGGTGGCCACGATGACATCCATCATATTAGGAGGTTGACCAACCATTATTGGTATTGTCAAGTTTGCTAAAATCCAGTACTTTAACCTTAAATTGACTAGCATGAATTTTGCTGATGAGAGGTGTATAAGGCGATGAAGTGGGTGTTAGAGGCTTGAGAAACTAACATTGGAGAAACTAAAACTGCTCAAACCGGAGAATTTATTCTTTTACTTCTTTTGATGGAAAAGGATTTGAATAAAATTAAAAAAAAGTAGTTCCAATTTCAAAATAAAAAGATTCAATTTCAGGAATGGAAATAGAAGGGACTGGTTTTCTTTCTTCTTCTACTAAAGGCAACAACTCTTCTACAAGAAAACCTAGATTATTTTTCACAATAGAATTTGATGTACTTACAGATGTAGATGCAGATATCTGATGAGATCTGGATTCTATGATACTTTCCTCTGGATAAAACTGGTTTGGTATTAGAGGAGATGATGGGTTTCCTCATGTCCTAGTCTTCCTGGAAGCTATAATTATACAATGAATTTACAAGGTGAAAATTGCAATCTTAACGTGTTTGGATTTTTTCACCCTCAAACCAGATCTAATCTTTGTCACATACCCAAGGAAAAATAGCTTCATGTCTTCATTCCCCGACAATGGCGCCATAAAATGTTTGTAACACCCAAAAATACAGAAGAATAGCAAATCAAACAAAATTGAAAGAAAACATGAAAAACAAAAAAAATATAAAACAATAATTGGGGATCTCAGAGAGGAACCCTACTTACCTAGATTCCTGGTAGCTCTTCGGTCTGCAACTGAAGGTGGGGGGACAGATTTCCACCCAACCAATCCCCATCCAATGGCTGAGGCCCTCGAGTCCCCAACAATTAAACCTATGCCAGTGCTTGATTCCTTTATTTCCTCTTGATGACACCCTCCTTCCGATCCTTCTCTCTCTCTCTCTCTCAGCTCCCAAGCAAATGAAAAAATTCCCATTCTCTTCCTCTCCCCCCTCCTTTTATTTCCCCCTTCTCCCTCTTTTCTTAATTTCTTGTTTAAATTTTTCTTCTTTTTTTTCTTTAATGAAATTTCACTTTCCGTTACTACTCTTTTTATTATTATATTATTACTTATATCATATTATATTGAAACTTCTATATTCATACATGGGGGTTGTTACATACTCCCCCCCTTAGGAAAATTCGTCCCGAAGTTATAATCCTCATGCAATAAATACCATATTTATCCAATCAATCAAGTAAATAATAAAAAGTATAGGAAACTAGTACTATTGTGGAGATAAGAGATTTATATGTGTGGCCATCACATAGAAATCTCCAGCATACACTGATACAATTAGACACCCTAAGTTACAACATGCTCTTAATTATTTCCCTATGTGTCTAGTATGCAACCATACACACGAAACATTAGAAATTTAATTAATAATAAGTGTGTATTTGTATACTTCCTCTTTCCTTACTCACCCTCTCCCTGAGAATCATACCATCTGCCACCTCCTAAACCTACCCTCCAACTCTAGATGGTCTCGTTCTCCATGGAACGAGCCCTCTACTATAACCTGTTTGGGGATCATATAGTAGGAATTAGAAGTTCCTTAGGAAGTTATCGAGGCATTGCCACCCTCCCAACTTCTGGTAATAGTACGACCTCATCGGAATTTAACCAGAATCTAGGCCTCATCGGTGCTATCTGGCATATGGTTCCAGGTACCCCAATCCTGATATTTGGATCATTATACCCCAGGAATCTCCAAGGATAGCCTAAACATCGTCCACCTGCACCCTCAAGGTACTAGCCCCAGGCATCAGAAGTCCTTCTACATAAACCTCCCCCCAGTGAGTGTGCCTCTAACCATGGAATTTTGGAAGAAGTCAAGAGCTGCTGTCATAGAGTTAATTGTTGATCTTGTCCCCCAACCCATAATATATTTATAGTATCCATTCTCATTCGTGGTTATGGGCTCCCACTAAATCACAGAATGATTAGCCTCATCAGGCTTATTTGAGTCACTTACCTGGAACAACTTGCACTTACCACAATGAATAATGATTAGTATCCATTTCTCAAGATAATAAGATATCATGAAATCAACCTTTAATCACGTGCTAACAAGAATGTCTTGTCACCAGTTCATATTGCATTTCATTACATCATAAGCATGTATCATGATAAGACATGCCAAGATAAACATCTAATACATTCAGAAGCTCCATACTATCATTATAAAATAATTGGTCATGATACTTTCATATGAGTTTCAAATGTTGGTCTGCTATTATGACCTCAAGAATTTAGGGTTTTTAAATGATCATGAAATCAACTTTAAATGGGTCAATTTGGTATTTTCTCTATAAATTTTTTTCTAGGATGTTTCATATAGTGAACCTTGGAGGAGACAAAGTGGAGATATTGAAGTACCTGGATACAAGTTTAAGATATTGGTTTGCTATAATTTTGGATATATGCCCTTTGGAAGAAAGGGTTTCTGTATAGTATGAAGTAGATCATATGAAGATTATAAAGTAGATCAAAGGTAGATTATGAAGCAAATCAGAGGAATATTATGAAGCAGATGAAATGCAGATCATGAAGACAATAATAGTGACAATGTGAAGACAATGGCAATGATAGTGTGAGTAAAGTGACAATGGTAGTGACAGTGTGAAGATAGTGACAGTGACAATGACAGTGACAATGATAGAGATAGAGGAAGTGACAGTGATAGTGTGAATACAATGATAGTGACAAGCTTATACTCTTATTCATATCAGGGTGGCAGGGTGGTGCTAGGGTGAGTTGGAGCTGGTAAATATAGGGGGTTGTATCCTCCTTTGAGTTGGTGCTCATAAACAAGAATTTGGTGCTTTATATGAATGTAATCTTGTTATTATATAAGAAAAGAATTCCATAGTTTTATCCATTTGGGTTTCCACATAAAATATCTCGTGTATTGTGTAACCGGTTTATGTGATGATGAATGTCGTTATTAATGGTTAATGTTTACATGTTCTATTTTGAAGTTTGAATTTGCAAAAAAAAAAATGCTCAATATCGATTCATCCCCCCTCTCCATATAAGTGAATATTCCAACATTTGTTTTTGGTTGATACTCATGATTCCTCCTCAAGTTGAATGCTAATTATTGTTCTACTACAATCCATGAAATTCAAGGTTTTATGATGTACATTAGAGATGGTTATGATTTTTTTTCGATCATTTTTATGATTTTACAACTTCACTCAAGTCTACAATCTACTTGGTTTGGTGAAATATCTTACTAGACTCCAATTTGACTTGTTGATTGATTCTATTAATGGACCTTCAAGCACCACACATAGTTCAACCATTGTGAAGATGATATATGAGATATTATTGTAATGTACATTAGTTGTTTCTAATAAAAATTATTAATTTAGAAATATCTTTCTCAAATGGAGATTAAAATATTACATCTTAATGAGATTAAAAAAAATACTAATTCAATAATAAAGTTAGTAGCAAAAATTTAAAATTTAATTCAATGGCATATAAATTTGCAATTCCTATAATATAGATGGATTTTTTTAATTGTACAAAAAATTATGTATTAATGTCCATTGAGCTTTTCTAAATATGTTCCATATGTTTAAACCCTTTCAAATAATATGAGCAATGATTTCGCAAAACACACTCTAAGCACTATGATCAATTCAAATATGAGGCTTAGATGTCATTGACTATTCTTGTAACATAAACTAAAATTGACAATACATCAAGTACCATAGTCCAATCTTGGTTTCATGTTAATTAATTTAGCATGAAAGCATTTCCCTTTAATAATTTTTTGACAAAATTAGGTTAGGAAACTAGTAGACACCATCAATGTTGTGACACATTAAAAATTAATGACCTAGAGATGTTAAGCAACTTGTGAAGCCAAAAAGTACTAGTGAAATAAGGAAATGAGTGAGTGCCAACCCAAAAATCATGGTTGAGTATGGTTAAATGTATCCCAAAAGAAGTGAACACTTAGAATGACAAGCCCTACTACTATTTTGAACTATAAAATTTCATTGATGAAAATTCAACATGAGACAATTTTTGTTGGAAAATCTAGGCAATGACATGGATATTAGCTCAAGACCCAACTCATTAATGTTGAAAAGTAGTTGAAAGACTTGAATTTGATAGTGTTCAAATCCCTTAACCCAACAATAGATATTGGTCATTACCATTATGCCCAACCATTTTCAGTTAGAGATAAATGTCAAAATTCTATCATGTAATAGATATGACAATGCTGATAGACTCAACAATTCATTGAGGCATCTCAACATATCCTTAAACAAACCATAAATAAACAAACTTGTAGAGAATCACTTCTACCAAATTGAAATGGCTAGAGTAGCCCTACTGTTGTGATACCCCAATTTTGACCCTTATGAAATATTGGCTTCTAATGTAAATATTGTATACACACGTTGTATGTTTCCCTAGTGTGGAGCTCAAGGCCAAGGCCCCGCTAGTTTATGCTCAGATTTTATTTAAATTAGACACGCTTTGATATTGTGTTATCCACGTGCTATTAAGCCATGGGATATTGTAAATTGATGTAAATATTTAATATTGAAATAAAATACCAAAACTGGCTATGGGAGCAACGAATGAGAAGGGGCCATGTGTATCCACTAGGGAGTGGTGAGGGGGCTAAGGGATTGAACCATAGGCTTCCATATGTCACCTTGAGAACCCATTTGACTTACCTTGCTGACATTTAATTATGTTGTAAGGAAGTGGTTGAGGAATTCAGTCCATGGCTTCAATGGAGCATGGGCAGCCCAAAAATTCGTATGGCAGAGTATGGGCTATGGAGTTGCTTCTTCCTCATTCCCATTCCATTGGGAAAGGGACTAGCACCATTTTCCATCCAAAAACGAATTGCCAGCAGAGAGAAAACCAGAAATTGCGATCTTGAGAGAACCTAGATTTTGGAAGACCAAAAACGCCCAGATTTGGCAATGGACAGTGAAATCCAATGGGGGATCCATTGGTATGAACCTTGGGGCAAATTTGGGAGCATTAGCTATCCCGAAATCCATAGGAAAACCAAGTTTTTGCAGCCCAGAAAACCAATGACGGATTTGAGTTATTTGGTGACCAGAATGGTGAGAAATCAAGTGGGGAATGACTATGCAGAGGTTGGGTGTGCTTGATAAACCCAGTGAAGGCTAGGATCTCAAGGATTAGCGGCTGGACCTTTCTATGCCCATCCTGAAGAGCACTGGAGGGAAGAGTTGCCTGAGGGACTGTGTAACAGAGAAGGGGATCTTCCTTGTGTTGGATGTGGTAGGTAATGTGGGTGCCTGACTGTTGAGTTCACTTGAGATGCTTGTAGCTTTGTGGTTGAGCTCACTGGCTTAGCGTTACCCTCCTCTATCTTCTTGAATGCTTGATAAACCCAACGGTGTGTTCGCTTAGCATAGTTGATGACTGAAACCATGGCTGCGAGTGAGCCCAACTAGTTCTTCCTTAGTGTATACACAGCCCAGCTCGGGGGTGATCTCTCAGCTGAAAGAATATAGGCTGGATAGAGATCTATGGTTGGGTGGAACGTTGCCCTCCCGTACCCAGTCGTTGGACATTTACATTTCAAGATAAGTATTCTTGTGAATTAATTTATATACATTCTGTGTTATGCAATGTGTTCAATCTGAATGTTAAATATTCATGGTAATCAAATTGAGATGGAATCTGTGAATATCATGAGAATGAGATTGAATCTCTGCATATGGAATCACCTTTTTGCTTGAGACAAACATGTTGATGCATTCCATTCTGTTTGTGTATTATTATGTTTAATTCCGCTGTGTTTATATTGAGTTGATTCTGCACACAGAAGTTTTTAATTGTTATGAATTTATGAGAAAAAAATGTATTATTGGGGCTAAGTCTGCCAAAAGCCCCGTATGATTGGTCATGTTCTCTCCCCTGCACTAGGAAGGCGGGAGGGGACGTTACAACTGTTATTGATAGTTTGACGTACACACAATGACTACAACGTTGGCCCTCGAGACTGTACACCATAATACACATACTTCAAATAATCACTTTTTCCAAATTGAAAATGACTAGAGTAGCCCTACTATTATGGGTAGTTTGACATAGACACAATGATGACAAGGTTGACTCCCTATAGTAAATCAATAGGAATGCCAATAGATAACAAGATGTCACGTTTTCCATATGTCATGTGAAAGAAGTTTAGAGATTAAATGGTGATTATTGAAGTAAAAAGTTGGATAACAAATGTGAAAATATGCCAAAGAATTTGATTTGTACATCAGGTTGAGAGTACCTAATGATGATAAAATCATATTGAAGCATAGTGGTGAACTCCACACCTTGTTTCAAAATAATTCATATTATTTGATCTTCAAATGCTATAAGATACTATAGCAAAGTGATGGCCATCATATTCAAGAATACTTAGGAGAGGAACAATTGGAGTAGAGTTCATAAAACATCTTCAACAGAGAAGCATAAATATATATTGATAATTAAATCAACTAATAGCCCAAGCACTTTATGAAGCCAACCAATTTTAACAAGTCAATAGAAATTCCTTTGAATAAGTCAAAGAATAATACATTGTGAAGTGTTAACATTATAAGAAGGCAGGCCATTATAAAGAAAATTATTGGCAATTACATCTAGAAAAAAATTAGCAAATCATATACATGAGTAAGTAGTGGATTTTCCTAATTCATCCTTTGTGACGAAGAAATGGTTTACTAAACCACTAGATAAACCATGGGTGTAATTGATTTGCGTGAGAATCCAAGTGAAGAAAACATCAACATTAATAATAACTACTCATGGAATTTAGGATAATTTTACAACATAGGCATGAGTTAAGTAATTTGGACTAGAGAGAACATTGCATGATAATTCCTATTCTTAAGGATAAATGAATAAACATATCAAACGTGTCCATCACCAACTAATTAAAAGTTTGATAGACATATTTTTAGGTTAGATAATTGAGAATATGTCAATGAAAACTAAATTTTGCTTTAAATGAATTTCATTCCAAAAAAATACTATTTTTTTTCTTTAAATGAAGTTCATGCAAAATATTGGTGGCGTTGTTTGTAAACCACTTTCAATTATTTTTACCACGTCAAACACTACCCCGACATCTTGTTAAATGGTGTGCCAAACCAAATCCAAGTTTTGAGTAAGCTCATCAAATGAGTGCACACCTACCATATGCATGACATGTCGAAATTACTAACCAACATGCATGTTTATAGAAATGATGGTATACTTTTATAGGATAGAGTATTTAGGGGAAATAGAGAATAAACATAGGAAGTAAACTTGGAAATATATTTGCTATTGGAAGGTTTGAACTTGGTTTCAATAATGTGTATCTACTCACAGGTATTCCTAGGTTTGTTTATGGAGAAAATGCAATCATGTAGAATCGTCATGCCTCTATCATGCCAAGGATTACACCGATGGACAATTGGTGATGGACTTGGCTTTAGTAGTCCTCAACAAATATTTCCAACAAAATTGGAGTACTAGCCAAGAATATTATGACTTACTTTATGAATTCATGTTTCGGGTCAAACAAAACTATGGATAAAAATTTCTTATCGAGTTTGAAGATTTTTTTAATGCTTTTTTTTAGCTCAAACCCTACTGTAATGTCCCTTTTTTGAAATTTATTAAAATGGTGAAATTTTCAACTTTTTCCACTAGTTCGACCTTTGACTAGTATTGGTCTCTTGGTCTCCAAATGACTCCAATGCTCCCAAATTGTTACAGAAGGTGTATGTATTATATTATAACATAATTATGAGGTTCATGTATTCTTTAGAGTCTTCAAGAGGCTTTTGCAACTCTCCTGTAAGTTCTGGCCAAAGTAGGGAGTTTGACTAGCAATTTCTCTTTGACTAGTATTGGTCTCTTGGTCTCCAATTGACTCCAAATGATTGTATAATGGGTCTGAAGGTATTTGATAGGTATTAAGACATATAAAAGATGCTGATGTATGCTTAAAAACCTTTAAAACACTTATGAAACATTCATTTACAATCTGGACAACGTAGGGAAGATTACTAGTAATTTCGAGCTTCAAATCCCCCAAGGGTAGTGGACAAAGATGGCTTCCCACATGCTATTAAACCCTTCCAAATTTATGAATATAGGTATGTTACTGATAAGTGGCTTTAATGAGCTCCACAATGTATCCTTAATTAGTTCTTATGGCCTTCTGCAACTCCTTAAAATCATATGTTTATATGCAAGATTTCACATAGGGGAAAAAGCTAGTTATTTTCACCATGACTTATGAAATTCAAATTTGAGGTGCCAAGGGCTTATGATCTGTTAATGAAACTTCTTCAAAACTTTAATAACACTCCATACATCAACAAAATCACATATAATAACTGATATAACTAGAAAAAAGTTTATCTTCAAACTCCAACAACAAGATCTAGGGGAAATGGAATCATTTATGCATTGTTTGGTATTTTTACATAACTCCACTTAGTATTTCGACTTGAGAGTCTTATGAGTAGTAAAAAAAGAGTATATATATTATATTACAAATATATGGGGCCTCAAGATCTATCCCAAATATTTCATCACCTCAACAAGTGCGCCTCTCCTCAAGGAGCAAGAATATGCCAAGAAATAGAAGAATGGTTGTAGAGGCAAGCTGAAAGAGATGTGACCATGAGATTCCCTATAGCTTAAACCTGTAACAAAAGAATCCATTAAAGCTCCAAATGAAAGGTCTGAATGGCCTTTCCAATTACCAACTAGGATGGGAATCTTTCACCCTCGAAATTGGTGTTAAGGCAAGTAGAGTAGCACTCCACTAGCTCTCCTCTCCAAATGCAAAATGCAAATTATAAAATGATCAAAAGATACCATCCTTATTTGTTATTGTATTTTATAAAATTCTAATGTCCTCCATGGGTCAAATTTATCCCAAGAGATTCATTCCAACTCAAGTTGGGAAGAGATTCCCAAGTATGGCACTTGTCCTTCCAATTCTATCCTTCTCCTTCTCCAAATTCGAATTGGTGTCTCTTTGGCTGCCCTAAATCACTTGAGCTCCCACTTGGAGGCTATTTTTAGCCCTGACATGTCATATATGTTATATGTCATCCTTCAAGTCTGATTTGTGTCATAGGTGTCATAACATTTTCATCATTGTCGTCATAGAGCTAGGGAATCTAGTCCAAGTGTCTCACTAGCTCCAAAATGCCTCTTCCGCTTCCATGGGAGTTACTCTTCCACTCCAATTTGACCTTAATTGATTCATTCCAAGTATATTTACCTTCAAAATCATCCCAAGAACCTTTGTATTCTTATGGATTCGAAATGACAAGAGGAGGATGCCATGTGGCATAGAAAATCTAGCTTGTGTGGGTCCCACATCCTCCATGTGTCTTCATGATCAACTGTCACTTTGATTTTCCCTTGTATTTGTTTATTTAGATCCTTTATTAAATATTTATCCCATTCTAATGTTCAATCATCATTTATTATCCCCCTTATTTCAAATCCCAAAGCTTCCACCCCCCAACCTAGGGAACTAGTAATTTTCCTCCATGGCAGTTCATTTGGATGGGTATATTACAACTTTGAATTGGGTATTTCTCTTAATGTGCCCCACCTCGTCCATTTGGATCTAATTTCACATTATTACTAACTTGGAATTCATTCTTGGCATTTATTTGACCCTTAGCATCCATTTGACAAACTATCATGAGTATGGCCAAGGGGCTTAGGCCATTGTAACCCAATGCAAAATTTTGGGACATGACAAATCCTCCCTTCCCAATATTGCTTGTCCTCAATAAATTTCAACACATTTATGTGGAATAAATTACTTTCTTTCCAAAAAATTTCTTCACAAAACTTCTCTTCTGGAACCTTGAGTAGAGCCACCCATGCACTACAATTGTGTGTTTCCAAAAGCAAGGAGATGTGGATTTTCTTTTTCATTTTGATATCCCTTGTAACATAAACACTAAACACCAAAATGTTAATTAAATCCATCAAAACCATGTTTGCACAATTACTCTTTACCTCTTTCATATTTTGGAAACCCCATATGATACCATTGTTATTCTTGAAGTTGTCATTGAGTTTCCCAACTTTCAGTCTTCGAGATCTCATGAATATTTTGGAGAGGAACCACCATGCTTTCTACTACACTACTATGATTAAAATCACTTTATTAAGTGGGGAATCCATCCCCCATACTACTTGTTTCTCCCAAAAATTGAAACCAATGAGACTAAGAATTATCCTAGGGTCCCATTGCTTGTATTTCACTCCAACAATTAGGAGTGGTCTCCAACCCATACCATTAGGAAAGATAACTCCTGGATCCCATTTTCTTGTATGCATTATTCAAAACATCATGAGTACAAAATATATATCATAGAAGTACATAACAACATAATAAATATGTACATCAAGGAGGTGCCTCATCAAATAATCATGAAAGTGCTTATACCTCCAAGTAAGTAGACCACCATTTTCCAAGTGAATACAAGCTTCAAGTGACCAATCAAATCTGATCCAATGACATATGTAAGGATCCCATGTCCTATAAGATTGCTCCACAAGGATGTAAGATGCATCAAAATAATCAGCCATGTGTTCTTTCATCCAAGAAGTGAATAAAGAACCACCACTAAAATCTGAACCAAGTAGGGAACAAAGAAAACAATGAGCCTTCAAGGGGATCACATAAGTAGAATTTGTGCATCTATGAACATGTGTATCATCAAGAAATAACAAACGATGTTGCTGCCAATAATAATTTGCTCCAATCATATATCTATTCACCCAAGTAGTGGATGAATTTCCTCCAATATCAATTGAACTAAGTAAGGAGCAAGGAAAATCATGATTCTTCAAGTGACTCAAGTGAACATCATAACTGCATCCATGTGGATGTGTCTCACCATAAGGTAACAAGGGATGTTGCTGCAAATGTAAATAAGACATGGCTCTAATAATTTCATCATGTAAATGAGAGATGAGAGTTTCATGCTCCTCATGTGACACCATAAAAAATAAACCTTTCACTTATACTTCATTAGGATGAATGCTGCAAAATATGGAAGTGTGGGATGTAGGAGAATGAACCAACTCACCCAAATAATCAGAAACTGCAGAAGTGCCCTCATGTGAATGCTCCATAATGGTAGGATCATGCACCTCCCTCAAAAGTGCAAAAATTTCCTCATAGGTTGGTTCCAAGGTAGTGGAATAATACACTTCTTCAAAAATTGTGTCACCATTTCCAAGAGGAAACTCAAGTTCCTCTTCCACTACATCAAGTGCTTGGATCTCATCAAGCTCATCTTCAAACACATCAAGCACATGAAAATTTCTATGTTTCTCATGATCTACCATGTCATGAGAATCCTCCATGCAATCTACCATATGACAATTTGAAACATAGGAGGAAGAACAAGTATATTGCAACCTTTCAAGAAGTTGCTCATTTTGAATCTTGAGTTTATGAATATCCTTATTATTCTTCAAGTATGCATCATGTAATAATTCATTAAACTCAACCAAATTGTTTCTATCAAAAGGAAAAGACATGAAATTACCTTTTATTTTGCACATTGCTTTTTGGATCTTCTTTTCATTCATATTCAAGGACCCTTCAAGAAAATGAGGCTCTTACAAATGAACCTCCTCATCTTCTTCCCTCTTGCTTGGATCAATTTCATGAAGCTCAAGTGGTGTTGGGAAAGTTGATATTGGTTCTTCTTCAACTGCTACAAGGTCTTCATTCTCATGCTTAATGGAACTTTGGTTTGCAACAACACTTTCAAAAATGATCTCTATGTCATCAACATGGAGGTGTGAGCACCCATCAGTAGGTACTCCTTCATAGTTCAAGTATCCTTTAGTAGATGCTCCTTGTTTCATTTCCAAGGTAGAATGTGTCTCGAAATGATATTCAATACTTTCAATAGAACCTTCTTCATGCTCATGTGATGTCTCTTCATCTTTTTCAGAGTCACTTGGGAGTGACTTTCGATCCTCTTCATGTACTGCTTCTTCTACTTCATCTATTTCAGAACTAAGTGGTTCATGGGTCTCATCCTTTTTCTCCTTCAATCAAGCTTATGCATTTTTCCCTTTGGTTTCCTTAAGATCAATATATTTGGAATCTCTTTTTGAAGAAATCCCAAAAAAATCTCCTCAAGTAGGACATACATGCCTTCCCTGAAGCTTCAAATACTTCACTGCTATTTTCACTCACACACATATGATTTTCTCTCCAAGGTCTTTTACAAGAATGTCATAAACATTTCTTCACTAATACCTTGTCAACAAATTCTCTATTTTGAAATGGATTCTTATTACCTTCCTTCATCTTGAGCTTGTTTGAGATGATGAGGTATTGATCAAATGGTAGGGTGTTTCTGCAATCTTCACTCAAATTTTGCCATCGATTAAGAGTTATCGCACATCAATTGGAGTATTAATATTTTCTTTGGAATCAATAAATTTTGGTGTAGTAAGCATTGTTGCACTCTGATATTCATGAGATATATTATGAGGTCTTGTCTTTGAGAAGATACCTTCACCCATGGCCTTCTTTTCCTCGAAAGAGGAACTACTGTTACCTCCTCTTTCTCCTTTGCTTCCAAGTTGGCTAGCCAACAATTTGAATTCTTTCATCATTTGCATGGTCATGTCTTCAAATATTGGTTTCATGAGTTTCCTAAGCTTCTCACCATCATCTGAGGTTCCCTTCTCATCCCTAGCATAGTTTACTAAAAAAATGCTCTTATTTTCCTACTTTTTCCTCTTCAACAAAAGCACTTTTGGTTTCAATATCTAATGGTGGTCCCAGAATTATTGTCTTCATGAATATTATACCACATTAGGTGCCAAGATCATGCTCTGATACCACTGTAATGTCCATTTTTTGAAATTTATTAAAATGGTGAAATTTTCAACTTTTTCCACTAGTTTGACCTTTGATTAGTATTGGTCTCTTTGTCTCCAAATGACTCCAAATGATCCCAAATTGTTACAGAAGGTGTATGGATGATATTAGGACATAATTATTAGGTTCATGGATTCTTTATAGTCTTCAAGAGGCTTCTGCAACTCTCCTTTAAGTTCTGGACAAAGTAGGGAGTTTCACTAGCAATTTCTCTTTGACTAGTATTGGTCTCTTGGTATCCAATTGACTCCAAATGCTTGTATAATGGGTTTGAAGGTATTTGAGAGGTATTAAAACATATAAAAGAGGCTGATGGATGCTTAAAACCCCTTAAAAGACTTCTGCAACATTCATTTACAACCTGGACAAAGTAGGGAAGATTACTAGTAATTTCAAGCTTCAAATCCCCCAAGGGTAGTGGACAAAGATGGCTTCCCAAATGCTGTTAAACCATTCCAAATTTCTGAACAGAGGTATGGTACTTATAAGTGGCTTTAATGAGCTACCCAATGTATCATTAATTAGTTCTTATGGACTTTTTCAACTCCTTAAAATCATATGTTTATATGCAAGATTTCACATAGGGGAAAAGCTAGTTATTTTCACCATGACTTATGAAATTCGAATTTTAGGTGTCAAGGGCTTATGCTATGTTAATGAAACTTATTCGTAACTTTAATAACACTCCATACATCAACAAAATCATAGAGAATAACTGATATAACTCTAAATAGTATCTCTTCAAACTCCAACAACAAGATCTAGGGGAAATGGAATCATTTATGCATTGTTTGGTATTTTTACATAACTCCACTTAGTATTTTGACCTGAGAGTCTCATGAGCCGTAAAAATAGAGTATATATATCATATTACAAATATATGGGGCCTCATTATCTATCCCAAATATTTCATCACCTCAACAAGTGCGTCTCTTCTCAAGGAGCAAGAATATGCCAAGAAATAGAAGAATAGTTGTAGAAGCAAGCTAAAAGAGATGTGACCATGAGCTTCCCTGTAGCTTCAACCTGTAACAAAATAATACATTAAAGCTCCAAATTAAAGGTCTGAATGGTCTTTCCAATTACCAACTAGGATGGGAATCTTTCACCCTCGAAATTGGTGCTAAGGCAAGTAAAGTTGCACTCCACTAGCTCTCTTCTCCAAATGCAAAATGTAAATTATAAAATGATCAAAAGCTACCATCCTTCTTTGTTATTGTCTTTTATAAACTTCTAATTTCCTCCATGGGTCGAATTCCTCCCGAGAGCTTCATGTCAACTCAAGTTGGGAAGAGATTCCCAAGTATGGCACTTGTCCTTCCAATTCTAGCCCTCTCCTTCTCCAAATTCGAATTGGTGTCTCTTTGGCTGCCCTAACTCACTTGAGCGCCCTCTTGGAGGCCATTTTTAGCTCTGGCATGTCATATATGCCAGATGTCCACCTTTAGGTCTGATTTGTGTCATAGGTGTCATAACATCTTCATCATTGTCATCATAGAACTAGGGACTCTAGTCCAAGTGTCTCACTAGCTCCAAAATGTCTCTTCCTCTTCCATGGGAGTTACTCTTCCACTCCAATTCGAACTTAATTGATTCATGCCAAGTATATTAACCTTCCAACTCATCCCAAAAACCTTGGGATTAATATGGATTCGAAATGACAAGAGGAGGATGCCATGTGGCATAGAAAATCTAGCTTGTTTGGGTCCCACATCCTCCATGTGTCTTCATGATCAATTGCCACTTTGATTTTCCCTTGTATTTATTTATTTAGCTCATTTATTAAATATTTATTCCATTCTAATGTTAAAACATCATTTATTATCCTCCTTATTTCAAATCCCAAAGCTTCCACCCCCCAACCTAGGGAACTAGGGATTTTCCTCCATGGCAATTCATTTGGATGGGTATATTACAACTTTGAATTGGGAATTTCTCTTAATGTGACCCACCTTGTCCATTTGGATCTAATTTCACATTATTACTAACTTGGACTTCATTCTTGGCATTTATTTGACCCTTAGCATCCATTTGACAAACTATCATGAGTATGGCCAAGGGGCTTAGGCCATTGTGACCGAATGCAAAATTTTGGGACATGACACCTACCTTGGGATCGCCAGAGACAATATCATTATATCTTTACACCAAAAAAAATGCGCATATCAGATCATGGAAATTGGTTTTCATGAGATCTTCGAGGTTTGATAACTTGAGTTTGTGATAGACGCTCTTGCAATCACAAAGGGTTTTCTATCATTAATATTATTTACCATGGGCAGTAAGTATATTGAAGCACATCGAACAATGTCAAAGGATGATCGGAGAGGATCAATAATTTTCACCTGGAGAAATGTGTGGTTAATCACTAAAAATAGAGGGAAGAAAATTCAAACTAATTATTGTTGATTGATTTGAAAACAAGATCGCTAAGATATGTTTTTGCTCATAAGAGATCCTCGAAAAACAATTACATTATCTATTCAACGTGGAATCTCCACAGTGATAGTGTTATCACCATTAGAAATTTTAGGTATCGTTTATGGAAAAAGAAAGTGCCTTTTCACCAAATCACTGCATGGAGATACATTATTCTATTTAAATATTTGATTCCATAAAGCCATCAATTTTGGCTACAAGTCGTGTTGACATTGTAGGATTGATGCCAACTCGTTTTGAAAGTTTGGTGGCATTACGGTTGTGCCCAGTACGTTACAAACCAAGTTATTTTAGCCAGCTTTTTACCAGTAAATAAAGGATGAGACGACTGTGGGACATCGCTGTATATCAAAACCAAATTGCATCCTTTGTGCAGATTTATTGCTATGGATCTGAAGGGGATTACGTGGAAGGAGCGATCGTTATTGTGCCACATAAAACAGATCTCAAGAAGATCGTTGAATTTTGTTGCACCATATTCATATTCAGGAGAATAATATTCATAAATATTATTGTTATATTTTATTTGTATTGTTTTAAATTCTAAATATAACAACAAAATATCTGATGCAACAAATTTGATTTTGTGCGGAATTGGCTAATAAAGGATCGCATACAATAGTCCAGATACAAATCACATCAATTATTGAGTCTAGTTGTTACACCATTTTTCCATGAAGTTCTCGGATTGATCTCATATTTTGTGGAAGAGATAATTTTATCGGCTAGAAGATAGAGAAGGAGATTATTTGTTACATACTTAGGTGATTGAGCATTGGCGTATTAACCAATAGCAACACATTAGATTTTGAAGTTTGTAACAGTCAAGGAAATGTGCTGCCAGTAAACTCCGGGGAGGGGGTGTGTTTTGTAACCTAAGGAGTGATAATTATGTAAGGCCAGCCATTACGCAGGGAGTAACGCCAGGTATTAACGCCATCCATTACCCAGGGAGAAAGGCCTGCTCAATCAACACCGTAGATTAGGTTTGGCACAAGTCTGGGGCTCTAAGTCACAACTTTCATGCCTCGAATGAGCCAAAAACCATAGAATTAGATGATACAGTAGATCTCTTTGGAAATATTCAACTTATACCATGGCAGTGAAATCATGCTAATATATTACCAGAAATTCTTTATAGACTGCCAATATTTTATAGTGCCAATTGTATCATTACGCCTTTCTCTGGGACGTATCATGTTAATAATTTTATAGTGCCCATATATTTTATAGTGAAATCATGCTAATATATTTTATAGTGCCAATAACGTTACGCCTTTCTCTGGGCTGTATCATTATAAAGGCCTTGAATAATTTATGTAGCCAGAAGAATATTATTTGATTATTTTTGTTGCTGCCAATTATTTGTCTGATACCAAGACGGTTTGATATTGCAGTCTACAGGATGCTTCAATTATTATGGGGACATTCATTATAGGCATTGGTAAAGTACCCATTGGTTGATTTCAAAATTTGAAACACACCCATTACACAGGCAATGATCCCCTTCACAACATTCTTTTGTTAAACTACTGGTTACTTTTTATTAGAACTGTAGAGTACCATTACAATTTACTTATTAAATTAGGGCATCGATTATTTCCATACTGTCAAGAATCACAGAAGTAAGGGTTTTCTTGTTATTAAGTTGTAATATGTCCTCTTTGCTAAAGATTTTATTGGAAATGTCTGAACTTAGACACTGTCCTATGTCTCCTATGTTTTTGTCCACAATGATTCAAGTAGAGTAAGATGGCACCTCCTATGTTATACGTGAAAACCTGTTCACTATATTTCGTACAGAATCAAGTCAATAACTTTAGTTTCTTCATATTCATATTTGAATTCATCTGAATCTTCAACAAGGCCAGACGGTTCTGCAATTAAGTCATGCAATGAAAATTTAAAGAAAGGATCACCCTAGTGTGCATCTTATCAAATTTTCAGAAAGCCGAAGTGTAAATTCTGATCACTAGAATTAGAATCCTCGACCAACAATCTCATAGTCTGGCAAGCTAATCAATCTAAGGCCAAACCATGAAATCGTGGAATTAACTTGATGATCATAACCATACATATTTTCAAGTGTAATGTTGGAAATGATTGAATTGTTGGGCAACTGTAACTTAAATCCAAAGATCTAAGAGGTCCAATTAACCTAGTAATCTTCTGGACTGGAATAAATGATAAGCTTCATAAAAAATTTAATATTCCCATTTCGAGGTGATAGGACTATGTTGTGTTTGGACTATGTGAGAGTTTGTCCAAGCATCTATATTGATGTAATCGTCAAGTTTACTATAACTCCAATTCAGCCTTTATTGAATTCGATCTACGCCACCGATTTAATGTGATCTTCATCGCATGCAACAAAAAACATTTGGGCATATTTATAATTCCATTTTAACCCTCATTGTATTCGTTTTAAGTCACATATTTACAAGAAGATTACCTAGATGACAAGAGGGGAGTTGATTACGACATCGGATTGGTAATCACGATTTATTTTAAGCATTGAACCTAAATATATTTTCTTGCGCCACTTTACAAGATGATAATCGAACATACCATGTGTGTAGTGAGCCCTTATGCCCAAGCTTTGGAACATAGCTTTGATACCAAAACATAACACTCAAAAATCCAGAAGAATGGTAAATCAAACAAAATTGAAACAAAATTTGAAAAATAAAAAAATATAAAACAATAACGGGGGATCTCAGAGAGGAACCCTACTTAACTGGATGCCTGGTAGCTCTTCGGTCTGCAATTGAAGGTGGGGGGATGACTCTCCACCCAACCAATCCTCAGCCAATGGTTGAGGCCCCCAGCCCCCAACAATTAACCCTATGCCATTGCTTGATTCATATCTTTCCTCTTGTTGAAAACCCCTCTCTCTCTCAAGCAAATTCAAAAATCCCATTTCTCTTCTTCTCCCTCCTCCTTTTATTTCCCCCTTCTCCCCCTTTTCTTAATTTCTTGTTTAAATTTCTCTTCTTCTTTTTTCTTTAATGAAATTTCACTTTCTGTTACTACTTTTATTTTATTATCTTATTTTATTATAGTATTACTTATATCATATTATATTGAAAATTATATATTAATATATGGGGGTTGTTACAATGTTATCCCTAAGGTCCACACTAGACTACTACAGGGAAAATCTAGGGGACTTAGGTAGAAAGGTTGACAAACATTTGGTTTATTTCTAAGTGGTTGAATAAATGGTAAGCCAAGGAAGGTCTATGTATGATATTGGAATGATACATATAGCAAAACGGCTATGAACTTACAGGTTTCAAATCATGAATTGAATGTGTATCAAAACATTAAAACATAACTGAAAATAAATACATGAAATAGGTAGACTACAAGTTCCATGCATTCACATCTCATTTGAAGATATAACAACGTATATATAGGTAACTAAATGAAAGCATAGCATCATTACAAGCAATAAACACATACAACGTATGTGCTAGTAGTTCTGCAATTTATAGTTATGCAACACATTTAAACTCTCTGATCAAATAGACAATCAATCATAAACAAATAAGTTCACAATTCATATAATCTTATATGTTCATTTAAAACTGAAATGTATGCTTACAAAATTACAAGACCTCAGGTGGCATCCAAAAATCGAACCCTTTTCTCTCACTGAGATTTACAATATATATGCTCTTTTACAATCACATCTAAATTTTACTTTTAGTTTCAATAATCATTATTTTTACTAAAAATACTTTTTCAAATCAAAAGGATGATTCGAATCAATAAAACAATTATGAGATCATGTTTTAATGGGACACATCACCTAATTATGATTCGAATTTAGGAGTCTTATCTAATATTTGACTTGTCAAAATAAAACATATAGAATATGTTTGATCAAAACTTTATACAAATCTAGTAAAAGATAAATCTAAACTAAGATGATGATACATGGCTTCATGATGTTGCTTCATGTGCTTGCAAAACACGAACACCCGAAACTGCTACTTGAATACCTCGATCTTATCTTCACTGGTCGTGTAGGATATGTGTACCCATATCCATCAGAATTCCTAATTTATCATTACTTTCGATATTTTTCTTTCTTTGTTGTAGGAATTATTGTTTCTAATACCTTCTCTGCCTAAGAAGTTTGGCATTAATCCTCTTCAATTTTCGAGAGAACCTGCAAACCTTTGTAAATCTGAAGATTAGCTTAGCCCTTTTCTCACCAACTCTGTGTGATTTATCCTGTAACAATTTATTTTCCTGTTTAATTCCTCTAACCAAACTTTTTATATTTCTTAATTCTCTTCTTTAGTTTCTGGTTAATTTCATTTGCACTTCTTTCAGGTTCAGGTGAAGTGAATTCTTCTAGAGCTAGGTTTGGTGTAATCAAATTTTCCTCTCTTAAATTTTCATCAGAGGTAAAATCCACACAAGTTTTCTCTTCTTCTTCTTCTTAAGAGGATGGAACACAAGGCTCAGCTTCTGGTGAATAGGGGATAGCATTAATGGTCTCTTCCAGGGTAGCTAAAAATTGTGCAAGTCTCCTTTCCTTTTCCATTGATGAGCCCGATTCATCATCAAAAGCTTCCTTAGGATAAACTATTTCTTTCCCTCTGGTTGTTTCAGAACTGTTTTTAACTTGTGCTAATTCTGGAACCACAACTTTCACTTTTCGTCTCTTAGTTTTCTTTGCAATTTTATTTAGATAAAATTCAAGGTCGATGACCTTGTTTTCCTTCAATGTAGGATCAAACCGGGCTTTAAAATCCAGTCTAAATTTATTGGTTGCTCTGGTATGCGGCCCCCGGAGTGGATAGGGATTTGATATATATCTTGTTTCTTTCTCTGATTTTTAGTTGGGACCTTTCCACTGGTAAAATCACATTCATTTTTATCTCCTTGTATATTGGGATTTTCAGCAATGGGTTGATTTAACTCCCTTCTCATCCTACAAGTCATCACCCTACCTTCTCCTTCTTTCATATATACCTTGGCCAGCTTAGGGATAGGTTTTTCTAGTTCCATATTAACTTGGAATTTTCTAATTGTTCGGCCTTTGCTTCCTATATTCACGCTGGACTCCGTGGAGGAACTGCCAACTCTATAGATTTTGTTTTAGCATAGGAAGTCTTGACTACTTCGGGCGAGGATGGTAGGGTTTATAGGGTTACAAATTCAGAAGATAATAGAAATTGCTCCCACCCATGATTGAATTTTCCCAACTCTTGCAATATTAATAATTTAATTAGGGCTTGGCCCGATAGACACCATGCTGGTTATCTGGGGATTTTATTTCCCTGGCGGCCATCTTTGTCAAACTTTTAAGAAAATAAAACAACAAATTCATTGATGAAATCCCTTCCAAATGCAAAATAAAACACATATGAAGGAGGTGAACTGTGGCATACCTTCCCTCTTTAGTTATGTATCTTTGCACAAGCTTGTGCAAATGGTTGAATTCTATCTTCATCCATGTCCATGGTATACTCCTGTGCCAATCCAGGTTTTGGTGATTTGCTAGCAAGAACTAATTACATTTCAGAGACTAACGCCCTGCAACTTAAACCATCACTCTCCCTCGTGCGACAATTCACAAGAAATTGCTATAGAGTTTTCTAAAATTGATAATGTGAGATACCCCACTGTGACATTTTTACCGTCAAAATTATTTGTAAAGTCCTGGGCAATAGGGGTGTGATGTCCCTATAATTTTGGGGATAAATGAAACCATCCCGTTTGTTTGAATTTCTTCCCAAATTTAGGATAAGCTTCTATCAATTCATACCCCATAGGCTCATACCTAACCAGTTGTCTACCTCTTCTTGACGACATATTCAGGATTACGACAGAATAATAAAATATCATCAGAGAGAGGTGGAATGTGCAACAAAGCGTAGACTAACTTAAGCAAGGGAATGAGTGATAATCCCGATCTTTCGAGTTATAGTGTTAATTGTGTCAATTACAGGGGTTATTTCAGCTCATAATTGCATAGAAATCATTGAAAGAAATCCCTAACTGATTTTATCATTACCCATGACCTCCACACATTCGTTTATTAGACTTGACATAACTGAAAGCGGATGTAGTACTAAATATTCTGATAGTTCTGTAACGCTGCACATTCAATGTTATAGCGCAACTCCCGAGGACCCGAACCATTATGTAGCACATTTACATAATCATTATGCATCATAAATACGAAATTGTTATGTAGCACAGCTCGTTTAAGGAAACCCTAGCCTTTAGAACTAGTTTCTTCTTTTAAAATTTGAGAAATGAGCACAAGAATAATACCTACAAGACTAATAGGACAACAAATATATGCAAACTTTGTGCCAACTCAACATGCTTAACTAACTAATTATCAAATTGAAAACATAAAACAATATAGCAAGCATATGCTTCAAGAGTAGATGCTTGTCTTAGATAAAAAAAATTGAGGTAGGTTTAATATAGATTTAAAATTTCAAGGTCTCAAGTTTTGAAAGTAGACAATTCTAGGTGCAGACTTAGGTACTAACAGTATCAAACTCTCTTTTTATGAAACTTCTAATTTTGTAAAAATTTCGATCAGAAGGAAATAAATTGCAAAGCACATGTGAATGTAAATGGTAGAAGAGATAGTAGTTCTCATTAGGTCAGTCTGAGACAAAATAATATTAGAAGATCAACTAAAACCTCGAAAGAAAATTTCAATTCATTTATCCCCCTGAAATCAGATGGTGAATGCTATAAATGTCACAATCATGGTCATAATAGTCAAGACTGCAAAGTCCAGTTGTCATCTGCGCAATTGGTCGAAACCAAGAACATTCCCAGTAAAATAGATTCTACAGAACTCCAAAAAGACCAAATCCGTTAAGAAAGATGCAGCATGGATTTACATGCACAAAATAAAAAGGGGCAATAGTGCATTGACAACGGTTGTTCTAAACATATGACAGGGAACAAATATATTTTCCTGAAATATAGGGAAGAAAAAGGAGACAATGTCTACTTTGGAGATAGTGGCTCTGCCAAGATTCTAGGAAAAGGCTTAGTAATCATGGGAAATAAGAGGACCAAAGCAGAGAATATCTTACTGGTTGAAAACATGAGGCACAATATTCTCAGTGTAATCCAAATGTGTGATCAAGGACATACTCTTACTTTTGATTCAGAAAAATGCAAAATAAGAAATAAGGATATAGGTAGGCTATTTGCAACGACATCTAGAACCCCTAATAATGTATACATTCTGGACGAAGGAAAGGAAGAAAAATGTTGCATGGGAAAAATAGATGAAATTGGCTCTAGCACAGAATATTGGGACATATCAATTTTGATAATTTGTTCGGAATCAGTAAGAAACAAGTCATAAGAGACATTCCAAAAATCACGAAACCCTTGAATTATGTTTGCAAACATTGCTCGCACAGAAATCAAACAAGAGTAAGCTTCAAGGAAAAATAATACTCTACAACAAAACCATTGGATCTAGTTCACACTGATCTCTGCGGCCCAATGAGAACCAAATGGATAAATGGTGAGTCTTATTTCCTTCTCTTGATTGATGATGATACTAGAATGACATGAGTTTTATTCCTTAAATAGAAGTCAAATACATTTGAATGTTTCAAAATTTTTAAAGTAGTTGAGAATGAAACTGAATTAAAGATTAAGTGTTTAAGATTGGACAATGGAGGTGAATATAATTCAAATAATTTTGAATCTTTTCGTGAAAAGAATGGAATCATAAGACACTTCCCAGCTTCCACAACTATGTAGAAAAAAGGAGTAGCGGAAAGGAAGAATAAAACTGTGCAAGAAATAGCCAGAACAATGTTAAATGATTCAAAATTATCAGATATTTTTTGGACTCATGCTATTCATACATCTATACACATTCTTAATAGATGTCAGATACAGAAAAAACAGTAACATGGCTCCTTATGAACTCTGGAAAGGCAGGCCAACCATTATCAAGCATTTTAGGGTGTTTGGAATAAAGTTCTATATTGAAGAGAAACGATGAAAACTTGGGAGAATTTGACTCCAGATATGATGAATGAATCTTTCTTGGATATGCCACCAGAAGCAAAGCATACAAGTGCTACAATTTATGACTAAAGAAGATGGTAGAAAGTCCATATGTAAAGGTAGATGAAGTGTTCATGCACATGCGAATAGAGGATGATGATGATCAATTAGTACTTGAAAATTATCTGAGGACCTTCCAGAAAATGAAGATATTAGAGAATCACAGGATGTGACATATCAATGTGAATCAGAAGAAGGGAGACTGGATACAAAGGGCCCTTCCAGATATGTCCAAAAGAATCATTCTGAGGATTTGATTATTAGATATAAGAATGTTGGTGTAGGAACCAAAATAAGGTACTTAAAAAACATGACTGGAGAGGTTCATCTTTCCTTGTTGTCCGAAATAGAAGTAGATTTTTTTTAGAAAGCCATAATTGACAAGCACTAGTTCAAATCTATGGAAGAAGAATTAAACTAGATTGAAAAGAATCGAACCTAGGAGCTTGTTCCAAGACCCAAGAATAAAAATGTTATTGGAACTAAATGGGTATTCAGTAACAAATTTAATGAGGAAGGACAAGTAGTTAGAAATAAGGAAAGGTTGGTATGAAAGGGATATGCACAGATTGAAGGAATAGATTTTGAAGAAACCTTCACTCCTTTATCATGAATGGAAGTAATTAGGTTTATCTTGGCCTATACTTGTTCTAAAAAAATCACTATATATCAAATGGATGTAAAGCCGTCATTTTTAAATGGAGAACTAGAAGAAGGAGTGTACATAGAACAACCAGAAGGATTGTTATTTCAGATAATAAAGATTATGTTTGCAAATTGAATAAATATCTATACGAACTCAAGCAAGAACCCAGAGCTTAGTATTCAATATTAGACAAATATCTACAACAATAGTGATTCAAAAGGGGTAATGTAGACAATAAGCTATACATAAAAATTGAGCATGAAAATATTATTGTTGTTGAAGTAAATGTAGATGATATCATTTTTGGAAGTGACAATGACAGTTTGAGTCAACAATTTTCTAAGGACATGCAAAAGGAGTTTGAAATGTCCATGCTGAGAGAACTGTCTTTCTTTATTGGACTCCAAATATCTCAAGTTGATAATGATATCTTCATTTCTCAAACCAAATATGTGAAAGAAATGTTAAAGAGATTCAATATGGAGGATTGCAAACCAATGTGTACACCCATGGTCACTGGTTGCAAATTAAGCAAAGCGGTTGAAGCAAAGGAAGTAGATCAAAAAACCTACAGATCAATGATTGGAAGCTTATTATATGTTATAACCTCAATACCAGACCTAATGAAATATGTGGGACTAGTTGCAAGATTTAAAGAAACCCCTAAGCAAACACATGTCCAAGCAGTAAAAGGGATCTTCAGATATTTGAAAGGAACCTTAATATTTGGCTTGTGGTATCCACTAAGTAATGATCTGTACTTAGAAGCATATACAGACACATATTGGGTAGGTAGTATTAATGACAGAAGAAGCACAAGTGGAGCTGCATTTTTTTAAATAAATTTCCTAGTACCTTGGATAAGAAAAAAAAATCCCTCAATAGCATTGTCTACGGAAAAAGTGAATATATCACAGCAGTCGTTTGTTGCGTGCAAGTTCTATGGATGCAACAAACCCTAAATGATGTCCAAGTGAAACTTGATCATCCCATACCAATTTTATATGACAACATAAGCGTTATTAGCATTTCAAAAAATCCAATTATGCACTCCAAAACTGAACATATTCCTATCAAATACCATTTCGTGAGAGAACAGGTCAATAAAAATACTATCAGAATGGAATATGTAGACACCAAAGAACATATTGTAGATATATTTACAAAAAAGCTCCCAAGAAACAAGTTTGAATATATCAGACATAGATTAGGTGTTTTTCCCAGTCCACAACATGATGAGATCCTCGGAAAGAGGACATAAAGGCAAGGGGAGCACTGAATTGCGTATAGTAGAAGCGACAACAAGATGAATAAAGAAGCATGAAAAAGTGATATTTGAGCAAGAGGTTAAATGTGACACGAATAAAAGATCAAGTTAAAATGAAATTGGAAATTGTGAAAGGGGAGCATATAATTAACCGAGACAACTACAGAAACATTGATAAATGTATAGGTTGTAGGGTGATTTTGTGTTGCACGGAAACAACAACAAAATAAAAGAGATTAAAGCACAAAGCCAAGGGGAGTATTCAAAACAAATAGTGGAATCAACATCAAAGCCAATGCAAAGGAGAAATATAATAGGAGAACATGAAATTGTGCATGGGAAGCACCTCTTTTCCATTGATGTCAAAGGGGGAGAAATACCATGAAGCCTGTATCAGTGAAAACGAACTACGCAGAAATGAAAAACAACAAAGAAGTATTGATCAAAGATTGCATAAAAGATCAAAGGTTCAAAATGGCAAGAACACATTGGGAGTATTGTATTGTGTGCAAAGAGAACAGAGGAATTCAATATCAGGAAGAGCACAACTTCATAAGGTGTTGACATCAATTCCAAAGGGGGAGATTGTTGAACTTTGGTTTTCATTTATGTCAAAGATGACTTGGCATCCATGTGCCAGTTTGAAGAAGTAAATAAAATCTAGTTTGAAGAAGTACATAAGACTATGTGTGCAAGTCCCTAATTCTATCTAGTCATGGTACTTCAAAGTTGATATCAAAGAGTTGGTTGGACAAGTCTCAGAAGTGGACAAGACCCACCAAGCGATGATACTTCAAGGGCACAAGACCCAACAAGTGGTGGCTCCCAAGTGCATAATTTCCACTGTGCTAAGGAACAAGTGTGCGCAAGACCCACAAGTCATGATACCTTAGTTGCACAAATCAAGGCAAGTGGTGGATGCGTGAATAAGCTTGACCGTGAAGAAAGAAAAAATAGATGTTACGAACAACTTGCGGACACGTTGTCTAAACAAGTTGAGTATAAATAAGAATCAAAGTTGGTGAGTGAAAAGTAAGCTTGAAGATGAGCAAGATATAGTATTCTCATTTGGAAAGCTTTGAATTATTGGGGTATCAATGGCTTGTTGATATGAAACAACATGATCTAGCAGAGACACAAGTGCGCAAGAACAAAAGAACGACACAACAGATGATTCCCAGTGGCTAAGCTAAATACAATAGTGTCACCTAGGAGGTGCAAACTCCAAGGGAATCCAACAATACCCCTTATTGAGGTTCTTTTTGTCCACTAAATTACAAGATAACTTGGATAGAACAATGAAAAAACACTTGCCTCTTAGGGGAAGAGAGAAAGGGATATTTGTGTATGCCAATATGAGGGAGGAAGTAGATTGAAAGAGGGGCTCTCAATGAAATTCCAACATCATAAATTTGCTTTGATTTTATCCTATGGAATGCATGCCCATGGCTTCCTTTTATAGGCCAAATGGAGGCCAAGAGACATCCAAATCCATATGTGAACACTCTTTCCTTTGAACTAGTTTCCCAAGTACACGAGAGGGGCTATTCAATGCTCCCAAGCATGTGAGGAGTCCTTCTTTGAATTTTGGAGCCAAGAGAGCCATTCTAAGCCTTTAATGCACTGCGGAAATATGTGGTTCCGTTGTTTTAATAGTTATGCAAGTATTGAGAGAAACCTCACGTGAATACGCATGGGTAATTGTACATATTAGTTGCACCAGTAGCGCATGTGTCTAATGCTTTTAGTAGCGTGGTTTTCCATTTTGAACGATTTTGGAATTTTAGGACTCAACTTCTCTTTTGGATGTGGTGAGGATGTCTTTGGTGAGCTACATTGTGTATGTTGATAATGCCTTTTTGCAATATTAGCCTAAATATTGCATGTATGCGAGGTTTAAGCATTAATAGCTACCCCCTGATGTATGAGGTTTGGAGGGTACTTTATGGCCGATAATGCATCATCGTTTCTTTTCTCTCCATGTTCTAGTAAGTTATCAAGAATTTGTGGGTGAAAAAGACCTTCCTCTGGGAGGAGGTTGTTAGTGATGACCATTGAAGCTGTAAACAATAGTGGTGTTTTATACAAATAAGAAAGACATACCAATGTTCCTGAAAATATGTTAGAATAGATTACAAATAAGTGGGGACCGAGGGGTTGACTCTTGATACTGTTGTTGCAAGGATGAAGGTGGATTTGATCCTTGTATGAGTAAATGAGCCCTGGAAATGATGTTATTAGTGCTGAAGAAGAAGAACTGGTGATGATCATGAACATCCCACTAGGGTGGGGGGCCTGAGTAATTGTGAATTTGTTGGGAGAAATTCACTATACTGGTTTTGTTGCTATCATGAATCATGAATGTGAACACTACTACCATCAAAAGGTATGAATCCTCCCGATATGATGGACTTGTTGATGTCGAGCATAGGGGATGCCACTGAGTTAGGAAGCGATAATGGCTCTCCCTACTTAGTTCGAGGTGATCCATTGTATTGATGAGAAGGACCCCAAGGTACCACTGCAACTACTACAACTCTTAGAATATGATGTTTTGATTTCAATGAGAGCTAAATAATGTGAGATGAGAGTCTCATCTCAAACCAAGATCTTTTTTTTTTAACTTTGGTTGCCATTGATGTCAAAGAGGACTTAGTATCCATGTGTTAGTTTGAAGAAGTAAATAAAAGCCAGTTTGAAGAAGTACATAAGACTATGTGTGCAAATCCCTCATTCCATCTAGTCATGGTACTTCAAATTTGATATCAAATAGGTGGTTGGACAAGTCTCAGAAGTGCGCAAGACCCACCAAGTGATGGTACTTCAAGGGTGCAAGACCCAACAAGTAGTGGCTCCCAAGTGCGCAAGTTCCACTGTGTTAAGGAACAAGTGTGTGCAAGACCCACAAGTCATGATACCTCAATTGTACAGATCAAGACAAGTGGCGGATGCATGAATAAGATTGACTATGAAGAAAGGAAGAAGGGATGTTACGGCCAACTTGTGGGCACATTTCTTGAACAAGTTGAGTATAAATAAGAAGCAAAGTTGGTGAGTGAAAAGTAAGCTTGAAGATGAACAAGAGATAGTATTCTGATTTGGAAAGCTTCAAATTATTGGGGTATCAATGGCTCGTTGATCTGGAACAACATGATCTAGAAGAGAGACAAGTGTGCAAGAACATAAGAGTAGCACAGTAGATGATGCATAGGATGATATAGTATATGAGACAGATGCACAAGAGCAGAACAACAGTACAATAGACGATCCATAGAATTGGATGAATATGCAGATCCGCAGAAACATAACAATATGTTGAATAGTGCACATATTGCAAAAGTATATGAAGTATGAGAACCAATGTGTAATACTGAAGTAGAGAATTGAAGTATGAGAACCAATGTGTAATACTGAAGTAGAAAATTGAAGTATGAGATGAACTGGTGATAAAGTACAACAATTGCGTAAAACATAACATATAGTAGGTGTGCACAAAGGAAATTAATGCAACAAGTCTAAGGATTGCGCATATCAACAGATAGTAAGAACAACTTATACAATCATATCAAGGTGGTAGGACAAGGAGTTAGAGCTTCCTTCAAGTTGGATATTGTAAATCAAGGGATTCAGTGCCTCCTTCTAGTTGGTGCTGGTAAATGAGGGAGTTTGTGCTTCCTTCATTTAGAAGCTTGTAAATTAGGGGGTTGGAGCCTCCTTCTAGTCGGTGCTAGAGAATCTTGGAATTCGGTGCTTCCTATGAATGTAATCCTTATTATATAAGAAAGCATTTCTTGGTTTTCTCCCATTTGGTTTTCCACGTAAAATATTTGTGTTCTGTGTCTTATGCATGTGTTGATGAATGACATTGTTTATGGTGAATACATAATATAATCATTGTTTGAATTTGGTAGAAGTGAAAATTGTTAAAAAATATGCTTAATACTAATTCACCCCCCCCTCAGCATTAAGAATATTTCCAACACATTTTGTAACCAAATGGGAAAGTGACAAACCTAACACAAGACTGGTGGATAAGCGTGGGTCTCATGACTTCCCTTGATTGATGTAAACATGGGGGAGTAACTGGTGGTAGCATTCTTCAAATGGTGATGCAGGGTGTAATAGAGGGAAACAAACTATAGATGGAGGGATTTATCAGAGACACAATATTAATTAGGTCAGGTGAGTGGTAAGAATAATAGTGCTAGGGAGAGATGGACTCAAATACATCTATCCAAGGAGACTAAGGGATGCTTCCAAAAGAATAGTGTGATGGGGTCCCCATGTTTTTTTTTGTATCAGGGGATTCTTTGTATAGAATGGATGATTGGTGAAGTTCCCATGGTTTTGGGAACAAAATTATATTGGTGGGATTCCCACTATTTTAAGTGAATCGGGAAATCATTTTGATGATAATGTAATGGTTTTGTGCAGGAGAGAAGATGGGTGCCCCATGAATCGATGCAATGCATAATGATCCTACGAGTATAATTGAATGGAACTTGTGCCTTCAAAGGGTGGGAGCCCCATTGTTGTCATCTCAAGGGTTGATGGTACGAAGAGGAACACATATAGTATGTTTCTCATGAGGGGGATGAGAGGATATATGTGATCCATAATAGTAACATGTGTCGAGGAATACGAAGGGACAATGAGAGCACAATGCAAGGAGATGTTAGGTGGTTTCAAATTGAAAAACTATGTGACTAATCAAATTCCTTGGACTTGTGGGGGTTTGAAATCATAGGTGCCGAAAATCTGAGCTAGGTTGTGTTGTTGTAAATGTAACTTCAGAAGATATTCATTGTACTTTATTATTATTATTATTGTATTTTATGTGTACCTCCGATGGAGATGTTTCTCCTCCGTTCGGGGATGTCATTATTATGTTTGGTCATGCAATATTGATGAGGTAAAACCTCCATTGTAAGTCAAGGAATTAGATCCTATAAGCTCAAATGTAAATTGTATTATTGAGTCTCCCTAGGACAAGTTGGCCTAGTCAATTTAGTGAGGTCGGCCCCATTAGGAAAAAGGTTACCCAAACATGAAGTATAAATAGAGAGATTGCTCTCTCATTTGGACACACCACTCACTCAAGAAACTCCGCACCAAGTGAGAGAGAAGACAAGTTCATTGCAGGAGAAAGAGAGAGAGCTGCGAAAGACATCTTATATTTTGGGTTTTCCATTTTGCTTGATATTGTACTAATGACGAATCTATCTCCTAGGAATTTGCGGGGTTTTATCCTTTATGGTTTCCCCAAGGAAAATTATTGTGTCTTTTGTGTTTTGTTGTGCTTGTCTATATTTCAGTATAAAGATCTAACTAAATTGAATTAAAGTGCAAACTCTAACATGGTTTCAGATCCAATCTAAAAACAAGGCATTGTGCAGCAGCAAGAAACTAGGGCTTCCTAGTTTAAGGTCTTCTCTCCATAGATCATCAAGAAAAGAGGACTAGGCTAAATCTCCCTAGGAGGGTGCATATTTTGGAGGAAGCATAATCCAGTTTGGAGAAGTTTCATTTTTGACCCAGTCACTGGCACCAGGAGAAACTAGGGCTTCCTGTTCCGGGCACTTTCCTCCACAGATCAACTTAAAAAGGGTTTCAAATCAACTCGCCCTAGAAGGTCGCATATTTTGGATAAAGCAGAATCAATTTTGAAGAAATTTCATCTTTGACCCAAACACTAGTGCAGGGAGAAAACTAGGGCATCAAGCTTTTGGGGTTTTCCTCCATCAATCCGGACAAAGGAGTACATTGGACAACTCACCTTGAGGAGGCTCATATTCCTGTCCAATCAGAAGTTCAAAATTTCAACTTTGGAAAATTAGGGTTTCTCTAACAAACCCTAGGCCATCCAACTCCAGAAACAAGTTAGGCATCTCATATTGGTAAGATCTAAATCTTTTATATTTCCATTTGAGGTTCTGATTTCAAAATGACTCACCACACCAATCTTGAGGATAAGCTTGAGGGATTTGACAAATTTTGAGCATGGAAGTATAGAATCTCTTTTGTCCTTGAAGAAAATGATTTGGACAAGTATGTTAATGAGGAGGTTCCAGCACCATAGGGAGATGGGGCAAAATCAATCCATAAGAATAACTTGGTCAAGGCCAAGAGGATTATTGCATACTCCATTAAAGATCATCTCATCCCTCATGTGTCATCCGTGAAGACTCCCAAGGATATGTTCTATGCATTGACAAATATATTCAAAAGGAATAACATCAATCAGAAGATGAAATTAAGGAACCAACTCAAGAATGTGAAAATCCAACATTCAGATACCATGCAATCCTACTTCACAAGGGTATCACAAATCAAGGAGAAAATTGAAGCAATAGAAGACAAATTAGAAGAAGGAGAGATTGTTATGACCACCTTGAATGGTCTCCCAAGATCATGGGACTCATTCATTCAAGGAATATGTGCCAGGAAGAAGTTGATCCCCTTCAGCAGACTATGGGAAGAATGCACCCAAGAAGAAGCTCAACTAGTATCAAGAGAAGAAAATATGGGAGCAAATGATGATCAATCTCTAACAACTCACACTAAAAGAAATTACAATAAGAGGGGGGACAACCATCATCACAAATATCCAGAAGGCCCAATAGGAATCATGGACCTAGAAGGGATCTCTCCAATATCATATGTTTTACATGTGATGAGAAGGGACATTATTCAAGAAATTGTGCCAAGAACAAAGGATCCTCCAAGAAAATCAACAAAAAGAGGCGTCATGCACATACTGCAGAAGATGATGAACCAACAAGCAAAATAACAAAAGAAGATTATTCAAGTGATGAAGAATATGTATTGTAATAAATAAAGGTAACCAGTTACAATAGTTCATTCAAAAGGTTCTACCTCATAAGGTGAAGATAGATATGACTTTCAGTATTACATGAAAGGAGTAGGAGAAGCTCCTACAGAGTTGGATTCTAGAAAACAAATAAATATCAATTCTCTATGGAATAACCTCTTATCCATTTCAACATTGGTAAAAGGGACACACAAATTCTACTCCAATACAAAGAACAAGTGTAGAATACTTGCTCAACATTTCCGATCATAAGTAAGAAAGGCACAAGACCTCGGAATCAGATGATGAAGAAGAACACACTGTCAGAGATTCCAGTAGTTCCTTCAAGGAAGCAAATATCCAGAGGGATTCCACCCAACAACCAAACAAAGATAAGTATTTAATTTCTTGTATATCTAATAATAATATTGTTCAGTGATTTAGGATGTGTATTATGCATGTTATAATATTTACATGATGAACTATACACTACCAATATGCATGTGATGGGTAAGTGGCCTATGGTACTGTACAACATTCCATTGCTACTTATCTAGAATGAAACCTCTTTGATGACATGTTGGGAGTAGTGCAAACTCTTAACAATGTTCTGGTAGAGATGGAAGGCATCTAGAAAGTTACCGTATGAATGCGGGATATGGATGAATGTTATGTTGAAGCCTTGGCTAAGATAGTTTCATGACTATGTGACCTATATCTTTATGCATAAGAATTTGTTTTGAAAATAATGAAATGTTTCTAATCATGCAACTAAATTTTACTTGTAGGAAAGATCATGCACCATCACCTACAAGAGAATAATGATGAGACTTGTTCCGTAGAACAAGTAAAGATGGTTTAGAAGACAATTCAAGAAGATCATGAAGACCGCGACATGGTAGAACCACAAGAACCTATAGATCCATCTCGTGAGAAGAACTCCCACGAAATAATACCAACATGGGAACGTGAAGCAATCCAATATGCAGAGAAGTATGACACTCCAGATGGGATGCATAGAGAAAACAAGAGACCAAGACCATACTCCAGCTATGTGGCCCTGCTATGTGACATCATTGATAAAGAACCTTCCAACTACGAAGAAGCAGCAGAGAAAAAGGAATGGAAGGATGCCATGATCGAGGAGTACCAGTCGATTATGAAGAATGATGTCTGGGAAATAGTTCCAAGACTAAAAGGGAAGTCTGTTGTGACTTCGAAATGGATCTACAAGATCAATCATGCTACATATGGTAGCATAGAAAAACACAAGGCAAGATTTGTGGCACGTGGCTTCTCCCAGAAAGCAGGCATAGACTACGAGGAGACATTTGAACATGTAGCAAGATACACTTCCATTAGATCTATACTTGCATTGGATGTAGTAATGAATGGAAGGTACACCAGATGGACATCAAGACAACATTCTTGAATGGTGTAATTGAAGAGGAAATGGAGAAGCCACTGGGATTCGAGACACATGACAACCAAACTCATTTGTGCAAATTGAATAAATCCTTGTACGGATTGAAGCAGGCACCTAGGACATGGTATGGCAGGATGGACAACTTTCTGATGAGCTTAGGATTTACCAAGAGTAAATCAAATTCCAACCTTTACTTCAAGGTTGAGGGCATAATACCAGTGATACTACTCCTATATGTAGATGGCATGTTTGTGACATGTGAAGATGAGCTCATTGCAGATACTAAGAGAAGGCTTGCTACAAAGTTTGAGATGAAGGACCTGGGGATGATGCATTAATTGTTAGGCATGGAGGTGTGGTAGAGTGCGGATGTTATTTTCCTTGGTCAAGGAAAGTATGCAGTGGAGATTCTGAAGAGGTTCGGAATGATGGAATGCAAGACAATGACCACACCAATGGCATTGAACTTGAAGCTACTATGTGATGATTCATCAGAGACAGTTGATGCTATAATGTATCGACAGATGATTGGTTCGTTGATGCACTTGACGAACACGAGACCAAACATAGCTTTTGCTATGAACACCCTGAGCCAGTTCTTAACAGATCCGAGGCTTGTTCATGTAACAGCTGCAAAACATATATTGAGGTGCCTGAAGGGTATAGTTGAGTATGGGATCAAGCATGAGGTGAATCAGAGGATTAACCTACATGTTTATGTTGATTCAGATTGGGAAGGCAGTGCCACTGACATGAATAGCACTTAAGGATGTTGCTTCAATTTGGGATCCGATATGATCTACTGGTTTAGCAGGAAGCAGTCATGCATGGAGCTAAGTACACCCGAAGTAGAGTATGTTGCAGCATGTTTAGCTAGTTGTGAGGCAATATGGATTCAGAAGCTATTGTCAGATTTGTTTGATGTCGAGCTCGAGGTGACTTGTATCTTCTATGATAACCAGAGTTGCATGAATTTGTCTGAGAAATCGGTGTTCCATGACAAGTCGAAGCATATTGAGATCAAGTACCACTATATCTGGGATATGGTGCAGTGAAGCTCTAGTATGTGGCGATAGACGAGCAGATAGTCGATGTGTTGACCAAGCCTTTAGCAAGAGTGAAGTTAGAGTACTTAGAGAGAAGCTTGGTGTTATCCAGATCGAGGTTCCTCAAAAGAGGGAGTGATGAGACCGGAAGACGCAGGTGCAAAAGAGTTGGTTCTCGCATGGTGGAAGAAACAGGTGATCCTTGGGATGTAATGAACTTGGGGTGCCCCTGGGTTGTATCCACATGCTGGAGACGCTGAGAGGTCCACTGGTCACAAAGACACCTGGGGTGTGCCTAGGATAGTTCTTGCATGGTGGAAGATGAATGTGGTCCTTGGGACGCAATGCACCTAGGGAGATGAGATGTATCCACATGCTATAGATGCGGGTTGACCGTGAGAGACGTAATTCACTTGGGGTGCTCCTGGGATGTACCCACTAGGTGGGAGACGCAGGTGATCTGTTGGACATGATGTGTACACCTAGGATACTCTCTATGTGAGATGATGAAATGATCTGGATACGATGAGATGGTAGTAGGAGACACTTGTGATTGATGTGGAAATGCAATGTGTGGTCTTGGGTTGTCCCTACTTTATGGATTTCTCATGGAGGTGATGAAGACCTAGATGAGAGCTAGGCCTACACCTAGTATGAAAAAGGGTTGGCTCTGTAGAACTTATCATGATGGATAGATTCGATAGATGTCACTAGTCAATTATCAACTAGATGAGGGTTGATGCAGCAACGACGATGATGATCCAACGATGATGACGATCCAGCGATGATGACATTGTCCAGAATTTTGTATCCAGAGTGATGATGACTGTGGTGAGAGAATACCTTCCTAGTTAAGAGGGAGTGTTGTTGTAAATGTAACTTCGGAAGATATTCATTGTACTTTATTATTATTATTATTATTATATTTTATTTGTACCTCCGATGAAGATGTTTTTCTTTGTTCGGAGATGTAATTATTATGTTTGGTCATGCAATATTGATGAGGTAAAACCTCCATTGTAAGTTGGGGCATTAGATCCCCTAAGGTCAAATGTAAATTGTATTATTGAGTCTCCTTAGGACAGGTTGACCCAATCAAGTTAGTGAGGTCGGCCCCATTAGGAAAAAGGTCACCCAAACATAAAGTATAAATAGAGATCTTGCTCTCTCATTTGGACATACCATTCACTCAAGAAGGTTCGCACCAAGTGAGAGAGAAGACAATTTTGTTGGAGGAGAAAGAGAGAGAGCTGTAGAAGACATATTATATTTTGGGTTTTCCATTTTGCTTGATATTTGTACTAGTGATGAATCTATCTCCGAGGAAGTTGCACGGTTTTCTCCTTTATGGTTTCCCGGAGGAAAATTATTGTGTCTTTTGTGTTTTGCTATGCTTGTCTATCTTTCAGTATAAAGATCTAACTAAATTGAATTAAAGTGCAACTCTAACAGATTGAAATGGTGTATACACCCATGGGGGAACATGCTATTCTTGATGATAACATTGATGGCATGTCATGATCGAGAAGAAGTACCTCATGGTTATCAACAAGATAACTGGATAAATGAAATGTAAACAAGGGGAGAACATTTCCTATATGCCAATTCGATATGATATACCTTTTAATGGAGTCCATGCACCATTATTGTAAAATGAAAGGTTGTTTCTCGGTCACCATCTTGCACACATGAGGAAAATACTCAAGCGTAATAAAGCTTATGAAAAGAGTATTGACCAGAAATGTAGCACGCATGTGGGATGGTTGTAAAAATGGTTGGGGAGGTTTGGTGGAAACCCCTGGTGTTTCAATGGAGACTGTTGGTGTTGGAAATTGGTGCAACTTATATAGGTGATAGAATGTTTGTGCATATCTGTGGCATCCCAATCTAGTTGACTTGAGAGGTACAAATTTGCATCTCATAAGGATAACCAACAATGAATAGATGGCTCTTGGTGCCTAATAATTGACTAGTGGATCGTGATTTTCTTCCATGATCGAAGATGATTTTCATTGTGGCACTTGGTCCTCCTCTGATGAGGATCATGAAGTGTCATCACTAGTGAGTATGCTAGATAATGATGACATATTAATGAAGTCACCATGATCGGTAGTCACTGGAACAAGGAGAAGAACCTCCATAATGGGTAATTTTGATGGGTATTCCCTAAGGGGAGGAGGTTTATCTCCGAGCCTCATCTGTTATATATGGACTGCTTGTTCTATGCATAAAATGGGGCACTGGAATGAGTAATGCCTCAATTTTCCACATGATCTACATGGATGAGTGGATCGAGAACGATTAAGCTCATGCGTCGGACTTAGTGGTGAAGTGGCACGGTAAGGTATGATGGTGCTAGTTCTGTTGGAGATCATATGGGTATGGTTCCCACATGATGAACACCCATGGGGTTGTACTGCTGGTGGTGATGTTCGAGATGCTAGTACATCTGTTGGTGATGCTTTTGGTTTTAGTGCCTCTTGAGGTTGTGCCATCGGCATTGGTACTGATGTAGTGACAATGTTGATGGAGGTTGTTTCTTGATGATCAGGGGGAGGGTCTTTCGACCACATGGTTCGTAATGCATATGGTCGCCAATGCATATTGAAATCAGTGGATCTTAGGACAGTGATGGGTATAGTGCCAAAATTGAGAACATATTTTGCATGAATGGTTGATGTGCAATGATTTGGTCTTCATATTAGTATTGGGGGTAGATGACACAGTTGGTGTGCCCCCTGCTGAAGTGTTTGGGGCATGCGTTACGCTAACTAGGGTGTTAAGCAAATTCCTGAGCTTTGGAAAGGTGTGGCATAGGTTAGTGGCATGTCGTTTTTACATGCACAAGGAACAAGGTGGGATGACATGGGGTGCATATGTAGTACTTGGTATTACAGGGGATTTCAACTTGGGTTTCTTTATGCCCCCAACACTAGGCTTAGTGACAACTACTGGTGGTTGAGTAGCAGGTGTTGCTATTGCCATAGGATTTTAATATGGTGTACATGTGGGTTCTATTGGGTTAAACTCATAATGGGATAATTTATTGGAAGTCATCTCAGGGTAAGGTGGTGTAAGGTAACACACAAGTATTCCCCAAGTGAATTCAGGAAATGTGAGCTAAGCCATTACTGGCATTCCTTGTACTCCTATGGAGAGAAATAAGAAAGGGATTTGAAAAACAAGTGGCACCGATGAGTTCAAGGTCTAATCGATGCCACAACTAGTGGGAGGTATTGATGTTGATGTTGAGGGGGATTTTGACTTATCTTCAAAGTTGAGAATAGTACACATAAGACCATTTGCAGATACAGGTATCTCGGGTGGAGGACCTGAGTATGCCCCCGACAAGTTGGAATATTTGTAAATTCCCATACCAATATCAACATATTAGGGGTAATTATTCGATCCTATGGTGGGTAGGATGTTATCTAGGTTTGTGTTGGTGTGTGGGTCATAGTAGTTGAGTTAGTCAAGGGTGACTATCTTCCCGTTATGAAGGAATATCATGATGTGGAAAATTGACAAGGCTACCGCCTTCATGGCATATATGCAACTATATCCCAACAAATATTTTTAGTCAAGTTGTGCATCACTACCTCAATATCTAAAAGTACAATTTTATCCCCTAGTTCAATGGGGACATTCTGGTACAAACCCAAAGGTTTCGATGGCCTCCCATAATAAGTGCAGAGAGAAATAAATGAGAGTACCAAGTCTGGTGAACCCAGACGTTTCCATACATGACTAGACATCACACAAGTCGACGCCCCTTCATCGGCAATGCATTGATTAATGATATTGTTCTTGATTTTTATGGGGATCTGAAAAGCCACTTACAAGGGTAGCCACGATTCACCTTTGTTGATATTTAAGGTCATAAGGCATGAGTCGAAAGGATTAATGACACCTAATGCATTAAGTAATTCCCTATTTTGGGAAGGGTGAGACTTAAGAACTTCTAATATCGATATGGTCGTAGGAGATTAGGCCAAATCATCTATGATATTGTAGTTATGGGAAGATTTCATGTGAGGATAATGGGAAGTTCTTCTAAGTAGTGTTTTTGGGACTTGAGGGATATGATCACCATTTGGGAGAGGTATTTGCAAAGGTCCACTATGTTAGAGTTTTCACTTTAATTCAATTTAACTAGGATCTTTAACTGAAAGAAAAACAAGCACAACAAAACAAAATAAACACAATAGTTTTTCTCGGGGAAACCATAAAGGATAAAACCCCACAAATTCCTCAAAGATGGATTCGTCACTAATACAATATCACAAAATGGAAAACACAAATATAAGATTCCTTCTGAAGCTTTCTCTATTTCTCCTCCAGTGAACTTGTCTTCTCTCTCTGCTTATGCGAACTTGAGTGAGTGAGTGGTGTGTCCAAATGAGAGAGAAAGCTCTCTATTTATACTTTATGTTTGGGTGACCTTTTTCCTAATTAGGTCATCTTGACTAACTTGACTGGGTCAATTTGTCCTAGGAAAAATTAATAATACAATTTACATTTTTCTTTTGGGGTGCTATTGCCTCGACTTACAATGGAGGTTTTACCTTAGTGACCTAGCATGACCAAACATAATAATGAAATCCCTGAACGAAGGAAAAACATCTTCGTTGGAGGTACAAGTAAAATACAATAATAATATAAATTTAAAATACAATGAATATCTTCTGAAGTTACATTTACAACAACACTCCCTCTTAACTAGGAAGGTATTCTCTTGCCACAGTCATCATCATTCTGGACACATATTCTGGACAACGTCATCATCGTTGGATCATCTTCAAAGCTGGAACATCATCATTCTGGACACATATTCTGGACAACGTCATCATCGTTGGATCATATTCAAAGCTGGAACATCATCATCAACACTGGATCATCATTGTCATTGTTGTAGTAATCCTCATCTTGTTAATCATTGATTAGTGTCATGTCTCGAATACATCCGTCATAAGAAGTTCTATAGAGCCAAACCTTTTTCATGTTGGATGCAGGCCTACCTCTCATCTAGGTATTCATCATCTCTATGAGCAATCCATCAAGTAGGTACAACCCAGGACCACACATTACATTTCCACAACAATCACCTACGTCTCCTACTATCATCTCATCATATCCAGATCATCTCATCATCACACGGAGAGCATCCCAGATGCACATCTCATGCCCAACAGACTACCGGCATCTCCCACCCAATGGGTACAACCCAGGATCACCCCAGGTGCATTACGTATCTCAACGGTTATCTCACGTTTATAATATGGGAGAACAGCCTAGGAGCACCCCAGGTGCATTACGTACCAAGGACCACCTGCGTATTCCACCATGCAAGAACCATCTTAGGCGCACACAAACTGTCTTTGTAACCGGTGGACCTCTCAGTGTCTCTAGCATGGGATTACATCCTAGGATCAAACCAGGTGCATTACGTCCCAAGAACCACCTGTGTATTCCACCATGCAAGAACCAGCTCTAGTGCATCTGCGTCTACTGGTCTCATCACTCCCTCTTTTGAGGAACCTCGATATGGATAACACCAATCCTTTCTCTGAAGTATTCAAAATTCACTCTGGCTAATGGCTTGGTCAAGACATCGGATATCTGCTCGTCTGTTGCCACATACTAGAGATTCACTGCTCCTCTCTGCACCATATCCCGGATATAGTGGTACTTGATATCAATATGCTTCGACTTGTCATGGAACACCGAGTTCTCAAACAAATTCATGCAACTCTGGTTGTCACAAAAGATACAAGTCACTTCGAGATCGAGATCAAACAAATCTGTCAGTAGCTTTCAAATCCATACTTCCTCACAACTAGACGAACAAGATGCAACATACTCTGCTTCGGCTGTACTCAGTGCCATGCATGACTTCTTCCTGCTAAACCAGGAGATCATAACGGATCCCATATTGAAGCAACATCCTGAAGTGCTCTACCTATATGTGGCACTTCCTACCCAATCTGAATCAACATAACCATGCAGGTTAATCTTTTGATTCACCTCATACTTGATCCCATACTCAAATGTACCCTTCAGGTACCTCAATATATGTTTTGCAGTCATCAGGTGAAAATGTCTTGGATCAATCAAGAACTGGCTCAGGGTGTTCACAACAAAACATATGTCTGGTCTTGTGTTCGTTAGGTACATCAACGAACCAATCATCTATCGATACATTGTGGCATCAACTGTATCTGATGAAGCATCACACAATAGATTCAAGTTTGATTCCATTGGTGTGGCCATTGCCTTGTGGTCCATCATTCTGAACCTCTTCACAATATCCAATTCATACTTTCGTTGACCAAGGAATATCCCATCCGCAATCTACCACACCTCTATGCCTAAGAAATAATGCATCATCCCCAGTTCCTTCATCTCGAACTCTATGGAAAGCTTCCCCTTTTCATATGTAATGAGCTCATCCTCACCTGTTAGAAACAAGTCATCTACATATAGAAGAAGTATCACTAGTCTTCTGACTTCAACCTTGAAGTAAAGGTTGGAATATGCTTTACTCTTGGTAAACCCTAATCTCATCAGGAAGATTCCCATCCTGTTGTACCACGTCCTAGGTGCCTGCTTCAATCCATACAAGGATTTCTCAAATCCCAGTGTCTTCTCCACATACACTTCCTCTTCTACTACATCATTCAATAATGTTGTCTTGACGTCCATTTGGTGTACCTTCCATTTCATTACTGTAGCCAATGCAAGTATAGATCTGATGGAAGTGTATCTTGCTACAAGTGCAAATGTTTCCTCATAGTCTATGACTTCTTTATGGGAGAAGACACATTCCACAAATATTGCCTTGTGTTTTTCAATGCTACCATCTGCAGCATGCTTGATCTTGTAGATCCACTTTGAAGTCACAACAGACTTCCCTTATGGTCTCGGAACTATCTCCCATACATCATTCTTCATAATCGACTGGTACTCCTCGTTCATGGAATCCTTCCATTCCTTCTTCTCTGTTGCTTCCTCGTAGTTGGAAGGTTCTTTATCAATGATGTCGCATAGCTGGGCCACATAACTGGAGTATGGTCTAGGTCTCTTGCTTTCTCTGTGCATCCCTAGAGTTCCATACTTCTCTACATCTTGGATTGCTTCACGTGCCCATGATGGTCTTCTTTTGTGGGATTTATTCTCATGAGGTGGATCTACAGGTTCTTGTGGTTATGCCATGTCGTAGTATTCATGATCTTCTTGAATTGCTTCTTCCATGGATGTGTCTCTGGTTCTAAGAACTTCAGGTTCTCCAGTTTCTTCAATCTTGACTTCATAAATCTTCTTGAATGTTATAGCTGAATCATCGTCACTTCCTCTTCAAAACAAGTCTCTCTTGTAGGTGATGGTACACGATCTTTCCTACAAATCAAATTTAGTTGCATGATTAGAAACATTTCATAATTTTCAAAACAAATTCTTATGCACAGGTCACATAGTCATGCAACTATCTTATCCAATGCTTCAACACAACATTAATCCATATCCCATATTCATACGGTAAATTTCTAGATGCCTTCCATATATACCAGAACATTATTAAGAGCGTGCACTACTCTCAGCATGTCAGTAAAGAGGTTTCATTTTAGATAAGCAGCAATGGAATGTTGTACAATACCATAGGCCACTTACCCGTTACTTTCATATTAGTAGTATTTTTTTCATTGATGCAACTTTTCTAACATGCATAATTCACATCCTAACTCTAGGAACATAAGTATGTACACGACTGAACAATATCATTTAAGTAATTAGATCTACAAGAAATGACAATTCAAATACTTATCTTTGTTTGGTTGTTGGGTTTAATCCCTCTTGATCTTTGATTTCTTGCAGAAACTACTAGAGTTTCTGACAGTGTGCTCTACTTAATCGTCTGAGGACATGTGCCTTTTCTTATGATCGGAAATGTTGAGCAAGTATTCTGCATTGTAGATCATTTGTTCTTTGTATCGGAGTAGACTTTGTGTGTCCCTACTTTGTATCTTAACCAATGTTGAGTTAGATGAGAGGTTCTTCCATATTGATATTTTTTTTTTACGGAGTCCAACTTTGTAGGGGCTTCTCCTACTCCTTTCATGTAATACTGAAAGTAATCTCTAGCTTCACCTTATGAGGTAGGACTTTCTGAATGAACCCTTGTAATTGGTTACCTTCATTTATCACAATACATATTCTTCATCACTTGAAGAATCATCCTTTTCTTCTCTGGTTCTTTTCTTTGCAGATTCATCATCTTCAGCGGTGTGAGCATGATGCCTCTTCTTGTTGGTATTCTTGGATTATCCTTGATTCCTAGGACATTTTCTTGAGTAATGTCTCTTCTCATCACATGTGTAGCATCTAATACTAGATAGATCTCTTCTAGATCCATAATTCCTATTGGGCCTTCTCGATCTTTTTTATGATGGTCCTCCCTCTTGTTATGACTTCTCTTTATGTGACCAATTAGAGCTTGGTCATCATCAGCTCCCATCTTCTCTTATCTTGATACTAGTCAATATTTTTCTTGGGTTCACTCTTCTCATAGTCTGTTGAAGGGGGTCAACTTCTTGCTGGCACATATTCCTTGAATGAACGAGTCCCATGATCTTGGGAGACCATTCAATGTGGTCATAATGATCTCTCGTTCTTGTACTTTTTCTTCAACTGCTTCAAGTTGTTCCTTGATTTGAGAGACCCTTGTGAATTAGGATTGCATGGTCTCTGATTTTAGGATCTTCACATTCTTGAGCTGGTTCCTTCATGTCATCTTTTGATTTATGTTCTTTCCTTTGAATAACTTTGTCAAAGAATCAAACATATCCTTGGGTGTCTTAAAGGATGACACATGGGGGATGAGATGATATTTAATGGAGTCTGCAATGATTCTCTTGTCCTTGAAAAAGTTCTTCTTGTGGATAGTCTTTGCTTCATCTCCCTCTGGTGTTGGAACCTCCTCACTAACATATTTGTCCAAATCATTTTCTTCAAGGACAAGAGAGATTATATACTTCCATGCTCGAAAGTTGTCAACTCCCTCAATCTTATCCTCAAGCTTGGTGTGGTGAGTCATTTTGAAATGAGATACTCAAATGGAAATAGAAAATATTTATATATTACCAATTTTGTGATGCCCAACCTAGTTCTAGAGTTGGTTGGCCTAGGGTTTGTTAGAGAAACCCTAATTTTCCAAAGTTGGAATTTTGAACTTCTGATTGGACAAGAAGATGTTCCTCCTCAATTCGAGTTGATAAATGTGCTCTTTTTCCCAAATCCGTGGACATAATTGCAAAATAGTTGATGCCCTAGTTTCCCCCCCGTTAGTAGTGACAGGGCCAAAAATCAAAATTCTTGGTTTTGAATTTTGCTTTCACAGGAAGATGTGCCCTCCTAGGGTGAGTTCAATTGACCTCCGTTTCAAGTTGACTTGTGGAGGAAAGTGCCTGGAACAGGAAGCCCTAGTTTCTCCCGGTGTTAGCGACTGGGTCAAAAATGAAAATTCTTCAAATTCGATTATGCTTCCTCCAAACGATGTTCCCTCTTAGGGAGAGTTATTCTATCCCTCTTTTTCATATGATCTGTGGAGAGGAGACCTTGAACTATGAATCCCTAGTTTCCCATTGTTGCACAATGCCTTCTTTTCAGGTTAGCTCTGATACCATGTTAGAGTTTTCACTTTAATTCAATTTAACTAGGATCTTTAATTGAAAGAAAAAAAAGCAAAACAAAACAAAATAGACACAATAGTTTTACTCGGGGAAACCATAAAGGAGAAAAACCCACAAATTCCTCAAAGATAGATTCGTCACTGATACAATATCACAAAATGGAAAACCAAAATATAAGATGTCTTATGCAGATCTCTCTCTCTTTCTCCTCCAACGAACTTGTCTTCTCTATTTGTTTATGCAAACTTGAGTGAGTGAGCGGTGTGTCTAAATGAGATAGCAAGATCTCTATTTATACTTTATGTTTGGGTGACATTTTTCCTAATTAGGTCGGCTTGAATAACTTGACTGGGCTGACCTGTCCCAGGGAGAATTAATAATACAGTTTACATTTATCTTTTGTGGTGCTATTTCCCCAACTTACAATGGATGTTTTTACCTCAGTGACCTAGCATGACCAAACATAATAATGACATCACCAAACAGAGGAAAAACATCTCCGTCAGAAGTACAAGTAAAATACAATAATAATATCAATATAAAATACAAATGAATATCTTCCAAATTTACATTTACAACAACACACTAGAGGTAGTGGGTACATCTCCCCTTGCAAGGATTCAGGCATGCCATATCCTTCGGCATGAGTCTGGAGCTTAACATTTTTCATTTTCATGTAAATATTATGAAAGGTACCATCACCTGGGGGACATGTATCTGGATGTTTAGTAACCACCCCTTGATTTACAAAGGGTTGTTACAACACAACTTGTTGGGGTTGTGGCTTATTAGGTGCTTTAGGAGGGTTGGCTACAACCTTCTTCTTTTCCTCACGCATTTGTTGACACTCAAGTATCAATGGGAAATGGTGTGTGTAGTCCCAATTCTATCTGTTCATGGAGTAAGGATAATTGATCCTAAGGTTGGAATTCTTTCCCTGCTTGGGGGGATTATTTTCCCCCTCATTTTGGATACCCATGTCTTGGTTTCATTGGGGAGGGGGATTTCCCCCCTGTCCCTACTATTGGATTTGTCTATTCTTTCCTTTCTTCTTCCCCTGATTCTGAGGATTCAAGGGGTTGTGGTTAACTGCTCAAATATCTAAGTTTGTTGCACGGGAGAAGGTTGTACTAGATTTACCTCCATTTGAGGCATAGGGGAAAGACTAGGAGGGCTAGGAAATGGAAAATATGAATTGTATCTAATTGTGGGAAGATATGAGTTAGGTGCTTTGTACGATGTGGATGTAGGAGCAGGTGGTTCCATTTGAAGTGGAAATACCAAAGGTGTTTGGATATCATTCAAGTATGTAGGGATATAGGGTCCATAAGATAACTGACCAAATGGAGGATTTGGTGTAGTTACAAGTTCCATTGATACAAATGGTGTTGATGGGTATTGTGCCATAATGGATGGTACAAAATTCACAGGTTGTGGAATATTTTCCTGATGATAAATAGTCCCAATAATCCCATCACCTGAATGTAATGTTCTCGATGGTGTTTGGTTCAGAGAACGATGCTGAGGGGAATAAAGAAGGAAAGGTATAAATATACTCAGATTGTGCATAAATTAGACTGAAATGTTGGGCCTTCAGGATGACCTCTTCTTCCATTTTTGGTAGTGTGGTTTCCATATCTTTTGCAATCATGGGTTGAAGTGATTTTAGAAACCAATCCAACCAAAAATCGGGCTGGATATCTATTTTGCACAAAGTTTGATGCCTACGTCATTCATGGATGTGATCCACGATATGGGTGGAATTTTTTTTCCAAAATTCCATGAGGATTTCAAGCCCTAGTTCATGATGTATGGGTAACTAAAAATATGTGAGGAAAATAGTGGCAATAGAATCAAAGGTGGCATAATTCATAGATGGTAGATTGACATACCATTTGGTCATTGTTCTTGTAAGTGTTATCTACAAGAGTCGAAGGAAAACAAGGTCATTGATGATGATATTAGAGAAGCACCAAAGGTGAAATGACATAACATGGTTTGATGGGTCATCTCCCTGCTTCCCTCCAAAATTTGGAATATCTTAGGGAAGTTTAGGAGGCATATCCAACCAATTTGGATCATGATGAATGGGGTCATTAATCAATTTAACCATTTCATGGAGATTTAAGCTCTCCATGAAAGGAATACTTGTGTTAGGGGTTGGTACCACCATAGTTTTATGTGTGTTTCTACCTATAGGAAGTGGGGGTGGTGATAATGGTGGTATCCTCTCTCCTAAAGGAGGATATGATTGGGGAGTATTCCCTCCAAAAGGTGGAGATAAAGTATTTCCTCTTACAAAAGGTGGAGAGGTAAATGGAGTTGTATGATATCTAAGAGGTGGAGAAGTGGGAGAGTCAAGAAAGGTGTTTCCTTGTCGAGTTGACCCTAACAACAAGGCTTGGGAATGTCATCGGCTAGAGTATCTCCCTCGTGTACCACAGGGAGAAAGTAGTAAAACACCTCTTTGGAGAGGATAAATTCCTTGCAGTCTGAGAAACTTCCTCAGATTTATTTGTTCCACTATGGTGGTGGTCTATGTGATCAAGTGAGAGTGATTATAAATAGGTTTAAACACAAATGAACAAATGAAAACATATGCCAAACATAATAGATGCAATATGGTACAAAGTGAGTGATAGGTGCTTGAGTATTTATGTAAATAGTCCACAAGTTGGTTATTTTTAATTACGAGTTAGGATATATTGTAAATAAAAAGAAAATAAATGTAAATTCCCTATAATACGTAACATCCTTTCCTCTCAAAAGTCACTGAGCCTTCCAATATCTCAGTCCTTGACGATGATGAGATCCCCCGAAGTTGGTTAGTGAAGGTATGATAGAGTCAGTTATCAAGTAATGATATTGGGGTTATGTTCCAAAAGGGCTGGAAGCATTTCCAACAACTAATGAGATCTGACTCAGGAGTCAATTGCACTCACAATTGCTCCTTGGTGATATCCTAGTGTTTGACCACTAAGATACTCATGTCAAGTGTGGATAAGTGGTTCTGTCTGGGCGTTAAAGTGTCATCTCTACAAAAATATAAAGGGATCGTTGTGGTAATTGGATACAATTATATGGCGGTTTTCACATCCTTGGGAACCACACCTTCTTATCCAAATTGTCTTTTGACACTTGGTGATAGCAGGTTTTAAAGTACCCTATGAATCAACAATGTTATGTTTCAATAATGTAGAATATTGTTGGGAATTATTTGGATGCCTATCCCAATCAATCCTAATCTAACTAAAACATTATTTTGTGACCTCCTATGTACAATTTTAATTGGTTTGATAATTAAAAGTTCAATGTTGATTCTAAAAGGTCCAAATTTTATTAAGGAGTGTGAGAGAGGTATTTCAAACTTTCATATCATTTTGATCCACCTAGATCACTAAGAGTGAAATATGGAGAGCATACTAGATGTGAAAGAGTCTTTAGGTATCTCAGCGTGTCCTTAAGTGGAAATCACACATACGTTTGGAAAGAAAATGAAATTTAAATTTGCAACTAACTAAAACATCATAAAGTAAAGATAGATCGACATCCACTCTATTTCAACTCTAAGAAAATAACAACTACACAAGATGCTTTAATGAAGTAAATGTGTGCAAAGGATGTATTTCTAACCTATCACCCTTTTCTGATTTGCTAAGATCACTAGGAGTGAAAGGCAAAGAGCGTACTTTGGGTAAAGGAGTATTTAGGTCCTTTGCTTGTGTGATAAAGTGAACTAAACTATCTTGCATAAAACAATGAAATAAGCAAGAAAAAATATTTATAACTAGAGGTAGTCAAATCTAATTGCCTAGAATAACAATTTTGATGAGATGGAAAGCGTAATCATTCAGTCACTAGTGAGCACTAAGAGGCCCGTTGAAATCCTCAAAGTCTTTTAGCCTAAAAGTATTTCAAGAAGTCACTTCTTTACTACTTATCTTGAGCTAAGTTATGTAATTACTAAAGAAAATTAAATTACATGTGAATTATATTTTTTTGGTTCATTAGGAAACCATTGAAACTATAGATGACTATGAAAACATAGATAAAAATCAAATAAAATACATATTCACATTGGTATTGGACCCACAGTCGCAATAATAACTCAATTACAATTAAATAGAGGTCGGGCAAACTTACCACACAATTACAAATCAATTTAACTTCATGACTTGCGTGTCTATTGAGGTGATTTTTGTGTGATGTAGCTCATACAGGATGTCGAGATCCATGCAATTGATAAAAATGTTAGTCTAGACTAAGATCATCTGAATTCTGGCTACTGAAAGTGTGCACAGTAAACTCCTACACCTACACAACACCCAAAATAAGTTATCTAGCAAAAGACAACCTATCTAACATGCAATGAGCAAAAATGAGATTGGAGTCTCCATAAGTTATTATTAAGGGGAAAATAGCACAAGGATGAGCAATCTTTCCTGCTATCCTTGCACCAATAAACTCAACATTTTATATATTAAATTTTTTAAAAATAGCTAAAAACAAATTCCTTTCAATGTCTTAGAGAATGATATAACCTATCTAAATAATGTGTTCCATAAATTTCCATGGATATTCCATTGGAGCAGTTCTCACATTAATTATTACAATTTTCTATAAAATCTCGTATTATACAGTGTGTTTCTTTAGGTTTTTAGGTTTAATTGTTACAAGCTTAATGGTTGAAAAATTGAAATAAAACTAAATTGAAATGAATGAATCTAATAAAATAACACACCATCCACAAAATGAACAAAATATGTACCCTAAAAAAACCCAATAAGGAAAAAAATCAGCTAGAAAGTGAGGTCTATGCTCTTTGTCTCCTTTTTTCTCAGTTATGAAATGCAAGTACAATGAAAGTGCATTCACTATGGAGTTTCCATGGACAATCTAGCCTAAATGGTTACTACAAAGTCTTCTATTTCCTCTATTATGCTTCAATGTCCCACTTCTAGAGTATCTACTCAATTATGGAACAATAAGCAGTACAATAAGAAAGGAACACCTTCCTTTGCTAGTGGCCTAATATTTAACATAACTTGAATCCATCTAGGTTTAGGGTTAGGGTATTTGCATTCCTAGGTTATAAATTAGGGTTAGGGTTTTGGACCATATAAAATATTCTTGGAATTACACACGTGACTAGCTTCACATGTGTGAGTAATGTTCGCTAACATGGCATCCACTTGGTAACATGGAGGTCAACAAGATAGGTCAAATTACGGGAGGTGTAACTTCTGCATATGAATTCCAATTGAGGTGATCTTTGCACTATTGGAAATCTATCAATGTGTAGAACATCATCAAGAAGGTTCTAGACCCAAAATCACCAAACTGGTACCTAACCGTAAAATGGGACCTATACTCCAATAGCTCCAATTTTTCCACCCAAAACATACCAAAATAAATTCAACTTATTTTAAGTACATTATTATCAGAATAAGAGATTCACAGTGTAAATAACATAATACAACAATATTTAAAGTGAAAATGACAAAATTACAACACCAATAGGAAAGTGTAGAAGAACCAAATACCACAAATAACAACATCTTTATTAATGAAAACAATATTCACCTGCATATTGAAGTGGGGAAACTTCAACTAAGAAAAGATCTAATTACAATATAATTTAGAAGACATATTATTACATTGCTTCTACTTATTTATATGATTTCTATATAAACTCCTAGGAAATTATTAGTAGGAAAAAGCTCTAGTAATCCTTCTTACAATTATTTCTTTCACAATATATCACTTCATGGGACTTGTTTAATAGAGATGGCCTCAGTACATAGAAAGCTATCTATCTACTTAGCATGGTTAGGGTGGGAGCCTAGCATGCACTCCACATTAGAATGAAACATTGACCTCAATGTTGGAGATGAGAAAAATGTTGAAGTATCGTTTTTGGTTCCCATGTAGCATCCTCAACTTGTGTATATTTCCACTAGATTAGGACCTATTATATAGTGTGTTGGTGGATATGACATTGTCATTTGTTGAGGAATACCTTAGTTTGTAATGAAAAGGAACCTTATCCATCCAATTCTAGAAGGTTAGTTTGAATACAACAATTAGATCCAACCACTTTATTTAAGAAGGAGACATGAAATATTTGATGATTCTTAGAGTGGATAGGTACGTCCAATTGGTAAGCCACTAGCCCAATACATTTAAGGACCTTACATAAGCCATAAAACTTGTGAGAAAGATTTTGGATGTGTTTATAGGTAAGGAAATAGGTGGAGGAACACATGATCACCTTCTTCAAATGGAGTTAAGAATGATGTTGATCAACCTACTACTTCATCCTATTTGAGTCCATTACCAAATTATCCTTGAGACTGCAGAGAATGTTGGCTCGAGTTGTGAGAATTTTCTCGACCTCCTAAATCTTAGAGACTTAAAGTAAGTAGGATAGTAATAATGGGGGATTTTGGTTATCGATATCCTCAAAGAGAGTCATTTGAGTAGAACCATCATAAGTTGTACTATACCACCATTCCTCTAGAGGAAACTACTAAGCACCCCTTTGAATTAAAGAGCCACAAATATGATTTCAAACACTTGTTGGCATATTCAATTTGACCATCAATTTGGGGGTAATGGATTTTGTAATTGAGATTTAGTTGAGTGCATTTGAGATGAAACAAATCTTGCTAGAAATTGTTAGTGAAGGTGGGATCATGCTTCATCACAATAAACTATGGCATAACATAGAATTTATAGATATTTTTTAATTTTTTATCTTTAATTAGGAAATGCAATAGTACTCGAAATCAAATCACAATCATACACATAAGAAATCACATTCGACGCATGAATTTACCATAGGGAAACCCTCTATGACTTGAGGGAGAAAACCCCAGCAAAACCTTCCTTAGTATATTGATAGATAGCAGAGAATGTCATTTACATCAAGCACCCCCCATGCAATTATAGAGAAAGAGAAAGATAAAGAAGAGAGACTCAGAATAATATCCTACACAAAGATAAGTGCATTTCCTTCAAGGGGGGATATAATTCACTTCACATTGAATTCATAAATAATGTATAACATATTTATATATTCTTCACATTCATCGGATTCTATTTTTATATTTTGACTTCATGATGAAATCGCCCTCCATATGGATGTATCAATATTGCATGAAGAAGATCACCCAACTTCTCATGCAGTACATTAACTCACTGAACTTAGTCTTAGGATGAACTCGCCCCTTAACTGAAAGTTTTCCCACTTAATTAGGTGGCTAACTTAAGTGTCGTCATGCAGGTGTCGCAACTCAAGTGTCATCTTTTAGTTTAGCATAAGTGTCATATTTTAGTTTAACATAAGTGTCGTCATGCAATAACACTTAGTTAACTAGATCTTATTTGTTATCACTTAGTTACCTCTCTTAACTGATTCTTTCTTGTTAACATCACTATAGTGATTAATTCGAGTTCTCCTTTGATTTACTGAAGTATTCACTGAAGTTTAACAATTCGAATTCTCTCTTAATTAATTATTTTATGTGCAATTTGAATCCTCTCATATCTTATAACATATTATATTTATCTCTTGTCTTACCTGCATGGTCCAAATGTTCCAGCTTAATTATCATATCAAATATACTAAGGATATTTTCCAAATGATGTGATCATATTGTCATACTATTGTTCCAAGTGGTTATATGTTAAATTAATTCACTCTAGAGGTGGCCAGTCTCTAGAGGAGACTTAATAGTTCAACCATGGTTAGTAGTACATCACACACCATACATGATTCGACATACAAAGCATCACCTCAACACATGAGGATCTGTCTTGACACATAAGACCTTAGACTTGACTAGCAAGACTGTACAACATCATCACTAACAAACAAATCACTTGCCTCAACACATGAAGCTTAACCATTCTTAAGTCCAAATCAAGATTCTTATCCAAGTTTCCTAAGTCCAACTCAGGCTCCTATAAGTCATTACCTCGACACAGGAGGCTCAATCTTGACACATAAGATTGACCTAGAGAATGACTCATGATGTTGTAACTTTAACACACCCTCTCAATGAGGGAGGAATTCTCTTCCATGCCAAGCTTGTATCGAAAGTAACTATACTTCACCACGGACAAAGGCATAGTCAACATATATGCAATATTCTCAGTAGTAGCAATGTACTAAAGTCTTATAGCACCTCTCTAGACCATTTCTTTGATGTAGTGATACTTCTTCTCAATGTGTTTCGATCTGTCATGAAACATAGAGTTTTATGAGAGCTTAATGCAACTTTGATTGTTAGAGCGAATGAATGTAGTCTCAAACTTCTCACTGAACAACCCAACAAGTAGATTCCTAATCCACACAGCTTCTTGGAAAGTGGTACTAGTTACAATATACTCTACTTATGTATTACTTTGGGTTACAAAGCCCTACTTCCTGTTGGACCAAGAGATCACAATTGATCCCAATCTAAAACAAAATCTGGATGTACTCTTTCGGTTTAGAATACTACCACCTCAGTCGGAGTCAGCATATCCAAGTAACATCACTCCACAACTGGAAGCATATCTAAGTCCATAAGAAATAGTACCTCGAAGGTATATAAGCACATGCTTGGAAACAACGCAATGTCTATGTCTTAGCTCAGACATGAACTGACTCAAGATACTCACTACATAACATATGTCTAGTCTACTATGTATCAAATACATCAAGGAACCAATGAGTTTTCTATATATGGTAGGATCCACTAGATCCAATCCGTAATTTGACTCATGTAGATTCTTAAGATTAGAAATCATAGGAGTATACATGGACTTACAGTATTGTTATCACACAACTCGTATTTTCCCTAGTGGATAATCCTATACAGGATGACAGAGGGGACGGGCAACCAAAGAGGTGACACAAGAGGGCCTTGATCCCCAAGATGGATTGGTTGTCATGCCAATCGAGGAACTCTTCACTTTATACTATCCAAGCCACATATAGTAAAGGGGGAGACCCTGATCTACTCCCGAAAGGAGAGACCTAACCCAATCACCAAATCAAGCTATGGAAATAGGGTACATAAGGTGAGGGGTGAATAACCTTAGAATTAAGGAAACAAGGTCACTTTGGAATCTTAGGAAAAATAAGATTGGACTTTGATTGTTTAGACACAGCGAGTTTGAAGATTAAAAGTGAATCCAAGATTTTAGTGCTAGGGAAAATTATCAAATCTGACTTCCTTGGGAAATGTGATCCTTAAAACAGGGAAAATGATCCCAAGCAGTAGATATGACGAGTTAGGGATTTCTAGCACAACTTGCAGGTAGAATAAACAATCTCAAGGTACACAAGATCAATAGACAGGGGTTTAACAACCCGAAAAATAGGCTAACCAAGGAGGGTGCAAGGGTTGAAGATTAATGCCAGCTAGGAAAACGGGGCATATGGAGTCCTCACAGAATGATTCCCTTGAGAACCCACCTGGGGTTTGCCCGTAAGATAATTTTTTGGATAAAATGCAGTTAGGGTTTGAATGTAAATGATAGATGGGTAAGTTAAAAGAATATATTACGTACCTTGCAAGCCTAACTAGATCATGGAACTTGATGATGGTATGTCAAGTACTACTGCTGCAAAGATCAAGTGAATATTTGATGCTTGATCTTGCCTCTACGAATTTTCTCGGATCCACTAATGCACCCCTCTCTTCCTGCAACACCAAGGATATAAACTCAATTAGCAAGCAACAATGAAGGTAAATGAAAATGACGAAAATGATCACAGAGAACAAGCAATACAAATACATAATCACTCCCTGAACAAAAACAAATGAAGAGATAGAGACAAGGTAAGTCTCCTCATCCAGTGCATCCCTCCTCCAAGTCATCTTCTTCACCTGTAGATAAAATGTGGATCGAAAGATGTGCAAAATATTCACCAATATATTCAATGCAATGGAAAAGTAGTTTCAATTGACATAGCCAACATCCAAAACCAAATCACAAGAGTTTTGCAAATTATATTTTCTATTATAGTAGCCAAGAGCCAAAAGTCCCTTTACAATGAGGGGGGTCTCTCCTTTAAATAGGAATGAGAGAGACCAAAACCCTAACCACCTTTTTAACGAGTGGTTGAGATTAAAAGATACATAAGTGATAATCAATGGCTATGATGAGCCCAAATACAAATCACACGGATCAACTCAAAAAATAGAGGGGTCGCACTCACTAAGTCACCCTACGGGGACACACCACATGAAAGTGACTAGAAAACATGACATAAGCTCATGGTGGGGCTAAGAGGTGTACTCATCCTTCTTTAGCATGTCTCCATGGCACAATAACATATAATAAATCATCATGATGCAATACTGTGACCACATGGCCAAATTGTGCTCCCTCAATGACACAATAAAAACTCAATATAAAATCCTGGAATATGTGTGGGACCTACTAAATGTTGTAACATGCTTTGGAAGGTGTGGGATGCATTACAAAAATCATCTGAACCAACCTCATTCCATTTCCTTGCCTCAATATCCCAAATCGAATTCCTTAGTAACCATTTTTTATCCTTAGAAAAATCACTTATGAAAGAATAAAATGCATGTAGCTTACTTCTTGATACCCAGGGTCCAAAAATGACCGCACCAAAATGTCTAGGAGCATGGTAATAAAATTTGGTTGGACACCATGCTCCCTATGTTTCTCCCTAGGTGAACCAAATAACACATTAAATTGTGCTCCCAAGCCATTTTATATGGCAAATATGCAATAAAGTGATAATCTGAGTACAATCTAGTCCGGAAGTGCCTGGAACTAAAAATCGAGTATCCCAATGGACTCATAATGTCCAAATGTACTAGAGATGAGTACCCATACACTCTGTGGCTATCTGTATAATCATCTGCAATCATGGCCATGCCCAGAAAAATAAAAATAATGGTCTGTACATAATAATAATAACCATAGAAACCATCAAACCATCATCTGAAACCTGCGTCTACTACATTGAACCATCAAATGGGTATATAAGGAGCATAAATCATCAACATCAAACATCACTTTTCCAACTCAACTCAGATCCTCTGGTTGACTTGGTCAAACTGGGTTTGACTAGGTCAAAACTGACCAAAATATGACCCATGCGTAAACTACTTGATGCTGCAAGTGAAAATGGTTAAAGTATGCTCTTTCTAATCATTCAAATAGAAAGAATCAAAGCATAAAGTAGTATATCATTGGTGATTTAAGCAATAATAATATCAAATATAAGTTAAAATAATCAACTACTCAAAATAGAACCTCAAGAATATACTCATTTCATGGTCGTGATCATTTTGCTAGGATTGGGTGAGGGGCAAAAATACAAGGCAAGAATAAAGGGGTGACTATACTGACTCAACACTGTGATACTTTGGATAAGGGAAAAGGGAATACACACTTAAGATTATGTTGGATAATAACCACACAGGGAATGGCAGTGTCTCACAAATGGAATAAGTTGTTTTGAGAGGTGCTTATTCAACCTTGGAAAATGCCTATAACTCAAATCCAAGCTAAATCCAGCTCCGTGAGGATATTTACTAGAACCGTCGTAACTAGGTGCACAACTAACCGTAACTTGAGGTTCTAGGGGACACTTAGAATTAGTTTTCCCTTACTCCATCTCACATCCCAACCCGTAGGCTCCGTGAGGAATTTAATCATTACATAATATCACGGCCAAGAGTCTTTGGATTTAGCATACATTTAGCCACTGCTTTCTTAGGCCTTATGAACCTTTGGATTTATCATGTGCTTATAAGCACAACTAATTGTAGATTTTTATCTAGGGTATTTACATTTCATTCAATTTCATATCCCTCTTTCATTGTGCTAAGAAGCACAATTTAAATTCATTTCCATGGGATTGCACAAAAGATAAGATAAAGTTTTCCACATGCAAGTAATGATGGTAGTACTATTTGCTTCAGGTTTAGCCAACACAACTCAAGCAACTAGGGGGATTATCTACAATCAAGGCCAAACATTGGGGCAATCGACTAGAGAGATCAAGGTATCAAATCCAACTCACCTAATCTCAAGAACCAACACCAGCGGGTTCTCCTGGCCTAGAAGGATCAAAGCTTTAGTAAGTTCTGTTGCCAACTCAGAGCCGAGACACAAACTAACAGGGATGCTATCCAACAAAGAGGAAAAAGTGGGGAGATCCTCCATATCACAAGATAAAGTGTAAATCAAGGTAAAACCAAGGATGGAAGAGAACGAATGGATGGGTAAAGTGAAAGGTGGTGCCAAAACTAGCAAGCCATACATGGTGGGAATGAGCACGTCCATTCTACGAAGGAGGGTAAAACCAATGAGTATAACAAAGAACTTCATATTCTGAGTAAATTAGACCATTTAGGTATTTCATTGAAACAACCATGTCTATATGTGTGTGTGTGTGTGTGTGTGTGTATAAGTACCACCAGATCATAACCACTAGATACCAAGTCAAGCTACCAAAATGAGCAAAAGAGCAATGCAACAATAACCAAAGCACATCCATATACCCGATGGGTCATATACTTGCACATACCATATGTACCATCCACTGTCATTGGAACACTGTTGTTGTACACAACTAGGCACTATCATACTGCTATGTATGGAAAAAATGGCTACATCAGTCATCAAATCCGAGGTCATGAGGCTCAGTCATGGCATAAGGTTGTACTGTCTGCTCTAGAGCTGCATGAAAATATGAGTGATCTTGGAATGAATGCTCATCAACTGTTGATCTCAAGCATCTCATTGTAAAGGAATGGCTAAGAAAAGTATTAGAATCTGATTTGAAGATATGGTGGCCCAACTACTATAAATGTGATAACATATGGCTCCAGCTGGGACAAGTGATATGCTGAATAGAGCGCTTGAGAACCTCAGAATATTTGTTCCTCATCACTCTGCTACTTGTATCCTTGAACATGCACTCTAGATTTGCATCATCTTCAAAATGTACCTATCATCTGCAAAATGCAAAGAGCTATACCAAACTCGTAGACCAGTCGTCAGAAATATATTTTCTCAAAGAGGGTGTTTGATGACAAAGTTAAAGGCCTTCCAAAACAGGGTTTCAGTCTGTTTTTGCACCAGTGGTAGTAAAACTGCCCAAGTGGCGTCAGGAAAATTCCCTCCATAATTCATAGGCTAAGGTAGATTCCCGCCCCATAGTGTCAGGATGTATATTGTTGATTTTTATACTTGACCATAGTCTCATTTTGTCTTGGGCGTGTATGAGGAGGAAGTTATAGGTATGACAAAATAGGGTTTTAGGCAGTTTTGCACCAAGTTCAGTAAAATGCCCACCCATGGAAAATGAAGATGATTATGAGAGTGAAATCAGCTTGGGTGTTCTTAGTAAGGTGTACTACATCATATAGTGGCATTGGTTTAGGATTTTGGTGAAATAAAAAATCCACCTTAGAAATTGCACAATTTGTCTAAGTATAAAAATGCTGGTAAAAATGCCTAAGTGACCTCAGTAAAATGCCCGCCATTTCTTTTGGTTGATGTATTAAATTATTTTAAGGGTATTTATATCTATAATGTTGATTGGTGAATCCAACCATATCATTGGTTTGTCCAAAACGTGTTTGTAGGAGAAGATATTGATCTGCCAAAAGTGCCTCTTAGCTTGATTTGCACTGCTCTAGTAAAATGCCCACCGACGAGAGAGAAAGAGGTTTCAGAGGATGAAAGTGGTTTGGATGGAATCAAAATGTTGTACCCTATGCTTTGGATGTCTCATTTTTCCAAGTTGGTGAAAATAAAAATCATCCAATGTTGACTTAGGGTTTGACAATTTTGTCTGTCAAATCAGCAGTTTAAAAGGCTATTTTCAAATGCCCGCCATAATTCATAGGTTAAGGTAAATGCCCACCCCATAGTGTCAGGCTATAGCTTGTTGATTTTTCTACCTGACCATGGTATCATATTGTATTGAGAGTGTCTGAAAAGGAAGTTATGGGTCTTCCAAAATAGTGTTTCAGGCAGATTGCTCCAGTCTAGGAAAATGCAAAAACTATCTAAGTATTAAATTACTGGTAAAAATGCCTAAGTGAACTCAGTAAAATGACCACCATTTCCTGTGCTTGATGTCTTAAATTATTTTTAGGGTATGGGGATCTAGACTGTTCATTGGTTCATCCAACCATATCATTGGTTTGTCCAAAGAGTCTCTGTAGGAGAAGATATTGATCTGCCAAAAGTGCCTCTTATCTTGATTTGCACTGCTCCAGTAAAATGCCCGCTGAGGAGAGAGAAAGAGGTTTCAGAGGATGAAATTGGTTTGGATGGAATCAAAATTTTGTGCCCTATGCTTTGGATGTCTCATTTTTCCAATTTGGTGAAAATAAAAATCATCCAATGTTCACTTAGGGTTTGACAATTTTGTATAAGTGTCAAATCAACAGTTTAAAATGCTATTTTCAAATGCCCGCCATAATTCATAGGTTAAGGTAAATTCTCACCCCATAGTGTCAGGTTGTATCTTGTTGATTTTTCTACCCGACCATGGTCTCAGCTTGTCTTGAGAGTGTCTTAAAAGGAAGTTATGGGTCTGCCAAAACAGTGTTTCAGGCAGATTGCTCCAGTCTAGGAAAATGCAAAAATTGTTTAAGCATAAAATTATTGGTAAAAATGCCTAAGTGACCTCAGTAAAATGCCCTCCATTTCCATTGGTTGATGTCTTAAAATATTTTGAGGGTATGGGTCTCTATATTGTTGATTGGTGCATCCAACCATATCATTGGTCTGTCCAAAGAGTCTATGTAGGTGAATATATTGATCTTTCAAAATTGCCTCTAGGATTGATTTGCACTACTCTAGAAAATGCCCGCCGAGGAGAGAGAAAGAAGTTTCAAAGGATTAAATTGGTCTGGATGTAATCAAATTTTTGGCCTTTGTCCATTAGGTGTCTCACACTTCCAATTTGTTGAAAATAAAAATCTCATGTTACCCTAGGGTTTGACAATTTTCTGTCTAAGTGTTGAATTAGTGGTTTAAAAAGCTAGTTTCAAATGCCTGCTAGATGATGTGCGTGTATCAAAAAAATTAAAGGGTGACATGGATTTGTTCTTTTTTGAAGTGGTTATCCATTCATACTTTCATTTTTCCTTATGATGGTCATATGTGCAAGAAGTTAACCTGCCAAAGTGAGAAAAAACTTTTTTGCATATTAAGAACAAGTGAAATTTGGCTGTGTTAAAATAACAAGGTTAAGGGGCTATTTGGAAATTCCCGCTAGGAACAGTCCTTGTGGGGATAAATTCATCAGTTGACATGAACTTGTTCCTTGTTGAAGTAGCTATCCATTCATGGTTTCAGTTTACTTTCTGATAGTCACATGTGCAAGAAATCAACTTGCCAAAGTAGGAAAAATATTGTTTTGCATATTAAGAACTTTTCCTCATTATGGACTCTAGAGGAACTCTTCCCAGCAGGAACTCTGCCTGATGATAACTTTGCTCCGCAGGAACTCATCCCCAATATAGACTTTGATAGGAGCTCAACCTCAATGGGAACTCTGCCCCAGCAGGAACTCTGCCCGATAGGAACTCTTCCCGGAGGGAACTCTGCTCGACACTCTTCCCGAACTCAGCTCGAAACTCGGCTCGGGAAATATGCTCAGAACTATTCCCGATACGAACTCCTCCAGGTGGGAACTCTACCCAATAGGAACTCTGCCCAACGAGAACATTGCTCCATATGAACTCAACCTCGATATATAGACTTTGACAAGAACTCTACCTCAATGGGAACTCAACCTGATATCAACTTTGACAGGAACTCTTCCCTGCCAAGAACTCCAACCCAACAGGAACTTTTCCCCTGCGAGAACTCTGCCCAGCAAAAACTCTGTTCGATAGGAACTTTTCCTCGATATGGACTCTACAGGAACTCTTCCCAGCAGGAAATCTATTCGATGGGAACTTTGCCTCGATATGGACTGTACCTCGATATGAACTACGACCCAATAGGAACTCTACCTAGTGGGAACTTAGCCTCGATATATAGACTTTGATAGGAACTCTACCTCAATGGGAACTCTGCCCAGGCAGGAACTTTTCTCGAGAAGAACTCTGCCCAGTGGGAAATTTTCTCCACGGGAACTTAGCCCCGATATATAGACTTTGATAGGAACTCTGCCCCGACAAGAACTCCAACCTAACATGAACTTTTCCCCTGCAAGAACTCTGTGTAGTAAAAAATCCGGTCGATAGGAACTTTGCCCCAATAGGAACTCTACTCGGTGGGAAATTTGCTCCACGGGAACTTAGCCCCGATATATAGACTTTAATAGGAACTCTACCTCAATGGGAACTCTGCCCAATAGGAACTTTACCCGATAGGAACTCTTTCCAACGAGAACTTTGCTCGGCAAAAAAATTGTTCAATAGCAAATTTGCCTCGTTATGGACTCTACAAGAACTCTTCCCAACAGGAACTCTGCCCCGGAAGGAACTCTACCCAATGAGAACTTTGCTCCGCAGAAACTCAACCCCAATATAGACTTTGATAGGAACTCTACCTCAATGGGAACTCTGTCCCGGCGGGAACTCTGCCCGATAGGAACTATGGCCATTTCATACCCATTTCTTGGTCACCTACATCATTTATTCTTGCATCATGGTATATTTGCATTTTGCATGCTAGTTGCACCTTTTAGGGCATGCATATTTTCATCTTAGGGCTTGCATTTTCATGGTAGTTTAGATTGCATTAGCATAATTTAACCCTAAAATTTTAAAAATTATTCAAAAAGCTCCATAAAAGAGCTTATAAAACCCTAAAAGAAAAGATAAACCCTATCCATAGTCTATCCTGTTGAATGTGGTTGTCATTGATGTCAAAGGAGTTCAATAATGACAAAGGAATAACCAAGGACATGATGGAAGGACAAACTCAGTGGAAGACAAAGGAACAACAAAGGAAGTGATGACATGGCATGAATGATGATGTGGCATGAGTGATGAGGATGAAAATCCACCTAATGGTTTTCTAGTACCTTCATGATGTCATTATTACAATTTGACCTAGTTATATAGAGATTTGTCAGTTTGGAGAAATTCTAAAAAATGACGAAGTGATGGAAATTTGGTCCAAGTTTCCTTGGGAAAATGCCCACCGTACATCATAGGAGAATGATAATACATATCTGAAAGCACCAGGATGAATCTTGTTCATATTTTTACCTGTACATGGTCTCCATTTTTCTTGAGAGTGTTTGAGGATGAAGTTATATATCTTCCAAAACAGGGTTTCAGGCTGTTTTGCACCAGAGGGAGTAAAACTGCCTAGTGGCCTCAGGAAATGCCCACCATAATTCATAGGTTAAAGTAAATTCCCGCACCATATGGTCCATATGTATCTTGTTTATTTTTGTACCTAACCATGGTCTCAGTTTGTCTTGAGAGTGTTTGAGGAGGAAGTTATAGGTCTGCCAAAACAGGGTTTTAGGCAGTTTTGCACCAAGTAGAGTAAAATGCCCACCTAGAGAAAATGAAGATGAGTCTGAGAGTGAAATGAGATTGGGTGTGCTCAGTGAGGTGTACTACATCATCTAGTGGCATTGGTTCAGGATTTTGGTGAAATAAAAAATCCACCTTAGAAATTGCACAAATTGCCTAAGTATAAAATTATTGGTAAAACTACCTAAGTGACCTTTGTAAAATGCCCACCATTTTCTATAGTTGATGGATTAAATTATTCTGATGGTATGGGTCTCTATATTTTTTATTAATTCATCTAACCATACCATTATTTTTCCCAAAGAGTCTCTGTAGGTGAATATATTGATATGCCAAAAGTGCCTCCTAGCTTGATTTGCACTGCTCCAGTAAAATGCCCGCCGAGGAGAGAGAAAGAGTTTTAAGAGGATGAAAGTGGTTTGTATGGAATCAACATGTTGTGCCCTATGATTTGGATGTCTCATTTTTACAAGTTGGTGTAAATAGAAATCATCCAATGTTGACTTAGGGTTTGACAATTTTGTCTAAGTGTCAAATCAACAATTTAACAGGCTATTTTCAAATGCCCGCCAGATGATGTGTGTATCAAAAAATTTAAAAGGTCACATAGATATGTTCCTTGTTGAAGTGGTTATCCAACAATGCTTTAATTTTTCCTTATGATGGTCACATGTGCAAGAAATCAATCTTCCAAAGTAGGAAAAATAATGTTTTGCATATTAAGAACAAAATAATTTTGGCTAAGTGTTAAACTCACAAGGCTAAGGGGCCATTTGGAAATGCCCGCAAGGAGGTTTCCTTGTGCTTATAAAATTCATCGGTTGGCATGGGATTTTTCTTTGATGAACTTTTCATCTATTCATGGGCCCATATTTTCCTCTGGAATTTACACATGTGAAATACAAGCTTGCCAAATTGAGAAAAAGTTTGTTTTGCTGTCCAAATGAAGGTTGAGATGCATTTGGAAATGGCCGCCACAAATTGTCCTTGAGCTGATAGTTTTATGAGATGGAATGGGTATGTTCCTTGATGATTTGGCCATCTATTCATGGTCGTATATTTTTCTTTGGAGGTTACACGTGCGAAATACAAACCTGCCAAATTGAGAAAAATTATGTTTTCCTGTTAAAATAAATAAAATCTGTTTTATTGTTAAACACAGGAAATCTGAAAGGCCATTTGGAAATTCACACTAGAGGTTGTATTTTCTCTAACAAAATCATCCAATGGCATGAATATGTTCTATGGTGATTTGTCTATTTATTCTTGGTCTTAGTTCTCCATTTGGTGATCACACATGGTGAATGTGTGTTTATGCAATTAAATATCCTCAATAGAAGCTAAAGTTTGTTCATCCTTTAGTGATTTGTTTTGCTGATTAATTTTTTTTTCGTGGAAATCCTTATCAATGTGGACTATCTAAATAATTTAATTTTTAACATCCTTTCAAACCTGCTTGGTCTAGAGGACCTTTTCTTACAATCATTTCGAGAATCAAATTGACAATCACAAGAATAAAGTAGCTTAGTCCTTGCCTTCTTGGGATGCATAAAAATCTATGATGGTTACATTGGAACTTTGCATTTATATCACAATAACACCATTTTATAAACATGGTAAAGGCCATATATCTACATAAATTTGAACTTATATTACAAAATGTTAACCGCATGAACCATGGATGCTTCAAATCCTTCTCAGTGCCAATTCAAATTATATTTTACTATCCTATTTAATGCAAAATTGAGATCAACACATGAAATATGATGCTCACAATGCATTATATTGGCAGCTCAGAAGGAATGAATTATGGACAAGTTTTCTATCATAGTTTTGTTCAAGGATGTTCCAGTAATGGTTGCAATTTTAAGCAATTGATTCCAACCATCACCCTTCTTGTTGCTTAACAAAATCCAGCATACAAATAAGATATCTTTGATTTGATGAGTAGTCCCACACAGATGATGGAAAATTCCCAAGCAAATACTCAATTCAAATGTATAAGTAAAATGCACTAATTTATGTCGACTGATATATTAGAAATGAGTTCAACGATTGTGAAAAGCATCCTTTAACTTTATAATTGAATATTCATAATATATAACTTAAATACATTGATACATCACAACACATTGATACCTTCTTGCACAAAACAACACATATTAACAAAGGTGAGATAAGTTATATCTTCAATATACAGCCTTGATATAAGGAAAAAGAGTATATATTTTAATTAGAACCATATAGGAAAGTTACAAGATTTATAAGCATCAGATAGACACCCTATATCAAAATAGGTCCTCATTCTATACATACAAAGTCACCTTGTACAAAAATGTTGGCCATCCTACATGCCAATGGGTTGGCCTTCCTTGTGGGGGCTACAAACTAGTTTTTATACAAATGAAAGTCACCCTTTTTCTTCAGGCATGTTTTTCTTCATAGTGCATGTGCGTGGCCTCTTTGTTTTGGCGATAGATTGTGAATAGAACGAAGGGTGACGATATTTAGAGTTCTTATCCTTTCCTTCATCTGGGGTGAGAAAGGTCCGTTTGCGACCTCTGCGCTGTGCATTTTCATTTTTTAACATAGAAAGCTCTCCAATATCCTCATTTAGCATATTTTGTACTTTTCCATCTTCTACCACAGTTCTTCCCTCTCCATCTCTGCCACCTTCTTCAATAAACAAAGATGTACCTTTCCCATTTAGAAATTTTATTTTGGATCTTCACCACATTTGAAATAAGATGGATGCAACTTCAATGAAAAGTCAAATGGATCATCTAAATCCATCGGAGTCTAGTCAAATGTTGGTGGGCCTAAAGGAACACTATCTGGTGTCCTATAAAATATTGGCCTAGAAAATTGTTCAAATTGACACTGAATAGTATCAAATATATCATTTTGTTCACCAATAATGTGTTGTGTCTTCTCATATAATGGTGTCCTATCATAACACCGAATACTGTGAATAGAACCAGATTTCTCATTTTCTTTGTTGACAACATTTGTTGTCTTATCATATAGTGTTGCATCAACATATTTACCAACATCAGGTATTTGACACGTTCCTTCTCCTTGTTGAATACATTCATTCAAATCCAATGAAGATGAGTCTCCAACATATAACATATTTCCATGCCATTATAAGGAAATAATGTCAATAAGGAAATAATGTCATTGAGCTCTTTCTAATATGTAACAAAACATGTAGTGATCTATAAACCCTACACTAAGCGTCTCCTCAACGGACATGATGTCATCCCGAGGACAATCTGAAGAGCTACATGAATTTCTCTGTTGCAAGGAAAGAGTGTTCAAAAATGGTTATTTCTTTAAATGCCATGCAATATTGATTTTATAGAAATCAAACAAATATAGGATATTTGAATAGGAATTGAACAAGATTACCAGCAGTGACTCATTGAATATTTTAAGTAGCATACTCCAGTCTTCATCTTGTATAATTTTCTTACGAACAATCTTGTTTAGTGCAAATTTTTTTCCTTTTACTATGCGTCGTATTCATAAACGATACTTCTCACACACTCTAATGCATCTGCACTCAACTCCTGTGCACACTTCACCCCCTATAACAAGGAAAAAAAAAGAATCTATGGATAAAGTATCGTTTAGTGAATATATCTGAAAATAAAACATCAATAAAAAGAAACTTACCGCTTTTTGGACCTCTTTCCGAATGACAAGCCTTCCTATTCTTCTTGAACCGATATTCAACATCATAATTTTTTCGCTTATGATCTTTTTCCAATTTTGATGCAGATCTAAGCTTGTATTTACAACCTCGTGGGGCACCAACATGAAATGTTATGGGTTCCCAAGAATGTACTTCCTCTCTGTGTTTATTAAATGTGCGACACTTAGTGTGTCGCAGACCATTGCATTCAGTAGCCAAACAATAAAATAAGTTGTGCCCATTGTTGTCCTTAATTAATTCATAAGTTAAGTGCTCCTAAAATAGTTACCCAATAATATATTTAGTTCATGTAATGCACCACATCACTAATAAGATTAGATTATCTACCTAGTAAACAATACTCAAAACTTCAATTGTTTAGATAGAATAAAAACCTGTAATATGGCCATCTTATTGAAAGATATGATTTGTCTCTAATGCCTCCAAGCAAACAAATCCCTGCAAAAATAACAATGTATTGATCTTAGTAATAAATACCATGCAAGACAATCCATTTCAGAAATTAAAATGCATAATATTCTATATTAGAAGCATTTGATATCACAATATGCACATTCAAGGCAGGATTAACTACATCTTTGTTTCTTTTCATGTGCACAAATTTTGGCAAGATTCACCATTGCACCTCTTGTCTAACACATATAGTTGAGCCTTGAAGGAGAGAAAAAGCTGCTCCAACCACAAAGCCTATGTTGTACTTGCGGATTGCATTCACTGCAAATTTTTTTGCTGGTGTTTTCAAGGCTTATTTGGGGATTCTCAAGTTGGATATTTTCTACTTGATATGGCTGGATTCTTCACTTAATTGTCATTCTTCACCAGGTCTTTTTCCTTCTCCAATCGATACACTTGTCAGTACCCATGCACATTTCAAAACTGGTGTTCACTGGGAGCAAGTTCAAGTTTGGTTGCATCAAAAGACAACAAAGATCAGTTCTAGATTGTCAATGGAATTTTTGTACCACTATGGAATGGTTAGGCTCCTATATATTCAATAAACTCTCAGTTCATCGAGAGAAGAATTTGGCAACATGTACTATTGTTGAATAACCTGAAAGCCATGGCTTGCAAGTCAGCTGAAATACTTTAGAGGCAATTCTCAACATCTTTTATTATATCATGTATCTACATGTCATTCATTGTTGTAGCTAATTTAGCAGTTCACAGATTTCAAGGTATTTATCCTTGAGTTTCACCATGAATACCCAGACTCAGCACATGAAATTTCCTAGTGGTGTTTCAGCATTCATATTTGTAGCTGTTTATTTACAAATTTGCGCGTTCACAATTATATTTGTTACTTATGGCCAGAAACTGGATTCAGAAAGCATGATGACATAAAGGGATGAATGCCACGAAGTTAAGATAGTGTGTATATTGTGGAAATAGGGCTACAGAATGCTCATGTTTCTCAGACTCGATGCCATGAATTCCTATTTTGAAAACGAGGTATTAATTAGTTGCATCAGGGATTTGCATATCAAGGTGAAATTATTGAAGTTATCCATGATCTATTTGAATTTTTAATTGTTCATAGGTTAGAGCATTGAAAACTATGTCAGTGAGACAGCCAGAAAATGATGTCAATTATATATTGAAAAGATAAGCCTCTAAGATGATGGAACCACATAAACTAGATTGGCAGTACTTACATATGAAGAGATGAGCTACAAGGTTAACACACAAACTACACATCAGTTAAAAAATTCTCATGTGTTGCATTATAATTGGTTGAAATATAGTTGTGTTGATATTCATCCAAATGATTTCCAGGTTTATTGATATTTATCCTAGTGATAGTCATCCTATTTCTCTGTGTTGCAGTGTTCTAAGTGCAACTGTAAAACTCCATCCATAAAATCACCAAGACCCACTTCCCATAGGCCATGACGTAATGGTAAATTCGAATAAGAGTGAATGATATTAATTAAATGTTATTTTCATTATCCAAAGTAGACCGCAACCTTCAACCTTACCTGTTCAATAGCCCCGTGAGCCAGGGAGCAGGGGATCGATCGAGCAGGAGTAGGGTGAGGGCGCATAGCTGGGTGAGGAGTGATACAGGACGGTCGGCCCACCTCACTGCCGGATAGATGCTCAATTCCTGTAGTGATGTTGTCCACCTCATTGCCCGCCGGATTGAGTTGTAGGTGATCGATCGAGCAGAGCGAAGGGTGCATAGTTTGGGCGCGGGAGCTGTTTGGTGCAGTATCGGACTATATCCAGGAATCCAAGTTCAAATTTTGGATCCATGCATTAACTACATTGAGGTGGTGGTTGGAGTGGAGTGCATTAATGCATGGAGGTCGACTGCATCGGGACCCGCAGCGCCTGATCGGAGAGTTGGAGTCAGAGGTTGGACGGAGACGGAGGTGCTTGCCGGAGTCGGAGGTCGAACGGAAACAGAGGGAACACCGTTAAGGATCTCTCGACAACACCTAGTGGGCCCCAGGTGCATATCTTCGAGAGAATATCCCACCCCATTAAAAAATAATCGACAGTATGCCATGAAGAGGCACACAAGAAATGGAAGAAGCACTGACACATCGAACAAAAGATAGGATAAACCATCGACGATGCATTAAATAAGGGGGAATAAACGAATAATATAAAAAAGAAGGATCCCACTCTGTCACACACCATTCATTCATTTTACAATAATAAATATGGAGTGCATCAAGAGAATTAGGAGAAGTCGTTGACCTGGAATGTGCACAACCCCCACATCGAATCAAGGTGGGATCAACCATTCATCCAGTTAAGAGTTTTTCTTTTTTTGGGTTTAATTTCACCTAGGATCAAGTAGTTTGTTGCCTTAAATAGATTTTTTTAGTCACGTCTCATTTATAACGACAGGGACATGCTTCCATTGGCTGATTAACCCATAACAATCACCTTGACTCCTGGAAGATAACCTTTTCACGACCTTGAACCTAGAGTCCCTGATTGACCCACGAGATGATCGTTTTTTTCTCATATGGGGAGTCACATATTTGTTAACTCGTCGAAGGGAGTTGACCCTTTAACCTAGACTTGTTGAAAACAACATTCACAAGTATTCATAAATTAAGAGTTTTATCTTTGTATAAGCTTCCCCCAAATGGAATACTCCTTGATAGCTAAACCAACCCTTAATAACACTTCCAAAAGGCGATTTTGATTTCTTCTCGTCTAGGTCATCATCAAGGGGTATCGTCGAAAAAAACGTTTGCATAGGGACCCTCCACCTATGATAGATTCATCATCATGATCACTTGAATATAGATAGATCACTATGAATTGGTTCCATCCAAGTGCAGGGATGACACATCCCTTCTTCTTTCTTGCATCGTTGGCATTCATTTAATAAAATTTGAACTCTAAGGTGGGATCAAATGATTTCATCATAAATTTAGCATGAGTTTGATTGGATTAATCCGTAATGGATTCTAGGTTTTATTGCAACCTCATACACTAGCAATATCTCTTTTTAGCTAACTGGGTGTTTAAAATAACCATGGCTTGAGGTGTTGGGAAAGTTGTAGCTTGGATATTTGTTTGTCTGGTCTTATTTGTAAGTTTTTGTGTACTTTATAATACTATACATTGAATATGATTATGGTTACGATGATTCACAGGAAGACTTTATGTCTCATCAATGGACCAAGATCTAGACCAAAGTTGTCAAGAACATTTCATCGAAAGAAGAAATGGCCAAATAGAAGGGGGGATCAAGCCTAATTTTGCAATATGATGACACTAAAAGCGACACAAAATCAAGACCAAAGTATTGTTGGGGTGAAATCTATCAATTTTTTAAGATGGAAAAATACCATAGTCTTGTTTCAAGAAACAAGGAAGACCTACCTATATATAGGAACATCAAGAGATCTGGCCTTCATACAATAGTTGGAAGATCTGAATTCTTCCCATGTGCTAAGGTGATCGAATGGTTGCTTCTGAATGTGGATTTCAACAACAAAACTATCAAAAATTCCACTAGCAAAGTCATTACTTCGTTCCAGCCACCCATGTTGAACAATTGCCACATGTTTCAATTTTTAGAGATTAATTTAACACCTGAGTGGCTCAACACACTAAAGATTGATTATATGATGTTTATAAGGAAAGCATGGGTTAAAAACATGAAACTTTGACTGAGAGAAGATGGTATTTATCAAACGTAGCTATTGAGATTACCTTACAGGATTGTTGTAGCTCTCTTGTGTAGGTTGTACGGTGAACATGATGCATCACATTTTCAGATAGGATGGTTACCCTTATTCTATCATGTTACCTTGCTAGGCACAAAGTTCAACTGAGATACTATAATTTCATCAAGCTGGTGGATGCAGTCATAAACGTGCAAGCCAATCTGGCTAGGAAACAATCTAAGTTTCATATGTCTTCTTATCCATTAAATGTGGTATGTACTACGACTATTTTCCTTGGTATGTGATGGAAATGGACACCTACAGAACCCCTGATGCATGTTTATTTCCAAGCATTATGGGAGCATAAATATGTCAGCAACTATAAGTAGATCTGTTAACAATTCATAATGCCCTTATATGTAATTATACATAAACAAATGGATAAATGCATGTCAAGCAAATCCATTGACGAGGTGACCAAGTTGGCAGATTAGTTTTTGATTGAGAGAGGCACCTACTTGCGTATCTATCAAGGTTTGCAAGAACTGTACATAATGCTCAAGTACATCACATAACACATGGTTTTGAAGGAGATAGTAAGGTAGAATTTCATCAACAGAATTGGGATCATCTTAGCTAAGGACAAAAAGGTTTCATGGCCACCTTTACCTATATTTATAGGAGCTTACAACATGGCCCGATTCAAGGAAGTTGATGAGTTAATAAAGGATGCAAATTTCTTTCATTTTGGTGAGGAAAAGTTTGGACGAAATGACAAAAAGAATAAGGTTTTAAATCATTGCTCATCCGTGAAGTTTAATTGGCCTTAAAGTGATGAATAATTTGCGGTGGAGGATACCTTCATACGATCCAAAACCCTAGAATAATTAACTATAAGAATGAAAAAGGAAAAAAGCTCAACCTCATGGAAGTCTACAATTGAGAAACGAAAGAAAGAAAATCAAGTAGAGGAAGTACCCCAGAAAGAAGTCCAGATAAGAGCTCAGGAAAAGGTAAAATAATTTTTGAAGTAAGTAGAATAATCACAAAGAAAAATAGATGAATACCTAAAGAGAAAATCTTATGAACAAAGTTGAGCAGAATCCTGGCAGAGGAAAAAAGATGAAATATTTGAGGAGGAAACACGAAGAAAGAGAGGATAATAAGAGAAAGAACGAAAAAAGAAAGAAAGGCTGGCAGAATAAAGAGGAAGGTTGAGGAGGAACAAAAAAAATAGGAAGAGGCTTGATAGAGGAAACAACAGGAAGAGAAAGAGCGGCGAGAGAAAGAGAAACACGGAAAATTTTAGAAAAAGGTTGAGGAAGAACTTGAACAACAAGATGAAGCTCATGACAATGGTGGACAATATATGGATGTAGAAATAACTACCACAAGTTCAAATGTCATGATCATTGGTGAACACTATCATTGATGGAATTAGGGATAGGCCTGTACACGCCCTCAAAGGAGGATTCTATGGCGAAACTAAGATACTTCATTTTTTATAAACGGGATTAGACAAATTGTGGAAAGAACTCATAAGAAATTGAAGTTGTCCACACAACCAGAAATGGAGATAACTATCGAAACACCAATCATCACAGGCATAGATCAAGCACTCTCTCTTGTAACCTTAAGAAATATCGCAATTTCCATGGCTACTGATTTTAATGTACAACATTTAAATGACCATCTAGACAAGGCGCAGAGCAAGATTGAGATTTTGGAAAACCAAATTCTAGAGGCCTAAATGGAGAGCATGGAATTGCAACATGAATATGATGCAATACTCATTGAAAAATAAACATTGGCAACTCAAGTGGAGAGCCTACATGATGAAAAGGAAGCATGTAATGCTCAAGTAGAAATCTTGGAGGCTAAAAATGGAACACTAGCAACCCAAGTGGAAATTTTGTAGGGTGAAAGGGACACATTAGTAGCTGAAGAGGTAAGTTATGAAGTTGAGAAACATATTCTAGTAACATTTCAGATGTGTGCCACCTCGTTGCAACAAGATTTATTCCATATGTAGGAACAAGTTATAGAGCAAGTCCTAGAATTGTAGAGTATCAAGACGACATTAAAAGTTGTAATCGAAGAAGCCCAAAAGTAGGACATCAAGATCGATGTGATTTAAGTTAAATATGGATTGCATAATCACTTGGAAATAGTTGGTAACTGAGACACCCTCAAACTTTCCCAGTCAGGCTCTCTAGGAAACTTAGTTTGATCATGCCACCACAGCCAATTGCAGGAAAGATGGATTATCTTTACAAAGAGAAGATGCTTCATCATTAGAGAAATGTTAAAGGATGAATCTAGGGATAGTTAAGGTAATGGAAATATGCCAAATCCCATCCCTAGGAACCATCAATGATCCTACACCTAAAGAACAGAGAATAGCTAACTTAAGAAAGATAAAGGATGGCAAGGATGCAATCATCAAGGTTTTTTCACAGGTCACATGCCAAACATTGGAAAGCAATGTCACCGTTCCTACTCGTGAGATACATCTATTGACTGCATGTAATACATCATGTACTAGAGGGTTGCCCAGATTAAATGAAGAAGCACACGAAGTCTCTTTGAGCATCCTTAGACCACATTATCTCAATATTAACATGTATGATTTTGAATTTTGGGACTCATTTATGAGGTCGAGAGGAATTACCCCTCCTTGAAATAAGGTAATACATAATTTCTTTTATTTTTTTTTGGAGAAAAGTGAGACTCAAAAAAGACAAATCACTAAGGACCTCAAAAGTCATAATCGACAAAGAGGGATTTGAAGAGTCTCTAAGAAATTACTTGTAAATGTTATAAAGCAAAGAAGAATGGAGGCTAATGGAGGACTTTTGGCTTATTGATTTTTGCTTGCCCTTTTTTTTAAGAACTGCTTCTTGTTTAATGAGAAGGAGAATCCACTAGGTTGGAGTTTTGCACAAGAATATTGATGTCATGTGAATGAATGTATCTAAATTATTCGAGCTTTATCTCATGCGGTTATGCAGTAAGATCGTTTTAGATTTTTGAATGTGATTTTCCTATAGTTTTTTGTTTCTTGTTGTGTATATGATATTTCTATTGTATATTTTCTTTCTACAAGTTGTGAATTTGGAATGTTGTGAATACTAAGATTGTTCTTATATTTATATTTCATTCTATTATTGTTATTTGCTTCTAAAATACAACTATCTGAAATTGGAATATGGACGTTCAATGTTATTTAATTGCTCGTTCCTTTTAAATCTCACTCCTAGCTAGGATAGGTTAACATAGTTAAAGAATTGCATTTAGATTAGCTCATACTACATTTCATTCTTTAAAATAAAGGCCTAAATGATGGATTGAGCCGTAACCAATGAAACCCAAAACCAATGAATGGTAGCTAGGCCAAATCCAGACAGGTTCCATATTCCAAACGATTAAAGGTCTAATTGGGACATTTTACCGGAGAGACCCCTTTATTGTCAATGCTAGGACATTTCCAAGCATCAACGCCTCTATACACAACAACCTATCTGTCCATTTAAGGGGGTTAGAGTAGGCCACTGACAAATTCTATAGTGATAAGATCGATTATGATTCAAATGAAATAAATATTATTTTGCTTGGAGAGCTTAATGCAAGAACAACAAATAAACAAGCCACAATTTTAAATAATCTCTAATTTGACTCTTTGTTGTCAGAGACTGATTCAAATTTGATTTTATCATATGAGAGAAACTCCCAATATTCAATTGAAAACTTGTTCGATATAAAGATGGTTAAGTTATAAAATTGAGATGACTTAATAATTTGTAACAATTTAAAACAATGACCAAATCCCAACTGAATTACTTGTCCATGGCCTCGGAAATAGTGTAGTTGACCATATTATCTCACCCATCTCATTAATTAATCAAATTTCTATATTTGTATTTTAGAGGACCATGAACTTGATTCAAATTATAAACCCTTATTCCTAACTCTATAAATAAGTATGCATATAAAGCCAATGACAATAATCCTAATAATGAAAACCACATATTTTTTTATAAAACCAAAACTAACCTTTTCCTAAACGTTTTGAAAAATAATTTCAATTGCTCCTCTAATAATAAAAATAATGAAGACTTGTATCATGATTTTACATTGGAGATTTTGAGTTGCACATAAAATACACTTTCAATGGCACTTTCACAAAGAAGAATCAATCGACTAAGCTCTAGTCTTACAAAGCTTTTGAGACCAAGTATTTGAGATGCCTTAGATAAATCCATAAAAGTATCAAAACAAAAGAATATAAAACTCTAGAGAAAATAAGAAGAATCTATAAATAACCAATGATAATGAAATTTTCCTAAACCTTTCTAAATATAAACAAAAAAAAGTTTAGGAGAAAGATCATAGTCCATAAGGCTAAAGATAAGTGTAAGATTGTGATAAGTGATACATACATATACTTTAAAAAGTTGTATGAATTTCATAATGTTTCAATGAATAATCTAACCCTTCTTAGAATGCAAAACATTTTCACTATAGAGGATATTGAGAATGACATAAACACCTTATAAAAAGAAAAGCTAAAGACATTGATGATTTTGAGTATGAAGGTTTCCATAGCTTGTTGTAATTGTAGTAACGTTTTATAGATATGAACTATGGTGAACATTAGAAATGTCAACACAATTCATATCAAGAAAATTTCACTATAAACGTTGATAGTTATCAAGTGGAAATTCTAAAATATGAGGTTCTATTGTTATTCCTCACATCCACAACCTCTTTAATTAAGTTGTGAAGAAGGGTTTCCTAAGCTTTGGAGAGAAAGTCATATGGTTTCTCTTTAAAAGTGGTGATGAAAACTACCCTTCAAATTATATGGATATTATGATAAGCTCTCTTATGAGAGACTCATTAGCTTATTGCTTAAAAGTCATAATAATAAAGTCAATGAGAATACTTGATTTTCTAAGCTATCATTAGACTTTTGAACCACCTAATTAAGTGTAAAATTATGATATATAAATCAAAGTAATTAATTTTATTACTATCTTATTATAAGGTCACATTCATCATTATCAATAAAATCCCATTAATCCACTCTATTTTTTTTTCACCAGAAAATGCCTAGCCCTGCTATTCCTCAAGGAATCAAGGGTCAACCAGATTTGAATTCGGAAAAATTATCATTATTAATTATTAATTATTAATATAGATTTTAATATTCTCACAAACATTTTACATAATTAAACTAAATAATGTAAAAAACTTTTCCGAAACGCAAGTAAAAAGAATATTGTTATTCTTCATTTTAATTATTAATATTTTCCACAACCCATTGACATATATCCGTTTGAAAGTTTTCTCGTTAACCAACTCTGTTATTGTTATTATTGATAGTTATTCTTCATTTTAATTATTAATATAGATTTTAGTATTTTCACAGACAATTTATATAATTAAATTAATTAATATAAATAATTTATGAAAATGATCGTAAAATCACCATACTTAATGCATTTATAAAGGATTTTTCCAATAAAACACAAAAATTAAAATGCTACCAATAACACGAAACCACCACAATAAAAGGAGCTTTTCCAAAACGCAAATAAAAAGAATAACCACAAAAATCCAAAAGCTACCGTTACTACGACCCATTGACATATTATCCGTTTGAAAGCTTTCTAGTTGACCAACTCTGTTTTTATTATTGAGTGTTATTCTTCATTCTCCCTGCTTCCAATAGTGTTAAAGATTGAGATTCTTCCAAATTGCAATAGTGAAAGATTGAGATTCTTGTATTTGCAGCTGATTTCTGAGGTTTCATATGAGCTCAATTGGCATTCTTAAGTTTTAGTTAGCAGGTACTGGGTGTGGATCTGTGTGAATCCTTGCAGGTACTGGATGTGGATCTGGGTGAATCCTTGCATGCAGAAAGGGAATGTTTTAGCTAGCAGGTGCTGGGTGTGAATCCTTACAGTCAGAAAGGGAAGGAGAAGGGAGGAAGAATTAGATTTTCAAATGACAATGAAGAAGAACAGTCATCGCAGAGCCTTGGGAGATATTGGGAACCTTATTGGTACCTTCTCCACCAAATGCGTTATTAGTAACCGAGCAGCAGGAGCAGAGTATGGCCATACGTACATTTGTTTTCTTTCTATTAAAACCATCATCAACTTAGTTTTAAAAATAAAACTTTCCCCGATTTTTAAACCTGATGTGAACCGATTGCCCCTCAGGAACCATGTCGTTGGTGGTAAGAAATCTATTACAGTCTCCAATCGTTCGGTCACAAGGTGAGGACTTAATTCCCGTTCAAGCAATGTGGATGGGTTTCCCAGCTCTAGGCACAAAATCTTCACATATTTTTCAGTCAGCCTGAGTAGATAATATTCTGTGTCTGATTTTGTCCCCAGGCAATCCACTGCTACTTTGGCCAAAAATCAACACTTGCCACAGGTCAGACTGTTTTCAATCTTCTCATAATGAGTTATTTCCACAGGCAATCTAGGTTTACCATGGCCTGTATTGGCATTTGTCGTGTATTGTTGTGTAATCAGGTCGCCCCAGTAGGTGAGGAGCATGTGCAATGCGGAGCCAAGAAGCTAAACACAATGGGATTCAACAGGGAGAAACCCAACATCAAGCCTGATGTTCAGAAGTCAATGGAGGATTGCAGAGTACTAGACTCTGTGTCCAGCCAGCATTACCAGGATTGCAGAGTACTAGACTCTGTATCCAGCCAGTATTACCAGGATTGCAGAGTACCAGACTCTGTGTCCAGCCCTCCCCGAATCATCACTCGGTCTGGGGCAGCATTGTTGAAGACTGATGAGAATGACCCCATGTTAGTGGATTCAATAGTTGAGAACAAGGTCAGTTACGTATGTATAATGTCATAGCTACCCTGTATGTATTTATTTGTTTCTAAAGGTTGCATCTTCACGCATATGATTACTTGTGATGTACCCCTAATTTAGGTTTTAAGATCATATGCTTTTCTATTCCTTGATTATAATAGCTTCACTGATATTACTAGAAAAGATCTCCAGAGAAAATGATAGGGCTTAACACCTCTAGGTTTCTGTAATAACATGACAGAATGGTATGATTCCAGAGTGTGTTATTTCATGGCAGGAGGATATAGAGGAAAGCTCTGAAATGGAAATAGACGAGGCAGAGGACCCGGTGCCTAACATTGACCCTAACATTGACGAAAGCGATGAGGGCAATCCATTGGCGGTTTCTAGATATATACAGGATATGTCGAGATTTTACCGCGAAAAAGAGGTCAATGAACAACATAAGTTGATTGTATAGATTGAGTAGTCCTTTTGGCCTCTTAAATCTTACTCTGTTTATTGAATTAGTAGATCAGAATCCATATTATTTGTTTTAATGTTGGTTGCCATGTTTACTACACATTCAAACTCTTATATGAGTGTAGTTTTAAAGGCCTTAAATTGTACTCAATGTTGGCTCGTAACTAACTCAGTGTGGAACTTATGGCAGGGCCTCAGCTGTGTTCCTCCCGATTACATGTCTCATCAAACTGAGATAAATCACAACATGAGAGCTGTTGTCGTAAACTGGATTATTGAGGTCTTCTATTATACGAATGACAAACTGATATTTATCTTTCTGAAAATTTGAATTCCATTGCAAGTAATGATGCCATTTTGTACCTGTTTCTGTAGGTGCACTTGAAACTTAGCCTCGTACCTGCAACTCTGTTCCTTGCAGTCAATCTTATGGACAGATACCTTTCATCTCAAAGAGATTTAACAAGAATCGAGTTGCCGGTTGTTGGGATAACTGCCATGCTTGTGGCATCCAAATATGAGGAGGCCAATGGTCCTTGTGTTAAAGATTTTATGAACTTTTCTAACTCTATTTGCAAAGAAAATGATGTTTTGCAGATGGTGTGTAAAATTATCAATCCATTTCCTTGAATTCCAGAAAAGGCTTTGCTTTCTCTTACACTGGCTAATCAATAGTAACTCCCCTTGATTGCAGGAGAGCTCGATGCTCAAGGTCTTACAATTCAATATCTTTGTTCCAACTCCTTATGTCTTCTTGAATAGATTTCTCAAGGCAGCTCAAGCTGATGAGCATGTATGTAAGCCTCACCTCATTCATGTTTACAAGGCATTCATTGCTTGTACCAAAAAATTTGCCAATATGAAATCTAGCTTTAGGATACAAGTTCCCTTGTTGATGTGATGACATCCCTTGCAGTTTTGGTGTGGTACCATGTGGAACCATTTTTAACAAGATCCCTGTTGATGTGATAACATTCTTTGCAGTTTTGGTGTGGTACCATGTGGAACCATTTTTAACTTGTGGGCGTTACTTATTTGATGTTTACAATGTTATCTTACTGTCGTGGCTTATCCTTATGTTGGGATTTTGTTCCACCTCAATAATCTCATATATTATGCTGCTACCATCTAATGGATATTATGATGTGACTCTGCTTCTTCTGCTACTGTGAATGGATATTATGATGTGACTCTTCTTCTGCTACTGTGTAGCTGGAGATGGTGTCCAGCTTTTTGGTAGAACTGTGCCTTGTAGAATATGTTATGCTGAGATACCCTCCGTCAGTGCTAGCAGCTGCTGCAGTATATACTGGCCAGAGCACTCTTAGAAGGTTTCCACTTTGGAACAGGACGATGGAGCACTACACTGCCTATACTGAAGACCAACTTCAGTGAGTTCAGCGTTTATTTCCCATGTTCTTTGGCTGTTTTGATTTTTTTTTAATTTACCAACTTAAATATCTAAGTTCATACTTCTTTCCATGTTATATGACCACTGTTATTCATTGTTGGGAATTTGCTGCAATGCAGAGAATGTGCCAAGTTGATGGTGGGATTTCATCAGAATTCACGGAACGGCAATCTTATAGCTGTGCATAACAAGTACTCCATGGATAAATTCAACATAGTAGCACAGTTAGCACCAGTCCTTTTCACTGGACAAAGAGGCTTATAATGGAAACACTTGTCCGTACTCGACAAAATATTCTTCTTATAATGTCAAACACTTGTCCATATTTGTATTTTTATTAGGTTTATCATTCTTTATTCATGTTATTGGTTGTTTTTTTTTTAACAACTTGAATATCCAACTTTATTCTTCTCTTTGTTCTATTATTACTATCATTCATTGTTGAGAATTTGCTTGCTATGGAGAGAGTGTACCTAATTCATGGTGGGTTTTTATAGGAATTCATGGAACTGCAATCTTATAGCTAGCCACAAGAAGTACTTCATGGTCATCAAAATTCGGCAGTGCACTTTGTGCCGCACTAGCACTTTTCACTGAACAAAGATACATAATATCATGCCAACCACTTGTCCATATTTGTATTTTTATTAGTTTCACCATTTTTTATTCGTTCTCTCTGCCTTATTGATTCACTACACTATAGAGCTCATTGAGATCCAATTGTATAATGCAGCTGATCGTGTAGTAGTTGGTCGGGCAAGAGGGAATTATTAATAATAAACAAAGTTATTCTTCTAAATTAGAAAAGTTATTCTTAAATTTTCTTAATTTTGCTGGAATTTGGGTGATTGAGTGTATTTAATAATATATTTATATTTTTAATTAATGTACTTGATAAGATTTTATGGCATGGTATCAATTATTGTAATGATTTAGGAAGGTTTGTTAATTTAATTTCTCAAATATTATAATATCAAAGTAATTTATATTTTATATTGAAAGTGAAATATTAGATAAATGGTATAAATACATCAAGTTAAATTCAACCAAAAAATTATTGAATTATATAAGATGCAAATAAATTTTTGTATTTATATTATCATTGTAGAAATATCTACTAAAAATAATGACATCATTAAAATTTGTAATTTTGTAATTTTGTATTCTGATGTGACATGAATATGATTGAAAATTCACATCATGATTATTAAGTTTACAAAAGAAATCTAGCATACTAGTTTTCTAGATTCTTTTCAAAGAGGGTATTGAGATATGTGAGTGTAATGTCCCCAATTAAATAATTTTCAGATAAACAATTAAGTTGGCCTATCCAATTCCTAAGGGTTATGTGGGAAAATTAAAATATTGATATTTAACCACAAGGCCTATAGTGTTTCATAGAAATTCAAAATTCAAAATTGATGGTGGAAAAATCATTAATTGCTCCAAAATAAAGTGGCATGGGGTCCTAGTTGGACTTGGGGGCGTATAAGTGGATATGTGGGGTCCACATGAGAGAATATTCCTCCTTTACACATGGCACCATCCTCAAATTTGAATTTGAAAGGATAAGTAACTCCCATGGGGAAGGTGAAGAGTCAGAGGACTACTTTTATCAATGATAGATTCTATGACAACCTATGACATATATGACAACTTATGACAAGAAGCAGGTCCTATGACAACTTATGACAACCTATGACATATTGCAGGTCCTAAATTTAGCCAAAGAGAGCTCTAGAGGAGAAGGATGGGCCCACATGCTAATGTAACTTCCCCAAAATCAAGCTAAGCCTCTCAAATTCGAATTTCCAAGGTAGATGGAGTTATTGTTTGGCCAAATAACATTAAAGAGGAATTAAATGGGTCCCAATGTGTCATTATCTCATACAAATAACATTTATTAATATTTTATTAAATATTTGTGAGAGAATTCTAGAATGAGGGGGAAATGCTCCATGAAGATTTATAAAAGAGATGAAGACACAAAGTGAAGGAGCTTTTGGATCATTGTTGTTGTTTTGCACTCTTGGAGAGCTTAGCTTGTCCATTGCACGGTGGGTGTTTACCTTTCCTGCCATTGATATAGTTTCAGTGGTGAAAGATTCCACCCAAGCTAGTAGAGAGGAGGATATCATCCAGATCTTTTCATTGTGCTTCATTGTAGCTAATTATTGAGGGGAGAAATCACTTTCAGATTTCTCTACAGAGATTTATTGCAGGTTATATAGTGTTGGACACAATGGAACACTAAGAGGGTGGGGTGAATCAGTGTGCTAGCAACTCCAACAATTTTCACTTTTCAATAATGTTAGGCAGAGTTCATCATTTACATTACGCTACCAAGAACATCTTCATTCATCAACTAATCAACTCATGTCATATCTCTACATAAGCATGTCATAAACATAGATCATAACAGAAGAAAAGTATAGTAAACTTTATTTATAATTTGATATGATATTCAATGGAAGACTTCAATCTTTGCGATTACATTAGCACCAACTGATACAAAGAGCACCAACTCTCAATCCAAGACCCAACTTGGTTTTCTTAGCTCCAACGAAGAAGATGTGAGCTATCCAAACCTCGAATGCAAGACTCAACTTGTCATAGGAAACAATCTGTCATACAATCAACTGTCAATCAACATGTCACTATCATCAATCATCACCCTCTTACTGCTATCATCAACTCTTGTTACACACATGTCACTCTGCTATCACTATTAGTCTTCTATATTTGTCCTTGTCATCAATCCTTTGTTGTCATTGTCATCATGGCTATCACAGTCATGTCATGTCAAATATCACATCAAGCTGCCATTATCAAGTTTTTCTTTATCATGTCAAAGTCTCCGACTTTTCACACCTTTCAAGGATGATAGGTAGGATGCTGATCAATCTTTGATCCTTGATTGCCTCAGTGTTTTGGACCTCTATACAAAATCTTGCTTATGATCTTCAATCCCTTCAATTAACAACAATTGTATGGTTTTAATCAACTTCTTATATATATGTGCCTTCTTATTGCTTGTGTACAAGCTTCACAAAATGACTTGATGTCCTTCAGAATGACTTCAATGCTCCATTGTTTTGGGTACTAGCTTTAGCTCTTCTTGACCATCGAAACTCAGGCTTGAATCATTGCTTGGAATCCTTCCAAATAGGACGTGAGGACTACTTACTATTTCACTGACTCATCTCTATGCTTGGAAACCTCTTTGGATGCTATCTTCTGTGCAACACTTGATGAACATGTCTTGATCTGATCTTGGACAGCTTCAGAACACCATTTTGGATGCATGTATCAGACTTGTATCTTGTATAAACCACCTTTGGACTTGATCATGCTTCAGAGCTTAATGCTAGACTCAAACTGTGGTTCTCCAATCTGTCTTTAGATGCCCTAGAAAATTTTGATTCCAAGTCAAAGATTATAACACTTGTTTCAAAACTTCACTGCAACTCCTCTATAGTCTTTCTCATGCATGAATTTCAAGCATAGTATAAAACACAACTTTCATACATTCATGAAATGCTTCTACCCAAGATCAGAGATTCGAATTTCAAAGAGAGTTCTTCACATTTGTGGATGCTGCTTCCGCGTCTGTCTTATCCCAAAATGAAGCTTGATAATACTTCACACCTGCGGCTGCCTCAATGCACTATATACCCGAAATTCAAAGCTCTTTTCTTCAATTCAAAGTACACTCACAAATGAGGTCGTGGCCCTCTTATTTATACATAATATTTTTTATGTTTCTGGGTCGACCTTCAACAAGTAAGATATTTTTAAAATTTGAAAGAGTCAACTAATGACTGGGTAGACTTCACTATAAAATTAAATTTGAAAAATAATGATCTTCCTTTGACTAGGCCGACTTGTTTCATGCTTCAAGGACTTAAGCTTACCACCATACATTCAATGGATTGTGGACCAAGTTAGTTCAACATTCACAAGTAGCTTGTTTGAGAAGGGTGAATAATGTACCATGGTTTCTCCAAAGGATAAGAACAACATAAGGGCTTCATCATTTCAAGAGGGTGTAAATACCACAATCAACTTCTTATCAAACCATCAAGCAAAGGCATTCATAAGGGCATCAAGCCATAACGCCAAAATCCATCATACCAAATGTAAGTGGGTCATTATGTTCACGTGCAACCAAATGTAAGGATATGACCATGCCAACATATGACCATGTGTGTGAGTATGCTCCATCATGTAATTCTTGAAGTGGTAGGGGTACAAGGGAATCATTACCACCATCTCATTCATACATGCAAGAGTGTGAGAGTATAACCATCATAATGGTAACAAGTACCATCAAGTCATAGCATCTTCAACAAATGACCAAAGAATGGGCCATTTGTACCACCTAGTGCTCCAAAGCACACACCATCTGTGAATGGCTCTGTTAGTACTAATATTCATAGCCTGACCAATCAAAGGAAGCTTTACCATACACTAAGATGACGAAGATCTCTAATCGGAGTCTAGAACGACAACAGAACGGAAAGGAAGAAGTATAGCTCACCCCCTGTCGAAAGATCGACCGTGGAAGAGATAAAGGCAACTAAAATGAAGATGGCCGCTTGATTTCAGATCAACGGCTGATATTTCATTCAAGGTGTCAAAAGTGCTCAATGTTTACTAAGATCAGAATGCCCTTGAAGGGAAACCGTCATAAACACATGTCATCCTCTGAGCAGTTCAGGGCCCTGAAAGCAGTTTCCCCAAGCCATTTGTCATTAGCCCTGAAACCGCTAAAAATCCACTACAGTGTTCTCAGCCACGAGCCTCCAAGTAGAGAGTTGTCAGAGTAAGGGAACCCACTCCATAAATTTGTGTCGGTTGGACACGAATCCCAAAGGGATCCCGAGGGAAGATCAACGTCTACTTGGGTGTCAGGGTGTTAGAAACGCTTGGATTTTAACACCCCAAGGGTGACCCTGAATGGAAACCACTATTTCCACATGCTGACTTCACGTTGAGTCAGGGCCTAGAAAGCAGTCTTCCTAAACTGCCTTCTCTGAGCCTTGAAACCACTTATGGTTTGTGGTTTTCTGCCTCTCACCTCAGCATGTCCTCCTCGCTTTTGTTCCTTAAGCCGCCCCTAACGGTCTTTACCATAGCCGTTTAGGAGTGAATGTTTCCCCGCATTCAAAGAACCAACTACCCCTCGAGCTAGCGAGCCAATCTATGGGATCCATGTATACCCCTCATTAAAACCCTCCAATTTCAAACTGCTCCCTATAAATACGCCCACAGGGAAACTACTAGGCATTCTGCATCCAACATTCCGAGATCTCATACATCACTCTCTACTTCAGCTTTCCCGTCTCCCAAATCCAATCAGTACCAGCATTCCCTTCTCCATTCCAACATCACCCTGGCCTCTGCGTCTACCCCTGAATCCCCCACTGTGCCCACAGTCCTAGTCAAGAGGATCACCTTGGCTACGAGTTCTTCGACATCCATGATTATGTCCCCTCTTTTCCAAACCTGCATAAGTTATCCCGTGAAGTTGAGGAGCAGGAAAAAAGTGGCAGTGACTTGTTCATTGTGTGGAATTCTGGATTGGCCAAACTAGTTCTACCATAGGCCAAGATTTTCCCTGAGATGATGCAATGGTGTGCTAATAGGTAAGCACCTGAAAGAAGAGTCGTTATCTCCAGGTTGGGAACCATAGTTTTCCCAATTAGCAAGGAGCTCATCATGGAGTTGATCGACACTGACGAATACGCCTCAAGGCTTCAGTTCGACGAGGAATTTCTGATGGGAAAAATTCGAGAGCTTTCCCCTGAAAGCGGAGATGCTTTCAGCCATATGATAGTTCCACCTGAGACCAATTTGCTCAATACTCAGGCTATGTTCAGTTTGGAGGTGTTTGCGGGTTCTACTAGGATGGTATTGTCAATGATATGTCATGTCCTTGGATACAATCATGACCTGGTAATCGATGACGCAACCTTGGGTTTTCTTTTTCTCGTGAACCCATCTCAGCATGAGACCCCCATCATGTTAGATTTGCCATATTTTCTTGCCCAGTCCATCCACCTTCAGCTAAAAAAAAAATCTTCCAAAAAGATGTTCAGATTCTGTTCCGTCCTCTTATACATGATTTTATATCACAACAAGAGTTTCTTCAGTAAAGGTAACCTGGACAAATCAGTTATCCCAGTCCCCCCACAGAAGGACTTCTCTATTTTCATAGACACTATTATATCCAAGATCTACGCACTGTTATTTGATTGTCCTCCTCCCAGAAACTTCCCAGAGTGCAAGCAATTGCTTCAGCTCAACCCAAATGAGGTTATTGGTGATTGGTTTTGTTTCGATACTCACACTGAAATCTGGGTGTATGGGGCATAAATAGCTCCTTACAAGCTTCCAATTTTCTTAACTCCTAGAGTTTTCGCACTGGAGTACATCCGTCAAAGATTCAATTGCGACGATGTACATTTTATGAAAGGAAATAGTGTTAGGACTTTCAAGGTCCCCAATGAAGCTGGACCATTCAAGGTCAGGAGCAGAGTCGCTCAGAAATTAGTTGAAAAACTACTAGCATCTTTCGGTTTCCCGTTGAGCATAGCACAAAAGTACGATCCTAGAGGAATCATATCCCAAAAAATATAAGTTTCCCGGTCTGTAGCTTACCCCCATGAACCTCATCCACTATTGAACAAAATAGCCAACTTAGACAGCTGGGAGCAGAGCCAAGCTGCATTGGATCCTAGCAAGGCCACCGGGGCAACGGTCATTCCAATGCCTCTTAAGTTGGACACATTGGGAAAAAGGGACACACCAGATCTCACATCTGCAACTGATAAAGAGGGACCAGGGAGCGTGGGATCAAAGGTGAAGAGATTGAAGGTGGAGGGAACATCCAGTGCAACATCACAGGTCGTGACGACACCCACCTCTTTGGAACCTGTCATCTTGGAAAGCTTACCATCTGCAACGTGACCCCAGAAGCAGGAATATTAGTCTACAGAGGGCGCTTTGGTCACCACATCACCTGTTAAGTCGGGTTTGTTTGGGCTGTATGTGCAAATTAAAGATGAGAACGTCAACCCGGAGTATTCTTTGTTCCCAAAGAAGGAACTTGACATAGGGAAGCAATCTAGGATGCTGTAAGCACTAGATTTGAGACAGGGAACCTTGAAAATGGCGATTCTAGAACCACTGGTGCTTGGGGGGAAGAAAGTACCCTCAAATTTCAAAACTACTCAGATAACAGTGAATTTAGACGCTTTCCCTTCCAAAGACATCATGGAGCTTCATCGACAGATAGGTGAAGGGGTGTACAGGGATGTGTTTAAGTATACTATGAGCACCAATAAGTTGCAGACTTTTGTCCAGAAGCTAGAGAAGCAGTTGAAGAATGAGAAATCCTTTAACAAGGCTAAGCAGTTGAAAATAGATGACTTAGAGCAACAGATTGTAAGAATGGTGCAAACTCCAAATGACATGGCTCCATTACAAGCCATGCTAAAAGAGAAAGACAAAGAAATTTTAGGCTTAAAGAAGAGGATCAACATCCCAACGGTTGAGCATTCACAAACTGCAGAAGTATTGGCGATACAGTCAAAGTTAGAGAAATCAATGACCGATGGCTAGGATTTAAAATAAAATATTGTCGCTTTAGAAAGCGAGTTGGATGAGGTGAGAAAGTTGAATCAAGGAATCCTCCAACATCGGGCCGCCTCACTACAAGTATCCTCATCTGCATATCCTACTAACAAACTGGGTCATGCAGTTGCTGAGATGAGCCTCAAGGATGCAAAGATGAACCAAGAACAGGATCAGCTGAAGGTAAAATGTGAGGAGCTCTTCAACATGAATGAAAAGTTGGTTCGAAGAGACCAAGTCATCACGGAGCTACAACCATATAAGGAGGAGCTCCGGGATGAAGTCCAAGAACTGTCTAGGAAGCTGACCGGTAAGTCCTTGATAAAGAGTGCCAAGGTTGCAATATGGGAACAGGTAGCAACTTTGATAACCACGCACTGGGGCCATTTCATCATGTCCCAAGAGGAGTCGGAGATTGCTGGAGCCGCCACACAGGATGCGCAATCAATGGGGAACAGTGTAAGTAAGAAGACCGAGTTATCCAAAGCGACGATCGAATTCTTAAATGAGAAGACCTTTGAGGAGCTCCAGATGTATTCTATCTGTGACCGAACTAAGATCATCATGGAAGCAAATAAAGTGATTACCAAGGGATTTTTGGCTCAGAACGTCGTTGACATGGAAGCTCAACTAAAGCAGGATGTGCACTCGTTCAAAGAGATATTCAAATCAATATTTCCCCTTGGCCTCCCATATTTATGGGATGGACATGGAGACCTCTACCCAAAAGAAAAATATAATTCCATGATGATAGAGGCGAGGAACTCTGAAATTCACACGGGGGATACTTTGCAAGAGATCAATGGAAGAATGATCGTGGATAGGTTGCATACCAATTTTGAGATGCTCAATCGCCTTCAAACTATTTTCAGAAGTCTACCAAAGGCCTCTTTTGAGCGGTATACTGAGCTGGATTCATCCCTCAGAGAACTCAGAGTTTTCCAGTATCCTATGGGTAAGGATTGGAAAAGCATCACGATAATTCTCTAGCTCCAGCAGTTAGAATAGTATATAAAGGAGCAAGCAATGGTCGGGGCTTCATCATCATAGCCAACAACAGGAGAATCTTCCACCTAGCAGGACATTCCTCCACCTCAACAGGATGGACCCCATTCGCAACAGCAGACAAGCCAACATTAGTCTAACGAAATAACGTTTTGTAACTAATTTTTGTTAAAAACACAAACACAAAACTGTAAGCCCTTGGGCTGCAACAAACTATTTTGTAAACTTTGTCAAGCCTTTTAAGGCTATATATATATAAAAGGGCCAATGAGCCAGGGTCGACTCTTTAGGTAAGAAGTGTAACTTCAGATAATTGAAGTCTGGTCAATATATAAAGAAAAAACTTCAAGCTCCATCTTGGTGTTTTGTGGATTCAAATCTTTTATATGTTCAGTTAGTAATCTCTTCTCTTGTGATTTCATGCCTTTCATATATTTTCTATGATTTGTAAACCTACTCTTGATCCAAATATGAGTGCTACTGTCTTAAATTATTGTTTCTAGATGTTTATGGCGTGAAATATTCATGGTATATGATCTGGTTATATTATCCTCATAGTATTCATATTTTAGCTCTGTGATCATCTTTCTTAAACTATTGAATTCCTGTTCGGCTCAGTACGTTTTTCTGCACACATAAGATAAATATTTACTTTTATTAAGTACCTTTTCTTGTGTCATTACATTAAAAAAAATAATTCAAGTTTTCATTGGCATATTGAAGTACTGCCCACATTACTCCAAGATTGGTTATCACCATGGTATTCAAATAAATATGTTTTTGATTAAGTATAAATAGTCAAAGAGTAAAACTTATTGATGCCCAAGCATAGTTCTAAAACAACCTTAGAACGTCTCTGGGACTAACATCTTTTTTGGTGCCGTTGCCGGGGACAGAAACAAATCGATAATATGTTGCACAAAGTTGAAAACATTGACCAACAAGATTCAATAAATCTGAATGACGAAGCCCCATATTTTCAATGTGTCCCTCACATTGAAGATAAAGAAGATCCCACTGCTCCTTTTTACGTTACCCTAAATGTGCATGATAAACTCCTCCACAAATTTATGCTGGACTCCAGAGCATCTCACAATTTGGTTCCCAAAGTTATCATGGAACAATTGGGACTCGAATATATTACCAAACCCTATCATTATCTCTACAGTTTCATCTCCAAAAAGGTAAAGTGTATAGGTATGATAAAAGATTTGGCAGTCACTCTCGCCCAATTGCCGACCAAAAGCGTAATGATGGACGTAGTAGTAGCAGATGTCCCAACCAAATATGGTATGCTTCTTTCAAGAAGCTGGGCTAAAAAATTGGGAGGCACCATGCAGATGGATATGAAGTTTGCTACAATACTCGTATTTGTTGAGGAGACTATACGATTGTACAAAGAAGCTATGTTTTCTTATGTAATAAGTGATCAAGACAGTCCTATGAATTATCCCATATATGCAACTGATGAAGATATGGGTTGTTATATGTTATTGTTAGGTGATACCTCTGAAGAGGAAATTGTGCAACCTCAAGTGACTGAACCTATTTCCAAGGATAACCGGAATCAAGTTTGGAAACTATATTTTGATGGAGCCTTGGCAAAAGAAGATTCTGGAGCTGGTGTAGTACTATTATCACTGGCAGGAGAAGAGATTAGTCTGTCTTACAAACTAGATTTTGATACTACTAACGATGTCGTTGAATATGAAGCCCTCATCTTAGGCCTCCAAGCCGCTAAAGATTTGAAAGTCACTAAGTTGGCAGTCTTTGGAGACTCTACGTTGGTCGTAAACCAGATCAAAAGTATTTACCAAGCGAAGCATCCAAAGCTCAGAGCATACCAAAATCTTGCATGGTATCTTAATGATAATTTCTTTGATGCGTTCAATATAACTTTTGTACCTAGGGAATGCAACCAACAGGATGATTCATTGGTCTTGATGGCTAGCTATTTCAAACCTCCCAAGAAGTTAAAGCTAAAATATGAAGTGGAAATACGATATCACCCCTCTATCCCTGACAATATTAAAAATTGGCAAGTCTTTGAGGACGATCAACAGATCAAACGCTTTCTGCAGCTTATGGATGAGTTTTCAAGCACCAATATAGATAGCGATGAAGAAGAGGAAGGAGAATATATCCTGTGTATAGAAGATGGAAGAACCCTTGGGTTAACACAACAGATTGCTGGCCACAAGATCCTTCAACTAAAGAATAAAATTATTCCTAAGGACTAGTTCCTCTAGAACAATTGTTCGACAAGAATGAGATCCTAGTGAAACCAGCAGTGCATCCAACTACTGATGTTGTACAAGAAGTAAATCTTCATACCCTGAAAGAACCAAAGTTCATAAAACTTTCACAGTCTCTTACAACCAAGCAAAATAAATTGTATAAAGACCTGTTTGAAGAGTACATAGATGTCTTTGCTTGGAAGTATGAAGATCTAAAAACTTATGATACAACTATCATTAAACACAGGTTCCCGCTAAAGCTAGATGCTAAGCCGGTAAAGAAAAATTTGAGGCAAGTAAATCCCCTCTTACTCCCAGTAATTGAAAAATAAGTGAGGAAGTTACTTGATGCAAAAATCATCATCCCTCTCAGATATTCAGAGTGGGTGTCTAACCTGGTACCTGTCAGGAAGAAGAATGGAGAAATCCGTCTATGTGTTGATTTCATAAATCTGAATAAGTGTTGTTTAAAGGACAATTACCCATTGCCAAAAATGGATCACATTCTCCAGAAAGTGGTTGGGTCGACTAGAGTGTCCATAATGGACAGATTTTTAGGCTATAACCAGATCGTCATGCCCCTAGATGATAGGTAAAAGACAGCTTTTACCACACCATGGGGACCTTTCATGTATGATAAAATTCCCTTTGGTCTATTAACGTTGGTGCAACATTTCAAAGGGCTATGGATATAGAATTCATAGGTGAAAATGACAAATTTATTGTCATATATCAGGATGATATGACAGTATTTTCGAAATCTGATGAATATCATCTTCAACATCTGAAGCAAACCTTCAGGAAATGCAAAAAATTTGGCTTGTCTCTCAATCCCAAAAAGTCTTTTTTTGCAATGATAGAGGGAACGTTGATTTCAAGATGTCTTGGAGAATCCACAGTAAATGTGTTTTGTAATCGACGTTTCGAATCCATAATAGGATCCATCCTCAGGACTCAATGTCAGTGTATGAAGAGCATACGATCTAGATATTAATAGTCATGAGATGCAAAGATAAAAGTATGGGTCGGTAAAAGAAGTTAGGGTTTTGGTGAATGATGTTTAAAAAAAAACCAATCCTCAAGTCGTGAAAATTGTAACCCTAAATTTCTAGTCTAAGATTAGTATTATGTTAATATTAGATTATTGATTAGTATAAACTTTGAAATTAGTGCTACTATTATATTGAACTATTAAATTAGTTAATGTTAAATTATTATAAAGTTCATAATATTATTTAGAACTTATGCTTAGTATGAATATGATATCCATAATAAATTCTAAATAATAATATTATTAAGTTAATATTAGGTTAATATGAATTAATTTATGAACCTAAGATAAATAAAACTAAGGAAGAATTGATAGAATCATTAAGGTTTTGTTAAGTGTATACGGTTAAATTAATAAGCTAAATATTGATGTTAATGAGGTTGTTTTAAGCTAAATTAAATTTAAATGTTTAAACTATCAATTCTAAAGTTGATAGTTAAATAATTATAAAATTAATTAGTAAGGATATTAAATAATTAGATAATTAATAGTTTAATGTTTAACTAATATTAGTGTTAAATTAATATTTTAGTATTAAAGTACCTAAGATAGAAAAATATAGGAAGGGGGGAATGTCTAGGTTATCTTCTTGAACTATGTTTTAGGATCGAGGGAATCCAACTAGTGCTTATTTCAAGGCCTTGTTGGCCGGATTTTATGTCTATGGCTAACTAAGGGGCACTAACCCACACAAGGCGCTTAAAGAAGCCCCCAGTATGTTTGGTATGGCTAATTCCTGCAGGTTATGGTCCTGCTACCATCTAAGTTTCACTCTCTTCAGGAGAGTCTTACTACTTAAACTTAGAAAAAAGTGTGTCCCAAACTAATTACAAATTAAAGGTTAAAAGTTAAACTAAACTTTAATGAAACTACTAAGTTAAAACTATCTATTTATCAATTCGTTATGCTAATCTATTTAAAATGAAATTTCTATTTAACAACTAATAAATCAAAACTAATTGTCTATATATAATCTATGTTTTGCTCTCTTAAGGAGAGTCTCATTGTTTAATGATATGAGTTCTGAAAATACAATCAAAATACCAAAGATGTCATGTAAGAAATGCATAACTAATGTATGTTATAATTCTAATTCTAATTAAAAACTTAAATTAGTTCTACCTAATCTATCATGCAGGAGCAAATTTAAAGCTAATAATAAACTTAGTTTGCATTTGGAATTTAAGCATATGATGAATGAAATTGAAGACAAATCTAACAATCAAATTATCACATATTAAATAGCTTAAAAACTTCTGAAAATGAGCAGAATTAAATCATGAGAAATTGTAAGAATCTTTTAGGTATGCAAATCTAAATCTACTTTCTGTCAATAGATCATATGATAAAGTAATCATAATTTCCAGAATAAACTTCAAGAGATTATGATCTTAAGAAAAGTAAGCGTACCAAAAGACTAAGTTCCGGCAATTTACTTAATTTCATTGAGAAATAATGACAACCAAATATAAACAGCCAATTTCCATTGCTCTGTAAAAGAAAACTTGTACAAAGCTTACAAAACAGTTCTGCAAATACATCTGGAGCATCATTTCTTCATAGACATGTTGATCTACCAACTGCTGGCTGGAAGTGTTTCCATGTTGACTTCTTTGAAATAAATTTTACAAAAGAAAATACAGAGAAGATAAAATTCATCCTCTGGTCTTTGGAGACCCTCCCTCCCTCTCTTATACTTCTGAGGTCAAATTTATAGAAGTGAAGAGCAGTGTGAAGGATAGCATCAAATCCCCAGATGTCCGGTTCGTTCAACTGGATGCCAAACCGGCCGCAACGAAATTCTGGAAAATTCACCTCTGTTAGGGCACCATTATATCCCAAAATGTTGCGATATTTACAAAAATTCTCACCATTAGGGGTAAAGGAGCCCATTTGGGAAGTGGGTTTTCAACCGTTTGAGCTAATTCTTCACGGTTTACTCACAATACTCCACGCAAAAACATCTCTTTGATAGGTGCGCGATCCATTTTTTAACTTCATCCTTCACGTGACGACAAAAAAATATTAGGGTTTCCGTAAAACTATTATGCATTAACATTGTAAAAAGTGCCTTGTGTTTATTATATCAAATCTAATTAAATAAATAAATCATTAATATTGTCTTTGAATAAACAATAATAATAATTAACAAATATTGAATTTTCAAAAGATATTGTATGAACACTATATTACTTTTAGATCATTGACTCCTTTCATAGTTTTCAAACATGTTCTCTAGGATATAATAGAATTATAAAATAAGCCTTAAGTAAATTATTTAAACTTTGTCCTAAAACTATAACATCTCACAAAATGACAAGTTTTCATAAAAAATTTAAGGCTAGTAACATTCAATAATCCTTTCAAAATTGAAACCAAAGTTAAAGTTCTATTTCTTTAAAATGCAAATTTGTAAGATGAGGACTGAAAGTATAAAATTGAGTACTTAATTGAATTATTAAAATCCATCAAGTATACAATTATTCGTTGATACATTTAAGAATCGAAAAGTTTCGTAAGAATATAAAAGGATTAAGGTAATTCAACCAAGCCAAAATGAAATAGGTACCATGAATAACCTCAAATAAGGACATGGAAGCATCATTAAGTCATCATGAAGCCAGAAGACCAATGCGGTAAAGATAAATCAAATCGTCAAATCTCAATTTCATGAAGAGTAATAGTTTTAATCAAATGTTAAAGGCTTGAAAAAGTCAACGGATCATTCAAATTCAGAAGTAAGAGCAAGGTCCTGTTATTTGATATAAACTCTTTCAAGACGTAAATCAGAATTATTACAATTGAGCTTTTAGTTAATTAATTATGATTTATCAAAATGGTCTTTAATTCGTAAATGCACCGACAAACCAAAATTTGTTACAATTGTCAAAGCATCATATAAAACCAACCAAGCCAAACCGAAGGATATGATTAGCTCAAATAAGCTCAAGTAAGACTAAGTAGGTGTTGTTCATCAACTAAAGGGCCAAAAGACGCCAACGACAAAGATATCTACATCACCAAATCCTTATTCAATGGAAGCCAAGCCAAAGAACAAGCACCGCAGAAAACAAAGGATTGAAGAATGAAAGCCAAGCAACCACCTACCAAAGCAAGGAAGATAAGATAAAAGAAAACCAGAAAAAAATAAATAAATAAATAAATAAATTTAAAAAATTTACATGGGGGGCCCCTTGATTTTGAAAAATAAAGGGGAAGTTGTTGAGGTGCCAACAAATGGCGACGTACTGGGTGAACCAGTTATATTTGTATATTTACTTGAAAATTATATAATATAAGAGAAATAATGATAAAGGCCTCTTCAAATGTCAAACTCCCAATCACATAACTTAATTTTGCCATTGGATTATAAGGGAAAGATTGAACCAAAACTTTCAAAATCAATCAAACTATCCCGACCATTATCCAAAAGCTTATAAAAATAAATGATTATTGTACAAATGCAAGAATAAATTTTCCAAGGAATCAGTTTCTCTTAACCAAAACAAGCCATAGAACACGTAGTATATAGGTATGACCTCAATACCACAGGATAAACCTTTTAAACTCACTTAGATGCTTGTATCCCATCCACTAGATATAGATAATTAAAAGTAAAATTTCATTTTTTTCTCAGATTTCAAAATAAATAAAGACATTAACTAAGGACCATTGTCCTAGCATGGTAACTAGATGACGACAATCTCATTCAGAAGCACTATCAGAAATTGAGCAGGCTAGCTCGTGATGAAACCCCCTGTCTCTTGATTTTTGAAACCAAGAGCCACTACCTCGGCTTAGTGACCAGATATTGGCAATGTCAATCCAATAGGACCCATGATCATGAGCAGATCGGATCATAACGAGACCTTTTGTTCCTCAGTTAATCCCTTAGGTTTTATTAATGTTATGTAAAATGAATAATACTAGGTTTATTGTTAATCTCAAGAGAGATTACTTAGTGGATGGGGAAGCAGATCCAAATGGCTCACTAAAGAGCAAAGGATGACATAAAAAGTCTAAAAATAACTTATGATTCTTGACTTACTTCAATCTAGGGAAAATGATTCCTTTAAAAGTAAACTCATCTACATTATAACATCATTTTGAAAGATGGAAGATTCTAGATAATAGTCGGGTAACTCAACCAATCCATTAGTATGGCCCACAATAGATTTTTCAAAGCCAAGGCTAATCTTGCCATGGTCGAATTTTTGACAAAAGAAGAGAGTCTTTGTAAGGATCTCCCTTTTAAACTTGTCACGTTTATAATCAGAGAAACATGTAAAAAAAAGGTAATGTGCCAACATAGTGTTATTTATTTACAACACCAAAATTTTAAGCAAACTAAGAAAAACAAAAACAAAAATTCAAAAAGACTCACAAATATCAAAACTGTTTGTGCGAGAAATTGTTTCCAAGGCTAGAGAAACAAGCCAACACAATCTCAAACAAAATTCAAAAAAGAAAACAAAGTTTAAAGGTTTCTGTAATGTGTTTTTGGTTGTGAACTTTGGGAACACACAGGGAATGCATTCATGAGCAAAGTAACTACTGAATTATAAGCAAAAGAAGATAAAGATGCATGATATATCTAACAAGATCCAACAGGAACAGTATTGAGGTTCATACATAAATGACAAGCATTACCAGCATATAAACATAAACCAGTAAATGAAAATATCAATTAAGCAACTAGACAACTGAAAAATGAAGCCAACACAGAAAACTGAAGGGTAAAAGTCACATATATCTCATAATTTCATCATCAACTGCATACAAGAGTTTTGTACTTAACTCATGAACAAGTCTGAAAACAAACTGAGTTTGAAGACCTCCTGAAATCTCCCAAAAATCGAACCCCCTCAATGACTTTCTAACCTCTCTAAATACTAATCTTTACAAAATCAATTAGGGATCTAACCCTAACTTCCTTCCATCTATTCGATGAGGTAAAGTAAAATGTACAATATTACAAATTTACAAAATATGCTAAAAATAGTAAATCACTAACATATGTGTTTATCAACTAGTGACAACTAACTAAATGAACAACTGACTTATAGATCTTTTGTTGCTTCAGCCAGCAGAGCGATGCCATCTGATGCTTGATCTTTCCTCTTAGATTTCTTCTGCTCCTGCTCCATGTCATTTATCTTCTTGATGAGCTCCTCGTTTCTCTGCTGCAGGTCCTGGACTGTTTTCTCCAACTCTGTGCAATGCATGTCAGTAGTTCTTCTTCTCTTTAGTGCTTCCTTTGATTCTGCTATCAACTCCTAAAAATGGTCATTTACATCCTGTAGGTCTTCTCTCAACCTTCTGTTAGCCATCATTAATCCATCATTGACCTCTTGCATGTAACTCATCTGATGTTTGTACTGCCTAACAGTTTTCTGCAAATTCTCTCTATCAGAGTCAAATAGTTTGTCTACTGTAGGATCTTGTTCCTAATCAGGTCTCCAAGGTATATCAAGCTTTTTGAAGATTTCAGACTCTTCAATTAACAGGTCTATAGGAGTGTCTTCAATGCTAGGATTTTCCTCACCTGTTGTTTCAACTAAAGGAACTTTTCTGCTAACTTTGTCTAGTTCTGGTTTATCATCCATGGAAACCTCGTCTAGGACAGTAACTTCATTTGTATTTAATCTAGGATTGAGCAATTTCTTCATGTTCAGTCTTAGCTTGTTCTTTGACCTAGTTTTAGGTCTCCAATATGATGCTGCTTCTCCCATCATTTTCAGCTCCTTTCCTTGATGCTAGATAGCAGCCAACTCTACTACAAGTTTATTCCTCTTTCTGTTAGGTTTTGTTGCTTTGCCATCTGAAGTAGGGATTTCTTTGCTTATTTCAACCTTGACTTCTGTTTTAGCGATGGGATGCTCTTCCTCCAATAAATATCCCTCATCATCTGAGAGAATGGTGATAGGGCTTCTCTGTTGAGTTTGAATTTTCTCCTTAGGTACAACAACCTCTCTTATATCAGCAGTTTTCACTTCATGAGAATCCTCTGCAGGTGCCAAGTACTGTTCAGGTTGCTCTTTCTCATCTACAAACAGTGAGTACTTGCCTTTAAGACTGGCTGAAAACAGTTTAGGTTTACTATCCTCCTCCACATGCTCTGATGCTTCCTCAACTTTGACCTCTTCCTTATCTTCAAGTTTAGGATTCTGACTTAATTTTCTCATCAAAACCTTACCCTTGTCTGCTTGCCTCTTAGGTTTCTGATCTTCTTCTTTGGTTTGAAAGCCAGACCAGAAGATGAAAAAGTCCCAGGTCTTCCCTTCATGCTGCAAAACAGTGCTAATAATCAACTTAATTAGCCCATGGTGAAAAATAGACTGAGAAGAATGGTCTATCTGCCCTTTCACTCTGTTGGACATCTTCTGCAAGATTTTCAAAAAGAAGAATGGCAGGTTCATCTTGGACACCCCCACCATGTGCTGAAGGAATCTGAAGTGGTACTTGTATACATAAGCATACCTGCCCTCGCAAGTAACATAGCTCTGCAGTATCCTGATTGGCTCAACCCATTCCTTTCTGAAATTTTGAATAAGGATGCCTTTATTCCAATCAGGGATGAAATTTGGTAAAAGATATCTTTGTGGATCAAAGTCAAAAGGTAGTTTCTTAAACCATGGTTCACCCTCATTCTTAATCCCTGCAGCTTCTGAAATCAGCTTCACTGTCAGCCTGAATTTAAGAGTATCCAAGGTCACCATGTCATTTTTAAAGACTTGAGCAAACTTACAGGACACTTCTGCATTATACCCATCTATCTTCTTGAAAAAATCCATCCAACCAGCTTGTTGAAACAACTCAACACACCCCGGGAGTTTTTCAATCCATCCTACATCAGTAGGTTCGGCTCTGTTTATCTTACCACTCCTGCCCATTCTTCTTCAATTATTGAAAACTGAAAAACTTATAGGGTTCTTAAATTTAATCCATTTTAGCTCTCAGGAATCTTAGTATCAAAATGATAGTAAATTTCATCCACTCTCAAGTCTTTAGCTCCTCGCTGCCTCTATCTGGTTCCAAAAACAGTAAGCTCCAATACCTAGCACACTGGCTCTCCCTGCAACTTCAAATATTCGATATCCTTTTGTATTGTTTGCAAGCAGAAGATCAATTTAGGAGGTTGAAAATACTGTCAAATGTATAGGTTCCTCACATCACTACAACCTTAGCTTTGACAGGGTCATATTTCATTAAAAAAAAACTGCTACCTTCAACCCTCACTCAGCCTAGCGTCTCAGAGCATCAGAAATAGCTATTTCTCTGGCCGAAATTGCATTTAAAAGCACAATTTAACCTTTCCTTTGATCAATTTTGACAGAGTAAGCCCCAGCGAGAAAAACCCCAAATTTGCAGTTATATTGGCTTTCCAGGAAATACCTTTAAATTGCTCAACTGCAGTTATTTAAAATCATGACTTGAGTTGTCAAATGAGTCACCTTGGATGTACAGCCGTCCTCCAACGTTCAATTTAACTGCTAGCAATGAAATTAGGAAGCCCTAACTTCCCATGAATCCATCAAAACCTCTCCTTTGTTCAGCAGCGACAATGTCCGGTTTTTTAGTGGTTATGGCTACTCCACTAAGTCCTTCATCTTTGAATGTGCCTGTAAATGACAACTCATCTCACATTTACCTCAAACCACGCTGCTACATGTAGAAAGGAATTACATTTGGGCTCACGATGAGCACGATTTCATCACAATGTGTAACCACTTGGAATCATGATGTTCCCTACATCAGCACGTAACAAATTATCCAAAACATGTAATTAGTCATTCATCATTCCAAAACGTGCCAAAATTTGCTAAAAAATCGGAGGAATTTTGGAGTCGCGATATTCTTGTAGCACGCCTTTGGTGATTTTGAGCTCCAACGCTACAAGAATAATTTTAACACTGTTTTGGCGCTTTTCTACAGCTTTTTGTCATTTTGCATAGAGTTTTAAAGCTGTTAGAGTAATGATTATGCATGACTATACTTAGAGTATGGTCTATGAACCCATTATTTGATATGGTGACTTTTAAAACCCTTTAACAAAAAACAAACCTAAAGTTTAAAACTTGAAAATTTCAAGAGCAGGCCCAAAATTTCGTATAAAAACTAAAGAAAATTTCCTAAAAGAGAGAAAAATCAAATTAAAGCAAATGAATAACTTGAAATAAAATGCAAATCAAACAAAATTTGAAGGAACAAATTACTGACTTAACATCTGGCTCCAGCTGCGGGATGAAGACCTCCCTGCGAGGCTTCAATAACCTGTAGACCAGTGCCTTATGTCTGCTATCTTATCTATCTGTCTGCAAAACTTCCATTGGGATATGGAGTCTTATTGTGATTCACTCACCGGTATGTACAATGATCAGTGAAAATGCTCCTATAAACTATAAAAATGCTTGAGGAATCGCCCATTAACAGGGCTGGACAACTCCTCACCTTCCAAGGACTGCAAGATAAAAGTATTGTTCTCTAAAACTTTTGATACCAGAAAAGGGCCAAACCAAAGATTGTCAAACTTACCATGTTTACCCTTTTGCTCCTTTCTTGCATCCCATCTTAGAACCATCTCACCTTCTATGAAAGTATTTTCTTTAATGTTCCTGTCAAACCTGTTTTTAATCTTGGCTCTGTACAGCTGTGCTTTTTCATCCACCTTCTCTCTACTTTGCTGTAACTCTATCATTGCAAAGATTCTCCTTTGCATATAATCCGGTTCCTCTTGAGAGTTCTGGAGGAATTTCATCACTGGAATCCCCAAATGAACATGAAACACTGCCTCTGTACCATAAACTAGCTGAAATGGAGAAGTCCCAATTTCCTGTTTCACTGTAATCCTATCTGTCCACAATGCATACTTCAGCATTGAATCCTAAGACCTTTTGTTATGCTTCAGCAGTTTCTTGATGCTCTGAATGATGTTCTTATTGGAAGATTCAGCTTGACCATTGCCCCGAGGATAATAGGGAGTTGAGTGCTTCAGAATGATGCCATTTCTTTCACAAAAGGCCACCATTGCCTTGGATTTGAATGCCTTTGCATTATCTGCTATTAATCTCTGTGGACAGCCAAACTGGCTCAAAATATTTTCTTCAATGAATTCCATGATTACCTTGTCTATAGCATTCCTTGTGGGAATGGCTTCCACCCATTTTGTGAAAAAATCAGTTGTAGTCAGAATCCAGTGATGCTGTCCTGAAGATGTTGGATTTATTTCTCCAATAAAGTCCAGACCCCACTGCTGAAAAGGGGCATTGACTGCAATAGGTTTTAAAGGCAAAGACAATCATTTCTGTTTACCTGCAAATTTCTGACAAGGAATGCAGGCTCTTAACTGCTGGTAAACATCTGTGAACAAGGATGGCCAATAATATCCAGCTCGTAAAATTTTGTAAGTTGTTGCTTTCCAATACTTGTGCCCTCCACAGGCACCTTCATGAGATTCTGAAATCACTTCTCCTATTTCAGATTTGTCCAAACACCTGAGCAAAATACCACCTGGGTCCTTCCAGAACAATTTATCCTCAACTAAATAGTATTTAGTAGCTTTGAGTTTTAAAGATCTGGCAGCCTTCCTATCCAAATGTTCAGGACATTGCAGAAATAACAGAAAATGAACAATGTCTGCATACCAGGCTGATGATGAATAAAAATCCATGATCTTTTCTTTTTCCAGAAGTGCTTGATCTTCTTCAGGAACTGATTCTTTAGCCATGACATGCAGTCCCAGAGCCTGACAATTTGATTCAGCCAACAGCTTGGCTAAACCTTGTCCCTTGACAAGCTTAGTAGGCCTGATCTCTACATCATATTCCATAATCTTCGCAATCCACGTACCTCTCTTTCCTTCACTATCAGGCTGAGTTAACACATCTTTCACAGCAGAATTAGGTACAAAAGAAATTACTTTTGAATGCAGGACATAAATTCTGAAAAATTTCAAAGCCTTTACCAGAGCATAAGCTTGCTTCTCCAATATACTATACTTCAGCTCAGAATCTCTGAGAGTTTTGCTGAAGAAAGCAATAGGTTGTTCCAATCATTCTTTATTCTTCTGAAGTAAAACAGCTGCAATTGTGTCTTCTGATGCAAATGAAAAAGTAAGGAATTCTTGGGTAAAATCAGGGCTTACCAATACAGGTGCTTCAGTAAGAGCTACCTTGATTTTCTCAAATGCTGCCTTTGCCTCAGCAGGCCACTTTACTTCCTGATCTTTTTTCAACATGGCTGTGATTTGTTTAATGGTTTCAGCGAAGTTGGGAATAAACCACGGCAGAAAATTTATCTTGCCAATGAATGATTGAACTTCTTTTTTACTCCTAGGTAAACTAATCTTCAGTATTGCTTTCACTCTTTCAGGATCTATTCTGATGCCATCAGCAGACATCAAGTGACCAAGTAGTTTACCTTCTTGCACAGCAAAATGTGACTTTTTGGGGTTCAGGGACAGGCCAAATTTTCTGCATTTTAGGAAGGTTTGCCTCAAGTGCTTCAAGTGTTCATCATCAGATTTTGAGAATACAGTAATATCATCCAGATAGATAACCACACACTTATCTTTTTCTCCTACAAATGCAATGTCCATGGCTCTCTGAAAGGTTGCTCCAGCATTCATCAAGCCAAAAGGCATCTTCTCATACATGAATGTCCCCTAGGGGGTTGTAAAGGATTTCTTTTCCTTGTCATCAGGGTGCATGGCAATCTGATTGTACCCTGAGAAACCATCCACCATAGAGATCCTCTGAGCTCCAATTACTTGCTGCAAAACCTGTTCGATCTTGGGAAGAGGATAGTTGTCTTTTAATGATGATCTATTCAGATTTTTGAAATCAACAAATAATCTAATTTCCCCATTCTTTTTTCTGACAGGAACCAGATTAGCAACCCAGGAAGAGTACCTGAGAGGCACTATTATCTTTGCATCCAACAACTTCTTTATTTCTTTTTCAATTACAGGGAACAAAGTTGGATTGATCGTTCTTAGTTTATGTCGGAAAGGCTTAACATTAGGCTTTAAAGGGACCTTGTGCTGAATAATTGTTGTATCATAAGTTCTTAGTTCCTCATAAGACCAGGAAAATACATCTACATGTTCTTTCAAAAGCTTGATATATCTATTTCTTTGTTCAGCTGTCAGAGATTTAGAAATTTTTACCATCTTTGGATGTTCTGCTGAACCAATATTGCAGTCCACTACATTGTCTTCTGAAGATTGAACCACTGGCTTTGAAGGTGTATCATCCTTTGCAAATATTCTTTCTAAAGGTACTAGACCTTTTGGAATGAAGTTGCTCTTCAACTCAATGATTTTATGACCTGCTATCTTTTCTGCAGCAAACTCATTTAATTGTTCATCCCCCTCATCCTCTTCTTTATCAATTTGAGCATTTGAAAACTCATCTGTAAGCTCAAGAAATTTTTTGATTTCAATATCATCTTCAAAAACCCTCCAGTACTTCACATTATCAGGCACACATGGTCTATACCTCACCTCTATGGGATACCTTAGCTGAGTGGTCTTAGGGATTCTGAAATGTGTGGCAGCCAAAGCTAATGAATCTGCAGTCTCATTATGATTCCTTGGAATATGAGTGATATTAAATGCTATAAAATAGTTTTCAAGCATATCCCATACCTCATTCCGATATACTTTCAGCAAACCCTGCTTTACTTGATAGTTGTTCTTCACCTGCTGAACAACTAGTTCGGAGTTGCCAAATGCAACAATCTGCTGAATTCCTAAATCTTTAGAAGCTTTCAATCCCAGTAGCAGAGCTTCATACTCAGCAGTGTTGTTAGTGGTAACAAACTCCAACTTATACATGAGTTTCACTGTTTCACCCCCAGGGGAAATCAGTAAAACTCCAGCTCCAGCACCCTCTTTGCATGAGGATCCATCAAAATACAACTGCCACAGTGCATCTTCTTCCTCTCTGCTGTGTTTTATTTGCTGTTCTTTTTCCACTTGTAACAGACCAGCAGAATTATCCTCCTCACTGAAATGTAATATGCATGTACCAAGATCTTTATCAACAGAGTACAATGGGTGATTGGTGGGGTTTTTATCATCTGTTACTATGTAAGCAAACTGCAGCTCTCTGTAAAGTCTTCTATTTTCTCCACCAAAAACAGGAATGGTGGCATAAGAGAGGTCCATCTGTAAGGTTCCCCCAACCTTCTTAGCCCATGACCTAGAAAGAAGCAAGCCAAACTTTGGTGTGATGTCAGCTACCACAACATCCATTATCACACTTTTCATGGGCAACTGAGCAAGGCTGACAACCATGTCTTTTATTACTCCTAGACACTTCACAGCTCGAGAGTCAACGGCATATAAATCATGGTAAGGTTTGGTGATACTGAGGCCCAGGGCTTCCATTACAGCTTTTGGCATCAAGTTATGGGATGCTCCTGAATCTAACAGGAAATTGTGAATCATTTGCTCGTGGACAGTCAAGGTTACATAGAAAGGAGGAGAAGCACCAGCCTCATTTTCAGTCTTCTCAGCCAGAGCTGATCCAATGAAGATTCTAGGGTTTTCTTCCTGCAAGTTAACTGTATCTGAAACAGGCTGATTACTTGTTGGATTTAGCATTTTAAAGACTGATTCTTTATATGAAGGATTTTTTATCAATTCAGTCAAGGGTACAGGAATCTTCAATTTTCCTAATTCATTCTCCAAATTGAAATTCTGGGCAATTTTATTTACCTCTTCAACTTCTTTGCTTTTCTTATGTTTTTCTGAATCTTGCTTCTTCTCTGCTACAGGCTCAGATGGTTGCTTAGCAGGGACAATTGCTTTCTTCTTTGGGGGTTGTACCACCTATTTTGGACCCGATCTGAGATTTATAGTCTTCTTGAGTTCATTTTGATGGACAACAGCAGTTACAACAGTCTTTTCCAAACCTGAATCGTCCTTGGTTTCAAACATGTCAGCATCATAGTATTCTGCATTTAGAAATTCTTCGTCAGTGACAAAACCTTCAGACAATCCCTCTCCAAAATGATTCACATCTTGATCATTCTCTTGAAAGATCAACTCATCATCAACTTCTTCTTCATCAACCATATTGTTTTGAAAAGGTGGTGGCACCCTTTGGTCCTCATTTTCTCTTCTTTCCCGCTGGATATCATTATTCCTTCGTTCTCTAGGTATGAAGTGAGGAAAAAATTGCCTTCTGAACTGATTCTGATTATTTGGATTTCGTTCACCTTCCGGAGCAGGCTTGCTGGAATTTTTCTCAAGTTCTAATTTGTTCAATTTTGCAGTGAGAATTTTTACCAACTTAGCCATTTCATCAATTTTCCCCTCTGTAGAATGAGAAGCAGGACCTCCTGGGGCTGCTTCCTTTTTTCCTTTCCTGTCATAGAGCTGTTGAGTTGTTTCCTTCTTTAATCTATTAGAAGCTAAGATATTAGATTCTACCTCCAATGCAGCATCCTGCATATTTAGTAAAGAGATAGGTCTTCTCTCTCTCAACAATAAGGAAAACTCATGATCAAAGGCATTTGCATAAGTAAGTTTAGCTGATGTTTCTGTAGGCTTTATTTCTCCAAGAATTCTACTGTACATCTTGTTAAACCTCTTTGAAAAGTCTGCAACAGTCTCATCTTTTTTCCTACTGAAAGCTCCAAATTCAGTTATGTAATATGTATGGTCTTTAGTGTCACCCCATTGTCTCATGAAAAGATCACGAAGCTCTTCAATGATAGTGATAGAATAAGCAGGCAACTCTCTGAACCATTTTCTTACATCTCCATCAAGGCTCTGCACAAACATTCTCATCCATACATCTTTAGCCTCAATGTTTTGGTTATCAGCATAACTAAGGAAAGCTTCCCAATGTTCTTCAGCTGTGGTTTCTCCCTGTCCATTAAACCTAGGAAGATATTTCTAATAGTCACCTCCAGGCAGTGCATTTAAAGGTTGAGGCAAAACCAATGGTGCATATCTGGTTGCAACGATTCCGTCCATCATGTCTATGGGCTGATTTTGGGCTGCCATCTTTGGAGTAACTAACTTTGATGATGAAGAAGTTTGACTGGAACCTGGTTGAAAAGGTTTTTTACCTAGTTTCAGCTGAAACACAAGCATCTTACCAGGAGAAACAGTTTTGGCTTTCTTGAAGGATTTGGGATTAGTAAAAACTTGAAAGCTGCTATCAGGGATAATAGGCCTTAACCAAGGTGAGTGTTTTTCTTCTTTTTCTAACAAAGCTAAATGTAATGAAACACCAAACTGGTCAGGATCACAGGAGGCTGGTAAAGATTGAGACCTTCTGAGTTTTCTTGCTGTTTTAAAGATCTGTTCAGGGTCTGTCACACCCAATTGCAATGGAGAAGTAGGTCTGTTCCTGGTTCCAATTCCTTTAGAAGCCACTGTGACAACTTTTTTGGTGAAAATAGCCTTAAAAAGAGATGATTTAAGTCCACCTCTTAAACCAGTAAAACTGATAAGTATCCCAGTGAAGATATGCTTCAGCTTCGTCCCCGGCAACGGCGCTAAAGATGTTTGTGCCAGAAATTGTTTCCAAGGCCAGAGAAACAAGCCAACACAATCTCAAACAAAATTCAATAAAGAAAATAAAGTTTAAAGGTTTCTGTAATGTGTTTTTGGTTGTGAACTTTGGGAACACACAGGGAATGCATTCATGAGCAAAATAACTACTGAATTATAAGCAAAAGAAGATAAAGATGCATGATATATCTAACAAGATCCAACAGGAACAGTATTGAGGTTCATACATAAATGACAAGCATTACCAACATATAAACATAAACCAGTAAATGAAAATATCAATTAAGCAACTAGACAAGCTGAAAAATGAAGCCAACACAGAAAATTGAAGGGTAAAAGTCACATATATCTCATAATTTCATCATCAACTACATACAAGAGTTTTGTACTTAACTCATGAACAAGTCTGAAAACCAACTGAGTTTGAAGACCTCCTGAAAGCTCCCAAAAATCGAACCCCCTCAATGACTTTCTAACCTCTCTAAATACTAATCTTTACAAAATCAGTTAGGGATCTAACCCTAACTGCCTTCCATCTATTCGATGAGGTAAAGTAAAATGTACAATATTACAAATTTACAAAATATGCTAAAAATAGTAAATCACTAACATATGTGTTTATCAACTAGTGACAACTAACTAAATGAACAACTGACTTATAGATCTTTTGCCGCTTCAGCTAGCAGAGCGATACCATCTGATGCTTGACCTTTCCTCTTAGCTTTCTTCTGCTCCTGCTCCATGTCATTTATCTTCTTGATGAGCTCCTCGTTTCTCTGCTGCAGGTCCTGAATTGTTTTCTCCAACTCTATGCAATGCATGTCAGTAGTTCTTTTTCTCTTTAGTGCTTCCTTTGCTTCTGCTATCAACTCCTGAAAATGGTCATTTACATCCTGTAGGTCTTCTCTCAACCTTCTGTTAGCCATCATTAATCCATCATTGACCTCTTGCATGTAACTCATCTGATGTTTGTACTGCCTAACAGTTTTATGCAAATTCTCTCTATCAGAGTCAAATAGTTTGTCTACTGTAGGATCTTGTTCCTAATCAGGTCTCCAAGGTATATCAAGCTTTTTGAAGATTTCAACCTCTTCAATTAACAGGTCTGTAGGAGTGTCTTCAATGCTAGGATTTTCCTCACCTGTTGTTTCAACTAAAGGAACTTTTCTGCTAACTTTGTCTAGTTCTGGTTTATCATCCATGGAAACCTCATCTAGGACAGTAACTTCATTTGTATTTAATCTAGGATTGAGCAATTTCTTCATGTTCAGTCTTAGCTTGTTCTTTGACCTAGTTTTAGGTCTCCAATGATGCTGCTTCTCCCATCATTTTCATCTCCTTTCCTTGATGTTGGATAGCAGCCAACTCTACTACTTCAAGTTTATTCCTCTTTCTATTAGGTTTTGTTGCTTTGCCATCTGAAGTAGGGATTTCTTTGCTTATTTCAACCTTGACTTCTGTTTTAGTGATGGGCTGCTCTTCCTCCAATAAATATCCCTCATCATCTGAGAGAATGGTGATAGGGCTTCTCTGTTGAGTTTGAATTTTCTCCTTAGGTACAGCAACCTCTCTTATATCAGCAGTTTTCACTTCATGAGAATCCTCTGCAGGTGCCAAGTACTGTTCAGGTTGCTCTTTCTCATCTACAAACAGTGAGTATTTTCCTTTAAGACTGGCTGAAAACAGTTTAGGTTTACTATCCTCCTCCACATGCTCTGATGCTTCCTCAACTTTGATCTCTTCCTTATCTTCAAGTTTAGGATTCTGACTTAATTTTCTCATCAAAACCTTACCCTTGTCTGCTTGCCTCTTAGGTTTCTGATCTTCTTCTTTGGTTTGAAAGCCAGACCGGAAGATGAAAAAGTTCGAGGTCTTCCCTTCATGCTGCAAAACAGTGCTAATAATCAACTTAATTAGCCCATGGTGAAAAATAGACTGAGAAGAATGGTCTATCTGCCCTTTCACTCTGTTGGACATCTTCTGCAAGCTTTTCAAAAAGAAGAATGGCAGGTTCATCTTCGACACCCCCACCATGTGCTGAAGGAATCTGAAGTGGTACTTGTATACATAAGCATACCTGCCCTCGCAAGTAACATAGCTTTGCAGTATCCTGATTGGCTCAACCCATTCCTTTCTGAAATTTTGAATAAGGATGCCTTTATTCCAACCAGGGATGACATTTGGCAAAAGATATCTTTGTGGATCAAAGTCAAAAGGCAGTTTCTTAAACCATGGTTCACCCTCATTCTTAACCCCTGTAGCTTCTGAAATCAGCTTCACTGTCAGCCTGAATTTAAGAGTATCCAAGGTCACCATGTCATTTTTAAAGACTTGAGCAAACTTACAGGACACTTCTGCATTATACCCATCTATCTTCTTGAAAAAATCCAACCAACCAGCTTGTTGAAACAGCTCAACACACCCTGGGAGTTTTTCAATCCATCCTACATCAGTAGGTTCGGCTCTGTTTATCTTACCACTCCTGCCCATTCTTCTTCAATTACTGAAAACTGAAAAACTTATAGGGTTCTTAAATTTAATCCATTTTAGCTCTCAGGAATCTTAGTATCAAAACGATAGTAAATTTCATCCACTCTCAAGTCTTTAGCTCCTCGTTGCCTCTATCTGGTTCCAAAAACAGTAAGCTCCAATACCTAGCACACTAGCTCTCCCTGCAACTTCAAATATTCAGTATCCTTTTGTATTGTTTGCAAGCAGAAGATCAATTTAGGAGGTTGAAAATACTGTCAAATGTATAGGTTCCTCACATCACTACAACCTTAGCTTTGACAGGGTCATATTTCATTAAAAAAAAACTGCTACCTTCAACCCTCAATCAGCTTGGCGTCTCAGAGCTTCAGAAATAGCTATTTCTCTGGCCGAAATTGCATTTAAAAGCACAATTTAACCTTTCCTTTGATCAATTTTGACAGAGTAAGCCCCAGCGAGAAAAACCCCAAATTTGCAGTTATATTGGCTTTCCAGGAAATACCTTTAAATTGCTCAACTACAGTTATTTAAAATCACGACTTGAGTTCTCAAATGAGTCACCTTGGATGTACAGCCGTCCTCCAACGTTCAATTTAACTGCTAGAAACAAAATTAGGAAGCCCTAACTTCCCATGAAGCCATCAAAACCTCTCCTTTGTTCAGTAGCGACAATGTCCGATTTTTTAGTGGTTATGGCTACTCCACTAAGTCCTTCGTCTTTGAATGTGCCTGTAAATGACAACTCATCTCACATTTACCTCAAACCACGCTACTACCTGTAAAAAGGAATTACATTTGGGCTCACGATGAGCACGATTTCCTCACAATGTGTAACCACTTGGAATCATGATGTTCCCTGCATCAGCACGTAACAAATTCTCCAAAACATGTAATTAGTCATTCATCATTCCAAAACGTGCCAAAATTTGCTAAAAAATCGGAGGAATTTTAGAGTCGTGATATTCTTGTAGCGCGCCTTTGGTGATTTTGAGCTCCAGCGCTACAAGAATAATTTTAACACTGTTTTGGCGCTTTTCTACAGCTTTTTGTCATTTTGCATAGAGTTTTAAAGTTGTTAGAGTAATGATTATGCATGACTATACTTAGAGTATGGTCTATGAACCCATTATTTGATATGGTGACTTTTAAAAACCTTTAACAAAAAACAAACCTAAAGTTTAAAACTTGAAAATTTCAAAAGCAAGCCCAAAATTTCATATAAAAACTAAAGAAAATTTCCTAAAAGAGGGAAAAATCAAATTAAAGCAAATGAATAACTTGAAATAAAATGCAAATCAAACAAAATTTGAAGGAACAAATTACTGACTTAACAAAAACTATTATTGAAAACCAAGCTATCTTGAAATCAATTAAAATCACTAATTTAACCAAAACACCTAAAACTTATATACATGATAGTACCTGATCAAATCAAAATTTCAAGCAAAAAGTATGTATCACAAATCAAAAGAAAAGAAGAATTAAGTATTCACAAAGATGTTAAATCTTGAATGATAAGCAAACAAATTGATACTTTTCCAAAAATTAAACTGACAGTCGAAGAAGATAAATAAACTCAAAGCTAAAAAATCGATATACGGTCATATTCCATAAGGCGAGCTATACAAAATAATGTAGAAATCACAAAATCGTGACATGCATAACGGATGACGACAAATATCCCAATATTTAATTTGACCACGATATGGTAAAACAAAGGATTAAGCTTTTAGTAATTTCATAAAAAGGTCAAATATAAATATGAACAAGAGATGCGAATAATATGCATGTCACAATACATATCATGAAACAAATATAGTGATTTTACAAGAAGCATCATACGCTCGTTATTGATGTCAAGTTTCAAAAAATTTGAATATTGTGAAATCATTCAATTGTTAAAAATTTCATCTTTTCTTAGGATCATGATAAAATTGATTTAATTAATGGATAAAAAATTTGAATAAATCATACCCTTTATTCAACAATATTTACAAAAGGAAAAACAAAAGGAACAGTGCAGTTTATGACAATAATTACAAAGTGAGAGAGTTGCAATTTAGAAGAGAGTGAAAAATTGAAAATAAATCTTTACGATTTTTTTTTGTTAGATTTGTCCTTCTTTCAAAGCTTTTAGTTAATTAATCAGGTGTAAAAATTTCATCATTAGGTCTTAATAATTTATCTTCAGTTAGAGATAAGACTTGAAATGGAATGAATAACGAATAAAATCATAAGCAAGACAAAATAATCGAAAGAGATAAGGAATATAAATGAGTACTTCCCTAAAATGACAACTCAACTCGCCCTCATCGACAATCGACACATCACTCATTAACTATACATTATTGAAAAGAAAGCAACCTGCTTGTACCAAAGGAAAACAAACAAACAAAACTGAATCTAAATCTACCTCTAAAACAATATCTATACATACATATAGTGAAATCAAATATACAACACAATATAGTAAAATTAAATATCCAGTGGAACCATCGAAGCCTTTGTAATCCGGCAAAAATGACAAGATTTCAAATTAGCAACCATAAATGATATGTCAATAAGAGAAAACTAAAAATAAATCTATCATCATTACCATTTGAAATTCTATTTACATGTAATGATAAGACAAATTTACCAACTTCAGAAATTCTTTTAAGATAAGAATCTTCAAGCCATTCCGCAATCCTGTCATGGAAATCAGAATGCAAAATATGGCCTAACAACATGAAATTCATATGTGGCAAACATATCTTAGGAGAATCAACTTGAAGAATCAAATTACTAGCACTAGTCACACTAACAAATTGAATAATTGGTTTCAAATACAGAGTAGGATCTTGAAATGATGTAATAGGTGAATGAATTGGTAGTGGCCTAATATCGAAAGACGTAATCTCGTTAAAAGAGTTAACAACTAAAGGTGAATCAATTGAAAAAGATGCAAGTTTTTGGTGATCACAAGTAATAGGAAACTCTTCGACAAAGATTTTATTATCACTACTAAAATTAGATCTCCCATATAAGTGATTATGATGGGAAAAAGCATGTTTAGTTTCAACAAAAATTGGTGTGTTGATCTCATAAAAAATTGTTTGACTACAACTATCTTACGATGAACCCTCTTTCTCTTTAAAGGATTGTATCGGATGACAATCAATAATGAAATATGTCCCAATCCCTCAACTTCATGCTTAATAAGTGCATCACCAATATTAGATATCTCATAAAAATGTGATTTTGAAGGAACATAGTTAGGTAAATTTGATGGAATCTCATGCATATCAAAATCAGAAAATAAATCAGGATAAACAAAAGAGTAAGAATTAGAAGTGAGGAAATTAAAAGAGTCTCTCAACTTAGAAAGATCATTAATATTTAAATTTCCAAATGATTTCTCTTTTATTACCTGATCATTTTCAATATAATTTGGTGATGTTTTGAGATCAAGATCAATTGATAATCCTTCATGTAAATCAAAACTTTTATTAACATGCTCTTGAAAAAGATCAATCTCTTTTCTTGAACAACATCTAGTAGAATAATTAAGATTCATGTCATCTTCTCCAACCTGTTCTATTAAAGTACCATAACACATAAAATCATTATTAACATATTTGTGTTCATTGATAATTGGATCGAAAGAAGAATTAGTACAAAAATCATAAAATGATGAACATATAGTTTGCTTTATAATTAAATCATCTTGATATATTTTCGTAATAATAACATCAGAATATTGGTGTTCGTTAAGATAATCAACTTCCCTATCTGTATAAATAAATTCATCCTTAATATGTTTTTCCCCATTCAATTCCTTAATATATATAGGTTCACGATTTTGGATAAAAGAAGTATGCCTTTCTCTTATGAGAAGTAATGATGGAGAATAATGATCGGAACAAGAAGAGATCTCTTCTACTTGAATCTTCTCACTTTGGGGTTGAGTATAATTTATAGAAATATCTGACTCAATGATAGGGGAGGAAGTTTCTTGAAGGGTTGGTAAATGATCTGTTGAAACATCATTTTGACAAATGTCTTGATTTTTTTGAATAGGAGAAGCATGAGAGTTCAAAACAAAATTTAAAAGGTCAAATTATGAAGGTAAATCAACGATATGAAATTTGCAAAGAATATGAGAAAGTCTTACCGAAAATTCTTGTGAACACTCACCTTTCTTCCTTCGAAGAGCCTGCAATTCACTGCATAGTTTATTAGAATCATAATCCTTGAAGTATCTAAAAATTCATGTGCAAATTGAAACCATGTAAAAAAAATTAGGTGGAAATCTTTCCAACCAACATTTGATTCATCCTTTGAGAGTAAGGGCAAATAACCTGCATGTAGCACTAAGATCAACAATCTTATGCTTGTTACATTTAAACAAAAACTTCTTGAGGTGTTTTATTGCAGATATATCACCTTCACCATCAAATTCAAGTTTTGACAAGAGGTTGATAGATTGAGAGCTCTTTCTTGATTCTATGGGTGGTGGTGCATGGCCGTTCTTAGTTGGTGGAGCGATTTGTGTGGTTAATTTCGATAACGAACGAGACCTCATCCTGCTAACTAGCTACGCGGAGATTCCCCTTCGCGACTAGCTTCTTAGAGGTACTAAGGCCGTTTAGGCCATGGAAGTTTGAGGTAATAACAGGTCTGTGATGCCCTTAGATGTTCTGGGCCACATGCGCGCTACACTGATGTAGTCAATGAGTTTTTCTCCCTGGTTTGAGAGGGCTGGGAAATCTTCTCAAATTGCATCGTGATGGGGATAGACCATTGCAATTATTGGTCTTCAACGAGGAATTCCTAGTAAGCGCATGTCATCAGCTCGTGTTGACTACGTCCCTTCCATTTGTACACATCGTCCGTTGCTCCTAACGATTGAATGATCTGGTGAAGTGTTTTGGATCGCGTCGACGACGGTGGTTCGCTGCCGACGACGTTGTGAGAAGTTCCCTGAACCTTATCATTTAGAGGAAGGAGAAGTCGTAAGAAGGTTACTGTAGGTGAACCTACAGTAGGATCATTGAAAGCAGGGATCGATTGTACTCATTTTATGGTGTGCTCCGTTTGCTTTTGCTATCATCCGTTGGCTACAGGGCATGCACATGGGGGGTATATTGCGCATGTGCATGCCACCTTCGTTGGATGTTTGTGCTCGAAGACCGTGCGGGTGTTTGAACATTGTTGCATCTGGATCCGCTGTTCCTTTGGAGTGTGGCATGCCATGGGAGAGTTTTCCACTCTATGGCTTCGGTTCGTTGGGCGTCGGTCACTGTTGGTTAGCCTCTTGCATCCTCTCGCCCATTTGGTGTTTCGACGCGGATGAGCATCGCCACTCTTGGGGTGTTGATTGCTGTCCTTAAATCCTGCCTCCGGTGGTTGATTTCAAGGCTTCTCCAGCCAGACTTTGTTGATGGGTTCCAATCCTGTCCTTGACGGAAAAGTGGTTGCAGGATGTGCAACCGTTCAGTGGACGCTCGGTGTGTGTAGCCAACTTGGATGCCCCTTGGTTGTTGTTTTTGCTCATCTTCTTGCCTCGAGATTTCCAAGGGCCTTGCATCATGTGGCCTCTCCCAACAGACCTTTTCGCAAGGCATAACTGCTGCGATGGGTGTGCTTTTTATGATCTTTTTATAATGGGCCACCGCCAGGGGCTCTACATTGTTAAAAATCATTGAGGGATGTGCCCATGTGCTTTGGCCAAAGTTAGCACACCTTTGCAACCGGTGCGGTGAGCTTTCCTTCTATCGTTGGCTCTAGGTAAGTGAACCTTGTGCCCTGTTTGCTTGTCTTTTCACGAGGGATTAAATCGGAGGGTGTGGTTGTTGGATGGATGATGAAAACGCGGGGAAACCCATCGGGCTGGCCACCCTAGTCCTCCTCCCGACCGCCTCTCACAATTTCCCTTGGTGAATTTTGGCATTGGGGCCCAGGAAACCCTCCCCATGGATCTGACTCTGTTGGCATTGCTTGTTGTCACTGTTGATCTGCAAGAGGTGTGGGCATGCTCCTTGGAGGAAACCTTGAGTCTTTTGGAGTGATAATGGTCGCCCCTTATGTTTGGTAGCAACGTGTCCTCCCTCGTTTTGCCTTGCCTTTGTTGAATGGGGAAACTGCCAAAGAGGTGATTGATGGATTGGATGAAATGCAACACAAGCTGTTGGGTTGGCCACCCTAGTCCTCCTTCATCGCTCCTTGCATGCCCCCCTTTGGATTTGCGAGTGACGTTTGTGACGAAACCCACTGTCTCATTGGGAATATTAGCTAATGTAAAATTAAAAACTGATTCCCAAACAGGAATTTGGGCATGAGCCATGAATGATAAAAAATCAAGATAAATTGAATCTTAAAATGGCTAGATTTTCATCTAACCAACCCTTAAGCATATGTGTAATGACGAAGAAGAGTAAAAAATATAAAAGCTGAAAAATAAAAGAGCGAGAGGATAAATGGTTATTAAAAATAATTAAAAATAAAACCACTTGTTTTACATCATGGCCCTCCTTATACCGTCATTTGTTGGCTGGATTTTTTGTCTATGGCCAACTAAGGGGAAATAACCCACACAAGACGCTTAAAGCATCCCCCGATATGTTTGGTATGGGTAATTCCTGCAGGTTATGGTCCTGCTACCATCTAACTTTCACTCTCTTAAGGAGAGTCCTACAACTTAAACTTAGAAAAAAGTGTGTCCTAAACTAATTACAAATTAAAAGTTAAACTAAACTCTAATGAAACTACTAAGTTAAAACTATCTATTTATCAATATGTTATGCTAATCTATTTAAAATGAAATTTCTATTTAACAACTAATAAATCAAAACTAATTGTCTATATCTAATCTATGTTTTGCTCTCTTAAGGAGAGTCTCACTAATATGAAATGCATAACTAATGTATGTTATAATCCTAATTCTAATTAAAAACTTAAATTAGTTCTACCTAATCTATCCTACAAGAGCAAGTTTAAAGCTAATCATAAACTTAGCTTGCATTTGGAATTTAAGCATATGATGAATGAAATTGAAGACAAATCTTACAATCAAATTATCACATATTAAATAACTTAAAAACTTCTGAAAATGAGCAGAATTAAATCATGAGAAATTTTAAGAAGATTTTAGGTATGCAAATCTAAATCTACTTTCTGTCAATAGATCAAATGATAAAGTAATCATAATTTCCAGAATAAACTTCAAGAGATTATGATCTTAAGAAAAGTAAGCGTACCAAAGGACTAAGTTCCGACAATTTACTTAATTTCATTGAGAAATAATGATAACCAAATATAAACAGTCAATTTCCATTGATCTGTAAAAGAAAACTTGTACAAAGCTTACAAAACAGTTCTGCAAATACATCTGGAGCATCATTTCTTCATAGACATGTTGATCTACCAACTGCTGGGTGGGAGTGCTTCCATGTTGACTTCTTTGAAAGAAATTTTACAAAAGAAAATACAGAGAAGATAAAATTCATCCTCTGGTGTCTAGATACCCTCCCTCCCTCTCTCAGACTTCTGAGGTCGAATTTATAGAAGTGAAGAGCAATGGGAAGGATAGCATCAAATCCCCAGACGTTCGGTTCATTCAACTGGATGCCAAACCGTCCACAACGAATTTATGGAAAACTCACCTCTGTTAGGGCACGATTTTCTCCCAAACCGTTGAGATATTTCCAAAAATTCATGATTTTATGGGTAAAGGAGCCCATTTGGGAAGTGGGTTTTCAACCGTTTGAGCTAATTCTTCACAGTTTACTCACAATACTCCACGCAAAAACATCTCTCTGACAGGTGCGCGATCCATTTTTTAACTTCATCCTTCACGTGACGGCAACAAAATATTAGGGTTTCCATGAAACTCTTATGCATTTACATTGTAAATAGTTCCTTTTTTATTATTATATCAAATCCAATTAAATAAATAAATCATTAATATTGTCTTTGAATAAACAATAATAATAATTAACAAATATTGAATTTTCAAAAGATATTGTATGAACACTATAATACTTTTAGATCATTGACTCCTTCCATAGTTTCCAAACATGTTCTCTAGGATATAATAGAATTATAAAATAATCCTTAAGTAAATTATTTAAACTTTGTCCTAAAACTATAACATCTCACAAAATGACAAGTTTTCATAAAACATTTAAGGCTAGTAACATTCAATAATCCTTTCAAAATTGAAACCAAGGTTAAAGTTCTATTTCTTTAAAATGCAAATTTGTAAGACGAGGATTGAAAGTATAAAATTGAGTACTTAATTAAATTATTAAAATCCGTCAAAGTATACAATTATTCGTTGATACATTTAAGAATCGAAAAGTTTCGCAAGAATATAAAAGGATTAAGGTAATTCAACCAAGCCAAAATGAAATAAGTACCATGAATAACCTCAAATAAGGACATGGAAGCATCATTAAGTCATCACGAAGCGAGAAGACCAATGCGGTAAAGATAAATCAAATCGTCAAATCTCAATTTCATGAAGGGTAATAATTTGATATAAACTCTTTCAAGACGTAAATAACAATTATTACAATTGAGATTTTAGTTAATTAATTATGATTTATCATAATGGTTGTTAATTCGCAAATGCACTGACAAACCAAAATTTGTTAGAATTGTCGAAGCATCATATAAAACCAACCAAGCCAAACCAAAGGATATGATTAGCTCAAATAAGCTCAAGTAATACTAAGTAGGTGTTGTTCATCAACTAAAGGGCCAAAAGACGCCAATGACAAATATATCTACATCACCAAATCCTTATTCAATGAAAGCTAAGCCAAAGAACAAGCACCGCAGAAAGCGAAGGATCGAAGAATGAAAGCCAAGCAACCACCTACCAAAGCAAGGAAGATAAGATAAAAGAAAACCAAAAACAAAATATTTACAAAAGTTACATGGGGGGCCCCTTGATTTTGAAAAATAAAGGGGAAGTTGTTGGGGTGCCAATAGGTCTCCATCCCTATTTAGGTTGTTCGGGTGTCTTATTATTTCTAACGATTCTCTAAATTTTCTTTTGACGTAGTGGTCTTCTTTTGCTAAATTTTTTGTGTTTTCTAGTTGAATTTGGTGTATAGTTTTGGAACAATGTTCTGCAAGAGCCGAGGTTCGTATACATTCATTCCTAATGTCAGATCCATGTTCTTTTAATCTAGTGTGGAAATAGCATCCTGTTTCACCTATATAACATATCTTGCAAGAACATGGAACCTTGTAGACACCCCTAAATTGTTTTGGGTCAATGAGATCTTTTACAGGTCTCATTTTCTGCCTAATGGTCTCTGAGGGTTTGAATGAAGTTTTAATCTCTTTCTTCTTAAGAATCCTAGAAATTTTATCAATGACCCCTTGAATGTAAGGTAAGTAGGCTCTAAGGTTAGATGTTTGGGTACTATGGGTGTTGTTATTGTTATCACCAAACTTGTAGTTGCCCCTATAGATGGATCTGTAAGGATGGTAGAGGGGATGGGAAACCAAAGAGGTGAACCAAGAGAGCCTCGACTCCAAAATGGATGGTTGTCATTCCAATAGAGGCACTCTTCACTTGATGTTATCTAAGCCCAATACAACAATGGGGGAGACCAAAATCTACTCCTGACAGGAGAGATCAAAACAAGACACCAGACCAAGTCAATGGAAGATGAAGTACGTAAGGTGTTAGGTATGATAAACCCTAGATATATGGATGAAGTCACTAGTTGAGTTATGGGTTGGATAAAGAGGCTTAAGAGATATGAAATTGATCCAATGTAATTATACAAGTGACTTATGATCTTAGTTAACAGATCCAAGATCAAGGTACCAACAAATGATTGAAAAATCCACTGCCTTGGGAACTGTGTCCAATGCAAGGAGATTAGGAACAGTATTGGGGCTATCTAGTACCTTTGGATAGACTTGATTGACAGGTATGACAGTATCAAAACACACAAATCTTGGACAAAGCATCAAACAACAGGAAAATCAGACAGCTCAGCTAATGTGCAAGGGTAAGGAGATCCAATGCCTAGGGAAATGGGCCACAAGGAGTCCTCCAAGGGTGAATCCCTTGAGAAACCACCTTGGGTTTTTCCTAAGAAGAAAAACCCAGAATTTTTTTGCCAAAATGCCAGGTGGTTTGAGCTAGAGAATTTTTCGATTATTTTAAGTGAGGGTTTTGACAGTAAAATAAAATGGCCAATGGACTAGAACCCAAAAATAAATGAAAAACCTATAGATATTACCTGGAAAATCTTCTGGATACCTTGATGACGATGATCTATGCCTTTCCGATCAATTTGAGGAGATTTGAGTGAGTGTCCAATGAGAATTGATTTGCCCAAGGAAACCAATGCGCCCTCTCTTCCTACACAACAAACGTCAACAATATCAGAATTGATGCATTAGGAAAATAAGACTAATGTAACAAAAGACATACCAAGATGAAATCAAATTTCACAATGAAGCTATTGAAAACCCCCTAGTAAAACCAAATCCAAATGAAGCGAGTTGAGGAAGCCCTACAAAAACGCCCAGGTGAAGTCGCCCTCCTGTAGACAAGACAATGTTTCCAAGAAAATATATAGATTCACCACAAACTCTCAAATTCTAGGATGCAATAGACTTTCCAATCACCATCTAAGAATATCACTACAAAGAAGATCCAAAAGTATCTGCAAATAATTTCTTTATTATCAAATTCCAAGAGCCAAAGGTCCCTTTACAATGAGAAGCTCTCTCGTATATATAGCTATGAGAGAGCCCAAAATCCTAACCACCTTTTTAATGAGTGGCTAATATTAAAAGATACAATAGTGATAATATACGGTTGATATGAGCTTAATAAATAAAGTACATGGATCAACTCCAAAACATAAGAAACCCACTAGCCAAATCGCCCTAGGGAGGGCGTCCTCATAAAGTGACTAGGAAAATATAACATGATGCTCATGGTTGGTCTAGGGGGTGATTTAATTCATCCCTAGTGTGTCCCCATGGCACCATAAAATCAAATATATCATCAAAGTATAAAATCATGCCCCACAAGGAAAGTTGTGAGCCTCCAAAGGCACCCTGAAACCACAAAAATGTGTCGGAGAAAGATGTGTGGGACCCACTGACTAATGCAACTACTGTGGAGGGTGTGGGAGACATCATACACATCATCAAAACCATTCCTATGCCATTTCCTTACCTCAGTAGCCCAAATAGAATTTCTCTGTAGCAAATTTTACCATTTTTTATGCCTCTGTAAATCACCTGTAAAAGATAAAAATGCTTGTAACTCTCTACCTAGTCACTTGGGGCCAAATATGATTGCACCAACATGTCTAGGAGTATGGAAATATAGTAAAAACAAGTGGCTAGAACCCATACTCCCTTTGTAGCACCCTGGGTAAACCAATCAAATCATGACACTGCTCTGACAGGCCATTTTTTATGGCAAATATGCACTAAAGTAATAAACTAAGACATATACCAACTAAAACTGCCTGGAACTGAAAATTGAATGTCCCAATAGACTCAGAGATCCCACATTCACTAGAGATGCATACTCATACACCATATGGATGACTGGATAATCATATAAAATCAATACCATGCCCGAACATAATAAAAATAGTAGTAATTTACAAATGATCAAAATCATTAAAATACCACAGATCACTATCTGAGCTTGTAAGTGTTGCATGGAACCATTTGGTGACCAATAATAGACCACATATCATCAATATGTATCATCCATGGTCCAACTCATCTCATGTCTTGTAGTTGACTCTGGTCAAACTGATCCAAAATATGATCCACGAAAAAACATCAAAGTGTTGCAAGTCTAATTGGCTAAGGCATGCTTCATAAATCATTCCAATATCAATATAAACATAAAGTAATCATTTCACTGGAAATCTAAATCAATATATTCAATATTTTCATTAATAACAATAATGGCTCAGACTAGAACCTCAAGGCTATACTCACTTCATGGTTGTGATCAATTTGCTAGTGATGGGTGAAGGTGGAAAACTGCAAGGCTAGGCTAAGGGATGACTATACTGACTCAACACTACAATACTTTCAAAGTGGGAAATTGAATACACACTAAAGCGTATGCTGGAAAAGCAATAACATAGGGGATGCCAATGTATCACAAATGGGTAAGTTGTTTGGGAGGTGCTTATTCACCTTGACAGATGCCTACAACTCTCATCCAAGTTGATACAGCTCCGTGAGGATCTTTTCTAGAGCCTCCATGACTAGGTGTTCGAAAAACTGTAACTTGGGACTCTAGGGGACACTTAGAATAAGTTGTCCCTTGCTCCATCTCATATCACAACGCACAGGATAATGAGGAATAATCATTACTTGTATATAATTTCAACAGTCATTAGATATAGCATTTGCTAAATCATTGCTTTAATTAGACCTTTTGGTTTCCATAGCCTTTGTCCGTGTGTGTTGAAAAAAACATTCTTGGATTTCATTTCATTAGGATTTTTGATCCGTGTGTGTTGAGAAACACATTCTTGGATTTACATTTCACATGCCTTTCATTCATGTGTGTTGAAAAACACATTCTAGAATGGGATTTCATTTAAGATATACAATAAACTTTCCAGATACAATGTAATGATGGTAGCACTATCTGTTTCAGGTCTATCCAACACAACTTAGGCAACTCAGAGCCGGGACACAAGTTAAATAGGGAAGTGTATCCAACAAAGAGTCTAGAGTGGGGGAAGTCCTCCATATTACAATAATTGGAAGGTAATGGATATATGAAGATAGTGAGAATGATTCCAAAACTATCAAGCCATATAATGGTGGGAATGATCACCTCCATTCTCCTAAGGATGGTAAAACCAATGTGTATAGACAAGAACTTCTAAAACCTGAGCAGGACACTAGATAGATATATAATAACAACCAAGTCCAATACTATATATATGATCGCCATATCATGACACTAAATGCTAGAACATGCCACCAGAATGACTGTAAAATCAATATAACCAAGAACACAAGATAATACCCGTTGGATCATATACCTATGCAACACATCTGAATCATCATATGTCCACTACGAACCTGCTGCTGCAACTTTGGGCACTGCATACTTCTCTGTAATGGAAAAATGGATACATTGGTCATCAAATCTAAGTTTCCTGAGACTTAGTCATGGCATAAGAATATACTACTTCTCATCATCATAAGAGTGATCAAAAAATAGATGCTCATCTCAAGCATCTCAGTGTAAAGGACTGGATAAAAAATATACTGGAATCTGGAATAAATATATTGTAGCCCCAACTACTATAAATGTGATAACATTTGGATCCAACTGGGACAAGTGCTCTACTGAATAGAGCGATTGAGAACCTCAAAATATTTGGTCCCCAACACTCTGCTACTCGTATCCTCGATCAATGCACTCTAGCTCTGGATTGGCTGCAAAATGTACCTATTATCTGCAAAATGTCCATAGCTATACCAAAGTCGCAGACCAGTCGTCAGAGCAATGCATGTATATACATAAATCTAAAAAATAAACAGTACTGAAAACAAAGTGCAGAAAGTAAAACTAATCTACTAACATAACTTCAAGTTTTATTATTATGCAGGAAAATAAAATGCAAGTACCCAATGCTACCTACGAGATTCAAAGGCAAGCTTAGGGAAAGACAAAGGTGTTAGACTCAATGGCTGAAAAAAATAAACTACTGCTCAAGTGAGCTTATTCAGTTCCTACCTACTCTAAACTACCAGGAAAGCGAGAAATCCAATGCTAAGTGAGGTCAGGGATGTAATCCCTTAACTCTCTCTAATTGATAGGAATAAAAATTCGTCGTCCACTACCAGTCGTAAGAAAACACATGTCTCCAATGCATCACTTTACCGTGAAATGTCCAACCCAAATGTCATCAGCCTGTCCAGATCTGATATACAATAAATTATTCGGGATGATAACTTGACTTCTAGTAGGAAATATATTCCTATTTATAGATTCAATAACAACTTCAATGTTACATATAGGAATTGGATGGATCTCACTAGGCTTTGTGGTTGTGGTGTGACAATTCTTGAGCTCCTTCTAGAAGGAACTGCACTAAATCTAGGTGGACCACCATCAATGGGAATGGATAAACTACCAACTAGAACTTATCTAATCTCTCTTCTCGTCTCCTGAACACTTACATTAGGCTCTTCCTCTTGGGGAGAGATTACATGTTTAAAAGCTTCCCCAACAGTCCAAAAATCTCTATGCTCCTCCAAGGGATGAGACGTTTGTGATATATCATTAGAATGACTAGAGCCCTCCCCTGTAGGAACCAGAATGTTCATATTTTCTAAACCAGTGGACAACACTTCTGAATGAGAATCTGAAAAACTAGGAATGTTAGAAGGATCATGATTTTGATGACTAGACGAATCAGGTGGTAAAAGAAAATGAGGGATAAGAGGATATGCAGATAAAACCTTGTTTTGATTATGTGAAGGAGATGGTTGAAAAATAGCAAGATTGTTTCAAGCAAAATCTCCTTCGGGGGAATCATTAATTAAGGCATCCTCTTCCCAACTTAGAGAATTATCATGGACTTGATTTAAAATACCATCTTCTAAAGATAAATGACATAAGGAATCAGGAACATCAGAATAATGGGGCTCGTTGATTTCATCATCGCTTTCCAATACAGGAGAGGGATGTGTTCGCTCATAATGTTTTTCCTAAGGGATAATATGCTCAAGTCCTTAGCTTTCTCTTTCTCTATTGTGATCAACTAAAGCAAGCCATTCATTAACAGTTCTTGGTATTCTTGTTGATGTATTTGTAACTTCGGAAGACATTCTTCTATGTATTACATTTGTATTTTATTCTATCCCCAACGGAGATGTATTATTCCTCCGATTGGAAGTGTCGGCATGTGTCGCAAGTTATATTGTAAGTGTTGTAACTTATACTTGATGGGTTATTAGACCACCTTGATGGGGTAGGCCCTGTATGAGTCATGTGAGTCAAAGGGCTATTAGACCACCCTAGTAGGGGTCGGCCCAGTCAGCATTATGTTAAGTAGTTCAGTTGAGGCCAACCTAGTTGAGTAAAGGTAAAGTCAACTTAGTGTATAAATAGAGAGTGTGTCTCTCTCATTTTACACATTCTATTTGTTCACTCACTTCGCATTAGTGAGAGACGAGGAGTGCGCACCAGTGGAGGAGGAGTATGCTGCTGCTATCATCTATCTGTTAAATTTTGAGCATTAATTCACAATACTCTAGGATCTTTACTGAGAGAATAACATGTACAGTATATCAATGCATATCAATCATAACAAGCATGTCAATCATCAGAAGAAGCAAAAGCATGAGAGACAATAGACACACAAAGTTTTCGTGGGGAAAACCCTAAGGTGAAAAACCCCACAACTTCCTCAGAGATAGAGAGAGCAATAGCTCAACCAAAGTACAACCAAATACACAGAGATAGTCTCCTAGCAGCAGATGACCCTCCTCCTCACATGGGCGCCACTTTTCGAGTGAAGGAAGAATGAGTTTCTGAGTGATCCAAATAGAGATCTCCCGATCTCTATTTATACTTGTCCTATTTTCCCAATAACCTTATGGGGCCGACTTGTCTAGCTAGGTACATCAACCATATATTATATAAATCGGGGTCAACTTGTCTAGCTAGGTGGTCCCCACACATGGTGGTCTAATAACCCATCGACAAGTTAACACACTTGCGACACTTGTCAATACACATGACGAAACTTCTGTATAGAGGAATGACACATCTCTATAGGAGTACAATAATATATAAATGAAATACATGGATGAAATACATTCTGAAGTTACATATACATCAACACTCATTCTTAACTAGGAAGTTATTTCTCGACACAGATCTGCTAGCACAAGTCTTCTTCTCTGGATCATCGTCATCATCATCGTCACTGCTGCTGCTATCTCAACCAATCTCTGAATCTACTTGTCATAGGAAGTTCTACAGAGCCAATCCTTTTTCATACTGGATGTAGGCCCACTACCGGCAGGTCTTCATCATCACTGGCCATACTGTGGAATCCTCAAGACTTATTATGTGCGTCACAAAACCTCGAAAGAGCATCCCAGGATGTTACGGGTACACAACTCCAACCTGTAGGATCTCCCAGGGTGCTATTACATGTGACCCCACCACAAAACCTCGAAAGAGCATCCCAGGATGTTACAGGTACACAACTCTGACCTGTAGGATCTCCGAGGGCACAAATTATATGTGGTCACCACAAAACCTCGCAAGAGCATCCCAGGATGTTACAGGTACACAACTCCGACTTGAAGGATCTCCCAGGGCACAAATTACATATGGTCATGGAAAAACCTTGAAAGAGCATCCTAGGATGTTACAGGTACACAACTCTGACTTGTAGGATCTCCCAGGGCCCAAATTACACGCCATAGGACAAAACCTCGCAAGAGCATCCCAGGATGTTACGGGTACACAACTCCAACCTGAAGGATCTCCTAGGGCACAAATTACATGTCCTCCCAGAGCAATGTATCGAAAGAGCATCCCAGGCTGTTACGGGTACACAACTCTGACCTATAGGATCTCCCAGACATGCTCATCTGCACAACCTGATCCATGGCCACAAAGTATCAACCTGATACTCACCATACATCATCCTGATGTACACATGATCATCATGATCATCATCACTGCATCGTCCTGATGCATGTCATCTGGAGCAACATTTTGAAGCTCGTCATCCATGATCATCCCGATCATATAATGCATCTACTTGATGCATACCAAGTATCTACCTGATACATATCATCATACATGATCAACCTGATCATACAATGTATCCACCTGATATATATCAACATACATGATCTACCTGATCATACATAGTATCCACCTGATACATATAGAGATACATGGTCCAAGCATCCAACATGATGCATGTACAAATACATATAAATGATCCAACTGATCATATCCAGCATCCAACATGATGCATACATACATATACATATAAATGATCCAACTGATCATATCCAACATCCAACATGATGCGTACATACATATACATATAAATGATCCAATTAATCATATCCAGCATCCAACATGATGCGTACATACATATACATAGCAGTAACTAGAGCATCATCCTGATGCTCATCATCCAGTGCTTACATCCACAGCCATGTGAAGGATCCTCCTTCCAACATGCTGGGAATGGATTCTGCAAATGTGTCCATCACTTCTTCCTCAAAGTGTCATCAATCTGAAGAACACCGAGCCTCTCTTTGAAGTACTCGAAGTTCACTCTGGATAGTGGTTTCGTCAGCACATTTGCAATCTGCGCATCCATCGCAACATACAGGATCTTCACTGCTCCTCTCTACACCATATACCTGATATAGTGATATTTGATCTCTATGTGTTTCGACCTGTCGTGAAACAATGGGTTCTCAGACAGCTTCACACAACTCTGGTTATCACAGAAAATACCAGTAGCATCCAATGGGAGATCAAATAACTCAGACAGTAGCTTCCGAAGCCATACTGCCTCATAACTAGCCGAACAGGATGCAACATACTCTACCTCGGCTGTACTCAGTGCCACGTAGGACTGCTTCCTGCTAAACCAAGAGATCACACCTGATCCCATACTGAAGCAGCACCCATATGTGCTCTTCCTATCTGCAGCATTGCCTACCCAATCTGAATCAACATAACCCTGTAGGTTAAACTTTTGATTCGCTTCATACTTGAGCCCATAATCAATTGTACCCTTCAGGTACCTCAGAATATGCTTTACAGCAACCAGGTGAACACTCCTCGGATCCATCAGGAACTGGCTCAATGTGTTCACCGCAAACCAAATATCTGGTCTCGTGTTCGTCAGGTACATCAAGGACCCAATCATCTGACGATACATAGAGACATCAACCGGCTCAGATGAAGCATCACATAGAAGCTTCAGGTTCGATTCCATAGGTGTGGCCATGGCCTTGCAATCCATCATCCCGAACCTCTTCAGGATATCTACTGCATACTTCCCTTGTCCAAGGAAGATCCCATCTGCACTCTGCCACACCTCCATACCTAGGAAATAGTGCATCATCCCTAAGTCCTTCATATCGAACTCGGCAGCAAGATTCCTCTTTGTATCGGCAATCAATCTGTCATCTCCTGTTACAAACAGGTCATCTACATACAGGAGTAGAATCACAGGATTTCCTTCCTCAACCTTGTAGTAAAGGTTGGAATCCGCTTTACTCTTGGTAAAGCCCAAACTAGATAGGAAACTGTCCATCCTACCATACCAAGTCCTAGGAGCTTTCTTCAAGCCATACAAGGATTTCTTCAATCTACACACATATGACTCTCTATCACGTGTGTCAAAACCGAGTGGATGCTCCACATACACTTCCTCTTCGACTACACCATTCAAGAAGGAAGTCTTGACAACCATCTGGTGTATCTTCCATTTCATCGTTGCAGCCAAGGCAAGTACTGATCTGATGGAAGTGTACCTACCTACAAGAGCAAAAGTTTCTTCATAATCTATTCCCTCTTTCTGAGAGAAGCCACGAGCTACGAATCTTTCCTTGTATTTCTCTATGCTGCCATCTGCAACATGCTTTATTTTGTAGATCCATTTGGAAGTTACAACAGACTTCCCTTCAGGTCTTGGGACAACATCCCAAACATCATTCTTCATTATTGATTGGTATTCCTCGACCATGGCATCCTTCCATTCTTTCTTTTCCGCTGCTTCTTCGTAATTGGAATGTTCTTTGTTCATGATATCATAGAGTAAAGCAACATAGCTGGTATGAGATCTAGTTCTCTTCTTTGCTCTGTGTTCTTCTTCTGGAATGCCAAATCTTTCTGCATCTTGAATAATCTCTCTAGCCCATGTAGGTTTCCTCTTGTGAGAGTTGTCTTCACGTGGTGGATCTACAGGTTGTTGCGGATCTTCAATTTCACGATCAACATCTGGAATTGCTTCAGTCATGGTAGTGTCTTGAAATCTAGTTTCCTTAGGTTCTTCATAAACTTCAACAAGTGTCTTCCTTGATTTGATGAATGCTGAGTTTTCATCAAATGTTACATCCCTACTGACATCAATCTTCTTGAACCCTGGAAAGTATATTCTGTAAGCCTTCGAGCTTTCACTGTAACCCACAAAGATACCCTTCTTTCCTGAAGGATATGGCTTGGTCCTCTTTTCCTTTGGGACATGAGTGTATACTGGACAACCAAATATTCTGAGATGGCTGACCTCAGGTTTCTTACCAGAGAAGACCTCTTCTAGTGTCTTGTTGTCCAATATCTTGTGGGGTGTTCTGTTCTGCACATATACAGCTGTTCTAGCTGCTTCTACCCATAGATGCATAGGTAGATCCTGGTCATGCAGCATTTCCCTTGCTGCTTCCATTATTGTTCTATTCTTTCTTTCTGCAACTCCATTCTGTTGTGGATTATAAGGAGAAGTCAAATCCCTCTTAATCCCTGAATCACTGCATAGCTTCTTGAAGTCACCTGAGGTGAATTCTCCACCATTGTTGGATCTGAATGTTTTGATCTTCTTATCAGTTTGGTTCTCCATCAAGGTTTTGAATTCCTTGAGCTTATCAAATACTTCATCTTTGTTCTTCAAGAAGTAAACCCAAGTCTTCCTGGAGAATTCATCAATGAAAGAGACATAGTAAACATACCCACTCAGAGAACTGGATGACATAGGACTGCATACATCGGAGTGGATGATTTCCAAGATACCTTTTTCCTTACTTTCACTGCTTGGAAATGCCTTCTTAATGTTATTTCCTTTTGCACATCCTTTGCAAACACCTTCATGCTTGGTCTTAATTTCAGGAAGACCTTCTACAGCCTTACTTGCAATTGGTAATGCTCTATAGTGCATATGTGCAAGTATTCTATGCCAAAGTTCACTAGGCTCCATGGAATCATGCACCATGGCATGTTCAGGTTGTCCCTTCAATTTATACAAACCTCCCTCTTGCTCTCCAATCACTACTGCATCATTGATATTTTTACCTTTTGGCCACATTAGAACTTGGCCATCTACAAATGCAACCCTCATACCTTTTGCATCCAATGCAGATATGGAGAGTAGGTTCTTCTTGAGCCCAGGTACATAAAGGACTTCGTTCATCTTCAAAGACTTTCCAGAATCTAGGTTGTAGGAGGCTTCACCACTTCCTTTGATGGGGTATTGATAGTCATCCCCAAGTTTCACTTTATGGGGTGATTCATGTTCAAATAGATTTACAAAAGATTCTTTAAACCCAGTCATGTGTTTGGAAGCCCCACTATCAATAAGCCAATCATTACAACCATGAGAGATAGTACTTGTGAGAGCAGAGATTAGAACATACTCTTCTTCACTTCATGAGTCATCATCACTTTCTGCCCTAGCCTTCTTCTTTGGAGGTTCATCATCTTCGGCAGCATGAGCATGGAACTTTCTTTTGTTGCCCTTCTTCTTCTTGCTGGAGTTGTTGTTGTTGTTGTTGTTATCCCTTTTGTTCTTGGGACATTCTGAAGCAAAGTGACCCTTCTCATTGCATGTGAAGCACCGTAGGTCCTTCTTATTCTTTTGGTGATAGTGAGTGGATCTCTTCTGTTGAGAGTGCTCCCTCTTAGGCTTGCTTCTTTTGGTGTGAGCTGCGAGAGCTTGATCTTCACTTTCCATCTTTTCTTCTCGTGCCACAAGCCTAGTTTCTTCTTGAGAGCATTCCTCCCATAGTCTACTGAAAGAGATCAATTTATTTCTTGCACAGGTTCCTTGAATAAAGGAGTCCCATGACCTAGGTAGGCCATTCAGAGTGGTCATAACAACTTCACCATTGTCCACTACTTCATCCACAACTTCAAGTTGTTCCTTGATCTAAGAGACCTTGGAGAGGTAAGATTGAATGGTCTCTCCATTCAATAGCTTGACCCCTTTCAATTGATTCCACAGAGTCATCTTCCGATTTATGTTCTTCCCTTCAAATAGCTTGATCAGGGAATCAAACATAGCCTTGGGTGTCTTTAGGGATGACACATGTGGAATAAGATGGTCTTGAATAGAATCGACAATGATTCTCTTTGCCTTGACCAAGTTCTTCTTATGCAATATCTTAGCCTCTTCATCCTATGGGATAGGGATGTCTTCTTTTACATATGAGTCCAACTCATTCTTTTCCAGGATTAACCCAATCCTATACTTCCAGGCTCAGAAGTTATCAGCTCCTTCAAGCTTGTCCTCAAGCTTGGTGTGGTGAGACATCTTAAAGAGTACTTCAAATGGAAATAGAAAATATTTATATCTTACCACTTGATTTGCTGAAAATTGGATTTGGTCCCAAATTAGGGTTTGTCAGAGAAATCCTAAAAATTCAAAATGTGAATTTCAACTTTCTGAAAGGATAGAAAGATGAGCCTTAATGAGCTGATCAGCCTGGTGTCTTCAGAATTTGAGATCTGCAAAGCTTCACTCTTCAGAAATGTCTTTTTGTCTTCCTGGGTTCATTGGGGAGGACCCCGAATTAGGGTTTGAGTTTCCCGAGATCTACCCAGCCAAAAATATCGATCCAAAGCTCTAAAATTCGATTTTTGTAAGGAGCTTCCATCTATGTCTTCAGATTCCAGAAATTCCTATTTTTGTGGAAACCCTAATTTTTAGGGCCAAATCTGAAAATGCTCAGAATTGAATTCTGATTGGACAGATAGATTCTCCTTGATGAGTGGAGTCAATATACTATATTGTTTGTCCAAAATCTGTGGAGAGAAACCCAATAAATAAGAAACCCTTGGTTTCCGTCACTGCACAATGTCTTCTTCTCAGGTTAGCTTTGATACCATGTTAAATTTTGAGCATTAATTCACAATACTCTAGGATATTTATTGAGAGAATAACATGTATAGTATATCAATGCATATCAATCATAACAAGCATGTCAATCATCACAAGAAGCAAAATCATGAGAGACAATAGACACACAGAGTTTCCGTGGGGAAAAACCTAAGGTGAAAAACCCCACAACTTCCTCAGAGATAGAGAGAGCAATAGCTCAACCAAAGTACAACCAAATACACAGAGATAGTCTCCTAGTAGCAAATCATCCTCCTCCTCACATGTGCGCCACTTTCCGAGTGAAGGAAGAATGAGTTTCTGAGTGATCCAAATAGAGATCTCCCAATCTCTATTTATACTTGTCCGGTTTGCCCAATAACCTTATGGGGTCGACTTGTATAGGTAGGTACATCAACCATATATTATATAAATCAGGGCCGACCCCACACATGGTGGTCTAATAACCCATCGGCAAGTTAACACACTTGCGACACTTGTCAATACACATGACGACACTTCCGTATAGAGGAATGACACATCTCTATAGGAGTACAATAATATATAAATGAAATACATGGATGAAATACATTCCGAAGTTACATATACATCAACACTCTCTCTTGGGTTTGATCATGGTGATCCTTTTATTGATGCTTATTCTATCTCTGAGGAAGTTGCGGGGTTTTTCACCTTCTTGGTGTTCCCCGGTGAAATGTTTTGTGTCTCTTGTCTCTTGTCTTTTATGCTTGATAGGTTGTACATGTTATTCGTTCAGTTAAGATCCTAGATCATAATGTATTAAATTCTGAAAAACTAACATGGTATCAGAGCTATCTTGAAGGAAGGCATGCTATGGCATTTATGAGACTTGTTGCACTTGCGACAAATTGCAAGCTAGGGATTGATATAGCAAAAACCAGTCATCGTGGAACTTTCACTATAAATCCATTTTGGCGATGGTTCAGGATATGAAACCTTTAAAGGTCATAGATAACATCCCCATGTACCTTGTGTCAGAAGCACAACTTCTAATTCGTTGTACTTTGTGAGTTATGATTAGTACAATCTAGGGTTTCTGCCTCTTCCAGATCTCAGTCATAAATAGGTGACCTAGGAAAAAATGTCATAACTTGGGATAGGAAGCTCCAAATGAAATTTCATAAAAAGGAATAGGTAGGGCACGGAATGTAGTTTCTCGGGTAAGTGTTTCAGAGGCCGAAGTTGAACCAGTGACACGTGGCACGCCGTACAAGTTTCTCTCCTATTTTATCCCATAAACAGGTCACGTTGTGAAACTTGGCGTAACTTAGAGAATCCAATTGAGGTCAGACCTGCGGGGTTGGAAAGATGACAAGCCAGGATTCGACAGACCGAAGTTTCAGACCCTTTAGATTCATAATTTCGGAGTTGCACCAGAAACAATTAGGTATATATTTATGTCCAAACGGATTTGATTTCTGAGTACCTTCATTTTTGGATCGTCATTGCTGTGGGAAATTAGGGTTTCAGAGAAAGTTGAAATTCTTGGAATCGGAGACCATGGCTGAATGATCCTCATTGAAACCAAAATTTAGAGACCAAGATCGAATTTTTTGGTTGGGCAGAAGGTCGGCCTTGATCAAACCCTAGTTCGAGATTTTGATCGGGAAGGTGGAAAATTAGGGCTTCTGCAAAAGTTAGAATTTTTGAAATCTGTGATCGCGGCTGGAAACTCCTCAGAAAAATCAAAGTTTAGAGCTTTGGATCAAACCTTTTGGATGGGTAGAATATCGGGCTTTATCAAACCCTAGTTCAGGGTCCTGTCTAGTGAATCCAGAAGTTTCAAAGGCAATTTTGAGGGGTCAAATTTTGCAGTTTTCAAAATTGAAGTATACTAGCTTGATCAGCTCAGCAAGGCACATCTTTCCATCCATTCAGAAGTTCCAAATTCCAAATTTAAATTTTTAGGGTTTCTCTGACAAACCCTAATCCGGCTCCCGATCGAGTCTTAGCAAATCAAAGTGGTTTGGGTTAATCCTAGAAGAAGATTATTTGGTCACCAGCATAAATGAAGAAGTTCCAGTTCTAGAGGGATATGAGGCTGAGGCCTTACATGAGAAGGCTACAAGCAATCCCGTCAGGTATGAATTAAAGAGATACAGGTACATTTTGAAATTTGTTCATAATTGAGGTTATGATATGTTTGTTTTCATATTATTGAGGTTAGTACAATCTTTATTATTTTTAGAATTGTCTTATCACCCTAGTAGAAGTATGAATGCATGTGAATGATAGAAGACATTCATTGATTAGGGTTATATGATTGTACTAATGCACTGTGGTATTCTATGAGGATGATGTTGTCCTCTAACATGAAAGGTACAAATCAAGTTCTAGATCAAGAACATATGACCATGGTGACATGAAGACAAAGACTCATGGATCACATAGAAGCTCTACTTACGAGGTATGTATATTTTGGTTCTACAATGGTTAACTTATGAGTTATGCAGGTTACTAGCACAAGTCATCAAAGAAAACAAGAAGACATTGTTTAGGTATCTTAGACATAACTATCTAACATGATAATCCAGGTATGTTTTTCCTATATCAAGTTAGAACCCTACCTTGTGTTAAGATCTCTTATATAAGTATATCTTCGTATGATTGATGATTATTCATGAAGTTATAAGTTTGAGTAATCATAGGATTATGCATATTATGTTTCTTACTTTGATTAATGATATGACTAACCATAAGAGTCCTATGGTCAAATAAGAATATGCATGAGTAATAGAAGTCCTCCCTGAAACCCTGAATACTAATGCTTATGATAAATTACCTGTGTGTGAAATGATTATGACGATACATATTTAATATTATTTAGAATCATAATGTTTTGATAGTATTGAGATTATACTAATGGATGTATGATTATGTATGAGATCTTGAGGATGACACTAGTTCACACTTAAGCGTTTATAGTGGTCCATAATTAATACAAGTTCAAGGACAGGTAATTCAGGAAGCAAAGATCAAGAGGGAGCACACTCCAATAGTTCCTGCAAGGAAGCAAAGATCAAGAGGGAGCATTCTAGGAAGAAAAGATCAAGAGGGAGTCCACCCAACAACCAAACAAAGATAAGTATTTGAATTGTCATTTATTATATATATGATTACTTAAATGATGTTGTCCAGTCATATACATACTTATGTTCCTAGGTTTAGGATATATATTATGCATATTAGAAAAATTGCATTAATGAACAAGATACTACTAATATGCAAGTAATGGGTAAGTGGCCTATGGTACTGTACAACATTCCATTGCTACTTATCTAGAATGAAACCTCTTTGTTGACATGTTGGAAGTTGTGCACACTCTTAACAATGTTCTGGTAGAGATGGAAGGCATCTAGAAAGTTACAGGATATGGATAAATTTTGTATTGAAGCATTGGCTAAGACAATTGCATGACTGTATGACACATATTCTTATGTGTAAGATTTTGTTCTGAAAACTATGAGAAGTTTCTAATCATACAATTGAATTTGACATGTAGGAAAGATCATGTACAATCACCTACAAAAGAAGGACTACAACATTTGTTCAAGCAACAAAGTTTAAAGAAATCTATCTATTGAAGATATTGAAGAAACTGAAGTTCCCAGGATTCGGGATGCAATAATGGAAGAAAACCATGATCGAGGAACATCAGTCGATCATGAAGAATGATGTTTTGGATGTGGTCCCAAGACCTGAAGGGAAGTCTGTTGTGACTTCCAAGTGGATCTACAAGATCAAGCATGCTACAGGTGGCAGCATAGAAAGGTACAAAGCACGATTTGTAGCTTGTGGCTTCTCCCAGAAAGAGGGAATAGAATATGAAGAGACTTTTGCTCCTGTAGCCAGATACACTTCCATCAGAACAATACTTGCTCTAGCTGCAGTGATGAAATGGAAGATACAGCGGATGGATGTCAAGAGAACTTTCTTGAATGGTGTAGTCGAAGAGGAAGTGTATGTGGAGAAACCACTTGGTTTTGAGACACATGACAGGGAGTCAAATGTATGCAGATTGGAGAAATCCTTGTATGGCTTGAAGCAAGCTCCTAGGACTTGGTATGGTAGGATGGATAGTTTACTATCAAGTTTGGGCTTTACCAAGAGTAAAGCATATTCCAACCTGTTGATTCCTCGAAAATCGCAGCATCAATCAGAAAGGGATTCTCCCCGGTAAACAGTCCCAATTAGATTGTCCACCGTTTGGTGTGGGGAATCCGTCCGGTTAACGGTTCCGGCTACCGTAAGATTTAAAGATTCTCAATATTTGCACCGGTTGCGGCCCGATCCACCATTTTTTGATTTTAATTTTAAGATGAAATGCAAGTGCCCTAAGGTAAATGCAGGTAGCTAATCTAAATTAACCTAAAACAGTATAAGCAAATCTAATCTATCCTTGCAACGAGCAAACCGTAAATATGAGAAATACGCTGAAAGAAACATCTAAAGATCATACAGATAGCCATTAAATCATAAAGATGCAATCTCAGCAGAAGATAACATATATTAAAGATAGCTTTAATTCACTGAATACATTCCATTACTCATTTAAGAGAGACATCATTGTACAGGAAAATAGAAAGATCATTCACCACACAGAAATAATTCATAATAGTAAAGAAAGATCTCACAATAGTATACGAATGCTACAGGAATAGTCCAACAAACATTCAACACACATTTCCAGGCAAAAACGTCCTCTCTAGGCTTTCATTAGGCAAAATCCAGTTCTTGGAGCAAGTAGCAAAGTAATTCACGTACCAGCTAGAAAATTGCTTTCACCTGCAAAAAGTGCCTATTCTCTCCTCCATTCATCTATTTATAGATTTTATAATGCTTCTCATTTTCCAAAAACCTAAACCTAAACCTAGGAGGGAACAAAATTTTGTCTTCTAGTGGTTAATAAGACAAAGCCCAAAACGCAGCTGTCTTTTAAAAAATTAAAACAAAACAGAAAATAAAGTTCTCTTTTCTTTAAAAAGACAAAATAACAGTTGTTTTTCGTTTTAGAATAGATCAAGCCACGGATGGCCCGACTGCATCCGCTGACTGCGATTCTTCTGCTGCTGCGCCTACTTCCCCAGGGATGTTAGATGGTGCTGGATTATCCTCTTGTTGTATATAGCTGGACCAATGATTCATTTCTCTCAGGATGGTCTTTGATCGCGCCAAGACTATCATTTTCAATGCAATTTCATGTTTTCACAGATCTCACTTGATAGTGGCCTTTCCTGTTGCTAAGGCTTGAGCAATGTCATCTACAAAAATATGCATGTGTAGCAGTTTCCCCAATGAACTGATGAAAAACCTCTGGGGTTAGCACCTCCACCTTCTTCAAATATTCCAATTCTGCATTTAAACCTGCTTGTAGCAAAACAGTTACGAAAATTTCAGAATATGCCAATTTCATAATATAGAGGCCGTTTTAACAAAATGATCAACTAATTCACAAATGTAGCTATCATTTCATGGCTGTTGGAATTTACAAATGAATGCAAAGCTATTAACAATGCTATTACTACAGGCCTGAAAGGTTTTTCTTAACATGCTCTAAGGCGGTTTTGGATTTAAAACAACATTGTTGATGGGTAGGGGTAATGCGGATGTATCCCGTTCTATGCATTCATATAGGGGAAGCATTAATTTCCAGTATGTGATAGCTTGGAGAATTGATGAGCATGGGGCTTGAGGCAGGAAGGTAGATAAAACATCACATGGCCACACTAATGACCTTACCAACTCTGTATTCGTACGTTTTCCCAAATTGCTTTCCGCGCCAAAGCGGCGATTTTACTGTTAAGCTCTGCGCTATGAGCGACGGTTTTAGTGTTAATATTTACGCTAATGGGTTGTGCCAAGAATTGAGCTCGGGGATACATCCAAGGATGAGGCGCGGCTATGATGGCGGGCACTATAGGGATAAGTTTTGCGCGTCGGCGGAGGATTTAGACGCAATATTTACGCAGATGAAAAGGGCGCTATGGACTCGTGGAAAATAGACTTAAAGGATCCTCGTGTTGGCGTTCCTTTTAAAGATAAATCCTGCGCCAAAGTGCCCGGCATATTGTTAGTAATTGTGCCGAAGGCGGCCGAGATAGGATTACGATCTGTGCCAGAACAAGCTTTCAAATGCGCTAAAGGTTAAACTCTGTGCCGGAGCGTCCGAAATAACGCTGGCATTTGGGCTAAAGGTGGCCAAAATAAGGCTAAGATGGGCGCCATAAGCGGACAATTTTAAGCTTAAGACATGCGCGAGAAAGGATAAAAAACAATGGTCGAATTATAGTTAAGTTCTCGCACCTAAAAATGGTTGAATTGTAGTGAACATTTGGCGAAGTGGCAGAGTTATGATTAAAACCTGCGCCAAAGAGGCAGAGTTAGGTTTACGATTTGTGCCGAAGACGACATTCTTATGATCGAAACCTGTGCCGAAGGCGAGATATTTATGGTTAAAACTTGTGCCGAAGGTTGGAGATAAATTTGCCTTAGGAAAACAATCCGTTCATCGGCGATTTTAAGGATAAGCCATGCGCCGGTGTCGGCCAAAATAAAAATAATTCCTGCGCTTTTGTCGCAAAAGTTGTCATTAAAAACTGTGCTCAATGCTAAAGATAGTTTTTTGCCTTAGTAAAAAAATCAAACAAAAATATTTGGAAGACGAGAGGTAGGGAAATCAGCCTTTGATGAACAAGCAAGCTCTGAGAAAGACAAAGGAAACCTTCAAAATAATAGGAGGGACCCAAATAATCAAAAATTTGGGGGGATGTTGCAGCAACAACAATTGGCGAACACAGATCTCTGAAAAACTCTCTCTCGTCCATAGGAAATTTTAAAAGATGCTCACATTGTGTGCAACAGTTGGCTTGAGCATTCGAATTTCTGCAAAGGAAGTGATCAATTTACCCGTTGATCATTAGGAAAGGGGGGCTTCGATAAAGACATCCTTAAAACTCTCCAAGGGCCAAAATATGGGGTTCATTTTAAAAGATCCATCTTTCAGACAACTATTGACATCGGACTCCACAGGATTGTAACAACATCTCATAGACAATATTCTCTTGTTCCTCATTTGCATGCTGCTTTCATCCTTTTGGATGTTCTTTAATTAGCGACTTTTATCGTGTGAGTATTCCAGAAAAATTTCTTCAAGACTTAGCCATTTTCCTGAGTCCTTCAATCCATTGATGTCCTTTTGTGTGAGTAGGATATTTTCTTGGTTTCTCGTGCTCACGGATGGAGAAGAATTCTGCTAGGAATTTTGGTGTGGCTGCTTAAATTAAAAGTCTTTATTGTTCTCAGCCATGCTTTAATGGAGGTGAGATTTTCTGGAAAACAGAATCTTGATTATAAGCTCTTTTGGCTTTAGATTTGCATCATGGAGTCATTTTAATACCTTATGCCTTCGAGATGTGCTTCCTTTCCGCGGGTCTAACTACATCGATCTTCTTGAGATGCTTATAAATGTGAGGGTGGATGGAGCCCGAGGATAGTGATAAGGTAATCATAGATTTCAGCTATTAAATAGGGGTTAATGCAACCAACAGAACAGGATCTCTTCATTCTGGAAAATGATCAGCAAAGCCAAAATGCATAGATACAATTTCTTTTGAGGGTACATTTCCAGCTTCATGAGTTGTGAGATTTATTGAGAGATCTATCTTCACGAAAGAACAAATTGCAGGGCTATAGGAAAATTCTATACAAAGGAAAGGGGAAAGGGAAAACTCAAATAATCAGAAAAAGAGAACAACTTGGCTGAAACAAACAGAAAACAAGAGACTAAAGTAAAAGGTAAAAGGAAAAGAACAAAACCTTTATTTATGTACAAAGGTTCTCTTAGAGACCTTAAGCAAAATACTGTTTCAAATCCAGGCCGTTGAGGGGAAGATTAACTTCCTCTCCCTGAAGGCTTCTTAACTTATACGTTGATGGGCCGAGCTTTTCAGAAATTTGGTAAGGGCCAACCCATAAGTGTTGAAATTTTGTATGCATTCCCTTACCATTGTGTTGATGATCCCACTTCATAACTAAATCTCCTACTTCGAAACTTATTTTTCCAGATTTCTTCTTATCAAACCATCTTTTGACTATGTCTTGATGATGATGGAATCGGTTCTTGGCTTTTTGGCGGGATTCTTCAAGTTGAAGCAGGGTGTCAATCTTGGATTGTAAAACCTGACTACCAGACCCTCGGGAGGCTTGGGACAATTGCAAGGATGGAAGCAAGATGTTGGGAGGGAGGATGGATTCCTTTCCATAGACAAGGGTGTAAGGGGAAACCCCTAATGCATTCTTTGGAGTCACCCTATCTTCCCATAAGGCATTTGGGAGAGCTATATGCCAGCTTCACTGACTTTCAATCACAGTCTTCTTGAGAATTCAGATGAGGTTTTTGTTCGAAGACTCAGCTAGTCCATTTTCCTGGGGGTAGTAATTGGTCGAATAATGCAATTTAATTCCCCTTTCATAAACAAATTCATTTATTTTAAAAGACGAGAAATAAGTGGCATTATCAAATACTAGGGAAATTGGAACCCCAAACCTGGTTATGATGTTCTCTTTCAAGAAACTGATGACTCCATCTTCATTGATCTTGCGCAATGGGGCAGCCTCTGTCCATCTGGTGAAATAGTCGGTGGTTGTCAGGATGTATCGATGTTGCAGAGAATAATTTGGCTTTATCTCTCTGATGACATCTATACCCCACTGTTCGAAAGGTTCTGAGATGATAACCGACTGTAAGGGTCCTGCTGCCTTAGGTAATTTTCCAGCGCTCCTTTGGCATACATCACAGTTCCGTGCGTAAGTATGGGCATCCTGGAATAAAGTGGTCCAGTAATAGCTAGATCTTAGTATTTTGTGAGTTGTTGTCTCCCCTGAATAATGTCCACCAGCAGGGCCATCGTGTAACTCCTTGACGACTTTACCTGCATCCTCCTTCTCTAGGCAACTGAGAAAAACTCCGTCATAATTTTTTCTGAAAAGTATTCCATCAATGATTTGATAAGTTGTTGAATTTAAACAGAGTGCCCTTCTTTGTTTAGAACTCCAGTGTTTTGGTAGTTACCCTTGTTGCAAATAGTGCACTAAATCCCTATACCATGATTCAGGAGCTGTGGAAATGGGACATACTTCGACTGAATTCAGCTCGGCTTCATTCTTCCAATCCCGTTCTTCATCAATTGGATGTTCAGTAAGCAATTTACATAGGCCTTTTCCTTCAATGATGCTGTCTGGTTTAAATTCTAAGTCATATTCTTGAAGAGATGTGACGCAATTTCCCCTTCTTTCTCCCAATTCCTTTTGAACGAAAAGGGATATGACAGTTGGGTGGGGAACTATAAATTTAGTTATGCTCTTAAGAATTTATGGTTTGAACTGCTTGACTACCTTGAACACGACATACGCTTGTTTGTCAACGATAGGATAGTTCAGTTCAACACCTTGCAGACCAGTGCTCATAAATGAGATTGGGTATTCGTCTCCTAATTCTATCTTTTGCGTGAGCACAGCTGCGAGAGAGTCATCTGAAGCAAAAGTATACAAGATACAATATTTGTCAAAATCTGGGCTTCTTAAGGAAGGAGCATTAGCTATGGCTGCTTTAATATCTCTGAATGCATCCTTTTCTAATTTTGTCCATTTGAACTGTGTGCTTTGCTTGACCATTTGCTGCAAAGGTTTAACAGTTTGAGCGAAATCGGGGACAAATCTTCGGACAAAATTGATAGTGCCCATAAATGATTGCATGGATTTTTTGTTATGGGGCATGGGAATTTTATTGATAACTTGCACTCTCTCTTGATCTTTTGAAATTCCCTTTTTTGAAATGATATGACCCAGAAGTTTACCTTCAAGAACAACAAACACACTCTTCTTGGGGTTTAAAGAAATACCATATTTTCGGCAGCGATAAAAAATATGTTTTAAATGAAAAACATGGTCTTCTCTTTTCTTTGAAAAAACAGTCACATCATCTAGATAGACGACAACACAATGACCACCCAATCCTCGGAAGGCGATGTCCATTGCTTGCTGGAACATGGCTCTTGCGTTTATTAGGCCGAAAGGCATTCTTCGGTATGCGAAAGTTCCTCACTTGGTGCGGAAAGTAGTTTTAAGACAGTCCTCTTCAGCTACTAATACTTGATTGTAACCAGAGAAACCATCAAGAAGGGAGAAGAGTTCCGATCCTGATACCATCTGGAGAATTTGTTCCATTGAAGGGACGGGATAGTTGTCTTTATCTGAAGCTCTGTTCAGATTTTTGGAGTCAATACATAATCTTATCTCTCTTGACTTCTTTCTTACGGGAACTAGGTTAGCAACCCACTCGGAATGTTGGACCTTAAATATTATCTTAGCATCAAGTAACTTCTTCAATTTCTTTTGGATCAGAGGTTTGAGAGTAGGGTGCATCCTCCTCAATTGCTGCTGAAATGGTTTGACGCCACCTTCATTGGTATGACATGTTGAATAATGCGGGTGTCATATGTTTTCAAATCCTCATAAGTCCATGCAAAGACATCCTTATATTGTCGAAAAAGCTTAATGAACTTATCTCTTTCTCTTGGTGAACAACATTTTCCAAAGTTAACAAATTTTGGTTCAGCTTCGGTGCCCAGATTTACTAATTCATGTTGCATCGATGAGATGTTGGTTTTAGTATTTGCTGGCCTTTTGAACTTGCTCTGCAGATCAAACAACATTTCAAGTGACCTCACCCCTTTGGGGATGAAATTTCCTTTAGCCACATCTTTCTTTTGTAAAACGGAATCATGCTCTTCTTCGTCTATCACAGCTTCTTGGAACATGTCTTCATTTGTTAGAAAACTGATAATCTGATCGTCATCTTCGAAAAATGTGAAATTTGTGATATTGTATGGGACAGAAGGCCTGAAAACCAGTTCAATTGAACATTTGTTATTAGTCGACACCAATCTGGAAGCAGAAGTTGCTAATAAATCAGTCACAGCATTTTGCAGTCTAAGAATAGATTTTATATTGAAAGCATCAAAATGCGTAATTAAATCCCATACCTTAGCCTAATACCTTTCAAATGAGGTGAAAGATAGTGAATGGTATCTCTTACCTGTCTTACAACTATTTTCGAGTCACCAAAAAACCTCAGGTACTTAACATTTAAACCTATGGCTTTCTTCAATCCGTGGACTAAAGATTCATATTCAGCAGTGTTATTTGTACAATCAAATTCTAATCTACAGGACAAGAAGTACTTATAACTTTCAGGATCCACTAGAATACAACCAACTCCGGATCCTTCCAGAGTCTTGGAACCATCAAAGTATAAAGTCCAACAAACATTGTTTGGTTTAACTAAGTTAGTATCATTATGATCTAAGTCAGTGACTAAGCTAACTATGTTACAATCGATATCATCAATCCGAGAAAAGTGAAGGAGATTGGACTGTTTATCTGATTCATGGCTAATAGTCTCAGATTGATAATTACCCGGATCAATTTCTAAAAAATAATTCCCCAAAACTGAAGATGAGAAGGATACAACTTCGTTCTTTCCTTCTAGCTGAGTTACATTTTGTTTCATGTGTGGTTCCCTCAAAATTTTAATCCGATTCTACCTATTCTAATATGGTAACCATAAATGGGACCAATCAGTTGCAAAGTAACCATTTAGTTTTGTGGATCAGTCCCTGCTTAGGATTAAACCATAGGCTTTAGGAATGTCATATACCATTATATCAATGAACTGACATATTCTAGAATCTGTCGATGACCTAATGAGCACATCCTTCATTTCCCCAAAAACTTTAACAACAGTCCTATCTAACTGAATAATCTAAGTGGGAGATGGAATTGGTTGACTGTTAATCTTCTTACAGATTGACAATGGCATGACATTTGAAGATGCTCCAGAATCCACCAGACAATTGTGTACATTGTGATTGAAGATTTCAAAAGTTAAAAGAAAAGGCAATGTCTGGGATTTGTATTTTCCGCCGATACTGGCTTCATTAATTTCAGGGTGTTCTTGAGTGTCTGTTAATGGAGTGCTGGGATGGGATTGAAGAGCTTGCAACAACTTGTTTCGTTGTTGGGGAAAACAACACATATCGAATATCGAAACATTTTCTTTTACCTTCTTTATATCTTCAATGACGTCATATCCCATATCACATTCTTTTACAACTTTTGTTTGGTTATCTGTCTTGCTCAATGTGACTTTTGGTTGCTGGACTGTTGTGTCAATGTTTGGCTGTTTGGCAGCTGTTGGGTTAGCTTCAGGTTGAGGCGGAATGATTGTAATGTGTCTCTTAGGTATCTCTTTGGAAACTTTAGGTTTGGGCGTAGTTGAGCTTGGAACTGAATTTGCAATGGGACCTTTACTGCGAGTGTTAATGTTTACAGCAGAGACTAGGCTCTCCACGGGATCATCTTCTATTAATTTAGTTAAAGGTACCCAGTCCCATAATACCATGGTGGTTTCTGGGGAGGGTTCCTCTACTTCAAGGGTTTGTTCCTCTGGAGGATCATCTTGATCTGGAATCTGTGAATCCAGCATTTGGTTCATTACTAAACTCATAGAATTAATCCATTGTGGGCAGCTCTTTTCAGAGTGCGGCTCCTGATGAAAGGTATAGAAGTGTTCCATTCCTATTTCATTTAGATTTAAAACAGGGGAGTTGTTCATAGGTGGATGAGGCTGGTCATTGTCTTCTCTCTTCTTGTAGAATGGTTTGAAAGGCTTCCTAGATGTACTAGCTGCCTTATCTTTCTCAAGATCTACAATTTTATTGGACAATTTCTGCATCATTTTAACTACGTTTTCCATGTCTGCTGATGACTCTTCTTTATTCCTAGTAAGCAGTAGGGGTTTTCTATCAGTTTCTAGCTTTGTTTTTGCATCTAAGGCATGTTTAGCAATGTTGTATGCTTCTTCTTCCACCTTCCTAGCTTCTTCAAAATTTTCTAGGCCCTATATCAAGCGGGTTTTCAGTAGGATATTCTTGACAGGAAGAGTCTCCTATATCAACCATGCACTGGAGGCCCTCCTTCTAGCGCCAAAAACTGTTGATGCCTTGGAAATCACAGCATCAATCAGAAAGGGATTCTCCCCTGTAAACAGTCCCAATTAGATTGTCCACCGTTTGGTGTGGGGAATTCGTCCGGTTAACGGTTTCGGCTACCGTAAGATTTAAAGATTCTCAATCTTTGCACCGGTTGCAGCCCAATCCACCATTTTGTGATTTTAATTTTAAGATGAAATGCAAGTGCCCTAAGCTAAATGTAGATAACTAATCTAAATTAACCTAAAACAGTATAAGCAAATCTAATTTATCCTTGCAAGGAGCAAACCGTAAATATGAGCAATACGCTGAAAGAAACATCTAAAGATCATACAGATATCCATTAAATCATAAAGATGCAATCTTAGCAAAAGATAACAGATATTAAAGATAGCTTTAATTCACTGAATACATTCCATTACTCATTTAAGAGAGACATCATTGTACAGGAAAATAGAAAGATCATTCATCACACATAAATAATTCATAATAGTAAAGAAAGATCTCACAGTAGTATACGAATACTACAGGAATAGTCCAACAAACATTCAACACACATTTCCAGGCAAAAACGTCCTCTCCAGGCTTTCATTAGGCAAAATCTAGTTCTTGGAGCAAGTAGCAAAGTAATTCACGTACTAGCTAGAAAATTTCTTTCACTTGCAAAAAGTACCTATTCTCTCCTCCGTTCATCTATTTATCGATTTTATAATGCTTCTCATTTTCCAAAAACCTAAACCTAAACCTAGGAGGGAAAAAATTTTGTCTTCTAGGGGTTAATAAGACAAAGCCCAAAACGTAGCTGTCTTTTACAAAATTAAAACAAAACAGAAAATAAAGTTCTCTTTTCTTTAAAAAGACAAAATAACAGTTGTCTTTCGTTTTAGAATAGATCAGGCCACGGATGGCCTGACTGCATCCGCTAACTGCGATGCTTTTGCTGCTGCGCCTACTTCCCCATGAATGTTAGATGGTGCTGGATTATCCTCTTGTTGTATATAGCTGGACCAATGAGTCATTTCTCTCAGGATGGTCTTTGCTCGCACCGAGACTATCATTTTCAATGCGATTTCATGTTTTCGCAGATCTGACTTGATAGTGGCCATTCCTATTGCTAAGGCTTGAGAAATGTCATCTAAAAAAAATGCATGTATAGCAGTTTCCCCAATGAACTGATGAAAAACCTCTGGGGTTAGCACCTCCACCTTCTTCAAATATTCCAATTCTGCATTTAAACCTGCTTATAGCAAAACAGTTACGAAAGTTTCAGAATATGCCAATTTCATAATATAGAGGCCATTTTAACAAAATGATCAACTAATTCACAAATGCAACTATCATTTCATGGCTGTTGGCCTTTACAAATGAATGCAGATCTATTAATAATTCTATTACTGCAGGCTTGAAAGGTTTTTCTTAACATGCTCTAAGGCGGTTTTGGCTTTCAAACAACATTGTTGACGGGTAGGGGTAATGTGGATGTATCCCGTTCTATGCATTCATATAGGGGAAGCATTACTTTCCAGTACATGATAACTTGGAGAATTGATGAGCACGGGCTTGAGGCAGACGGGTAGATAAAACATCACATGGCCACACTAATGACCTTACCAACTCCGTATTCGTACGTTTGCCCAAATTGCTTTCCATGCCAAAGCAACGATTTTACTGTTAAGCTCTGCGCTATGAGTGGCAGTTTTAGTGTTAATCTTTGCGCTAATGGGACGCGCTAAGAATTGAGCTCGAGGTTGCGTCCAAGGATGAGGTGCGGCTATGATGGCGGGCGCTATAGGGATAAGTTTTGCGCGTCGGCGAAGGATTTAGATGCAACATTTACGCAGATGAAAAGGGCACTATGGAGTCATGGAAAACAGACTTAAAGGATCCTCGTGTCGGCGTTCCTTTTAAAGATAAATCCTGCGCCAAAGTGCCCGGCATATTGTTAGTAATTGCGCTGAAGGAAGCCGAGATAGGATTACGATCTACGCCAGAACAAGCTTTCAAGTGCGCTAAAGGTTAAAATCTGCACCGGAGCGTCCGAAATAACATTGGCATTTGCGCTAAAGGCGGCCAAAATAAGGCTAAGATGGGCACCATAAGCGGACAGTTTTAAGCTTAAGACATGCGTGAGAAAGGATAAAAAACAATGGTTGAATTATAGTTAAGTTCTCGTGCCTAAAAATGGTTGAATTGTAGTGAACATTTGGTGAAGCGACAGAGTTATGATTAAAACCCGCGCCTAAAAATGGTTGAATTGTAGTGAACATTTGGCGAAGCGACAGATTTATGATTAAAACCTGCGCCAAAGAGGCAGAGTTAGGTTTATGATTTGCGTTGAAGATGGCAGTCTTATGATCGAAACCTACGCTGAAGGCGGGAGATTTATGGTTAAAACTTGCGCCGAAGGCTGGAGATAACTTTTCCTTAGAAAAAAAATCCGTCCATCGGCGATTTTAAGGATAAGCCATGCGCTGGTGTCGGCCAAAATAAAAATAATTCCTACAATTTTGTCGCAAAAGTTATCATTAAAAACTGCTCTCAATGCTAAAGATAGTTTTTTGCCTTAGTAAAAAAATCAAACAAAAATCTTTGGAAGACGAGAGGAAGGAAAATCAGCCTTTGATGAACAAGCAAGCTCTAAGAAAGACAAAGGAAACCTTCAGAATAATAGGAGGGACCCAAATAATAAAAAATTTGGGGGGATGTTGCAGCAACAACGCAACCTTTACTACAAGCTTGAGGAAGGAAATCCTGTGATACTACTTCTGTATGTGGATACCTGTTTGTTACAGGTATGGATAGATTGATTGCCCATACCAAGAGGAAGCTTGCTGCCAAGTTCGAGATGAAGGACTTGGGGATGATGCACTATTTTCTAGGCATGGAGGCGTGGTAGAGTGCAGATGGGATCTTCCTTGGACAAGGGAAGTATGTAGTAGAGATCCTGAAGAGCTTTGGGATGATGGACTGCAAGGCCATGGCCACACCTATGGCATCGAACCTGAAGCTTATGTGTGATTCTTCATCTGACCCGGTTGATGTCACGATGTATCATCAGATGATTGGGTCCTTGATGTACTTGACGAATATGAGACCAAATACTTTCTTTGCGGTGAACACAATGAGCTAATTCCTGACGGATCCTAGAGGTGTTCACCTGGTTACTGTAAAGCATAATCTGAGGTACCTGAAGGGTACGGTTAATTATGGGCTCAAGTATGATGCAAATCAAAAGCTTAACCTACAGGGTTATGTTGATTCAGATTGGGCAGGCAGTGCTGCAGATAGGAAGAGCACTTCTGGGTGTTGCTTCAGTATGGGATCAGGTGTGATCTATTGGTTTAGCAGGAAGCAGTCCTGCGTAGCACTGAGTACAGCCGAAGCAGAGTATGTTGCAGCTTGTTCATCTAGTTGTGAGGTAGTATGGCTGAGGAAGCTACTGTCTGAGTTATTTGATCTCCCGTTGGATGCTACTGGTATCTTTTGTGACAACCAGAGTTGTGTGAAGCTGTCTGAGAACCTAGTGTTCCATGACAAGTCGAAGCACATTGAGATCAAATATCACTATATCAGGGATATGGTGTAGAGAGGAGCAGTGAAGCTCTTGTATGTTGCGACAGATGAGCAGGTTGCAGATGTGTTGACGAAACCACTAGCCAGAGTGAAGTTTGAGTACTTCAGAGAGAGGCTTGGTGTTCTTCAGATTGAGGATACTTCAAGGAAGAAGTGATGGACACATTTGCAGGATCCATTCCAAGCATGGTGAGAGGAGGATCCTTCCCATGGTTGTGGATATAAGCACTGTGTGTTGAGCATCAGGACGATGCTTTAGTTACTGCTTTGTATGATCAGTTGGATCATGTATTTGTGTATGCATCAGTTGGATGCTTTGTATGATCAGTTGGATCATGTATGATGATATGTATTAGGTAGATACATTGATATGTATCAGGTAGATACATTGTATGATCAGGAGGATCATGTATGATGATATGTATCAGGTAGATACATTGTATGATCAGGAGGATCATGTGTGATGATATGTATCAGGTGGATACATTGTATGATCAGGAGGATCATGTGTGATGATATGTATCAGGTGGATACATTGTATGATCAGGATGATCGTGGATGATGAGCTTCCAGATGTTTCTCTGGATGATATGCATCAGGACGATGCAGTGATGAGTATCAGGATGATGCTCTGGATAACATGCATCAAGACGATGCAGTGACGATGATCAGGATGATCATGTGTGATGAGTATCAAGATGATACTCTGGATGATATGCATTAGGACGATGCTATGATGATGATCAGGATGATAATGTACATCAGGATGATGTATGGTGAGTATCAGGTTGATACTCTGTGGCCGTGGACAGGTTGTGCAAGGGTAGCATGTAATACGTCCTGGAGATCTGGACAGGTTGTGCTAGTCACGTAAAAGGCCTCAGATGCTCTTTAGAGATCTTGCTTGGCAAGACACTCTTTTAAGGGTTTGCTAGACCACATGTAATACGTCCTAGAGATATGGACAGGTTGTGCTAGTCATGTAAAAGGCCTCAAATGCTCTTTAGAGATCTTGCTTGGAAAGACACTCTTTTAAGGTTTTGTGGTAGGGGTCACATGTAATAAGTCCTGGAGATCTGGACAGGTTGTGCTAGACACGTAAAAGGCCTCGGATTCTCTTTAGAGATCTTGCTAGGCAAGACAGTCTTTTAAGGTTTTGTGACAGTTACATGTAAGTGAACCCGAGAGATCTTTTCGGTCGTGCTTCGACACATAAAGGATCCTGGGATACTCTTTCGAGGCATTGTGATGAACGTTATAAGTCTCGAGGATTCCACAACATGGCCAGTGTTGATGAACAACTATAGGTTATGGGTGTACATCCAGTATGAAAAAGGGCTGGCTCTGTAGAACTTCCTATGACGAGCACAATTCAGAGATAGCCCAGTGATTGAGATGTCGAGTACAGCAGTAGTGATGATGATGATGCTCCGTGATCCAGTGACGATGATCTAGCTCCAGAATTGAAGACTTGTGCCTATGTGTATTGATGACTTGTGTCTAGAGAATACCTTCCTTGTTAAGAGGGAGTGTTGATGTATTTGTAACTTCGGAATATATTCTTCTATGTATTACATTTGTACTTTATTGTATCCCCAATGGATATGTATTATTCCTCCGATTGGAAGTGTCATCATGTGTACTTGCATGTGTCGCAAGTTATATTGTAAGTGTTGTAACTTATAATTGATAGGTTATTAGACCACCTTGATGGGGTCAGCCCTGTATGAGTCATGTGGGTCAAAGGGTTATTAGAACACCCTAGTAGGGGTCGGCCCAGTCAACATTATGTTAAGTGGTTAAGTTGAGGCCCACCTAGTTGAGTAAAGGTCAAGTCAAGTTAGTGTATAAATAGAGAGTGTCTCTCTCATTTTACACATTCTATTTGTTCACTCACTTCGCATTAGTGAGAGAGGAGTGCGCACTAGTGGAGGAGGAGTATGCTGTTTCTATCATCTATATCTTGGGTTTGATCATGGTGATCCTTGTATTGATGTTTATTCTATCTCTAAGGAAGTTGTGGGGTTTTTCACCTTCTTGGTTTTCCCTGGTGAAATGTTTTTTGTCTCTTGTCTCTTGTCTTTTATGCTTGATATGCTGTACATGTTATTCGTTTAGTTAAGATCCTAGATCAGAATGTATTAAATTCTGAAAAACTAACAATTATTTCACCACGTCTAATATCATCAAACTCATCAACTTCAGGTCTATGATTTTCATTAACTTGTTCTTGATTTATTTCATTATTAACTTCTTGATCCTGAAGTTGAGTTTCATTTATTCTCAAATCATCTAATTCTTCCGAAAAATCACTCCTAAGCATTTCCAGATTTATTCTCCTAGCAAGATCAGCTATATCTTCTTCCTCTTGCGAAGTGATCAGTATCTCCCATTAACATCAAAATATTTTATGTTTGTGACAACTCCCAAATCTCATCATCATTCTTAATCATATTAGCTTTTGCATTATTTAATAGTTCATCCCCATAAGTGCTATTTATCCCTTCCTCAAAATTTTCCAAATGTTTATCAATTCATGGTTCTCTATTAATCCTGATTAAGGCACCATTTGAGTTGGGAACACAAATATAGGATAAGTCCATCATGAGGTATCCACCTAAACCAACTACCCACTTCCTAGATAACAACATTCCATATGCTAGGGGGAAGTCAGGGAAAGTCTATGACAACAACATCCATCATGGTGGAAATGTCAGAATATGCAAAAATATAAGCCCTCAGTTTTTTTATCAAACCATAGGAGTGTACACATCTTGAATCAATGCCACAAACATTTCCATAAGGTCTAGTCACCTCCAAACCCATTTCCTTCATAACATGCAAGGGCATGACATTCATGGCGGCTCTAGAATCTAACATACAATTGTGAAGGAGCATATTCTGGATGTGCAAGGTAAGGTAAAAAAAAGGGTGACCACCATTCTTTCTCTCATAAATAGCCGAATGGATGTTGATAGGTGGATATTTTTCAACTTTTCTAACCTATGTTCCACTAAGACACTGTATGTGACAAGATTCTAGAACAGTATCATAAGTCTTCTCTTGGTTGATGCCTTCCAAAAATTCTTTCATTTGGCTCCTTACTGAGGGCACTTTCATTAACTCAGTCATAGGGATATTACACATTATTTTTCCAATGTCTTTTTTATATCAATATTCAAATTATAGTCACAAGGGGCAATTTCATCTTCTTCCTTTTTATCTTCATTATTCATAGTACGTTTGTCTAGGAAAGAAGGTTGTTGGGAGTTATTTCTTCGCTTGTAAATTTGAAACTTAAGTTGCTCCTTAGGTTCAGGGAGATTAATTGCACAACATGAGGAGCTTGGTTCTTCATTCAATGCTTCTTGCTCCCATGTCTCTTATTCTAAGATAATTCTCCCAAAATCATCATCATAAGATAGATCCTCAATGAAGTTGATGTTTTTTGGCTGATCATCAGGGTAATTGGTGTCTAAAGGTTCTTCTTGTGGTTACTCACACCAATTTACATTCTTCTTATCATATTTTTATGGATACTCAGGATGCCTTCTACTTCTATCTTCCTCAGGCCTTCTATTGTTATTCCAGTAAGGTTTAGGGCCGTATGGGTTTCTATGTATTTCATAATCATGAAAACTTGAGACATTCTTAGTTAGGAAAGTCAGTTGTCTCATCATTTCTTGCATTGTCTCTAACGTGTCCTTTGTGTCCTTAGGCTCACTCATAGGTTCCTTAGGCTTTCGGAGCTTAGGATTAGATCTAGAAGTGGATGGGGAAAAGTGATCGATTTTTTTTTTGTTTCCCCATAGATGCTGCATTCTGCTAAACAATCTTGGCATTTAGTTGAGCGTTCTTTAAGTCATTGGTATTTTTATCCTTTAAATGATATCCAAGCCATCCTTCAAAATCATTTAGATAATGAATTACAATTTCTTGGTCTTTTGGTATAATATCTTCAGGGATATTTGCTACAATATTGTCAAATCTAAGGTTAAATTCATGGACTGTTTCATTCTCTTTATTCTTGATATCAAACAATTGATGCAAGAGAAATTTCCTATCCAACTTACGTGACCACTCACAATTTAGCTTCGTGACAAAAATGTCACATCCATCAATGGACAAAGCAATAAACCTATCAAACCACTTCCTAACATCTCCTTCTAAAGATGCCAGAAGGCCCCTCATGAAGACATCTTCATCAGATTCTCCATATTCTTCCATATGTTCCTAGACCTTGTTAACATGATCTTCTATGGTTATAGAAGACACTCCATCAAACTTGGGAACTTTCTCAAAATAATTTTCTGGCATGTCATGGGGGGATCCCTAGATTTGGGAAAATTCTAAAGGAGATGGCTTAGCCTTCCTTCCAAAAATCCTAGGGTTATGAGGAGGATTGTTCTGGTTTCCACCAGTATTTGTTCCAGCCATTGGTCTATATGAATATGAAGGGGATCCGAAAAGATGACTCAGTGAAGCAGTAGGGTTAGAAATATTCCAAAATAAATTGGATGAATTCTCTTTGATTTGTCTTCGGTTTCGAGTATAAGCTGCAGGGATTCCTTCAGAATTTGTTGGATGTTCTAAGAACTTAATATTAATGCATTGGTTTTGGTCCTCAGTAGAGTCACGAGGTGGATTTTCCAGGTGAACCACACTAGTAGTTCACCAAAATGATAAATGTCGTAGGAGAGGTGAGATGAGTGAATTAAGATGGTGATTGAAATAATTATGAATTGGAGAATAAAATCACTAATGAAAAATAACGGATGCAATAAGATAAGAGATAACGCACGGACACTTGTATACACCGAAGGTAAGCCTCTACCTCCCCGGCAATGATGCCAAAATGTTATCACCAAACTTGTAGTTGCCCCTATAGATGGATCTGTAAGGATGATAGAGGGGATGGGAAACCAAAGAGGTGAACCAAGAGAGCCTCGACTCCCAAATGGATGGTTGTCACTCCAATCAAGGAACTCTTCACTTGATGTTATCTAATCCCAAGACAACAATGGGGGAGACCCAGATCTACTCCAACCAGGAGAGATCAAACCAAGACACCAGATAAAATCAATGGAAGATGAAGCACGGAAGGTGTTAGGTATGATAAACCCTATATCTATGGATGAAGTCACTAGGTGAGTTATGGGTTGGATCAAGAGGCTTAAGAGATATGAAATTGATCCAATGTAAGTATACAAGTGACTTATGATCTTAGTTAACAGATCCATGATCAAGGTACCAACAAATGATAGAAGAATCCACTACCTTGGGAACCGTTTCCAATGCAGGGAGATTAGGAATAGGATTGGGGCTATCTACTACCTTTGGATAGACTTGATTGACAGGTATGACGGTATCAAAACACACAAATCTTGGATAGGACATCAAACAATAGGAAAATAAGACATCTCAGCTAATGCGCAAGGGTAAGGAGATATAGTGCCTAGGGAAATGGGCCACAAGGAGTCCTTCAAGGGTGACTCCCTTGAGAACCCACCTTGGGTTTTTCCTAAGATGAAAAACCCAGAAATTTTTTGCCAAAATGCCAGGTGGTTTGAGCCAGAGAATTTTCCAATTATTTTAAGTGAGGGTTTTGACAGTAAAATAAAATGGCCAATGGATTGGAACCCAAAAATAAATGACAAACTTGTAGATATTACCTGGAAAATCTTGTGGATACCTTGATGATGATGATCTATGCCTTCCCAATCAATTTGAGGAGATTTGAGTGAGTGTCCAATGAGAATCGATTTTCCCAAGGAAACCAATTCGCCCTCTCTTCCTGCACAACAAACGTCAACAATATCAGATTTGATGCATCAGGAAAATAAGACTAATGTAACAGAAGACATAGCAAGATGAAATCAAATATCAAAATAAAGCTATTGAAAACCCCCTGGTAAAAACGAATCCAAATGAAGCAAGTTGATGAAGCCCTGCAAAGACGCCCAAGTGAAGTCGCTCTCCTGTAGACAAAACAATGTTTCCAAGAAAATATATAGATTCGCCACAAAATCTCAAATGCTAGGATGCAATATAATTTCCAATCACTATCTAAGAATATCACTACAAAGAATATCCAAAAGTATCTGCAAATAATTTCTTTATTATCAAATTCCAAGAGCCAAAGGTCCCTTTACAATGAGAAGCTCTCTCGTATATATAGCTATGAGAGAGACCAAAACCGTAACCACCTTTTTAATGAGTGGCTCAGATTAAAAGATAGAATAGTTATAATCTACGGTTGAGATGAGATTAAAAAATAAAGTACATGGATCAACTCCAAAACATAAGAAACCCACTAGTCAAATCTCCCTAGGGAGGACATCCTCATAAAGTGACTAGGAAAATATAACATGAAGCTCATGGTGGGTCTAGTGGGTGATGTAATTCCTCCCTAGTGTGTCTCCATGGCACAATAACATAAAATATATCATCAAAGTATAAAATCATGCCACACAAGGAAAGTTGTGAGCCTCCAAAGGCACCCTGAAACCACAAAAATGTGTCGAAGAAAGATGTGTGGGACCCACTGACTGATGAAACTGTTGTGGAGGGTGTGGGAGATATCATACACATCATCAAAACCATTCCTATTCCATTTCCTTGCCTCAGTATCCCAAATCGAATTCCTCTGTAGCCAATTTTACCATTTTTTGTGCCTCTGTAAATCACTTGTAAAAGATAAAAATGCCTGAAAATCTCTACCTGGTCACCCGGGGCCAAATATGACTGCACCAACATGTATGGGAGTATTGAAATATAGTAAAAAGAAGTGGTTGAACCCCATAATCCCTTTGTAGCACCCTAGGTGAACCAATCAAATCACAACACTACTCTGACAGGCCATTTTTAATGGCAAATCTGCACTAAAGTAATAAACTGAGACATACACCAATTGAAACTGCCTAGAACTGAAAACTGACTGTCCCACTAGACTCAAAGATTCCAAATGCACTAGATATGCATACTCATACACCATATGGATGACTGGATAATCATATAAAATCAATACCATGCCCGGACATAATAAAAATAGTAGTAATTTGCAAATGATCAAAATCATTAAAATATCACAGATCACTATCTAAGCTTGTAAGTGCTGCATGGAACCATCTGGTGACCAATAATAGACCACATATCATCAATAGCTATCATCCATGGTCCAACTCATCTCATGTCCTGTAGTTGACTCTGGTCAAACTGACCCAAAATATGATCCAGGAAAAAACATCAAAGTGCTGCAAGTGTAATTGGTTAAGGCATGCTTCATAAATCATTCCAATATAGATATAAACATATAGTAATCATTTCACTGAAAATATAAAACAAAATATTCAAGATTTTCATTAGTAATAATAATGGCTTAGACTGGAACCTCAAGGCTATACTCACTTCATGGTTGTGATCAATTTGTTAGTGATGGGTGAAGGTGGAAAATTGCAAGGCTAGGATAAGGGATGACTATACTGACTCAAAACTATGATACTTTGGAAGTGGGAAAGGGAATACACACTAAAGTGTATGTTGGACAAGCAATAACACAGGGGATGTCAATGTCTCACAAATGGGTAAGCTGTTTGGGAGGTGCTTATTCAACCTTGATAGATGCCTACAACTCACATCCAAGCTAATACAACTCCGTGAGGATCTTTTCTAGAGCCTCCATGTTTCTAGAGCCTCCATGACTCAGTTTCCGACAAACCGTAACTCAGGACTCTAGGGGACAATTATAATAAGCTGTCCCTTGCTCCATCTCATATCACAATGCACAGGCCAATGAGGAATAATCATTACATGTATATAAGGTCAGCAATCATTAGATATAGCAATTGTTAAATCATTGCTTTAATTAGACCTTTTGGTTTCCATAGCCTTTGTCCGTGTGTGTTGAAAAACACATTCTTGGATTTTATTTCATTAGGATTTTTTATTCGTGTGTGTTGAGAAACACATTCTTGGATTTACATTTCACATACCTTTCATTCACGTGTGTTGAAAAACACATTCTAGAATGGGATTTCATTTAAGATATACAATAAAGTTTCCAGATACAATGTAATGATGGTAGCACCATTTGTTTAAGGTCTAGCCAACACAACTTATGCAACTCAGAGCCGAGACACAAGTTAAATAGGGGAGTTTATCCAACAAAGAGGCTAGAGTGGGGGAAAGTCCTTCATATCACAAGTTAAGTAGTAAGTCAAGATAAAGACAATAACTGGAAGGTAACGGATGGATGGATATAGTGAGAATGATGCCAAAAATAGCAAGCCATATAATGGTGGGAATGATCACCTCCATTCTCCTAAGGAGGGTAAAACCAATGAGTATAGACAAGAACTTCTAAAACCTGAGTAGGAAAATAGATAGATATATAATAACAACCAAGTCCAATACTATATATATGCTCGCCAGATCATGACACTAAATGATAGAACATGCCACAAGAATGAATATAAAAGCAATATAACCAAGAACACAAGATAATACCTACTGGATCATATACCCGTGCAATACATTTGAATCATCATCTGTCCACTAAGAACCTGCTGTTACAACTCTGAGCACTGCATACTGCTCTGTAATGGCAAAATGGCTACATCAGTCATCAAATTTGAGTTTCCTGAGACTCAATCATTGCATAAGAATATACTGCTGCTCATCATCATAAGAGTGATCCAAAAATAGATGCTCATCTTAGGCATCTCAGTGTAAAGGACTGGCTAAAAAATATACTGGAATCTGGAATAAATATATGGTATCCCCAGCTACTATAAATGTGATAACATGTACTTTCATTGAATGTTTTAGTATTCGTATGGTACCTATTACTAGTTTTGTTCAGAGCTTTTTTAATATCCTTAGACTTATAACCTATGTTCATGAAGACATATTTTAGGTGGTATTTTTCTTCCTTGAGATGTTCAGCATCCGAGATTCTTGATTCCCTGACTTCTAAAGTGTTAATAACTCCTATATTTTGAGAGGGGTGGTGGTGAGAGTCTTCGTGGAGGTAGCTTTCCATATGTGTCTTTTTTTTTTTTTTTTTGAAAACCTAGTGTCCTAGACTTCCATCTTCTTTTCTAGTTATCAATACATCAAGAAAGGGGATGCTTCCATTCTCCTCTAGTTCCATTGTGAACTTTATGTCCACAGAACGATTGTTAAGGTGTTCAAAAAACTTATTAAGTTCACTTTATCCATGTGGCCAAATCACGTTGGTGTCATCCACGTATCTCTTCCATCTTGATAGCCTTAGATGGTAGGAGTTTAAAGCCTCTTTCTAGAACTTCTCCATGAACAGGTTTGCCACTATGTGTGAGAGAGGGGATCCCATGGCCACTCTAGTGGTTTGTTCATAGAATTCTCCTTGAAAACTGAAAAAGGTTGATTTGAGACATACTTCTGCTAACCTCGCTGTATCAGGGTTGGCCACCTATTTGATAACTTGGATAGCATCATCCAAGGGTATCTTTGTGAAGAGGGATTCTACATCAAAGCTTATGATCATGTCTTTGGGTCCTATCATCTCTTCTTTAATCAACTTCACAAATTCACTTGAGTCTTTGATGAATGAGTCTGTGTTTCTTACTAGGGGACCTAGGATTCTAGATACATATTTTTCAAGTTCATAGGTGGGGGAATCTATGGTGTCGGCAATAGGTCGAAGAGGGGATCCTTCGTTATGTATTTTCGGGAGATCATAGATCCTAGGTGTAATCTCATGAATTGGAATCAACCGTTTCTTCCATCCTTCATCAAGTTTTGAGTTTTTGATAGCCTTCTTAACTTCTCTAATTACTTGAGAAATAGGGTTCCCATGTAATTTCCTATAGATTCCGATTGTAGTGAGATGATCAATCATCTTCTTATTACACTTCACACTATCTAAGACTATTGTGGCTCCTCCTTTGTCTGCTTTCAAGATAACTATGTCCTCATTATATCTAAGGATTTTCAAGGCTAATTGTTCTTCCTTATTGATATTACATTTGGGAGGTTTGGCTTTCCTTAAGACTAGAGCGCAATCTTGTCTAATTATCTCCTTATCTACATCGGTTAAGTTCTGGATGTTGTCTTCTATGTTGCATATAATAGTTTCAGTGGGGATGGTTTTGGGTGCTATGGAAAAGTTAAGACCTCTCTTCAGAGAATTGTATTCACCTTCTCTTAGTGTGTGGCTTGACAGATTGACGACCTTCATGGAATCGAGTGCTTCAAGTGCAGGTGTAGAGTTGTTCTTCTAGAGATTCTGAAGTTTAGCGATCTTCTTCTACTACCTATTCCATGTCTTGAGACCCTGTCTACACGCTTTGAGGGCTGCGTTTGCATTTGCAACTTTCCAAAGGTCTGTCCTGATCGTGGTTGTGAGTTTGAGGTGGAGGGTAAGTTCTTCTCAGGACAGGCGATCAAGATTTCTATGCAGACCCTTCCCCTTCCACTCAGACAAAAGGTTCAAGGTGATAATGAACTCAACCAATTCATAACCCAGGTTCCATCCCTCTTTCCTAACTAGTGCGAGCTCATCACCAAGAAACTGGTTCTCACCGATTCTAGTTTCCCGATCGATTTTGCTCCTCCCGATGTTTCCACAACTGACCTGCCATCCCCAACCAAAACCGCAACGCCACAAGTGATCAGAATTCACCAAAGACTACTAGAAAGAAAACCTGACCCGACCAGTAATATCATTGCCCGAGAAACCTCATCCTTCATTCCATTTCCAGTCATCCCGACGGTGGAGGACCCATCACCTCCTCGACATTTAGTCGACCCACCAGAAATTCCACTAGAAATTGATAACCCTGTTGAAGAAGAAACAATGATCCTCGAACTCTTGTCACCCGAAGTTAGTCTGATTCCATTTGGAAGCCCTAACCCCCCTCCACCACCATTAGTAGATGAAGTTCCACCTTCATCGCCAACCGTTTCACCCTCGGCTCAAGTTGATCCTATTCTTCCATCCCCGACCCCTACCGATGGAACCACTCCAAATTCAGCAGATTGAAAATCTAGTAGAAATAGTCAACACAACCGCTATAGAAGTAACATAGATATCAACACTAGAGGAAACCGCGACAACAGAACCTGAAGAAGCAAACACACTAGCTCCAGCACAAGCCAATACTTCAGCATAAGAAGAAACAAGAACATAATCAGAAACAGCCAGCCAGGCGCATACAAAACAAATCGCCGCCACCACACAAGCAGATGAAAATAAATCACCAGCAGTGGATGATCAACAAAAAGGATGAGGTTTATTATATAGAGTGGAGTATAATAATAAGTGTATTGATCATCTCAATACAAGCGGAAGTTACAGGAGACTACGTGGTAACCTTATTTCTAAAGTAATTAGAGAATTTAAGAAGGCTACCAAAAACTCAAAACTTGATGAAGGATTGAAGAAACGGTTGATTCCAATTCGTGAGATTACACCTAGGATCTATGGTCTCTCGAAAATACATAATGAAGGAGCCCCTCTTCAACCTATTGTCAACACCATATATTCCCCCACCTACGAACTTGCAAAATATGTACTGAAGACAACATCCTTTTTGTTGACCAGTCGCTGCTGGTGATTTATTTGCATTTGCTTATGTGTTGGCAGCAATTTGTTATGTCTGCGCCTGGCTGGTTGGTTCTGATTCTGTTCTTGTTTCTTCTTGTGCGAAAGTATTGGCTTGTTTTGGAGCTATTGTGTTTGCTTCTTCAGGTTCCGCTGTCACAGTTTCCTCTGGTGCTTTTATCTCTATTTCTTCTATAGCGTTTGTGTCGGCTATTTCTGCTAGATTTTCAATCTACTGAGCTATTGAATTTGGAGTGGTTCCATCGGCAGGGGTCGGGGATGGAAGACTAGGATCGACTTGAGTCGAGGGTGAAACCGTCGGCGACGAAGGTGGAAATTCGTCTACTAGTGGTGGTGGAGGGGGGTTAGGGCTTCTAGATGGAACCAGACTGACTTGGGGTGACAAGACTTCGGGGATCAGTGTTTCTTCTTCAACAGGGTTATCAATTTCTGGTGGAATTTCTGGTGGGTCGACTAAATGTCGAGGAGGTGATGGTTCCTCCACCTTTGGGATGACTGGAAAGGGAATGAAGGATGAGTATTCTCGGGCGATGATATTACTGGTCAGGTCAGGGTTTCTTTATAGTCTTCTTTGGTGAATTTGGATCACTTGTGGTGATGCGGTTCTGGTTGGAGATGGCAGGTCGGTTGTGGAAACGTCGGGAGGAGCGAAATCGATCGACAAACTGGAATCGGTGAGAACCAGTTTCTTGGTGATGAGCTCGCGCCAGTTAGGAAAGAGGGATGGAAGTTGGGTTATGAATTGGTTGAGTTCATTATCACCTTGAATATTTTTTCTAAGTGGAATGGGAAGGTTTTGCACATAAATATTTTGTGGGCAAGTGCTTCTTTTCCAACTTGATTATGTAAAATAAGCAGTCCTTCCTATTCAGTTGGGTTTACCAGTAATGAAACTATTATAGCTAGAGAAGGAACAACCAAATTATATGAAGAGAAGGATTCATCAACTTATGAAAATTCAGCAGGTTAGGGAACATCTGGACGAAGCTACCAAGATATACCAACATAAGATTAAGGAAACATTTGACCGAAGGGCCATTGCTCGGGATTTTCAACATGGAGACCTTGTTATGCAATGGGATGCTAGAAGGGAAGCGAGAGCTAAACATGGGAAATTTGACAACTTATGGATGGGCCCCTTCAAGTTTATTGCATTCCACAACAACAACACTTATGAACTGGCACAGATCCATGATGAAATCTTCAGAAATCCTGTAAACCGGATATTTCTGAAACAATTTTTTCTATCCTGCTCTATAAAATGATCTTTTGTGTCATATATGTAACATATGCTTTTCCCTTTTTCTTTCTGCAAAAAAATTATGCTCACATGTTACTTTTCTCTCTCATGATTCTCTATTACTTGATTCTAGAAGTAAAAGACAGATATGAATCCACAACCCAATGGACTTAAAGGCACTAGTCTACTATTCTCAACCTCTCCCAAAGAAAAAGGTTGTCCCCATTGAAGCCAATGTTAGTACTAATATTCGCGTCTTGATCATTCAATGGAATCTTTACCATACGCTAAGCTGACGAAGATCTCTAAGCGGATTCTAGAATTGAAACAGAACAGAAAGGAAGAAGTATAGCTCACCCCCTGTTGAAAGATCGATCGTGGAAGAGATAGAGTGAACTGAAATGAAGATGGCTGCTTGATTTCAGATCAACAATTGATATTTCATTCAGGGTGTCAAAAGTGCTCGATGTTTACTAATATCAGAATGCCCCTGAAGGGAAACCGCTGTAAACACGTGTCATCCTCCGAGCAGTTTAGGGCCCCAAAAGCAGTTTCCCCAAACCATTTGTCATGAGCCCTAAAACCGCTAAAAATCCGCCACAACGTTCTTAGCCACGAGTTGCCAAGCAGAGATTCATTAGAGTAAGGGGACCCACCCCATATAGTTGCGTCGATTGGACACGAATCCGAAAGGGATCTTGAGGGAAGATCGACATCTACCTGAGCGTCAGGGTGTTAGAAATGCTCGGATTTTAACACCCTAAGGGCACCCATGAACGGAAACCACCACTTCCATGTGGCAGATTCAGGTTGAGTCATGGCCTGAAAAGAATTCTTCCTAAAATTCCCTCTCGGATCCCTGAAACCACTTATGGTTTGTGGTTTTCCGCCACTTATGGTTTGTGGTTTTCCGCCTCTCACCTCATCCCATCCTCCTCGCTTTTGTTCCTTAAGCCGCTCCTAACGGTTATTAACACCTCCATTTAGGAGTGAACATTTCCCCACATTCAAAGAACCAACTACCCCTTGAGCTAGCGAGCCAATCTCCAAAAGCCACGTATACCCCTCATTAAAACCTGTGAATTTCAAACTGCTCCCTATAAATACGCCCCCAGGGAAACTACCAGGAATTCTTCCTCCAACATTCCTAGCTCTCATACATCACTCTATGTGCCATCTTTCCCATCTCCCAAAGCCAATTAGTACCAGCATTCCCTTCTCCATTCCAGCATCACCATGGCCTCTACATCTACCCTTGAATCCCCCACTGCGTCCATAGTCCCCAGTCAATAGGATCACCTTGGCAACGAGTTATTCAACATCCATGATTATGTCTCCTCTTTTCCAAATCTGCATAAGTTATCCCATGAATCCGAGGAGCAGGGGAAATGTGGCAATGACCTGTTCAATGTGTGGAAGTCTGGATTGGCCAAAATGGTTCTACCACAGGCCAGGATTTTCCCTGAGATGATACAGTGGTGTGCTAAGAGGTTTGCACCTGAAATAAGAGCCGCTATCTCCAGGTTGGGAACCATATTTTTCCCAATTAGCAAGGAGCTCATCATGGAGTTGACCAACACTGACGAAGACGCCTTAAGGCTTCAGTTCGACGAGGAAGTTCTAATGGGAAAAATTCGAGAGCTTTCCTTGGAAAGCATAGATTCTTTTGTCCATATGATAGTTCCATCTGAGACCAATTTTCTCAGTACTCAGGCTATGTTCCGTTTGGATGTGTTTACGGGTTCCGATAGGCCGGTATTGTCAATGATATATTAGGTCCTTGGATACGACTATAACCTGGTGATCGATGATGCATATTTGGGTTTTCTTTTTCTCATGAACGTATCTCAGCATGAGACCCCCATCATGTTAGATTTTCCATATTTTCTTTCCCAGTCCATCCACCTTTAGCTAAAAAACTTTTCTTCCAAAAATATGTTCAGATTATGTTCCCTCCTCTTGTACATGATTTTCTATCACAATAAGAGTTTCTTCAGTAAAGGTGACATGGACAAATCAATTATCCCAGTCCCCCCACAGAAGGAATTCTTTGTTTTCATAGACATTGTTATATCCAAGATCTACGCACTGTTATTTGATTGTCCTCCTCCCACAATCTTCCCAGAGTGAAAGCAATTGCTTCACCTCAACCTAAATGAGGTTGTTGGTGATTGGTTTTGTTTCGATACTCACAATAAAATACGGGTGTATGGGGTAGAAATAGCTCCTTACAAGATTCCAATTTTCTTAACTCCTAGAGTTTTCGCATTGGAGTACATCCTTCAAAGATTCAATTGCGACGATGTACATTTTATGAAAGGAAATAGTGTTAGGAATTTCAAGGTCCCCAATGAAGCTGGACCATTCAAGGTCAGGAGCAGAGCCGCTCATAAATTTGTTGAAGAACTACTAACATCTTTTGGTTTCCCATTGAGCATAGCGCACAAGTACGATACTAGAGGGTTCATCCCCCAAAAAATACAAGCTTCCCATTTTGCAGCTTACCCCCATGAACCTCATTCATTGTTGGACAAAATAGACAACTTAGACAACTAGGAGAAGATCCAAGCTGCATTGGATCCTAGCAAGGCCGTCGGGGCACCGGCCATTGAAACACCTCTTAAGTTGGACACATTGGGAAAAAGGGACACACCATAGCTCACATTTGAAACTGAGAAAGAGGGATTAGGGAGCATGGGATCAAAGGTGAAGAGATTGAAGGAAAGTCTAGTGCAACATCAAAATTCATGCCGACACCCACCTCTTTGGCACCTTTCATCCTGGAAAGATTCCCATATGCAACGTGGCCCCAAAAGCAGTAAGCTCAACTCGAAGAGGGCGCTTTGGTCACCACATCACCTATTAAGTCGGGTTTGTTTGGGTTGTACGTGCAAACTAAAGACGCGAACGTCGACCTGGAGAAGTCTTTGTTCCCAAAGAAGGAACTTGACATAGGGAAGCAATCTAGGATGTTTTCAGCACTAGATTTGAGACAGGGAACCCTGAAAATGGCGATTCTAGAACCACTGGTGCCAGGGGGGAAGAAAGTACCCTCAAATTTCAAAACTACTCAGATAACAATGAATTTAGACGCTTTCCCTTCCAAAGACATCATGGAGCTTCACCGGAAGACAGGTGAAGGTGTGTATAGGGACGTATTGAAGTATACTATGAGCACCAATAAGTTGCAGACTATTGTCCAGAAGATAGAGAAGTAGTGGAAGAATGAGAAATCCTCTAACACGGCTAAGTAGTTGAAAATATATGAATTAGAGAAATAGATCGTAAGAATGGTGCAAAATCCAAATGACATGGCTCCATTACAAGCCATGTTGAAATAGAAAGACAAAGAAATTGTAGGATTAAAGAAGAGGCTCAGCATCCCCATGGTTGAGCATTCACAAACTACAAAAGTATCAGCGATACATTCATAGTTAGAGAAATCAATGACCGATGGTCAAGATTTAAAAGAAAATATTGTCTCTTTAGAAAGAGAGTTGGATGAGGTAAGAGATTTGAATAAAGGAATCCTCCAACAACGGGCCGCCTCACTATAAGTATCCTCATCTGCATATCCTACTGAAAAATTGGCTCATGCAATTGCTGCGATAAGCCTCAAGGACGCACAGCTGAACCAAGAACAGGACCAACTGAAGGTAAAATGTGAGGAGCTCTTCAGCATGAATAAAAAGTTGGTTCGAAGAGACCAAGTCATCACGGAGCTACAACAATCTAAGGAGGAGCTCCAGGATGAATCCCAAGAACTGTTTAGGAAGCTGACTAGTAAGTCCTTGATAAAGAGTGCCAAGGTTGCAATATGGGAACATGTAGCAGCTTTGATAACCATGTAGTGGGGCCATTTCATTGTGTCCCAAGAGGAGTCGGATATTGCTGGAGCCGCCACACAGGATGCACAATCAATGGAGAATAGTGTAAGTAAGAAGACTGAGTTATCCAAAGCGGCAATCAACTTCTTAAATTAGAAGACCTTTGAACTGTTCTAGATGTATTCTTTCCATGACTGAACTAAGATCATCATGGAAGAAAATAAAGTGATTACCAAGGGAGTGTTGGCTCAGAACATCGCTGACATGGCAGCTCAACTAAAGCAGGATGTACACTCATTCAAAGAGCTATTCAAATTAGTCTTTCCCCTTGGCCTCCCATATTTATGTGATGGACATAGAGACCTCTACCCAAAATAAAACTATAATTCCATGATGATAGAGGCGAGGAACTCTGAAATTCACAAGGAAGATACTTTGCAAGAGATCAATCGAAGAATGATCGTGGACAGGTTGCATACCAATTTTGAGATGCTCAATTGCCTTGAAACTATTTTCAGAAGTCTAACAAAGGCGTATTTTGAGCGGTATACCGAGTTGGATTCATCCCTCAGAGAACTCATATTTTTTCAGTATCTTAAGGGTAAGGGTTGGAAAAGCATCACTATATTTCTCCAACTCCAACAATTAGAACAATCTACAAAGGTGCAAGTGATGGTCAGGGATTCATCATCACAGCCAGTAGCAGGGGCATCTTCCACGCAGTAGGACATTCCTCCACCTCAGTAGGATGGACCCCAGTCGCAGCAGTAGACAAACCAGCATTAGTCCAACGGACTAACCTTTGTAACTATATTTTTTTTAAAACAAACAAAAAAATTTAAGTCGTTGGGTTGCAACAAACTATTTTGTAAACTTTGTAAAGCCTATCAAGGCTATATATAGAAAAAAGGGCCAATGAGCCAGGGTCGACTCTTTAGGTAAGAAGTGTAACTTCAGATAATTGAATTCTGATCAAGATATAAAGAAAGAACTTCAAGCTCCATCTTGGTGTTTTGTGTATTCAAAGATTTGATATGTTCAGTTAGTAATCTCTTCTCTTTTGATTTCATCCATTTCATATATTTTCTATGATTTGCAAAGCTAGTCTTGATCCAAATATGAGTGCTACCGGCTTAAATTATTGTTTCTAGATGTTTATGGCATGAAATGTTCATGGTATATGATCTGGTTATATTATCCTCATAGTATTCAAAGTTTAGCTCTGTGATAATCTTGTTTAAACTACTGAATTCCCGTTCAGCTCAGTACGTTTTTCTGCACACATAAGATAAACATTTACTTTTATTAAGTACCCTTTCTTGTATCATTTCATTAGCACAAAATTCATTCAAGTTTTCATTGGAATATTGAAGTACTTCTGACATTACTCCAAGTTTGGTTGTCCACATGGTATTCAAATAAATGTGATTTTGATTAATTATAAACAGACAAAGAGTAAAACTTATTGATTCCCAGGTATAGTTCTAAAACAACCTTAGAACGTCTCTAGGACTAACAGGATCCAATGTCCAAACTACCATATCATGCTTTCCATGTCATCAAAAACCAAAACCTTTTTCATTAATGCCTTTATTCTTGACATCAATGAAAATCATGGTCAACAAACTCGCCCTTTGTCATTGATGTCAACACTTCTTCAAATCCCCCCCCTTTGACATTAATGACAAAGTGCCAAACACTTATTCATCAGGTGATCAAAAGCTTCATAATGCTCCAAAAAAAATTGTATTTTTGAATACTTCATGAGATCATGCTGAAATGTCTACTCCCCCTTTCATGTAGAATTTTTCATTTACTGAGCTATCTACTTTCCCTGTCAGGTATGCTAATGTAGTTGTTTAATCTTTAAACATTACATGCTCCCCCTAAGATCTTGGTCATTTCTATGGCTGCAATGTCAGATTGTCCTCTTCTATAAATCTTCCCAATGAAATCTCAAACAGTCCTTAAACTACCTTCAGATCATCCTTATGTCTACCTCAAACCAATGCTTTTCTGTTGTGCCTTCAACTTCTATTATGTTGTACCTTTATCTCTCTCTTTTTCTTTTGTTTTGTTGCAAACTTCACCTTAGGATAGATTTCTTAACTCTGTAAAAGGCCAACTCCTAACCTTTGGCTGTCTTCAAAAGATAATTAAATTCCCAATATAAGTCATACAACAAGTGTTTCTTGAAGACATCCTTTCCAATCAAATCAAAAGGTAGAGAGAGTCTCCATATCACTAGTGTATAGGAAGTTACTACTCCAAGTAACATGTACACTTCATCAACAATCATCTAGTAAATTCATAAAAGGTAAGCATGTATCAAGGGATTGCTTCAAGTGCTACCTCTACCATAATTTCTTCTTTATCCTTCTTGTTGCATGTCATGTTTGGAACCCAATATGATGAGCCCACAACATTTCATGAAATGTTTACAGTTTCAATTCGGTCATCACCTTTTGATACGGTTTCCAACAACCTTGGATATATTATATTGACCATGGTATATAGGATATCATCTTGATAAAAAGAAGAACCACTAGAAACAACACTTTCTTCATTTCTCAAATCAAAGTGTAAGCAATGCATCTCAAGAGTCTTTTCTCTATATCTTTTAAGAAACACAGACATGCAGCATAAGTGGATGTGCATCCTTGTTTAGGTGTGCATTCAAAATACAATGCAATGTGTGCAATAACAACTTTTCTGCCTCCAATAACCTCTTATCAAGTTGTATCTGTCCTTTTAGTGGTGCCTCAAAACAGAGGTTGAACTTGAACTTTGGGATGCATATGCTTCCATTGCACATTATACTTGAGATATACTTGATCTTCTATTGTTGCTATCCTACCATCCTGTTGGTGCTACTGCCTACGGCTTGTCTCGGATCAATTCAAAAAATTTCAATACTTCATTACACTTGCTGCTTCTTTGAGATGCCCAATATCAATACTTGAAGTGCTTCATAATGATCTTCTTCTTGATGTTCTTCATGATTTCATACTTCATCCTTCTTCTCCTAATTCTTCAAGAACTCATCCTTGCTGCTATAGAGATTCACTTATGCTCTAGTATTGATTGTTCATAAATTCTTTGTTCTTGCCACCAAACTAACCACTGTTTTGTCTTATAATATACACCACTTCATTGTTGCATGCCAAGATTTGAGATCAAACCACTAAATATTAGGAGATAAGCCTTTGAATTGTTCCAGTAGATATACAAAAATTTTGGAAGCAGATTACAGACCACTGAAATTTGAAGGACAATCCATGAAACAGAGAAATCAAAACTTGAATTGAAGAATACTTCTGTGGCTTTCTTCGTTGAGTGATAATCCTTGTAAACTTATTCATATGAATCCTGCAGATGTTTTATTCTTCTCCTTCGTTGTAACTTTGTCCCGTGATATGCCCAAAATTAGAGAGAGATCAAACCTTGCAATTTGTCTTCTTTATGCACTGCCGCTTCTTGAGGAGACCATAGAACAAAATGTTCCTATTAGATGATCCCCCTATCATCCTGCCATGATCCTAGGACCTATTTCTTAGCTTGGAGTAACCATCATTTACCCTTGATTCCATCCTCCAAACTTCATGAACTCGAGGTAATATGAGATCTTTGAGAGACCTCAGATTTGGTTTGCCACATGGCAACCATCTTCTTTACACTTATCAATTTCATCCATATTTAACAATATATTCTTTTTCATCCATACCCGGGAGTTTCCTTGACTTTGAGCATGTGTCTTTTGGGATTCAATTCTTCCTTCATTATTCTTCTTCCATGGTTCATAGGCTTTCCTTGCTGATGTGTATGAGGAATTCCTCATGAATTGTCTCCTTGTATTCCAACAATATTGATCTTTGTGCCAAGAGCCACTCCATATGTAGCATCTCAGCGTATAACAGTGGGAATCAATATGGCCAATATGATTTCATGTCCAACATCTAACTGTATTTTTGGAAGGCCCAACACTTATTGCATGAGATCTGCAATCCAATGCCTTATGACCGAAATCATTACATGAGTAGCAATAACCATTGAAACTGTTTTCATACCTGGATGCCCGATTCCACCTCGAGGATGTCTCTTTTCTGAACTTGCTTTGAGGAGTAGGACTAACTCCTTGATGTCCTCCAAATTTTCTGATGTATTTTGCAGGTATATAAGGGGCATCTTGGATTTCATGTTTGGGGGATGATGGGCTTGTTTCAGTATTCTTAGGATTCTTTGAGCTATCTTCATAGTTTTATTCTTTCTTGTTGTAACCCAAGCCAGTCTTGTCAAAAGGGGATCTTTGACAACCCAAGATCTCATCTATAATGATAGATTTGTTGTTGAACTTCACATAGGCACTTGAATTTTCATTCTTCTTCCTGAGATTAACCACTTCCATTTCAATATTTTCACAATTCTTCTCTCTTTCATCCAACTGGCCCTTCAAGGATTCCTCTACCCTTTTGGATTCCTCAAGTTGAATCTTCAAATCGACATTAGCCTTTCTTGTTTCTTCAAGATTTTATGAATCTTCACTAGACTCTCCTTGATTGATAAGCTTAATCTTTAGTCTTTCAACTTCACTTTCTTTCTCTTCTAGCTAATCTTGTAAATATTTGTTCTTGTGTTTCAGTTTCTTGAGCAATACCATTGTCTCCTTTTGGTATTTTTTGAAGGACCCCAAAATTTTCTTTTTAAGCCTCAAATTGTACATGAGATCAATATCCATTAAAATATGTGCTATGAAATCTTTCTTATCATCTGCAATTTCATTTTCAATGTCATCACAACCAATGCTACTGCAGTCCAAAAGATCCTTACCTTTACTAATGTCTGGTGCTTGCACTTCCTTTTCTTCTTGGTTCACATCTTCGGTGGGATTGACTTATGTTTCCTGCTTTTCTTTTTCGATGTCTTGCCTTCCTCTTTGGTATTCACTTTCCAACTTGAACCATAGGTATTTGGATGAAGTTTATTCCTCTACAATCTCTTTGAATGAACTTGGAAGTACATATATCAGGAATTTCAAGGCGATTGTGTTGTCCTTCTTGGCTTCTTTCTGTGCAGCTGACTAGGACTTCCTTTTGGAAGGAACGGCTGGATTGATTACAATTTCCAAAACACCAAACTTATTCAAGTAATCTTTCATCTTGCTTCTCCATCCGAAATAATTTGTTACACCAAATGCCAGAACATAATTGTTGGGGAACTCTACTTGTGCATCCATTGTGTGTCCACGAATCTCCTTCAAGCTGGCAAGGCTTGTGGTGAAGGCTCGATTTGATACCAATTGTTGGACACAATGGAACACTAAGAGTGGGGGGTGAATCCGTGTGCTAGCAACTCCAACAATTTTCACTTTTCAATAATGTTGGGTAGAGTTCATCATTTAAATTATGTTACCAAGTACATCATCACTCATCAACTAATCAACACGTGTCATATCTCTACATAAGCATGTCATAAACATATATCATAACAAGAGACACATCACAAGACAAGTATAGTAAATTTTATTTATAATTTTATATGATGTTCAATGGAAGACTTCAATCTTCGTGATTACATCAACAACAACTAATACAAAGAGCACCAACTCTCAATCCAAGACCCAACTTGGTTTTCTTAGCTCCAACTAAGAATATGTGAGATATACAAACCTCAAATGCAAGACTCAACTTTCCATAGGAAACAATATGTCATACAATCAACTGTCAATCAACATGTCACTATCATCAGTCATCACCCTCTTACAACTATCATCAACTCTTGTTACACAGATGTCACTCTGCTATCACTATTAGTCTTCTATCTTTGTCCTTGTCATCAATCCTCGCGGCTGTCATTGTCATCATGGCTATCACAGTCATGTCATGTAAACTATCACATAAAGCTGTCATTATCAAGTTTTTCTCTATCATGTCAAAGTCTCCGACTTTTCACACCTTTCAAGGATGATAGGTAGGATGTTGATCAATCTTTGATCCTTGACTGCCTCAGTGTTTTGGACCTCTGTACAAAATCTTGCTTGTGATCTTCAATCCCTTCAATGAACAACAATTGTATGTTTTTAATTAACTTCTTATATATATTCCTTCTTATTGCTTGTCTCCAAGCTTCAAAAAATGACTTGATGTCCTTCAGAATGACTTCAATGCTCCATTGTTTTGGGTACTAGTTTTAGCTCTTCTTGACCACCGAAACTCATACTTGAATCATTGCTTGGAATCCTTCCAAATAAGGTGTGAGGACTACTTGCTGTTTCACTGACTCATCTCTATGCTTGGAAACATATTCAGCTGCTTTATTCTATGCAACACTTGATGAACATGCCTTGATTTGATCTCGGATAGCTTGAGAACACCATTTTGGATGCATGTATCAGACTTGTATCTTGTAGAAATCACCTTTGGAACTGATAATGCTTTAGAGCTTAATGCTAGACTCAAACCGTGGTTCTCCAATATGTCTTTAGATTCCGTAGAAAAATTTAATTCCAAGTCAGAGATTATAACACTTATTTCAAAAATTCATTGTAGTTGCAGCTCCTCTACAGTCTTTCTCATGCATGAATTTCAGATATAGTATAAAACACAACTTTCAGAATTTCATGAAATGATTCTACCCAAGATCAGAGATCCTAATTTCAAAGAGAGTTATTCATTGTGGATGTTGCTTCTATGTCTGTCTTATCCCAAAATGAAGCTTGATAATACTTTACACATGTGGCTGCCTCAGTGCACTATATACCTGAAATTTAGAGTTCTTTCTTCAATTCAAAGTACACTCACAAATGAGGTAGTGGCCCTCTTATTTATACAGAATATTTTTCATGTTTTTGGGCTGACCTTCAAATAATGATCTTCCTTTGACTGAGACGACTTGTTTCATACTTCAAGGACTTAAGCTTCCACACCATACATTCAATGGCTTGTGGACCAATTTAATTCAACATTCACAAGTATATTGTTTGAGAAGGGTGAATAATGTACTTTGGTTTCTCCAAAGGATAGGAACGCCATAAGGGATTCATCATTTCAAGAGGGTGTAAAGACCACAATCAACTTCTTATCAAACCATCAAGCAAAGTGATTAATAAGGGCATCAAGCCATCACGCCAATTCCATCATACCAAATGTAAGTGGGTCATTATGTTCATGTGTAACCAATTGTAAGTATATTACCATGCCAACATACCACCATGTGTGTGAGTGTGCTCCATCATGTAATTCTTAAAGTGCTAGCGATACAAGGAAATCATTACCACCATCTCATTCATACATGCAAGAGTGTGAGAGTATAACCATCATAATGGTAACAAGGACCATCAATTCGTATCATATTCAACAAATGACCACAGAATGGGTCATTTGTACTACCTAGTGCTCCAAAGCACACGCCATCTATGAATGGATCCAATGCCCAAACTACCATATCCTGCTTTCCATGTCATCAACAACCACAAAATTTGTCATTAATGCCTCCAGTATTGAAATCAATGACAACCATGGTAAACAATATGTTTATATACAGTAGTGGGGTCAAATTCCTATCATTTGAGTTTATTTCTATTGATTTAGAGCTTGGACGGGTGTTGGTGGACCGAAATGGATGTTTTGGTTTAGATATTTATGAGCATTTATGGGATTTGATACTTATTCAATTGCATTCAGAGCATCATTTCCAGTGGGAAACATTTTTTGTTTCACTAAAAAGTTTTCGGTGTGCCTGAGATATCATCATTTTACTAAATCTACTCTATTCGGCATCTCTTTTGGTGGAGGGGCGCACCACTACTTTTCTATCTCTATATTTCTTGGATTTCGAGCTTCTGTAAAAGACATATATTGTTGTAGTCAGTATATTTAATTTATCTATACATTAATAATAAATATTTACATATATTTTCATCATATGGTGTTCAATGTTCAATCTTATGGGTGATTTATGTGCAAATCTGCTAGTATGCAGGTTAAGCAATCTTAAGACAACGTGTATAAAATTTTCATATCAGCTCCCTAAAAAAAATTTTTAAGTTATTTTTGGTTATTTGGGAGTGTCATTGTCTAATTTGATTTGTTTGGGAAGACTTTGGCTGATTGGTAAGTGTTTGGGTCAAGTTGAAAAACTAGTATTCCAATGTGGGGGAAATCGAGCTAGTTTCTCACTAGTCTTGAGAGGGTGTCATTCATAATTCTTTGGAAGTTCTTTAGAGTCTATAAGTGGGTTATAAAGTTTCATTTGAGTCTATTAAATTTATATTTGGATAATTCGAGTTTCTCTATTAGTGTTTGGGAAGAGTTGGAAACATCGTGTTTAGTGTGGCCAAAATTGAACAAGTGTTCCTAGTTTCTTTACAAGCTTCCAATTTTATATCAGATTTGATTTGGGACACATATCAGTGGAATATAAACAATTTGATGAGATTCACACCTTTAATGGACATTTGAAATATGCATATACTCCACTATTTTTTAGCGAGGGCATCTCATAAGCCTTCATAAGCCATTGTTTGGGAAAAAGTTGAAAATCAACATAATTAAAGTTGGAACATTGGAGATAATATTCCTAATTTATGACTGGGAACATTACAGTGGTATGAGAGCATGATCCTTGCACCTGTGCATTAATATCATCCATTTAAGAAGAAGTTGCAGCCATGTATTACTATTATTATCACTCCTATGAGTACAATTCTTATGAGCAGTACGAAGATGATTGTGAGAAATATGAATGTTATGAGGAAGAGGTGACATCATGCATCACTTCTTACAATTTCATAAGGAATGGGGGTTATTATTATGACCTTGTGTATGATGAAGATGAATGTTTTATACCACCAAAGGCTAATCCTATGAATGAATTAGAAATATTGAGAGCAACATGTAAAACTTTGCCTCATTAATATCAGGCATATCTTGCTTTGATGGAAAAGACAAAGAAGTAAATTATTTTTTAAGACTTTGTCGATTGGGTGTTTGGATATAGGCCCAAGAATGAATATGTGGAGTTAGTGAGGAAAGGTCTATTCCCTTCTTTCAAAATACCTTGGAGAGAAAATCATATATGTTTGAGTGAAAAGGAGGAGACCCATGAGTGTTGATGTATATGTAACTTCGGAATGTATTTCATATATGTATATTGTACTCCTATAGAGATGGTATTATTCCTCTATACAAAAGTGTTTGTATTCATATAGAGATGTTGTTATTCCTCTTTACGGAAGTGTTGTCATTTATATTGTAAGTGTCGTAACTTATACTTGATGGGTTATTAGACCACCTTGTTGGGTTCGACCCTATATAAGTCATGTGGGTCGAAGGGTTATTAGACCACCCTATTGGGGGTCGGCCATGTGGGTCAAAGGGTTATTAGACCACCCTATTGGGTGTCGGCCCAGTGAGCATTATGTTATGTGGTTAAGTTAAGGCCGACCTAGTAAAGGTTATTAGGCAAGTCAAGTCAAGTATAAATAGAGTGTGGGAGGCACTCTATTTCATCATTCTATTCTCTCTCACACTCTCGGGAGAGTGGCGCACTTGTGGAGAAGGAGAATTTGCTGCTAGGATATGTCTATCTCTTATGCTTGGGTTGTATCATTGCTCTATCTATCTCTGAGGAAGTTATTGGTGTTTTTCACCTTTATGGTTTTCCCCAAGTAAACTCTGTGTCTCTTGTGTGCTTGCATTATTGTGTCCATGATTGATATGCTGTAGATATATTGTACATGTTGTTCTCTCAGTCAAGATCCTAGATCATATTGAATTAAATTCTGAAAAACTAACATGGTATCAGAGCTAGCCTGAAAGAAGGCATGGTATGGCATGTATGACACTTGTTGCAATTGCGAAGCTAGGGCTTGATATAACAAAAAATAGTCATCGTAGAACTTTCTATATAAATAAAGTTTTGAGAGGTTTTAGGGTCTGAAAATCATACAGGGAGAAGATAAGATCCTCATGTACCTTGTGTCCAAAGCAAAACCTTTAATTCGTTTTACTTTGTGATTTATGATCTGTACAATATAGGGTTTTTGCCTCTTCCAGATCTCAGTCATAAATAGGTGACCTTGGAAAAAAGGTCATAATTTGGGCTAGGAAGTTCCAAATGAAATTTCGTAAAACATGACAAGTAGTGCACGGACTGTACTTTCTTAGGTAACTTTTTCAAAGGCCGAAACTGAACCAGTGACACGTGGAATACCGTACAAGTTTGCTCTCCTGTTTTATCCCCTAAATAGGTCATGTGCAACACTTGGAATAACTCTCTCTCAGAGAATCCATTTGAGGGAAGACTTGTGGGGTTGGAAATATGACAGGTCGGGATATCACAAGAAAATGTTTCATACCCTTTGGATCGAAAAGTTCAGAGTTACACCAGAAACAATCAGGTACATATTTATGTCAAAACAGAATTATTTTTTAGCACCTTCATTCATGGCTTCCGGAATTTAGGGTTTCGGAGAAAGTTGGAATTTTTGTAATCGAATACTTCGGCTGAATGCTACTAATCAAAATATAAATTTAGAGACCAAGATCAGAATTTTTGGTTGGGAAGAAGGCCGGGATTGATCAGACCCTAGTTCGGTACTTTGATCGGAAAAGTGGAAAATTAGGGCTTCTACAAAAATGGGAATTTTTGAAATCTGTGAGCACGGCTAGAAGCTCCTCAGAAAACTAAAAGCTTGGAGCTTTGGATCAAACCTTTTGATTGGGCAGAAGGGTGGGATTTATCAAACCCTAGTTCGGGGTCATGTCTAGTGAATCCAGAAGTTTCAAAGGAAAATTTGAGGGGTGAAACTTTGCGTTTTTCAAATTATGAGTATACCAGCTTGATCAGGTCATCAAGGCGCCTATTTCTATCCTTTCGAAAGTTTGAAATTCAGAGTTTGAATTTTTAGGGTTTCTCTGACAAACCCTAATCCAGCTCCAGATCCAGTTCCTGCAAATCAAGTGGGTTGGGTTAATCCTAGAAGAGAATGGATTGGTCACCCGCATAAGTGAAGAAGTTCATGTTTCAGAGGGAGATGAGGCTAAGGCCTTACATAAGAAGATTACAAGCAATCTCGACAGGTATGACTCATCCAGGTATGTTTCGATATTTGTTCATGATTAAGTTTATGGTATGTTTGTCTTCATGTTATTACGGTTAGTACAATCTTGATTAAATTTAGACTTATCGTATCACCTTAATAAAATTATGAATGCATGATAGAAGAGATTCATTTATTAGGGTTTTGACACTTATGATTGTACTAATGCATTGTGATGTTGTATGAGGTTTATGTTGTTCGCTAACATGAAAGGTACACCAAGAAAGACAAATCATGTTCTACTTCAGGAACATATGATCATGGTGACATGAAGACAAAGATTCATCCATTGTCATGGATCACATAGAAGATCTACTTACGAGGTATGTATAACTTGGTTCTACAATGGTTAACTTATGAGACATGCAGGTTACTAGCACAAGTCATTGAAGAGAACTAGAAGACATCATGCGGGTATGCTAGACATAACTAGCGAACATAGTAATCCAGGTATGTTTTTCCTATATCAAGTTAGAATCTTACCTTGTGTTAGGATCCCTTATATAAGTATACTTGGTATGATTGGTTATGTTTATTCATAAAGTTAGAAATGTAAGTAATCAAGGGTTTATGCATATTATGTCTCTTATCTTGATTGATGATTTGACTAACAAGAAGAGTCCTATGATCAAATAAGAATATGCATGAGTAAAAGAAATCTTCCCTGAAACCTTGAATACTAATGTTTATTATCTGTGTTTGAAATGATCATGACTATACATGTTTAAGATTATTGTGTTTTGATAGTATTAAGATTATACTAATGAATGTGTGATTATGTATGAGACCTTGAGGATAACACAATGATGATACTAATAAGCATGTATAGTGATTAAGGATGGATATAAGTTCAAGGACAGGTAATCTAGGAAGCAAAGATCAAGAGGGAGCACACTTCAGTAGTTTCTGCAAGGATGCAGATATTTAGAGGGAGTTGACCACTTATCACAATCCACATCATAATGGAGTTACAAAAAGGAAGCAAAGAATGAGAGGGAGTCAACCAAACAAACAAACAAAAATAAGTATTTGAATTATCATTTCTTGCATATTTGATTGTTTAAATAATATTGTTCAATAATGTATATACTAATGTTCCTAGAATTAGGTTGTGCATATTAGAATAGTTGCATTGATTAACAGTATACTACTAATATGCATGTGATGGGTAAGTGGCCTATGGCACTGTACAACATTCCATTGCTACTTATCTAGAATGAAACCTCTTTTCTAACATGTTGGGAGTTGTGCACACTCTTAACAATGTTCTGGTAGAGATTGGAAGGCATCTAGAAAGTTACGGGATATGGGTAAATGTTGTATTGAAGCATTGGCTAAGATAATTGCATGACTGTATGACATATTTATTTATGTATAAGAATTTGTTATGAAAACTATGATATGTTTTCTAATCATGCAATTTAACTTGTTTTGTAGGAATGATCGTATACCATCACCTACAAAAGAAGGACTACAACATTTGTTCAACAACAAAGTTATCTATTGAAGATATTAAAAATATTGAAGTTCCCAGGATTCGGGAAGAATGCCATGATCGAGGAGTACCAGTCGATCATGAAGAATGATGGTTGGGATGCAGTCTTAAAACCAGAAGGGAAGTCTGTTGTTACTTCCAAGTGGATCTATAAGATCAAGCATGCTGCAGATGGTAGCATAGAAAAATACAAAGCAAGGTTTGTAGCTTGTGGCTTCTCTCATAAAGAGGGAATAGAATTTTGCTCCTGTAGCCAGATACACTTCCATTAGATCCATACTTGCTCTAGCTGCAGTGATGAAATGGAAGACACACCAGATGGATTTAAAGACGGCTTTCTTGAATGGTGTAGTTGAAGAAGAAGTGTATGTGGAGTAGCCACTTGGTTCTGAGACACATGACAGGGAGTCATATATGTGCAGAACTTGGTATGGTAGGATAGACAACTTTCTATCCAGTTTGGGCTTTACCAAGAGTAAAGCGGATTCCAACCTTTACTACAAGGTTGAGGAAGGAAATCCAGTGATACTACTTTTGTATATGGATGACCTGTTTATTACAGGTGAAGATAGATTGATTGTCGACACACAGCGGAAGCTTGCTGCCAAGTTCGAGATGAAGAAGTTGTGGATGATGCACTATTGTCTAGGTATGGAGGTGTGGCAAAGTGTAGATGGAATCTTCCTTGGACAAGGGAAGTATGCAGTAGAGATCCTGAAGAGGTTTAGGATGATGGACTGCAAGGCCATGGCCACACCTATAGCATCAAACCTGAAGCTTCTGTGTGATGCTTCATCTGAGCCGGTTGATATCACTATGTATCGTTAGATGATTGGGTCCTTGATGTACCTGACGAACACAAGACCAGATATTTGCTTTGCGGTGAACACATTGAGCCAGTTCCTGACGGATCCGAGGAGTGTTCACCTGGTTGCTGTAAAGCATATCCTGAGGTACCTGAAGGGTACAGTTGATTATGGGCTCAAGTATAATTTGAATCAAAAGTTTAACCTATAGGGTTATGTTGATTTATATTGGGCAGGCAGTGTTGCAGATAGGAAGAGCACTTCTGGGTGCTGCTTCAGTATGGGATTAGGTGTGATCTCTTGGTTTAGCAGGAAGCAGTCTTGTGTAACATTGAGTACAACCGAAGCAGAGTATGTTGCAGATTGTTTGGCTAGTTGTGAGGCAGTATGGCTTTGGAAGCTACTGTCTTAGTTATTTGATCTATCGTTGGAGGCTACTAGTATATTTTGTGACAACCAGAGTTTTGTGAAGCTATCTGAGAACCCGGTGTTCCACGACAGGTCAAAACACATAGAGATCAAATATAACTATATCATGGATATGGTGTAGAGAGGAGCAGTGAAGCTCCTGTAGGTTGCGATGGATGAGCAGATTGCAGATGTATTGACAAAGACACTAGCCAGAGTGAAGTTTGAGTACTTCGGAGAGAGGCTTGGTGTTCTTCAGATCGATGGCACTTCAAGGAAGAAGTGATGGAGACATTTGTTGTAGCCATTCCTAGCATGGTGGAAGGGGGATCCTTCACATGGCTGTGGATGTAAGCACTGGATGATGAACATCAGGATGATGCTCCAGTTACTGCTCTGTATATGCATCAAGATGATGCTGTATATGATCAGTTGGATCACTTATATGTATATGCATCATGTTGGATGCTCGATATGATCAGTTGGATCATTTATATGTATGTATGTATGCATCATGTTGGATGTTGGATATGATCAGTTGGATCATGTATATGTATATGCATCATGTTGGATGCTTGGACCATGTATCTATATATGTATCAGGGGGATACATTGTATGATCAGGTAGATCATGTATGTTGATATGTATCAGGTATGATCAAGTGGATCATGTATTTGTATGTGTATCAGGTGGATACATTGTATGCTCAGGTGGATCATGTATGATGATATGTATCAGGTAGATACTTGGTATGCATCAGGTAGATGCATTGTATGATCAAGATGATCATGGATGACGAGCTTCAGGATGTTTCTCCAAATGACATGCAGTGTTGATGATCATGTGTACATCAGGATGATGTATGGTAAGTATCAGGTTGATACTCTGCGGCCGTGGAACAAGTTGTGCAGATAAGCATATAATTTTTGCCTTGGGATATTTGCAGATAGTCTTTCGAGGTTTTTCCTATGGCATGTAATTTGTGCCCTGGGATATCTGGCAAATGCTCTTTTGAGGTTTTGCTTGGGAGGACATATAATTTGTGCCCTGGGAAATTTGCAGATAGTCTTTCGAGGTTTTTCCTATGGCATGTAATTTGTGCCCTGGGATATCTGGCAAATGCTCTTTTGAGGTTTTGTCCTATGGCATGTAATTTGTGCCCTAGGAGATCCAATAGGTTGAGCCGTGTGCTCATAATCAGTCCTGGGATGCTCTTTCGAGGTTTTTCCATGACCACATGTAATTTGTGCCCTGGGAGATCTGATAGGTTGAGCCATGTGCTCATAATCAGTCCTGGGATGCTCTTTCGAGGTTTTGTGGTGACCACATGTAATTTGTGCCCTGGGAGATCCAATAGGTTGAGCCATGTGCTCGTAATCAGTCCTGGGATTCTCTTTCGAGGTTTTGTGGTGGAGTCACATGTAATCAGTCCTGGAGATCTAGACAGGATGAAAAAGGCCTTAGATGCTCTTTAGGGTTCTTGCTAGTCAAGAGACTCTTTTAAGGTTTTGTGATGCAAGTAATAAGTCCTGACAATTCCACAGTATGGTCAGTGATGATGAAGACCTGCAGGTGGTGGGCCTACATCCAGTATGAAAAAGGACTGGTTCTGTAAAAATTCCTATGATGAGTAGATTCAAATATTGATTGAGATAGTAGCAGCAGTGACGATGACGATGACTTGATGACGATTATCCAGTGACGATGATCCAGAGAAGAAGACTTGTGCTAGAATACCTATGTCGAGAAATACCTTCCTAGTTAAGAGGGAGTGTTGATGTATATGTAACTTCGGAATGTATTTCATATATGTATATTGTACTCCTGTAGAGATGGTATTATTCCTCTATAAAGAAGTGTTTGTATTCCTGTAGAGATGCTTTTATTCCTCTATACAGAAGTGTCGTTATTTATATTGTAAGTGTCGTAACTTATACTTGATGGGTTATTAGACCACCTTGTTGGGGTCGGCCCTGTATAGGTCATGTGGGTCGAAGGGTTATTAGACCACCCTATTGGGGGTCGTCCATGTGGGTCAAAGGGTTATTATACCACCCTATAGGGTGTCGGCCCAGTGAGCATTATGTTATTTGGTTAAGTTAAGGCCGACCTAGTAAAGGTTATTAGGCAAGTCAAGTCAAGTATAAGTAGAGTGCGGGAGGCACTCTATTTCATCATTCTATTCTCTCTCACACTCTCGGGAGAGTGGCGCACTTGTGGAGAAGGAGAAGCTGCTGCTAGGAGATGTCTATCTCTTATGCTTGGGTTGTATCATTGCTCTATCTATCTCTGAGGAAGTTATTGGGGTTTTTCACCTTTATGGTTTTTCCCAAGTAAACTCTGTCTCTCTTATGTGCTTGCATTATTGTGTCCATGATTGATATGCTGTACATGTTGTTCTCTCAGTCAAGATCCTAGATCAGATTGAAGTAAATTCTGAAAAACTAACAATGAGACACCTAGTTTTGTAGGTGGTGAAGTAGAAGAAGCATCACATGAAGATGATCAAAATTCACTCCCAAGTGACTTTGAAAAATATGAAGAAACATCACATGAGCATGAAGTAGATTCCATTTAAACTATTGAAGATCATTCCGAGACACATTCTACTTTGGACATGGATCAAATAACATCTACTAATGGATGCTTGAACTGTGAAGGAGTACCTACTGATGGGTGCTCACACCTCTATGTTGGTGACATAGAGATCACTTTGAAGGTGTTGTTGCAAGCCAAAGTTCCATTGACCATGGATATGGATAGCTTGTATCAGTTGAAGAAGAACCAAGATCAGCTTCCCCATCACTACTTGAGCTTCATGAAGTTGGTCCAAGCAAGAAGGAAGAAGAAGAGGAGGTTCATTTGCAAGAAACTCATTTTCTTGCAGGGTCCTTAAATATAGATGAAAATAAGATTCAATAGGCCTTGAAGACTCTCCATGACACTCAATAATTGGTGTCAAATTATTTGGAGAGATACTTCATTGGAGGAGACATCCTTCCTTGAAGACATGGAGAAGATTGAAAGAGCAATATGCACCATCAAAGGTAATTTCATGTCTTTGATTTTTGATAGAAACAATTTGGTTGATCTTAATGAATCATCAGACACTGGTCATTAGTAATTACTATTTTTTTAACCCCGTGATTTCAAGATGTAAGGCTTGAAGATGATTGAGGATGGATTCCATCATTTACCCTATCTTTTCAGACTTATGGGTAGTTGCAATTGGATCAAAATCCTTTATTAAGAATTTATTTATATAAATGAATTTCTTGAACCAACACCACCATTGTTTTTGTTTTTATTTCTATGATTTTTGTGGATATCCTACTATTGTTCCATGTTGCATATTGCTAACTTGTTTATATTATTTTAAGTCCCAATTGTAATTGTATTGTACTATTGGTGTATTACCATGAGGGGAGATTTATCAGCTTCACTCTATATGTGGCTAAGGTGATGCATAAGAGATCATTCTTAATACGGTGATGCTCATATTCTTTCATTTTTAGTTTTCCTATTTTCATATCTTGGATATATCAACCATGACGATTGAATTCTACTAGTAGTTTGAAATAGAGGTTACATTTGTCCAAATGTATGAAGACGATGGTCCCTCCCACCAAGGAAAAGGACTATGATGGATTAGTTAAAATACTTGGGTGGTATGTCACTTAGAGAAAAGAAACAAGCATGAAACTCCATTCATTTGGGATCCACCTTTGGCAAAACAATGGTTGAGCCAAAACCTTGTCCTATGCTAATAAAATTAGCTCTTAATGGTCAACTTTGTAATGTGGTATGCCCTTATATTTAGGGATAACCTCCCATAGTATTTACTAAAACAAGGAAGAATGAATTTGTGTGAGTAGGAATGCCTAGATGAAGAATTGAATCTAGATGAAGAATTGAATCTTAATTAATTCTAGAGATAGGCCTCATTGTATTTTTAAACCCGATCACTGGATATAAATCATCCATGTTGATTCTACTCTCCCATAGGTTAGGAGTTACATACCTATATCCCTCAAGGAAAGTATATGGGGACTCTCTTTCCTCATATTTTAGTTTAAATATCAAATCTGTACAAGAAATCTAATTATTTGAGGGGCATTGGGATCTTTGCAAGGGTGTTATGTTATCCTTCATCTAGATTTTGCAAAGTATGATTACACTAGTATTCACCTTCCCAAAGGAGTTTGGATCCCAAAGGTTTGTGATTCCTAGTATTCTCACCTTCCCAAAGGAGTTTGGATCCCAAAGGTTTTCAATTCCTAGCATGCTAGACTGAAATACTAGTTGGCTAGTTGGCTTGCCCTCCAAATCCTTAACCTTTTTGTGCTCATCTGGTGATTAGAGGTTGGATATTTACTTTGTATTGTGGCCATGCAAACATTTAAGTGATAATTTTTTTGATGTACCAATTGATCTTTAAAAATTATGTCCTTGGATGGGATTTCCAGGTCAAAGTGGAGACAATCCTTAATTTCAAGCACACACAAAGATCTAGTAAATCCTTCTCCACTTCCCTCAATTGTTTTATTTAAAGTTTTAGATTAGATACTGTGAACCTAAGTGGACACATCTAAATCCTATATAATATATTAAGGTCCACAATAATAATAGGTTTCCCCCTATGCACTCTAAAAGTACATTTAATGAGGTCTTATGTGGTGTAAAAGTAGTAATACCATCACACTCTATGGTTAAATGGGTTAGTGTTTGGATGTAAACTTCGTTCATATTGCAATCTCTTAATTTGTTTCTCTACTCATTTGTTAATATAGGGGATTTACGAAAAACAAAAAAAATTCAGCAAATTCTAGACCCATGGATACATATAACCCTAAGGCTTAATATCATGAACCCTAACTAAGAGGGATATCTTTCCTATCATTCATTGAGAATGGTATTTTCTATTAAACACAATGTTTTTCTACATAATCATTACTTGCTACCCAAGGGTTACCATTGGCCCTAAATATGCTAAAATTATTCTCCAAATGCTCCTATGGTCTCCACCCTTGTTAGTAATTGCGAAAATAGAATATGAATGACTATGAGATTTTCAAAGTCCAAACCATCACTATGGCTAGCATATATAAAGTTATTCTCCCAGATTTTGTATTTATGTAGTCCAATTATTTTAATTAGGGTCCTCTCTATAACATATAAGATTTCCCTACAAATCATTGAGCATGTGTATTCCATTTATAACAATGAAATCTTCCTCCTTCATAGGTCTTTTTAAGTGCATGGATGACCCACTGGCGACAATTTTTTGAAGCAATCATAGTTTTTTTATATGTTTTTGGATGGTCTATGCATTTTTTTTCGATTGTTGGTTATGTTGGGCTTACATCCATGTATATGAATAACACTACTTAAAGTATTGAGCTAGTGTTCAATGTGCTATGAGATTTACCCTTGTACCATACCATTTATTAACCCTAGACCTTGATGTTTTTCAAAAGGTCTCCCATTCCCCATCCCTTGTATGTGTTATATTTGTAATTTTTTATGAAATATGACCATAGTAGTAAGATATCTCTAAGATGGTGGATTAATATCCAATTGGCAAGGGGGTTATTTGAAAATTTTCTTAACGAAAGTTTCCCGATTGTCTCAATGATTAATTGGGAATCTTTTTCTATTGCAAAATTTTTAATTCCTAATTTATAGTCAGATTTAATCACTTACGAAGAGACATTATTTATGTCAAGTTATTTTTGGACTCTCCTATATTTCGGGTATAACATTCCATGTGGGTTATCTTGTCTTCTTTAATGTTTTGTCCAATCTCGAATTTAACCAAATTTCCTTTGGAGGCCTCCCAAAGTTCAATTTGAGGTAAAATTGGGTAGATAATTACCTAGAAACTATTAGGTTGATCTATAGTTAGGGGTGAATCCATGAAGATGGCTAACACTTTTTGGCCAAAAGTGATGGTGACAATTTTTACTCATTTATTAAATTGAAGCTCTCAAAACTCATATATGCTTTGTGAATTCCGACATGCAACAAAAAACAAATTGTAGAGAATTATGTTGTCTTTCCACCTATGTTTTCTAAAAATAATAATATTATTATTTAATATGTCAAAATTGAATTTAATCATATGCTTGTTCTTGTATATTTCAAGAAAAGTTACCAAGTGGTTTATGTGCACATAAACTAATTTAGTGATAAATGCATAATTTATTTAAAAATACATATGAACATAATCTACACAAAATGCATCGAGATGCACATTTTTTTAATTTATTTTGGAAAATTACTTAATTTTATTAATTTTCAAAATTGGCCATTGAAAATTTTAATTGCATTTTGTACACATGTGTGTGCACATAAACTTTTTTTTACTGGTTACAAAAATCGAAAAAACAAAAAATACCCTTTTGAAGACGACGTGTTGATGTGGGGCGTATATATTTTTTGAAATTTTTTGGTTGTGTACTTTTTATGTTTTTTATTATTCTTTGCGTTGATTCGAAGTTGTGGACATGGTTTTTAAGTGTAAGTTTTGAAAAGAAAAAAAAAGAAAATTATCATATGAACTCAAAATCCCATAAATTATATGCCAATGGATAGATGATTCATTGACGAATCCATTGGTATGAAGTCTGCCACCTAAGGTGCATCCTAGGACAGGGTTTAGGCCTAGCAAAGATGCTAGTAAAATTAAATTTGCAGAGATGAGAGCTAAAAGCTTGTTTTTAAATCCCTTAATCGATCTATGCTCGATTAAGGTTTTAAAACTCTCGATCGAGATTTTACACACTTTTCTAAATAACTCGATCAAGGGTTTATGTGTGTGAAAATACTCACAGTGGATCCAAAGAGATGATGTAAACCTCACAATGAAAGAATTTAGGAAAATAAAAGAAGAATAGTGCAGCAGAACATAGATCCAATGGAACTCAGATAGGAGCAAAATATTCACACATGTTTCATTAATCAAAATAGAAAACAATAATGATACAATGCACAGGATTCGAATACCAAGGGTGTAATTCGAATTATCCTACATGGAGAGATCAAAAGATCACTAGAGCGTCATCAAAGCACAACTAGAAGTCTATCTCATCATCGGTGGAGTCATCAATGCACAAGTAACTGTCAACCATCAGTCAAACTGAGTCTAACTAAGTGTGGTAGGTGTAACTGAGTGTAACTGGCACATGAAAGCACTAACTGAATGAAGGAGGCTCAGTGGAGGGCGCATAAGGAGCTAACTGAAGTCAGAATGAGCAATATAGTCTCACTGGAGGTCCATTGGAGTGATACAGTCAGTTGAGAGTCAGTATAGCCTTAAATCAAGGAAAGAACTGATGATAACTCAACTAACTGAAGTACAACTGAATGGTAGGTGAGAGAGGGCGAGTGGCTTCCTTAATTCAAGGAAGAAGGGCGCACTAAGATATAGGAGGGGTAAAAATAATCAGTGAGAAGCTCCCAGGGCTAGCTAACTGGGGGCTAGGTGCTGGGACTGATGACTAGGATGCATGCATGCATGCTGCATGCAAGACTGAAAGTGCAAATGATGAAAATGCTGGTAGGACTAGGATGGAGTATAGGAATATCCTAACAATGTGTGGTTAGCTAGATGCTCGATGTCACATCCCCACTGACCTCCTTAGGCCATGGGAGATCCCGATACATTTTTTTTTCTTCCTAATCCAAATTCGACTGAATACACACACATAGTTGAAATGAATCGGATCCGCAATCCGAAATTACGGACGCGGAAGTGCAAAAATTCATAACCAGAAAGCTTACCTTTCCGCAATCTGCAATCCGCAACAATGGATCCACAATCCACAATACGCAAATGCGGATGTGGAAGTGCGGAACATCGAACTCCAACATCCAAAAAAGGTCACTTCCGCAATCTGGAATCCGCAATTGCGGATGCGGAAGTGCGAAAGTCCAAAACATAAATTTGACTTCTATGTTTCCGCAATCCGCAATCTGTATTATGGATGCGGGCATGCGAAACCATACCCCTGCAATGGTAACTTTCCACACAATCTTTTGAGGGGCATACATTTCCCATCCTTGGTCCAAATGAGACAAGGTCAGTACCGTTGGAAAGATCTTGGAGAGCTCTATCCAATGGTGAAATCCCTCCACCATCTGAGCACTCCTACCATGTCAAATTTCCCACTGAATTTATGTCCATAACTTTGCCAAAAAAAGGACTTCAACCTTCTTCCTACCGTGATCTTTCCCTTCCACCTGACCCACAGAGGGATTCTGAAACATTTACAGGGATTTCCCCTCCTATGGCTCGGGGGTAGACCACAACAGACAGATGACTACCAGAAATCAACTCAATTCCCAAGGCATGCTATATAAATGTAAATTCTAAGATGTGGAATAAAATACCAACCTTCAACCAGATGTTTGATGTGGATCCCCGTTGAGCTTTCAAATATCTACACTTGAACCTGCAGCTTAGTCTAAACAATAAACACAAGCAAGTGCACATAATATATGAAATATCTTAGCATAAACAATAGCATAGTCCATGATATAATAAGCAAATGTCACCCAATGATATTAAACAACCATTCACAACATCAATTGGACGATAAAATGTGTATTTCTATTAAATTGAACAAGAAGTACAATATACAACCTCTTGCTGGCAACTCATCTGAACCAAGAACTAGGTCCCTCCACTTGTGCCTCCACCACTTCAATCCCCCATGTAATGGAAAACTCACGAGTAAAGGAATTAGTCCTTCACAAGATATGGAAGAGTTTGGTAGGTGAACATAAAGGGTTCACAACAACTAGGATCAATGGATGTAGACTCAAGCTATGGAAAAAATCCAATAAATTTTCGATGCTCTCTCCTTCCTCTCATTCCATGCACCATAAGAGCTCAATATATAAACCTACAAGGGTAGGTGAAAGGTCGAATCGAGTCATTTGGGGATACATGGATGGCCAAAGGTCACAATGGCCGCTTCTTGGAGTGAAAAAATAGAGTTTTTACTGTTATTTACCAATTAATTCGATGTACGCGGGCTATAGTGGTACAACCTGCGTATGCATGAGTTGCAGTGAAGAAACTCGCATACAGGAACAAAAATAGGGGAACAGGGTTCCTAGAGGACAAAAAATGGTTTTGAGTCAATCAAATAAATAATGGAGGCCAATGAGTGCTAATGCTCACAAGGTGAAAAAATACGATGTAACACATTGCACCTTTACCTGCCCTATGGCCCTGTTCCAGAGCAAGGTAACTTTCTTGTCGAGTATGCATATAGGCTCCACTTGGAACTCACCCTCTGGTTCCACCTGTATCACATGCCAATCAATGATGTGATTAGGATCATGTACATATTTATTAAGCAAAGATACATGGAAAACATTATGAGCTTTCATGTTAGCAGGCAATGCAATCCTATATGCAACTGGCCCTATCCTATCAAGGACTTCAAATGGCCCACAATATCTGGGTGCCAACTTGGCACAACTTCCCAACTTCATGGAACTCTTCCTTGGTCTCACTCTCAAGTAGACATGATCCCAAATCTTAAATTCCTTATGCATTCTTTTCAAATCCGCATAACTCTTCTACTTGTCCTGTGCTACCTTCAAATTCAGCCTGATCTTCAAAATATCTTGCTCCATCTCCTCAATCATTTATGGTCCAAGCACTACTCTGCTCACTGGGTTGTCCCATCTTACTGGATTTATGCATCATTTTCCATGCAACACTTCAAAAGGACTAATATTCAATGATGCTTGATGTCCATTTTTGTAAGAAAATTCTACCAACTGTAAATAGTCTTCCCACTTGGATGGTTTATCCATCACATACATCCTTAACATATCTTCGAGAATCTGATTTACTCTCTCAATATGACCATCCGTTTGAGGATGATAGGCTATACTGAAACTCAACTTAGTTCCCATCTCCTGGAACAATCCTTTCCAAAAATTAGATGTGAATTTCGTGTCACGATCTGAAACTAGTGCCTTGGGAAATCCATGCAATCTAAAGATCTCTCTCATGGAGACACCTGCAATGTCATTGGCCTTGTGGGTGGACTTGAATGGAATGAAATGAGCTACCTTTGATAGCTTTTCCACCACCACCATGATTGAATCATGCTTCTTCACTGTCATTGGAAACCCGGTTATGAAATCCATAGAGATCACTTCCCACTTCCATCCTGGGATGGGAAATGGCTGCAAAAATCTTGTTGGATGTTGATGCTCTGGCTTGACCTGTTGATACTTCTGACATCTAGAAATGTTTTTAGCTATGTATTTCTTCATACCATGCCAAAATTACTTCTTCCTTGCTGTTGCTATAGTCTTCTGATATCTTGGATGTCCTGAGTATGGTCTTTGGTGTATCTCATCCATCACCAACTTCTTCAAATTTGCACTGTTTGGAATGTACAGTCTGGTGTTTTGATAAATGACAATATCACCCTCACCCAGTTGATATCTTGCATACTTCTCTTCTATAAAATTCTGCTGCAAATTCTTGTTAATTTGAAGGTAGACCTCATCACTATCTTGAGCCTCTAGAATCCTTGCCTTCAAGTCTGATTCACACTTACTAATTGCTGCAATATGGAATTTCTTGCTGAGTGCATCAGCAACCTTATTCTCCTTACTCTTGACATGCTTAATCTCCAAATCGAACTCACAAAGAAACTCCATCCATCTAGTTTGTATTGCATTCATATTTGGCTGGTAAAACAAGTATTTCAAACTCATATGATCAGTTCTGAGCTCAAATCTTCTTCCCAAGAGATAATGCTTCCATCTCTTGAGAGCATGAACTATGGATGCTAGCTCTAAGTCATGGGTGGCATAGTTCCTTTCATTCTCCTTCAACTTCCTTGACTCATAAAAAATTACAAACCCTTCTTGCATTATCAATCCACCGAGTCCTTCAATGCAAGCATTAGTGCATACCACAAAATCCTTACTAGGATCTGCAATCTTCAAAACAGGTGCACTGGTAAGCAACTCCTTTAAATGCTAGAAAATTCTTTCACATTTCTCAGACCATGTGAATTTGATGTCCTTCCTCTGAAATGAAGTAATTGGATGGGCTATCTTGGAGAAGCCTTCAATGAACCTCTTGTAATAATCAACAAGGCCCATAAACGATCTAACATCTACTGCATTCCTTGGAGTATACCAATCCATGATGGCCTTCTCTGGATCCACTGCAATTCCCTCTGCTGATATAACATGACCCAAATACTGCACCTTCTATTTATAGAAGTTACATTTACTCAGCTTAGCATATAGCCGATGCTCCCTAAGGAATTGCAATACCATTCTCAAATCCTCCTCATGTTCTTCTTCATTCTTTGAATACACAAAGATATCATCCAAGAACACAATCACAAACTTATCCAATTACTTGATGAAGACACTGTTCATGAGACACATGAATGTAGCAGGCGCATTGGTAAGACCAAATGGCACCACTGTAAATTCATAATGACCATACCTAGTCCTGAAGGTTGTCTTATGAATGTCTTCTTCCTTTATCCTCACTTGATGGTACCCAGACCTCAATTCAATCTTTGAAAACACTCTAGCCTTCCTTCATTTGATCAAACAAGTCATCAATCCTTGGCAAGGAATACTTGTTCTTAATTGTCACTTTATTGATATGCCTGTAATCAATACATAGCCTCAATGTTCCATCCTTCTTCTTAACAAACAACACTGGTGCACCCCATGGGGATACACTCGGTCTGATATATTCCTTGTCCATTAATTCTTGTAGCTGCATCTTCAATTCTACCAATTCTAGTGTGCTCATTCTATAAGGAGCTTTGGATATGGGTGTTGCTCTTGGAACAAGATTAATGGAAAATTCAATGTCTCTCTTGGGTGGAAATCCTGGAACTTCATCTGGAAACACATCCTGAAACTCTTGCAATATCTGGAAGTCTTCTATGCTGGGTCCTTTATCTTCTACTAAATATGATATATGCATAGCATATAACTGACAACCCTTTTTATAAAAATTCCTTAATTGCAGAGTTGAAATCTTCCTTACTGAAACATGCTTTGGAATTCCTTTAACCAACCTTCGTTGGCTTTCATCATCAAGGCATTCCAACGCTTTCTCATAACATTCCACCTTGGATCTATGCCTTTCCAAGAAATCCATGCCAATTAAGGAACCATATGATCCCAATGGTAAGACATTTAATTCAGCGTGCGTGAGGAGTCCATTCAATTCTATAGGACACTCCTTCACTACTTCACTTACCTTCCTCTTGGTACCGGTGGCTAATTGAACTAGACAAGCTTCATCATGTCTTAATTTAACAAGAGAACACATTTCAAATACCTTAGGAGAAACATAAATATGAGTAGACCCTGGATCAATCAAAATAGAAATAGGCTGCTTAGCATGTTGAAATATTGTAACTTCAAAGAATATTCTATTTGTACTTTACTATTATTCACCCGGAGATGTTTTATTCCTCCGTCGGGATGTTATTATAATGTAAAGTCATTGAGGTAAAACCTCCCATGTAAGTCAGGGCATTAGTTCCCCTATATTCAATTGTAATGGGATGTTTAATTCCCCTAAAGGAGTCATCCCAGTCAGCATTATGTTGAGTAGTTAAGTTGTTGGGGCCGACCTAGTTAGGGAAAAAGTCAAGTGAAAGATAAAGTATAAATAGAGGTGTTGTGTTTCTCATTTGAACACACTCACTCACTTGTGAATTCGCATAGGAGAGAGAGAGATCTGAAAAGGAGGAGAAGGAGCTCTTGTTTGGGGATTTCATCTTTGTACTTTTGATCATCTATATTGAGGAAGTTTTGCTAGTTTTTCTACCCCATGAGGGTTTCCCAGGATAAATTGTGTCTCTCGTGTTTATGATGTGCTTGTTGTTCTTTCAGTGATCCTGTATATGCTATTGTTGTGAAATTGAATGGAATACTGATGTTATCTATCTTAGCATATTTAATCTTAACATGGTATCAGATCTAGCCTGAAGGAAGGAAATGTATGGCACTTACGACACTTGTTTCATTTGCGACAATTTGAAAGTTAGGGTTTTGTATAGCAAAACCTAGTCATCGTGGAACTTTCGCTATAAATAAATTTTGGCAAAGGTTCAGGATCTGAAACTTGGACATGAAAAAGATGAAATTTTCCTGTACCTTGTGTCCACGTTTTAGCCTCAGATTCATTGTACTTTCTGATATATGATCCCTACAAGTTATGGTTTCTGCCTCTTCAAGAATGAAGCCCTAAACAGGTGACCTAGGTAAAAAGGTCATATCTCGGGATATGAATCTCCAAATGGATTTTCGTAAACAATGACTGTTAGAGAACGGACTGTAGTTTCATAAGTCCGAGTTTCAGAGGTCGAAGTTGAAATAGTGACACGTGTCACTTGAAACAGTGACATGTGGCACTTCGTACAAGTTCTCTATGTTGTTTCATCCCTTAAACAAGTCATGTTGGGAAACAGAGAATATATCTCTGATGGAGAATCCAATGAAGCTCAAACCTGTGGGGTTGGAAAGATGACAGGTCAGGATACCACAGGACAAAGTTTTAGACCCTAAAGATCCAAAATTTCAGAGATACACGAGAAACAATACGGCACAACTGAAATGGCTCAACAGAGGAAATCAAAGAAGAGGAGGAAGAAGCCCTCACTTAGGTTTTTCAGTTTTTAGGTATGGCATAACCTGATACAATGTTGGAGACACCTAATGCAACATTGTAAACTTTGAAAATGGATTTGTAATCCATTCATCATAGATATTAATCCTCCATCAAAATGTTGTGGGAGGAAGGAGATTGAGAATTATGGTTTCCAAGTAAGAAGAAACCCTAGCAAAGTTGGGAGACTCATAGGGCAGCAATGAAGGAGGTTTAAATGGCACTGCTATTCTATCATCCTAGCACCATGAACCTATATAAGATGTTTACAAGTGATCTACCTTGGATGGGTAGGTTTTTACCCTTATAGAGAAGACTACAAGCAATCTCGACAGTTATGACTTGAGAAGATACAGGTATGTTTTGAAATATGTTTCATGATTAAGTTCATGATATGTTTGTCTTCGTATTATTGAGGTTAGTACAATCATGATTAATTTTAGATTATCTGATCACCTTAGTAAAAGTATGAATGCATGTGAATGATAGAAGACATTCATTTATTAGGGTTATGACACTTATGATTGTACTAATGCACTTGTGGTGTTGTATGAGGATGATGTTGTTTGCTAACATGAAAGATACATCAAGAAAGACAAATCAAGTTCTAGATCAAGAATATATGACCATGATGACATGAATACAAAGACTCATCCATATTCTTTGATCACATAGAATCTCTACTTACGAGGTATGTATGATTTGGTTCTACTATGCTTAACTTATGAGATATGTAGGTTACTAACACAAGGTCTCTAAATCATTGAAGAGAACAAAGAAGATAATGTTTTAGACATAACTAGCAAGCATGCTAATCCATGTATGTTTTCCTATATCGAGTTAGAATCCTACTTTGTGTTAGGATCTTAGATAAGTATACTTTTGTATGAAATGATCATGACCATACATGTTTAAGATTATTTAGAATCATAATGTTTTGATAGTATTGAGATTATACTAATGAATGTATGATTATGTATGAGATTTTGAGGATGACACAATGATGAAACTAGTGCACACTTAAGCATGAATAGTGGTCTAGGATGGATAGAAGTTCAAAGACATATAATCATAAAGGGAAAATAGAGATCAAGAGGGAGGCAACAACACAAGCATAAAAGATAAGTATTTGAGTTGTTATTTGAATTACTTCTTGAAATGATATTGCTCATATTTGTATTCCTAGAATAGATCATGCATAGTGTAAGCATTCATATAGCATTGAACAATTTACTACTAATATGCATATGATGGGTAAGTTGGACAAACATTCCATTGTTGCTTATCTAGAATGAAACCTCTTTGTTGACATGTTGAGAGTTGTGCACGCTTTTGATAGTATGTTTTGGTAGAGATGTAAGACATCTAAATAGCCACTGTATGCATACAGGATATGGAAAAGTGTTGTACCAAAGTATTATTCAAGATAGTTGCATAACTATGTGAATCATATTAGTATGCATAATAGGTTATCATTGAAATGTCAACATGATTTGATGATTATGAAGTGTTACTAATCATGTAATTAAAATTGATTTGTAGGAAATATCATGTGCTATGATCTACAAAATAAGGATGATGAACACCTGCTCCAAAGAACAAGTGATGGATGTTCAACAAGAAGACTTACAAATCAAACGTACTATAGAAGGCTAGTGGCTAGAGGATTCTCTTTGAAAGAGGGAGAAGATCATGACAAGATGTTTGCTCCAAGTGGCTAGACACACTTCCAAAGATAGATTACACCCATGGATAACAAGACTGTTCTCCTGAATGGTGTAATTGAAGAATAAGTGTGAATCAAGCAAACTCCCGGGATTCGATAGAGAATCAAATGATTGAAGAAGGATCTGTACGGGTTCAACATGTACCCAGGATCAATAGTCATTTGATGAGCTTGATGATCACCATGGGTGATGCGGATTTCAACCTTTGCTACAAGGTTGAAGATGGTTTCTATATACAGATGACATGCTTCTCTCAGATGGAAGCAAGAAGGAACTCACCATAGAGTTCGAGTGATCTTGAGGCTCATATCAGTAGAACCATCTGATGGGAGATGGCACAGATAGATATGCAGAAGATCACTCAATGCAGAGTGTGAATGATGTTCAGTCACAAAAGGAGGACAATACTCAGATGTAGAAGACTCCATTTCGGAGGGAGTAGATATCAGAGTTAAAGAATCCTGGCATGATTCTATGATTAGATATGTGGTTGAGATCAGATGAGATTTTTCCTCATCCAAGGAAAATGTGAAGTAGAGATCCATGATGATTGACGATGGTTTCTACAATTTACAGACAGATGATTGGTTCATTGTTGTATCTAACGAATACCGGGCCAGATATATGCTTTTCTATGAACACCCTGAGTAGGTATCTAGTTGAGATTAGACGTGTTCACCTAGTAGCTGCAAAGCATGTAATGAGGTACCTAAAAGGTACGATAGACTTTGATCTATACTATGTTGGAGATCATGAATTCAGATTGTATGGTTATATATATGCAGCTTGGGCTGGAAGTGTCTCAGATAGAAAGAGCATATCGGGTGGATGTTATTTTCTGGGATATGTTATGATCTCGTGGTTTAGCAGGAAGCAGTCCAGTGTGGCTCTTAGTACAACTGAAGCAGAATATATAGTAGCTTGCTCTGCTAGTTGTGAATCCATATGGCTTCGGAAGTTGTTATCAGGACTATTTGAGTTAGAGATGGACCCCACTATGATCCTATGTGACAACCAGAGTTGTATCAAGATGACGGAGAGTCCATTGTTCTGTGATAAGTCAAAGCACATAGAGATACGATATTTCTATATACGATATATGGTGCAGAAAGGAGCTATAAAGCTCGAGTATGTGAGCACTTACGAACAAGTTGTTGATGTATTGACCAAACCTCTGTCTCGAGTAAAGTTTGAGTATTTCCGAGACAAGCTTGATGTAGCTCATAAGGACCCTCCTCGAAAGGGGGAGTGATATGGTCTATGATGATACTTGTATCGATGATGAGGATACTTGTATTGATGATGAGGATACCTGTATCAATGATGAGGATACTTGTATCGATGATGAGGATACTTGTATTGATGATGCAGATACCTGTATCGATGATGAGGATACTTGTATCGATGATGAGGATACTTGTATTGATGATGAGGATATATGTATTGATGATGAGGATACTTGTACCAACGATGAGGTCGATAATGAGGATGCATGTACCAACGATGAGGTCGATGATGAGGATACCTGTATCGACAATGAGGTCGATGAGTGGTACTTAGAATTGATCTAAGTTGACAAGTGGGATTGTATCATCCCTGGACACATGTCCTAAAAGAGATCCGTAGACTCTTGTCTCCAAGAATGTGATGATGTTGTGTGGTAAATCCTATATTTGATCTAGGTCACATCCAGTATGAAAAAGGACTGGCTCTCTGGTGGTAAATCCTAGATTTAATCTAGGTCACATCTAGTATGAAAAAGGACTGGCTCTGGGGTGGTAAATCCTAGATTTGATCTAGGTCACATCCAATATGAAAAAGGACTAGATCTGTGGTGGTAAATCCTAGATTTGATCTAGGTCAAATCCAGTATGAAAAAGGATTGGCTCTGTGGTGGTAAATCCTAAGTTTGATCTAGGTCACATCTAGTATGAAAAAGGACTAGCACTATGGTTCAGGATTGCATCATCCTTGGACTTATGTCCTAAAGTGAGAGGGATTGATCATCCCCTAAGTAGATCTAGATTGCATTGTCCCTAGACATGATATGGTGTCTTAAATTGATAGGGATTGATCATCCCATAAGTAGATCTGGATTGCATCGTCCCTAGACATGATATGGTGTCTTAAATTGATAGGGATTGATCATACTGTAAGTAGATCTGGATTTCATCATCCCTAGACATGATATGGTGTCTTAAATTGATAGGTATTGATCATCCCGTAAGTAGATCTGGATTGGATTGTCCCTAGACATGATATGGTGTCTTAAATTGATAGGGATTTCTCATCCTGTAAGTAGATCTGGATTGCCTCGTCCCTAGACATGATATGGTGTCTTAAATTGATAGGGATTGATCATCCTGTAAGTAGATCTGGATTGCATCATCCCTAGACATGATATGGTGTCTTAAATTGATAGGGAATGATCATCCCGTAAGTGGATCAAGATTGTATCATCCTTGGACTTATGTCCTAAAGTGAGAGGGATTGATCATCCCATAATTGGATCATGTGTATTGCATATTATGATGTTGTTGATCGGGAGATCCAGATGATGATGTTGTTGATCGAGAGATCCATATGATGCTGTTGATCGAGAGATCTAGATGATGATGTTGTTGATCAAGAGATCCAGACGATGATGTTGATCAGGAGATCTAGATGATGATGCTATTGATTGAGAGATCCAGATGATGTTGTTGATCGGGAGATCCAGATGATGTTGTTGTTGTAGTTGATCGAGTGATCGACTACTGCAGAAGATGAAGACTCAATACTAAAGATGTTTATGTTCCAGTATTGAATATATTGAAGATGTTCCAGTAGCTGTTTGAGTTATTGATGATGATTGAAGAAAACTTCCAACGATTTATAGATGTATCACTATGATGTAGTTGATGACTCCTTTCTCCTGCAGATGTTGTTAGAATATCCTTCTCGTTATGGTGGAGTGTTGAAATATTGTAACTTCAAAGAATATTCTATTTGTACTTTATTATTATTCATCCGAAGATGTTTTATTCCTCCGTCGGGATGTTATTATAATGTAAAGTCATTGAGGTAAAACCTCCCATGTAATACGGGGCATTAGTTCCCCTAGAGTCATTTATAATGGGGTGTTTTAAGTCCCCTAGAGGAGTCGTCCCAGTCAGCATATGTTGAGTGGTTAAGTTGTTGGGGACGACCTAGTTAGGGAAAAAGTCAAGTGAAAGATAAAGTATAAATATAGGTGTTGTGTTCCTTATTTGAACACTCTGACTCACTTGTGAATTCGCATAGGAGAGAGAGAGATCTGCAAAGGAGGAGAAGGAGCTCTTTTTTTGGGATTTCATCTTTGTACTTTTGATCATCTATATTGAGGAAGTTTTGTTGGGTTTTCTACCCCATGAGGTTTTCCCAGGATAAATTGTGTCTCTTGTGTTTATGCTGTGATTGTTGTTCTTTCAGTGATCCTGTATATGCTATTGTTGTGAAATTGAATGGAATACTGATGTTATCTATCTTAGCATATTGAATCTTAACGCAACAATCTTACATGCAACCTCCACCATTGCTGATTGATGGTCTGCTTGATGGTCATTTAGTGCTGCATAAATACTAGGCGTTGCTCTTTCCATGTCCCCTACTGTAGTTTCTCCTCTAACATTGTGCAAGCTCCTGGGATTCTTCTTTGTAGTTGGGAAATCTCTGAGCATGTGGTTTTCTCCACAACGCCAACATTGAAGTGGCCCCATTGATGTCCTATCTGCTACTATAGCTGGATTGAGTTCTCTTCTTGCTTGTTGGACTTGTGGAAATATCCTAGGTTGATTTCTGAATGGTGGTTTGGATTCACCTTTCTTCTTATCAAACCTTCCCTTGGGTTTACCTTTCCACGCTGGCTGAGCCTTTACCTTACCTTTACCCTGCTCATAGCAATGCTCTTCCATCCTAATGGCTTCATCGAAGCTTGGTGGATTTACAAACTCTATTCTATCTCTGTAGCTCTGTGGTAGACTACCATGGAAGCATTGGATCTTCACTCTTTCATCCTTGATATAGTCTACGTACCTTAGCAACTCCAGAAACTTGTGGACATGTTCATCCATGGTTTTCTATCCCAGTCTGATTTCATTGAACTCTTTTCTTTTTCTATCATAATAAATGGCTAACAGGTATTTATCTTGGAAGTATATTTGAAACTTTTCCCAACTGACTCTTCTTTCACTGATTCCCTTCACTTGCATGAGGTGGTCCCACCAAATAGAAGCTCTTCCACTAAGGTTATAAATAGAAACCTTAGCCTTTTCATTCTCTGAATATTCATGCATTCTGAAGTACTTCTTTATTCCAAAAATCCATGCCTCTGCTTCTTGACCTTCTTTACTTTCACCCTTAAAAGTGGGAGGCCTTGCCTTCCTAAATTCACCCTGCGAAATACCTTTGTGCTTCTTTCTACCCTTACGCTTATTGGTAGCATGCCTTGGGATCCCCTAAGAACCCTCATAATCATCTGACCTGCTAGAAGAAAACATAGGAGAGGGTGTCATGTGCCTTCTACTCACAGAAACCCTTCTAGGGATTGGATTTCTTCTCATAGAACGGCCCCTCAACTGACTTTCTGCATTTATTTCCTCTCGGCCTTCGCGGCTCAGGTTAGAACCACCGTTAATCCTTTGTTGAAAGTATGTAAGACTCTGGAAAATGGACGGATTGAGTTGAAGTTTCTCTTCTTGTGCTTTCATCATCCGCTCGTTAAAGCTTGCCATAGTCTCGGCTAAGTTTGGAGGCATCACTTGCTCCCTTCTTCCATCATACTCGGCCTTTGTATGTGCTTCTTACACGTTCTCACCCAACACATCATCTTTTGGTCCAAACGAGTCCTGCGCATCGTTAAAAGAGACCATTCTTACACCGTTCTATGCGCTTCCCTGTGATACAATTCGTCTTACAACTTCTTATATCTCTATGCATATCAGAGACATTCTATTAGATACCACAAGCATCCTAATAAACTCTATCATACCCATTCAAACCTGTAACTATTCATTTGAACAATCAATTAATCAAATAAGTTCATCAAAACCATGCCATGGGAGCATCTCTCGGCCACAATTCATGCATGATCCGGACCAAATAGATCTCAGTGTCACAACCTTGCTCTGATACCACTCTGTCACGTCCCCACTGACCTCCTTAGGCCACGGGAGACCCCGATACTTTTTTTTTCTTCCTAATACAAATTCGACTGAATACACACATAGTTCAAATGACTCAGATCCACAATCCGCAACCCGCAATTGCGAATCCGCAATTCACAATTGCAGATGCGGAAGTGCAAAAATTCATAACCGTAAAGCTTACCTTTCCGCAATCCAAAATATGAAAAAAAGGATCTGCAATCCACAATCCGCAAATGCGGATGCGAAAGTGTTGGGCATGGCCCAAGTTGGCACAATTTTGCTGAAGCACATTTTTGGCAGTAGCGCAGTTCAGACTACGAAGTTCAAGTGGCACAATTTTGTCAATAGCGGAGTTCGGATTGCGGAGTCCAATTGGCGCAGTGGGGAGTGCGAAGTCTAAGCACAACGCAGTTTTGCTGATGCGTAGTGCCAGTGCAATAGGTAATTTTGGGCAAAGAATATAAGTAAAGGTCAAGTAGATGAAAGCGACTTGTTTTGGGTAAGTGACTCCATGATCCCGGGAGTTGGGTAAGGAGAAGCGTGGAAGCATATGAAAGTGACATGTCAGTTAGAGTGGCAGAAACCATTAGAAGCACAGCCACAGGTCGACAGCGACAGGAGAGCCAGAGGGGTGGAAAGGGACATGACACTATGCAGTTAGAACCGTTACATGAGGATTGCGGCTGTCAGAAGGGCATTAGATCCAGGAGTGGCCCAGCAAAGCGGCCAGGCGAGTGGAATAGTTGTCGACTACGACAGGATGGGTTGGCTGGGTAACCGCACCATTTTTGGTTACTCTAGGGTTTTTGTCACATATGCATTGTAAAGACGTGACCTAAGGGAACGATCTATAAAAGGGGAATTTTTGTAAGGGAAATGGTTGATTTTTGGATCTCTAAGTTGTTTTGTTGATATCTGTTGAGAGACTAAGCATTATAAAGAGGCTCTATAGCTGTGTGCACAAAGACCCACTGAAGAGAGAAAGAGGCTCTGCAGCTTTGTGCACAGAGACCTATTGTAGAGAGAAGAGTTTGCAGGTGGGTGCGCAGACTGGAACTGTTGAACCCTTCCCATTAATATAATCAACAGTTCTCGTGGACGAAGCTCCCATCTGGGGGGTGAACCATGTAAATACCATGTTGTGTGATTGAATCTGTGTATTTTTTTAGTTTATGGTTAAGTACATGCTTGTGGTTATATGTATCTTCGCTTTTATATGTATTTTCCACTCCAAATGCCGATTAAAATCATGAGATTTGTGGAAATTCCGAGTATTCATTCTGAAGCCAATCACCACAGAAACCTTGCAACAGAAATATGTTAAATGTCGAACATATATGCTTGAATGTTGAATGTGCGAGTAATTCTGAATATGATGAATGCATGAGTTATTTGGGTAAACACTAAGTCAACGAAGTATGTGTTAAGTATGATTCCCTAGAAGTGAAGCACTGGAAGTGCATGGTTGCATTGTATTTCACCGTATTGCATGAGTTCGTGAAGTGCACAGTCCCATATGTTGAATGCACAATTACACTAAGTCAATGGAGCCTGTAAGGTGTGTGATTGTTAAGAAGTACTAGCGCAGCCTGGAGTTGCGTTGTCCCATTGTTAAATGTTGTTCCAAAGCGCGCAGCCCTAGTGTGAATTGTAGCATAAGTGATAGACGCAAAGTAGGTGAAATTTCACACAATCCCCCAGTTTGTTAATTGTGCATCACTTGATTGCAGAAACCTGATTCTGTAATCCCCCATAAACTTCGCCTCGGGTGAGACCTCAGTCTGCTCACAGACTGTTTCCGAAAGGGCCGGTGAAGAAGGGTTTTGTTGGACCACAACTGCGCAGAACCTGGGTCAACACAATAAATTTAAAGAACGAGGTTATTGAAGCCCAAAAGTAAGTGCGGAACATCGAACTCCAACCTTCAAAAAAGGTCACTTCCGCAATCCGCAATCCACAATTGCGGATGCGGATGCAGAAGTGCGGAAGTCCAAAACGTAACTTTGAATTCTATGTTTCTGCAATCTGCAATCCGCATTGAGGATGCGGGCATGCAGAACCATACCCCTGCAATGGTAACTTTCCACACAATCTTCTGAGGGGCATAACTTTCCCATCCTTGCTCCAAATGAGACCAGGTCCATACTGTTGGAAAGCTCTTGGAGAGCTCTATCCAATGGTGAAATCCCCGCCCCATATGAGCACTCCTACCATGTCAAATTTCCCACTAAATTTCTATCCATAACTCTGCTAAAAAAAAGACTTCGACCTTCTTTTTGCCATGATATTTCCCTTCCACCTGACCCACAGAGGGATTCTGAAACATTTCCAGGGCTTTCCCATCCTTTCCAAGGATCAGATGTAAGCATACAACTCATTTCCAAGTTAATCAAACAAGCCACAACATATGAAGTGCATAAATTTATATCTAACAATACATCTATCACATGCAAGACTTAGAATGCATTAAACTCATGCAATACAATGATATACATATAACAATGAACTCAACCCTTTACTCTGACATGCACATGACTCCTTGTTAATCAAATTCATGTAAACGTGCATTCTATAATTCCACATTTGAACATAAGAAACCATTTCATAACAATGAAACACCATCATCTAACATAACAAGAAGTACTTATCTTTCAATTTCCAAAGCAACTGGCTAAGTGAGAGCAACGTTCCACCCAACCTTAGATATATGTCCATCCTGTACTCTTTCAGCTGAGAGATCACCCTCAAGATGGGATGTGTATCCACTAAGGAGGGACATCTGGTTCTCTCACAATCAAGGTTCCATCCCAATGCTAATCCAATATGTAGTTGGGTTTATCAAGCGTTCAGGGACATACTGGTCATGCTAAGCCAACTTCCAGTTGGGTTATCAAGCATACTAACAGCATGTCATGCCAAGCCAGCATACAATTGGGTTTATCAAGCATACCAGACTAGATGATCATGCTAAGCCAACCTGCAGTGGGTTTATCAGGCATATCAAACAATACAATCACGCCAAGCTAGCATACCGTTGGGTTTATCAAGCATATCAGACAAGTTGGTCATGCTAATCCAACCGGCAGTGGGTTTATCAAGTGAACAGGGACACCAAGGGAGGTGTTTCTAATCCAGTGAGCTCAAACATAGAGCTGCAGTCATCTCAACACTCAGCCGACCTGGCACCCACATTACCTACCACATCCAACACAAGGAAGACCCTCTTTTCTATTGCACAGTCCCTCAAGGCCTCTTCCCTTCCAGTGCTATTCCAAGATGGGCATAGAAAGGTCCAGTCACTAGTTCTATGATATTTCATCCTTCACTGGGTTTATCAAGCAACCCAACCTTCTTCCACAGTTCAACATTTGACTCCTTCCAGGCTTGTGGACACGGCTCTATTACGCAATCTATCCTCTATGATCCAAGCCCAGGTTCTCATGGTTTCTCTGCACTGTTCAGGTTTGCAGTTTCCTCACGGGTTCTTACCACTCTATCACCGGTAGACAAGGTTCGCACACAAAATTTCTATGGCTATCAACTCTCTGGTATTTTCTATCACACAGGAAAATACGATTATCTTCATGTTCCCACCTGGATTGGCTTTGCATACCCAGAAATGTATGAGCAATCTCTCTCTCTCTCTCTCTCTATGTCGATCGATGGATCGTGAATGGCCAATGCGGGTATTCAAAACCGGTTCTGCGAGTTTTCAGGCATTGAGTGTCTTTTTGGACATGAAATCAGATTCATGCTCTGTCATATGAAATAGCAGGAATGCTCCATACTCCATCGGCTTCAACAATAGGGTTCTCAACCACCCTCCGCAACCGAATTAATGTCAGCAGGGAGTTCAAACGGGTTCACAGTCGGACATTTGGAAACATGGGAAACCAATCCCATAACCCCCTCACCTCTCCCTAGTGGATACATGTGGCCCCTTCTCATTAGTTTCCTCCTTAGCCAACTTCTTGGTTATTTTATTCATTAATCATAATTACACCATTTACATTTCTTCATGGCTTAACAACCCATGAATAATCAAACTGTCCAAATACTTGTCTAAGCAATACCTTAAACATCCACTAGTGGGGCCTTGTCCTAGAGCTCCACACTAGGGAAAATACACACACTATGTTGCACGAAATTGCAAGTAGTTAACGCTCCCAGGTGTATTGTGACAAGGAACTAATCGCATCTCATGGATCCTTGAAATCTAGGGGTGGTGACTTTACCAATCACCCGCGGGTTTTGGTGTAACGACAGTCGTATTACCAGCAATTGGTATTAGAGCTAGAGGTCACGAGTTCGATACACACTCGGCTCGTGTTGAGGGGGATAATGTTGCACGAAATTGCAAGTAGTCAATGCTCCCCGGTGTATCGTGACAAGGGACTAATCGCCTCTCGTGGATCCTTGAAATCTGGCGGTTGTGAGTTTACCAATCACCTGCGGGTTTTGGTGTAACGATAGCCGTATTACCAACACACTGCATACATATACAGTCTTTACATTGAAGCCAAATAACGTCAAGGGAAAAATGGGGTATTACACTCGATAGAGCATCTTAAAACTTTGATTAAAAAAAATTTCAGGTGATGAAATTTGTGTTTGAAGGTAACTACTCAAAAACCAAAACCACCCTAGGATAATCCCTTTATCTAAATTTATTGGGAAAAGTGTGTCACCCTATTCATTTTTCCAGGGTTTGTCCCCTCCCTAGTGTCCAATCCTTAAGAAATGTCTTCGTACCGAGTATGTATTCTTAGAGTGAGAATATTCCAACTATTAACAATGTGGGTACCCTTGTAAATTAATAAATTTGTTAATATTTATCGTACTTAAAACCTTCATGGAATCGAGATCTTCCAATTAAATCAAAATTAAACATTATTAGAATTAAAATAAAATAAAATATAGTAAAACATTATTTCAACAAGAAGAAAGATACTTGTGGGTACTAGTAAATACATTGAAAATAAATCAAGTAAAGACAACAAGACCGACAATTTCTCGAGATTTTATACATGTAGATATATGTTGTAGAGTAATTGGAGTTATATACGTGACTGAAATCATGACAAATGGGGATAAGGGTCCTTTCGATTTTGGTTCTTAATCACAAGCAATGATTAAGAATCAAAATACCCTTCTCTGTATTTTCAATGATTTTAGTACATCTATAAACACCAATTACTCTACTATTATATCTATAACCACTGTCTACTAGAACTTGGTCGAGCTTCTATGCAATAGACACAGTGAAATAAGTCGTGTTCTGCTGGTGTTTTATAGTTATAATAGTTGTATGTGCTCGATTGAGATTTCAAAGGAGTTCAATCGAGCTTTGAAATTGCAAAGGGGGGATTTTTCATGGCCAAATTTTATCGAACTCAATGGCTCGATCAAGATTTGAAATATTGATCAAGGGTTCTTATTAAACCCTTAATCAAGCTGTGTAGTTGGATCGGGGGTTTTATTTACCCTCGATCAAGAGTTAAAAAAGTATGATCGATTTCTTACTTAATCCCTTGACCGAACTTTTTATAGCTCGGTCGAGGGCTTGTGGAAAGCTCAATCGAGGTCATTTTTCAACATACATGAGCCCTCCTCTTGCCAAAAGGTGTTACCCATCTTCATGGGAAAACCCTTGGAATAATATAAACTAGAAATATAGGTTCCTAAATTCTTCAATTTTTAAAATTCTTCTTCTACATCTTTTAGGTGCCATTCTTTCAATTTTTTTCACAATATAGTTGTGCTAAAATTTTGGAGACCTTATCTTAAACTATTATGTACCTAGGTAGGATAATATGGGGTACCTAGGAAGGTACCCAAGATAATATTGTATGTAATGTGACCATAATCATGGAATATGTCCACCTTGGTAATTGTTGGGTAATAAATGGGCCCACTAGGTAGTTAGAGGAAATAATACAATAATAAGGGGTAGTTGGCATAGGACCCTTAGGAATACTCTGAAAAAAGTATAAATATAAATGAGTATCATTGCGTATGTTGAATTAATTGTATTGTAGCAAGTATGGCTTATGGAATGATTAATTCCATAAGGAATAATTGATGGTGTTACCCTACCTTAAGGGTCTTTCTCTATATTTTGATGTTATTCTTATGGTGAATGTCTTTTGGTTATTTATGAAGTATAGAGGTTTTATATATTTGTTGTGATTCAATTTTTGGGTTAGGATCACTACAAGTGATATCATAGCACTTTCTTGTGCCAAAAAATTGGAATATTTTTTAAGTAAAAATGAGAATAATGGTATTTAGATCACTTTCCAAAACGTTTTGTGACGAATATGAAGAAACAAATTTCAGATTTGAGTTCCTATTGCAAAGACACCCAATTTCAAAAACAATTTGTCCAAAACAAAGTTCAATAAGTAAAGTTATCACTAATTTAAAATCATCTGTTTTTAGGGTTTTCCATGGTGGCCCCATAGATTGCAGAGGTGATATATTTTGATAGAGTGAACAGATTGCAATCAAACGAACTCCATTCAATGCAAAATGACCATGGCATTTCATAATTCTGGTCATATTAGATATTCTAAGAAATATTCATGGAGTTATGGCCATCTTAAATTTGCCACATCAAAACTAAGTGATTTTCTTCAAAACCATATTTCTATTGTTGGAGTAATGGAAATAAAGTAGTGTTTTTTTATGTATATGTAACTTCGGAATGTATTTCACCCATGTATTTCATCTATGTATATTGTACTCCTATAGAGATGTTATTATTCCTCTATATGGAAGTGTTTGTATTCCTATAGAGATGTTATTATTCCTCTATATGGAAGTGTCGTCATTTATATTGTAAGTGTCATAACTTATACTTGATGGGTTATTAGACCACCTTGTTGGGGTTAGCTCTGTATAAGTCATGTGGGTCGAAGGGTTATTAGACCACCCTATTGGGGGTCGGCCATGTGGGTCAAAGGGTTATTAGACCACCCTATTGGGTTTCGGCCCAGTCAGCATTATGTTATGTGGTTAAGTTAAGGCCGACCTAGTAAAGGTTATTAGGAAAGTCAAGTCATGTATAAATAGAGTGCGGGAGGCACTCTATTTGATCATTCTATTCTCACACACACTCTTTGGAGAGTGGCACACTTGTGGAGGAGGAGAAGCTGCTTCTAGGAGATGTCTATCTCTTATGCTTGGTTTGTATCATTGCTCTATCTATCTCTGAGGAATTTATTGGGGTTTTTCACCTTTATGGTTTTCCCCAAGTAAACTCTGTGTCTCTTGTGTGCTTGCATTATTGTGTCCATGATAGATATGCTGTAGGTATGTTGTACATGTTGTTCTCTCAGTTAAGATCCTAGATTAGATTTAAGTAAATTCTGAAAAACTAACATGGTATCAGAGCTAGCCTGAAAGAAGGCATGGTATGGCATGTATGACACTTGTTGCACTTGCAATGCTAGGGCTTGATATAGAAAAAACCAGTCATCGTAGAACTTTCACTATAAATCCATTTTGACGAAGTTTTAGGATATGAAACTTTTACAAGTCGAAGATAAGATTACCATGTACCTTGTGTCCAAAGGAAAAGTTCTAATTCGTTGTACTTTGTGTTTTATGATCTGTACAATCTAGGGTTTCTGCCTCTTCCAGATCTAAGTCATAAACAGGTGAGCTAGGAAAAAAGGTCATAACTTGGGCTAAGAAGCTCCAAATGAAATTTCATAAATGGTGACAGGTAGTGCACGGACTTTACTTTCTCAGGTAACGTTTTTAGAGGCCGAAACTGAACCAGTGACGCGTGGAATGCTGTACAAGTTCGCTCTCCTGTTTTATCCCATAAACAGGTCATGTTGCAACACCTGGCATAACTCTCTCTCAGAGAATCCAATTGAGGTCAGACCTGTGGGGTTGGAAATATGATACGTCAGGATACCACATTTAGAATTTTCAGAACTTGTGGATCGGAAATTTCGGAGTTACACCAGAAACAATCAGGTGCATATTTCTGTCAAAACAGAATTATTTGTTAGCACCTTCATTCATGGCTTCGGGAATTTAGGGTTTCAGAGAAAGTTGGAATTTTTGTAATCGGAGACCACGGCTGGATGATACTTATCAAAATTGAAATTTAGAGACCAAGATCATATTTTTTGGTTGGGAAGAAGGCCAGTATTGATCAAATCCCAGTTCGGGACTTTGATCGGAAAGATGGAAAATTAGGGCTTCTGCAAAAGTTGGAATTTTTGAAGTCTGTGACCACGGCTAGAAGCTCCTCAGAAAAATCAAAGTTTAGAGATTTGGATCGAACCTTTTGTTTGGGAAGAAGGGTGGGATTTATCAAACCCTAGTTCGAGATCTTGTCCAGAAGATCCGGAAGTCTCAAAGGCAATTTTGAGGGGTGAAACTTTGCAGATTTACTATTTCTGAGTATACCAGGTTGATCAGCTGATCAAGGCGCATATTTCTATCCTTTCAGAAGTTGAAATTCAAAGTTTGAATTTTTGGGGTTTCCTTGACAAACGCCAATTTAGCTCCAGATCCAGTTTTTGCAAATCAAGTGGATTGGGTTAATCCTAGAAGAAAATGGATTGGTCACCTGCATAAGTGAAGAAGTTCCTGTTTTAGAGGGAGATGAGGATAATGCCTTACATAAGAAGATTACAAGCAATCTCGACAGGTATGACTTATCCAAGTATGTTTTGAGATTTGTTCATGATTAAGTTTATGGTATGTTTGTCTTCATGTTATTACAGTTAGTACAATCTTGATCAAATTTAGACTTGTCGTATCACCTTAATAAAATTATGAATGCATGATAGAAGATATTCATTGATTAGGGTGTTGACACTTATGATTGTACTAATGCATTATGGTGTTGTATGAGGTTTATGTTGTCCGTTAACATGGAAGGTACACCAAGAAAGACAAATCATGTTCTAGTTCAAGAACATATGATCATGGTGACATGAAGACAAAGATTCATCCATTATCATGGATCACTTAGAAGATCTATTTACAAGGTATGTATAACTTGGTTCTATAATGGTTAACTCATGAGATATGCAGGTTACTAGCACAAGTCATTGAAGAGAACAAGAAGACATCCTGTGGGTATGTTAGACATAACTAGCTAACATACTAATCCAGGTATGTTTTTTTTTCTATATCAAGTTAGAATCCTACCTTATGATAGGATCTCTTATATAAGTATACATGGCATGATTGATAATGATTATTCATAGGTTTGAACAATCATGGGTGTATGCATATTATGTTTCTTACCTTAATTGATGACATAACTAACCAGAAGAGTCATGAAAGTATAGGTTTGAGTAATCACAGGTTTAGGCATATTATGTTTCTTACTTTAATTTATGATATGACTAACCATAAGAGTCATTGAATACTAATGCTTATTATTTCTGTTTGAAATGATCATGACTATACATGCTTAAGATTATTATGTTTTGATAGTATTGAGAATATACTAATAAATGTATGATTATGTATGAGATCTCGAGGATATCACAATAATGATACTTGTAAGCATGCATAGTGATCGAGGATGGATATAAGTTCAAGGACAGGTAATCCAGGAAGCAAAGATCAAGAGGGAGCACACTCCAGTAGTTTCTGCAAGGATGCAGATATTCAAAGGGAGTTGACCACTTCTCACAATCCACATCAAAATAGAGTTGCAGAAAGGAAGCAAAGAGTGAGAGGGAGTCAACCCTATAACCAAACAAAGATAAGTATTTTAATTGTCATTTCTTGCATATTTGTTTGTTTAAATAATATTGTTCAATGATGTATATGCTTATGTTCCTAGACTTAGGGTGTGTATTATGCATATTAGAATAATTGCATTAATGAACAGTATACTACTAATTTGAATATGATGGGTAAGTGGCCTATGGCACTATACAACATTCCATTGCTACTTATCTAGAATGAAACCTCTTTGCTGACATATTGGGAGTTGTGCACACTCTTAATAATGTTCTGGTAGATATTGGAAGGCATCTAGAAAGTTACATGATATGGATAAATGTTGTATTGAACATTGGCTAAATATAATTGGATGACTGTATGACATATTTCTTCAGATTTAAGAATTTGTTCTGAAAAACTATGAGATGTTTCTAATCATGCAATTTAACTTGTTTTGTAGGAAAGATCGTATACCATCACCTACAAAAGAAGGACTGCAACATTTGTTCAACAACAAAGTTATCTATCGAAAATATTGAAGATATTGAAGTTCCCAAGATCTGGGAAGAATTCCATGATCGAGGAGTACCAATCGATCATGAAGATGTTTGGGATGCAGTCCCAAGACCTAAAGAGAATTCTGTAGTGAATTCCAAGTGGATCTACAAGATCAAGCATGTTGCAGATGGCAGCATAAAGAAATACAAAGAAAGATTTGTAGCTCGTGGAAAGAAGGAATAGACTATGAAGAAAATTTTGCTCCTGTAACTAGGCACACTTCCATCAGATCAGCACTTGCTCTAGCTGCAATGATGAAATGAAAGATACACCAGATGGATGTTAAGACAACTTTCTTGAATGGTTTAGTCGAAGAGGAAGTGTAGGTGGAGCATCCACTCGGTTTTGAGACATATGACAGGGAGTCATATGTGTGCAGGTTGAAGAAAGCCTTGTATGGCTTGAAGCAAGCTCCTAGGACTTGGTATGGGAGGATAAACAACTTTCTATCCAGTTTGGGATTTACCAAGAGTAAAGTGGATTCCAACCTTTACTACAAGGTTGAGGAAGGCAATCCAATGATACTACTTTGGTACGTGGATGACCTGTTTGTTACAGGTGATGATAGATTGATTGCCGACACGCAACGGAAGCTTGCTACCAAGTTCGAGATGAAGGACTTGGGGATGATGCACTATTTTCTAAGCATGGAGGTGTGGCAGAGTGTAGATGGAACCTTCCTTGGACAAGGGAAGTATGCAGTAGAGATCCTAAAGAGGTTCAGGATGATGGACTGCAAGGCCATGGCCACACCTATGGCATCGAACCTAAAGGTTCTGTGTGATGCTTCATCTGATCCGGTTGATGTCACTGTGTATCGTCAGATGATTGGGTCCTTGATGTACCTAATGAACACGAGACTAGATATTTGCTTTTCGGTGAACACATTGAGCCAGTTCCTGAAAGATCCAAGGAGTGTTCACTTGGTTGTTGTAAAGCATATTCTGAGGCACCTGTAGGGTACGATTGATTATGGGCTCAAGGATTATGCAAATCAAAATTTTAACCTACAGGATTATGTTGATTCAGATTGGGAAGGCAGTGCTACAGATAGGAAGAGCACTTCTGGGTGCTGCTTTAGTATGGGATCAGGTGTGATCTCTTGGTTTAGCAGGAAGCAATCCCGCGTAGCACTGAGTACAGCCGAAGCAGAGTATGTTGCAGCTTGTTCTGCTAGCTGTGAGGCAGTATGGATTTGGAGGCTACTGGTATATTTTGTGACAACCACAGTTATGTGAAGCTGTCTGCGAACCCGGTGTTCCACGACAGGTTGAAACACATAGAGATCAAATATCACTATATCATGGATATGGTGTAGAGGGGAGCAGTGAAGCTCCTATATCTTGCGACGGATGAGTAGATTGCAGATGTGTTGATGAAGCCACTAGCCAGAGTGAAGTTCGAGTACTTCAGAGAGAGGCTTGGTGTTCTTAAGATTGACGACACTTCGAGGAAGAAGTGATGGAGACATTTGCTGAAGCCATTCCAAGCATGGTGGAAGGAGGATCCTTCACATGGCTATGGATATAAGCGCTCGATGATGAGCATCAAGATGATGTTCTAGTTTCTGCTCTATATGATCAGTTGGATCATTTATGTATGTATGCATCATGTTGGATGCTGGATATGATGAGTTGGATAATTTATGTATGTATGCATCATGTTGGATGCTGGATATGATCAGTTGGACCATTTATGTATGTATGCATCATGTTAGATGCTTGGACCATGTATCTGTATATGTATCAGGTGGATACGTTGTATGATCAGGTAGATCATGTATGTTGATGGATACATTGTATGGATCATGTATCTATGTATGTATCATGTAGATACATTGTATATGATGATATGTATCAGGTAGATACTTGGTATGCATTAGGTGGATGCATTGTATGATCAGGATGGTCATAGATGATGAACTTCAGGATGTTTCTCCAGATGACATGCATCAGGACGATGCAGTGATGATGATCAAGATGATCATGTGTACATCAGGATGATGTATGGTGAGTATCAGGTGGATACTCTGTGGCCGTGGACAGGTTGTGCAGATGAGCATGTAAGTAAACCTGGGAGATCTGGACAGGATCCAAAAGGCCTCAGATGCTCTTTCAAGGCATTGCTGTGGGAGGACATATAATAGCGCCCTGGGAGATTTGCAGATGCTCTTACTAGGTTTTTCCGCTGGCATATAATAGCTCCCTAGGAGGTCTGGCAAATGCTCTTGCGAGGTTTTGTCCTATGGCATGTAATGTGTCCTTGAGAGATCCGATAGGTAGAGCTGTGTGCTCGTAACAGCCTGGGATGCTCTTGCAAGGTTTTTCCATGACCATATGTAATATGCTCCTGGGAGATCCGACAGGTAGAGTTGTGTGCTCGTAACAGCCTGGGATGCTTCAGCCAGGTTTTGTGGTGAGATCACATGTAATGTGCTCCTGGGAGATCCGACAGGTAGAGCTATGTGCTCGTAATAGCCTGGGATGCTTCAGCCAGGTTTTGTGATGGGTCACATGTAATGTGCTCCTGGGAGATCCGATAGGTAGAGATGTGTGCTCGTAACAAACTGGGATGCTGCAACCAGGTTTTGTGACGCATGTAATAAGTCCTGAGGATTCCACAGTATGGCCAGTGATGATGAAGACCTGTAGATGGTGGGCCTACATCCAGTATGAAAAAGGACTGGCTCTGTAGAACTTCCTATGACAAGTAGATTCAGAGATTGATTGATATAGCAGCAGCAGTGACGATGACGATGATTCGAGGATGATGATTCGTTGATGATGATCCAGAGAAGAAGACTTGTGCTAGCAGATCTGTGTCGAGAAATACCTTCCTAGTTAAGAGGGAGTGTTGATGTATATGTAACTTCGGAATGTATTTCACCCATGTATTTCATCTATGTATATTGTACTCCTATAGAGATGTTATTATTCCTCTATATGGAAGTGTTTGTATTCCTATAGAGATGTTATTATTCCTCTATACGGAAGTGTCGTCATTTATATTGTAAGTGCCGTAACTTATACTTGATGGGTTATTAGACCACCTTGTTGGGGTTGGCCCTATATAAGTCATGTGGGTTGAAGGGTTATTAGACCACCCTATTGGGGTTCGGCCATGTGGGTCAAAGGGTTATTAGACCACCCTATTGGGTGTCGGCCCAGTCATCATTATGTTATGTGGTTAAGTTAAGGCCGACCTAGTAAAGGTTATTAGGAAAGTCAAGTCATGTATAAATAGAGTGCGGGAGGAACTCTATTTGATCATTCTATTCTCACACACACTCTTTGGAGAGTGGCGCACTTGTGGAGGAGGAGAAGATGCTGCTAGGAGATGTCTATCTCTTATGCTTGGGTTGTATCATTGCTCTATCTATCTCTGAGGAAGTTATTGGGGTTTTTCACCTTTATGGTTTTCCCCAAGTAAACTCTGTGTCTCTTGTGTGCTTTCATTATTGTTTCCATGATTGATATGTTGTAGATATGTTATACATGTTCTCTCAATTAAGATCCTAGATTAGACTGAAGTTAATTTTGAAAAACTAACATGTTTTATAGGAAGAGATGATGGTCCTAGTATTGAAGAGTATGTAAGTTATATAATATTATTGTGGCAAGAGAATTGGAGATATTGGTTGCCCTGTAGTTTAAAACAAGATGTCGCTAGATGGTGGCATTTGCTTAATCATAACAAGTTGAAAAAACTTCAAATATTGCATTGGCCCTGATAAAAGATCCCAAGTTCTGGAAAATCATATTCAAAGACACATGTTGAGGGTGAAAATATTCATTTTTTAAATATTTGAAGATTACCATGGAAAAATACATGTTGCATTTAGATTTTTATTGAAATGAATGATGTGAATGTTGTTTTGTGATACCCTTGGATGTAATCCATTGGTACAGTTAGTACTAATGTGAAAATGTTCTTGAATTTTTGGTATAGGAAGAAGAAAATTCCATTGCAGTATATTTCACTAACTAAACAAGAACATTCAACATGACTCGTAATGAACTTAGGCAACATAAGACTTACGAAATGAAAGACCGATTAAATCCATGAATACCATATGTGTTGATGAATGCTTTGTAGTTACTATAAGGATAACCAATTGGCAGAGTAGAACTCATAATCATGGTACGGATTCCTAAGGAAAATGATATAAACTCGACTGACTGTAACTAATGCAAATAGTTTTTGCATTCAAGGGAGACAAGGATTGGTTGTTGGCATTTCTCTTTAATGATGGAATACAAATAGACTCTCTTTTCCCCTTTTTTATTTTTTTGTTTTTTGGATGTTTTTGTCTTTTTCTTGTTGATTGAAATCTTGAAAAATAATAAAGAATACTATAATAAAATGGAGGAAATGAGTGTCTCAAGGGTGTGTTCCTTCATTCTAAGGGAATGGGTGTTGGCACAAAATGGAGATCGAGGTTATTGTACAGGGGGGAACAAAGAGGGTTTGTTGTAGTCTATTGTGCTACCATTTTCAATCCCCTGAAGGAGAAGGTGTCACCTGAAGCATAGCCTATTTTTTTCTAAGATGAGGAGGGTTAACTACAAGGATGAACCAAGGATTGTTCCATTCATTCACAATACCGCAACATAAATTTATCATCCATGCTTATCCATACAAAGAACAAAATAATCATGCATCACATGCACAGAAAAATTAAGGGGCCCAATAATATCCATTCATATTCAATAGTATAATTTTGATACAATACATTCATGCGGATCTACAACCTCAATTAACAGTCCGTGGAATGACCAGTCATGGATCTAAATACATCATCAAAACCCACAAACCCATGAACTAATTACATATCCCAAAAATCAGACGTAGTCGTAACTTTGATCTTCTAATCCTCTTTAATTGATCATCTACTTGCTTTTCTGCTACTTCTGCATACCCTCTTTCTCACCTACCTTGTGCTCTTTACATAGTCGTGAAGGCAGACCCAAAAAAATTGCGGTCTTTCATTCTTTCCTAAAACCTTTACCTTATTTTGCATGTCCTTCTATGGCTACAGTCATTTCCAAAAATGAAGGATCCAACATTCCCTAACCACCAGTGTTGACTCGCCCTCAAATCAATTTTGTTTCATTACTTAATCTTGCGCATCTTCTGGTGTTACCCATTCAAATGAAGGATCCAACAAATGCTTAGATAAAATTTGATATTTTTCTTGTTAATATATTTATCGTATAACTCATTTAAATTATGTATCAAGGATACTTGTAGTGCGTCCTATATAGTCAGTAGTTTTATTTTTACATTACTTCCAGGTAGCGTTTCTCAACTCCTAGTTGTTCCATTATACTGATCACATCCAATTGGTGTAGCTTGGTATTCAAAATCTTCAGTCCCTGTAATGTTGATGTAAATGTAACTTCGGAATGTATTTCATATATATATATTTATTGTACTCCTATAGAGATGTATTATTCCTCTATACGGAAGTGTCGTCATTTGTATTGACAAGTGTCGCAAGTGTGTTAACTTGCCAATGGGTTATTAGACCACCTTGTAAGGGATCGGCCCGGATTAATGTAACATGAGGTTAGTGTGCTAAGCTAGACAAGTCGGCCCCATAAGTTTATTGGGAAGTCAGGACAAGTATAAATAGAGATCTCCCGATCTCTATTTTGATCACTTCAGAACTCACTCTTCCTTCACTCGGAAAGTGGCGCACATGTGAGGAGGAGGATCAACTGCTAGGAGGAGTCTATCTCTATGTACTTTGGTTGTATCATTTCTCTATCTATCTCTGAGGAAGTTGTGGGGTTTTTCACCTTAGGGTTTTCCCCACGGAAACTCTGTGTGTCTATTGTCTCTTATGTTTGCTTCTTGTGATGATTGACATGCTTGCTATGAATTGATACACTATACATGTTATTCTCTCAGTAAAGATCCTAGAGTATCTCAAAATAATGCTAAAAAATTAACATGGTATCAGAGCTAACCTGAGAAGAAGACATTGTGCAGTGACGGAAACCAGGGTTTCTTGTTTATTGGGTTTCTCTCCATAGATTTTGTAAAAGCAGTAAGGTAGATTGACTCTACTCATCAAGGAGAATCTATATGTCCAATCAGAATTCAATTCTGAGCACTTTCAGTTTTAGCCCTAAAAAATAGGAATTTCTGAAATCTAAAGACACAGCTGGAAGCTCCTTGGAAAAATTGAAGTTTAGAGATTGGGATCGAGATTTTTGGCTTGGTTAAACTCCGGGAAACTCAAACCCTAATTTAGAGTCCTCCTTAGTGAATCCGGGAAGACTAAAAGGCACTTCTGAAGGGTGAAACTTTGCAGAAATCAAATTCTGAGTATACTGGGCTGATCAGCTCATCAAGGCGCATCTTTCTATCCTTTCAGAAAATTGAAATTCACATTTTGAATTTTTAGGGTTTCTCTAACAAACCCTAATCCGGGACCAAATCCAGTTTTCAGCAAATCAAGTGTTAAGACCTAAATCTTCTCTATTTCCATTTGAAGTACTCTTTAAGATGTCTCACCACACCAAGCTTGAGGATAAGCTTGAAGGGCATGATAACTTCCAATCCTAGAACTATAGGATTGGGTTAATCCTGGAAGAAAATGAATTGGACACCTACATCAACTTTGAGGTCCCTATCCCAGATGATGAAGAGGCTAAGGTATTGCATAAGAAGAACTTGGTCAAGGCAAAGAGAATCATTGTTGATTCTATCAAAGACCATCTCATACCACATGTGTCATCTCTAAAGACACCCAAGGAGATGTTTGACTCTTTGACCAAGCTATTTGAAGGGAAGAACATAAATCGGAAGATGACTCTGCGGAATCAATTGAAAGGGGTCAAGCTATTGAATGGAGAGACCATTCAATCTTACTTCTCCAAGGTCTCTAAGATCAAGGAACAACTTGAAGTTGTGGATGAAGTAGTAGACAATGGTGAAGTTGTTATGACCACTCTGAATGGCCTACCTAGGTCATGTGACTCTTTTATTCAAGGAATCTGTGCAAGAAAGAAATTGATCTCTTTCAGTAGACTATGGGAGGAATGCTCTCGAGAAGAAGCAAGGCTTGTGGCTCGAGAAGAAAAGATGGGAAATGAAGATCAAGCTCTCACTGCTCACACCAAGAAGGGAAGCAAGTTCAAGGGGGAGCATTCTCATTCCAAGAGACCTTCTCACCACTCTAAAAATAGGAAACATCTAAGATGTTTCACATGTAATGCGAAAGGGCACTTTGTCTCAGATTGTCCCAAGAACAAGAAGGACAACAATAACAACTTCAACAAAAAGAAGAAGGGCAACAAAAGAAAATATCATGCTCATGCTTCTGAGGATGATGAACCTCCCAAGAAGAAGGCTAGATCTGAAAGTGATGATGATGATGACTCATCAAGCGAAGAAGAGTATGTTCTAATCTCTGCTCTCACAGGTACTATCTCTCATGGTTGTAATGATTGGCTTATTGACAGTGGGGCTTCCAAACACATGACTGGGTTTAAAGAATCTTTTGTAAATCTATCTGAACATGAATCACCCCATAAGGTGAAACTTGGGGATGATTATCAATACTCTATCAAAGGAAGTGGGGAAGCCTCCCACAACCTAGATTATGGAAAGTCTTTGAAGATGAAAGAAGTACTTTATGTACCTGGTCTCAAGAAGAACCTACTCTCCATATCCGCATTGGATGCAAAAGGTATGAGGGTTGCATTTGTGGATGGACAAGTTCTAATGTGGCAAAAAGGAAAAACCATAGATGATGCAATGGTGATTGGAGAGCAAGAGGGAGGATTGTATAAATTGAAGGGACAACCTGAACATGCCATGGTGCATGATTCCATGGAGCCAAGTGAACTTTGGCATAGAATACTTGCTCATATGCACTATAGGGCACTTCCAATTGCAACCAAAGCTGTAGAGGGTCTTCCTGAAATAAAGACAAAGCATGAAGGTGTTTGCAAAGGATGTGCAAAAGGAAAGAACATAAAGAAAGCATTTCTAAGCAGTGAAAGCAAAGCTAAAGGAATCTTGGAAATCATCCACTCAGATGTATGCGGTCCGATGTCATCCAGTTCTCTGAGTGGGTATGTTTACTATGTCTCTTTCATTGATGACTTCTCCAGGAAGACTTGGGTTTACTTCTTGAAGAACAAAGATGAAGTATTTGATAAGTTCAAGGAATTCAAAACCTTGATGGAGAACCAAACTGATAAGAAGATCAAAACATTCAGATCCGACAATGGTGGAGAATTCACTTCAAGTGACTTCAAGAAGTTATGCAGTGATTCAGGGATTAAGAGGGAGTTGACTGCTCCTTACAATCCACAACAGAATGGAGTTGTAGAAATAAAGAATCGAACAATCATGGAAACAGCAAGGGCAATGCTGCATGACCAGGATCTTCCTATGCATCTATGGGCAGAAGTATCTAGGACAGCTGTATATGTGCATAACATAACACCCCACAAGATATTGGACAACAAGACACCAGAAGAGGTCTTCTCTGGTAAGAAACCTAAAGTCAGCCATCTCAGAATATTTGGTTGTCCAGTATACACTCATGTCCCAAAGGAAAAGTGTTGGATTGGTTTTGCAACCAAGCTTTGTGCAATGGGCACCTATCAACAATGTGATAGCAGTTTCAATATTGAAAGAAAAAACGATTATGAATTAAATCTAAATCTAAACTAACATGTGCATATAACAAATAAATTTTTAAAAACGATTCAAGAAAAAGAAATAAAAGAATAGATGTTTTGTATTAAGATACCTCAAATGGTGAGGATTTTTGTTGAGCAACTCCCAAGGTGAGTAGTTCCAAGCTCGAATGGTCTCTTCTCCAAGATGCTGAAAATGGAAAAAAGTCTCATGAGAGATTTTGACAGCGTGAGGATAGGATGATGGATGGATGGAAAGTGAGGAGCCCCTAACACCTTTTTATAGTTTTTGGTGGTGGAGAATACCATTATGGTTTTGAGGAAACCAATGGTATTGACCGACATGTTTTAGGTACCTTTTCCCTCCTTTTTCCTTTTTTGAATATTTTGAATATTTTTATTCCCTTTTTAATATTTTTGGGAATTTTGGACCCTTTTTTAGGGTTTTTTATGCTTTTTGAGGAAAAATATTCATTTTGAGGGGAAAAAGGGGTGTATTATGGTCTTTTGGTGACCTTTTGATGGATTTAGAGTCTCAAATGGTGGAAAACTGGACAAATGGGTCATATGAATAAGGAAATGAGCTAGTGAGCACTTTTTGGGTGTTAACAGATTGCTCCCTGATGTGTGAGGGTAGGAGCTCATCGTATGGCCGATAAACATCATAGTTCTTTTGTCTTTTTCCTGGGGTTTGGGGAAGAGAAGAGACCAGTTGGAGACTGGATCCACGACCCTTGGAAGCTGCAAAACAAACAATATTACATGGCCTCAATATGAATGAGGAATAATCTCTGATAATGGACGAGGCGGGCATACCCATGCTCCTATCAAGACATATACATAACAATTAGTCCCAAGAAGGGGGACCTGAAGAACACATAAAAAATATGCTGGTACATCATGATTGTCCAAATGGGACACTATTTTGGGATGTACTCATGATCATAACATGACTGATCTCAATAACTGATACACTGGAATAAAGCGGCAACCGTTCTGAACAAGGTTTCAGAAGGGTTGATGAACTGCTGAATCTGAAGGTGTCCAACATCTATAGGGACTCAATGACTTTGGGTCAATTCTAAGGAGTATATGTAACTGTATGCTCGAGGGAGTATAAAACTGCGGTACATCTAAATACTGTTTCCATGCGCAAACCGGATATCTATAGGAAAAATGTAGCTGGTTGTTTCCATGAGTAAACTCTCAAATGTGGAAGAGTCACGTGGTATCCGGGGTCTTCGACAAATAACTGAAATGACCAATACCTTGTGCGAGTCTCAATGATGCGATCAAGGTGTTGAAGTCGAGCATGTGAGAAACAACCATTTGGAGAGGCACTGAGGACTCTTCTCGAAATGATTCGTAGGCACTCATCATAAATGGTGATGAGTCCAAGACACAGGGACCTCTGGGTCTATCCTCTAGAATAAATATGGTTGTCATCGACAGAGGGAGACCAGCAACTAACAAGGCAATGATGTTTCCTTGATAGGAGCACGAGGTGTAGAACTGAAGTGTGGTAGTACTGATGGTAGGACTGACATACTTGTGGGGATGGGAAGTAACTGGGGTCATAGAGTGGGTGGACTCAAACTTCCTTTGTTCAGAGCATGATGACATGGTTGACCTGGCAGCATAGGGAACTGACTTGTAGGTGTGGGGATCATAGATTTTAAGGACTAAAGGGTATGTATTGACTCTGGGGGGTCAAGTTGATGGGTGTTGTCGAGGGATTCTCAGAATACTCTGAACAAAGGCGACCAAAATGGGGAAGCTGCCATATGAGTAGATGCGATCTGTTGTGGCACTGAGAAGCACCATTGGGTCCTTCTTCGTAGTTTTAATGAGCTCCAAGAAGGGATAAAAGTGTGAAATGGTACTGTCCTGTGGATTTTATGAGCCCAGGACTGTTCGTGCTCATGGTTGCTTTCATTTTTAAGGAGTCTAAAAACGATAAGAAGACTCTGCAGTGGTTGTGAGTACCGTCCTGTGGGTTTTTACGAGCCCAGGATGGTGATTGCTCGTGGTCACTTTCATGTTTAGAGAGTCTGAAATTGGTAAGTGGACTCCATTGGTGTTCTTTTTCGTAAGTTAGTCTCCAAGGCCCGAAAAAGCATAAAATGATGCAAATGGAGAACTCTTCTAGCCGATGTAACTAGAGTATTCCTTTTTCGTAATTAGTCTACAAGGTCTGGAAAAGGGGTAAACTTATACCAAGTAGACGCCCTTTCAGATACGTTTAGCGAGCATGAAAGGAAGCAAGGTTGCTCGGCGATCTTTTCATTGTTTTAGGAGTCAGAAAAGAGCTTAACAAAAACTCCCTAAGTGCCTTTTTCGTAAAAGGAATTGCTCGGCCCGAAAAAAAGGGGTAAAACTATATCGAACAAAAAGGTATTGATGAGAGAGAGACAAGGTCTCAAGCATTGTCATGAGTGCGGAATATTGAATCCGGTGACATAAAGATTGTCAAAAATAGGCAACGGCCAATGTGGCACGCAAATCGAGGTGATGAGTGGCATTTTGAAAAAATGCCCAAAAATTATGGGGTGACGGTGAGAAATGATCTCAAGCATCATCATGAGCATGGAAAACTGAATCGGACGATATCAAACTTGTCAAAATCGGACAACGACCGATGTGGCACGCAAACCGAGGCAACGAGGGGGCATGGGAAAAATGCCCAAACAATATGGAGGTGAGAGTGAGAAATGATCTCAAGCGTCATCACGAGCGCGGATACTGAATCCGACGATATAAGACTCGTCAAAAACGGAGGATGACCAATGTGGCACGCAAATCGAGGTAATGAGGGGGGCATGGAAAAAAATGCCCAAAACATCTGGGCATGAGAGCGAGAAATTATCTCAAGCATCATCACGAGCCCGGAAAACTGAATCCGACAATATAAGACTCGTAAAAAATGGAGGACGGTCGATGTGGCACGCAAACCGAGGCAATGAGGGGGAATGGAAAAAATGCCCAAAAAATATGGGCGTGAGAGCGAGAAATGATCTCAAGCGTCATCACGAGCGCGGAAAATTGAATCCGGCAAAATAAGACTCATAAAAAACGGAGGACGACCGATGTGGCACACAAACCGAGGCAACGAGGGGGCATGGAAAAAATGCCCAAAAAATATGGGCATGAGAGCGAGAAATGATCTCAAGCATCATCATGAGCGCGGAAAACTGAATCCGGTGATATAAGAGTCGTTAAAAATGGAGGACGGCCAATGTGGCAAGCAAACCGAGGCAACGAGGGTGTGAAAAAATGGTCAAAAAATGGACCTGGTGAAAACAGGAAAAGGAAAGGACTATCATGAAGTTCTCGCTGTGTTGATTCCAACGCTACCAACGGTTTGAGGAACTGACGTCGTATGATACCGCAATGGTTGTTTGAAAAATGGTCAAATCTCTATAAATAGGGTGTGGGGCCCATATGACGTGTCATTGTTACATGTGAGTTTGGTAGAGCAATCAGAGCTCTTTCTTGATTTCCGGGAGATTCGACTGTTGGTTTTCGATTCCGCGAGTTTCAGGTAACCCTATTTGCCTTAGCGTTTTTAATTATGTCTTTTTTGGTTAGCGGTGGGCCCCCGAAGGCCGCGAAATTCCATGTTGGCCTTCCAACGTGGAATATCGCGGGTTTCACGTCCTTTTCCGCGATGAACATCGTGGGTTTGGGGTCGACGGTCGCGATGTTCATCGCAGCTGTCGGGCTGAAAGTCACGATGTTCATCGCGATTATGGAGCTGATAGTCGTGATTTTCATCGCGACTGTGGGGTTAATACCCACGATGTTCATCGCGGGTTCATGGATGAAATCCGCGATGATCATCGTGGCTTTTGATGGAAAAGCCGCAATGGAATTTTTTGAAAAAAATTTCTGGTTCTAAAATTTTTTCTTTGTTTATTGGCAGGATGTTGAGGAGACCATTGGTGTCATGGCGAGAGCGGGAGATGGAGGAGGACTTGAAGATTCGGATTCAGACCGATCAAGGGGTCCAACAGGCTCTGGCTGTGAGCGGGCTCCTGGAGTTCGCTCAGATTCTTGGTGAGTCTCTGGGTCCCTGCGGAGGGTGCGTTCATTGTTGGGGGTGAGAGGTTAGAGATCACCCTTACTGATGTATACTTTCTTACCAGGTTGCCTTGCTTAGGGGAGGTAGGGGATCTTCTGCCGAGGATCCCGGCAGGATTGGATATCGAGGATCTGCTGGAGACCTTCTGTGTTGTTGGGGCGATTGTGCAGAACAGCTCTTTGAGCCTGAGATCTCTGCAGGAGTGGGACATGCGGGTTGTTGGGGCTTGTGTTATGCGGGTGTTGGGTGCTGCGGTGCCACATCGTTTGTCGGGGGGACAAACGATGATGGTGGATTCTGTGCTGAGGGGGACCTACTACACGTGGGGTCAGATGTTTTTGGCTGGTGTCCGGAGAGATCTGGACAAGGTCAGTCAGGAGGGGGGAGAGTTATACTATGCCTCCTTCCTATGTTGTTTCTTCTTTGAGTGGGTGCCGACTTTGCGGCCACGGGTGTCGGTTCGAGACGGGTTGGTGAGCGAGCCGCGCATGGTGCAGTGGGGGAAGATGATGCCCTTCGGTGGTGGTGGTATCCGCGGGTTCTTTTCACAGGATATGTATGAGCAGTGGGAGCAGATACCCCTGCTGATTGATGACTATCCATATGCCGGTATGGATTATCGAGGAGATCCGGAGATGCCTCGAGCCCAGGGACAGGCCTGGGGTTTAGATGGTATGTTTTTGTGTTTTGCTCTCTACTATATCATGTGTTTTTTAGATGTTTTTGTTATGATTATAGTTGGAGATATTTATATGACGGTTCACTTGCGTGATTGTGCAGATGTTGGTCCTGTACCACTGGCCAACCATGTGGTTTGCAGGGGATGGGCGATGGTGGTCGTTCCGCCTCCTGTAGCGGTATCGCCTCCTCATGCTAGAGGAGTTGGGTCTCGTGGTCGAGGAGCTGGGCCTCGAGATGATGCCATGGAGGGTGTACGAGAGACACTAGACATGATCCTAGTAGGATTTCCAGAGGATGGGTGGAGGGATTTGGATCGGGACATCGTCGAGCGTTGTTTCAATGCGCCTCGTGAGTGGCGCTCGATCCTGCTCAGAGCAACATTGTTGGCAATTGAGTGGAGGGATGGGGCTCGGCATGATCTGGCAGGGCCAGTGGAGGGGAGGATTCAGGTGCGGGATGATACAGCGGGGCCGGCAGAGAGGAGAGTTCGGGCTCGGCATGATCCAGCGGGGCCAACGGAGGTGGCGCTCGAGGAACCCAGAGACCATGATGATTAGATGATCTTGTTATCTGCCCCCAAATGCTGATGAGCATATGGGGAAGTACCTTTTTGTGCGGCTTATGTATTTTTGTATATTGGGTGTTGAGGGCACCTATGACATGTTGACTATATGATGATATATATATATATATATATATATGTTTTGGTATATAGTCGTGTATGCACATGGATGCATTTATTGTCTATTTGTTTTCCCGTGGAGGCATGTTTGATTTTCTGTATGTTCGTGGAGTCATGTTTGATTTTCTATATGCCCGTGGAGGCACATGTTATGCACATGGATGCAACATTTTAATTTCTGTATATGCCCGTGGAGGCACATATTATGCACGTGGATGCATTTTTGATTTTGTATATGCCCAGGGAGGCACATGTTATGCATGTGGATGCACTTTTTAATTATGTGTATGCCCGTGGAGGCACCTGTTATGCATGTGGATGCACTTTTGTTTATGCTCGTGGAGGCACATTTTGTATTTACTACATGGTTTGGTTGGTGTGCTAATCCAAAATGTTGTTGGCCATATGGTCTGCTATACTGTTGAGATTCCTTGGGACATGTGTGAATGTAATGGATTCAAACTGTCGAACCATTTGTTTAGTGCGCAGGAATTTTCTGAAAAGACAGGGATCGCGTACCTGGTAATCATTGTTGAGTTGGGAAACAAGGAGTTGTGAGTCCAAGAAAACGTTAAGGTGACTTATGCTCATTTGGAGAGCAGCGGCCAGGAGACCGGTCACGGCATCGTATTCAGCTTGGTTGTTGGTGGCGGCACCTATGCACACTCCGTCGATGTGGATCAACTCATGTGAAGGGGAATATATTACCCAAGATACGGAGGCGATATTGGGGGACCAACGGCTTGCACCATCAACGAAACCAACGTAGCAGAGTGGAACATGATCCATCTGTGGTCATGCAAAAAAAACAAATTTTTAGGTTTTTGTATTTTTGTAAAAAACAAAATAAGACTTTACAATTATGGACAGTGGTGTCCATCAGATTTTCTATGGGTAAAATCATTTGTGGTACAACCCATTGCGTGGGTTGCGTAGGGGGATGCCTTCTGAATTAGTCAGAATGTATGCCCCCTATCAGAGGCAGGTATGTATAATGTATGGGCCTTGCCACATGGACACAAACTTTCCTTTTCCGGTTTTTTCATGAGCTTGATCATAGGCGAGGACAAGGTCCCCTTCCGTAAAAGTTCTTCGGTGGACATGTTTGTCATAACTCAGTTTGGATCGATTCTTGGCTGCTTCCATGGTTTGGAGGGCTGTGCGCTGATCTTCATCGGCTTGCTCCAAGAGTAGTAAGTGTTGCTCAATTGCGGAAGTGTCCGGTAGGAGTTCAACGACCATATGTAGGGTCGGAATCTGGCACTCGATGGGGAGGACGGATTCGTCACCGTGAACTAGATGGAAAGGGGTAAAACCGGTGGCGGTTTTGGTTGACGTGCGGTATGCCCATAGTGCTGGGAAGAGCATGTGATGCCAATTTGATTTGTGTTTGTCAACAGTGCACTGGAGGATGGTCTTCAAAATTTTGTTAATCACTTCGACTTGGCCATTCCCTTGGGGGTAGTAGGCAGAGGAGAAATGGTGTTCAAATTTCAGTAGGGTTGATAGTTCTCTCCAAATGTAATCTTCAAAGTGAGAGCCGTGGTCTGAGATGAGTTGCTTTGGCACTCCAAAACGAGCGATAACATGGTTAAGGAAAAAACGTGTTGCGGTGTCGACTTTGCAATTGTAAGTTGGCATGGCTTCCTCCCCTTTGGTAAAATAATCTACGGCCATAATGATGTGTTTATGACCGCCTACTGACGTGGGATTGCAATCTAGGAAGTCGATGGCCCATTTGCAGAATGGTCCGACAGTGACGACTGGATGAAGGGGGGCAGGTGGGGTTCTTGCCTTAGGGGAAAAAAGTTGGCAGTTTTGACAATGTTTGACTGCGGTGATGCAATCAGTAAATAATGAGGGCCAATAGTAACCTGCGCGGATGATCTTTTAGGCAGTGACCATGCTGGAGAAATGGCCTCCGCAGGCACCGCTATGGCAGTCATTAAGGACTTGTTATGCCTCGTCATGAGATAGGCAGCGTCCTAAGATGGTATTGACGTTGCATCGATAAAGTACATCGCCTAATAGGAGATATCGGGGGGCATGGTGTCGTATACGATGGCGTCCATCACGATCGATGTTGGGTCGAAATTTTTGTGTGCAGAGATAGATTAAGATGTCGCCGTACCATGGGTCATCAGAGGAAATGATGAAAATGTGATCGTCAATGAGGTCCGTTTGGATAGCGGGTGATGACGAAGAGGATGGGAGATCTGTGATGAGTTGAGCAAGTGCTAGGGCCTTGGTGCTCTTTAGGGTTTTGAAGGTTAGGTCGTATTCATGCAGGATAATCACCCATTTAGCTACGCAACCTTGAAGGAGGCGACGTGTCAAGAGGTAAACCATTGGATTGGAATTGGCTACAACCGTGGTATGGCTCAGGAGAATGTAATGTCACAGCTTTTGTACGGAAAATACGACGGTGAGGCCCATCTTCTCTTCATGTGGGTACCGGAGGGGTGGGCCTGATAAGGTCTGGCTCACATAGTAGATGACATGCTCTTGGCGAGCAGTATCTTCCTGGACAAGAACTCCAGATACAAAATATTCGGATGCTGAAACATAGAGGGTGAAATCTTTGGTGAAATATAGAGGAGAGATCAACGGGGCGTTCGTGAGTGCTTTCTTTAAGTCGGTGAAAGCTGATTCTGCTTGTTGGTCCCATATGAAATGTGTATGTAGACGTAGTAATCAAAGGAAACCATGGACCATTGTGGCGTAGTCAGGGACAAAGCAGCGGAGGAAGTTGGACCTCCCTTGAAGGATTTGAAGTTGTCTTAATGTACGGGGTGACGGTAAGTCTACAATGGCTTGGACTTTCAAAGGGTCTACAGTGATGCCTTTTTTCTGAAATGACAAACCCTAGCAAGCGACCTGCTGTAACGCAAAAGACACACTTGAGTGGGTTCAAGCGGATGTTGTATTTTCAACAACGCAAGAAAACTTGTCGAAGGTCATCTAAATGGTCAAATCATTTCTTGGATCGAGCGGTGAGGTCGTCCAGATAAACTTTTATGATTCTGTGTAGATCGTGGAAGCAATAAGTCATGGCGCGTTGGAAAGTGGCTCCATCATTCTTGAGACCTAAAGGCATGATGCGATAGGCAAAGGTGCCCCATGGGGTAGTGAAAGCTGTCTTGTATTGATCTTCTTTACAGATTTTGATTTGGTTATATCGAGAGAAACCGTCCATAAAAGAAAGGACCTCATGTCCCACACATTCATCGATTAGTTGGTCAATGAAAGGTGTGGGGAAGTTGTCTTTGGGACAAGTGAGGTTGAGGTCTCGGAAATCAGTACAAACGCGTATGGTTCCCACTTTCTTGTTTAATGGCACTGGGTTTGAAACCCAGGTGGTGTAGGCAATAGGATATATGAATCATACTTTTTGGAGTTTCTCAATCTCAACCTTAATAGCTACGAGCTTGGACGGGTGAATTGGTCGTTGTTTCTGTCGGAAAGGAGGCACATTGGGCCAAGTGTTGATGTGATGTTCCACAATGTTGGGATTGAGGCCAGGCATCTCGGTGTAAGAACAGGCGAAGACATCACGAAACTCTTGGAAGATTTTTGTATATGCCTAAGTTTCCGCTTGAGTGCATGATGTGCCTAGCGAGATGAGCTCAGGTTTTCCAGGTGTGGTGGAAATGTTGATTTGTATAATAGGGGAAATGTTGGACATGTTCCCCTCTTCAAAGGCATCTGGTGCTGGGATGGGGTCTTTGAACCAATCAACCTTAGTTGGTAGAAAATATTTCGATTCGACTGATATTTGGTTTTCTGCGGTGGATGTAGACGCCTTAGGGAGGAAGTATGGTCGATGATGCATATCATCCCAAGGGTAGTCTGGTGCAGTGAGTGTTTCTAGAATTTGCTCATCAGTACGAAAGTAATCAGACCATAAATCAACGGGTTCTGGTTTGTGTGTGGTTGAAATCATATAGATGGTATTGATTTCTTCCGAAGAAGATGATTTTGGAGGGTAGATCTCCTCGATGAGGGGAGGAGATATCTCTAAGTCGGCATTGTTCATCTCGTATAAGGATGCTCTATAATTTGGGAGATCAGGGCAGTGGTGTGAATAATGGCCATAAAATTCGCATATCGCACAAGGGTGGTTAGTGCGGAGCGTTTTGTCGCGAGGTTGAGGAGGTGGCTCAAGTATTACCACTGGAATTCCGGTGTCATCATCCAACATATTCATGTGTTCTTGGAGTGCAGGTAATTGTGGACATTGATGAGTGGCATGGCCTACGTCGTCACACAATGAGCACTTAGGAGGAATGCGAATAGTTGGGGGGTTCTTAGCTACCTTGGGGGTTGCTGGGGGGGTACGAGTTATGGGTCCAGTGTTATAAGTTTGTGGGCCTCTGCCCCTTGTGTTTTGTAACAGAGGTGGGGCATTTCTAGACATTGATGCCGTAGTCACTATTGGGGGTGGTCTGTTTTGCAGATGAGTGACAGGAGGGGGTGGGTGGTTGGTGGTAGGGATAGGTTGTACCGATTGTAAAATAACAGTCGGAGTCGGTGGGGGGCTTGGAGTAGGTAAGTACCATACATGTATCCCTAATGTTAAACCAGAAGGTTGAGTGTATCCATTACTGGCGAACTGACAACTCCGGAAAATGGGAACAAGAATGGGATAGTATGAATTGGCGGTGTGCCAATATGAGTAGGCACTGTGGATGTTTGTGGCAGTGACGAAGGGTACTGTGTGGTGTGCGACAGGGTGCAAAAATACGATGTTTTTGTTTTTGGTAAAGGTGGTGGGATCGATGGAAATGTGGAAGTCATAGGTGACTCGGTGTAGATTCCAGGACCAATTGACGACACAAATGATGTTGGTGCAATTTGAATAGTTTGTTCAATCATTGGTAGCACATTTTGAGGTGTTGCGGGGGCGTTAGCATCATAATATGTGAGTTGATCAATCTTGATAATGCGTCCTTCATGTGGGAACATCATGAGGCGGAAAACAGATGAATCCACTACTTTCATTTTGTACATATAGCTACGTCTAAGAAGGAGGTTGTAGTCGAGCTGGGCATTGATCACTTTGATGTCGATGAGAACTAATTTGCCGCCTAGTTCTACGGGTACGTTCGCTAAGAGGCCTTGTGGTTGAGCTGAGTGCCCTTCGTAAGCTTGTAATGCTATGGTGGATGGTTGTAAAGCAGGGGAGCCAAGTTCTGCCACACAAGAGTGGACATAATGCAGGTTGAAGCTCCTTCATCGATGATGCATCGATGCACAACAAGGTTTCAAATGTTTACTGATACTTGGAAGGTCAAATTTGATGGCAATCGAGGTTCGGCTTGGTCTATGTCGAAAGCCATCATGTGTGTATCGTCAGGGTCTACTCCTCCGATGGCAGATAGTAGTAGTTTTCGTTGTGCAGGACATGTTTTTAGTACCTCTAAACCAGACATAGCAGCAGGGGATTGTGCTAGGTCTTCCACGACGTTATAATTGGATGCTGCACGAGCATTAGGATTGTTGTTAATCCTTCTCAAAGGGATGCGAGGGATTTTAGGTCCTCCATCCAATGGCATATTTGGTATGCATAGTGGTTGATCTGGTGGAAGAGAGGTGGATGCGTTAGTGGGAGGAGTTTCTGGGGGTGGGCCGTACTTATTCCTACGAGTTTGGAGGTTAATGTCATTGGATGACATCATTAATAAATGGTGTGTGCCTGGATCCGTATGTTGATAATCAGTTGTGGCATAGGTGATCTGCTGCTGAGGTGCAGCAGATCCTTGTGGGGGATCCATAGGGCGAGCATTTACTACTCCCTGGTTTGGAAATGGGTTTTGCAATATCATGGGTTGTGGTGGATTAAGTGGAGTTGGCTGTCCAGCGTGGCCTTGGCGTTGGGCATCGTCAGTCCAAAGCTTACGTGCTTTCTCTAAATGGGGGCAGTTGTGAGTGTAGTGTCCATAGACTCCACATATAGAACATGGATGGTTTGTTCTCAGGTTATTGTTTTTTGGTTGCTTGGTATGAAGATCAGGATTTTGGTTTGGGGGAGTAGCATTGTTATTATTTGGAGGATTGGGAGGTGGTGGACCTTGATTATGTTGTTGGTTGTTTCCACGGTTACGTCCTCTTCCACAGTTTTGTTGTACACCCTAGTTGCATTGGTTGTTTTGATGTTGGGGCTGATTGTGTTGTGTGTACACTTGCCCTTGAGTAGTGGGAGTATTTTGGGGTGCCGCAGGTGCAAGAGCAGGTTGCGGTGGATAATAAGCTGGTGGGGATGGAGGTGGTCCAGTTGCCTGCTGGGGTTGTTGGTAACCCTGAGCTATTGGAAGTGTTGGGTTAGCTGGTGTAGCTTGCTGTGGGAAATACATTGGTTGGACCGGTAAATGAATTGGGTTCTTGGTGGCCTATTGGTTATAGTATGTGGGTGGTACATATGTCAATGGTGCTTTCCCATAGCAATGTTGTGGACAAGAGGGTCAATGAGTGTGATGGGTCTGATTCGTTGGAGCATACGAAGTTGTCGCTCCAGAATTAGATGTAGCCCTAGAGAGGTCTAGGGCATTTATAGTGCTCACCATGCTAAAAGGTTTATTTTGTGCCGTGACTTGGCCGATAATACCATCAGTGGCATGTGATGCCCCCAGAGCGTCACCACGTGAAGAATCGCCTCGTGGGGCATCTAATATGATGGTGTAGAGATAGCCTGACTGGGCATAAATCAGGTCGAATTGTTGAGCTTTTAATATAGCTTCCTCTTCTGACTGGGGTCGTTCGGAGGATACATCTTTGGCTATGAGGGGTAGGAGTGATTTAAGAAACCAGTCCAAAAATATATGGTCATCCATTTTTATCTTGCAAAGGCTACGACGCTTGCGCCACTCATGGATATGGTCAGTGATGTGGGTAGCTGTGTTTTGTCTGCTAGACAACAGTATTTCAACTCCTGCATCATAGCGTACAGGTAGCTGAAAAAATTGAAGGAAAGTGGAGACATGGGACGTAAATGTATGGTGGGTCCCATGTGGTTGTTCGATGTACCACTTGGCTACAGAGCCAGTGAACGTTCGTTGCAACAGTCTTAGTCTAATGGAGTCATCCACGATGGAGTTAGATGAACACCATAGGTGAAATGACATTATGTGGTTTTGGGGATCCTCCCTAGGTTTTCCTTCAAACTTGGGGATGTCCGAGGGGAGCTTTGTAGGCATGGGTGGCCATGTAGGGTTGTGCCTGATAGGATCATTGGTTAACCTGGCTAGGTCTGGTAACTTCAGACTAGCCATGTATGGTAAATTAGCAGATGGGTGTGGCGTAGTGACTGGGACATAACTATTATGTAGTGGTCCAGTAGCCCCTAAAGGTATGCTAGGTATTGAATGTATGTGTCCTCCAACTGTTGTGGTGTGGGATGGGCCAGCGCTCCCAAGTGCAACATGGGTTGCAGAGGGGTTAGGAATAGTGCCAGGAATTCCTGGGATCTGGGTTGTGGTAATGAGAGGGGGTGTGATTCCTATGTTGGGCATACCCATAATACGAGGTAGTCCTGTGTTGGGCATACCTAAAGGTGGAGTGGCCCCTATATTAGGCATGCCTAAAGGGGTTGTTGTTACCATGGGTGGCACAGTAGTAGAAGGGTTTGTGGATGTATCTCCAATAGTACTGGTGAAAAGTAGGTCATATTGTGATCCATCCATGGGGTTGGTTGGTGATATTTCAGTAGGGTTTTCGGATTCAGCCTCAGAATCATATGTGAAGTGAGGCGTGTCAGAATCGGATGACTGTGTGTTTGGTCGATGACATGTCGAGTCAAGGGATAAGGCTCTACGTCTATGACGTGTAGAGCCAAGTATACCAAACTGAGGGGGTTCACCCTGAAGACGACGAGATCGTCTTAAATTCTCAATGGTGAGAAATATTTAAAAATTTCAGTGTAAGGTGATGATGTAAAAAACTTGAAACCCTAATGCAACAATGAGTGCAAAAGGGGAGTGAAAAAATAAAGGCTCTCAGGACAACAACCAACCTCAAAAAGCACTTATTATAGCAGCTGTGCTATAATAAGTGGAGGGATGCAACAAAATTGGTCAGAATACCAAAAGTCAAACAGTTCCTAGAAAAAAAGTGGTATTACTAGACCAAAGGTGGGTATTGTATCATGCAAACACCTACTAGAAGTATTGTGAGTCAACAAACGATATTCTCTGCAAGGTGATGAAATCCAAGTCAAACAATATAAAGTGTTGCATCAACGGCTAGATATCCCCCTACCGGGAGGGACACCGGGTAGACAATCCTAAAGAGTGGCAACTAGGATACCCAGTTCATGACACATTCGGTTGAGTGAATCTGCAGTTTAGTTCTATCGCCACTGTACACCCTCTTGGGTGTACACCAAGAACTTCGAAAGGTATCCTTCGGCTACTGAATGGATTGCGGTATTCCACTCAGACTTCCAGAACCAATCTGGCTACTTCAACCCTCCTAAGGGAGAGGCCTTCCCGATAAATTGGTTGATAACCGTGTCAAAATTATAAGGGATTTTTGGACCCTAAAGACAACCACTATGTCTCAAATGTAAATAATTAAGAGGTGTTATTGGTACACCTATCCTCTCAATTCTACCTAACTACAAGATTCTTTTAAGTGCTCCCCAAGTGGGGTTAAAAGTTTGTTGAGTTAAGGTAAATTTTAAGGCTCAGTTTAAATTAAGTGGTAGAGTGGGTGCAAGTGTGGTATTTAAATTGAAATTGATTTGCCTCGCTTGGGCGATTGATTACAAATGAAAGAAAAGACGCTTCCAGTTTTGCAAAAAATAAAGGCATTTTTGAAATGTAAATGCTTGAAAAAACTATTAAGAAATAATGGATCTTTGAAATAATTTAAAGGGAAGCAAATAACATAAATATTTTAAGAAATAAATGGATCTCTTAGAAAATTGCTTAGGCAAACTATTGAGCATAAAACAGTAAAACCTTGATCTAAATAAAGAAAATCTTTCTTTCAATTACTGAAAATTTTTAAAAAGACTTTTAATGGAGCATATATAAATAGAAAAAGATTTAGTATGGCTGTAAAATGCAGAAAAACTAATGCTATAAAATATGCTAAATGAGCAAAAAATACAGCAAAAAATATTTTCAAAAAATCGGCCGAATTCAAAATAACTGCATCGCGGGTTTTGGGGAAACAACCGCAATGTGCAGCGCGGGTTTCGGCCGCGCAGTCGCGATGTCCAGCGCGGGTTTCGGCCGCGAAGTGCAGCGCGGTTTTCGGTCACACAGTCGCGATGCGCAACGTGGCAAATGGCCGCGATGTGAAATGCGTAAAATGGCCGCGAAGCCGCGGCGCGCCATGCGGAAAAAAGCTGCACGACTGTCGGGCTAAAATCCACGAGGCGAAATCCGAAAAACAGACGCCGAAAAACGAACCCAAAAATGGAAATTTCGGGCTGTTAATGGCAATAGAAAGGGCCAAGATCTAGAACAGCAATGGATCTGCTGTCTAGGATGGCGGATCTATGAATTAAAATGATTAAAACTAACAAAAACTAAGATCTAAAGCAAAAAACTGAGATCTAAGAATTCGAAGCCAAAAACTGTTGGCTTGGTTTTGCAACCAAGCTTTGTGCAATGGGCACCTATCAACAATGTGATAACGATCTCAATATTGAAAGCAAAAACGATTATGAATTAAATCTAAATCTAAACTAACATGTGCATATAACAAATAAATTTTTAAAAACGATTCAAGAACAAGAAATAAAAGAATAGATGTTTTGTATTAAGATTCCTCAAATGGTGAGGATTTGTGTTGAGCAACTCCCAAAGTGAGTAGCTCCAAGCTCCAATGGTCTCTTCTCCAAGATGCTAAAAATGGAAAAAAGTCTTATGAGAGATTTTGACAGCGTGAGGATAAGATGATGGATGGATGGAAAGTGAGGAGCCCACCTTTTTATAGTTTTTTGTGGTGGAGAATACCATTATGGTTTTGAGGAAACCAATGGTATTGACCAACATGGTTTAGGTACATTTTCCCTCCTTTTTCCTTTTTTGAATATTTTTATTTCCTTTTTAATATTTTTGGGAATTATTGACCCCTTTTTAGGGTTTTTTATGCGTTTTGAGGAAAAATATTCATTTTGAGGGGAAAAAGGGGTGTATTATGGTCTTTTGGTGACCTTTTGATGGCTTTAGAGGCTCAAATGGTGGAAAAGTGGACAAATGGGTCATGTGAATAAGGAAATGAGCTAGTGAGCACTTTTTGGGTGTTAACAAAAAGAGGACCAAGTTAGATCCTCCAGGAAAGAAGGGTACTTTGTGGGTTACAGTGAAAGATTGAAGGCTTACAAAATATACTTTCCAGGGTTCAAGAAGATTGATGTCAGTAGGGATGTGACATTTGATGAAAACTCTGCATTCATCAAATCAAGGAAGACACCTGTTGAAGATTATGAAGAACCTAAGGAAACTAGATTTCAAGACACTACTATGACTGAAGCAATTCCAGATGCAGATCGTGAAATTGAAGATCCGCAAGAACCTATAGATCCACCCCATGAGAATAACTCTCACAAGAGGAAACATGCATGGGCTAGAGAGCTCATTCAAGATGCAGAAAGATATGGCATTCCAGAAGAAGAACACAGAGCAAAGAAGAGAACTAGATCTCATACCAGCTATGTTGCTTTACTCTGTGATATCATGAACAAAGAACCTTCCAATTATGAAGAAGCAATGGAAAAGAAAGAATGGAAGGATGCCATGGTCGAAGAATACCAATCAATAATGAAGAATGATGTTTGGGATGTTGTCCCAAGACCTGAAGGGAAGTCTATTGTGACTTCCAAATGGATCTACAAAATCAAGCATGCTACAGATGGAAGCATAGATAAATACAAGGCAAGATTCGTAGCTCGTGGCTTCTCTCAGAAAGAGGGAATAGATTATGAAGAAACTTTTGCTCCTGTATCCAGGTACACTTCCATCAAATCAGTACTTGCTCTGGTTGCAGTGATGAAATGGAAGATACACCAGATGGATGTTAAGACTTCTTTCTTGAATGGTGTAGTTGAAGAGGAAGTGTATGTGGAGCAGCCACTTGGTTTTGAGACACATGACAGGGAGTCATATGTGTGCAAATTGAAGATATGGCTTGAAGCAAGCTCCTAGAACTTGGTATGGTAGGATGGACGATTTCCTATCTAGTTTGGGCTTTACCAAGAGTAAAGCAGATTACAACCTTTATTACAAGGTTGAGGAAGGCAATCCAGTGATACTACTTATGTATGTGGATGATCTGTTTGTAACAGGTAATGATAGTTTGATTTCCGATACCAAGAGAAAGCTTGCAGCCGAGTTCAAGATGAAGGACTTGGGGATGGTGCACTATTTTCTAGGCATGGAGGTGTGGCAAAATGAAAATGGTATCTTCCTTGGACAAGGGAAGTATGCAGTAGAGATCCTGAAGAGGTCCGGGATGATGGACTACAAGGCCATGCCCACACCTATGGCATCGAACCTGAAGCTTTTGTGTGATGCTTCATATGATCCAGTTGATGTCACTGTGTATCATCAGATGATTAAGTACTTGATGTACCTGACGAACACTAGACCAGATATTTGCTTTGCAGTGAACACATTGAGCCAGTTCCTGACGGATCCCAGAGGTGTTCACCTGGTTGCTGTAAAGCATATTATAAGGTTCCTGAAGGGTACAGTTGACTATGGGCTCAAGTATGATGCGAATCAAAAGTTTAACCTGCAGGGTTATGTTGATTCAGATTGGGAAAGCAGTGCAGCAGATAGGAAGAGCACTTCTGGGTGCTGCTTCAGTATGGGATCAGGTGTGATCTCTTGGTTTAGCAGGAAGCAGTCCTGCGTAGCACTGAGTACAGCCGAGGAAGAGTATGTTGCATCCTGTTCAGCTAGTTTTGAGGTAGTATGGCTGAGGAAGCTACTGTCTGAGTTATTTGATCTACCATTGGAGGCTACTGGTATATTTTGTGACAACCAGAGTTGTGTGAAGCTGTCTGAGAACCCGGTGTTCCACGAAAGGTCGAAACACATAGAGATCAAATATCACTATATCAGGGATATGGTGCAGAGGGGAGCAGTGAAGCTCCTGTATGTTGCGACGGATGAGCATATTGCAGATGTGTTAACAAAGCCACTAGCCAGAGTGAAGTTCGAGTACTTCAAAGAGAGGCTTGGTGTTCTTCAGATCGACGACACTTCGAGGAAGAAGTGATGGAGACATTTGCTGAAGCCATTCCAAGCATGGTGGAAGGAGGATCCTTCACATGGCTATGGATGTAAGCACTGGATGATGAGCATCAGAATGATGTTCTAGTTTCTGCTTGATATGATCAGTTGGATCATTTATGTATGTATGCATCATGTTGGATGCTGGATATGATCAGTTGGATCATTTATGTATGTATGCATCATGTTGGATGTTGGATATGATCAGTTGGATCATTTATATGTATGTATATATGCATCATGTTGGATGCTTGGAACATGTATTTGTATATGTATCAAGTGGATACGATTGTATGATCAAGTAGATCAATCATGTTGATATATATCAGGTGGATACAGTGTATGATCAGGTGGATCATGTATCTGTGTATGTATCAGGTGGATCATGTATGATGATATGTATTAGGTAGATACTTGGTATGCATCAGGTGGATGCATTGTATGATCAGGATGATCATAGATGACGAGCTTCAGGATGTTTCTCCATATGACATGCATCAGGACGATGCAGTGATGATGATCAGGATGATCATATGTGATGACATGTATCAGGTGGATACATTACATAATAATTTGGATTATGTGTGATGAGTTTCGAAGACACAGATGCACATGAGCTTTTCGGACATGGTTGTAGATGTGTTCTCCCATGGTCGCGATGTAATTGCTGGGCTTTTCTGACATGGTGGCAGATGTGTTCTCCCATGTTCGTGATGTAATTGCCAGGTCCATTCGAGCATGGTTGTAGATGTGTTATCCCATGGCTGCGATATAAGTGTTGGGGCCATTCGAGCATGGTTGTAGATGTGTTCTCCCATGGCTGTGATATAAGTGATGGGGCCATTTGAGCATGGTTGTAGATATGTTCTCCCATGGCTGCAATATAAGTGTTGTGCCTTTCTGACATGGTGGTAGGTTGGTCCTCCCATGGTCGTTGATGTAATTGCTGTGAGAATTTCACCGATGGTGGTAGGTTGGTCCTCCCATGCTGGTGAGTGTAAGTGTTGTGTGTGTGCATCTAGGTTGTGCTTCATGATACTCTGTGGTCGTGGACAGGTTGTGCAGTAGCATGTAAAAGGTCCTGGGAGATCCAATAGGTTGAGCTATGTGCTCGTAATTAGTCCTGGGATGCTCTTTCGAGGTTTTGTGATGCACGTAATAAGTCCTGAGGATTCCACAGTATGGCCAATGATGATGAAGACCTGCAGCTGGTGGGCCTACATCCAGTATGAAAAAGGACTGGCTCTGTATAACTTCCTATGACGAGTAGATTCAAAGATTGATTAAGATAGCAGCAGCAGTGACAATGATGATGATTCGAGGATGATGATTCACTGATGATAATCCAGAGAAGAAGACTTGTGCTAGCAGATCTGTGTCGAGAAATACCTTCCTAGTTAAGAGGGAGTGTTGATGTATATGTAACTTCGGAATGTATTTCATATATATATTTATTGTACTCCTATAGAGATGTATTATTCCTCTATACAGAAGTGTCGTCATTTGTATTGACAAGTGTCACAAGTGTGTTAACTTGCAAATGGGTTATTAGACCACCTTGTAAGGGGTCGACTCAGATTAATGTAACATGAGGTTATTGTGCTAAGCTAGACAAGTCATCCCCATAAGTTTATTGGGCAGTCAGGACAAGTATAAATAGATATCTCCCGATCTCTATTTTGATCACTTCAAAAATCACTCTTCCTTCACTCGAAAAGTGGCGCACATGTGAGGAGGAGGATCAGCTGCTAGGAGGAGTCTATCTCTATGTACTTTGGTTGTACTTTGGTTGTATCATTTCTCTATCTATCTCTGAGGAAGTTGTGGGTTTTTTCACCTTATGGTTTTCCCCACGGAAACTTTGTGTGTCTATTGTCTCTTATGTTTGCTTCTTGTGATGATTGACATGCTTGCTATGATTGATATGCATTGATATACTGTACATGTTATTCTCTTAGTAAATATTCTAGAGTATCTTGAAATAATGCTCAAAAATTAACATGTAACACCTTTCTTGGTGTCATCATGCTCAGAAAATCATCAATCTCTTTTTCAATAAGAGACCAACTTCCTTGTGGAATAAGTGAAGATGCACCATTTTCCCATAGCATCAAGGGGGATAAGAAATATAGACGTTGCATGAGAACCAGGGATATCTATGATCCAAGTAGCAAAAATGCGGCTCATGGTCGTCTTTGCACTGAATTATGTGTATCGTGTGCAGCTATATCATTTGCACTTTTGTATTGCCAAATTTTCCCATTTAGTGAACATATAGGGTCCTGTGTCCGGGAAGGGTTGCATAAGAATCCACTTTGATGAGCTGATCAATATTTTGCACAGAGCTTCATGCTAGGACATTCAGACATTGAATAATTAGGGGTTGCAGTGGCTCATTAGAGAGGTGCTAGAGTGCCCCTAGGTTGTGATTTTTGGGTAAGATATAGCAATTTGAGCTCATATTAGGATAGAGGTCCCCATCTAATAGGGCATGATAGACTAGGCGGGGTTGGGGAAATTTCTTCATCATTACTATTGCAGGACAATATAGGAAATCAAGACTTTGGAATAGTGTACTGGGCTAGTGCAAAGTACAAAATACTTCAACTTATAAGGATGTTAGATGTGTTGAGAAGTTGTCATTGATGTCAACAGTCTAATGACAAGAATGTTTCTAGATGCTATTAATATCAAGGATGCCATTATTGTTATTGATGTCAACACTATAGAGGGAGTTCATTAATGCCAACATTGTAGGAGGATCATGTTTGACTAATGGTGAAGATGAAAGGAAATAGTTTTTATATTATCGGAATTCATAGAATATCTATTACTATCTTAACCAATGTTGAAAAGGTCATATAAAGAAAAAGATTCCGAAGCATTACAAGAAAAGAATGAAGTCCTATTTGAAAAGAAAAAATTAAAAGAATATTAAAAAAAGAAAGTCTAAAAGAAAGTTAACGAATATCAAAAGAAAATTAAAAAGGAAGTTGAAATATTAATTATATTGAAAATGCCGAAATGAAGAGTTACGTAGTTTTTGAAAATTAATAAAGAGACATGTGACTTATGTGAAAAGTCATAATATTTCATATTCAAAAGGTTTGATTAGTTAATTAATTAAATCTGTAAGTAAGACAAATATTTAATTAATTATTAATGAACAAAACTAAAGTTGAGATTCAAAGAGGTGTGAAAAAATAGAAAAGAAGTTTAATTATGAAACATAATTAAAATAACAGATAAATGAAAGGACATGTTTGTTTGAAACAGATGTGGCTTTTCAGTTTAAAGGGGTATGAGTTGAAAAGGTATGAAGATTTGAAGAGGCATGGAAGAGATATTTAATGAAGAATCAAAATAGAAGAAGAGTGTGTCTTGGTGTTATAAGTTGTTGTAACAGCCTGAGCAGTCCAAGACATAATTGAATGTTCCAGAATTGAAGAAAATAAACAACTTTAGGGTGGAAGGGTGGAGCTAGGGAAGGTTGGTTCTTGCAGGGGAGTTGGTGCTTCCTTGTCAAGTTGTAATTGACTAAATAGGGGTGTGGGTGTATCCTGATCAGTTGGTGTTGATCTGGAGAGGAAGAAAATGTCTTCCATCTATTGTAAATTGTAAAATCATTTTTGCAGTTAATAGAAACGAGTTGGTGGTTTTCCCTATTGGGTTCCACGATAAATTACTGTGTCCAAATTTGTTTGTTACATTTGAAAATCATAAAAGTAAAAGAAATTGTGTTTTAATTTGTGTCACTGATTCACCCCCACCTCTTAGTGACAGGACTTGATCCAACAAGATGATGATGGGGATGGGTTTTCTAGCACTTTCAATTTGATGGATTAATGATGTAACTATTAATTTTTGAGCAAATATGATGAGCTTTGAAATTTAAAATTTTAAGTGCAAAAATACTGAATACTTGAATCAATGAACCATTCAATCACATGAAACATTCAACCATATAACAAGATGTGCCTTGTGGAAAACCCTCAAACAATGAGGATGAAAAACCCCAACAAATATTTAGAGTATAAGTATGATAGATAGCAGAGAATTCCTTTTACAAAATAACAAATTGCTTTCGGCACCCCAGGTGCTAGATACGAGAGAATACTGAGCAATAAAGAATAAAGATCAATTGTATCAACTTTCCATGTTCCCAACACATTAATAACAAGTAAGAATCACTACCATGGAAGTTGTAGTGAATGGTTGCATGGGTAATGGTGCATCACATGCAAAAACCGGGAATTTCCTTATTGGAGAATTATCTTGCACAAATAGAAGCGAATTTCCTTCAAGGGAGAAGAGAATTCGCTTCACATTGAATTCACCAATCCTCTATAACATATTTATATATTCTTCAGATGCATTGCCTTCTATTTTTATCTGTTGACTTCATGATGAACTTGCCCTCTATCTGGATGAATCAATCTTGCATAAAGAAGAGCGCCCCACTTCTCATGCAGTGCACTAACTCACTGAATTGAGTCTTAGGATGAACTTGACCCTTAACTAAAATATTTTCCACTTAGCTAGGTGGCTAAATTAAGTGTCGTCATGCAAGTGTCGCATCTCAAGTATCGTCTTTTAGTTTAACATAGGTGTCGTCATGCAATAACACTTAGTTAACTATATCTTCTTTGTTATCAACTAGTTAACTCTATTTAATTGATTCTTTCTTTATAACATCACTGTAGTGATCAATTCGAGTTCTCTAATTTAACTGAGGCATACATTGTGGCTTTAACCGAAGCTTAACAATATGAGTTCACTCAGGCATATCATGAGCAATTAGAATTCTCTTTTTCTCTATGCAGTTATCTTTATCTCTTATTTTTATTGCATGGTCAATATGTGTTAAATTTAATTATCTATCATATTAGATTATACTCAGAATATTTGTCATATTCAATGATCATCTTATATTTCTCGGACCAAATGATCATTTGATAAAGTAATTCACTCTAGAGGTGGCCAGTCTCTAAAGGAGACTTAATAGAAATCAGTGACCATGGTTAGTAATACATCACACAACATTAATGCTTCAACATGAAAAGCATCTACCTCTATAACTGGAGGTCCACCCCATGGGTACCTATTATAACTAGAGGTCCACATGAGAATCTGACTTGAAACACAAGTCTTGAGCCTTGACCAGCAATACTTTACAAAATCATCACTTTATACATCAAAGCATTCACCTCAACACATGAGGAATAACCTTTTACAACTGAAGGCTTAGTCATTCTTGAGTCCAACTCAATAATTTACTCCAAGTTCCCGAGTCCAACTCAGGCTCCCTACCTTAACACATGAGGCCCAATCCTGGATTCACAAGATTGGCTTGGATAATGACTCGTAATGCTGTACATTTAACACTACCTCTCAGCGAGGGAGGCATTCTCTGCCATACCAAGATTTTCTCAGAAGTACCTGAACTTCATCACTAACAGAGGATTTGTTAACACATCTGCAATCTATTCATTAGTAGCAATGTACTGAAGTTTCACTGTACCTCTATGGACCATGTCTCTGTTGAAGTGATACTTCATTTCGATGTGCTTCAAATTGTCATGAAACACAAGGTTTTCAGAAATCTTGATGTAGCTTTGATTGTCACACCGAATGACTGTAGACTCAAGCTTCTCACAGAACAACACATCAAGTAGCTTCCTAATATACACTGCTTCTTGGCAGGAAGTACTAGCAGAAATATATTTTTCTTCTATAGTACTCTGGGCTACAGATCCCTACTTCCTCCTAGACCAAGAGATCATAGCAAAACCCAAAATAAAACAATAGTCAGATGTACTCTTTCGTTCCACAATGCTATTGGCCCAATCAAAGTCATTATAACTAAGTAACAACACCCCTCAACTAGAGGCATATTTGATTCCATAAGAAATCATACCTCCAAGGTAGCTAAGCACATGCTTAGCATCAACCCAATGTTTGTGTCTCAAATCAGACATAAACTGACTCAGAATACTCACATCATAACATATATATGGTCTCAAGTGTATCTAGTACATCAGCGAACCAATAAGTTGTCTATACAAAGTGGGGTCCACTAGATCCGATCCAGAATCCAAATCATGTAGTTTCATCAAATTGGAAACCATCAGAGTACTCATAGATTTTCAATCCATCATGCCAAAATTGCACAATATATCAACAGTGTACTTCCCTTGAGAAAGAAATATCTCATCTTTTCTTTGGAAAATCTCAAGGCCAAGAAAGTAGTGCATAATACCTAAGTATTTCATCTCGAACTCAGAAGTGAGATCCCTCTTTCACCAAGAAATCAATTGTTCCTCTCCAGTAAGGAACAAATTATCAACATATAGAACCAATATCAATGGTTGGTTCTTCACTACTTTGAAGTACAAATTCGGATCAGATTTGCTCTTAGAGAAGCCCAGTCTCTGAAGATAGCTGCCAATTCTCAAATACCAAGATCTGGGATCTTGCTTGATCCCATACAATACTTTCTTGAATTTGCACACATGGGACTCCTTCCCATGAACCAAATACCCCTCAAGATGCTAAATATATACCTCCTCAACCTTACCATTGAGGAAGGTTGTCTTCACATCCATCTGGTGAAACTTCCATCCTAGAACAGATGCAAGTGAGATCATAGATAGAATAGTGGTGTACCTAGCCACAAGAGAGAATGTATCTTCATAGTATATGCCTTCTTTATGAGAGAAACCTAGGGCAACAAATTTGGCTTTATACTTTTCGATACTTCCATCAACATTATGCTTGATATTGTAAATCCATCTGGAAGTAACTATGGGATTCCCTTCAGGTTTAGGAACAACTTCCCAAACATCATCCTTCATAATAGACTTGTATTCCTCTACCATTGCATATTTCCATACTTTCTACTTTGAATCTTCTTCATAGGTGGAAGGATCTGAATCACTATTGTGACTCATCTGTGCAACATACCCTGAATATCTGTTAGGTTTCTTCCGCTCTTTGGAAGAGCCTAATGGTTCTCCATGCCTCTCTTAAATATTGTAGTATATATCGACACCATGCATACCTCCTCTTGGCAGGAGGTTCATCAACCAATTCTACTGGTTCATCAGGAGATAGCGAATATGAGAACTCTGTTGGATTCTCCCTCTGAACATATGAATGGGGAGAATCATTATCCGGGTCCTCTAGCATAGGATTCTCATGCTCCTCTATGTCTGTATTGTTAGCACTCAGAATTTACCCTTTGGTTGTAGAAGGATAATCTTAAGGTAACTCTTTCAAACCAGTATTTAGGAGGAAAACTAGTTTTTTCCCTACTAGAGAGGGCTCTCTCAACAAATGAATACAAAGGCTAGAGATATTTCAAAATGACTATGTTTTTAAAATGGTGAGAGGCTGAAACATATAGATACCATTGGGCATGGAGTCAAAAACTATAACATTTAAAATCAACAGAGTTTAGACAATGAATATTTTTGCAAAGGAAAGGTAGTTATCTTTTTACAGTCAAGTTATTGTTTGGAAGGTGGTATTTGAAGAAAGAATGATAGTCCATCAACATCGGGCATCAATCAGGGATGAATCTAATGTTGAATTTAGAGAAAAAATCGTGGATACTTTTATCCGATTAAACCAAAGCATAGATACATGAATTTTGATTTAAACAAACTCTCATCAAAGCATGAAGGGAAAACATAATGAAAAGAAATTCACTGGAATGAAAAAATCACATAAGGAAAGGAAAAATACAGACTGTAAATCAAATAACACAAGAATATTTACTCATGACAATGTGCTCAACTCTACTCGACCAACTTTATTCAAAACTGGAAAGGCTCAATACAAAATGTGTATCTCTTCACGGGTTCCAACCCTTACTACATTCCCAAAAATTTTATTTTATACATCGTAAAATATATCGAGGTAAAACCCTAACTGCTTCATAACTAAAAATAGAAAAATATAAAGTAACTGTTACATTCCATTTCGGCCAAAATTTATACAATTTCCAAAATTTCTCAAAATATAATATTTGACATCTTTCTATTGGTTGTAGCTGCTGACAAAGCTTTTCCCCCGAACAAAAGTCTTCAAGTGTTCAAGTTGTACTTCATATTCCCATATATTTCTAATGTCTTCCATTGTTCTGTAGAAGGTATTTCATAACTTTTCATCTCTTTGACCAGAAATTTCATCTCTATGTGCTCTGCAATGGAAATTGGAGGTATCTTTTCACCTATCATAGCCAGCTGGTTTAGAATTTCAAAATAATCTGAGAGTTTCTCCAGTAAAATTTTCCCTGTTAGAACATGAGTCAAATCTTCAAATTTCTCATGGTTCATCCTAATGTTAAATAGTAAATATTTATAATTATTCTGGGAGATTAACTCGTTATTTTCATCCCAAAAAGAGGGCAGTCCCTTTTGTATTAGCTTTTCAAATCCCTTTTTGAAAGCTTCAACCTGTTTCTTCATTTGTTCTGCTCTAGCCTGAACATTCTCAATGTGAGAATGTTTTCCAAGGACTCTCCTAGCCCAAGTTATGACTTTTACCCTGTTTTTAATAGCCATTTCTTTCATATCATATTCTATCAGAGTATTTAAGAAACTTATGGTATTATGGTCTGTATATTTTGGTTTCTTATCCAAAACTTCTCTCATTGTTGTACAGCTTTGTAAGCTATCATCTGCTATTGCTTCCTTTGTCTTCATAAAATTCAAATAAGGCCTAAATTTTGCAGCCTCATTAATGATTGAATCCCAAATCAAATTTCTTGCACCTTGCAATGGAAGTTGTCCTGTTACTTGACTTATGAACCTCTAATTTCTATCTACCAATTCTTTATTCTTATTTGTCAACTCTTTTATTTCATTTTTTTTTTCTTCCTATAGTCTTTGTTTTTCTTCTTTTAGTTCTTTGATTTCCACTTCTTTCAAGCTAACTTGAGACATAGCTTGAATTATATCTTTTGTGCTTGCTTCTTTGCTGCCTTGGCATGTTTCTTGCTTCTCTTGCATTACATTTGCCAAATTTGTTTTTAGATCTTCAACTTGAGTCTTAAGACTCAATCTATCTTTCTACAAAACTACCACTTTTTCCTCAAACTTAATTAGTTTAGCTCTGCAGTCATTCAATTCTTGAGATAAAGTTTCCCTTTCTTTTTCTAACACAGTTAATTCAGAAGCTTGAATTAACTGATTTGTTGGAATCTTAAGCTTTTTCTTAAGCAATTTAATAGTATTTTCCTTCACAGTCAAAATATTTTTACTTGCTTCCCCTTTGTTTGGTTCATCATTACTCTCCACTAAGTCAATTTGAAACCTTTTTATTTGTTGTTGATGAGATTTGTTCTCTGTTTTCTCTTGCTTCAACTGGATTTCCATACTGTTCACTATATTCTGTAGCTTTGCCACATTTAAGGTAGCTTTCATCAAATCAATATAAATCACATCTTGAGTCTGTCTATGTAGGTGAATCTTATCAGAGACTCGTATCTTCTGCAAATTTCATTTCATTTCTATGACCTTATCATCAGATGATACGACCAAATTCAAGGTACCCTTTGTTGGGTCTTTGCTAGTCATTAGAGTAATCTCTGAATCAACAAGATTTATGGCTTTTGGAAACAATTTATGGGTTTGCTCTGTTGCAACTTGCTTGTCTTGTCCATATTTAACATATAACTCAGCCCTTGTCTGAACTTTGTCCATGTCACCTTCAGCTTTTGCTTATTCAAATTTATATTCTTGCATTTGGACCTCTGGTACCTGGTATTTTTCTTTCTTCTTTCCTTTTTCTCCATCAAATACAACTAGTTCATCTTGCTAGCTAGACTTTATTCTTTTGGCCTCTCTATCCTCCTCTAGATGCCTATCAACACTTTCATGGAAACTTATTTTTCCATATGCTTCAATTTTACCTGGGGTAGGTATCAACTCAGCCGGAAGCTTAGCCAAGGTAGAAATATTAGATTGCGAACTTCCTCAAGCTTATGTATCTGATCCATACTGTAGTAGATTTTCCATTTTTGCTAATCCTTCAACTTCTTGATGATCAAAGGATTTGTTTTTGTTATGTTTCCTTCTTTGAGAAATAACATGACAAGGATCATAATTCACAGTAATCGATTTCTTAAAATTCAGTGTTTCTAACTGTTTTTCTATAAAAGGAAGAGATTTTTTTTCTTGATGATGAAAGGACCAATTTTTAAAAGAAATTTTATATCTGAAGCCTTCTTGAAAGCTAGAAAATGGTCATTTTCCACTATCAATTTATGTCTGATAAACTCCAAAGCAAAAATTATCATAGTCAGAAAGGAAGGTAGAACATATGGCTCCTTGACAAACCCATAAAGTCTAATTACTATATGTTTTTCAGTAAAAGCCAATCTCCAATTGCCTTTTTTGGGCTTAGTTGCATCAGGGTATTCATCTCTGATAATACTCTTGGAAAATTTTCTCCAAACATCAATCTGTATACTTCTAACAAAATGAAATTCATGAAATTAAACATATTATTTTCCATTGTTTCTGAAAACACCGCTTGTGGGAAATGTAAATCTTTTTCACTGGAAAACAAGAGCATTTTCATCAGATGCGTCTGGAATCTGAAATGTATGGAAGTGTGGAAATTCATTAGCTAAGAGTGGATGTTCTCATCCAGGAATTCATCAAATTTAAGATAGGGCACTTGACTATAATCCATTTCTGGTTCACCAACACTTAATCTAAAACGCAGACTTAACTAAACTTCTGTGACCATGGAATCATCATCAAAACCTAAAAAATGTGAAATGAGCAACATGAATAACTGTAAATTTTCATCAAATAAATTAATGTCTAATGGATAGGGGATGTTATCAATGGCAAGTTCAAGTTTCAGACAACTGGTCATGAAGGTTTGTTTGGTCTCAGGGGATGATTGTCTGTATCGGATGACTAGGGTTTCTTCGACAAAGTCTTCTTGGTCGCGGGAAAAAGACAGGGGTACTTCTAAAGATTTCCTAATGGTAGAAGAATTTACAGGGAAAAGGATTTTCATTCTGGATGAATTCATAATGACTCTTTCACTCTGAGAATAATCCATTGCACACCACAAAACAAAATCTGGAAACCCTAAAGTTTTCTTTGGACATAAATGGATAAAACTGGATTTATAAAAATTGTGCATATCCAAATTATGTTTGTGTAAACCCTCCAACCTACTTTTGATTTCTGAAACTAAGAATTTAACCATTATGGGGTCACGAATGTCACTATCTCTATCCTCTTATGTTTCCTCAATTCTCATACTTTCAACGTTCTGAGGAATTGTTTCACTACTTTATTCCATTTTATAAACAGTTCTAGTTACTTTCACCAGTTTCAGAGGACCTACCTAGCACAGACAAGTTGAAAACTATGCTCTGTCGCTTTCTCGCTACATGCACATGTTCCAATCATTCCCGTTGAAAAGACAAATGTCAACTTTTCACTTGTCATGCTCCTTTATACACTCCCAAAGACGGTTTCGAAATGCGGGAGGGTGGTTTTCCTTACTGCTTTTTCCAATTGCGAAATTATGTGAGGATGACACGCGTACAACGGTATGGTATTTCGCAACCGCTTCGAACTCCATTTCGTCATGCATGTTGGTGGTGCAAAAATATTATGGTTCGTCGATCTATCCACCCCTTTATCGAACAACCGTTGATCTTGGATTGCCTTTAACACCGCCTGACTTGACTTTTCAGCACACTTTATCTTCGTTATCCTCCTCACTTCTTATCAAGTGAAACCTTTTCCCTATTGTTGATCTACCCATTTCCCCATCAACAACCGTCGACCATGTCTTTCCTTTAACATCATCCTTTAATTTTTCGGGGAATTTTGCTTCCTTTATTCATCTCTCTTCTTTTCCGGCGAAACTCTTCTTCCACCGTTGATCTTTTTCCAATGCAATAGTGACCATTGATCATTTCGCATGATACCCAAGGAGTTTCTCTTGACTCTTTAGTTCCTCTTTGGTATAGCTAATGGTCATATGAACCATTTTTCCAGGACTTGGAGCTATTCCCACCATTTTTACATTATATCAAAACTTATTTCTATCAATCTTTTTTCCATCCAAAATTGAAAAATAATGTGTCAACAACTAGCTCCAACTAGGGTTGCTATCCTCCTAGTGAGGTAGCAAAGAACTTCATAGACCAGTGCCATCATTTTATTTTTATTTTCTGACGTTTTATTTGAACTTCATCATATATACAAACTTCTTTAGAAAATCAATAACTTAAATACAATCTATGTACAAAATCACCTTTTCTTCTTCTTGTTTAAGAAAGATAGTGTTTGAGAAACCTCCCATTCACTGGGATTCCTGTAACAATCTCTCCATTTTGGTCTTGTAAAATGAAAGAATTACTCCCTGATAAGCAATAATTATGTATGGGACTTTCCATAAATGTTCAAATTTCCCATGCTTGTCTTCATTCCTAGCATCCCACTTTAGAACTAAATCATCAATCTGGAAATTTCTTTCTTTGACCTTTCTATCAAATGTCTTCTTCATTTTGTATTGATGTATTTGAGTTCTATTATATGCCTTTTCTCTCATCTGATGCAACTCTATCATTTGATTCACTCTTCTCTGCATATGATTCGGCTCCTCTGCAACATCCTGTAATAATTTCATAACTGGAAACCCCAAAGAAATTGGAAACATTACTTCAGTTCCATAAACTAACTGAAATGGTGACGTACCAATAGCCCTTTTTGTACTGATCCTATCTACCCACAATGCATATTTGAGTTTAGTATGCCATGCTCTCTTTTTTTCCTCCAACAACTTCTTTATAATTCTTACCAAACTCTTATTTGAGGATTCTCCCAATCCATTACCTTGGGGATAATATGCAGTTGAATGATTTAGATGGATATGATACTTGTGACAGAAATCAATAATCTTTTTTGATCTAAAAGCTTGTGCATTATCTATCACTATCCTTCTAGGACATCCAAATCTTGAAAGGATATTTTCTTCTAGGAAGTTGATAATCATTGTGTCTGTAGCATTTCTAGTAGGTATGGCTTCAATCCATTTAGTGAAATAATCTGTTGCAGTCAGGATCCACTTTTGTTGATCGAAATAATTTGGATTGATTTCTCCAACAAAATCCAATCCCCATTGTTGAAAGGGTGCTTCTACTGAAATTGGTTTCAAAGGAAGGGGTAAAAGTTTGTTCTTTCCATAAGAAATTTGACATTCATGACATACTGAAATATCTTTATACACATCAAAATAAATAGTAGGCCAATAGAATCTTGCTTTGAGGATTTTGTTCACCGTAGATTTCCATGAATGATGTCCCCCCCACAACCTTTTGTGAAAATATTTCATAACCTGTTGTGCTTCATTTTCCAATAGAAAATTTAACAAAATCCCCCCTGGATCCTTCCAATATAAATATTCATTCAAGATGTAGAATTTTGTTGATTTTAATTTTATAGACCTTGATCTAGTCTTGATCAATTCAGGAGGTGCCTGTAGGTTTTGTAAAACATAGACAATATCACTATACCAAGGAGATAAGGAAAAATATTTTATCACTGGAAGGTCTAGAACTGTTTCAATTGAAAGGTCAGAAATAAAATTCATATCTAGAGAATCATAATTTGTTTATGTCATTAATTTGGCCAAACCTTGTCCCTTTATCAACTTCGTAGGTTTGATTTCCAGATCATACTCCAACAATATTCCAATCCATTTGGCTCTTTTTCCTTCAGTGATCCAGGTCGTGTCCAGGAATCATGAGGGGTACAACAGTTCGACTGAATGAGTCGGCTCTGTTATGGTGGAAGCAATAAGAAGCAAAATAAGAAAAGCATGATTACACTACATAGATAAACGCAAATACGCACAGACAATATGCAAGAATGCATACTGTTCTTCTCTATTAATTGTAAACAGAGAGATTGATGTATGTTACAATATTATACATGCTTATATAGAATTATGAGACGCTTGGGTGCCTTCCTGTTATGTTCAGTTACAAAGAAGAAGTTAGAGCGGTTCAACAGTTTAACCGTTACAGTTGAATGGAAGACAAAGAGACAGTCTATCGAAGTTCGACAGTCGTTGGTCGCATGTCGATGTTGTGAAACTGTGAGGTTGCTGAATATGTTGAAGGTGCCGAGTGTGTCACAGTATGTCGAAGTTGATACTCAGCGGAGTTGTGTCGAAATCGAAACCTTTCGTAGTTGCTGAGTTTGTCGAAGTCATGTCGAGTCGAAAATTTTCGAAGTGTATTCAACAACAATGCCAACTGCGATGGGGATCATACCTCCTTCCTTAAGAAACAATGGTCCCCATTGTTTTCTCGTGAAGGTGAGGAAACTTGTCGGTTATTTCAGTAACAAAGTACTACTTTCCTTGATATGGGAGCTAGATGGCTTTGGAAACCTGAAACAAGGGAACTATGTTCATCCTTGTATGGCGTACTTGTTGTCCCACAATGGTGTCTCAAGGAAGAGGCTCCTGAAAATCTGGATGGATGTCTTCGATCTCTTCTGTCGATAAGTCGTTCTGTTCCAACAAGGGTGCATGGTATGGTCGAAGTAGATCCACATTGAATACTGGATGCAGACCCAGGCATGCAGGAATGTCGAGCTGGAAAGCATTTTCGCCAATCTGTCGAAGAATATTGTACTGACCATATCAAAAAGGTTTTAACTTCTTGAATGGACCAGTGAAGCGCTCCTTCTTGAGATGTAACCAGACCTTATCTCCAATTTGGAATGAATGAGGAATACGATGCTTATTGTGTCAGGCCTTAGATTTCTCATTTTCTATATGCAACATGTCTTGTGCTTGTCGCTGGATGTCGCGTATCTGATCTCTGAACTTGACTGCTTTATCAACTTCTTGCTAACTGGAATCAGTGTCTCTTGGATTTGTAGAGGAGCTGATCAAGTCGATAGGTGCTAAGGGTTTAAATTCGTAATAGATCTCAAATGGACTCTTTCCTGTAGAGATGTGATGAGCACAATTGTAACTGTGCGGGATGTATGGAAGAATTTCATCCCATGTGCGTCGATGCTTGTGGTCGTACATGCGAATCAATTGTACTACCAAGCGATTCACAACTTCCGTCTGTCCGTTGGTCTGAGGATGGAAAGCTGTCAACAATGAGAGTCATGTGTCTAGTAGTTTCCATAGGGTATTCCAAAATATGCTGACGAATCTAGAATCTCGGTCGAAAATGATGGTCGTGGGTAAACCAAAGTGTTTCCAAACATGTATAAAGAAGAGCTGAGTGGTCTGCTACACTATCATGGTCTTCTTACATGGTATGAGAATGGCCATCTTGGAAAATCGATCGAATACTACTAATATCGCTTCATGCTGATGTTTGGTAGCAGGATATCCCGTCAAGTAGTCCATAGAAACAAATTCCCATGGTCGACTAGGAACTGACAGAGGTGTGTACAATCCCTGTCGTCAATTAGGAGGTTTAGAAATGGCACAAACCACGCATGATCGAATGTACTTGTTGATGTCAATTTTAAGTGTAGGCTAAAAGAAATACTTCTACATAATAACAAGTGTCTTTGCTACTCCAAAGTGTCATGCAGTCTTGCTGTAGTGTGCGTCCCAAATGAGTTGTTGTCGATGCTCACCGGTCAGTACACAAAGTTGTCCAAGCTTGTATAGCAAGGTGTCTTTCAGGAAATAGTCGGAGGTTGACGACTTGTTAGTCTGTAACTGTCGGTAGACTGTTGAGAAGTTGTTTTCATCCTCATACAACTGTGGCCAAGTGGCCGTATCGTATCCCTACATACTCATCACTGTCAAAAGGAGAGTAATGGGTGGTCGACTAAGACAATCGACGACGGTGTTAGCTTTACCTTTCTGATACTTAATAACCAACTGGAATTGCTGTAGGTAATTAATCCACTTGAGTTTTTGTTTTTTCTGCAACTTTGATTGTGTCGGAGTGAACTGTAGAGGCTTGTGATCAGTGAGAATGATCATTTCCTTACCAAGGATGTAATGCCTCCATTGCTTGAGAGATTGCACAATGGCGTATAGTTATTTTTCGTACGTCGAATATCTTCTAATAGTATCGTTAAAATTTTCGGAATGAAAAGCGACTGGGTGACCAGACTGAGTGATCACTATGCCCAAGGCATAGTCCGATTCGTCCGTCTCAATCTCAAAGGGCTGATGCAAATCAAGTAACACAAGCACTGGTGCAGTTTAGAGCTTGTGTTTGAGCCGTTGAAAAGCTACTTGATGTGTTGTTGTCCATTGGAATATAGTTCTCCCATTTCCCTTCGTCAACTGATTCAAGGGCCGGGCTATGTGACTAAAGCCGAGTATGAAACGTCGATAGAAATTCGTCAAACCAAGAAAAATTCTTAGTTCTTGAATGCTTCTAGGAATGGGCCAATATTTGAGGATCTATATTTTGTCTGGATCGACGTGAATTCCTACAGAGTCAATTACATACCCCAAATATTTGATGTTGGTCATCGCAAAAGAGCACTTGTCCATGTTCAGATAGAGGCAATGTTGCTGGAGAGTGTCGAGGACTTGTTGAATATGTCCGACATGTGCTTCCCATGATCGATTGAAAATCAATATATTGTCGAGATAAACAATGACCCATTTGCCAATGACAGGTCAAAAAAGGTTATCCATATGTCGCATGAAGGCCGCAGGTGCATTGGTTAAGCTGAAAGGCATGACAAACCATTCAAACAATCCTTCCTTGGTCTTGAAAGCATTTTTCCACACATATGAGGGCTCAATTGGAATCTAATGATATCCCAACTTGAGTTCGATCTTAGTAAAGAATTTAGCACTTTTCAGACTGTCGTTGAGATCGTCTATCCGCGGCAGAGGGTAGCGATTCTTTACTGAAATTTTGTTGAGAGATCTGTAGTCGATTCACATGCGCCAAGTCCCGTCTTTCTTCGGAACTAGGATGACTGGACTTCCACAAGGAAAGGAGTTGGGGAAGATGTGGCCTTTGTCGATTAATTCTTAGATCTATTTGCGAATCTCTTCATTTCCGAGAATGGATCTTCTGTAAATAGATGAGATAGGAAAAGAAGAACCAGGAACAAGTTCAATGGAGTGTTTTACTTGACAATGTTGAGGTACTCCGTCGGGATCTTGAAATAGGTTCTGGTACTCATCGAGAATATGATCGACTTGCTGCTTCTGTCATGAGCTGCATTGGTCGGTGACTCAACTCGTCATTGCATTCTTCTTAGAATGTTGTAGCTTGATCACGATTAATGCGAGCTTCTGAGCATGATTGATGAGCTTATTTTTCTGTTTTGAAGATATCAGTGCAACCGTTGGTGTAGGTTGACGCTCTGGTATGCTGAACCATCGATTTCAAATTTTGAAAATCACCTTATGAGGCCGTGACTGATAACTTCCATGTCTATCCTAGAGGTAAGGTTTCCCAAACATGGCTTCGGCTACGGAGAGTGGTGCCACGTCGCAGATTAATTCATATTCAAAAGGATTTATGAAGTAGCTTTTATTGTCGAGTGATCCGTAGTTGTTGTCCATCCTTCATCCAACTGATGTTGTGAGGCTGAGGATGTGGAGTGGTAATAAGACCTAGTTTCTTCACGAGATCTTTAGAAACAAAGTTCTTCTGGCTACCGTTTTCCATAATCAAATGCAATGGGTTTCTCTTGACCCATATCCGTGTATGGAACAGGTGTTCCCATTCCTCCTCATCGACGATAGTCGAGGCTATTGAAGTGATCGATGTCAAAAGGGTCAACGCGTCCGGATCAAATTCTTCCACCATCTTGTCGAATGCATCAGAGGTCGACACTTCACCAAAAATTTCTTCCAAGCTTTGCATTCATACGTATCATGCCAAGATGAGTGGTGGTAATCACACCATTTTCCTGTCGGCGATTGTTTGCTACGTTCCCTCTTGTGAAAAGGATTCTTACCGTGGTATGGATTTGGCGATGTCGGCTGAGAATATTTCGACTTGTCGAAGTCGGCTGGTGCCTTCTTGTCGGTTGGTCATCATGATGTCAACTTTGTCGCGAAGCATGCTTTCCATTTTTGCTTGGTTTCAAGTTTGTTGGCGTAGTGGAATGCATCCGCGAGCGTATTGAAAGTCAGAAATTCCATCTCCTACTAAATGTACTGGGACAATCCGATAATATACTTTAAAACAAGCAATTTCTCTTCTTCTTGGACGCCAAGTCTAGCCATGAGTCCGTAGAACTCGTCGTTGTAACTTTGTACTGATTGGTATTTCCATTACCTTAGTTGTTTCCACTTCTTATACTGCTACTCGAGGTATTTCGGGGGGTAAAATTCCTATCAGATGTGTTCGAAGAATTTATCCCATGTGTTGATGGGGTCTCCGCTTTTCTCCATCTTTGTCGAGAGGTTCTCCCACCAGCAGTGCACAAATGTTGACATCTTTAAGGATGCAATGGTGATCTTTTCAGCTTCTGAGAGTTGATTCAAAGCATAATAGGGTTCCAATTGTTGTACCCAATTGTCAACGGATTCCGCTTCAATATTACCTTCAAGATTTGGTATGTCCAGATTCATTTGCACTTTGAAGGGGTTGATTTTATCGGAGTGAGTTCTCGTCGAAAATCCTCCGGATGTCGAAGAAAATTGCATGAGAATTTCATTGAACTAGGAGAACATTTCAGTCCATTGTCGAGCTAGAGCTTGCTCAATAAGCTGTGATGTCTCGTAGGCTGCATGTCTATGTTTGTTTCTTCTGTAATTTTTAGAGGTAGCATCTGCTTGGATTGCTGATATTGCGAGCGAGTTTGAACCGACATAAGTTAGGTAACTTCAAGATAAGTGTATACGCAGAACTTAAGCACAAAAAATGGATTGCTCTGATTGATTCTTTGCTCTGATACCAATGATCTGGGTTGTATCCAGGAAGAATGCGGGGGACAACAGTTGGACTGAATGAGTCGACTCTGTTTTGGCAGAAGCAATAAGAAGCATAATAAGAAAAACAGGATTACACTACACAGATAAACACAAATACACACAGACAATATGCAGGAATGCGAATTGTTATTCTCTATTACTTGTAAATAGAGAGATTGATGTATGTTACAATATTATACATGCTTATATAGAATTTTGAGATTCTTTTGTTCCTACCCGTTACGTTCAGTTACAAAGAAGAAGTTAGAATGGTTCAACAGTTCAACCGTTACAGTCGACTGGAAGATAGAGAGACAGTCTATCGAAGTTCGACAGTCGTTGGTCGCATGTCAGCACTGCATGTCGATGTCGCAAAACTGTGAGGTTGTTCAACATGTCGAAGGTGCGGAGTGTGTCATAGTATGTCGAAGTCGAGACTCATCGGAGTTGTGTCAAAATCGAAACCTGTCGGAGTTGCTGAGTTTGTAGAAGTCATGTTGAGTCGAAACTTGTCGAAGTTGTATCGACATCGATGAATTGTCGCAGTCGATGTTAGATTCGACAACAATGCCAACTGCGATGTGGATCATTCAGGATCTGTTTGAGTAAGTATATCTTTAACAACAGCAGTTGGAACATAGGAAATCACATGTGAATGTAGAATATAAAATCTGAAATCCTTTAAAGATTTGATTGGTGTATATGCTTGTTTCTCCATTATATCATACTTCAATTCTCCATCTCTCAAAATATTACTGAAAAATGCAATAGGTTGTTCCATATTTTCTTGATTTTTCTGCAATAAAACTCCAGCTATGGTATGTTGAGAGGAAAAAGAAAATATACTCAATTCTTTTGAGAAATCTAGACTAATTAGAATAGGATCTTCTGTGAGAGATTTCTTGATATCTGTAAAGGATTTATTAGCTTATATAGTCCATCTAATATCATTGTTCTTTTTCAGCATGTCTGTAATGTTCCTCAAAATTTCTACAAAACTAGGAACAAATCTTCTCAAGAAATTTACTCTGCCAATTAAAGATTGAATTTCTTTTTTACTCCTTGGTATTCCAATTTTTTGAATGGATGACACTCTCTGAGGATCAATTTTAATACCATGTTTTGATATAATGTGTCCCATCTTTCGTGGAAAAATTAGACTTTTGGGGATTTAGAGATATACCAAATTTCCTGCATTTCAAAAATACATTTTCCAAATGTTTCAAGTGATCTACATCCGACTTTGAATAGACTGTTATATCATCCATATATACTACCACAAATTTTTCTTTCTCTTTAGCAAATGCAATATCCATAGATCTTTGAAATGTGGCCCCTGCATTCATCAATCCAAATGGCATTTTTGCATACATGAAAGTTCCCCATGGTGTTGTAAAAGTTGTTTTCTCCTGATCCTCCTGAAGAAATTTTATCTGATTATACCCTAATAAACCATACAACATAGAAATATTTTATGCTCCAACAACCTTCTACAGAATGTGGTCCATCTTAGGTAATGGGTAGTTATCTTTTAAAGATACTTTGTTTATATTCCTTAAATCTACACAAAGTCTTATCTCTCCATTCTTTTTACTTACAGGCACTAGATTTGCTACCCACCTTGAAAATCTCAAAGACACAATGAATTTAGCATCAAACAACTTTTTAACTTCTTTCTCAATCACTGGAAGCAGCAAGGGATTTATTCTTATGAGCTTTTGTTTGGAAGGTCTTTCATTTGGCTTGATCGGAATTGTATGTTGTATTATGGAAGTGTCATATTCTTTCAAATATTCATATCTCCATCCAAATACATCTAAGAATTCCTTCATTAACTTAACATACTTTCTTTCTTCTTCTAGTGGTATATTTTGGGAAATTTTCACTATTTTTTATTTTTCTTCTGTCCCAATATTGCAGTCTTTAATTTCGCTTTCCTGGGGTTCCACCTTTGGATTTTTAGCTACATAATTTCTATCAAACAACCTTTCCAAAGGTATAAGGCCTTTTGGAATAACATTTTTTTTAGCTGAATAATTTATTTTCCTCCAATTTCCCCCTTAAACCTTTCTTGTTCTTTTGAAAATTATTCATTATTAATAGTTTCCTCCATACTCTTATCTTCAATATCAATGGTTGTATTAATCTGCAAATCGTCTTCGAAAACTTGCCAATATTTCGAATTATCAGGAATAGAAGGTCTATTCACAACTTCTATTTCATATTTTTTGTTTGAAAAAGAGGGAACTTTAAAGGAACCAACAGTAGTAGCTAAAGAATCTTCTATTGAGTTTTTAATACTGGTTATCACCACCATCTTATGTTCATCAAAAAATTTACCAAGTAAATCCCAAATCTCATTTCGGTATGCTCTCATCCTTGGATGTTTTGTTTGGTAACTGCCATTTACTTGATTTATTACCAACTCAGAATCTTCGAACACATAATTTTTTTTTGCTTTCAATTCTTTCAAGACATTCAGTCCTAAAATCAAAGCTTTGTATTCTGCAACATTATTGGTACATTCAAAGGTTAATTTGAAAGAATATATCAAGAACTCTCGATCTAGAGATATCATCCACACAACTGCACTGGCACCTTCCTTACTTATGGATCCATCAAAATGCATAGTCCAAATTCTTTCATCTCTTTGCTTCTGCTTAAGGACTTTTTGTTCTATAATCACATCATTGTATTCTTTCTGATTTCCAGAATCTGTTTCTTTCTGAATATGGAAATCATTGTAAAAAATGGAAGATCCTAAATTTGTGTATACTGCATAAATTGAATGACTATCAGGTTCATATTTACTTCTTACCACATATGCAAGTCTTTTTCCTGTGTATAACCTTCTGTGTTCACCCAAAACCAGAATTGTTGCGAAAGACATATCCATCTACAAGGTCCCCCTGAGTTTTGAAGCTCGAGATCTAGATAATAACATACAAAATTTTTGGGGAATATCTGCCACAACTACATCCATGACAATACTTTTAGCTGGGAGTTTAGTGAGGGAAACCACCAAGTATTTGATCAATCCTAAACATCTAACCTTTTTTTAATCAAAATAAAACAAGTCTTTGTATTGTCTTGTGTTTTATAAACCTAGACTATCCACCACAACCTTTGACATCAAATTATGTGAGGCTCATGAATCAAGCATGCAATTATGGAGAATCATATCATGGACATTCAAATTCACATAGAAAGGTGGAAACTCTTGTAATATCCCGATTTTGACCCTATTGCATTAAAATTGTAAATGATGTAAATATCGTTATTTAATCATGGTGAGGAGCTCAAGGCCAAGGCCCCGCCATCGATTTATCGTTTTATGTATCGGCAATTAAAAATCGGTGCATATGGTTCTTGTGCTAGACAAGCACAATGTAAATTAAGTCATCATGTAAATACATATTTTAATGAAATACCCACAACTAGCTATGCAATGCAACAAAGAGATGGGAGCATGATTTTTATAAGGAATAGGGAGGGAAATTATTCAAACCCTTGATCCAATAGTGTTAAGACAAATTTCATGAGAAAACCCATAAACCACCAACTACCCATTTTGACTTATGCACCCAATCATTTAATTCTTCCAAGAGTTGGTTGAGGTAGTTAATGCCTTGGGAATGAAGAGGTATGGAAACCAATTTCGTGTATGGGAAAGCCATCAACCTAGGAATTCATATTTTTGCTTCTTGGGCAAGAAAACACCCATGAAATGGTGCTGAAAGCCATCTTTCACCCATGGACTTTACTCTCTCAGGAACTCTGAGCTAGCTAGGGCTTTCTCCTTCACGTTTTCCATATATTTCCTGCATTTTCCATGGCTGGGAACTCGTTTTTGTATTGCACAGTGGCTGGGAGGAAGGGAGTCACGATTTTGGGGTTTATGGAGGCCGTTTTTGTCCCTTGAATGCCCATAAACGTTTTCTGAATATGATTTTTCTCTCCCAAGGTTGTTTCCCCATCTTCCATTTCATTTTTTGGTTGCCCATATTTTCCTGAAGCTAATGGAAACCCCATTTTGGGCATCCCACTGTAAAAACGCTTTTCTACATGCCCAACACTTGCGATTTTGTTGTTATGTGCATCCCTGTTTTGGTTTGAACCTGTGAGCAAAAACTTTGGAGTGGTAGTGGACAGAATTGGCTTGATAAACCTAGTGAGGCGAGTAACCTCTTAGAAAGATCAAAAGGGATGGTTACTCTTCTATGCACACCTTGGAAAACACTTGAACGGAAGGTATGGCCCGAGGGACTATGTATTGGTGAAGGGAATACTTCGTTGAGTGGGGTGTGTAGGCATTGTGGGTGCCAATCTAGATAGATCTTGTAGAGGTATCCATGGCTCTGTGCTTGAGCTCACTAGCTTAGTAATTCATTCCCTCCCTTTTCCTTAGCAGCCTGATAAACCCAACTCTGGATTGGCTTGGCTGATTTTGGTGTATTTTGGCTATGTGTGAGTCTGATGTTCCCTTTTTCCTTGTAGAAATCATGCCCAGCTCGGGGGTGGAAATTGTGCTAAGAGATTGATGAGCACAATTGGCCTATGGTTGGGTGGAACGTTGTAGTTGCATAGCCAGTTGCTCGTGACTACTTTGTTTTAAGATAAGTACTCTCTTGTGTTAAATTCTGCAATGTATTTATTTAATGATTGTCATGAAAAAGTTGAATGTATGTTAGATATGTAGATGCTTTTAATTCTGCTGTGATTAATTACTACATGCATATGTATATGTCTTTTATTACCAATGAGTTTTACTTAATGGATATGGGGCTAGATACCCATTTTTAGTGCCATGTTCTCTCCCTGGCTCGGTCTGATGGGAGGGGACTTGAAAACTCTTCGAAACTATTATCTTCCATTTTAGAACCCAAAAGAATAGTTAGGGCATCATCATTCATTCCTAACGTATCAGGTTCCATTTTTCCTTCACTCCTAACCATTTTTGAAATTTGCTCTTTGTACTCAGTGTTTTTCAATATCTCATTGAATGGGATAGAAATTTTAATTTTTTAAATTTCACTTTGAAAGTTGAAAGGAGAGAGTGTTTTATCACTTTCTTTGATTAAATATATTTTAATCTCTGGAATCTTCTTCACTACATCTTCTTTTTGTTTTTCTTTCTTATGCTGACTAGTTGAAGGTTGATCAATAGGACCCTTCCCTTTATTTCCAACTACATCTCTGCTTCTGAGGTTGATTTTTCTCTGAAGGTCATTCACTGCATTCTGATATCCAATATGGTATTGCTCTGTTTCTAATTCGAAATAATTACATTCCCATTCTTTAGAAAACATGTCATGTTCCATTTTAGTCAGATAAACCTCAAAGTCAAGATCATCGAAATGATGTATCTCACTTTCCACAAGTTCAGTTTATCCTTCTTCATCAACAAAATTTTCAGGGAATGGAGGTCTGTCTTGATGATCTTCTGCATTTCTTTGATTCCTCTGATCTCTATGATCTCTCTGTCTTATATGTGGAGGAAATGGTCTTCTGAAATTTGTATTTCTAATATGTGGCTCTTGTTGGTCTCTATTTTGAGGTTTATTTTCCAGGGCTAATCTGTCCATGAGTATTTCCATAGTTTTCATCATAATATAAAATTTATCATCATTGGAAGAGGAAGTTGAAACTTGATTTTATTCTCTAATTGTTCTTCTGTCTGTTTCTGTTTTCTGTTTAATTTTTCCAGAAGCCATCAGATTCGCCTCTACTTCTACTACATCTTTTAACATGTCTGGTAAAGTAGTTGATTTTCTTTCTCTCAGCATACAAGAAAAATCACCATCAAAAGCATCTGCATGATTTAACTTGGAAACCCCTACTGGAGGTTTAACATCGGTAGGAATTGAATTATAGACTCTCATAAACCTCCCAAAAAATTCTTGAACAGACTCAAAACCCCCTCTTTTCAGATTATTATATCGTGTTAAAATTTGTAAAGGGTTTTTTCTATCTTCCTGTCTTTCAAGCAAACGATTTACAAACTCATCATATGATGGAATAGACCCTGAAGCAAGAGTTCTAAACCATTTTTTAACCTCTCCTGAAAAATTTTTATCCAATAACCTCATTTTTGCATCATCATAATCTACTTCCTCAAGATAGATAAAATCACTGAACCTGTCAATGTGTTGCTGGGTTGTGTAATTTTCCTCTCCATCAAACAGTGTAATTCTTTGTGCATAATCTTGAGGAAGGTCATGTAAAAGGATAGGTAGTGCGAGTGGGGAAAACCTAGCAGCCATTCTTATTGGGGGGTTCTGAACAATATTATGAGTTTGTGGTGGTGGATTATGAATTTTCTATTCTTTCAACTCAAATTTTCTAGATTTTTGTAAATCTTCCCAAACAGAATGTAATAGATATGACTGAAATCTATTCTGATCAATAATTGTTTCCTTTAAATCTGATTCATACTTAGATCTAAATAAATATTGTTCAAATTTTTCACCTAAATCAATGTCTGCAATATTTAACAATTCTTCTTGGAAAAAAGGAAACAAACTTTCTGATTGAGATGTACCTTCTGGAATTTTTCCTTTGATTCTTCTCATAATCTTTTCAGGACTTTCTACCGCTTGGAATGACTGTGAACCTGGATTTCTCCTCGTATGAATCTTTATGGAAGCCACAATTTATTTTTGGAGTCACCTTTCTTTAAAATGTGAAAATTTAAATTGAAATCGCCAGGGAAAAACACAACCAATAACAGATATCAAACTTCTTTTTCCACATAAATATGATCTAAAATGTCGTTCTTTCCATGGAGAATTTGAACCTTCATCCCCGGAAATGGCGCCAAAATGTTAGCACTCAGAATTTACCCTTTGGTTGTAGAAGGATAATCCTAAGGTAACTCTTTCAAACCAGTCTTCAGGAGGAGAACTAGCTTTTTCCTACCAGAGAGGGCTCTCTCAACAAATGAATACAAATGATAGAGATATTTCAAAATGACTATGTTTTTAAAATGGTGAGAGGCTAAAACATATAGATACCATTGGGCATGGAGTCAAAAACTATAACATTTAAAATCAACAAAGTTTAGACAATGAATATTTTTGCAAAGGCAAGGTAGTTATCTTTTTATAGTCAAGTTCTTGTTTGGAAGGTGGTATTTGAAGAAAGAATGACAGTCCATCAAAATCAAGCATCAATCGGGGATGAATCTAATATTGACATTAGAGGAAAAATTGTGGATACTTTGATCCGATTAAACCAAAGCATAGTTACATGAATTCTGATTTAAACAAACTCTCATCAAAGCATGAAGGGAAAACATAATGAAAATAAATTCACTGGAATGAACAAATCACATCAGGACAGGAAAAATACAGACTCTAAATCAAATAACACTGGAATCTTTACTCATGAAAATGTGCTCAACTTTGCTTGACCAACTTTATTCAAAACTGGAAAGGCTCAATATAAAACGTGTATCTCTTCATAGGTTCCAACCCTTACTACATTTCCAAAAGTTGTCTTTTATACATCGTAAAACCTCTCGAGGTAAAAACCTAACTACTTCATAACTAAAAATAGAAAAATATAAACTAACTATTACATTCCATTTCGGTCAAAATTTATACAATTTCCAAAATTTCTCAAAATATAATATTTGACGTCTTTCTATTGGCTGTAGCTACTGACAAAGCTTTTCCCTCGAACAAAAGTCTTCAAGTGTGCAAGTTGTACTTCATCTTCCCATATCTTTCTATTGTCTTCCAATGTTCTGTAGAAGGTATTTCATAACTTGTAATCTCTTTGCCCAAAACTTTCATCTCTATGTGCTCTGCAATGGAAATTGGATGTATCTTTTCACCTATCATGGCCAGCTAGTTTAGAATTTCAAAATCATCTGAGAGTTTCTCTAGTAAAATTTTCCCCGTTAGAACATGAGTCAAATCTTCAAATTTCTCATGGTTCATCCTGATGTTAAATAGTAAATCTTTATAATTATTCTGGGATATTAACTCATTATTTTCATCCCAAAAAGAGGGCAGTCCCTTTTGTATTAGCTTTTCAAATCCCTTTTTGAAAGCTTCAACCTGTTTCTTCATTTGTTCTGCTCTAGCCTGGACATTCTCAATGTGAGAATGTTTTCCAAGGACTCTCCTAGCCCAAGTTATGACTGTTACCCTTTTTTTAATAGCCATTGCTTTCAGATCATATTCGGTCAGAGTATTTAAGAAACTTATGGTATTTTGGGATGTATCTTTTGGTTTCTTATCCAAAACTTCTCTCATTGTTGTACAACTTTGTAAGTTATCATCTGCTATTGCTTCCTTTGTCTTCATAAAATTCAAATAAGGCCTAAATTTTGTAGCCTCATTAATGATTGAATCTCAAATCAAATGTCTTGCACCTTGCAATGGAAGTTGTCCTGTTACTTGAATTATGAACCTCTGATTTCTATCTACCAATTCTTTATTCTTATTTGTCAACTCTTACATTTCAATTTTTTTTTTCTCTAATTTTCCTCCTCTAGTCTTTGTTTTTCTTCTTTTAGTTCTTTGATTTCCACTTCTTTCGAGCTAACTTGAGACATAGCTTGAATTATATCTTATGTGCTTGCTTCTTTGCTGCCTTGACCTATTCCTTGCTTTTTTTGCATTACATTTTCCAATTTTTTTTTAGATCTTCAATTTGAGTCTTGAGACTCAATCTATCTTTCTCCCAAATTACCTATTTTTCCTCAAACTTAATCAGTTTAGCTCTGCAGTCATTCAATTATTGAGATAAAGTTTCCCTTTCTTGTTCTAACACAGTTAATTCAGAATCTTGAATTAACTGAGTTGTTGGAATCTTAAGTTTTTTTTAAAGCAATTGAATAATATTTTCCTTCTCAGTCAAAAGCTTTTTACTTGCTTCCCCTTTGTTTGGTTCATCATTACTCTCCACTAAGTCAACTTGTTACCTTTTTATTTGTTGTTGGTGAGCTTTGTTCTCTATTTTATCTTGCTTTAACTGGATTTCCATCTTGTTCACTGTATTCTGTAGCTTTGCCACTTTTAAGGTAGCTTTCATCAAATCAATATAAATCACCTCTTCAGTATGTCTATGTAGGTGAATCTTATCAGGGACTGGTATCTTCTGCCAATTTAATTTCATTTATGTGACCTTATCATCATATGATATGGCCAAATTCAAGGTACCCTTTGATGGGTCTCTGCTAGTCATCAGAGTAATCTTTGAATCAACGAGATTTCTGACTTTTGGAAACAATTGATGGGTTTTCTTTGTTGCAGCTTGCTTGTCTTGTCCATATTTAACATATAACTCAACCCCTGTCTGAAATTTGTCCATGTCACTTGTATCTTTTGCTTCTTCAAATTTATATTCATGCATTTGGACCTCTGGTCCCTGGTATTTTTCTTTCTTCTTTCCTTTTTCTCCATCAAATACAACTAGTTCATCTTGATGGCTAGACTTTATTCTTTTTTCTTCTCTATCCTCCTCCAACTGCCTATCAACACTTTTATAGAAACTTCTTTTTCTAGATGCTTCAATTTTACCTTGGGTATTTTCAACTCAGCTGGAATCTTAGCCAAGGTAGAAGGATCAGATTGCGAACTTCCTGAATCTTTTGTATCTGATTCATACTATAGTAGATTTGCCATTTTTTCCAATCCTTCAACTTCTTGATGATCAAAGGCTTTGCTTTTGTTCTGTTACCTTCTTTGAGAAATAAAATGACAAGGATCACAATTCAAAGCAATGGATTTCTTAAATTTTAGTGTTTCTAAATGTTTTTCTATAAAAGGAAGAGCATTTTTGTTCTTAATGATGAAAGGACAAATTTTTAAAGGAAAATTTATATCTGAAGCCTTCTTGAAAGCTAGAAAATGGTCATTTTCCACTATCAATTTCTGTCGGATAAACTCCAAAGAAAAAATTCTCACAGTGAGAAAGGCAGGTAGAAAATATGGCTCCTTAACAAACCCATAATGTCTGATTATTGTATGTTGTTTCAATAAAAACCAATCTCCACTTTCCTTTTCCGGGCTTAGTTGCATCAGGGTATTCATCTCTGATAATACTCTTGCCAAATTTTCTCCAAACATCAATCTGTATACTTCTGACAAAATGAAATTTATGAAATTACACATATTATTTTCCATTGTTTCTGAAAACACCGCTTGTGGGAAATGTAAATATTTTTCACTGGAAAATAGGAACATTTTCATCAGATGCGTCTAGAATCTAAAATGTCTGGAAGTGTGGAAATTAACTAGCTGAGAGTGGATGTTCTCATCCAGGAATTCATCAAATTTAATACATGGCACTTGATTATAATCCATTTCTAGTTCACCAACACTTAATCTAAAACACAGACTTAACTGGATTTCTGTGACCATGGAATCATCATCAAACCCTAAAAAACTGTGAAATGAGCGACAGGACTAACTGTGAATTTTCATCAAATAAATTAATGTCTAATGGATAGGGGGTGTTATCAATGGCAAGTTCAGGTTTCAGACAACTGGTCATGAAGGTTGTTTTGGTCTCAGGGGATGATTGTCCGTATCGACTGACTAGGGTTTCTTCGACAAAGTCTTATTGGTCGTGGGAAAAATATAAGGGTACTTCTAAATCCTTCCTGATGGTAGATGAATTTACAGGGCAAAGGATTTTCGTTCTGGATGAATTCATAATGAGTCTTTCACTCTGATAATAGTTCATTGCACACCACGAAACGAACTCTGGAAACCCTAAAGTTTGCTCTGGACAAAAATGGATAAAACCGGATTTATAAACATTGTGCATATCTAAATTCTATTTGTGTAAACCCTCCAACCTGCTTTTGATTTCTGAAACTGAGAATTTAACCATTATGGGGTCACGGATGTCACTATCTCTATCCTCTTATGTTTCCTCAATTCTCGTACTTTCAACGTTCCGAGGAACTAATTCACTACTTTCTTTCATTTTATAAACAGTTCTAGTTACTTTCACGAGTTTCAGAGGACCTACTTGGCACTAACAAGCTGAAAACTATGCTATGTCGCTTTCCCGCTGCATGCACATGTTCCAATCATTCCCGTTGAAGAGACAAATGTCAACTTTTCACGTGTCATTGTCCTTTATACACTCCCAAAGACAGTTTAACAACGCAGGAGGGTGGTTTTCCTTACCTCTTTTTCCAATTTCGAAATGATGTGAGGATGACACGCGTACAACGGTATGGTATTTCGCAACTGCTTCGAACTCCATTTCGTCGTGCATGTTGGTGGTGTGAAAATATTATGGGTCGTCGATCTATCCACCCCTTTATCGAACAGTCATTGATCTTGGATTTCCTTTAACACCGCCTTACTTGAATTTTTGGCGCACTTTATCTTCATTTGTGATAATATACAGGATAAATCTCACAACTAGAGTAAATCTCACTAATCTCACTCAAGAATTGCAGAGAGAAGAAGAAGAATTGAATCAATAATCACTCATTAACACAAGAAATGAAAAAAACTGTTGTATCATACATCAGCTGAAAGTTGTCACTGTGAAAGTAGAATAATAACTGAATACAATCAAATAAATTCGAATGACTACTAAGGTCATTCGAATTCTCCTCAATGTGTGGCTTGGATGACATTGGAGACATCATTGAATCAGTGGAAGTAGTCACAAATAGTCAAATATCATTCAAATGAGTCTAACTGATTCTAACTGGTGCATGTGACACAAATCTAGGGAAGGAGACTCCAATGTGGGCACATGAGGAGTTGTCAGTAGTCAGTATAGCTGAACTAGTCTCTGTAGGTGTCTATCTAAGTGCTTCAGTCAGTTAACTAAGTAACTAGTCCTCAAATCAAGGAGCTAATCCACTAATCATGGAACTGACTAATGTAACTCCTAAATAGGTGGAAGAGGGCGTAGTTTTACTCCAATGATGGAAACAAGGGTGCATATGTGTCTAGGAGGGCTAGAACTGAGCGGAAATAGGATCCTGGGGATGAAAAACTGGGGACTAGGTGTTGGGAGACTACCATACTGATGATCGGATGCATGCAAATGAATGCATGGTGATTGGATGCATGTAGAATTCATGTATGCATACAAATAAAAAAAATGATGGTGAGAATATTCCAACACCCCCCCGCAAGCCAAACTATGAGGAAAGAACTGAAAACTAGTAGGGCCCTGGTAACTGAGACCAAAGGTCACCCCATACAACAATATAAATAAATAAAGTGAGGAAAGAGGGAAAACCCTATGGGAAGAAAGACCCCCCTCAATATAGACTTTGGTAGGATAATCAATCATGTACATCACTCACCCAAAATGGTAAGTGCACTTCTCCACCGAAGAAGGATCTATCAGCAAGAAATGGATCAGTAATGTGAGAAGGATGAAAACTTCCATTCTAGAAATTAGATCTAGTTCTCCTTAGATAAAGTGGATATCCAACAAGATATCCGACATATCTAATAGTAGTGGCTTCCCATCTAGGAAGAGGAGGATCTGTAAGATGTAGATCTAGATCTTGGTCTTCCAATCGCTCATCTTCACTAATAGGTGCTAGATCTTCAGGTTCTTGTGGATCTGGATCTAGCATTCGCTCTTCATCATCTTCACTCTCATACTCTGAATCTGAACTCTCATGTGATGGATATTCGCTCTATTTCTCATCAAGTAGTGGAGGTGTGGTAGGAAAGCTCTCTTGCTCAACAGGATGAGCATCATGAAGTGGCCATTCCTCAAACTGTACACTCCTATTAAGGAATGTTGTCATAGTAGAAGGATCAAGAATCTTGTAGGATTTTTCACTCAATGCATAACCCACCATAATACACTCTCTGCTTTGTGGATCTAGGGCTCTCATTTTATCTGTTGGAATCCTTGCCCATGCTCTGGATCCAAACACTCTAAGATGAGACACATTAGGTTTGTATCCCATCCATGCTTTGAAATGAGTCATATCTTTGAGTCCTTTGTGAGGAACTTTGTTTTGAAGGTATGCAACACAGTTGATGACTTATACCCAAAGACTAGGGTGAAACCCTTTCGACTTTAGCATGCAGGTTTCCATCTCTTTTAATGTTCTGTTATTTCTCTCTGCAACACCATTCTGTTGTGGTGTATAGGGAACAGTATGCTGCATCTCAATGCCTTTTTCAGCACAAAAGGTTTGAAAATCACCTTTGATGTACTCTCCTCCATTATTAGTGCGAATGGCCTTGATATTTCTATCTGAAAACTTTTCTGCAGAAGAATTGAAAAACTTAAAGTATCCAAACACTTCTGACTTTAATCTGAGAAAGTATACCCATGTAAATCTTGAATAATCATCAATAAAAGTAAGAATATACCTTTCCTTGTTCAAAGATATATATGGAAATTGCCCTGCAACATCATTATGAATTAGATCTAGAGGTTGAGAGGCTCTCCTTGCCTTCCCCTTCTCAAACTTATTTTCTGGATGCTTTCCCATCAAACAACCATTACAGTTTCCCTTGGAAAACTTGACTTTGGGTATTCCTTCAACCATCTCTTGAGTATGCATATCTTGCAGGTACTTGTAGTTGAGGTGCCCAAATATTTCATGCCATAGCCTACTCTCTTCATTTGCATGAGTGTGAAGAGAAGACTGTTTTGATAGAGGTAGAAAGTGGGAGAACTCATAGAGTTTCGACTTGTGGTTTGCAACACCTTTTGCAATGGTAGATCTTGATACCATGTCTTGGATTTCAACCTCATTTGGAGAGAAGATTACCCTCTTGGGCTCTCCAGTGTGGGTCATCTGGTATACTGAAAGTATATTAGTAGTGAGTGTAGGGACATAGAGCACATCTGAGAAGTACCCATGATCAAGTTTGATTCTTCCAATCTCCTCATAGGAGACCTCAGAATAATTTCCCAACATGATGGAAGGTCCAACAGTGGACTCCAAACCAGTAAAGAGATATTTAAAGGAAGACATTTGTCTTGATGCTCCTGAATCTATGATGAAGGAGGATTGTGTTGATGCACCAGCCATGAGATCATGCCATCTTTCTTTGTCCTCTGATCTTGATGGTTCACCTTCTTTCTTCCTAGCACATGCAGGTACTAGAAGGTTATTCTTTTCAAGAAATGAAGCCATGAGATATATGGTCTTCTTCATACATGAACTCTCAGGATGAAATCCTATATTGCAATAGGTACATTTTGATTTCCCCTTATGAGTTTGCTTGTCTTTCTTGGAATTCAAAACTCCTTCTAACTGGTTTGGAGCCTCCTTCTGCTTCTGCTCATTCAACTTTATGTCAAAAAAAAAATTTATTTCCCTTTCAATTCGCTCTCTTCATTTCGGTGGCAGCAAGTGTTGAATCCAACTTGGGTTTTATCATTCCCATCTGAATCAACTTCTCCTCCTCTTGTGTGAGAGATTGGATGAAGTCATCAAGAGTGGGAAAATTCCATTTGGGATGGATAGCTTCGTTATTGAAAGGTAGAGACAAATACTGAGTAGTTAGGGCTCAATTTTGATAGTATGGAAAGGATGAGTTGCTTCTCTTCCTTCTCTATTCCATATATCTTCAATTGTGAAATCAGATTTTTAAACTTGGTAAGAAACTCATTGATGGAGTCGAAATTGCAAGGGCTCAAGGAGATGAACTCATTTTCCAATTTGTGACCTTTCAAGTCATCTTTCTATCCAAGAAGAGATTCGAGCTTGTCCCAAACCTCTTTTGGAGTTACTATATCTATGACATGAAAATGGAGGTCTTCAGAAATGCTGGGGAGCAGTAGTCCTACTGCTTCATCAAGTTTATCAAGGTACTTGGATTTCACTACTGCACCAGTGGGTTCGACTACAGTCCCATTCAATACTCTAGAGAGGCTCTTAGACTTCATAAAAATTTCCATCTTGGCCTTCCATTCGACATAATTGAATGAATTCAGTTTTAGATCCATTGGTAGTTGTTGAAGTTGAATTGAAGATGAATTCGAATGATCGATATCATAACCTGCAAAACAATGAAATTGTTGATGGAGATTTGCTGCAAATTCGAATTGAACACTGCCTTAGGACAATGAGCACATGTGACTGGATCCTTCACACCTGGCTAGACCTCACTGGATTTCTCCAATGAATTCAATACAATTGCACCAGGAATTGTTGTGGAAATATAGAGGCTTCTGGTGCCCAATGAAAGATAGCTGCTCAAAGAATTGTTGCAACTGTTGCTACTGCAATTCAAATGGATGGATCCAGCTCTGATACCATGTGATAATCTATAGGATAGATTTCAAATCTAGAGTAAATATCACTAATATCACTCAAGAATTGTAGAGATAAGAAGAAGAATTGAGTCAATAATCACTCATTAACACAAGAAATGACAAAAACTGATGTATCATACATCAGCTGTAAGATGGAACTGTGAAAGTAGAATAATAACTTAATACAATCAAATTAATTCAAATCACTACTAAGTTCATTCGAATTCTCCTCAATGTGTGGCTTGGATGACATTGGAGACATCATCCAATCAGTGGTAGTAGTCACAAATAGTCAAATATCAGTCAAATGAGTCTAACTAAGTCTAACTGGTGCATGTGACACAAATCTAGGGAATGAGACTCCAATGTGGGCACATGAGGAGATGTCAGTAGTCAGTATAGCTGAACTAGTCTCTGTAGGTGTCTATCTAAGTGCTTCAGTAAGTTAATTGAGCAATCGGTCCTCAAATCAAGGTATTGATCCACTAATCATGGAACTGACTTATGTAACTCCTGAATAGGTGGAAGAGGGCACAGTTGTACTCCAATGATGGAAATAAGGGCACATATGTGGCTAGGAGGGATAGAACTGAGCAGAAACAGGCTCCTGGGGCTGAAAAACTGGGGACTGGGTGCTAGGAGACTACCATACTGATGACTGGATTCATGCAGATGCATGCATGATGACTGGATGCATGCATGCATGCAAATACAAAAAATGATGGTGAGAATATTCCAACATCGTTATCCTCCTCGCTTCTTCTCCAACGAAATGTTTTCCCTGTTGTTGATCTACCTATTGTCCCATCAACAACCATCAATGATTTCTTTCCTTTAACATCACCCTTTAATTTTTCAGGGAATTTCGCTTCCCCTATTCATCTCTTTTTGTTTCTGATGAAACTCTTCTTCCACCGTTGATATTTTTCCAATGCAATAGTGACCATTGATCATTTTGAATGATACCCAAGGCATTGCACTTGACTCTTTAACTCCTCTTTGGTATAGCTAATGGTCATATGAACCATTTTTTCGGGACTTGGGGCTATTCCCACCATTTTTACATTATATCAAAACTTATTTCTATCAATATTTTTTTCACCCAAAATTGAAAAATAATTTGTCAACATGTATCATACTGAAGCTCTTTCGATCTCTTGAATGATGCCTCCTCATGGAAGGTCACATCTTGGCTGAACTCAATGAGTCTTTCACCTGGCACATATATTTTGTAGGATTTGGATGATTCGCTATAACCAGCAAAGGTTCCCTTCTTTCCTGATGGCTCCATCTTTGTCATCTTTTCTTTCAACACATGAATGTATACAGGACTCCCAAAGATCCTCAGGTGTGAAATATCTGGTTTTTCACCAATGAACAATTCTTCAGGTGTCTTCTCATCCAGAATGGCATGAGGACTTCTATTCTAGATATATATTGTTGAACTGGTGGCCTCTTCCCATAATGAGGCAGACAGGCCTTGATCATGCATCATGGCTTTTGTAGCCTCACATATAGTTCTATTCTTCCTTTCGACAAACCCATTTTGTTGAGGGTTGTAGGGTATAGTTATATGTCTACAAATTCCTGCATCACTATAGAACTCATTAAACGCATGTGAATCAAATTCACCTCCATTGTTGGATCTCAAAGCACGGATGTGATTTCCTGTCTGATTCTGAAATAGGGATTTGTATTCCTGAAAATTGCTAAAGGTTTCTCTCTTATCCTTTAGGAAATAAATCCATGACTTTCTAGAGAATTCATCTATAAACAATACAAAATATAAATAGCCACTCAAGGAAGGGGATGACATGGTACCACATACTTCAAAATGTATTAAATCTAAAATCCCTTTAGATCTAGAAGTAATGCTAGAGAAACTCCTTTTAACATTCTTCCCAAGTGCACAAACCCTACATAAACTATCATGCTTCAAAATTAAATACGAGAATACCTTTCACCATTTGTTGTAATACTGGTAGTGCTTTGTAGTGGAGGATACCAAGAATCCTATGCCATAGCTCTCATGGACTTGCAGTGTTGTGAACCATAGCTTGAATGTATTTCCTAGGCACTTTATAGGGATCTCCCTCTCTAACTCCAATCACTGTTGCATATTTCAAGTCTTTGTTCTTCGGCCATAATAGTGCTTGATTATCCATGAAGATAACTCGGAAGCCCTTATCTTAAAGAACTGAAACTGATAGGAGGTTCTTCTTCAATCATGGAACATAAATAATGTCCTCCACATATAAAATATATCCTAAACTCAGCTGGAAGGAGGTGGCTCCAACTCCTTGGATCGAATAGGTTGTGTTTTCTCCCAACTCTACCTTGCATGCAAAATTTTTCTCCTTGAGATTGGTAATGGTGCTCTTATAACCAGTGATATGTTTGGATGCACCACTATTAACCAACCATGTGTCCTCACTTGTGATGATGGATATGGAAAGTGATGAGGCTAGGTAATACTCCCTCCTTGTCTCCTTTTCTTTGGGTGCATTCTTCTGAGTAGTTTCATCTTCTACAACAGTAGAAGCATGAAACCTTCCTTTTCCCTTTTTATTTGCTTTGCACTCCCTTGTAAAATGTCCCTTCTTGTCACAGTTGTAGCATCTAACCTTCGACTTGTCAAATTACTTGTTGTATACCTTCTTCTTCGAATGGGAAAAATTCTTTTGAGAGAAGTTCTTCTTTCCTTTCTTCATCCTTTCTGTGAGGGAAAGGTTTTGTTATTTTCACACTTACTTGCTCTGGATTCGCCCCTCCTCTTGGAGGAATTCATGCCACAACCTTTCAAAGTTAGTTTGTACCTCTTGGCCATTTAATGAAACCAATAATGTCTCCCATGAGGATGGGAAACCATCAATAGCGGTTTGGAGAAGATCATCTTCATCTACCACTATTCCAATACTATTAATTTGATATCTTACCTGAATGATCTTGGTGAAGAAGGAGGCCACTATCTCATCCTTATCCATATTTAGGTTTCAAAGCTTATTCTTGAATGCCCTCTTTTGACTTGAGGGCTTCTTCTCATGTAGGTTTTTCAATGTATCAAAACACTCCTGTGCGGTCTTCAATGGAGTGATCACGAACATCAAATTGCCATTTACCGTATCATAGATGATCCGTTTGGATTTAGATTGGTTCTTCTTGAAGTTGATGCACCCTGCATTAGATGTAGGATCCTCCACCACAGTGAATATGTTTCCATCCAAGTCATTTTCCTCCAAGATGTTCAACACCCTCTCCTTCCAAGTGTTGAAATTCGAAGTGCCCTCAAGATGGTCTTCCGGTTGAACAGAGATCGATGTCATGTCTCTCAAGTATTGTGCTCAACTACTCAAGGTCTACATAGGATCAATTTTGCTTGACAAATCTTATCTCCTTCATGGATTGAGCTTTGATACCATGTTAATATTTGACCAAATATGATGAGCTTTGAACTTTAAAATTTAAGTGCAAAAATACTTAATACTTGAATAAATGAACCATTCAATCACATGAAACATTCAACCATAACACAAGATGTACCCAGGGGAAAACTCTCAAACAAATGAGGATGAAAATCCCGAGCAAATCTTCAGAGTATAATTATGATAGATAGTAGAAAATGTCTTTTACAAAATAGCAGATTGCTTTCGGTACCCCAAGTTCTAGATAAGAGAGAATACTGAGCAATAGAGAATAGAGATCAACTGTATCAACTTTCCATGTTCCCTACACATTAATAAAAAGCAATAATCACTACCATGCAAGATGTAGCAAATGGTTGCATGGGTAATGGCGCATCACATGCAACAACTGTGAATTTCCTTCTTGGAGAGTTATCTTGCACAAATAGAAGCGCATTTCCTTCAAGGGAGAAGAGAATTTGCTTCACATTGAATTCATCAATCCTATATTACATATTTATATATTCTTCACATGCATTGGCTTCTATTTTTATATTCTGACTTTATGATGAACTCGCCCTCTATCTGGATGAATCAATCTTTCATGAAGAAGAGGGCCCAACTTTTCATGCAGTGCACTAAATCATTGAACTGAGTCTTAGGATTTACTTGCCCCTTAACTGGAATCTTTACCACTTAGTTAGGTGGCTAAATTAAGTGTCGTCATGCAAGTGTCACAAATCAAGTGTCATCTTTTAGTTTAACATAACTATCGTCATGCAATAACACTTAGTTAACTATATCTTCTTTGTTATCACTTAGTTAACTCTCTTTAATTGATTCTTTCTTGGTAACATCACTGTAGTGATCAATTCAATTTCTCTAATTTAACCGATGCATACATTGTGGCTTTAACTGAAGCTTAACAATACTATTTCACTTATTCACCTCATGAGCAATTCAAATTCTCTTTTTCTCTATGCATTTATCTTTATCTCTTATATTTACTGCATGGTCAATATGTGTTAACTTTAATTATATCATATCAGATTATACTTAGAATATTTGTCAAATGTTGTGATCATATTATATTACTCTCGGACGAAATGATCATATGCTAAAGTAATTCACTCTAGAGGTGGCCAGTCTCTAAAGGAGACTTAATAGAAATCGATGACCATGGTTAGTAATACATCACACAACATTAATGCTTCAGCATGCAAAGCATCTACCTCTATAACTGGAGGTCCACTGTAACATCCCTAAAATTCGACCCTAATTGTTATTACTCTTGTAATTATAAATATGAATTATGTAAACGACCCTGGTGAGGAGCTCAAGGCCAAGGCCCCACTAGTGGACCTCAAGCTAGTTTTATGTTTATAAGTCTTAGTTTAAAGCCTAGAAGGTTAAAGGATGGTATTGCAACTAAGAAAAAAGTAACAAAACACTTTAAAGAAAGGAGAGAAGTCAATGGCTAGAAGCCATATGAGTTAAGTCATAGGGCCTTCATAAAACTAAATGCTGCTTTAGTAGAGGGAGCTAAACTACCTATGGACATACTAAAAAACTTCTATTACTACCTTAAACCTTTATTAAAAATGATACATATATATATAGCAATACATAGAGGCTACTTATGAAAATATATGATGAATATGTTATATATTTATAAGAGATTATGAATGATAAATGGTGGTATAAACTATTTCCACCTTACCTTATATATAGATGGTCTCCAAAGAGAATACGATTCTTTATATTATAGATACACTTGGCATACATGGAATGATAAAAGAAAGGAATATATATATATATATACATATGCCATCCCTTTCAGAAAATATTATTTGTTATGTATACATATATATAATGCATTTAAAAGGATCCACATTATAACGATTATATGGTGGAAAAGTATTCATTAAATAATTATTATAATGAATACATTTGAGATAATACATGTAATACAATTGTATATATGTCATATATATGAGAGGAAAAACTAGAAATTTACTAGAGGTAAAACATATGATTTCATTATCATACCAAACGAGAAAATTATATATTTAAAATATATATTTATAAAAGGTATGGATGAATCCATATTAAGAAGACCAAATACATTTGAATCGAGTATAAGGTTAAACCATAATATTTTATATAGACATGGATATGCATTAAAATTCATTATGATGTGAGGATACTTATTTCATTTAAAAATATTTGTATCCTACTCGAGTACTAGTATATGGTTATAAACTTTTATCAAGGAAAGGCAAGACTTACTCATACGATTGTTATATAAACGAAATTATACCTAAAAAAATCGTTACAACGGCTTATAGTTTTTCACCAATAATGTATTTAATATTATGTTTTACGTTTAAGAGCACACTTCGTGGTTTAAATATCACTCGAGGAGAAAACCCTTACGAGTTATATCATTGAAGTAGTGGGTCGCTACTCCAAAATAGGGCTACCGTGATATTGTTTTGGTCGACATGGTGGAGCTATCAACCGCCAATTTAGAATACTCCAAAACCTACCATCACCTTACGTCATTATTAGAGGGCTGAGAATTCCGAGTTTACTACTTGACAACTGGCCAATGTATTTCACCAGCACGCATGTTAGTAGATGCCACTAGAATTACAATTTAATGTATGCGAGTGGGACGAAGAAAAAGGGGAAAACCCGAGAAGTATGGATCTCTGCGAATGAGATAAATTACATGCAGAAAAAGGAGGAAGGAGGAGAAAAACACTCTCACGGCTTTGAGGAAAATGATGGAGAGTGATGTGGGCATACTCACCATTGTTCAAATAGAATGAAATGGTTAAGAGTAGTGGTGGTAGTGGAGAAAACAAGATCAGAGAATTAAAGAGGTTGTCGCCTTGCTGGAGATAAGTCTCACCCAGGTGTCAAAATCATTGAGTAGTGGCACTAAAATAGTTAAGGAGGGGAATATTACAGCTTGCACCATCTAGCGATCGAGATCGATGTAAGTTGTATGAATCTGTTAATATGCATGGATGCACGTTGAGAGAGAGAGTTTTGGAAGTATTGCATTCGGTTGTTTGGCCTCAGTGATAGTAATAGGAGGAATCAACCACCGAGAAAAGGGAGCCTGCAGAGTGATAGTGTTCGAAGTAGCGCAAGGAAAGGAACGGCCTTATAAGGATCCAATCCGATTTCTTGTTGAAATCCATTTGCAGCGAGAGGAGCTGGACGACAGGGGTAATTTTCTTATTTTCGATTTTGGTAGTTACATCTACGTACAGGTATGCAAAATGGATGTTTTCTCTGGTATGGTTAAAACTTTATTTATACCTGCAAATGGAGTAAATTTTCAGTGGTGATTTTATCTCGCGGGTTGAAGGCATGGCCTCTTTAGGAGGATGAACTATTGATTTTATTATCTTTCTGTCATGGATATGTTTGTGTTTAAGATTTTATTTATAGTTCAAGCTTCAGGGTTAAGTATTTTGGGATCAATTTATATATGCATACCAGGGCGAATAGATTAATTCGTGGGCAAACCTAGTTTTGGGTCATAATGTGCAACCAAGATACGTATTGCTGCATCCTTTTCCTAACTATTTTCTTATTTAGTTCCTGCACAACACATTATAGAGATCTGTTAATAACCACAATTATTGCATTTTTCATTTGCTTGTAAATCCCTCATTAAGGACAACGATCTCAGTATAAATATATTATGTATTGCGTACTGAATTTGTTTATCCTAGCGATCCCTGCATATCATGCTCAATAGCGTGTTGGCTCACGTTGTGAATTAATGCTTATGTAATATCTGACTAGAACTCTGAACTGTATAACCTGTCGCTGTATTTTCAAGTTTAGATCATACCCAAATCTTCCACCAAGATATACGGTTTAATACCGATGTTGCATGTTTTTCTTAATCTTCATTAAAAGATACTGGATAGAGGTCGAGCGCATACCATTAAATCATTCACTTGACCGTCTTAGTATGCTTCATTAGGTTTGAGTATTTCTTTTATACACCACCTATATTGTAATAACATGCTATAGTTTAAAATACGTTTATCAGGTATATTTATATATATCTTATAACTCAGTCACTTTGACTCAAATACGTCAACTAAAAAGGAGTTAGCCAAAAATAGAAAATTAGACAAGAAGTTTGAAACTTGTGTGTAGATACCAGCGTGGACTCACTTGATGGACTTATATATATATAAAGTTGATAAGATATATTATTTTATAATAAGAAGGTTATGCAAATATTTTGGGAAGATATATTATTTCATAAGAAGGTTATGCAAGCTAATATTTTATATATAAAGTGGAAAGATATATTATTTCATAAGAAGGTTATGCAAGCTAATATTTTATATATAAATTGGAAAGATATATTACTTCATAAGAAGGTAATCCTTTGTTTTAAGCCAAAGGAAGGAGTGGGTAAACAATCTTAGTCATGGATTATGATTATATTAAAGAAAGATATTATTTTCATTGTTTAATTAGTAACTCTTGTATCCAGGGTTATCGGAATTCAAGATAAAAACTAGAAAGGACTTTAAACAGTTAAAGTTATGATAACTTTAGTCTTTGTCTTCTTTACGAAATGATAAAAAGGTAGGTTTACATATATGTAAGAGTTGATCTCTAAACATAACTAGAGCTAGCAATGTTAAAACTCTCTATGAGAGAAGCTAGGGAAAGAAGGAAGGTGGTAAGTAACATCATTGTTAATGGGTGTAACCTCTTCCTCTCGATTTAGTAAAATCATTAAACTATAGACAAGGATTTTGTATTTTTCGAAGTGAAAAGTTATTTTTTGGTTGATCCATGAAAAGCTCTTTGTAATAGTCTTGACGGAAGGAGGGGAGTTTTGTTATAGCAACCATGTTGCTCATTGTAATAATATCACTTTTTGCCCGAAATAATAAAAGATGCACACACACCTTTGTGGACTAGCCCGTGTACGGGTGAACCACGTTATATTTTGTCTCCTATGTTTCCTATGGTGTTTCTCAATGTGTCTTATATATGAGTACTTGTTTCTGTCCTTAAAAATGTTTATGACTACTTTGAAGTATTTGATCCATTAGAAAGTTGATTATGATGCATATTGCTAATATGTTTCCCTTATGATTATGGTTATGTTGTTACCATTTAGGTTGTTCTATTGGTGCGATAAAAGATATACATGCTTTCTAAAGATGTATATTAAGACACAATGAAGTTTTTGTGTTTCCCGCAAGATTTAAGAAATGGTTGACGTATCAAGTTCAGAATTTATTTAGTTGAAATTAAAATGTATATCTTTTTCTTGATTAGTATAACGACATTTGTAAACAGTAATAAGTGTCGCAAAGTTTTAATTATTTTGTAAAGGAGTATTTAAAGAAAGTGAACCCACACTTTATATTTCCGCATATATTTTAGTGGCATTTTAGGCACTTAGAAAAGTTTTAAATTTTTGCGAAATTTTGGGTTCGTGACATCCACCCCATGGTACCCACTATAAATAGAGGTCCACATGAGAATCCGACTTGACACACAAGTCCCGATCCTTTTCCAACAAAACTTTAAAACATCATCACTTTGATACATCAAAAAATTCAACTCAACACATGAGTAATAACCTTTTATAACTGAAGGATTAGTCATTCTTGAGTCCAACTCAAGAATCTATTCCAAGTTCCCCGAGTCCAACTCAGGCTCCCTACCTCAACACACGAGGCCCAATCTTGGCTGTACAAGATTGGCTTGGAGAATGACTTGTGATGATGTACATTTAATAGTAACTAATATTTAGTGATGTGTGAAGATCAAAATCGTGATGCGTGAAGATCAGAATCATGGATTTTGCATGAGCCATGACAAGAGTGATCTAATTGTGTCATAAATTTTTGGGTATGGAGTATTTGGGTCAATGTGATATCACATTGCAATGATGAGCTTTGGGTATGAGGTTGGTTGACGTGAAGTAGTGACGCCAGTAAAACAACTAAATATGTTGGGTTCTTCAACCACAATGGTATGATATGGATAACTCAAAAATTAGAAAAATATCAAAAAAATACAAATGAATGAGACAAGTAACCGAGTTGACACAACAAACCAAAATAAATATTGCAACACTAACTCCTACTCTAACTCACTCCCTATGACTAGAGTGCCATATTGCAGAATTACTGAGAAGATATGTGGGGCTTCAAGGATGGGTGCACCATAGGACAGGAAAATATTCAGGTCTAGACTAATTCTTAAGTATAGGACGAATGTAATGGGACGTATGTAGTGGGACAGATAGGCTGTGTCAGTTAAGTAAGTTACATCTAGGACAAGAAAATCCTTAGATCTGGGGCTAATACTCTGGTATGACAGAACCTAGAATGGGGGCTTTGCAACTATAAATGGTAAATCCCATCTGAAGAAACTGCCAATGCTGGTGTTTTTACTTTCAAATGTCCTGTTAGGATCTGGGACTAGCATTGGCATAGAAGCTAGCACTTGTTGAATATTGTAACTTCAAAGAATATTATATTTGTACTTTATTATTCCGGAGATGTTTCATCCCTCCGAGGTAATCCTATTATGTATCCGGAGATGTTTATTCCTCTGGGAGTTTGTATTAACTAAGGTTATTAGACCCACCATGTGGGGGTCGACCCGGTGGTTATATTTTTGGGGTTATTAGACTTCTCCAGGAGAGGTCGGCCCCATTAGGTCTTTTAGTCAGTTAGGAGTTGGTATAAATAAGAGAGGTGAACTCCTCATTAGATCATTCACTCACTTGTGGAAGAGTGCGCACTTGTCTGGGAGATATGCTAAGGAGACAAAGAAGGAAGGAGCACATCTTGTATTTTGGTTGATCATCTTATTGAGGAAAGCTTTGCTGGGTTTTCTACCCCATGAGGGTTTCCCAGGGTATATTCTGTGTCTATCTTGTGATTGTGTTTCTTTCAGTGATCTTGTTCGTCTATTTGGTTTAAACTTAACGTGGTATCAGAGCTAGACTGAATAGGACATCTTTCACAAGGTAAGAATACCTCTCTCTCTCTCTCTTTGGTGAAGTTAGGGTTTCAGCCCAAAGTTGGTATTATTGATTTTTGGTTGCATGGCTGGATAGGTCTTTTCAATACCATTCTTTTGAGCTATAGATCGAACGTTTTGGTTGGGTAGAACTCCGGGAAAGTCAAACCCTAATTCTACCAAAAGTGCGATAAAATTCTGTTCCAGATTCCGGAAAAGTGAAAAGTAACTTTCCAGGTAAGTCTACTCTGTCTCTTGGAGTCCCCCAAGAGAAGATGGCTCCAAACACTAAGCTTGAAGACAAGCTAGAAGGTATAGAAAATTTTCGGGCATGGAAATACAGAATTGGTCTCATTCTTGAGGAGAATGATCTTGCTCATTATATCAAGGAGGAAGTTGCAGAACCAGAAGAAGATGAAGCCAAAGAAAAACAAAGGAAGGATTTGGTTAGGGCAAAGAGAATCATAGCTGATTCTATTAAAGACCACTTGATTCCCCAAGTGGCTTCCAAGAAGACTCCAAAGGAAATGTATGATGCCCTAGGGAGAATGTATGAAGGAAAGAACATCAATAGGAAGATGAATCTAAGGACTCAATTGAAGAGTACCAAGATGCACAAAGGAGAATCCATTCAAGACTACTTCTCGAGAGTCTCTCTAATCAAGGAGCAACTAGATGCCATTGGTGATACTCTTGATGAAGATGAGCTTGTGATGACAGCTCTAAATGGTCTCACTAGATCATGGGAATCTTTCATCCAAACCATGTGTGCCAGAAAAGAAAGCATGAAGTTTGATATAGTATGGGAGGATTGTGTTCAAGAAGAAGCTAGGGTTGCCAACAGAGAAGCATTGCTCAAGGAAGATGACAAAGCCTTGGCCACCCATACCAAGAGAAGAAAGAATCGATCCTACTTTAAGAAGGATAGTCAAAACGAGTCCCATCCTCCACAGAGATTTCAAAAGAAAAGGGGATCCTTCCAAGGAAGAGACTACTCCTCATTCCAATGTTTCATTTGTCACAAATTAGGACACATTGCCAAAGACTGTCCTAACAAAAAAAAAAAGGGTACTTACCACAGAAGACATCATGCACATCTTGCAGAAAATGAGAGTGAAGAAGAAGTTGGAGAGGAAGAAAGGCCTCTCAAGAAAAGATCTAGAAGAGAAGAAGAAGATGAAGAAAGGACTTTCTCCAAAAGAAGACCTAGAAGAAATGAAGAAGAAGATGCAGAAGAGTATGTTCTTTTCTCCGCACTCTCTGGATCTATAACACCTGGAGAAGGTACATGGGTCATTGATAGTGGTGCCTCAAATCACATGACAGGACAAAAGAAGACCTTATCAAATCTTGAAGAAAAGACTTCTCCACTAAAGGTATCTCTTGGAGATAACTATCAGTATCCCATTAAGGGAATTGGTGAAGCAAACTACAAACTTGATTCTGGAACCCCCATGAAAATGAAGGAAGTTTTGTATGTTCCAGGATTGAAGAAGAATTTGCTTTCAATCTCAGCATTGGACAAGAAAGGCTATAGAGTTGCATTCATTGATGGACAAGTGTTAATGTGGTCCAAAGGAAAATCTATTAAGGATGCAATTGTCATCGGTGAAGAGGAAGGAGGTTTGTATAAACTCAAGGGTCATCCAGAAGATTCCCTTGTTCATGAAACTTCTAGGCCCAATGAGCTATGGCATAGAAGACTAGCTCACATTAACTACAAAGCCTTACCCTATGTAAGCAAGGTGGTCATAGGACTACCAGATTTGAAGGTTGATCATGATGGCTCATGTAAAGGATGTAAGAAAGGGAAGAATGTCAAGAACCCCTTTCCAAAGAGTGAAACAAAGACTAAGAGTATCTTGGAGCTAATACACTCAGATGTATGTGGTCCAATTCCCACCACCTCTCTAAGTGGATTTGAATACTATCTTTCATTCATTGATGATCATTCAAGGAAAACTTGGATATACTTTCTAAAAGGTAAGAATGAAGTCTTTGGAAAGTTCAAAGAATTCAAGGCTCTAATAGAGAATCTCTCAGAAAAGAAAATCAAGATTCTCAGAACAGACAATGGTGGAGAATATACTTCAAAAGAGTTTGAAGAATTTTGTAAAGAAGCTGGAATCAAGAGAGAACTAACCACTCCCTACAATCCCCAACAAAATGGGGTTGCAGAAAGGAAAAATAGAACCATCATGGAAGCTGTGAAGACTATGATACATGACCAGGATCTTCCCATGTATCTATGGGCTGAAGCAGCCAAGACAGCAGTATATGTACAAAATAGACTATCTCATAGTGCTCTTGATTTCAAAACTCCAGAAGAAGTCTTTACAGGAAAGAAGCCTGAGGTAAGTCATCTCAAAATATTTGGGTGTCCTGTGTACATCCACATTCCAAAAGAAAAGAGATCCAAGTTGGATCCCTCGGGTAAGAAGGGAATGTTTGTTGGTTATTGTGAAACTTCCAAAGCCTTCAGAATCTACATACCAGGTTTCCATCATATAGAAATAAGTAGAGATGTAACCTTTGATGAGGAAGCAGCTCTCAAGAAATACAGAAAGTGTCAACTTGAAGAAGTTTATGAAGAAGATTCATCTCCCAGAATCTCAAAGACTGCTCATGTCCCTGAAGAGAATACACCAGAGGATCATGACATGCTGGAACCACAAGAACCCCCTGTAGCAGAATTATCTAGGAAAAGAAGACCAGCATGGGCTAGAGATATTATTCAAGGAGCTGAAAGATATGGTGCTCCTGAAGGCTCCACTAGAGAAAGGAAGAAACCAAAACTAGTGTCCAACTATATGGCCTTGATGTGTGATCTTGTGGATCAACTACCTACCAGCTATGAAGAGGTAGCTCAGAAGAAAGAATGGGTAGAAGCAATGACAGAAGAATATCAGTCAATAATGAAAAATGATGTTTGGGATATAGTTCCCAAACCAAAAGATAAAAGTGTGGTTTCTTCCAAATGGATTTTCAAGATAAAACATGCTGCAGATGGTAGCATTGAAAAATACAAGGCAAGATTTGTATCCAGAGGATTCTCTTAGAATGAGGGAATTGACTATGAAGAAACATTTGCACCTGTTGCTAGGTATACTTCAATTAGAACTATCATGGCACTTGCATCCATGATGAAATGGAAATTGCATCAAATGGATGTTAAGACATCTTTTCTGAATGGTGTAATTGAAGAAGAAGTATACATAGAACAACGTCAAGGTTTTGAGGTCAAAGATGGAAGGACCCATGTATGCAAACTGAAAAAGGCATTATATGGATTGAAGCAAGCTCCCAGAGCTTGGTACGGAAGGATTGACAGTTTCTTAATAAGCATGGGCTTTACCAAAAGTAAAGCTGACCCCAATCTCTATCTTAAAGTGATGAATGATGAACCTGTTATATTGCTATTATATGTAGATGATCTATTTCTAACAGGAAATGAGAAACAAATTATTGAAAGCAAGAAGAAACTTTCTTCAGAATTCGAAATGAAAGATCTCGGATTAATGCACTACTTCTTAGGCCTAGAAGTGTGGCAAGATCCAAAAGGAATCTTTCTAAATCAAGGTAAGTATACTGTGGAGATTCTCAAAAGATTTGATATGTTGGAGTGTAAAGCCATGGCCACTCCCATGGACTCCAACCTGAAACTACTAGTTAATGATTCATCAGAACTAGTGGACATAACCCTATATAGACAAATCATTGGATCATTGATGTACTTGACAAATACTAGGCCTGATATATGCTTTGCTGTAAATACCCTAAGTCAGTATCTAGTAGAACCTAGAAAGGTTCACCTTATAGCTGCAAAGCATATAATGAGGTACCTGAAAGGTACAGTGGACTTTGGCCTATACTATCTTGGAGGCAATGAACTCAAGTTACATGGTTACTCAGATTCTGATTGGGCAGGTAGTGTCTCAGATAGAAAAAGTACTTCAGGTGGATGTTATGGTCTTGGATCTGCCATGATCTCCTGGTTCAGCAAGAAACAATCTAGTGTGGCCCTCAGTACCGCTGAAGCAGAATATATAGCCGCTTGCTCTGCCAGCTGTGAAGCAGTGTGGCTTCGGAAACTCTTATCTGGAATTTTTTGACTTAGAAATGGATCCCACTGTGATTATGTGTGATAATCAAAGCTGCATTAAGATGACTGAAAATCCTGTGTTCCATGATAAGTCAAAACACATTGAGATCCGTTACTTCTATATACGAGACATGGTGCAGAGAGGAGCCATCAAGCTCGAGTATATAAGCACTGAGGATCAGATTGCTGATATCCTGACTAAACCTCTATCTCGAGTAAAGTTTGAATACTTCCGAGACAAGCTTGGTATAGTCCAGAAGGACCCTCCTCGAAAGGGGGAGTAGTATAGTATTTGATACAATTATGTCGCTTAAATTTTTTTTGTTTTGTTGCACTTGGCTACTTACAATTATTTAGATTTAGAACTCTTACATATCTTTTATTTTTGATGTATACATGTTTTGATATGATGTATACATGTTTTGATGTTAGATGTATTAGTGAGAATACATGCTAGATGTATACATGTTTTGATGTGATGTATACATGTTTTGATGTGATGTATACATGTTTTGATTAGTGATGTATACATGTTTTGATGTGATACATGCTCTTGGATATTTGTACCTATATAGATGAGAATACAGTTGAGGGGATTGGATCGTCCCTGGACTTTCAGTCCTAAAGAGAGCCGTAGACGTGAGGTCTTCAAGAATGAAGTCCTTGGTGGACTTGAGGGGATTGGATCATCCCTGGACTTTCAGTCCTAAAGAGAGCTGTAGACGTGAGGTCTCCGAGAATGAAGTCCTTGGTGGACTTGAGGGGATTGGATCATCCCTGGACTTTCAGTCCTAAAGAGAGTGGTAGACGTGAGGTCTCCGAGAATGAAGTCCTTGGTGGACTTGAGGGGATTGGATCATCCCTGGACTTTCAATCCTAAAGAGAGCCGTAGACGTGAGGTCTCCGAGAATGAAGTCCTTGGTGGACTTGAGGGGATTGGATCATCCCTGGACTTTCAGTCCTAAAGAGAGCCGTAGACGTGAGGTCTTCGAGAATGAAGTCCTTGGTGGACTTGAGGGGATTGGATCATCCCTGGACTTTCAGTCGTAAAGAGAGCCGTAGACGTGAGGTCTCCGAGAATGAAGTCCTTGGTGGACTTGAGGGGATTGGATCATCCCTGGACTTTCAGTCCTAAAGAGAGCCGTAGATGTGAGGTCTTCGAGAATGAAGTCCTTGGTGGACTTGAGGGGATTGGATCATCCCTGGACTTTCAGTTCTAAAGTGAGCCGTAGACAGGTGTCTCCGAGAATAGAGGATAGGACTGCATTGTCCCTGGACCTTGGTTCAAAATGCACATGATTGGATTAATCATCCTTAGACAGTAAATCCAGGAACGATAGTCTTAAATGTGATTGTGATTGGATTAATCATCCTTAGACAGTAAATCCAGGAAGGATAGTCTTAAATGTGATTATGATTGGATTAATCATCCTTAGACAGGAAATCTAGGAAGGATAGTCTTAAATGTGATTGTGGTTGGACTAATCATCCTTAGACAGTAAATCCAGTAATTCCGAAAGGAAGGATAGTCTTAAATATGATTGTGATGAAATTGATCCAGTAAATTTGAAAGGAAGGATCATGTGTATTGATGACGATGCTGATCGTGTGATGACGATGCTGCTGATCGTGTGATGACGATGCTGCTGATCGTGTGATGACGATGCTGCTGATCGTGTGATGACGATGCTGCTGATCGTGTGATGACGATGCTGCTGATCGTGTGATGACGATGCTGTTGATCGTGTGATGACGATGCTGTTGATCGTGTGATGACGATGCTGATCGTGTGATGACGATGCTGCTGATCGTGTGATGACGATGCTGCTGATCGTGTGATGACGATGCTACTGATCGTGTGATGACGATGCTGTTGATCGTGTGACGACGATGCTGCTGATCATGTGATGACGATGCTGATGATCGTATGATGACTATGCCGATGATCATCATGATGTTGACATTGATATACCAGTAACTGTTTGAGTTACTGATGAAGACAAATTGATCCAGTAAATTTGAAAGGAAGGATCATGTGTATTGATGACGATGCTGATCGTGTGATGACGATGCTGCTGATCGTGTGATGACGATGCTGCTGATCGTGTGATGACGATGCTGCTGATCGTGTGATGACGATGTTGCTGATCGTGTGATGACGATGCTGCTGATCGTGTGATGACGATGTTGCTGATCGTGTGATGACGATGCTGCTGATCGTGTGATGACGATGTTGTTGATCGTGTGATGACGATGCTGCTGATCGTGTGATGACGATGCTGTTGATCATGTGATGACGATGCTGTTGATCGTGTGATGACGATGCTGATCGTGTGATGACGATGCTGCTGATCGTGTGATGACGATGTTGCTGATCGTGTGATGACGATGCTGCTGATCGTGTGATGACGATGCTGTTGATCGTGTGATGACGATGCTGTTGATCATGTGATGACGATGCTGATCGTGTGATGACGATGCTGCTGATCGTGTGATGACGATGCTGCTGATCGTGTGATGACGATGCTGCTGATCGTGTGATGACGATGCTACTGATCGTGTGATGACGATGCTGATCGTGTGATGACGATGCTGTTGATCGTGTGACGACGATGCTGCTGATCGTGTGATGACGATGCTGATGATCGTATGATGACTATGCCGATGATCATCATGATGTTGACATTGATATACCAGTAACTGTTTGAGTTACTGATGAAGACAAATTGAAGAAAGCTTCCGATGATTTATAGATGTATCATGTATAGTGACTCCTTGCTCCTATAGATGTTGTTATAATATCCTTCTCGTTAAGGGGGAGTGTTGAATATTGTAACTTCAAAGAATATTATATTTGTACTTTATTATTCCGGAGATGTTTCATCCCTCCGAGGTAATCCTATTATGTATCCGGAGATGTTTATTCCTCCGGGAGTTTGTATTAACTAGGGTTATTAGACCCACCATGTGGGGGTCGGCCCGGTGGTTATATTTTTGGGGTTATTAGACTTCTCCAGGAGAGGTCGGCCCCATTAGGTCTTTTAGTCAGTTAGGAGTCAGTATAAATAAGAGAGGTGAACTCCTCATTAGATCATTCACTCACTCGTGGAAGAGTGCGCACTTGTCTGGGAGATCTGCTAAGGAGACAAAGAAGGAAGGAGCACATCTTGTATTTTGGTTGATCATCTTATTGAGGAAAGCTTTGCTGGGTTTTCTACCCCATGAGGGTTTCCCAGGGTATATTCTGTGTCTATCTTGTGATTGTGTTTCTTTCAGTGATCTTGTTCGTCTATTTGGTTTAAACTTAACAGCACTGGGGCTGGCTAGGATCCACTATTGGATTTGATAGATACGTAATCACCCTACAAGGTTTGAAAATTCCATGGAGTTGTCCATGTTTAATAGAGATCAAATATTTGAATTCCGCAAGATTGAATGGACCCAACCAATGCATCTAAAGCTTTCATAGATGATTCGGGACCTTGCTGTCATAGAGCAAGACTTGGTCTCCTTTTGTAAAATGTTTCCTCTTGATATGGTGTTGATACCATTATTTTTGTTTTTCTTTCTCTACTATTGCATGATAATCGAATAAAAAGTGGGATTATTCTACCTCAATCAATTCAATTAGTCTTTTTGTGACTGAATATTATTTGGACATATGTGTTTCCTACGTAATATATAAAATGGTAACAATGAAATATGTTGGAACCACTACTTTTTTCCATATACTAGCTATATTGGAGTTTACTTGTGAATTTCCTTTGTAGGGGCTCTACATGCCCGTAGTATTGTGAGGACTCTTTCATACCAGTCATCTTTATTTGTGCAACAAACTTGATTTAATATCATTCCCAAAATTTTATTGAAGGCTTTAATTGTGTCATTTGATTGAGGACGATATGGACTACTTTTGTGATGTTGTATCGGGAATTACCTTGTCAAAGATGTGTGGCGTTGTTAATGAAATGCATGACTTGGTCACTAGTGAGACTTCTAAGACATCCAAATTGAGTAATGATGTTCTCATAAATGAATTAGGTTGTTGTCTAAGCAAATAAATCTTGTATCGGTGTTTCTTTATTGCATTTCGTTAGATAATCAGTTGTGGTAATGATGAGACTACCAAATTTCGTTCATACATAAATTATCCAAAATATCTGGAATATAAAGTAATCCATTAAAATAACAATATATTGAGTAAATGCATATAAAAAAATGAGATGATAGATTACAACACACACACACACACAATGCCCTTTCATTAATAACCATGTATTTTCTATAAGACACATATTTTCAATATGTCTCTTAATTATTATTATTATTAAATAGAGGGAGTTTGAGTGTTTCGTAGGAGGATTGATGGGGCTAATGAAATCGACCACCCACTTTTCAAATGTATATAATGCATGTACAAGGTGGAGTGGTATCTCAACCCATTGAGAAGTCTTACCAACTCATTGGAAAATGTTGCATGATCTGGTGTAAGCTATAACATATTTGAACACTATTTCCCACCATATTCTAGCCTGGAGAATCTTCCTTGTAGTCAATTTTATGCCAACATGGCCACCCATGGCACTAGTGTGGCATTCCCACAAGATATCATGTCTTTCATGATCCAAGATGCAATGGTATAAAATCCAATCTATGCTTATTTTGTAGAGTTATCCCACAATCAATTGGTATTCTACAACTCATACAACTAGGTGATGTTTTTGAATTGCGATATAGTCATTGAGTGCTTTCCTAGTTGTACAAAAAATGCAATATATTCTAAGTGATCTAGAATGGCCTCAAATATGAACAATAATGTATTTGGTATCTAATCATCAACCAGTCCTTTAGCTTTCCCTTTTTCCAATCTTGACGGGTGATTAGGCCCATGATTGTACTTTCCTAGATTGACAATTACATCAAAAAAGAATCCATGAAATAAGGGAAACCATATAAAAAAATCCATCCTTCTAACACAAGTTTGTTCACTAGGTACTTGAGGGTTGAATGATTTGTAAAAAAATTGAAGTGTCCTCCCAACAAGTAGTGGAAATGTTTTTGCAAGGCATAGATCATTGTTAGTCCTTCTCTTTTTGTAGTCGTGTAGTTCCACTCAGCCTAAGATAGTTTATGGGTATCAAAGTAGATAGGGTGGTCAATGTCGCATTCCCTTGGAGGAGATAACATGGTGCCAAGGGAAATTACAAATGCATCAATGTGTACAAGAAATTATTTTACTTAGTCAGGAAATGTAAGGATGGGGGTGTTGACCACTTTTTCTTTTAGTATTGCAAAATCCTTTTCACAATATGTAGTCCAATTGAATGCTTCTTCCTTCTTCAATAGTTGTTCTAAAAGAGTTGTAATAGAAGTGTAATTGCAGATAAATTATTTGTAATAGATTGTATGGCCCAAAAAAAATCACAAATGCTTCACAAAAGTACGGGACGTAAGACTCACAATCACAACAATCTTTGTGGGATCTACCAAGATTTTGTCATGACAAACAATGTGTCCTAACAAGTTTCCAAAGGGGACATAGAAAATGCATTTCCACAAGTTCAAGGAAATATGCATCTGGCGATAATGATCCAACATCAGTCGGAGTAACACCACATAGTCTTTGATTAGAATTTAAACAATCCAATCATCTAAGTACACTTCCAAAAAATTGTAAATAAATTATTTGAAATCCGCTTTCACAAAGGCTTTGAAAAGATAGCAGGTTCATTATTCAACCCAAAATGCATAACATTATAAGCAAAGGATCCCCATTCGGTCATAAAGGTTGCATTCTTCTTACATTCCTCCACGATTCAAACCTAGTGTTATCTTGAGAACCCATCTGTAAAAGAGTAGGCCTCATTCCCGTCTACTTGATCTAAGAATTCATCACTAAAGGGTGTCAAAAATGGGTCGTGAACACATGCAAAATTCAAAATTCTATAGTCAACGCGGACTCTAATATCCTTGGTGTCCTTCATGATTTGAATCACAATGGGTTGATCCATTTGGATTCATCCACATAAAAACTAAACCATCGTTCAACATCCGATCAATTTCCTTCTTCACTTTCTGTTTCACTTAGGGGTTCAACTTGTATGGGTGATTCTGTACTGGTTTGGCATTAGGTTTCAACCTAATATTCATCTCTCCCAAATCACCTTGGATTCCTTTGAGTTATATAAAAATATGGGAAAAAAAATATTCATATTCTTTCAGAAGGGATATGATTTCATAAACCATCTACTCTTTCATATACCATCTACTCATCCCAATAGTCTGGTATGGTTGTTAATTTCGATTTATCTTCTATGCCAATGTTGAATTTATACATATTCAGAGGATGTGTGTACAAGTCTTTAGTTTCTTTAGGTTTCCTTTGTTGTAATTCTCTAGATCCCCTTGATTCATTGAAAGTTACGTGCCTCAACTATTCCAGGTCATCAACGTCTGGATTCTCTTTCTTGATATTCACAACATAGAGAGGATTGAATAGATACAAATGTAGTAGGCAATTCTTGATTTATCAGGAAGACGTATGAATTTCCTATATTCCACAGTTTATTGGTGAATAGATTTTACCATATTTTTTTTAGGGCATCCATCAAAGAATCACTTGTTGCGGAGAAGCAAAGTTCTTGGAAGAATTTTGTGCTTAGATTCTTCCAACGCCCATTTTGTTGTCATGTTTTCTCATTAAAATACCAAGCTTTAGGAATAGGTCCTAATTTGTGGAAGAAATGGTGAACCCAAAATTTTGGTTGCAATCCATTTGAGTGCAATTCTTGTATGCACTAATCAATGTGAGAAAATGGAATTGTCTGGCCCATGTATATTTTTGCAACTCGACTGGCATGTTTGGAATGTTTGAATCTGAGCATCAAATATGATTCGGTTGTGGCCCAATAAGGTATATCAAATTTATTTGTCCCACCATATTGTGGGAGTGCCTTTGAGCGTTATATCCAAAACATCCAATCGATAGTCTTCTGCAACATAAGAATTCATTTTATGAAGAATCCATTCAAGTTGTTAATGCCATCATATATTGGAGGATCCAATACTTCTACCCCAATCTATCGGACAATTTTATCATTATGTAATTTTGGGAGGATAGTTCATGTAATCCATTTTTCCAGTCATCATGTTAACATTCAAAACCTCAAAACCTCCCAAACCCAAAAGGGGTACAAAAATGTCAAAATCTATGTAAAGGGGTCGAGGATAGTCAGTGTAAGTGCTTGACGGCACAAAATATATGGAAATAAGGATATGGGCTAAGCATAAGAACTAGATGCTGAGGACCAAATGCTAAGAGAATAGAGACCAAGTTCCCACACAAAAGGTTTCAAGAGACCAAGGATAGATACCAAGAGCCTGAGTGTAAAGGTGCCAAATCGCTAATGAGCTAATCACGTTAGGGCCCAAGAGATCAATGGTGACAAGAAATAATGCATTGTGAAGAAGCAAGGAGAATAAGAGCACCTTGATGATCCATTGGCCAAAAAAATTAAGACATGTGGATTTTTTTATTGGTAATGACTCTCTAATATAAATTTGAAAACCACTCGAAGCCCAAGCCATTACCACCCTAGTTTACTGGGAGGTGGTTTCCGTCTAATACCATGCAAGCACACAAGGAAGCATCCACAGTGGACAAGAGAACAAAAGATGGAACCCACGTAAACCAGTTATCAGATGACACATTTCAGGTGGGCCCAAATGACATCATATGATTTCATCCCAAAATCATCTAATAGCTTCGTGCCAACGAGAAAAATTCAAATTTATGAACCATTAAAAAGAAATATGTTCAAAAAATCTAGTTCATTCTGCTCATTGAAAAAGAAGCGGAGGACACCTGTGACAACTTTGTGATCAAAGGTCCATTGCTCAGCACCAAAATTCATCTGACAATAAACTTTTACCCACAGGGTAATATTGTTTCACCTCTGTTTGGTTTCACTTTAACTAAATTAACAGTAATTTCCAAATATGGCCTCCTCATCCAAAGAGAAACCCCCAAAACCCATGATCTCAGGAAATGAGCACCTATATGACCATGATGTTTATGTTTTTGACATAGCCATGACCGCATCAAACCTCCATAGCATCATCTTAAAGCTGAATCCAAATTTGCTGCAAAACAAGCCCCGTTCCACCTATGGGAAATAAGCTTAGCCCATGTAGTTTGTCCCCAAACCATGCCTTTCTCGAAATTCATTAGTTGGTGCTCCATCCAATACTCCGCTAATAAAAAATTTATCCTATCCCCAAACTGATCTAGAACCCTGTGCATCATATCTATAGATGTCCTATCCAGAATACTATGTTTCCCTGACTCACTGGCCCTGCAGATTCTGAACTGAGAAGCCATACCTTCATTCTATCAAAACTTGAATCCCATGGAAATAAATAGTCTCCTAGTTCAATATATGAAAGAAGGATCCCCTTCCCCAACTAGTCCACCTCCATATGCAATTGTTGATTTCTCAGATAAATCAAGAGAAACCATAGCCCTAGTTTGTATCATCTTGGGATATGTCGACCACAAATTTGTAGATGAAGCCATCCCTGGATTCTTAGCCCTCATGAATCCATCAGTAGTAGTTATTACCCCTATATTTGAACTTTGTAATTGCATGTCTAAGAAAATCCACAACCATCTAACAAAATTCCCTACTCTAGAAAGGTTTAGATACCCATCACTGCTATGTTTTATGGTTCTATATCAAAACTTTGAGCATTTTAAAGGGCTAGAGATGCAAGTTAGAGGCCAATAAAGAAAAAAACTACCTATATACACATCGACAAGCCTAGTCCTCAATAATCCATGGAATCAAAATTTCCAAGACTTTACAAACAAGGTTATGGCAGTAGCGTGCTCCTTGTTGAATGATGCATCTCCCTCTAGAGTCTTCCTTGAATATCAAGAGATTTTACAACAAGCCTTGATACTAGGGTCAGGTATTGGTTTTTGAATGAAGAATATATTGTTTTGAGGGTATATGGATTTGAAGAGGACCCTTAAAATCTACCTTTTTTTTCACCCCAAGGGTGTTCGCAATTGATTATGTCAAACATAGATTTATCTTTGATCAAGTTCACTTTCTGAAGTATAAGCATCCCATCACTTTCAGGCTTCCCAAATATGTAGGACATATCTTGGTAAAGACTAGAAGTTCCCTCTCTTACATGGAAAATATATTCACATAGATGAATCTAGATAAAATAGAGAAATGGACCTATGACCCTCGTCATAGATAATACAATATGAACTAGAACTAGCCCCATTGTTTACGGACAATCTATAAGAGCAGACTCAAATGGATATTCCTAGTCTGAATGGTTCAGATCTAGAACAAAAAAAGTACATAATACAAACAACTTTCCTATATTGATTGAAATGCAAGATAAGTGAAAGAGATGGCTTACCTTATGGATGCAGATAGTTTCTCCTTGTAAATCCAAGTCCCGATCTTCATATCTCTAGCTGCAAAACCAGTCAATAACATGTGGAAACATACAAGTGATAAAAGCACATGATAGTGAATAAATCTAGATCAACGGTCAATGAGATTAATCTTAAACATCATTAACATAAAAAAAATTATGGAAATATCTTGCATTAGATGTAATAATAAGAAGTACAAATAGAGAGGTGTTACAACTGATGCTTTGACATCATAATCTACTTCCAACAATCCTAGCCTCAAGATCAAATGGTTAGCCTCTAATGGATGAAGAGGATCTCCTAGTAAAATTCCACCATCATGTAGGTACTCTATCCTTCCTCTCTTAACAATGGATAGGGGGTTCATATATATAGGGATAAAGGGATAGGATAGGTTGAGGATTTAGGGGACAAGCTTAAGCGATCATCCCACTAGAAAAGTGGATCGAATGACTCTCTAATATAAATTTGAAAACCACTCAAAGCCCAAGCCCTTACCACCCTAGTTTACTGGGAGGTGGTTTTCGTCTAAGACCATGCAAGCACACAAGGAAGCATCCACAGTGGACAGGAGAACAAAAGATGGAACCCACATGAACCAGTTATCAGATGACACATTTCAGGTGGGCCCAAATGACATCATATGATTTCATCCCAAAATCATCTAATAGCTTCATGCCAACGAGAAAAACTCAAATTTATGAACCATTAAAAGGAAATAAATAAACTGAGAAGCCATACCTTCATTCTATCAAAACTTGAATCCTATGGAAATAAATAGTCTCCTAGTTCAACATATGAAAGAAGGATCCCCTTCCCCAACCAGTCCACCTCCATATGCAATTGTTGATTTCTCATATAAATCAAGAGAAACCATAGCCCTAGTTTGTATCATCTTGGGATATGTCGATCACAAAGTTGTAGATGAAGCCATCCTTGGATTCTTATCCCTCACGAATCCATCAGTAGGGGTTATTACCCCTATATTTGAACTTTGTAATCACATGTCTAAGAAAATCCACAACCATCTAACAAAAGTCCCTGCTCTAGAAAGGTTTAGATACCCATCACTGCTATTTTTTATGGTTCTATATCAACACTTTGAGCATTTTAAAGGGATAGAGATGCAAGTTAGAGGCCAATAAGGAAAAACACTACCTATATACACATCGACAAGCCTAGTCCTCAATAATACATGGAATCAAAATTTTCAAGACTTTACAAACAAGGTTATGGTAGTAGCGTACTCCTTGTTACATGATGCATCTCCCCCTAGAGTCTTCCTTGAATATCAAGAGATTTTACAGCAAGTCTTGATACTAGGATCGTGTATTGGTTTTTGAATGAAGAATATATTGTTTTGAGGGTATAGGGATTTGAAGAGGACCCTTGCAATCTACCTTTTTTTTCACCCCAAGGGTGTTCGCAATTGATTATGTCAGACATACATTTATCTTTGATCAAGTTCACTTTCTGAAGTATAAGCATCCCATCACTTTCAGGCTTCCCAAATATGTAGGACATATCTTGGTAAAGACTAGAAGTTCCCTCTCTTACATGGAAAATATATTCACATAGATGAATCTGGATAAAATAGAGAAATGGACCTATGACCCTCGTCATAGATAATACAATATGAACTAGAACTAGCCCCATTGTTTACGGACAATCTATAAGAGAAAACTCAAATGGATATTCCTAGTCTGAATGGTTCAGATCTAGAACACAACAAGTACATAATACAAACAACTTTCCTATATTGATTGAAATGCAAGATAAGTGAAAGACATGGATTACCTTATGGATGCAGATCTTTTCTCCTTGTAAATCCAAGTCCCGATCTTCATATCTCTAGCTGCAAAACCAGTCAATAACATGTGGAAACATACAAGTGATAAAAGCACATGATAGTGAATAAATCTAGATCAACGGTCAAAGAGGTTAATCTTAAACATCATTAACATAAAAAATATTATGGAAATATCTTGCATTAGGTGTAATAATAAGAAGTACAAATAAAGAGGTGTTACAACCGATGCTTTGACATCATAATCTACTTCCAACAATCCTAGCCTCAAGATCAAATGGTTAGCCTCTAATGGATGAAGAGGATCTCCTAGTAAAATTCCACCATCATGTAGGTACTCTATCCTTCCTCTCTTAACAATGGATAAGGGGTTCATATATATATGGATAAAGGGATAGGAGAGGTTGAGGATTTAGGGGACAGGCTTAAGCGATCATCCCACTAGACAAGGGGATCGAATGCCACATTTCCAAATATGTAGGGATAAGTCTCCACGTCGTCCAAGCTTTGAGAAGTCGCTCAAAGTTTATCTTTATCCATTTTAACCAAGAAAGATGCACTTTGCACAAGGGAAACATGTGCCAATGGGAGATCAAAATAACCTGTGCAAGAGCACCATGTGCCACCGACGCACTCTGCTAAGGTGCAGAGCACATCACCTTGAACCTGATGCACCTTGCCAGAGATCAAGGCGTGTAGGAGTGACAACATAAGGTTAAAGGGATAAACAACAACTTCCCTTCTGATGTTTTATCCTATGCACTTTAAGGATCAGGGCATACAGAGGACACATAAATCATGATGACGAGATTTTTGGTGTAACATAATTCCCCCCAAAGCATGAAGCTAGAAAAATAAGGTAGGTGAAATGGTTTGTAATAGGAAAAAAAGTCGAGGTAAGGATTGTCGGTTGGAATGACAAACAAAGACCTCCTGCAGTACAATTGACTCTGAGATACATGTATCAACTAACTCATAACATGGCTGCCTACCAATACATTGTAGATCCATGGTAGTAGATACCGACCGAACACAATCATGGCTACTAGACACAATCAAAGATCCATGATGAGATGATAACACAACCACGACCAATACAAAAGTGGATTTGTGTAATATGAATTAAAAAATATCCATCGCAACCTAGGAAAGATACATGAGTTAACCCAGGGTCTTCAAGCTGAACCCACAATGATATGAATCTAACCATGTGATTACAATGTCTTGAAGTCGAACATGGTATAAACCACTTGATTACCGGTCATTGATGTATACCATTAACAAGTGCGAGGGAAATCGCCATTTATGTCAATGATCCCCAAGGTATCATAGTACATACCACTAAATGTGAATCAATGATCTGAGGTCAAACAATTGGTGGAATATTTCAATCAGAATTCAATAATGTGAACTTACTGTTGAAAGCGAGGTAACCTGCCATTAAGGCATGCAGGCCCAAGGTACTTGATTAGTTTATAGGTTTAATAATCGGATGGTGTGTTGAATTCGACAAGGATAAACCAGTCGAATGAGGGCCATGATGTTTCCCCCATCATCAAACGAAACAAGATCAAATATTTATGGAGTAGATTAGACTGTAAAGAGACACTTGAGACTGACTCAGGAATGACCAACATTATAGAAAGCAGAACGACTGCAGAGATTGACTCGATGAACAGACCTCTCTTGAACATGGGAATGGCATGAATTAGAAGCATTGACATGACAAGAATGACAACGACCCCTAATGAAACTGATGATGGAAGAATTCTTTGAATGAATCAAAGGAGTGTAAATACTCATGGAATAGGTGGGACTCGAAGACAAGCAGATTATCCAAGTGTTTGAATGCATATGCAAATGAGTGCCATGTTCAAGAGTGACTAAGTACTACCATAATTACTATGAAAAACAAACTCTTTCCTTATCCCCATCATGATTGATAAGTACCTCTTTTGTTTTTTAATGAGCTTGAGGAGGGTAACAAATGCTCAGTATAGCTCATCCTTCGAATGAGTCCGATCTCATATGTTTTACGAACCTAAGATAGGAGGGGTTCGTCCCGAAAAGGGCACTTCAATTTCAGATTTTAACGAGTCCAAAGAAGGAAAAATCAGCGTCATTTCATATTTAGAGAGTATGAAAAGAACTAAAGAAGAGTCCAAATGGTTCTTTTCATAAAAGTTGGTCTCCTCATCCGAAAAAGGATAAACAACATGAGAGAGAACTCTTCCAATCATGATTAACCGGAGTGATCCTTTTTCGTAAATAGTCCTCCTGGTCCGAAAAAGGGGTAAACTATCACCAGAGAGACTATCTTTCATATACTTTTGCAAGCATGAAGGAATCAATTTCGCTTGGCAATCTTTTCATACTTAGGGAGTCTGAAAAGAGATTAAAGAGGAACTCCGAGGGGTTCCTTTTTCGTGGGAGTTTTACGAGCCCGAAAAAGCGATAAAATATAACTTGGTGACTTATTCTCATGGTTTCATGAGCACGAGAAAGAACAAAAAGTAAGCTCGATGTCATCAATACTTGGTTTTAACAAGCATGACGATAACATAAAAAATGCTCGAAGACTCGTTCACACTTGAAAAAAGTATGAAACGTCTACGATGGTTGCCAATAAAGTCAAAACACCACTTGACTTCATTTGCGAACTCCAAAAACCAAATTAGAATTGATAATAAGGTGTTAAAACGTAAAAAGATCACCAACTATAGTAAAAAACACATAAAAGAAATATTAAAAAGGGAATATTCTATTTCTTTTATATAAAAAGTCAAATAGTAAAAAAATATTTACCAATTGTTTTTTACCAAGTTGGAATAGTGAAAACTGTTAGGAACCTATGTCAACCCTTCTCTGTACTATGTTAGTATATTGTTGTTGGACGCATATGCTTTGTAAGTCGTCCCGTACTATTTGTTGATCCGTAGTTTATATTAGCCCATAGTATTGACCCATAGTATTGGACGCATATGCTTTGTAAGTCGTCCCATAGTATTATATGTCCCATGGTTTTGACTCATAGTATTGGGCATAGACTTAGTATATAAGTGTGTGTTGAGGTCATTGAAGGCACCGTGAAGTTAATTGTATTGAGCTTTCTCAAAGGAGGTTGCCCCCTCGAAGTGCCCCATGATCAATATAAAAGTGATTCTGAGTTCTATTATTTCTGATATCTCGTGTATTTGCATTAATTAATTATTGCAAGTTCATCACATCTGGTATCAGAGCACTTTCTTGGGCTCGTTGGGTGGAATTTCTTCCAAAAAAAATTTCGCATCTGTTGCAGCTTCGGATTTGGGAATAATCCCTATCCGCTTAACTGTGGGAAGTACTTGGGCATAAGCCCTAAAAATCATTGTGAGGAGTACCACAGGAACCCCAAAATAGCTGGCCCATTGAGAGGACCTGCCAGTGAAAAGGGCAACGACCCCTACCTGATTGACTAGTTCCCACCCATGAGGTAAACCAAGAGCTGTCGTTTGTGGCAAAGCGGTTATCAGTTTTACCTGAGCCGTGGAATGAGGGGTACTGCCCCAATACGCAAGCCGTCAGACAGCATTGGTGGCCGAGTTAAACACCTGAACTGTTAGGAAGCCGTACATATCTGGGGTCCATATCCATTTTCAGTTGAACTGTTGCTGATCACTTCCACTCCAGATCCAGCCGTTTCAGATCCAATCGTCGTTTCAAATCTAGCCATTTTCGATCCCTTCCGTGCCGCTGTTGCCGATCCATTTCTAAAAAAAAAATCAGTTTTTTCTCCATATCTCCCTTGTTTTCACTCTGTTTCCCTTGAAATTTTCAGGGAACCCCTGTCATACCATTCTGCATCTTTCATTCCTGAGGACCCTATCCCCAATTCCCCTTCCGAAAGCCCGAAATCCCACATTTGTCTATTTTTAGGGTTTGCCATAACTTCCTCATATTTCACTCAATCACCTTCAAATTTTACCACAGAGTTCCTTTCTGAATTCTGCTTCTTTGTCCCTCTCTGCCAAATTTTCTCATTCTATCACCCTGCTTCTGAAATCCCCCTTTTTGCTTTCTTGTCCTTTCGACAGTGTCCAAAATCTAGTCAAACCCCAATTAGCCATCAGATTGTTTCCCCAATCCAAATTTCCCTTTACTAAATCAGCTTCTGTTTGTGTTTTTCTACCCATTCCACCTAAAAAAAAAAAAAAAGCCTAGTTATGGTTGTCACCTGTGCGTGGCCTCTCATGCCCACCGAAATTCCCTCCAACATCCCTAAGTTTGAGGGAAAGGCAGGTGAGGACCCCCAGAACCATATCATGTCCTTCCATCTATGGTGTTCCTCCAACTCCATAGTGGACGACTCTGTCCGCCTCCATCTGTTATAGCGCACCTTCACTGGCTCTGCAGCTAAGTGGTATATCGAGCAGCCCCATGGGACGCATGCCACCTTTACCTCCCTTGCCTCGACCTTCCTGCAGTTCTTCCAATTACCTGTCCGCTATGATGCGGGAGTCGAGATCCTACTGTCTTGCAGATAGAACACGGCCACCCACATCACTGACCACATTCATGAGTGGCGTCGACGCCGAAGCCTCTGCAAAATCAAGTTAGATGACCGCATCTTCTTAGATTGGTTTCTAAAATCCCTCCTCCCTCTCATTGCCAAGGATGTGGCATCCGAAAGACCCCAGTCTGAAGAAGAGGCCATCCTCAAAGCCCAACAGTTTGACCTCATTTACGCCCAGTCGAGTTATCTGTATACCATTATACCAGACGCCCCTCGGGGTGATTCATCCCAACACGATGCGCTGGGGGCATCCCATGCCACAGATGGTATCATTGGCCGTATGGCCTCGCATCCCCAACCCTTTTCCATTTCACATCCTAGCCATGGCCCCGACCTTTCACGAGCTACATCTCAAACTGGAGCAACCAATTCATATGCTCCCATGGCACATCACCACCATACCCACGGACCTTCATGTCCACCTCAGTGTTTTGGTCATGCACCACCTGCATACACCCCTCCAGCCGCACCTCAACTAGTGTACTACCCACAGATAGCTGCGACAGCTAACCCAACACCTCCAATAGCTTAGGGTTACCAACAACCCCAGCAGGTAACTGGACCACCTCCATCCCCACAGGCTTATTATCCACCACAACCTGCTCCCGCACCTGCGGCGAACCAAAATCCTCCCACTGCTCAAGGGCAAGTGTACACACAGCACAACCAGCCCCAGCACCAAAAAAACCAGCGCAACTAGGGTGGGAAATAGAACTGTGGAAGAGGACGTAACCGCGGTAACAACCAACAACAACAGTAAGGTCCTCCACCTTCCAATCCTCCACAAAATAATAATGCTGCTCCCCCCAACCGAAATTTGGATCGTAATCCCGGGTAGCCCAAAAACAATAACCTCAGAGCAAACCATCCTTGTTATATTTGCGGGGTTTATGGTCATTACACACATGCTTTCCCACATTTGGAGCGAGCTCGGCAACTTTGGACTGACGATTCCCATCGTCAGGGGCAAGCGGCTCCTCAGCCGCCACCCAATCCTCCACCATTTCAACATTAACCTTTGGTGCTACAAAACCCCTTTCCAAACCATGGTGTAGTGAACACTCTGCCATTAGCTCCCCCTCAGGGCAACGCGCCACCACAACAGATCACTTATGCCGCTCCTGATCAACCCATGTTTGATTCAGGTACTCACCACTTGTTGATGATGTCAACCGCCGATGCCAACCTCCAAACCCGTCGGAACCAATATGGCTCCACCTATGAAACCCCTCTTGCCGACAAAAACACTAACGTTAATCCCACAAATCAAACGTTACGTATACCTCCGGTTCCACTTGATAGCGCTCCCAAAGCACCTCGCTTCCCACTTCGTCGCATCAACAATAATCCCAATGCTCGTGTTGCGTCGAATTACAACATTGTAGACGACTTAGCCCAGTCTCCTGCAGCCATGTCTGCTTTGGAAGTCTTAAAAAAATGTCCTTCGCAGCGCAAGACTTTGCTTTCTGCCATTGGTGCTATTGACCCCAATGATTCACAATTGATCGCATTCGATTCAGACCAGTATGAACCACGCTTTCCTTCCACTTTAGCATTCCAAGTTTCCGTTTCCGTTCGGAATCTTGTCATCCATCGGTGCATTATCGATGAAGGTGTCTCTACATGCGTCATGTCCACATTCGTTTGGCAGAAGTTGGGATCCCCTACTCTCCAGTAGTCCACCATTGCGTTACGAGCCTACGACGGCCGTTCAGCTCAACCCCAAAGTCTATTGACTAATGTCCCCGTCCAGCTGGCTGGTAAAACTGTGCTCATTGATATTGAGGTCATTAATGCCCAACTCGATTATAACCTCTTACTTGGTCGTAGCTACATGTATGCCATGCGGGCGGTTGCCTCATCTGTTTTCCGCACCATGATGTTCCCCCATGAGGGACGCGTGGTCAAGGTCGACCAACTTACCTATTACGATCCCAAGGCCCGCGCTGCACCTGAAAATGTTCTCCCCATGGTTGAACAACCTATTTGTGGTGCAACTACCTCGTTTGTTTCCTCTATGAGACTCGAACTTTACTCCGACGCACCGATGACTACTACATTCCAATCTATTCCACCACTGTCACCGGAGACCCACGTCGCTGATCTCTGTACTCTTTCCCACAATACACAAACATCCAACAACCAACCATCTTTGTTACCTAAACCACCATTGGTCCCTAGTCACATCAGGGTGACACCCATCCACACAATCCCCATTCTATTCCCACCCTCGGGAGTAGTAAGCACTCCGGTTATGGCTACCCTTAGTCTCCCCGGGTTAACATTGGGATTACCCGTGTGGTATATTTCGCCTCCCGTTCCCCCGCCGACACCAAATATCATCCTGCAACCGGTGCAACCCATTGTCACTTCTACCCAACCACCTCCCGATATCACTACTCCTTCGTCATCTACGAATCCCCCTCCTCTCATCAGGCCCACAACCATACACTGTCGTACCTCCTCCCAAAGCAGTTAAACCTCCTCCCATGTTTCGTTCTCCTCCTAAATGCTCGTTGTGTGATGAGTTAGGCCATCCAACCCATCAGTGTCCACAGTTACCTGCATTACAGGAACACATGCAAATGCTTGACGACGACCCCAACATCCCGATCGTCAAACTCGACCCAAATCCCAAGCCTCGTGATAAATCACTGCGCACAAACCACCCTTGTGCCATATGCGGTGTTTACGGCCATTACTCACATCATTGCCCTGATATCTCTGATTACAGAGCAGCATTGTATGAGTTGAATAACGTCGACTTAGAAATATCTCCTCCTCTCATCGAGGAGATCTACCCTCCCAAATCATCCTCATCCGGAGAGATTAACACAATTTATATGATCTCTTCGACTACCACTTTCAAACCAGAACCCCTTGATTTATGGTCTGACTACTTCAATACTGATGAGAAAATTTTGGAAACACTCACTGCACCCGACTACCCTTGGGACGATATGCATCATCGCTCCTACTTCCTCCCAGAGGCGTCTACATCCACGGTATCTAACCAACTATCAGTCGAATCGAAAGATTTCATACCCACTAAGGTCGATTGGTTCAAGGACCCCATCCCAGCACCGGATGCCTTCGAAGAAGGGAACATGTCCAACATTTCCCCCATTATACAAATTGATATTTCCACCACACCTGGAAAACCTGAGCTCATCTCGCTGGGCGCATGTTGCACTCAAGCGGAAACTCAGGCATATAAAAAGCTTTTTCAAGAATTTCGTGATGTCTTTGCCTGGTCCTATACCGAAATGCCTGGTCTTGACCCCGCCATTATAGAACACCACATTGACACATGGCCTGATGTCCCCCCCATTCGTCAGAAACAGTGACCCATTCATCCTTCCAAACTCCCCGCTGTTAAAGCCGAGATTGAGAAACTCCGCGAAGCTAGATTCATTTATCCAATTGCTTATACCACATGGGTTTCAAACCCCGTTCCTGTCAACAAAAAGCAAGGCACCCTTAGAGTATGCACTGACTTCTGTGATTTAAACCGCGCTTGTCCCAAAGACAATTTCCCCACGCCATTCATTGACCAACTCATTGATGCGTGTGCGGGACATGAAGTCCTATCTTTCATGGACGGTTTTTCCGGATACAACCAGATTCAGATCCGTAAAGAGGATCAGTACAAGACTGCCTTTACAACCCCATGGGGCACCTTTGCCTATCGCGTCATGCCTTTCGGCCTCAAAAATGCTGGTGCCACCTTCCAGCGGGCCATGACCTATTGCTTTCACGACTTGGTCCATATCCTGCTAGTCTATCTTGATGACCTTATAGCTTGTTCCCGAAAACGATCAGACCACCTTAACGACCTCCGGCAAGTTTTCCTGCGTTGTCGCAAATATAAAATCCGCTTGAACCCACACAAGTGTGTCTTCTGCGTTCCTGCAGGCCGGTTGTTGGGTTTCATTGTTTCCCAGGATGGAATTACTGTTGATCCCCTGAAAGTCAAAGCCATCTTAGAACTTCCCTCTCCTCGCACGCTTCGGCAACTCCAGAGTCTGCAGGGGCGGTCCAATTTCCTTCGTCACTTCGTTCCTGATTACGCCACCAAAGTTCATGGATTCTTACGCCTACTTCGTACCCACATACCCTTTGTTTGGGATGAGCAAGCAGACATGGCATTCGAAGCCCTCAAGAAATCTCTCACACAAGCCCCCTTGATCTCCCCTCCGGATTTCTCTCAGGACTTCATCCTTTACGTCTCGGCATCTGAACATGCCGTGTCCGGAGTCTTGGCCCAAGAAGATGCCTCTCACCAAGAACATGTCATTTATTACGTCAGCCAGACCTTGTCTGGACCACCCCTACGTTACCCATACGAGGAAATATTAGCCCTAGCTGTAGTCTTTTCCGTCCAAAAATTACGACACTACATTCTGCTCGGTCATACCACGGTTGTCGCCGACTCCAACCCTATGGTCTATCTCCTAAACCGGCGGCTCCTACAAGGTCGTGTTGCTAAATGGGTCATTATCCTCCAGGAATATGACCTCACTTTTAGAACCCCTAAAAGCACCAAAGCCCTCGCGCTTTCCCACCTCATCACGGACCTCCCATCCTCTTCGTCATCACCCGCTATCCAAACAGATCTGATTGACGATCACATATTCATTATTTCGTCTGACGACCCATGGTACGGTGACATCCTAACGTACCTCTGCACGCAGAAGTTTCAACCACACATCGATCGTGACGGACGCCGTCGTATACGACACCACTCCCCCTGATACCTCTTGTTAGGAGATGTACTTTATCGACACGGCGTTGATACCATCCTCCGACGTTGCCTATCCCATAGCGAGGCAGAACAAGTCCTTAATGATTGTCATAGCGGTGCCTGCGGAGGCCATTTCTCCGGCATGGCCACCGCCCAGAAGATCATTCACGCAGGTTACTTTTGGCCGTCATTATTTACTGACTGCATCACCATAGTCAAACATTGCCAAAACTGTCAACTTTTTGCTCCCAAAGCAAGAACCCCACCCGCCCCCCTTCATCCAGTCGTTACTGTCGGACCATTCTGCAAATTGGCCATTGACTTCCTTGATTGCAATCCCACGTCATCCAGTGGTCACAAACATATTATTGTGGCCGTAGATTATTTCACCAAGTGGGCGGAGGCCATGCCAACTTACAATTGCACAGCCGACACCGCAGCCCGGTTCTTTCTCAACCATGTTATCGCACGTTTTGGAGTGCCAAAGCAACTTGTCTCAGACCACGGCTCTCACTTCGAAGACGCCGTCTGGAAAGAACTATCAACCTTACTGAAATTTGAACACCGTTTCTCCTCTGCCTACTACCCCCAAGGAAATGGCCAAGTCGACGCGATAAACAAAATTTTGAAAACCATCCTCCAGCGCACTGTAGACAAACACAAGTCAAATTGGCACCACATGCTCTTCCCAGCACTATGGGCATACCGCACATCAACTAAAACTGCCACCGGTTTTACCCCTTTCCACTTAGTTCACGGTGTCGAATCCGTCCTCCCCATTGAGTGTCAGATTCCAACCCTACATATGGCCGTTGAACTTCTACCGGACACTGCCCCGATTGAGCAATGCTTACTACTCCTGGAGTAGGCTGATGAAGATCGGCGCACAACCCTTCAAAACATGGAAGCAGCCAAGAACCGATCCAAATTGAATTATGATAAACATGTCCACCCAAGAACTTTTTTTGAAGGGGACCTCGTCCTCGCCAACGATCAGGCTCATGACAAAACCGGGAAAGGAAAGTTTGTGTCCATGTGGCAAGGCCCATATATTATACACACTTGCCTCGGACAGGGGGCATACATTCTGAGCGATTCAGAAGGCAACCCCCTCCGCAACCCATGCAACGAGTTGTACCTCAAACGATTTTACCCATAGTAAACCCGATGGACATCACCGTCCATTGTAGAACTTCATGATAGTTTTTTCCTTTTCCTGTTTTCATCAGGTCCAGTTTTTTACCATTTTTTGGACACCCTCGTAGCCTTGATTTGCGTGCCACATCGGTCGTCATCCGTTTTGGACAAGCCTTATATCCCCGGATTTAGTTTTCCGCACTCGTGATGATGCTTGAGATCATTTCTCTCTCTCACCTCCAGATTTTTTGGGCATTTTTCCCCCATGCCCCCTCGTCGCCTCGGTTTGCGTGCCACATCGGTCGTCGTCCATTTTGGACAAATCTTATATCGCCGGATTCAGTTTTCCGCGCTCGTGACGATGCTAGAGATCATTTCTCGCTCTCACGCTCAGATTTTTTCGGGCATTTTGTCCATGCCCCCTCGTCACCTCGGTTTGCGTGCCACATCCGTCGTTCTCCATTTTTGACAAGTCTTATATCGTCGAATTCAGTTTTCCGCGCTCGTGATGATGCTAGAGATCATTTCTCGCTCTCACCTTTAGATTTTTCGGGCATTTTTTCCATGCCCCCTCGTCACCTCGATTTGCGTGCCACATCCACCATTCTCCATTTTTGACAAATCTTTATATCGTCGGATTCAGTTTTCCGCACTTGTGACGATGCTTGAGATCATTTCTCGCTCTCACGCCCATACTTTTCGGCCATTTTTTCAAAATTCCCTCTCATCACCTCGGTTTGCGTGCCACATTGGTCGTAGCCCCCTTTTGACAATCTTTATGTCACCGGATCCAGTTTTCTGCACTCATGATGACGCTTGAGACCTTTTCTCGCTCTCATCATTTCCTTTTTGTTCGGTATAATTTTACCCCTTTTTCGGGCCGAGCAATCCCTTTTACGAAAAAGGCACTTAGGGAGTTTCTGTTAATCTCTTTTCTGACTCCTAAAACAATGAAAAGATTGCCGAGCAACCTTGCTTCCTTTCATGCTCGCTAAATGTATCTGAAAGGGCGTCTACCTGGTATAAGTTTACCCCTTTTCCAGACCTTGTAGACTAGTTACGAAAAAGGAATACTCTAGTCACATTGGCTAGAAGAGTTCTCCATTTGCATCATTTTATGCTTTTTCGGGCCTTGGAGACTAACTCATGAAAAAGAACACCAATGGAGTCCACTTACCGCTTTCAGACTCTCTAAACATGAAAGCGACCATGAGCAACCACCGTCCTGGGCTCGTAAAACCAACAGGATAGTACTCACAACCACTGCAGAGTCTTCTTATCGTTTTCAGACTCCTTAAAAATGAAAGCACCAATGAGCATAAATAGTCCTGGGCTCACAAAATCCACAGGACAGTACCATTTTCAGAGCACACTTTTATCCCTTCTTGGAGCTCATTAAAACTACGAAGAAGGTCCCAATGGTGCCCCTTGGCACCACAACAGATCACGTCTACTCATATGGAAGCTTCCCCATTTTGGTCGCCTTTGTTCAGAGTATTCTGTAGTATGTCACCTTGAGAACCCCTCAACAACACCCATCATCTTGACCCCCCAGAGTCAATACATACCCTTCAGTCCCTAAAAGCAATGATCCCCACACCTACAAGTCAGTTCCCTATGCTGCCAGGTCAACCATGTCATCATGCTCTAAACAAAGGAAGTTTGAGTCTACCCACTATATGACCCCAGTTACTTACCATCCCCACAAGTATGTCACTCCTACCATCAGTACTACCACACTTCAGTTCTACACCTCGCGCTCCTATCAAGGAAACATCATTACCTTGTTAGTTGTTGGTCTCCCTCTGTCGACGACAACCAAATTTATTCCATAGGATAGACCTAGAGGTCCCTGTGTCTTGGACTCATCACCATTTACGATGAGTGCCTACGAACCATTTTCAAGAGGAGTCTTCAGTGCCTCTCCAAATGGTTGTTTCTCACATGCTCGACTTCAACACCTTGATCGCATCGTTGAGACTCGCACAGGGTATTGGTCCGTTTAGTTATTAGTCGAAGACCCCGGATACCTCCTGACTCTTCCACACTTGAGAGTCCACTTATGGAAACAACCAATTACATTCTTTCTATAGATATCCGGGTTGTGCATGGCGACAGTATTCAAATTTACCCCAGTTTCATACTCTCTCGAGTATGCAGTTACAAATACTTCTCAGAGATGACTTTAAGTCATTGAGTCCCTACAGATGTTGGACACCTTCAGTTTCAGAAGTTCAACAGTTATTCCAGTGTATCAGTTATTGAGATCAGTCATGTTATGATCATGAGTATATCCCAAAATAATGTCCCCTCTGGACCATTATGATGTACCAGTAGATTCTTTATGTATTAGATCCCCCTTCTTGGGACTAATTGTTATGTATATGTCTTGATACGAGCATGGGTATGCCCGCCTCGTCCATTATCAGAGATTATTCCTCATTCATATTGAGGCCATGTAATATTTTTTGTTTCTTGCAGCTTCCAAGGGCCGTGGCTCCAGTCTCCAATCGATCTCTTCTCCTCCCCAAACCCCAGAAAAAAGACAAAAGAACTATGATGTCTATCGGCCATACGATGAGCTCCTGCCCTCACACATTAGGGGGCAATCTGTTAACACCCAAAAAGTGCTCACTAGCTCATTTCCCTATTCACATGACCCATTTGTCCACTTTTTTACCATTTGAGCCTCTAAAGCCAACAAAAGGTCACCAAAAGACCTTAATACACCCCTTTTTCCACTCAAAATGAGTATTTTTCCTAAAAAAGCATAAAAAACCCTCAAAAAGGGTCCAAAATTCCCAAAATATTAAAAAGGGAATAAAAATATTCAAAATATTCAAAAAAGGAAAAATGAGGGAAAAGGTACCTAAACCATGTTGGTCAATACCATTGGTTTCCACAAAACCATAATGGTATTCCCCACCACCAAAACCTATAAAAAGGTGGTAGGGGATCCTCATTTCACATCCATCCATCTTCCTATCCTCATGCTGCCAAAATCTCCCTTGATTTTTTGGCCATTGTAGCTACCTTGGAGAAAGGACCCTTTGGAGTTTGGAGCTGCTCACCCTTGGAGCTTCTCAACTATCTTCATCACTTGGAGGTATTATTATTGCAAGTACTTGCTTGCCCCCATTTTCAATACAAATTTATTTTCTCTATTTCTTGTTCTTGTTTTTAATTCAAAAGTTTATTATGATATGCACATGTTAGTTTAGTTTAGATTTAGATTTAGTTTATTGTTTTTGCTTAATATTGAAACTACTGCTACTAGTTAGCAGGTGCCCATAGCATTAAGCTTGGTTGCAAAACCAAGCCAACAACCGCCCAACTCTACAACCAAAGATTGTAATAGCCAGTGGGGTTGAAATCCACGTCCATCAAATTCTTTCAATGTGGAGGGGGAACAGTTCAACTTGGAAGAGCCAATGGCTCTCCAACGGGATAATGACATAACCGAGGTAGATGCTTCTTCGTCTAAGATAGTACGATGGATGTTTTTTCTAAAAAAATTGGTAACGATTTGAAACGCGAGTTGGTGCGAAACCCTCGACTTGAAATAATCTAGCTTGAAGATAATGGTGTTGGAGGAATCAGGGTCTACAGCTCCTATCATGGATAACAAGTTCTTACGCTGATTGGGACAGTTTTGTAAGACCTCTAGCGTCGACATAGCACAAGGGGCTTATGCCATGTCCTCTACAATATTGTAGCTTTGAGCATCCCGAGCATTTGGATTGAAAATGGTTTTTCGAATCGTGCTCTTAGGTGGATGCAATACTGAATCCGGTAAATGTTTCTCTATGACGAGAGGACCTTGAGGTAAAGGAATGTTAGATGTAGATGCAGAGGATTTTTCAATAGTACCTCCATTAGATTCCTTCTTAGAAGTAGAGTCATATGTACATGATCGAGTGGACAAGTTGACTGTTTCGCTCTACATCATGATAACATGAGCGATTGTGGATGGTTCTCCTTGAGAAGGAGTTGGTTTTTGTGCAACCATTTGATGTCGTTGTGTAGGGAAGGGATCAGTTAAAACTGCACATGTGGGGTTTCTGTTAAGAAACTTCTGCACTTCCTCCCGATGTGGGAATTCTTTGGTGAAGTGATCGTCACCACACAGTAAACAAGGATATTTAACCTTCTGCTTTTGTTTGTTGTCTTCGGGATTTTTTTTGGCTCCCACTGGTTGGAAGACTTTTTATATTTGCCTTTGTTCTTCTTTTTTCCACTGGAATTTTAAGGTGAAGCAGATTGAACTGAATTCACTTCTTCAGTGGAAGCAAGGTTGGGTGAGCGGTTGGTGTTGTTTCCAGCCTGAGGTGTGGGTGGAGTAACATCTATGAGGGTTCTGTGAACCACCAAATTGTGTGTCAGGATGGGTATGAATGGAACCAATAATTCCATCGACATGAGATCCCATAGGTGGTTTCATTGGATCATGTGTAGGGTGGGGGGAATTATGAATAATATCGTATAAGGTGCCAAATTGGGCATAGACAAGCTCTAAGTAATGAGCACAAGATATGGCTCATTCTTCCGTAATGGCCCCACCCATAGTCATGTCCTTAGCTATGACGGGTAGTAGTGACTTTGTGAACCACTCAACAAGTAGTTCATCCGAAATGGGAGCTTTAATGAGACGTCTTCTCCTCCTCCACTCATGAATATGATTGGAAATGTGGGTGTAGGTAGTTTGACGGAGATAAGTCAAAATATATGTGTCGGTTTCATAGCGGATCAGTAGCTTAAAGTGAGTCAAAAAGGACATAGCTAAAGATCGAAAACCAGGAAAGGAATGTGGTGGTAGTTTGATGTACCACTTTGCGGTAGTACCAGTAAGGGTTTGTTGAAATAACCTCAAACGGATGGAATCATCCATTAAAGAATTAGAAGAACACCACAAATGATAAGTAATTATGTGGTTCTTAGGGTCCTCACCAGGATTTCCGTCAAAATTGGGAATGTTTGATGGTAACTTCACAGGAATCATTAGCCAATTTATACCATGTTGAATGGGATCATTAGTCAAATGCAACAGATTTGGTATATCAAGTGTGGCCAGAAATGGTAATTGTCGGTTCGACTGTGGATACGGGTAATACTAATAAGGCATCTGTGTACCAGTAGGACCATGGATTGATTGGTCGTAAGGTCCTCCCATGGAGGGTTGGCCATATGGTGGTGGGCCTCCTGGGTTAGGAGGTGGACGTGAAGGGGGTCCTCCTCTAGAATAAGGTGGTCCTCCACAAAAATACGGGGGTCCTCCAGGTGGAGGGGGTGGTGGTGGGCCGACTAGTGGGGGAGGTGGTGGGACAGGTGGTGGAGGTAGTGGGACAGGTGGTGGAGGTGGTGGTGGGGGTGGTGGGGGTGGTCCATCAGCTAGAAGTACAGGCAGTGGAACATTATGGTGCCCCCATGGGGTGTTCATGTTTACAGGATAGGGTAATATAGGAAAAAGGTTTCCTGGGTAATTTTTTCCTATAGCAGCATTATGATTTCCCGGATAGGTATGCCCCCACGGGGGTTGGGTTCAAGTAGATGGCCCCCCCATTTGATATGTCCACGTAGTTTGTCCCATATTTGGGAGAGAAATTCCAACCATACTGTAGTACATATGTGAAGAATGTCCTCCACTCACGTTGTGTCCCCTAACTAGATGATGCCCCCCAGTTAGATTAGGTCCACTGACTAGGGGTTTCCCCCCAGTTGAAACTCAGTAAACATATGTTGACCACTAGTCGTAGGTTGACCCATACTCAATTATTGACTACTAACTAGAGGATGACTTCCACTCGAAGTTTGAGGTGGAGGTGGTAATGATGTTCCAGTTATGAAGTGAACAAAAGTTGAAGGTTTCCCTCCGTTGGCTGGGGTCAAATGATGTGTTGAACCAGTGGCTTGAATTTGAGGTGTACTCGTTGGGAACGATGGTTGACCTGGTTCATAAGTAGTCAAGTTAGGTGTAGATACCCTTGGTGAAGAAAAAGATAAAGAATGTATGGGGGAATCTTGTTCAAAAGTTGGTACTTCCAGATTGGACATAGGTGCGAAACTCTGTCGTATAAATTGGTTACCGAACGTTCATAAATGTTCAATGGTCTCGTAAATAGGTGCAAGAAAGACATCATTGGGAATCTATGGAGGAATCCTATGAAGTGGAGTTTCCACCGTCGGAAGTGAACCAAAATCAGAAACATGTTGACTTAGAGAAGTGTCCCAAAACGATGCAGTTGGACCAAAAGCCGTTGATATTGGGTCATCCCGGGGCCGACTAAAAATCCAATTTGTGGCTCCAGGATTTCCTTCCATCGAATGATGAAAATTTGTGTCATGTGAAGTAGGTTTTTCCACAATCAAAGGTCCCATAGGATTAGTGATAGGTGGGTTTGCGGGAGGTGAATAATTCATTCCTGGTTCTAAGGTAGAAGTGCCTTCTTCGTGTGACACAGATGTGGTAGGTTGATCCATAGTTTCTCCCGAGTTCTCCTCCTGATTAAAGGGATATTCAGGTGGCAAGTTTAAAATCCCGTGGGATCCTCTTAAAGGTCGATCAACCAGGATGGCTGAAGCAAAAATTATCCTAATAGTCTTCTAAAGGAAAGGAAAACACACTCCAAAACCTACTCAAGCTAAATCTGCAAGCAAACTGTGTGATAGATGGGATTAAATATTATGGAACCTCATGGGATTATCAAGGCATCGCAAATCATGATATACTATAGGGTCCAATAGTTATACTTGGCCCAATATTTCAAATCACTAACCAAGGAGGATTAGGACCGTATAACTCGATTACCTGGAAGTACGTGCATAGTAGATCCCTGAGTGCTTTTCTCGGTGTATTTCCACGCCAAGATGGCCAATAGTTAGCTTGGATGGTTACAAGAATCCTAGTGGGGTCTCCCGATATACTTAAGGTACGTGGAGATTTAATCCATAGTGTTGTTTTCTAATGCACAAACGCAAGACAAGAGCCTTCCGATATATTGTCGAGTACATAAAGTACCTTTCTATATACCCAAAGGTATGTGAAAGGTCATTTGATATACTGACTGGTACGTGGAAGAAGTACAATCCCTCGGGATGCAGTGCAGGCAGATAACGACAACTACCACATTTAAAGATGTCAGAACACGTTTTAACCTAGGATACTGCTTGATTTTAAGTTGTACGGTTAGGTGAATCCATGGAGTGAAGACTTGGAATTTAAAAAGATGCAAATCTCACTTATATGAAAATTCAAGTATTTTCTTTTTCTCTTTGATGAAAACTAGCTATGGTAAGGAGAAATATTTTTTGTTTTCGATAATGAAGTGAACAAGTACCTCTATACTTTCAAAATCAACCAAAAAGACTCAAAAGCACTCTTTCAACAATCCAACAAAAATGAATAACAACCCAAATCCAAATGTTTTTTTCCTTTTTCTCTTTTCAAATTGAGCGAATCTACGAAAAAATTAAAAGAATAATTTCCCTTTTGAATGCAATAACTCTTATTTTCCAAAATAATGATCGAAAAGTGGGAAGAAAACCAAAAATGAAAGAATTTTCACTATCTTTAAAATGTTTTGCAAAAGTTCAAGTGCACTTAGAATTCTTAAGGAAATAACGAATAAATTTTCAGAACCAAGAAAATGCAAGTCAATAATAATCTTTTAAACTTTTCAAAGATCTTTTAATACTCATTCCAAAGCATAAAAATCCTCTACGACAATTCCAAGAAATAGATATTGAAATGAATATAATGAACAACTTTGATTTTCTAATCAATATACCCAATATATCTAATTAGAATTATACCACTTTCCAAACCTATATTTAGAAAATCAGAGAATATGCTACTGCAAACTTTGATTTGATTGGAAACTCTCAAAGAAAATAATCACCCAAAATCTCAAAAACACACAAAATCGAGCAAAATCACAACAATCAAATATTGGAGGGCTTGGAACTCAGATTGAATAGATCAGATGGCTTGATAAGGAGCCACAAGACTGAGTGTGCTCATGGGGGATTGAAATTTCCCACAACGAGTGGTACACTCGCTTGACTAGCTAGGACTCGAATCAATACTTGAACTTCAGAAAATAAGCCAACGATTAAGTATGATGTACCTAAGAGGTTCTGCAGCAGTGAAAGACAAACCCACAGAACTCGAAAATCAAGCCAAAAACCAACTTTGAGAATTTTTACACTGAGTGCGAAATAACAAAGGGTGAAGTGCCCTACAAGGGTGCACCAGAGCGTTGGAAGATCCAACGACGCTCTCTACACACTAGGAAACTGTGTCAGCGATGCAGTTTGTAAATAGGTCAAGTGCATCAAAATTACAGTGACGTGGATGATGAACTTCCCAGGTGCATCAGGTGGGATGTAAGCAACTAAAATAAAAAAATCTCCAAGAATAAAAAGTTAGAAGGCTCAATAAAGATCCTAAACGGAGTCTAGATGACCCAGGAACTCTCTAATGGTCATATCCAAGAAGAAGTGGCAACTTAGAGGCTATATGCTAATTTGGAAAGAAATCAAAGAAACAAAAAATGCAAGGAAATCAAAACTAAAGATTAATCTCCCTAGTGGAGTCTACAATTTTGTTTACGGAAAATATGTAAGAGCGGACTAAAACAGATCTCCCTAGTCTGAATGGTTCAGATCTAGAACAAAACAAGTACATAATACAAACAACTTTCCTATATTGATTGAAATGCAAGATAAGTGAAAGAGATGTCTTACCTTATGTATGCAGATCTTTTCTCCTTGCTGATCCAAGTCTTGATCTTCATATCTCTAGCATCAAAACCAGTCAATAACCTATGGAAACAGAAAAGTGATAAAAACACATGATTGTGAATAAACCTAGATCAACATTCAAAGAGGTTAATCCTATACATCATTAACACAATAAGAAGCTTATGGAAAGATCTTGCATTAGATGTAATAATAAGATGTACAAAGAGAGAGGTGTTACAATCGATGCTTTGATGTCATAACCTCCTTCCAACAATCCTATCCTCAAGATCAAATGGTTAGCCTCTAATGGATGAAGAGGATCTCCTAGTAAAATTCCACCAGCATGTATGTACTTTATCCTTCCTCTCTTAACAATGGAGAGGGGGTTCATATATATAGGGATAAAGGGATAGGATAGGTTGAGGATTTAAGGGAGAGGATTAAGGGATCATCCCACTAGACAAGGGGATCGAATGCCACCTTTCCAGATATGTAGGGATAAGTCTCCATGCCATCCAAGCTTCGAGAAGTCGCTTGAAGCTTCTCTTTATCCATTTTAACCAAGAGTGACGCACTTTGCACAAGGGAAACATGCGCCAATGGGAGATCAACACACCTTGTGAAAGAGCACCATTCACCATCGACGCACTCTGCTAAGGTGCAGAGCATGTCACCTTGAACTTGATGCACATTTCTAGAGATCGGGGCATGTCATAGTGACAACATGAGGTTAAAGGGATAAAAAACAACTTCCCTTCTGATGTTTTAGCCCATGCACTTTAAGAATCAGGGCATACAGAGGACACATCACTCATGATGACGAGATTTTGGTGTAACACCCTTGTGCTAAAGATGAGATGAAAAGAATAGAAAAGGACCTTGAAGATAAACATAAAATTGCAAGAGAAGTAATTAGTTTTCTTAATAGTAGGAGTAATAGCCAGCTAGGTGAATTGTAGATTACTAATAGAACACATTTAGTGAAGCTATCCAGCCAAGTTATAGGAAAGAAAATTATTCTAAATAGATCCCAAAATAGAATAAAGGCCCTGATATAAAAAAAATGTCATCTTTTAAGGGCTTATTCAAGGATGCTCTAGAAAAGGGATTACCACATTTATGGGATGGAAATGGAGATCTGTATTAGAAAGATACATATCAATACTTTTTGAAGCAAAATAAAAATGAGAAAAGAGTTATGGAGGACTTGTATGGACAACTAGAGGGAGATGAGTTGGTCAAGTGCTTTACTACAAAATTTAAAATGTGGATCAATCTGAAAAATTAGTTAAGGAAATTGGCACCCATATCCTATGAGAAGTACACTAATGTTGAAATAGCTTTAGACACCCTAAGGACTCATAAGTATCCTCTAGGATATGGATGGAATAAAGTGTAAAAGTATCATAAAATTTATAGACCTAAAGTAAGTCATCCTATACCGTCAGGGCAGCCAAATAGATTATGCATACATCTACTCAACAAATCAGGAAACCAACAGGGAAACCAAGCGTGCTAAGGAGTCAACTATCATGACAGATAGTTGTCCAAATGATGAGTCAGCTATTGGGGCATCCAACTATCCAAACAATGGGCCAACCATCAGGACAACCAGTTGGTCATATGGAAAGACCAGTAGTTGGGAGGTCACCTTATCCAAATACCACTAAAAGGAGCTCGACTAGGAAGAGGTAAAGACAAAAAGACAGTTAGAAAAGTCTAACCAAAGTCTCAAAAGAATAATAGTGGCATAAGTGAATATAGTTAGCAAGGCTATTAGAATAAACATAAATTGATTAGATTTTCCTCCCCTATATAAGGAAAATTTGAGCTCATAAAAGAGGTTGCTATTTTTTTGAGAGGGCCTTTGAGGGAGCTGTTGAGACAAATTGTGCACTAATTTTGTATACGAGAGTTTGAATTTGGAGATTAATATTTTGATGCATTTTCTCAATGTATTCTTCTCTGCAATCTTGTGTTCCCTCTATAATTCCATATATTATCTATATCTATGTAAAGTTTCTTGAGATAATAAAAGCTTTGAGAAACAACTTTGCCTCCCATTTATATCAGTGATATAGATGTATGCTCAGTAGTGTGTTAGAAATAGAGATTTCATTTGAAATGACCTATTTTCTTCCATCGATGTTCCTCGAATAATAGTGATTGAAAGTTTCATTTACTATTTAATGTGTGTATGTCAATACTGACATTGATTCTGCAAGATGTCAAGAATAATTTGCATTTGTGTTTAAACTACTGAATTCTTTTCAAGCTCAGTATGTTTTCTTCCATCCTGAATGTATTTGATTTGTCCTAAAGGCACTTTATACACTTCTTTTTGTTCCATCTTCTAAATCCACCATCATTTACACCTTAAAAACTAAATAGGCACCATTATTCCTCTAAAAAAAACCTCATACATATGTTAGTCCAATACTTCTATTCCTTCAAATATTTTCTTCAAAATTCAAAATACATCATACTACCAAATATTAAGCTCTAAATCTCTAATAATTGAGCCTTATCATTCCCTGGCATGTTCTAATTTCAGCCTAGAACATCTATGAAGAACCTGCAACATTAATTAATGAAAACACACGAGATAACAGAAATAACAGAACTCAAAATCACTTTTATATTGATCACAGGCCACTTCGAGGGGGCAACCTCCTTTGAGCAAGCTCAATACAAATAACTTCACGGTGCCTTCATTGGTCTCAACACAAACTTATATACTAAGTCTAGGCGCCAATACCATGGGTCAATACCATGTGTCAATACAAACCATGGGCCAATACAAAATATGGATCAACAATTACTACAAGACGACTTACAAAGCATATGCGTCCAACAACAATAATACAAACTATGGATCAACAAATACTACAGGACGACTTACAAAGCATATGCGTCCAACAACAATATACTAACAAAGTAAATAGAAGGGTTGACATGGGTTCCTAACATCCCCTCTCCCTTAGAAAAAGCTTTGTCCTCAAAGCTTTAGATGTGGAAATTGATGCAAAATCTGAAGGAGTGGTTCCCCTGTAGCATCCTCGGGTTGCATTCCGTCCCACTGACGCCTTTTGAGTTTTAGGGAGGATTGCTTGGAAGGCTGTAGACGAAGAAGGACCATATCAGCTGCGTGAAAAGTGCGCTCAGAATGGTGCTGATCAGCTTGTTGTTTCAGTCGAATTCTTTCCATGTGAAGATTGTCCTGCAGAATGAGAAGAATCTGAACGCGGGTTTCGAAGAACCAAGTCAATTGTCTGAACTAGGGAGCTACTGAGCGTGTATGGAAGAAGAACTAGCGGTGCTTGTCCATAAACTGCTGCATATGGTGTCCTTTTAGAGGTGGTATTGTACCACTGGAGCGCTTCTAGGAAATCCATAGAAATAGCTGTCCACATCTGTGTAGGGATGGGAAAGGGTTCGAGCAGTCCCGAAAGGAGTGTCGTTTCACCCTTGTTGACCTAGCAAGTATCACAGTCAGCCACCATATGTTGAATTGTCATTTCCAGTCCTTGCCAAAATAAGTTATATTGTTCTCGGTCATACATTTTGAGGAACCCAGAGTGCCCTACTGATGAAGAAGCATGGAGTTCATAGAAGAGATAGCCCTGTTGAACAGATTGCAACCAATTTGGAACAAGCAGAGAAATAACTGTAAGAGAAACTGGGTCATCAAATGTGCGAGAAGGAGCATCTATCACCATATTGTCCTTACCCTTCTTGTAAGTGGTCGCATAGGCATAACCCATGAGTTGGATAACCCATTTTAGGTGTGTTGGGCAGGAGACCCATTGTTCCAGGAAATTTTCCAGACTCTGAAGATCAGTCTTGATGCAGAAATAATTCCCTAATATGTATGGCTGCAACTTCTGTACTGCATGCAAAATAGCCATCATTTCCTGCTAAGATGTAGATGCGGCTAAATTCGTACTGGAAAGGTCTCCTGAAGGCGACAAGCCCACTGGTTCAACAAGGACACTTGCATATCTATCCAAGGAAGTAGGGAAGACCGTTGATGGGTGCATCTAAATGGAATGGAGTTGAGCAATGACACCATGTGAATTCTTCTTAAGGATATTTTCCAGGCGATGTGAACTGATGATGCGGAGAGACTCTTCTTGTAATTCCTTAAATTTGTGTTGTTTCCCATTGACTGAAAACTACATCCAAAGTTCAGCAAAATCCCATAAGATGAGGCCAAGTGTGCATAACCATTGAATGCCCAAAACCACATCACATCCGCCTAGGGACAAGGCAAACATGTCAGAGTGCAGGTTATAATCTTCCAAAGAGATACGCACATTATGACACTTCCCCTTGCAAGGTAAGGTGCCCCCATTGGCAACCATGGCTTCAAAGTTGGAGGAAGGATGGACAAAACAATCAACATGTTTGGCGATCCAAGGGTCAATGAAGTTATGAGTGCTACCAGAATCAATGAGTATTGTAAGAGGAATCTTCTTGAGGTAACCCCTGAACCGCATTGTTTTGGGGGTGGTGACACCAGATACAGCATGGAGAGATATCTCTGGTTGTTCATCCTGAGATGGGGGTCAACAGGTGCCTCCTGAATGTCAACATAATTATCCATTGTATCTGGAATTTCTTGACCAATTGTAGAGGCAGGAGGAGAATCCATATCCAAGAGATAGAGCTTTTGTTGAACACATCTATGTCCCCAAGTGAATTTATCATCACAATTATAACAAAGCCCTTTTTCTCTATGTGCCTGCATCTCTGTTTCAAACAAATGCTTGATAGGAGTTGGTCGAGGAGCTGGCGGGATGGGAGGTCGTTGAGAACCCATATTTCAGAAGGGAACAAAAGTGGGTTTGGAGCATTGTTTGGCTGCAATCTTTTCTTCTTCCAACTTAGCCAACCCTAGGACTTCCATCATTATGTTGGGACAGAACATTTTAACCTCTGACCAGATTTCATCCTTAAGACCACTGATAAAACAACTCCTGTAGAATTCATCAGACAATCCTTCTGTGTGATTGGCCAGTTTCTCAAATTCTATCTGATACTCTCTCACAAGGTCACTTTGACGAAGTTTAGTGAGTGCTCCGGTCAAGTCATCAAAAGCACTAGGACCAAATCGTTGCAAAAGGAGTTGGCAAAAATCTGTCCATTTTGGCTCGTCATGAGCCTTGATGTACCAACGGTACCATTGAAGGGCTTCCTGTTCCAAATGAAAGGATGCAAGTGGAACTTTTTGGACATCAAAAGTATTATGCAGACTGAAATATTGTTTTGCACGATAGATCCATCCAGTTGGATCAGTACAATTAAAGCAAGGAAATTCAAGCTTCGGACCACGGAATTTGTTGGAAGAAGAGAACCCATTGGCTGTCGAAGATTCATACTGTCGGTTATTGTTCATGGCTGAATGATGAAGATGGAGGCTGAGAAATTTTTCATCCAGATATTGGAGTTTGGTTTGGATGGCTGCAAGTGCTTCCTCCATGGTTGTTGCTCCTGCGCGGGTGACAACCATAACTAAGAGTTTTTTTTTTTTTGGGGGGGGGGGGGAATGGATAGAAAAACACAAACAAAAGCTTATTTAGTAAAGGGAAATTTGGATTTGGGAAAAACTCGGAGGAGTAATTGGGTTTTGAGTAGGTTTTGGACACTTTCTAATGGAAAGGGAAGCAAAAAATGGGGATTTCAAAAGCAAAGTGAAAAAATGAGAAAATTTGGCAGAGAGGGACAAAGAAGCAGAGTTAAGAAAGGAACTCGGTGGTAAAATTTGAAGGCGATTGGGTGCTATCTGAAGAAGTTATGCCAAACCCTAAAAATAGACAAATGTGGGATTTCAGGCTTTGGGAAGTGGAATTTGGGATAGGGTCCTTAGAAATGAAATATGCAGAGTGGGATTACCGAGGTGTCAGGGAAGTTTCAATTTTTATTTTTTTTTCAGGAATGGATCTGCAACAGCGCGGAAGGGATTTGAAACAAATAGATCTGCAATGGCACGAAAGTGATCGGAAACAGAGGGATCTGAAGCGGCGCCGACTGGATCGAAAATGGTTGGATCTGAAATAGATCTAAAATGACTGGATCTGGAACGGCTTTCAGAATGGATCTGAAACGGCGCGATAGTGATTGACAACAATTCAGCTGAAAATAGATATGGACCCCAGGTATGTGTGGCTTCCTAATAGTTTAGGGGTTTCACTCTGCCACCAATGTTGTCTGACGTCTTGTGTATTGGGGCAGAACCCCTCACTCCACGGCTCAGGTAAAACTGATAACCGCTTTGCCACAAACGACAGGTCTTGGTTTACCTCACGGGTGGGAACTAGTCAATCAGGTAGGGGTCGTTGCCCTTTTCGCTGGCAGGTCATCTCAATGGGCCAGCTACTTTGGGGTTCCTGTGGTACTCCTAACAATGATTTTTAGGGATTATGCCCAAGTAATTCCCATAGTTAAGCGGATAGGGATTATTCCCAGATCCGAAGCTGCAACAGATGCGAAAAAAAAAATTGGCAGAAATTTCACCCAGTGAGCCCAAGAAAGTGCTCTAATACCAGAGGTGAAGAACCTGCAATAATTAATTAATGAAAAGACACGAGATAGTAGAAATAACAGAACTCAGAATCACTGTTATATTGATTGCAGGCCACTTCGAGGGGGCAACCTCCTTTGAGGAAGCTCAATACAAATAAATTCACGGTGCCTTCATTGGTCTCAACACAAACTTATATACTAAGTCTAGGCACCAATACCATGGGTCAATACCATGTTTCAATACAAACCATGGGCCAATAAAAAATATGGATCAACAATTACTACGGGACGACTTACAAAGCATATGCATCCAACAACAATAATACAAACTATGGATCAACAAATACTATGGGACAACTTACAAAGAATATGCGTCCAACAACAATATACTAACAAAGTAAATAGAAGGGTTGACATGGGTTCCTAACAACATCTCAGGGGTTAACATGAAAAATGACACTATTTTTGGGGAGCAGAGAATTCGAATTTAATTTTCCCTGTGCACAACAATGATCAATATCTAATTCAGATTTGGTGAACAAGAATCAGACATCCGACTAAATGTTCACCTAGCGACTCCATTGAAGCGAAGCTGGCATTTGGTAAATGACATACCAGAGTAAATCCTACATCAAGCGGTTTTCAAAGCCTACAAGATCAGGAACCTGGAGGAATCACCATACAAATCAAGATCCTCAGATGAAAGGTATTCCTCAGAGAAATCATGTAACATTTCCTTTTGAATTTGAAAATCAAGAAGCATATGAAGCTTTAAATAATCAACAATATCCTCATTCTAGTTGTTCCTGTGGGAGACCCTCAAAATCCTCCTTTATACACCTCTACAATTTCTTCCCATTCCTTACAAACTGAATCCAGGCCTCAAAGAACTATTATAACCATACAGGATAAGAATGTGATTCTGCAACATTTAATGGATAACACAGGAGGTAGAGGTGGACCTCCACCACCACCCAAAATTAATCCTTAGGTAGCATCAAGGTATGGCCACTAAATATTCCAAATAATATCCATAGTGTGCCTGATATTTACCTGAAGATACTACCTAAGTTTGATGGAGAAAGGGATTCTACAACAAGAGAACATTTGGCTACCTTTCAGGATTTTACTGACAAACTCTATATCGAACATGATGATGTATTTATGAGACTCTTTGTCCATAATTGAGAGGGAGAAGTTAGAAAATGGTTTATATCCCTTCCAGGAGCCTCCATAAACTCTTGGCCTTTCCTTGAAGCCACATTCATGAGGCAATGGGGTGGGAAAAGTGACTACCTCTACTACCTGACTAAGTTTGTTGCTCCGAGAAAGAAGAATGGAGAACAAGTCAGATATTACAATAAAATATTCAATAAGATATATAATAAAATACCTCAATACATCAAACCCTCAAAGGAAGCTGGAAAGGTCACCTACGAGGGGGATTTTGAGCCTAAATTTTCCATGATACTTAGAGAGAGGAGTTCTATAACCTTACTCAACATGCAGGATGATGTAGTAGATGTTGAGGGAAATATGACAGCTTCAAGAAATATGAAATAGAATCAGGATAAAGATAGAAAATGATGAAATAAGAAACTGGCACATTTGGGACAAATAGGGATACAAAATATGCAAAAATAGAGGAGATGTTAAGAGTAATTAAAGGTCTTTCTAATAATTTGACAAGAATTGAAATAGAAGGACATAATTCCAATAGAACATATTAGGGTGGAGGACAAAGGAAACCTAATCAGTATAGAATACCTTTTAATATACAAATAAGGAACAGATATAAGAGGAATTAATATAATCCCATACAACCCCTCATGAGAGAAAATAACAATAATTTTGCAGATCTACCACAAGATGAAGAATATATCAAACCACCAGATGAGATGTTGTGGATGAGATATGAAGATGACATGATCCATATTACTCAAGAAGACTATGATAATTATTTTCAAGAAAACATATATGACAAAAAGCAAGATAAGAAGAAGGAATATTGTGAGATTTCATCCACTCAATATATGATCTTTTCTAATAATTTGCAGGCAGAGATGTAGAGAAAATATGATCTATTACCTAGAATCTCTACTACAAACCAAAAGTAAAATCCCCCTTCTAAAAGTTCCCCTGCAAATCAGTCGACTGATAAATCCTCTGATTCTCCAATATCTGTTAAAAAAACCTGCTACACCTAAAGACAGACCTTGTAAATCTACCTCCCAAATTAAAACTAAAGCAAGTAAAGTACCCCAACCAAAAATGACTGATCTTGAAAAGAAAGAACTAGATTGATATGTTGTCTCTTTTGTTCTTGAGCATGAGTGATCAAAAATAAAAAAAAATCATGTACCTTTGTATGAATTGGCAAGAAATCCTACTTACCAAAAGCAAATACAAAAAGTGCCAAATGTATCGGTGCCAAACATTCATCCTGACACCCTACACCTATTAGATGATAATCCTACTATCAGACTGGGCCCATAGGTAGAAGAAAATTATGAAAACACAACTCCATTTTATATAACCCTTAGTGTGCATGGTAAATTGATCCACAATTACATGTTGGACTCAAGAGCCTCTCATAATCTCATACCAAAGGTTATCATGGAGAATTTGGGGTTAAATATCACCAAGCCATACACCTCTATAGTTTTTATTCCAAAAAAGTGAAATGTTTGGGTATGATAAAGGATCTGGTGGTCACATTAGCCCAGCTACCCACAAAGAGTGTCATGATGGATGTAGTAGTGGAAGATGTGCATGTTATGTATGGGATGCTACTGTCTAGTACATGGGCTAAAAAATTGGGAGGCACAATGCAAATGGAAATGAATTAGTGTGCAACTATCTCAGTATTTGCTAGAGAAAGCATATGAATTTATAACGAGGCTAAATTTCCATATGTGGTAAGTGATGAGAACAATCCAAAGAATTTTCCTGTGTGTGCAATAGAAGAACACATAGGATGTTGCATTCTGGCTACATATGATGAGTACGAAGACTCTTTACCCATAGATATCCCTTCTCACGACTTATCATTTTTCCCATTCCCATAATGGAAAATGTACTTTGATGGAGCATCCTCCAATGAAGAAGAAGGGGCTGGATTGATTCTATTCTCTCCCACAAATGAATAAATTTCCCTTTCCTTTAAGATGAATTTTGAAATTACCACAAACAACGTCTCTAAGTATGAATCTTTGATATTGGGTTTAGATGCTGCTAAAAAAATTGGAATCACTCAGCTCTCTATTTTTGGAGATTCATAGCTAGTGGTGCAATAGATAAAAAAAAATTTACCAGAAAAAACACCCCAGAATGAGGACCTACAGAAATCAAGTGTGGTACTTGATAGAAAATTTATTCCATGCCTTTAGTATCACTAATGTGCCAAGAGAAATGAATCATCAAGCAGATTCATTGGTTGTAGATGCGAGTACATTCAAACCTCCAATAGGGCCCAAACTCGACAGACATGAAGTAGAAATGATCTATAGGCATTCTATCCCTGATAGTTAGAAACAGTGGCAAGTGTTTGAAGATGAAAAACATATACAAATATTCATGGAAATGGTAGGTTATTTTTCAACTAATTGCGTAGATCAAGATGACAATACAAGGCATGAGGAGTTATCTCAATAAAATGACCAATCAGGTCCATAATTCAAGAGTAAGATTGCAAATGATAAAATCCTCTAATTAAAGAAAAATTTCATCCCTAAAATCCTAGTTCCATTAAAGAGACTGTTTGAAAAAAATGATATCCCTATCAAACCCACTGTACAATGAAAGGAAAAGGTGTGAGATTTTGTGAGATTCTCATAGATATCTAGAGACAAAGATAAAATTCACACTAATTCTAACAGAGATCAAAAGAATTGAGCACAAAAAATAGAGAAGAAAAAACTATGTTACAACACAAGAGAATGAAGAACAATTGGAAAAACTTCCATTACCTATATTATTCAGTAAATGTCTACATAAATAATACATCTCCAAAGGCGAAATTCATGATCCTTAGAGGCATAATGAATCCATACTTGTGGAAGGATTAGATAGGAAAGATTCCCATCACTAGACTAGAGAGCTAGTTGCAACTATTGATGGTAGTGTTAGTTGGCCAGTTAACCGAGTCTAACTGAGTCTAACTAGTAGTAGGTAGGACTAAGGGTTCATTAGGGAGTTAAACAATTATAAATAATAGTGGAAGGGCGCATTAGTGAGTTTTTGTGGTCATCGGGGCTCAATAAGTACCCAGACTCATGAAATCAAGGACTGGTGGTCAGTTGACTAGTGGTGATTGAAGAGTTACTAAAGATACAAATCTTGACATGATCAAAGAGTTACTAAAGATACAAGAGTTACTAAAGATACAAATCTTGACATGCCTGTAAAAACTCAAAATTTCCACAAAAACAGGGTAAAAAGTTCGCTACGGAAAATTTTGTAGTGTATCCTATGAACTCCTGAAAAGAGGGCTCTCAGAATTCTGGAATTGTTGTAGTGGTTATGAAGATATTTATAAGAATAATAGTCGTATAACTGTAATGCTTCAACTCCAATCAGTGCATTGTTACTATTGAAACAAGCCTAAATTTCAAAACTGATAATATAGAGAAAAATCTTCTCATATACCTTAGTCATTGAAGTTTGAAACATATCTTGTAGGACTTGAGATCCCATTTTTGCAAGAATATCCAATCTACTATTGCTTCCTTAGTTCCTTTGTTTTTCCTAAATCCATTTAACCTTCCATCACTCCCCTGTTTCCATAGCTTGTTGTTCTTCTTTGTCAGTTTTTGGGCCAAGTCACACAACTTATTATGCTTGGTAACAAGTCTATTCATCCTTTTGTTGACTTTAGTGTTTTCCCTTTTCATCTCATTTTTTCTAGCTCCAAACTTTCAATCTTCTTTCTAGTCTTCTTAAGCTTCCTACATAGCACTTGCTTAGTCTCATGCTTCTTATCTTCTGGCTATTGAGGTAGGTCAGAATTATGCATTTGGGTCAACTCACTGGATTTAGCATGATAAGGATGGTTTCAAAAAGACTTTCCAACTACGTGTTCTTCATTTGAAAAGGTTTGGCCATGGGGATCAATTACTAGCAAGTCAGGAATTTCATTAATATATTTCTCAATGTTTGTTAAAACGTCAACAAGTTTCTCTTCCTTTTCAATAGAGTGATCAGTCTCTTCATCAGAGGTTATCTAAGTAATTTTAGATATTGATTTCAATGGCCTCTATTTATTTGGCCTTCTTCTCGCTTCTTCCAAATAATTTTCAAGGTCAATGAGAGTATGCTTCTTCAAAGAAGGATCAAAGATAGATTTCGCATTTAATCTGAACTTATTAATCGACCTGGTATGTGGTTTTCTGATTGGATATACCTATTGTATTTCCTGCTTCTCTTTCAAAATATCCTATCGCCCTTTTTTGCTAGGCTGAGTACCTTATGGACCTACCATTTCCACTTCTTTAGGTTCAAAAAATGGTTCTACTATTGTTTCTTCAACCTCAAGTTCAAAAACTATTCGTTGGCCCATTCTCTTGTGCCTATAAACCCTCTTGATACTAGCATATTCCTTACCTTGTTTTGGTGAAACTTGTAATTTTTTTCCGGAGGCATTTTTTCATTTACCTTTAAATAGCCTGGGGTTCTTGTATTTTTTAGAAGAGGTGGTTGTCATGGATTCCTTAGATGAACTAATCTCAGTCTCAAAACCGAAGACAAACAAAAAATTATTCCAATCTCTGTGAAACCTATTGAATTCTTCAATGACTAACAACTTGATTAATGCCTGAAGGAAAATACTATGTTGAGTTCTTTGTAGATAATCTCTAACCTTAGCTGACAATTTGGTAAGAATTTTAAGAAAAAATTAAGGTAGATTGAGCCTAACATCTCTAGTAAGAAGTAACAGAAATATCATTTGATACAAGAAGACGATGGAGTATCTACCTTCACTCATGATATAGTGTTGGACCAACCTCAACAAATAAATCCCTTTCTCCATCATCTAGTTTCGAGGGATTCCCTTACTCCAGACAGGGTTCTGGAATTATGCCTTAAGAAATTGATTACAAATGGCCAAAACGAAATTTTTATATTTGAACCACCATTCTCCATCAGCAGGTAATATCCTATCCATGGTGATCGAAGCTTCAGTCACCTAGAAATTTAAATCTCCCACTTTAGCTTGTTGGCCATCGAACCCTAGATAACATGATGAGCACTTCCGGAAAGAAAATGAAGGAAATCATATTCAAAATAGATAAAACTATAACAAAAGACTTTCATGTTTTAAGAGTAATCACTAGAAATCAAAAGAGCACAATCAAAAGTGACTCGTCACAACAACCAAATATTATTCTATCCATGTCGAACGATCCCATTATTTCCCACATCGCCAAAATCTCTAAAACATGCATGATTAAAATAAGTTCTGACAGCCCCAAACAAATTTGATTTGACAAGAATCAGTCTTCAAAATGATTTTTCCAACACATTTAGCAGCGCCAAGATTTAAAACATTTGTATCCCTAAGGTGAAAAATTAGCTAACTTTCACTACATAATTTATGGGAATTATGTAGTGCATTTCTTCCAAAAGTGATTCAATTCGCTACATAATTTGAAACCCTCCATGATAAGCAAAATACACTGATTATTGAATCTCATTACAATACAAAGGATCAATATTTGCAAAATAAAAGGATTAGAACTGTGAAACTCCCCAAAATATCAATATATCAATAACCAACAACTAATTGAAACAAAAAAGCTTCAACAAAGCACATATGTCACACAATAAACAGATCAAGCAAAAATTAGAATTTTTTTTGCAAATGGTTAGAGATTAAGAAAAAGGTTACCAAAATCAATTTAGGATTTGAGGAATAAGAATTTTAGGTAGCAGTTTTAGGTACTAACATTGGCTCCATATGGGGATGATTTCCTCCCTCTGAGGCATCAAGAACTTGCAGAACAGTTCACTTTCTTCCATTATTAAATGCCCTAAAACTGTACTTGTAGATCTGCTCTTAAATGTTTTCCAAATTGAAAACTTTGAAAATTTAAATTAAAATGAATGCCAAATCGCACCAACACCAATCGGAAAATATGTAAAGAGTCTTTCCATTGGGCTAATGGAGTCTTATTCTTCATAACTATTGCACACCAGTTGAAATTCAATATTTATAAGGAAATTAAGCCAAAACGAGCTTAATAAGTTAAATAATGCTTCAAGAAACACCCATTAATTGGTCCCCCAACAAGATCATCACCATCAATATTCTGTAAGACAGAGGTATTGTTGTTCAAAGCTCTTACAACCTAAAATGGCCCAAACCAAATATGATCAAATTTCCCATGTTTTGATTTATCTTCTCTCTGGGCATCCCACCTTAGAACTAAATCCCCTGGTAAAAAAAGTATCTTCCCTAGTCTTATTGTCAAACAAATCCTTGAATTTACTGCAATAAGCCTATTCCTTTTCATTCAATAGATCCCTAGTTTGTTGAACCTCAACCAACTGAAATATTCTCCTCTGAATATCATTAGGCTCTTTTATTGCATTTTGCAAGAATTTCATCACAGGAAGACTAAGTTGAATTGGAAACAAATCATATGTTCCATAAACCAATTGAAATGAAGAAGTACCGGTAGATTCTTTAGTACTAATCATATCATCCCACAAGGCATACTTCAACGATTTAGAGTCCCAATCCCTTTTATTTTTTGATAACATTTTGTTAACAATCCTGGTCAGACACTTATTAGATGACTCTACTAACCCATTACCCTTTGGATAATAGGGTGTATAATGTCCTAAGATAATGTTGTACTTCTCACAAAACTCAATCATTGCAACAGACTTGAAAGCAGGAGCATTATAAGTAATAATCTTCCTAGGACAGACAAATATGGAAATAATATTTTCCTCCAAGAAATTCATAATTACCTTGTTAGTATATTTTCTCATCGGCATAGCTTCAATCCACTTTGTAAAGTAGTCTATGGTTATAAGAATCCACTTGTGATGCCAACTAGAAGGTGGATGTATCTCACCAATGAAATCCAAGCCACGTTGTTCAAAAGGACCATTTGCAATGACTGGATTCAAAGGCAAGGACAATAGCTTCTTCTTACCAACAAACAATTGACACTACTCACAAGATTTGATCATAGCGAACATTAGAACATATAGTAGGCCAATAATACCCATATTTAAGGATCTTGAATGTTGTAGACTTCCAATACTGATGTCCACCACAAACACCATGATGCATATCGGTCATGATATTTTGAGACTCATCTTCATCAACACATTTCGGAAAAATTCCAGTAGGATATTTCCAAAACAAGCTTTTATTAACAATGCAATACTTCACTAGTTTCAATTTCAAGGGTCTATCCTTACATTTATTGAAACCTAGTGGGAATTGAAAATTCAGTAGAAAATACACTATATCCTTGTACCAAGATGAGGAAGAATACTTATCTAAAACTTGCAAGTTTTCATCTTCATTATGATTTTGAGGCTGTATTGTAGCTTATTGATTATGGATATAATTTTACCCAAGAGCCCTGCAATTTGATTCTTAAAGCAATTTTGCTAAACCCTATCCTTTGATCAATTTTGTAGGTTTAATATCCAAATCATACTCTGTAATTTTAGCAATCCATTTGGATCTCTTACATTTACTATCCGGCTATACTAATATCTTTTTAACAACAGAACAAGGTACATAAGCTATTACCTTTGAATGTAGAATATAAACCCTAAAGGATTTTAATGCATTAACCAAAGCATAATCCTGCTTCTCCATCATGCCATACTTCAACTCAACATATCTCAAAGCTCTGCTAAAAAAGGAAACTGGTTGTTTGTAACCTTCATTATTCTTTTGTAACAAGACAACTGCAATTGTATCCTCTGAAGCAAAAGAAAAAAGAAAAAATTCTTTGGAATAATCTGGGCTGATAAGTATAGGAGCTTCAGTTAAATCCCACTTAATATTCTCAAAAGACCACCTGGCCTCACTAGTCCACTTAACCTCAGAGTCTTTTCTCAACATACATGTTATATGCTTAATGATTTTAGCAAAATTAGGTACAAATCTTCTCAGAAAGTTTATTTTTCCTAAAAAGTGATTTTATTCCTTTCTTATATCTAGGAAGATCAACTTTTTGAATAGCTTCCACCCTAGCCAGATCAATATTTACTCCTTCCTAGGAAACAATATGTCCAAGGAGCTTCCCCTCTTGCATAGAAAAATGTGATTTATTTGGTTTGAGAGACATGCCATATCTTCTGCACTTCATATATGTTTGTTTGAGGTGCTTCAAATGTTCCTCATCTAACTTAGAAAAGACAGTAATTTCAGCTAAGTAAATTAGAACCAACTTGACTCTCTCACCAACAAAGGCTATGTCCATATCTCTTTGGAAGGTTGTTCCAGCGTTCGTTAAGACAAAAGGCATCTTGTCATACATTAATGTTCCCCATGGAGTGAAAAAATATTATTTTCTCTTTATCATCCTCATGGACTGTAATCTAGTTGTAACTGGAAAATCCATAAATCATGGAAATCCACCCTCTGTAAAATATGATCCTTTTTTGGCAAAGGATAGTTGTCCTTTAATGAACATCGGTTCAGATTTCAAAAATCCATGCACAGCTTGAGGTCACCGTTTTTCTTTCTGATTGGAACAATATTTAAAACCCAAGTTGAGAATCTCAAAGGCACAATAATTTTTGCTTCCAACAACTTTTTCACCTGCTTCTAAATGATAGGAAAGAATACTGGATTCACTTGTATTAATTTTTTCCTAAATGGTTTTGTACTAGGCGTCAAAGGTATTTTATGTTGAACAATTCTAGTGTCATAAGTTTTAAGGTCCTCATAAGACCATTAAAACACATCAACAAACTCTTTCATCAAGTCAACATACCTTTTCCACTGTTCATCAAATAAGGCTTTTGATATCTTCACCCTTTTAGGTTCTAATTCACTCCCAATATTGCAGCTTATCACATTTTCTTTAGAGGAACGATTTGAAGGTTTCTGCAACACATCATTATTATTAAATATCCTCTCCAATGGTACTAATCCATTAGGAAGGAAATTACCTTCGATTCCAATAATATTATGATATGCAATTGTGTTCAATAAATGAGAATTCCCTTGATCTTCCTCCACATCATCTTGATCAATATAAGAAGAAGAAAATTCATTCATTGTTTCCAAGAATCTCTTGATCTCCTGGTCATCATTGAACACCTACCAATGCTTAAATTGGTCTAGAACCGAAGGCCCGTGTCTTGTCTCAACTTCATATATGAGCTTAGGTTCAGTAGGAACCTTGATACTGCTAAATGCCAAAGCTAAGGAATATGCCATCTGATTAAAATTCCTAGGAATGAATGAAATATTGAAGGTTGAAAAGAAGTTCTCAACTAAATCCCATACCTCATTCTTGTAAAGTTTCAAGCATTGCTTCTTTGTCTGATAAACATTCATGACATGTTGAATACATAATTTTGAATCACTGAAGACAACCAAATCCTGAATGTTCGTATTTTTAGTAGCCCTCAATCCAAGCACCAAGGCTTCATACTCTGCTATGTTGTTAGTAGTTTCAAATTCCAACTTATACATCAAGGAAATTACCTCATCTGATGGTGATACAAGGACAACACCAACATCAACTCCTTCCCTTGAAGATGAACCATCAAATACATTTTCCAAGAAGCATTACTGATTTTTCCATGTTGTTGCTCCAGAACTCATCTTTCGACTTGCACACAACCTAAAATTTCATCATTTAAATACAAGATAAAAGACCCTATATCCTCTTGAACAACATAAATAGGATGATTAACTAGGTTCTCATGCTCACTAACTATATAATCTAACTGAACCTCCCTGTACAATTGCCATTCCTCACCACCAAAGGAATTTAAAGTTGCATAAGTTAATTCCATTTGTAAAGTCCCACCCAATTTTCTGGTCCAAGATCTAGAAAGAAGCATACCAAATTTTGGAGTAATATCTGCCACCACTATGTCCATAAGAACACTTTTCATAGGAAGTTGTTCCATGCTGAGAACTACGTCTTTAATTACTCCCAAGCATTTCACTGACTTAGAATCAAAGGAATATAAATCATTAAAAGGTTTAGTGACACTCAAGCCCAGTGCCTCCATGACCACCTTGGGCATCAAATTATGTGATGCACCCGAGTCCAAAAGACAATTATGGAGCATCTTGTCATGAATTGTGAGTGTTATGAAAAAAGGAGGAAAAACATTTTTTCCTTCCGTCTGTGGACCAAACACAATAGTGGGGTTTTGTAATGTCCTCTTCTGCTTAAACATGGAGGACCATCCCGCTAACCTATCTGATTCCTATAGGTTCGAGCGGACACTGACATTCAGGGAATTAACTAAGGATTGATGCCACGTGCACCCTAAGAAGATCTTTAGCATGGTTATTGTATCATCAGTAGGTAAATAGGGGCCACAGGAACTAAGGGACACATGCATGCATAACATTCAAGCTATATTTCATGTTGCATGCATTGATACTCCTCCATTGGGTCTCCAAGCACTCTGGAAGCACTGCATGCAAATCAAGTGGAAATTAGAAGATAAAGCGACCTAGTTAGGTCAAAAGTTAGGTATGGCGGGTGAATGCTATAAAAGAAAGGTAAAGCAAGATAGAAATACCTTCATATATGATTATTGATTTGAGAGGTCGAATTGGAGAGATCAGTCAGATAATTTGGGGTTGAGTGCACACACTCAACTATCTAGTGTATTTCGACAGTGAAATATATCTTCCCTAGTCACTATCAGGTTGGATAATCCAAATTCAACATGGCTTCATGATCAGATACTATTCTCCAGTTACTGCAGGATTCGAGTTTTATACTGGATTGAGGGATTCGCCCTCCTTGCATGAGCAAACTGCTCAAGGACTGTTTCGCGGACAATCTATTGAGAGCGGACTCAAGGCCTGATCTCCCTAGCTTAACGTAAGTCTAGAACAAATAGGACAGAACATAAAATACTTTCCTAGATTGTATAGAGGTACAAATGTAAGAGTAGATCGTTTACCTTAGATTCGTAGATCCCTTTCTCCTCCGTTGATCCAATGCTCCAGCGCTGCCAAATTGCAAGTAGCTAAACCCTGATGAACATATGACAAACCACGAGAAGTGAAAGCATATATTTCATATGATAGATCTAAGCTAACAGTTAAGGAGGAAAGCTCTAAACATCATCAAGGAGACAATACTTATGGAAAACATTTATATTAACTGTATTGAAGAATGGAGAAGTATAATAGAAAAGAGGATTACAACCATTTCCTTAACGTTGCAAGCTCCTTCCGACAAGCCATGCCAAAGCTCCTAGAGAGAAGTGGATGTTCCCCAAGCTAGAGTGTTAGGTCTATTGGGCTTAATTTCACCAGCATGAGAGTACCATAGACTTCCTCCCTTAGAATGGGAGTGAGCTTCATTTAAATAGGACTAAGTGGATAGGATATGGATAGGATAGGTTGAGATATGATAGGAGAGACTTAAGGGATCTTTCCAAGGTGTTAGGAATCGAGTGCCAACTCTCCCAAGAGGTCAAGGATAGGGTCCCAAGCCAGCAAGCTTCGAGAAGGAGCTCGGAGAAGCTATTTTTGCCATCTAACTGACTTCATCGCACCCTGTAATGGAGCAAGGTGCGACGTCACATGTTGCATGAGTGCAACCTGCGACGACCTCTCAAAACCTAGTACAAATGGGTACAAATCCTTCCAAGTCAATCACTCAATCAGGGTAACTCCAGGGGTGTATACAATGAATCTCATGATGGGAATATTTTAGGTGTAACAAGGACATATATATTCGCATCACAGGCTACATGGGTCCATTCTTATACATGCTGGCTCCATTCTTCTGAGAGAAGCACTATTACCCTTCCCCTAGAAGAAGGGCTTCTCATCTTGAATCTCGAGCTAGTTATCAGCACATCACTCCTTCAAGAAGATGTCTTCTCTGCTTGGGCGACTTTCTCAGAGAGGAGACACGTTTTAGACATCTTATCCATTATACCATCTGCATGCTACTTCTATTGTGATCAGAGGGGGATTATAAACCCATTGCACACTTTTCTGGAGATGCTTCTGCTAAGTACTGCATCCACACGAGCATATCAAGGTTTGGAGAGGCCACATTATCGGAGGAGGAATATTCCATATCTCATTCATCCACCGACACAATTCTTGCATGATGATCTTATATTGACATACAACAACCGATCTATATGATGGTATGTACATGCATAACTTCTATCCCTATTTTATAGCATTTCTGATTATTGGGGTTTTAGATATGCATGCAAGTGCATGCATGCTTAGATCAGTGCATACTTTCATACTCCTTTCCTATACTAAGGCATGAGACTACTAGCAAATAGTTGAACTTCATAAAAAAAGAAAAAAAATCAGTTTGGGATATTGCAGTGGTATCAGAGCATGTTCCTCACCAACTGTGGGAGCATGCAATTGTGAACAGTAAATGAATATAGAGGACCCACACAATATTACTTACAGGAGATAGAGATTTAGGAATAGTGGGAGAAGAGAAGAAGAAGAGTTAGAGGATATAGAACTAAGGGATACAGAGTTTCAGTTTGAAAAGAGTAAAGGCAAAGAAACAATGGAAGAAGATGATAAGGTAGCTTTCAGTAGCCTCATTTCGATTTTGAAGGAACTAACTTCAGGACAAAAATAAAGTGGTGAGTGCCATCAAACAACTGACATATAAATCAGGGCCCACCCCACACAATCTGATGTTTCCCAACAATGATAGGGTATCCACAAGTAGTAGTGGGGAACAATTACATACCAATATGCAGAGCCACCCCCATATCTACAATAGGTCCTCCTGACCTACCATACCATAGTTCTTAGATATCCCAGCCACAGTGCCCATAGTACAAGTAGAGCCAGAAGATCCAATGGGGGCATATTTGAGAGAGTACAAAACACTGGGAGATGACTTCCAGTCAGCCATGACCTTCACTGATTTTTTCCACTTTAAAAGTAAGAACAATCCAAGAGCTTACAACATGCCTTTCAACCAGAACTTTGAGTTACAGCGAATGGTAGGGAAACTGACTATTCCTTCCTTTGAGGGGACCTAGAGTGGCCTAGCATGGAATTGGGTGCAAAAGTTGGATACTTACTTCCAAATCAACCCCATGATAGAGACAGATGCCATTAAGTTGGCTACCTTGCATTTGGATGGGAAGGACCATGAGTGGTGGTACCACGGGTTAGTGACCTTGGGTCACAATGTCATCACCTCATACACACATTTTACATAGAGGCTCATTGAATGTTTTGACAGAAAGGACCCCGAGGTGCATTTCATAGAGCTAGCACAACTCAAACAGACAGGCAGTCCAGATGCATTCATATCAGAGTTTCAAAGGGTAGCAATCAAGGGTAGCAGTCATGGTGACTGACATTTCAGAGAGCAGATTGATTATGTTGTTTACCGATGCCCTCACTGAACCGTTATGTGGATGGGTTAAGGCTTGTAGACCCACCACCCTAGCAGATGCCATCAATCAGACTAGAGATTTATAGGATTCGGTCCCAAAGAATATATTTCCTTCCATAACCAATTTTCCTATTAAGGATAAGGAGAAGAGACCCTTCCAAAAAAATGGCCCAAGAAAGAATGGATGGATAATGATATCCACCAGGACCTTAGAAGAAATAAATTATGTTTAGAAGAAATAAATTATGTTTAGAAGAAATAAATTATGTTTCATCTATCAATAACCATGGGTACTAGGTCACAGATGTTCAGGGAAGGGAAAGGAAAGGCCAACTACATATAGGTCTATTCCGACAATGGAGAGGATGAGGGTTATCAAGATCGAGAACAGGGAGAGGCACACGAGCCATCAGATGAGGAGCAGTCACCAGGAGGTGTCATTGCTACATTGTCCGGGGTTCCTATATTCCACACTCTCCAGATAAGAGATGTCATACAGGGAAACAGGGTTGGAGTATTGATAGATGGTGGGGCATCCCACAACTTTATTGATGTTGCTTGGATGAAAAGGAAAGGCATTCTAACTGAGAGTTTTGATGGATTTACAGTAGCTGCAATAGGTCACCACACCATGGAGTGTAATCAGAGGATCCAAAAATTGCAAGTAACACTCAGGAACTATACAGTGACAAAAACATTCTATGTGGTTGACGTACTGGACAAAAATGTGGTATTGTGAGTTTAGTGGCTCTATTCCATAGGGAAGTATTCTACGAACTACCAAACCATGGAGATGGAATTTATAAGAACTGAGGGACATAAAGTAGTGTTGAGAGGGGTGAATACCTACCCTCTTAGAGCAGTATCATCACATAGGATGGAGGCAGTACTCCAACAGGGAGACATAGAGTGGGTGTCAGAGTGCTTGGTTACTTTAAGAAAACCACCAAATAAGGCCACACAACAACCAACAGATATACAGGCCATACTGCAGAAGCACAAAGTAGTATCCGTAGACCTTCCAGCAGTATTTGAGCACATTATTGAGTAAGAGGAGGGGACTCAAGTAGTCATCACTACCCCTTACAGACACCCCAAAAGATATAAAGATGAAATTGAAAGTACAATTAAAGAATTTCTCAAACTACGGTACATAAAACCTAGCTCCAGTCCGTTTGCATCCTCAGTGGTGCTAGTAAAGAAGAAGGATGGAACCTTACGCATGTACATTGATTACAGGGAAATTAAAAAGAAAACAATAAAAAACAGGTATCCAATCCCTAGGATTGATGAGTTGATGGATGAAATACAGAAGGAAAAGTAATTCTCCAAGATTGACCTCAGATCAGGTTACCATTGGATTCGGGTTAGGGAACAGGATGTTTCAAATACCGCTTTCCGTTGTCACTACGGACACTATGAGTTTCTAGTGATGCCATTTGGGATCACTAATGCACCAACCACTTTCCATTCATGCATGAACAACATATTCAAGGCTCAGTTGCGCAAGTATCTTATGGTATTCTTCGATGACATATTGATATACAATAGGACTTGGGAAGAACATTTGAGACAATTAGATGAAGTACTTGGGATTTTACAGGAACAATCACTATATGCCAAGATGTCCAAATGCGAGTTCGGGATGCAGGAGATGTTATATTTAGGACATGTGATAGGGGCCAATGGGGTACAGGTACATTTAGAGAAGATTAGAGCCATACTGGATTGGCCTGCACCAAGAAATGTGACAAAATTGAAGGGATTTTTGGGCCTTTGCAGTTACTACAGAAGGTATGTCAGTGGGTTTTCACAGATGACCGCACCTCTCACCGATCTTACCAAGAAAGGGGCATTCAGTTGGTCAGATACAGCACAACAAATGTTTGAGAAAATGAAGAAGGTAATGAGTTCATGCCCAGTACTAGCACTACTGGACTTTTCACAACCATTCATATTAGAATGTGATGCCTCGGGAGAGGGAATAGGGGCAGTATTGATGCAGAACAATCACCCCATTGCATTTGAGAGTGGGAAAATCAAGGACTATGAATGCTACTATTCAATAGATGACAAGGAAATGTTAGCCATAGTCCATGTGCTAACCAAGTTCAGGTAGTACCTAGTGGGTGGAAGATTCAATATTAAGACAGATCACAATAGCTTGAAATACTTCCTGGAATAGAAAGAACTAAATGAGAGGCAACAAAAATGGGTGAGTAAGATTCAAGCCTATGACTTTGAGATCAAATACATAAATGGAAAAAACAATGCGGTAGTAGATTCACTTTCTAGACGACCAACCACTTTATCCCTTATAATTATTTCGTTAGATTGGAGATCTCATCTTTTGGTTAAGTATTCCAAAGATAAATTTGTTTGCGAAATATTGGAAGGACACATTCAGGATGACAAGTACATAATAATTGATGACATCATATACTACAAAAACATAATCTACTTGGTTCCTGAGTCCTCCCTTAAGAAAAATATTATGCGAGCTACTCATGACTCACCTTTAGCAGGACATCAGGGGTTTCTTAATACTTACATGAATATTAGAGAGGTTCTCATGGAAGGGCCTCAAGAATGACGTGATGCAGCATGTAAGGGAGTGCATCTTGTGCCAACAGAACAAGATAGACCACACTCACCCAGTCGTTTTACTACGACCATTGCCCATTCCTGAGCAGAAATGGGAAAGAATTTCCATGGATTTCATTACAAGGTTTCCCAAGGTTTAGGGTAGAGACTGCTTGTACATAGTGGTGGATAGGTTGACCAAGTTCACTCACTTCTTTTCCATCCCATCAAACTATTAAACAGCATAGGTAGCCGAACTGTTTTTCAGAGAGGTATTTAGACTACACGGGTTACCTAAGACCATCGTCAGTGATAGGAATAGCAAGTTCACTGGATCTTTTTGGAAATAACTTTTCAGGTTGGTTGGAACAGAGTTAGCTATGAGCACAATTTATCATCCACAGAGCGACGAAAAGATAGAGATAGTTAACAAGTGGATTGAGGGATACTTGAGGAATTATGTAGCAGGTCAGCAGAGAACATGGACTAAATTGCTACACTTAGGAGAACACTGTTACAATACCACCCACCATATGACCATTGGTATGACTCCCTTCAGAGCTTTTTATGGGTATGATGCCTTAAATTTTGCAGATCTGATATTTGGTGATAGCAGAGCTCCCAAGGCCAAAGAGTATATTCAAGAGAGTCAGGATATTAGGAAAACATACAAGTTGCTCAGAATCATCAAAAGGTATATGCAGATAGACACATGATTGAGTGCATTTTTGAGGTAGGAGACCTGGTATACTTACGTCTACAACCTTACCGAGAGTCATATCTTAAGAAGAAAGGAGCGGAGAAACTCAAGCCTCGATTCTATGGTCCCTACAAGATCATCCGGAAGGTCGGAGAGGTAGCATATGAGCTCGAATTACCACCAGAGAACAAGATTCACAATGTATTTCATGTATCTAAACTTAAGAAGGTAGTAGGTCAACAGATTGTGACATCATCTGAGATGCCTCCACTTAATGATGAGGGGAAACTGATTTTGGTTCCAGAACGAATCTATAGGTTCGAGAACAAAAAATAAGGAGCATAATCATTATAGAATACTTGGTTCAATGGAAAGAAATTCCTATAGAAGAGGCCACTTGGGAAGGAGAACAGGTATTACAACACCCATCATTACAGTTGCTTGAGGACAAGCAAATTCGAGCGGGGAGGAATGTAATGTCCTCTTCTTCTTAAGCACAGAGGACCATCCCGCTAACCTATCTGATTCCCATAGGTTTGAGCGGGCACTCACATTCAGGGAATTAATTGAGGATTGATGCCATATACTTTTTAAGAATATCTTTAGCATGGTTATTATATCATCAGTAGATAAATAGGGACCACAGGAACTAAGGGCCACATGCATGCATAAAATTCGAGCTATATTTCATGTTGCATGCACTGACACTCCTTCTTTGGATCTCCAAGCACTCTGGAAGCACTGCATGCAAGTCAACTAGAAATTAGAAGATAAAGCGACCTAGTTAGATCTAGCAGGTGAATGTTATAAAAGAAAGGTAAAGCAAGAGAGAAAGACCTGCATATATGATTATTGATTTGAGAGGTCGAATTGGAGAGCTCAGTGAACTAATTTGGGGTTGAGTGCACACACTCAACTATCTAGTGTATTTAGGCAGCGACATATATCTTCCCTAGTCACTATCAGGTTGGATCATCCAGATTCAGCATTGCTTCATCATCATATACTATTCTTTAGTTATTGCAGGATTCGAGTTTTATATTGGATTGAGGGATTCACCCTCCTTGCACGAGAGAACTTATCAAGGAAATATATATTTCCATCACAGGATACAGGGGTCCATTCTTATGCATGCTGGCTCCATTCTTCCGAGAGCAACACTATTACCCTTCCCTTGAAAGAAGGGTTCCTCAACTTAACTCTCGAACTAGTTATCAGCACATCACTCCTCCAAGAATATGTCTTCTCTGCTTAGGAGAATTTATCAGTGAGGATACACGTTTTAGGAATTTGATCCATTATACCATCTGCATGCTACTTCTATTGTGATCAGAGGGGGATTATAACCCCATTGCACACTTTCTGGAGATGCTTCTGCTGAGTACTACATCCACACGAGCATATCAAGGTTTGGAGAGGGCGCATTATTGGAGGAGGAATATTCCATATCTCATTCATCTACCGACACAATTCTTCCATGCTGATATTATATTGACATACATCAATCGATCTATCTGATGGTACGTACATGCATAAATTCTATCCCTATTTTATAGCATTTCTGATTATTGGGGTTTTAGATCTGCATGCATGCTTAGATCAGTGTATACTTTCATACTCCTTTCCTATACTAAGGCATGAGACTACTAGCAAACAACTGAACTTCATAAAAAAAGAAAAAATATCAGTTTGGGATATTACAGGTTTTCATCCTGTAAATTTACAGTGTCAGAAGGGCTAAATATGTAGAAGGCTATAAGAACTTGAGAATTGAATCTTTGTAAGGTTGGTTCTTCATCAACTCAACTAATGGAACTAGAATTTTAATCTTATTCATCTCATGTTCAAGGCTAAAATAAGAATATATTCTATCCAATTCTTTAATGTCCATAGCCTTACCTTTATTGCCCTGTTGATCCTTCCTCTTTTCTGCATTCGTCTGTAATGACCTCAATTATCATTTTTTTTGCACTACATAAAGGAATAAATAACAACTTTTGGTAACTCCTTGTTTTCATACAGATCACTTGTTAATATTCTAGCTCTGAACAAGAATTAAGTTAACCACTTAATGTCGTTCTATCATTGATCTACATTAAAATAATTTTAGGTCTCATGTAAATGTATCTCCACTTCACAGTTCATCAAGTTAGGGAAAGTTTAGGCTTGGTTAGGGAATACTGTTTATTTAGCCCCTTGGCTAATAACAATTTTCTTTTGCAGGTAAGGTCTCATAAGGAACTATATCTCATTTAACGCGGGACTCTTCCGCTTTTCAAAAAACAAGTTCATAAGGTAAGATTTGTAATCCATTCTTTCTATCTTCACCATTGAGTTTGGTTATAGTCACAATATGGTATATAAATTTCCTTTACCTTTACTTGAGACTCTATATATATAACCTGTATGTATACTAATGGATTTCTTCATTGTTCATTCAACATGTGTGTGTAGTAACTACTACCTTTGTTCTACAGGATTGCCATTATCCTAGCATAAGAGCCATTTTCACTACTTATGGTTTTGATACACCTTTTCTTAATACGATAGCACCCTATTGTAGGAACAACAGATCCCATGTTTATCAATAAAGATGGGAGCCCCACTACTATTTTTGAAGGTAAATTCGATTTCCTTTAATAATTTTCGGGGTGTTTTTTATTCTTGTCTTTCTGTTTTTTTTTATTCCCATGCTTTAAATTGAATAAAATTTGCTAAAAAATCCTTTCCTTGGTGCATTTTGAAAATTGCAGAAAACTTGTTTTTTCCCCGAAATTATGTCCTTTCCGCAATCTTCAATCTCCAATCCGCAATGCGGATTGTGGAAGTCATAATTTTTGGAAAATAAACTCTCTTTCCGCAATCCTCAACCCGCAAATGTGGATTGCGGATGTCAGGAAACTTTTTTCAATAAAATTAACTTTCGTTTCCACAACCCGCAACCCGCAAATTGCGGATTGTGGAATGCGGAAAACACATTGTCATTTTGAATAAATATTTTCGTTTCCAGAACCTTCATTGCGGAAACCAGATAACTTAATAAGCGGAAGCGAGATGGAAATCCGCAACCTGCAATCCGCATTTGCGGGTTGTGGATTGCAGAAACATAAAATTCTTTAAAGTTCAAACTTGCGCTTCCGCAACCCGCAACCCGCATTGCAGATTACGGAAACCAAAATCAAAAGTTACAAAATTTGTTTCCGCATTTTCTTTTCCGCTTTCCATATTTTAATTTTAGCCGTCGATTTCTTTTGAATTCTACGATCTAGAGCTATTTCAGTGTTGCTTAAATATGTCGAATTTCTATCATTTTTTCTACCATTTTCGAATTCGTAAATTCTACATAAGCGAAGAATTTACTGCGGATTTCTTACCAATTCTCTCAATTTACATTCGTCTTCGGCTCAGGTTGGTTTCCCGACACCTTTTATGGTTTTTTATGATAATTCAAGGTTCGAATTATTCTTATTAATCGCTTTATTGCTTATTTATCAAATTTTATCCAACTTTTTCAAAACATGTCGAGGATTACCTGTTCGAAAACTGCCTTGAGGGAGCTAAAAAAAAAAGACCCAAACAGTGGCATTCTTTCTGATACGAGTGGCCGAGTATCTGAAACTTCTCACCTAGATTGGTCCTGTATATATTACATATTTGACAATGACGACCTGTCGGAAATCCAGCAGAACCAGTCTTTCTACAAGAACATTAGCCATTCCCAGTTACATGCCATTGCAGCCAGGCCGGACCTTATGCCATATACCGATGCCATTAAATGGATTCTAGATCATGTTATCTCTTGGGACCGTTCTTTGAATGACAAGTCTGGGGCACAGTTAACTTCCTTCTGACCTAAAGCCTTTGTTAGGGCTTATGCTCTGAGACAACCCGACTTCCTGCTCAATGCCAAATTCCTCAACACCACCAGAACCCAGTTCAATTTTGATGAGATGCTTAAGTCTTGGATGAATAAACCGGCAAGCTTCGTGCCCAAGGATGATAAATCCTACCCTATTTCTTTGTTCAAAGAGCCCTTCTCCTTACTGGTAGCTATGCTTTGCAGACTGAATGGGTTATCGGATTGTTCTCTATTCAAAGTTGAATGGACACCCCTTGCTCATCATGTACTCACTACAGGGGAGTCCTTTAACTGGGCTCAAATCTTATCAGTGGAGATTAAATTGGCTATTGAGAAATACCAAAAGACTCCTGCCTCCAGAAAGCCTCCATTCTTTTATTCAGCATATATCATGGATATCTTTTGTGTTTCTTTTTAGTTCCCATCCATGGGATGGGATTGGACCTTGTCTGCACCTCTTGTGCATATCTACTGCTCTGCATTATGGGAAGGCAATTTCATGCCTATGATATATGAGATCTTTGATCATTTCATTGGTACAATTCATTTGATAACCTTTAAGGAAAATGCTCCCAGTTTTTCTCAATATGATAAGGCACTGGTCTCCACTATGGGGGACTGGTACATAGGAGAATACTTTTCCTATGTCAGAATTTGGGGTGGCAACACTATACATCTCCTACCCATAATTGTTCCGGACAGACTGTTGTTTGAAGAGATTTATTTTCAGACTATCACTAATGGTGTTTTTCCAAAGCTCACAGGAGATAAAAGAAGAGGATGGCCCAAGTTCCCACTTCATCTAGGGCCTTTGACAGTTCATAATTTAACTCATGCTGAGTTACTTGGCAAGAAAATTGCTTCTCTTAAGCTTGGGAAAGCTCCTCGGAGGATGCATGATCCCAAGGCATTTCCGGTTAGTCATTTTGTGCAAGAACACATGAAGAATGAATATGCCCACTAGACTGAACCAGATGATTCTATCTACCAGGGTGTTGACTCTTTTACTGAATTCATGAAGAGAGTTGCTTCTAAGGAAGAACAAAGTTTCATTTTTCAATATCAGCAAGAGCTCAAGACTAAGGTCTTGAATTACAGGAAAATGGAATTGTCACTTGATGACAAAGTTTAGAAAGAAAGGGCAGAAAAGGAGGCCCAGAAAGCAAAGACTCCACTGATGCTTGCCTACCCTGTTGATGACAAGGGAAAAGCCCCTATTGAAGACACTTCACAGTCCAGGCCTTTATCAAATCTCAACGCTCTGATTCAGTCAGCTGCTGAGATGAAAAAATAATTGGCAGCACTAACCTCAGTTATGGAAACTCAAACTGCTGCTGCAGACACTCCACCAAAGAAGCAAAAGGTTGAAAATCCTGTGCCCAAGGTAACTATGCTTAACATTGAAGACAGTGATGAGGATGAGGAAACACTTCCCTCTAAATTCTCATGTACCATTACTTTTCCTGATATTTTACCTGAGGCTATTCCTGCCACTTCATCTTCTTCCAATCCCTTGGAAGAGATGAATGTTGATACCTCTGTCCCTGATATTCATTTACCAGAGGTTACCATTTCCATAGCCGCAACATCTACTATATCAATGGATATACCAATCATTCCATCTTCCCTCTCATTCATGGATATCATAACTCCTATACTCTCAACAACTGAACAATTGCTAACCCCTGTGGTGACTTCACAACAGCCAGTTATGATCCCAATCTCAGTCACACTTACACAGGATGTTGAAACCCAACTTCCCACCACCTCTGTTCCACTTCAAGAACCACCTGTCATTCCAATCTCTTTCTCACTCCCAAAGGTCATCTCTCCACCTTCCACTTCATCTTCCATACCATTAGTTTCCGACATCATCTCACCCTCCATTCCCACCACCCAAATCAACGTCCCAATCCCAACTTCTACTGTTTCCCAGACTCCACCTTTAGTTACAACTTCTGATATATCAACATCAACAGTGGACATAGTGGAAGACTTTGGGGAGGATGTTGTAGTCTCTTTGGGTGAATACGTCTAAAGCAAATCTGAGAAGGCTGTGGTGAAAAGAGGTAATAAGAGAAGCAGAGAAACAACTATGGTGCAAGGGCATGTTCCCAACCAAGTAATTTGGAGAAAGCAGCCTGCAAACATAAAGCAAAAGGAATTAGATACTGCTGCAACAATGGGGGCATTTGTAGGAGCTAACTATGATTCAGCCACTTCATTGAATATGGAGATTGGTATGAAGCAACAAGAGTTACAAGAGCTTAAGCAGAAGCTAATACAGGTTGAAGAAGAGCGTAGAGTTCAAATCCAGGAAATGAAGGCTGAGCATGACAGTCAACTTAAAGAGTTGCAAGCAAAAGACACAGCTCTTGTACAACAGCTTCAGGAAGCCAGATTGTTAAATGACAGTTATGCTCACAAGATCACAGCATTGGAATCACAAGTTCATGAGGCAGCAGCCATGGAAACTGTCACTTCTTTCCCTAGGTTTTCTACAGAATATTTTAATGATTTTGCTTTGAAGGTAAATGAATATTACAAGAACCTTCTAGTTCGGTTGTTTGAATGCCTAGATGAAATTAGTGTTACACCAAAATGTCGTCACCCTTGTGCAAGTGTCACAAATGTCGCAAGTGTTGCAAGTGTCGTCACCATGAACGTTGCAAGTATCGTCATTATGACCAAGTGTCGTCATCATGACCATTGTGATAATGTCGTCATCTTGACCATTGTGTAAATTCTTTGCTCTGACCCCTAACCTCATTCTAGGCTAAAACACATCCAATTGAAAGATTTCCCTACCTAGTTGACCTCTTTCAGTAGGCTGTCGCACTTTTTCTTCTTATAGGGTGCGACAAACCCCCTCTGTCGCAGTTTTTGGTCAGCTAGGGTGAGACACTGTTGCACTTTGTCCTTCTACAGGGTGCTACAACCCCCTCTGGCGCTCTGTGTCCTCTACCAAGGTGCGACGAGGTTGGTTAAAGGCTATTTTGGGGAGTCTCAAGGTCTCTCTAGAAGTTTGTTGAGATGGAGGCCTATCCCTAGGCTCTAGGTGAGGTGGCATTTCGGTTCCTAACCTAATGGGAGGATCCCTTAACCATCTCCCCCTAATCCTCAACCTACCCTATCTCTTTAGCCCTATATAAACACCCACTCTCTCCATGAGAAGGAGGGAGGTTTATGGTATCCTTATGTTGATAGAATCCATATTGGTGATTGGGAAGCTTGTACCACCTTGGAGGCTTGGCTTGGACATGTTGGATGGAGGATGCGACGTTGAGGCTTTGGTTGTAGCTTCATCCTTTCTATGTATTCCCACATTTTTAATACAGTTAATATAATCTATTTCCATGAATGTTGTCTCATCGATGATGTTTAGAACTTTCTTCCTCAACTTTTGGTTTACATCAGTTATTGTTTAGATATATTGTACTATGTGTATCGTTTCCATATTGTCTTGACAGGTCTTGCAGCTGGAGATCTGACGACTGCGAGACTTGGAGCGACAACAAGGAGAAGGATTCGCGATCTGAAAGGTATGATATCTAAGTACTCGATCTGTAACTAGATCTAGGAAATGAGTTTTGTATTCTGTTCTATTTTTTCTAGATTCACTTGAACTAGGGAGATCTAGCTCGTGTCCGCTCAAGTGGATTGTCCGTTAACAATTAGAGAGACCTATATTGATTTTGAAAAATAGTCTGATGTTATGCTTGAACATAACGAAAGAAGACATGAAGCACTCAGGGCCATTGAGAATGTTACAGATTGGAAAAAGTACATACAGCCTCTATTAATATCCTCAACCTCTACTTGGAGCTCTTGAAGACCTCTTTGTGATAGCTGGTATGCAAGTGTAGACTTGTCTTCTTTGTCAAGACTTCTTCTTATTTATGAATCAAGACACTTCAACATCAAGTTTTTTCTTCTTTTATGGTGGATGCTCATCAACATCAGTTGTTGATGCATGCTGCTTTCTCTTCCTTTTCTTCTAAGGACATTAAAAAGCATAGTGACCATGTTTATGACAATCGTTTAGCACTTGATCTTTGAAATTTCCTTCTTCTTTTGTTCTTGAACATGAGCCGATCCTTCACTCATATTTCTCTTCCCAAAATTTCTTCTTCCTTTTACTTTCTTTGGAGGACATTGATAAGCAAAGTGACCAAATGTAAGGCAATTGAAACATTTAACTTTTCAAAGATCCTTCTTCTTTTGTTCTAGAACTGTCATGTGCTTGGAAGCATCATTCTTCACTAACCAAGTATTACTACTATCTTTAATAGTGTATGTAAGAGCAGAGACAAGAATATTGGAGTTCATCTACAATCTCAACATCATCCAACCTATCTTCTTGTTAAATTTTCAGAATTTACTTCAATCTGATCTAGGATCTTAACTGAGAGAACAACATGTACAGCAGATCTACAGCATATCAATCATGGACACAATAATGCAAACACACAAGAGACACAGAGTTTACTTGGGGAAAACCATAAAGGTGAAAAACCCCAATAACTTTCTCAGAGATAGATAGAGCAATGATACAACCAGAATACAAGAGATAGTCTTCTCCTAGCAGCAGATCCTCCTCCTCCACAAGTGCGCCACTCTCCCAAGTGTGAGTGAGAGAATAGAATGTGTAAAATGAGAGAGACACACTCTCTATTTATACACTAACTTGACTTGACCTTTACTCAACTAGGTTGGCCTCAACTTAACCACTTAACATAAGCTGACTGGGCTGACCCCCACTAGGGTGGTCTAATAACCCTTTGACCCACATGGCCGACCCCCAATAGGGTGGTCTAATAACCCTTTGACCCACATGACTTATATAGGGCCGACCCCAATAAGGTGGTCTAATAACCTATCAAGTATAAGTTACGATACTTACAATATAAATGACGACACTTCCGTATAGAGGAATAATAACATCTCTATAGGAATACAATATACATATGTGTGAAATACATTCCGAAGTTACATATACATCAACACTCCCTCTTAACTAGGAAGGTATTTCTCGACACAGGTCTTCTAGCACAAGTCATCTTCTCTGGATCATCGTCACTGCTGCTGCTATCTCAATCAATCTCTGAATCTACTCGTCATAGGAAGTTCTACAGAGCCAGTCCATTTTCATACTGGATGTAGGCCCACCACCTGCAAGTCTTCGTCATCACTGGCCATACTGTGGAAATCTCAGGACTTATTATGTGCATCACAAAACCTTAAAAGAGTCTCTTGACTAGCAAGAACCCTAAAGAGCATCTGAGGCCTTTTTCATCCTGTCAAGATCTCCAGGACTTATTACATGTGACCCCACCACAAAACCTCGAAAGAGAATCCTAGAACTGATTGCAAGAACAAGGCTCAACCTATCGGATCTCCCAGGGCACAAATTACATGTGATCACCACAAAACCTCGAAAGAGCATCCCAGGACTAATTACGAGCACAAGGCTCAACCTATCAGATCTCCCAGGGCACAAATTACATGTGGTCATGGCAAAACCTCGAAAGAGCATCTCAGGATTGATTACAAGCACACGGCTCAACCTATCGGATCTCCCAGGGCACAAATTACATGCCATAGGACAAAACCTCGAAAGAGCATCTACCAGATATCCCAGGGCACAAATTACATGCCATTGGAAAAACCTCGAAAGACTATCTACAGATCTCCCAGGGCACAAATTATATGTCCTCCAAAGAAAAACCTCGAAAGAGCATTTGCAAGATATCCCAGGGTACAAATTACATGCCATAGGCAAAACCTCGAAAGACTATCTGCAAATCTCCCAGGGCACAAATTACATGCTTATCTACACAACCTGTTCCACGGCCACAAAGTATCAACCTGATACTCACCATACATCATCCTGATGTACACATGATCATCCTGATCATCATCACTGCAACATCCTGCTGCATGTCATCTGGAGCAACATCCTGAAGCTCGTCATCCATGATCATACAATGCATCTACCTGATGTATACCAAATATCTACCTGATACATATCATCATACATGATACATATCACCATACATGATCCACCTGATACATATACAGATACATGGTCCAAGCATCCAACATGATGCATGAACAAAAATACATACAAGTGATCCAACTGGTCATAACCAGCATCCAACATGATGCGTACATACATATAAATGATCCAACTAATCATATCCAGCATCCAACATGATGCGTACATACTTATACATATAAATGATCCAACTGATCATATCCAGCATCCAACATGATGCATACACAGAGTAGTAACTGGAGCATCATCATGATGCTCATCATCCATGATCCTCCTAATCATCGTAGCATCGTCCTCTTCAGATCATCTCATCGTCCACGAAGCACAGCCCAGATGCACATCATCCAGAACTTACACCACCGACATGGGAGAACACATCTACCACCATTCGGGAAAGGCTCTAGCCCTTACTTTTTCACCATGGGAGAACACATCTACCACCATGTGAAAAATGGCTCAGCAATTACATCACGACCAAGGGAGAACACATCAATCATGTCAGAAAAGCTCATGTGCATCTGCATCTTTCGGACTCATCACTTCCCTTTGGAAGGAACCTCGATCTGAAGTGCACCAAACCTCTCTCTGAAGTACTCAAACTGCACTTTGGCCAATGGCTTGGTCAATACATCTGCAACCTGCTCATCCATCGCAACTTACTCTGCTTCAGTTGTACTCAGTGCTACGCAGGACTACTTCCTGGTAAACCAAGAGATCACACCTGATCCCATACTGAAGCAGCACTCAGAAGTGCTCTTCCTATTTGCAGCACTGCCTGCCCAATCATCTGACGATACATAGTGACATCAACCGGATCAAATGGAGCATCACACAGAAGCTTCAGGTTCGATGCCATAGGTGTGGCCATAGCCTTGCAGTCCATCATCCCAAACCTCTTCGGGATCTCTACTGCATACTTCCCTTGTCCAAGGAAGATTCCATCTGCACTCTGCCACACCTCCATGCCAAAAACAAATAGTGCATCATCCCCAAGTTCTTCACACATATATGACTACACCTTTCAAGAAGGTCGTCTTGAAATCCATCTGGTGTATATTCTATTTCATCACTTTTATATTTCTCTATGCTGCCATCTGCAGCATGCTTGATCTGATAGTTCCATTTGGAAGTCACAACAAACTTCCCTTTAGCTCTTCGAATCGCATCCCAAACATCATTCTTCATGATCGACGGATCATGGCATTCTTCCCTTATCCTGGGAACTTCAATATCTTCAATAGATCATTTTGTTGCTTGAACAAATGTTGCAGTCCTTCTTTTGTAGGTGAAGGTATACGGTCTTTTCTACAAAACAAGTTAAATTGCATGATTAGAAACATCTAATAATTTTCAGACAAATTCTTACACATAAAGAAATATGTCATACAGTCATGCAATTATCTCAGCCAATGCTTCAATACAACATTTATCCATGTTCCACAACTTTCTAGATGCCTTCCAGTATCTACCAGAACATTGTTAAGAGTTTGCACTACTCCCAACATGTCAGCAAAGAGGTTCCATTCTAGATAAGTAGCACTGGAATGTTGTACAGTGCCATAGGCCACTTACCCATCACATGCATATTAGTAGTATACTGTTCATTAATGCAATCATTCTAATATGCACAATACATATCCTAAGTCTAGGAACATGAGCATATACATCATTGAAAATTTTTTATTTAAACAAACAAATATGCAAGAAATGATAATTAAAAATACTTATCTTTGTTTGGTTGTTGGGTGGACTCCCTCTGAGTCTTTGCTTCCTTGCAGGAGCTGCTGAAGTAGCTTTTTCTACACCTTTCTATTGTGGAATGTAGAAAGATGGTCAACTCCCTCTAAATATCTGCATCTTTGCAGAAACTACTGAAGTGTGCTCCTTTGCTTTCTTGCAGGAACAACTGGAGTGTGCTCCCTCTTGATCTTTGCTTCCTGGATTACCTGTCCTTGAACTTACATCCATCCTTAATCACTATGCATGCTTATTAGTATCATCATTGTGTTATCATTTAGGTCTCATACATAATCACACATTTATTAGTATAATCTTAATACTATCAAAACACAATAATCTTAAACATGTATAGTCATGATCATTCACAGATAATAAACATTAGTATTCAAGGTTTTAGGGAAGTCTTCTTTTACTCATGCATATTCTTATTTGATCATAGGACTCTTCTGATTAGTTTAATCATCAATGCATAAACCCGTGATTACTCAAACCTATATCTTCATGATTCTTCTGGTTAGTCATATCATCAATTATGGTAAGAAACATAATATGCATACAGCCATGACTATTCAAACCTATGACTTCATGGATAATCATTATCAACAACACAACAGTATAAGATCCTAACACAAGGTAGGATTCTAACTTGATATAGGAAAGACATACCTGGATTAGCATGCTAGCTAGTTATGTCTAACATACCCGCATAATGTCTTCTAGTTCTCTTCAGTGACTTGTGCTAGTAACCTACATGTCTCATAGGTTAACCATTGTAGGACCAAGTTATACATACCTCGAAAGTAGATCTTCTATGTGATCCATCACAATGGATGAATCTTTGTCTTCATGTCACCATGATCATATGTTCTTGAAGTAGAACATGATTTGTCTTTCTTGGTGTACCTTTTATGTTAGCGAACAACATAAACCTCATACAACATCACAATACATTAGTACATTCATAAGTGTCAAAACCTTAATCAATGAATATCTTCTATTAAGTTGATACGACAAGTCTAGTAATTAATCAAGATTGTACTATAATGATATGAAGACAAACATATGATAAAATTAACCATGAAACATACATGTAAGCCATACCTGTCAAGATTGCTTGTAATCTTCTTATGGAAGGCCTTAGCCTCATATCCCTCTGAGATAGGAACTTCTTCACTTATGCAGGTGACCAATCCATCTTCTTCTAGGATTAACCCAATCCACTTGATTTGCAAGAACTGGACCTGGAGCTGGATTAGGGTTTGTCAAAGAAACCCAAAAAATTCAAACTTTGAATTTCAAATTTTTGAAAGGATAGAAATATGTGCCTTGATGAGCTGATCAAGTTGGTATATTCAGAATTTGAAAACTGCAAAGTTTCACCCCTCGAAATTGCCTTTTAGATTTCCGAATTCACTAGGGAGGACCCTGAATTAGGGTTTTAGTTTCCTGGAGCTTCACCCAACCAAAATATTTGATTCAAAGCTCTAAGCTTCGATTTTTCTGAGGAGCTTCCAACCGTGGTCACAGATTTCCAAAATTCCAAGTTTTGCAGAAGCCCTAATTTTCCATCTTTCCGATCAAAGTCCCGAACTGGGGTTTGATCAAGCTCTACCTTCTGCCCAACCAAAAAATCTTATCTTGGTCTCTAAATTTCGATTTTGATGAGTAGCATCCAGCCGTGGTCTTCAATTACAAAAATTCCAACTTTCTCCGAAGCCCTAAATTCCGGAAGCCATGAATGAAGGTGCTCAAAAATAATTTTGTTTTCACAGAAATATGTACCTGATTGTTTCTGGTGTAACTCCGAACTTTTCAATCCACAGGATCTGAAAATTTTTTCTGAGATAACCCGACTTGTTATCTTTCCATCCCGACAGGTCTGACCTCAATTGGATTCTCTGAGAGAGAGTTATGCCAAGTGTCGCAACGTGAGAGAGACCCAATCATGCATACATTTTTCAATATTACACCCTCCCCAGTGATAAGAGAGACCCAGACTTCTAGAAAACTTTTCCCAAACATTTTTTTAAAACCACAATCCATAAAAAGGTGAATGGTTGATTCAGAATCCATCCTACAAAGGACACACTGGCTTAGTCCAATCCAACCCAGCATTCCCAAATTATCCCATGTTTTCAGACGGTTCACTAAAACAAACCATATGAAGCACTGTAGTTTCAACGGAAGGTGCCACTGCCATATCAATTTATACCACCAATGGGAAGGGAAAAGACATATGCGTTTAATGATATAAGCATAAGCAATATGTGCAGTTATAATACCTGTAGACGCATTTCCAGCCCACCGAATTTCATTCTCCCCTTCATTACAACGAATACCAGCTGCATTCAGAGAACCAATATACTGATTCCATTCCCAAGCAACCTGTCGTGGCAACTGCAAGTCAGATGCATCCATCCAATATCCCTGAGGCAACTTCTTAACAATAGAATTAAGGGTGATATAACCCTTTTCCCTTATTAATTATAATAAACCCTGTGAGAAAACCAAGTGTTCATTCAAACCAACGATCGGATCCACTCCAATCGCCACTTATGCACCATCACCAACCTTCCAGCAAAGCCCATCTGCCATCCAACAATATACTTTCATAAACCCATTCCAAATGGGTGATACTCCCCTCAAAACTTTCTTCGGCTTCCTCAACCAGTGAGAAATTAAGATTGCTGACTTAATTGGGCCTTCAGTTGGACAAATTTCCTTCAATTTAAGAAATTTAATTTTCTCCAAATCTTTATTTTTTGAATTAAATAATTCTTTTTTATTAATTTCGAGAGAATTTTTATTTAAGTGAATAATATTCACTTAAAACTTAGGAAAAGTGGGGTTTAGGGGTTTAGCGAGTGCTCTGGGTTAGAAAACGAACATCCCCATGGAAAATTTCACCTCCTAATTACACTTTTATCATATTTTTGGATTTTTTAATTAAAACATTAAAAAAAAACATTTTCTCACAATTGACCGAAACTCTTAGGGGACCTAGTGCATGTTCATATTGACTCAATTTGATGTCTAGCATGCTCATAAACATTGACACTTGAAATTTAATAACCCCCTAAGGCCTAACCACCAAGACGGCATTCCAGCTTTGGAGGAGCGAGTGAAAAACTCTTCGACTATACATCGTTTCTTCAGCAACGCATAATTGGCAAGAGAAAAAACACCATGGAATGATCACATTTGATGTCTAAGTCCTAGGAAGCCAAACTCTTTACAAAAGACCGTCGTGCTAGCACATTTTTACAAAATTCCCGAGGGTTATGAACATGCAATTATTAAAAAAAGGGCCAAATCTTGGCCTAATGGATCTCCGAACACTGATGATGAACAATTGGATTGTTCAAGGCTTTGACAGTTCACTCGGAATCCACTAAGTGCAATTTTAGTGGATAACAAGTCCAAACTTGGAAGCCCTGGTTTCTAAATTTATGGCAAAACACTGCTAAATGGTTGTCTTTCAAAACTGCTATGGTACCATGTTGAATTTTTAATCTACTTTCATATCTTAACAATTATTTCACAATGATTACAAACATTCATTTCATCCCACGGTTTTTCATTGAATAATTGCACACTCAAAATTTCAACTTAAATTGCAACGGAAATAGGATCATAGAAAGATAACCATGCACAAGAGAAGATTTTTATCTTGGGAAACTTAAAAGGGGAAAACCCAACCAACCTTTCTTAGAAGAAAGCAGTCCAATTCAAGTACAATACCAATCATGAAGAGAAACCCAAGCACATTGAAAGGAGTGCCCTTCTTCATAAGAAACCCTAGACAAGGGTGGCGAAATTCTAGAAACAATAAGAAACCCCAAAATTACTTCTCTTCACTGGCCCTCCTTGAAAAGTGCGCACCAATGTAGTAAATATGGTGTTGGATGGATGAGTGAAAATGAAATGTTGAAGCACTTTATTTATACTCTTTAGTTCACCTGACTTTTTCACCAGTGGCGCTGACTTTCTATTTTGATCTTCATCTTTTATTTTATCTTCAAGGCCAACTTGCTTTTTGTCTTCAATCTTTCCTTGGGACTTCTTCAATGGTTGACCTCTAGCCTTATTTACTCTTTAGTTAACACACATAACTAATCAACGCTAAACAGCTCGAGCCTTATCCACTCTTAGTCAACACGCATGACTAATCAACGCTATGCTAGGGCCATTCTCCACTAGCCATTGGTCAACACACATGACCCCTCTCGGAGAATTTCTACAGAATGTTTGCTCAATGTTGCAACATGGAGAAACATCAACAACTTATGCATACATATTTTTATGATTGGAAGCATAATACTTCTTATTTCATGGGAACATACAAACCCAAATTTATTATTGAAAGTATAATGTTAATTGTGACAATGAAACATTCCTATGGTGCCACCAAATTATTAAAAGGTCACATAAGTGAACATAAATGACCAAAATGGAGAATGCTACTTTGGTAAAGATCAAAAGCCAATATTAAAATAGCACTTTAGTGAAAACCGATGGCTAACATTAAAAGATATTGAAGACAAGATAACTGGCTCAAATTGAATGTGAGCCTGATTGACTTGGTCAAGATTTGCCAATAATATTTAAATAGGTGCGTTCACACCGATATATTGTTATTTGGATGTTTACTTGGTTACTTGCTCTACAAAGAGATTTTATGTATTGTAGAGAGAGATCTAGCATCTTTTGGTAGAGGATGGTAAGTAATCTTCTATCGCTTGAATACTACAAAGATAGATTTTTATATTGTGTTTTCTTCCCCTTAAGCGCTTCCAACTGTGCATCCTATGTTCACATGTGATATGTTGAATGTGGCATTTTTTGAAGCTTTATTTGTTTATTTGAGTGTGGTTATCTCCATAATTTTTACATAATATAACTATGAACAGCCACTTAATAGAATACTTAATAGAGAGAGATTGTAGCATACTTAATAGAATACTTGATATAACTATGAACAGCCACTTAATATAAATATGAACAGCCACTTAATAGAGAGAGATTGTAGCATCTTTTGGTAGAGGATGGTAAGTAATCTTCTATCGCTTGAATACTACAAAGATAGATTTTTATATCGTGTTTTCTTCCCCTTAAGCGCTTCCAACTGTGCATCCTATGTTCACATGTGATATGCTGAATGTGGCATTTTTTGAAGCTTTATTTGTTTATTTGACTGTGGTTCTCTCCATAATTTTTACATAATATAACTATGAACAGCCACTTAATAGAATACTTTAGTGATAAGAATAGCCACTTGATAGAATAGGGCTATCACAACCAACATAGTAAAAACATAAAAACAAGTATTCCTTAATTCATTTGAAAAATTAAAAATTTGACAATAATTATATTTTTCCTTAACTAATAAAACTTAAGGCTATATTTTTCTCTATATTATATCACCATTTCAATTGTTTGAAGCAATTCCTATTAAATGAAAATTCTTCTTCCTTGACCTAAGTTCAGGTCGAGGCTAGGATAAGTTTGAAAATATGTTTAACAAAGTTTTAATCCTTGGTTACATATAATCACTGGCATTATTTAATATCTTAAACGTGAAAGATCTTTATATCAGAAAAGTGTATCCCTATTCCTTCATCACATATGACTAAATGCATAAATAGCAACAAAATCAGACATGCAAAAATCTTGTATAAAGGTTTTTAAGAAAAACATATTTATAAAGATAAACAAGCCTCATTCCTATATAGATCAATCCAAGTTTAATCAAGCCCAGAGCAAATTTGAGAATATGTTTAATATAAATTTGATTGAGAAAAGGTTTAATGAAATTTTGAACCAAAGTTGCATAAAATCATTGGCATCATTTAATATCTTAAACCAGACAACTCTTTATCCTAGAAATGTGTATCCCTATTACTTCATCTCATATCACTGCATCAATAACAACAAAAACCACAAGTTTTGGTCAAGTCGGAAACAAATTTGAGAAAACATTTAACAAAATTTGAACTATTGTTACGTAGAATCATTGGCATCCATTAATATCTTAAACACGATAGTTTATCTTAAACCAGACAACTCTTTATCATAGAAAAGTGTATTCCTATTACTTCATCTCATATCACTGCATGAGTCAATGACAACAAAAACCACAAGTTTTGGTCAAGTCCAAAACACATTTAAGAAGACACTTAACAGAATTTTGAACAATGGTTACATAGAATCATAGGCATCCTTTAATATCTTAAACACAATAGTTTATCCTTGAACATTGTGGCCAGTATCACTTCATCCCATATTGTTGCATGACTCAACAGGTGCTACATGGTACTTAATCCCTATCGTAAAATAAAATCAATAAAGAATTTACTTATGGGCAAGAATAATGAGTATGTGAAATGCAAAGAACTTTAACCTATATTAACAAATAATAATAAAATTTCAGAATGCAGGGAGCCAAAGTGCGAGGAAACAAAAATATAAATGATTAAATTAAAATCAACTTGCCTTGCTGAGTTATACGGATCTGTCTAATAAGAAATGCTGTAGAAGAACACAGAATCTTCCTCAAGATGGGACTGATTCCCATATAAAATTTTCAGAATGCATAGATTAGCATTCTGACAGCAATGGCAGTCCAGAAGAAGTTTTTTTTACAGTTAATAAAGAATGGCTTTTAAGTTGCACCACCACTCTCCATCATCTGCATAGTCACATTTATAAGTAAAGAAACCCTTCTGTTTCCAGAATTGTTAAAACATACACTGAATCAAATATTTCTAATATTCCAATTTTCTTGGTCATAACTGCAAGGAAAATTTACTAGGGAAGAGAGTGCTAGATTATAAAGTATCAGTCTGATTAGAAGATAAAAATATATTCGTTATGACTACTATAAAGTGCATGTCTGCTGTTATCTTACTCAACAGCAGCTCAAGATAAAGGAAAGCGAACTTAGCATTGGAAAACAAAAACAAAAAGCTCACCTTAAACATGCCTCCTAGAATAGAGTGCAGACCACTTCTGCGATGCACTCCATAGAATCTTTCAGCTATCTCATCTAGCAACTATTAAAACCAATGAAATTAGCTAAACTAACTATTTTGTCCGGTACATGTAATACCAATACCGTGGACAATTTATCTATTCATTGAAACACAATTATAACTATAAGCCTCCTAGAATAGTGACAGCACAACAACAGGGATTCTATCACAAGTCTACAAAGTTATTAAGGATTACTTAAAATTCAACTTTAAATAACAAAATTAAAATATAGATTGATTACCTCAGTAAAGGAGGAATCACGTTCAATGCTTGACTTATAATTTTGTCGCAACATCCGAAAAAGTGGCAAGGCATCTCTTTCCAACCTGCATACATTGTAGTTACCAAACATGACTCCATTTTGTGCTAAATAAGAACTGGACTCATGTGCAATACTGTACTCTACTTTTCCCTTCAAAAAGAGTCACATAGTGAAGATCATGTGTCACCTTCTATACTAAATTACTCTACTATTGATGCTGCTTCTGTCCACTTAAAACATTTATCTCGGCCATACTGATTTACATTATACAATGCTAACATTAACATAAACTCTTTTTTCTTTTCAGTATACTATGAGCAATACAAAAAGTTGATACAAATTCCATTTTCGGCAAAGAGGAATTAAAACACACAGTTCTATGCCTTGCTGCCGTACTTGTAAACTTCATACTCACTGCCTTTCAACAAAAACTTATTTAGCTGCAATAGGCAGACCCCAGAGGAATCGTGTTAGTGAGTCAACTGGTAAAACACATGTAATTATTTTGAGCATCAACTTTGCTGGCATCAAATCAACTGCTAAATGCAGTCAACTGAACCAATCAACGTTGGTCCACTGGTTGACAAGTCTTATGTTATATGATGTTGATCTATGGTCCTACATATACCTATTGATAATTCCATATGTTGGGCACATGCTTCAGATGATGATTGATGCAGTTTTCATGGATTATTATTGTTTACAGATCATCATATTTTTACTTGTCCAGGTATGGTGGACCCTACAGATGATCCTACAGGCTATCATGAGGTGTATTAGTACTCATCTCTAGTGGATTTGGGTTTTCTGGATACATTGAGACACTTATCTTTCCGTTTCGGGCACTCCTTGGCATGATATTAGCAGTTTTCCACCTGTTGACCAGATTGGCCATGCTGATGTGGCCTGTCCAGCAGTATCCTTGGAGGCTAGTCGTTGCCTAGGGCGCTACAGAGGAAGGGGGTGGTCCAGCCACTTGTTTTTACCATATTACCCCCCTTCCGGACATGATGGTGCACTCAGTTTGACAGTGCGGGCACCTAAGAGGCAGTTTTGGCACTTTCAGGGTTTTTCAACAGATTAAAAAATGGAATAAAAAGATCATTGAGGAATTCGATTTGGGCAATTGAGGCAAGGTTTTGGCACTTGGTCTGCTCAGAGGTCATCCATGGTGTATCCCTCTTCTTCCAAATCAGTTTGCACCAGTCAGTGGGGTCCACATGGGCTACAGGAGGACTTTTATTGCACATCTCTCTCTAATTATGGGGACAAGATTTGATCATTTGTATACTTGGACATGACATAGACTCATATTTTATATTATTGTGCCATGGGGTCATGCTAGTGAAGGGGAATAATACCTCCTAGCCCCACCATGTGCTCCTAGTCACTTGTTTATGTCATTATGTTGTGGCACACATGTTATTAGCCACCCCCATGTATGATGTCACCCCTCTTAGAGGCTTTTTAGCCATGACATCATCCTGTATTTGAGTGATCCAAGTCTTATGTTGTGTTGGCTCATCTTAGTCATTGATTATATTGTTATATCTTTTGATCACAACCACTAGTTTTCAAAAGTGGTTTAGGGTTTTGGTCTCCCTCATCCTATTTAAGGAGGAGACCCCCCTCATTGTAAAGCACCTTTGGGCTCTCAAAAACTTGGAATAAAATACTATTTTTGGAGATCTTCTTCTTGGCTTTGATTGGGTTGCTCTTGTACATGATCATGCATCTTTGCTTTTAGACATCTTTGCTTGTAACAGGTGAATTCAACATCAACAAAGGGAGGCCGAATTGATTGAAGCTAGGAGTGCGATTTTGCTTGAAGGGAAGATTGTTGCGGTTGCTTGCATCCCCCTTGGGCAAGATGTCTTCATCTTGAAGGTGTTTTTCAATTGTGCTTTTCCCATTGATTGCTTCTTCGATATGACATGCTTAGATCTCATTGATTTGTGGATCAAATCTAACATTTTGTAGTTTGATTTATAGGTTTGATGGGGCATCTCTCCTCCTAAGGATTGGACGATTATGCTTGGAATCACTTGGAGCTAGCTTGGAATTGTAACTAAGGGCAAGGATCATATGTGTGCAAGGTAGCCGCAAGCTTTTGAGGTAATATCTACAAGGTATGTATCCATTTCGTTTGTTCTCCATCCCATTGGTCACATAAACCCTCATAATTAAAACCCTCGATTTACATTTTTTTAGATCTACTTGGATCTAGCATGCTCTTGGGTATAAAAATTAAAACCCACCTTAATAATATTCACAACAACCCCGATCTATAGTTTGGTGGTGATTGGACTCCATTTGGCACATTTCCCAAGGAACCTAGTCCTCCTTGAATGAAAACGCATTCCTTGAGGGAGGCTAGTTTGCTAGTTCCAAAATGTGGGTAGGTGATATTCTTGCTTCATTGGATAGAGCAACCCCTAAAACCTACCCCTAGTGCTTCACCTTGTGGGCCCCATTCCTCATTTTGAGGGTTGTGCTCCACTTGGGTCACTAGGCGATGCATTAGATCTATGGAGATCTAGCCATGGCTTGTGCTTGACATTTAAGACCCACCTAGATAATCATCTTAACTATTCCGATCTATAATTTGGTGGACATCCGACTCCATTTGCCCTTCCAACTAAGGCACTAGTCCTCCTTGAGGCAAGTCGCACTCCTTGGGTAGGTGGCCATTTGCTAGATCCCATATGTGGGTATTGCTAATTCTTGGTCAAATCCATAGATCCATGCTATAGCATACCCCCTAGTGCCTTTTCATTTTAAACTTGACCTTGTGGGCCCTATTTGGACCACTTTCCATTTTTTTAAGGGGTGGGCTCCACTTGGGTAATTTTCATGGCATTGGGTCTTCTTTAGATCTACTTACTTAACCTCATAAGTGACCTTAATCAAATACTTGGTTGAAACATGTGTCCCTTGCTTAAGCCTCTCAACCAAGCCATAACCATCTTGGGTCCACTTATCCTTCTAGATCTAAATCTCTTACCATTGATCTCCTTGATTCATTTTAACATTTCCCTAGGAATATTTGGGTTAGCTAGTCTTCATAGATTGGCTAGGGTCTCCCCCTTGATCTTGATTCATCTTGATCTAAAGTGAAGAGTGCCTCAGTTATTGTGACACCCAACTTGCATTGGGAACCGTGGCATCTCTTGGGTCACATCTTTAGTTGTCTACACCTCTACCGTCCTGGATAGGATACCTTTAGAGACAACTACAAGCTATGTGATAACACGACCATAGCGTTCATGGCATAATTTTATGGAAAGTTGTTCTACTAGGTGATGTTGACTCTATTGGCCATTTACACTTCAACGGAACGGGGCATTTTCTTAGAGTTGTTTCATTAGAAAACTTAGTTGTGAATTTGTCTCTAATGGTTCCGTGTCCTTTCTGTCTACATTTAGAGAAGGCCTTCCTAATGAATTAGTTGTACAGTTCAGAGCTAAAGGCACTCTCTTTCAGAGAGATGAGAGGTTGTGTCTTTGGAACATAGTTCCACCTAAAGGCCTCCTTCTATACTTTAGGTAGACTTTGTGCCAAATGTACTATATTCTTATATTATAATTATTTTTCTCTATGTTACCACTTACCCTTCATGCTGCATGAGGAAAATCTAGCAGATGACCTTGAGGTTATTATTATATTGTAATGTTGTAATGTATGAGTAAAGGGGATGTAAAACACCTAATAGACCCCTTTATCTCTCTTCACGAGGCATAGCACACCTTCTCTAGACAAAATCTCCTGATTTTTGCACTCTAGAGACAAACTTCCATCATTTATGGTGGTAGGTGAAGGGAATACTCCCTTTTAGGTGGGCACACTTCCTAGTCTCCTAGTTAACTGCAAAGGTGGTGCCTTGAGCTCGAGTTTTCTCTAGTTTGGGTTGGTTTGTCCCCTACTTGTCCCTAGAGGTGGCACATAAGCTCCTAGTTAGCTCTAGAGGTGGCACCTTAAGCTCTACTTAGCTCCTACAGGTGGCATATTGTTCCCCCGTTGACTCTAGAGGTGGTGCCTTGGAATCCAGTTCTGTCCTGGAGAACACATTATTTCTTGCATGATTGTTGACACTTGGAGGGGCACCCCTTTTGCTCCTTAGGCTATATAAGGAGTGCTCTTTTCTCATTGTAATTCATGGGTTGGACCTGCAGGGTTTCCTCTTCTTGGAGCTTAATGAATAAAACTCTTGGAGCTTCGTGACATGTATGGAGGTGCTTTCTTTTGAATGTGTGGCATTAATCTTGTATAAAGCTTTAAAGGTTCTGAGTATTGCTAGTATCTTTACATTGTAATTTCTATGCATTTGAGTTAAAGGCCACAGAAGGGTATTACTACTTCATTGGAAGGAAGGGTTTCTAAAGTAAATTATAAATTCTTTACCTTTGTATCTATGCACATACGAGAGTAATTTTTGCATTGTTTCTTAAGTCGAAGGGTGCAATATTGGATCTTTTATGTGTATGGTGCACCCTCAAATCTAGAAAGGAAGTGGATGCTTCAGTCGATCCCTTCCCTTGTAAAGCCTAGCATGTTCTTGCATTTTATTAAGTAGGGCTTGGTTGATAACGAGAGCTTTCTCCCCTAATGACATATGAGCAAGGCACTCTTAGATTGTTCCTCTATGACTCCATTTTGCCCCTTGGTTGATCGAGACACTGGTATCTTCAGTGGTTTCTCTCTATACTCCCATCATATGTTCCTTTACCTTATGCTACAACCATTTTGCTAGGGCAGCCTCTTCAATCACCTTGCTCATTTTCTCTTCCCTAGTGATCCTAGTTTAGGGAAGCCCCCCTAGAGTTGGAGAAGAGCCAACCGAAAGTCTGAAAGGTGATTAGGTGTGGTGACATTGACTTATTCCTCTTGGTTCCCTCCGGCTAGTTTTGCTTCTTCGGGACTTTACTTCACGCATTCTAGTTTGGGTGGTAACACTCTGGTCAGCATTTTCCAAAAGAAAATGAAAGATGACATTATTCCAAATTGTATTTTCTAACTTAACTAAGTGAAGTACTAGCTATGAACATTAGATATATACTTTAATACTCGTGTCACAGAAAAGGTATGACAATTGCAGGAGAATTTATAGGCCGGCAAGCAAATTAATATTCACCGTGGATATTCAACAAGTTCATAGCCAAACAGAAACAGTTTTGCTTCTAGAATGGAGTATGCATGTAATCATTGTATGTCTATTTTGATTGGGAACCTAACATTGATATATCTTCTGTATATAATGATTAAAATACATGAGACAGATAAACAAAAATAAAAAATATAAATTTAGATAATCTCATAATAATTTAAAAAAAAGATTCCTAATGGCAATATATCTAGTTTATTATCCCAATCCTTACACATAGATGATCAATGAAAACACAGAATACATGTCAGGCATAAGATAGTATTTTTGGAATATAAAACCAGCAACCAATCCCATCTAGGAGGAATAACATACGTGAGCAGAAGATACTCGATGAACTCTAATAGGGGTGTATCTGGCAACTCTCTCTGTTTGGACGCAGACTGTTCCTTTAATTCATCCATTAAACAATTGGCATCTCTCAAGTTACAAGCAGCCAAATACCTATAGACAGGAAATGCATGTCAGTACTCAGCATACAGTAACCAGCATACTAATTCCCCAATCCTTGGAACCACCAATAATAGGTAGAGCACCTAGATCAACAACATGCCACAAGGGAAACACCTATAGCTTCTTTGAACAAAATACATCTTATATTATGGAAATAATATTGTTATCCATGACTGAGTGACTCCAATCATAAAATCAATTTTTTCATAACCAACTGTGCAAGCTCCCATCCCACAAAGACATATATAAAGCATCTCAAAGATTAGATACATTCAGATACGTACATCAGAACACCCCTTGCAATTGCCAAATCATCTTCCCCGTGATAGCACTGTGGTGAAAAGAAAATCAACCAGTTAAATCTTACACAGCACACAATTTCAAGCCAGCCAAACAACAGCAAATCTTAGAATTTCCTTGGAAACATTATAAGCATGAAATGAACTCTCTTTTAAATGTGAAGACAACAAGCAGAATATAACTTACATATTTACAATTTCCTAGCCCATTGATAACTCCCTCTTCCTCAAGATCTATCCTTCCTTTCTAAAATGATTGGATGGTAAAGAAACTAGAATAAACACATTCAAAGGATAGTACTTCCAATGAGCTAGTAGTATCTTAATTTAATTTGTTCGATATGTACATATGGGCATTAGTTCCATTCTCACTGAGTAAATTGGACTAAGACAAAAATTAATGTAATCGATAATCCTAATTCTAGATAGAAGTTTTGGAAAGAAACCAGATTGATTCATAGAAATATTACAAATATTGATTTTACTTGAGGAACAGCCATCAATTTGTTAAAATAATGTAACTGCGGAAGATATTATATTTATATTACTGTATTCCTCCTCCGAGAGATGATGGTCATACAATTAATAATGTAAAGGTCATTGAAAGAATCAATGTAAACCCTAGGACATGTGTTGGCCTAGAAAAGCCCCTAAAAGATTATTATGTTATGTAATTGACCAGTCAAGTAGAGAAGTCGGCCCTGTTGGGGAATTTGTCACCCCAACGGAAGAATATAAATAAAGGACCTCTCTCTCACTTCTAATGACTCATTCACTCAAGCAAGTTCGCATTAGTGAAGAGGAAAGGTGCGCACAAGTGGAGTAGCTGATTTGTCTTGGGGAACTTTTGTACTTTGTGATTTCTACATTGAGGAAGGCTTTGCCAGGGTTTTCTCCCTTTGTGGTTTCCCCAAGAGAATATCTGTGTTCATTGTGTTTTATGTTGTGCTTGTTTATCTTTCAGTAATTGTTTATATGCTATATGCTGTTCAAGTAAAAACTAACATGGTATCAAAGCTGGCCTGAAAAATTACATTGTGTAGCCACGGAAAATTAGGGCTTTTGACAGAAGGAGAATTTTTTAGTTTTCTCAGCATAGGATTGATCCCCTCAGAAAAATCGAAATTTTGAGCCCAAGATCGAACTTTTTGGTTGGGCAGAACCCCGGGATCAATCAAACCCTAGTTCGGGATTTGGACCAGAAAACCAGAAAAACCAGAAATTGGAGATCCGAATTTCGCAGGTCACTTTTGAGGGGTAAATTTTTGGAGTTTCCAAAATCTGAGCACACCAGCTTGCTCGCCTCAGTCAAGTACATCTCCCTGGCATGTCAGAAGTTTGAAATTCCAAGGTTGAATTTTTAGGGTTTCTCTGTCAAACCCTAGATCCAAGGTAAGATCTACAAACTTTTCTATTTCCATTTGAGGTTCTCATTATAGCAAAATGACAAGCAATACCAAGCTTGATGAAAAGCTTGAGGGAGCTGAGAACTTCAGATTTTGGATGCATAGAGTCATGCTCATCTTTGACGAGCATGAACTAGAAGACTATGTGAAGGAAGGGCTTACAGAACCAGAGGGAGATGAAGAAAAGGCAAGGCATAAGAAGAACCTGATCAAAGCAAAGAGGATCATTGCTGACTCCATCAAGGATCACTTGATCCCTCATGTGTCTTCCAAGAAGACACCAAAAGAGATGTTTGATGCCTTGACCAGCCTATTTGAAGGAAAGAACATCAACAGAAAGATGACCTTGAGAAATCAACTCAAGGGTGTGAAGAGTATGAAGTCTGAGCCCATGCACTCATACTTCTCCAGAGTATCCCAGATCAAAGAACAACTAGAAGCCATTGGGGATATGATAGAGGATGCAGAAGTTGTGATGACTACTCTGAATGGTTTCCCCCGAGATTGGGAACCATTTGTTCGTGGCATTTGTGCCAAAAAGAAACTAATCAAATTCAGAAACCTATGGGAAGAATGTATCCAAGAAGAAGAAAGAATAGTCGTAAGAGAGGAGAAGTTAAATGACGATGAAGGTCAAGCTTTAGCTACTCATGCTAAAGGTGGGATGAAGACGAAGGACAACCCTTGTCCCCGAGAGGACTCTCCAAGAAGACCCCAGAAGAAGAGAAGGACCAGAAAGGATTTCTCTTCAATTGAATGTTACTCATGCCACAAGACTGGACACATTGCAAGGAATTGTCCAAACAAATCTGGACACCACAAGAATCAGAAGAAGAGGTTTCATGCTCATGCAACAGAAGATAGTGATGATGATGACAAGACCATAGATAATGAAGACTCCAGTGAAGAATATGTTCTTATCTCAGCACTCACTAATTCAGTATCTCATGGAAGTGATACTTGGCTAGTGGATAGTGGAGCTTCAAAGCACATGATAGGATACAAAGAATCCTTGTCTCATCTCATCCAGACGGAATCTCCACACAAGGTAAAACTCGGAGATGACTACCAATATCCTATCAAAGGTATGGGAGAAGCCTCTTACAAGTTGGACTCTGGGAAGTCCATGAACATGAAAGATGTACTTTATGTACCTGGGTTGAAGAAGAACCTTCTATCTATTTCAGCATTAGATAAGAAAGGTTTTCGAGTTGCATTTGTAGATGGTGAAGTTCTCATGTGGCCTAAAGGGAAGACTATTGATGATGCAGTAGTCATTGGAGTAGAAGGAGGGCTTTACAAACTGAAGGGTCATGCAGATACAACAATGATGGCTAGTACCATGAACCCCTGTGAGCTATGGCATAGAAGACTAGCTCATGTACACTATAAGGCCTTACCAATTGTAAGTAAGGTGGTGACTGGACTACCAGAGATCCAGGTGGATCATGAAGGAGTATGCAAAGGGTGTGCTCAAGGGAAGAGTACGAAGAACCCATTTCCAAGTAGCGACAACAAAGCGAAAGGTATTCTGGATATCATTCATTCAGACATTTGTGGACCAATGTCCACCACCTCTCTAAGAGGGTATGAATATTATGCATCTTTTATTGATGATTATTCTCGCAAAACCTGGATTTACTTTCTGAAGAACAAGAATGAAGTCTTTGAAAATTTTAAAGAGTTCAAGGCGCTCGTAGAGAATCTCTCTGAAAAGAAAATTAAGATCCTGAGGTCAGACAATGGAGGGGAATATACCTCAGCGGATTTCAAAGATTTATGTAAGCAAGCAGGGATTAAGAGGGAGCTCACTATCCCTTATAATCCACAACAGAATGGTGTAGCCGAAAGGGAGAATAGAACGATCATAGAAGCAGTAAAGGCTATGATCCATGATCAAGACTTACCCATGCATCTATGGGTAGAAGCTGCCAGAACCGCAATTTATGTACAGAACAGGATCTCCCATAGTTCTCTTGACAACAAGACCCCTGAAGAGATGTTCATCGGGAAGAAGCCTGAAGTCAGTCATCTGAAGATATTTGGATGTCCGGTGTTCATCCACATTCCAAAGGAGAAGAGATCGAAACTAGAGCCCTTAGGGAAGAAGGGAATATTTGTGGGTTATAGTGAGCAATCTAAGACTTACCGCATATACATCCCAGGATTCCGTCAGATCGAGATTAGTCGGGATGTCACATTTGATGAACATACAGCTTTCAACAAGTCCAAGAAGACTCATGAGGATGAAGAGAAGCAGGAGACTCCCAGAGTTGCATAATCAAACAAAGAATCAATTCCAAATGTTGAAGGAGATCCTACTCCAGAGGATCATGACGTGGCAGAACCTCAGAGACCTGAGGAGATACCTCATGTGGAGATCTCTCGAAAGAGAAGACCAACCTGGGCACCTGAATTAATCCAAGATGCAGGACAGTATGGTGCTCCAGAAGGTTCCAGTAGAGAGATCAAGAGACCAAGGCCATATTCCAACTATGTAGCCTTGATGTGCAATCTTGTTGAAGAAGAACCGGCTTGTTTTGAAGAAGCAATAAAGAAGAAGGAATGGTTGGATGCCATGAATGAAGAATATTAGTCCATCATCAAGAATGATGTTTGGGATGTGGTGTCAAGACCGAAGGACAAATCGGTTGTTTCATCAAAATGGATCTTCAAAACAAAACATTTAGCAGACGGAAGCATTGAAAAGTACAAGGCAAGATTTGTAGCCCGGGGATTCTTGCAAAAGGAAGGAATTGATTATGAGGAGACTTTTGCCCCGGTAGCCAGATATACTTCTATTAGAACCATTCTTGCCTTGGTAGCCAAGATGAAATGGAAGCTACATCAGATGGATGTAAAGACTGCTTTCCTGAATGGAAACATAGAAGAGGAAGTATATATCAAGCAACCAAAAGGATTTGAAGTAGAAGATAATAAGTCACATGTATGCAGGTTGAAGAAAGCACTGTATGGGTTGAAGCAAGCTCCCAGAGCATGGTATGGAAGAATTGACAGCTTCCTGATGAACTTGGGCTTTACCAAGAGTAAAGCGGATTCTAATCTTTACTACAAGATTATGAATGATGAACCCATGATACTATTACTGTATGTGGATGACTTATTTCTGACTGGAGAAGACAAGCCTATTGTTGAATGTAAGAAGAGGCTTGCAGCAGAATTTGAGATGAAAGACCTTGGCAAGATGCACTATTTTCTAGGTCTTGAGGTATGGCAGTTTCTAGATGAGATTTTCCTGAGTCAAGGAAAATACACAGTAGAGATCCTAAAGAGATTTGGGATGCTAGATTGCAAGGCCTTGACTACTCCGATGGTGACAAATCTGAAGCTTCTGAGTGATGCTTCTTTAGAGAAAGTGGATGTCACCATGTCTAGACAGATTATTGGGTCATTGATGTATTTGACCAATACTCATCCAAATATATGTTTTGCGGTAAACACATTGAGTCAGTATAGGGTGGAACCCAGGAATGTTCACCTGATTGCAGCAAAACATGTGATGAGATATCTGAAGGGCACATTGGATTATGGACTCATATATGCCTCAGATAGTGAGTTTAGACTGTATGGGTACACAGACTCAGATTGGGTTGGAAGTGCTGAAGACAGAAAGAGCACTTCAGGATGTTGCTATAATTTGGAATCAGGTGTGATCTCATGGCTCAGTAGAAAGCAACACTGTGTTGCACTCTGTACAGCAAAAGCTGAATATGTAGCAGCTTGTTCAGCTTGTGGTGAAGCAGTGTGGCTTCGCAAGATGTTGACAGGATTGTTCGATGCAGAGATTGATGCTACGAAGATACTCTGTGACAACCAGAGTGCATCAAGTTGACAGAAAATCCTGTGTTTCATGATAGATCGAAGCACATCGAGATTAAGTTTCACTATATCCAGGATATGGTGCAGAGGGGAGCTGTGAAGCTCGCGTATGTTCCTACAGAGGAACAAGTTGCTGATGTGTTGACTAAGCCTTTGGCTCGTTTGAAGTTTGAGTACTTTCGAGACAAGCTTGGTGTGGTCCAGAGGGACTTCTCTAGGAAGAGAGATTGATGATGCCTATCTGAAAGGATAGATGTCTGTCCATGAGGGACAGAAGATCAGTACTTGCTGATTGATAGAGATCCTATCCGAAAGGATAGATTCCTGTCCGTAGGGATGGATGCCTCTCCAAGGGTGAGGGAAGATCAGTACTGGTTGACTGATGGTTCCAGCTCTCACGAGCTAATGTCTGTCCGTAGGGATGGATGCCTCTCCAAGGGTGAGGGAAGATCAGTACTGGCTGACTGATAGTTCCATTTCTCACGAACTAATGCCTATCCGTAGGGATGGATGCCTCTCCAAGGGTGAGGGAAGATCAGTACTGGCTGATTGATGGTTCCAACTCTCACGAGCCGATGCCTCTCCAAGGGTGAGGTAAGATCAGTGCTAGCTGACTGATGGTACCAGCTCTCACAAGATGATGCCTCTCCAAGGGTGAGGGAAGATCAGTACTGGCTGACTAATAGTATTAGTACTTAGTTACTGATTGTTGTTGCAGGTGTTCCAGCTGATGGTGCTGCTGATGAGGATGTTCTAGTAAATGGTGTTCCAGCTGATGAGGATGTTCCAGTAGATGGTGTTCCAGCTGATGAGGTTGCTGACAGCAGAAGATGTTCCAATTGACGATGTTGCTGATGAGGATGTTCCAGCAGAAGAAGTTCCAATTGACGAAGTTGCTATTCCAGTAGATGATGTTCCAGCAAGAAGATGATTGCTGATGATGATGATCATATTTCAGCAGATGATGATGTTGCTACTCCGCAGATGATGCCCCAGACAAATGATGATCCAAAGCCTTCCTACGACATATAGAAGTTCACAAGCCAGTTGTGCAGATGTTGTTACCCACAGAATACCTTCCTAGTTAAGAGGGAGTGTTAAAATAATGTAACTGCGGAAGAAATTCTATTTATATTATTGTATTCCTCCTTCAAGAGATGATGGTCATGCAATTAATAATGTAAAGGTCATTGAAAGAATCAATGTAAAGTTAAACCCTAGGACATGTGTCGGCCTAGAAAAGCCCCTAAAAGATTATTATATTATGTAATTGACCAGTCAAGTATAGAAGTCGGCCCTGTTGGGGATTTTGTCACCCCAACGGAAGAATATAAATAAAGGACCTCTCTCTCACTTCTAATGACTCATTCACTCAAGCAAGTTCGCATTAGTGAAGAGGAGAGGTGCGCACAAGTGGAGGAGTAGCTGATTTGTCTTGGGGGACTTTTGTACTTTGTGATTTCTATATTGAGGAAGGCTTTGTCGGGGTTTTCTCCCTTTGTAGTTTCCCCGAGAGAATATCTGTGTTCATTGTGTTTTATGTTGTGCTTGTTTATCTTTCAGTAATTGTTTATATGCTATATGTTGTACAAGTAAAAACTAACACAATTTGTTAGCCATACTGTTAGTTGGGACCCTTTTGGCCTCGTGTCGTGAAGGTTATGACCTTTAATTTGTCAACCAGGCTGTTAGTCGGGACCATTTTGACCATTGTCCACTGAGGTGACAATTTTATCGTACTGTCAGGTAAGTTAGCAACCTTCGATTTGTCAGCTAGGATGTTAACCGAGACCATTTTGCAAGACAATGGGCCCAAGAGAAGAAATACCCCTTGTGGAAGTATGTAACAAGGAAACAGGGGCCTAGGGAAAAGCTAATTGGGGGACGGAATGTGCTTTGGACTTGTAATTTCTGCAAGAATGAGTTCAAGAGCACCTACTAATGGGTTAAGGGCCATTTGTTGGGCCTTCCTTGTGGGCTTGAAGCATGTAATATAGTGACTCTTACCGAGGGAAAGGAGATGGAAAGACAGGATGCAATTGGCTTGGGGAAGGTGGCAGCAGCAAGTAGGAAAACAAAATGAGGATCCTCTTCCATTCTTGAGAAAACCATCTAGCACTAGTTGATGTGGGAGTGAGATTGAAATTCAACCAACAAGAAAGAGGCCAACTCCAAGTGGACCAATGGACAAGATTTTTCAACAAGAGAAGCGAGAGGAGATGGATCTTTACCATTGGGTTCTTTTTCTATCCCAACTTCATTTCATTCAATTCTAACTTGCACAAAACGGGGAAACGGGGATGCATTGCAAACGTGACCCCCCAAAACATTGGAAACTAGGAAACACGATATATATATATATATATATATATATATCTTATAAAGAGAGAGAGAGGGAGATTAAATTAATAAATGAGCAAGGACATTAAAAAATGAATGTGAAAGATAAATCTGAATTATAGATCTAAAATCATACATGTAACATCACATTTTACTCAAAAATGATTACATAATGCTAGTAATATCCAAAATGGAAAAAACAACCTTTATAAATCAGGCTTATACATATATATCCAAAATCAGCCTTTATGTATGAGGCTACAATCCCAACATAGAAATAAAACATGAGCTTAAGCTAGTAAATACTAAAGAGTAAAGAGTAAAACTAAAACTAAAGACTAATAGTCATCACGCTCATCTTCATCATCCTCATCAAAAATAGAACAAGAAGCACGCTCAACAATAGAACGTGCAGTGGAAGAATGAAGGTCAATTCCACTTCTAGGTTCCTCAATATTCAGGGCAACAAGAGAGAGGTCCAAGTCAGAGTACTTTGGATTCACATCCCATTCTTTAGAAGTCTAGAAGGCCCACAGCTATATTATCGACCCCTATGAGATGCAAGGCGAAGGTTGGAGTGCACATAAACAAGATCCTCAACTTTTTGTGAACCCAACCTGTTGAGCTTCACAGAACAAATAAAACCTTAGGTGCTTTAGTTCCTCTCTGTTGATGAAGAGCTTGCCACTTGTGAAAGAATACGAATGGCAAGGGTTTGCAAATGTACACCATTTGCTCCATGACAAATCCACCACCTGATTGGATTTATGGTGCTTCTCTCTTCCAAAGTTGATATGTCTAAATAATCATCCAATCCTGCAACCAAAATAGCAAACTCTTCCTTCACCTCCCTCTGCAGATGGGTTGGAAACATTCTCATAAGGGCTCTTTTCACTCCATTGGCCACCTCTCTATCCTTATGTGGTGCCTTCCTCTTTCCACTACTTTGAGCAATGAGCTCTTCATCATAAAATTTTGAGTTCAGGGCATGTGCTAATGTGTGCAATGGGGTGTTGAAATTGTCGCACCTATCAACAATAATATTCTGCACTACATTAGCAAAATGAGCATCAACAAATAAAAGTTGAGGAGACTCTTGTGAAATGATTTCCATAGTTTTCTTAACCATGGTATCCATGTCATCATAAACCTCTCCCAACAAAGGCTGATGTGTGTCTGCACTTCGGAGAAGCTCAAATGCGGGGCATGTGAACTTGAGCAAGAAATCTATCTTGCTCCACCACTTTTGATCAAGGCACAATCTACGCACCATAGTTCCCCGCTCTGAATCTGCCTGCCTCCACTCAACCCAAAGTTGGCTCACCACCATAGAAACTAATGGCTACTTAACTTCAACAAGGCGGTGCAACATTAAGAAGTTGAAGGCATATCTTGTCTTAGCAACTTTCAACAACTCCAATTTGGAGTATTCTCGAAATATTGCTTGAGACTAGGAGTTGTTGGTGATGAATTTGATTATATCTCGTGTTTTTGTTGTGAGTTCCCTTTATCCATGGAACTTTACTATTGATCTCTTCTAAGATCAAATTTAGAGTATGGACAATGAAAGGTGTCCAGAAAATGTGATCATACCTACTCTCAATAATTAAACCTGCAGCTTTGCAAACTAGTGCATTATCCATGATAACTTGCACCACCTTACTAGCCCCTATTTGCTCAATAGATTTGATTAAGATATCAGCAATGAATTGAGCATCTTTTACCTCCCCTGAACAATCTTCGACCTTTATAAACATTGCTCATTTTGTTGAAGTGGCAATGACATTTATCAATGGCCTACGCCTGATATCTATCCATCCATCCAAGACAAGCTTGACCCCAGAGCTACTCCATGAAGAACAAATTGGTGCTAAAACATCCTCCACAAGATCCTTCTCCTTCTTGAGTAGATCAGTTCGGACTTTTTCATAGTTGGGCCCCTTGAACCCTTGAGGAGTTGTGTTAATTGCCCTCAATATATCTTGCCAATAAGGAGCGCAAACCACATTGAAAGGGATACCACATGCATAGATGGCTCTAGCCACTCTTGTTTCAACTTATTCTCTCCCTCGAACATTCACCATTTTAGCTATTATGTTCTCTTGAATTGAGGAGATGATGCTTGAGTTTTGGGTGTCCCCACTTGTTGTTGTTGAGCTGCCCTCCACTTTCTTACTTCATGCACAATCCTTGACTCACTGTGTAATATCCCTACCCCAATTTCAGTGGTTTTGACTTGTTTCCAACTATTTTGTACAATAGTTGAACTTCCATTGAACCGCCAATGTTTGAACATGATCCATGTTCATTTCCAGAGTATCAGCGGTTCAGTTTTCAGACTTAGCCAGTTTTGGCTAGCCATTTTTATTTTTCTGTTGAAATGACCATGCCCCATGGGGTTTTTGTAATAAGTGTGCTAGTAGGGGTTTTGAGTGGCTCGGTTCCCCAAGACTTGACTATCAACTAAGGTATTCCAGGGAGTTTTTTCACTTGTCTATTATGCTTTGCCTTTAGCTGAGTAATAGTCGATGAGTTTTTCTCATGCTTCCTCCAAAGCTGGAAGGCCCGATTTTGAAAGTTGAGCCTTGGGGGGTTATTAGAGTCCAACAGTTGTATATGAACCTACTAGACACTATGAGTCTTTTCTATGGTCGTTTCCTAGGTCCCTAGGTGGTTTAAAACGTTGTCCGAAAAAAATTTACCGAACACGTTGGATTTTTAATTTTTATTATTTTATTATTAAATTTTTCAATTATTTTAATTGAAAATTTTCCAAATGTAATAATTAAATGATTTGGGGGTGGATTTAAAAGATTGGAGGCTCAATTTCTAAGCCAAAACTCCCAGTTAAACCCCAAACCCACTTATCCTAAGTTTCGGACAATCATTTAGCCATTTAATTAATATTTTCTCAAAAAATAATAAAAGAGAAATATTAATTAAAATAATCAAAAAATATTAAATTGGAGATAATCCAATTCTCTCCAAAATAATCCAAATGGATTAAATACATAGGCTAAATGACATGGCAATCAGCATTTATGAAGATTCCAACCATCTCAGATCAATTTCAGTTAACTATCCAGTCACTACAAGACAAAATCAATCAAGGAATTCGCCCTCTCCTTCATGGATCACGAATTGGTTGATGTGGCAAGCATTTAATGGATTGTTGGTTGTGTATTTATGGAATGGTGGGCGCCTGGCTTAGGTGGAGGCCACCTCACAAGCCTCAACTCCCACAACTCGAGTTAACCATTCAATCCAACTCCAAGCTTCATCCTAGATTGGATTCACGCCCTCCTTGCATGCTCACGTTATCCTTATGTGGAGGATGCGAATAGGTTGAGTGATAGTAACAAGGAGTGGGGGGCGCCTTGCCTATGTGGAGGCCACCTCCCCACTCACAACAACCAAGCTCAGTGTTAACAACACTCCAAGCTCTCAGTTGATTGGAATTCGACCTCAATCTATGCCACGTTTGAATTAGGTTTTAGGCAATCAGTTTTTGTATAAAGGAGAGGCCTTTTGGCTCTCTTAGGATGGATTTTTTGTGCAAGATTACTCTGCCAAATTTGTAATAGTTCTTAGCTTTTTCTATCTGGAATAAAAGCGACTTTGGAGGTCTACATGGTGTGCTCAATTTGTTCATGAGAAATACTTCAATTGTATTAAGGTGATATTGTTCCTTTATGCTTCTTACATTATAAATGCTTTGATCATGCTTCTAGCTTAGAAGTCTTTCTTAAGTCCTGTTATCACACCATAGTAGCAGGGCTACTATTCTTGCTTAGCAGATATCTGCACATTTCAAAGCTTGGATTATTCAGAGCTTGGCTATGATGAGTTTATATTTTGAGATCACTCATGATCATAGCAGTGTATTTTATCAGACTTATGTTAGACCTTGTGCCAAGGCTGAGCCTTGAGAGTTCAGATGTGATGACTGATGTGACCTTTTATTCCATACATTTTCAGTTCAGTGCCTAGAGATGTTATTGCAGCAGTGTTTCAGATGGTTTATGATGATTATTATGATGATGTCATATGACCTATGGATTTCTGATCATTGATTATGGATTATTATCTTGTTGCTTTAGTCATGTTCACAACATTAGCTTGGTGTATGATTCATGATGTGGCAAACTTTAAAAACTTAAAATGAACTATCTTGATGATGTTACAATTTATAAAACGGACTTATTACTTGCACATTTAGGTTTCTTGACAAAACTCACTAGTTTACTACCTTACATAGATATGGTCTTTCTTGACATCATTTGTCTACTAGCTTAGGCACCACCTTCATTTGTCTCCATCCATCCATGACCTTCCTTACTTGGCTTTTTACCCTTGACTTGTCTTGCTTGACTTTTTGATATTGAGGACTTCCCTTTTTACTACCTCTGTGTTTGGATCGCATCCATGTTTGTTTAGTGTCTCGGCTCTGAGTTGGTGACAGAACTTGCCTTTGGCAAGTTGGATTGGAGTCCTACATCATTCTGGTCGGTTGCCCCAATGTTTGGCAATGGCACAAAACTGAAAGCTCATGTACTACTTATGGAAACTTGTGTAAATTCGCCCATGGAAACTATAAACTCTAGAATGTGTTTCTGAACACACATGAGTAAAGGGCAAGAGCGATGAACTGCTAAAAATACTCCTCGAAGAGTATAAGAAAGGTCCAAAAAGCAATGGTTCTTAAACTCTATATCTAAATGATTGCTGGCCTTATATATATATATAAACATGCCCTGGATGCAAGCTGCAATTAGTTGTGCTTCTTAGCGCACCTGAGATCCGAAGGGCTATGTAGGCCAAAAAGGCCAAGAAATGAAATTGAATGATCCTAATGAACCTGGATCAACTTGATGTAGACATGATGCCTAAGTTGAATAAGCACTCTCTAAACAACTTATCCATTTGTGAGGCACAACCCTTTCCTGTGTTATTTGTCCAGCACAGAGTGTAGCTTCCCCCTTTTCCCAGTCCAAAGTGTCTTTTAGTTAGGTTTAGACAAGTCACCCCTTTTGCCCAGCCTTGTTCCTAGCCGTCATCCTTAGCTAGCAGTTAGACCATGTCCAATGGGTGAGTTTGTCATTTAAGCTATTGTGCAAGTAAATATAAATAACAATGGGATATGCAAACATGATTAATGCCACTAAATGATGTTTATGCTTTAAGTTAAGCTGTGAGTATGATTAGAGGAACATGTCTTAATCTATTGATATGATTTATCCTTGGTTATATATTGACCTAGTCAAACCTAGTTTGACTTTGGTCATTTCTTGGGATCCGTGATGATGTGGACCATGTATGCTTATTGATGATGATTGATGGCCCCACATACGCTTGATGATGATACTATATGATGGACATATGATTCAGATGGTGATTGATGCAGTTCAGTAGGTTTATTATTACTTTAGATCATCAGATTATGCACTGTCCATATATGGTGGACCCTACAGTTGGCCCATCAGGGCAACCCATGGTGTATGAGTACACATTCTTAGTAGATTTGGGTCTTTTGGATCCAATGAGACACTTATCATTCAGTTCCGGGCACTTCTGACAGTGATACATGCAGTTTTCCACTTGTTGACCAGATTCGGGGCTGTTTTCCCAGCCTGTCCAGTAGGGGCCATGAGAGGCCAGTTCACCTAGGGCGTTGTATGAGGAGGGGATGGTCCAGCCACTTGACATTACCATTTTACCCCCCTTCTGGAGAGCCTGGTGGGCTCAGTTTGATAGCGCAGGTGCCCGAGTGGCAGTTTCAGCAGCTTCATAGTTACCAAGGTAGGTTAAAAATGGAATAAAAGGGTCACTGAGGAATTCGATTTGGGCAATTGAGGCAAGGTTTTGGCACTTGGTCTTCACAGAGGTCTTCCAAGGTGAACCCCCCATCTTCCAGCCAGTTTTCATCAGTCAGTGGGGTCCACAGAGGCCAGAGGAGGCCTTTTACTGCATGTCTCTCATAGATTTTGAGGACAGATTTTGATCATTTGTATTATTTGGACATATTATTTTATATTATTGTGCCATGGGGATGACCTAACAAGGATTGATGCCTCCTAGCCCCACCATGAGCTTTATGAGTCATGTACTAGTCATACGAGGTGGGCCCATGTACTTTTGCCCCCTCTAGAGGATGGCATCACCCTCACTTTGTATCTCCTAGCTATGAAGTCACCTTTGTATTGAGTGATCCATGTGTTATATTGTTAGGCTCATCTTAGCCATTGATTATGTATTGAGATCTTTTAATCTCAACCACCCATCTTCATGTATTGTAAAGTGGTTTTGAGATCTAGGGTTTTGGTCTTTATTATCCTATATAAGGAGGAGACCCCCTATTGTATAGCTCACCTTTGGAGCTCTTGAATATTGGAATAGAATACTTCTTTGTGGAGCATACTTCTCTTGTCTTGTGGATTCTCTTGCACTTTGAATATACAGTATCTCTTCTATGTATCATTGTGGATCTTGGGGATACACGTTTTCTTGCAAGGAGGCCGAATTGGTGGAGAGGAGGACGATTTGAAGAGGGTTATTGTTGGAGGGATCCACATATTATCTCTTGAGCTGATCTTGGTGACAGGGAGTATCATTATTGTATCTTTGTGACATAGTTGATGCTTTCTATTACATCTTTCCATCATTTTCATATTTTTCTTGCTTGGCTTGCTTCACTTGATCTTGTCTTGTAAGAGGAGGACGATTTGGCTTCATTGGAGGAGGACATTTTAGCTTGGAGCACTTGGATCTCACTCTTGAATATACAGATAGGGGAATGCTATCAATTTGCAAAGTGGCCACAAGCAATTGAGGTAAGTTCATCAAGGCATGTACCTAGATCCATCCATTCTTCTTCATTGGTCAAAAAACCCTTAAAATAAAAACCCTCATTTTTTTGTTTTTCTTAGATCTACTTGGATCTAGCTTGGCTTTTGAAAAGATATTGAAAACCCACCTCTATAGTATCCACGAAAATTCGGATCTATAGTTTGGTGTGGATTGGGCTTCATTTGACACATTTTTCAAGGCACTTAGCCTTCCTTGGGTGAGGTCGCACTCCTTGGTTGGGTGAGTTTTGCTAGTTCCAAGACATGGGTAGGTGAGATCCCACTTGATTTGCACTCCTCTCACTTGATAACCTACCCCTAGTGCTTCACCTCTTTGATTTTTGCCTTGTGGACCCCATTCCTCATTTTGAGGGTTGTGCCCCACTTGGATCATTAGGTGATGCATTTTCAATCTCAGATCTACTGAGATCTAGCCATTGGATGCTTTTGATTTTTGAAACCTACCTTGCTTTGCACCTTGACTATCTCGATCTACATTTTGGTGGACATCCGACTCCATTTGGCCCTTGATCTAAGGCACTAGTCTTCCTTGGGGCAATTAGCACTCCTTGGGGTTAGTGGCTTTTCCTAGATCCCGCACTTGGGTGCTCTCAATTCTTGGTCAATCCATAGATCCATGTCATAGAGCCCCTATAGTACCATCTCCCATTAATTTTTACCAAGTGGACCCATCTTGGACCATTTTCCCTATTTTAAGGAAGTGGGTCCCACTTGTGTATTTCATGGTACTAGATCTACCTTTTTGATCCCCCTAGATGGCCCAACTCATACATTGGTTGAAACACTTGTCACTTCTTAAGCCTCTTCAACCATATCCTTAAACCCTTGGGTCCACCTAAGCTCGCATTGGTTTCCGTAACTCAACTTTCACACTCCCCTAGGAACCATTACTTTGGCTAGTTTTATGCCGATTAGCAATAGGGTCTCCCCCTTGATCTTATCATGTCTAGATCTAAAGTGAAGACTGCCTCGGTTGTCGTGACTCCCAGCTTGCATTGGGAACCGTGGCATCTCTTTGGTCACCTCTTTAGTTATCCGTATCCTCTACCATCCCGGATGGGATACCTTTAGGGACAACTGCAAGTTGTGTGATAACAAGTCCATAGGGTGAGCATTTGTGGTTTCAATTCGTTCATTGATGCTTGGTTTCATGTGATTTAGAAGTAGCAAACTGCAGTCGGTAATACTGATGCTCTTCTTGTCCCATTTAATTAATCATACTAGGCTTGATCAAACTTTATTTGTGAGTGGTGTATTGTGCAGATATCCCAAGTGTGAAGTAGGAGCTTGAGCTCGGTTGCTTTTTTCTCCTCTTCACCACTATATTTCTGACAAATTTGTGTATTTCAGGGCTCTCCAAAGATTAGATTTGTGCTTCAAAGTTGAGCTTGAAAAGTTTGCTAAAGATCCATCCTTTAAAATCAATTTAAACTCTTGGTTACTGGTTACTTAACAAGAAGCCCTAAACTCTTCAAGATCCATCTTTTGGCTCCTTGTCCTCTTTGCCTTGTTTGGCTCGTTGCTCCTTACCTCTTGCCTCCTTTCGTTTTCCTCTTCTCTCCATTCGTTTTCTGTCTTTTTCCTTCCATTTGTTTCCTCTTTCTCCTCCTCCTTCGCTTGCCTCATCCCCTCACTCTCTTCCTTTTATTTTCTTGCTTTTGCCTCCTTTCGTTTCCCTCCTTAGCCCCCTCTTCTCTTCGTTTTCCTCCTTCTTCTCATCTCTTCATTTTCCTCCTTCTTCTCTCCTCCATTCATTTTCCTTGTCTTATTTGCCTTGATCTTCTTGCTTACCTCTTCTCTCTTCATTTGATCCTCTTTGCTTTCTTCCTTTTTGCTTGTTCATTTTGTGTAGATCTTAGAGTTTGTTAGTTTTAGTTTCATTTAATCTTTGTCTTTTAGTTTGAATCTACATCATAGTCTTAGATCTCATTTTCCAAAGGTTGCATCTTAGCTTAGTTTCATTTAAAAGTTAGCATTTGTTAGCTTCCATTTCGAGATCCTAGATCTTAGATTTAGTTTTCAAGCTTTGATTTGATTAACGAATAATGGGTGCTTGAACTGTGTTTGTTTTAGGTGCTTGAAGAAGTTATCAACCAAAGACAAGTCAAAAGACTTGAAGAAGCAAACAAGAAGAAGCTAAAACCAAGAAGATCCATTAAAACCCAAGAACCAATCTCCTTTTTGTAAAAGCTTTCAAAAGCTTCATTCACTTCACTTCTTCTCATTTCAAAGGTTAAAAGCCCCAAAGTATTGTAACTCTTAAAAAGCTAGTGGGATTATGGCTCCCACATTTTCTTTTACTTCCCCTATTTGGGGGAAGTGTGTTGTGTTTGGCGTACCTTCCTTTTTTGCATCTTTAGCTTAGTTTTGATTTCAGTACTTAGCTTAGTTTTACTTTCTTAGAGTAGTTCCATTCCACTAATTGCTAGTTGTTTGTCATTGCTTAAGTAGTTCATTTTTGTTTGATATAAATTGATAAACTGAAAAAATTAAAAATCTCTTGAATCTCACTCAACAATGGATCAAGAGTACTCTCTGTCGGAGAGTTGCTTTTGCTTTGTTTTGACTTACCCCCGGTCCCCCATGCTCTCTCGAGTACGGTCTTTGACCTGAAAGAGATTCTTGGGTAGTTTAGATTTTATTTTCAAGTACATTAATTCTGTGCATCATAAATCTCTTGAATCTCTCCATAAGGTGGATCAAGAGTGCTCTCTATCAGAGTGTTTTCTATTTGATTCTCTTGTTTCAAACATCCCCCTTAAAATTGGAATTTATCATTTATATGCTGCGTATGCTCTACCCTACCCTGGGAGGTTGGGATACACAGAAATAGTATAGGCTACTTAATTGCTCACATTTAATCCAATTTCCGCTCATTTCCGGGTCATTGCAAATCTATCTATTTCAGATCCCTTCCAAGCCGTAGCCGCTCCATTCTAGAAAAAAAAAACAGTTTTTTCTTCATATCTCCCTTGTTTTCACTTTGTTTCCCTTGAAACTTTTGGGGAACCCCTGTAATCCCATTCTGCATATTTCATTCCTGAGGACCCTATCCCCAATTCCACTTCTCAAAGCCCGAAATCCCACATTTGTCTATTTTTAGGGTTTGCCATAACTTCCTCAGATTTCACCCAATCACCTTCAAATTTTCCCACAAAGTTCCTTTTCTAATTTTGCTTCTTTGTCCCTCTCTGCCAAATTTTCTCATTCTTTCACCCTGCTTCTGAAATCCCCCTTTATTGCTTTCCTGTCCTTTCGACAGTGTCCAAACTCTAGTCAAACCCCAATTACCCATTAGATTTTTTCCCCAATCCAAATTTCCCTTTACTAAATCAGCTTCTGTTTGTGTTTTTCTACCCATTCCAAAAAAAAAAAAAAAAACCCTAGTTATGGTTGTCACCCATGCAGGAGCACACACCATGGAGGAAGCACTTGCAGCCATCCAAACCAAACTCCAAGATCTGGATGAAAAATTTCTCAACCTCCATCTTCAACATTCAGCCATGAACAATAACCAACAGCCAGAATCTTTTGCCGCCACCGGGTTCTCTTCTTCCAGCAATTTTTGTGGGTCGAAGCTTAATTTTCCTCGCTTCAATGGTACTAATCCGACTGGATGGATATACCGAGCAGAACAATATTTCAGTCTGCATAATACTTTTGATATCCAGAAAGTTCCACTTGCATCCTTTCATTTCGAACAGGAATCCCTTCAATGGTACCGTTGGTACATCAAAGCTCATCCCGAGCCAAACTGGACAGATTTTTGCCAACTCCTTTTGCCACGATTTGGTCCTAGTGCTTTTGATGACTTCACAGGAGCACTCACTAAACTTCACCAAATGGGCACAGTGAGAGAGTATCAGACAGAATTTGAGAAACTGGCCAATTACACAGAGGGATTGTCTGATGAATTCTACAGGAGTTGTTTTATCAGTGGTCTCAAGGATGAAATCCGCTCAAAGGTCAAAATGTTCTGTCCCAACACAATGATGGAAGTCCTAGGGTTGGCTAAGTTGGCAGAGGACAAGATTGCAGCTCAACAACGCTCCGAACCCACTTTGTTCCCTTCAAAAATATGGGTTCCCAACAACCTCCCATCACGCTTGCTCCTCAACCAACTCCTATCAAGCATTTGTCTGAAACAGAGATGTAGGCACGTCGAGAAAAAGGGCTTTGTTATAATTGTGATGAGAAATCACTCGAGGACATAGATGTGTTCAACAAAAGCTCTATCTCTTGGATGTGGAATCTCCGCCTGCCTCGGAACTTGGTGAAGAAGCTACAGATACAGTAGATGATCAAGTCGACATTCAACACCCACCTGTTGACACCTCATCTCAAGACGACCCACCCGAGATCTCTCTCCATGTTGTAATCGGCGTCACCACCCCACAAACAATGCGGGTCAGGGGATACCTCAAGAAGCTCCCTCTTACCATACTCATTGATTCTGGTAGCACTCATAACTTCATTGACCCTCGGATTGCCAAACAAGCTGATTGTTTTGTCCATCCTTGCTCTAACTTTGAAGTCATGGTTGCCAATGGGGGCACCTTACCTTGCAAAGGGAAGTGTCACAATGTGCGTATCTCTATGGAAGATTATAACCTACGCTCTGACATGTTTGCCTTGTCCTTAAGCGGATGTGATGTGGTTTTGGGCGTTCAATGGTTACGCACACTTGGCCCCATCTTATGAGATTTTGCTGAACTTTGGATGCAGTTTTCAGCCAATGGGACACAACACAAAATTATGGGCTTACAACCAGGGTCTCTCCGCATCATCAGTTCACATCGCCTAGAAAAGATCCTTAAGAAGAATTCACATGGTGTCATTGCTCATCTCCATTCTCTTCAGATGCACCCACCAATGTTCTCCACTACTTCCTTGGATAGATATGCAGGTGTCTTTGTTGCACCAGTGGGCTTGCCGCCTTCACGAGACCTTTCCGGTAAGCATTTAGCCGCATCTACATCTCAACAGGACATGATGGCTATTTTGCATACAGTACAGAAGTGGCAGCCATCCCTATTGGGGAATTATTTCTGCATCAAGACTGATCTCCAGAGTCTGAAAACTTTCCTGGAACAACGGGTCTCCTCCCCAGCACACCTGAAATGGGTCATCCAACTCATGGGTTATGACTATGCGACCACTTACCAGAAGGGTAAGGACAATATGGTGGAAGATGCTCCTCCTCGCACATTTGATGACCCAGTTTCTCTTACAGCTATTTCTTTGCTTGTTCCAAATTGGTTGCAATCTGTTCAACGGGGCTATCTCTTCTATGAACTCCATGCTTCTTCATCAGTAGGGCACTCTGGGTTCCTCAAAACGTATGACCAGGAACAATGTAACTTATTTTGGCAGGGACTCAAACAATTCAACGGATGGTGGTTGACTGTGATACTTTCCAGGTCAACAAGGGTGAAACGACCCTCCTTTCGGGACTGCTCGAACCCTTGCCCATCCCTCCACAGATTTGGACAACTATTTCTATGGATTTCCTAGAAGCGCTCCAGTGGTATAGTACCACATCTCAAAGGACACCATATGAAGCAATCTCTGGACAGGCACCACCAGTTCTTCTTCCGTACACCTTCAGCAGCTCCCCAGTTCAGGCAATTGACTCAATTCTTCGAAACGGTGATCAGCTTCTTCTCATTCTGCAGGACAATTTTCACATGGCAAGAATTCGACTGAAACAACAAGCCGATCAGTACCGTTCTGAGCGCACTTTTCACATCGCTGATATGGTTCTTCTTCGTCTACAGCCTTCCACGCAATCCTCCCTGAAACTCCAAAGCTGCCAGTGGCTCGGAATGCAACCCAAGGATGCTACAGGGGACCCACTCCTTCAGATTCTGCATCAATTTCCACATCTAAAGCTTTGAGGACAAAGCTTTTTCTAAGGGAGAGGGGATGTTAGGAACCCATGTCTTTACTTTGTTAGTATATTGTTGTTGGACACATATGCTTTGTAAGTCGTCCAGTAGTATTTGTTGATCCATAGTTTGTGTTATTGTTGTTGGCGCATATGCTTTGTAAGTCGCCCATAGTTTTGTTGATCCATAGTTTGTACTGGCCCATGGTTTTGACTCATAGTATTGGCGCCTAGACTTAGCCCATAGTTTGTATTGACACGTAGTATTGACCCATGGTATTGGCGCCTAGACTTAGTATATAAGTGTGTGTTGAGGCCTATGAAGGCACCATGAAGTTATTTGTATTGAGCTTGCTCAGAGGAGGTTGCCCCCTCGAAGTGGCCTGCGATCAATATAAAAGTGATTCTGAGTTCTGTCATTTCTGCTATTTCGCATATTCTTATTAATTAATTGTTGCAGGTGCTTCACAATCGTCAATACTCTAACGTGGGAAAATTCTGACTGGGGGTGCTGGGTAGCTATACCTCGATTTCCAGTGGCTAGTAAGTTATTGAACACCTCGCTGGAAACTTGGATAGTCCAACATGTCCTTGTACGGAGCCACCTAGAGCATTTTTCGGACATATTTCCAGTACCTCTGCGTATATTGGAAATTTCCTTCACCTTAATAATCAAGATCACCTTTAAAATTTACAAAGAGCACTTGCAAAACATTTTTCAGCACACCACAAACACTTGTATCCAACAATCCTGAACTCTTGTATCTCAGCATCCCAACACATTTTTTGACTCCATAAGGCATTGGTTCATCAGTTGTTTCATTCGATTATTATATTTGAAGTGCATGTATTATTTGCTTTAATTATATCATTGTGGATGCTTCATATCTGAGTTGTTAATATTATCAATCTGTGGTGTATTTCTTAAAGTATTATTGCAAGTATTCCTTTGTGTTGTTTAACTCTCAATTATTGTAAATCTGTGATCACAAAAAACTCCTAAATAACACCCATCCACATCATCAACACAAAACACTTAAAACACAAAAGCCTTAGAAACTCTTTATAAGGTCTACCCCCCTTGGCTTCATTAGGAGCTTCCCTAAACAGAGGAGCTGGGATCTTTCCCACTTGGGAAACAGCATTTAGAAAGATTTCTGCTGCTGGTGTGCATCTCGGTGGACAACATGACTAACTGCTGAAATGGTTTTTGGTTTACGAATTTAGTCAAACACTTTGTAACCCCTTGGTAACTGTTGTAGATTGTTATTTCAATCCAATTCCTGAACCTTCTTACTATTTATAGGTGATGACTTTCGTCGAACACTTCTCAACTATAATGTTGTAGCTGACTGTTTAGGAGAAATCTGAGTGTTGGTGTATACGGTATGTGTGAGCTTGGTTTGATGTTTTGGCAAGCACTTGTTAAATATGAATCTTTATCAAACTCAGACTTAGATAACATGATATTAAACCTTGAATATGAGCACAATCATCATAAACTTTGTTCCAACCAAGAGGAATTACAACAAACACTTTTAGGGCATGATAGTGGATATATATCAAACTAATATTTGTTTACTACAGACATAAATTGATCTGAGAATGACTGAAAGTCTGATCTTAAAATATTTAATGAATACACAGTTTCCTTTGTGGTTTGGGTTGTACCTTCTAAAGGTGTAAAACTGATATATAATGGTCGTAGATGACTTTACTGTGCACAAATGAGATCTCAGGCTCACACTAAACTCAACGGACGTCTAGAAGTGATGGCAGCTTGCTAACACTTGGAAAGTGACCTTGCAACCCTTCCCAATCCTCCATTCGCAATGAATCAGCAATATATATTTTCCCTCGGTGAACTCGACCCCCTGTAGATGATTGAGTACGCCCTCTAAAAGACTGAGTTAAATCTTCAACTGATGATCTCTTCTCTTCCCTTGTAGCTCTGTGATACTTGGCCCACAAATAAGCTAAACAACAATAGCGAATAACCACAGATCTGATCACTGTACATCCCCTTTCTCCTCAGCAACCCTTGTGTATTGGCACTAGTTCCCTTACAGAGATGCGCCCTCCTTGCATATGATACCTGCAGGCTGCACCCCACTCAAGCTTGAAATGAGCCACACAAGAGCTCGACCTCTCCACCAAAACTATCAGTCAAGAATGGGATTACGCCTTCATTTTTCCCCCACATGAATTCTAAGGCGACTAGATGGTGTCTTTAGTGAGAAAAATGCAACAGTAACACAACGTTAAGTCTGGAACTTGATCTCCCTTTCAACTGGTGCAACCACAATCACTGTTGCATCCTTCTCTAAAGAGAACACTGGAAAGTCAGCTTGGAATCCATAGATTTGAGAAACCAACTGAAACTCAACCACGGCAATAAAGTGCAATGAAGAAACCTGAATGACTTCTTCCTCCAGATCGACTAGGGTGGATGATTTCACCACTGAAATCGATATTTTTCTCCTGGGGTTTTCGTCCCAAGAGAACAGCTCAAGAACTCTCTAAAGTTCTTTTAAAAAATGAGATTAACATGAATGAATGAGAGAGAGCCCCTTTTCTCCTTTTATTTTTTATTTGACCCTTTTGATCCACTTTTACCTTTTTACCCCTTTAATTAATAAAGTGACTTTTTCAATAGTCGCTTTATGATTTAATTATTTAATGTCACTTTTTGCCTAGTGACATTAAATAATTAATTAATTCCCCTTTTCTATCAAGCCGATACAACTTCGAAGCCATCTCCACTTGCAGAGTCAAGGAACATAAAAATGGGGACACGACACACTGTTTGGAGCTTGAGGTGCAGCATTACCAAGTTGTTCATGTCTTCTTTTAATCCTATCAGCTTCATCTTGCTCACTTTGATACCTCCTCCTCTCGGTTGGATCACTTGTTTTTGGGCAAGAATCAACACCCTTTCTTGTTTCATGCAAAAGATGCCCCCTCACTATTGGGTAGGAGCCCTCAAAGTGACCATTTCAAAGATTACAACACCACTCCCTGTTGATATTTTACATAAATAGTTATGATATTCAAAATTCTTTAGACTTTAATTCAATTTATATCATCATAATAACTACAAGCATAAGGTTCGCTGAAAGAAGGACATTCACAGCATACACACAGATTTATCCTGGGAAACCCTCTTGGGGAAGAAAATCCAGCAAAACTTCTTCAGTATAGATTCATCAACAAAGTAAAATGTCAATACAATGAAGAGCTAAAGCTCTCTCATAGAAAGATACCCCAGATAGAAAGATAAACAAAGATAAGATAAAACCCGAGATATTAGTTTTCCTCCAGCTGTTGTTTCTCTCTCTCTTGCGCACTTGTCTTCTTGACTTCATGCGAACTTGCTCGGGGATTTCTAGAACTTTCTGAGGGGTTCCTTTCTAAAACTTTCTGGGGTTTCCTTTCTAGAACTTTTCGGGGGTTTCCTTTCTAGAACTTTCTGGAATCTTAAGGGTCGAAATAAGAATATCTTCCAAAGCTACCTAAATTATCAACACTCCCTGTTAGCAAGGAAGGTATTCTTCTAGCGCAATCTTCAATATTGCTTCCGCTAACCCGTACTTGACAATTTACTTGTTGATCTTCCACAAATCTATCCATCACTAGAAGTTTTGTATGAGCGACCCATCATCCACATCATGCATCTGGGGCTTCATCATCATATGTAACATCTCTCTAGTGGTTACAGCCTCATCATCCTTTCGGACCTTATGGGTTCCGGCGTCCTTTCGGACCTTATGACTTCAGGGGACTTCATCTAGTTCACACAGAACTAGGAAACCATCCAGCTCACACAGAATTGGGTAACTAGCCTAAAGGCTAGCCCTTCTGGTTGGCACCACCAGGCATCCAACCCCCAGTGATTGGGCATCTAATCACGAGAATTAGGCAATCCAGTGTGCACACACCAGCCATCTAACCCAAGGCTAGGAATCCTCCAACCCACACAGGTTGGCCCTCCAGCCCGAAAGCTAGGCATCCACCAGTCCACATGACCTCGTCTTCCATCCCTGAGGGCTGGGCATCTTGACCTTGTGAGAGATTAGGCCGACTTGTGCCTCAGTTGGTAACGTGCCCGTGAATGACTACCCATTGTTACCACACTCTATATGCTACTGCCCCTAGAATCGCATTTGTAACTCAGCACTCCCTCTGAACGAGGGAAGTTATTTGGCACCATGCCAAGCTTGTCCCTGAAATACTCAAACTTTATCTTTGATAGAGGCATGATCAACACATCGGCTATCTGCTCACCTGTCGCAATACACTGGAGCTTTATAGCTCCCTTCTGCACCATGTCTCGAATATAATGTTACTTGATCTCGATATGCTTGGACTTGTCTTGAAACACAGGGTTCTCAGACAATTTTACACTACTCTGGTTGTCATAGAAAATACAAGCCACCTCCAACTCGAGATCAAATAGTCCTGCAATCAACTTCTGAAGCCACACAGCTTCGCTACTAGCTGAACATGTTGTTATATACTTTGCCTCGGTGGTACTGAGTGTCACACTAGTCTGTTTCCTACTGAGCCACGATATCATAGTTGATCCCAAACTAAAGCAACATCCTGATGTTCTCTTCCGATCTGTGACACTACCAACCCAATCTGAATTAGTATAGCCTTGCAATCTTATCTCACAATCCGAAACATATCTGAATCCATAGTCCATTGTATCTTTCAAGTACCTCATCACATGTTTTACCGCAATCAAGTGAACACGTCTCAGCTCAATCATATACTGACTAAATGTGTTCACCGCAAAGCATATATTTGGCCTAGTGTTTGTCAAATACATCAACAAACCAATCGTTTGTCTATACATGGTGGCATCCACTGTCTTTGAAGAAGTATCACTCAATAACTTCAGGTTTGTTATCATCGATGTAGGTATGTGTTTACAATCCATCATCATGAAACTCTTCAAGATTTCTACAGCATATTTTCCTTGGCTAAGGAAAATCTCGTCCTGTCTCTACCCTACCTCTAGACCCAAGAAATAGTGCATCATACCAAGGTCTTTCATTTCGAACTCTGTAGTGAGCTCCTTCTTACACCATGCATGAGCTTCTCGTCCCCTGTTAGAAACAGGTCATCCACATATAATAGCAATATTACTAGTCTACCATCCACAACCTTGTAGTAAAGGTTGGAATCTGCTTTACTCTTAGTAAACCCTGTTACCAGCTATTTTGTACAATAGCTGAATTTCTTGTGAGCCGCCAGTTTATTGAACATGATTCATGTTCATCATCAGTGTTCAGAAGTTCAGAAGTCATTTTCAGGGCAACTTTGCCCCATTTGTAATAACTGCATGTTCATACCCCCATGGGGAATTTGTAAAAAGTTGGTCTAAACGGGGTCCTTTTATAAAAGACTCCGCTATCCTTAAGTTTAGCCATTTGGGGGATACTCTAGAGTGTTTTTTCCTTACGAATTATGCGCTACTCATCGATGGCGTATAATCCCTGAGTTTTTCAATCAAACCTCCAAAGTTGGAGTATTTTCCATGGTGGTCAAAACCTAAGGTGGTTATTAGAGTCTTGTGTCTAGGATTTTTTACGTGTTAGCCATCTCGATTGAGTCGTATGAACATGCACTAGGTCCCCTAGGAGTTTCGTTTGATTCCAAGAAGAATCAATTTTTCCATAAATTAGACCATTTTTTAATGGTTTAATTAAAAAATTTCAAAAAGTGATAAAAACCTCATGCGGAGGCGAAATTGGGTGTGGGGAGGCTCGTTTTGACGCTTAGAGCGTCCTTTTAACCCTAGCGCCAACTTTTCTAAGGTTTTGGGTGATTACATCGCCTCTGGGAGCAGTTTTTCATTATTTTGGCATTTGGTGGCCATAAAATGACAAAAGCACCTAAGTCCAAAAAATCAAAAATGTCAAAAATCATTATTTTAATGTTTGGAAAAGGTTGAATGTTATTTTCCTAAGGTGTACGACTACATGGAGGTAATAAAGCATGCCATAAATCAAGGTTTGGATATGCCATTTAGATAAAGAGAATGAAGTGAGCATGGCTCACGTGGGCTTCAATTTTGCATGGGGTGAGTGATGGGTCCATACTCCATGTGATGGGCTATCATTTTATGATAAAACACATCTCTTAAGTAAACATTGGGTTACGAATTGATTAAATAAAGATGACGTGAGTGTTTACCATTCACGTGGGTCACTCCTCCTTCGAAATTCGCCCTCCCTCATGCAAATCACGATTTGGTGTGTTGGCATAGTTTGAATGGAGGGTTGACTTAACATTTAGTAAATTGTGGGCGCCTCCCTAGTTTTGTGGCCACCTCATGGCTTGGCTTCCATTGATCACGAGTTTCATTAACTCCCAATCAAGACTCGGTCTCCCATGCTAGCTCACGCATTCTCCTTGAGAGCTCACGTATATCCACATGGCATTCACCCATTTGCATGAAGGAGCTTCCAAAGTTGGCATGGGGGGCGCCTTGCCAAGGTGGAGGCCACCTCCCCATCCACTTTAATGCAACTCGAGTTTTTGGTTGGAGATCTCACTCCAAGCCATTGTTGATTGGAATTTGAATCCCTTACTTCATGCCATTGGCTCCTCTTGATTGCCAATTCGACTTAGGGATCTATGAGCTTGTCTTTTGTATAAATAAGAGTGCTTGGCTCTCTCTTTTGGATGGAGATTTTGGGCAAGAACACTCTGCCAAAATTATATTGTAATAGTTGTTTAGGTTTTGGAATAAAGAAGTGACTTTGGAGGTCCATGCAAGAGCCTTATGTATTGTGGTTTCATCTTGTGAGGTGATATTTCTCTCACCCTATGCTTGTATTTCAAATCATTCTTCAGTTTATGCTTTAAGTGTTGAGATATTGTAACTTCTAAGAATATTATATTTGTACTTTATTATTCCGGAGATGTTTCATTCCTCCGTGAAGACCTTATTGTATATCCGGAGATGTTTTATTCCTCCGTGGAGAATGTGGTAACTTGGGTTATTAGACTTCCCTAGTGGGGGTCGGCCCTATATGAGTCATGTGGGTAAAAGGGTTATTAGACCACCCTAGTGGGATCGACCCTGTCACATTATGTTAAGTGGTTAAGTTGGGGCCGACCTAGTTAATGTAAAAGACAAGTCGGAGTAGTGTATAAATAGAGGAGGTGTGTTCCTCATTTATCACACTCACTCATTATTCACTCACTTGTGAATAGCGCATAGGTAAGAGAAAGAGATCTGCTATGGAGGAGAAGGAGCTCATGTTTGGGATATACATCTCTGTATTGTTGATCATCTATATTGAGGAAACTTTGCTGGGTTTTCTACCCCATGAGGGTTTCCCAGGATAAATCTGTGTCTCTTGTGTTTATGCTGTGCTTGTTGTTCTTTCAGTGATCCTGTATATGCTATTGTTGTGAAATGAAATGCAATGCTGATATTTTCTGTCTTAGCATATTGAATTTTAACATTAAGAAAACTAACAATCTAGTACACAAGCATTTGATCGGATTTGTTTGTTGAGTATATGGTTTTGCAGGGATCATTGAAAGTGAAAAGGGGCTTGGATTAGCAAGTTTGGCTTCATCGTACAATAGTTTTTTCCATTTAACACATTCGTTTTTGCAGGTTCTTCAATTTGCTTCTTCATCCAAAGAAAGAAACGTAGTCTTCAGAGTTTCTCCCTCATCCATCAACAACAACTTTTTTAGAAACTATCATTTGTCACTGGATCTAAGAGCTTTCTTCTTCTAGCTCTCTGTTTTTTTCATTGATTCCTTGTTTGCTTGATTTGCTCATCTTCATTTTCATCCTACCTTAGGTTTTGTTTTCTTCCTTGAAACCTTCTTGTCTTCATTTTCATCCAAGCCTCTCTTCGTTTGTCTTCAGTCCTCTCCATTTGCATTCTTGCTGCCCTTCATATCAGTCCTCTTCTTTTGCACTCGCTGCCCTTCATATTTGACCAGCTTTCTCCAAAACTCAGTCCTTTCCCTTACCTTTCTGTTTTCTGCTCATTACCTTGCTGCTCTTCTTTTGCATTCGCATCCTTCATCCCTTGCATTGGTTGCCTCCCTCCATTCGCCCTTTTCATTGCATACTCCATTCCATGCACTAAAAAATTCATAAAAACATTTAAAAAATCAGAGTTTGGTTTTGATTAGTTAGTTTCATTTTTGTTACAGTTTAGATCTAGTTTCATTTTGGTTTTAGATTAGTTCATTTTTGTTATAAAATAGATCTTCTTTTCATCATTTTAGCATGGATTAAGCTTGCTGGTTTGATAAGTTAGTTTCCATTTTCAGTTTAGATTAGTTAAGATCTCAATTCTTATTTTTCTCTAACACTTAATGGGTGCATGAGTTGAGTTTCTTTTGTGTAGGCATTTGAAGAAGAAAAGAGCGAAAGAGAACACTAAGTTTGAAAAGAAGGAAGAGAGGATCATCAAAACTTTGAATCAAGAAGAAGAAGAAGAACCAAATCCAAAACCAAGTACCAAAACCAAGAAGATCCAAACATCTTGAGATTTGAACCAAAGAAGACAAAGTTTCAATCACTCTCCTTTTTTGTAAAAGCCATTAAGGCTCCTTCCATTTCATTTTCTAAATTTTTCTCAAGTGGTTGAAACTCCAAAATATTGTACTTGTTTAATAAAATTCGTAACTGGGGTTTTTAATCCCCCACACCCAACTTTCCCCATTTGGGGAAGTTTGTAGTGTTCTTTGAGTGGTTTGATTTCTAGCTTAGATTTGCTTTGCTTAGTTTAGTTTAAATTTCTTGCATTTAGAAATATCAATTGCTAGATTAGCTTACTTTTGTTTTAAAAATACTAGGTTGCTAGATTAGTTTATTTTTGTTACTTCGCATTTTAATTGTTAGTTCATATTTCATTTTGTTGAGCTATCATTATTTGGTTTCATTACTTGTAATTGTCAATTCTCTAAAAGGAACCAAAGTCTCTTGAACTTGTCATAAGACAAGTCAAGAGCACTCTCTATCGGAGAGCATTGTCGCATTGCATTTAGCATATAGATTAGTTAAAGTCTCGTAAACCTCTATCATAAGACAAGTCAAGAGCACTCTCTGTCGGAGAGGTTCATCTTGTGCTTTAATTTAAAACATTCTCAACACACATTTCCCTAGTAAAATTTGAATTTATTCATTGTTTCCTTGCCGGAATATGCTTTGACCAACCTAAAAATTGGAGTACTCAGAAACGGTATTGGATTGATTAATCTTGCAAGATTCAAACCATAATTAAAACTTTCACCCCATAACCAACGAACCGGCGTTGATTCGATAAATACTTAGGTAGTGGGCAAATTCCAAGTGGGGGCGCCGGAGTACTATCGTCAGATCTAGCTTGCTGGTTAAGTTCCTTGGACACCTAGCCTAGATAACTGGATGGTCCAACATGTCTTCGAACGGAGCCACTGAAAGTATTTCCAGTTAGATCTTCAGTACCTTGCGTACCGGTTGGAGATTCCCCTAGCCATAATAATCAAGATCAATTAAAATTTACTTTAAAATTTACAAAGAACACTTGCAAAATGATCTCACAAACACACTGAACTCTTGTATCTCAGCATCCCAAGCACTGCAATCTTGACTCCATAAGGCACTGGTCCTTTGTTCATTTCATTTATATATCTGAAGTGCATACTTTATTCCATTCAGTATTATCTCATTGTGGATGCTTTTGCTTATTAATTAGTGGTGTTTTATTTAAAATATTTTGCAAGTTTATCTTTGTGCTTCTTAATTTTCAATGTGATCTCATCATCAAAAACTCCTAAACAACACCCATCTGTATCACCACACCCTAAAAAAAAAACATTTTAAGACACATAGAACCATAGACAACTCTTTGTAGGGACAACCCCCCTTGGCTTCATTAGGAGTTTGCCTAAACGGAGGAGCTGGGATTCAGGTGACAGTACCTGACTCATTGCTTGCCCCCAAGGCCACACCTCTCCCACTGGTAGTGAGGAGACAGCTTTCGAAATATTTCCGCTGACGGTGTGCATCTCGGCGGACAACAAAGCCCAAGCTCATAAAAAAACTATCAATTCTGCCGTACCACGTCCTGGGTGCCTACTTCAATCCATACAAGGCCTTCTTCAACCTACACACATGTGTCTGCCTGTCATGTGTCTCAAATCCTTGTGGTTGTTCCGCATACACTTCCTCTTCCACTACACCATCTAGAAAAGTTGTCTTCACATCCATTTGATGTAGCTTCCATTTCATCACTGCATCTATTGCAAGTATAGCTCTAATCGAAGTGTATCTTACCACAGGAGAAAATGTATCTTCATAATCTATTCCTTTTTTCTGGGAGAAACCATCAGCCACGAACCTTTCCTTGTACTTCTCGACACTGCCATCTGCTCCATGCTTCGTCTTGTAGATCCATACTTTCTTATCAACTGCTTCTTCATAATTGGAAGGCTCTGCATCAATTATGTCACATAGTAATGCCACGTAGCTGGAATATGGTCGAGGTCTCTTGCTCTCTCTGAAAGACCTGTCTAGAGCACCATATTTCTCTACATCCTGAATAATCACCTGAGCCCAAGCGAGCCTTCTCTTATATGTAATAAATTCTCAATGTGGATCTATAGGTCTCTACGATTCTGCCATATCATGATCCTCTTAAACATGCTCTTCTAGTACAACATCATCCTCTGTACCAGTATCTGTGACTCTAGGAGCTTCAGGCTCCTCATCATGGACGTCATATGTATGAATCTACCTCGATCTGCTAAAATTTGCATCCTCATTGAAGGTGACATCTCTGCTAGTCTCAATCTACTTGTAGCCAAGAATGTACACTCTGTATGCCTTCGATGACTCACTGTATAGAAACAAATATACCCTTGTTTCCTAAAGGATCCAACTTCGTTCTCTTATCCTTGGGAACATGTACATATATAGGATAGCCAAATATCCGTAGGTGGCTAACCTCTTGCTTCTCTCCTATAAACATCTCTTATGGCGTCTTGTTCCCGATGGCTAACCTCATTTTTTGGTCCCCACTGCAGCCCGAAGAACTAGGGCATCAAGTTTTTGGAACATTTGCTCATAGAATCAAGAGAAAGAGTACTTTGCTCTACTCGCCTTGAGGCGGCACATCTTTTCATCCAATTAGTTTTCCAAAATCCCGAAGTTGGAAAATTAGGGTTTCTCTGTCAAACCCTAAGTCAAGGTAGAAGCATTTTCAGAAGGACAACTCTACTAGTAAGCACTACATCTATTCTATTTCCATTTGAGGTTCTCATTTTATCAAAATGACAAACAATACCAAGCTTGACGAGAAGCTTGAAGGAGCTGATTACTTCAGGGCATGGAAATATAGAGTCATGCTCATTCTTGAAGAACATGACCTAGAAGGTTTTATAAAAGGACTTACAGAACCGGAAGGAGATGAGGCCAAAGCAAGACACAAGAAGAATCTGATCAAGGCTAAGAGGATCATAGCTGATTCTATCAAAGATCACTTGATCCCTCAAGTTTCCTCAAAGAAGAATCCAAAAGAAATGTTTGATGCCTTGACTAGACTGTTTGAAGGAAAGAACATCAATAGGAAGATGACCTTGAGAAATCAACTCAAGGGTGTGAAGATCCTGAAATCTGAAACTATGCATTCATACTTCTCCAGAGTATCTTAGATCAAAGAACAATTAGAAGCTATTGAAGACATGGTAGAAGATGCTGAAGTTGTGATGACCACTCTGAATGGTCTTCCTAGAGATTGGGAACCTTTTGTTCGTGGCATATGCACTAGGAAGAAATTAATCTAGTTCAGATAACTATGGGAAGAATGTGTGCAAGAGGAAGAAAGAACAGCAGTAAGAGAGGAGAAACTAAATGACAATGAAGATCAAGCCTTGGCAACTCATGCCAAAGGAGGAAGGAAAAGAAAGAATGATGTACACACTCATGACTATTGTCCCAGAAGACCTCAAAGATCTCAAAGGAACAAGAGGTTTAGGAAAGACTTTTCCTCATGAATGTTACTCTTGTCACAACATAGGACACATTGCAAGAAATTTTCCATTCAAATCTGGACAATCCAAGAAGCAAAAGAAAAGATTTCATGCAGTTGAAGATAGTGAATATGATGATGAAGTCAAAACCAGAGAAGACAAAGATTCCAGTGAAGAATATGTACTAATCTCAGCCCTCACTGGTTCAGTATCTCATGGAAGTGATACTTGGCTAGCGGACAGTGGAGCCTCAAAACACGTGACGGGATACAAGGACTCTCTCTCACATCTCATGCAGAAAGATTCTCCACACAAAGTAAAGCTTGGAGATGATTACCAATATCCTATCAAAGGAATGGGAGAGGCTACTTACAAATTGGACTCTGGAAAGTCCATGAACATGAAGGAAGTACTAAATGTTCTAGGTTTGAAAAAGAACCTTCTTTCTATTTCAGCATTAGATAAGAAAGGTCTTAGAATTGCATTTGTAGATGGTGAAGTTCGTATGTGGCAAAAGAGGAAGACTATCAATGATGCAATCGTCATTGGGGTAGAAGAGGGAGGACTCTATAAACTTAAGGGTCATGCAGATTCAGCACTGATGACTAGACCATGAGCCCCTGCGAACTATGGCATAGAAGATTAGCTCATGTACACTACAAAGCCTTACCAATAGTAAGTAAGGTGGTGACTAGATTACCAGAAATCCAGGTTGATCATGAAGGAGTGTGCAAAGGATGTACACAAGGTAAAAGTACGACGAACCCATTTCCAAGCAGTGATAGCAAAGCAAAAGGCATATTGGACATTGTTCATTCTGACATTTGTGGACCTATGTCTACCACTTCATTAAGCGGGTATGTTTACTATGCTTCTTTTATTGATGACTATTCCCGCAAAACATGGATTTACTTTCTAAAGAATAAAAATGAAGTTTTTGAAAAGTTTAAAGAGTTTAAGGCTCTTGTGGAAAACCTCTCTGAAAAGAGGATCAAGATACTAAGGACGGATAATGGAGGGGAATACACTTCAGGTGATTTCAAAGATTTATGTAAACAAGCAAGGATTAAGAGGGAGCTTACTCTTCCCTATAATCCACAACAGAATGGTGTAGCTGAAAGGAAGAACAGAACTATCATGGAAGCAGTAAAGGCCATGATCCATGATCAAGACCTATCTATGCATCTATGCGTTGACGCAGCTAGAACCGCAGTCTATGTACAGAATAGAATCTCTCACGGTGCTCTTGGCAACAATACCCCCAGAAGATATGTTTACCGGTGTGAAGCCTGAAGTCAGTCATCTAAAGATATTTGGATGTGCAGTATTTATTCACATTCCAGAAGAGGAGAGATCAAAGTTGGAACCTTCAGGAAAGAAGGGAATACATGTGGGTTACAGTGAGCAATCAAAGGCTTACCATATCCACATCCCAAGATACTGCCAGATTGAGCTTAGCAGGGATGTTACATTCAATGAAGACACAGCTTTCAACAAGTCTAAGAAGACTCATGAGGATGAAGAGGAGCATGAAGCTCCTAGAGTTACAGAAACTAATAATGTACCAGATAGAAATATTGAAGAGGAACTTGTTCCAGAGGATCATGACATGGCAAAACCTCAGAGACCTGAGGGAACACCTCATGAAGAAAATCCACAAAAGAGAAGACCAGCTTGGGCACGAGAAATAATACAAGATGCAGGAAGATATGGTGCTCCAGAAGGAACCAGTAGAGAAAGCAAGAGACCAAGGCCATATTCCAGTTATGTAGCCTTGATGTGTAACCTTGTTGAAGAAGAACCTACATGTTTTGAAGATGCAGTAAAAAAGAAGGAATGGTTGGAAGCTATGAATGAAGAATACCAATCCATCATTAAGAATGATGTTTGGGATGTGGTACCAAGACCAAAGGACAAGTCAATAGTTTCGTCAAAATGGATCTTCAAAACAAAACATTCAGCAAACGGAAGCATTGAAAAGTACAAGGCAAGGTTCGTATCCCGGGGGTTCTCTCAGAAGGAAGGAATTGATTATGAGGAGACCTTTGCTCATGTGGCCAGATATACCTCAGTTAGAACCATCCTTGCCTTGGCAGCTAAGACGGAAATGGAAGTTACATCAGATGGATGTAAAGACAGCTTTCCTAAATGGAAAAATAGAAGAAGAGGTATACATCAAGCAACCAAAAGGATTTGAAACAGATAACAGAAAAACACATGTATGTAAACTAAAGAAAGCATTATATGGATTGAAGCAAGCACCCAGAGCATGGTATGGAAGAATTGATGGTTTCCTGATGAGCTTGGGCTTTACCAAGAGTAAAGCAGATTCTAATTTGTATTATAAGGTCATAAATGATCAACCTATGATATTGATATTGTATGTGGATGATTTGTTCTTGACAGGAGAAGACAAACCCATCATTGAATGTAAGAAGAAGCTTGCTGCAGAATTTGAAATGAAAGACTTTGGGATGATGCACTATTTTCTAGGTCTTGAAGTATGGCAGTTCCCAGATGAGATTTTCCTAAGTCAAGGAAAATATATTGTTGAGATCCTAAAAAGATTTGGGATGTTGGATTGTAAGGCCATGACCACTCCAATGGTGACAAACTTGAAGCTCCTGAATGACGCTTCATTAGAGACTAGGTAACAGGACACGTCCAACAGGGTCCCCGTGTCGCGTGGGCCACGTTTGGGCGCGGACACGTTGGCCCCACGTGGGGGACACGAGTTTTTTCGTGTCCCGAACTCGGGACACGCGTGGGGAAATCTGTGCAACGTGGGGGAAAAACAAGACACGAAAAATGCGTGAGGAAGAGCCCGCACGTCAATAAAAATGCCTTTTTTGTCTTTTATTTGTCATTTGCTAACTGTTGGGAGTGTGAGGGAGAGTTAGAGAGAGCTCAAAGTCATTTTTTTTGCAGGTGAAGGAGATTCAAGAATGTTTTCTTGCAGGTGAAGGAGATTCAAGTGTGATTTCACCAGCAAGGTTGAAGGAAAATGTCTCAACCAGCTAGGGCAACAGGTAGAGGGCAAACGAAAGCGAAGAATGCCCCATCTATTCCCTCTCGTCCTATTCCTCCTCCAAGCACATCCCCTTCTGCTCCTAGTAGTGCTCCAACCGGTTCTAGTCAAGCTCATCCTCATTATAGCCATGCTTTGGCAAAACAACAAGCACAAGAGAGTAAATACCCTTTGTGGAAGTATGTGACAAGGAAAGAAGGTGTTGGAGCGAAGCTTGGTGGGGGAGGCAATGTGTGTTGGACTTGCAATTTCTGCAGGCATGATTTCAAGAGCACCTATTACCGGGTTAAAGGCCATTTGTTGGCCCTCCCTTGTGGGATTTCTTCATGCAAAGCTGTGAGTGTTAACCAAAGGAGGGAGATGGAAAGAGAAGACCATGTTGGGGTAGGGAAGGTGGCTGCAGCAAGCAAAACATTTCATCGTGAGGATCCTCTTCCATTCTTGAGGAAACCCTCTAGCACTAGGAGTGGGGTTGATGCTATTGCTTATCCAACAAAAAAGAGGCCAACTTCAAGAGGTCCAATGGATAGGATTTTCCAACAAGAGGCACGAGAAGAGGTAGACCTCTCCATTGCATTTTTCTTCTACCTCAACTTCATCTCATTCAATGTTGCACGGTCACCATTGTGCTTTGAGATGTGTCGATCTATAATGGAACGAGCTCCAACTGGTTATGTGCCTCCTAGTTCAGAGAAGCTTAGAACCACATTGTTGGTTAAGGCAAAGAAGAAGGTGGATAAAATTATTGATCCAATTAAATCAAAATGGTCCACATGGGGTGTTAATATTGTTTCTGATGGATGGACGGATCCAACACGCCATCCACTCATCAATTTCATGGTGTCTTCCACAAATGGACCGGTGTTCTTGAAAGCAGTGGATGCTTTTGGGAAATACAAGGATGCACAATATATGGGTGATTTGTTCATCAAAACCATTGAAGAAGTAGGTGTTGATTCTTGTGTACAAATCATCACGGACAATGCACCTGTTTGCAAGGCTGCTGGCATGATTGTGGAAGCTAAACATCCACAGGTATGTGACTGTTAATTTACTCATTTATTTGAAATTTTGAGCTGTTAGTAACTTAGTTGTAGTCTTGTAGAGTCTAGGAATCTAGACTCAATGACTCATTTATACTTTCTTTTATTGATCTTACAGGTATTTTGGACACCTTGCATTGTCCATTCTTTGAATTTAGCACTGAAATCTATTGCTTCAGATGTGCCATGGATTGGCAAACTTATTGAGGATGCACGCCATATCCGTAACTTTATACAAAACCACACCAATGCCCTCACAATCTACAAAGAGTATAGACATCTTTCATTGTTGAAGGTTGCAGATACTCGGTTTGCTTCCTCATTCATCATGCTCAAGAGATTGAGAGAGGTAAAAACCGCTCTTGGGTCCATGGTGATTTCAGAGTTTTGGGACTTTTGGAGAAAGTCGGATCAGAATGCTTCACAAAAGGTGAAGGACACAGTATTAGATGATGGTTGGCGGGATAGGGTAGTCCTTAGCATCAAGATCATGGAGCCAATCATTTCTTTGTTGCGGTTTGCAGACACGGACCAGCCCATCCTAGGAGATGTTTATGAGGGGTGGGATTCCATGATTGAGTCCATGAGGACCATTGTTATGGAGAATGAGTGTGCTGAGTATGAGACATCGGCAGAGAACTTATGGTCCATCATACAGGGCATTCTTATCTCTAGGTGGGATAAGAATTGCACACCTTTGCATTGCTTGGCCCACTCATTGAACCCTAGGTTCTACGCTCAGGATTGGCTCAGTGGTGGGTCGGGGCCCTCATCCAGAGTCCCTCCTCACATGGATGGAGAGATCTCAGAGGGGAGGAAGATAGCATTTAGACGGCTACTTCAGGATAGAGACCACCTTGAGGTGGTGGAGGAGGAATTTTATGAGTTTTCTAGTGGCACTGGGAGATTTGGAGGATATGAGGTGGTTAGAGACATGGGGGTTAAGAAACCCCTTGTTTGGTGGACAACTCATGGGGCAACATGCTCTCTTCTACAAAAGATAGCCTTGAGGGTCCTCTCTCAAGTTACTTCATCCTCTTGTTGTGAGAGGAATTGGAGCACATATGGGAACTTGTACAGTGTGAAGAAGAGCAAACTTGAGCAGTCCAGTGTTGAAATCTGAGCTTGACTCAGCCCAAAAAAAACTTAGCACAACTCTGATATCAGTCTTCAACATTCATAAAACCAAACACATATCACATGCATATAAATTTCATGTCTCTGCAAGCTGATATACTGTAACTAAGTAAAATTTGCAGCGGAAAACTAACTCAAAATCAGCAGACTGTAAAACATATTTAACACTGGATTTTGGTCAACAATGACCCTGGGAAAAACCCCCCAACCCCTGGGGAAAACCAGTCAAGAGAGATTTTTTTATTATTTTATCAAAGAGATTATACAGCAGAATTAACAGCAGTTAATGAACCAACTTATCTCAACCCAGGAAGTACAGCAATTTCCACGCTAACAGTCATAAAATCTGCCTTGGAGTTTGTGCCAGATTTCTTCCTCAGACTGTACGGATTCTCTCCTACAGCAGCTGTACGGAATGGTCCCGAAATTTGGTGTCCATTGCCTGGGAATCCCTGCTCAGTATCAGACTGAAATTATTACTCAAAAATCAGGCTGTCTGCATCGATTTTCGAGCTGCCCACTTCAGCTTCATGAAATCACTTCAACTATACGGAACAACAGTAATTTCAGTCACATTAAATGCTGCATTAAACTCTTCGAACTTAGTGCAACAATTCTGGGAATGCATGCCCAGAAATTCTCCTTGAAATTTGAGCCAACTTTCTCAAATTTCGTGCTGCTGTAAGCTCCTGAAGAGTGCCTCGATTTTCGTGCTGCCCAGTCAGAAAATCAGGCTCTGTTGCTGCTGTTGCAATCTCCTAGGAATTCGTGCTAGTTCTCCCAGCCAATCTCTCTTACTCTCTAACTCGACCTCTCAAGCTTTTGTCAAGCAGATTCTCACTTGCTCCAGTTCTCTTGGATGTCGAGCCACTCTCCAAAGACTCTCTCTATTGGAATGTGTGCCAAAAGAAATCTCATTCAACTTTTTATTTACCCTATTAGGGTTTCTCTCATGACTTTTCAACTTCAATGGACGAGATTAGATCTTGGGCCAAAAGATCTATGGCTGGGATCTAATCTCTCACTCACTTAGATCTCCTAAGTGAACTTTACAATAAATTTTTCTTTTTGAAAAGTCACTTAACCCTAAATATTTAAAAAGTACACTTTATGACTTAAAGTCACTTTAAAAACATAATAAAGTACAACTCACTTTAAAATCATAAAGTCACATCAAAAAGGTACTTTAATAAAAAAACACATTACTAAAGTCACTTTAAGAATATAAATGAGACTCCAAGTTATTGACCCCTGCACCTAGGCACCTGATGCAGGAGTGCCACCGAGCTATCAAATGCTAACGTCCAGGGCAGAGACGATGGTGTATGTGCACTCCAACCTTCGTCTTATTTACAGGAAGAGGGAGGAGTGGGCGAAGGGAAAGACACGAATGTGGGATGTCTTCCCTGATGAGATGGGTTTGGACAGCAGTACTGAGTTGGCATTAGACAACATGGATCTTAATGATCCAGTGCGAGAGCCGGTCACTTTTGATGAGGGTGATCGTATGGAGGGGTCATCCTCCACACCAGCAGATGCAGTTAGTCAGATTGGCAGAGAGGAGGAGGAGGAGGATCAGGGCAGTGATGAGTTTGTTGATTCAGGCATATGGAGGAGGACTATTGAGTCATTGACAGATGGGATTCTTCCATCTTGATCCACCCCTTTTTTGTATTTACTATTAGACTATTAGACTATTAGTCTATTTGGCATTTGCCAGTGCCCAGTGGCATTCCGACATCTATGTAATACATTTTGATTTTGATGACTTAATGAGAAATATGGTCCCGAGTCTCTGACATGCATCTATGTGTCTCAATGTCTCATTGTGATTTGTGATTGTGAATGACAAATGTGTTGTGATTTGTGAATGATCTAATTTCTATTGAATATTTCATATTTGTAATTGTAAATGTAATTTCTATTGAATATTTCATATTTGTAATTGTAAATGTAATTTCTATTGAATATTTGTATCTGTAAATGTTAAATTTTATTGGATCTATATGTCTATATTTTTAAATTGTAATATATTTTAAAAATATATATATGTATATAAAACGTGTCCTACGTGTCCTGATTCCGGGGGTCGTTGTGTCCTGTGGGGACACTCGTATTTTGGGGACACTCGTGTCCCCTGTCCTCATGTCAGGTGACTTAGATTAGAGAAAGTAGATGTCATGTTGTAAAGACAGATTATTGGGTCATTGATGTATTTGACCAATACTAGACCAGACATATGTTTAGTTGTGAACACCTTGAGCCAATATATGGTGGATCCCAGACATGTTCACCTGATTGCAGCAAAACATGTGATGAGGTACCTAAAAGGTATGTTGGACTATGGACTCAGATATGCTTCAAGAAGTGAGTTCAGATTGTACGGATATACAGACTCAGATTGGGCTAGAAGTGTCGAAGACAGAAAACGCACTTCAGGATGTTGCTTTAGTTTGGGATCAGGTATGATCTCATGGCTCAGTAGAAAGCAGCCCTATGTTGCTCTCAGTATAGCAGAAGCTGAATACGTCGCAGCATGTTCAGCTTGTAGCGAAGCAGTGTGGCTTCGCAAGATGTTGGCAGGATTGTTCGATGCAGAGATAGATGTGACTGATATTCTCTGTGACAATCAGAGTTGTATCAAGATGACAGAGAATCCAATGTTGCATGATAGATCGAAGCATATCGAGATCAGGTTTCACTATATCCAAGATATGGTGCAGAAGGGAGCCGTAAAGCTCAAGTATGTTCCTACAGAGGAACAAGTTGTTGATGTGTTGACTAAGCCTTTGTCTCGCATAAAGTTTGAATACTTTCGAGACAAGCTTGGTGTGGTCCAAAGGGACCTCCCTCGAAAGAGGGAGTGATGTTATTTCAGTACTTGTCGACTGAAGATCAGTACTTGCCGACTGATAGTGTTATCCCAGTACTTGTCGACTGGTGATGTTATTTTAGTACTTGTCAACTAAAGATCAATACTTGCCGACTGATAGTGTTATCCCAGTACTTGCCGACCGGTGATGTTATTCCAGTACTTGTCGACTGAAGATTAGTACTTGCCGACCGATAGTGTCATCCCAGTACTTGTTAACTAGTGATGTTATTCCAGTACTTGCCGACTGAAGATCAGTACTTGCCGACTGATAGTGTCATCCCAGTACTTACTGACTGGTGATGTTATTCCAGTACTTGTCGACTGAAGATCAGTACTTGTCCACTGATAGTGCAGCCCAGTACTTGCCGACTGGTGATTTTATTCCAGTACTTGCTGACTGAAGATCAGTACTTGTCGACTGATAGTGTCATCCTAGTACTTGTCGACTGGTGATGTTATTCCAGTACTTGCCGACTGAAGATCAGTACTTGCCGACTGGTGATGTTATTCCAGTACTTGCCGACTGAAGATCAATACTTGCCGACTGGTGATGTTATTCCAGTACTTGCCGACTGAAGATCAATACTTGCCGACTGGTGATGTTATTCCAGTACTTGCCGACTGAAAATTAGTACTTGCAGACTGATAGTGTCATCCCAATACTTGCCGACTAGTGATGTTATTCCAGTACTTGCCGACTGAAGATCAGTACTTGTAGACTGATAGCGTTATCCTAGTACTTGTCGACCGGTGATGTTATCTCAGTACTTGCCGACTAATGATGTTACTTCAGTACTTGTCGAATGGTAGTCCTAACTGGTGATGTTATCTCAGTACTTGCCGACTGATGATGTTGTTATTCCAGTATTTGTTTACTGATGATTGATGTTGTTGTTCCAGTACTTGTTTACTGATGATTGATGTTGTTGTTGTTCCAGTATTTACTTACTAATGATTGTTGTTCCAGTACTTGTCGATTGATGATTCATGTTGTTCCGATATTCATATACTGATGATGATGTTGATGGAGATATTCCAGCAGATGATGATAACGATGTTGATGGTGATATTCCAGCAGATGATATCGATGTTCTAGCAAATTCTTGTTGACGATGATGATGAAGTTCTAGTAGATGATGTTGTTGATACCCCAGACATATGATGATGTTCCAAATACTTCCTACGACATATAGAGATTCACAAGTCAGTTGGACAGCTATTGATGATGTTGATGTTGCCCGTAGAATACCTTCCTAGTTAAGAGGGAGTGTTAAAGAAATGTAACTGCGGAAGATATTCTAAATGTATTTGTCTATTGTATTATTGTATTCCTCCTTCGGGAGATGTCATTGATGTAATTGATAATGTAAGAGTCATTGAAAGAGTCAATGTAAACCCTAACTATTAGGCTAGCCTGGAAAGAACTAGAAAAGAATATTTTATTGTAAAGTGTATAGGTCGGCTCAGTTAGGTGAGTCAAGCCGACCTAATTAGTAAAAAGGTCAAGTCACTTGTTAAGTATAAATAGGAGGTTGAGTTGCTCATTTGTATCACTCAACTCACTCACTCAAGTTCGCATAGGAGAGAGAGAAGTTCGCACAAGTGAAGGAGAGGAGCTGATTTTGTCTTAGGGTTTTATCTTGTACTTGTGAATTCTATATTCAGGAAGTTTTGTCGAGGTTTTCTCCCTTGTGGTTTCCCCCAGAGAAATATTGTGTTCTTTGTGTTTGTTGTGCTTGTCTTTCTTTCAGTGATTAGATTGTTCAATGTTATTATGCTAAACAAGTGAAAAAATAATAGTTCTGGCAGTCTGGATCTTCATATCACCTCAACATAGGGAGAACTAGAAGAAGAACTCTGAACGATCATCATTCCTTGACTTCTTGTAAGGAGTATCTTCATCAACATCGACAGTTGAGGCTTTATGCTTCCTTTTGATTGAACTTCAACAATTACTGGCGTAATGACCATATGCCTTGCACCTGTAGCATTGTATCTGAGATAAATCCTTCTTCTTCTTCTTCTGATCTGGAGGAGGACTTGATCTCCTACCTTGGTGCTTGTGGTTGTGAAACTTTATTTTCCTTCCCTTGCCTTTCTTGGTATGGGTCATGAAGGCTTGATTCTCCTTAGGTTGAGTGCCATGAAGTCTCTACCTTGTTGTTATTCTTGTCTCTTCCTGAGTGCAATCTGCCCATAGCTTGTCAAATTTGGGTAGCTTGGATCGACCACTTATACTTTGAATGAATGACTCCCAAGATGGTGCGAGACCATTTAGAGTAGTAATGACAAGCTCCTTATCATTAATGAGATCTCCACTGGTACTAAGCTTGTCCCTTAGTTCTGTGATCCCCTGAAATATGAGGCAATGGATTCTAACTTGGACATCTTCATATTTGATAGTTGGTTCCTCAATGTGAGTGTCACATTAATACTACTATGTTCAAATAGCTTCTTTATGGTTTTGAACATCTTTCTAATAGTCTTCTTTCCTTATATTTGAGGAATCAAGTGGTCTCTAACTGAGTCCACCAAAATCCTTCTTGCTTTGGCATCATTCTTCCTCCAACTAGATTTGTCCTCTTTGGCTTCTAGTTCTGGGACCTTCTCATTGACAAACTGCAAGAGATCATTTTCTTCTAGTAAGAGAAGAACCCTAGACTTCCAAGAGATGAAGTTGGAAGCTCCTTCCAGACGATCTTCAACCTTCATTCCAATCATCCTGAATGCAAATCTGAAGCAGAAACCCTAGCAGCAGCTAGGTCAAAAATGAAAGATGGATTCTTGAAAAACTGACTCCATAGGGAGATGCGCCCTAGCAAGGCGAGTTGAGAAAAGGTGTAGCTGAGCCAAAATTATGGAAGAAGTAGGTCAAAACTTGAAACCCTAATTTCTGTTGCAGCTTTAGAATTAGGTCAAAAAATGAAAATTCTCAAAATTGGATTCTGCCTTCACCAAAAGATGTGCCCTTCCTAGAGTTAAATTTCCAAGGCACTTTTTCTGCTAAAATGTTGAGTGAAGGCCTTGAAAGATGAAACCCTAGTTCCACCAATGGCTTATTCTAGTACTGCTCTGAAACCATGTTAGTTTTTCATACAATTATAGCATAATAATTCAATTGCATAAGATCAATAGGATCACTAGAAGAAAGAAAAAGCACAGAAACAAAGAACATGAGAATTTATCCTGGGAAACCCAATCGGGAGAAAACCTAGCAACCTTTGTATAGAGATGAATAATTCCGAGAACAGAGTACAATGATAAGAGAGAAAAGATGGAAGTACTTTCCAAGTAGAAACCCCAAAATGTCTTCTCCTAGCTACAGGTGCAAATCTCTCTCCAAGTGATGCGAACTTGTGTGAGTGAGTGAATGTGTCAAATGAGGAACATAACCTCTCTATTTATACACTTGCCCAACTAGCCTTTTTCCCTAACTGGGCTTGTTATCCACTAAATTGCACTTAGTTGATTCCGAGTGAACCGTTGAAGTTGTGAACATATTCAATGTTCATTATCAGTGTTTCGAGATCCATCAGGCCAAAAAAATTTGGCCCTTTGTAATTTTTGCATGTCCAGACCCTTGCGAGGGAATTGTAATAAGTTGGTCTAGCATGAGTTATTTTTTAAAAAGAAGCTTGGTCTACCTTAGGTTTGCTATCACAGGGATACTCTAGAGTGTTTTTTTCCTTATGAATTATGCACTACTCGTCAGTGGTGTATAATCCCTGAGTTTTTCACTCACACCTCCAAAGCTGGAGTATTCACATGATGGTCAAACTTAGGGAGATTATTAAAGCTTGTGTGTATGTATTTTTTAAACATGCTAGCCATCAATAATGAGTCATATGGACATGCACTAGGTCCCCTAGGATTTTTGAGTCATTCTGAGAAAAGTAATTTTTCTCAGTTTATGAGATTTTTTAATAATTTAATTAAAAAATCAAAAAAGTGATAAAAGTCCGGTTAGGAGGTGAAATTTGGCATGGGGGTGCTCGTTATCTAACCCAGAGCACCCATAAAACCCCTAAACCCACTTTTCCTAAGTATTGAGTGTAAATTTTATGTGTTTAAATCAGCTTGCTGGTTTTATGTCATTTTTCATAGTTTTATGCCCAACTCAGTTTTTCAAAGGCTGGAAATAATTATAAAAATCTCAGACAGTTAAAACACACTGGAAATAATTATAAAAATCTCAAACAATTAAACACGCTGAAAAACACTTTAACAGGCAGAAAATTAAATGCACATGCACACCATAAAATATTTCAGACTCGGAAATTTAGCCAATGGCCCTGGAAAACCTCCCACGGGGAAAACCAGTCAGAGAGAGATATTATTTCGTTAGCAAATTATAGAACAGCATTACAGTGAAAAATTCAACTTATCTCCACACCCACATACTGCCTTGAAAAACGTGCTGAAGCTGCCTTGTTTTCTGTGCCTGTTTAACCCTGAAATTTGTGCCGGAAAAATGACAGAAGTACGATCTGTACGGACCTCGTTTTCTGTGCTTGTCTTTTCCTTGGAAACCGTGCTGTACACCTCGATTTTTGTGCCTATTTAACCTCGAAATATGTGCCTAGGAATAGTGCCTCAAAATGTGTGATGATTGTCTCGAAAACAATGCCTAGGAAACCTCCTCGAACTGTGTGTACAATAATAAATGTTGTACAGTCTCTCCTCGGGATTTCTGTTGTTATTAAATGCACTCTGCCTCGAAATGCGTGCATTCTCAAAATTCGTGTTGCTGTTGTACCCTAGGTGCTGCTGTCTCGAAAACTGCGCCCTCTTTCTCTCTAGCTCTCTTCTCTCTTCACTCTCATCTCAAGAATGAATTCACAAATGCCTCCCTTGCCTTTTTGGGTGAATCCCTAGGGTAAGTGAATAATTTTCTAATCCAACGGTCGAAAATAAGTTGGATCAAGGGATGAGATTAATCTCTCATTAAATCTCATAAAATTAATTTTTATTCACTTCACTTAAATTTTTACCCAAAAGTGACTTTAAGTTATAAAGTCACATTAAATGCTTTTCACAAGTCATTTAATGCAAGGGTCACTTTATTTCCCCCCTTTAAGTGACTTAGGCAAAAAGTCACTAGGGAAACACTTCCTAGGTACAAAAATCAACACTCCCTCAAACCGAGGAAGGTGTTCTGCACCACTCCCAACTTGTCTCTGAAGAAGACAAACTTGCCCCTCCCCAAAGATTTCGTTAGAATATCTGCTACCTACTCATCAATGGAAATGTACTGCAACTCCACAGCTCCTCTCTAAACGTAGTCACAGATGAAATGGTACCTGATCTCTATGTGCTTGGAACTGTCATGGAAAACTGGATTCTCAGAGAGCTGGATGCAACTCTGATTGTCACAATAAATTACCGTAGGTCTAATCTCCTGATCAAACAAATCTACCAACAACTTACGAATCCACAGTGCCTCGCAAGTAGCCTGACTGGCTACCATATACTCAGCCTCAGCAGAACTCAAAGAAACGGACTTTTGCTTCCGACTGAACCACGACACTGCTGCCGAGCCCAAACTGAAACAACACCCGGAAGTGCTCTTTTGATCCCTCGCACTGCCTACGCAGTCTGAATCTGTGAAACCAACCAAACTGACTCCACCCGAACCCCTGTAGTCCAATCCATAGTCCACTGTACCTGCAAGATATCTCAACACATGTTTTGCGACGGTCCAGTGTACACTCCTAGGCTCCACCATGAACTGGCTAAGAATGTTCACTGCAAAACAAGTCTGCCCTGGTGTTGACCAGATACATCAATGACCCAATGAGCTAACGGTATAGTGTAGGATCCACCAACTTACCCTCAGAAGCATGAAGCTGCTTCCAGTTGGTGACCATAGGTGTGGACATCGGCCTGCAATCCTCCATCTGAAATCTCCTCAGAATATCAACTGCATACTTCGCCTGTCCCAGGAAAATATGACCAAGCTCCTGCCAAACCTCCATGCACAGATAATAGTGCATCAACCCAATGTATGTCATCTCGTACTCTGTAGCAAGGTCTCTCTTGCAATGTGCAATGAGACACTCCTCCCCATTGATAAACAAGCCATCAACATATAACAAAAGAATGAGAGGATCTCCACCAACCACAATGTAGTAAAGGTTGGGATCAACCTCAATCTTCTAAAAACCCATCGATGTCAAATATGCATCAATCCTGGAGTACCAAGCTCTAGGAGCTTGCTTCAGTCCATACAAGGCTTTCCTCAGCTTGCACAGATGAGAATCTCTCCCACGAATCTGAAATCCCTGTGGCTGCTCTAAGTAGACCTCTTCCTGCAGAAAACCATTGAGAAATATGGTCTTCACATCCATCTGGTGGATTTTCCAACCCATCTCTGCTGTTATAGAAATCACTGCCCTGATGGAAGAATAACGAGCAACCGGCGCAAAGGTCCCATCATAATCAACTCCCTCAACCTATGAAAACCCCCGTGCCACAAAACAAGCCTTGTACTTCTCCACACTGCCATCTGCAGCATGCTTCACCTTGTAGATCCACTTGGAAGTCAGAACAGACTTCCCCTCTGGTCTCGGTACTATCTCCCATGCATCATTCTTCATGATGGAATGGTACTCTTCCATCATGGCATCTCTCCAAACCCGATGCTGAGAGGCCTCCTCAAATAAGGAAGGCTCTGAATCACGAAGACTCGCAACTAGAGCCTTACCCAATCTATTTGGCATCACTACTGTCCTGACCTCCTCCTGGGGCCTACCAAATGCCTCTGCTTCCTCCAAGGTATCACGAAGCCATTTAGGCTTCCTCTTCCTTGAAGGCTCCTCCCAAACTGGTCTCTCCTCATCTGAAGAACTACCAGAAGCAGATGGCCCAGCAACCTGTGGACCACTAGTTCTTGAACTAGTCACTAAAGAGCCTGTAACCTGAGAACCAGAACCTGTCCCTGGAGTACCTGCTGACTGAACCACTGAACTTGAAGAACCTGTGCCTGTCACCTGTGATCCAGTCACTTTGGAAACCTGTTGACCTGTGATCTGTATTGAAGAAGCCTAAGTCACCTGAGGTGTGGAAGTCGGTGGCTCCCCATGCTCCAACTCTCTGGACTTCCTGAAGGCTCTCTCCTCATCAAACTTCACTTCCCGCCTCACAACAACCTTCTTCTGGCCAGGAAGATAAATGCGGTAAGGCTTCTAAGTCTCATCATATCCCACAAAGATGCCTCTCTCTGCAATGGGATCAAGCTTTGTCCTCTTCTCAGAAGGGACATGAGAGTCAGTCAAGCAACCAAATATGCGAAAATGGCCAACCTCAGGCTTCTTTCCTGTGAACATCTCCTCGGGAGTCTTCCTCCCCAAGGCACGATCGAGACTCTTGTTCTGCAGATAAACTGCGGTACTGCATGCCTCTACCCAAAGAAAGAACGGTAAACTCTAATCATGAAGCATCGCTTTCGCTGCTCCCAAAATCGACCTGTTCTTCCTCTCTGCAACTCCATTCTGCTCAGGAGTGTATGGAATGGTCAGTTGTCTCTGAATGCCCTCCTAAATGCAAAACCCATCGAACTCCTTGGAGGTATACTCACCCCCATTGTCCGATCTCAACACCCGAATCCTCCTCCCTGTCTAATTCTCCACAAAGGCTTTGAACCCTTGGAAGACTCTCAATACTAAGGGTGACTTCTTGCTCCTCAAGAAGTAGATCCAGGTCTTCCCGGAGTAGTCATCGATGAAAGAGATATAATACTCAAATCCAATCAAAGAAACTAATGACATGGGACCACATATATCAGTATGGATCAAATCAAGTACTCCTGCTGCTCTGCTGTCACGGCTTGGAAAAACAGTTTTGGTGTACTTTCCCAAAGCACACCCCCTGCAAACATCACTCTGCTCTATGCTGAACTCTGGTAAACCTGTAACCATGCTCCTCAACAATCTCAAGGCTGGGTGATGCAAGTGGGCCATCCTCCGATGCCATAGCTCACAAAGCTCATTGCTGCTGCTGTGTGCCAAAGCGTGCTGTGGCTGAAACAAGAGCTTGTATAGTTTTCCACATCTAACCCCAATGTCCATGGAGGTAGATAATCCTGTAGTCTTGGGGAATACCTGCACTCGCCCATCCAAGAAACAAACCCCAAGACACCTATCCTCAATGGTTGAAACTGATACAAGGTTCTTCTTCAGCCCAAGGACAAATAACACATCCCCTCAGTATCATAGGACTCACAGACTCCCTCTAAAAGGTAATGGTCCCATGACCAACTACTCTGACAATGGTGTCATCTCCTAGTACAACCTCCACATCTTTACCTGTCTGTGAAAGCTCGGAGAACATCTCTCGAGCATCTGTCATGTGACTCGAAGCTCCGCTGTTAATATACCAAGTGCCAGTGGTGGATGCACTCATCTGATGGCCGGTCAACAAGGAATACTCCATCTCCATATCCAAATCAGTGTTGGTAACTATAGAGACTCTCTCTCTCTCAATCTGTCCAGCACACGGACAAAACTCTCTGAAATCTATCTCCGAAGTCATCAACCTCCGCTGAAGCTGCAATCTGTTGTCTCTTCTTCTTCTCCTTTCTTGGACACTATGAAGCATAGTGCCCAAATGCCTGACATGCATAACACTTGATTTTACTCAAGTCTTTCTTCTGCCCACCCTGCTGCTGCTGCTGCTTGGCCCCACCCTGGTTGGGGCCCTTCTTCTTCTTCTTGCCCTTTGTTGTCAATGCCACATTCTCCTCATCTTCCCTACCCTGTGAAGAGCTTCCCTGTACAAGACCTCTCCTCGTCTCCTCCTGCACAAAATCATCCCACAGTCTCTCCCATCAAGGTAAGTTCTCTCTGCCCACTATAGCCTGCACAAATGCACCCCAAAGCTTGGAAGCCCCATTCACTGCTGTTAGTACAAGCTCAGTAGCAGTGACCACCTCCCCAACTACTGCTAGCTCATCTCTAACCATAGAAATCCTGGTAAAGTAAGATGTCACTCCCTCTCCACCATTCATCTTTATACTTTTCAGTTTATCCTTGAGAACCATCTTTTGGTTCTCATTAGAACTCTCGTATAAACTGGTTAAGGCACTCCACATCAAATGTGCCCGAACTTTCCCTAAAATGTGAGGAATGATGTGGTCTTTAACTGCATCAAGAATTCTTCTTCTAGCCTTACAATCGTTCTTGTTGAATGTTGATAATGCTGCTGCATCTGTAGCAGCGGGAATTTGAACAAGGTCGGCTATAGTGTTCCTTACCACCTCGTCCCACAGTTCATTTCCTCCAAGATCAACAAAATCCTAGCCTTCCATGGCACAAAGTTTCCTGTCCCATCTAGCCTATCCTCCAACCTAAGTCCTGTAGCCATCTCATTGTCAACCCAACAAGGTGTTGTTCACTAGCAGAAGAAAATACTGAATTCTAGAAATTTCTTACTGTCTGCAAATTTTAATGTTTTCTGCCCCCAAGCTCTGATACCAGGTAAATTTTCTGTGTTTAAATCAGCTTGCTGGTTTTATGTCATTTTTCATAGTTTTATGCCCAACTCAGTTTTTCAAAGGCTGGAAATAATTATAAAAATCTCATACAATTAAAACACGTTGAAAAACACTTTAACAGGCAGAAAATTAAATGCACATGCACACCATAAAACATTTCAAACTCAGAAATTTAGCCAATGGCCATGGAAAAACCCCCATGGGGAAAACCAGTCAAAGAAAGATTTTATTTCTTTAGCAAATTATATAACAGCATTACAATGAAAAATTCAACTTATCTCCACACCCACAATCTGCCTCAAAAAACGTGCTAAAGCTGCCTTGTTTTTTGTGCCTGTTTAACCTCGAAATCTGTTCCTGGGAATAGTGCCTCGAAATGCGTGATGATTGTCTCGAAAACAGTGCCCAGGAAACCTCCTCGAACTGTGTGCATAGTAATAAATGTTGTACGGTCTCTCCTCTGGATTTGTGCTGTTACTAAATGCACTCTGCCTCAAAATGCGTGCATTCTCGAAATTTGTGTTGTTGTACCCTAGCTGCTGCTGTCTCGAAAACTGCGCCCTCTTTCTCTCTAGCTCTCTTCTCTCTTCACTCTCATCTCAAGAATGAATTCACAAATGCCTCCCTTGCCTTTTTGGGTGAATCCCTAGGGTAAGTGAATAGATTTCTAATCCAACAGTCAAAAATGAGTTGGATCAAGGGATGAGATTAATCTCTCATTAAATCTCATAAAATTAATTTTTATTCACTTCACTTAAATTTTTACCCAAAAGTGACTTTAAGTTATAAAGTCACATTAAATGCTTTTCACAAGTCATTTAATGCAAGGGTCACTTTATTTCCCCCCTTTAAGTGACTTAGGCAAAAAGTCACTAGGGAAACACTTCCTGGGTACAAAAATCAACATTGAGTGAATATTATTCACTTAAATAAATCTCTCTCCAAAATATTAAAAATGAATTATTTAATTCAAGAATAATGAAATTGGAGAAAATCCAAACTCCTTTTTCAGAGGATTTTGGTTGGGTGACTTGGTCCAGTTGACATGGCATGAACATTTAAGACAGATTCCAATCAACATTGGAATCCATTAAGCATTTATTGAAGAGCCTTGAGGTGTCTCTCCTTGGGATTTGCGCCTTTCCTCATGAGGGAGACGTTTTTCTTGAGGTGGCACTTTGTGGATGGTTGATGGAGTAAGCAAGGAAGGGAAGGGAGGCGCCTACCTTAGGTGGCAGCCATCCCATCCCAAAGGGATCACCTACCACATCCTCTCAAGAGATTTGTGTCACCACTAGTCATTTGAAACCCTAACTCTCCTCTCCTTCACCAATTCGAATTCCTCCTTTGAGAGGTTATTTAAGCAAGGCAATACTCCATTGATTTGCATGGATGCATTGAACCTCTGCCATTTTGTACATTGTTGCTATTGAGTAATATATTTCAAGACTTTGGAGGTCCATCGGGTGCATCTTGTGTTGGAGTTTCTACATATGAGGTGATATTGTTGCTTTACATATGCTTTTTCATGCTTTCATTATGTAGATTTAGTCTATTGGGTATAGAAGCAAACATTTATTGTTGTTAATTTGTTTGTTTATGCTTGGGTAATAGGAGATTCGAATGTAATCGACTGTATTCGGTTATACTTAGATTCATTTGGTCTCATTTTATTCTAACATACTAAGTCTTGTTTTGTATTGCAAGTTTTGGCATTGTTTAGTTGCAGATCTAAGGCTCAAGGGGATTGAGAACTCGGTTGTTCTTCCTTTTCTTGGGCAGCCATCTTTCTTCTAACACATTTGTATTTCAGAGATTCTCCAAAGGCATTTGCAAGAGACAAGAGCATTGGAAAACCAAAGCCTCATCCATCTTCATTTCTACAAACTTTCTCTCCTTGCATTTTTCTTTGTTTCATGCTTAAAAGATTAGATCTAAGATCTTTTACTTTCCTATATATTTCAGATCTAATTATTTTATGCATTTCAATTAGATCTACAATCAGAAATCATATTCATAAGGAGATCTAGTTTCAATTTTTATACTTGCATGCTTTGAAATTTCAAATTTTTCTCCAAGTATAAAAAAAATTTCAATTTTTTTTAATTCTTTTAAATTCATTTCTATCATATTCTAATAAACTTTGTTTGTTGGTTTTTAGCAGGTCCATCAGAAAAGAGGAGGAAATTCTGCCCATTTTTCACCAAAAAACCTCAACGAGGCACTTTTCGAGGACCTCTTTCTTCTAGTCTTTCAAATCCATCATTGTAAGCTCTTAGATCCAAGTTTAATGGACTAAGAAGCACTTCTTTACTTTCAATACTTTGTAAAATTAATAAATGAGAGCAGTGGGATACTCAGCGCCCACACCCCATCCCCCTTGGGGAGATTTGCGTTTTTTGTCTTTTTCATGAGATCTATTTTTTCTAACTCCACAAGTTCACACACTCACTGTTGAAGTGCAGGGTGTATACTTTTAACTTGTATTTCATATTTTAATCACTTCCTTTTTGCAAAAGTAACTTAGAGATAAAACCATCCTTCGTCGCCACGAATTATGCTCTCACCTTCACCTAAAGGCATTGTCGATTAGTGAAGGTTGACCAGAAAAGTGACGCATAAGTTTGGCCATTCACATATTTTCCATAAGTTTTGTCTTTTACTTTCATAACTTAATTGTTTAATAAAAAGAACCTAAAGTCTCTTGAACTTAGCTGAAAAGCAAGTCAAGAGCACTCTCTATCGGAGAGCACAATGGCCCTTGTTCACAAACTTGAATAAACTATTTCCCCTACACTGTGTATGCTTTGCCCACCTATGGGGTACCCAGAAATAGTTGGAAGAACTTTTTTAACATTCCACACTTAACATAATAAAGTCATTTAATAAAATTAACATCCCTTTAAGATAAGTGAAAATCCGGCACTTCGATTAGACTTTGTGTGGGGAAATTTTGCCCAGGGATGTTGGAACCACTGTACTGAGACCTTAAGGGCATCGTTAGACTACATCCATGGTTGGTGTAGTATTGAACACGCTCTCGAGACTCCGGCCAGCCAACATGTCCTTGTACGGAACCACCAATTTCTAAATTTCCGGACATTCCTCCCTGTACCTCACGATATATCGGGAGTTTTTTCCCCTTTTCCCTTAATCAAGTTTCACACTTAATAAATCTAAAATCAACCAAGAGACAATTGCACAACATTTCCCTTTTCAGCACTTATCGTTTACATTGTATCGACTCCATAAGGCACTGGTCCTTGCACTCTTTATTTGCTTATTATCAATATCAAGTATCGTGCATCTGCTATATTTTTTACAGTGATATTTAATTCATGCTGGTAAAAGATTATTTAAACCTTGTTGCAATCATCTTGGAACCTTTTAATCACTACCCAACAAAACAACTCCTAAAAACATAAAACACTTTAATCATTTACACGGGAACTCTAAAAAACTTAGAAACATTCCTTAGGGACTACCTCCCTTGGCTTCGTGGGAGTTTTGCCTAAACGAAGGAGTCAAGATCAAGTGACAGCCTTGACTCAAGACTTGCCCCCAAGGGCACACCGAGCAGTAGCATATATTTTTGTTGCGTTAACCAGGTGTGTTGATCTAGCGGCAACAGGGCCGACTTGTCTTGGGGGAATATAAAATACATTTAATAATTATTTTCCTTACTTGCTTTTCACCCCAAGGTTTACATTGTTCTTTCTAGGGTTTACATGATTAATTACATCAAGATTAACTCCCGTAGGAGGTACAAGTAATTATAATAAAGTACAATAAGAATATCTTCCGAAGTTGCACAAAATCCAACAAAAGTTACATCGTAGTTTTTAAGTTGTATATGGTAAGCTTAAAGTGCCTTTATTTGCTTCCTCAAAAGGGCAAGTAAAGACCCTAAGAAAGCAATCTTTCTCGCTTGTCTTACTTGGTTAATTGTGCATTTTAGCTAGATTTAACTTAGTTAAGTTTTTGGAATTTACTAACATTGTTCAAGGACACTTGTAAAGTGTTTTTGAGCACCTTTAACAATCTTTTGTTCGATGTTTTTTCACTTTTGATAAATAGGTATGTGGAAGTGTTGGCCAAATTCCGAAGACTTGAACCACCTTAAGTCATTTTTTAAACTCTGTAAGCCTATTGGATCCTAAATTAAAAAGGACAAAAGGCATCCCAAAAAATTGTAAAGAAAAAGGCATAATAAAAAAAAAGCAAGTGGGCTACCCAGTGCCCACACCCCATCCCCCCAAGGGGGATCTGTGTCATTTCATTTGGTGGTTTTCTTTTTTCGATTTTTTTGTTAGTTTTGCTTTAGATACTAACCCATAGAGTAGTTTGCTTTTTTGTTAGATTAGATTAATTAGTTGCTCTTTCATTCTTTCATTATTTGCAAAAGTAACAAACCTCGCTACGCTTTCCCAAAGTGTGCTCTTGTTGCCACTAAAAAGGCTTGTTTGAGTAAGTGGTTTACAATCAGAAAAGAGACTTATAGCTTTAGTTTAATTACATAACAATATACCTTTTGCAAAATGGTTTATTTCATTTTAGTTCTTGTAACGAACTCTGACTCAAAATCCCTGTATGCTCTTGGACCATTGTTGCTTGTCCAATCTGTGGTCACAATCATAAAGTGACAACAGTGACTAGTTTTAATAGGGAAACCCATTCAAAACTTATTTAAAAGAACTCGAGAGGTCGCATTGAACAACACTACGGAGTCAGGAGGTTTCTCAAAGTAGACTTTATGTTTCACCTCGTTGGACACCTGGTATAGTTCCTATGTGCTGACTTCGAAGAGATAAGTTCTTTGTGGGCCAAACTAAGAAACAAAACCACTCCTAAACAACTCACCAACTAATAATAAAACATAGCAAGAGCATATTCAAAACTATTACTTTTAGCAATATGTATTTACTTTCAGCATAGGTGTTCCCTTGTTTATTATCTTGCTTCAAGTATTTACTTTATGCAAATGATGATGATTCAATATACATGTTGTTAAACTAAACCATTACAATATTGCTCTTGTGTTTGACTCTTTAAAACTATTAGAATAATTTTCCTTTTTGTAGTGTAATCAGCCTTAGCTTTTTTTATTTAGGGACCACCCCCCTTGGCTTCACTAGGAGTTGGCCTAAACAGAGGAGTTGAGTGTTGAATGACAATATCTCAACTCAAGACTTTCGCCCAAGGATGCACCCAGTGGCTTGAATATTTATGTCACGTTATCCGAGGTGCGTATTAGGCGGCAACAAGGGGTAATAGGGGTAAACCACAAATAAACCCAAGACAATTTATTATGAGAGAAAGCAAGTAAAATGAAGAAGCACACTCAAAACAACAAATGACATGAAGATTATGAACGAAGAATGAAGACAAAAATTGAAGATGTGGTAAGCCTAAGGATGAAGACAATTGAAGACGAGAACATGACTCAGATGAAGACCAATGAGCAAGTAAAAGAAGACTAAAGATGCAAACAACAAGATAAACATTAAGGGGAGGTGATAGAGATAATGTTTATCTAAATATAGAGTAGGACTACAAACATATTTACTTTCTCCTACACATTAGGAAGTTGTTGAATAAGTGATTAGATGGTTGAAATATTCTCTCAACCTCTTGTTACCAACCTTTTTGTACCATAGTTGGATTATCTGAAGAGCCGCCATGTGACAAACATGATGAATGTTTGTACTCCAGTGTATCAGATGATCCAGCATTTGTGACTAGCCAATTTTGGCTAGCCGGTTTTGTTTTTGAGTCGACATGACCATGGCCCCATGGGGGTTTGTAATAAAGTGTGCTAGTAGGATCTGAGTGTCTCGGCTCCCCATGACTTGATCAAGAAAATAAGGTATTCCAGCGAGTTTTTTCCCTTGTCAGTTATACTTTGCCTACAGCCGAGCTATAATCAATAAGGTTTTCTCCCGCTTCCTCCAAAGCTAGAATGCCCGATTTTGAAAATTTTGGCCATGGGGGGTTATTAGAGTCCAACTAATGTATATAGGCCTACTAGACACTATTAGAATAGGTTTTGGTCATATCCCAAGTCTCTAAGACCCTGAGAAAAAATTTCGAAAATTTTTTACCGGGTCCGTCGAATTTGGGTTTTTAATTATTTTTTTTAAATTTAATAAATTTCTCTAAGTTTAAATAGAGAAATATTAATTTGTAATATGTCAGTCGTCCGGGGTCCGAATTCAGTGATTGATGGCTCATTTCATAAGCCAAAAATCACATATGACCTGTGGACCAGCTAAACCCAACTTTCAGATGTCAATTCAGCCTCATAATTAATGTTTTCTCTAAATGGCCATTTAGAGGGAAATTATTAATTAATTTAATAAATTTGAATATTTTGGAGAAATCCAAATCTCTCAAAATAATCAGAAATGAATAAAATAAAAGGCTAATTGACATGGCACTAGGCATTAAAGAAGATTCCAATCATCTCAGTCATCAACCAGACCACTATCCAGTCAGCATAAGTCAAACTCCAAAAGAGAATTCGCCCTCCTTCCTTGGAAACTCGATTTGATGATGTGTCATGTGATGAATGGGTTGGTTAGCTTGAGGTAGGCGCCTTCCTTGATTTGTGTGATCACTAGACTTGGCTCCATTTACAAACTCGAGTTAGCACCTACCACACCTACCACATCTTACACTTGTCTCCCTTCAAGCTCACGCCATCCCTCATTAAGCTCACGTCATCCCTCTCTAAGTTCACGATGCCTTCACTAACCTCACATGGATCCTACTTGGAGCTCCCTCATTAGATGGGTGGAGCTTCCCATACCTTCCAAAACTCGACCTTGCCATGTGTACTACCACTCCAAGCTTTGTGATTGACTTTGAACTCGAATTCGACTTTACAACTCAGTGTTATTTGGCTCTCTTTGGCCAAATTCGAATTAGGGTTTTAGCTTCTTGTTTTGCTATTTAAGAGAAGCATTTAGCCTCTCTTCTCATGGAGAATTATTGTAAACTTACTCTGCGGAGATTGTAATAGCTATTGGCTTTCATTGGAAATAAAGTTGGCTTTGGAGGCAAATTGTGTGCACTTCTATTGGTTCATGAGTTATTAATACATTGTTGAGGTAATATCTGTAATGTTTTCTTCATTTATGCAATTTCAAGCTTGATTTAAATGTATGCTTAGATCTCTTTCCTAAGAGCGTAGGGCAAGCATTTGATGGTCCCAACTTGTTTGCTAGGCTTAGGCTTGAATAGTATAAAGAGTGCAACTTGTAATCGGTCTTACTACCTTGTCTCTTTATGCATTTTTGTCTAACTCTCTATATTTGATCAAGTGTTGTTTGTATAAGTGTTTGTGTATTGCAGATCTTCAAAATGGTTGAGATGAGATGAACTCGGTTGTATCTCCCTCTTCTCCACCAACAAAAAACCTTTATTAATAGTGTGTTTGCAGGATACTTCCAAGGAGCAAGATCTTAAGATTAGCATCAAAGCAGAAAGGGTTTTCTCTTCCATCAACAAAATTTTCATCATCAAACTTGGTTACAAAAGGGTTCTTTCTTCAAACCCCTCTTATTTGCTCCTTGTTTCCTTTTACTCATTGGTTTGCTAGGCCTATTTTCCTCCATAGTTTTCCCTACCTCAAACCCCTCATCCTCCATTAGTTTTGCATCCTCTTTCTCCTTTCGTTTTACTCTTCATCTCCTCCTCCATTTCGTTGTCTTTGCCCTAGATTTACCCTTCACCCATTCGTCTTTTCATCCAAGACCTTTCCCATCTCTTCCTTTAGGTTTTCTCCTCATTAGCTCCCTTCGTCTACCTTCCAAAGAGCCCTAAACACATAAAAGTCACAAAAACGAATTGCTTAGGTAGTGTTAGCTTCATTCTTTAGCTTGCAAAGTAGCTTGTTAGAGTTATCTTAAATATTATTGCATCCATCTCATGCATTTGAAAAAAGTAAATGTTAGAAGCATTCTAGATCTCTTTTTCATACTGGTATAGTTGGCATTGTTTAAACTCTAGTTGCAACTTTGAAAGATAGAATATTTTAAATAAAATTTCTCAAAAAATTTTATACTTTAGATCTCTTTCCCATTGCATTTTAGGAGTTTGTTGTTCGCTGGTCCGTTTTATCATAGTTAAAGTTTTATGTCAAATCTCATGCATTTTACGTTTTAGAGCTAAATTTTCAAATCTAGACTTAAGTAGTTTCAAATTTGGTTTTATTTTCCTAACGGTTAATGGGTGCATTGTTGAGCAATTTTTAAGATTTGTGTAGATGCTTTGAAAGGAGGAAACTTGAAGAAGTTTTGAAGAAGTGAGATCCAAGCAAAAGACAAAGAAACCATGAACATGAGCAAAACTTGACACACTTAACCTTTGTAAAAGCAAGCAAAAACTTGCTTCTTCTTTAAATTTTCCAAGTATCGTTTTACTTCAAAGTCCTTCAAGGTTTCCAAACCAAGGCATATTGTAATCAGATCAATAAAATTTCAAGTGGAGGGGGTCCTCCACTTTTTGGTTTTCTTCCCCATTTGGGGAAGAGTGTGGTGATTGGTTAGATTAGATCTTTTCCTTTCTGTTTTAGAGTAGTCTTTATCTCCTTCTTATTCTCTCTTCCAAGTTTTGACCGAAAGTAGTATCCTTGGGATCCCATCCCAAGGGCAGGACCACATAATTTGTGGTTACTCTTACTTCCTCGTCAGTTTCCTTGGTAGAGCTTTCAGCTAGCTGGAAATTCTCAAGTGCGGGCGATTCTTAGAGGTTGACCTTGTTCGGAGGTTGATCCCACCATTAGTGTAAATTTATTGGTAGAACACTAAATCTTTTATTTTATTTCGCAAGTAGCATGCTAGTTGTGTTTTACATCATTTGAGCTATCACATGTTTTATTTCTACAAGGTTTCATTTTTCACAACTGCTTTACTGTTTCATAAAATAAACAAAGCCTCTTGAACTTGGCCAAATCCAAGTCAAGAGCACTCTCTGTCGGAGAGCATTATAGATCTGCATTTTCCCTTGTATTAGGCATTTTAGAGTAGAAAGTCTCTTGAACTGTGGTCTTAAGACTAAGTCAAGAGCGCTCTCTGTCGGAGGGTTGAACAATTGCTCTTTAATAATTAAAATACTTCAACTCATTTTCCCCCTTAATTAATTTACTTTGGTCGATTGTCCAACACCCGTATGCTCTGCCAACCTGCGAAGGTTGGGCTAGTACTCAGAAAGGTGAAGGACTTGCTAAACTTACAAGTGATAACATAATTAAAATTTTACCCAAAACCAAAACCAGTATCAAATCACTGAGGTGCTTCCTGAAACAGGTGGTGCCGGGAATCCACTGTCAGACTCGAGGGCGGTCAAGCCGTAAGTACACTTGCCCTCTTTGCAATCTGGGTGCTCCCGACATACCGTCTAAGAGGTTGCCAGTATTTGTTCATGGTTAAGGCTCCACTCTTTTGATATCCTTGGTTTTAGCCTTAATAATCAAGACCATTAAAATTTACAATTTCCCAAGATAACTCTCAAAACGATCTCACGAACAACATTCTTTCAAGACCCACACATTCAGCATCACAATATTTGTTTTCACCTGACTCCATAAGGCACTGGTTACTTCAAGGTTATTTCTAAATCAGGACCATTTGTCCTTGTGTTATTTCATATTGTGAATGCTTTTATTTTGATGATAAGTCTTGAAATATACTGTTAATCTTGTCATTTCATTTAGCAACGTGGATTGCATTTTGTTATCTTGTCATTTTAAATTTGGTCTCATCATAATAACTCCTAAACAACACCCATCCGCATCATTCACACTTAAAACCTTAAAAACACAAGAGCCTTAATGAAACTCTTTATAGGGACTACCCCCCTTGGCTTCGTTAGGAGTTAGCCTAAACGGAGGAGCTGGGATTCAGGTGACAGTACCTGGCTCATTGCTTGCCCCCAAGGCCACACCTCTCCCCACTTCCAGTGAGGGAGACAGCTTTCGAAAGAGTTCCGCTGCTGGTGTGCAGTTTGGCGGACAACATTTTTGGTGCCGTTGCCGGGGACAAATCTTTTTGTTCCTGGACGACCTTAGTTTTTTCTAGTTTGTTTTACCTTTTTTGATAGATTCTAAATCTGTCTAGCGACTCCACTGCCCCTTTTTAGTTTTACTTTTGGTAGATTTTTAGCTTAATCACTCTGAAATTAGACTTGGATCCACCTGGCGACTCCACTGTCAGTTAACACCTCAAGGTATTCAACTAGAAGAAAATCTAAAGGCTTGCTTAGTTTTATCCCTGAGCCTGAAAAGGTTTATAGGAGAAGACTAAACAAGCTTGCTTCTCGTAAAATCCTTGAAGAACTTAGATCTGAGTCTATTTTAGACATCCACTCTTTGTTTTCAGAAAACTTAGAAAATCTTGAAAATATAATAAATTGTCCTTCCGATATCATGGGTGAGTACTTTACTCAACTCAATATTTCTCAGATAGCAGGTCAACCCCATCAACTTCCAAATCAAGTTGTTGAAAAACTTCCATCATATACTGGCACTGATGCCACTACTGCTGCTCAACATCTCAGAAACTTCTCCAAATGTATAAACGCCTATATCAGTGACCCTGCCAACCAACATGACAACGTTTATATGAAACTGTTTGCTCTTTCCTTGGATGGAAAAGCTGGTGATTGGTATAGCAACTTACCTAACAACTCATTTGCCACCTTGGCTACCTTCAAAACTGCCTTCACCAATAAGTTTGGTGATAAAAAAGAGCCAAGGCATCAACTGAATGCATTGACCAACATCAAGAAGAAGGACACTAAAACGATGGATGAGTTCAACACCAGGTTCACCGAGTTATCAAATGCTATTCATGTTACCCATGCACCGCCTGCACCTTCCATGCTGGTTTACTACATTGAGGCACTTAGTGGCAAGATGCAGTATCAGATAAGAGATAAGGAACCCACTACTGTGCTTGATGCTCAAAATATGCTCTCAAAATTGATTTAAACATGCAATCATCCGGTGAGTCCAACGTTCAAGGTTACTCAAGATCTTCAATACCTTTGAAAAGTAATGAACCAAAAGGTAAGGATCCTTTATCAATTATGAAAGAAACTTATGAGAAACAGATGCTAGAAATAAGAAAGGAAATGAAGACAAACATGGAAGAAGCTGAAGCAAAACACATTGCTTAGCTAAAAGAAATTCAAAGTCGGGTTATAAATGTTGAAAGGACTCAACCTCAACCTCAACCTAGGGTTTTTGCTACAAAGCAAAATTGGCAAAGAAAACCTCCCAACCATGAACAAAGGCCGCCAAATCAATTAGAGACTGCTAACATGGTTGAGTCATACAAGCCATTTTGTAGGGCATGCAGAGATTTCCACGAGCAATCTGATTGCCACTATGCATGTTTTGTTCAAGAGCATGGTTATCCTGAGGGATGTGACCCTAGTACTTCATCAGACGAGCCTATTTTTATCAACCATGTGGGAAATAACTATGAAAATCTTAATATGACTCAAGCCAACCAGGGTTATCAACAGATTGATTATATGACTCAACTCTACAGTGAGATGCCACCCAGTATCAACAACAGCCAGAGGTTCAAGGGAATGACTTATCAAAAGAAACCGAAGGAGGGACCTTCCACTCAAACTGCTCCTACGGTAACAATTCCTCACATTACTCAAGAAATTAATAATGATAAGGAAACTGTTGATTTAACTTTTGATTTAGGTAATTGGTTGGCCAACACTAAGGTTCCAGTCCCGGTACTTGAACTATGCAAACTGCCTGGTCAGAGGGAGAAACTTTTGAAGATGTTAGAGCCTCAAACAGATGGTACTCATCCCTCTATTCCTATGCCCATAGCATCTGAAAAGTCTCCTTCTATTCGTAAGCCCGTAGCATCTGAAAAGCCTCCTCTACCTGCAAAGCAGCCTACCCCTAAAAGGGTAACTTTCTCAAAGACTAAAGAGCAGCCTTCAACGAGTTGTAAAAATGATTTTGGGGATCCCCCTATAGTCCTGCATACCAGGGAAACAAGAAAAGAAGCTCACCCGCCTTTCTACATATCATTGATGATAGGTGACCTTCTTCTACATAATTGTATGTTGGATTCGGGATCCGGTGCGAGCCTAATGACCAAAAAAGTTATGCAACAACTTAATCTAAAAACCATTAGACCTTATGGAAATGTATGTGCCATGGATTCTAGACCTATTGAAGTTGTGGGAATGATTGAAAATCAAATCGTCAAATTAGCCAAATATCCAGACATCTACGTCGCTATGGATATCCTTGTCATAGATGTGCCTGATAAGTGGGGGATGCTTCTCTCTAGAAAATGGGGTGCTACTTTGGGTGGGTCTATACAATTAGACTTATCTTATGCAATTGTTCCAGCCTCCGAAGATACTCTTGTCAAACTGCACTCAGAAAAAGAAAGAAGATACCATGTTGAAAATCCCCAGAGACCATCAAATGAATACATCTGCAATACGGATGAAATAAGAACATACCAGGTAAATTCCACCTTTTTAGATCCTGTTTATAAAGAAATAAAAGATAAAAAAGTTGATGGATTGTGGAAAATGGAATTCGACGGTACTTTTTCTAGAGCTGGTAAAGGTGCTGGCATAGTCTTAATATCACCCGAAGAGAAGGTTTTCAACTTTGCTTTTAGACTTGAATTTGAAGCCACAAACAACGTTGCAGAATATGAAGCACTTTTGTTGGGCATAGAGATTGCTAAAGACATGAAAATAAAAATGCTTAGTATCAAAGGAGATTCTGACTTAGTTGTGCAACAGATCAAAGGTAATTTGCATGCCACTGTAAAAGACTTAAGAGGTATAGGAATGCAGTATGGGACACCATGGAGTACTTTGATGCATTAAATATAAAAGCAGTCCATAGGGAAGAGAACAGTATAGCAGATAGGTTGGCAGTTGCGGCATCTACCCTCTAGCCTTCAGAGGAAATGTTGAACGGAGACTGTACCCTTGAAATAAATTATAGGCCATCAATCCCAGACAATATGAACCATTGGCAGGTTTTCAAAGATGATGAGCAGATCCTAAAATTCATTCATAATCTAGATGAATTCATGAATTTCAATGTAAACACACAAGAAGAAGGCGAGTAGCATCAGGAACTTAGCCAGCCTATCAACCCGATATCACGTGGCTTCACCAAGCTAGAGAATATCTTTGATAGGCAGGATGGAAAGAAAAATAACATCGACCAGATGAAACCAGGGGATTATATTGAAATAAATATTGGAACAGAAACAAATCCAAAAATTATAAAAATTGGAAAAGGAACATCTGAAAAGGAAAGGAATGCACTGATAAGCTTGGTAAAAGAATATGGAGATATATTTGCATTTACTTATGATGAGTTAAAGGCTTATAGGGAAGATGTTTTCCAGCACACTATCCCTCTCAAGCCTGAAATGCAAAATGCCAAACCTTTCTGGCAAAAACTTAGGCAAATAAATCCTAGGTTGGCCCCTATTGTCAAGCAGGAATTAGAAAAAATGCTGGCAACAGGTATTATAGCACCCACTCGACATACCTCGTGGTGCTCCAACTTAGTTGTGGTCAGAAAGAAAAATGGGAGCATCAGGATATGCATAGACTTCAGAAACCTTAACATAGCCTACCAGAAAGACAACTATCTGCTTCCAAATATGGAGACCCTCCTCCAGAGAGTCACGGGTTCTAAAATGATGTCCATGCTTGATGGATTCTCGGGATACAACCAGGTTGTTATCAAAGAGGAAGATAGGCACAAAACAGCTTTCACAACTCCTTGGGGAACTTTTGAATACTTGAGAATGCCCTTTGGTCTCACAAATGCTGGGGCCACTTTCCAGAGGGCCATGGATTATGCCTTCAACGAATTAATAGGCAAGATCATTGAGATATATCTGGATGACTTAACCGTCTTTTCGAAAGAAAGATCTAGCCACGTTGATCATCTCAGGAAAGTTTTCGAAAGATGCAGAGAATTTGGTATCTCCTTAAACCCAGCCAAGTCTGTCCTAGGGATAGACGAAGGTAAGCTTCTTGGTCATATCATATCAAAGGACGGAGTCAAAATTGACCCCGAAAGAGTAGAAGCAATATCAAAGATACCCCTTCCCAAAAATGTCAAAGCTCTTCAGTCTTTCAACGGTCATATCAACTTCATAAGAAGGTTCATCCCAAATTTAGCCGAGCTAATGAAACCCATGCAACGGTTACTTAAAAAGGATGCTAAATTTGTCTGGAATGATGAAGGGAGGGAAGCCTTTGGAACCATCAAAGATGTCATCACTAGATCACCTGTCTTAGTAAGCCTTGATTACACAAAAGATTTCATGATTTTCTCCTTTGCCTCGGAAGACACCATTGCTGGTGTGCTGCTCCAGAAGAACTTCGAAGGGTTCGAGCAACCAATTGCCTTTATGAGTAGAGCATTACAACATTCCGAGTTAAACTACACAATCATGGAAAAACAAGCTTATGCCTTAGTCAAATCTTTGAAACACTTTAGAACATATATCAGCTATTCCAAGGTTATAGGGTATGTTCCCCATGCTACGGTAAAAGACATCCTATCTCAACAGGATTGTTTAGGAACAAGGGGTACATGGGTTTCCAAAATCCAGGAATATGACCTTGAAATAAAGCCTACCAAATTAATCAAAGGACAAGGGCTGACTAAAATGCTCACTCAGAAGAACGAAGAAGCCATTGAAATGATCGCCGAGAATGACATTCCCCAACCTTCCATGACTCCTACCCTCCAAGAACTTGACAACATCTGGTATTCTGACATCATATACTTCCTCCTCCATTGCAATTGTCCTAAGCACCTCAAGGGTCACAAGAGAAGGGCTTTAAGGCTTAAAACTGCTAGGTACTGCCTTACCCAGGAAGGTCTGGGTTGGACAAACCCAGATGGCATCATACTTAGGTGTGTGAATGAACAGGACTCCAAAAGAATCTTGACTGAGTTTCACTCAGGATTTTGCGGAGGACATTATGCAGCGAATACAACTGCTCACAAGATCTTAAGAGCCGGATACTATTGGCCCACCATCTTTGCAGATGTTCACAAACATGTTAAGTGTTGCCAAGAGTGTCATCTCTTCACTGGTAAGCAGAAGTTGGCTTCCCTCCCCCACACCTGTTGTGGTCCTTGCCCCTTTTCAACAATGGGGCCTTGATTTTATCGGCAAATTCAAAGATAACTCTAGCAATGGATTTTGTTGGATTCTTATGGCAACCGATTACTTCACCAAACGGGTAGAGGCCATACCTACTAAGAAGGCCGATGAAAATGTTGTCATAAACTTCATTGAAGAAAGAATCATCACCAGGTTCGGGATCCCTTTAAAGATAACAACTGATAATGCCAAGGCTTTCAGTTCTGGAGAAGTAAATGACTTCTGTTTCAAATATGGCATCATCCTATCCCATTCCTCGGATTACTACCCACAAGGAAATGGACTCGCTGAGTCCACTAATAAGAATCTAATGAGTATCCTTAAGAAAACTGTGGGTGATAATAAGAAAGCATGGGACAGTAAGATTAAGTATGCTTTATGGGCTGACAGAATAACCAAGAAGAGCTCCACAGGGAAATCCCCCTTTGAGTTGGTGTATGGTCTCACAACCACCCTTCAGGTTAGCATGCAGATTCCAATTTTCAAATTAATAAGTATGGAACGGAAAAATTGGAAATGGAGCAGAGGATAAATCAGATCATAGAGTTAGATGAAGCTAGAAGAGCTTCCCTTGACCAATCCCTGAGACATCAGGAAAGTATGAAGGGTACCTTTGACAAATATGCCAAGCCAAGACCTTTCCAGGTAGGAGATACTGTTCTCCTATGGGACAAGAGAAGGGAGAAGCCTGGGAAAGATGGGAAATTCGACAGCCTTTGGAAGGGCCCGTTTATCATCCATGCAATTGTTGGCATAAATTCTTTCTTGCTAAACACCATGGAAGGAGAAGAACTGAGCCTACCCAGAAATGGGCAACACCTGAAGCCTTTCTATCGGAACAACATTCAAGATGACCAAGGGGTCATCTCAGGACATCTCTGAACCCATCTTTGTTGATCTTTATGTATTTTTATGTACCATATTGATGTATCATAGTTTTTCACATGTTAGCTTTCTGTATTATATTTCATATATATGCTGAAAAACAAAAGATTTTATTTTTTATGTACCTTTGATTATAGAAAAAGCAAAAAATAGTATATTGGTATTTCATTTTGGCATTATTTATCATGAAAATGTTGGACTAAGACACTTCCGTTTCTGTGCAGGAAACTGATGTTCTGGGATTCTCGAACACTTTCTTTGATCCATAGATCGAGCAAGTGCCCGTCCCGCAGTTGGAGCCAGATGTTACCAACTTTTTTGTACCATAGTTGGATTATCTGAAGAGCCGCCATTTGACAAACATGATGAATGTTTGTACTCCAGTGTATCAGATGATCCAGCATTTGTGACTAGCCAATTTTGGCTAGCCGGTTTTATTTTTGAGTCGACATGACCATGGCCCCATGGGGGTTTGTAATAAAGTGTGCTAGTAGGATCTGAGTGTCTCGATTCCCCATGACTTGATTAAGCAACTGAGGTATTCCAGGGAGTTTTTTCCCTTGTCAATTATACTTTGCCTATAGCCGAGCTATAATCAATGAGGTTTTCTCCCGCTTCCTCCAAAGCTAGAATGCCCGATTTTGAAAATTTTGGCCATGGGGGGTTATTAGAGTCCAACTAATGTATATAAGCCTACTAGACACTATTAGAATAGGTTTTGGTCATATCCCAAGTCTCTAGGACCCTCAGTAAAAATTTCAAAAAAAATTTACCTGGTCCGTCGAATTTGGGTTTTTAATTATTTTTTTTAAATTTAATAAATTTCTCTATAGTTTAAATAGAGAAATATTAATTTGTAATATGTCAGTCGTCTGAGGTCCGAATTCAGTGATTGATGGCTCGTTTCATAAGCCAAAAATCACACATGACCTATGGACCAGCTAAACCTAACTTTCGGATGTCAATTCAGCCTCATAATTGATATTTTCTCTAAAAAGCCATTTACAGGGAAATTATTAATTAATTTAATAAATTTGAATATTTTGGAAAAATCCAAATCTCTTCAAAATAATCAGAAATGAATAAAATAAAAGGTTAATTGACATGGCACTGGGCATTAAAGAAGATTCCAATCATCTCAGTCATCAACCAGACCACTATCCAGTCAGCATAAGTCAAACTCCAATAGAGAATTCGCCCTCCTTCCTTGGAAACTCGATTTGATGATGTGTCATGTGATGAATGGGTTGGTTAGCTTGAGGTAGGCGCCTTCCTTGATTTTTGTGATCACTAGACTTGGCTCCATTTACAAACTCGAGTTAGCACCTACCACACCTACCACATCTTACACTTGTCTCCCTTCAAGCTCACGCCATCCCTCATTAAGCTCACGTCATCCCTCTCTAAGCTCACGCATGCCTTCACTAACCTCACGCCATCCCTCATTAAGCTCACGTCATCCCTCTCTAAGCTCACGCATGCCTTCACTAACCTCACGTGGATCCTAGTTGGAGCTCCCTCATTGGATGGGTGGAGCTTCCCATACCTTCCAAAACTTGACCTTGCCATGTGTACTACCACTCCAAGCTTTGTGATTGACTTTGAACTCGAATTCGACTTTACAACTCAGTGTTATTTGGCTCTCTTTGGCCAAATTCGAATTAGGGTTTTAGCTTCTTGTTTTTCTTTTTAAGAGAAGCATTTAGCCTCTCTTCTCATGGAGAATTATTGTAAACTTACTCTGCAGAGATTGTAATAGTTATTGGCTATCATTGGAAATAAAGTTGGCTTTGGAGGCAAATTGTGTGCACTTCTATTGGTTCATGAGTTATTAATACATTGTTGAGGTAATATCTGTAATGTTTTCTTCATTTATGCAATTTCAAGCTTGATTTAAATGTATGCTTAGATCTCTTTCCTAAGAGCGTAGGGCAAGCATTTGATGGTCCCAACTTGTTTGCTAGGCTTAGGCTTGAATAGTATAAAGAGTGCAACTTGTAATCGGTCTTACTACCTTGTCTCTTTATGCATTTTTGTCTAACTCTCTATATTTGATCAAGTGTTGTTTGTATAAGTGTTTGTGCATTGCAGATCTTCAAAATGGTTGAGATGAGATGAACTCGGTTGTATCTCCCTCTTCTCCACCAACAAAAAACCTTTATTAATAGTGTGTTTGCAGGATACTTCCAAGGAGCAAGATCTTAAGATTGGCATCAAAGCAGAAAGGGTTTTCTCTTCCATTAACAAAATTTTCATCATCAAACTTGGTTACAAAAGGGTGCTTTCTTCAAACCCCTCTTATTTGCTCCTTGTTTCCTTTTTCTCATTGGTTTGCTAGGCCTATTTTCCTCCATAGTTTTCCCTACCTCAAACCCCTCATCCTCCATTCGTTTTGCATCCTCTTTCTCCTTTCGTTTTACTCTTCATCTCCTCCTCCATTTCGTTGTCTTTGCCCTAGATTTACCCTTCACCCATTCGTCTTTTCATCCAAGACCTTTCCCATCTCTTCCTTTAGGTTTTCTCCTCAATAGCTCCTTTCGTCTACCTTCCAAAAGAGGCCTAAACACATAAAAGTCACAAAAACGAATTGCTTAGGTAGTGTTAGCTTCATTCTTTAGCTTGCAAAGTAGCTTGTTAGAGTTATCTTAAATATTATTGCATCCATCTCATGCACTTGAAAAAAGTAAATGTTAGAAGCATTCTAGATCTCTTTTTCATACTGGTATAGTTGGCATTGTTTAAACTCTAGTTGCAGCTTTGAAAGATAGAATATTTTTCATAAAATTTCTCAAAAAAATTTATACTTTAGATCTCTTTCCCATTGCATTTTAGGAGTTTGTTGTTCGCTGGTCCGTTTTATCATAGTTAAAGTTTTATGTCAAATCTCATGCATTTTACGTTTTAGAGCTAAATTTTCAAATCTAGACTTAACTAGTTTCAAATTTGGTTTTATTTTCCTAACGGTTAATGGGTGCATTGTTGAGCAATTTTTAAGATTTGTGTAGATGCTTTGAAAGGAGGAAACTTGAAGAAGTTTTGAAGAAGTGAGATCCAAGCAAAAGACAAAGAAACCATGAAAATGAGCAAAACTTGACACACTTAACCTTTGTAAAAGCAAGCAAAAACTTGCTTCTTCTTTAAATTTTCCAAGTATCATTTTACTTCAAAGTCTTTCAAGGTTTCCAAACCAAGGCATATTGTAATCAAATCAATAAAATTTCAAGTGGAGGGGGTCCTCCACTTTTTGGTTTTCTTCCCCATTTGGGGAAGAGTGTGGTGATTGGTTAGATTAGATCTTTTGCTTTCTGTTTTAGAGTAGTCTTTATCTCCTTATTCTCTCTTCCAAGTTTTGACCGGAAGTAGTATCCTTGGGATCCCATCCCAGGGGCAAGACCACATAATTTGTGGTTACTCTTCCTTTCTCGTCAGTTTCCTTGGTAGAGCTTTCAGCTAGCTGGAAGTTCTCAAGTGCGGGCGATTCTTAGAGGTTGACCTTGTTCGAAGGTTGATCCCACCATTAGTGTAAATTTATTGGTAGAACACTAAATCTTTTATTTTATTTCGCAAGTAGCATGCTAGTTGTGTTTTACATCATTTGAGCTATCACATGTTTTATTTCTACAAGGTTTCATTTTTCACAACTGCTTTACTGTTTCATAAAATAAATAAAGCCTCTTGAACTTGGCCAAATCCAAGTCAAGAGCACTCTCTGTCGGAGAGCATTATAGATCTGCATGTTCCCTTGCATTAGGCATTTTAGAGTAGAAAGTCTCTTGAACTGTGGTCTTAAGACGAAGTCAAGAGCGCTCTCTGTCGGAGGGTTGAACAATTGCTCTTTAATAATTAAAATACTTCAACTCATTTTCCCCCTTAATTAATTTACTTTGGTCGATTGTCCAACACCCGTATGCTCTGCCAACCTGCGAAGGTTGGGCTATTACTCAGAAAGGTGAAGGACTTGCTAAACTTACAAGTGATAACATAATTAAAATTTTACCCAAAACCAAAACCAGTATCAAATCACTGAGGTGCTTCCTGAAACAGGTGGTGCCGGGAATCCACTGTCAGACTCGAGGGCGGTGAAGCCATAAGTACACTTGCCCTCTTTTCAATCTGGGTGCTCCCGACATACCATCTAAGAGGTTGCCAGTATGTGTTTATGGTTAAGGTTTTACTCTTTTGATATCCTTGGTTTTAGCCTTACTAATCAAGACCATTAAAATTTACAATTTACCAAGATAACTCTCAAAACGATCTCACAAACAGCATTCTTTCAAGACCCACACATTCAGCATCACAATCTTTGTTTTCACCTGACTCCATAAGGCACTGGTTACTTCAAGGTTATTTCTAAATCAGGACCATTTGTCCCTTTGTTATTTCATATTGTGAATGCTTTTATTTTGATGATAAGTCTTGAAATATACTATTAATCTTGTCATTTCATTTAGCAACGTGGATTGCATTTTGTTATCTTGTCATTTTAAATTTGGTCTCATCATAATAACTCCTAAACAACACCCATCCGCATCATTCACACTTAAAACCTTAAAAACACAAGAGCCTTAGTGAAACTCTTTATAAGGACTACCCCCCTTGGCTTCGTTAGGAGTTAGCCTAAACGGAGGAGCTGGGATTAGTTGTTGAACAAGTGATTAGATGGTTGAAATATTCTCTCAACCTCTCCCTCCTTAGTAAGCAATATGTTAGACCTATTATTACATAAATATGTTATTGGATTGATGAATAAGAGACAAGAAAGTTCAAATTCAGTCTATTCTCTCTGTCGACCATTATCCTCTTTGTCGAGGGGGACCCTGACACTTTCACTTCCACTCTCCCCCAAATGCCCCCTTCCAAGTCTCATTTCGTATCCCTTACATCGACCTCTACACTTATCTTTCCTCCACCATTTGGGAGGCCGCCCTTAAAAGTTATCCCCACTCCACTCGATACGCCTCCATTTCCCCAAAACCTTGGTCCCACCCCATGAATCAATGGTATGATGAGAATTTCAAATGCCTCCACATCCAAGTTTGACATGCCTTCACGATCACCCCTCCTACCCTAACCCTAAAGCCTCCTACCGTCGTCTCCTCTGCTACAAGAAATGCCTCTATTTCTCGTAGGAGACGGGAGCTGAGTCCCTTCTTTATCCATTCCCCCAAAAAAATTATAGTGTACCCTCTTCCCCCCGGCACTCCCATCTCTTTCCTGATCTTGATCCTAATTCCATGTTTTCCCACAACTCCTCCTTCTATGATATCTCAAAGCAGTCTCTAATCCAAGTTACCTCTCCCCCCACTTCTTGCTACTTATTTACTCCCCATGACATTTGAGAGGTTGTTTGGGTCATGAGTTCTAGCAAAATTGTAGATGAGGAGGGTTTCCAGGCTAAGCTCTTTAAGCACGACCTCCATGCATTGTTCTGTTACATGGCCAATCTATTTAGCCAAGTGGTCTGTACAGGATTTCCAGAACCTTGGTCACAAACTCACACCACATTTTTCACCTAATCTACAAATCAGGCCCTAGTGCAAATCCCAATAACTACAGAACAATCATGGTTCGACACACTTCTCCAAACTATATGCAACAACCCTCCATATGCAGCTTTCTGGGGAGCTTGAGAGGAGACATCACAAAGCTAGAGGAAAGGTTGGATTGAGACCAACGTACCAAACCATTGATCACATTCTTACGTTTTGAGCCATCATCAAGGAGGCACGCCATCAGTCTTTGGAAGTTTATTGTAGTTTTGTAGACTTTCAAAAAGCATTTGACTCCGTCCCCAGAATGGCATTGTTCCAGAGGCTCAGAGACATTGGCATTTCCTAGACCCTTATGACTACTATCATGAGATTATATGAGTTAGTTCTTGGTCGCCTCCGAACAAAACATGGGGTATCAAACTTTATCTAGAGTGCCAATGGGGTCAAGCAGGGTTGTCCCTTATCCCCTACTTTATTTGGGATATACATCAACGAGCTAAAGTCCTTCCTCCAGGAGCACATCTAAGACGGAGATGGTTTCCTTCTCCATCAGGTCTTGATCTCAATCCTACTCTTTGCCGACGATGTGGTCCTCCAGGCCCCTCTTTGAAGGGGTTGCAGAGACAACTACACACCTTGGTCGTTTTTTTTCAATGTTCCCCCAAGGTTCCGAGACAGCGGGACGCTGGTGCGGGGAGACGCACATTCGGGACGTGTGGAGACCACCCCCAAATTTTAGAGAAATTCGGGGGGACGGTGGGACGCGAGAGTTATAATTTTTTTTTAAAATATGCAAAATATAAATCCCAACAATAACAAACCATCCCATGCAAATTAGTGAATTACTAAACACTACATTCATCATTGTGCAATCATGCAATGTAAATGCAAAGTTCAAACAAATTACACAATTCATCATAATTATATTAATATATGAATCTATGATTAACATGAACATCATATTTCATGTTTGTCACTTTTGAGTCTTTGTCATTTGATATTTCAGTTTTGAGTCTCGCCGGAGTTTCGGAGTTTCGGGGGGGACGCCCACAAGTCTCGGAGTTTCGGGCGGGACGCCCACAAGTCTCGCCGAAGTTTCGGAGTTTCGGGGGGGACACCCACAAGTCTCGCCACCCACCGAAACGTTTCGCTGTGCGTTTCGCCAAGTTTCTCCCAAAGCGGGACGTCCCGAAACGTTTCGCATGGAGTTTCGGAGTCCGCGGGACGCAAGAAACGTCGAAACGCGTCCCCGACCCTTCGGGACGCGTCCCCGTCGAACACTGTTTTTTTTATCTTCTTCAGTTGACGGTCAACCTAGGTAAAACCAAGGTCATGATCTTCAACGAGTCAAAGAAACTCCTCACAAATCTTCATTTCTTTTATAGAGGGGAGGAGAATGAGATCACCAGCACCTATACCTATTTGGGGGTATAGTTCACGGGACCTCATTTCAATTTATGGCATGCCCTTCAACCCCAAGTCAACAAAGGATACAGATCCTTAGCTCTTCTTGAGAGACAGTGCTACATCTCATCCAAGTTGTCTCTCATGGACACTCTCATTCAACCCATAGTCTTCTATGGTTTAAAAATTTGGGGTCCTTTTCTACTAGACTCTAATTAGGCTTCAACAAAGAGAGTGCAGATCCTCCTCCTCCGTCGCATCATCCGATGCATCCCCATCATACTTGCAGAGGTCGATGCCCACTCCTTTCAGCTTGAGATGATTGTTCTACCTTGTCTCACTCTTACACCGCCTTTGAATCTGCACTTAAAATCCTTGTATGATGCTCCACATTAGCAACACCATCATGCTCAAATGATTGGAAACCTCATGGACTTCCTCTTGGACATGCTCTTCTTGATCAACCTCATCCTTGACCTCTTCAAAGATTTCTCTAATGACTTGATCTTCAATATGATCTTCTTTGACTTCTTCTTGGCCTTGATCGTCTAAAGGATCTCTATTCATTTTCTTTTTTAATGTACTTTTGGCATATTCAACATAAGGCCTTTCATCCCAATAATGACAAAATTCCTCAATAAAATATGTAAAAGATGAAATATGTCCACTAGGAAGACTTTGAAACCATTTCTTTGCATATCCCTCCATGCTACATGCAAACAATCTCATTGCCACATCTTCATGAACAACACCGAGATCTGAAATATACTTCATAAACTAAGTTGCCAGGGTACTTGGGTACTGGGACGGGTACGGGTACGGGTACGCCACTTTTTGAAACATGGTGCTTGGGTACGTCGTGGTACTGTATATATATATATATATTAAATTTTCAAGTTTATAAATTATATTATATATTAATATTTATTATTAAGTTTTTATGTGTTCAATGTTCATTGTTCAACAAGAAAAGAGTAAACTCCAACACACATTTGCATTGCACATTGCTTGAAATTCAAATTGCATATTGGTATTGATATGAATCATCATCGTGATATATGTGTATTGTCATACTACATCCAAAATTTGAGAAATGGCATTTGCCATATTTTCGAACATGAAATACAAAATACTAAAATACTATTTAAATACTAAACATCATAGTTGATTTCAGATTTGGCTTGCTCAAGCCATCTATGCTAGACCAATAGCATATGCAACATCACTGTATACATCTAATTTGCATATGTAATGTAAGAATTGTGAGACATGAATCATGATACATATGCCTTGAAATGCCTCAAAGGATGAAAGTTATTTGTAAGAAGAATAGTTTGGCTTGTGTAAGGAGCTTGTTGCACTAACCTGAAATTACAGGTTTATTATTTTATAACAACGTAACTACGTAAGTAGTTCTATTGCTATTTAGAAATTGTGTAATAGCAGATTGAGATAATGTGTGTATTCATGTTGTGGAAGTCACTTGACCAAATTGCTGCACACTTGGACATTTTTGGGAGAGGGCCCCACCATACCCTACCCCCTCTTCCCTTCAAAACTTAAAAAAAAATGGATTTTGAAGTCCACAAGCTAAAATTTATGGGCCCGAAGTACCCGAAAACGAGGTACTTTGCCTTTTTTGGAGTACCAGTACCCAACTGGACAGTGGAAAGTACCGGGTACTTGGGCAAGGTATCGGGTACTTCTTGGGTACTCCCAGGAGTACCCGTTCCCGTACCGGGTATGGTGGTATGGGTACCCGGTACTGGTACGCGTGCCCGACCCCCCGATACAGGTACCATGGCTACTTAGTTCATAAAAGATGAGATATGCAATAAAATTGGATCTTGAGCACCACAAAATTTTCAAAGACGATTAAAAGCACCCTCCGGTAACTTGTTAGGGATACCTTGAATACTAGAACAATCAAGAGAAGCACACCAATCCATCGTCCACAAAGTCCATGCCATTTTTTCTTTCTTTTAACTTCTTCAAAGAGGATATCAAATCTGAAAATGCATATGAGCATACTTCGTATGATAACACAATGTGTGGAGCTGCCAAGGTGAACTTGAGATGCCTTCACAATGTTGTATGCTTCACATTGAAAACAACAAGTCTTCATAAGCCTGCAAGGACAAGGGCTTCATCCCCTCATGGAGTCGCTATGTGAGAAGAGAAATCTGCAATAATAACCTCTCACAAAATATCAAGCAGCATGATCATCAAAATTCTGGGAAAAGGGAACCATCCCCAGAAACGGTGCCAAAATGTTACAACTTGAACTGGAATGTGTAAGTAAATCCTCAAAGAGAAAGCTAGCCTAGCTGCAACCTAGAGTACCCACTGTCACCTCAATAACTACCTCTCTGCACTTCTAGTTGGCTATTCTCCAACTCAAGGGGGGCTTCCATAGGATAGGATTGCTAGGCTATGGCAATGAGGGCACAAAGGTTATTCGAAGAGAAAGCCTTAGCAAAATTTGGGGTATTCTATTGTAGTATTGGTGATGGAAGGTTTTGAAGACTAGTGCCGATCCCAGGGCATATGGAGTCTATGGATAATCCCCCCTTAGGCCTTGTTCATATGTGCTTGATAAAAAACCCTTGTAGACAACATGGCAAAGCTTAGCTTCTATGCAAACAATTGATTCACTCTGTAAACCCCTATCAAGGAAAGGTAGCATTCACATACACTTTCTATTTCCTGCGTATCTCATACCCCAACATATGCCACTTGCCAGATACCCCTCCTAAGATGCCAAATCTCTCAGACATGCAACATAAACTAATGTATGATTAACCATATAGCAGCACTACTCTTCAATGGAATAAGCAAATAAACTTGACAATGTTAAGAACTTACAGAATTACTCAATTAAATCCACCAAGTTGAAACCAAAGAGAAGAAGATCCTTAAACTTCAATATACTCCATGAAAGATGTGACAATGAAGCTCCAAAAATGAGAGAGGTCTCACAATCCAACCATGACCAAAGAATGAGAGAGCCAACCCTTAGATAGGTTGCAACTCGATCTCATGTTACAATAAAATATTATTATTGCCCTAGGTCAAAAACACTTTCAACAAGCTCAAAAGATCTCTTCTGCCTAAAGTACTACACTAGACCCTTGTCAAAACTTTTAGGCTTTAACAGAACCAATAAAGATGCCAAATATGTTTGTGAGACTTTCCATTGGTAACATTTCAAAATTAACCTTAAGATGCTGTTTTTAAGGAGTTGAAACTCATAAAAGACTAGCAATCCATTGGAGGAAAAATTAATTTGAAGTGACAATATCTACAGAATAATGACAACTTCAATTAGCACTTAATTATGATAAGCAAAGTACCTATAATGACATATCCAAAGTTACGTATTAAACACACAAACTATAGTCAAGAGAAAATGCTTTTCAATACTACCTCTAATGATATTAACCTAAGAAACATTTGATTAACAGAGATAATTGAGTGAGTTAAACAAGATTTAGTACACATGGAGAAATCTGAGAGATTTCTTAATTAATACCCATTTGATCACGCATATTGAAAGTTTAATACCTATTTGATCATGCATATTGAACATTTATGTGGCCAAAATTGCATTATCATTTTAATAAATCTGGGATACTGATGGAAATTCGTTCTCAGTTAATTTCATGCCATGAAATATTTTTCAGTGTAGATTTTGTTCAGATAATAGCTAAACTCAATTCTTCTCTTATCAGCAGATACTATGTTCATTTCAATATCAATTTGATGTAAAGCATTAGATAATGTCAAAGAACCATTCTACTTTGACAGAAATAGTGAGAAATTTGCAGGATCATTAAGATCATAAGTGTTACCTCTGGCATGATTTAATGCTCTGAAATAAGTCAACTAGAAATAAAAATAAAAGGCTGAAATAATGGAAAGTAACTATATGGCAAACCTTATCCATAAAATCAAGCAATGCAATTGCAAATGCTTTTGGCTGACTTCCACGAACAAAGTGTGTTGAAGCCTTTACTATATCCTGGAAAAGTGAAAAGATAATTAGAAAGTGTCCATGCATCCAGACTTCAAACAGCTGTTTGCATATACAAAACACTATCACAACTTTTATAGTTCTAGTTAAGTGCATGTTACCATCTGCAAATATAATGTTCATTCTCTATGAAATATCACCAAAACTGAAATGTACAACAATTGTTAAAAACTTTCCTCCTTGTTGTCCACTAAGTTGCACTTAGTTGGACTTCTAGTAAACCTCAAAAGACTTGAACAACTTTGGCCAATTTTGGCCCATTTGTAAAATTGCATGTTCACCCCCCTTGGGGAAATTGTAATAAGTTGGTCTAAGCATGGTATTTTTGTAACAAGCTTGACCTACTTTAGGTTTAGCTATCAAGGGGATACTCTAGAGTGTTTTTTCTTTAAGAATTATGCGTTGCGCTTCAATGACGTATAAGTCTGGAGTTTTTCACTCACACCTCCAAAGCTGGAGTATTTACCATGGTGGTCAAACCTTAGAAGGTTATTACAGCCTACGTATCTATGTATTTTTACATGCTAGCCATCAATAATGAGTCGTATGGACATGCACTAGGTCTCCTAGGAGTTTGAGTCAATTCCGACAAAAATAATTTTTCCCGTTTTATGAGATTTTATAATGATTTAATTACAAAATCATAAAATATGATAAAAGTGTGTTCTAGAGGGTGTTTTTTCCATGGGGGTGCTCGTTTCCTAACCCGGAGCACCCATAAAACCCCTAAACCCATTTTTCCTAAGTTATAACTGATTATTTTTCACTTAAATAAAAAATTCTCTCAAAAATATTAAAAAAGAATTATTTAATTCAAAATAATAAAGATATGAGAGAAATCAAAATCCTAAATAAGTGGAATTTGGTCCCACTGAAGACCCAGTTGAGTTGGCAATCACATCCTATGAATATCTCGTGCTATATTTGGTCAAATCAATCAAGGATTGAGTGTAAACAAGTGTCTTCATAAAGATGAGGATGCCCTCTCCTCTCTTGGGCGAATTTTCCAAGTGGCATGTGTGGGATGGATGGTGGAGTTCACAAGGCTTGAGTGGGGGCGCCTTTCCTATGTGGCAGCCCACTCACCCTTCGTCACACAAATCAAGTTGTGAAGGCTTTGAATGCTCATGGTTGCATTTCCCCCTATGGTTGTGATTATTGATGAGTATTGAGGTGATATCTAGCTAGCTTACTTCCTCTTTTGCAAGCTTGTAGATTAGATCTAGATTTCTTTGAATAAGTATTTGCAGTTGTGCCTGTCAATTTACTTATTTATGTTCATGCTTTCAAGATCTTAGGATTAATATGTTGTATTTGTCTATACTAGTATTCTCCTTGTCTTTATTGATGAATGTACTAGATTGATCTTGTTTGCTTTGAGAAGTGTGTAGCTTTGCAGGTTTCCTAAGGTGAAGGGAGTTTGGAGCTCCATTGCATCCATCTTCTCTCCACTACAGTTGAACATTTGGATCTAATAAGTCTTGTTCCATAGATTCTTCTTCTCCTTCATTTTCTATTTAAGCTTGAGCTTGTGGGTTTCTTTTCTACCATCCCTTAAAGTCAAAATTTATTTTGGTTACTTGGTTCCTTTTTGCTTAGTGAAAGTTAGATCTACAAAGCATAAATCATTTATCTTCTTTTATTTAGCATACATATCAGATCTAGATTGCTTTCAAAGTCTAATTTCAAAGTAGATCTAGATTGTCATCTTAAAGTACTTGTTTTTCATAAAAATTTCCAAAATTTTCCCAAGTACTTAAGGTAGTGTAATTTTTTGTATTTTAATCTACTAAATTGCAGTCTTTTAGCTTGCTGGCTTTTAGCAGGTTGGAAAAAGAGGAGGAAACTCTGGTGAATTTTCGTCAGATTTGGCCAAATTAAGCTTCCAGAGACCCTCTTTCATCATTATTTCAAATTCTATCTTTGTAAACCCTTAGATCCAAGTCTAAATGGACTAACTTACTAAGTGGCACTTCTTTAGAGCTTTTGTAAATAATTTAAAAAAAGAGCATGTAGGATACACAGCACCGACACCCCCCCTGAGGGGATTCCTAGTTTGTTTTTGTGGAGCAATTTTTTCTAACATTTTTTTATTTCACAACACGAGCACACAATCACATTTCATGCAGGTTGTATACTTCATTAAGTAGTTTTAATTTTGTTCTCATTTATTTTTGCAGAGTAGAAATAAAGCCAGATTCGTTGCCACGAAGTATGCTCTCACCGCCACCTAAAGGCATTGCCGATTAGTGGTGGTTTATCAAAAAGTGACACATAATCTTAGTGATCAATAACTTTCCCTTCTTGCAAGTTCATTCTTTGGCATTTCAATTTCAGGCACTTACAATCGGAATAAACATTTTGTTTTTTACTCGAAGTATGCTCTTTCCCTTTGCGGGCATTGGCCTAGTCCTTGGGAAATCAGAAAAGAGTTGCAACAAGTTCTTAAATTTTCACATCTAATTAAAGGACACACATTAATAAAATTAACGACCCTTAACATAGTGAAAATCCGGCACTCGATAATTAAACATTGTGTGGGGAAATTTCTCAAAAGAAGCGGGAACCACCGAAAAGTGACCTCGGGGCCCCATTAGGCTACATCCGGTTATCCACGAAATTGCACTTAGTGGATCCCGAGTGAACCGTCGAATACTTGAACAATCAAATTGTTCATCATCAGTGTTTCGTGATTCATCAGGCCAATTTTTTGCCCTTTTTTAAAAAAAAATGCATGTTCATACCCCCATGGGGAATTGTAATAAGTTGGTCTAAGCATGGTCTTTTTGTAACAAGCTTGGCTTACCTTAGGTTTATCTGTCAAGGGGATACTCTAGAGTGTTTTTTCCTTAGGAATTATGCGTTGCGCTTCAGTGATGTATAATTCCTAAGTTTTTCACTCACACCTCCAAAGCTGGGGTATTTTCCTTGGCAATCAATCCTTGGGAGGTTATTAAATCCTGTTACCTCCTAATTTGTACATTAGGTGGACTTCTTGTGAGCCGCCAGTTTTATGAACATATCAAGTGTTCATCATCAGTGTTCAGAAGTTCAGAAGACTTTTCCAGGAACAATTTTGGCCCCTTTGTAATAATTGTATGTCTAGACCCCCATGGAGGAATTGTAATAAGTTGGTCTAAGCATGGTTTTTTTGTAAACGACTTGACCTACCTTAGGTTTGGCTATGAAGGGGATACTCTAGAGTGTTTTTTCCTTACGAATTATGCGTTGCGCTTCAATGGCGAATAATTCCTGAGTTTTTCACTCACACCTCCAAAGCTAGAGTATTTACCATGGTGGTCGAACCTAGGGAGGTTATTAAAGTTTATGTGTTTATGCATATTTCACATGCTAGCCATCAGTAATAAGCCGTATGGACATGCACTAGGTACCCTAGGAGTTTGAGTCGATTTCGATAAAAATTATTTTTTTCCGTAAAATTAGACCATTTTTAATGGTTTAATTGGGAAAATCCAAAGTGTAATAAAAACATGGTCAGGAGGCGGAATTTGGAGTGGGGATGCTCGTTTTCACGCTCAGAGCATCCTCTTTAACCTAGGACCCACTTTTTCTAGGTTTCAGACGATTAAATTGTCATTTGTGGCATTTCTTCTTAAAGACACAACAAAACGACATTTAAATGCTAAGTGTGCTACAAATTGCACAAAGGACAAAAGCTGGAAAATCCCAAAAAAATGATTAAAAAAGTATGGGAAAAGGTGGCAAATTAGTCTCATTTGATATGCGACCTCTCTAAAGAAATAAGAGCATGGTTTAAAAAGTCAAATATTAAAGTGAAAAGTGAAATCAATTTAAGAGGGAGTGTAAACCTCACATGGGCGTCATTTCTCATGTGGTGGCTCGTAAACATTTTGAAGGAGTTTCCAAAGTGAGGAGGGGCGCCCCTCTCTTAAGGTGGCAGCCACCTCATCACCTCACACCAACCAAGGCTTAGTCAAGCCTCACTTCAACGCATTGATTTCTCCCTTAATTAAGGGATGTGCACCCCTCTCTCAACCTAACTCATGCGCCCCTCTCCTTTGGGTTTTTCTATTTAAGCGAGTGCTTGCTCCATTGATACACATGGATGCAAGGAACCTCTGTTGTAATTGTTGTATAATGCTTTTTCCTTTGTGCAAAGATTCTGAATAAATTTTGAGGCTTTGGAGGTCCATGCAATGCAATTGTCTTGATTGGGAATGCTTGATCCACATATGAGGTGATATCTTTCTGTGTTTTACTTCTTTTTGCAATCTCATTGATCTATCCTAGCTTAGAAGATTATTGTTAATCCATAGGGTAAGCACTTGTAGCTTCAACTTGTTTATCTATGTTTTATATTTGAAGTCAAAGAGTAGCCAAAAATAGTCAGTTATACTTTGCTCTCCAAAATTTCTCTTATTAAAATATACTGGATTTGATCATCGATTGTTTTTAGTTGTGAAGCATTGCAGGTTATCAGAAAAGCGAAGGAGGACTTTAAGCTTAGCTACATTTTCTTCCTCTTCGCAACTATTTCATGAATCTAATATTCTTTTGTCCTACAAGAACCTCCTTCTCCTCAAGAGATTCGAGATTTGGCAGCCACTCTTTCTTCCATCCTTCAAATCTTTAAAAATCTCTCTCTCTCCTTTATTTTGGTTACTATTATGCTTAGCAAAAGATAGATCCATTAAAGTCCATCATATACTCTCTTATGTTATGCATATTTACTAGATCTAAAAGCTTCAAATTTACATTTAAAGATTAGATCAAAGTATTATCCTTTTAGTATTTGAAACACACTAAAATTTTTCCTATCATTTGCAAATGCTAAACTGTGAAATTATGTGCTTTTAGCTTACCATGCTGATATTTTTCTTTTTGTCATAGGAAGTGATGAAACGAACCCCTTTCGGGAGCTTGAACCACAAAAATCTATCTTCTTCAAGATCCTATTTTTTTGTTTGCTTGTTTCAAGCTAATAAGTCTCTTGAATCTCACTTTTGCGGATCAAGAGCACTCTTTATCGGAGAGTTGTTAATTGATTTGTAATAATTATTAATAAAAAGCAAGTGGGATTACGGCTCCCACACCCCTCTTCCCCCATTCAGGGAAAGCCTGTATCTGCCCTTTCTTTGCTTATCATATTTCATAGATTAGAATAATAGCATGTTAGATTAGTTTTTGTTTTTCCAAAGTAGTCGAAAGAGTACGTAGATGGTTTTAATTTTTTGCATAAAAATTCTTGAAGATTATTTTGCATAAGTTCTTTCAAGGTTTTACTATTTCGCAAAAGTCTCAAGTTTATTGAAAGTTTTGTTTTAACAAATCATCAAAATCTCTTGAATCTTGCCGTTTGCGAATCGAGAGTGCTCTCTGTCGGAGAGTTTTTTTTGCTTTGCTTTTTGTTAAAATCTCTTGAATCACACTTTTTGCGGATCAAGAGTGCTCTCTGTCGGAGAGTCTAACTTAAACTTTAAAAAAATTCTTGAATCACGCTTTTAGCGGATCAAGAGTGCTCTATGTCGGAGGGTCCAATTGGAATTAACATTTTTGCAAAACACCGTGTATGCTCTACCCATCACAGGTTGGTCTGAGCTTTGGGATATCAAAAACGGTTGTTTTTGCACTTCATAATTTTTCACATTTAATTAATCCACTCATTAATAAAATCAAATCCCTCTCTAAAACAAACAAAAATCCGGCGTTGCCTCGAGTAGTGATCAAAAGTGGGGAAATTTTGACTAAGGAAGTGGGAACAACTAGGAGGTGACCAAAAGCACAGTTAGGCTACACCCTTGTTGGTGTAGTGTTGAACACCGCTCTCGAGACTCCATTGCAGCCCACATGTCCTTGTACAAAGCCACCTAGATTACATTCTGGACATATTCCATGTACCGCAAGATATATCGGGAATCCCCTCATCCCACAATTAATCAACTCATCCAATAAAGTACATAACAAAATAAACCAAGAAGCACTCGCACAATGGTCCTCTCAGCAACTTTTAACGGACAGTGACTCCATTAAAACTAGTCTTTCATCAGCAACAATACTTTGCAAGTCTTTTGATTTTCATAAATCTTATATACATTGTTATTCATTTTATGATATCATGTTGTGGATGTATTTTGATTAAATTGGCGAATGAAACTTGGTTTAAATTTGCATCAAATTCAAAACTCCTAAAAACAACATCGATTCCAACCACTCAAACATTAACTAAAATCCTTAGAAACCTTTTCTTTTAGTAGGGTCTACCCCCTTGGCTCTGTTAGGAGTTTGCCTAAACGGAAGAGTCAGGATCAGGTGACAGCACCCGACTCTTTGCTTGCCCCCAAGGCCACACCAAGCAGCTTCCAAAGATTCCTGCTGCGCTTCCCCCTAGGTGTGCATCTCGGCGGCAACAAAGCCTAAATGTCTATGTATTTTTAAATGCTAGCTATCGATAATGAGTCGTATCGGCATGCACTAGGTCCCGTAGGAGTTTGGGTTCTGTTATCACACCATAGTAGCAAGGCTACTATTCTTGTTTAGCAGATATCTGCACATTCCATAGCTTTCATTATTCAGAGCATGGCTACGGTGATTGTATATTTTGTGATCACTCATTATTCAGACTTATGTTAGACCTGGTGTCAAGGCTGAGCCTTGAGAGTTCAGATTTGATGACCGATGTGACCCTTTATCCCATACAGTTTCAGTTCAGTGCTTAGAGATGTATTGCAGCAATGTTTCAGATGGAATATGATGTTTATTACTATGATGATGTTGTATGATCTATGGATGTTTTATCACTAACGGTGGATTATTATCTTGTTGATTTAGTCATGATCACAGCATTTGCTTGGTATATTATTCCCGATGTGGTAAACTATTTAAAATGAACTATAAATCATAAAATGGACAATTGCTTGCACAGTTAGGTCATTTAACAAAACCCACTGGTTTTCCACCTTACATAGATATGGTCTTTCCTGACACCAGTTGTCTGCTAGTGTAGGCTCCATATTCACTTGACTCCATCCATACATGACTTTCCTATTTGACTTTAAACCTTGACCTGTCTCATTTGACTTTCTGATACTGAGGACTTCCCCATTTTTCTACCTCTGTGTCTGGACCGCATCCCTGTATATTCAGTGTCTCGGCTCTAAGTTGGTGACAAAACTTGCCTTTGGTGAGTTGGATTGTAGACCTAATTCATTCTGGTCGGTTGTCCCGATGTTTGGCATTGGCTCGAACTCCCCCTAGTCACTTGAGATGTCGTTGGCTAAAACTGAAAGCTCATGTTCTACTTATGGAAACTTATAAATTCGCCCATGGAAACTAAAAAGGGCAAGAGCGATGAACAGCTAAAAATACTCCTCGAAGAGTACAAGAAAGGTCCAAAAAGCAATGGTTCTTAAAAGCTATATCTAAACAATTGCTGACCTTATACGTATTTGAAAACATGCCCTGGATGCAAGCTGCAACTAGTTGTGCTTATCAGCACACCTGAGATCCGAAGGGTTATGTAGGCCAAAAAGGCCATGAAATGAAATTGAATGATCCTAATGAACCTGGATCAACTTGATGTAGACATGATGCCTAAGTTGAATAAGCACTCTCTGAACAACTTATCCATTTGTGAGGCACAGCCATTCCCCGTGTTATTTTGTCCAGCACAGAGTTTGTAGCTTCCCCCTTCTCCCAGTCCGAAGTATTTTTGAGTTAAGTTAGACAAGTCAACTCCTTTGCCCAACCTTGTTCCTAGCCTTCATCCTTCACTAGCAGTTTGACCATGTCCAATGGGTGAGTTTGTCATTTGAACTATTGTGCAAGTAATTTTATATAACAAAGGAATATGCTAACTTGATTAATGCCACTGAATGGATGTTATACTTTGAGCTTGGCTGTGAGAATGATTAGAGAAGCATGTCTTAGTCTACTGATGTGATTTATCATTGGTTGTATATTATTGGGATCTGTGATGATGGGGGCCATATATATATACCTATTGATGATGATTGATGGTCCCACATACTTGATGATGATATCATATGATGGACAGATGGTTCAGATGATGATTGATGCAGTTCAGCAGGTTTTTTTATTACTTCAGATCACCAGATTATGCATTGTCCATATATGGTGGACCCTAGTCATCATGAGGTGGATTTTTGGTACTTTTACCCCCTCTAGTGGATGACATCACCCTCCATGATTATTTTATACTATGACATCATCATTATATTGGGTGATCCATGTGATATGTTATTATGGTTCATCTTAGCCATTGATTGTATATTGAGATCTTTTAATCTCAACCACTCATTTGATGAAGTATTGTAGAATGGTATAGGGTTTTGGTCTTTATTATCCTATATAAGGAGGAGACCCCCTATTGTATAGCTCACCTTTGGAGCTCTGGAATATTGGAATAGAACACTTCTTTGTGGAGCATATCTCTCTTGTCTTGTGGATTCTCTTGCATATTGAGTATACAGTATCTCTTCTATGTATCATTGTGGATTTTGGTGCTTCTACTAGTCTTCTTGCAGGAAAGTCGAATTGGTGGAGAGGAGGGCGATTTCTTGAGGGTTATTGTTGGAGGGATCCACATATTCTCTCTTGGATTGATCTTGTGACAGGGAGTATCATTATTGTATCTTTGTGACATAGTTGATGCTTTCTATTACATCTTTCTATCATTTTCATAATCATCTTACTTGACTTGTTTCTTTGATCTTGTCTTGTAGGAGGAGGGCGATTTGGCTATCTTGGAGGAGGACGTTTTGGTTGGAGCTCTTGGATCTCACTCTTGAATATACACATAGGAGAATGCTATCAATTTGCAAGGTGGCCATAAGCAATTGAGGTAAGATCTACAAGGTATGTTCCTCTTTCATCCATTCTATCTTCATTGGTCATTAAACCCTAATTAATTAAAACCCCAATTTTGGTATTTTTTTAGATCTACTTAGATCTAGCCTTGCTTTTGAAAAGATCTTAAGAACCCGCCTCTATAGCATGCACCCCTAGTTGGATCTATAGTTTGGTGGTGATTGGGTTAAAATTGACACACTTTTCAAGGCAATATAGCCCTCTTGAACCAAATCGCACTTCCTTGGAGAGGCTTGTTGGGTTAGATCTAGCACATGGGTAGGTGAGATCCCGCTTGATTTGTAATCTACACACTTGATAACCTACCCCCAGACTTTTACTTTGGTGATTTCTACCTTGTGGGCATCATTCCACATTTTAAGGGATTAAAACCCCCTTTTGAATTACTTGGCACCTTAAAACTCAGATCTAGTAAGATCTAACCCTTGGATTGACTTGATTTTCTAGATCCACATAGATCGGTGCATAAGCTACTTGGATCTACAGTTTGGTGGCCATCGGATTTGATTTGGTCCACCTTATCCATCTTTTAGCCCTCCTTGAGCAAGGTCGCACTCCCTTGGGTGAGTGAGTTTGTCCACTTTGAGGAAGTGGGTGGTTGAGATTTTTGTGGATTTGGAACGGCATACCTTGAAACCTAGGTCTACAATATCATTTTGTGACGATCTGCCTTGGGGGTAGCATTCCTTGTTTTAAGGGATTGTGGTCCACTTAGGGTCATATCATGAAATCCTAGATCTAGCTAGATCCAACCATTCTATCTCAATTAGCCCACTTGACTTGACCTCTAGGTGTCCCGATCTACATTTTGACATACCTTTTGACTCCATTAACCCATCCAACAAGGCACTAGTCCTCCTCAAAGCAAGTCGCACTCCTTGGGAATTGTGTCAAACCTTAGATCCGGTACATGGGTACTCCTAAATTCAACTTAGATCCATAGATCTACTCATTTCATATCATCTAGTGCCAATTGCATCCATTAACTTCACCTTGTGGGTCTACTTTAACCCATTTCACATATCCCAAGAAAGGTAGGACCCACTTGTGTAGCATATGGTACTATACCTTGTCATCATACCCAATGATGTGGCCTAAATCATACATTGGTTGAGACACTAACAATCTCTCAAACCGCCTTCAACCATACTTTAACTTCTAGGTCCACTTAACCTTGCATTGGTTTCCGTAACTCTTCATTTACTTATCCTTAGGAACCTTTGTTTGGGTCCAATCAACTGTGATTGGTTATAGGGTCTCCCCCTAGGTCTTGTTTTACCTTGATCTAAAGCGAAGAGTGCCTCGGTTGACGTGACTCCCACCTTGCATTGGGAACCGTGGCATCTCTTGGGTCACCTCTTTAGTTGCCTATCTCCTCTACCGTCCCGGATGGGATACCACTAGGGGCAACTACAAGTTGTGTGATAACATTTTTGGCGCCGTTGCCGAGGAGGTAGAGGCCTACCTTGGTTCAACATACCTGTTTTGTCTCACTCTCTCCCTGCACTTTAAACGACATACATCTTGGTAGAAGAGTTTTAAAATCTACCTGGCGACTCCACATAAGCGACTCCACTAGTGATCAATCCTATCATTATCTAGAACCCATGGGGTGCATCATTTGGTATTTAGGTTCTTGATTTAAAAAAATAAAAATAAAAAAATAAATTTTTGCCATCCATGGCTGCTTCTGAGCGGCCTAGGACTTTTGGTCGTTTGAAAGTTTTTGACTTCTCAAAAATTGTCGGGTATCCTCATCAAATCCCTCATCAAGCCCGTGAAAGGTTGTCTAAATTTGATGGAAGTCATGAAGTATCTTCTAAAAGACACCTTAAACTTTTTAGGGAAATTATTAAAGATTTATCCATAACCCATGAGGATGTGTGTATGAAACTATTGGCTTCATCCTTCAAAGAAAGAGCTGAGATCTGGTTCTTAAATTTGAAGCCCAATAGCATTTCCGGGTATGACATGTTTGAGCAAAATTTCTTAGAAAAATGGGGAAGTGAATCTGATGATATATATTGTACAAGTCAAAACCTTCCCCTTTTTGATCCTATTGTTGAATCTGTTAATAATGAAACATCAAGTGAATTTTCAACATCCGAAGATGACCCCTCCTGCTCAATTTCTTTTGAGGATAAGTCTTTCACTTTTGAGTCGATTGAAAGTCAAATCCATAATCATTGTATAAATCATAAGTTTTCAAATTTCTTTTTAGGTAGCCCTAGTCTTGATCCTGAGAAAATTTCTGAGGATGAGCCTTTAGTCAGTCAGTCTATTGAAGTTCCTCCCTCAGAGAAACTCATTAATCATTCTATAGTTAATGATCATTCAATTCCTTATTGCCTTATTGAAGAAGAAGAAAGTGAAAGCATCGACCAAGATCCTTTAGTGGTGATCTCTCGTGATCATTGTGCATTTAATCAAGATATTATAAATGAAAATGATCACTTATCCTCTTATAATTTTAATGATGAATCAATGGAAGGTCAATCTCAAGATGAGGATGAATTAGTGAATCATACTAGATGCTCTAATATGTGTTCCACTTCTTATAATGAGTCTTTAAATTTTTCCATCCTTAATCTAGATAACTTAGAGTTAGATAGTTATGGTCAATCTTGTCCTCAGATTGTAAATATTAAACTTGATCAAAAGGTTAAAATCATTCCTAGAGTAAAGAGTGCTTTCTTTTGTCAAAGTCCAAGGTCAAACTTGTTTATCCATTTGGGAGAATTTTCATATTTGCAATCCACCCTCCCTTCCCAACTCTTTCAATCATCTTTGGGTTGGTGCTCTAGTCAATTTTTTGCCTTGGAATTTTTCAATAGGAAGTATATGTATGATTACATGTTTGGAGAAAAAGCACTTCATTTCCCTTTTCAGTCACTTTGGAACCATAATGCTTGTTATCAAGTTATTAATCATTCTTGGTGGCCAGAAAAGGTGTTTAAGGATCAATTCCATCTTTTCTCCATTTTTGAGCATCAAGTAGGTTTGACTTTGATTTTTCGTTTGTCCCCACTTGGTTTCTATTTGATCATCAGTCCCAAGGAGAATCAAATTGAATATGTGAGAGAAGCAAATGAAGAAGTTAATTTGGGTGAAAATAAATCGAATCACATGTCTTATGTCTTTCCCCCATCAATCTTTGAGTCTAACCTGCATAAATTTTATGATCCTATCAGTTCTTTGATGGAGGATGTTTGCATCAGTCGGTCTTCTCCTTGGCATAATTTCATATTGTATCATTCAAATCATTCTTCAATTTTTGAACAAGCAAGAAAGATTGTATTATCAAATTCTTTAATCTTTTAATCCAATCATGACTTGTTTCATTAATAAAAATCAAAGAAGAATCACTAATCTGTTTGATGAATGGTTGCACTGGATTTATGATTTTACCTAGCATTTGTGTCAACTGGTTAGAGCAGGGTAGGTAGGACCAAATAACCTCACTTGAGCAGTAGGATTTGTGTGCTTTTTCTTTTTCTGTGTGATGAGTATTGCCTCTTTTCTTTTCTGCTTGGAGTGTCTGCTTGTTTTTCTGTTTGATTGAGTTGAGCCTTGCTCCTTAAGCTTGTCTCTTCTCCTGCATGCATAAGAATTTTTAGTTGCTGTTTACATTTTTGGTTGCCTGTGCAAGTGAGATTGCCTGCTTGAAAAAGTTCTCTTTTCCTCCTGCACAGTAATAAAAATAATGAATGATGAATAAATGATATATGCGATGTTAATTTAAATTTTTCTTTTACGCATTTCAGTTTCTGTTTTAGAATAGATTTCATTTTCAGTTTTATTTTATATTTGTCCCATACATGCTCCGTGAGGTATTCTAGTGTTTGTGAGCGCAGGAAGAGGTGCAAAATAAAAGCTAAAAGCAAGGATGGTGCAGTACTGGATTGAAGATTGATGCAGAGCAGATCGAGACCAGAGATTCTGAGGTTCTCAAGCGCTCTCTCCCTTAGAGCAATTGTCCCAGTTGGAGCCAGATGTTATCACACCATAGTAGCAGGGCTACTATTCTTGTTTAGCAGATATCTGCACATTCCAAAGCTTTCATTATTCAGAGCATGGCTACGGTGATTGTATATTTTGTGATCACTCATTATTCAGACTTATGTTAGACCTGGTGTCAAGGCTGAGCCTTGAGAGTTCAGATTTGATGACCGATGTGACCCTTTATCCCATACAGTTTCAGTTCAATGCTTAGAGATGTATTGCAGCAGTGTTTCAGATGGTATATGATGTTTATTACTATGATGATGTTGTATGATCTATGGATGTTTTATCACTGACGGTGGATTATTATCTTGTTGATTTAGTCATGATCACAGCATTTGCTTGGTATATTATTCCCGATGTGGTAAACTGTTTAAAATGAACTATAAATCATAAAATGGACAATTGCTTGCACAGTTAGGTCATTTAACAAAACCCACTGGTTTTCCACCTTACATAGATATGGTCTTTCCTGACACCAGTTGTCTGCTAGTGTAGGCTCCATATTCACTTGACTCCATCCATACATGACTTTCCTATTTGACTTTAAACCTTGACCTGTCTCATTTGACTTTCAGATACTGAGGACTTCCCCATTTTTCTACCTCTGTGTTTGGACCGCATCCCTGTATATTCAGTGTCTCGGCTCTAAGTTGGTGACAAAACTTGCCTTTGGTGAGTTGGATTGTAGACCTAATTCATTCTGGTCGGTTGTCCCGATGTTTGGCATTGGGTCGAACTCCCCCTAGTCACTTGAGATGTTGTTGGCTAAAACTGAAAGCTCATGTTCTACTTATGGAAACTTATAAATTCGCCCATGGAAACTAAAAAGGGCAAGAGCGATGAACAGCTAAAAATACTCCTCGAAGAGTACAAGAAAGGTCCAAAAAGCAATGGTTCTTAAAAGCTATATCTAAACAATTGCTGACCTTATACGTATTTGAAAACATGCCCTGGATGCAAGCTGCAACTAGTTGTGCTTATCAGCACACCTGAGATCCGAAGGGTTATGTAGGCCAAAAAGGCCATGAAATGAAATTGAATGATCCTAATGAACCTAGATCAACTTGATGTAGACACGATGCCTAAGTTGAATAAGCACTCTCTGAACAACTTATCCATTTGTGAGGCACAGCCATTCCCCGTGTTATTTTGTCCAGCACAGAGTTTGTAGCTTCCCCCTTCTCCCAGTCCTAAGTATTTTTGAGTTAAGTTAGACAAGTCAACCCCTTTGCCCAACCTTGTTCCTAGCCTTCATCCTTCACTAGCAGTTTGACCATGTCCAATGGGTGAGTTTGTCATTTGAACTATTGTGCAAGTAATTTTATATAACAAAGGAATATGCTAACTTGATTAATGCCACTGAATGGATGTTATACTTTGAGCTTGGCTGTGAGAATGATTAGAGAAGCATGTCTTAGTCTACTGATGTGATTTATCCTTGGTTGTATATTATTGGGATCCGTGATGATGGCGGCCATATATATATACCTATTGATGATGATTGATGGTCCCACATACTTGATGATGATATCATATGATGGACAGATGGTTCAGATGATGATTGATGCAGTTCAGCAGGTTTTATTATTACTTCAGATCAGCAGATTATGCATTGTCCATATATGGTGGACCCTACAGCCGACCCATTAGGGCAACCCATGGTGTATGAGTACACATTCCTAGTGGATTTGGGTCTTCTGGATCCAATGAGACACTTACCTATCAGTTCCGAGCACTTCTGACAGTGATTGGTGCATTTTTACACTTGTTGACCAGATTTGGGGCTGATTTCCCAACCTGAGCAGCAGGGGCCAGGAGAGGCCAGTTCACCTAGGGCGCTGTATGAGGAGGGGGTGGTCCAACCACTTGTTTTTACCATTTACCCCCCCTTCTGGAGAGCCTGGTGGGCTCAGTTGGACAGCGCAGATGCCCTAGGAGGCAGTTTTGGCACTTTCACAGTTACCGAGGCAGTTAAAAAATGGGATAAAGTGGTCACTGAGGAATTCGATTTGGGCAATTGAGGCAAGGTTTTGGCATTTGGTTTTCACAGAGGTCTTCCAGGGTGATCCCACTATCTTCCAGCCAGTTTTCACCATGTGGGTAGGCCCACAGCGATCGCAGGAGGTCTTTTACTGCTTGTCTATCACAGATTTTGAGGACAGATTTGATCATTTATATTATCTTGGACATATTTTATTATTTTTATTGTTCCTTGGGGATGAGCTAGTAAGGATTGATGCCTCCTAGCCCCACCATGTGCTTATTATGTCATGTCCTAATCATCATGAGGTGGATTTTTGGTACTTTTACCCCCTCTAGTGGATGACGTCACCCTCCATGATTATTTTATACTATGACGTCATCATTATATTGGGTGATCCATGTGATATGTTATTATGGTTCATCTTAGCCATTGATTGTATATTGAGATATTTTAATCTCAACCACTCATTTGATGAAGTATTGTAGAATGGTATAGGGTTTTGGTCTTTATTATCCTATATAAGGAGGAGACCCCCTATTGTATAGCTCACCTTTGGAGCTCTGGAATATTGGAATAGAACACTTCTTTGTGGAGCATATCTCTCTTGTCTTGTGGATTCTCTTGCATATTGAGTATACAGTATCTCTTCTATGTATCATTGTGGATTTTGGTGCTTCTACTAGTCTTCTTGCAGGAAAGTCCAATTGGTGGAGAGGAGGGCGATTTCTTGAGGGTTATTGTTGGAGGGATCCACATATTCTCTCTTGGATTGATCTTGTGGCAGGGAGTATCATTATTGTATCTTTGTGACATAGTTGATGCTTTCTATTACATATTTCTATCATTTTCATAATCATCTTACTTGACTTGTTTCTTTGATCTTGTCTTGTAGGAGGAGGACGATTTGGCTATCTTGGAGGAGGACGTTTTGGTTGGAGCTCTTGGATCTCACTCTTGAATATACACATAGGAGAATGCTATCAATTTGCAAGGTGGCCATAAGCAATTGAGGTAAGATCTACAAGGTATGTTCCTCTTTCATCCATTCTATCTTCATTGGTCATAAACCCTAATTAATTAAAACCCCAATTTTGGTATTTTTTTAGATCTACTTAGATCTAGCCTTGCTTTTGAAAAGATCTTAAGAACCCGCCTCTATAGCATCCACCCCTAGTTGTATCTATAGTTTGGTGGTGATTGGGTTAAAATTGACACACTTTTCAAGGCAATATAGCCCTCTTGAACCAAATCGCACTTCCTTGGAGAGGCTTGTTGGGTTAGATCTAGCACATGGGTAGGTGAGATCCTGCTTGATTTGTAATCTACACACTTGATAACCTACCCCTAGACTTTTACTTTGGTGATTTCTACCTTGTGGGCATCATTCCACATTTTAAGGGATTAAAACCCCCTTTTGAATTACTTGGCACCTTAAAACTCAGATCTAGTAAGATCTAACCCTTGGATTGACTTGATTTTCTAGATCCAAATAGATCGGTGCATAAGCTACTTGGATCTACAGTTTGGTGGCCATCGGATTTGATTTGGTCCACCTTATCCATCTTTTAGCCCTCCTTGAGCAAGGTCGCACTCCCTTGGGTGAGTGAGTTTGTCCACTTTGAGGAAGTGGGTGGTTGAGATTTTTGTGGATTTGGAACGGCATACCTTGAAACCTAGGTCTACAATATCATTTTGTGACGATCTGCCTTGGGGGTAGCATTCCTTGTTTTAAGGGATTGTGGTCCACTTAGGGTCATATCATGAAATCCTAGATCTAGCTAGATCCAACCATTCTATCTCAATTAGCCCACTTGACTTGACCTCTAGGTGTCCCGATCTACATTTTGACATACCTTTTGACTCCATTAACCCATCCAACAAGGCACTAGTCCTCCTCAAAGCAAGTCGCACTCCTTGGGAATTGTGTCAAACCTTAGATCCGGTACATGGGTACTCCTAAATTCAACTTAGATCCATAGATCTACTCATTTCATATCATCTAGTGCCAATTGCATCCATTAACTTCACCTTGTGGGTCTACTTTAACCCATTTCACATATCCCAAGAAAGGTAGGACCCACTTGTGTAGCATATGGTACTATACCTTGTCATCATACCCAATGATGTGGCCTAAATCATACATTGGTTGAGACACTAACAATCTCTCAAACCGCCTTCAACCATACTTTAACTTCTAGGTCCACTTAACCTTGCATTGGTTTCCGTAACTCTTCATTTACTTATCCTTAGGAACCTTTGGTTGGGTCCAATCAACTGTGATTGGTTATAGGGTCTCCCCCTAGGTCTTGTTTTACCTTGATCTAAAGCGAAGAGTGCCTCGGTTGACGTGACTCCCACCTTGCATTGGGAACCGTGGCATCTCTTGGGTCACCTCTTTAGTTGCCTATCTCCTCTACCGTCCCGGATGGGATACCACTAGGGGCAACTACAAGTTGTGTGATAACAGGTTCATTCCGGCAAAAATAATTTTTTCCGTAAAATTAGACCATTTTTAATGGTTTAATTGGAAATTTTCCAATTGTAATAAAAGTATGGTATGGAGGCGGAATTTGGCGTGGGGGTGCTCCCTTTCTTGCTCCGAGCGTCCTCTTTACCCCGGAGCCAACTTTTCCTATGTTCCGAGTGATTAAATCATCACTTAGAGCATTTTTTCTTATTGGGGCTACAAAATGGAAGAGAAATGTTAAGCACGCGACAAAATGCACCAAAGTATAAAAAATATATATAATAAATAAATCAATTGGCATGTGCCAAATGATTTGGCATTTTGTCTTTTATGGAGGGTGACTTCACTCCTAAACTAAAGTGTCACATTTGATTTGATTTAGAGGTCAAATGTTTGAAAATCAAATTAGATATGCGCCCCTCTCTCACGTGGGCATCTTCTCCACATGGTGATTCATTGTTGGATGTGATGATTTCAAGGAGGGAGGCGCCTACCTCATGGAGAGGTGGCGCACTCCCATAAGTTTGGTCTCCAATCATGCCAAAATCAACGCCTTTCACTAGATGTGATCTCAATTCAAGAGATGCGCTTCTCTCTCATGGAGGGCGACTTATCCATATGGAAGGAAGGCATTGGATGTGATACAAACTAGGTAGAGGGTGCCTACCTCATCAATAGGTGGCGCATCCTCATGGATTTGAGATCAAGTCAATCCCACGATCATCTCATGCAACTCTTTGTGACTCTCCCTTCAACTCATGCGCCCCCCTCACTCTCTAAGCTCTATATAAAGCAACCACTTCTCCATTGTTAAAGGAGGTGGAAAATGGTGGAACCTCTGCTTTGATGTATAATTTCACTATTAAATATGTTGATGAATAAAAGGCTTTGGAGGTCTATCACGGTGTCTTTGGCTCAAGTTTGATGATCATTGTCTTATGTGTTTTATGAGGTAACTATAGAGTTCCTTTTGCGTTTGCTTTACTTTATAATTATTAGCCTTGAAAGGATTAGTATTGATCAATAGGGGTGAGTAAAGAAGTTTTTTTTCTCATTTAAAACACTTATGTTTAAGATAGGAAATTTGCATGCTTAATAGTTTTTATGTATGCTCTTATCATCTTCAATTTAAGTTTTACTAATGGATTTGACAAGTTGTTTGGCAGGTGTAAGGGTTTCTTTTACAGGTGCTTCAATTTGGATTTATGGAGGAACTAGTTTGTTTGCTTCATTCTCCGAATTCTTTGTGAAGAGGACATAGTCTCTCTCAACGCCACCAGAACAACTCCATCACCCAAGTTCAAAAGGGCTTTGGCTTTCTACTTTCTCTCCCTTCTTTAAATTAAATTTCTTTCATTTACTTGGTTACTTTTTGCTTAGTAAAAGTTGGATCCACAAAGAGTAAATCATTTATGTTATTTTATTTAGCATACATATCAGATCTAGAAGGCCTCAAAAGTGTTGTTTTAAAACTAGATCTAGAGGTTATTTTAAGTGCTTGTTTTCGTTAAAATTCCCAAAAAAAATCCAAGTACTTAAGGTAGTGTAACTTTTGTATTTGATTTGACTAATCCACTCATTTGTATGTTTTTAGCTTGCTGTTTTTTAGCAGGTTGAAGGAAAAAGAGGAGAAAACTCTGGCAAATTTTCGACAGATTTGGCCATTTTAAGCCTTCAGAGACCCTCTTTCCTCATAGTTATCATTCCTAGCTTTGTAAGCCCTTGGATCCAAGTCTAAAAGGACCAAGTGGCACATCTTTAGGTATTTGTAAATAATTTTAATAAAGAGAGCAGGTGGGCCACGCAGTTCCCATATCCCATTCCCCCAGGGGGGATCTCGCGGGCTCAATTTTGTGGTTTGCAATTTTTTAACTTTGTTCTTTATTTTATTTTATCTTCACATGCCCACAATCCGCCCCAATAAGGTTGTATAGTTAGTTTTATTTTACTACTACAATCTTGTACTTTACAATTAACGAACATCAAAAACTAAATCCGGTTGTGCATTCCCGAAGTACCGAAAGGGAAAAGAGATTCTCAGCCATCAATAATTTTGTTGTTACAATTTTTGTACATTATTAACAATAAAATCTAAGGTTGTGTATTCTGGAAGTAAACTGAAAGGGTTTATCCACGGTAGGTGAAAAGAGATTCTCTACCACAAAATAAAATAAAATTTTTGTTTTAATAAAATTGACCAAGGCTTAAAGTTCCAGAGTATGCTCTTGACCTCTGTAGCTTAGTCTGATCAGTTGGTCAATCAGAAAGGGACTTGAGTGACTAGTTTAATAGGAAAATCCAATGAAAACTTGAGCTCTAGAACTCAGGAAGTCGCGTGAAACTAACTACAGAGTCAGTGGGCTACTTTAAGCAGGTTATGCCTCGCCCAGTTGGACCTTTGGTTTAGTTGTCACTACGCTCAATTCGAAGGCCTACGTTGGAATTGGGCCAAACCACGAACTAACCCATTTCTTAATTCACGCATCTAATAAAATCAATTAACACTGACCAACAAGACTTGCAACCCTTTCACGACACAGCAGCACTCCAACTTATGTGACTCCATTTTGGCACTGGTACAATCTACAACAATCGCACTTTTTTTAATTAAATCATGTGTTAAATGGATATATTAATTTCATGTTGTTGATCTAAATACTACTTGCAATTTCTAGTTTAGTATTAAATTATCTTCAAACTCCTAGAATCATTTTCTTTCTTTAACTTAGCTTAAAGGCCAAAGTTTATTTTCATAGGGACCACCCCCCTTGGTTTCGCTAAGAGTTGACCTAGACGGAGGAGTTGAGTGTTGAGTGACAATATCTCGACTCTTTGCTTGCCCCCAAGGACGCACCCAGTGGCTTGAATATTTCTGCCATGCTAACCCCCTTTCCCTCGAGGTGCGTATCTAGCAGCAACACATCCTTGTTGGTGTAGTGTTGAACATCCCCCCGAGACTCTGTTCCAGCCCACAGGTCTTTGTGAAGAGCTACCTTTGCTTGATTTACGGACATTACTCCTTGTACCTCACGGTATATCTGGAGCTCCCTTTTCTCCCCTAATTAAATCCATCATTAATAATTCTAAAACTGACCAAGAGCATTGCAAAACATTTCATATTCAACATCAACACTTTATTCTATATTAGACTCCGAGGCACTAGTACTTTATTTGTTATATCTTTTGTTTAAGCTTTCATCATGTCAATTTCATGTCGTTTTTCATAATTTCCTTCGCATAACTTGGGCAGTAAAATCACATTTTTAACTCCTAAAAACACCCAATCTAATTAACCATTATAAAACTTAACAGCCTTAGAAACATTCTGTAGGGACTACCCCCCTTGGATTCGTTAGGAGTTAGCCTGAACGAATGAGTCCGGATCATGTGACAGCCCTGACTCGAGACTTGCCCCCAAGGGCACACCAAGCAGTAGTGAGATTTCTGCTGCGTTAACCAGGTGCGCAATTTGGCGGCAACACTCCCGAAATCTCATTTCAAGTTTCGCATCATTCACAAGTTGCTTATGTGCCTATACCAAGGTTACTTGGGAGCGGGAGCGAGAGCGGGAGTGGGAGCAGGAAGCGAAATTTTCAAAAGATTCTGGTTAGGAAGCTTTCCGGAAGTGTTTTTTATATAATATATATTTTGATGCATATATGTCAACAAATGCATGTAGAATGTTGAATTAGTTATGGAAAGGATAAAAACATGAAATAAACAATAATACCATATAGTTTATTTGGTATTAAAGTTTTGATGCATATATGATCAATCCTAGCATGAACCTTGGTGCCCTCAATACCAATGTGGTATTTAGTGTTATTTGAGTGTGATGTTTAGGCTAAGGGACAATCATAATTATAGAGTATGTATGTGCAAAGCTACTTCAATCAAGATTGTCATTGTGATTGAATGGGTGTTAATTCAAAGATCGCTAGATTGGTGAAAATATACTTTACATCTATGTTTTTACTTATCAAGGTGAAAGTTATGAAGAAAAAGCTATTAGTTTCGGTCTCTCTTAAACCTAAATGGTAGGTTAGGTTTGTTGATGGCAACAATGTCAACTTACCTCATGGTAAGAAGAACTTAGAAAATTATGGACCCCCTATTAGTCAATCTCAACAAAACCAATTCACCATGGAATTGGACAAGTTGCTTATGTTTCTTAAACATCTCAGTAACAATGAAGGAAGAAGCGTACATAAATCTTTTAAAACAATATCTCCATGTGGAGTTCACTACCACCTAGGGTGGAGGCTATGTACTAAATACCCTTGCCATTCATACTCTAGTTTTCTTTCCCTTGCCCTTGGGCCTTGACATATGTCCTTAGTTGTCTTCATCGATGCTTGGTCTACTTGTCCCCTCCTAATGTTCTAATTTTTTGAGCTATGTTTATTTGTGCTTTTCCTTGATTGGCTTTTTCCTTCCACTAGGATTTTTACTTTCTCTGTTAAATATGTCTTACCTTATTTTCTTGTTTTCCTCTTTGCAACTTTGCTCTTATTAACCGGCCCTTTTATATTCTTCCTCTTTAGTTTGGATCTAAGCTTCAGTGTGTAATCTTGTTTTCTTCTCTTTCTATTTCTTACTTATGTTTCCTATTGCCCTTGATATCCTTTGATTTTTCTTGCCTTCTTAGAGCCATGCTGATGGACAGCAAATTCCCTGTCTAACACAGACACTTCCCAATTAGATGCAGTAGTTCTAGAAAGCTCTCATAATTTATGTATGTTAACACATTGGATTAGTTTGATTTAAGATGACCACATATTGCAGCACGCAAATATCTCGTTTCAATGTCAACTTAATGAAGTCCTATCCAACTTTACAACATTGAAACATTTCACTTAAAGGACAACCTAATAATAAGGACAGAGTTGATCCGCTCAAGGAATGTCATTCTTTGCTATGTTCACTCAAACCTTCACAAGTCAAGGAACAACCAAGATACCAATGTTAATGTAAAGTTGTTAGTTGTGCATCCCTAACATCCGGAATAATTTTCAAACAATTGTATCACATATGAACTCTTAACCATATTTACCTTGATCAATACAACATTTCCTCTTTTAGTTGCCAAATTAAAATCTCAGATCAAATATATACTTATTCAAATGATTTAACAAACAAAAATAATTCACTGGCATGGCCTGACTTATATCGTTATGAAATTATTAACATATGGCTCAACAGGTAAAAATTATTACCAATTGTTTAAGAGCCAGCAACGTGATTTTGCTAAAATGGGTCCAATGACATGGAAACAAAATGAGGTCATAAAGCAAGTGGCTGAAAAGCCTCTCAAATGATAAATACATGGCATTCTCCATTGCAGCTTATCACCACAAGTCATTGACAATGGATGCAGATTTAGGCAGGACAAACATATATGCCTATAAGCCAAAGAGAAAAAGCCCCCAAGTTCTCCAAGCAAACCTATATCTAAAGCAGGCCAGCAAGTTATTTATAGTTTGTGTCCATTGCAAAGATCGTGCACCTGAATTTATCTATTTAAACCACATTTACATTCTGAATATTCTCAAAATGGTTCCAAAGTGAATAAGAAGAAACACAGGAATTCATCCAAGGCTGTCAGAATGCCCAATTATTTTAAGTTTCAATGATGATTTACAATTAATTATTTTTGAATTTTGTCCTACTTATATATTTGTACCCTTTGCAGTCAATTTGCCACCATTCTATTTAGAGCCACAGCCAAATGCTAAAAAGGGTATACTTTCATGGTGAGTTGCTAGCCTTCTTTGGACTCTAGTATATATATGTATTTCATTGATCTGTGTTATTGTTATAGGACAGGCAACGAGCCTATCAAGAGCACTTGTATATTTCAAATATACCTTATAAATGGTTGTATTTATGAATTATAAGGATAGTATCATTACAATAAAAGCACTAAATATGACAGGCTGGAATGGGAATTGCAACTGAAGTGCAAAGGTCAATGGGGTAAAACTGTAGGCATTGAGCCACAAAAATCATCACCATTAGCTATAGGGTTAACGCGAAGCATCCTAGGAAGCCACGGGAAGCGAAAATGGAAGCGCTGGGAAGCGTTTTTTAACGCGTACGGAAGCGCTGGGAAGCAAAAATGGAAGCGATCGGGAAGCGGAGCGAAGCTTCCGATCGCTTCCACACAGTGGCAGGGAGCGCTGAAAACCCATCGGAAGCGAGCTCTGGAAAATGGATTCCGGCCAGAAGCGAAACGGAAGCGTGATTCCGATTAGCTTCCGAGTAGCTTCGGCGGGAAGCTAGCTTCCGGAGCGGGGGCGAGGGGGGGGGGGGGGGCGCTTCCCCGCAACCTAGGCCTATACAGTTTATCTAGACAGCATCTAATTTTTCAAATAGCATATTGTTTACTGTTCACCAAAATAGTTGAATATACCCAGGCCCTATCAGAGCACATGTATTTATTACAAATCAATATTTCATACCCAAAATATTGCAAAAATTAAAAAGTCCATTGCAACAAACTAGAATATCACATGGCACAGAATTAACAATGTCCAGGAAATGGCAGGTAAGTTCCAGTCATCCCTTCTCACACACCTAATTAATTTCTATTCAGATCAAGCATCAAGAAATCTTAGATTGAATTTCTTTTACAGCAAATTTAATCCATGCAAAGTAATTTTCAGCATGGCAAAAGAGGAAGGCATATTCGTTTTTCCTGCCATTATATGACAAAGTACTGAAATACAACCATGAGCAATTTGCTAGCCATCAATGCAGTTGCATGTGGATGGTATTGACTATAGCCCTCTTACAATTAGAAACTAACAAATCAGCATCATTATCATCTAAATAGACTGTAATGTCAACTCCAAGTTGATCAATGTCGGCCTTTCAAGATTTTGACGTAGCAAAGAAACACACAAATTGTTTACCAATATGAGAAAGCAATCGAACCAATTGAATATTTGTACTACAAGGAATATCATATATTTTGTCAACTACCAGCCGAGCATCCAAATATAAAAGCCTCAAGAAAAAGGTTTCTGGCATGCTATGGAACATAAAAAAGGATTTAAAGGCGAGTATGGAAACAGAACCAATGACTAAGAGTAGAAGGTACCAATTTACATCCTAGACATTGCTACAAGTCATTTTAACATGAGCAAAAATTCATGCTTAAATCCTAGAACTCTTTTAGTACCACTTATCAAATATTACTATGTTATGTAACATTCATGCAAACTAGCATATGTTCATGCTTACCAGCTCAGGAGATTGTGAACATATGCATTGAGCTAGCATATCATGTAATTTTGGTGCACCTTTGCTAGGCCCTCCAGCTTCAGCAGACCACCTAAAGAATCATAAAATAAATTACCGAACGGCCATGATATTAATACACTTAAGTAAAAAGATGCCTACTCCAAATGTTGTTTCTCAAAAAGAAAATCTTCACAGGGATACAACTAAAAGTCTAAAACTAAAACTAAAGAGGTAGCAAATACCTAAAGTTGTTTTGTCACATGAGAATATATATTTAGGACAAAGACAAATGCAGAAAAGCATATTTCTTAGAAATTTTTTCATTAGCCAATGTTACATGGGAGTAGGTGGAGTCTAGGTGCCGGTGTAATTTTTTCCCCTCTTCTATAAGTTTTTCAACCATGGAAGCTGGGAAAGCTTCTGGGCAGAGTTCCCAACTGCCTCCCTTAACCCAGCCATCTCCTCCCAGTCCAACCCACTATACAGTTGACATTATCAGACTCAGTATTGGTGATTTAAAAGTGATTGATGGGAAAACAGGCTCTCGCTCCAGTTCAGAGACCACTTTATTATACAGTTTTCTGCTTGTGGCTTAGCTGACCTGCTCTCTGCATTGTGGCATCACTTGCTCATTTTGTTCTCCTCTTCAGGGTTGTACTTCATTTCATTATCAAGGATTTTCCCATCCTGGCTCTAACACCACTTCTATTTGTCACTATGTCATTGTTTGTTCCTTCTAGGTAAGAGATACCCTGGGTACTCTTTCTTCTTTTGTTATTATTACTTTCAAGATTCTGTAATTTCAAGTCACAATGAGAAATTATGGCCATTAGTGGACATTGTTACCCTTCAGACTGCACGAGGCTTATTCAAGGGGTAAAGATGTTGATGATCCAGAAGAAGTCCAACATCTGGCTTGCCTAAGCCAAAATTATGATGTATCATCATTGTATCAGTTGTCCATGGCTATATTGTTAAAATGATGTGAGATGTCTCTTCTATGTAAAGGGCCAGTTATAATAAATACTTAGCTTGACTATGACGGGTGTACTGAGGCAAGTGACTCGAAAGTTTTTTTTACTAAGGAAAATTTACATCTTTACGATCGTGAATTTTCTGACGTTTCTGTTATCACACCATAGTAGCAGGGCTACTATTCTTGTTTAGCAGATATCTGCACATCCCAGAGCTTCCATTATTCAGAGCCTGGCTATGATGATTGTATATCTTGAGATCACTCATGATCAGAGCAGTGCATTATTTAGACTTATGTTAAACCTTGTGTCAAGGCTGAGCCTTGAGAGTTCATATTTGATGACCGATGTGACCCTTTATTCCATACAGTTTCAGTTCAGTGCTTAGAGATGTATTGCAGCAGTGTTTCAGATGATATATGATGATTACTATTGTGATGATGTTATATGACCTATGGATGTTTTATCATCGACTGTGGATTATTATCTTGTTGATTTAGTCATGTTCATAGCATCTACTTGGTATATTATTCCTGATGTGGCAAACTGTTTAAAATTAACTCTAAATTATAAAATGGACATTTACTTGCACATTTAGGTTGTTTGACAAAACTCACTGGTTTACCACCTTACATAGATATGGTCTTTCCTGACACCAGTTGTCTGCTAGTTTAGGCTCCATACTCATTTGACTCCATCCATACATGACTTTCCTTATTTTGACTTTAAACCTTGACCTGTCTTATTTGACTTTATGATACTGAGGACTTCCCCATTTTTCTACCTCTATGTTTGGACCGCATCCCTGTATGTTCAGTGTCTCAGCTCTAAGTTGGTGACAAAACTTGCCTTTGGTGAGTTGGATTGTAGGCCTAAATCATTTTGGTCGGTTGTCCCGATGTTTGGCATTGGCTCGAACTCCCCCTAGTCACTTGAGATGTTATTGGCTAAAACTGAAAGCTCATGTACTACTTATGGAAACTTATAAATTCACCCATGCAAACTAAAAAGGTCAAGAGCAATGAACTGCTAAAAATACTCCTCGAAGAGTATATGAAAGGTCCAAAAAAGCAATGGTTCTTAAAAGCTATATCTAAACAATTGCTGACCTTATATGTATATGAAAACATGCCCTGGATGCAAGCTGCAACTAGTTGTGCTTATCAGCACACCTGAGATCCGAAGGGTTATGTAGGCCAAAAAGGCCATGAAATGAAATTGAATGATCCTAATGAAACTGGATCAACTTGATGTAGAAATGATGCCTAAGTTGAATAAGCACTCTCTAAACAACTTATCCATTTGTGAGGCACAGCCATCCCACGTGTTATTTTGTCCAGCACAGAGTTTGTAGCTTCCCCCTTCTCCCAGTCCAAAGTATTTTTGAGTTAAGTTAGACTAGTCAACCCCTTGGCCCAACCTTGTTCCTAGCCTTCATCCTTCACTAGCAGTTTGACCATGTCCAATGGGTGAGTTTGTTATTTGAACTATTGTGCAAGTAATTTCATATAATAAAGGAATATGCTAACTTGATTAATGCCACTGAATGGATGTCATACTTTGAGCTAGGTTGTGAGAATGATTAGAGGAACATGTCTTAGTCTACTGATATGATTTTTCCTTGGTTATATATGGACCTAGTCAAACCTAGTTTGACTATGGTCATTTCTTGGGATCCGTGATGATGTGGGCCACATATGCTTATAGATGATGATTGATAGACCCACATACTCTTGATGATGATGCCATATGATGGACATATGGTTCAGATGATGATTGATGCAATTCAGCAGTTTTATTTATTACTTCAGATCATCAGATTATACACTGTCCATATATGGTGGACCCTACAGCTAGCCCATTAGGGCAACCCATGGTGTATGAGTACACATTCCTAGTAGATTTGGGTCTTTTGGATCCAATGAGACACTTATCTTGAAATTCCGGGCACTTCTGACAGTGATTGATACAGCTTTACACTTGTTGACCAGATTTGGGGTTGATTTCCCAGCCTGAGCAACAGGGGCCATGAGAGGCCAGTTCACCTAGGGCGCTGTATGAGGAGGGGGTGGTCCAGCCACTTGTTTTTATCATTTACCCCCCCTTCTGGAGAGTGTGGTGGGCTCAGTTGGACAGCACAGATGCCCTGGGAGGCAGTTTTGGCACTTTCACAATTACCAAGGCAGTTAAAAAATGGGATAAAGTGGTCACTGAGGAATTCGATTTGGGCAATTGAGGCAAGGTTTTGGCACTTGGTTTTCACAGAGGTCTTCCAGGGTGATCCCACTATCTTCCAGCCAGTTTTCACCATGTGGGTAGGCCCACAGCGATCACAGGAGGTCTTTTACTGCTTGTCTGTCACAGGTTTTGAGGACAGATTTGATCATTTATATTATCTTGGACATATTTTATTATTTTATTGTGCCTTGGGGATGAGCTAGTAAGGATTGATGCCTCCTAGCCCCACCATGTGCTTCTTATGTTATGTCCTAGTCATTATGAGGTGAATTTTGTACTTGTACCCCTCTAGTGGATGACGTCATCCTCACTTTGTACCATTTAGTTAGGGAGTCATCATTATATTGGGTGATCCATGTGATATATTGTTATGATTCATTATTAGCCATTGGTCATGTATTGAGATCTTTTAATCTCAACCACTCATTTGATGTAGTATTGTAGAGTGGTATAGGGTTTTGGTCTTTATTATCCTATATAAGGAGGAGACCCCCTATTGTATAGCTCACCTTTGGAGCTCTGGAATATTGGAATAGAACACTTCTTTGTGGAGCATATCTCTTTTGTCTTGTGGATTCTCTTGCATCTTGAGTATACAGTATCTCTTCTATGTATCATTGTGGGTTTTGGTTCTACAACTATTTGTCTTGCAGGGAAGTCGAATTGGAGGAGAGGAGGGCGATTTCTTGAGGGTTATTGTTGGAGGGATCCACATATTCTCTCTTGGGTTGATCTTGTGACAGGGAGTATCATTATTGTATCTTCGTGACATAGTTGATGCTTTCTATTACATCTTTCTATCATTTTCATAATCATCTTACTTGACTTGTTTCCATTGATCTTGTCTTGTAGGAGGAGGACGATTAGGCTTCTTGAGGAGGACGATTTGGCTTGGAGAATCAAAATTGCACTCTTGAATATACACATAGGAGAATGCTATCAATTTGCAAGGTGGCCACAAGCAATTCAGGTAAGATCTACAAGGTATGTGCCTCTTTCATTCATTCTTTCTTCATTGGTCGCAAACCCTAATTAATTGAAACCCTCATTTTGGTTTTTCTTAGATCTACTTAGATCTAGCCTTGCTTTTTAAAATATCTTAAGAACCCACCCCTATAGCATCCACCCCTAGTTGGATCTATAGTTTGGTGGTGATTGGGTTAAAATTGACACACTTTTCAAGGCAATATAGCCCTCTTGAACCAAATCGTACTTCCTTGGAGAGGCTTGTTGGGTTAGATCTAGCATGTGGGTAGGTGAGATCCCACTTGATTTGCAATCTACACATTTGATAACCTACCCCTAGACTTTTACTTGGGTGATTTCTACCTTGTGGGCATCATTCCACATTTTTGGGATTAAAACCCCCTTTTGAACTACTTGGCACCTTAAAACTCAGATCTAAAATCTAACCCTTGGATTGACTTGATTTTCAAAATCCATATAGATCATTGCATAAACCACTTGGATCTACAATTTGGTGGCCATTGGACTTGATTTGACACACCTTATCCACCTTTTAGCCCTCCTTGAGCAAGGTCGCATTTCCTTGGGTGACTGAGTTTGCCCACTTCTAAGACCTGGGTAGTTGAGATTTCAGTGGATTTGGAACGGGCATACCTTGAAACCTATATCTAGAGTATCATTTTGTGACGATCTGCCTTGGGGGTAGCATTCCTTGTTTTAAGGGATTGTGGTCCACTTGGGTCATTTCATGAAATCCTAGATCTAGCAAAATCCAACCACCATATCCAACAAGGCACTAGTCCTCCTTAGGCAAGTTGCACTCCTTCGGAATTGTGTCAAACCTTAGATCCTGTAAATGGGTACTCCTAATTTCAACTTAGATCCATAGATCTACTCATTACATATCATCAAGTGCCAACTGCATCCCTTAATTTCACCTTGTGGGTCCACATTAAGCCATTTCACATATCCCAAGAAAGTAGGACCCACTTGTGTAACACATGGTACTAGATCTTGTCTTTTTAGCTCATCATGTAGCCTAAATCATAGATTGGTTGAAACACTAATCATCTCTCAAACCACCTTCAATCATACTTCAATTTCTAGGTCCACTTTACCTTGCATTGGTTTCCGTAACTTACCATTTACTCATCCCTAGGAACCTTTGTCTGGGTCCAATCATCTTTGATTGGTTATAGGGTCTCCCCCTAGGTCTTGATTTATCTAGATCTAAAGTGAAGAGTGCCTCGGTTGACATGACTCCCACCTTGCATTGGGAACCATGGCATCTCTTGGGTCACCTCTTAGGTTGCCCATCTCCTCTACCGTCCCGGATGGGATACCACTAGGGGCAACTACAAGTTGTGTGATAACATTTTTTTGGCGCCGTTGCCGGGGAGGTAGAGGCCTACCTTGGTTCAACATACCTATTTTGTCTCACTCTCTCCCTGCACTTTAAACGACATACATCTTGGTAGAAGAGTTTAAAAATCTACCTGGCGACTCCAATTCGTGACTCCGCTGAGGATCGGCCCCATTCCCATCTTTCAATTTTTTAATTTGTAAATCATAAATGAATTCAGACGTTTTCTTCCAAATGACAAGGTGTATGAATGAAATATATGAGAATCTATCTCGCTATAAAGGGCAGTTGGAAGAAAGTAATGAAAGTCAGTCAACATATCAATATGGGAGTGATTATGTGCATAATTCTTATGACTCTCATCATTCTTTTCATTCTTCAAGTAAAAATATTAACCCAATTAATTCAAACAAAAGTCAATCTCAACCAAGGCCTTGCAACCAAAGCATTCGGTCAAATGACTCTAGCATTCCAGTTAGACATCCAAAACTAATCCCTAGTAGAATGGCCAAAGTTATTAAAAATCCAGCTAAGCCATCTCCTTTTGACTTCTCCAAAATCCATGGGGCACCTCATCTTATGCCAAATAATTATTCTGAAAGGCTGCCTCGTTTCTATGGAAATTATTTTGAGTCAATTGAAAATCACTTACAAATATTTTGGGATTATATGGAAGTTAGGGGTGCTGATGATGAAGATGTTTATATGCGGGCCCTGGGTGAGACATTAGGTGGAAATGTCGGATTATGGTTTGATAATTTAGCCCCAGGATCCATCACTGGATATGATATGTTTGTTGGGTTATTAAAGAATAAATGGGGTAGTAATATTGAAGAATCCTTAACAGAGACATCAAGCAATAACTGTGTTGTTGGGGATCAGTTTGATAAGGACCATGATAATAATAATGACACTTCAAATCAGTCCTTGAGTAGCCCTACTTTTGATCTTGAAGAAATTTGTGATTTTGTGTTTGTTGAGGATCCTTCAGAAAAAGAATTCCTTTATCATTCTATCATTAACAATCATTCAATTCCTTATCACCTTATTGAAGAAGAAGAAAGTGGAAACATTGACCAAGACCCTTTAGTAGTGCTTTCACATGATCATTGTGCAAATAATCAGGATATTTTAAATGAGCTTGTTAATTTTCTCCCTGACAAATTAAATAAAAATGATCACTTATCCTCATATGAATTTAATGATGAATCAATAGATGAGGATGAATTAGTGGATCACACTAGATGCTCTCATCCTTGTTCTACTTCTTATAGTGAGTGTTTCAATTTTTCTTTTTCCATCCTTAGTCAAGATAGCTTCATCCAATTCTTAGAATTAGAATCTTGTCCTAAATTTGTAAATATTAGACTTCATTGAATGTTTGGAATCATTCCTAGAATAAAGAATGTTTTCTTTTGTCAAACTCCAAGGTCAAACTTGTTTATCCATTTGGGAGAATTTTCATGTTTGCAATCCACCCTCCCTTCCCAACTCTTTCAATCATCTTTGGGTTGGTGCTCTAGTCAATTTTTTGCCTTGAAATTTTTCAATAGGAAGTATATGCACGATTACATGATTGGTGAAAAAGCACTTCATTTCCCTTTTAGGTCACCTTGGAACAATGATGCTTGTTGTCAAATTATCAATCATAATTGGTGGCTAGAAAAGGTGTTTAAAGATCAATTTCATCTTTTCTCCATTTTTGAGCATCAAGTGGGTCTAGTTTTGATTTTCGTCTTTTAAACCTTGATTTGTCCCCACTTGGTTTTTATTTGGTCATCAGTCCCAAGGGGAAACTAATTGAATATGCAAGTGAAGTGAATGAGAAAAGTAGTTTATTAAATCAAATACCATATATTTTCCCTCCATCAATTTTAAACAATCATTTGCATAAATTTTATGATCCTATCAGTTCTTTGATGGAGGATGTCAGCCTCAATCAATCTTTCCCTTGGCATGATTTCATTTTGCACCATTCAAACCCTTCTTCAATTTTTGAACAAGCCAAAAAGATTGTGTTATCAAATTCTCTAATCTTTAATCCAATCATGACTTGTTTCATTAATAAAAATCAAAGAAGAATCACTAATCTGTTTGATGAATGGTTGCACTGGATTTATGATTTTACCTAGCATTTGTATGACTGTTAGAGTAGGGTAGGTAGGATTTGAATAAGCTCACTTGAGCAATAGGATTTGTGTGCTTTCTCTTTTTCCTGTGTGATGAGTATTGCCCCTTTTCTTTTCTACTTGGAGTGTCTGCTTGTTTTTGTGTTTGATTGAGTTGAGCCTTGCTCCTTCCTAAGCTTGTCTCTTCTCCCGCATGCATTAAAGAATTTTTAATTTCCATTTACATTTTTGGTTGCCTGTGCAAGTGAGAGTGCCTGCTTGAAAAAGTTTTCTTGACCTCCTGCACAGTAATAAAAAAATAATGATATATGCTATGTTAGTTTAAATTTTTCTTTTACGCATTTCAGTTTCTGTTTTAGAGTAGATTTCATTTTCAGTTTTATTTTGTATATTTCCCATACATGCTCCATGAGGTATTTCTAGTGTTTGTGAGTGCAGGTACAGGTGCAAAATAAAAGAAAGCAAGGATGGTGCAGTGCTGGATTGTAGATTGATGCAGAGCAGTTCGAGACCAGAGATTCTGAGGTTCTCAAGCGCTCTCTCCCTTAGAGCACTTGTCCCAGCTGGAGCCAGATGTTATCACACCATAGTAGCATGGCTACTATTCTTGTTTAGCAGATATCTGCACATTCCAGAGCTTCCATTATTCAGAGCCTGGCTATGATGATTGTATATCTTGAGATCACTCATGATCAGAGCAGTGCATTATTCAGACTTATGTTAGACCTTGTGTCAAGGTTGAGCCTTGAGAGTTCAGATTTGATGACCGATGTGACCCTTTATCCCATACAGTTTCAGTTCAGTGCTTAGAGATGTATTGCAGCAGTGTTTCAGATGATATATGATGATTACTATTGTGATGATGTTATATGACCTATGGATGTTTTATCATCGACTGTGGATTATTATCTTGTTGATTTAGTCATGCTCACAGCATCTGCTTGGTATATTATTCCTGATGTGGCAAACTGTTTAAAATTAACTCTAAATTATAAAATGGACATTTACTTGCACATTTAGGTTGTTTGACAAAACTCACTGGTTTACCGCCTTACATAGATATGGTCTTTCCTGACACCAGTTGTCTGCTAGTTTAGGCTCCATCATCTCTTTTGATGTAACATTTGCTTCCAAATATCCTGAAGTGTTGAACATTGGTTGATCTTCCTGCCCGTAGTTCATACGGAGTTTTGTCGTTATTGCTTCTGAGTAGTCCTTTGTTCAAGATATGTATTGCGGTATGAACAGCATGTCCCCAAAATTTTTCATTCAACTTGGATTCATTCAACATGGTTCTGGCCATTTCTAGTACTGTTCTATTTTTTCTTTCAGCAACTCTATCCTGTTGAGGTGTTCTAGCTATTGAGAACTGTCTCTTAATTCCATGTTCTTCACAATACTTGTTGAATTCATTTGATGTGAATTCTCCACCATTATCGGATCTGAGATACTTGATTCGTGAACTTGTTTCATTTTCAACTTGTTCCTTGAAAACTTTGAAACATTCAAATGCTTCTGATTTTCTGTTAAGAAGACAAACCCAAGTCATTCTGGAGTAACCATTAATCAACAACATAAAATACTCTTCACCTTCCAACCATTTGCTTCTGGTTGGTCCACAAAGATCAATGTGAATAAGCTCTAAAGGTTTTGTAGAAGAATGCTCTTTTGTTTTGAAGTTAACTCTAGTTTGTTTTCCATGCTGGCAATGAGTACACATAGAATTTGAGGGCTTGGTTATTTCTGGCATATTCCTTACAGCTTGTTTGCTACTGATTCTGACTAGATTGTCAAAATGTATATGCCCCATTCTTCTGTGCCAAATCCAACTCTCATCTTCTCTTCCTAGTTGACAGTTCTCACTTGTGATTTTATCCAAAATGTAGATATTCTTTGGAGTCCTGGTAGTTGTAGCCACTAACTTCCTAGATCCTTCTTTTCTTATTTTGCAGTCTTTCGAGGTAAACAACAATTGATGCCCTGGCCACACATCTGGTTAACGCTCAACAGATTATGCTTCATGTTGTCTACAAGCAAGACATTTTCAGCCAGGGAATTTTTACTTCCAAGCTTCACTGTACCCTTCCTTACTACTTTTGATGAATTGTTATTTCCGAAGGAGACAAATCCTTTGTCCTTTTGAATATTAACAAAAGCACTTGTGTTGCCTATCATATGCTTGGAACAACCGCTATCAACATACCATTCACCAATACTGTTATTCTGGGCTTGAAGAGCAATTCCACATTCGTAATTATTACGTTTGATCCATACCTTGTGATGTTCCCCTTCTTGATTGTTGGACCTTTGGTCATTTCTTACTGTTGGTATCTTCATTCTGCAATCTCTGGCTATATGTCCAAAGTTGTTACACTTATAACATTTTATCTCAAATCCCAAAGGACCAAATCTGTTATTGTATTGTGGCCATTTGAGGCTTGCAGAATTATTCCTTGTTTCAAAATTGCCTTTTTGAAAACAGTTTACAGCGTTGTGTCCAAATTTTCCACATGTAAAGCAATACCCATAAAAGAAATGTCCAAACCTGGGAACAAATGAAGGAGTTATTCTTCTAAGATCTTATTTTTTTGCTGACCCTCCTATTGGTATAGATTGTTCTGGTTGGCCTTTGATCTCGTCTTCATTAGTAGAGTCCTTGACAACTTCGACATAGCTTCTTGACTTTTCTTCATTACATGTTCTCTCTGAACTTGAGGCCTCATTGGTATACTTTTTGTATCCCAAGCCGGACTTGTCATAAAATGGCTTTTTGAGTGTCGATAATTTTTTCAAGAGTCTTGGAACTATTTTCATAATTTTGACTGACATCCTTCTTGTGTAGTTCCCTTCTCATAGATACTATCTCAGCCTCGAGGTTTGCCTTTTCTTCTAAGCTTTTAGCCAATTGATATGTAAGAGAATCTTCAATTCTTTTGGCTTCTTCCAACTAAATTTTAAGGTCAACAATGGATTGCTTGGCTTCTTCAGACATGTGGGTTTTGTCTCTCAATTCTTTTATTTCTTCCTTGAGTAATTTGTTCTCCTTTCTAGCTTTTCTTAGATCTTTAAGGGCACTTATAAGTTCTGCTTCCAGATCTACTTCTCCTTCCTCATCAGATTCTTCATTCTTTGAGTCAATTGCCATGAATAGCACCTTTTCTGGTTCGTTGTCATTATTGTTGTCACTGTTACTGTCACTGCCGGAGTCTTCATCAAATGAGCTACTTGTTTTCTTTGAGTAGAGACTCTTCTTCTTTCTGAACATCCTCCTTTTGTTTTCCTTGTAGTTCTTGTAGTTCTTGTAGTTTTTGTACCTTTTGAAGCTATCATCTTCCTCACTGTCTGAACTCTTTGCATATGGACATTTAGAAGCAAAATGAGCTATCCTACCACATGCAAAACACTTGAGAGGTAACTTGCCTTTATACTTACTTGTGCCCCTTTTTAGCTTCTTTACAAAGTTGGCTATCTCTTCATCATCAGAATCGTCGCTGTCAATAGACTTGTCCTTCCTTGTTGAGATAATTTTTTGTGCTTGCTTAGATGAAGCTTTGAATGTTGCTTCCTTTTTGGGTGATTCTTCATCTTCTATCCTCATTTCATAAGCTACCAGTGTCCCATGTAGTTGATCTACTGTCATATCATCCAAGTCTGTTCTTTCTTCCAAGGTTAAGATTTTAGGGTTGAATCTTTTTGGAAGCGTCCTCGGTATCTTCTGAACAACAACTGATTCTTCAACTTCTTCTCCAAGACCTCTAATAGTATTTACAAGTTCATCAACACGAAGAATATAGGTTGCAATGTCTTCTTCATCCTTCATCTTTAGGTGTTCTCCTTTGTAGGTTTGGAGTTTGACTGCTTTAACATTCTTATTCACTTCATAGGTACTCTGAAGCTTATCCCATATTTGCTTTGCAGAAGTACAATGCATAACCTTGACGAAAACAGATTTGTCTAGGGCATCTAGGATATGGTTCCTGGCCTTTGAATTAGTATTGTACATAATCAATTCATCTGCATCTGTTGGAGGCATTTTGGTACCTTGTATCCAACTTCAACTATTTGCCATTGCTTAATACTTTGGGCTTCCAGAAAAGATCTCATCCTTATGCTCCAAAATGCATAGTTTGATCCATCAAATAAAGGTGTTCCACTTTTGTTGTGCTTTGCAAAATTGCTCATGATCTCCTTCCAGTTGTGAGACTATTCTTGAAGGAACCCGCTCTGATACCAATTGTTGGAATATTGAGAGGGGGGTGAATCAATATTTCCACAATTTTATTAAATTTAATCAAGAGCACGTTGCTAATTACCAATCATAGAAGCATATCATTAATATTCATAAAAATAACAAGATGCACATAACACAGTATTTTTACGTGGAGACCCAAGTTCTGGGAAAAACTACGGAAGCCTTTTATAATAAAATTTGATCCAGCAACAACTAGAAAAACAAATTGATACAACTTCTCTAGCTACAACTGGAAGGGGCTACAACCCCATAGGCTTCGTCGGCTGCAATTGACGAGCTGCTACAACATATCATTTCACAAAGTTGTGAGCCCTAGCACCACCCTGCCACCCTAAAGAATGAGAATGATCTTGAACTTCTGAACTGAACCTGTGGACCTGTCAAATCTGATTGCTGAACTCACTCTGCATTGAATATGTCATTGTATATCATTGCTTTCCATGTCAAGGTACTTCAAGGCACTGTCAACCTCTTCACAATTCAGACTGTCAACGTTCTTCAAAACTCGAGCTGTCAATTTCTTCAGATTGCCAAACTTCGTAGCAAAACCCAAAATAATACAACACTTGTCACCCTTTAAACTCGGACTGTCCTTTGTCTTGTAAAAACCCCAAAAGATATTCTGTTATGAAGGTTTCGGGTTTGAGGCTGCCTCAGTTACATCACACGAGCTCACTTCATACTCCACCCCTCTACACACCTCGAAATAGAGTTTTGGCTCTTATTTATATACCCTTCTCCATACAAATTTGATTAGGCTGACATGTCAAATAGATTGTCATTTTTATTTTTATTAAATAATTTCAAATAAGATTTATTAAGGCGGCCATCCTTTAATCAAGGAGATGGGGTTTTAGCCAACCAACTCAAGTACCAAATACTTATGGGTCCAAGACCCAACCCTTCATACTTTATCATTTTCATGTCCAGTCATGTCTTTTTCATATGCCCGCAGCTCTTTGATTTTTCAATCTGTGATGCCCGCAAAGGCTCCTTAGGATGTGCTTAAATTATGCCCGCAGGCTGCGTTAGAATATGCTCGCAAGGGCCTTTAGGGGCTCTTAAGGATGCCTACAGGGGCTCCAACATATGCCCATAGGTGCTTCATAAAGATGCCTGCAAGGGCCTATAGTATATGCCCACAGGGGGTCTTATAGGATGCCTGTTGTTGAAATATTGTAACTTCTAAGAATAGTCTATTTGTACTTTATTATCCGAAGATGTTTCATTCCTCCTTCAAGACATTATTATATATCCGGAGATGCTAAGCTTTCTCAAGTATTAAGGATGCTATATCTAGATCTCCTGTGTTGATAAGCCCTGATTATTCAAAAGATTTCCAAATCTTTTCCTTTGCTTCTGAACATACTATTGCTAGAGTTTTACTTCAGAAAAATGACCAAGGTCAAGAACAGCCCATAGCTTTCTTCAGTAGAGCTTTACAAAATTCAGAACTTAAGTATACTATAATGGAGAAGCAAGCTTATGCCCTTGTCAAATCTTTGAAACATTTCAAAATGTATATTGGGTATTCCAAGGTTGTTGGGTATGTTCCTCACACAGCTGTTAAACACATATTATCTCAACAAGATTGCCTTGGTATAAGGGGTAAATGGGTATCCAAAATCCAATAGTATGACTTGGAAATTAAACCTACCAAGTTAATCAAAGGTCAAGGTCTTGCCCGCATGATGACAGAAAAGCAATGAAAAAGCTGTAGGAATGATATGTCAAAATGATGAGTCAGCACCAGTCATGTCAGAAGAGCTTCAAAGACTAAGTCAAACACAATGGTATTCCGACATCATTTACCTTCTTAACAATTTTGCTTGTCTTGAACATCTAGTTGGTCACAAAAGAAGGTCTCTAAGACTTAAAGCCACCAAGTATTGCATAACTCAAAATGGATTAGGTTGGAGAAATCCCGATGGCTTAGTTCTTAGATGTGTTAATGAACCAGATTCCAAAAAGCCTCTGGTTGAGTTTCATATGGGATTTTGTGGTGGGCATTATGCAGCAGATACAACAGCCCGCAAGATCCTTAGATCAGGTTACTATTGGCCCACTTTGTTTACTGATGTGCATAAGTTTGTCAGATCTTGTCCCCAATGTCAATTGTTCACTAGGAAACAAAAGTTGGCAACCTTACCTCTTGAGCCTGTAGTTGTTCAAGCCCCTTTCCAGCAATGGGGTCTTGATTTTATCGGTCAGTTTAAGGAAAATTCAAGCAATGGTCATACCTGGATCTTTACTACCACCGATTACTTCACTAAATGGGTGGAAGCAATCCCCACTAAGTATGCAACAGATAAAGTAGTTATGGACTTTTTTGAAAATCACATAACTAGATTTGGGGTGCCATCTAAGATAACAACTGATAATGGTCCAAGCTTTAGTTCCATGGCTTTCTCTTCATTCTGCTTCAAGTATGGTATAATCCTTTCCCACTCATCCAACTATTATCCCCAAGGAAATGGATTGGCTGAGTCAACCAACAAGACCTTAATGAACATATTAAGAAAGACTGTTGGGGATAATAAGAGGTCTTGGGATTCTAAGCTAAAATTTGCTATATGGGCTGACAGAATAACACAGAAACGTGCCACTGGGAAAACCCCTTTTCAGTTGGTTTATGGTTTAGAAGCTCTTGTACCCATTCATTTTCAGTTGCCAGTGTATCAGATGTTGCATGATTATGATCCAAATGATGATGGTATGCAGAATAGAATTGAGCAGATTATGAAATTAGATGAGACCAGAAGAAAGGCCTTAGACCAGAGTATCAAAAATCAGGACAGGGTTAAAAGGACTTTTGACAAATCTGCTAAGCCTAGAGATTTCCAGCCAGGGGATTAGGTCCTCTTATGGGATAAGTGACGAGATAAGCCAGGAAAACATGGAAAGTTTGATAGTGTTGATGTATTTGTAACTTCGGAAGATATTCACTTGTATATTGTATGTATTACATTTGTACTTTATTGTATCCCCAACAAAGATGTTCTTATTCCTCCGATCGGAAGTGTCGTAACTTATATTTGATGGGTTATTAGACCTCCTTAGAGGGGTCGGCCCAGTATGAGTCAAGTGGAAGGGTTATTAGACTCCCCTAAGGGGCCCAGTTAGGGTAAAAGGCAGGTCAAGTTAAAGTATAAATAGAGTGGTTGCACCACTCTATTTGCTCATTCACTCACACATCCAACTCACATAGTTGAGAGAGAGGAGTGCGCACAAGTGGAGGAGTAGCTGCTGAAGACATTTATCTTTTGGGGTTTCATCTTTGTGATCTTTGTATTGGTGCTTATTCTATCTCTAAGGAAGTTGCGGGGTTTTTCACCTTTATGGTTTTCCCCGATGAAAACATTGTGTCTCTTGTGTCTATGATTGTTATGATGTGCATGTTATTCTCTTAGTAGGATCCTAGATAATATTCGAATGAAATTATCAAAATTCTAACATGGTATCAGAGCATAACTAAGAAGAAGACATTGTGCAGCTGCGGAAGCTAGGGCTTCTTGATTTTTGGGTTTCTCTCCACAGATCATCAAAGGCAGGAGGTTAGACTGACTCTCCAAAGGACGGCACATCTTTCTGTCGAAACAGAATTTGATTCCGAGCATTTTCAGTTTTTGGCATGTCACTGCTGCGGGAAATTAGGGCTTTTGACAGAAGAGGAATTTGGGAGTTCTCTCAACATAGGATTGATCTCCTCAGCAAAATCGAAGTTTAGAGACCAAGATCGAACTTTTTGGTTGGGCAGAACCCCGGGATCTATCAAACCCTAGTTTGGGTTTTGGACCAGAAAACCAGAATTTGACAAAAATTGCAGATCTGAAATTCGCAGTTCATTTTTGAGGGGTCAATTTCTGGAGTTTTCAAAATCTGAGCTCACCAGCTTGCTCGCCTCAGTCAATTGCATCTCCCTGTCCAGACAGAAGTTTGAAATTCCAATCTTGGATTTTTAGGATTTCTCTGTCAAACCCTAGCCAACTCCAGATCCAGTTTCAGCAAATCAAGTGGTAAGATCTAAATCTTTTATTTCCATTTGAGTTTCTCATTAAGATGTCTCACCACACCAAGCTTGAGGATAAGCTTGAAGGCGCTGATAACTTCCGAGCATGGAAGTATAGGATTGGTTTAATCCTAGAAGAGAATGAATTAGACACCTATATAAGTGAAGAGATTCCAGTTCCAGAAGAAGATGAGGCTAAGGCCTTACATAAGAAGAACTTGGTCAAGGCCAAGAGAATCATTGCAGATTCTATCAAAGACCATCTCATACCACATATGTCTTCTCTAAAGACACCCAAGGAGATGTTTGATTCCTTGACCAAGTTGTTTGAAGGAAAGAATATAAATTGGAAGATGACATTGCGGAACCAATTGAAAAGTGTAAAGATCCAGAATGGAGAGACCATCCAATCCTACTTTACTAGGGTCTCTCAAATCAAAGAACAACTTGAAGCTGTGGATGAAGTGGTGGAGAATGGAGAAATTGTGATGACCACTTTGAATGGCCTACCTAGGTCATGGGACTCCTTCATCCAAGGAATTTGTGCAAGAAAGAAATTGATTTCTTTTAGTAGACTATGGGAGGAATGCTCACAAGAAGAAGCTAGACTTGTGGTCCGAGAAGAAAAGATGGGAAGTGAAGACCAAACTCTCACAGCACACACCAAGAGAAGTAAGTTCAAGAGGGAGCAACTTCATCACAAAAGATCTTCTCACCATCATCAAAAGGAGAACATTAAGAAAGAATACCCTCACATTAGATGCTTCACATGTGATGAGAAGGGACACTTTGCCCGAGATTGTCCTAGGAACAGAAAAGGCTTCAACAACAACAAGAGGAAGAACAACAAGAAGAAATATCATGCTCATGCTGCAGAGGATGATGAACCTCCCAGGAAAAAGACTAAGGCAGAAAGTGAAGACTCTTCAAGTGACGAAGAGTATGTTCTAATCTCTGCTCTCACAGGTACTGTTACACATGGGTGTAATGATTGGCTTATTGACAATGAGGCTTCCAAACACATGACGGGGATTTAAAGAATCTTTCATGGACCTATCTGAACATGAGTCACCTCATAAGGTGAAACTTGGGGATGACTATCAATACCCTATAAAAGGAAGTGGTGAAGCCTCCTCTGGGAAGTCTTTGAAGATGAAGGAAGTTCTATATGTACCTGGACACAAGAAGAATCTTCTCTCCATACCATCTTTGGATGCAAAGGGGACGAGAGTTGCATTTGTGGATGGCCAAGTACTTATGTGGCCAAAAGGTAAGACATAGATGATGCAGTAGTGATTGGGGAGCAAGAGGGAGGATTGTACAAATTGAAGGGACAACCTGAACAAGCCATGGTACATGAATCCATGGAACCAAGTGAACTTTGGCACAGAAGGCTTGCACATGTGCACTATAGAGCACTACCAATTGCAAGCAAAGCAGTAAAAGGTCTTCCCGAAATCCAGTCAAAGCATGAAGGTGTTTGCAAAGGATGTGCAAAAGGAAAGAACACAAAGAAGGCATTTGCAAGCATTGAAAGCAAGACAAAAGGAATCTTGGAAATTATCCACTCCAATGTATGCAGTCCGATGTCATCCAGTTCTCTGAGTGGGTATGTTTATTAAATTTCTTTCATTGATGATTTCTCTAGGAAGACTTGGATTTTTTTTTTAAGAACAAAGATGAAGTATTTAGCAAATTCAAGGAATTCAAAGCCTTGATAGAAAACCACACTGAAAAGAAGATCAAGACTTTTAGATCCGACAATGGTGGAGAATTCACTTCAGAAGACTTCAAGAAGTTATGCAGTATGTCAGGGATTAAGAGAGAGTTAACCACTCCTTACAATCCACAACAGAATGGAGTTGCATAAAGGCAGAATAGAACAATCATGGAAGCAGCACGGGCAATGCTTCATGACCAAGATCTTCCTATGCACCTATGGGCAGAAGCAACAAGGACAGTTGTATATGTACAGAACAGAACACCACACAAAATACTTGACAACAAGACACCAGAAGAAGCTTTCTCTGGTGAGAAACCAGAAGTTAGCCACCTCAGGATATTTGGTTGTCCAGTATACACACATATTCCAAGAGAAAAGAGGACAAAGCTATATCCTTCAGGAAAGAAGGGTATATTTGTGGGTTACAGTGAAAACTCGAAAGCATACAGAATCTACTTTCCACGGTTCATGAAGATTGACATCAGCAGGGATGTGACTTTTGATGAAGACTCGGCATACATCAAATCCAGGAAGCCACATGTTGAAGACAATGAAGAACCAAGAGTACCCAGAATACAAGACACCACCATGAACGAATCAATTCCAGAAGAGGATCGTGAGATGGAAGATCCACAAGGGCCTGTAGATCCACCCCGCGAGAAGAACTCTTACAAGAGGAAACCAGCATGGGCAGGAGAGATCATCCAAGATGCAGAGAGGTATGGTGTTCCAAAGGCAGAACACAAAGAAAAAAAAAGGACAAGGTCACACACCAGCTATGTAGCCTTGCTATGTGACATAATGGACAAAGAACCTTCCAGTTATGAAGAAGCAGCAGAAAAGAAAGAATGGAAGGAGGCCATGGTCGAAGAATACCAGTCGATCATGAAGAATGTTGTATGGGATGTGGTCCCAAGACTAGAAGGGAAGTCTGTTGTGACTTGCAAGTGGATCTACAAGATCAAGCATGCTGCAGATGGTAGCGTAGAGAAATACAAGGCAAGGTTTGTGGCTCGTGGCTTCTCCCAAAAAGAAGGGGTAGATTATGAAGAAACTTTTGCACCTGTAGCCAGATACACTTCCATCAGAACAGTACTTGCTCTGGCTGCAGTGATGAAGTGGAAGATACACCAGATGGATGTCAAGATAGCTTTCTTGAATGGTGTAGTCGAAGAAGAAGTGTATGTGGAGCAGCCACTTGATTTTGAGACATATGACAGGGAGTCACATGTGTGCAAATTGAAGAAGGCCTTGTACGGTTTAAAACAAGCACCGTAAAGTAGGATTGACAGCTTCCTAACTAGTTTGGGCTTTACCAAAAGTAAAGCGGATTCCAACCTTTACTACAAGGTTGAGGAAGGCAATCCAGTGATACTCCTACTGTATGTAGATGACCTGTTTGTGACAGGTGAGGATGGGTTGATTGTTGATACAAAGAGGAAGCTTGCTGCCAAGTTCGAGATGAAGGACTTGGGTATGATGCATTACTTTCTAGGGATGGAGGTGTGGCAGAGTGCAGATGGAATCTTCCTTGGACTAGGGAAGTATGCAGTAGAGATCCTAAAGCGGTTCAGGATGATGGACTGCAAGGCTATGGCCACACCTATGGCATCGAATCTGAAGCTATTGAGTGATGCTTCATCAGAGTCGGTTTATGCCACAATGTATCATCAGATGATTGGGTCCTTGATGTACCTGACGAATACGAGACCAAATATTTGCTTTGCTGTGAACACATTGAGCCAGTTCCTGACGGATCCGAGACATGTTCACCTGATTGCTGCAAAGCATATTCTGAGGTACCTGAGGGGTACGGTTGACTATGGGCTCAAGTATGATGTGAACCAGAAGATTAACCGGGAGGGTTATGTTGATTCGGATTGGGCAGGCAGTGCCATTGATAGGAAGAGCACTTCGAGGTGCTGCTTCAGTATGGGATCAGGTGTGATCTTTTGGTTTAGCAGGAAGTAGTCCTGCCAGGCACTGAGTACAGCCAAAGCAGAGTATGCCACAGCTTGTTCGGCTAGTTGTGAGGCAGTATGGCTAAGGAAGCTACTGTCAGATTTATTTGATCTCTAGTTGGATGCTACTTGTATCTTCTGTGACAACCAGAGTTGTGTGAAGTTGTCCGAGAACCCGTGTTCCATGACAAGTCGAAGCATATCAAGATCAAGTATCACTATATCAGGGATATGGTGCAGAGAGGAGCAGTGAAGTTCCTGTATGTTGCGACAGACGAGCAGATAGCAGATGTGTTGACCAAGCCACTAGCGAAGGTGAAGTTCGAGTACTTCAGAGAGAGGCTTGGTGTTCTTCAGATCGAAGATATTTCCAGGAGGAAGTGACAAGACACAGATGCAGGAGCCCTTCCAAGCATGGTGGCAGGCGGGTCCTTCCCATGGCTGTGGATGTAAGTACTGTGTGATGAGCATCCAGACGATGCTACGTCATGAACATCTAGATGATGCTCCGTATGATCATGAGCATCCATATGATGCTCCGTATGATGATGATCCGTATGATCATGAGCATCTGTATGATGCTCCGTATGACGATGATCCGTATGATCATGAGCATCTGGATGATGCTCTGTGGCCATGGATATCTTGCAGGTTGTGCTTGGCACATAATCAGTCCTGAGATTCCACCGGATGGCCCGCTCGCAGAAATGATGAAGACCTACATGAAGGCTAGGCTTACATCCAGCATGAAAAAGGGTTGGCTCTGTAGAACTTCCTATGAGGAGTAGAATTGAGAGATAGCACCAGTGATCGAGATGACGAGTACAGCAGCAGTGACGATGATGCTCCAGTGATCCAGTGTTGATGATCCAGCTCCAGTATTGAAGACTTGTGCCTATATGTATTGATGCCTGTATCAAGAGAATACCTTCCTAGTTAAGAGGGAGTGTTGATGAATTTGTAACTTCGGAAGATATTCACTTGTATATTGTATGTATTACATTTGTACTTTATTGTATCCCCGACGGAGATGTTCTTATTCCTCCGATCGGAAGTGTCGTAACTTGTATTTGCAAGTGTCGCAAGTTATATTGTAAGTGTCGTAACTTATATTTGATGGGTTATTAGACCTCCTTAGAGTGGTCGGCCAAGTATGAGTCAAGTGGAAGGGTTATTAGACTCCCCTAAGGGGTCGGCCCAGTTAGGGTAAAAGGCAGGTCAAGTTAAAGTATAAATAGAGTGGTTGCACCACTCTATTTGCTCATTCACTCACACATCCAACTTGCATAGTTGAGAGAGAGGAGTGCGCACAAGTGGAGGAGGAGTAGCTACTGGAGACATTTATCTTTTGGGGTTTCATCTTTGTGATCTTTGTATTGGTGCTTATTCTATCTCTGAGGAAGTTGCGGGGTTTTTCACCTTTATGGTTTTCCCCAATGAAAACATTGTGTCTCTTGTGTCTATGATTGTTATGTTGTGCATGTTATTCTCTTAGTAGGATCCTAGATAATATTTTAATGAAATTATCAAAATTCTAACAGATAGCTTATGGTTGGGACCATATATTATATTTGAACCAGCAGGGGTTAATTCTTTCTTCCTTTGCACCATGGATGGAGAAAGATTGACTCTACCAGTCAATGGAAACATCTCAAGTTGTTCTTCAAAGAAGATCTTCTAATTCCCATGGGGGCAAATTGATAGCAGGGCCATTTCTAAACCTTTGCCTTGCATTTTTGTACATTATGCTTTTGTATATTATTGATGTATATTAGTTTCATTTACTTATTTTAGTTTTATTTTTAAATAATGTTGCAACTTATGTTTCATTTGGAAAAAATATGTGGGACTGATGCATTCTAGTTTTCATGCAGGAACCAAAAATTCGTGGATTCTTGCATACTCTCTTTGATTGAGAGAATCAAATCAAGTACGTGTCCCGTAGTTGGAGCCAGATGTTGCCAACTAAGTTGTACTTGGTTGAATTATCAAGCGAGCGGGCAAAGTTGAACATATGACATGTTCATTTGTTGATTTGATGATCGACTTGCCTTTTTAAGGGCCCCCTTTTATTTTTATTTTCCACATGTCCATGCCCTGCGGGGTTTTGTTATAAAATGTACTAGCATGGTATTTTTTGTAAAGGACTTGGTTCCCTATGATTTTTTGACCAAGTCAGGTATTCCAAGGAGTTTTTTCACTTATTAATTACGTCTTGCAACTTTGCATAACATAATTCTTGAGTTTTTCTCCTGTTCCTCCAAAGCTGGAATGCCTGGTGAGGTTAACGGGCCTTAGGAGGTTATTAAAGTCCATGGGTCAGTGTATATGAACATGCTAGACATTAGTTTTGAGTCGTATGGACATGTGCTAGGTCCAGCTAGGTTTTTTTATTTCCGGCGAAAAAGGTTTTTTTCCGTAATTGAGCCATTTTTTAATGGTTTAATTAAAATTCTTGTAATTGGCGTAAAAGTGTGGTCTAGGGGACTTTTTAGCCTTGGGGGTGCTTGTTTTCTAACTCAGAGCACCCACCTTACCCCCAAAACCACTTTCTACAGTCTTCGACCCATTTATTTTTCACTTATGGCTAAAAAATAAAAATAAAAGTGAAAAATGGAGAGAAAAATTCAAAAAAATCAAAAATTGGAGAAAAAATTAATTCCAAATTTGGAGGAGTTAGAGGTCAAAAATGAATCTGCACTAAAGGAGGAGTATTAGAGGCTGATTTGTAAGAGCTAATGGCAGCCCAAATAGAGGAAATGACACCCCACTCAAGGGGGGCGCATTTCCCCATGAGGGAGGCGCATTCCCCAAGTGGAGGTGCCCACAAATCTTGGATTTTGCAGCTGATTTCGTGGTTGGGTATGGGTTGCATTTTTGGCAGCATGAAAGAAGGGGCAGCTCCTATCAAGCCACAAGTCTCTCCACTAATTCATGCACCCTCTCCTCCTCACAAATGAGCCCTCCCTCTCTTATTTGCTCTATAAAAGCATGGCTGCCCACTCCATTTTGGTTTAGTTGGAGTTGGAGCAAACCTATTGTACTTGTTGTTTATCTTTTAGTATGAATAAAGAAGACTTTGGAGGTCAGATTTGTGTTGTGCTTTGATGAATGGATGAACCATCTTGTGTTTATGGAGGGAACTTGTGCATAAGCTTTGTTTTTCATAGGTGTGGTGTACTCATTGGAAAGATTGGTAACGATTTATGAGATAGGTTAATTCAATTTGTTCATTGTCTTACCTTATTGATGTATGTTTATTAAGAGATCATGTTTGTGTATTTCGTTTGTTTATGAGGATGCAGCACTGATTTCCTTTAAGTATATGTCTACACTTGATCCTTGTTGGCAAAGTCTGTTATGTGTAGGTGATCTTAAGTTGGAAAGCGGGAGGATATTGTTTGTTTCTTTCCACTTCTAATATTTGTTTTGCAGATGCAGTCCCTTGGTACCCCACAAAGTCAAGCTCCAAAGCTTCTAGTTTCAGCCAAAGTTTTTTCCATCTCTATCTCTTTCTATTATATCTAATCTCTGGTTACTGGTTACTTTTTTTTAAAGAGTAATAGTGGTTTGCAATTTGAACTTTACATTCTGATATATTACTCTTAAAAGGTCTGATCTAGTTTGTTTACAAAGGCTTTATCATACCTAGATTAGTTCTCTTTGCTTATCAAGCATTTCATTTTTCTTAAGTTATCAAAAATTGTTAAATTTTAAAGCTTGAAAAATAATGCTTAGATCTGAACTTTAAAGTTTATTTGGCTGATTTAAGAGCTTAGAATTTGCAGCTCTTTGAGTGTGCAAAGATGCTAAGGAGACAGGCCTCACAGCTTGTCTCACTTAGTTCTTTTTTTTGCATTTTTACTTAGTTTTTACCTTAGATTTGTTTTTGGGTATTTTGTGGGTGACCCAAACACACTCTTAAAGTGTTTTTGGGCATCTTTTACTGACATTTGCTTGCTGGTTTGCAGCAATTCGTGAACAGATAGGAGGAGATGCTGGCCAAATTTTGGTAGATCGGGCCATCCGGAGCATCCAGAACCATATTTTCTTAAATTGGATTCTCTTTCCTTCTAAAATTGCAAGCCTTTGAGTTGTTTTTACAAAACTGGAGCACTTCTAATTACATTGTGACGGAATATTAAACGAGAGCAAATGGGATAACCAGCGCCCACACTCCATCCCCCAGGGAGGAGCTGTGTCGACTCATTTTTCATGGCGTGCAATTTTTAGCTTAGATTTGCTTTTCAGTACTTTAATAAAATTAACTAGGACTAAAATTAACCTCGTTGGTCCGTTCCATTGGTGGGCCACGAGTTCACTCAGGACCTAGCTTTTTCCATTTTTTTACAATTTTCATTTTTTTTACAATCCAAAACACCCCCCTGCTTTCCCGAAGTAAGGTTTCAGGACAAGGGCTTGCCCGAGTACTGGCCCGAAAAGGGACGCTTGGGGCTTTAAAAAGTAAAATATTGGTTCTAAAAAACTTAAAATTTCCAAGGCTTTTCCCCGTAGGCTCTATGGCCACTGCAGCGTAGTCTGAACATGCTGGCACACATCAGAAAGGGATAAGGGACTAGTAATAGTTTCTAACACACCCCAAATAAACCACCTATTTGTGAAAATCTGACACAATCGTTTATTCTTCCATAGTGGGGAAATTTCTCAAAGGACGCAGGATACCCTAGGTAGCGACCTCCTGGAAACCGTTAACTATACCCTCGTTTGGTATAGTGTTGAACATCTCCTTGGGACTCTGATCCAGCCTACATGTCTAAGTGAGGAACCACATAGTTGAATTCCGAACATATTCCCTGTACCTTTTGGTATATTGGGAATCCCCCAGCCCTAATAAAAAGATCATTACCACATAAAAAATAAAATAAACCAAGAACAATTGCACAACATTGTCTTTTCAGTTCAAGCACTTTTGTGACTCCATTTATCGGCACTGGTCTATCTTGTTATATTTCAATGATGATGGATGTTTTAAAATGACAATGATGTTGATGAATGATATTTGTTTTATATATATGCTGCATTGATCTTGGTTTACAAAAATATTCTAACTCCTATATTAGATGTTTCGTCTTTCGCTAGGAGTAAGCCTAGACGGAGGAGTCGAGTTTCAGGTGACAGCACTTGACTCTAGCTTGCCCCCAAGGCCACACCAACGGCTTGAAGACTTCTGTCGCGTTTTCCCAGGTGTGAAACCAGGCAGCAACAGGTTCCATAACCACAACTAGTCATCTTAAGCATTCTTCTTGGTCTTCATGGTCCACACGTGCCAACTCAAAGTACATCATCATAAATAAGGAAGATTATTCATTGTTTATCTTGTTCTCCTCACTAACACCAAGGTCTTGTACTGGGTACTTCAACAAGGGGTGGCCAGTCCCTTGAGAAGGTCCCATAGCTCACTAATCCAAGGAGAGGAGTACATCACTTGCCTAGAACCAATCTAGGGCTTCTAGTGATGACCCGGTAACTGACCAGGTGCCTCATCCCCAAGCTGCATCAAGTTGGCCAATGTCAACTACTTGGTAACTGACCAAGTGCCTCAGTCCCAGACTGCATTGTGTTGATCCTTAGTCCCAGACTAAGTCAAGATGATCAATTTCCTGGTAATTGATCAGGTGCCTCTATTCTCCAATAGAATGGCTCTCAACCCCAGGCTGAGCTTCAATTCCAGACTAAATCAAATTCCTGGTAACTGACCAGGTGCCTCCATTCTCCCAGAGAATGGCTCTCGATGTTGCTCAAAAATCAACACAATATTATCTCCAACCCAAAATATAATGCATATATCTCAGCGAAGTTATTGGTAGTACATCCAAGACCCCAAGAGAACCTAGCCACTTCTTTTCCACTAGGATCAAAGAGGGACCCCACCCTCCCGCACCTCCCACCCCTCCATCCATAATTAACCTTGCAACCTTAGTAATTTTTCCTTATCATCAAACTCTTGAAACTTAGTTGCCTTTAGGGAATTCCCCCTGTTACCCCCCATTTTGCATGGGTGTCCAAGTATGATCTTGATCACGCTATTAAGGGGTGGCATGTTCATGATCAAGTTGTTGGTTCATGATTCTAAACTCTCTTTTGGAATTCTGGGCAAGCTGTCTGTTTCTGGGCGAGATATACTGTAGCAGCATGACTATTGAGAACCCTCAATTGAAGAGCATAAAGATTGTAGACAGTAGCAGCTGATAAAAGATTCCATTGGAACAAATTGAAGTTCACATATGCAGCAGATTCTACAGTCAGGGAAAATTGTAATGGGCACATGAATGAGGAAAGTGCTCAAAAATCTCCGAAACAGAGATAAACAAACAGATGGCAGCAGGCCAGGAGTACCCTTGAAGACAAGGAGCGGAATAGAAGAAACAAATACTTCACAGAGGGAACTTTTACCTGCAATAGATGAAAGGCTAATGGCACTACAACAAGAATTAAACATGGCTTTTGCTCGTTCTGTGGTTGCTTGTTTTGCAATTGAAAACATGGTTGATCTTATGATATTTGCGGAGCAATTTGGTTTGAGAGATGCATGCACCAAGTTCATGGCTTTATGTCAGAAAAGGCAGGGTGCCTACTACATAGTTGGCCTTCAAGACACTGTGTCTCCGAGTTCCAATATCTCCACTGAAAGTCAACACCATGGCAACTTTCCACCATTCACTTCATCAAAAAATTATGAAGTAACTGATGTTGAAGCAGAAAGTAGAGGTTTTGCAAGAAGAAATAAGGATCCAGGTTTGGTCAGTAGTGATATTACATTAAGAAGATCTCTAGAGTCAAATCTACCCAAATGTTCAGCTGCAACAAGTTGTAGAGTTTCAGGACTTGCATTATCTGGTTCAGAGGCAAAGCAAGATAGGAAAAATACCGACATCCCAGAGAAGTCATCAGTGACTCAGGAATGCAACAAACTCACATCGCCTCAGATTGGACTGGAAAGGACCTGGAGCTACAATTGGAGGCATGTGTGCAACACGTTGCTCTGGCTCTCTTGCAGTAAGATACGGAACTATGCGTGATAATGTCATTAATCTACAGGTGGTTTTAGCAAATGGGGATGTTGTTAAGACATCGTCCCGTGCACGCAAGAGTGCTGCTGGATATAATTTAACCAGGCTAATTATTGGAAGTGAAGGGACCTTAGGTGTAATAACACAAGTAACGTTGCGGCTACAGAAGATTCCAAAATCAAGTGTGGTTGCAATGTGCAATTTTCCCACTATAAAAGATGCAGCTGATGTGGCTATTGCTACCATGCATTCAGGTTTCAAGAGTGGAGCTTTTAGATGAAGTTCAAGTACATGCTATAAACGTTGCAAATGGAAAGGACCTGCCTGAAGTTCTGTTGGCAGGCAACAACCCTCTCAATTTTATTTTTGCCTTGCTTAATAAAATTGATCAATACTCTTCTATAATTCATTACAAAATTATTTAAGAGTGCCTTCAGAATCTATGATTCTGAAGGTACTCTCAATTAGGAGAAAATTGATGATTAGGATTAAGGTTTTGAAGGTCAGGTCAAATTAAGTTGATTAATTTTTCTTGCAGCTGTTAAAAATCTTAGATTAGGTATGATCAAATTTTTATTTTTCATATTATTATTGATCATGTATAATATTTTGGTGACAAGCTGCTTATAATATCCCTGGGTTAACTAGGTTTAATCAACTTATTTAATTTATAGATCTTTCCTTTTTATGTAAATAATTTCAATTTCATTTTGTTTTTGACACTGGGCATGGTTTGTGATGGCATTTTTATGACTGAATATGAGTTAATAGGGTTAATCAAATTATTTATATCATATTACTAAACCCTTATAGACATATCAATTATTCAAATCATTTGATCTTGTCTAAAGTCTCTGTAGATAAATAATATGAACATATGCCTAAATCTTGTATATATGGGGCGATGTTTACCTTTGAGAATTTCCAAGGCATCAATGAAATTTATTTTATCATGATCACTGACTCGACTTCTATTTTTTATAGATATATTATAAACTCAAAGTTTGATAATCATCTCTATTTTGGATACGATATTTTAATTTAACTCTTGTTAACTTTGGATAGTCATCGTATCGTTTCAATCTATTGAATTGGAAATTGAATCATGAGTTTATAAGTATGAGATCACGGTTTAAGTCGTGGTGAATCATGACACCTTCACCGATTTTGATAAGACTTCAAAGCAGGATCATTATTCATCATATGGTTCATATCAATATGCATGTCATTGAAGATTTTAGATGCCAAATTGTAGCTTCATTATGATTATTTGTAACCTGGGGATGAACTATGAAATATTGACCAGTACCTTTGATCTCCACGTATAAGCTCTCTCATGCCAAATCTGAAATTGAATTAATTGATGATGGATACGAATGGATTCTTCTTGACACTTGTTATATGCACATATCCTGAAATAATTATCTTATCTGTTATCCTTATTACATTCATAATTCGACATGATTCAAACATAAGGCAATAATTTTGAGTCATATCAAACGTTTGGTAGATACATGAACCGGCTTTGAAGTGCAATGTCACACGTAGGAATGAGTCTAGGGTTTTACCATGTTTGCACATTCTTGGATATCTATCCCTACCATTTTTACAAAGCCTTTCCCTGCCTGTTCGATTAAAGAACCAGCGAATTTGAGCATGGGTCCCCTGTGTAGGTTCGAACCCGATGGAGCAGAGCTCCTGGACATTAACCCAGATATCTCACAGTTGTTTGATAAGATCGGTTGGGGCAAGTTTTTCAGGGCTTTTAGTGGACACAATGCAGAAGTTACTCGTCGTTTTGCCTTGTCTCTCAGGGAGAATGTAACACAAATTGGAAATCTGAGGTTAGAAATTTCTGAGGATTTTATAGCACGGGCTACGAATCTTCCACAAATAGGTGAACGGTGGTTCAAAAAGCAGGAAATTAATAGAAGGAAATGGAAGCATTTCTTACTTCCTCTGCCTGAAAGGTTTGATGATAAAAATGGTTATCCTCTCAAGTATCTTCAACCTCAATGGGAAACGTTATTTCAGATGATTGTCCGATATATGACATGCGATAGAAGGTATTCTTCTATCCATTTTTATCATTTGAGAATCTTGATGGTTTTTAAGGGCTCAAAGATGAATCTACCTTTCTTTCTGTTCAATAGTTTACAGAAAATGGCATTTGCCGTTCAAAACACTATAAGGGACCAGGACCGTAGTCTTTTCCACCATGGTTTGGTGAAGATCTTAGATCAATATCAATTGTCTCTTATTGGCAAAACCTGGGACCAATTTCTAGATGAGAATGGTTTCGGCTCAAATGAAGAATGGCCTTCTGATCGGCCTAAAACTTGACAGAAGAGGAGACGACCGCTTGAGTCTGAGTCCTCTGAAGCAAATGGTGAGTTAAACCCTAGGGGATCAAAAGTCGAGGATCCTACTCAATTGATAGGTTTGGAAGATGAGTTGATAGAAAATAAACCCCAGCCAATTAATGGTCAAGTTTCTGATAACGTACAGCAAGCTTCAGGAAACCAAGTGTTGGATAAAAGGTCTGAGGGGTTAGTTCAAAGCTTAAATAAAAGTTCGGTTTTTGTTGAATTTGAACATAAATCAAAGAACCCTAGTCCAGTATGTTAAAAATTTAAAGTTTGATAGCAGTAACAGACTGTAAAAAAAAAGTGCAGAGATAGCTAGCAGTAAACACACATCCACAGAAATTGAACGCAGTATTTTTCACGGGGAAACCTTTTTAGGACAAAAACCACGAAGCAATTAATAATAATAATCTCTCAAATGAGATGACTGAGTTTGTACAATAACAGGCTAAGAACAAGCCTTTTCAACAAATCAGAATTTGTTTCATTTGCCAAGAAGAACCCTGTACAATGTCTGTAAATTGTCTCAAGAATTTATGGTGTGAACTTTACTGAGCTATTGAGATGTACAAGACTGTTCCAAGGTTGTTGTGACCTGTTCAAACCCTTTCCAGGACTACCGTGAGCTGTCCAAACCTTTTCCAGGGCTGCCGAATTTCTGTTCAAACCCTTTTTGGTGCAGCAGTGACCTGTTGTAGGTTGTGGGTGCCCTAATAGAGCTGCCAAAATATATAGACCCCAGGTAGAGCCCTAGCAGGGCTGATGTATCCAACAAGAATTCGAGTGGCAACTAAATAGACCAGGAGTAAAAGGGTTAGGGCCTTTTCTTCTCCAAAGAATAGAAACCAGCAGAAAACACCCACGAGCTGAGCAGAGAAAACATAATACCCACGAGCTGTCCTTTTGGAGCAGACAAGACCCACGAAATTTATTGATAAAAATCATGAGTTTTCTTTCTTATTCATAGTGGAACAAATAACTCCACTAATTGGGGCCGACCTGAACTTTAAGTATATTTTTTTTATTTTCTGTTATTTGAGGCCGACCTGCAATTTATATAATAATTTTTTATTATTTTTCTTCAAATGGTGGGTTCAAGGACCAAGCCAAGCTATGCTTGGGTTTCAACAAGTCATCCAGGTGTTCTTCAAGGTCTTCCACTCCAAGTACATCATCATAAGGAGATAAATTAATTGCTTTACTTCACCCTCTTGTTGCCACCAAGATCAAGTGCTAGGTATTTCAACAAGGGTTGATCAACCCCTTGAGAAGGTCCCATAGTCCATAGATCAAGGGGAGGAGTACACCACTTGCCTAGACCCGGTCTAGGGCTTATAGTGAAAATCCTGGTAGCTGACCAGCTGCCTCCATTCTCCCAGAGAATGGCTCTCAGCCCCAGGCTGAGCTTCCAGTCCCAGACTGGATCAATATCCTGGTAACTGACCAGGTGCCTCCATTCTCCCAGAGAATGGCTCTCAGCCCCAGGCTGAGTTTCCAGTCCCAGACTGGATCAATATCCTAGTAACTGACCAGGTACCTCCATTCTCCCAGAGAATGGCACTCGATGCTGCTCAGAAAATCAACACAATAAGTGCTCACAGGTTTACTCGGAGCATGACTAGCATATCCGTGCCCATAACAATGTAACAAAATACCGAACCAGTTGTTATTCAGCTTGAAAGTAAAGATGATGTCTTATCCCTGATTCGTGAGACAGCTATTAATGATGGACAAACTTCAATAGTAAATGATCCTGTGATGCCTTTGGCCAAAGAACGCATTGATAATACTTATCCAAACGAGTCAGGGATAGAGCCTTCGTTCGTAGATACCCCTCAACCTGTTCAGGATTATGATGAACCTATTTCTTCCCAATCCAATGATTCGTTTCATGATCAGGATAATGAAACCTTGAAGCAAGTTCTTGATCGAGTCTATGAGAACAAAATTGCACAGTTAAAAGCCGAATTGAAAGACTTCCAAATGAATGCAATAATAAAAGATGAAGAGAATAAAACATTCAAGACAGAATTGTTAGAATGGATGCAACGATGGCAAGTGATGAGTTTGAAGAAAAATAGATACAAGGAGGCCAGGAGATCTGTGATGATCACCAATGAGCACTTGCTTGAACAAATAGACCAACAAAAGCTTATGATCTTAAAACTCAAAGCTAGACTTTTTGAGGCAAGAAGGATAGTTAATTTGCAAAACAAAACTTGACACCTACTCTATTTTCAGTTACGCTGTGATATTTCTCTTTTTGACAGGTAATAGAATACTTTAATTAGCACACCTACAGAATCTACGATTCTGTAGGTATGCTTGTATTTATTTTATTTTATTTCCTGTTATTGTAATTTTAATGAGGAATTAATATGTTTGTAACCGATTGCTACAGGTGTACATATTGTTGATGCGTTGGATTGAATGAAGATCATTTTTGTTGGTTGTTGGCATTTGTTGTTGCTTGATGCCGTTTTTGTGGAGTAGCTGGAACCTATGAAAGTCATGTCACTATTCGATCCTTCTTGACAGAAGTTAATACTTGACAGGTGCTCTTTTATTGGTTATGATACCTCATCAATCAAGGAGGTGTAACAACAGATTGTTCTAAATTTAGAGTTTAGTTCTAGGAAGTCTCAAGGTAGTTTTGATCTTTCATGTATAAAAGACACAACTCTTTCCAGAACTAGGGATGGAGGTATTATAGAAGAAATTTGATATTGAGATAACACTTGACTAGCTGTTTCGATCCTGTTGGATTTTTCCTTACTGGATGTTGACAAGCTTTTGTTCAAAACTGGTATAACTATGTTTTGTCAGTTTTGATATATATATTTGTTTCAATATTTTACTTTCTCAATTTTAACTTGAATACAATTATGCTTTGCTGTAGTTGTTTCAATATTTTATAAAGTACTTTGATCATTCAATGTTTTATATTTGATGCAGATACTATATGAAATATTTCCTTAAGTTTCTGTTAAGGATTCTGATTATACAGCATAACATCCATAAGCTTATTATTCAATTTCATCTATGTTTTCATAGGTGTATTGATTAACAAGTTGATTTATTTTACACTCAAATATTAATGTTGAATATCGATTATTTATTAACAATTACTTTACAGAAAGAATTAAAATAATTTCTTATTTTATTTCTCTGTTTTAGTAATTTTATTGAACAGAGTGTTATTGATGATGATAATTCCGATAAGTTTCTTTATCTGGAATTATATTATTTATGTCACTTTGTTATCTTTTAATTGTTAATTGATAGTTGATTTAATTAGTCAAACTTGCTCTCAGCTGAGATAGGATAGTTAGTTTAGTTTTGATTCCAAGTAAGTTTAGCTTAAATTTTCAGGTTTAGTTTTAGCAGCTGTTAGATAGATTTTAATTAGATTTGAAACAATGTCTTCGTCATAAAACCAAAATAAAAACCAAAACAGGAGACTTTCCCTAAGAAAGCAGATTTAGGATAATTTAGACTTAGAAATTAACATTAGAATTAGTTTGACTTTAGGATAACATAGGTAATATTTTGCTGAGTTTTTCTAACCCTATTCTCCTTGAGAGAATAAAAATTCAGTTGGTAGCAAGACCATAACCTGCGAGGTTTTGCTATTCCAAACACACCGGGAGCTGCAGTAAGCAACTTGTGTGGGCATAATCTCCTTAGTTGGCCTACGACATAATTTCAGGCCAACAAATTCCCACATTAATGTTTGCGTTTGTTGGAACAGAAGCTTATGCTCGTGAAGAAACAGTCTGTGTACAAAACATTGCTATAGAGCATCATGGGTTTGACTTTGTATTTGTTGAAAGCCCCGAGGAGAAAGAGAAAATATGGAAGATGAGAAAGGAGGCACTTTGAGCCAACTTGGCATTGGATCCGTCACTATTGGGAGGTCGGCAGAGTGCTCCACGAATATCCTTATGCGCGGCTGCAATTCCTGCGTGAAGACCAAAGAAAATCACAAATTTATGATGGATCATAAGCCCCTATCCTCCACTACACGTAGAACCGTAAAACATTGTTAAAGTCGATTGCTTGGGCATTTTTTATGACATGGCAGCGTGGGGCAGTTAGTGGGTGGAATATATGGATTTCGAGCAAGCACAAGAGGCGGCCAGACTGATAGAGCTGATGTGCCGAGCGATTTACTGAATGTTAACATCTCGTGGGATGTTGGCGGTATCTCATCGACCCAGTTGTGCTCAAGGGTCGATTTATCAAGACCGACAGTCATCATTTGGATACCGCAGGAGAAATCCATCCGCGTGGAGATTCCCTTTGATTTCGTAGCAACATGTGTGATCACCATTTTCTGATCGGCTTTTGAGCAAGCCACTGTTGATCATAACATCATGCCAATACACGGCGGTTTCGCTAGGTTTTACTTTTTCAGAGAGATGACACTAGTTCGCGATAAGCGCCGAGGGTGACATAAATGTTTTTGGCTATCTGGAGGATTCATTTGGCAGCCGTGAGTCTGAATCTGAAGTAGCGAGTGTATTGTTTGCCATAAAATCAGCTGATCGGCAGCTAACTTCAGATTTGTTGATATGGATCTTCGAGTGTTACATCGTCAGCCAGATGAGTCAAAGATACAGTCTCATCGGTGGGGTTTACGTGGCATTTTGATGCAGTGTTTATCCACCTATTTGACCCGTGGATCATTTTGCAGCTGGAAGCTCGCAGCTATGGCTATTGTTGTAGGAGTTTGAGGTTTCATTGGTAGCCGTAGGAGTCCCATTAAATAAAATAAGGCTGGTCATGCTTTCGATGGAGAGAAAAAAGTGGATCTAGGATTCACTTTTTCCACTTTTTCTTCCATTATTTTTATTATTTTGTTTTTGGAAAAGGTATGAGAGGCTTTTTGGGTCTATAAAAGGACCAGCCTTCTCCATTGTAATGATGGAAAAAAGTTGGGAGTTTTTCTTTCTTTTGAGCTTAATAGAAAAATATCATGTTGGGTTTTTCGAACACATTGGGCATCTCTTTCATGGTTGCATGTTTCATTATAAGCTGTGGAGTAAATCTAGCACAGAAGGCTATATTCTAGTCCATTGGGCAAGCATTTCTGGTTGTGAAGTTATTTGTTGATGTTATGTTTTCAAAAGATCTTAGGAGTAATTGGCTAAGTCTTATACTTATATTCTCCTTGTCTTTGATTATGGAATGTACTAGATTAATCTCACTTGTGTGAAACGCAAGGCCCCCTTAAGTTCTCTTTTTGACTCCATTCTCCCTTCTGGTATAGTGACACTGGTCTTTCCCCGAAGACTGATCCTCCCTTCCTTCCCATCACTTAATAAAAACACCTTTTATACCGCAACCATTTCTCTAAGTCAGCCTCTTCGATTCACCTTGTCCCCACATTGCACCTTCCTTAACGATCCTACCTTAGGGAAACCCCCCTTGAGTTGGAGAAGAGCCAACCTGAAGCGAGGAAGAGAGGAGTGTGGTGACTTTGGCTTCTCTTTTGAGAGTTGTCATCGAGCTGGTGTGCTTATTTTTGGGCTTCAGCACACGCATGTCAGTTTTGGGTGACAACACCCCCCTAGTGATTTGACTCTATCCAAGTCACTAAAGAGAAGGAAAGTAATTGTTGAGATGACAGTGGCATTACTAACATAGTTGCACAAAGCTACACCTTAGTGAAGACCTTGCACCTTAGGGTCTTAATTTTTGTGGCAACAATGTTCACTGAAATGGAGAATATGATAAACAGAAGACCAATTATGGGTGGGAAGCTTTTGGAGATGAATAGCTTGCTCCAAATATGAAGCATGAAAGACTCTGGTGATAATGTTATCATTTCCCTACTTCTCCATTATTCAGTTTTTTGTCGTTACATGAATTTTGCTTCAAATGTCCTACCTAATTGGACATGAACTTTACACTTTTGTTGTAAGTGTTGTCTGATCTAGAACATGATATACTCTCCAAAAGGGACTGGGGCATAGCACAGCTTGTTGGGGTGTTCCAACATAAACCCCACTTCTACTATATCGTAAACATAATATTATAAGACTTAATTGAATTGTAGTTTATGACTAGAAAGGAAAAAAAATAAAACAAAATTCTTTAAGGAAAAGAAGATCAATTCCACAAATTCCAGTTTATTCTTTTAGATTTCATGTATTTATCTGATATCCTTGAAATTCCAGTTCGCTTCTTCTAGATTTCATGTGTTTATCTAATAAACTTGGAGAGAGCGGATTTGAAATCCACCAAGAGATAGATAAAAGATGGAGATACCGAAAGACTCACTTGATTGCTGCTTTCAAAAATGAAGTACATCCATCATATTGTGCCTTTGCTGCTAGCAGTTTCTCTGACAATTTCTGCAAGTCATCTTCATCTGATAACTGACGTGGTACAGCCACTTCTGGAAATTCATGGAAAATAGCACCAATCCGATCTACAACGTATATGCAATAAAAAGTGAGCCCTAGGTATTATTCTCAGTAGAAATGGAAAACTGAACAGCACTCTAGAGTCTATACTGACTTAACATGTTAGTAAAAGAGTTATAGTCTATAGATGGGTCTCACAAAGAACAAGCATAGTGTTATAGTGTATAAATGGGTCTCACAATCAATAAGCATAGTGAAGGTGTAACTTACAAAAGAATGCAAAGCAAATGCCTACCATAGTACCATCTAATACATTAATTAAGATTTATACCAGCATAGATCCATCTTAAACCCGTATCTATCAAGCACCAAGAGGGATCTAATTTCTTGAGGTGTATTTCTTTTTTTAACTTTAAACTCAAGAAATTTGATCTCTCTTGATTGATAGATCCGGGTTTAAGTTTTAAGTTTTTATTTTATAAAGGAACATCTATTTTTTAATTACTTTTCATAATATTTTATTTTATGAACCAACATGGATTTTTTTTTTTAAATACTTTCCATAATTTTTTATTTTATGAGCTGACATGAATTTTTTTAATTATTTTGTTACAAACGTTACATCACGTTACAACATCTCCCCCATACTGGGCTGTAGAGCACCTCGTTTCACTCGGTGCAATTAAAGGGAAGCACCAGCTGTAGTAGTTATCATTAATTTTCTTCGAGAACCACTACATATCACATATGATTTCTTTGTGATGCACTGATCCATTCTAATTTTTCCGAACTAAATTGAGGAAATTGAAACAACCTGTGAGACAATAAATTATCTACCAATCAGTTGACAACATAGATGGGAAGGCCTTGTAACTGCAATGGTAAGGCAGTACTTGTTATTGCATATCGTATAATAAAGGAGATGTCTCTAACAAAACCCTAGCTTATGTTTACGAAGATGTATGGTGGCCTTTCTATTGAGAAGAGGGTCACCTGCTGATATTGACACATTTACCAAACTAGGAATCAAGAAGCCCATTTAATTGTATCTACTCATTGCCACAAGCCAAACTTATTCATGTGAGATTTGAAACACACATCTAACAGAATTTATGTGCATGCCTACTAACTATTGATGAGCACATAAGATTTATATTTAAGCACCTCTTATACTTAAGAATGCTTATCTAGGATTGGGGTGCTTATGGACCCTGCTTTAGATGAATTTGTCCCAATTTTTATTGTAAATGCAGAAACTATTCTTTAAACACAGATGCCAACAACTTCTCAGCTTGCATGGTCAAGCCGCCTTCCGACCAAATAAGTAGCAACCTTGCTGCTTTTGGTACGAGTCCCAATATCAAAAGGAGGTCTTCTGGTAGAGCTAGCTACAAGCCAGGAATAATGTCCTTCAGATGAACAATCTGTGGTTCATCTAATAGTGGTGACTAGTTAAGCTCAAGAATCCCAATGATGATGACATAATGAATCCCTCGGTCAACTGGTAAGTCAAGACAGAAAGCATCTGTACTATTGTTATGTTTACCTATTTTTGCAATTAACTTTTAAGAATAGCCTCAAGCACTCCTACGTCCCCATTATGGCATGCTAAGCCACACGATCCATCTTGATTTCAAATTCAGAAATTCATAAGAGTTTTGTCAGTGCCAAAATATTTGCTAAAATTCACATTAAATTTGGAGAAGAGAATCAAATGAATTTTGTTATGACTTCTCAAAAATATGTTAAAAATTGTTTATTGTTCCAAAATAGAATGAACCTTCAGAATTTTTTTTATGAATGTTATAAAAAAATTGTCTAGCCATTAAACTTGTAACTGCTTGAGATCTAAGATTTTTTTTATAATTGTTGTCCAGCCTCCTTGGGAAGCTGGCCACAGAATTGATTGACTGTAACTTTTTTCTATATATCATTAATATAATAAGAGTAGCTAAATTACAAAAACAAAACAAGGGGTGGCAGGTGTGTGGGGTCCTCATTGACCTTGGTGAACAAGAAGTAATCAGGTATTCTTGGGGATTGGGATTGGGGTTACCACAAACAACCAAGCGGAGGTGTATGCATTGTTCCTAGGAAAAGAATTTGTTAAGAATCTCGGGCTTCAGCAAATTACAATCTTTGGGGACTCCTTGCAAGTCATCAAACAGGTGAGAACCTACTCTAAGAAGAATAGTAAGATACAGAACAAAATACACACTAGAATAGCCTGTAACCTTCAAAGAGTCAAAGAAGTAAGTTTTTTGCACATCAAAAGGTATAATAACAGTCTTGCAGATCAGCTAGCAAATGACGCAGTTAAGCTCAACAAAGGTGTGCTTGTTCGAAATGTGGAACCGCCGGAAAGTAGGTGGCTACCATAAGGAAAAGGTGGTTTTAATAGGGATGGATATAACAATATAAATCAAGATATACATGGGGAAGGACAATTTAATTAAAATTTACAAAAAAAATGGTAATTATGGGGGCTGCTTGACACACAGGTCCCAACCGGATGGCATAACTCATAGCTCATGTAGACACATACAAATATCCCACCATTAAACTCAAGCAAGTGAACTCTCACACCCTTGCATGCCTTCGGCCATGTGTGGCTCTAACCGCACCTGTGAACATGGAGGTAATTATGGCTCCCCCCTCTGATTTTCATTGTACAAGAGGGACAATCCAAAGCACTTGAGGTTCGATGAAAGTAGAGCTTGAAGCAACGGAGAATGAACGACAGGATCGACGAGAAACTGGTCTCAAGTTGAGTTTTGGTTCTCTTCATCCCACAGGTTCTCAAGAAAAGGGTTTTTCTATTGAAATTTTTTAGTCTCTCAGTGGAATTTAGTTTTCTCCACTCATCTATTAACCTCTCTGGGTTCAAGGGGTCACAGGTACTCCTCGTTGCTTCCCTCTTCAGCGGGTGGGAAGCATGCCATTCTTAAGAACTTAGGGGGGGCAATGGCCAAGCTCCCGGACTGTAGGTCAGATGCAAGTGGAGCAATGAGTGAGGTTGAAGATATTACGAAGATTTTGCGAAGAAGGAAGATACAGGTGGATGGCATGGAGCAGGCCATAGAACGTCTTAGTACACACATTGAATGTTTAGAATCCAAGATAGAGAAGCAAGGGGTTAAGCTGGAAAGGTTGGCAATGGACTCAACAATGTATCACAATTTAATTCTGGAATTCACTCAGGGGAGAAGTTCCTATACCGATGAATCTTCAGCCTCAAGGGATCTAGATGAAGTATTGTTCAGTAGACGATGTTGGCGAGGCTCGTTGGTCCAAATTCTCAAGCTCAAGAACACATTGAAGGAAACCAATATGTGGAGGAAGGCTAAATCAGCCAGGCTCGGATATTTTCTAGTTATTTTCATATGTATTGTCAATGTATTTTGCTTTTGAATCAGTTTATTAGGAAGTATAGCAGTAAGCTCTTTTTGAAAACTCAGACTTCAGTTTGGAAGCATGTGGTTGAGGGGAATTTTGATGACATCGACCTCATATGGAAAAAAAAAATATTCTGGCTTATTTTTAAATCCTGGACTACTTAGGATCTTCCTCAGCCAGTTTTAATACAAAACCTCTTTACCCGTTTCTATTAAAAAAATAAAATTACAAAAACAAAACATACATCATTACATTTAACATAATAAATCATAAATTATACATGTAATGATGTAGCATAACATAATAATCATGATTCACAAATCATCTATCACCATTGTATTTCTCATTATATTTAAAAAATTCAGAAGATATAGATCTAAGTATTAAGATAATTGATCTAAGAGTAAGTCAAATGAAAAATGAGCATCATTGCTCAAGGCAATGCCCATCCAAAAACTGTATAAAGGAATAATGACCAACCATTGGAATGTCACTATCTGAATCAGAATCATTTGCATTATCAAGAATACTCAATGGCATACCAACCAACCTGAGTTGTGCCTTATCATGTTCGTCCTCCTCATCTACATTGTATTAGGTTTAAATTCATTTTATCGTTTACTCTACTTTTTGTCGTTTTTCCTCAAAACAGCGTACTTTGGTCAAAAGGGAACATAAGAGTGCCTCATTTTTTGAGGGGCATGTTCCTTACTGCATCCACTTTCATCACCCCCCCCCCCAATAAAAAAAGAAGGGGATATGGGGAAACCTCCTCCTTGGAGAACCCACAACTCAAGAGCAGAAGAAGCAAGTCCCCTACCCTCAGAAGCGTGTCCCATGTAACTTTGCATAATTCTAGGATCACCCTCGATGGAAACATTAGCTACCTTCACCCTAGACATGAAGAAGCAATGCTTCATATGTTCTCAAAATCAAAATAAGATAGCATAGTACGATTGCAATGAAATCCCATACCAAAGTATTTTCATCTAGAGATATAGAAGATGTATTAAATGGGGCCACTCAACACAATCAAACATCTCAACAAAAGAACAAAGGTCGAAGAAAAAAATTCCAAGATCTTGACAGAAAAAGGTAGGAAAACTTCTCATTTAAATGTTTGGAATGACACCTTGTTTACAGGGGTTAAAAATTAAAAGGATGGAAAATTTTGAAAATGAAAGTACAAATTATCAACAAGGAAACATCATTTGACCCAATTGAATCAGGGATATCAGATGTTGAAAATTGAAATACAAACTATGGATATAGGAGCATCATGAAATCTAATCCAGAATAAAAGGCAAAGTGTCATCATTGATGGAATATCAATGATCGATAACAACACAAGTTTATGATGAAGATATAAAGAGTAAAGATGATCTGGAGAATACTAAACCCAAGATCACTTCATAATCAAAGGAGTCAATCACATAAACTGATCAACTTACCAACATTGTCCTAAACAAGGACTATAATCTATCAATATTGTGAAGAATCTTAATTCCAAAGCAACTTGGTCTCGATATCCAAGTTGCCCTCAAAATCGCAATAAAAGATGTTTTGTCTAAGAATGCTATAAACAGACGTTTTTATAAAAGATTGACCTAGAATGCATCGATCCATCTATAATGCAACAATATTGTTTATAGCTAAAAAAACATTTGCGTTGGATTTATTCAACTACATCGAGGACGAAGCATTTAAAGTAGAGTAACATAGTTATATAAATTAAACCCTAAAGGTCCCGACTATTCGTCGTGACACATCTCTTCAAGCCCTATATAAAGAAATAACCATATTCAATTGCAATCATCATTAATATATGTGTGTGTGTGTGTGTGTGTATAATTTCCAATACTTAAGGATTATTTAGACCATGTGTTTTTATATTCGAAATACCTCTGCATAACAACCACCAAGTCTATTACTTAGTACCCTCTTTGTATCATATCTTCTAGCTTGATCTCTCAAAGCTAGCTCTAGCACAAATTTGTGGGTGAGAAGGCAACCTTCTCAACTAAGGGCACAAGTCATCATGTTTGCATTTGATTGTTTATCTTTAGTTATGTCAGTGTGTGCTAGTTGATGCTCTTGTTTCATTACATTGTTAGAGATAGCATGCCAAGTTTTGTTTTTGTAGGAGGACAATGCTTCATAAGTTTTTGTAGGGTGGGATGAAAACTTTTCTATAATTCATATTTGACAACAGGAATATATTTCAAGCAATTTCTGAAACTGGAGTTATACTAACCAAGTGTTTCCTGTTCATATGGTATTTTGGCTTTTCCCAAAGTCTCCACAAATAGCAGAGCCAGCTCAGCACCACATGTAACCTGCTACCTCTCAAATGTCACTACGTATACCAACAATAAGCAATATATAGAGCTTGGCAAATTACAAGATCACAATTGATATAATGTAAAATATAAATGCATCAAGTCATCTAATTCCAAAGACAAAAACTAATCAAAATGCATTACAGCAAAATCAAACATCTCTGCCATCCATATATTACAGCAAAATCAAATAACATTTCTGCCATCCATATACTCGCAATGGCCAACAAAGAAGCATACTGAAGTGAAACATGAGCTTTGCAAATAAATTAGTAAGAAAAAAAATTATAGCCATCTTGCACCAATTTCAGGTTTTGTGGGAAAGGGTGGGCAGAGTCCCAAATCCCAGGGAATGAGGGGGCAAGGACGACAAAAGAAATTTTCAAATTTATAGATAAAAATATCTAAGAATATTAGATATTAATGAGTAGATATTTTAGAAGAGAGAACTACAATACAACTCAATAAGTAGTGATTCTTAAAACTAGGTCCATCAGAGCTTGTCTTAGTGGATATTAAACCCCTGCAAAAATAAGAATAGATGTTTGGTACAAGCACTTACCAAACATGGAAGTCAAAGTCGTTGTTGGTGATCATCCCACATTACCAAAGCATAATAAATAGTTTAATAATCTTTTGGCATGAACTGCATAGATACACCATGATAGTTGTCATTGTCTGAATGCAGAACAATGAGTGAATATTTTTTTATCTGAGAACCAATGCCACATGGACATCAGATAAGGGATGTCTAGACTCTAGATGTCTCTTATGGCATTGGGGACATCTCCCATATGTCCTCGTTTTTTAGGAGAAACATCCCAAAGTTCAAAGGGATGCCCCCCATATACGAAAGCACATCCCCTACCAATCGGTTACGCTGCCTTGGAGTTCCCAAGTAGGGGGAAACATAACAGACACACCGTCCAAGGATGGTGACAGGTCCCAAGGCTACATGGAACTATACTTATGTCCACAAATGACCCAAAAATATTGTGTTAGCCCCAAGGGTTGGCTCAAGCAGTCATGAGCCAGACATAAGATCTCTCCCCCGAAGTTGAGGAGTTCAAAACTCGACTCTCTTGATCCCCTCGGGATTAGGCTCCATAATCAAGGCCAACAATTTAGCACATTTACCATCCATGGATCATGGGTAAGTACTCCGAGGGTTTTGCACAAAGTTTTCCTTGGAAAAAAATGACCCAATAGTGATCAATTTGACAAGGAAAAATCAACATAATGTAGTCCATCAATATGAGCCTAAAGCATCTCCAATCTAGACCTCCCTGAGAACATTGAATTTAATATATAGAGAAACTAAAGCAAAGTAACCTAAGCCATCTCATCTTACATGATAGAACAACAAAATTATACATGTAAATGAGTGCAACGCATGACAACTAGGAATCAAGTTGCCAAAAGAAAAACAATGGGAAGTAAGCCCTCTGTCAAGAATCAGGCAGTAGGTAGCCTTGTGAATGGGAAGTAAGTATGTGAGGATGAAAGATGAAATATATAAAGAATATTCCATGGGAATACACCAAATTTTTTAATTCACATACAACTTATGTCACACAAAGGTAGTGCTCCAACTGCCACTTGGCATCCATACAACATTTTTTCGCAGTTACTTTAAACCCAAGTGGTTGATACATGATGTCTCTAAAAGAAGAAAATTCCGTAGGGAAATGCTAGTTCATTGAATTTAGATGCAGCTTATGTGGCACTGACATAGTACTACACCATGCGCTTGGTATCCCGCGATGTGTACATAACAGTAACTTTACACTCAAGTTGTTGATACTCAGAAAGTACAAGGCAATCAATGATAATAGACTCACCTAGCTGCCGGGTAAGCCACACATGATTGGCTTGCTACCTTCTATTCAATTAGGAATCTACGTAAAAGTCGTGGGTGTTGCAGACCCACAAGCATCGGGTTGCAAGTTATGATGTACCTTGCAGAAGTCATGGAAAGCCATACCATTCATAAGAAAAGAGACAAGCTCATATTGTCCAAATTGGTAGAAATAAATAATAATAACTAATAAATGTGAATATACAAGGAATGATCAGTAGGTAGTCAAGAAGGTTGCCATATATAGTACCTAAGAGACATGACTATGCTAATGGATATGACCTTTCCTAATAGTTATTTATAATACTACATACGATTAGGTACATTACATGCCCTACCATCTAGGAAAGCTTTATGCTCAAAGCACATAAGGAAACAAGGCAAAAACATCATTGCAACTCAAAACAATATTGATGTTTTGTAGAAGCCTCAATCCATCCTAGATCAACTTTTATAGGACATCTATTGATAACATTATCAAATTGAACTTCTCTGATTATGACTCCCAGTATGTCTTTAGAAAGAAATCATAATAGGATTTTGGTTCTTCGAAATGTAAACAGAGTGTCATCTTCGTTCAAAGTAATGTAGATGAGTTGAATAATCCAAACAACAGCTCTTGTGATTCGGACGATGATAAGGTTTTATAGCAAAATTCTTCTTCTTCTTAATCTCCACTTTAAGATACCCCCAATTAACCTTACGCTATGTATTTATATCTTCATCAGATATTTTTGTGGATTTATGTGTCAACAAAATATCAGTAGTGACAAATTCAGTTTTAAAATGAATCCAATATATACATGTTTCTTTGTTAACAACATGCAGTATGATTGCTGTAAAAATTATTTTACATCAATTTAATCATTTAACGTCTATTAGCAAAGTTTGATTTTGGATTTTTAATCTTTTCCAGATAAAATTGTCATAATTGTACAACTTCTCCTTGTGATCTTGTACCCTTTATTGTGAGTCCTCATCGATTTGAATGAAGACATTTCGCAAATCTTCAATATTTATTGAGAGTGTATCTTCCATACATGATGTCAATCAAAGCACATGTAATGTTGTCTTATTTTGATTATGCCAAAATGATACATTTCTTCGTTGTGTTCAAAGAAATGGTACTTGACATTTTCATCCATGTGAAACCCAAAATTCTAATGCCATTATACCACAGATGTAACTGATTTTAAGACATAACCGTCAATTGTCAAGTGTAGATAGTTTAATTCATATTTTTCAAATTCACCTAAATGTAGGCTTTTGGTTATGCTTGACTACAGAATTGTTGTTATCACCTACATTAATAACAATAATAACAGCCTTTCCTTCAATCGCTCCTTCAATTTTTAACTAGGGAGAACTAAACAATCTAAAAATATCATAAGAAAACCTTCCTCCATTCTTCTTAGAAAAATTCAAGTCAAAAATCCTATCAAGACGTTCCATATTTTCTTATCTTCGTTTAATGGCAATGTCCCTTGCAACTTTTAAATGGCACCCTTACTGTTATCAATTGGGACTTTTGGAATTCTAGTTTATAAATACACCCACTGAACCTTCATATTATATATGGTAACATATAAAATAGTAAAATACCTTAAAGATTGGATTAGCTTATAAAGTATAATATAATAAAATTATATTATGATTAATTTTATAAATAGAATTATATAACTTATATGAAGTTATTGATATTATATTATATATATAGTATATAATATGATATTTACAGTGTTCCACGGGGACGTGTCCCGCAGGGTCGGGGACGCGTTTCCCGCTTTCCTATGTCCCGGCGTTTTGGGGACTCCTGACAAAACGTTCCCCCCCACCCATGCCACTGAGAAAAAAAAAATTATGTTTTTCCATTATTTTCACTTTTTACGATTAATCCCTACTTAGTACTACTTAGAAAATAAATCAATATTTTTAGTATTTACATTGCACAATCATGAACATACGTCAAATGAAATATTTTTTTGGTATTTTATTTTATTTTTATAATTTTAGGGACGTCCCCCCCAAATTTCCCTAAAATTTGGGGGTGGTCTCCACGTGTCCCGAATGTGCGTTTCCCCACTCCCATGGCCCCCCGTCCCAAAAACTTGGGGGAACATTGGATATTTATACTACCATTTTTTCCCAAAAATACATCTTATATTCACAGAAAAACATTTGCATCAGCAATGCAAAAAATGGAAGGGTTTAGATTTATACAATACCGCTTATCTCCTCTTCCTCGGCACTACAAAAACTGGAATAAAATCACAGTATGCTACATCTAGGGACTTGGCATCCTTAATGAGCAAAAACCCTTTGACCAACAATTGCATAAAAAACTCATCTCTTGGTGGTGACAGGTGCAAGGGGGATCATCTATGGTCCCCGAGGAACTCGAGAACTGAGTTATGAATGTGGATTTGGCACAGCAAGCAGAGGCTTATGCTCCCTTGCAAAGAATTAAGGCTGTAAACTCTCTGACTGTGAGATCCATGATTGCCATCAGGAAGTCCTCTATCTCTATCATTATCAAATTCACGAATAGCAACAGAACTCCACAAATGCCCCCCAGTCCTAGCAACTGATCTATAAACTGCCATGGATATTCCACTGGAACAGTTCATCACAACGGATCTTGCAACTTAGTTCTTTTTATCAATTTATTAAATAACTGGATCTAAAAGGAAAATAACTTGAGCAAAGAAATACACAATCCACACAAACAAATACAAGATATACCCTAGGAAAACCCCAGCTAGAAATGAGGGATGCCTTGCTCTTTTCTTCTCCAATATGCAATACAAGTACAAAGAAAGTGGTACTCTCTATGGAGTTACCTATGACTCTACGGTTGGAATGGCTACTACAGGATCTCCTATTTCCTTTGTCCTGCTCTACTATCCGCTCTTGTGTTGTTGCTCAATTATGGAACAATACATAACATCAAAAAAAGGGAAACCCTTCTTTTACTAGCAGCCCGGTATTTAACATAGCCCGATAGCCCTCTAGGGTTAGGTTTAGGGTTTCTGCATGTCCCAAATCCCGATTAGGGTTAGGTTTTTGGACCTCCTAGAATGTTCTTGAAAGTCCACATGTGATTGACTAGCTCCAAATGTGTGAAAAATGAGAGATGACGTAAAATCCACTCAGTACCATGGTGGTCAACTTGCGAGAGGCATAACTTCCATATAAGGACTCCGTTTGAGGTAATTCTTGGACCGTTGGAAAGGTCTCAGAGTGTAGAATTGTGTTTAGGGGCATGACGTAGGAGGTCAACTTTTGGCCCCAAAAAACATCGTTTAGACCCTCAAACAACCTACAGAAGGTTCTAGACCCCAAATTTGCAAAGTGAGACATGCCCCTAGAATGGGCCCTACAAGCCAATTAATCCAATCTTTCGACCCCGAAAGCACCAAAATAGATGACAAATTATATATTGATCCATTTCGGATCACACCCCCCCCATTTCAAGAGGCTTTTGGTCCCCAAAAGCATTTACTGAATGAGGTGAGGAAAGTTTTCCTCTACCTTCTCCTTGGAGTACCATTTAGCCTTGCCTCGAAGTTGTCCTTTCAACCCCACTTTCCAGAGTTCATACATAAGTAGCATGGGTACACATACCCGACGGTAGGGTACACGTACACATACCTGTATCGGATACCCATACCACATACCCCATACCCACGTACCCTGTCGTACCCAAAACTTGGCCAAAGTACCCGAGACGTTTGTCATGGATTCAGGGGACGTTGATTGTAGAGAGGCGGGGTATCCCTGTTTTGGGAATGCCTGGGGACGCCAAGGGATCAAGTTTGTTTGGGGTACCCCTATTTTGGGGACACATGGGGATGCCTAGGGACCAGTTTGGTACGATCCCAGCCAGTTTTGCACAAGTGACATTCAAGTCAATAATATTAAATGGTAATATTAAATTCTTAAAGTAAAAGGATTGAGTGACATTCTCCTTATCTTTCATTTTTTATCCTTTTACTAAAATTTTTAACATTACCATTAATTGTTTCAGGATGTTTGAGAGTGGTTCCAACCTCATTGGACTTCATATGCAAAAAAGTAGAAGTTTAGATCCCATTCAAAAATCAACAAACTTAACAGTTTTCAGGGTTTTGGGATTGCAACATTTCCACTAGATTCTATCATGTATGAGGGTATGGGATTGGCATTTTATCAAGCACATCAACCTCTCTATGTGTCGGTGTTGCTTATTGTTGAACTCCTTTATCATGACCTTAACAAAAATGCACCCTTCACTCAAGGAAAATCACTTATTAAACATGGGAAGGTTTTTCTACCTTATTTTAACACTTGGATTAAGAAGTTTCATCAAAACTGTAGGGTGTTAACTAATGTCCTTGGAGGACCAACTTTAAGATTCAAGGTAGAGGCAAGGGATAGAGCCTAGAGGAGAGGGCACAGGATGCTATTAATGAATAGGATCCCAACATAGGAAAGGATTTTGATATGTAATTATTTGTTGTCGCATGAATTTTTTTGGACTCTATAGGCCATTTTGCCTTTGTTTATGTATTTGGCTCATATATGGATTGCACTTGATTTTTTTAGTTGTATGCACCCTTACGATATTCATGAGAAACTTTGCATTTTTGTGTATAATGGTTTGGATTCATATGGATGCACATGAATATATATGTACAGTGAAAATTATTTAAATTTCATATGTATTATAATTTATAACCTTATAACTATAAAAATTTAAATATATATGGTACCCCCGACGTACCCAAGTCCCCTATTTCAAAAAGTGGCGACCCCGTCATGGCACCCGTCCCCGTACCCATACTTGTGCCTAAGTTTCCCAGCAACTGAGGTTCATACTAACCTCGCCTGGTTGTTCTAGACTTCTTCTGCAAATCTGTGTATTCTGTTAACTTTGCCTGAACCTCTAGTGCTAAGTCATCTACAGAAGGTAAGACCTGCTCAGGTTCATGTTGATGTTTCCCTAGTTAGCAGCATCGAGCAGACATTCTCCTAGGTTGGTCATGTTGATTTGACCAAGGGAGGATGATACATTCACTCACGGGGCCATGTTGATATGGCTAGTGATGAATGGCCCAGGTGCAACCTTCTTAGCCATATTGATTTGTCTAAGAGTGAATAGGTTCGAGATGCACTCACATTGCCTGCTCCAAGACGGAGTGATCTATTTTATAACTAAGCAGGCTTGACTTGCTTACAAGTATAGTCTAATGGTGAATTGACGTAGACCCTAAGAAGTGTTTGGGCTTCTTAGTGGCAACATTAGAGCTCTATATTAATAGATGTGCATGTGAGGAGAAGAATAACATCAACAAGGCTCATGGACAACGTTTATAGTAAAGAAGAAATAACCAAGAAGACAAGCAAAGGCCAAATGAACCATTGAAGAAGCCCTGAAAAGCATTGAAGAAGCCCAAAGAAATATTGAAGACAAGAAGAACAAGTCAACCCTAAAAGAAAAGACAAGTCGGCCCCAAGAGAAAAATTAGGGTGACTTGAAGTGTATAAATAAGCAGCTAACATTTCATTTTATCACATCACAACACATCTTCTCTTCTCAGCTAATGCACAAATCAGGGAGGCCTAGCGAAGGTACAAGGAGCAACATTTTGAAGGTTCTCATCTTCTCTAGAGGTTCGCTATCCTTGCTAAGGTTTCCTCATAAATGAGGTTTGTTACCCTTGCTAGAGTTTCCTCATGAAGGAGGTTCATTATCCTTGCTAGGGTTTCCTCGTGAAGGAGGTTCGCTATCTATGCTAGGGTTTCTTCAAGATTGGTAATGTACATGTAAATTGGACTAATTTCTTCTTAGAAAAGTTGCTTGGGTTTTCTCCCAAGGTTGGGTTTCCCAGGGTAAATATTTTGTGCCTACTATGCATGGCTATCTTTCTATGATCTTTTGTTTCCACTACATTTAAAGTTTAAATTTTTAGTATGTAATTATTCAATGAAAACAGTGGGATGAAATTACTGTTTGAAACCATTAGGAAGTAGTTATCAGATCTGAAAATTGGTTTTCTACTGCTATAAGAAAATTCAACATGCTATCAAAGCCAGGTTGAAATCTGCCATTGCGCAGTCTCAGATCTGAACCTTCTCTAAAGGTTGTTGGGCATTTATTGGACAATATTGGGGCAAATTTTGCTACATATCAACTCGCCTTTCCCTAACGCACCTACTAGTGCCCTCAATTTGTCATTTGGTCAAGGTTGTAATTTTAGGGTTTCAGGCTTGGACCCTTTCTGGCTAAACGTTGGACTTGAATTTGGTATCCTCAAGGTTGCCTTGGTGGGGCACATCTATTGGTGAAGTCATTTCTCAGTTTTGACATATTTTTGTTGGTGCAGTGTTTATGGTTCAGATTTCAGACTTCTTTTCAAAATGGTATTCAGTCTCAAAGTAGAAGACAAATTGGATGGTGCTAGAAATTTCAGATCCTTGAAGACCAGGATACTCTTCATTTTGGATGAAAATGAGATTGCAGATGAACTTCGCAAAGAATATTTCTTTGTCTGCGCTCTTACAAGCACTATTACAAACAGTGGTGATACCTAATCGGTAGATAGTGGTGCTTCTAGGCACATGACAGGTTACCGAGATTCTCTTAGATATTTGATAAAGAAGGACTCAACATTACAGGTGGACATTGGAGACAATGCCAAGTATACAGTAAAAGGAGTTGGGACAACATCATTTTAGCTAGAGTCCAGAGATTCTACACATGAGAGATGTATTGTTTGTACCAGGATTGAAGAAGAACCTACTCTCCATTTCAACTTTGGTGGATAGAGGTTACGGAGTTGCATTTGTGGATGGTCAAGTTCTTGTATGGCCTAAGGGCTCAAGCATAGACTTAGCAAGAGTGATTGATGTTCGAGAGGGAGGACTATACAAATTGTCAGGACGTCCAGCCCAGGCATTGGTACATGACAGTATCAGTTTATGTGAGTTATGGCATTGGAGATTTACTCACCTACATTACAAGGCTTTGCCAGCATTGAGAATGGTTACAGGTCTTCTAGAGTTCTAGGTAGAGTATGAGGGTCTTTGCAGGGGTTGTGCACTTGACAAGAATGCCAAAGGTTCTTTTCATAGTAGTGATAGTAGGTTCAAGGGGATCTTGGATCTAGGTGCATTCAGATGTATGTGGACCGATGACAATATCATCTTTGGGTGGCTTCCTATACTATGTGACATTCATTGATGATTTCTCTCAGAAGACATGGATCTACTTCATGAAGACCAAGGATGAGGTCTTCAGCAGGTTCCAAGAGCTCAGGGCTCAAGTAGAGAACTTGACAAGAAAGAAGATCAAGGTTTTGAGGTCAAATAATGAAGGAGAGTATAGTTCCAAGGACTTCAGTGATTTCTACAAGGAGGCAGGGATCAAGAGGGAGTCAACAGCAAGATAAGTATTTAATGCTTTGTGCAATGAGATTTATTTACTTAAATTGAATTAATATTTTGTTGATGAATAGCATAATTGTTTAATTGGTACTGATTAACTCTTGTGGACAAATTCTGTCATGTATAGCAGGACAGGTCCATTGTGGAGGCTGTGAAAGCGATGATTCATGATCAAAATCTACTCGTGTTCTTATGGGAAGAGGCATCTAGTACAGTAGTTTATGTTCAGAACAAGAGTCATCACTAGATGTTGGGGGACAAGACTCTTGAGGAGGCATTCAGAAGAGTGAAGCCAGAGGCCAGTCACTGGAGGATCCTTGGTTGTCCAGTAGTATACCCACGTGCCGAAGGAGAAGAGGACGAAGTTAGAACCTTCTGGAAAGTTGTGGGATACATCAAGACTCCAAAGGCCTACAAGATCTAGATTCCAAGACAACGTCAGATTGAGGTTAGTCAGGATGTTACTTTTGATGAGGAGATAGCCTTCAGGAGTTCTAGAGAGTCTCACATGGAGATTGATAGTGAGGAGCAGGAGGCTCCGAAGGATGATGGAACAAATCCTTCTAGCCCAGTTGATCATCCTTCAGACTATCAGGAGGAGTTAGTAGAGCCAGCAGAGCCAATGGATCTACCTAGAGATGTTTCAGTGAACAGGAAGGGGCCAGCATGGCTTCGTGACACTTTGCAGGATGCAAAGGTGCATGCAACTCCTAGTGGTACTTTCAGGGAGAATAAACGACCTCATAGGTTCTCAAGTTATATGGCATTGATGAGACACATCATTGATTCCAAACCTTCCAGTTCTAAGGAGGCAGTAGGCCAACAAGTTTGGAAGGATGCCATGATGGAGGAGTATCAATCCATCATGAAGAATGATGTGTGGGAGATAGTTCCAAGACCAGAGGGGAAGTCAGTGGTGACTTCCAAATGGATCTATAAGATCAAGCATGCAATCCAAATTAGCATCAAGGATGACACATTATATAGGTTATGGAGTCAGCAAGTTTGCAGGCTCAAAGAGAGTCATGAATGGTATTCAGTGTTCTTGAGAGAGCCGGAGGCTTGTCTCAATAGACCACTTGGTGGGAAATGACACAGAGATGACACAGATGGATACATAGGGATCAAATAGTGCAAAGGGAAGTAGGGTGCTTCAGTACAGGATACTTAGTTGCAGAGGGAGCAAGGTGTCCAGATGGAGAGGGAGCAAGATACTCAGATGTAGAGAGATAGGATACTCAGGTGCAGAGGGAGCAAGGTGCTCTAGAGCAGAGGAAGTAGTTGCAGCACAGTTTGTTGATAATGGAGGAGGTGCCCCAATCAAGAATATTGTTATCACCAATCTTGTAGTTGCCCCTAAAGATGGATCCAAGGTGGATGGTAGAGGGATAGGCAACTAAAGTGGTGAACCAAGAGGGCCTTAGTTCCCAAATGGATGGTTGTCACACCAACCAAGGCACTCTTCGCTTTAGCTATCAAAGCCAAGATAGCAAGGGGGAGACCTAGATCTACTACCGATAGGAGAGATCAACCAAATCACCAGATCAAATCAATCTAATGAAGTACGTAAGGTGATAGGTATGGAACCCTAGAAATGAGGAATTAGGACCAATGCTATAAAAACCGAACCGGTGGTCAAACCGGCCGACCTCGAGAACCGGAACCGGACCGGAACCGAACCAAAACCGGGAAAAAAACCGGATCACAAAACCGGTCCACCAAAAATACATAAAATGTTCAAATTTTGAAAAATTATATATATATACATATATGTTCAACCATGTGAATCAAAACCATTATACACAAATTTGCAAAAAGGGCTCCTGTATGTATTTTGCTAGGTGCCATACTAAGCATATTTCACTTGAATCATATGTCTAACATGTTGAGGAAACTGTTGTTGTTGAAAGGGTTGTTTCAAGGTTGTTGTAACAGACTTGTTATCACACAACTTGTAGTTGTCCCTAGTGGTATCCCATCCGGGATGGTAGAGGAGATGGACAACTAAAGAGGTGACCCAAGAGATGCCACGGTTCCCAATGCAAGGTGGGAGTCACATCAACCGAGGCACTCTTTGCTTTAGATCTAGATAAATCAAGACCTAGGGGGAGACCCTATAACCAATCAAAGCTGATTGGACCCAAACAAAGGTTCCTAGGGATGAGTAAATGGTAAGTTACGGAAACCAATGCAAGGTAAAGTGGACCTAGAAATTAAAGTATGGTTGAAGGTGGTTTGAGAAATGATTAGTGTTTCAACCAATGTATGATTTAGGCCACATGATTAGTTATAATGACAAGGTATAGTACCATGTGTTACACAAGTGGGTCCTACTTTCTTGGGATATGTGAAATGGCTTAAAATGGACCCACAAGGTGAAATTAAGGGATGCAATTAGCACTAGAGGATATGTAATGAGTAGATCTATGGATCTAAGTTGAAATTAGGAATACCCACTTGCAGGATCTAAGGTTTGACACAATTCCCAAGGAGTGCGACTTGCCTAAGGAGGACTAGTGCCTTGTTGGATGGGTTAATGGAGTCAAAAGATATGTCAAAGTGTAGATCGGGACACCTAGAGGTCAAGACAAGTGGGCTAATTGAGATAGAGTGGTTGGATCTTGCTAGATCTAGGATTTCATGATATGACCCTAAGTGGACCACAATCCCTTAAAACAAGGAATGCTACCCCCAAGGAAGATCGTCACAAAATGATACTCTAGACCTAAGTTTCAAGGTATGCCCGTTCCAAATCCACAAAAATCTCAACTACCCACGTCTTCAAAGTGGGCAAACTCACTCACCCAAGGAAGTGCGACCTTGCTCAAGGAGGGCTAAAAGGTGGATAAGGTGTGTCAGAACAAGTCCAATGGCCACCAAATTGTAGATCCAAGTAGCTTAGGCACCGATCTATGTGGATCTAGAAAATCAAGTCAATCCAAGGGTTAGATCTTACTAGATCTGAGTTTTAAGGTGCCAAGTAATTCAAAAGGGGGGTTTTAATCCCTTAAAATGTGGAATGGTGCCCACAAGGTAGAAATCACCCAAGTAAAAGTCTAGGGGTAGGTTATCAAGTGTGTAGATTGCAAATCAAGTGGGATCTCACCTACCCACATGCTAGATCTAACCCAACAAGCCTCTCCAAGGAAGTGCGATTTGGTTCAAGAGGGCTATATTGCTTTGAAAAGTGTGTCAATTTTAACCCAATCACCACCAAACTATAGATCCAACTAGGGGTGGATGCTATAGAGGTGGGTTCTTAAGATCTTTTCAAAAGCAAGGCTAGATCTAAGTAGATCTAAGAAAAAACAAAATGAGGGTTTTAACTAATTAGGGTTTGTGACCAATAAAGAGAGAATGGATGGAAAGAGGCACATACCTTGTAGATCTTACCTGAATTGCTTGTGGCCACCTTGCAAATTGATAGCATTCTCCTATGTGTATATTCAAGAGTGAGATCCAAGAGCTCCAACCAAAATGTCCTCCTCCAAGATAGCCAAATCGTCCTCCTCCTACAAGACAAGATCAAAGAAACAAGTCAAGTAAGATGATTATGAAAATGATAGAAAGATGTAATAGAAAGCATCAACTATGTCACAAAGATACAATAATGATACTCCCTGTCACAAGATCAACCCAAGAGAGAATATGTGGATCCCTCCAACAATAACCCTTAAGAAATCGCCCTCCTCTCCACCAATTCGACTTTCCTGCAAGAAAACTAGTAGAAGCACCAAAATCCACAATGATACATAGAAGAAATATTGTATACTCAAGATGCAAGAGAATCCACAAGACAAGAGAGATATGCTCCACAAAGAAGTGTTATATTCCAATATTCCAGAGCTCCAAAGGTGAGCTATACAATAGGGGGTCTCCTCCTTATATAGGATAATAAAGACCAAAACCCCATACCACTCTACAATACTACATCAAATGAGTGGTTGAGATTAAAAGATCTCAATACATGATCAATGGCTACTAATGAACCATAACAATATATCACATGGATCACCCAATATAATGATGACGCCCTAACTAAATGGTACAAAGTGAGGATGACGTCATCCACTAGAGGGGTAAAAGTACAAAAATCCACCTCATAATGACTAGGACATGACATAAGAAGCACATGGTGGGGCTAGGAGGCATCAATCCTTACTAGCTCGTCCCCAAGGCACAATAAAATAATAAAATATGTCCAAGATAATATAAATGGTCAAATCTGTCCTCAAAATCTGTGACAGACAAGCAGTAGAAGACCTCATGTGATCGCTGTGGGCCTACCCACATGGTGAAAACTGGCTGGAAGATAGTGGGATCACCCTGGAAGACCTCTCTGAAAACCAAATGCCAAAACCTTACCTCAATTGCCCAAATCGAATTCCTCAGTGACCACTTTATCCCATTTTTTTACTGCCTCGGTAACTGTGAAAGTGCCAAAACTGCCTCCTAGGGCATCTGCGTTGTCCAACTGGACCCACCAGGCTCTCCAGAAGGGGGGGTAAATGGTAAAAACAAGTGGCTGGACCACCCCCTCCTCATACAGTTCCCTAGGTGAACTGGCCTCTCCTGGCCCCTGCTGCTTCAGCTGGGAAATCAGCCTCAAATCTAGTCAACAAGTGTAAAACTGAATCAATCACTGTCAGAAATGCCCAGAACTGAAAGATAGGTGTCTCATTGGATCCAAAAGACCCAAATCCACTAGGAATGTGTACTCATACACCATGGGTTGCCCAAATGGGCCAGCTGTAGGGTCCACCATATATGGACAGTGCATAATCTGATGATCTGAAGTAATAAATAAAACTGTTGAACTGCATCAATCATCATCTGAACCATATGTCCATCATATGGCATCATCATCAAGTATGCGGGACCATCAATCATCATCAATAGGTATATATATATGGTCCACATCATCACGGATCCCAATAATATACAACCAAGGATAAATCACATCAGTAGACAAAGACATGTTTCTCTAATCATTCTCACAGCCAAGCTCAAAGTATAACATCCATTCAATAGCATTAATCAAGTTAGCATATTCCTTTGTTATATAAAATTACTTGCACAATAGTTCAAATGACAAACTCACCCATTGGACATGGTCAAACTGCTAGTGAAGGATGAAGGCTAGGAACAAGGTTGGGCCAAGGGGTTGACTTGTCTAACTTAACTCAAAAATACTTTGGACTGGGAGAAAGGGGAAGCTACAAACTCTATGCTTGGACAAAATAACACGGGGAATGGCTGTGCCTCACAAATGGATAAGTTGTTTAGAGAGTGCTTATTCAACTTAGGCATCATGTCTACATCAAGTTGATCCAGGTTCATTAGGATCATTCAATTTCATTTCATGGCCTTTTTGGCCTACATAACCCTTCGGATCTCAGGTGTGCTAAAAAGCACAACTAGTTGCAGCTTGCATCTAGGGCATGTTTTCATATACATATAAGGTCAACAATTGTTTAGATATAGCTTTTAAGAACCATTGCTTTTTTTACCTTTCTTATACTCTTCGAGGAGTATTTTTAGTTGTTCATCGCTCTTGCCCTTTTTAGTTTCCATGGGCGAATTTATAAGTTTCCATAAGTAGAACATGAGCTTTCAGTTTTAGCCAACAACATCTCAAGTGACTAGGGGGAGTTCGACCCAATGCCAAACATCGGGACAACCGACCAAAATGATTTAGGCCTACAATCCAACTCACCAAAAGCAAGTTTTGTCACCAACTTAGAGCCGAGACACTGAACACACAGGGATGCGGTCCAAACATAGAGGTAGAAAAATGGGGAAGTCCTCAGTATCAGAAAGTCAAATGAGACAGGTCAAGGTTTAAAGTCAAATAGGAAAGTCATGTATGGATGGAGTCAAGTGAATATGGAGCCTACACTAGCAGACAACTGGTGTCAGGAAAGACCATATTTGTGTAAGGTGGAAAACCAATGGGTTTTGTTAAATGACCTAAATGTGCAAGCAATTGTCCATTTTATGATTTATAGTTCATTTTAAACAGTTTGCCACATCAGGAATAATATACCAAGCAGATGCTGTGAACATGACTAAATCAACAAGATAATAATCCACAGTCAATGATAAAATATCCATAGATCATATAACATCATCATAGTAATAAACATCATATACCATCTGAAACACTGCTGTAATACATCTCTAAGCACTGAACTGAAATTGTATGGGATAAAGGGTCACATCGATCATCAAATCTGAACTCTCAAGGCTCAGCCTTGACACAAGGTCTAACATAAGTCTGAATAATACACTGCTCTAATCATGTGTGATCACAAAATATACAATCATCATAGCCATGCTCTGAATAATGGAAGCTCTGGAATGTGCAGATATCTGTGGCAAGAATAGTAGCCCTGCTACTATGGTGTGATAACAAGACTGTCACCTTGGAATATGCCCACAAAAGTTTATTTTAACTACACAGTTAGCTTAGAGTTATTGTTAGGGGCCAGGGCTGCTCAAAGTCTCTTAAGTGTTGTAGATAACTACTTCTAGGTGTATTTTATTTATGATGATATAACCAGGACTATTGTAGGTACTTAGCATACCCTTTCAAGGCTGCTACACTTCCCAAGAATGTCAAGAATGATTCTTAACTCAAAATACTCAAGTGAATAGTGTGAGAGAAATAGAGTGGTTGGGGTTGCTTTTATAGCTTTCTTAGGGGTTTAGTGTTATCTAGAACCTTCCCCACTCAACCAACTTGTTTATTAAAAAAAAAAATTAAAAATGGCCTCTTAAATGTCGTTGTATGGTTATGTATTGAACCGGTCAAAACCGGAACCGAAACCGGAAAACCGGTCGGAACCGGTTAGAACCGGCTGGTTCCATACCGGTCAGAACCGGCTGGTTCCGTACGGAACCGGCCATTTCCGGTTTGAGACACCGATTTGAACCGGTGACGCCTCTGAACCAGTCGAACCGGCCGGTTTTGCTGGAACTGATCCGGTTTTTATAACACTGATTAGGACCACTATGGAGGCTTAGGAAACATATGCTATGATAGTGAAAGATGACACACAGTGATTCAAGGATGAAGTATGATTCCAGGATTCAAAGCTAGTTTCAAAAGGTCAAAATCAACTGCCTTGTGAAACGTGACCCTTAAAATAGGGAAAGTGTCCCAAATCAGAGATCTGACAGTTAGGGCTTTCTAGCTGTGCTTGATGAGTGGATATGACAATGCCTAGGTACTCAAGCAGTCAGAAAAAGACCAACGACCAAGTAAATCTCACAACCCAGGGAAGTCGTGAGCCTTGGGAGAAGGATCAATGCCTTGGAAAATGGACCAAATGGAGTCGGATGTCCACCAAATTGTAGATCAGGGATGTTGAGGTGTAAAGCTAGGTGGGTCTTGAAGATTAAGATCATCCAATGGCTAGATCTCCGTAGATCCGAGATTGAAATGCATCACCAAGTGACCCAAGTGGGGCTCAACCATCAAAATGAGGAATGGGGCCCACAAGGTAAAAATCAACAAGGTGAAGCACTAGGGGTAGGTTATCAACTGTGGAGATTAAGGATCAAGTGGCATCTCACCTACCCAGGTGCTAGATCGAGGTGAACTCACCCAACCAAGAAGTGCGACCTCACTTGGAGAGGCTAAGTTGCCTTGGGAAATGGGTCAAATGAAGGCCAATCCACACCAAACTATAGATCCGAATTGTCGTGGATGCTATAGAGGTGGGTTTTAAATATCTTACCCAAAAGCCAAGCAGATCTAAATAGATCTAAGAAAATGTAAAATGAGGGTTTTAACAGTTGTTTGCCTATGCCAATGGATTGGGATCAAGAAATAGTGAACAAACCTGTGGGTCTTACCTGGATAACCTTATAGATGCCTTGATGATGATGATCTATGTAAACCCGATCAATTTGAGAAGCTTTGAGGTAGTTTTCTATGAAGTTGATTTAGTCCAAGGAAGCCAATGCGCCCTCTCTCCTGCACAACAAACGTCAACCATATCAGATTTGCTGCAAACAAGAGACAAGACTAATGCCACAAGAGAAATAACAGAAAGATAGCATAGATCACAATGATACTAATGATAACCCCCTGATACAAGCGAATGCCAAGTTGAACGAGTTGAAGAAGCCTTGCAAAAACGCCCAAGTGAACTCGCCCTCCTGTAGACAAGACAAAAGTTTCCAAAAAATATAGATCTTACCACAAATTCCAAATGTTAGGATGCAATAGACATTCCAATCACCATATAAGAACACCAGATGCAAAGGAGACCCAAGAATTTCCACAAGAATGTTTTTCTATTATCAAGATTCCAAGAGCCAAAGACCATTTACAATGAGAAGCTCTCTCATTTAAATAGGATGGAGAGAGACCAAAACCCTATCCACTTTTTGAATGAGTGGCTAAGATTAAAAGATCAAATGATCTAATCAATGGTTGAGATGAGCTCAACAATACAACACATGGATCACTAATAAAACAATACATAAATGGACCAAATCACCCTAGGAGAGGGGGTCCCACCAAAAGTGAATGATAAAACATAAGATCTAGCTCATGGTGGGTCTAGGGGGCAATATCTATCCTCCCTAGTCAATCCCCATGGCACAATATCCAAGAAATAATAATCTAAGCACCAAATCGTGCCTCTCTGGGAAAGTCGTGAGCCTTTGGAGGCTCCAAAAAATCATATAAAATGCCAAAAGTGATGGGTGTGGGTCCCACTGGAAGCTGAAACTGCTAGAAAAGGTGTGGAAGACATCCCACTCATCATCACAGGTCATCCCATGCCAATCCTTTGCCTCAGTAGCCCAAATTGAATCCTTCAGTAGCCATTTTTACCATTTCTGATCCTCCTTGGGAAGTGTGAAACTGCCCAAACTGCCTCCTGGAGTGCCTGCGCTGTCAAGGTGAGGCCACCAGCCTCTCTGGGAGGGGGGTAATATGGTAAAATCAAGTGGTTGGACCACCCCCTCCACCCACAGCGCCCTAGGTGAACTCATCAACTCTGTGCTCTGCTTTGAAAGGGCCTCTGATAGGCCAAAACTGCACTAGGATAGCCAACTGAGGCTAACAATCATTGTAACTACCCGAAACTGAAAACAGACTGTCTCATTGGACTCAGAAGGTCCAAATCCATGTAAGATGTGTATTCATACACCATATAGATCTCTACATGGTCAAAAATAAATGCCCATCATATCTGGCAGACCAAATAATAATAATCTGTAAAAGTGTTGAAAAGCACAAATCATCATCATAAGCCTGAAACCACTGCATAAAACCACCATGGTGACCTGTACCAAACCATATATCATATATCTGTATCATCTAAGGTCTACCACCTCATGTCCTGTGGTTGACTTTTGGTCAAACTGGGTTTGACCAAGTCAACATGACCAAAATATAACTCAAGCTGTCATCAAACTGCTGCAAGGTATCAAAGGTTAAGACATGCTCTACAATCCATCCAAATAGCAATTATAACAAAAAGTAATCATTACTGGCGATCTAAATCCAAATATACAAGGTCATTAATTATTATTTATAACTCAGACTAGACTTTCAAGACCATACTCACTTCATAGTTGTGATCAATTTGCTAGTGAAGGGTGAAGGCTAAAATATAAATGGCTAGGCGAAGGGATGACTTACTGACTTAACACTGTGACACTTTGAATATGGAAAGGGAATACACACCATAGCATATATTGGACAAGCAATAACACAGGGATGGCGGTGTCTCACAAATGGGTAAGTTGTTCAAAGAGTGTTTATTCACCTTGGCAGATGCTCACAATCCATAATACAAATGAGGCCAGCAATCTTTTTGATATAAACTTTAAGTTCCATTGCTTTTTGGGCCTTTAGTTTCCATAGCCTTTGATCTATGTGTGTTTATAAACACGTTGCATAGATTTAAATTTTACATAAGGCTTCATGCTGCAGGTGTATTTTTAAGGCACTTGTTTACCTGAGCTATTTTCTTCCAGGTGTTTTTTTTAGACATCTTGTTTACCTGGGTATTACATTTCACAATAGATATAACATTTGATATTTCTTTGTCAGTTTCATTTGGCTTTTCACAATAGATATAACATTTCCTTTTCACAATTTGTATTCATGGAAGTACTATCTGTTTCAGGTTTAGCCAACAACATCTTTAGTGGCTAAGGGGACTTCGTGCCAGTGCCAAACATCGGGACAACCAACCATAATGATTTAGGCCTACAATCCAACTCACCAAAGGTAAGTTTTGTCGCCAACTCAGAGCCGAGACACAATAAACAAGGAAGCTCATCCAATACAGAGGCTACAGTGGGGAAAGGTCCTCCATGCCATTAGTCAAGTAGTAAGTCAAGGTAAATAACAAACTGGGTAGGTAATGGATGGATGAAGATAGTGAATAATGAGACCAACACTAGCAAGCCAAAGTATGGTGGGAATGATCACCTCTAATCTCCCTAAAGAGGGTAAAACCGACAAGTATAGGTCAAGAACTTCTAAATTAGAGTAGGGACAATATAATATATATATATAAGTACAACCAGGTACACATATCTATATGATCGCCAGATCATGATACTAAATGCTAAGACATGCTACAAGAATGAGTATAAAAGCAATATAACCATAACACCAAAATATACCTGCTGAGTCATATACCTGAATGCTCATCATCTGAACCAACATCTGTCCTCTGACACTGCAGCTGTAACTCTGGGCACTACTGACTGCTCTGTATACATGGCTAAATGGCTACATCGGTCATCTCTCTGAGTGTCCTAAGACTCAGTCATGGCATGGAGAAGAAAACTGTTGTCCATAATCTGATAGTGATCCATAATAGATGCTCATCTCAGCATCTCGCATGTAAGGGAACTGGCTGAATAGTGTACTGGAATCTGAAAAATAGTGTATGGTAGCCCGGCTACTATATATGTGATAACAAGTACCTCGCTCACCAAGAGGAAGTTGGCTTCGGAGATCGAGATAAAGGATCTTGGCCCGATGCATTATTTCTTCGGATTGGAGGTGTAGCAAAGATCAGGTGGGATCTTCCTCAGTCAGGGGAAGTACACAGTTGAGATCTTGAGCAGATTCGGTATGATGGACTGCAATTCCATGGCTACACCTATGGTGGCAAATCTAAAGAAGCTGAGTGATTCCACTTCAGATTCAGATTTGGTGGAACCCACTATGTACAGGCAGTTGATTGGATCCTTGATGTACCTGGATAACACCAAGCCAGATATTTGCTTTGCAGTAAGCACCCAAAGCAATTTTATGGTTGAGCCGAGGCATGTACATTGAGTTGCAACAAAGCATGTATTGAGGTACCTGCGTGGTACAGTTGGATATGGTCTAAAATATGTCTCAGGAGGTGAAATGAGGCTATAGGGATATTCAAATTCTGACTGAGCAAGAAGCGTAGTAGACAGAAAGAGCACCTCGAGGTGTTGCTTCAGGTTGAGATAAGCCATGATATACTGGTTTAGCAGGAAGCAGACTTCTGTAGCACTCAGTGTAGCAAAGGTGGAGTATATCGCAGCCAATGTCACAAGTCACGAAGCAGTGTGGCTTCAGAAGCTTCTTGCAGGATTATTTGGTTAGGAGATCAAATATCACTTCATCTAAGACATGGTGCAAAGGGGAGCAGCGCAACTCTAGTACATATCCATAGATGAGCAGCATCAAGTAGACACTCCCAGATTGGTCATGTTGATTCGACCAAGGGATGAATGATACATTCACTCACGAGGCAAGGTTGATTTGGCTAGTGGTGAGTGGCATAGGCGCAATCCTTCTCCAGTTACCCATGCTGATTTAGCTAGGAGTGAAAGACTCGAGATGCGGAATGTCTCCCCCACTGAGAGGGAGTGTTGATGTTTCTCCAATTAACAACATCGGGCAGACATTCTCCCAAATTGGTCATGCTGATTTGACCAAGGGAGGATGATACATTCACTCATGGGGCCATGTTGATTTCAGTGCAATTAAAGTTGAAATTTTCAGTGTGTAATTATTCAATGAAAACAATGGGATGTGTTGCCGCCAAATTACACACCGTCTTTGTCGCAGCAGAAATCTATGTTGTCGCTCGGTGTGCCCTTGGTGGCAAGTCTCGAGTCAAGTATGTCACTTGGTTCTTGACTCCTTCGTTTAGGAAAAAATTCCAACGAAATCCAAGGGGGGTAGTCCCTATGGAATGTCACTAATGTTATTAGGGTTTTCCAATTAGTTGATGGGTTGTTTTTTTAAGGTTTTGGGATTTTGATTAAAGGGTTCAAGATATAACTGCAACAAAGTTTAAAGAAGTCATTTTACCAGCATAAATTGATGATCATTGTATAAATATAAATGCACGATGGCTTGATATGATAATAAGCAAATAAAGTGCAAGGACCAGTGCCTTATGGAGTCAAATACAGTAAAAGTAAATAATGTTGAAAAGGTAAATGTTGTGCAATTGTCTCTTGATGAATTTTAGATTATTAATTGTGAATCTTGATTAGGGAAAAATGGAAACTCTCGAGATACCATAAGGTACAGAGAGGAAAGTCCGGAAATTTAGAAGTTGGTGGTTCTGTACAAGGACCTATTGGCTATCCGAGTCTCTAGAGCGTGTTCAACACTACACCAACCAGGGATGTTGTTGGTGTCCAATATTGTCACCATTTTCTATCATTTAATTTACTCGAAGTGGCGTTATTTCTATTGTTTTTGCTATAGTAAGTTGTTTCCTTAGCCATTCAGCTCATCAAACAGTCCAGGTATGCATAAATTCACTTACCATGCAAATCTTGTTATATTTCATATATTATGGTTTATTTATGATTTAAATGATGTTTTTGGGCATAATTAACATTTATGGTTTTAATTGACAGGCTATGATTTGCAACTTATCCATCCTTCAGCCCATGCACTACGTGCTCAGCCTAAAACACTTTGAGCTCATCGTTTAGCCCTCCGTTTAGCCCACGAAATCCATGGTTGACGCACCTCAGACTGTTGAATGAAGAAGAGGACACGTGGGTTTTGTTTGCCATGTGGCACTGATGGTTGATGAGCTATGGCTCTAGAAGATCCATCCTTATGCTCGCCAAGCCTGACAGCACATATCATGTCCACGTGAACACGTTAACCTCCGGTTCGTCTGCGCATTCAGCCTAGAATCATGCACGTCTGCTCAGCTCTTGCACGTCGTTGTTCTGGAAGGAGTCGGCTTGTTCACACTCAGTTGGCCGACATAACTCCCACGCCCACGCTCAGTATGCCAACGTAACTCCTGTGCCCACGTCGACGCTCCAGCATATGCTTCTGCTCACGTTTTGAGGAAACGAATGCTCAGCTGTTCGAATTGGAAAAGATTGACGCCGAGGAGATGGGTAGATGCCCCCTGCACTGTTATGTATCATTTAATCACCAATTACAGACATTAAACACCTCTATTATTAGAGAGGTCGACTATGTTGACCCTCTCACCCATTGTAACTTATAAATAGTCGCCTCTGTGACTGAGACGAGTTAGTCTTTAAGTTTCTGAATTTACGATGGTTTTCCAGTCTCAGTCCAAGTATTTGCAGTTGTAGATAGTTTGAAGACAGACTCTGTAATGTTTCTCAAGTTAATGGAAGCAGCAGCTTGTTGATGTTCTACTGGTAGTCGTTTAAGTTGAGCTAGTTCACCCTCTGATTGCTGGGAAGGGCCCCTCATCAACTGGAGGTTTTATTTACATTTTCTGCATTTCTTTTCTTGCAATTAACTAGTTTATTTCCTGTGTGTAATTTAATTCGTTTCCTGTGTGTATAATCTTCATTCCTCTGTAATTTATATTATGTTGTTAATCCAACCTTCCTTCTTCTAAGTAGAATGGTCGACCAATAGTTCAGAAGTTTAATAATTTGTAGTTTGTTTTTCAATCCTTCTTCCATCATCATAGATAGATATTGCTTCCAAATTCTTCCCTAGTTAGCATTCCTTTCCTATTTGTTGTAGGTTAATTCTTCTTTCTTCTATTCCAACCTTCTCCTTTCTTCTATTTCCAACCTTCTTCCTACTTCTTATAGAATCATTCTTTCCCTTAGGTAATGATTTGCATAGATAATTTCTTAGCCTCTAATCATCTCTCTATTGCTTCCTCTGCACAGTAGGATCATTTGCATAAAACCAGTTGGTATTTAAATCATCCAAAAACTCTTCTTTTCCTCACTTTAAAACGTTTTCCTCCATTCGGATCGTCATTCGGACTGCCTTTCAAACCATCGTTCGGATCGTCATTCGGACCTGTGTGTTTTCTGTATTATTTTAGGTATTTTTCCGAATCTAATTTCTTCTGCCTCTTAATCATCATTCTTCTTATTCCTCCTTAATAGTTTGAGATGTAATTTAATCCTGTTTTATGTTATTTGGAGTTTTTAATTCAATTATCATCATTGTTTCCTCCTTTCTTATTTCTTCCTTATCCTCTTCTCATCTTTCTTCCAAACATTAGTTCTTTAATCTGTTTTGTTACTTAGTTATTGTTCAGAATGTATGAATGTTGTTCCTAAGTAGTTTATTTTCAAGTTGTAGTTGATAATTCCATTTCGTTGAGTTGCTTTAGTTTGTTAACCTTAAAACTAGTTTCTATTTAATGAAGATGTTCATGTTGCAAGATCTGGATTAATAATAAAATATCTTTATCAAGTTTTCTACTTGCTTCCAAATCTAATATAGTTCAGTTTAACATCTTTGTTAAGTTCTTAGACTTGCTTCTAACTCACACTAGTTTCATGTTGTTCACATATGGATAGACAGCAGTTCATAGTGTTTAAAGTTAGTAGTAGCCTGTTGATTTTTAGTTTACATTTGTTTGTAGAAGTTAAGTTAGATTTACTTCCATTTAGCTTCCTTATTACATTTGAAAGTCATTACGATACATTTACTCTAGTTCCTATTACATTTGATGTACGTAATCAAGAAGAGTGAAATTAGATGGTTTAGTCTAAATTAATGTACATTTACAAGTTCTCCCTATTAAACATCTAATATCCATAGCTCTGATTCTGTCCATAGTTGTTATCTGGAAGTTGAATGTGGTAGTTTCTTACTTTTCTAGAAGTAGTTTGTGTTTTAGTATTTGTTTCTAGCTTTCTTATTAATTAACCATAGAGGTAGAGTAGTATGATCTAGTACTATTCTGATCTATGATTTAAATGTATTCTTAAATATTTAACTCAGTTTTTCATTTTGAAAGATCTTTCGATCTTTTTCCTTACTAAACATTTTTAGGTCTGACAAACCTGGAACTTAGAACCATTTCTACCTTGGCATATATTTTGCTTTCAACTCTAAGTTTACTGATCCTGGATGATAATTAATCTTAGGTGTTGATTTTAATTTGAGATAGCTCACACACCCAACAGATGTAGTCTAACGGTGCCCTTAAGATCTCGGTACAGTGGTTCCAGCTTCCCCAGGCAGAATTTCCCCACACAAAGTCTAGTCAAAAGTGCCAGATTTTCACTATCTTGTGGGTAGTTAATTTTATTAGTGACTATTAAGTTAAGTGTGGAAATTAAAGAGTGCTTCCAACTATTTTTGGGTATCCCGAAAATGGGCAAAGCATGTGTAGTGGTGGAGAAATGATTTATTTAAATTGAACAAATAACCACTGTACTCTCCGATAGAGAGCGCTCTCAAGAGACTTTGGGCTCTTTTTATTAAATAGTTAAGCTATGGAAATTGAAAAGCAAACAAGATACTAAACGCCAAACTTATGCGTCACTTTTCTGATCAACCTCCACCCAATCAGCAAATGCCTTTGGGTGGAGGTGAAAGCATACTTCGTGGTGACGAAGTTGGTTTTATCTCTAACACTACTTGCAAAAATTTAAATGATTTAAAAATTTTATGAAGAAATGCAAAAAGTATACATCCTGCAATAACGAAGTGAGTGTGTGAAAGTAGTGGGGTTAGAAAAAATCAATCTCACGAAAATGTACAAAATACACAAATCCCCCCCAGGGGGGATGGGGTGTGGGCGTTGAGTATCTCACTGATCTTGTTTAATATTTTACAAATTTGCCAAATGAAAAGTGCCTCTTAGTCCTTTTAGACTTGGATCTAAGGGTTTACAAGCTGATATTATGAAGGATTGGTAAAATGGGTCCTTGGAAGGTAATTTTGGCAAGATTTGTCAATTTTTCGCCAGAGCCTCCTCCTCTTTTTCCTTGGACCTGCTAAAAACCAGCAAGTAAAGTGTTTAGAATATAATGGCAAACACAAAAGAAAATTAAAAAAATTCGAAAAATTTTACATTTCGAAAAATTTTCTAAGTATAAAAATTCCAACCTCTAGCTTAGATCTAGTGCAAAATAGAACTTTTAAGTACTTGAATCTGATCTAGAAGATAATTTCCAAGTGTTATAGATCTGAAATACTTGCAAAATGATATGGATCTACTTCTTAAACACTTAGAAAAATAACAAAAAGGGAAAGAGAAAGAGAGCATATTTGAAGTTTTGAGATGGATAGATCCCTTCAAGCTCAAGCTTGATCTTTGTTAGGCCTTGGAAGATCCCTGAAAGACAAGATTAGTTTATGAAATTTGTGTTGAAGAGGAGAGAAGAACAAAAAGGGAAAGAGAAAGAGAGCATATTTGAAGTTTTGAGATGGATAGATCCCTTCAAGCTCAAGCTTGATCTTTGTTAGGCCTTGGAAGATCCCTGAAAGACAAGATTAGTTTATGAAATTTGTGTTGAAGAGGAGAGAAGAGACAACCGAGTTCAAAACCCTCTTCAAGCTTGTGATCTGCACAACTTAAACAAATCCTTGCATACAATGAGTTAGATCTAGTGTGCTTGATAAAGAAAATTTTGAAAGAGCCTAAATACAACCTAGTATAGTCGGCTACTTCCTAGTCTTTCAAAAGCAATACAAAAATAAGCAAATTAACAACCGTAAATGCTTATTCCATGAACATTCAAGCTAGATCCACAATCATACATAAACAAGAAAAAGCTAGATTAGAGCAATATCACCTGATATACTTGCAAGCGTCAAAATTGTACACCCATGGACCTCCAAAGTCTTCACTTGCATTAATCAGAATATTATCAATAGTACAATGAGCAGATATTTCGTGCATCCATGTGAATAATGGAGCAAAAGCCTTGCTTTTATAACTCTCCATGAGAGGAATTCGAATTGAAGAAGAGGGAGTTATGGCTTGGGGAATGACACATGTGGGATCAAATCCCATGATAGGAGGTAGTGGTTGGGGTTGCTTTAAATGGGAAGGCTGCCACCTAAGGGAGGCGCCTTCCCTTCCTTCTTGTTTTCTCCACCTTCCATACATTAGATGCCACCTAAAGGAAAAACGCCTCCCTTGAGGAAGGCGCAAATCCCAAGGGAGGCCACATCATAGTTCTCTCATCAATGCTCAATATGCTCCAATCTTAATTGGAATCATCCTTAAATGTCCTTGCCAAGTCATTAGAGCCAACTCAACCAACCAAAATCCACTGATTTAGGAGTTTGGATTTTCTCCAAATCCATTATTCTTGAATTAAATAATTCATTTTTTAATATTTTGGAGAGAAATTTATTTAAGTGAATAATATTCACTCAATACTTAGGAAAAGTGGGTTTAGGGGTTTTATGGGTGCTCTGGGTTAGAAAACGAGCACCCCCATGCCAAATTTCACCTCCTAACCCATCTTTTATCACTTTTTGATTTTTTTAATTAAATTATTAAAAAATCTCATAAACTAAGAAAAATAATTTTCTCATAATGACTAAAAAATCCTAGGGGACCTAGTGCATGTCCATATAACTCAATACGGATGGCTAGCATGTTACAAAAATACATTCCAGTAGGTTTTAATAACCCCTCAAAATTTATCATCATGGAAATACTCCAGCATTGGAGGTATGAGTGAAAAACTCGGGAATTATACGTCACTGAATAGTAACGCATAATCCTTAAGGAAAAAAAACACTATAAAGTATCCCCCTGATAACAAACCTTAAGGAAGGCCAAACCTTTCATAAAAAATCCATGCATAGATCGACTTATAACAATTTCCCCGCAGGGTTTGGACATGCAAATTATTACAAAGGGCAAAAAAATTGCCTGATGGATCTCGGAACACTGATAATGAACATTGAACATGTTCACAACTTCAACGGTTCACTCGGAATCCACTAAGTGCAATTTAGTGGATAACAGGATGAAGTTACTGTTTGAAATCATTAGGAAGTAACCAGCATAGATCCATCTTAAACCCAGATCTATCAAGCACCAAGAGGGATCCAATTTCTTGTGATGTAACTTTTTTATCTTAAACGTTTTACATATCCAAAAAAATAACACCTCTAGAAATTTGATCCCTCTTTGTGCTTGATAGATCCGGATTTAAGATTGATCTATGTTAGTTTTATTTTTTTTGTTTTATGAGTACATTGATTTTTTAATTACTTTTCATTCGGTTTTAATTTTTCATTTTATAAGCCAACATGATTTTACTTTTAATTACTTTTTACTTTTGATATAACGCTACGTTACGCGACAACATCTCCCCCATACTGGGTTGTCGATCACCTCGCTCCATTCGATGCAATTATCAAATCTAAAAATTGGTTTCACTTTCTACTGCTATAAGAAAAAATTCAATAGTTCCTAGTCCAACATGGAAGGTTCATAGAGTTTCAAATTTTCCACATTCACTTTTGAGTTAATTAATGTGCTTTTCCTAAGTTAGACTTAGGAAAGAGACACAAAAGACACTTGCTCAACAAAGCAAGTACCTATAGAGGTGTTTTGGACGACTCTTGCATGCCTAACACATGGCCTATGTAGAAGTACCTGTCTGAGCTACAGTCATCAACATATATATTCCTTGATATTTGAATGTATCTTTCTTCAGTTTTTGTTTGGAGCAAAGTAATTTGTTTCTTCTTCTACATAAATTATGAGTTGTAAATGGCCAAGGGCCAAATGTGGTAAATAGAGAAACCCTATCAACTTGGTAAATGTGTGGCCAAAATCCAAGCCAAAGAAAGTCTAAAAAGATATTGCCAAAGGCCGGATCAGCAAAATCTTTGATACCAAATGAAACAAACAAAATTTGTTTCCCAATTATGAACATAGTTCATTTATTGAATAGCCAATATAAGAAAGACAACAAGTTAAACTCCATAAAGGACAAGTATACAATAAATGTATAATGAATAAAAGATATGATTACAATGCCATGGGACGGTATACATATATGCACATTGACTGGTCACCATGGTTGATAAGACATGTCCTTTATTTAAGACATGTGTCCCTTCATTAACCAGAATAGATCCATCTTCAAGCCGGATCTATTAAGCACTGTGAGGGATCCAATTTCTTGAGGTGTAGATTTTTTTTTTATGTGTAAAAATGTACACCTCAATAAATTGGATCCCTCTAGATGCTTAATAGATCCGGGTTTAAGATGGATCTATGCTGGTTTTAATTTTTTCTATTTTATGAGCCAACATGATTTTTTTCAATTACTTTTTTTTTTTATAAGTTATGACACGACATGGGAACGTTACGTTACATAACATGACAAATGTGTCAAACGTGACAACATCTTCCCCATAATGGGTTGTAAGCACCTCGCTACTCTCAGTGCAATTATTTTAATAATTATTGTTACTAATCATTGTTTATTATTATTCATTGTTATTTATTTGTTTACAGATATATTGTGTACATTACACAATTGAACTTCAAAGACCTTGAGTCCAGACATGATTAACTAGGGACAACACTAGAGTTTGTGGTTATTTCAGTTTTGTTTGCAGTGGAGTAATTTTTTTCTTCTTCTACAGAAACTCTGAGTTGTAAATGGCGAAGGGCCAAATGTGGTCAAAGACCTGGTAAACAGAAAAAACCTGTTAACTTGGTAAATGTGTGGCCAAAAGCCCAGCTAGACAAAGTCTAAAAAGATATGGCCAAAGGCCGGATCAGCAGAAGCTTTGATACCAAATGAAACAGACAGAATTCGTTTCCCAATTATGAACAAAGTTCATTTACAGAATAGCCAATATAAGAAAGACAACAGGTTATACTCCATAAAGGACAAGTATATAATAAATGTATAATGAATAAGAGATGATTACAATGCCATGGATGGTTGATAAGACATGTCCTTTAGTTAAGACACGTGTGCCTTCATTAATTATTTTAGTTATTAATATTATTATTATTATTAGTCATTATTTATTATTATTCATTATTATTTATTTGTTTACATATATATTGTGTACATTACACAATTGCACTTCAAGACCTTGAGTATAGACATGATGAACGAGGGGCAACACTAGAATTCGATGATTACTTCAGTTTTCTTCTTTCTTTCTTGGACCAAAATGATGCTTTAGGATACATGTGCACCCACTTCTTGGCAATTCTATAATGACCATGTATCAATGATGTAGTTGTTCTCAGGTCTATCAACTTGTCTATTCTCCTTTTCAATTTATTGTGCTCAAGGGGAGCTCGTGGCTCAAAACCTGACCAATAAACTGAATATTAAAACTCTTCCCAACAGCATATAAGGGTTGAAGGTGTTTTCAAATTCTATGCACACATAATTTGTATCAGTATTGACTGCCACATCTATATTTGCCATCTGTTACAAAAACAGAATATAAATGTGGTCACTAAAGAAAATAAATACTTGACTAACATTGTTAGACTAGTTGTTCTCGATTTTTCAAATTATCTTATTACTAAAACAAGAGTAAACAAAGCATTAACATCTAACATAGGACATAACCGTTTAAGAAGGAAAAGATGATTAAAATGCTCAAAAGGTCAACTAAATGAAATATGCCCATATTCCAAAAGAACGAGAACAAAGATGACCTGTCCATGTCTGAGCTGAATGGTGGCACCTGACTGTAATATATCCAAGGCCTCTAAATATTTCTGAGCAGACATATATCTGTTTATCAAAAAACTATTTATCAGCATTGGGTGCACACAATAAAAAACAACACTTCAAAATAAATAAATAAAAGGATTACTCGAGGAGATTTCTTTGACAAAGGAAAACACATATAAAATATTGCAGCACTTAGTCTAGACACTTGGTTCTAGTTATATACTTTTAACTAAACAAAACAGAGAGAAAGTTTTGGTAGTTATCTTCTTTCAAATCATAGGCATATGAAGCTGATGCAAGAACACTGCATAAACATGATAAATGAAATTAAGACAAATGGAAAGGCCAATAATAATTCACATGAACACAAATTATGAAATAATATTATTTCAACATATAAAATGTTTGTAATATTCCAAACTGATATTTTTTTCTTTTTATGGAGTTCTGTTGCTTGCTAGTAGTCTTTATGGCTCAATATTTGAAGTAAGTATGAATGCATGTACTGAACTATGCTTGCATGCAGATGCATGGGTTTGCCAACCCCTAAATAACCCAAATAATCAGAAATGCTATAAAATAGGGATAGAAAGTATGCATGTACATACCATCAGATGAAGGAGTAGATATACGTCAATATAAGACCAGCATGCAAGAATTGTGCCGGTGGATGAGCAAGATATGGAATGTTTCTCCTTCAAGAATGCGCCCTTGTAATTAATGCACTCTCTTCAGTGATGATAAGGAGGTATGGATGGCATACTGATGGGAGATGGCTCCGCAAGGTGTGTACTAGGGTTATAATCCCCCTCTGATCACAATAGAAGATACATGTAGGCCATGCACCAACTCTGAGGCCTAAAGCGTGAACCCTCTGAGAAAGTCACCCATGCAAGGGAGGACGTCTTTTGAAAGAGGTAGATGCTGATAACTAGCTCAGGAGTCCATGTAAGAAGCCCTTCCTGCAGGGGTAGGGTAATAGTGCTGCTCTCGGAAGAATGGAGCCAGCATACAGAAGAGAACGTCCCTGTAGAATGAGATACGAATCTATCTCTCTTTGTGCAATTCGCCCATGCAAGGAGGGCGAGTTCCTCCCCCCTCAATCTGTAGCTCGAACCCTACAGAAAGCTGAATAATGATACCTGATGATAATAGCAATGCTGAATCTGGATGATCCAACCTGATAGTGACTAGGGAAGATAGATTTCGCTGCCGAAATACATTGAATAGTTGAGTGTGTGCACTCAACCCCAAAACAGCTCACTGAGCTCTCCAAATCGACTTCTCAAATCAATAATCATATAAGAAGGCCTTACCCACTCACTTTACCTTTCTTTCATAACATTCACTTGACCTGACCTAACTTTTGCATGACTAGGTCGCTTTATCTTCTAATTTCCAGTTGACTTGCATGCAGTGCTTCCGGTGTGCATGGAGGCTCAATAAAGGAGTTTTAGTGCATGCAACATAAAATATGGCTCGCATGTTATGCATGCAGGGGGGCCCTAGTTCCTGTGGCCCCTATTTAACTACCGATGATCAAATAGCCATGCTTAAGATCTTATTATGGTGTAAATGGCATAAATCCTCAGTCAATACCCTGAATGTCAGTGCCCGCTCGAACCTATGGGAATCAGATAGGTTAGCGGGATAGTCCTCAGTGCTTAAGCAGAAGAGGACATTACATTCCTCCCCACTCGAAATTGCTTGTCCTCAAGCAACTGTAATGTTGGGTGCTGTAATACTTGTTCTCCTTCCCAAGTGGCCTCTTCTGTAGGCAATTCTTTCCATTGAATCAAGTACTCTTTAATGATCCTGTTCCTTAGTTTTCTTTCTCGAACCTCTAGGATTCGTTCTGGAATCAAAATCATTGCCCCTCATCATCAAGGGGGGGCAGTTCGGATCAAGTAACAATCTGTTGACCTACTGCCTTCTTAAGGTTAGACACATGGAACACATTATGAATCTTACTTTCTGGTGGTAATTCGAGTTCATATGCTACCTCTCCAACTTTCTGTATTATCTTGTAAGGACCATAGAAGCGAGGCTTAAGTTTTTCTGCTCCTTTCTTCTTAAGGGACGATTGTTGGTAAGGTTGTAGAAGTAAGTATACCAGGTCCCCTACCTCAAAACTGCGCTCAACCCTGTGTCTATCTGCATATACCTTTTGTTGATTCTGAGCAACCTGTATGTTTTCCTTGAGTATTTTGAGAATATCTTGACTTTCTTGAATCCGCTCTTTGGCTTTTGGAGCCCTGCTATCACCAAATATCAGATCTGCAAAAGATAAGGCATCATAACCGTACAAGGCCTTGAAGGGGCAATGTTCTCCTAGGTGTAGCCATTTAATCCATGTCCTCTGCTAACCTGCTACATAGTTCCTCAAGTATCACTCAATCCACTTGTTAACTATCTATGTCTGTCTGTCGCTCTGTGGATGATAACTCGTGCTCATAGCTAATTATGTCCCTACCAACCTGAAAATTTCTTGCCAAAAGGATCCAGTGAACTTGCTATCTCTATCATTGACGATGGTCTTAGGTAACCCGTGTAGTCTGAATACCTCTCTGAAAAACAGCTCAGCTACCTGTGCGGCTGAATAGTCGGAGGGAATGGCAAAGAAGTGAGCGAACTTGGTCAACCTGTCCACCACTATGTACAAAAAGTATCTACCCTGTACCTTGGGCAACCCTGTAATAAAATCCATGGAAATGCTTTCCCACTTTTGCTCAGGAATGGGTAATGGTTGTAGTATGCTCTATCTTATTCTGTTGGCACAAACTGCACTCCCTCACATGCTGCATCACATCATTCTTGAGGCCCTTCCATGGGAACCTCTCTCTGATCTGCCTGTAAGTCTTAAGAAATCCCTGTTGTCCTGCTAAAGGTGAGTCATGAGAAGCTTGCAGAATCTTTTTCTTAAGTGAAGACTCGGGGACAAAGTAGATTCTGTTTTTATAGTATATTATGTCATCTATCACTCTGTACCTGTCATCCTGAATCTATCCATCCAATATTTCGCAAGCAAACTTATCTTTGGAGTACTCGACCAAAGGTGAGATCTCCAATCCGACGAAATGCCCATAAGGGATAAAGTGGTTGGTCGTCTAGAAAGTGCATCTGCTACCACATTGCTTTTTCCCTTTATGTATTCAATCTCAAAGTCATAGGCTTGAATCTTACTTACCCATTTATGTTGCCTCTCGTTTAATTCTTCCTATTCCAGGAAGTACTTTAAGCTATTGTGATTTGTCTTAATCTTGAATCTGCCACCCACTAAGTATTGCTTGAACTTGGTTAGCGCATGGAGAATGGCTAACATTTCCTTGTCATATATTGAATAGTGGCGTTCATAGTCCTTGAGTTTTCTGCTCTCAAATGCAATTGGGCGATTGTTCTACATCAAGACTGCTCCTATACCCTCTCCTGAAGCATCACATTCTAATACGAATGGCTGTGTAAAATCTGGTAGTGCTAGTACCAGGCATGAACTCATTACTTTTTTCATTTTTTCAAATGTCCGTTGTGTTGTCTCTGACCAATTGAATGCCCCTTTCTTGGTAAGATCTGTGAGTGGTGCGGTCATCTGTGAGAACCCGCTGACATACCTCCTATAGTAGGTGCAAAGGCCCAAAAATCCTTTCAACTCTGTCACATTTTTAGGTGTAGGCCAATCCAGTATGGCTCTAATCTTCTCTAAATGTACATGTACCCCATTTGCTCCTATCACATGTCCCAAATATAACATTTCTTGCATACCGAACTCACATTTGGACATCTTGGCATATAGTGATTGTTCTTTTAAGATCCCAAGTACTTCGTCTAGGTGCTTTAAATGATCTTCCCAAGTCCGGTTGTAAATCAATATATCATCGAAGAATACCAGAAGATACTTACGTAACTGAGCCTTGAAGATGTTGTTCATACATGACTGGCAGGTAGCTGGTGTATTAGTGAGCCCAAATGGCATCACTAGAAACTCATAGTGTCCATAGTGACAACGGAAAGCGATCTTTGGAACATCCTGTTCCCTAACCCGTATCTAATGGTAACCCAATCGGAGGTCAATTCTGGAGAAGTATTTTTCCCCCTGTAATTCATCCATCAATTCATCGATCCTGGGGATTGGATACCTGCTTTTAATTGTCTTCTTGTTAAGTGCCCTGTAATCAATGCACATGCGTAAGGTTCCATCCTTCTTCTTTACTAACACCACTGAGGATGCAAATGGACTGGAGCTAGGTTTTATGTAACCTAATTTGAGCAACTCTTTGATCGTACTTTCAATTTCATCTTTATTTCTTTTGGGGTGCCGGTAAGGGGTAGTGATGACTGCTTGAGTCCCCTCCTCTAACTCAATAATGTGCTCAAATCCCCAATCTGGAGGCCTACTTGCTGGAAGATCTTCGAATACCTTTTTGTGCTTCTGTAGTAGTGCCTGTATATCTGTTGGATGTTGCGTGGCTTTATCAGGTGGCTTCCTGAAAGTAACCAAGCACTCCGCTTCCCACTCTATGTCTCCCTGTCGGAGCACAGCCTCCATCCTGTGTGATGATACGGCTCTGGGAGGGTAGGTATTCATCCCTCTCAAAACCACTCTATGTCCTTTTCTTCCCTGAAATTCCATCTCCATGGTTTGGTAGTTCGTAGAATACTTTCCAATGGAATAAAGCCACTGAACTCCCAATACCACATTTGTGTATGCAATGTCAACCACATAGAATGTTTCGATCACTGTATAGTTCCCGAGAGTTACTTGCAATTCTGGGATCCTCTTACTACACTCCATGGTGTGGTGACCTGCTGCAAATACTGTAAATCCATCAAATCTCTCAGTCGGAATACCTTTTCTTTTAATCCAGGAAGCATCAATAAAGTTGTGGGATGCCCCACCATCTATCAACACTCCAACCATGTTTCCCTGTATGAGACCTCTGATCCGGAGGGTGTGGAATCTAGGAACTTCAGATAATGTAGCAATGACACCTCCCTGTGTCCCCTCAGGAGATTGCTCCTCCTCTGCTACCTCAAGTGCCTCTCCCTATTCCTGATCCTGATAATCCTCATCCTCTCCACTGTCGGAGTATACCTCTATGTAGTGAGCCTTCCCCTTCCCTGAACATCTGTGACTTGGTACCCATGGTTCTTGGCAACTGAAACATAGTTTCTTTCTTCTAAGGTCTCGGTGGGTATCATTATCCATCCAGTCTTTCTTGGACCATTCTTTTTGGAAGGGTCTCTTCTCCTTATCTTTTATAGGAAAATTGGTTCTGGGAGGAAACTTGTTTTTGGGAACTGAATCCTGTAAATCTCTGGTTGTTTCTTTCTTCTCTGGTACGATCGATGGGAACTGAAATATGAATGATTCTGGACTACCTGTTTGCTTGAGCTAGCTCTCTGAAATGTACCTCAAGGTCTTTACTGTCAAAGCGTTAAATGAGCGTTTGTGTAAAATATGTGTACGAGGTGATGGTATTGTGACCCAATGTCACTAGCCCGTGGTACCACCACTCATGGGCTTCCTCGTCCAAATGCAAAGTAGCCAACTTAATGGCATTTGTCTCCATCATGGGGTTGAGTTGGAAGTAAGTGTCCAACTTCTACACCCATTTCCGCATTGGGCCACTCCGGGTCCCCTCAAAGGTAGGAATGGTCAGTTTCCCTACTGTGCGTTGTAACTCATAGTTCTAACTCTTCTTCTTCTCTTCTTCCACTGTTCCTAAATCTCTGCCTCCTGTAAGTAATATTGTTTGGGTCCACTGTATTCATTTACTGTTCACAACTGCATGCTCCCACAATTGGAGAGGAACATGCTCTAATACCATTGTAATATCCTAAACTGATATTTTTTTCTTTTTATGGAGTTTTGTTGCTTGCTAGTAGTCTTTATGGCTCAATATTTGAAGTAAGTATGAATGCGTGTGTTGAACTATGCTTGCATGCAGATGCATGCAGATGCATGGGTTTGCCAACCCCTAAATAACCCAAATAATCAGAAATGCTATAAAATAGGGATTGAAAGTATGCATGTACGTACCATTAGATGAAGGAGTAGATATACGTCAATATAAGACCAGCATGCAAGAATTGTGCAAGTGGATGAGCAAGATATGGAATGTTTCTCCTTCAAGAATGCGCCCTTGTAATTGATGCGCCCTCTTCAATGATGATAAGGAGGTATGGATGGCATATTGATGGGAGATGGCTCCGGAAGGTGTGTACTAGGGTTATAATCCTCCTCTGATCACAATAGAAGATACATGCAGACCATGCACCAACTCTCAAGCCTAAAGCATGAACCCTCTGAGAAAGTTGCCCATGCAAGGGAGGACGTCTTTTGAAAGAGGTAGGATGTTGATAATCAGCTCGGGAGTCCAAGTAAGAAGCCCTTCCTCCAGGGGTTGGGTAATAGTGTTGCTCTCGGAAGAATGGAGCCAGCATGCAGAAGAGAACGTCCCTGTAGAATGAGATATGAATCTATCTCTCTTTGTGCAATTAGCCCATGCAAGGAGGGCGAGTTCCTTCCCCCTCAATCTGTAGCTCGAACCCTGCAGAAAGCTGAATAATGATACCTAATGATAATAGCAATGTTGAATCTGGATGATCCAACCTGATAGTGACTAGGGAAGATAGATTTCGCTGCCGAAGTACACTGAATAGTTGGATGTGTGCACTCAACCCCAAAACAGCTCATTGAGCTCTCCAAATCGACTTCTCAAATCAATAATCATATAAGCAGGCCTTACTCACTCACTTTACCTTTCCTTTATAACATTCACTTGGCCTGACCTAACTTTTGACCTAACTTTTGCATGACTAGGTCGCTTTATCTTCTAATTTCCAGTTGACTTGCATGCAGTGCTTCCGGTGTGCATGGAGGCTCAATAAAGGATTTTTAGTGCATGCAACATGAAATATGGCTCGCATGTTATGCATGCAGGGGGGCCCTAGTTGTTGTGGCCCCTATTTAACTACTGATGGTCAAATAACAACGCTTAAGATCTTCTTATGGTGTAAATGGCATAAATCCTCAGTCAATCCCTGAATGTCAGCGCCTGCTCGAACCTATGTGAATCAGATAGGTTAGCGGGATAGACCTCAGTGCTTAAGAAGAAGAGGACATTACAATGTTCTAATAAGGAAAACAAGTTTATGTGGACCCAAAGTTCCACAAAGGTGCTCCATCACACCACCACTTAGTATCTAGAATAATGTACATTAGTGGCAACATTCCTCTAGGAAAGAATTGTTCTAATCCTAAAGAGAAAATAATGGCATGTAATCATTCTTTTGAGATTAAGTGATAGTAGATTAATTTCGCAACAAAGGATTTAATCACACAATAGCTCTCCAAGTAGTCTAGCCCAAGGGGTTAGCTCAACCAGTTGTTGATGTGGAAAAGCATCCCTTGGGTTTCCCCATGATGATTTCCTTCAAAAGGAAAAACAACTCTCCAAGGTAGTATTCCCTAGTAATTGTTCCTATCTTACAGGGAGTTGTTATTCTCTACCAAATGACAGGTTTTTAAAATTTGGATGCAATATTTTTAGCATAATTATCAGGTATTAGATATATGGGTGATCTGGACTTCATATGTGCCCTTGGCCTTTAAATTCATGGCATATCTATTACAAGTGCATTCATCAACCATGTGTTATAAAACTGTTTCTTTATGCACAATAATTCCTTATTTTCCTAGCACACAGAACTAGAATCAGACAACATACAAAGAATATAAACAACAAAATGCATATACTTAGAACATAAAAGCTTGTATTACAATTTACAACAGACCACAAATAATTCGCTCATTTGCATTAAACATGCATCCTCCCAAATCATACATATACATATATATAAAAGAATTCTGTCACTGAACTTAAAATCCTAACAAACGTTATTGGAAGGGTAAATGCCCTGACCATTCGACTTCTTTTCACAAAATTGTGTCACAAGTATTTTTCATAATTCGCACTATGGCTTTGTGGCATCCTTATTGTTGCAGAACTTTGATTTCTGCAAGTGTGCATTACAAGTTCTATGCTATGTTACCAGGATACGGATACAGATCCAGATTCGGATCTGGATACAGATACAGATTCACCAGATTTTTGAAAAGCTAGGATCCGGATACGGCGGGGAAACGGCAAGCACAAAAATATATAAAAATATTTTTATAATAATTAAAAAAAAAGAGTGAAGAATCAAAACTATTCCCGAAACACAAGAGTATAACTATAAGTTATTGCCAAAAAGAGAGTTTTCATGCATATTACTATTAGGCATTCATGTACCATAACTGAGAATTTGATAAGTTTTAATCATGATTGATATTAATAATTTTGAAGATCATCTCAGCATGAACATGAAGTAGCTCATAACAGCGTTTTTGTGAGTCAAATCCACATGCCCGTATTAGTAGTGAATAAAATGGTTTTCTCAAAGACTATGGCAGGACGAAAAAACCATGTGGGTGAAGTGAACAACAACATAGCACATAAGGATACATCAGCCCTTGACAGCAGATCTTGACCATAAAGATAGATCGAATAAAAACCTTGAGAGCAGACCTTGATAGATCAGAGTTCGAGAGCAGATCTTGACTCAAGGATGGATCAGACCTTCAGCATGTATGGGGTTTAGAGTTTTGGCCTTAGGTGTTCAACACAATGTTTTAGAACTTGGACGACTCAAACTCGACCAATGATCAACTCAGACTCAGACTTGAACTCGGCGATGACTCGGACTGGTTTGGATTTAATGACTCGGTTTTCTTTAAATATATAGAATATTCAAATTTTAGTGGAAAAAAATATTTTTAAGATTCCAAATCATTAAGAGAAAATATGAGAAGTCTACTCATGTGTATACCATGTAAGGGTGAATATATCAAAATGGCGCCAAGTGCAATATAATATCTAAATCAAAATACATAATCAACAAGGTTCCAAATGGCCTATAGAGTCCACAAAACAACATACTATGCCTACAAGGCTACAGGATCAACATGATCAATCATCAAAATCATTGCCTATATTGGGATCCGATTCATCAATAGCACACTATGCCCCCCTCCTCTAGGCTGTAGCCCTTGCCTCTACCTCAAATCTCAAAGTTCATCCTCCAAGGACATTAGTCAACACCCTAAAATTTGGTGAAACTTCTTAATCCCAGCGTTAAAATAAGGTAGAATTAGAAAAAGTTGGCCATGCTTAATAAGTGATTTTGCTTGGTTGAAGGGTACATTTTTATTAAGGTCATGACACAGGAGTTCAACAATTAGCACCACCAACATCAAGGTACATAGAGAGGTTGATGTGCTTGATTAAATGCCAATCCCTTACCCTCATACATGATATAATCAAGTGGAAATGTTGCAATCCTGAAATCCTGAAAACGGTTAAGTCTGTTGAATTCAGAACGGGAGTTAAGTCTGTCGAATTGAAAACGGTTATGCATGACCATTCTTGAAAAAATTCTCTTTTGGTCATACATAAACATCAATAAAATTATCTCATCTTATCTTATTCCATCCATCCTTGAGAAACTTCTCATGAGTTAAGGAAGTCTTTAACCCATACACAATAGAGGGATAGAAGAAGGTAACATGTTTCTCATTTGCATATGTTAGCAATGAAAATATGCATGTGTGTAGGACACGAAAGATGCAACATCCTTAGTAACAGTTCAGCCCCTTTGCACTCACATGAACGGGTAATCATATGTTTTGAAGGACTTACCATGCTAAACCCATATGCACAAGCCAGAATAAGGTCCTGAATCATTATCATCCATGATACCATAGAGCGCATGCTCCTGCTCTAATTGAATGTATTTCTATATAATATATGTGAACATTCTAACAGAATGCATCTGACAACTTTTTGGCTTTAACCTGGCTTACTTAGTAACATGGAATTCAGTTCATCACTTCATCTGGAAGTTGCTTTGAAATTCGAAATCATTTACAGCTTTCTTACCACCAACTCTTATCACAGTCAGTGTATATCTGCTATCTACACATCAAGTTTCTCAATGTAAAAAAAATTAAACTCAACAAAGATGAGTTACCCATTAAACAATTGATTGGAAGTTTGAAATAAGATATATCACAACTTGACCATTGAGAGTTGAATACCTGGCATAAATTGATTTGTACATTTGTTGAGCTTCATAATAGTTTCCAGCTTGTACATTTTTCTCTAGTTTTTCAAGTGTCTGCATTTGTGAAAAACAACAATACTAATAAACATCGGGCAGTCCTATTCATGGTAAACATGAGATATTAGACTATTGCAAGTACAATTTTTCATTCAAGATGAAAACACAATCCATTTACAAAATAACTAAATATGAGCCAAACAGTGAGTGCAACTTCGCAGTTATCTGCAATAAGTGCAAAAGCAATTGTTAAGTAATATCAAAAAGAAATATGATATAACTACAGTTAAACCATATGCTATCAATATCCATAATGAAATCAGGTTGAGTCTTAACAGGAAAACTAAAATTGTCAAGGGCCATCGCAATACTCTAAGGCACTTGTGATTTGACCTGGCTGCTGTGGCAAAAGATTATTAAATCCTTCATTTCTTCCAAGTCTCTAACAAGGAGACAGTTCATGCTGAGTTATATAACGAAGGGAGGGAATGACGTGTCCCTGACACAATATACATGTAAGATGACCCTTTTATTGCGTTCTATAGGTCTTTGCAGGTTAGTTGGGCTATTTAAATCCATATGAGGGGTCATTAAGGTCAATTTATATGGTGAGCCATTTCATTAGACACCCACATGCAACACATCAACAATGGCAAGAAGGGAGGCAATGTTGTGCCCTTGACACAACATACATATATAACATATAAGTTGACCCTTTTATTGGGTTCTATAGGTCCTTAGGGGTTGGTTGCACTATATAAGTCCATATAAGGGGTCAATAAGGTCAATTTATATGGTTAGCCATTTCATTAGACGCCTATATGTGGCATATCAACCATTTCTTTAGATGCCTACGTGTGGCATATCAACCATTTCATTTCTTCCAAGTCTCTAAGAAGGAACCAATTCATGTTAAGTTATATATAAAGAAGGAAGGTAATGTTGTGCCCTGGAACAACATATAAGATGACCTTTTTATTGGGTTCTATAGGTCCTTAGGGGTTATTTGGCCTATTTGAGTCCACATATCGGGTTATTAAGGTCAATTTATAAATTTTATACAGTGGGCCACGTCATTAGACACCCACATGCCACACATCAGCCATGAACACTAGTCAGATCTTTATACATTGTATTGTTTATTTTAAAGGTCTTAAGTCCTAGTGTTAAGAAGAGGTAGACTTAATCAATTGTCATATTAGGACATGTGGTAATGATGCGTTAGGACCAAGTTATGTTAAAGTGACTAAGTTATAATATAGTGAGTCATTCCATATAGGTAAAATGGAACTTGTCTTCCCCTTGTCAATGTATATATATATTATATACAACACATATGTATGACAAGAATGTCTATTCATGGTAAACAGAAATCCAAACATGAGATATTAGACCATTTCTGTGTCGCATCCAGATTTTAGAAACATCATACCAGAGAATGGAAACGTGAAACTGGCGTTTCACCCAAAATCATGAATCATCTCATGAAAACAGAAACGTTTCAGCCTTGAAACCCTGCATTTCCGACCTAAAATTGTTATAAAAATTATAGAAAAAATACAGAACAAAAACCGAAAAGAAATCCCATAAACACACAGTAGTATTTAACTTTTAATTTTATTCAATTGACTTGTATTATACTTTCATTAACTTAAATTTAAACATTAAAAGTTAAAGTGGAACGCCATTTCAGGATGATTGGTGGTGGATTTAACTCCATTAGTCCCCACACGTAGAAAGTAGAATTTGGGGTGTTTTCAGCTTTCAGCGTACTCTAACAGTTTTGTCAGCATTCAGGATTTTTGCAAACAAAACCATGAGCCACATAAATGTGCAAACACTAGTGATTTGATTATAGTATGCTGATAATTGGACTCTAGAGGCCATTTAGAATGTCAATGTTTGTCTCATGATATCTCCAAATTTGAAATTCATGAACAGTATTGTGAATTTGTAGTCTAGTGATTTTTTGCATGTATGTGTGTGAGAAAAAAAAAGTAAAAAAATGTCTAGGATTCTTGATTTGGATGAACAGAAAGTCTCATAAATTCATCAAATCTAGGACCATGATTTCCTTCATTATAAACAGCTAATGGCAAAGATTGATTCCCCTACTAGAAGAGAAGATCGGGATGCCTTGCTTTCACACATGCCAAAAACAATACCTCTGCCAAAAACAAAACCCTCTAGAGGTCGATCAAAGAAGAAGAAATAAAAGAAGTCCTCTCAATGCATGTCAGTAAGGCTCTGGGACTGGATAGCTTTCCGAACAAAATTCTATCCAAAAATTTGGCATGTCATCAAAAGATGATCTCTCTAGAATGGTATAAGAGGAAAGGACTTTTGGCAAAATTGGAAGCAGATAAATTCCACCTTTCTAGCTTTTATCCCCAGTGAAACCAATCCAGTAGACTTCAGCAGAGTTAGGACCATATCTTTATGTAATTCCTCTTCCAAAACTTCTCCTAAGATTATAGCAAGTCATCTCAAGCCTCTTATAACAAAGCTGATTTCAGAAGCAAGGAGGCTTTGACCCTAGCAGGCCAATATATGAAAACATTGTCCTTGTCCAAGAAGCCATTCTTTCAATCAAAATCTCTAACAGGTCAAACATGATTCTAAATTTGGACACGGCCAATGCTTTCAATGGGTTAACCATGAATTTGTCCTCAAAATCTTAAGAGCATTTGGGTTCTCTGAAGAATTCATCTCCTGGGTTAGAGGATGAATTGGATCACCTCAGCTATCTACGCTAGTAAACAGTGAACCCCAGGCTTCTTTAAAGCCTCCAAAGGTTAAAGACAGTGCTGCCCCCTCTTCTCCTTTTCTATACTTTCTTATGGCGGAATCATCAAGCAAAGATCTTGAAGAACAAAGGTCAAGAACAAATTTTTCAGGTATTGAAATGGCTCAAGGTTCCAAAACCATTAATCATTCTCAATTTGCCAATGATATATTGTTACTAGGAAGAGCCTCTACAAACATAGCCCAAAGATATGATCCTTTCTAAATAATTATTTAAATGCTTCCATAGGAAAGATTAATCTCATGAAGTGTAAATTATATGGAATGAATGTTGATCAAATTACACTGAACAGAATTGTTGAGATGCTGAAGTTCCCAGCTGAAAGAGATTGGAGAATCTTAACATATTTGGTCACTCCCCTTTCCCCAGGGCCCTTCAGATCCTCTTGGACACCTGTAATTGAAAAATTCAAAGTAAGATTGTTCGCTGGAGTTCACACTGGCTCAATCTTCGCACCAGGAAAAATTTAATTAAAGTAGTTCTATCAGCTTGTCTATGACTCTATACATATGTGCTTTACCTTGTCATCCTAATGGGAATTTTGAACAGGATGGGCAGAAATTTTCTGTGGAAAGGAAGAAAATCTTCAGCGAAAAAGAAATCCCACCTTGTGTAATGGGAAAAAGTCAAAAATACTCATAATCTAGGAGGTCTAGGAATAAATGATCCCAAGCTAATGAATGCATCATTAGCAGCAAAAGTTCTGTGGAATCTAGCCAGCAGGAAGATGTCGTGGTAGGAATAAATTATCTTTAAAAAATATTTTGGCTGTGCAAGAGACTTCATCTTCAAGGAAGTCCCAACTCCTATCTCCTCGTGGATCTTCTACTCTAAAAGTTACTCTCAAAGCCCTCCCTTTAGTCAAAAAGTTTCTGGGTCCCCAAATGATTGCTCTTCAATCAGAATTTTGGAAGATCCCATCTTTGGAAATCGCCCTGTCATTCTCAATCAAGTTCTTCTCCCTCTCAGAAGATGGTGCAAGATAAATCAAATTTCTGTTTTATCTGATATCTATATTTGGGACAGCACTGAAATCCAATCCTGAAAGTGTTGGGATCCTCCTCACTCTCTTCAGGAAGATCTGTTACCCCTTTGGAACCTTCTCATCCAAACTCTGGAGGGGAAAGCTCCAAACTCAAAAAGTTCTAAAGACAAGCTCATATGGGGCACGAATTCTGGGATATATATAGTTCAAGATGGATACAACATGCTTTGGGCAGATTCTACCCAGTGGATCACTTCCTTTTTCACAGTGCTACCCTCGGGAAGGGGCACTGGGAGACAGTCCGATATCAGTACAGCCTTAGCCTCCAGATCAGTGCGGACACATGGGACATTCCCCCATCCCCCGGGATCTCAACAGCATGACATGACGAGATCCCTGTTAGATTTTCACAATTTTAATCAATATTAATCTAGGATCTTACTAAGAGAATAACAAGCACAGCATGAACACAAGAGACACAAAGATTTTCCGCGGGGAAACCATAAAGGAGAAAACCCCGCAACTTCCTCGGAGATAGAATGAGCACCAATACAATGTCACAAAAGTAAAACCCAAAATAGAGATGGTCTTCAGCAGCTTCTCTCTTCTCCACTTGTGCGAACTCCTCCTCTCTCTCACTAATGTGAATTGAGTGAGTGAGTGAATGATTCAAATGAGAGAGGTACCCTCTCTATTTATACTTTAACTTTCACTTGGCCTTTTACCCAACTAGGTCGGCCCCTAGTTGTACTTGACTGGGCCAACTTCTCTAGGAGAGTCTAATAACCCATTAACAACTTAACTCTGGGGTCTAATGCCCCGACTTACAATGGAGGGTTAACCTCAATGACTTTACATGACCCAAATACAATAATGACTTCCCCAACCGGAGGAATAAACATCTCCGTCGGAGGTACAATCATAAAATAAAAATACAATGTAAAATATACAAGTGAATATCTTCCGAAGTTACAATTACATTAACAATCCCTACCTTTGAGGCAAACAAGACACCCCAGGCCTCAACAACAGGCTTTCTACTCTAGACAGCAGTGCAGTGGGCGGTCCAGACCTTCCACCAGTTCTTCCTCTCAAAAAGATTACTAATTTGAGTTTCCTTCATTCGATCTTTAGATGTTAGGAGAGATGGGTCTATTCCCTGACAGACCCACCACATTACTTTAAGGCTTTCTTGCTACTGGATCTTTTACTCTTGTACATCACCATGTCTATGCAACTTCCCATGCTTGGGGTGAAGGGTTTTTCATGTCTTTCATGTTTCAGCATAGACTTCACACTCTGTTCTACTTTACTTTACTGCCTTTTGCCTTTTTTATAGGAGAATGTTTGGTACTCTCGCTGTGTAATGACATCATTGTTCTCTGCGGTCCCATGGACCCCTTGCGGTCATTAGTTGGCCATTTTAATAAAATTATCTTATCTCCCCCATATATCAATTGGAACAAAATATGGTTGAGTGGCTCAATCCCTAAGGTAGATGTTTCTGGTCTTTAGCAAATGGGAAATTGTTAATAGGAGAGGACTTAGCTGGGAGAGAAATAATTGGCCCATCTAGATGTCCTCTCTACCACAATAAGAAAGGAACATGTGGCTAGAAGCTCCACTATCCACATACCTAGTTGAAGGTCATATGCCTAGATGCTCCACTATCCACATACCACCCTACACCAAAAAGAGTGTTAGTGGAAAGGCACAAAACCATGGAGAAGATTGTCTCAACTCTGGATGTTAACTCATCTACCCCTGTAGAAGCCTGTACACTCCTTACGAACTGCTTCTATTGTTGTTACTTACCCATCCCCTTCTTCTCGGGATTCTAAGAAGCACAGTGGCCTTGGTTGTGGCACTTAAAGCACTTTACATGGATCAAGTCTTTATTCCCTTGGTTTGAGGAACCCGAACCCTCCTTCTAAACCCTCCCAAACCTCCCTTCTTACCACCTTTCCTCATCTTCTCGGTCAAGACTAGGCTTGGACTCTCCTCCACTATGGCTGAGACAATCTTTAGTCTAGTCTCCTCCTGGATGAAATCATCCCAAAGCTTTTGAAAGGTAGGAAGCTTCTCCTAAGCATAGACACCCTAAACAAACACATGCCAAGATAAATGGAACTAATTTAGTGCTATTGGCACTAGCTGCTCATCCTCAAACCTTAATCCCAAAAGCAACAAGTTGGTCTCTCAACCAACTACTCACCATATCTACGTCACTCATGCGAGTGTCAATTAGTGTGTTCTTTAGTAGCATCTTCCAATAAATATCCTTACGCTGGTACAAAGTGATCAAGGCATCAAACATCTCCTTAGCCAATTTCTTCTCCACAATGTGGGATCAGATGGGCCTTCACTGAATCTAGAATGACTTGCTTCACCATGGCCGTCATCTTGTTATGCTCAATCAAGCCTTTGGGATCAATAGGAGTTATAGGGGTTGCTTCAAAGAAACCCCAAAGATAAACTTCCTCCAGCAACATTAGTAATTTGCACTTTCAAGGTGCAAATTTGGAAAGGCCTCCTAACCTGTCACACTCTCTAAGCCAGAGAGTAGTCATAAGTGTGACTCTTGGAACACACTACACCAAACAATCAGTTAGGAAACAAAATAGATCAGCAAACTATCATAGGTGATATCACCTCTCTTAGGCACAAAACAACACTCCAATCACTAGAGAACTTGGGGCATCAAACCCTACAACCTATCACAAGTTCAGATCTCTTCAATCTATCACAAGTTTGGATCTTTTCAGAGACAAAAGTGAAGATACATTCTACCTAGACACATGCAAAGAAGTGCCCCAATTGACAAGGTCATACCCGAACCCAAATCACCTCAAGCAGTGCACCCACCTGCATGGATAGATGTGCCACGAATAATGTATGGATAGGTGTGCCTAGAATAATGTGCCCGAACTGGAGAACACTACAGCATGCATTGGTGCATACACCTCCTTAGGATCTATGCACTCCTGGGATAGGTCATCCTCATGCAATGCACCCTACTAGCCTAGAGATCTGCACCCACATCTAATAAGGAAAATACATGCAGAAACAGAAATAGAATTGAAGATAACTTAGTTCCTAAAGATGGTTCATCCATGTTGTAACCATGCATGAACCTCTATCAAAATCTATAAAACAACAACAACTCCTAGAAGCTAAACTAGTACACCTCAAGCCTATCCAATAGCATAGAAATCCCAAGACGAACTAGCTATTGTATGGATCTATTGCAAATTGTTGGTGGCACCAAGCTATAGGAGAAAATTGACCAAGCAACCAGGTAGAACTCTCTTTTGGAACTTCTATTTTTCTCCCATAAGCATGTTGCCCTGTCCCTTAGTTGTAATTCAATCTACCTAGTGGATAGTTTAGTCTTATAAGGAGCACCACCATGAGACAGGGTTTCTATTTGATTTTCTAACTCTCAATTGCATGCTTTTTCCATAGAGGTGTGCCAGCAGATCTAGTATATGAAGAAGAGACCAAACAAGCCCAAAATGAAAACGAAAGGTTAAGTAGATGGAATTCATTTAGCAAAAGCAATATTGGAAAACCAACAATCTCAATCAAATCTGAAAATTCATGGATTTACATTGCTATTAAGCAAGGTTCAAGTAATTCATGGATTTACATTGCTATTAAGCAACATAGATGAAGTCTAGGAAAGGCTCCCACCTCCCTGTTACGTGGTGCCAATACCAGCACATATACCCCGGGGAGATGGCATCCTATCTTCTCACTTGGAGGGTGCGATACAGCCACCTTTTATGGATGGGAGCATGGCCAGGTTCTCTGGCTCCCTCCTGGGGGTACTATGGCTTAATAGCACTGCTGACTGCCTCATAAAAGGGTTTGAAACCCTGAGGTTGGTGTCCGAGGCCCCCAGGGATGGGTCATTGAACCACATGATTTCCCCAAGCACTTTCACATCGGTGGCATGTTATTTTTCAGCACTGGGGCCTTTTTCATTGACCCAGGCCTCCTTCTTCACCCTCCTACTGTTCCAAAACTCCAGCGCCATGCCTCCCTGGCTTTCCACAAAGGATGGCATCACCTTCCTTTGGTTGCAAGATGTTGCTTTTGAGGGGGGGGCGTTGAGGGCTTTTCACTATTTCATGGGGTTAGTAGGGGTATGACGACCCCCCCTCCGCATCTCAGCCTTCTGTTTCATTCGATGTGGCCATTTCAGTCATTTTTTACATGTAGGGGTGAATATTGGGGAAATATCCCATTTCACCCACTCAAATGATTATTTTATATTATTTTTGTTATATTTTTAAGTTTACATTTTTAAATATTAAATTCACCTTATTTTGTGTAAAGTGAGTGTGAGAAGGATATAAATTCACCTTCTCCTCACTTCAAAACATAACAATTCAAGGGACAATATCTATTTTTCTGATTTTCAGCCTCCTTGGGCTTTTGAGGAGAGGCACTTCCTTGAGGATGAATGTGTGAGCTTATTTTGGGATTTATCATTGGAGCTTCTTTCTTTCTTGCATCTTGTTTGGGTAATTGCTAAGAGTTGTTTGCTTGACACATGCACAAAGAGGTATCTAAGTCTTTCTCTCTTGATGTCTTTTTGTAAAAATGGTGAAACCATGATTGTCTAAGGTTTTAATGGTGGTTATAACGCTGCATTTTTGCCCTAGGCTAGTGAAATTTCAGTATTTTGGTTGCCCTAGCAAGAGGATTGAGCTTTAGGTCTCCTTGGTTTGTCTTGGCCAAACTTCTCACAACAACCCTAGAGGTTGTTGGAGAAGATCTTGGCTTGCCAAACTAGGCAAGTACCATCTCAAGGAAGGGTTTTTCTTGAAAAACCTAGGTTAAGTTGATCTATCTTATTAAATCCTAATTGTTCATCTACCTTCTAAACATAAATTCTGAGTTTATCTTGTAAATATTATTTGAATTTGTATGTTAGTTAATGTCATTTTATTTATTTCTGAATTAGTTGGTTTACTTACAAGTTAAAAACCTAAAACTAAAACCCTTTCTGCTGTGAAAACCCTAGCAGCAAACCCCTATCCTACCCTCACGACTTCTCCCACAGCTCCCTTCTTCCTTTGTTTTTCCTTGTATCCAACTCGGCTCCCCTTCTCTCATCTGGCACCCTCGACCTCCCCATTGGAGCCTTCGCTGCCCCCTCCACAGTCCACCTTCCACATTGGCAGCCTCCCTTTTACCCTTGCGAACTGCACTAGAAGAGCTCCCTCTCCCTCACTCTCCTTTCTCCTAGATCCGGGCTCTCTTCCTCTATCCTTAGGCACCATCGGCCTCCCTTTAAGCCCTGCTCGCAGCCCTAATTTGCAGCTCTAAACCCCACGGCCTGCTCCCTAAGCTACAGCCCGCAAGCTTCTTTCTCTTTTGGCTTCCCAAACCTAAGACATCCGACCTCTCCCTTTCCCTTTCTGCTGTCCCCTTCCCACGCCCTTTACACAGGCCTGCCCCGTTGGGCAGCCCTTGTGTGCCTTGCCTCTGCCTGCAACTCCTGTAACACCTATAACAGAAAAATCAAATACATTTTAGTACAATTATTTGTGTTATATTTGTGTTAGGATTTGAGACAAGTTTACTTACATTGCAAAGATAATTTTATGTATTAGTTCCATTAAAATCTCTGTTCAGAATGCTACATAAGGATTACATGTTGGTTAAATCAGTTTGATAATACTTGTCAAATGAGATGGTAAGTTGCATAATGAATGATCGCGTTACCATATATTTCTATTCCTGATGATGACAGTGCTTTGTTTATCTGCTGAACGTTGATGATTACTTGATTGTACTCTACCTTGCTTATGTCCATTGCACAATACATACTGGTTAATGAATGACAACTGTTGAATGATATTATTGGTTCATGTGTCTCCCTACTGGACAGTCTCTTACATTTCATAGTCACTATTTGACTTGAATGATCATGCTGAACAGTTATATTTGATTATCTATTGGCATTGATAATTTTTCATCATATCTGTATCTGGTTGGGTTGATTGATGATTAGTGGCAATACAGTCTTTTGATCCTGTATTGATTATTGTAATTCATGTTTACATGCTTATTAATTTCACTAAATGATCTAAGTAAATTATTGGTTTTGATCATACCTTCCGCACCCACTAGTGCTGTTCATAACATTGTTGACTCCATCTAGGCACTGATCTAGCTAATGTTTGCATAGAAGATATAGTTTTTGGTGCCTCTACAGGATTCCACAAGGATACTTCTCCTTGGAGGTTTTGACTTCCGAAGAAGTTAGAATGGCGACCGAGGTGACATTGGGTCACTTTTCTTATTTATGCTAACTGGGAATTAGCCCTGCTAATTTGCCCGGTAACACTCCCTATAAGAGAGCAATTTTGTATTAGCATAAACCCTAGGCAACTCAAGTGTTGAAACTCATTCATGTAAATCTAGGGAAATAAATTGGCTTTAACATTATAATAAAATTGTTTCTATCAAAAAAATAGATGTGATGGAGTCACAATGGGAGACAGAGTGGGAGGAGAGCGCATGGGCTCACAGCCACGCTCAAGTGGCCACACATGAGGAGAGGCTGACAGCCACAAGAGTTGGGGAGGGACGGATGGGACGAGGGACCCCTTTCACAGTTGAACCAGGAAGGGGCCACACGGATAGTGAAATCTGAGTGGAGGTAAAGAGAACTAGGGTGGAGAAGAGGTGATTACACTCACGTGTGAGAGATCTGCAACATACATCTGCAGACAAGAGGGTTCACGAGAGACGCAAGAGGAAAGAAAAATGTCCGCACTGAATATGATCAAATCCGTACGGTCAAAATCTGTATGAGTACAGATTCCAATCGTATAGATGCAAGGTTTTTCTTCAACCACACAAGAAATGCTAGGAGAGGTCACCCAACTAGAGTGGAAAATGTGTACCGTCGCAGGATCCCATCAAAGTTAGAACCATTCTTCTTTCCTACCTGTGAATTGGAATAGAAGCATAGATAGATTGTGCTTATAATTCCTCCATCAATTCCCCTTTGTGAGATTACAAGCATGCTTCAAAAAAAGTAAAAGCTTCTTCCATCATTATTCTTTGTGCTGATCGGTATTCATCGTCAAACTCTCTCTTATTCACATTGGCTGCTGTCCTTGCTCTTGTCACTGATTTAAAATCAGAGAACCTAGAGGATGAATGCATTCTTGAGATTGCATTGTTCATGAAAAATTCTATTACATTCTTCTGAATCAATTAAACATCCCTGGGTGGGAAGCTCCCATGAATGAAGAGGAAGTTTGCCTATCAGAAATTCTGCCCATTTGTGATGGAAGGTCCGTTTTATATTTGGTGCCCATTTCTAATAGAAAAGTTACTCTAGCGTTTATGTACTATTGCCATGGTGAGACTATACCTGACAGACCCATGAGGTATGACTTACAAGGTCTGTGCGGGGACACAACAAGAAAGCTTTCACTATGAAAGTGCTAGGAGATTGAATGCTTGAATAACAGAGTGAAAGCAAACATCCAAATTCCAGTCAAGACAATACTTTAGGAGAACTGGCTCATTGAGTTAGGCAAACTCTCTCCTGTTATACATGATTACAATGGTTGCCTTCTCAATGAGTACTTGATTCCATTTAACTTTGTCTGTCTTAAAAACTACTCCCTGCATAACCTTCACCAAAATTCAAAACATTTTAGCGAGAAGCAATCCTAGTTTTAAAGCTGCCATAAAGAATCCACAATAAGATAGTGGCGGAGCTGATTGAGGCCTTCAATCTTTGGCAAACAAATCTGCATGTTGAATTGGGAGGTCAAGACATAAAGGCATAATGGAACAAGTTCTGACAGGCTAATAGATACTACACCAAAACTAAACTCAGCCACGTAGACTTCATGAGCATTTAAGAACAGAACAGCAGCAACCGCCGAAAGTTGACACATACTCATTCGACCTAATATATTCATGAAAACATAATAGTGGCCTATTAGTCCCAATCCAAAACATCGATGAATGGTATAAAACAGCGGCAAGGGAAAACTTGGCTCATATGTTTCAAAATCCCATGGTTTGTATCGAGTTTGCCGGGCAAAGAAGAGACCAATCTTTCGATTCAAAATCACAGAACACGGTTCCCATGAAACAAATATGTTTTTTGCGTTTGGATGATCATCTACCCAACAAAGGTTAAAATAAAACAGAGATAGGAATGTCTAAAGTTGCTACTTTGCATGAGATTCTATTGACAATCCAATAAAAGCAAAAGAACAGGGCAAGGAACGGACTGGAAATAACAATGAGAAAATAGCCGTACCTTGGCCGTCCCAGCGCTTGATCTTTTCATTTTTTTTGTTTCTATTGTAATTGTAATTGTAACTCCACGGGCAGAACAGGCTAAAGGAAATGTTTGTGCTGGTGGAGTGCCAAAGTGTTTGTGCTCGTTGAGTGTCGTGATCTCAAACCCTCCCTCGCCCTCACAAACGAAAAGCTTTCACCTTGTAGAATGTATTTTACGAGGCAGAGACAGAGGCAGATGCACGAGCAGAAACAAGGAATAAGACCGCTATTGATGTCGGGCAGGATTGGATTCAAAGTGTGTGTCACTTCCTACAACACTTCTGTTCTCGTGATACACTTGTATACATATGACAGTATATATACGTACGTACGTAAAAATTGCAGAGGCTTTTTTTATCGTGCATCATGAGGGATTTGGGAATTTTACACGTGATGGAGATGCTATAGCGGGGGTTTTGACAGTGGGAGAAGGGGCATTTCTTTTTTAATTATATTTATGTGGGTTTTATTTTAGGGGAATAAGGGGCAGTTAAGTTGTTTTTTCTTTTCTTTTACATAAATTATTTCTATAAAAATAATTAAATTTTTAATGAAAATTGATATTACCATTTAAATGGTTTTTCGTTTCAAATATGGTAGAACTTTATTTGGATGTCAAAGTTTCATTACATTGTGTTGGGAATGTTGTTTGTGAAATTTTGGTTAAGGGGTTTTGGCTCATTTTAAGATAATGTTAGGAGTATTGTTTGTGAAATTTTGTTTAAGGGGTTTTGGCCCATTTTAAGACAATTTAGATCATGGGATTTCAAAAAAGTTAATGGAAGGGACAAAACTTTGCCTAGTCAACAATGGGGTGATTTGAGTGTTGCAATACCCTCAAATTTGACCATTGGGATGTTTTAAATGATATTATGTGAATGATGTAAATATGCTAGTAAAGATTCATAATGCAAAGTTGAAAGTACAAGATGGTTGTTTAAAGAGCACCAGAGAGGCTATGATTCCACTATAAGAGAAGAGGAGACTGCCAAGTGTCAACCTTAAAACTCATCCATTTTCTATCGCCCGCCTTAAATAAACCGTTTAATTCATTTGACTTATCAAATCCAATCATTGAATGCATGTGGGAGATTGGTGAGAAGGCCTTTTCATGAAGTTAGGGAAGCATGGGATGAATATACTTTTATGAGAATTGTAAGAGTAATTTATTCTATGGTGAGAAGTAATGTCAATTGTCTTTTCACCAAACTTCTCATCTTCATTGGAGTTTATAACTCATTTTCCATGCATAATTCATACATTGTGTAATTTTCATGATGTTCTCTCCATACTACCAACACTAACCAAACTATGAAATTAACCAAAAATTAGCAGTGTGAAGAGGAAAATTACAAACGTAGAGTGAAGAATGATGGTTGTAGGTGAGCATAGTGGCTATGCAAGATAGAAACCATTTACCATTATATATTTGCTACTCTTGTATGCTTGAGACGCCATGATTTGATTTTGATAAGAGGTTCTTTGAAAGCATACAACAGGTTGGACTCTTTCTGCACATACTGAAAAGCATTGTAAGGGTTGGGTACTTTGAAAAATTGTTGGGTAGAGAAAGAGTAGGCCTTCATTGTGTTGTGTGGGGCAACGGAAGAGAGTTCCATGGCTGGGATGGCTAATTGAGATGCTGGTAGTGCTCTGTCGCGAGCAGATTGGTTAAGCATGAGAGCAAATGGAATGTGTGGAGAGAGAGAGAAACTTGTAGGTGTTTCCTTCACCCTGGTGGCCTCTTAGCTTGGCTTAGAGGTGATATTTGCAGTTGATGCCTATGGTTGGGTGAAAAATCGCTCTACAACCAATTGTTTGGAACTTCTTTACTTAAAACATAAGTATTTATTGTTGTCTATGAGCATGCAAATTCTATTTACTTATTGTTATGAATATGAATTTTATGCATTTTTGTGTGTGTAGTTTTTAATTTCATTGTACTTTACATTATGCACCTACACATGCATTCTCTTTAAATCCTGGCTCCCATGGAGTTTAAATTAGTTCATAAATCAAATAATGGTCTCCATGGGATGAAATTTTATATGAGGAAATTTGAAACTACCCATTCTTGGTTGCAGCATTAGAGTTGTATGAGCCAAAAGCAATATTCATAGGAAGAAATAAGAATTTTTCAAGCAAAGTGTTTGATGAAATGCCTCTAAGAAATTCATGATTTCAAACCGGTAGATGGTGTTTGACATAACCATGGTTTAGATCTTGTGTTAATCAACAATAATGGAAAGATAATTTTGAGAAAAAATTGAGGAAAGTTCAAAATTGGTAAAGATATCAGTGAAAAGCTTCATTTATGTTAAATAAAAAAAGTTCGAATGCCAAATTGTTCATAGTTTAGTTTGAGAGTTCAAGCATATTGACGGTTGAGATCAAATCAAGCTCACCAAATCTTTAGATTTGAACCGTTCGCACAAAGCTAAGTGCACAGAGCATAATGGCAGTAACCTTGTTGTGAGTGGCTAAGATTAAGTCATGACACATAGATCATTAGATCTGAACCATTCGCACAAAGGAACGTGGTCGAGGTATAACAGAATGGGTCATGTTGGAAACGGTTGAGATTAAATTGGGCAAGTCAAATCGAGAGATCCTATACGTTCGCACAAAACTAGATGATTGGTCCTTAACATGGGGGATGTTGCCACAAACGATTGAGATTAATGTGGGCATATTGAATCTTTAGATCCTAATTGTTCGCGCAAAATGAAGTGATTGGTACTTATCGCAAGGGGTACTGCTAAAAATGGTTGATATTATATCGAGTGGATATGGTCATTAGATCCTATGCAAAGAGACATACATGGACTATACATGGACTATAACATAAGAGACCTAAGCATGAATGACCATGATCTTGTATCATAGATGAGATTGATGGTGGAGACCATTTGCAAGGTTGGGTAAAGGTAAAGGTGGTAAACAAGGTGTCTTGATGCGAACAACTAAGATCATTCTTGGGATCAATGATCTACAGTTCAAATTCATCTGTATGATTCCTTCCAACAGTGTTAGAAATTACAGTGTAGGCGAGATCTCTAGTGGTGCAGTGACATGGACAAGGACTTATGGCAATATGAAAGGGTAGAAATAGAGGCTACCATGTAGGGTCCAAGTGGGTAATGGTTCCATGTAGACAAGATGCCACATCAGTGTACGAAACAATATTTTAAAAAAATTATGGAGCCATATTCTTGTTATAGGCATAACAAGAGAAGATTTTACCAGATTTCGGCGAAATTTTCAAGTTTGGATCCATAGTATTAAAAATTTAACCAAGCGTCGTGGAGAAATAAAGATACACAATAATAAGCATGCACATAATAATGGCCAATATTTACCCTAAAAAACATTTACTAGGATAACCATCCTTCAAAAGATATATTTCATAACCCTTGGTCAATTCAACCAAGCCATGGCCAATCTGAAACTAAGAAACCTCCCTGAGTTTATGCAACAACTTGCAAGCCACACATATCATAAACCCATAGTTCATCCTAGGGTTGAGATGTCTATAGACACACCTGGTGGGGGTTCCACTCAAGGGGGTCACCCACCTTTCCATCCTCACTATGACAAGCCAATTTTTTTCGCTTCGAGGAATTGAACCTAGGCGGGGAGGATAACAATCATTCCTCCTAACCACCCAAGCGAAACCCATGTGACGGCTTCGATACCATATGTTAGAAAAAATATGCTTAAAAGAAGCAAGCACACACAATGAAGAAGATTGTTACCCTAGAAACTAAAAATCAAGAAAACCAACAACAATATATCTATTACCCTTGACCACTCCGGCTAAGGCATGGCCAATCTGGCCACTCACACCCCACATTAGGCATTAACAATGGAGTTACTCAAGCCTTTAACTAGGCTTCATTACATACTAACACCATGGGTTACCCAAAATCATGGGGCCATAAACCACCAATGGTAAACCCATTAATGACCAAATAAAGGTATCTTAATTACTCTATAACAAAGTCAAGATTAACCTAATACGCAATTTTAAGGGATACAAAAGCACCAAAGGTAAGATGACCAATTTAGTTCCAAATCTTCCAAAAATGAAGATTAATGGTTTTTGAAGACCCTGACCAAGCACCCAACCAAAAATCCTATTGATAATGAAAATTGGGCAGTGTAATCTATAACCAAGAATGAAGAAACTCTCTAGATCAATTGCCAAAATTTTACATTCTTTGGAATGGAGAAGCAAAAACAAGTAAAAATCCACTATTTTGGGACACATTTTGGGGATTTTGAAAATCTTACAAAAGGGGAAAGTGACCCAAGAACCCAAAACTAAGATTTTTTATTATTTCAACATTTTACTTCTTCATCAATTTGAACAACTTTTTCCTATTGAAGATTTCCCATAAAATGCTCAATTTGGGATACATCAGTTTTTGGAAAATATTCCAACTCTAAAAAATATAAAAAGGACAAAGTAGTCAATTCCATAAAAATATAGAAATTGACTAGAGCATTAGATTGATGAACTGAAGTTTGCTAACTAATCCCTCTCATTATCTTTATCTATTCCCAACGCTCAAAAAATTACTCTTCTCCTTAGATTTCCGTTTACATGTCACTAAAGTTAGTGTCTAAGACTAAATGGACCTATTGAAAAAGTGCATAAATTGGGCAAAACTGGTAATTTTGAAGGGCCATAACTTTTAGCTCCCCGCTAAAAAATGAATGTGGTTACATTCATTGAAAATCTAATAAAGAGGATAACAAATTTGCATGACTAGGTTATGAGAGAATGCTTCAGACAATTCCATAAATTGAACAGGAAAGAGCATGTAGCCTTGATTTGACAAAAAATGTCAATATGGGTAGTTTCTAGAATGCATGAAAAAATATTTTTTATATGTTTCTAAGGATGTAATGCAACTAAGAAGTGTAATAATATGAACATTTTTTCATATACAAAACCATAGCAAGAATGATTGAGTCCAGAGTTCAAATAGTTAAGCTAAGGAAACTTTGGTCTTGATTGAGCCAAAAAAATTATCACCATGAGTGATGCACATGATCCTTATGAAGATTAAATAAATGCCATGGGAGAAGATATACATGTTGAAAATGTAGAGATAGAATCCAATGGGCGTAGAAACTAAACAACTACTCCAGATATTGCAAAGACCATGAAAAGTTTAAGAGTGGAATTACAAAGTTGCATAGCAAGTAATGAACGTCTTATTCAAGGTAAGGAGGATTATAAACCAATTGAATGTGGCCATGCTCCAAAGCTTAACAGACATACAGAGAATAATTCAGTATGGGTAGAATTAAAATAATGATGATAGGAGTAGGAATAGCTCCAAGAGACATTCTGACAAGAGGTCCCATAGCTCAAGAAGAATTTTCAGAGATATGACATATATACTATTTTTTTTGCTAGTGAGTCATTTGCCTCTAAGGACTCCACCAACAATTCAAACTCTCCATCTCACGGGAATAACAAAAAGAGACCTTTTAGGGATAGCTCTCATGGAGAATTTCGAAAGGCCAAACCCACTATCTTTGGTGGTGAAGTAAAATTTGGACAAGAAGTTGAGGCTTGGCTTCTTGGGATGAGAAAATATTTTCAAGTTCATGACTACTCTAAAAATACGAAGGAAAGATTGGCCATATTCGATTTGAATGGTAGAGCATCAATTTGGTGGGATCATATTAGTCGAGTCAAGAATATCAACAAGAAAAATATTTATCATGGAGCACATCTGTATTAGAAATTTTTAACTCAACGTTTTGATCCCTTCTATGGGATCATCCTCCGGAGAACAATTTGCTCAAAAGTACTTCAAAAAGTACCTATAAGCAAAAGTACCTCTCTGATGGGTACTATGATGACAAAATCAAACAATTCTATGAGTTAGAGTTGGGGAAAATGACCATGGATGTGTATGAAAATAAGTTCTTAGAGCTGCTAAGGTATGTTAAGTATATAAAAGATGATAAGGTAAAAATCCAACAATTTCTAAGTGAGTTTCCTTAGTGATACAAGGATAGAATTGAGTTTGATGAACCCCAAACTTTGGATGAGACTATAAGGAAAGCTAAGTATTGCTATGATCAAAACAAAAGCAAGCCGATATTCCATAAGGCATAGAAGGACAAGAAGGAGGAGAAATTTGACCATAGAAGGAAGGGATTCAAATCTCCTCATCTCAAAAATCAATGAAGGCAACTAGCACATGGTGAGACTAATCCAGCTAAAATGATGGGAGGTAAGCCAAGAGATCCCCTTCAATGTTGGGGATGTGGAGAAACTAATTTGCTCAAAAATTGTCCACATAAGAATGTAAGTTCCAAGCGTGTCCACAACATACAAGATGCTACAATTGTTGGATTTGTGGCAAGGGTTATCCCTAGTATCCATGCTACACAAGCAAACCATCAATCACTTTTGGTTGCGGTCGAAGGTAAGATCGTTGAGCAATCTATTTCTATTTTGATTGACGCAAGATCTACTCATAGTTATGTTACTTCTAAAATTGTTGAGATTTGTGCTCATGAGAATAGAAAAAATAGTAGTTCATGGTTTGTCCAACTAGCCAATAGAACCAATAGAAACGTTGGTGAAGTGGTGGAAAAATGTTTATTAGATATGGGTGGACTCTTCACATGGGCAAATTTGAATATTTTTCCACTTGGTTCTTATGATGTACTAATTGGGATGGATTCATTGGAAGCACATTAATACAACAAAACTTTTGAAATAATTGATGAAGAAGGAAACTCAAGGACAATGAGTGGAGCTCCAAAATTAGTTTATGTTAGGAATATTTCAACCTTGCAGTTAAAGAAATGTTTCGGGAAAGGTTGTTAATTTTATGCAGCCCATGTATTAGACGTAGCATAAGATAAAGGTTCAAAGTTGGAGGACTACCATCTCTTGCAAGAATTTAGTGATGTGTTCTCTGATGAGGTACCAGGACTTCCTCCAAAGAGGGATATTGATTTCATAATTTATCTTCTACCAGTAGCTGCACCAATGTCCAAGACACTTGATGGAATAAGAGACTAGAGTTGCTAGAGCTGAAAATGCAAGTGCAGGAGTTGTTGGAGAAGAAATACATTCGATCAAGTGTGTCTCCATGGGGAGAACTCATGTTATTTTTGAAAAAGAAAGATGGAACCCTCATATTGTGTATTGATTACGGGCCACTAAATAAGGTTATTATGAAGAACAAGTATCATTTACCTCGAATTGATGACCCCTTTGAAAAAAATGAGAGGGGCAAAAGTATTTTCAAAGATTGATTTGAGGTCTAGATACCACAAGTAAAAATCAAGGAAGAAGACATCCACAAAATATCTTTAGAACAAGGTATAGACACTATGAGTTTGTGGTGGTACCATTTGGTCTCACTAATGCACCAACTACATTCATGTTCCTCATGAATAGTGTTTTCAACAAGTATTTGGATAAGTTCATGCTTGTTTTCTGGATGATATTCTTATTTATTCTAAGAATGAAGAGGAGCATGGGGAACATTTGAGGATGGTCTTGCAAGTGCTAAGAGAGCATAAATTGTATGCAAATCTAAGCAAGTGTGATTTTTATCAAAAGCAAATTCATTATTTGGGTCACATTATTTCAGAGGAAGGAATATATGTGGATCCAAAAAATATTAAAGGCATCATGAATTGGCCAACTCCAAAGAAGGTGATAGATTTAAGATATTTTACGGGTATTGCTAGTTATTATATAAAGATCATCAAAGGGTTTTCTAAGGTTGCACACCCAATTCTTGTAAAAGAAGGGAGTACAATTTGAATGGATACTGGAATGTGAAGAAACCTTTTAGTTGTTGAAGAAGATTCTTACTAGTGCCCTAATGCTGAAAATTGCAGATCCGCAAAAGTATTTTGTGGTTTGTACAGATGTATGTAAGCAACGGATAGGATAGGTGGATTTCTTATGCAAGACAATCATGTGGTATGTTATGAGTCAAGAAAGTTGAAAGAACATGAAAATAATTATGTTACCAATGATTTAGAACTTGTTGCAATTGTGCATGCTTTAAAAATGTGGAGGCACTATTTAATGGGTAAGAAATTTGAGCTTAAAACTGACCACTATGGTCTAAAAATTTATTTGAGAAGCCAACATTAAATGCAAGACAAACTAAATGTCTAGAATTGTTATGTGAAATTGATTTTGAAATCAAACACATAAAAGAGAGAAAATAAAGTGGTTGATGCACTCATCAGAAATATGCATGTAATGCACGTGGTAGTTGATAGCATATGTCAATAAGATTTGATACAAATGATTGTTAATTCCCTTGTTAAAGATGAATACTATGGTCAAGTGAAAGATAAACTACATCAATAGAATTTGGAAAAGGGGTATGAATGTTATCAATTGGAGAACGATGAACTTTTTACCTATAAAAATAGTATGTATATTTCTAATCTTTAGATTTGAGAAGAATTATTATGGATAAATTTCATAAAATGTTGTATTCTTGACATCCAGGGTTCTAGAAAATAATTGTTATAGCAAGAAATAAATACTTTTGACATGGAATGAAGAAAGATGTTGTTGAGTATATTTCTAGATGTATGAAATCCCAACAAGTAAAGGTTGGACATCAACACCCAACATTTTAATTGCAACATTTTCCAATTCCAAAATGGAAATGGAAAGTGGTAACTATGGATTTTAATACTGAGTTACCAACTACTTGAAGGAAGCACAATTCCGTCATGGTTATGGTGGACCAATTATCTAAGGCGGCACACTTTATTCTTGTTAAATCCACTTACAAGGACGATTATATAACAAGAATATTCATAAAATAAATATTCAAATTTTATGGGTTACCCAAAGCAAATGTATTCGATAGAGATACTAAGTTTACATCTAACTTTTGAAAAATAATTTTTACATATTTGGGTACATAGCTGAATTTTAACACTATCTACCATCCACAAATAGATGAGAAAATAGTAAAAGTAAATCAAGTGATCAAATACATGCTTCACATGTATGTGATGGATAAACCATTCAAGTAGGAGGATTATATACACTCGGTAGAGTTTGCATATAACAATGGACATCAAGCATCATTGAAAATGAGTGTATTGGAGGGTTTTTATGCTAGAAGATGTGGGGCACTAGTGAGTTGGGGTAATCCAAAGAACATAATTGTGATTGAGCCAAAAAATGCTTAAGGAAATGGAACAAGAGGTTGAAAAGATTAGGCATAATTTGAAGGCAACCCAAAATAGATAGGAAAGCTATGTAGATAAAAACAAAGTGCATATAGAATTTAAAGTTGGGGAACATTTTTGCCTTCGAGTGGGGCAAAGGAAGAGTTCCTTGAAGCTTGGAATTTGTGCCAAGTTTTCATTGAGATATTATGGTCCATTTGAAGTGGTTGAGAGAATAGGGTCAGTTGCATATAGAATTGTATTACTTGCTAACACTAAAGCTCATGATTTTTTCATGTTTCTTGCATAAGAAATATGTACATGATCATAACCATGTGGTTGATTGGGATGTGATCCAAGTGAAACTCGAGGGAGAGTTCCAAATAGAGCCACTATTCATTCTTGATAGGAAGTAACATTGCTCTGGAACTGAGCCATCAAACATGGAAAGGAGCAATGGAAGCACTTTGTTCCCGATGAGGCTACATAGGAGCTAGAGGATTCCATGAGAGAGGCATATCCATTTTTGTTTTTTATGAGGAAACACTGAAGACGGTGTTACTCCAAGGGGGGGGGGGCAATGTAATACCCTTAGTTTTGACCCTTGGGATGTATTAAATCATATTATATAAATTATGTAAATATGCTAGTAAATATTTTTAGTGTGGAGCTCAAGGCCAAGGCCCGACTAGTGAATAGTTAGGCATAGATGTTGTAATATTTCCATATGGGCCATGTACTGGGCTTGTCATGATGACCCAAATTTATGTAAATATTTATGTTGCAAATAATAAAATGATCCAAGATGGCTATGTACAGAGAAATAGAGGGGATATGATTCCACTAGAAGAAAAGAGGAAAGGAAACCTATGGGAGAGTAGATCTTCTTCTACCAAGTCTCAGCCTTAAAACTCATCCATTTTCTTCCATGCGCCTTAAATAAATCATTTACTTTCTTTGAAATATCAAATCCAATTGTTGAATGCATGTGGGAGGTTGATGGGAAATTTTTCTCGGGAAGTTACGGAAGCATGGGATGGATATACTTTTATGGCAATTATAAGAGTCCTTTCTCATATGGTCAGGAGCAATGTAAACCACATTTTCACCAATCCTCTCATATCCATTGGAATCTATCACTCATTTTCCATGCAGAATTCATGCACTACCTAATTTTCATGATGTTCTCTCCATACTACCAATGTTGACCAGAGTGTGAAATTAACAAAAAATTAGCACTGTGAAGGGGAAAATTGCAAACATGGAGTGAATAATGATGGTTGTACATGAGCATAGAGGCTAGGAAAAATAGAATTCATCTACCCATTGCATATTTAATACTCTTGGATGCTTGATAAGCCATGAATCGATTTTATAGGAGGATTTTTGAAAGCATATAGCAGGTTGGACTCTTTCTACACACACTGAAGAGCACTATAAGGGTTGGGTACTTTGAGGGACTGTTGAGCAAAGAAAGAGAAGATATTCCTTGTGTTGTGTGGGGCAGTAGAAGAGAATGCTATGGCTGGGATGGGTGATTGAGATGCATGTAGTTTTCTCTAGTAAGTAGAATGGCTATGCATGAGAGAAAATGGGATGGAATGAGATAGAGAGAATCGTGTAGGTGTTTATTTGCCTTGGTGGCCTCATAGCCTAGCTTTGGGGTGGTATCTACAACTAATACTTAAATTTGGGTGGAAATTTTCTCTTGCACAACCAATTGCTTAGATATTCTCCAATTAAAAGATAAGTATTCATTCTTGTCTATGAACACGCAGATTATATTAACCTCTTGTTATGAGTATGATTTTTATGCATGTTATGTGTGTGTATAGCTTAGAATTTTGTTGTATTTTACATTATGCACCCGCACATGCATTCTCTTTGAATTCTAGCTCTCATGGAGGTTAAATTAGTTCATAAATCGAGTAATGGTCTCATGGGATGAAATTTAATATGAGCAAATTCAAAACTACCCATTCTATGGTCGGATTGATGGATGGAGATGCTACAAGTGCCCCTTGTGAAATGAATAATTGTTTTGGTTATTTTAAATAATATTTTTATTTATTGATTACTCATAATTAATGGTTGTTATACCCTTCCATGGCCTTCTAAATGATGGCTGAACTTAATGGTTTATGGTAAGAGTAGTCTTTGTTCACAAGCAATTTCCTGCACAAAAATAATCTGATGCTCAATAAACACATGATTACATTTTTTGAAGTGGCTTGGCATTCATGCAAAGATGTAAAAACATATGGATAGGCTTTCCAAGTAGATTGTTAGGTTTCCACAATGCTTTCTTGGGATTCCTTTTTCCTTCCATTGGGGGAAGGAGATAAAAGCCAAGCAACTTGACATAGATGGGGATTTTTTTTCTTTTGGAGGGGTCTTATATACTTCCTTTATACATATTAGAGTGCAAGCTTCATATTGATAGTGAGTTGGTTCGTATAGCTAAGAAGGACACCATGCTTTGTGTCACGTCGCCTCCCGTCAATCCAACTCAAAGAAGGGAACATGACACTTAATCTAGGATTTTCAAAACTCTCTAGCCCCATTCATCATTTTATGCAATTGTAAAAAATTCATGCAAACAAAATACATATGTGCATATGTATAATTCAAACTAACACAATGTAAATAAAATCTTCTACACACATCTATCATGCAATTTCCATCATATTGATAACATGCATCAAATTAAAACATTGCATAATCAAAACACGAGAGAATACTTATCTTGAAATGATGTTGTCCCGAGCAACTGCAACTTTCCACCCAGCCATAAGCCAACTACGTTCGTCAATCTCTCAACGCAGCTACCACCCCCGAGCTGGGAATGATTTCCACAAGGAAATGGAACCTACCAACTCATGCATAACCAAATATATACCACAAATCAGCCAAGACAATCCAATCCATAATTGTGTTTATCAGGATGTTAAGGTAGTAGAAAGGAAGGAATTACTAAGCTAGTGAGCTCAACTACGGAGCTATTGGTAACTCTCCAATATTTAGCTAGCTTGGCCACCACAATACCTACACACCCAACACAAGGAAGTATCCCCTTCATTGCTCCACAGTCCCTCATGCCATACCTTCCCTTCTAGTGCTCTTCATGGTGTACATAGAAAGGTAGCCAAAGCCCTTTGATCTCTGGTGAGGTTACACTCTTCACTATGTTTATCAAGCCAATTCTAAATCCTCTTCTACTCATGTTTGCTTCCACACAAGCCCAACAAAATCAAGGGATACATATAACCCAAGCCAAAGCTATATCTCAAACACACAACAATACCCAACTGTTAGGAATGGAAAAAGGATTTAACTATGGGATGAACAAAAATAGATTTCCATGGGTTTTCCCAAGTTGTGGCACACCAAAAACGAACTGTGGGATGGAAAAATAACCACAGGGGGTTATCAATCGAATTCCATCATATACATGGGCAATCGAGTGATAAAAACGAATCTCCCAGACCCCCAAATCGATTTTCCTTCTTCCCCATTGTTCTACAACACAACACCCTTCTACTAGCTGAGAATGAAGTAAACACAGGGAAAAATGTGGAGAAAAACGCCCAGCATGCCCAAAACTCATGGGAGAGAAAAAATGATGGATTAATAATGGCTTGGGGAGCAATTCCGTGGGCATTTTCTTGCCCAAGAAGCCAAACATGATTTTCAAAATTAATGGCTTGCCCATACACGAAATTGAGACATCCATACTCTCCATTTCCCAAAATAATAACTACCTCAACCACCTCTTGGAAGAATTAAATGATTGGGTGCATAATTCAAAATGGGTAGTTAATGGTTTATGGGATCTCTCATTGACACTTGGCTTGACACTATTGGTTCAAGGGTTTGGATATTTTCCCTCCCTATTCCTTGTAAACATCATGCCCCCATACTCTTGTTGCATTGCATAGCTAGTTATGGGTATTTTATTAAAATATATATTTACACAATATTTGTAATTTCTATTGTGCATGGCTAGAACGCAAACCATGTGCATCGATTTTTAATTCCCGATACATAAAACGCTAAATCAATGGTAGGGCCTCGGCCTTGAGCTCCTCACCATGATTTTATAATGATATTACATTATTTACATTTTTAATGTAACGGGGTCAAAATCGGGATATTAAAATCCCCTCCCCCTTAAATTAGCATTGTTCTCAGTGCTCTTCAAAATTAGATATGCCACTTTCATGGCATCCTCTAGCTCCCATGTAGCTTCATCGGGACCGTAGTGCTTCCATTGCACCTTCACCTATTCGATGGCTCGGTTTTGGAGCAATGTTACCTTCCTGTCTAGGATGCGCAATGGCTCGGTTTGTAACTCTCCCTCGGGTTCCACTTGGATCACATCCCAATTAATCACATGGTTAGGATCATGTACATATTTATTAAGCAAATAAATATGAAAACATTATGAGCTCTAGTTTTAGCAGGAAATGCAAGTCTATATGCAACTGGCCCTATTCTTTCAAGCACTTCAAATGGCCCACAATATATAGGTGATAGCTTGGCACAACTCCCAAGCTTCAAGGAACTCTTCCTTGGCCTCACTCTCTGGTAAACATGATCCCCAACACTAAAATCCCTATGCACTCTATGCTTATCTGCATATCTTTTCTTTTTATCTTGGGCTACTTTTAAATTATGCCTAATATAGCAACCTCTTGTTCCATTTCCTTAAGCAATTCTATCCCAAGTACAATTTTGTTCACTGGATTATCCCAAGTCATTGGTGTCCTGCACCTTATACCATACCAAGCCTCAAATGGACTCATTCCCAATGATTCTTACTGGTCATTATTATATGCAAACTCTACCAAGTGTAGATAATCCTCCCACTTGGATGGTTTGTCCATTACATACATGCGAACCATGTCTTCAAGCACCTGATTTACTCTTTCTGTTTTCCCATCTTTTTGAGGATGGTATGTTGTACTAAATTTCAGTTGTGTACACAAATCTGCAAAAAGACCTTTCCAAAAATTTGAAGTGAACTTGGTATCCCTGTCAGAAATGATTGCCTTAGGCAATCCATGCAATCTGAAAATCTCCTTCATGAAAATCTTCACAATTGCATCAGCTTTATATGTGGACTTAACTGGTATAAAATGTGTTGCCTTTGTTAACTTGTCCACCACAACCATGATGGAGTCATGCTGCTTTATTGTCATTGGAAAACCTGTAATAAAATCCATGGAAATTACTTCCCATTTCCATTCTGGAATTGGCAATGGATGCAATAAACCTGTTGGGTGTTGGTGTTCAACCTTCACCTATTGACATTTCATGCACTTAGAAATGCATTCAACAATGTCCTTCTTCATGCCTGGCCAAAATATTGTTTTCTAGTTGTAGCAATCGTCTTTTGATATCTTGGGTGACTAGAATATGGAGCTTTATGGATTTCATCCATAACAATCCTCCTCAAGTCTGCAACATTTGGAATATAAATTCTATTCTTATAAGTAATAAGTCCATCACCTTCCAAGTGATACCCTTCATACTTCTTTTCAATGTTCTCCTCTTGCAATTTGTCCTTTATCTACACATACATTTCGTCTTCAACAATATAGTTAAAAAAATGCTGCCTCAAATCGGGTTGGCAAGTACTAAGGGATGCCACATGCATTTCATGTACTTTTCTCCTGAGTGCATCAACCACCTTATTTTCCTCCCCCTTTATGTGTTTGATATCAAAATTGAATTCACACAAAAATTATAGCCATCTAGCTTGCATAACATTTAATGTTGACTGCTCAAACAAATATTTCAGACCACAATGGTCTATTCTTAGCTCAAATTTTCTGCCCATCAAGTAGTGCCTCCACATCTTTAAAGCATGCACTATCGATGCAAGATCTAAATCATGAGTAGCATAGTTCTTCGTGAGTTCTTCTCATGATCCTTCAACTTTCTTGACTCACAGCATATCGCATGGTTGTCTTGCATAAGAACTCCTCCAAGTCCTTGATTGCATGCATCAGTACACACAACAAAGTCTTTTTCTGGGTCTGCAATTTTCAAAATTAGTGCACTCGTGAGAAGACTCTTCAACCGCTGGAAACTTTCTTCACATTTCAGTGTCCACTCAAACTTTATCCCCTTCTTTTGCAAAGAAGTGATCGGATTAGCAACCTTGGAAAATCCTTCAATGAACCTCCTGTAGTAACCAGCAAGTCCCATAAAGGATCTCACATCTGTCACGTTCCTTGGAGTTGGCCAATTCATAATGGATTCAATCTTCTTAGGGTCCACGGATATTCCTTCCTCTGAAATAATGTGGCCCAAATAATGAATTTTATCTTTATAAAAGTCACATTTTCTCAACTTTGCATACATCTTATGCTCCCTTAGCAATTGCAAGGCCATTCTCAAATGTTCCTCATGCTCTTCTTCATTCTTAGAATATATAAGAATGTCATATATAAAAATAAGAACAAACTTGTCCAAATACTTGCCTAAAACAGTATTCATGAGACACATGAAGGTAGTTGGTGCATTCATGAGACCAAATGGTACCACCACAAACTCATAGTGTCCATACCTTGTTCTAAAGCCTATCTTATGAATATATTCCTCTTTGATTCTTACCTAATGGTAACCAGACCTCAAGTCAATTTTTGAAAATACCTTTGCTCCTCTCATTTGATCAAGGATATCATCAATTCGAGGTAATGGGTATCTGTTCTTCATAGTGACTTTGATCAACCGCCTGTAGTCAATACATAACCTGAGTGTTCCATCTCTCTTTTTCACAAATAGAATAGGTGCTCCCCACGAGGACACACTTGGTCTGATATATTTCTTTTCCAACAACTCTTGTAACTGCATTTTCAATTCTAACAATTCTGATGTATTCATCCGGTAGGGTTTCTTGGACACTGGTGCAGCTCCCAACACAAGGTCAATTGTAAAATCATTGTCTCCCTTTGGAGGAAGTCCTGGAATCTAATCAGGAAACACATCCTTGAATTCGTGCAACACATGATAGTCCTCCAACTTAGGAGTTTCATTTTCTGTTTCCTCCAAAACATGGGCTGCATACAATTGACAACCCTTCCTACATAAATTCTTCAGCTGCATGGCTGAAACATGCCTAGCAAAAATCACTTTCAAAATTCCTTTTACGACCCTTAGGTTTCCTTCTTCATCCATGCATTCAAAAGTTTTGTTGTAACGGTCAAGTTTTACTCTGTGTGCTTCTAACCAGTCCATTCCAATGAGAATATCATAGGAACCAAGTGGCAAAATATTCAGATTTGCACAAGTGAATAGTCCATCCATCTCTAATGGACATTTCTTTACCATTTCACTAACTTTTCTCTTGGTTCCAGTGGCTAGTTGAACTAACCATGACTTACTATGCTTTAATTTCTTAAAAGCACAAATCTCAACAATTTTAGGAGTGATATAACTGTGAGTAGATCCATGATCATTCAAAATAGAAACATATTGCTTAGCAATATTGCCTTCAAATTCAACCATGGTTGATTCATGGTCCGCTTGGCGATCCTCTAGAGCTGCATAGATTCTAGGGATGGTCCTTGCCTCTTGAACCACAGTTTCATCTCCTTGGAGGCTATGAACTTGCTTTACACTCCCATTCTTATGTGGACAATTCATAAGCATATGGTCCTCTCCACATCCCCAACATTGAAGTGGCTCTCTTAGCTCCTTTGGCTCTCTTGTCTTGTCTCCCATCATTCTAGTTGGCTTAGTCACACCCTGTGGTGGCTGCCTTTGCTGATTTATGAGATGAGGAGGTTTGAAACCCTTCCTCCTTTGGTCAAACTTCTCATTTTTCTTGTCCTTCCATGCCTTATGGAAATCAAGTTTTTTTTATCATAACAATACTTGGCCTTTCTCATGGCCTCCTCTAGAGTTCAAGGTTCTTCAAACTCAATTCTATCTTTATATGACTGAGGTAGTCTACTTACAAAGCATTGAATCTTCAACTTATCATCTCTGATATACATGACATATCTCAGCAACTCCAAGAATTTGTTTGCATATTCTTCCATGGTCATTTGTCCCAATTTCAACTCATGGAACTCTTTAATCTTATCATCATAGTACCTATCAGAGAGGTACTTTTGATTGAAGTACTTCTTGAACTACTTCCACACAATCTTCCTTTCATTGATATTCTTCACTTGCCTGAGGTGTTCCCACCATATAGATACTCTCCCATTTAGGTTGAATATGGCCACCCTTTCTTTCATATCTCCAGAGTAGTCTTGGACTTGGAAATACTTCCTCATCCCAAGAAGCCAAGCTTCAGCTTCTTAACCTGATTTTATCTCACCATCAAATGTAGGAGGTTTGGCCTTCTTAAATTCCCCATGTGAATTGTTCTTATAATGCCTCTTCCTCTTACTCCTGTGAGATGAAGAGATTGAACCTTCAATGGATTCTTTAGAGTTAGATGATCCACTAGAAGAGATTTCTGAAGTATATGTCCTGTCTCTAGAAACTCTTCCTGAGCTATTGGACCTTTTGCGGGAATTTATCCTTGAACTACTCCCACTCCTTGCTAGATCCCTGGAGTGATGTCCAGAGTTAATCCTCCTTTGAATGTATGCCAAGCTTTGCAGCATGCATGCATTCAGTTTATTTTGTTCTCTTGAGCTTTAATCAACCTCTCATTTTCTTCTCTGCAACTTTGTAGCTCCACCCTTAGGCTCCTCATGGTGGATGCAATGTCTGGGGGAGTCTCTTGGTTTCTCCTCCCATTGGATTCAGTCTCATCATTCTCAACCTGTATGTTCTCTCCCATGGCATCTGTATCAGGCTCATAGGGATCATGTGCATCATCCATGATGACAATCCTTTTGGACCAACCAAGACCAATGCTTCCAAAATGAACTATGTGGACTTCTTTAACTGCCTCCGATGTGACTATGATTATGCAAAATGTGTTCACATAAGACACATTTGTTAGCTGGATTATGTTCTCAAAAAAAAAATTATAAATTTGTTTCATGCATTATGGGAACAATCCATATTGATAATTTTGTCAAATCACATAATTTTCTCACAATCAACGATTGTCTCAGGGGGACGACAGGGGTCAAGGGGGATTTCCCCCTTGTGGCATTTTTTTTTTGTAAATCTTTCGATTTCGTGTAATCTGGCGCATAAGTTCAATGCCATTTTTCGACTTCTGGTGCCTGAAAATCTCCCTGAAAAAACTGTTTAATTTCCTGTTTCGGTAAACTTTTCAATTTCTCACCGACCTATTTCTACGGACATTTCATCTTGTCGCCGACAGTTTCGGCGGACTTTTCATTTTGTCGCCGATCGACATAACTTTCAATTTTCCGCCAACCCGTTTCAACGCACTTTTCAGTTTCTCGCCGATCGATGCAACTTTCAATTTTTCGTCGACCTATTTCGACGAACTTTTCAATTTCTCGTTGATTTGCGCAACTTTCAATTTTCCGCCGACCCGTTTCGACGCACTTTTCAATTTCTCGCTGATTGGCGTAACTTCCAATTTTCCGCTGACTCATTTCAACGCAATTTTCAATTTCTCGCCGAAACGTATTGACGACTTTTTCATTTCCTCGCCGATAGTTTCGGCGCTCTTTCCAATTTTTCACCGACACATACTTAAACAAAAACTCAAAAACTTGGAAAATTTTCCTGATGATCAAAGGTGATCAAGGAACAATCTTACCACTACAACTATTAGATGTAGCCCATACAGGCCCAACGTTGTAACCTATCGCTCTGATACCACACTTTCACGTCCCCTCTCGTGAATCCAACTCAAGGAAGGGAGCATGACACTTAATCTGGGCTTTTCAAAACTCTCTAGCCCCATTCATCATTTTATGCAATTGTAACAAATTCATGCAAACAAAATACATACGTACATATGTATAATTCAAACTAACACAATGGAAATAAAATCTTCTACACACATCTATCATGCAATTTCTAGCATATTGATAACATACATCAAATTAAAACATTGCATAATCAAAACACGTGAGAATACTTATCTTGAAATGATGTTGTCCCGAGCAACTGGCTATTCAACTGTAATGTTCCACCCAGCCATAGGCTAACTGCGTTCATCAATCTCTCAACGCAGCTGCCATCCCTGAGCTGGGCATGATTTCCACAAGGAAAGGGAACCTACCAACTCATGCATAGCCAAATATATACCACAAATCATCCAAGCCAATGCATTGGGTTTATCAAGCTGTTAAGGAAGTAGAAAGGAAGGAATTGCTAAGCTAGTGGGATCAACCACAGAGCTATTGTTAATTCTCCAAGATTTAGCTAGCTTGTCCCCCACAATACCTACACACCCAACAAAAGGAAGTATCCCCTTCACTACTCCACAATCCCTCAGGCCATACCTTCCATTCTAGTGCTCTTCAGGGTTTGCATAGAAAGGTAGCCAAAGCCCTTTGATCTCTGGTGAGGTTACACTCTTCACAAGGTTTATCAAGCCAATTCTAAATCCTCTTCTACTCTTGTTTGCTTCCACACAAGCCAAGCGAAATCAAGGGATACATATAACCCAAGCCAAAGCTATATCTCAAACACACAACAATACCCAACTGCTAGGAATGGCAAAATGATTTTAACTATGGGATGAACAAAAATAGATTTCCATGGGTTTCCCCAAGTCATGGCACACAAAAAACGAACCGTGGGATGGAAAAATAACCACAAGTGGTTACCAATTGAATTCCATCATATACATGGGAAATCAAGTGACAAAAACAGATCTCCCAGACCCCCAAATCGATTTCCCTTCTTCCCCACTGTTCTACAACACAAAAACGCCCTTCTCCCAGCTAAGAATGAAGGAAACACAGAGAAAAACATGGAGAAAAATGCCCAGCATGCCCATAACTCATGAGAGAGCAAAAATGATGGATGCATAATTGATTGGGGAGTAATTTCGTGGGTGTTTTCTTTCCCAAGAAGCCAAACACGATTTTCAAAATTGATGGCTTTCCCATACACGAAATTGGGACATCCATACTCTCCATTTCCCAAAATAATAACTACCTCAACCACCTCTTGCAAGAATTAAATGATTGGGGGCGTAAGTCAAAATGGGTAGGTAATGGTTTATGGATTCTCTCATTGACACTTGGCTTGACACTATTGGTTCAAGGGTTTGAATATTTTTCCTCCCTATTCCTTGTAAAAATCATGCCCTCGTACTCTTGTTTCATTGCATAACTAGTTGTGGGTATTATATTAAAATACATATTTACATGATATTTGTAATTTCTATTGTGCTTGACTAGCACGCAAACCATATGCATGGATTTTTAATTGTCAATCTACATAAAATGCTAAATCGATGGTGGGTATTTGGCTTTGAGCTCCTCACCACGATTTTATAACGATATTACATCATTTACATTTTTAATGTAACGGGGTCAAAATATGGATATTACACTTTGAGAGGAGAGGAGAGAAGCAAACATTATTCTTGTAGATTCTAATTGGTATTGTTTATCTCATCGAGTTGCCATTTGCATCAGAGCGATGTTGAATTATGTCAGTTCAACATTCTAAAATCAATGAAAGATGGTTCGTTTAGGGATTGTAGGTTGAATTTGGAATTTTCCCATGTTGCGTCAAGTAAGAAGGAGACAACCTTCCAATCAACTTGAAAATCCATAGGTTATCCAAATTCCTATAGAAAGGGAGAACTAGTCATCCTAACCTTTGTAGCCTTTTCCAGAGGAAAGAAGGAGGACAAAATTATTGATGTGTCTACAACAAGAGATAACCTACAACTTGAATGGCGAATCTTTCTTCCAAATAAGAGGAAGGCATTAGTAAAATTGCTTAGTCATAACCCTAAGATTTTTTTTTTGTTATACACCAGTGTTTTCCTAACTGTGTGTATCAAGAGTGGATTAAGGATGGTACCCTTTCCTTTAGCCTTAAGTAATTTGCACAGGAATAGTAGAGATACAATTAAAAATCATCTCTATTCTACTGCTTTCCAAGATTCTTTGGAGTTGGGAAAGCCTCCTCTTTGATGCTAGTTTTCTTGTTTGGGTTTCGAGGGCAAATTCTCTATGTTATGTGGTAAGTGTTACAGGAATTCCTGTTTTGAATTCCTTGTTTAGATGCAATCTAAATATAGTAATAGAACAATTATAAGACAATTACACAATAATAATTGACAAAAAGAAGATACAAAAAACTTAAATAAACTAACACCATAATGAACATTTAATTCTTGCATTTAAAAAGTTAGTAGCATTCATAATTGTGAATTGACTCAACCTAAGGTTGAGAGATTATCGATCATATTGTTATAAGAGTGGTGTATCCTTTGCAAGTGCACATTGAAGCATAAGCATCCATGGGAAAGGATCTGAGAAGAAAAAGGCTAGTAGGTTGAAAACCATCAATGTCGAGATTCGGGAAGAGAATTAGTAGTAGAGTGATAAGTTGCAACAGTTTGAGAAGAAGATTGAAGACTTCTTGTGCGAGCTATAAACCTCAAAAGAATTTGTTGCTTATGTGAGGGAACAAACCAAGGCTCCATCACCAATGCTATGTCAATCTAGTATTTGTGCACTCTTCAGCTTATCCAATTGGGAGAGAAGTTGAATATTTTGGATGGTCACCAAGAGGAGAGGTGTAGCCAAATTATGGCACATTTGCAACAATATTTGGCATCCAAGGAGAAAATGTTTTTAAAATTTGAAGTAGAAATCCAAATGACGAAATAAGGGAAATAACCTTCAGTTTCAACAACAAGTGTTTGTACCATGACTAGGACAAATGTGGTAAGCAAATCCTTTGAAAACCTTTCTCATTTTTATGAAAAAAATAATTCTTTTGGTAGCTTTGAATTGCATACCGAAGGGATAGGCTCTAGGTCAATGAAACAAGTAGGATACAATAGTCAAGGGGTTGCTAAGAAAGGTTAAGTGAATAAAGACTTTGATGTATTGGAACCTAGGCCAAAGCATGAAGTATCAAGGTTTGGTGGTAAAGAGGAAATGGATGAATGTTCCAGAGTTGTGGAATATTGTGAGCATGCTCTAGAAAAAGAATGCAATTGTTGTGAGGAAAAAGTTCCTAATGACTGGGGTTAATACAGATCACCAACATACTGTCACCTTCAAGCATAAATCAATGAATTTATAGACCTGAAACAAGACATCATTTATAAAATAAATACGGGTTTGAAAATTGAGAACTAAGTACCTTATATCAATGAAGGTCGATCCAAGCTCTCCAATCCTCAAGTTTTACTCCAAAATCTTGTTATGAGACCTGCAATGCAAACATAACCTTCCTCAAATATTTTGATTACAAATGGATAAATAATAAAATTTAAAGTACATAGATATTAAAAATATCAAACACTTTCAAATATCGAATTCATTCATCAAATTACTGGCAATTTAAGAAAGGAAAGATCTTTTTATTCAACAAGTACATTTCACCTTGATCTACTCAAGCACCTTTTGAAACCTGATATGGATCCTTTGCTCCTCTTCTCTACCAAAATTCCTCTAGCACAACTTTGCAATATGAGTGTGTCCCCCTCTCCCATGGTATTCCCTTTGTATTTATGACAAAGTTGGGAAAGTAGTTTTGAGAGAGGATTAATTAGGACAGGTAGGGAGATTAGGAAACCAATTGTCTCTAATTTGAATTTCCTTTTTATTTTTCATGATTTTTGAGGAACACACAGGTGAAGAGTGCACCACTCGCATGTTAAGCGCTAGAATGCTTAAGGAAACATGCGTGTGCAACATTTAGGGAAACACACGAGTGGTACAAGGACCACAAGCGGGTAACACACATGTTGTCAGGTCTTCAACAACGTGTATGTCCTAAACCAAATACACACAGAGGAGGTAAATTGGATAAATAAGGAATGAATAGGGCCACAAACATCAATAACAAATCCAGGCTCTTCCATCCATAGTTTCCTTTTGTGTGAGCAAAAAATCAGTATTGTCACGAATGGAGAAGTGTTGATTTGATGGAAAACAGATGCCCCCTAATGTATGAGGTCAGAAGGGTAGATGATGGCCGAAATACATAATAAAACAATGAAGTGACCAATTGATGGATGGGACTATATATATATATACTGAATGACGATGCCAGATAAATTTCTCATCCTTACCTTACCTCATTTAATTTAGTACCTTGAGGATTTTACAATTCAAAACCAAGTTTCCACTTCCCAATTCCCTGTGCATATAGGAAAACTGATTGTAGGCATTAAGTTAATAAGATAAAATAACTAAGAGATATTTCGAGATCTACAGTTGATGTGATTACAGATTGTACTGCAATCAACACCATTAATCCTTCATCCATAATTCTACTTAAAATACTCGACACCGGGTATCTTCTATTCAAACAATGACGGTGGAAAAGAAAACTCTGTATTTTTTATAATAAAATATTAAAATAAGTTATAAGGTTTGGCGACGCCCATCCTTGTCCGTAATAACTCCCTCAATGGTTGTGCCCTAGGGTTATAAATGCATCATAAAGTCTAAACATTGGGTAGTGAGGTGAGGGCCCCAAAAGAAACTGAAAGCCTTTGAAGGTTTTGACAGTGCCGTATTTGGGAAGAGATTAATATCAAATCTTGATATTTTCATTTGCTCAGATTTTGTAAGACATGGTCATATTTAGCACGTATCCTTCTAGCTTAGGTATGTAGGGCGTGGACATCATTTGAAGCCTAAAAATATATATATAAATAAACAAAAAAAAGAGTCAAGTAAATAAATTTAATAATAATGTTTATCTAATTGTATGAAATAGTTAGGTTAAAAAAAATAAAATTGTAAATGAAACAAGAGAAATGCATACAAATAAAAGAACAATTTGCATTATGATCTACTACACCATTCAACAAAGCAATTGTTCATTGTTCACAAACTACACAGATAGGCTAAATGCAAAATCGAGAACGCTATCGGGCCCTTCATTGACGACAATTTGTTGAAGTTTTTCAAAAAAAACTTAATTAAATATCTTTCTAAAACTGATATAGTTTGAGCATATTAATAAATTAATTTTTTTTTTAATTGAGTAAAGGCTTTAAAGTGAAAATATCTGTTAGTATAGTACAGGATCTATCAAAACACACACACACACAAAAAAAAAACAAAAAAAAAAAACATGATTTTACTCAAAATTTAACTTTGAGAATAATTGATTTAAATCACATTATAATCTTCAAGATATTTAATAAAATATTGAATATTAACAACTTTTGGGTATGAGTTAAAGATTATAAAATTGTCTTTGTAATATATATATATATATATATATATATATATATATATATATATATAAACTCCCAATTAAAATCCATGACTTCAACTACAATATCTTCTACACCTGTAGTTTGATGATCAGCATAGTACTAACACAGTTGTATGCCCATTCATGTTATAGATTAATAATGAAAGCTTTAAGTAATTTCCACAAGCGCTGATTCCATTGCACATGTAATGCGTGGATTTTCGTGGCATGTGAAACCCTTCCTGCAACGATGAAATGCAGATTAAGAAAAGAATTTGAGAACCATTTATATATATAATAGTATGCTAATTTTAGGAAATGCATACTTTGTTAGTTTAAAAATAAATCTTTAAAATTTTGAAAATTTGGGTGAACATTTAAAATATATATATATATATATATATATATATATATATATATTTGGTTGCCAAAATAATGAACTTCAAAATTACATAAATTTCAATAACATGGAATAAGAATAGGACGACGGAGGTTGTTACTGGGATTGTTTCCCAGAAATATGATATATTAAAAAAATTTCAGACCTACAGTTTAGGTAAGAGGAGGATCGACATCTACGTTATGATAATATGAACCAATTTATGATGGTGAAGACTGGTTATAATTTCATTTCTTTATTTATAATTTGAAATGGTTTATAGGGAAAATCCATACAGAAAATAATATAATAAACTAAATTAAAGTAATGATCAATATTATTATAGGTAGTATTGTAGTTAAGGAATCACAAATAGATCATAAATATGAAAACAAGGTAACAACCACATCTTTATTATTATTTAAATATTTATCTTCACTAATATATAATATATAAGTCGATATGTGAAGCTTGAATAATAAGTAAATGTATATTAAATTTAAGGTTCAACTTCTCATACTGCACAATGTGGAAGGGTTGTATGAAAATGTTAACAAATCTAGTGATTCCAAATATAAAATAAATATTGATTTATTTATTAATTATGTACCACAAATAATATAAAAATTAGATGTATATCCTTTCATAATTAATAACATGTAAATGTCAATATGAAGCATGTGGCATTAAATAATATTTATGTGGGACAAAATTCATGGAAATTTTAGTCAATTAAGCAGAGGCATGTGAATAATAGCACAACCACATGAGTAACAATAATTTATTTAAGTAGAATTATAGTGAGAACTACGTAGCAATATGAGTATAAGTAATGAATGTCCTCATAAAAATTGTAAGGAATGATAACAGTCTATGTGACTAAGGAAATTTCCTTTACAAAATTGTGTATGAATGACTGAGTGGTTAAAATAAAGATTGATACAAAGACATGCATAATGAGTGCAAAAGCTATATTATTCACCTAGAAGACATATATATAAATATCCTAACTTGAAAATGAAATGTTGATGGAAAGCAAATAAGGGTGTAATAATTACCAAGTACGAATTATGGATTGTAGTAATGAACCCCTATAAGAAATTGATTCTTGAACAATTATGCATCATGTAATAGTCGTGTTGGCAAGGGGAATGCTCTTCATTAGCTACGACAAAGAAGACCCTAGATCTCACATTGACCATGTTTGGATCTAATCATATCAGGTAATAAGTAAACGAGGTCAATAGTAATGACCGTGAAACCAATAAGCATATATATATTCTTAGACAATACTTAATAAAATTTTAGTAAATATTCCTAATTGGAGGAAATTGTGGCATGCCAATCCCTTGATGGGTGGTGAACATATAACACCAATCAAGATGTAGTGATAATTAAAATTAAAGTATAAATTGACTATAATTAATAAGACTTGAAATAATGGGATAAGGTCATGAATAGTTGACTCACGAATGAGTTATACTTTAAAATCAGAATTAGGAGAGGGGATCATAAAGGGAAACATGTCTTGCATTAACCAAGTTATGAGTAGACGAAGATTAACTTCCTATGGGGATCATATTCGAGCAATGCCTTGGGCTTGATAGAAAATTTATTTTACCCACATTAAGGTATGAGGAGGTTAGTTATGTGGGAACATGTGTATTTTACCCAAACCAATGAATAAGTAAGTAGGATGAGTATGTGTATAGCATTTATAAGTCATATGCATCATGGTGGGTATACATATCCAATCAATTGCATTAAGTAAAGAAGCTCCCTTCACATTGTGAAAATAGACTAAGGTATTGTTGATAATGTGGAAGCCTTGTCATATAACTTATAGCTATATGATGTACTTATGTATTTATGTAGGTCGAGATTCATGATGTTCATGAGTTGATCACACTATTACACAAATTAGTTAAAACTATAAGGTTGGAAACAATCTATGCGTTAAAATTGAAATCATAAGTATTTTGTGGATAACGTGAGACTCACGTGTAAGAGATGTCCTTTCGCAAATGTTAATTGATAAAGTGTACTTGGAAGATAGATATAGCACTACTAAGTTATTATATAGTAATTCATTAAAATACCGTGGAAATTTGGATATCATTAAAATTATTAATGAGGAAGTAAATGGTGTTTATTAGAAAATATTCAATAAAGCTAAGAATCAATAAATTAGTCATAAAAATACACCTTGAACCTAAGGAAATGCGATAGGGGAGACAAGGTATTCTTATGAACTATGATATAGAAAACAACAACAGATTATGATTATATGTTAACTAACTAGGACTAAATGAATTGATAAACCTTGATGAAGTTAGATAAATTGTGTATATAAACATGTAAAGCGTAACTTGATAACACATCCTATGTGATGGAAGATGTAAAACTATATAATAACAACATGTTGATCATGTGAAGGTATCATGGGACTAGCATGGCTAAGGTATTTTAGTCGGAAAGAAAAGATATATGGTGTTGATATTTTTCTTAAAATTATGAATGACCATAACTTCGGGACGAAGTTTCTTAAAGGGTGGGTGTATGTAACACCCCATATCTTGACAGTCGTTAATTAAAAACTCTAATGTGATTTAGCTTACCATTTTATTTGCTTATTATATGTTGACTAGGATAGATTGATTAAGACTATTGTTATATGGACATGTGGACTCCCTTGAGGTGTGTATGGTAAGTGGAATTTACTATTGAATTCATTAATGGAAATGAATATGTCACTTCATATTGAACACGCAAATTTAATATAGAATATCCATGTGTAGAATGCTAATTTAGTTGTTGCAAAAAGAACTTACATGATTATTTGTAAATGTCGTCTTAGTGATATGGATTGGCACTTGAAAGAGTTGGGTATGGCTATATATATGTTTCATGTTAATGATGAACTATTCCACATGTTGATTGGCTATGAGATAGGCGGATTCCTATATTTCCAAAGGGCACGAGATGTCTTGAACATCATGAGTATAAGGATGTTATATATATCAAATTCCATGTTATTTAATTATGAATTCCAATATTTCTATGACTTGTGGGTGAGTGTGAGTTTTGATAGGAATTGTGACTTGCCCAAAGTGGTTTTTCAATGATGGGACCCCTTAGATCAGTGATGGCATAGTATGGTTGATGTAGGGCATTGACCCTAGTACTATTAGGAGGGGTGGAGGCATTTCCCACCATCGAACCTCCGAAACCCAGAGTCGTGGGAGGGCTGTGCTGAGCACGCTCCCGTGGATGTGTGATGACGACTAGTGGGTTCCTGCTGGGGAAGCTTGGTCGATGTGGTCGATCGACACTTTCACTTACGGGTTATATACATGGTCATATGCGTAGTCGAGATTCCATGGTATATTCCAGCAGAGGACGGGATGGTGAGGTCAGGAGATGGAAGTAGTGGTGATTAGGGGGTTGGAGTATTGATGGGATGGATGGGACCAATGATGGATTGGATGGTGTTCTTGATTGTTATTAACCATCGTGATTATATGCTTGATTTCATCATTATGTTTATGTAATTTTTTCTTATTGATTATGTATGAATGATTATGAATGATGAATGATGCATGGTTTAATTGTACTTCTATATGTTGTTTGAGAGCATGTAATAATGATATATTAGGAGCATTAAATGTGATTATTAGTACCCACGCTTAAGACATGTGCATTGGCCATGCATACACCAATTCATGAGTACAATACTATGATTGGTCGATCGATGAATAAATTAATATGGTTATATTAGCTAAAAGTATATTGGTTGATGAATTATTGAAAGTATTACTTGTGTGTTGAAAGTAGAGTTTGTTGACTTGTCAAATATGTTTTAGATTTACATAAATTGATTGTATTATTGAATTACATATATAATTATATAATATAATATAAATTATGGAATAGTATAATATAGTATATGAAAATATCTTATGTGATTTATGAATGAAAGAATAATATAAATAAATGGATAGATAGGATTTGCACAAATTTTTAGAAAAGAGTTGTCATAGTTGCATTAAGAAGGGAGCATGACAAGTAAGACTTTGCAACCATGTTTATTAATATTTTAATTATTTAAATCAAATTGCTATGTTTTTTCTAAAAAATGAATTTATTGATTGTTGACTATTATTTTTGGAATTTATTGATGGATGAGGAGGATGATGAGAAGTTTTGATATAAATCGGAGACTTGAGATAGGAAGAGGGGAGTCTTTCCTCTTGAAGGATATTTTGGTAAGAGTTTTGATAGGAAGAGGTATTTTGGATAATTTGGGGTATGAGAAGTTTGGAAGAGTTGGAAGAGTTTGAGAACTCTTGGAAGATTTGATACATAGCCTACTAGTGCATCACTGTTCTGTTCTTTGGGGGTCTCGGGCATGGAGGGCCAGGAGGCCATTTGGATGGGACCGTTCAATGGCTTCCTGGGGGTAGGGAGCCGGCTAGGCCCCTAGTTGGATGGGATGTAAAACCGTGGTTCCGCTTTGGGCAGTGAAGATGGGAGAAACTCGAGGAGAAGAGGGAAGCTTGCTCAGTTTGGAATCTGTCACCATTCCTATAACCAGGTGTTTTTCTTGTGATTTTAAGTCATTTATATCTTGTTGTAAAATTCTTATATGTTGCTATATTATAACATGATTTTTATGATATTTCATGTGATGTGAATTGCTAATGTCTTATTTGAAATTTCTAAATGATTGAACAGATTTTAAGAGTAGTTTGTGCTTTTATTAGAAATCTTAAACAAACATTGAAACATGAAATAAGACTCGAATAGTAATAAACCTGGATGGCTCTTACACATTTTCTAAAAACTCGTGTTTTTTAAGACATCATGTAAACCTTTTAGAAGCTGTGATTTAAAAAAACGGGGGGAAGTAAGCTTTTCTTATTTCCGGACGCATGCGCAAACTATAGAAAGTCGTTATGACGTAGAATGTGCATAATTTGCTGATTCCATTTATGAAATAAATCACATTTTCGAAAAACTCGTGTTTTTTAAGAAATCACCTAAACCTTCTAGAAGCTGTGAATTTAAAAAAAGGGGGGGAAGTAAGCTTTTTCTTATTTCCGGACGCATGCTCAAACTATAGAAAGTCGTTATCACGTAGAATGTGCATAGTTTGCGCATACGCTAACTATAGAAAGTGTTTATGATGTAGAATGTGCATACTTTGGTGATTCCATTTATTAAATAAATCACATTTTCAAAAAACTCGTGTTTTTTAAGAAATCATGTAAACCTTCTAGAAGCTGTGATTTAAAAAAACGGGGGGAAGTAAGCTTTTCTTATTTCCGGACGCCTGAGCAAACTATAGAAAGTCGTTATTACGTAGAATGTACATACTTTGTTGATTCCATTTATTAAATAAATGACATTTTCTAAAAACTTGTGTTTTTTAAGAAATCATGTAAACCTTCTAGAAGCTGTGATTTTAAAAAACGGGGGGAAGTAAGGTTTTCTTATTTCCGGACGCATGCACAAACTATAGAAAGTCTTTATGACATAGAATGTGCATACTTTGTTGATTCCATTTATGAAATAAATCACATTTTCTAAAAACTCGTGTTTTTTAAGAAATCATGTAAACCTTCTAGAAGCTGTGATTTAAAAAAACGGGGGGAAGTAAGCTTTTCTTATTTCCGGACGCATGCGGAAACTATAGAAAGTCGTTGTGATGTAGAATGTGCATAATTTGTTGATTCCATTTATGAAATAAATCATATTTCTAAAAACTCGTGTTTTTTAAGAAATCATGAAAACCTTCTAGAAGCTGTGATTTTAAAACATGGGCGGAAGTAAGCTTTTCTTATTTCCCAACGCATGCGCAAACTATAGAAAGTCGTTACTACGTAGATGTGCATACTTTGTTGATTCCATTTATTAAATAAATGACATTTTGTAAAACTCGTGTTTTATAAGAAATCATGTAAACCTTCTAGAAGTTGTGATTTTAAAAAACGGGGGGAAGTAAGCTTTTCTTATTTCCGGACGCATGTGCAAACTATAGAAAGTCGTTATTACGTAGAATGTGCATACCTTGTTGATTCCATTTATGAAATAAATGACATTTTCAAAAAACTCGTGTTTTTTAAGAAATCATGTAAACCTTGTAGAAGCTGTGATTTTAAAAAACGGGGGGAAGTAAACTTTTCTAATTTCCGGACGCATGCGCAAACTATAGAAAGTCTTTATGATGTAGAATGTGCATACTTTGTTGATTCCATTTATGAAATAAATCACATTTTCTAAAAACTCATGTTTTTTAAGAAATCATGTAAACCTTCTAGAAGCTGTGATTTAAAAAAATGGGGGGAAGTAGGCTTTTCTTATTTTCGGACGCATGCGCAAACTATAAAAGTCGTTATTACGTAGAATGTACATACTTCGTTGATTCCATTTATCAAATAAATGACATTTTCTAAAAACTCGTGTTTTTTAAGAAATCATGTAAACCTTCTAGAAGCTGTGATTTAAAAAATCAGGGGGAAGTAAGCTTTTCTTATTTCCGGACGCATGCGCAAACTATAGAAAATATTTATGACGTAGAATGTGCTTACTTTGTTGATTCCATTTATGAAATAAATCACATTTTCTAAAAACTCGTGTTTTTTTAAGAAATCATGTAAACCTTCTAGAAACTGTGATTTGAAAAAACGGGGGGAAGTAAGCTTTTCTTATTTCCGGACGCATGAGCAAACTATAGAAAGTCGTTATGACGTAGAATGTGCATACTTTGGTGATTCCATTTATGAAATAAATCACATTTTTTAAAAACTCATGTTTTTTAAGAAATCATGTAAACCTTCTAGAAGCTGTGATTTAAAAAAACTGGGGGAAATAAGCTTTTCTTATTTCTGGACGCATGCGCAAACTATAGAAAGTCGTTATGACGTAGAATGTGCATACTTTGTTGATTCCATTTATTAAATAAATGACATTTTCTAAAAACTTGTGTTTTTTAAGAAATCATGTAAACCTTCTAGAAGCTGTAATTTAAAAAAACGGGCGGAAGTAAGCTTTTCTTATTTCCGGACGCATGCGCAAACCATAGAAAGTCGTTATGACGTAGAATGTGCTTACTTTGTTGATTCCATTTATGAAATAAATCACATTTCCTAAAAACTCGTGTTTTTTAAGAAACCATGTAAACCTTCTTGAAGCTGTGATTTAAAAAAAACGTGCGGAAGTAAGCTTTTCTTATTTCCGAACGCATGCGCAAACTATAGAAAGTCGTTATTACGTATAATGTGCATACTTTGTTGATTCAATTTATTAAATAAATGACATTTTCAAAAAACTCGTGTTTTTTAAGAAATCATGTTAACCTTATAGAAGTTGTGATTTCAAAAAACGGGGGAAGTAAGCTTTTCTTATTTACGGACGCATGCGCAAACTATAGAAATTCATTATGACGTAGAACGTGCATACTTTATGATTCCATTTATGAAATAAATCAAATTTTCTATAAACTCGTGTTTTTTAAGAAATCATGTAAACCTTCTAGAAGCCGTGATTTACAAAAACGGGGGGAAGTAAGCTTTTCTTATTTACGGACGCATGCGCAAACTATAGAAAGTCGTTATGACATAGAATGTGCATACTTCGTTGATTCCATTTATGAAATAAATTACATTTTCTAAAAACTCGTGTTTTTAAAGAAATCATGTAAACCTTCTAGAAGCTGTGATTTAAAAAAACGGGGGGAAGTAAGCTTTTCTTATATCCGGACGCATGTGCAAACTATAAAAAGTCGTTATTACATAGAATGTGCATACCTTGTTGATTCCTTTTATCAAATACACGACATTTTCAAAAAACTCGTGTTTATTAAGAAATCATGTAAACCTTCTAGAAGCCGTGATTTTAAAAAAACGGGGGGAAGTAAGCTTTTCTTATTTCCGGACGCATCCGCAAACTATAGAAAGTCTTTATGACGTAGAATGTGCATACTTTGTTGATTCCATTTATGAAATAAATCACATTTTCTAAAAACTCGTGTTTATTAAGAAATCATGTAAACCTTTTAGAAGCTGTGATTTAAAAAAAACAGGGGGGAAGTAAGCTTTTCTTATTTCCGGACGCATGCACAAACTATAGAAAGTCGTTATTACGTAGAATGTGCATACTTTGTTGATTCCATTTATTAAATAAATGATATTTTCTAAAAACTCGTGTTTTTTATGAAATCATGTAAACCTTCTAGAAGCTGTGATTTTAAAAAACGGGTGGAAGTAAGCTTTTCTTATTTCCGGACGCATGCGCAAACTATAGAAAGTATTTATGACGTAGAATGTGCATACTTTGTTGATTCCATTTATTAAATAAATCACATTTTCTAAAAACTCGTGTTTTTTAAGAAATCATGTAAACCTTCTAGAAGCTGTGATTGAAAAAAACGGGGGGAAGTAAGCTTTTCTTATTTCCGTACGCATGCGCAAACTATAGAAAGTCGTTATTACGTAGAATGTGCATACTTTGTTGATTCCATTTATTAAATAAATGACATTTTCTAAAAACTCGTGTTTTTAAAAAAAATCATGTAAACCTTCTAGAAGCTGTGATTTTAAAAAACGGGGGCAAGTAAGATTTTCTTATTTCTGGACGTATGCGCAAAGTATAGAAAGTCGTTATGAAGTAGAATGTGCATAGTTTGCGCATAGGCAAACTATAGAAAGTTGTTATCACATAGAATGTGCATACTTTGCTGATTCCATTTATTAAATAAATCACATTTTCTAAAAATTCGTGTTATTTAAGAAATCATGTAAACCTTCTAGAAGGTGTGATTTAAAAAAACGGGCGGAAGTAAGCTTTTCTTATTTCCGGACGCATGCGCAAAATATAGAAAGTCGCTATGACGTAGAATGTGCATACTTTATTGATTCCATTTATGAAATAAATTAAAATTTTCTAAAAACTCGTGTTTTTTAAGAAATCATGTAAACCTTCTAGAAGCTATGATTTTAAAAAACGGGGGGGAAGTAAGCTTTTCTTATTTCCAGATGCATACGCAAACCATAGAAAGTCGTTATTACGTAGAATGTGCCCAGTTTGTGTATATGCAAACTATAGAAAAGTTTTTATGACGTAGAATGTGCATACTTTGGTGATTCCATTTATTAAATAAATCACATTTTGTAAAAACTCATGTTTTTTAAGAAATCATGTAAAACCTTTTAGAAACTGTGATTTAAAAAAACGGGGGTAAGTAAGCTTTTCTTTTTTCCGGACGCATGCGCAAACTATAGAAAGTCATTATGATGTAGAATGTGCATACTTTGTTGATTCTATTTATGAAATAAATCACATTTTCTAAAAACTCGTGTTTTTTAAGAAATCATGTAAACCTTCTAGAAGCTGTGATTTAAAAAAAACGGGCAGAAGTAAGCTTTTTCTTATTTCCGAACGCATGCGCAAACTATAGAAAGTCGTTATTACGTAGAATGTGCATACTTTGTTGATTCCATTTATCAAAAAAAATGACATTTTTCTAAAAACTTGTGTTTTTTAAGAAATCATGTAAACCTTCTAGAAGCTGTGATTTTAAAAAACGGGGAGAAGTAAACTTTTCTTATTTCAGGACGCATGTGTAAACTATAGAAAGTCGTTATTACGTAGAATGTGCATACCTTGTTGATTCCATTTATCAAATAAATGACATTTCCTAAAAACTCATGTTTTTTAAGAAATGATTTAAACCTTCTAGAATATGTGATTTTATAAAACGGGGCGAAGTAAGCTTTTCTTATTTACGGACGCATGCGCACACACTATAGAAAGTCTTTATTACGTAGAATGTGCATAGTTTGCGCATACGCAAACTATAGAAAGTTGTTATGACGTAGAATGTGCATACTTTGGTGATTCCATTTATTAAATAAATCACATTTTCTAAAAACTCGTGTTTTTTAAGAAATCATGTAAACCTTCTAGAAGCTGTAATTTAAAAAAACGGGCGGAAGTAAGCTTTTCTTATTTCCGGACGCATGCGCAAACCATAGAAAGTCGTTATGACGTAGAATGTGCTTACTTTGTTGATTCCATTTATGAAATAAATCACATTTCCTAAAAACTCGTGTTTTTTAAGAAACCATGTAAACCTTTTTGAAGCTGTGATTTAAAAAAACGTGCGGAAGTAAGCTTTTCTTATTTCCGAACGCATGCGCAAACTATAGAAAGTCATTATTACGTAGAATGTGCATACTTTGTTGATTCAATTTATTAAATAAATGACATTTTCAAAAAACTCGTGTTTTTTAAGAAATCATGTTAACCTTATAGAAGTTGTGATTTCAAAAAACGGGGGGAAGTAAGCTTTTCTTATTTACGGACGCATGCGCAAACTATAGAAATTCATTATGACATAGAACGTGCATACTTTGTTGATTCCATTTATGAAATAAATCAAATTTTCTATAAACTCGTGTTTTTTAAGAAATCATGTAAACCTTCTAGAAGCTGTGATTTACAAAAACGGGGGGAAGTAAGCTTTTCTTATTTCCGGACGCATGCGCAAACTATAGAAAGACGTTATGACATAGAATGTGCATACTTTGTTGATTCCATTTATGAAATAAATTACATTTTCTAAAAACTCGTGTTTTTAAAGAAATCATGTAAACCTTCTAGAAGCTGTGATTTAAAAAAACGGGGGGAAGTAAGCTTTTCTTATATCCGGACGCATGTGCAAACTATAAAAAGTCGTTATTACATAGAATGTGCATACCTTGTTGATTCCTTTTATCAAATACACGACATTTTCAAAAAACTCGTGTTTATTAAGAAATCATGTAAACCTTCTAGAAGCTGTGATTTTAAAAAACGGGGGGGAAGTAAGCTTTTCTTATTTCCGGACACATCCGCAAACTATAGAAAGTCTTTATGACGTAGAATGTGCATACTTTGTTGATTCCATTTATGAAATAAATCACATTTTCTAAAAACTCGTGTTTATTAAGAAATCATGTAAACCTTTTAGAAGCTGTGATTTAAAAAACAGGGGGAAGTAAGCTTTTCTTATTTCCGGACGCATGCGCAAACTATAGAAAGTCGTTATTACGTAGAATCTGCATAGTTTGTTGATTCCATTTATTAAATAAATGATATTTTCTAAAAACTCGTGTTTTTTTATGAAATCATGTAAACCTTCTAGAAGCTGTGATTTTAAAAAACGGGTGGAAGTAAGCTTTTCTTATTTCCGGACGCATGCGCAAACTATAGAAAGTCTTTATGACGTAGAATGTGCATACTTTGTTGATTCCATTTATTAAATAAATCACATTTTCTAAAAACTCGTGTTTTTTAAGAAATCATGTAAACCTTCTAGAAGCTGTGATTGAAAAAAACGGGGGGAAGTAAGCTTTTCTTATTTCCGTACGCATGCGCAAACTATAGAAAGTCGTTATTACGTAGAATGTGCATACTTTGTTGATTCCATTTATTAAATAAATGACATTTTCTAAAAACTCGTGTTTTTAAAAAAATCATGTAAACCTTCTAGAAGCTGTGATTTTAAAAAACGGGGGCAAGTAAGATTTTCTTATTTCTGGACGTATGCGCAAAGTATAGAAAGTCGTTATGAAGTAGAATGTGCATAGTTTGCGCATAGGCAAACTATAGAAAGTTGTTATCACGTAGAATGTGCATACTTTGCTGATTCCATTTATTAAATAAATCACATTTTCTAAAAATTCGTGTTATTTAAGAAATCATGTAAACCTTCTAGAAGGTGTGATTTAAAAAAAACGGGCGGAAGTAAGCTTTTCTTATTTCCGGACGCATGCGCAAAATATAGAAAGTCGCTATGACGTAGAATGTGCATACTTTATTGATTCCATTTATGAAATAAATTAAAATTTTCTAAAAACTCGTGTTTTTTAAGAAATCATGTAAACCTTCTAGAAGCTATGATTTTAAAAAACGGGGGGAAGTAAGCTTTTCTTATTTCCAGACGCATACGCAAACCATAGAAAGTCGTTATTACGTAGAATGTGCCCAGTTTGTGTATATGCAAACTATAGAAAGTTTTTATGACGTAGAATGTGCATACTTTGGTGATTCTTTTTATTAAATAAATCACATTTTCTAAAAACTCGTGTTTTTTAAGAAATCGTGTAAACCTTCTAGAAGCTGTGATTTTAAAAAACGGGGGGAAGTAAGTTTTTCTTATTTTTGGACGCATGCGCAAACTATAGAAATTCGTTATGTCATAGAATGTGCATACTTTGTTGATTCCATTTATGAAATAAATCACATTTTTTAAAAACTCGTGTTTTTTAAGAAATCATGTAAACCTTGTAGAATTTGTGATTTTAAAAAACATGCCGAAGTAAGCTTTTCTTACTTCCGGACGCATGCGCAAACTATAGAAAGTCGTTATTACGTAGAATGTGCATACTTTGTTGATTGCATTTATGAATTAAATCACATTTTCTACAAACTCGTGTTTTTTAAGAAATCATGTAAACCTTCTAGAAGCTGTGATTTAAAAAAACGGGCGGAAGTGAGCTTTTCTTAATACCAGACGCATGCGCAAACTATAGAGAGTTGTTATGACGTAGAATGTGCATACTTTTTTTATTCCATTTATGAAATAAATCACATTTTCTAAAATCTCTAGTTTTTTAAGAAATCATATAAACCTTCTAGACGCTACGATTTTAAAAAATGGGGGGGAACTAAGCTTTTCTTATTTCTGGACGCATGCGAAAACTATAGCAAGTCGTTATGACGTAGAATGTGCATACTTTGTTGATTCCATTTATGAATTAAATCACATTTTCTAAAAACTCGTGTTTTTTAAGAAATCATGTAAACCTTCTAGAAGATGTGATTTAAAAAAACGGGGGGAAGTAAGCTTTTCTTATTTCCGGATGTATGCGCAAACTATAGAAAGTCGTTATGACGTAGAATGTGCATACTTTGTTGATTTCATTTATGAAATAAATAACATTTTCTAAAAACTCGTGTTTTTTAAGAAATCATGTAAACCTTCTAGAAGCTGTGATTTAAGAAAATGGGGGGAAGTAAGCTTTTCTTATTCCAAACGAATTAGCAAACTATAGAAAGTCGTTATTACGTAGAATGTGCATACCTTGTTGATTCCATTTATAGAATAAATGAGATTTTCTAAAAACTCGTGTTTTTTAAGAAATCATCTAAACCTTCTAGAAGACGTGATTTTAAAAAACTGGCGGAAGTAAGCTTTTCTTATTACCGGACGCATGCGCAAACTAAAGAAAGTAGTTATTACGTAGAATGTGCATACTTTGTTGATTCCATTTATTAAATAAATGACATTTTCTAAAAACTTATGTTTTTTAAGAAATCATGTAAACCTTCTAGAAGCTGTGATTTTAAAAAACGAGGGGAAGTAAGCTTTTCTTATTTCCGGACGCATGCGCAAACTATAGAAAGTCGTTATTACGTAGAATGTGCATAGTTTGCGCATATGCAAACTATAGAAAGTTGTTATGACGTAGAATGTGCATACTTTTGTGATTCCATTTATTAAATAAATCATATTTTCTAAAAACTCGTGTTTTTTAAGAAATCATTTAAACCTTCTAGAAGCTGTGATTTAAAAAAACGGGGGGAAGTAAACTTTTCTTATTTCCGGACGCCTGGGCAAACTATAGAAAGTCGTTATGACGTAGAATATGCATACGTTGTTGATTCCATTTATGAAACAAATCACATTTTCTAAAAACGTGTTTTTTAAGAAATCATGTAAACCTTCAAGAAGCTGTGATTTAAAAAAAAAGAGGGGAAGTAAGCTTTTCTTATTTCCAAACGCATGCGCAAACTATAGAAAGTCGTTATTACGTAGAATGTGCATACCTTGTTGATTCCATTTATAGAATAAATGACATTTTCTAAAAACTCGTGTTTTTTAAGAAATCATCTAAACCTTCTAGAAGCTGTGATTTTAAAAAACTGGCGGAAGTAAGCTTTTCTTATTTCCGGACGCATGCGCAAACTTTAGAAGGAAGTTATTACGTAGAATGTGCATACTTTGCTGATTCCATTTATTAAATAAAGTACATTTTCTAAAAACTCGTGTTTTTTAAGAAATCGTGTAAACCTTCTAGAATCCGTGATTTAAAAAAACGGGGGGAAGTAAGCTTTTCTTATTTCCGGACGCATGCGCAAACTATAGAAAATCGTTATTACATAGAATGTGCATAGTTTGTGCATATGCAAACTATAGAAATTCATTATGACGTATAATGTGCATACTTTTGTGATTCGATTTATTAAATAAATCACATTTTCTAAAAACTCGTGTTTTTTAAGAAATCATGTAAACCTTCTAGAATATGTGATTTAAAAAAACAGGGGGAAGTAAGCTTTTCTTATTTCCGGACGCATGCACAAACTATAGAAAGTCGTTATGACGTAGAATGTGCATACTTTGTTGATTCCATTTATGATATAAATCACATTTTCTAAAAACTCGTGTTTTTTAAGAAATCATGTAAACCTTCTAGTTCATTAAAAAAACGGGGGGAAGTAAGCTTTTCTTATTTCCGGACGCATGAGCAAACTATAGAAAGTCGTTATGTCGTAGAATGTGCATACTTTGTTGATTCCATTTATGGAATAAATCACATTTTTTAAAAGCTCGTGTTATTTAAGAAATCATGTAAACCTTCTAGAAGCTGTGATTTAAAAAAACGGGGGGAAGTAAGCTTTTCTTATTTCCGAACGCATGCGCAAACTATAGAAAGTCGTTATGTCATAGAATGTGCATACTTTGTTGATTCCATTTATGAAATAAATCACATTTTTTAAAAACTCGTGTTTTTTAATAAATCATGTAAACCTTCTAGAAGCTGTGATTTTAAAAAACTAGAGGAGGTAAGCTATTCTTATTTCCGGACGCATGTGCAAACTATAGAAAGTCGTTATTACGTAGAATGTGCATACTTTGTCGATTCCATTTATTAAATAAATGATATTTTCTAAAATCTCATGTTTTTTAAGATATCATGTAAACCTTCTAGAAGCTGTGATTTTAAAAAACAAGCGGGAAGCAAGCTTTTCTTATTTCCGGACGCATACAAAAACTATAGAAAGTCTTTATGACATATAATGTGCATACTCTGTTGATTCAATTTATTAAATAAATCACATTTTCTAAAAACTCGTGTTTTTTAAGAAATCATGTAAACCTTCTAGAAGTTGTGATTTAACAAAACGGGGGGGAAATAAGCTTTTCTTATTTCCGGACGCATGCGCAAACTATAGAAAATTGTTATGACGTAGAATGTGCATACTTTGTTGATTCCATTTATGAAATAAATCACATTTTCTAAAAATTGGTGTTTTTTAAGAAATCATGTAAACCTTCTAGAAGCTGTGATTTTAAAAAACGGGCGGAAGTAAGCTTTTCTTATTTCCGAACGCATGCGCAAACTATAGAATGTCGTTATTACGTAGAATGTGCATACCTTGTTGATTCCATTTATCAAATAAATGACATTTTCTAAAAACTCGTGTTTTTTAAGAAATCATCTAAACCTTCTAGAAGCTGTGATTTTACAAAACTGGCGGAAGTAAGCTTTTCTTATTCCCGGACGTATGCGCAAACTATAGAAAGTAGTTATTACGTAGAATGTGCATACTTTGTTGATTCCATTTATTAAATAAATGACATTTTCTAAAAACTCGGGTTTTTTAAGAAATCATGTAAAACTTCTAGAAGCTGTGATTTTAAAAAAGGGGGGGAAGTAAGCTTTTCTTATTTCCGGACGCATGCACAAATTATAGAAAGTCGTTATTACGTAGAATATGCATAGTTTGTGCATATGCAAACTATAGAAAGTTCTTATGACGTAGAATGTGCATAATTTTTTGATTCCTTTTATTAAATAAATCACATTTTCTAAAAACTCGTGTTTTTTAAGAAATCATGTAAACCTTCTAAAAGCTGAGATTTAAAAAAACAGGGGGAAGTAAGCTTTTCTTATTTCCGGACGCATGCGCAAACTATAGAAAGTCGTTATGACGTAGAATGTGCATACTTTGTTGATTCCATTTATTAAATAAATCACATTTTCTAAAAACTCGTGTTTTTTAAGAAATCATGTAAACCTTCTAGAAGCTGTGACTTAAAAAAAGGGGGGAAGTAAGCTTTTCTTATTTCCGGACGCATAAGAAAACTATAGAAAGTCGTTATGACGTAGAACGTGCATATTTTGTTGATTGCATTTATCAAATAAATCATATTTTTTAAAAACTCGTGTTTTTTAAGAAATCATGTTAACCTTCTAGAAGCTGTGATTTAAAAAAACGGGGGGAAGTAAGCTTTTCTTATTTCCGAACGCATGCGCAAATAATAGAAAGTCATTAGTACGTAGAATGTGCATACTTTGTTGATTCCATTTATTAAATAAATGACATTTTCTAAAAACTCGTGTTTTTTAAGAAATCATGTACACCTTCTAGAAGCTGTGATTTAAAAAAACGGGCGGAAGTAAGCTTTTCTTATTTCCGGATGCATGTGCAAACTACAGAAAGTTCTTATCACGTAGAATGTGCATACCTTGTTGATTCCATTTATCAAATAAATGACATTTTCTAAAAACTCATGTTTTTTAAGAAATCATGTAAACCTTCTAGAAGCTGTGATTTTAAAAAACTAGCGGAAGTAAGCTTTTCTTATTTCCGGACGCATGCGCAAACTATAGAAAGTCGTTATTACGTAAAATGTGCATACTTTGATGATTCCATTTATTAAATAAATGATATTTTCTCAAAACTCGTGTTTTTTAAGAAATCATGTAAACCTTCTAGAACCTGTGATTTTAAAAAACAAGCGGGAAGTAAGCTTTTCTGATTTCCGGACGCATGCACAAACTATAGAAAATCTTTATGACATAGAATGTGCATACTTTTTTGATTCAATTTATGAAATAAATCACATTTTCTAAAAACTCGTGTTTTTTAAGAAATCATGTAAACCTTCTAGAAGCTGTGATTTTCAAAAACGGGGGGAAGTAAGCTTTTCATCTTTCCGGACGCATGCGCAAACTATAGAAAGTCGTTATGAAGTAGAATATGCATAGTTTGCGCATAGGAAAACTATAGAAAGTTGTTATGACGTAGAATGTGCATACTTTGGTGATTCCATTTATTAAATAAATCACATTTTCTAAAAACTCGTGTTTTTTAAGAAATCATGTAAACCTTCTAGAAGCCGTGATTTTAAAAAACTGGCGGAAGTAAGCTTTTCTTATTTCCGGACGCATGCGCAAACTATAGAAAGTCGTTATTAGGTAGAATCTGCATACTTTGTTGATTCCATTTATTAAATAAATGACATTTTCTAAAAACTCGTGTTTTTTAAGAAATCATGTAAACCTTCTAAAAGCTGTGATTTTAAAAAACAGGGGGAAGTAAGCTTTTCTTGTTTCCGGACGCATGCGCAAACTATAGAAAGTCGTTATGACATAGAATGTGCATACTTTGTTGATTCCATTTATGAAATAAATCACATTTTATAAAAACTCGTGTTTTTAAGAAATCATGTAAACCTTCAAGAAGCTGTGATTTAAAAAAACGGGAGGAAGTAAGTTTTTCTTATATCCCGATGCATGTGCAAACTATAGAAAGTCGTTATTAAGTAGAATGTGCATACCTTGTTGATTCCATTTATCAAATAAATGACATTTTCAAAAAACTCGTGTTTTTTAAGAAATCATGTAAACCTTCTAGAAGCTGTGATTTTAAAAAACGGGGGGAAGTAAGCTTTTCTTATTTCCGGACGCATCCGCAAACTATAGAAAGTCTTTATGACGTAGAATGTGCATACTTTGTTGATTCCATTTATGAAATAAATCACATTTTCTAAAAACTCGTGTTTATTAAGAAATCATGTAAACCTTCTAGAAGTTGTGATTTAAAAAAACGTGGGGAAGTAAGCTTTTCTTATTTCCGGACGCATGCACAAACTATAGAAAGTCGTTATTACATAGAATGTGCATACTTTGTTGATTCCATTTATTAAATAAATGATATTTTCTAAAAACTCGTGTTTTTTAAGAAATCATGTAAACCTTCTAGAAGCTGTGATTTAAAAAAAACGGGTGGAAGTAAGCTTTTCTTACTTCCGGATGCATGCGTAAACTATAGAAAGTCTTTATGACGTAGAATGTGCATACTTTGTTGATTCCATTTATGAAATAAATCACATTTTCTAAAAACTCGTGTTTCCTAAGAAATCATGTAAACCTTCTAGAAGCTGTGATTTAAAAAAACGGGGGGAAGTAAGCTTTTCTTATTTCCGGACGCATGCGCAAACTATAGAAAGTTGTTATTACGTAGAATGTGCATACTTTGTTGATTCCATTTATTAAATAAATGACATTTTCTAAAAACTCGTGTTTTTAAAAAAATCATGTAAACCTTCTAGAAGCTGTGGTTTTAAAAAACTGTCTGAAGTAAGCTTTTCTTATTTCCGGACGCATGCACAAACCATAGAAATTCGTTACTACATAGAATGTGCATACCTTGTTGATTCCATTTATGAAATAAATCATATTTTCTAAAAACTCGTGTTTTTTAAGAATTCATCTAAACCTTCTAGAAGCTGTGAATTTAAAAAAAGGGGGGAAGTAAGCTTTTCTTATTTCTGGATGCATGCGCAAACTATAGAAAGTCGTTATCACGTAGAATGTGCATAGTTTGCGCATGTACAAACTATAGAAAGTCGTTATGACATAGAATGTCCATACTTTGTTGATTCCATTTATGAAATAAATCACATTTTCTAAAAACATGTGTTTTTAAAGAAATCATGTAAACCTTCTAGAAGCTGTGATTTTAAAAAACTGGCGGAAGTAAGCTTTTCATATTTCCAGACGCATGCGCAAACTTTAGAAAGTCGTTATTACATAGAATATGCATACTTTGTTGATTCCATTTATGAAATAAATCATATTTTCTAAAAACTCGTGTTTTTTAAGAAATCATGTAAACCTTCTAGAAGCTGTGATTTTCAAAAACGGGGGGAAGTAAGCTTTTCTTCTTTCCGGACGCATGCGCAAACTATAGAAAGTCGTTATGAAGTAGAATATGCATAGTTTGCGCATAGGAAAACTATAGAAAGTTGTTATGACGTAGAATGTGCATACTTTGGTGATTCCATTTATTAAATAAATCACATTTTCTAAAAACTCGTGTTTTTTAAGAAATCATGTAAACCTTCTAGAAGCCGTGATTTTAAAAAACTGGCGGAAGTAAGCTTTTCTTATTTCCGGACGCATGCGCAAACTATAGAAAGTCGTTATTAGGTAGAATCTGCATACTTTGTTGATTCCATTTATTAAATAAATGACATTTTCTAAACACTCGTATTTTTTAAGAAATCATGTAAACCTTCTAGAAGCTTTGATTTTAAAAAACAGGGGGAAGGAAGCTTTTCTTGTTTCCGGACGCATGCGCAAACTATAGAAAGTCGTTATGACATAGAATGTGCATACTTTGTTGATTCCATTTATGAAATAAATCACATTTTATAAAAACTCGTGTTTTTAAGAAATCATGTAAACCTTCAAGAAGCTGTGATTTAAAAAAACGGGAGGAAGTAAGCTTTTCTTATATCCCGATGCATGTGGAAACTATAGAAAGTCGTTATTACGTAGAATGTGCATACCTTGTTGATTCCATTTATCAAATAAATGACATTTTCAAAAAACTCGTGTTTTTTAAGAAATCATGTAAACCTTCTAGAAGCTATGATTTTAAAAAACGGAGGGAAGTAAGCTTTTCTTATTTCCGGACGCATCCGCAAACTATAGAAAGTCTTTATGACGTAGAATGTGCATACTTTGTTGATTCCATTTATGAAATAAATCACATTTTCTAAAAACTCGTGTTTATTAAGAAATCATGTAAACCTTCTAGAAGTTGTGATTTAAAAGAACGTGGGGAAGTAAGCTTTTCTTATTTCCGGACGCATGCACAAACTATAGAAAGTCGTTATTACGTAGAATGTGCATACTTTGTTGATTCCATTTATTAAATAAATGATATTTTCTAAAAACTCGTGTTTTTTAAGAAATCATGTAGACCTTCTAGAAGCTGTGATTTTAAAAAACGGGTGGAAGTAAGCTTTTCTTACTTCCGGACGCATGCGTAAACTATAGAAAGTCTTTATGACGTAGAATGTGCATACTTTGTTGATTCCATTTATGAAATAAATCACATTTTCTAAAAACTCGTGTTTCCTAAGAAAATCATGTAAACCTTCTAGAAGCTGTGATTTAAAAAAACGGGGGAAGTAAGCTTTTCTTATTTCCGGACGCATGCGCAAACTATAGAAAGTTGTTATTACGTAGAATGTGCATACTTTGTTGATTCCATTTATTAAATAAATGACATTTTCTAAAAATTCGTGTTTTTTAAAAAATCATGTAAACCTTCTAGAAGCTGTGATTTTAAAAAACGGGGGGAAGTAAGCTTTTCTTATTTCCGGACGCATGCGCAAACTATAGAAAGTCGTTATGAACTAGAATGTGCATAGTTTGCGCATAGGAAAACTATAGAAAGTTGTTATGATGTAGAATGTGCATACTTTGCTGATTCCATTTATTAAATAAATCACATTTTATAAAAACTCGTGTTTTTTAAGAAATCATGTAAACCTTCTAGAAGCTGCGATTTTAAAAAACAGGGGGGAAGTAAGCTTTTCTTATTTCCGGACGCATCCGCAAACTATAGAAAGTCTTTATGACGTAGAATGTGCATACTTTGTTGATTCCATTTATGAAATAAATCACATTTTCTAAAAACTCGTGTTTATTAAGAAATCATGTAAACCTTCTAGAAGCTGTGATTTAAAAAAACGGGGGGAAGTAAGCTTTTCTTATTTCCGGACACATGCGCAAACTATAGGAAGTCATTATTACGTAGAATGTGCATACTTTGTTGATTCCATTTATTAAATAAATGATATTTTCTAAAAACTCGTGTTTTTTAAGAAATCATGTAAACCTTCTAGAAGCTGTGATTTTAAAAAACTGGCGTAAGTAAGCTTTTCTTATTTTCGGATGCATGCGCAAACTATAGAAAGTCGTTATTACGTAGAATGTGCTTACTTTGTTGATTCCATTTATGAATTAAATCACATTTTCTACAAACTCGTGTTTTTTAAGAAGCCATGTACACCTTCTAGAAGCTGTGATTTAAAAAAACGGGCGGAAGTAAGCTTTTCTTATTTCCGGACGCATGCGCAAACTATAGAAAGTCGTTATGACATAGAATGTGCATACTTTGTTGATTCCATTTATGAAATAAATGACATTTTCTAAAAACTCGTGTTTTTTAAGAAATCATGTAAAACTTCTAGAAGCTGTGATTTTAAAAAACGGGGGGGAAGTATGCTTTTCTTATTTCCGAACACATGCACAAACTATAGAAAGTCGTTATTACGTAGAATGTGCATACTTTGTTGATTCCATTTATTAAATAAATGACATTTTCTAAAAACTCATGTTTTTTAAGAAATCATGTAAACGTTCTAGAAGCTGTGATTTAAAAAAATGGGCGTGAGTAAGCTTTTCTTATTTCCGGACGCATGTGCAAACTATAGAAACTCGTTATCTCATAGAATGTGCATATCTTGTTGATTCCAATTATCAAATAAATGACATTTTCTAAAAACTCCTGTTTTTTAAGAAATCATGTAAACCTTCTAGAAGCTGTGATTTTAAAAAGCTAGCGGAAGTAAGCTTTTCTTATTTCGGGACGCATGCGCAAACTATAGAAAGTCGTTATGACGTAGAATGTGCATACTTTGTTGATTCCATTTATGAAATAAATCACATTTTCTAAAAAGTCGTGTGTTTTAAGAAATCATGTAAACCTTCTAGAAGCTATGATTTAAAAAAATGGGCGGAAGTAAGCTTTTCTTATTTCCGACTGCATGCGCAAACTATAGAAAGTCGTTATTACATAGAATGTGCATACTTTGTTGATTCCATTTATTAAATAAATGACATTTTCTAAAAACTCGTGTTTTTTAAGAAATCATGTAAACCGTCTAGAAGCTGTGATTTTAAAAAAAGGGGGGAAGTAAGCTTTTCTTATTTTCGGACGCATGTGTAAAGTATAGAAAGTCGTTATTACGTATAATTTCCATACCTTGTTGATTCCATTTATCAAATAAATGACATTTTAAAAAAACTCGTGTTTTTAAAAAAATCATGTAAACCTTCTAGAAGCTGTGATTTTAAAAAAGGGGGGAAGTAAGCTTTTCTTATTTCCAGACGGATGAGAAAACTATAGAAAGTCTTTATGACGTAGAATGTGCATAATTTGTTGATTCCATTTATTAAATAAATCACATTTTCTAAAAACTCGTGTTTTTTAAGAAATCATGTAAACCTTTTAGAAGCTGTGATTTAAAAAAAACGGGGGGAAGTAAGCTTTTCTTATTTCCAGACTCATGCGAAAACTATAGAAAGTCCTTATTACGTAGAATGTGTATACTTTCTTGATTCCATTTATTAAATAAATGACATTTTCTAAAAACTCGTGTTTTTTAGGAAATCATGTAAACCTTCTAGAAGCTGTGATTTTAAAAAACTTGCGGAAGTAAGCTTTTCTTACTTCCGAACGCATGTGCAAAGTATAGAAAGTCGTTATTACGTAGAATGTGGATACTTTGTTGATTCCATTTATTAAATAAATGACATTTTCTAAAAACTCGTGTTTTTTAAGAAATCATGTAAACCTTCTAGAAGCTGTGATTTTAAAAAACGGGGGGAAGTAAGCTTTTCTTTTTTCCGGACGCATGTGCAAACTATAGAAAGTCGTTATTACGTAGAATGTCAATACCTTGTTGATTCCATTTATCAAATAAATGACATTTTCTAAAAACTCGTGTCTTTTAAGAAATCATGTAAACTTTCTAGAAGCTGTGATTTTAAAAAACGGGGGGAAGTAAGCTTTTCTTATTTCTGGACGCATGTGCAAACTATAGAAAGTCGTTATTACGTAGAATTTGCATACCTTGTTTATTCCCTTTATCAAATAAATGACATTTTCTAAAAACTCGTGTGTTTTAAGAAATCATGTAAACCTTCTAGAAGCCGTGATTTTAAAAAACGGGGGGAAGTAAGCTTTTCTTATTTCCGGACGCATGGGCAAACTATAGAAAGTCGTTATGACGTAGAATATGCATACTTTGTTGATTCCATTTATGAAATAAATCACATTTTCTAAAAACGTGTTTTTTAAGAAATCATGTAAACCTTCAAGAAGCTGTGATTTAAAAAAACGCGGGGAAGTAAGCTTTTCTTATTTCCAAACGCATGCACAAACTATAGAAAGTCGTTATTACGTACAATGTGCATACCTTGTTGATTCCATTTATAGAATAAATGACATTTTCTAAAAACTCGTGTTTTTTAAGAAATCATCTAAACCTTCTAGAAGCTGTGATTTTAAAAAACTGGCGGAAGTAAGCTTTTCTTATTTCCGGACGCATGCGCAAACTATAGAAAGAAGTTATTACGTAGAATGTGCATACTTTGTTGATTCCATTTATTAAATAAATGACATTTTCTAAAACCTCATGTTTTTTAAGAAATCATGTAAACCTTCTAGAATCCGTGATTTAAAAAAATGGGGGGAAGTAAGCTTTTCTTATTTCCGGATGCATGCGTAAACTATAGAAAGTCGTTATTACGTAGAATGTGCATAGTTTGTGCATATGCAAACTATAGAAATTCATTATGACGTATAATGTGCATACTTTTGTGATTCGATTTATTAAATAAATCACATTTTCTAAAAACTCGTGTTTTTTAAGAAATCATGTAAACCTTCTAGAAGATGTGATTTAAAAAAACAGGGGGAAGTAAGCTTTTCTTATTTCCGGACGCATGCACAAACTATAGAAATTCGTTATGACATAGAATGTGCATACTTTGTTGATTCCATTTATGATATCAATCACATTTTCTAAAAACTCGTGTTTTTTAAGAAATCATGTAAACCTTCTAGAAGCAGTGATTCAAAAAACCGAGGGGAAGTAAGGTTTTCTTATTTCCAGACGCATGAGCAAACTATAGAAAGTCGTTATGTCGTAGAATGTGCATACTTTGTTGATTCCATTTATGGAAAAAATCACATTTTTTAAAAGCTCGTGTTATTTAAGAAATCATGTAAACCTTCTAGAAGCTGTGATTTAAAAAAACGGGGGGAACTAAGCTTTTCTTATTTCCGAACGCATGTGCAAACTATAGAAGGAGTTATCATTTTCTGCTCTGGCGACCGAAGAGATACCAGGACTCTGAAGGAGTTATTGGAACTTTTCTCTAAAGCTACGGGGATGGAAATAAATGCTAAAAAATCTACTCTTACTACCCATCTGCTGCGACCGAAAGAGGAACGGGCTCTAATAGAACTTTTCCCTTTTAAGCTATCAGGTCTGGATGATGGCTTTAAATATCCAGGCTTCTCCCTAAAAGCAAACGTATATCTTAAAAAGGACTAGAGATGGCTTACTGGTAAGGTGGAAAAAAGATTGAATGTCTGGAGTCACAAGTGGATGTCGCGTGCTGGCAGGTTGGTGCTGGTTAAGGCCGTTTTGGAAGCCATTCCAGTTTATTGGATGTCTTTGTCTTGGATACCGAAAGGAATCCTTGAATCTATCAGGCGGTTATGTTTTAGATTTCTTTGGAGTGGAAAGAAGGAGGGTCAGGTAACCCCTTGGGTCAACTGGAAGAGAATTGCTGTACCTAAAGGTCTGGGGGGGTGGGGATTAAAAAACATTTTTCTTTTTACTCAAGCGTTGGCAGCTAAGGGAGGTTGGAGACTTATCAAAACTAACAGCTTATGGACCAGGGTTATTAAAGGAAAGTATCTATCAGACATGAGTCTGGAGGAGTGGATTAGGAGCCCTCGGAAGTCTCATGTTGGGGGATCAATGATCTGGAAAGCAGTGGTTAAATCTTTCGATCTGGTGGAGAATAATCTGGCATGGGATGTGGGAAATGGTGAAAAGGTGAGAGTTGGTCGAGATCCATGGATTGGGAGTGAACGTATGCATTTGTTGCCTGTTAATGTTGTAAATGTTTTGGAAAATAGGGGCATTTTCACCCTTTCATTTGGCTGAACAGAGACTCGATGACCCGTGGATACAACACTGGAAAATGCAGATACGCTGGGACTGGGGGATCCTGAGGCTGTTTATCTGAATGATTATATCAGAGGATTGAATAGGGCTCATATTCACCTATCGGAACAGGAGGATGAGCTGACCTGGGATCTTGATCCGGCGGGGATCTATACACCTAAGATGGGCTATTTAGTGCTTAGTGCCGGTGCTGCTGATCGGGATGTGGTCTGGTGGTGGAGATCACTTTGGAAACTAAAATGCCCATCCAAGAATCAACTTTTTATGTGGTGTGCACTCGTGAATCGGGTTCCGACATGGGATATTCTACAGAAGAGAAATTTCCAGGGCCCGGGATGGTGTGTTATGTGCAAGCAGGAAACGGAATCGATAACACACCTCTTCATCAAGTGTCCGTTCACGATTGCTGTGTGGAAGGAATGCTCAAAATTGGTTGGCTTTGTTTGTAGATGGGAAGGAGACTCTGTGGACATTGCTTGGGAGAATTGGTGGAGGCGGACAACTAATAAAAAATAGAAGATTTTACCATTGCTGATTATATGGGGGATTTGGTTGGCAAGGAATGGGGCTATTTTTTAGGAAAAACCTTGTCTTCCGGAAATTATTTGTGCTATTTCTGTGGGCATTTATCAAGCTAGCCCTGAATACGTTAGGGATGCTAAACAGAGACGGGACATGGCTGTTGAGATTGATAAATCTCATCCATGGGGTTATTTTGACGGAGCTGCAAGCAATGAGATCTGTGGTGGGGGGGCAATCTTATACTTCTTTGATTCTCATTTCATTACTCTCACGATGGGTCTTGGAGCGGGATCCAATAACTATGCAGAAGTTATGAGTTTAAAATTATTACTCATTTTCGCTGCTGAGAGGGGTATCTTGAGGTTGGAGGTATTTGGAGACTCGCAGAATGCTATAAATTGGACCAACCAAACTCAAGCCTGCAGAGTGCTTAGACTTGTTAATGTTATCAACACTATCCAGCTGGTCAAACAATCCTTTGACTCTTTCACATGCCGGCATGTTTACAGGGAAAATAACCAAAAGGCGGACCAGGCATCCAAAGAAGGGAAGCTCATGGTTTTTGGCACTTGGAAAGTAACAGAAGATATTGAAGGACAGCGAACTGAATTCTACCACAGACCTTTTATTGATTGATGCAAAAGGAGATGTTATTTACATATTGACAAGAATGTAAACTTCTTAAAAGTATGTATAATCTGCTGTATATTATATTAGACAATGAAGTATTTTTGTTAATCGTATGAAGATGTAAAAGAAAATAGTCCGGTGGGACAGAACTAGTTTTTTTGGAAAAATCTGGAAAGTATCATATTATGCAAGATTGAAAGTAGACGCAACAGTCTCAACAAGCGAACCAATTTTTTGGGCTTGGAAAATTCATTGTACAAGTGAATACAGAATGTAATTCGGATCTCTTTGGATGAATGGAATTACGCTTTTTTCTTTTGGAAAAAAAAGAATGTGCATACTTTGTTGATTCATTTTATGAAATAAATCACATTTTTTAAAAACTCGTGTTTTTTAATAAATCATGTAAACGTTCTAGAAGCTGTGATTTCAAAAAACTAGCGGAGGTAAGCTATTCATATTTCCGGTAGCATGTGCAAACTATAGAAATTCGTTATTACGTAGAATGTGCATACTTTGTCGATTCCATTTATTAAATAAATGATATTTTCTAAAATCTCGTGTTTTTTAAGATATCATGTAAACCTTCTAGAAGCTGTGATTTTAAAAAACAAGCGGGAAGCAAGCTTTTCTTATTTCCGGACCCATACAAAAACTATAGAAAGTATTTATGACGTATAATGTGCATACTCTGTTGATTCAATTTATTAAATAAATCACATTTTCTAAAAACTCGTGTTTTTGAAGAAATCATGTAAACCTTCTAGAAGTTGTGATTTAAAAAAACGGGGGGAAGTAAGCTTTTCTTATTTCCGGATGCATGCGCAAACTATAGAAAATTGTTATGACGTAGAATGTGCATACTTTGTTGATTCCATTTATGAAATAAATCACATTTTCTAAAAATTCATGTTTTTATAGAAATCATGTAAACCTTATAGAAGCTGTGATTTTAAAAAACGGGCGGAAGTAAGCTTTTCTTATTTCCGAACGCATGCGCAAACTATACAATGTCGTTATTACGTAGAATGTGCATAACTTGTTGATTCCATTTATCAAATAAATGACATTTTCTAAAAACTCGTGTTTTTTAAGGAAATCATCTAAATCTTCTAGAAGTTGTGATTTTAAAAAACAGGTGGAAGTAAGCTTTTCTTATTTCCGGACGTATGCGCAAACTATAGAAAGTAGTTATTACGTAGAATGTGCATACTTTGTTGATTCCATTTATTAAAAAAATGACATTTTCTAAAAATTCGTGTTTTTTATGAAATCATGTAAAACTTCTAGATGCTGTGATTTTAAAAAAGGGGGGGAAGTAAGCTTTTCTTATTTCCGGACGCATGCGCAATCTATAGAAAGTCATTATTACGTAGAATGTGCATCGTTTGTGCATATGCAAACTATAGAAAGTTATTATGACGTAGAATGTGCATACTTTGTTGATTCCATTTATGAAATAAATCACATTTTCTAAAAATTCATGTTTTTATAGAAATCATGTAAACCTTATAGAAGCTGTGATTTTAAAAAACGGGCGGAAGTAAGCTTTTCTTATTTCCGAACGCATGCGCAAACTATACAATGTCGTTATTCCGTAGAATGTGCATAACTTGTTGATTCCATTTATCAAATAAATGACATTTTCTAAAAACTCGTGTTTTTTAAGAAATCATCTAAATCTTCTAGAAGTTGTGATTTTAAAAAACAGGTGGAAGTAAGCTTTTCTTATTTCCGGACGTATGCGCAAACTATAGAAAGTAGTTATTACGTAGAATGTGCATACTTTGTTGATTCCATTTATGAAATAAATCACATTTTCTAAAAACTCATGTTTTTTAAGAAATCATGTAAACCTTCAAGAAGCCGTGACTTAAAAAAACGAGGGGAAGTAAGCTTTTCTTATTTCCGGACGCATGAGCAAACTATAGAAAGTCGTTATGACGTAGAACGTGCATACTTTGTTGATTGCATTTATCAAATAAATAACATTTTTTAAAAACTCGTGTTTTTTAAGAAATCATGTTAACCTTCTAGAAGCTGTGATTTAAAAAAAACGGGGGGAAGTAAGCTTTTCTTGTTTCCGAACGCATGCGCAAACAATAGAAAGTTGTTATTACGTAGAATGTGCATACTTTGTTGATTCCATTTATTAAATAAATGACATTTTCTAAAAACTCGTGTTTTTTAAGAAATCATGTATACCTTCTAGAAGCTGTGATTTAAAAAAATGGGCGGAAGTAAGCTTTTCTTATTTCCGGATGCATGTGCAAACTATAGAAAGTTGTTATGACGTAGAAAGTGCATACATTGTTGATTGCATTTATGAAATAAATCACATTTTTTAAAAACTCGTGTTTTTTAAGAAATCATGTTAACCTTCTAGAAGCTGTGATTTAAAAAAACGTGGGGAAGTAAGATTTTCTTATTTCCGAACGCATGCGCAAACAATAGAAAGTCGTTATTACATAGAATGTGCATACTTTGTTGATTCCATTTATTAAATAAATGACATTTTCTAAAAACTCGTGTTTTTTAAGAAATCATGTAAACCTTCTAGAATCCGTGATTTAAAAAAACGGAGGGAAGTAAGCTTTTCTTATTTCTGGACGCATGCGCAAACTATAGAAAGTCGTTATGTCGTAGAATGTGCATAATTTCTTGATTCCATTTATGAAATAAATCACATTTTTTAAAAACTTGTGTTATTTAAGAAATCATGGAAACCTTCTAGAAGCTGTGATTTAAAAAAATGGGGGGAAGTAAGCTTTTCTTATTTCCGAACGCATGCGCAAACGATAGAAAGTCGTTATGTTGTAGAATGTCCATACTTTGTTGATTCCATTTATGAAATAAATAACATCTTTTAAAAAGTCGTGTTTTTTAAGAAATCATGTAAACCTTCTAGAAGCTGTGATTTTAAAAAACTAGCGGAAGTAAGCTTTTCTTATTTCCGGACGCATGCGCAAACTATAGAAAGTCGTTATTACGTAGAATGTGCATACTTTTTTGATTCCATTTATTAAATAAATGATATTTTCTAAAAACTCGTGTTTTTTAGGAAATCATGTAAACCTTCTAGAAGCTGTGATTTTGAAAAACAAGAGGGAAGTAAGCTTTTCTTATTTCCGGACGCATACACAAACTATAGAAAGTCTTTATGACGTATAATGTGCATACTTTGTTAATTCAATTTATGAAATAAATCACATTTTCTAAAAACTCCTGTTTTTTAAGAAATCATGTAAACCTTCTAGAAGCTGTGATTTAAAAAAACGGGGGGAAGTAAGCTTTTCTTATTTCCGGATGCATGGGCAAACTATAGAAAGTTGTTATGACGTAGAATGTGCATACTTTGTTGATTCCATTTATGAAATAAATCACATTTTCTAAAAATTGGTGTTTTTTAAGAAATTATGTAAACCTTCTAGAAGCTGTGATTTTAAAAAACGGGGGGAAGTAAGCTTTTCTTATTTCCGGACGCATGCGCAAACTATAGAAAGTCGTTATGAACTAGAATGTGCATAGTTTGCGCATAGGAAAACTATAGAAAGTTGTTATGATGTAGAATGTGCATACTTTGCTGATTCCATTTATTAAATAAATCACATTTTCTAAAAACTTGTGTTTTTTAAGAAATCATGTAAACCTTCTAGAAGCTGTGATTTTAAAAAACGGGGGGAAGAAAGCTTTTCTTATTTCCGGACGCATCCGCAAACTATAGAAAGTCTTTATGATGTAGAATTTGCATACTTTGTTGATTCCATTTATGAAATAAATCACATTTTCTAAAAACTCGTGTTTATTAAGAAATCATGTAAACCTTCTAGAAGCTGTGATTTAAAAAAACGGGGGGAAGTAAGCTTTTCTTATTTCCGGACGCATGCGCAAACTATAGGAAGTCGTTATTACGTAGAATGTGCATACTTTGTTGATTCCATTTATTAAATAAATAATATTTTCTAAAAACTCGTGTTTTTTAAGAAATCATGTAAACCTTCTAGAAGCTGTGATTTTAAAAAACTGGCGTAAGTAAGCTTTTCTTATTTTCGGACGCATGCGCAAACTATAGAAAGTCGTTATTACGTAGAATGTGCTTACTTTGTTGATTCCATTTATGAATTAAATCACATTTTCTACAAACTCGTGTTTTTTAAGAAATCATGTAAACCTTCTAGAAGCTGTGATTTAAAAAAAGGGGCGGAAGTAAGCTTTTCTTATTTCCGGACGCATGCGCAAACTATAGAAAGTCGTTATGACATAGAATGTGCATACTTTGTTGATTCCATTTATGAAATAAATGACATTTTCTAAAAACTCGTGTTTTTTAAGAAATCATGTAAAACTTCTAGAAGCTGTGATTTTAAAAAACGGGGGGAAGTAAGCATTTCTTATTTCCGAACGCATGCACAAACTATAGAAAGTCGTTATTACGTAGAATGTGCATACTTTGTTGATTCCATTTATGAATTAAATCACATTTTCTACAAACTCGTGTTTTTTAAGAAATCATGTAAACCTTCTAGAAGCTGTGATTTTAAAAAACGGGGGGAAGTAAGATTTTCTTATTTCCGGACGCAAGCACAAACTATAGAAAGTCTTTATGACGTAGAATCTGCATATTTTGTTGATTCCATTTATGAATTAAATCACATTTTCTAAAAACTCGTGTTTTTTAAGAAATCATGTAAATTTTGTAGAAGCTGTGATTTAAAAAAACGGGGGGAAGTAAGCTTTTCTTATTTCCGTACGCATGCACAAAGTATAGAAAGTCGTTATTACGTAGAATGTGCATACTTTGTTGATTCTATTTATTAAATAAATGACATTTTCTAAAAACTCGTGTTTTTTAAGAAATCATGTAAACCTTCTAGAAGCTGTGATTTTAAAAAACGGGGGGAAGTAAGCTTTTCTTTTTTCCGGACGCATGTGCAAACTATAGAAAGTCGTTATTACGTAGAATGTCAATACCTTGTTGATTCCATTTATCAAATAAATGAAATTTACTAAAAACTCGTTTCTTTTAAGAAATCATGTAAACCTTCTAGAAGCTGTGATTTTAAAAAACGGGGGGAAGTAAGCTTTTCTTATTTCTGGACGCATGTGCAAACTATAGAAAGTCGTTATTACGTAGAATTTGCATACCTTGTTGATTCCCTTTATCAAATAAATGACATTTTCTAAAAACTCATGTTTTTTAAGAAATCATGTAAACTTTCTAGAAGTTGTGATTTCAAAAAACGGGGGGAAGCAAGCTTTTCTTATTTCCGGACGCATGAGCAAACTATAGAAAGTCGTTATGATGTAGAATGTGCATACTTTGTTTGTTCCATTTATGAAATAAATCACATTTTCTAAAAACTTGTGTTTTTTAAGAAATCATGTAAACCTTCTAGAAGCTGTGATTTTAAAAAACTAGCGGAAGTAATCTTTTCTTATTTTCGGACGCATGCGCAAACTATAAAAACTCGTTATGACGTAGAATGTGCATACTTTGTTGATTCCATTTATTAAATAAATGACATTTTCTAAAAACTCGTGTTTTTTAAGAAATCATGTAAACCTTCTAGAAGCTGTGATTTTAAAAAACGGGGGGAAGTAAGCTTTTCTTATTTCCGAACGCATGCGCAAACTATAGAAAGTCGTTATTACGTAGAATGTGCATCGTATGCGCATATGCTAAGTATATAAAGTCGTTATGACGTAGAATGTGCATACTTTGGTGATTCCATTTATTAAATAAATCACATTTTCTAAAAACTCATGTTTTTTAAGAAATAATGTAAACCTTCTAGAAGTTGTGATTTTAAAAAACTGACGGAAGTAAGCTTTTTCTATTTCTGGACGCATGTGCAAACTATAGAAAGTCATTATTATTTAGAATGTGCATACTTTGTTGATTCCATTTATGAAATAATTCACATTTTCTAAAAACTCGTGTTTTTTAAGAAATCATGTAAACCCTCTAGAAGTTGTGATTTTAAAAAACGAGCGGAAGTAAGCTTTTCTTATTTCCGAACGCATGTGCAAACTATAGAAAGTCGTTATTACGTAGAATGTGCATACTTTGTTGATTCCATTTATGAAATAAATCACATTTTCTAAAAACTCGTGTTTTTTAAGAAATCATGCAAACCTTCTAGAAGCTGTGATTTTAAAAAACGTGCGGAAGTAAGCTTTTCTTATTTCCGAACGCATGCGCAAACTATAGAAAGTCGTTATTACGTAGAATGTGCATACTTTGTTGATTCCATTTATTAAATAAATGACATTTTCTAAAAACTCGTGTTTTTTAAGAAATGATGTAAACCTTGTAGAAGCTGTGATTTTAAAAAATGGGGGGAAGTAAGCTTTTCTTATTTCCGGACGCATGTGTAAACTATAGAAAGTCGTTATTACGTAGAATGTGCATACCTTGTTGATTCCATTTATCAAATAAATGACATTTCCTAAAAACTCATGTTTTTTAAGAAATCATGTAAACTTTCTAGAGGTTGTGATTTTAAAAAACTAGCGGAAGTAAGCTTTTCTTATTTCCGGACGCATGCGCAAACTATAGAAATTCGTTATGATGTAGAATGTGCATACTTTGTTGATTCTATTTATGAAATAAATCACATTTTCTAAAAACTCGTGTTTTTTAAGAATTCATCTAAACCTTCTAGAAGCTGTGAATTTAAAAAAAGGGGGGAAGTAAGCTTTTCTTATTTCCGGAAGAATGCGCAAACTAGAGAATGTCGTTATCACGTAGAATGTGCATAGTTTGCGCATGCGCAAACTATAGAAATTCTTTATGACATAGAATGTGCATACTTTGTTGATTCCATTAATGAAATAAATCACATTTTCTAAAAACTCATGTTTTTTAAGAAATCATGTAAACCTTCTAGAAGCTGTGATTTTAAAAAAAGGGGGGAATTAAGCTTTTATTATTTCCGGACGCATGCGCAAACTATAGAAAGTAGTTATGATGTAGAATGTGCAAACTTTGTTGATTCCATTTATGAAATAAATCACATTTTCTAAAAACTCGTGTTTTTTAAGAAATCATGTAAACCTTCTAGATGCTATGATTTTAAAAAACTGGCGGAAGTAAGCTTTTCTTCTTTCCGGACGCATGAGCAAACTATAGAAAGTCGTTATTACGTAGAATGTGCATACTTTGTTGATTCCATTTATGAAATAAATCACATTTTCTAAAAACTCGTGTTTTTTAAGAATTCATATAAACCTTCTAGAAGCTGTGAATTTAAAAAAAGGGGGGAAGTAAGCTTTTCTTATTTCCGGACGCATGCGCAAACTATAGAAAGTCGTTATTACGTAGAATGTGCATACTTTGTTGATTCCATTTATGAAATAAATAACATTTTTCTAAAAACTCGTGTTTTTTAAGAAATGATGTAAACCTTCTAGAAGTTGTGATTTTAAAAAACTGGCGGAAGTAAGCTTTTCTTATTTCCGGACGCATGCGCAAACTATAGAAAGTCATTACTACGTAGAATGTGCATACTTTGTTGATTCCATTTATGAAATAAATGACATTTTTTAAAAACTCGTGTTTTTTAAGAATTCATTTAAACCTTCTAGAAGCTGTGAATTTAAAAAAAGGGGGGAAGTAAGCTTTTCTTATTTCTGGACGCATGCGCAAACTATAGAAAGTCGTTATTACGTACAATGTGGATAGTTTGCACGTGCGAAAACTATAGAAAGTCGTTATGACATAGAATGTGCATACTTTGTTGATTCCATTTATGAAATAAATCACATTTTCTAAAAACTCGTGTTTTTTAAGAAATCATGTAAACCTTCTAGAAGCTGTGATTTTAAAAAACTTGCGGAAGTAAGCTTTTCATATTTCCGGACGCATGCGCAAACTTTAAAAAGTCGTTATTACATAGAATTTGCATACTTTGTTGATAGCATTTATGAAATAAATCACATTTTCTAATAACTCGTGTTTTTAAGAAATCATGTAAACCTTCTATAAGCTGTGGTTTTAAAAAACTGGCGGAAGGAAGCTTTTCTTATTTCCGGACGCATGCGCAAACTATAGAAAGTTGTTATGACGTAGAATGTGCATAGTTTGTTGATTCCAATTATGAAATAAAGCACATTTTTTAAAAACTCGTTTTTTTTAAGAATTCATCTAAACTTTCTAGAAGCTGTGAATTTAAAAAAAGGGGGGAAGTAAGCTTTTCTTATTTCCGGACGCACGCGCAAACTATAGAAAGTCGTTGTCACGTAGAATGTGCATAGTTTGCGCCTGCGCAAACTATAGAAATTCATTATGACATAGAATGTGCATACTTTGCTGATTGCATTTATGAAATAAATCACATTTTCTAAAAACTCGTGTTTTTTAAGAAATCATGTAAACCTTCTTGAAGCTGTGATTTTAAAAAACGGGGGGAATTAAAATTTTCTTATTTCCGGACGCATGCGAAAACTATAGAATGTCGTTATTACATAGAATGTGCATACTTTGTTGATTCCATTTATGAAATAAATCACCTTTTCTAAAAACTCGTGTTTTTTAAGAAATCATGTAAACCTTCTAGAAGCTGTGATTTTAAAAAACTGGCGGAAGTAAGCTTTTCTTATTTCCGGACGCATGCGCAAACTATAGAAAGTCATTACTACGTAGAATGTGCATACTTTGTCGATTCCATTTATGAAATAAATCACATTTTCTAAAAACTCGTGTATTTTAAGAATTCATCTAAACCTTCTAGAAGCTGTGGATTTAAAAAAAGGGGGGAAGTAAGCTTTTCTTATTTCTGGACGCATGCGCAAACTATAGAAAGTCGTTATTACGTAGAATGTGCATAGTATGCGCATGCGCAAACTATAGAAAGTCGTTATGACATAGAATGTGCATACTTTCTTGATTCCATTTATGAAATAAATCACATTTTCTAAAAACTCGTGTTTTTTAAGAAATCATGTAAACCTTCCAGAAGCTGTGATTTTAAAAAACTTGCGGAAGTAAGCTTTTCTTATTTCCGGACGCATGCGCAAACTTTAGAAAATCGTTATTACATAGAAAGTGCATACTTTGTTGATTCCATTTATGAAATAAATCACATTTTCTAAATACTCGTGTTTTTTAAGAAATCATGTAAACCTTCTATGAGCTGTGATTTTAAAAAACGGGGGGAAGTAAGCTTTTCTTATTTCCGGACGCATGCGCAAACTATAGAAAGTCGTTATTATGTAAAATGTGCATACTTTGTTGATTCCATTTATGAAATAAATCACATTTTCTAAAAGCTCGTGTTTTTTAAGAAATCATGTGAACCTTCTAGAAGCTGTGATTTTAAAAAACTGGCGGAAGTAAGCTTTTCTTATTTCCGGACGCATGCGCAAACTATAGAAAGTCATTACTACGTAGAATGTGCATACTTTGTTGATTCCATTTATGAAACAAATGACATTTTTTAAAAACTCGTGTTTTTTAAGAATTCTTCTAAACCTTCTAGAAGCTGTGAATTTAAAAAAAGGGGGGAAGTAAGCTTTTCTTATTTCCGGACGCATGCGTAAACTATAGAAAGTTGTTATTACGTAGAATGTGCATAGTTTATTGATCCCATTGATGAAATAAATCACATTTTCTAAAAGCTCTTGTTTTTTAAGTATTCACCTAAACCTTCTAGAAGCTGTGAATTTAAAAAAAGGGGGAAGTAAGCTTTTCTTATTTCCGGATGCATGCACAAACTATAGAAATTCGTTATCACGTAGAATGTGCATAGTTTGCGCATGTGCAAACTTTAGAAAGTTGTTATGACATAGAATGTGTATACTTTGTTGATTACATTTATGAAATAAATCACATTTTCTAAAAACTCGTGTTTTTTAAGAAATCATGTAAACCTTCTAGAAGCTGTGATTTTAAAAAACTGGCAGAAGTAAGCTTTTCTTATTTCCGGACGCATGCACAAACTATAGAAAGTCGTTACTACGTAGAATGTGCATACCTTGTTGATTCCATTTAAGAAATAAATCACATTTTCTAAAAACTCGTGTTTTTTAAGAATTCATCTAAACCTTCTAGAAGCCGTGAATTTAAAAAAAGGGGGGAAGTAAGCTTTTCTTATTTCCGGACACATGCGCAAACTATAGAAAGTCGTTATCACGTAGAATGTGCATAGTTTGCGCATGCGCAAACTATAGAAAGTCGTTATGAAATAGAATGTGCATACTATGTTGATACCATTTATGAAATAAATCACATTTTCTAAAACCTCATGTTTTTTAGAAATCATGTAAACCTTCTAGAAGCTGTGATTTTAAAAAACTGGCGGAAGTAAGCTTTTCATATTTCCGGACGCATGCGCAAACTTTCGAAAATCGTTATTACATAGAATGTGCATACTTTGTTGATTCCATTTATGAAATAAATCACATTTTCTAAAAACTCGTGTTTTTTAAGAAATCATGTAAACCTTATAGAAGCAGTGGTTTTAAAAAACTGGCGGAAGTAAGCTTTTCTTATTTCCGGACGCATGCGCAAACTATAGAAAGTCGTTATTACATAGAATGTGGATACTTTGTTGATTCCATTTATGAAATAAATCACATTTTCTAAAAGCTCGTGTTTTTTAAGAAATCATGTAAACCTTCTAGAAGCTGTGATTTTAAAAAACTGGCGGAAGTAAGCTTTTCTTATTTCCGGAAGCATGCGCAAATTATAGAAAGTCGTTACTACGTAGAATGTGCATACTTTGTTGATTCCATTTATGAAATAAATCACATTTTCTAAAAACTTGTGTTTTTTAAGAAATCATGTAAACCTTCTAGAAGCTGTGGTTTTAAAAAATGGCGGAAGGAAGCTTTTCTTATTTCCGGAAGCATGTGCAAACTATAGAAAGTCATTATTACATAGAATGTGCTTAGTTTGTTGATTCCATTTATGAAAAAAATCACATTTTCTAAAAACTCATGTTTTTAAGAAATCATGTAAACCTTCTAGAAGCTGTGATTTTAAAAAACTGGCGGAATTAAGCTTTTCTTATTTACGGACGCATGCGCAAACTATAGAAAGCCGTTATGACATAGAATGTGCATACTTTGTTGATTCCATTTATGAAATAAATCACATTTCCTAAAAACTCATGTTTTTTAAGACATCATGTAAACCTTCTGGAAGCTGTGATTTTGAAAAACGGGCGGAATTAAGCTTTTCTTATTTCCGGACGGATGTTCAAACTATAGAAAGTTGTTATGACGTAGAATGTGCATAGTTTGCGCATGCGCAAACTATAGAAAGTCGTTATGAGATAGAATGTGCATACTTTGTTGATTCCATTTATGAAATAAATCACATTTTCTAAAAACTCGTGTTATTTAAGAAATCATGTAAACCTTCTAGAAGCTGTCATTTTAAAAAACGGGGGGAATTCATACTACGTAGAATATTCATACTTTGTTGATTTCATTTATGAAATAAATCACATTTTCTAAAAACTCGTGTTTTTTATGAAATCATGTAAACCTTCTAGAAGCTGTGATTTTAAAAAGTTGGCGGAAGTAAGCTTTTCTTATTTCCGGTCGCATGCACAAACTTTAGAAAGTCGTTATTATATAGAATGTGCATACTTTGTTGATTCCATTTATGAAATAAATCACATTTTCTAAAAATTCATGTTTTTTAAGAAATCATGTAAACCTTCTAGAAGCTGTGGTTTTAAAAAACTGACGGAATTAAGCTTTTCTTATTTCCGAACGCATGCGGAAACTATAGAAAGTCGTTATTACATAGAATTTGCATACTTTGTTGATTCCATTTATGAAATAAATCACATTTTCTAAAACCTCATGTTTTTTAAGAAATCATGTAAACCTTCTAGAAGCTGTGATTTTAAAAAACTAGAGGAAGTAAGCTTTTCATATTTCTGGACGCATGCGCAAACTTTCGAAAGTCGTTATTACATAGAATGTGCATACTTTGTTGATTCCATTTATGAAATAAATCACATTTTCTAAAAACTCGTGTTTTTTAAGAAATCATGTAAACCTTATAGAAGCTGTGGTTTTAAAAAACTGGCGGAAGTAAGCTTTTCTTATTTCCGGACGCATGCGCAAACTATAGAAAGTCGTTATTACATAGAATGTGCATACTTTGTTGATTCCATTTATGAAATAAATCACATTTTCTAAAAGCTCGTGTTTTTTAAGAAATCATGTAAACCTTCTAGAAGCTGTGATTTTAAAAAACCGGCGGAAGTAAGCTTTTCTTATTTCTGGACGCATGCGCAAATTATAGAGAGTCGTTACTACGTAGAATGTGCATACTTTGTTGATTCCAATTATGAAATAAATCACATTTTCTAAAAACTCGTGTTTTTTAAGAAATCATGTAAACCTTCTAGAAGCTGTGGTTTTAAAAAATGGCGGAAGGAAGCTTTTCTTATTTCCGGACGCATGCGGAAACTATAGAAAGTCGTTATTACATAGAATGTGCTTAGTTTGTTGATTCCATTTATGAAATAAATCACATTTTCTAAAAACTCGTGTTTTTTAAGAAATCATGTAAACCTTCTAGAAGCTTAGATTTTAAAAAACTGGCGGAATTAAGCTTTTCTTATTTCCGGACGAATGCGCAAACTATAGAAAATTGTTATGACATGGAATGTGCATAGTTTGTTGATTCCATTTATGAAATAAATCACATTTTCTAAAAACTCGTGTTTTTTATGAATTCATCTAAACCTTCTAGAAGCTGTGAATTTAAAAAAAGGGGGGAAGTAAGCTTTTCTTATTTCTGGACACATGCGCAAACTATAGAAAGTCGTTATCACGTAGAATGTGCATAGTTTGCCCATGCGCAAACTATAGAAAGTCCTTATGAGATAGAATGTGCATACTATGTTGATACCATTTATGAAATAAATCTCATTTTCTAAAAAACTCGTGTTTTTTAAGAAATCATGTAAACCTTCTAGAAGCTGTGATTGTAAAAAACGGGGGGAATTAAGATTTTCTTATTTCCGAATGCATTTGCAAACTATAGAAAGTCGTTATTACGTAGAATGTGCATACTTTGTTGATTCCATTTATGAAATAAATCACATTTTCTAAAAGCTCGTGTTTTTTAAGAATTCATGTAAACCTTCTAGAAGCTGTGATTTTAAAAAACTGGCGGAAGTAAGCTTTTCTTATTTCCAGACGCATGCGCAAATTATAGAAATTCGTTACTACGTAGAATGTGCATACTTTGTTGATTCCATTTATGAAATAAATCACATTTTCTAAAAACTTGTGTTTTTTAAGAAATCATGTAAACCTTCTAGAAGCTGTGGTTTTAAAAAATGGCGGAAGGAAGCTTTTCTTATTTCCGGACGCATGTGCAAACAATTGAAATTCGTTATTACATAGAATGTGCTTAGTTTGTTGATTCCATTTATGAAAAAAATCACATTTTCTAAAAACTCATGTTTTTAAGAAATCATGTAAACCTTCTAGAAGCTGTGATTTTAAAAAACTGGCGGAATTAAGCTTTTCTTATTTCCGGACGCATGCGCAAACAATAGAAAGTTGTTATGACGTAGAATGTGCATAGTTTGTTGATTCCATTTATGAACTAAATCACATTTTCTAAAAACTCGTGTTTTTTAAGAATTCATCTAAACCTTCTACAAGCTGTGAATTTAAAAAAAGGGGGGAAGTAAGCTTTTCTTATTTCCGGACACATGCGCAAACTATAGAAAGTCGTTATCATGTAGAATGTGCATAGTTTGCGCATGCGCAAACTATAGAAAGTCGTTATGACATAGAATGTGCATACTTTGTTGATTCCATTTATGAAATAAATCAAATTTTCTAAAAACTCGTGTTATTTAAGAAATCATGTAAACCTTCTAGAAGCTGTCATTTTAAAAAACGGGGGGAATTAAGTTTTTCTTATTTCCGGATTCATTTGCAAACTATAGAAAGTCATTATGATGTAGAATGTGCAAACTTTGTTGATTCAATTTATGTAATAAATCACATTTTCTAAAAACTCGTGTTTTTTAAGAATTCATCTAAACCTTCTAGAAGCTGTGAATTTAAAAAAAGGGGGGAAGTAAGCTTTTCTTATTTCCGGACGCATGCACAAACTTTAGAAAGTCGTTATTACGTAGAATGTGCATAGTTTGTGCATGCGCAAACTATAGAAAGTCGTTATGACATAGAATGTTCATACTTTGTTGATTCCATTTATGAAATAAATCACATTTTCTAAAAACTCGTGTTTTTTAAGAAATCATGTAAACCTTCTAGAAGCTGTGATTTAAAAAAATTGGCGGAAGTAAGCTTTTCTTATTTCTGGACGCATGCGCAAACTTTAGAAATTCGTTATTACATAGAATGTGCATACTTTGTTGATTCCATTTATGAAATAAATCACATTTTCTAAAAACTCGTGTTTTTTAAGAAATCATGTAAACCTTCTAGAAGCTGTGATTTTAAAAAATTGGCGGAAGTAAGCTTTTCTTATTTCCGGACGCATGCGCAAACTATAGAAAGTCGTTACTACGTAGAATATTCATACTTTGTTGATTCCATTTATGAAATAAATGACATTTTCTAAAAACTCGTGTTTTTTATGAAATCATGTAAACCTTCTAGAAGCCGTGATTTTAAAAAGTTGGCGGAAGTAAGCTTTTCTTATTTCCGGTCGCATGCACAAACTTTAGAAAGTCGTTATTATATAGAATGTGCATACTTTTTTTATTCCATTTATGAAATAAATAACATTTTATAAAAATTCATGTTTTTTAAGAAATCATGTAAACCTTCTAGAAGCTGTGGTTTTAAAAAACTGACGGAAGTAAGCTTTTCTTATTTCCGGACGGATGTGGAAACTATAGAAAGTCGTTATTACATAGAATGTGCATACTTTGTTGATTCCATTTATGAAATAAATCACATTTTCTAAAACCTCGTGTTTTTTAAGAAATCATGTAAACCTTCTAGAAACTGTGATTTTAAAAAACTGGAGGAAGTAAGCTTTTCATATTTCCGGACGCATGCGCAAACTTTCGAAAGTCGTTATTACATAGAATGTGCATACTTTGTTGATTCCATTTATGAAATAAATCACATTTTCTAAAAACTCGTGTTTTTTAGGAAATCATGTAAACCTTATAGAAGCTGTGGTTTTAAAAAACTGGCGGAAGTAAGCTTTTCTTATTTCCGGATGCATGCGCAAACTATAGAAAGTCGTTATTACATAGAATGTGCATACTTTGTTGATTCCATTTATGAAATAAATCACATTTTCTAAAAGCTCGTGTTTTTTAAGAAATCATGTAAACCTTCTAGAAGCTGTGATTTTAAAAAACTGGCGGAAGTAAGCTTTTCTTATTTCCGGACGCATGCGCAAATTATAGAGAGTCGTTACTACGTAGAATGTGCATACTTTGTTGATTCCATTGATGAAATAAATCACATTTTCTAAAAACTCGTGTTTTTTAAGAAATCATGTAAACCTTCTAGAAGCTGTGGTTTTAAAAAATGGCGGAAGGAACTTTTTATTATTTCCGGACGCATGCGGAAACTATAGAAAGTCGTTATTACATAGAATGTGCTTAGTTTGTTGATTCCATTTATGAAATAAATCACATTTTCTAAAAACTCGTGTTTTTTAAGAAATCATGTAAACCTTCTAGAAGCTTTGATTTTAAAAAACTGGCGGAATTAAGCTTTTCTTATTTCTGGACGAATGCGCAAACTATAGAAAATTGTTATGACATAGAATGTGCATAGTTTGTTGATTCCATTTATGAAATAAATCACATTTTCTAAAAACTCGTGTTTTTTAAGAATTCATCTAAACCTTCTAGAAGCTGTGAATTTAAAAAAAGGGGGGAAGTAAGCTTTTCTTATTTCCCGACACATGCGCAAACTATAGAAAGTCGTTATCACGTAGATTGTGCATAGTTTGCGCATGCGCAAACTATAGAAAGTCGTTATGAGATAGAATGTGCATACTATGTTGATACCATTTATGAAATAAATCACATTTTCTAAAAACTCATGTTTTTTAAGAAATCATGTAAACCTTCTAGAAGCTGTGATTTTAAAAAACGGGGGGAATTAAGCTTTTCTGATTTCCGGATGCATTTGCAAACTATAGAAAGTCGTTATGACGTAGAATGTGCATACTTTTCTGATTCAATTTATGTAATAAATCACATTTTCTAAAAACTCGTGTTTTTTAAGAATTCATCTAAACCTTCTAGAAGCTGTGAATTTAAAAAAAGGGGGGAAGTAAGCTTTTCTTATTTCCGGACGCATGCACAAACTATAGAAAGTCGTTATTACGTAGAATGTGCATAGTTTGCGCATGCGTAAACTATAGAAGGTCGTTATGAGATAGAATGTGCATACTTTGTTGATTCCATTTATGAAATAAATCACATTTTCTAAAAACTCGTGTTTTTTAAGAAATCATGTAAACCTTCTAGAAGCTGTGATTTAAAAAAACTGGCGGAAGTAAGCTTTTCTTATTTCTGGACGCATGCGCAAACTTTAGAAATTCGTTAGTACATAGAATGTGCATACTTTGTTGATTCCATTTATGAAATAAAGCACATTTTCTAAAAACTCGTGTTTTTTAAGAAATCATGTAAACCTTCTAGAAGCTGTGATTTTAAAAAACTGGCGGAAGTAAGCTTTTCTTATTACTGGACGAATGCGCAAATTTTAGAAAGTCGTTATTACGTAAAATGTGCATACTTTGTTGATTCCATTTATGAAATAAATCACATTTTCTAAAACCTCGTGTTTTTTTAGAAATCATGTAAACCTTCTAGAAGCTGTGATTTTAAAAAACTGGCCTAAGTAAGCTTTTCATATTTCCGGACGCATGCGCAAACTTTCGAAAGTCGTTATTACATTGAAGGTGTATACTTTGTTGATTCCATTTATGAAATAAATCACATTTGTAAAAACTCGTGTTTTTTAAGAAATCATGTAAACCTTCTAGAAGCTGTGGTTTTAAAAAACTGGCGGAAGTAAGCTTTTCTTGTTTCCGGACGCATGAGCAAACTATAGAAAGTCGTTATTACGTAGAATGTGAATACTTTGTTGATTCCATTTATGAAATAAATCACATTTTCTAAAATCTTGTGTTTTTTAAGAAATCATGTAAACCTTCTAGAAGCTGTGATTTTAAAAAACTGGCGGAAGTAAGCTTTTCTAATTTCCGGACGCATGCGCAAACTATAGAAAATTGTTATGACGTAGAATGTGCATACTTTGTTGATTCCATTTATGAAATAAATCACATTTTCTAAAAACTCGTGTTTTTTAAGAAATCATGTAAACCTTCTAGAAGCTGTGGTTTTAAAAAACTGGCGGAAGGAAGCTTTTCTTATTTCCGGACGCATGCGGAAACTATAGAAAGTCATTATTACATAGAATGTGCTTAGTTTGTTGATTCCATTTATGAAATAAATCACATTTTCTAAAAACTCGTGTTTTTTAAGAAATCATGTAAACCTTCTAGAAGCTGTGATTTTAAAAAACTGACGGAATTAAACTTTTCTTATTTCCGGACGCATGCGCAAACTATAGAAAATTGTTATGACGTAGAATGTGCATAATTTGTTGATTCCATTTATGATATAAATCACATTTTCTAAAATCTCGTGTTTTTTAAGAATTCATCTAAACCTTCTAGAAGCTGTGAATTTAAAAAAAGGGGGGAAGTAAGCTTTTCTTATTTCCGGACGCATGCGCAAACTATAGAAAGTCGTTGTCACGTAGAATGTGCATAGTTTGCGCATGCGCAAACTATAGAAAGTCGTTATGACATAGAGTATGCATACTTTGTTGATTCCATTTATGAAATAAATCACATTTTCTAAAAACTCGTGTTTTTTAAGAAATCATGTAAACCTTCTAGAAGCTGTGATTTTAAAAAACGGGGGGAATTAAGCTTTTCTTATTTCCGGACGAATGAGCAAACTATTGAAGGTCGTCATGACGTAGAATGTGCAAACTTTGTTGATTCAATTTATGAAATAAATCACATTTTCTAAAAACTCGTGTTTTTTAAGAAATCATGTAAACTTTCTAGAAGCTGTGATTTTAAAAAACTGGCGGAAGTAAGCTTTTCTTATTTCCGGATGCATGCGCAAACTGTAGAAAGTCGTTACTACGTAGAATGTGCATACTTTGTTGATTCCATTTATTAAATAAATCACATTTTCTAAAAACTCGTGTTTTTTAAGAAATCATGTAAATCTTCTAGAAGCTGTGATTTTAAAAAACAGGCGGAAGTAAGCTTTTCTTATTTCCGGACGCATGCCCAAACTATAGAAAGTCGTTATTACGTAGAATGTGCTTAGTTTGTTGATTCCATTTATGAAATAAATCACATTTTCTAAAAGCTCGTGGTTTTTAAGAAATCATGTAAACCTTCTAGAAGCTGTGATTTTAAAAAACTGGCAGAAATAAGCTTTTCTTATTTCCGGACGCATGCGCAAACTATAGAAAGTTGTTATGAGGTAGAATGTGCATAGTTTGTTGATTCCATTTATGAAATAAAACACATTTTCTAAAAACTCATGTTTTTTAAGAATTCATCTAAACCTTCTAGAAGCTGTGAATTTAAAAAAAGGGGTGAATTAAGCTTTTATTATTTCCGGACACATGCGCAAACTATAGAAAGTCGTTATCACGTAGAATGTGCATAGTTTGCGAATGCGCAAAATATAGAAAGTCGTTATGAGATAGAATGTGCATACTTTGTTGATTCCATTTATGAAATAAATCAAATTTTCTAAAAACTCGTGTTTTTTAAGAAATCATGTAAACCTCCTAGAAGCTGTGATTTTAAAAAACGGGGGGAATTAAGCTTTTCTTATTTCCGGATGCATTTGCAAACTATAGAAAGTCGTTATGACGTAGAATGTGCAAACTTTGTTGATTCAATTTATGTAATAAATCATATTTTCTAAAAACTCATGTTTTTTAAGAATTCATCTAAACCTTCTAGAAGCTGTGAATTTAAAAAAAGGGGGGAAGTAAGCTTTTCTTATTTCCGGACGCATGCGCAAACTAAAAAAAGTCGTTATTACGTAGAATGTGCATAGTTTGCGCATGCGCAAACTATAGAAAGTTGTTATGACATAGAATGTGCATACTTTGTTGATTCCATTTATGAAATAAATCACATTTTCTAAAAACTCGTGTTTTTTAAGAAATCATGTAAACCTTCTAGAAGCCGCGATTTAAAAAAATTGGCGGAAGTAAGCTTTTCTTATTTCTGGACGCATGCGCAAGCTTTAGAAAGTCGTTATTACATAGAATGTGCATACTTTTTTGATTCAATTTAAGAAATAAATCACATTTTCTAAAAACTCGTGTTTTTTAAGAAATCATGTAAACCTTCTAGAAGTTGTGATTTTAAAAAACTAGCGGAAGTAACCTTTTCTTATTACTGGATGCATGCGCAAACTTTAGAAAGTCGTTATTACGTAGAATCTGCATACTTTGTTGATTCCATTTATGAAATATATCACATTTTCTAAAACCTCGTGTTTTTTAAGAAATCATCTAAACCTTCTAGAAGCTGTGATTTTAAAAAACTGGCGTAAGTAAGCTTTTCATATTTCCAGACGCATGCGCAAACTTTCGAAAGTCGTTATTACATAGAATGTGCATACTTTGTTGATTCCATTTATGAAATAAATCACTTTTTCTAAAAACTCATGTTTTTTAAGAAATCATATAAACCTTCTAGAAGCTGTGGTTTTAAAAAACTGGCGGAAGTAAGCTTTTCTTATTTCCGGATGGATGAGCAAACTATAGAAAGTCGTTATTACGTAGAATGTGTATGCTTTGTTGATTCTATTTATGAAATAAATCACATTTTCTAAAAGCTCGTGTTTTTTAAGAAATCATGTAAACCTTCTAGAAGCTCTGATTTTAAAAAATTGGCGGAAGTAAGCTTTTCTTATTTCCGGACACATGCGCAAACTATAGAAAGTCGTTACTACGTAGAATGTGCATACTTTGTTGATTCCATTTATGAAATAAATCACATTTTCTAAAAACTCGTGTTTTTTAAGAAATCACGTAAACCTTCTAGAAGCTGTGGTTTTAAAAAACTGGCGGAAGGAAGCTTTTCTTATTTCCGGACGCATGCGGAAACTATAGAAAGTCGTTATTACATAGAATGTGCTTAGTTTGTTGATTCCATTTATGAAATAAATCACATTTTCTAAAAACTCGTGTTTTTTAAGCAATCATGTAAACCTTCTAGAAGCTGTGATTTTAAAAAACTGGTGGAATTAAGCTTTTCTTATTTCCGGACGCATGCGCAAACTATAGAAAATTGTTATGACGTAGAATGTGCATAATTTGATGATTCCATTTATGATATAAATGACATTTTATAAAAACTCGTCTTTTTTAAGAATTCATCTAAACCTTCTAGAAGCTGTGAATTTAAAAAAAGGGGGGGACGTAAGCTTTTCTTATTTCCGGACGCATGCGCAAACTATAGAAAGTCGTTATCACGTAGAATGTGCATAGTTTGCGCATGCGCAAACTATAGAAAGTCGTTATGACATAGAGTGTGCATAATTTGTTGATTCCATTTATGAAATAAATCACATTTTCTAAAAACTCGTGTTTTTTAAGAAATCATGTAAACCTTCTAGAAGCTGTGATTTTAAAAAACGGGGGGAATTAAGCTTTTCTTATTTCCGGACGCATGCACAAACTATAGAAAGTCGTTATGACGTAGAATGTGCAAACTTTGTTGATTCCATTTATGAAATAAATAACATTTTCTAAAAACTCGTGTTTTTTAAGAAATCATGTAAACCTTCTAGAAGCTGTGATTTTAACAAACTGGCGGAAGTAAGTTTTCTTATTTCCGGACGCATGCGCAAACTTTAGAAAGTCGTTATTACATAGAATGTGCATACTTTGTTGATTCCATTTATGAAATAAATCACATTTTCTAAAAGCTCGTGTTTTTTAAGAATTCATCTAAACCTTCTAGAAGCTGTGAATTTAAAAAAAGGGGGGAAGTAAGCTTTTCTTATTTTCGAACGCATGCGCAAACTATAGAAAGTCGTTATTACGTAGAATGTGCATAGTTTGCGCATGCGCAAACTATATAAAGTCGTTATGACATAGAATGTGCATACTTTGTTGATTCTATTTATGAAATAAATCACATTTTCTAAAAACTCGTGTTTTTTAAGAAATCATGTAAACCTTCTAGAAGCTGTGATTTTAAAAAACTGGCAGAAGGAAGCTTTTCTTATTTCCGGACGCATGCGCAAACTATAGAATGTCGTTATCACGTAGAATGTGCTTAGTTTGAGTATGCGCAAACTATAGAAAGTCGTTATGACAAAGAATGTGGATACTTTGTTGATTCCATTTATGAAATAAATCACATTTTCTAAAAACTCGTGTTTTTTAAGAAATCATGTAAACCTTCTAAAAGCTGTGATTTTAAAAAACGAGGGGAATTAAGCTTTTCTTATTTTGTGGACGCATGCGCAAACTATAGAAAGTCGTTATGACGTAGAATGTGCAAACTTTGTTGATTCCATTTGTGAAATAAATCACATTTTCTAAAAACTCGTGTTTTTTAAGAATTCATCTAAACCTTCTAGAAGCTGTGAATTTAAAAAAAGGGGGGAAGTAAGCTTTTCTTATTTCCGGACGCATGCGCAAACTATAGAAAGTCGTTATTACGCAGAATGTGCATAGTTTGCGCATGCAAAAACTATAGAAAGTCGTTATGACATAGAATGTGCATAATTTGTTGATTCCATTTATGAAATAAATCACATTTTTTAAAAACTCATGTGTTTTAAGAAATCATCTAAACCTTCTAGAAGCTGTGATTTTAAAAAACTGGCGGAAGTAAGCTTTTCTTATTTCCGGACGCATGCGCAAACTTTAGAAAGTCATTATTACATAGAATGTGCAGACTTTGTTGATTCCATTTATGAAATAAATCACATTTTCTAAAAACTCGTGTTTTTTAAGAAATCATGTAAACCTTCTAGAAGCTGTGATTTTAAAAAACTGGCGGAAGTAAGCTTTTCTTATTTCCGGACGCATGCGCAAACTATAGAAAGTCATTACTACTTAGAATGTGCATACTTTGTTGATTCCATTTATGAAATAAATCACATTTTCTAAAAACTCGTGTTTTTTAAGAATTCATGTAAACCTTCTAGAAGCTGTGGTTTTAAAAAACTGGCGGAAGGAAGCTTTTCCTATTTCCGGACGCATGAGCAAACTATAGAAAGTCGTAATTACGTAGAATGTGAATAGTTTGTTGATTCCATTTATGAAATAAATCACATTTTCTAAAAACTCGTGTTTTTAAAAAAATCATGTAAACCTTTTAGAAGCTGTGATTTTAAAAAACAGGGGGAATTAAGCTTTTCTTATTTCTGGACGCATGCACAAACTATAGAAAGTTTTTATGACGTAGAATGTGCATAGTTTGCGCATGCGCAAACTATAGAAAGTCGTTATGACATAGAATGTGCATACTTTGTTGATTCAATTTATGAAATAAATCACATTTTCTAAAAACTCGTGTTTTTTAAGAAATCATGTAAACCTTCTAGAAGCTGTGATTTTAAAAAACGGGGGGAATTAAGCTTTTCTTATTTCTGGACGCATGCGCAAAATATAGAAAGTCGTTATAACGTATAATGTGCAAACTTTGTTGACTCCATTTATGAAATAAATCACATTTTCTAAAAACTCGTGTTTTTTAAGAATTTATCTAAACCTTCTATAAGCTGTGAATTTAAAAAAAGGGGGGAAGTAAGCTTTTCTTATTTCCGGACGCATGCGCAAACTATAGAAAGTCGTTATTATGTAGAATGTGCATAGTTTGCGCATGCGCAAACTATAGAAAGTCGTTATGACATAGAATGTGCATACTTTGTTGATTCCATTTATGAAATAAATCACATTTTCTAAAAACTCGTGTGTTTTAAGAAATCATGTAAACCTTCTAGAAGCTGTGATTTTAAAAAACGGGGGGAATTAAGCTTTTCTTATTTCTGGACGCATGCGCAAACTATAGAAAGTCGTTATAACGTATAATGTGCAAACTTTGTTGATTCCATTTATGAAATAAATCACATTTTCTAAAAACTCGTGTTTTTTAAGAATTCATCTAAACCTTCTAGAAGCTGTGAATTTAAAAAAAGGGGGGAAGTAAGCTTTTTTTATTTCCAGAGGCATGAGCAAACTATAGAAAGTCGTTATATCGTAGAATGTGAGTAGTTTGCGCATGCGCAAACTATAGAAAGTCGTTATGACATAGAATGTGCATACTTTGTTGATTCCATTTATGATATAAATCACATTTTCTAAAAACTCGTGTTTTTTAAGAAATCATGTAAACCTTCTAGAAGTTGTGATTTTAAAAAATGGGGGGAATTAAGCTTTTCTTATTTCTGGACGCATCCGCAAACTATAGAAAATCGTTATAACGTATAATGTGCAAACTTTGTTGATTCCATTTATGAAATAAACCACATTTTCTAAAAACACGTGTTTTTTAAGAAATCATGTAAACCTTCTAGAAGCTGTGGTTTTAAAAAACTGGCGGAAGGAAGCTTTTCTTATTTCCGGATGCATGCGCAAACTATAGAAAGTCGTTATCACGTAGAATGTGCTTAGTTTGTGCATGCGCATACTATAGAAAGTCGTTATGACATAGAATGTGCATACTTTGTTGATTCCATTTCTGAAATAAATCACATTTTCTAAAAACTCGTGTTTTTTAAGAAATCATGTAAACCTTCTAGAAGCTGTGATTTTAACAAACGGGGGGAATTAAGCTTTTCTTATTTCCGGACGCATTCGCAAACTATATAAAGTCGTTATGACGTAGAATGTGCAAACTTTGTTGATTCCATTTATGAAATAAATCACATTTTCTAAAAACTTGTGTTTTTTAAGAATTCATCTAAACCTTCTAGAAGCTGTGAATTTAAAAAAAGGGGGGGAAGTAAGCTTTTCTTATTTCCGGACGCATGCACAAACTATAGAAAGTCGTTATCACGTAGAATGTGCATAGCTTGCGCATGCACAAACTATAGAAAGTCGTTATGACATAGAATGTGCATACTTTGTTGATTCCAGTTGTGAAATAAATCACATTTTCTAAAAACTCGTGTTTTTTAAGAAATCATGTAAACCTTCTAGAAGCTGTGATTTTAAAACACGGGGGGAATTAAGCTTTTCTTATTTCCGGACGCATGCGCAAACTATAGAAAGTCGATATGACGTAGAATGTGCAAACTTTGTTGATTCCATTTATGAAATAAATCACATTTTCTAAAAACTCGTGTTTTTTAAGAATTCATCTAAACCTTCTAGAAGCTGTGAATTTAAAAAAAGGGGGGAAGTAAGCTTTTCTTCTTTCCGCACGCATGCGCAAAATATAGAAAGTCGTTATCACGTAGAATGTCCATAGTTTGCACATGCGCAAACTATCGAAAGTCGTTATGACATAGAATGTGCATACTTTGTTTATTCCATATATGAAATAAATCACATTTTCTAAAAACTCGTGTTTTTTAAGAATTCATCTAAACCTTCTAGAAGATGTGAATTTAAAAAAAGGGGGCAAGTAAGCTTTTCTTATTTCCGGACGCATGCGCAAACTATAGAGGGTCGTTATTATGCAGAATGTGCATAGTTTGCACATGCGCAAAATATAGAAAGTCGTTATGACATAGAATGTGCATACTTTGTTGATTCCATTTATGAAATAAATCACATTTTCTAAAAACTCAAGTTTTTTAAGAAATCATGTAAACCTTCTAGAAGCTGTGATTTTAAAAAATGGGGTAATTAAGCTTTTCTTATTTCCAGATGCATGCGCAAACTATAGAATGTCGTTATGACGTAGTATGTGCATACTTTGTTGATTCCATTTATGAAATAAATGACATTTTCTAAAAACTCGTGTTTTTTAAGAAATCACGTAAACCTTCTAGAAGCTGTGGTTTTAAAATGCTGCCGGAAGGAAGCTTTTCTTATTTCCGGACGCATGCGCAAACTATAGAAAGCCGTTATTACGTAGAATGTACACAGTTTGTTGATTCCATTTATGAAATAAATCACATTTTCTAAAAACTCGTGTTTTTTAAGAAATCATGTAAACCTTCTAGAAGCTGTGATTTTAAAAAACGGGGGGAATTAAGCTTTTCTTATTTCCGGATGCATGCGCAAACTATAGAAAGTTGTTATTACGTAGAATGTGCATAGTTTGCGCATGCGCAAACTATAGAAAGTAGTTATGACATAGAATGTGCAGACTTTGTTGATTCCATTTATGAAATAAATCACATTTCCTAAAAACTGGTGTTTTTTAAGACATCATGTAAACCTTCTAGAAGCTGTGATTTTAAAAAATGGGGGGAAGTAAGCTTTTCATATTTCCGGACGCATGCGCAAACTTTAGAAAGTCGTTATTACATAGAATGTGCATACTTTGTTGATTCCATTTATAAAATAAATCATATTTTGTAAAAACTCGTGTTTTTTAAGAAATCATGTAAACCTTCTAGAAGCTGTGGCTTTAAAATACTGGCGGAAGGAAGCTTTTCTTATTTACGGACGCATGCGCAAACTATAGAAAGTCGTTATTACGTAGAATGTGCATAGTTTGTTGATTTCATTTATGAAATAAATCACATTTTCTGAAAACTTGTGTTTTTTAAGAATTCATCTAAACCTTCTAGAAGCTTTGAATTTAAAAAAAGGGGGGAAGTAAGCTTTTCTTATTTCCGGACGCATGCGCAAACTATAGAAAGTCTTTATTACGTAGAATGTGCATAGTTTGTTGATTCCATTTATGAAATAAATCACATTTTCTAAAAACTCGTGTTTTTTAAGAATTCATCTAAACCTTCTAGAAGCTGTGAATTTAAAAAAAGGGGGGAAGTAAGCTTTTCTTATTTCCGGACGCATGCACAAACTATAGAAAGTCGTTATTATGCAGAATGTGCATAGTTTGCACATGCGCAAACTATAGAAAGTCGTTATGACATAGAATGTGCATACTTTGTTGATTCCATTTATGAAATAAATCACATTTTGTAAAAACTCAAGTTTTTTAAGAAAGCATGTAAACCTTCTAGAAGCTGTGATTTTAAAAAATGGGGTAATTAAGCTTTTCTCATTTCCAGATGCATGCGCAAACTATAGAAATTCGTTATGACGTAGATTGTGCATACTTTGTTGATTCCATTTATGAAATAAATCACCTTTTCTAAAAACTCGTGTTTTTTTAAGAAATCATGTAAACCTTCTAGAAGCTATGATTTTAAAAAACTGGCGGAAGTAAGCTTTTCTTATTTTCGGACGCATGCGCAAACTTTAGAAAGTTGTTATTATATAGAATGTGCATACTTGGTTGATTCGATTTATGAAATAAATCACATTTTCCAAAAACTCGTGTTTTTTAAGAAATCATGTAAACCTTCTAGATTCTATGGTTTCAAAAAACTGGCTGAAGTAAGCTTTTCTTATTTCCGAACGCATGCGCAAACTATAGAATGTCGTTATTACGTAGAATGTGCATACTTTGTTGATTCCATTTATGAAATAAATCACATTTTCTAAAAAGTCGTGTTTTTTAAGAAATCATGTAAACCTTCTAGAAGCTGTGATTTAAAAAAACTGGCGGAAGTAAGCTTTTCATATTTCCGGACGCATGCGCAAAATTTAGAAAGTCGTTATTACATAGAATGTGCATACTTTGTTGATTCCATTTATGAAATAAATCACATTTTCTAAAAACTCGTGTTTTTTAAGAAATCATGTAAACCTTCTAGAAGCTGTGGTTTTAAAATACTGGCGGAAGGAAGCTTTTCTTATTTCCGAACGCATGTGCAAACTATAGAAAGTCGTTATTACGTAGAATGTGCATAGTTTGATGATTCCATTTATGAAATAAATCACATTTTCTAAAAACTCGTGTTTTTTAAGAATTCATCTAAACCTTCTAGACGCTGTGAATTTAAAAAAAGGGGGGAAGGAAGCTTTTCTTATTTCCGGATGCATGGGCAAACTATAGAAAGTCGTTATCACGTACAATGTGCATAGTTTGCGCATGTGCAAACTATAGAAAGTCGTTATGACATAGAATGTGCCTACTTTGTTGATTCCATTTATGAAATAAATAACATTTTCTAAAAACTCGTTTGTTTTAAGAAATCATGTAAACCTTCTAGAAGCTGTGATTTTAAAACACTGGCGGAAGGAAGCTTTTCTTATTTCCGGACGCATGGGCAAACTATAGAAAGTTGTTATTACGTAGAATGTGCATAGTTTGTTGATTCCATTTATGAAATAAATCACATTTTCTAAAAACTCGTGTTTTTTAAGAATTCATCTAAACCTTCTAGAAGCTGTGAATTTAAAAAAAGCGGGGAAGTAAGCTCTTCTTATTTCCGGACGCATGCGCAAACTATAGAAAGTCGTTATCACGTAGAATGTGCATAGTTTGCGCATGTGCAAACTATAGAAAGTCGTTATGACATAGAATGTGCATACTTTGTTGATTCCATTTATGAAATAAATCAAATTTTCTAAAAACTCGTGTTTTTTAAGAAATCATGTAAACCTTCTAGAGGCTGTGAATTTAAAAAAAGGGGGGAAGTAAGCTTTTCTTATTTCCGGACGCATGCACAAACAATAGAAAGTCGTTATTACGTAGAATGTGCATTGTTTGCGCATGCGCAAACTATAGAAAGTCGTTATGACATAGAATGTGCATACTTTGTTGATTCCATTTAAGAAATAAATCACATTTTCTAAAAATTCGTGTGTGTTAAGAAATCATGTAAACCTTATAGAAGCTGTGATTTTAAAAACTGGCGGAAGTAAGCTTTTCTTATTTCTGGATGCATGCGCAAACTATAGAAAGTCATTACTACATAGAATGTGCATACTTTGTTGATACCATTTATGAAATAAATCACATTTTCTAAAAACTCGTGTTTTTTAAGAAATCATGTAAACCTTCTAGAAGCTGTGGTTTTAAAATGCTGCCCGAAGGAAGCTTTTCTTATTTCTGGACGCATGCGCAAACTATAGAAAGCCGTTATTACATAGAATGTACATAGTTTGTTGATTCCATTTATGAAATAAATCACATTTTCTAAAAACTCGTGTTTTTTAAGAAATCATGTAAACCTTCTAGAAGCTGTGATTTTAAAAAACGGGGGGAATTAAGCTTTTCTTATTTCCGGATGCATGCGCAAACTATAGAAAGTTATTATGACGTAGAATGTGCATACTTTGTTGATTCCATTTATGAAATAAATCACATTTTCTAAAAACTCATGTTTTTTAAGAAATTATGTACACCTTCTAGAAGCTGTGATTTTAAAAAACTGGCGGAAGTAAGCTTTTCTTATTTCTGGACTCATGCGCAAACTATAGAAAGTTGTTATTACGTAGAATGTGCATAGTTTGTTGAGTCCATTTATGAAATAAATCACATTTTCTAGAAAATCGTGTTTTTGAAGAAATCATGTAAACCTTCTAGAAGCTGTAATTTTAAAAAATGGGGGGAATTAAGCTTTTCTTATTTCCGGATGCATGCGCAAACTATAGAAAGTTGTTATGACATAGAATGTGCATACTTTGTTGATTCCATTTATGAAATAAATCACATTTTCTAAAAACTCATGTTTTTTAAGAATTCATGTAAACCTTCTAGAAGCCGTGACTTTAAAAAAAGGGGGGAAGTAAGCTTTTCTTATTTCCGGACGCATGCGCAAACTATAGAAAGTTGTTATTACGTAGAATGTGCATAGTTTGCGCATACGCAAACTATAGAAAGTTGTTATGACATAGAATGTGCAGACTTTCTTGATTCCATTTATGAAATAAATCAAATTTCCTAAAAACTCGTGTTTTTTAAGACATCATGTAAACCTTCTAGAAGCTGTGATTTTAAAAAACGAGGGGAATTAAGATTTTCTTATTTCCGAACGGATGCGCAAACTATAGAAAGTTGTTATGACGTAGAATGTGCATACTTTGTTGATTCCATTTATGAAATAAATCATATTTTCAAAAAAGTCGTTTTTTTGAGAAATCATGTAAACTTTCTAGAAGCTGTGATTTTAAAAAACTGGCGGAAGTAAGCTTTTCATTTTTCCGGACGCATGCGCAAACTTTAGAAATTCGTTATTACATAGAATGTGCATACTTTGTTGATTCCATTTATGAAATAAATCACATTTTCTAAAAACTCGTGTTTTTTAAGAAATCATGTAAACCTTCTAGAAGCTGTGATTTTAAAACACTGGCGGAAGGAAGCTTTTCTTATTTCCGGACGCATGCGCAAACTATAGAAAGTCGTTATTACGTAGAATGTGCATAGCTTGTTGATTCCATTTATGAAATAAATCACATTTTCTAAACACTCGTGTCTTTTAAGAAATCATGTAAACCTTCTAGAAGCTGTGAATTTAAAAAAAGGGGGGAAGTCAGATTTTCTTATTTCCGGACGCATGCGCAAACTATAGAAAGTCGTTATTACGTAGAATGTGCATAATTTGCACATGCGCAAACTATAGAAAGTCGTTTTGACATAGAATGTGCATACTTTGTTGATTCCATTTATGAAATAAATCACATTTTCTAAAAACTCGTGTGTGTCAAGAAATCATGTAAACCTTATAGAAGCTCTGATTTTAAAAAACTGGCGGAAGTAAGCTTTTCTTATTTCCGGACGCATGCGCAAACTATAGAAAGTCGTTACTACGTAGAATGTGCATACTTTGTTGATTCCATTTATGAAATAAATCACATTTTCTAAAAACTCGTGTTTTTTAAGAAATCATGTAAACCTTCTAGAAGTTGTGGTTTTAAAATGCTGCCGGAAGGAAGCTTTTCTTATTTCCGGACGCATGCGCAAACTATAGAAAGCCGTTATTTGTAGAATGTGCATACTTTGTTGATTCCATTTATGAAATAAATCACATTTTCTAAAAAGTCATGTTTTTTAAGAAATCATGTAAACCTTCTAGAAGCTGTGATTTTAAAAAACTGGCGGAAGTAAGCTTTTCATATTTCCGGATGCATGCGCAAACTTTAGAAAGTCGTTATTACATAAAATGTGCATACTTTGTTGATTCCATTTATGAAATAAATCAGATTTTCTAAAAACTCGTGTCTTTTAAAAATCATGTAAACCTTCTAGAAGCTGTGGTTTTAAAATACTGGCAGAAGGAAGCGTTTCTTATTTCCGGACGCATGCGCAAACTATAGAAAGTCGTTATTACGTAGAAAGTGCATAGTTTGATGATTCCATTTATGAAATAAATCAAATTTTCTAAAAACTCGTGTTTTTTAAAAATTCATCTAGACCTTCTAGAAGCTGTGAATTTAAAAAAAGGGGGGAAGTAAGCTTTTCTTATTTCCAGACGCATGCGCAAACTATAGAAAGTCGTTATTACGTAGAATGTGCATAGTTTGTTGATTCCATTTATGAAATAAATCACATTTTCTAAACACTCGTGTTTTTTAAGAATTCATCTAAACCTTTTAGAAGCTGTGAATTTAAAAAAAGGGGGGAAGTAAGCTTTTCTTATTTCTGCACACATGCGCAAACTATAGAAAGTCGTTATCACGTAGAATGTCCATAGTTTGTGCATGCACAAACTATAGAAAGTCGTTATGACATAGAATGTGCATACTTTGTTGATTCCATTTATGAAATGAATCACATTTTATAAAAACTCGTGTTTTTTAAGAATTCATCTAAACCTTCTAGAAGCTGTGAATTTAAAAAAAGGGGGGAAGTAAGCTTTTCTTATTTCCGCACGCATGCGCAAACTATAGAAAGTCGTTTTCACGTAGAATGTCCATAGTTTTTGCATGCACAAACTATCGAAAGTCGTTATGACATAGAATGTGCATACTTTGTTGATTCCATTTATGAAATAAATCACATTTCCTAAAAACTCGTGTTTTTTAATAATTCATCTAAACCTTCTAGAATATGTGAATTTAAAAAAAGGGGGGAAGTAAGTTTTTCTTATTTCCGGACGCATGCGCAAACTTTAGAGAGTTGTTATTATATAGAATGTGCATACTTTGTTGATTCCATTTATGAAGTAAATCACATTTTCTAAAAACTCATGTTTTTTAAGAAATCATGTAAACCTTCTAGAAGCTGTGATTTTAAAAAATGGGGGGAATTAAGCTTTTCTTATTTCCAGTTGCATACGCAAACTATAGAAAGTCGTTATGACGTAGAATGTGCATACTTTGTTGATTCCATTTATGAAATAAATCACATTTTCTAAAAACTCGTGTTTTTTAAGAATTCATCTAAACCTTCTTGAAGTTGTGAATTTAAAAAAAGGGCAGAAGTAAGCTTTTCTTATTTCCGGACGCATGCGCAAACTTTAGAGAGTTGTTATTATATAGAATGTGCATACTTTGTTGATTCCATTTATGAAGTAAATCACATTTTCTAAAAACTCGTGTTTTTTAAGAAATCATGTAAACCTTCTAGATTCTATGGTTTAAAAAAACTGGCGGAAGTAAGCTTTTATTATTTCTGGACGCATGCGCACACTATAGAAAGTCGTTATTACGTAGAATGTGCATACTTTGTTGATTCCATTTATGAAATAAATAATATTTTCTAAAAACTCGTGGTTTTTAAGAATTCATCTAAACCTTCTAGAAGCTGTGAATTTAAAAAAAAGGGGGACGTAAGCTTTTCTTATTTCCGGATGCATGCGCAAACTATAGTAAGTTGTTATCACATAGAATGTGCATAGTTTGCGCATGTGCAAATTATAAAACGTCGTTATGACATAGAATGTGCATACTTTGTTGATTCCATTTATGAAATAAATCACATTATCTAAAAACACGTGTTTTTTAAGAAATTATGTAAACCTTCTAGAAGCTATGATTTTAAAAAACTGGCGGAAGTAAGCTTTTTCTTATTTCTGTACGCATGCGTAAAACTATAGAAATTCGTTATTACATAGAATGTGCATACTTTGTTGATTCCATTTATGAAATAAATCACATTTTCTAAAAACTCGTGTTTTTAAAGAAATTATGTAAACCTTCTAGAAGCTGTGATTTTAAAAAACTGGCGGAAGTAAGCTTTTCTTATTTCTGGACGCATGCGCAAACTATAGAAAGTTGTTATTATGTAGAATGTGCATAGTTTGTTGATTCCATTTATGAAATAAATCACATTTTCTAAAAAATAATGTTTTTTAAGAAATCATGTAAATCTTCTAGAAGCTGTGATTTTAAAAAACGGGGGGAAGTAAGCTTTTCATATTTCCGGACGCATGCGCAAACTTTAGAAAGTTGTTATTACATAGAATGTGCATACTTTGTTGATTCCATTTACGAAATAAATCACATTTTCTAAAAACTCATGTTTTTTAAGAAATCATGTAAACCTTCTAGAAGCTGTGATTTTAAAAAACTGACGGAAGTAAGCTTTTCATATTTCCGGACGCATGCGCAAACTTTAGAAAGTTGTTATTACATAGAATATGCATACTTTGTTGATTCCATTTATGAAATAAATCACATTTTCAAAAAGCTCGTGTTTTTTAAGAAATCATGTAAACCTTCTAGAATCTGTGGTTTTTAAAAACTGGCGGAAGGAAGCTTTTCTTATTTCCGAACGCATGTGCAAACTATAGAAAGTCGTTATTATGTAGAATGTGCATAGTTTGTTGATTCCATTTATGAAATAAATCACATTTTGTAAAAACTCGTGTTTTTTAAGAATTCATCTAAACCTTCTAGAAGCTGTGAATTTAAAAAAAGGGGGGAAGTTAGCTTTTCTTATTTCCGGATGCATGCACAAACTATAGAAAGTCGTTACTACGTAGAATGTGCATACTTTGTTGATTCCATTTATGAAATAAATCACATTTTCTAAAAAGTCGTGTTTTTTAAGAAATCATGTAAACCTTCTAGAAGCTATGGTTTTAAAAAACTGGCGGAAGTAATCTTTTCTTATTTTCGGACGCATGCGCAAACTTTAGAAATTCCTTATTACGTAGAATGTGCATAGTTTGTTGATTCCCTTTATGAAATAAATCACATTTTCTAAAAACTCGTGTTTTTTAAGAATTCATCTAAACCTTCTAGAAGCTGTGAATTTAAAAAAAGGGGGGAAGTAAGCTTTTGTTATTTCCGGACGCATGCGCAAACTATAGAAAGTCGTTATCATGTAGAATGTGCATAGTTTGCGCATGCGCAAACTATAGAAAGTCGTTATGACATAGAATGTGCATACTTTGTTGATTCCATTTATGAAATATATCACATTTTCTAAAAACTCGTTTTTTTTAAGAATTCATCTAAACCTTCTAGAAGCTGTGAATTTAAAAAAAGGGCGGAAGTAAGCTTTTCTTATTTCCGGACGCATGCACAAACTTTAGAAAGTTGTTATTATATAGAATGTGAATACTTTGTTGATTCCATTTATGAAATAAATCACATTTTCTAAAAACTCGTGTTTTTTAAGAAATCATGTAAACCTTCTAGATTCTATGGTTTTAAAAAACTGGCTGAAGTAAGCTTTTCTTATTTCCGAATGCATGCGCAAACTATAGAAAGTCGTTATTACGTAGAATGTGCATACTTTGTTGATTCCATTTATGAAATAAATCACATTTTCTAAAAAGTCGTGTTTTTTAAGAAATCATGTAAACCTTCTAGAAGCTGTGATTTTAAAAAACTGGCGGAAGTAAGCTTTTCATATTTCCGGATGCATGCGCAAACTTTAGAAAGTCGTTATCACATAGAATGTGCATACTTTGTTGATTCCATTTATGAAATAAATCACATTTTCTAAAAACTCGTGTTTTTTAAGAAATCATGTAAACCTTCTAGAAGCTGTGGTTTTAAAAAACTGGCGGAAGGGAAATTTTCTTATTTCCGGACGCATGCGCAAACTATAGAAAGTCGTTATTACGTAGAATGTGCATAGTTTGATGATTCCATTTATGAAATAAATCACATTTTCTAAAAACTCTTGTTTTTTAAGAATTCATCTAAACCTCTAGACGCTGTGAATTTAAAAAAAGGGGGGAAGTAAGCTTTTCTTATTTCCGGACGCATGGGCAAACTATAGAAAGTCGTTATCACGTAGAATGTGCATAGTTTGCGCATGTGCAAACTATAGAAAGTCCTTATGACATAGAATGTGCATACTTTGTCGATTCCATTTATGAAATAAATAACATTTTCTAAAAACTTGTTTGTTTTAAGAAATCATGTAAACCTTCTAGAAGCTGTGATTTTAAAACACTGGCGAAAGGAAGCTTTTCTTATTTCCGGACGCATGCGCAAATTATAGAAAGTCGTTATTACGTAGAATATGCATAGTTTGTTGATTCCATTTATGAAATAAATCACATTTTCTAAAAACTAGTGTTTTTTAAGAATTCATCTAAACCTTCTAGAAGCTGTGAATTTAAAAAAAGGGGGGAAGTAAGCTATTCTTATTTCCGGACACATGCGCAAACTATAGAAAGTCGTTATCACGTAGAATGTGCATAGTTTGCGCATGTGCAAACTATAGAAATTCGTTATGACATAGAATGTGCATACTTTGTTGATTCCATTAATGAAATAAATCAGATTTTCTAAAAACTCGTGTGTGTTAAGAAATCATGTAAACCTTATAGAAGCTGTGATTTTAAAAAACTGGCGGAAGTAAGCTTTTCTTATTTCCGGACGCATGCGCAAACTATAGAAAGTCGTTACTACGTAGAATGTGCATACTTTGTTGATTCCATTTATGAAATAAATCACATTTTCTAAAAACTCGTGTTTTTTAAGAAATCATGTAAACCTTCTAGAAGCTGTGGTTTTAAAATGTTGCCGGAAGGAAGCTTTTCTTATTTCCGGACGCATGCGCAAACTATAGAAAGCCGTTATTACGTAGAATGTACATAGTTTGTTGATTCCATTTATGAAATAAATCACATTTTCTAAAAACTCGTGTTTTTTAAGAAATCATGTAAACCTTCTAGAAGCTGTGATTTTAAAAAACGGGGGGAAGTAAGCTTTTCTTATTTCCGGACGCATGCGCAAACTATAGAAAGTAGTTATTACGTAGAATGTGCATAGTTTGCGCATGCGAAAACTATAGAAATTCATTATGACATAGAATGTGCAGACTTTGTTGATTCCATTTATGAAATAAATCACATTTCCTAAAAACTCATGTTTTTTAAGACATGATGTAAACCTTCTAGAATCTGTGATTTTAAAAAACGGGGGGAATTAAGCTTTTCTTATTTCCGAACGGAAGCGCAAACTATAGAAAGTTGTTATGACTTAGAATGTGCATACTTTGTTGGTTCCATTTATGAAATAAATCACATTTTCTAAAAACTCGTGTTTTTAAAGAAATCATGTAAACTTTCTAGAAGCTGTGATTTTAAAAAACTGGCGGAAGTAAGCTTTTCATATTTCCGGACGCATGCGCAAACTTTCGAAAGTCGTTATTACATAGAATGTGCATACTTTGTTGATTCCATTTATAAAATAAATCATATTTTCTAAAAACTCATTTTTTTAAAGAAATCATGTAAACCTTCTAGAGGCTGTGGCTTTAAAAAACTGGCGGAAGGAAGCTTTTCTTATTTCCGGACGCATGCGCAAACTATCGAAAGTCGTTATTACGTAGAATGTGCATAGTTTGTTGATTCCATTTATGAAATAAATCGCATTTTCTAAAAACTCGTGTTTTTTAAGAATTCATCTAAACCTTCTAGAAGCTGTGAATTTAAAAAAAGGGGGGAAGTAAGCTTTTCCTATTTCCGGACGCATGCGCAAACTATAGAAAGTCGTTATTACATAGAATTCGCATAGTTTGTTGATTCCATTTATGAAATAAATTACATTTTCTAAAAACTCATGTTTTTTAAGAATTCATCTAAACCTTCTAGAAGCTGTGAATTTAAAAAAAGGGGGGAAGTAAGCTTTTCTTATTTCCGCACGCATGCGCAAACTATAGAAAGTCGTTATCACGTAGAATGTCCATAGTTTGCGCATGCGCAAACTATCGAAAGTCGTTATGACATAGAATGTGCATACTTTGTTGATTCCATTTATGAAATAAATCACATTTTCTAGAAACTCGTGTTTTTTAATAATTCATCTAAACCTTCTAGAAGATGTGAATTTAAAAAAAGGGGGGAAGTAAGCTTTTCTTATTTCCAGAGGCATGCACAAACTATAGAAAGTCGTTATTATGCAGAATGTGCATAGTTTGCACATGCGCAAACTATAGAAAGTCGTTATGACATAGAATGTGCATACTTTGTTGATTCCATTTATGAAATAAATCACATTTTCTAAAAACTCAAGTTTTTTAAGAAATCATGTAAACCTTCTAGAAGCTGTGATTTTAAAAAATGGGGGGAATTAAGCTTTTCTTATTTCCGGATGCATGCGCAAACTATAGAAAGTCGTTATGACATAGAATGTGCATACTTTGTTGATTCCATTTATGAAATAAATCACATTTTCTAAAAAATCGTGTTTTTTAAGAAATCATGTAAACCTTCTAGAAGCTGTGATTTTAAAAAACGGGGGGAAGTAAGCTTTTCATATTTCCAGACGCATGCGCAAACTTTAGAAAGTTGTTATTACATAGAATGTGCATACTTTGTTGATTCCATTTATGAAATAAATCACATTTTCTAAAAACTCATGTTTTTTAAGAAATCATGTAAACCTTCTAGAAGCTGTGATTTTAAAAAATTGACGGAAGTAAGCTTTTCATATTTCCGGACGCATGCACAAACTTTAGAAAGTCGTTATAACATAGAATGTGCATACTTTGTTGATTCCATTTATGAAATAAATCAAATTTTCTAAAGACTCGTGTTTTTTAGGAAATCATGTAAACCTTCTAGAATCTGTGGTTTTTAAAAACTGGCGGAAGGAAGCTTTTCTTATTTCCGGACGCATGTGCAAACTATAGAAAGTCTTTATTACATAGAATGTGCATAGTTTGTTGATTCCATTTATGAAATAAATCACATTTTCTAAAAGCTCATGTTTTTTAAGAATTCATCTAAACATTCTAGAAGCTGTGAATTTAAAAAAAGGGGGGAAGTAAGCTTTTCTTATTTCTGGACGCATGCACAAACTTTAGAAAGTCGTTATTACATAGATTGTGCATACTTTGTTGATTCCATTTATGAAATAAATCACATTTTCTAAAAACTCGTGTTTTTTAAGAAATCATGTAAACCTTCTAGAAGTTGTGATTTTAAAAAATGGGCGGAATTAAGATTTTCTTATTTCCGGACGCATGCGAAAACTATAGAAAGTTGTTATGACGTAGAATGTGCATACTTTGTTGATTCCATTTATGTAATAAATCACATTTTCTAAAAACACATGTTTTTTAAGAATTCATGTAAACCTTCTAAAAGCTGTGAATTTAAAAAAAGGGGGGAAGTAAGCTTTTCTTATTTCCGGACGCATGCGCAAACTATAGAAAGTTGTTGTTACGTAGAATGTGCATAGTTTGCGCATGCGGAAACTATAGAAAGTCTTTATGACATAGAATGTGCATACTTTGTTGATTCCATTTATGAAATAAATCACATTTCCGAAAAACTCGTGTTTTTTAAGACATCATGTAAACCTTCTAGAAGCTGTGATTTTAAAAAACGGGGGGAATTAAGCTTTTCTTATTTCGGACGCATGCGCAAACTATAGAAAGTCGTTATTACGTAGAATGTGCATATTTTGTTGATTCCATTTATTAAATAAATCACATTTTCTAAAAACTCGTGTTTTTTAAGAAATCATGTAAACCTTCTAGAAGCTATGATTTTAAAAAACTGGCGGAAGTAAGCTTTTCTTATTTCCAGACGCATGCGCAAACTATAGAAAGTCGTTACTACGTAGAATATGCATACTTTGTTGATTCGATTTATGAAATAAATCACATTTTCTAAAAACTCATGTTTTTTAAGAATTCATCTAAACCTTCTAGAAGCTGTGAATTTAAAAAAAGGGGGAAAGTAAGCTTTTCTTATTTCTGGACGCATGCGCAAACTATAGAAAGTCGTTATTACATAGAATGTGCATAGTTTGCGCATGCGCAAACTATAGAAAGTCGTTATGACATAGAATGTGCATACTTTGTTGATTCCATTTATGAAATAAATCACATTTTCTAAAAACTCGTGTTTTTTAAGAAATCATGTAAACCTTCTAGAAGCTGTGATTATAAAAAACTGGTGGAAGTAAGCTTTTCTTATTTCCGGACGCATGCGCAAACTTTAGAAAGTCGTTATTACATAGAACGTGCATACTTTGTTGATTCCATTTATGAAATAAATCACATTTTGTAAAAACTCGTGTTTTTTAAGAAATCCTGTAAACCTTCTAGAAGCTGTGATTTTAAAAAACTGGCAGAAGTAAGCTTTTCTTATTTCCGGACGCATGCACAAACTATAGAAAGTCGTTACTACATAGAATGTGCATAGTTTGTTGATTCCATTTATGAAATAAATCACATTTTCTAAAAACTCGTGTTTTTTAAGAAATCATGTAAACCTTCTAGAAGCTGTGATTTTAAAAAACTGGCGGAACTAAGCTTTTCATATTTCCGGACGCATGCGCAAACTTTAGCAAGTCGTTATGACATAGAATGTGCATACTTTGTTGATTCCATTTATGAAATAAATCACATTTTCTAAAAACTCGTGTTTTTTAAGAAATCATGTAGACCTTCTAGAAGCTATGATTTTAAAAAAATGGCGGAAGTAAACTTTTCTTATTTCTGGACGCATGCGCAAACTTTAGAAAGTCGTTACTACGTAGAATGTGCATACTTTGTTGATTCCATTTATGAAATAAATCACATTTTCTAAAAACTCGTGTTTTTTAAGAAATCATGTAAACCTTCGAGAAGCTATGATTTTAAAAAACTGGCGGAAGTAAGCTTTTTATATTTCCGGACGCATGCGCAAACTTTAGAAAGTCGTTATGACATAGAATGTGCATACTTTGTTGATTGCATTTATGAAATAAATAACATTTTCTAAAAACTCGTGTTTTTTAAGAAATCATGTAAACCTTCTAGAAGTTGTGATTTTAAAAAACTGGCGGAAGTAAGCTTTTCTTATTTCCGGACGCATGTGCAAACTATAGAAAGTCATTATCATGTAGAATGTGCATAGTTTGCGCATGCGCAAACTAGAGAAAGTCGTTATGACATAGAATGTGCATACTTTGTTGATTCCATTTATGAAATAAATCACATTCTAAAAACTCGTGTTTTTTAAGGAATCATGTAAACCTTCTAGAAGTTGTGATTTTAAAAAACTGGCGAAAGTAAGCTTTTCTTATTTCAGGACGCATGCGAAAACTTTAGAAAGTCGTTATTACATAGAATGTGCATACTTTGTTGATTCCATTTATGAAATAATTACATTTTCTAAAAACTCGTGTTTTTTAAGAAATCATGTAAACCTTCTAGAAGCTGTGATTTTAAAAAACTAGCAGAAGTAAGCTTTTCTTATTTCCGGACACATGCGCAAACTATAGAAATTCGTTACTACTTAGAATGTGCATACTTTGTTGATTCCATTTATGAAATAAATCACATTTTCTAAAAACTCATGTTTTTTAAGAAATCATGTAAACCTTCTAGAAGCTGTGGTTTTAAAAAACTGGCGGAAGGAAGCTTTTCTTATTTCCGGACGCACGCACAAACTATAGAAAGTCGTTATTACGTAGAATGTGCTTAGTTTGTTGATTTTATTTATAAAATAAATCACATTTTCTAAAAACTCGTGCTTTTTAAGAAATCATGTAAACCTTCTAGAAGCTGTGATTTTAAAAAACGGGGGGAATTAAGCTTTTCTTATTTCTGGATGCATGCGCAAACTATAGAAAGTTGTTATGACGTAGAATGTGCATAGTTTGTTGATTCCATTTATGAAATAAATCACATTTTCTAAAAACTCGTGTTTTTTAAGAATTCATCTAAACCTTCTAGAAGCTGTGAATTTAAAAAAAGGGGGGAAGTAAGCTTTTCTTATTTCTGGACACATGCGCAAACTATAAAAAGTTGTTATTACGTAGAATGTGCATAGTTTGCGCATGCGAAAACTATAGAAAGTCGTTATGACATAGAATGTTCATACTTTGTTGATTCCATTTATGAAATAAATCACATTTCCTAAAAACTTGTGTTTTTTAAGACATCATGTAAACCTTCTAGAAGTTGTGATTTTAAAAAACGGGGGGAATTAAGCTTTTCTTATTTCCAGACGTATGCGCAAACTATAGAAAGTTGTTATGACGTAGAATGTGCATACTTTGTTGATTCCATTTATGAAATAAATCACATTTTCTAAAAGCTCGTGTTTTTTAAGAAATCATGTAAACCTTTTAGAAGCTGTGATTTTAAAAAACTGGCGGAAGTAAGCTTTTCATATTTTCGGACGCATGCGCAAACTTTAGAAAGTCGTTATTACATAGAATGTGCATACTTTGTTGATTCCATTGATGAAATAAATCACATTTTCTAAAAACTCGTGTTTTTTAAGAAATCATGTAAACCTTCTAGAAGCTGTGGTTTTTAAAAACTGGAGGAAGGAAGCTTTTCTTATTTCCGGATGCATGCGCAAACTATAGAAAGTCATTATTACGTAGAATGTGCATAGTTTGTTGATTCCATTTATGAAATAAATCACATTTTCTAAAAACTCGTGTTTTTTAAGAATTCATCTAAACCTTCTAGAAGCTGTGAATTTAAAAAAAGGGGGGAAGTAAGCTTTTCTTATTTTCGGACGCATGCGCAAACTATAGAAAGTCGTTATTACGTAGAATGTGCATAGTTTGCGCATGCGCAAACTATAGAAAGTCGTTATTACATAGAATGTGCATACTTTGTTGATTCCATTTATGAAATAAATCACATTTTCTAAAAAATCATGGTTTTTAAGAAATCATGTAAACCTTCAAGAAGCTGTGATTTTAAAAAACGGGGGGAATTAAGCTTTTCTTATTTCCTGACGCGTGCGCAAACTATAGAAATTCGTTATGAGGTAGAATGTGCATACTTTGTTGATTCCATTTATGAAATAAATCACATTTTCTAAAAACTCATGTTTTTTAAGAAATCATGTAAACCTTCTAGAAGCTGTGATTTTAAAAAACTGGCGGAAGTAAGCTTTTCTTATTTCCGGACGCATGCGCAAACTTTAGAAAGTCGTTATTACATAGAATGTCCATACTTTGTTGATTCCATTTATGAAATAAATCACATTTTCTAAAAGCTCATTTTTTTTAAGAAATTTGTTAAATTTTGAGTATTAAATCACAATACTATAGGAACTCTGCTGAGAGAATAACATCTACAGTATATCAATGCATGACAATCATAATATGACAAGCATCGCAAGCATCACAAGAATCAAAAGCATAGAGACAAGAGACACAGAGTTTCCGTGGGGAAAACCCTAAGGTGAAAAACCCCACAACTTCCTCAGAGATAGAGAGAGCAATGGCTCAACCAAAATACAACCAAATAACACTGAGATAGTCTCCTAGCAGATGATCCTCCTCCTCCTCACTAGTGCGCCACTTTTCAGAGAGAGAGTGAGTTACATTTCCGAGTGAGTAAAATAGAGATCTCATGTCTCTATTTATACTCACCTTTTTGCCCAGTGACCTACTGGGGCCGACTTGTCTACTTAGATACATCCACATTATATTATATATAAATCAGGGCCGACCCCACATGGTGGTCTAATAACCCATCGAAAAGTATACACACTTGCAACACTTGTCAATCCACATGACGACACTTACTTATAGAGGAATAACACATCTCTTATAAGGGTACAATGAATATATATATAATACACAAATGAAATACATTCCGAAGTTACATATACATCAACACTCCCTCTTAACTAGGAAGGTATTTCTCGACACAGATCTACTGGACAAGTCTTCTTCTCTGGATCATCGTCATCATCATCGTCACTGCTGCTACTATCTCAACCAATCTCTGACTCTACTCGTCATAGGAAGTTCTACAGAGCCAGTCCTTTTTCATACTGGACGTAGGCCCACCACCTGCAGGTCTTCATCATCACTGGCCATACTGTGGAATCCTCAGGACTTATTACGTGCGTCACAAAACCTCGAAAGAGCATCCCAGGATGTTATGAGCACACAACTCTACCTATAGGATCTCCCAGGGTACCGAATTACATGTGACCTCACCAAAAAACCTCGCAAGAGCATCCCAGGCTGTTACGAGCACACAGCTCTACCTATAGGATCTCCCAGGGCAACGAATTACATGTGGTCATGGCAAAACCTCGCAAGAGCATCCCAGGACTGATTACGGGCACACAGCCCAACCTATCGGATCTACCAGGGAACCGAATTACATGCCATAGGACAAAACCTCGAAAGAGCATCTGCCAGATATCCCAGGGCACCGAATTACATGCCATAGGAAAAACCTCGAAAGACTATCTGTAGATCTCCCAGGGCATTGAATTATATGTCCTTCCAGAGCAAAACCTCGAAAGAGCATTTGCCAGATGTCCCAGGGCACCAAATTACATGCCATAGGAAAAACCTCGAAAGACCATCTGCAAATCTCCCAGGGCACTGGATTACATGCTCATCTTGCACAACCTGATCCACGGCCATATAGTATCAATGTGATATTCACCATACATCATCCTGATGTACCCATGATCATCCTGATCATCATCGCTGCAATGTCCTGCTGCATGTCATCTGGAGCAACATTCTGAAGCTCGTCATCCATGATCATCGTGATCATCACTGCAACATCCAGCTGCATGGCATCATACATGATCCACCTGATCATCAATGCATCTACCTGATGCATACCAAGTATCTAACTGATACATATCATCATACATGATCCACCTGATCATCAATGCATCTACCTGATGCATACCAAGTATCTACCTGATACATATCATCATACATGATCCTCCTGATCATACAATGTATCCACCTGATACAAATACAAATACATGATACATATCATCATACATGATCCACCTGATCATACAATGTATCCACCTAATACATATACAGATACATGGTCCAAGCATCCAACATGATGCATATACAAAATACATACACATGGTCCAACTGATCATATCCAGCATCCAACATGATGCGTACATACATACATACAAATGATCCAACTGATCATATCCAACATCCAACATGATGCGTACATACATACATAAAATGATCCAACTGATCATATCCAAGCAGAAAATAGAACATCATCATGATGCTCATTATCCAACACTTACATCCACGGCCATGTGAAGGATCCTCCTTCCAACATGCTTGGAATGGCTTCAGCAAATGTGTCCATCACTTCTTCCTCGAAGTGTTCTCGATCTGAAGAATGCCAAGCCTCTCTCTGAAGTATTCGAACTTCACCCTGGCTAGTGGATTCATCAGCACATCTGCAATCTGCTCGTCCGTCGCAACATACAGGAGCTTCACAGCTCCTCTCTGCACCATATCCCTGATATAGTGATATTTGATCTCTATGTGTTTCGACCTGTCATGAAACACCGGGTTCTCGAACAGCTTCACACAACTCTGGTTATCACAGAAGATACCAGTAGCCTCCAACGGGAGATCAAATAACTCATATAGTAGCTTCCGTAGCCATACTACCTCACAACTAGCTGAACAGGCTGCAACATACTCTGCCTCAGCTGTACTCAGTGCTACACAGGACTGCTTCCTGCAAAACCAAGAGATCACACCTGATCCCATACTGAAGCAACAACCAAATGTGCTCTTCCTGTCTGCAGCACTGCCAGCCCAATCTGAATCAACATAACCCTGTAGGTTAAACTTTTGATTCGCTTCATACTTGAGCCCATAATCCATTGTACCCTTCAGGTACCTCAGAACATGCTTTACCGCAACCAGGTGAACACTCCTCGGATCCGTCAAGAACTGGCTCAATGTGTTCACAGCAAAGAAAATGTCTGGTCTCGTGTTCGTCAGGTACATCAAGGACCCAATCATCTGACGGTACATGGAGACATCAACCGGCTCAGATGAAGCATCACATAGAAGCTTCAGATTTGATGCCATAGGTGTGGCCATGGCCTTGCAATCCATCATCCCAAATCTCTTCAGGATATCTACTGTATACTTCCCTTGACCAAGGAAGATCCCTCCTACACTCTGCCACACCTCCATACATAGGAAATAGTGCATCATTCCCAGGTCCTTCATATCAGATTCAGCAGCAAGCTTCCTCTTAGTATCTGCAATCAGTCTGTCGTCTCCTATTACAAATAAGTCATCCACATACAGGAGTAGAATCACAGGATTCCCTTCCTCAACCTTGTAGTAAAGGTTGGAATCCGCTTTACTCTTGGTAAATCCCAAGCTAGATAGAAAACTGTCCATCCTACCATACCAAGTTCTGGGAGCTTGCTTCAAGCCATACAAGGCTTTCTTCAATCTGCACACATATGACTCCCTGTCATGTATTTCAAAACCGAGTGGTTGTTCCACATATACTTCCTCTTCTACTACACCATTCAGGAAAGCAGTCTTGACATCCATCTGGTGTATTTTCCATTTCATTGCTGCAACCAGGGCAAGTACTGTTCTGATGGAAGTATACCTGGCTACAGGTGCAAAGGTTTCTTCATAATCTATTCCTTCTTTCTGAGAGAAACCACGAGCTACGAATCTTGCTTTGTATTTTTCTACACTGCCATCTGCAGCATGCTTGATTTTGTAGATCCACTTGGAAGTCACAACAGAATTCTCTTTAGGTCTTGGGACAACATCCCAAACATCATTCTTCATTATTGATTGGTATTCATCAACCATAGCATCCTTCCATTCTTTCTTTTCTGCTGCCTCTTCATAACTAGAAGGCTCTTTGTTCATAATGTCACAGAGTAAAGCAACATAACTGGTGTGTGATCTGGTTCTCTTCTTTGCTCTGTGTTCTTCTTCTGGAATGCCAAATCTTTCTGCATCATGAATGAGCTCTCTAGCCCATACAGGTTTCCTCTTGTGAGAGTTATCCTCACGGGGTGGATCAACAGTTTCTTGTGGATCTTCAAACTCACGAACAGTTTCTGGAACTGCTTCAGTCATGGTAGTGTCCTGAAATCTTGTTTCCTTAGGTTCTTCATAAACTTCGATAGGTGCCTTCCTTGATTTGATGAATGCTGATTTTTCATCAAATGTTACATCCCTGCTGACATCAATCTTCTTAAACCCTGGAAAGTATATTCTGTAAGCCTTCGAGCTTTCACTGTAACCCACAAAGATACCCTTCTTTCCTGAAGGATCTAGTTTAGTCCTCTTTTCCTTTGGGACATGAGTGTATACTGGACAACCAAATATTCTGAGATGACCGACTTCAGGTTTCTTACCAGAAAAGACCTCTTTTGGTGTCTTGTTGTCCAATATCTTGTGGGGTGTTCTGTTCTGCACATATACAACTGTTCTAGCTGCTTCTGCCCATAGATGCATAGGAAGATCCTGGTCATGCAACATTGCCCTTGCTGCTTCCATGATAGTTCTGTTATTCCTTTCTGCAACGCCATTCTGTTGAGGATTATAAGGAGCAGTCACTCCCTCTTAATCCCTGAATCACTGCAAAGCTTCTTGAAGTCACTTGAGGTGAATTCTCCACCATTGTCATATCTGAATGTCTTGATCTTCTTGTCAGTTTGATTCTCCATCAAGGTTTTGAATTCCTTGAATTTATCAAGCACCTCATCTTTGCCCTTCAAGAAGTATACCCAAGTCTTCCTGGAGAAGTCATCAATAAATGATACATAGTAAACATACCCACTCAGGGAACTGGATGACATAGGGCCACATACATCTGAGTGGATGATTTCCAGGATGTCTTTTGCCTTGCTTTCACTACTTGGGAAAGCCTTCTTAATGTTCTTACCTTTTGCACATCCTTTGCAAACACCTTCATGTTTGGTCTTGATTTCAGGAAGACCCTCTACTGCATTGCTTGCAATTGGAAGTGCTCTATAGTGCATGTGAGCAAGTCTTCTGTGCCAAAGTTCACTTGGCTCCATGGATTCATGCACCATGGCATGTTCAGGTTGTCCCTTTAATTTATACAAGCCTCCCTCTTGCTCTCCAATTACTACTGCATCATCTATGGTCTTTCCCTTTGGCCACATTAGGACTTGGCCATCCACAAATGCAACCCTCATACCTTTTGCATCCAATGCAGAAATGGAGAGTAAGTTCTTCTTGAGCCCAGGTACATAAAGTACTTCTTTCATCTTCAATGATTTTCCAGAATCTAGATTGTAGGAGGCTTCACCACTTCCTTTGATTGGGTATTGATAATCATCCCCAAGTTTCACCTTATGGGGTGATTCATGTTCAGAAAGGTTCACAAAAGATTCCTTGAACCCAGTCATGTGTTTGGAAGCCCCACTATCAATCAACCAATCATTGCAACCATGAGAAACAGTACCTGTGAGAGCAGAGATCAGAACATACTCTTCTTCACTTGATGAGTCATCATCACTATCACTTTCTGCCCTAGCCTTCTTCTTTGGGGTTTCATCATCTTCGGCAGCATGAGCATGAAACCTTCTTTTGCTGCCCTTCTTCTTCTTACTGGAGTTGTTGTTATTATCCCTTTTGTTCTTGGGTCAATCTGAAGCAAAGTGACCCTTCTCATTGCATGTGAAGCATCTTAGGTCTTTCTTGTTCTTTTGATAGGATCTATTGTGGTGAGAGTGATCCTTCTTGGTTTTGCTTCTTTTGGTGTGAGCTGCAAGAGCTTGATCTTCTGCCCCCATCTTTTCCTCACGAGCTATAAGTCTAGCTTCTTCTTGAGAGCATTCTTCCCGAAGTCTACTGAAGGAGATCAACTTCTTCCTTGCACAAATTCCTTGAATAAAGGAGTCCCATGACCTGGGTAGGCCATTTAGAGTGGTCATCACCACTTCACCATTCTCAACCATTTCATCTACTGCTTCTAATTGTTCTTTGATCTGGGAGACCCTTGAAAAGTAAGATTGAATGGTTTCTCCATTCTGAAACTTTACTACTTTCAATTGGTTCCGCAGGGTCATCTTCCGATTTATGTTCTTTCCTTCAAATAGTTTGGTCAAAGATTCAAACATCTCTTTGGGTGTCTTAAGAGAAGACACATGAGGTATGAGATGGTCTTTGATAGAATCAACAATGATTCTCTTTGCCTTGACCAAGTTCTTCTTGTGCAATGCCTTGGCTTCTTCATCCTCTGGGATAGGGATGTCTTCTTTCACATATGAGTCCAACTCATTCTCTTCCAGGATTAGCCCAATCCTATACTTCCAGGCTCGGAAGTTATCAACCCCTTCAAGCTTATCCTCAAGCTTGGTGTGAAGAGACATCTTTAAGAGTACTTCAAATGGAAATAGAAAAGATTTAGAACTTACCACTTGAAGTGCTGAAAACTAGATCTGGTCTCGGATTAGGGTTTGTCAGAGAAACCCTAAAATTTCAAAATGTGAATTTCAAAATTCCGAAAGGATAGAAAGATGCGCCTTGGAGAGATGATCAGCCTAGTACATTCAGAATTTGAGATCAGCAAAGTCTTGCCCTTCAAAATTGACTTTTGTCCTCCCGGGTTCACTAGGGAGAGCCCTGAATTAGGGTTTGAGTTTCCTAGAGATCTACTCAGCCCAAAATCTCGATCCAAAGCTCTAACCTTCGATTTTTGCAAGGAGCTTCCAGCTGTGCCTTCAGTTTCCAGAAATTCCTATTTTTGTGGAAACCCTAATTTTTAGGGCCAAATCTGAAAATGCTCGGAACTGAATTCTGATTGGACAGATAGGTGCGCCTTGATGAGTAGATCCAATCTACTATACTGAATTTCAAAAATCTGTGGAGAGAAACCCAATAAACAAGGAACACAAGCTTCCATCACTGCAAAATGTCTTCTTCTCAGTTTAGCTCTGATACCATGTTAAATTTTGAGTATTAAATCACAATACTATAGGATCTTTGCTGAGAGAATAACATCTACAGTATATCAATGCATGACAATCATAATATGACAAGAATCACAAGCATCACAAGAATCAAAAGCATAGAGACAAGAGACACAGAGTTTCCGTGGGGAAAACCCTAAGGTGAAAAACCCCACAACTTCCTCAGAGATAGAGAGAGCAATGGCTCAACCAAAATACAACCAAATAACACTAAGATAGTCTCCTAGCAGATGATCCTCCTCCTCCTCACTAGTGTGCCACTTTTAAGAGAGAGAGTGAGTTACATTTCCGAGTGAGTAAAATAGAGATCTCCTATCTCTATTTATACTCACCTTTTTTCCCAGTGACCTACTGGGGCTGACTTGTCTACTTAGATAAATCCACATTATATTATATATAAATTAGGGCCGACCCCACATGGTGGTCTAATAACCCATCGGCAAGTATACACACTTGTGACACTTGTCAATCCACATGACGACACTTCCTTATAGAGGAATAACACATATCTTATAAGGGTACAATGAATATATATATAATACACAAATGAAATACATTCCGAAGTTACATATACATCAACAAAATCATGTAAACCTTCTAGAAGCTGTGATTTTAAAAAACTGGTGGAAGTAAGCTTTTCTTATTTCCGGATGCATGCGCAAACTATAGAAAGTCGTTACTACGTAGAATGTGCATACTTTGTTGATTCCATTAATGACATAAATAACATTTTCTAAAAACTCATGTTTTTTAAGAATTCATCTAAACCTTCTAGAAGCTGTGAATTTAAAAAAAGGGGGGAAGTAAGCTTTTCTTATTTCCGGACGCATGCGCAAACTATAGAAAATCGTTACTACGTAGAATGTGCATAGTTTGCACATGCACAAACTATCGAATGTCATTATGACATAGAATGTGCATACTTTGTTGATTCCATTTATGAAATAAATCACATTTTCTAAAAACTCAAGTTTTTTAAGAAATCATGTAAACCTTCTAGAAACTGTGATTTGAAAAAACGAGGGAATTAAGCTTTTCTTATTTCCGGACGGATGCGCAAACTATATAAAGTTGTTATGATGTAGAATGTGCATAGTTTGTTGATTCCATTTATGAAATAAATCACATTTTCTAAAAACACGAGTTTTTTAAGAAATCAAGTAAACCTTCTAGAAGCTGTAATTTTAAAAAACTGGCGGAAGTAAGCTTTTCATATTTCCGGACGCATGCGCAAACTTTAGAAAGGTGTTATTACATAGAATGTGCATACTTTCTTGATTCCATTTATGAAATAAATCACATTTTCTAAAAACTCGTGTTTTTTAAGAAATCATGTAAACCTTCTAGAAGCAACGATTTTTAAAAACTGGCGGAAGGAAGCTTTTCTTATTTTCGGACGCATGCGCAAACTATAGAAAGTAGTTACTACGTAGAATGTGCATACTTTGTTGATTCCATTGATGAAATAAATCACATTTTCTAAAAAATCATGTTTTTTAAGAATTCATCTAAACCTTCTAGAAGCTGTGAATTTAAAAAAAGGGGGGAAGTATGCTTTTCTTATTTCCGGACGCATGCACAAACTATAGAAAGTCGTTATTACGTAGAATGTGCATAGTTTGCGCATGCGCACACTATAGAAAGTAGTTATGACATAGAATGTGCATACTTTGTTGATTCCATTTATGAAATAAATCACATTTTCTAAAAACTCATGTTTTTATTAAAACATGTAAACCTTCTAGAAGCTTTGATTTTAAAAAACTTGCAGAAGTAAGCTTTTCTTATTTCCAGACGCATGCACAAACTTTAGAAAGTCGTTATTACATAGAATGTGCATACTTTGTTGATTCCATTTACGAAATAAATCACATTTTCTAAAAACTCATGTTTTTCAAGAAATCATGTAAACCTTCTAGAAGCTATGATTTCAAAAAACTGGCAGAAGTAAGCTTTTCTTATTTCCAGACGCATGCGCAAACTATAGAAAGTCGTTACTACGTAGAATGTGCATACTTTTTTGATTGCATTTATGAAATAAATCACATTTTCTAAAAACTCGTGTTTTTTAAGAAATCATGTAAACCTTCTAGAAGCTGTGATTTTAAAAAACTGGCAGAAGTAAGCTTTTCTTATTTTCGGACGCATGCGCAAACTATAGAAAGTCGTTACTACGTAGAATGTGCACAGTTTGTGCATGCGCAAACTATAGAAAGTCGTTATGACATAGAATGTGCATACTTTGTTGATTCCATTTATGAAATAAATCACATTTTCTAAAAACTCGTGTTTTTTAAGAAATCATGTAAACCTTCTAGAAGCTGTGATTTTAAAAAACTGGCAAAAGTAAGCTTTTGTTATTTCCGGATGCATGCACAAACTTTAGAAAGTTGTTATTACATAGAATGTGCATACTTTGTTGATTCCATTTATGAAATAAATCACATTTTCTAAAAACTTGTGTTTTTTAAGAAATCATGTAAACCTCCTAGAAGCTGTGATTTTAAAAAACTAGTGGAAGTAAGCTTTTCTTATTTCCGGACGCATGCACAAACTATAGAAAGTTGTTACTACGTAGAATGTGCACACTTTGTTTATTACATTTATGAAATAAATCACATTTTCTAAAAACTCGTGTTTTTTAAGAAATCATGTAAACCTTCTAGAAGCTGTGGTTTTAAAAAACTGGCGGAAGGAAGCTTTTCTTATTTCCGGACGCATGCGCAAACTATAGAAAGTTGTTATTACGTAGAATGTGCTTAGTTTGTTGATTCCATTTATGAAATAAATCACATTTTCTAAAAACTCGTGTTTTTTAAGAAATTGTGTAAACCTTCTAGAAGCTCTGATTTTAAAAAACGGGGGGAATTAAGCTTTTCTTATTTCCGGACGCATGCGCAAACTATATAAAGTTGTTATGACATAGAATGTGCATAGTTTGTTGATTCCATTTATGAAATAAATCACATTTCCTAAAAACTCGTGTTTTTTAAGAAATCATGTAAACCTTCTAGAAGCTGTGATTTTAAAAAACTCGCGGAAGTAAGCTTTTCATATTTCCGGACTCATGCGCAAACTTTAGAAAGTCGTTATTACATAGAATGTGCATACTTTGTTGATTCCATTTATGAAATAAATTACATTTTCTAAAAACTCATTTTTTTTAAGAAATCATGTAAACCTTCTAGAAGCTGTGGTTTTTAAAAACTGGCAGAAGGAAGCTTTTCTTATTTCTGGACGCATGCGCAAACTATAGAAAGTCGTTATTACATAGAATTTGCATAGTTTGTTGATTCCATTTATGAAATAAATCACATTTTCAAAAAACTCGTGTTTTTTAAGACGGAAGTAAGCTTTCATATTTCCGGACGCATGCGCAAAATTTAGAAAGTCGTTATTACATAGAATGTGCATACTTTGTTGATTCGATTTATGAAATAAATCACATTTTCTAAAAACTCGTGTTTTTAAAAAAATCATGTAAACCTTCTAGAAGCTGCGGTTTTTAAAAACTGGCGGAAGGAAGCTTTTCTTATTTCCGGACGCATGCGCAAACTATAGAAAGTCGTTACTACGTAGAATGTGCATAGTTTGCGCATGCGCAAACTATAGAAAGTCGTTATGACATAGAATGTGCATACTTTGTTGATTCCATTTATGAAATAAATCACATTTTCTAAAAACTCGTGTTTTTTAAGAAATCATGTAAACCTTATAGAAGCTGTGATTTTAAAAAACTGGCGGAAGTAAGCTTTTCTTATTTCCGGACGCATGCGCAAACTATAGAAAGTTGTTACTACGTAGAATGTGCATACTTTGTTGATTCCATTAATAACATAAATAACATTTTCTAAAAACTTATGTTTTTTAAGAATTCATTGAAACCTTCTAGAAGCTGTGAATTTAAAAAAAGAGGGGAAGTAAGCTTTTCTTATTTCCGGATGCATACGCAAACTATAAAAAGTTGTTATTACATAGAATGTGCATAGTTTGCGCATGCCCAAACTATAGAAAGTCGTTATGACTTAGAATGTGCATACTTTGTTGATTCCATTTATGAAATAAATCACATTTCCTAAAAACTCGTGTTTTTTAAGACAACATGTAAACCTTCTAGAAGTTGTGATTTTAAAAAATGGGGGGAATTAAGCTTTTCTTATTTCCGGACTGATGCTCAAACTATAGAAAGTTGTTATGACGTAGAATGTGCATACTTTGTTGATTCCATTTATAAATAAATCACATTTTCTAAAAACTTGTGTTTTTTAAGAAATCATGTAAACCTTCTAGAAGCTGTGATTTTAAAAAACTGGCGGAAGTAAGGTTTTCATATTTCCGGACGCATGCACAAAATTTAGAAAGTCGTTATTACATAGAATGTGCATACTCTGTTGATTCCATTTATGAAATAAATCACATTTTCTAAAAACTCGTGTTTTTTAAGAAATCATGTAATCCTTCTAGAAGCTGTGGTTTTTAAAAACTGGCGGAAGGAAGCTTTTCTTATTTACGGACACATGCGCAAACTATAGAAAGTCGTTATTACGTAGAATGTGCATAGTTTGTTGATTCCATTTATGAAATAAATCACATTTTCTAAAAACTCGTGTTTTTTAAGAAATCATGTAAACCTTCTAGAAGCTGTAATTTAAAAAAAATGGCGGAAGTAAGCTTTCATATTTCCGGACGCATGCGCAAACTTTAGAAAGTCGTTATTACATAGAATGTGCATACTTTGTTGATTCCATTTATGAAATAAATCATATTTTCTAAAAACTCATTTTTTTTAAGAAATCATGTAAACCTTCTAGAAGCTGCGGTTTTTAGAAACTAGCGGAAGGAAGCTTTTCTTATTTCTGGATGCATGCGCAAACTATAGAAAGTCGTTACTACGTAGAATGTGCATACTTTGTTGATTCCATTGATGAAATAAATCATATTTTCTAAAAACTCGTTTTTTTTCAGAATTCATCTAATCCTTCTAGAAGCTGTGAATTTAAAAAAAGGGGGAACTAAGCTTTTCTTATTTCCGGACACATGCGCAAACTATAGAAAGTCGTTATTACGTAGAATGTGAATAGTTTGTGCATGCGGAAACTATAGAAAGTTGTTATGACATAGAATGTGCATACTTTGTTGATTCGATTTATGAAATAAATCACATTTTCTAAAAACTCGTGTTTTTTATGAAATCATGTAAACCTTCTAGAAGCTTTGATTTTAAAAAACTTGCGGAAGTAAGCTTTTCTTATTTCCGGACGCATGCGCAAAATTTAGAAAGTTGTTAATACATAGAATGTGCATACTTTGTTGATTCCATTTATGAAATAAATCACATTTTCTAAAAACTCGTGTTTTTTAAGAAATCATGTAAACATTCTAGAAGCTCTGATTTTAAAAAACTGGCAGAAGTAAGCTTTTCCTATTTCCGGACGCATGCGCAAACTATAGAAAGTCGTTACTACGTAGAATGTGCATACTTTTTTGATTCCATTTATGAAATAAATCACATTTTCTAAAAACTCGTGTTTTTTAAGAAATCATGTAAACATTCTAGAAGCTCTGATTTTAAAAAACTGGCAGAAGTAAGCTTTTCCTATTTCCGGACGCATGCGCAAACTATAGAAAGTCGTTACTACGTAGAATGTGCATACTTTTTTGATTCCATTTATGAAATAAATCACATTTTCTAAAAATTTGTGTTTTTTAAGAAATCATGTAAACCTTCTAGAAACTGTGATTTTAAAAAACTGGCGGAAGTAAGCTTTTCTTATTTCCGGACCCATGCGCAAACTATAGAAAGTCGTTACTATGTAGAATGTGCATAGTTTGCGCAAGATCAAACTATAGAAAGTCGTTATGACATAGAATGTGCATACTTTGTTGATTCCATTTATGAAATAAATCACATTTTCTAAAAACTCGTGTTTTTTAAGAGATCATGTAAACCTTCTAGAAGGTGTGATTTTAAAAAACTTGCAGAAGTAAGATTTTCTTATTTCCGGACGCATGCGCAAACTTTAGAAAGTCGTTATTACATAGAATGTGCATACTTTGTTTATTCCATTTATGAAATAAATCACATTTTCTAAAAACTCGTGTTTTTTAAGAAATCATGTAAACCTTTTAGAAGCTGCGGTTTTTAAAAACTGGCAGAAGGAAGCTTTTGTTATTTCCAGACGCATGCGCAAACTATAGAAAGTCGTTACTACGTAGAATGTGCATACTTTGTTGATTCCATTGATGAAAAAATCACATGTTCTAAAAACTCGTGTTTTTTAAGAACTCATCTAAACCTTCTAGAAGGTGTGAATTTAAAAAAAGGGGGGAAGTAAGCTTTTCTTATTTCCGGACGCATGCACAAACTATAGAAAGTCGTTACTACGTAGAATGTACATAGTTTGCGCAAGCGCAAACTATAGAAAGTCGTTATGACATAGAATATGCATACTTTGTTGATTCCATTTATGAAATAAATCACATTTTCTAAAAACTCGTGTTTTTTATGAAATCATGTAAACTTTCTAGAAGCTTTGATTTTAAAAAACTTGCGGAAGTAAGCTTTTCTTATTTCCGGACGCATGCGCAAACTTTAGAAAGTCGTTATTACATAGAATGTGCATACTTTGTTGATTCCATTTATGAAATAAATCACATTTTCTAAAAACTCGTGTTCTTTAAGAAATCATGTAAACCTTCTAGAAGCTCTGATTTTAAAAAACTTGCAAAAGTAAGCTTTTCCTATTTCCGGACGCATGGGCAAACTATAGAAAGTCGTTACTACGTAGAATGTGCATACTTTTTGATTCCATTTATGAAATAAATCACATTTTCTAAAAACTTGTGTTTTTTAAGAAATCATGTAAACCTTCTAGAAGCCGTGATTTTAAAAAACTGGCGGAAGTAAGCTTTTCTTATTTCCGGACGCATGCGCAAACTATAGAAAGTCGTTATTACATAGAATGTGCATACTTTATTGATTCCATTTATGAAATAAATCACATTTTCTAAAAACTCGTGTTTTTTAAGAAATCATGTAAACCTTCTAGAAGCTGTGACTTTAAAAAACTAACGGAAGTAAGCTTTTCTTATTTCCGGATGCATTCGCAAACTATAGAAAATCGTTACTATATAGAATGTGGATACTTTGATGATTCCATTTATGAAATGAATCACATGTTCTAAAAACTCGTGTTTTTTAAGAAATCATGTAAACCTTTTAGAAGCTGCGGTTTTTAAAAACTGGCGGAAGGAAGCTTTTCTTATTTCCGGACGCATGCGCAAACTATAGAAAGTCGTTACTACGTAGAATGTGCATACTTTGTTGATTCCATTGATGAAATAAATGAAATTTTCTAAAAACTCGTGTTTTTTAAGAACTCATCTAAACCTTCGAGAAGCTGTGATTTTAAAAAACTGGCGGAAGTAAGCTTTCATATTTCCGGACGCATGCGCAAACTTTAGAAAGTCGTTATTAGATAGAATGTGCATACTTTGTTGATTCCATTTATGAAATAAATCACATTTTCTAAAAACTCGTGTTTTTTAAGAAATCATGTAAACCTTCTAGAAGCTGCGGTTTTTAAAAACTGGCGGAAGGAAGCTCTTCTTATTTCCGGACGCATGCGCAAACTATAGAAAGTCGTTACTACGTAGAATGTGCATAGTTTGCGCATGCGCAAACTATAGAAAGTCGTTATGACATAGAATGTGCATACTTTGTTGATTCCATTTATGAAATAAATCACATTTTCTAAAAACTCGTGTTTTTATAGAAATCATGTAAACCTTCTAGAAGCTGTGATTTTAAAAAACTGGCGGAAGTAAGCTTTTCTTATTTCCGGACGCATGCGCAAACTATAGAAAGTTGTTACTACGTAGAATGTGCATACTTTGTTGATTCCATTAATGACATAAATAACATTTTCTAAAAACTCATGTTTTTTAAGAATTCATTGAAACCTTCTAGAAGCTGTGAATTTAAAAAAAGAGGGGAAGTAAGCTTTTCTTATCTCCGGATGCATACACAAACTATAAAAAGTTGTTATTACATAGAATGTGCATAGTTTGCGCATGCGCAAACTATAGAAATTCGTTATGACATAGAGTGTGCATACTTTGTTGATTCCATTATTGAAATAAATCACATTTCCTAAAAACTCCTGTTTTTTAAGACATCATGTAAACCTTCTAGAAGTTGTGATTTTAAAAAACGGGGGGAATTAAGCTTTTCTTATTTCCGGACGGATGCGCAAACTATAGAAAGTTGTTATGACGTGGAATGTGCATACTTTGTTGATTCCATTTATGAAATAAATCACATTTTCTAAAAACTCGTGTTTTTTAAGAAATCATGTAAACCTTCTAGAAGCTGTGATTTTAAAAAACTAGCGGAAGTAAGCTTTTCATATTTCCGGATGCATGCGCAAACTTTAGAAAATCGTTATTACATAGAATGTGCATACTTTGTTGATTCCATTTATGAAATAAATCACATTTTCTAAAAACTCGTGTTTTTTAAGAAATCATGCAAACCTTCTAGAAGCTGTGGTTTTTAAAAACTGGCGGAAGGAAGCTTTTCTTATTTCCGGACGCATGCGCAAACAATAGAAATTCGTTACTACGTAGAATGTGCATACTTTGTTGATTCCATTTATGAAATAAATCACATTTTCTAAAAACTCATGTTTTTAAAGAAATCATGTAAACCTTCAAGAAGCTGTGATTTTAAAAAACGGGGGGAATTAAGCTTTTCTTATTTCCGGACGCGTGCGCAAACTATAGAAAGTCGTTATGACGTAGAATGTGCATACTTTGTTGATTCCATTTATGAAATAAATCACATTTTCTAAAAACTCATGTTTTTTAAGAAATCATGTAAACCTTTTGGAAGCTGCGGTTTTTAAAAACTGGCGGAAGGAAGCTTTTCTTATTTCCTGACGCATGCGCAAACTATAGAAAGTCATTACTACGTAGAATGTGCATACTTTGTTGATTCCATTGACGAAATAAATCACATTTTCTAAAAACTCGTATTTTTTAAGAACTCATCTAAACCTTCTAGAAGCTGTGAATTTAAAAAAAGGGGGGAAGTAAGCTTTGCTTATTTCCGGATGCATGCGCAAACTATTGAAAGTCGTTACTACGTAGAATGTGCATAGTTTGCGCAAGCACAAACTATAGATAGTAGTTATGACATAGAATGTGCATACTTTGTTGATTCCATTTATGAAATAAATCACATTTTCTAAAAACTCGTGTTTTTTACGAAATCATGTAAACCTTCTAGAAGCTGTGATTTTAAAAAACTGGCAGAAGTAAGCTGTTCTTATTTCCGGACGCATGCGCAAACTTTAGAAAGTCGTTATTGCATAGAATGTCCATACTTTGTAGATTCCATTTATGAAATAAATCACATGTTCTAAAAACTCGTGTTTTTTAAGAACTCATCTAAACCTTCTAGAAGGTGTGAATTTAAAAAAAGGGGGGAAGTAAGCTTTTCTTATTTCCGGACGCATGCACAAACTATAGAAAGTCGTTATCACGTAGAATGTGCATAGTTTGCGCATGCGCAAACTATAGAAATTCGTTATGACATAGAATGTGCATACTTTGTTGATCCCATTTATGAAATAAATCACATTTTCTAAAAACTCGTGTTTTTTAAGAAATCATGTAAACCTTCTAGATGCTGCGGTTTTTAAAAACTGGTGGAAGGAAGCTTTTCTTATTTCCGGACGCATGCGCAAACTATAGAAAGTCGTTATTACGTAGAATGTGCATAGTTTGCGCATGCGCAAACTATAGCAAGTCGTTATGACATAGAATGTGCATACTTTGTTGATTCTATTTATGAAATAAATCACATTTTCTAAAAACTCGTGTTTTTTATGAAATCATGTAAACCTTCTAGAAGCTTTGATTTTAAAAAACTTGCGGAAGTACGCTTTTCTTATTTCCGGACGCATGCGCAAAGTTTAGAAAGTCATTATTACATAGAAAGTGCTTACTTTGTTGATTCCATTTATGAAATAAATCACATTTTCTAAAAAATCGTGTTTTTTAAGAAATCATGTAAACCTTCTAGAAGCTGTGATTTTAAAAAACTGGCGGAAGTAAGCTTTTCTTATTTCCGGACGCATGTGCAAACTTTAGAAAGTCGTTATTACATATAATGTGCATACTTTGTTGATACCATTTATGAAATGAATCACATTTTCTAAAAACTCGTGTTTTTTAAGAAATCATGTAAACCTTCTAGAAGCTGTGATTTTAAAAAACTGGCGGAAGTAAGCTTTTCTTATTTCTGGACGCATGCGCAAACTTTAGAAAGTCGTTATTACATAGAATGTGCATACTTTGTTGATTCCATTTATGAAATAAATCACATTTTCTAAAAACTCGTGTTTTTTAAGAAATCATGTAAACCTTCTAGAAGCTGTGGTTTTAAAAAACTGGCGGAAGGAAGCTTTTCTTATTTCTGGACGCGTGTGCAAACTATAGAAAGTCGTTATTACGTAGAATGTGCATAGTTTGTTGATTCCATTTATGAAATAAATCACATTTTCTAAAAACTCGTGTTTTTTAAGAAATCATGTGAACCTTCTAGAAGCTGTGATTTTAAAAAATTGGCAGAAGTAAGCTTTTCATATTTCCGGACGCATGCGCAAACTTTAGAAAGTTGTTATGACATAGAATGTGCATACTTTGTTGATTTCATTTATGAAATAAATCACATTTTCTAAAAACTCGTGTTTTTAAAGAAATCATGTAAACCTTCTAGAAGCTGTGATTTTAAAGAACTGGCAGAAGTAAGCTTTTCATATTTCCGGACGCATGCGCAAACTTTAGAAAGTCGTTATGACATAGAATGTGCATACTTTGTTGATTGCATTTATGAAATAAATCACGTTTTCTAAAAACTCGTGTTTTTTAAGAAATCATGTAAATCTTCGATGAGCTGTGATTTTAAAAAACTGGCGGAAGTAAACTTTTCTCATTTCCGGACGCATGCGCAAACTATAGAAATTCGTTATGACATAGAATGTGCATACTTTGTTGATTCCATTTATGAAATAAATCACATTTTATAAAAACTCGTGTTTTTTAAGAAATCATGTAAACCTTATAGAAGCTGTGAGTTTAAAGAACTGGCGGAAGTAAGCTTTTCATATTTCCGGACGCATTCGCAAACTATAGAAATTCGTTACTACGTAGAATTTGCGTACTTTGCTGATTCCATTTATGAAATAAATCACATTTTCTAAAAACTCGTGTTTTTTAAGAAATCATGTAAACCTTCTAGAAGTTGTGATTTTAAAAAACTGGCGGAAGTAAGCTTTTCTTATTTCCGGACGCATGCGCAAACTTTAGAAAGTCGTTATTATATAGAATTTTAATACGTTGTTGATTCCATTTTAGAAATAAATCACATTTTCTAAAAACTCGTGTTTTTTAAGAAATCATGTAAACCTTCTAGAAGCTGTGGTTTTAAAAAACTAGTGGAAGTAAGCTTTTCTTATTTCCGTACGCATGCGCAAACTATAGAAAGTCATTATTACATAGAATGTGCATACTTTGTTGATTCCATTTATGAAATAAATCACATTTTCTAAAAACTCATGTTTTCAAGAAATCATGTAAACCTTCTAGAAGCTGTGATTTTATAAAACTGGCGGAAGTAAGCTTTTCATATTTTCGGAAGCATGCGCAAACTTTTGAAAGTCGTTATTACATAGAATGTGTATACTTTGTTGATTCCATTTATGAAATAAATCACACTTTCTAAAAACTTGTGTTTTATAAGAAATCATGTAAACCTTCTAGAAGCTGTGGTTTTAAAAAACTGGCGGAAGTAAGCTTTTCTTATTTCCGGACGCATGCGCAAACTATAGAAAGTCGTTACTACGTAGAATGTGCATACCTTGTTGATTCCATTTATGAAATAAATCACATTTTCTAAAAACACGTGTTTTTTAAGAATTCATCTAAACCTTCTAGAAGCTGTGAATTTAAAAAAAGGGGGGAAGTAAGCTTTTCTTATTTCCGGACGCAGAATGTGCACACCTTGTTGATTCCATTTATGAAATAAATCACATTTTCTAAAAACTCATGTTTTTTAAGAAATCATGTAAACCTTCTAGAAGCTGTGGTTTTAAAAAACTGGCGGACGGAAGCTTTTCTTATTTCCGGACGCATTCGCAAACTATAGAAAGTCGTTATTACGTAGAATGTGCATAAATTGTTGATTCCATTTATGAAATAAATCGCATTTTCTAAAAACTCGTGTTTTTTAAGAAATCATGTAAACCTTCTAGAAGCTGTGATTTTAAAAAACTGGCGGAAGTAAGCTTTTCTTATTTCCGGACGCATGCGCAAACTATAGAAAGTTGTTACTACGTAGAATGTGCATACTTTGTTGATTCCATTAATTACATAAATAACAATTTCTAAAAACTCATGTTTTTTAAGAATTCATTGAAACCTTCTAGAAGCTGTGAATTTAAAAAAAGAGGGGAAGTAAGCTTTTCTTATTTCCGGATGCATACGCAAACTATAAAAAGTTGTTATTACATAGAATGTGCATAGTTTGCGCATGCGCAAACTATAGAAAGTCGTTATGACATAGAGTGTGCATACTTTGTTGATTCCATTTATGAAATAAATCACATTTCCTAAAAACTCGTGTTTTTTAAGACATCATGTAAACCTTCTAGAAGTTGTGATTTTAGAAAACGGGGGGAATTAAGCTTTTCTTATTTCCGGACGCATGCGCAAACTATAGAGAGTTGTTATGACGTAGAATGTGCATACTTTGTTGTTTCCATTTACGAAATAAATCACATTTTCTAAAACTCATGTTTTTTAAGAAATCATGTAAACCTTCTAGAAGCTGTGATTTTAAAAAACTGGCGGAAGTAAGCTTTTCTTATTTCCCGACGCATGCGCAAAACTTAGGAAGTCGTTATGAGATAGAATGTGCATACTTTGTTGATTACATTTATGAAATAAATCACATTTTCTAAAAACTCGTGTTTTTTAAGAAATCATGTAAACCTTCTAGAAGCCGTGATTTTAAAAAACTGGCGGAAGTAAGCTTTTCTTATTTCCGGACGCATGCGAAAACTTTAGAAAGTTGTTATTACATAGAATGTGCATACTTTGTTGATTCCATTTATGAAATAAATCACATTTTCTTTAAACTCGTGTTTTTTAAGAAGTCATGTAAACCTTCTAGAAGCTATGATTTTAAAAAACTGGCGGAAGTAAGCTTTTCATATTTCCGGACACATGTGCAAACTTTAGAAAGTCGTTATTACATAGAATGCGCATACTTTGTTAATTCCATTTAAGAAATAAATCACATTTTCTAAAAACTCGTGTTTTTCAAGAAACCATGTAAACCTTCTAGAAGCTGTGATTTTAAAAAACTGGCGGAAGTAAGCTTTTCATATTTCCGGACACATGCGCAAACTTTAGAAAGTCGTTATTACATAGAATGTGCATACTTTGTTGATTCCATTTATGAAATAAATCACATTTTCTAAAAGCTCGTGTTCTTTAAGAAATCATGTAAACCTTCTAGAAGCTGTGATTTTAAAAAAATGGTGGAAGTAAGCTTTTCATATTTCCGGACGCATGCGCAAAATTTAGAAAGTTGTTATGACATAGAATGTGCATACTTTGTTGATTGCATTTATGAAATAAATCACATTTTCTAAAAACTCGTGTTTTTTAAGAAATCATGTAAACCTTCTACAAGCTGTGATTTTAAAAAACTAGCGGAAGTAAGCTTTTCTTATTTCCGGATGCATGTGCAAACTTTAGAAAGTCGTTATTACATAGAATGTGCATACTTTGTTGATACCATTTATGAAATAAATCACATTTTCTAAAAACTCGTGTTTTTTAAGAAATCATGTAAACGTTCTAGAAGATGTGATTTTAGAAAACTGGCGGAAGTAAGCTCTTCTTATTTCTTGACGCATGCGCAAACTTTAGAAAGTCGTTATTACATAGAATGTGCATACTTTGTTGATTCCATTTATGAAATAAATCACATTTTCTAAAAACACGTGTTTTTTAAGAATTCATCTAAACCTTCTAGAAGCTGTGAATTTAAAAAAAGGGGGGAAGTAAGCTTTTCTTATTTCCGGACGCATGTGCAAACTATAGAAAGTCGTTATCAAGTAGAATGTGCATAGTTTGCGCATGCGCAAACTATATAAATTCGTTATGAAAAGAATGTGCATACTTTGTTGATCCCATTTATGAAATAAATCATATTTTCTAAAAACTCGTGTTTTTTAAGAAATCATGTAAACCTTCTAGAAGCTGTGAGTTTAAAAAACTGGCGGAATTAAGCTTTTCATATTTCTGGACGCATGCGCAAACTATAGAAAGTCATTACTACGTAGAATGTGCATACTTTGTTGATTCCATTTATGAAATAAATCACATTTTCTAAAAACTCGTGTTTTTTAAGAAATCATGTAAACCTTCTAGAAGCTTTGGTTCTAAAAAACTGGCGGAATGAAGCTTTTCTTATTTCCGGACGCATGTGCAAACTTTAGAAAGTCGTTATTACGTAGAATGTGCATAGTTTGTTGATTCCATTTATGAAATAAATCACATTTTCTAAAAACTCGTGTTTTTTAAGAAATCATGTAAACCTTCTAGAAGATGTGATTTTAAAAAACTGGCGGAAGTAAGCTTTTCTTATTTCCGGACGCATGCGCAAACTATAGAAAGTCGTTACTACGTAGAATGTGCATACCTTGTTGATTCCATTGATGAAATAAATCACATTTTCTAAAAACACGTGTTTTTTAAGAATTCATCTAAACCTTCTCGAAGCTGTGAATTTAAAAAAAGGGGGGAAGTAAGATTTTCTTATTTCCGAATGCATGCGCAAACTATAGAAAGTCGTTATCACGTAGAATGTGCATAGTTTGTGCATGCGCAAACTATAGAAATTCGTTATGACCTAGAATGTGCATACTTTGTTGATTCCATTTATGAAATAAATCACATTTTCTAAAAACTCGTGTTTTTTAAGAAATCATGTAAACCTTCTAAAAGCTGTGATTTTAAAAAACTGGCGGAACTAAGCTTTTCTTATTTCCGGACGCATGCGCAAACTTTAGAAAGTTGTTATTACATAGAATGTGCATACTTTGTTGATTCCATTTATGAAATAAATCACATTTTCTAAAAACTCGTGTTTTTTAAGAAATCTGTAAACCTTCTAGAAACTGTGATTTTAAAAAATTGGCGGAATTAAGCTTTTCTTATTTCCGGACGCATGCGCAAACTTTAGAAAGTCGTTATTACATAGAATGTGCATACTTTGTTGATTCCATTTATGAAATAAATCACATTTTCTAAAAACTCGTGTTTTTTAAGAAATCATGTAAACCTTCTAGAAGCTGTGATTTTAGAAAACTGGCGGAAGTAAGCTTTTCTTATTTCTTGACGCATGCGCAAACTTTAGAAAGTCGTTATTACATAGAATGTGCATACTTTGTTGATTCCATTTATGAAATAAATCACATTTTCTAAAAACACGTGTTTTTTAAGAATTCATCTAAACCTTCTAGAAGCTGTGAATTTAAAAAAAGGGGGGAAGTAAGCTTTTCTTATTTCCGGACCCATGCGCAAACTATAGAAAGTCGTTATCACGTAGAATGTGCATAGTTTACGCATGCGCAAACTATATAAATTCGTTATGACATAGAATGTGCATACTTTGTTGATCCTATTTATGAAATAAATCACATTTTCTAAAAACTCGTGTTTTTTAAGAAATCATGTAAACCTTCTAGAAGCTGTGAGTTTAAAAAACTGGCGGAAGTAAGCTTTTCATATTTCTGGACGCATGCGCAAACTATAGAAAGTCGTTACTACGTAGAATGTGCATACTTTGTTGATTCCATTTATGAAATAAATCGCATTTTCTAAAAACTCGTGTTTTTCAAGAAATCATGTAAACCTTCTAGAAGCTTTGGTTCTAAAAAACTGGCGGAATGAAGCTTTTCTTATTTCCGGACGCATGTGCAAACTTTAGAAAGTCGTTATTACGTAGAATGTGCATAGTTTGTTGATTCCATTTATGAAATAAATCACATTTTCTAAAAACTCGTGTTTTTTAAGAAATCATGTAAACCTTCTAGAACATGTGATTTTAAAAAACTGGCGGAAGTAAGCTTTTCTTATTTCTGGACGCATGCGCAAACTATAGAAAGTCGTTAATACGTAGAATGTGCATACCTTGTTGATTCCATTGATGAAATAAATCACATTTTCTAAAAACACGTGTTTTTTAAGAATTCATCTAAACCTTCTCGAAGCTGTGAATTTAAAAAAAGGGGGGAAGTAAGATTTTCTTATTTCCGAATGCATGCGCAAACTATAGAAAGTCGTTATCACGTAGAATGTGCATAGTTTGTGCATGCGCAAACTATAGAAATTCGTTATGACCTAGAATGTGCATACTTTGTTGATTCCATTTATGAAATAAATCACATTTTCTAAAAACTCGTGTTTTTTAAGAAATCATGTAAACCTTCTAAAAGCTGTGATTTTAAAAAACTGGCGGAACTAAGCTTTTCTTATTTCCGGACGCATGCGCAAACTTTAGAAAGTTGTTATTACATAGAATGTGCATAGTTTGTTGATTCCATTTATGAAATAAATCACATTTTCTAAAAACTCGTGTTTTTTAAGAAATCTGTAAACCTTCTAGAAACTGTGATTTTAAAAAATTGGCGGAATTAAGCTTTTCTTATTTCCGGACGCATGCGCAAACTTTAGAAAGTCGTTATTACATAGAATGTGCATACTTTGTTGATTCCATTTATGAAATAAATCACATTTTCTAAAAACTCGTGTTTTTTAAGAAATCATGTAAACCTTCTGGAAGCTGTGATTTTAGAAAACTGGCGGAAGTAAGCTTTTCTTATTTCTTGACGCATGCGCAAACTTTAGAAAGTCGTTATTACATAGAATGTGCATACTTTGTTGATTCCATTTATGAAATAAATCACATTTTCTAAAAACACGTGTTTTTTAAGAATTCATCTAAACCTTCTAGAAGCTGTGAATTTAAAAAAAGGGGGGAAGTAAGCTTTTCTTATTTCCGGACCCATGCGCAAACTATAGAAAGTCGTTATCACGTAGAATGTGCATAGTTTGCGCATGCGCAAACTATATAAATTCGTTATGACATAGAATGTGCATACTTTGTTGATCCTATTTATGAAATAAATCACATTTTCTAAAAACTCGTGTTTTTAAAGAAATCATGTAAACCTTCTAGAAGCTGTGAGTTTAAAAAACTGGCGGAAGTAAGCTTTTCATATTTCTGGACGCATGCGCAAACTATAGAAAGTCGTTACTACGTAGAATGTGCATACTTTGTTGATTCCATTTATGAAATAAATCGCATTTTCTAAAAACTCGTGTTTTTCAAGAAATCATGTAAACCTTCTAGAAGCTTTGGTTCTAAAAAACTGGCGGAATGAAGCTTTTCTTATTTCCGGACGCATGTGCAAACTTTAGAAAGTCGTTATTACGTAGAATGTGCATAGTTTGTTGATTCCATTTATGAAATAAATCACATTTTCTAAAAACTCGTGTTTTTTAAGAAATCATGTAAACCTTCTAGAACATGTGATTTTAAAAAACTGGCGGAAGTAAGCTTTTCTTATTTCCGGACGCATGCGCAAACTATAGAAAGTCGTTACTACGTAGAATGTGCATACCTTGTTGATTCCATTGATGAAATAAATCACATTTTCTAAAAACACATGTTTTTTAAGAATTCAGCTAAACCTTCTCGAAGCTGTGAATTTAAAAAAAGGGGGGAAGTATGATTTTCTTATTTCCGAATGCATGCGCAAACTATAGAAAGTCGTTATCACGTAGAATGTGCATAGTTTGTGCATGCGCAAACTATAGAAATTCGTTATGACCTAGAATGTGCATACTTTGTTGATTCCATTTATGAAATAAATCACATTTTCTAAAAACTCGTGTTTTTTAAGAAATCATGTAAACCTTCTAAAAGCTGTGATTTTAAAAAACTGGCGGAACTAAGCTTTTCTTATTTCCGGACGCATGCGCAAACTTTAGAAAGTTGTTATTACATAGAATGTGCATACTTTGTTGATTCCATTTATGAAATAAATCACATTTTCTAAAAACTCGTGTTTTTTAAGAAATCTGTAAACCTTCTAGAAACTGTGATTTTAAAAAATTGGCGGAATTAAGCTTTTCTTATTTCCGGACGCATGCGCAAACTTTAGAAAGTCGTTATTAGGTAGAATGTGCATACTTTGTTGATTCCATTTATGAAATAAATCACATTTTCTAAAAACTCGTGTTTTTTAAGAAATCATGTAAACCTTCTAGAATCTGTGATTTTAAAAAACTGGCGGAATTAAGCTTTTCTTATTTCCAGACGCATGCGCAAACTTTAGAAAGTCGTTATTACATAGAATGTGCATACTTTGTTGATTCCATTTATGAAATAAATCACATTTTCTAAAAACTCGTGTTTTTTAAGAAATCATGTAAACCTTCTAGAAGCCGTGATTTTAAAAAACTGGCGGAAGTAAGCTTTTCTTATTTCTGGACGCATGCGCAAACTTTAGAAAGTCGTTATTACATAGAATGTGCATACTTTGTTGATTCCATTTATGAAATAAATCACATTTTCTAAAATCTCGTGTTTTTTAAGAAATCATGTAAACCTTCTAGAAGCTGTGGTTTTAAAAAAATGGCAGAAGTAAGCTTTTCTTATTTCCGGACGCATGCGCAAACTATAGAAAGTCGTTACTACGTAGAATGTGCATACCTTGTTGATTCCATTTATGAAATAAATCACATTTTCTAAAAACACGTGTTTTTTTGAGAATTCATCTAAACCTTTTAGAAGCTATGAATTTAAAAAAAGGGGGGAAGTAAGCTTTTCTTATTTCCGGACGCATGCGCACACTATAGAAAGTCGTTATCATGTAGAATGTGCATAGTTTGCGCATGCGCAAACCATAGAAATTCGTTATGACATAGAATGTGTATACTTTGTTGATCCCATTTATGAAATAAATCACATTTTCTGAAAACTCTTGTTTTTTAAGAAATCATGTAAACCTTCTAGAAGCTGTGAGTTTAAAAAACTGGCGGAAGTAAGCTTTTCATATTTTCGGACGCATGTGCAAACTATAGAAAGTCGTTACTACGTAGAATGTGCACAACTTGTTGATTCCATTTATGAAATAAATCACATTTTCTAAAAACTCGTGTTTTTTAAGAAAACATGTAAACCTTCTAGAAGCTCTGATTTTAAAAAACTGGCGGAAGTAACCTATTCTTATTTCCGGACGCATGCGCAAACTTTAGAAAGTTGTTATTATATAGAATGTGAATATGTTGTTGATTCCATTTATGAAATAAATCAAATTTTCTAAAAACTCGTGTTTTTTAAGAAATCATGTAAACCTTCTAGAAGCTGTGGTTTTAGAAAACTGGCGGAAGTAAGCTTTTCTTATTTCCGGACGCATGCGCAAACTATAGAAAGTCTATATTATGTAGAATGTGCATACTTTGTTGTTTCCATTTATGAAATAAATCACATTTTCTAAAAACTCATGTTTTTTAAGAAATCATGAAAATCTTTTAGAAGCTGTGATTTTAAAAAACTGGCGGAAGTAAGCTTTTCATATTTTCGGACGCATGCGCAAACTTTCGAAAGTCGTTATTACATAGAATGTGCATACTTTGTTGATTCCATTTATGAAATAAATCACATTTTATAAAAACTCGTGTTTTTTAAGAAATCATGTAAACCTTCTAGAAGCTGCGATTTTAAAAAACTTGCGGAAGTAAGCTTTTCTTATTTCCGGACGCATGCACAAACTTTAGAAAGTCGTTATTACATAGAATGTGCATACTTTGTTGAATCCATTTATGATATAAATCACATTTTCTAAAAACTCGTGTTTTTTAAGAAATCATGTAAATCTTCTACAAGCTATGATTTTAAAAAACTTGCGGAAGTAAGCTTTTCTTATTTCTGGACGCATGCGCAAACTTTAGAAAGTCGTTATTACATAGAATGTGCATACTTTGTTGATTCCATTTATGAAATAAATCACATTTTCTAAAACCTCGTGTTTTTTAAGAAATCATGTAAATCTTCTACAAGCTGTGATTTTAAAAAACTCGCGGAAGTAAGCTTTTCTTATTTCCGGACGCATGCGCAAACTTTAGAAAGTCGTTATTACATAGAATATGCATACTTTGTTGATTCCATTTATGAAATAAATCACATTTTCTAAAAACTCAATTTTTTTAAGAAATCTTGTAAACCTTCTAGAAGCTGTGATTTTAAAAAACGGGGGGAATTAAGCTTTTCTTATTTCCAGACGCATGCGCAAGCTATAGAAATTCGTTATGACGTAGAATGTGCATAATTTGTTGATTCCATTTATGAAATAAATCACATTTTCTAAAAACTCGTGTTTTTTAAGAAATCATGTAAACCTTCTAGAAGCTGTGATTTTAAAAAACTTGCGGAAGTAAGCTTTTCATATTTCCGGACGCATGCGCAAACTTTCGAAATTCATTATTACATTGAATGAGCATAGTTTGTTGATTGCATTTATGAAATAAATCACATTTTATAAAAACTCATGTTTTTTAAGAAATCATGTAAACCTTCTAGAAGATGTGGTTTTAAAAAACTGGCGGAAGTAAGCTTTTCATATTTTCGGACGCATGCGCAAAATTTCGAAAGTCGTTATTACATAGAATGTGCATACTTTGTTGATTCCATTTATGAAATAAATCACATTTTCTAAAAACTCGTGTTTTTTAAGAAATCATGTAAACCTACTAGAAGCTTTGGTTTTAAAAAACTGGCGGAAGGAAGCTTTTCTTATTTCCGGACGCATGTGCAAACTATAGAAAGTCGTTATTACGTAGAATGTGCATAGTTTGTTGATTCCATTTATGAAATAAATCACATTTTCTAAAAACTCGTGTTTTTTAAGAAATCATGTAAACCTTCTAGAAGCTGTGATTTTAAAAAAGTGGCAGAAGTAAGCTTTTCTTATTTTTGGACGCATGCGAAAACTTTAGAAAGTTGTTATTACATAGAATGTGCATAAATTATTGATCCCATTTATGAAATAAATCCCATTTTCTAAAAACTCGTGTCTTTTAAGAAATCATGTAAACCTTCTAGAAGCTGTGATTTTAAAAAACAGGCGGAAGTAAGCTTTTCTTATTTCCGGACGCATGCGCAAACTATAGAAAGTCGTTACTACATAGAATGTCCATACTTTGTTGATTCCATTTATGAAATAAATCACATTTTCTAAAAACTCGTGTTTTTTAAGAAATCATGTAAACCTTCTAGAAGCTGTGATTTTAAAAAACTGGCGGAAGTAAGCTTTTCATATTTCCGGATGCATACGCAAACTTTAGAAAGTCGTTATTACATAGAATGTGCATACTTTGTTGATTCATTTTATGAAATAAATCACATTTTCTAAAAACTCGTGTTTTTTAAGAAATCATGTAAACCTTCTAGAAGCCGTGGTTTTAAAAAACTGGCGGAAGGAAGCTTTTCTTATTTCCGGATGCATGCGCAAATTATAGAAAGTCGTTATTACGTAGAATGTGCATAGTTTGTTGATTCCATTTATGAAATAAAGCACATTTTCTAAAAACTCGTGTTTTTAAAGAAGTCATGTAAACCTTCTAGAAGCTGTGATTTTAAAAAACGGGGCGAATTAAGCTTTTCTTATTTACGGACGCATGCGCAAACTATGGAAAGTTGTTATGACGTAGAATGTGCACTCTTTGTTGATTCCATTTATGAAATAAATCACATTTTCTAAAAACTCGTGTTTTTTAAGAATTCATCTAAACCTTCTAGAAGCTGTGAATTTAAAAAAAGGGGGGAAGTAAGCTTTTCTTATTTCCGGACGCATGCACAAACTATAGAAAGTCGTTATGACATAGAATGTGCATACTTTGTTGATTCCATTTATGAAATAAATCACATTTCCTAAAAACTTTTGATTTTTAAGACATCATGTAAACCTTCTAGAAGTTGTGATTTTAAAAAACGGGGGAATTAAGCTTTTCTTATTTCCGGACGGATGCGCAAACTATAGAAAGTTGTTATGACGTAGAATGTGCATACTTTGTTGATTCCATTTATGAAATAAATCACATTTTCTAAAAACACGTGTTTTTTAAGAAATGATGTAAACCTTCTAGAAGCTGTGATTTTAAAAAACTGGCGGAAGTAAGCTTTTCATATATCCGAACGCATACGTAAACTTTAGAAAGACGTTATTACATAGAATGTGCATACTTTGTTCATTCCATTTATGAAATAAATCACATTTTCTAAAAACTCATGTTTTTTAAGAAATGATGTAAACCTTCTGGAAGCTGTGGTTTTTAAAAAATGGTGGAGGGAAGCTTTTCTTATTTCCGGATGCATGCGCAAATTATAGAAAGTCGTTATTACGTAGAATGTGCATAGTTTGTTGATTCCATTTATAAAATAAATCACATTTTCTAAAAACTCGTGTTTTTTAATAATTCATCTAAACCTTCTAGAAGCTGTGAATTTAAAAAAAGGGGGGAAGTAAGCTTTTCTTATTTCTGGACGCATGCGCAAACTATAGAAAGTCGTTATTACGTAGAATGTGCATAGTTTGCGCATGCGCAAACTATAGAAAGTCATTATGACATAGAATGTGCATACTTTGTTGATTCCATTTATGAAATATATCACATTTTCTAAAAACTCGTGTTTTTTAGGAAATCATGTAAACCTTCTAGAAGCTGTGATTTTAAAAAACGGGGGGAATTAAGCTTTTCTTATTTCCAGACGGATGCGGAAACTATAGAGAGTATTTATGACGTAGAATGTGCATACTTTGTTGATTCCATTTATGAAATAAATCACATTTTCTAAAAACTATTGTTTTTTAAGAATTCATCTAAACCTTCTAGAAGCTGTGAATTTAAAGAAAGGGGGGAAGTAAGCTTTTCTTATTTCCGGATGCATGCGCACACTATAAAAAATTGTTATTACGTAGAATGTGCATAGTTTGCGCATGCGCACACTATAGAAAATCGTTATGACATAGAATGTGCATACTTTGTTGATTCCATTTATGAAATAAATCACATTTCCTAAAAACTCGTGTTTTTTAAGACATCATGTAAACCTTCTAGAAGTTGTGATTTTAAAAAACAGGGGGAATTAAGATTTTCTTATTTTCGGACGGATGCGCAAACTATAGCAAGTTGTTATGACGTAGAATGTGCATACTTTGTTGATTCCATTTATGAAATAAATCACATTTTCGAAAAACTCTTGTTTTTTAAGAAATCATGTAAACCTTCTAGAAGCTGTGATTTTAAAAAACTGGCGGAAGTAAGCTTTTCATATTTTCGGACGCATGCGCAAACTTTAGAAAGTCGTTATTACATAGAATATGCATACTTTGTTGATTCCATTTATGAAATAAATCACATTTTCTAAAAACTCGTGTTTTTTCAGAAATCATGTAAACCTTCTACAAGCTGTGATTTTAAAAAACTCGCGGAAGTAAGCTTTTCTTATTTCCGGACGCATGCGCAAACTTTAGAAAGTCGTTATTACGTAGAATGTGCATACTTTGTTGATTCCATTTATGAAATAAATCACATTTTCTAAAAACTCGTGTTTTTTAAGAAATCATGTAAACCTTCTAGAAGCTTTGATTTTAAAAAACTGGCGGAAGTAAGCTTTTCATATTTCTGGACGCATGCGCAAACTTTAGAAAGTCGTTATTACATAGAATATGCATACTTTGTTGATTCCATTTATGAAATAAATCACATTTTCTAAAAACTCGTGTTTTTTAAGAAATCATGTAAACCTTCTAGAAGCTGTGGTTTTTAAAAACTGGTGGAAGGAAGCTTTTCTTATTTCCGGACGCATGGCCAAACTATAGAAAGTCGTTATTATGTAGAATTTACATAGTTTGTTGATTCCATTTATGAAATAAATCACATTTTCTAAAAACTCGTGTTTTTTATGAATTCATCTAAACCTTCTAGAAGATGTGAATTTAAAAAAAGGGGGGAAGTAAGCTTTTCTTGTTTCCGGACGCATGCCCAAGCTATAGAAAGTTGTTATTACATAGAATGTGCATAGTTTGTTGATTCCATTTATGAAATAAATCACATTTTCTAAAAACTCGTGTTTTTTAAGAAATCATGTAAACCTTCTAGAAGCTGTGATTTTAAAAAACTGGCGGAAGTAACCTTTTCTTATTTCCGGACGCATGCGCAAACTATAGAAAGTTGGTACTATGTAGAATGTGCATACTTTGTTGATTCCATTTATGAAATAAATCACATTTTCTAAAAACTCGTGTTTTTTTAAGAAATCATGTAAACCTTCTAGAAGCTGCGATTTTAAAAAACTTGCGGAAGTAAGCTTTTCTTATTTCCGGATGCATGCACAAACTTTAGAAAGTCGTTATTACATAGAGTGTGCATACATTGTTGATTCCATTTATGATATAAAGCACATTTTCTAAGAACTCGTGTTTTTTAAGAAATCATGTAAACCTTCTACAAGCTGTGATTTTAAAAAACTCGCGGAAGTAAGCTTTTCTTATTTCCGGATGCATGCGCAAACTTTAGAAAGTCATTATTACATCGAATGTGCATACTTTGTTGATTCCATTTATGAAATAAATCACATTTTCTAAAACCTTGTGTTTTTTAAGAAATCATGTAAACCTTCTAGAAGCTGTGATTTTAAAAAACGGGGGGAATTAAGCTTTTCTTATTTCCGGACGCATGCGGCACCTATAGAAAGTCGTTATGACGTAGAATGTGCAAACTTTGTTGATTCCATTTATGAAATAAATCACATTTTCTAAAAACTCGTGTATTTTAAGAATTCATCTAAACCTTCTAGAAGCTGTGAATTTAAAAAAAGGGGGGAAGTAAGCTTTTCTTATTTGCAGACGCATGCGCAAACTATAGAAAGTCGTTATTACGTAGAATGTGCATAGTTTGCGCATGCGCAAACTATAGAAAGTCGTTATGACATAGAATGTGCATACTTTGTTGATTCCATTTATGAAATAAATCACATTTTCTAAAAACTCAAATTTTTTAAGAAATCTTGTAAACCTTCTAGAAGCTGTGATTTTAAAAAACGGGGGGAATTAAGCTTTTCTTTTTTCCACACGCATGTGCAAACTATAGAAAGTCGTTATGACGTAGAATGTGCATACTTTGTTGATTCCATTTATCAAATAAATCGCATTTTCTAAAAACTCGTGTTTTTTAAGAAATCATGTAAACCGTCTAGAAGCTGTGATTTTAAAAAACTGGCGGAAGTAAGCTTTTCATATTTCCGGACGCATGCGCAAACTTTAGAAAGTTTATATTACATAGAATATGCATACTTTGTTGATTCCATTTATGAAATAAATCACATTTTCTAAAAACTCGTGTTTTTTAAGAAATCATGTAAACCTTCTAGAAGTTGTGGTTTTTAAAAACTGGTGGAAGGAAGCTTTTCTTATTTCCGGACGCATGCGCAAACTATAGAAAGTCGTTATTACGTAGAATGTGCATAGTTTGTTGATTCCATTTATGAAATAAATCACATTTTCTAAAAACTTGTGTTTTTTAAGAATTCATCTAAATCTTCTAGAATCTGTGAATTGAAAAAAAGGGGGGAAGTAAGCTTTTCTTATTTCCGGACGCATGCGCAAACTATAGAAAGTTGTTATTACGTAGAATGTGCATAGTTTGCGCATGCGCAAAATATAGAAAGTCGTTATGACATAGAGTGTGCATACTTTGTTGATTCCATTTATGAAATAAATCACATTTTGTAAAAACTCGTGTTTTTTAAGAAATCATGTAAACCTTCTAGAAGCTGCGATTTTAAAAAACTTGCGGAAGTAAGCTTTTCTTATTTCCGGACGCATGCACAAACTTTAGAATGTCGTTATTACATAGAATGTGCATACTTTGTTGAATCCATTTATGATATAAATCACATTTTCTAAAAACTCGTGTTTTTTAAGAAAACATGTAAATCTTCTACAAGCTATGATTTTAAAAAACTCGCGGAAGTAAGCTTTTCTTATTTCCGGACGCATGCGCAAACTTTAGAAAGTCGTTATTACATAGAATGTGCATACTTTGTTGATTCCATTTATGAAATAAATCACATTTTGAAAAACCTCGTGTTTTTTAAGAAATCATGTAAATCTTCTACAAGCTGTGATTTTAAAAAACTCGCGGAAGTAAGCTTTTCTTATTTTCGGACGCATGCGCAAACTTTAGAAAGTCGTTATTACATAGAATATGCATACTTTGTTGATTCCATTTATGAAATAAATCACATTTTATAAAAACTCAAATTTTTTAAGAAATCTTGTAAACCTTCTAGACGCTGTGATTTTAAAAAACGGGGGGAATTAAGCTTTTCTTATTTCCAGACGCATGCGCAAGCTATAGAAATTCGTTATGACGTAGAATGTGCATACTTTGTTGATTCCATTTATGAAATAAATCACATTTTCTAAAAACTCGTGTTTTTTAAGAAATCATGTAAACCTTCTAGAAGCTGTGATTTTAAAAAACTTGCGGAAGTAAGCTTTTCATATTTCCGGACGCATGCGCAAACTTTCGAAATTCATTATTACATTGAATGAACATAGTTTGTTGATTGCATTTATGAAATAAATCACATTTTATAAAAACTCAAGTTTTTTAAGAAATCATGTAAACCTTCTAGAAGATGTGGTTTTAAAAAACTGGCGGAAGGAAGCTTTTGGTATTTCCGGACGCATGCGCAAACTATAGAAAGTCGTTATTACGTAGAATGTGCATAGTTTGTTGATTCCATTGATGAAATTAATCTCATTTTCTAAAAACTCGTGTTTTTTAAGATTTCATGTAAACCTTCTAGAAGCTGTGAATTTAGAAAAAGGGGGAATTAAGTTTTTCTTATTTCCAGACGCATGTGCAAACAATAGAAACTCGTTATCACGTAGAATGTGCATAGCTTGCGCATGCGCAAACTATAGAAAGTCGTTATGACATAGAATGTGCATACTTTGTTGATTCCATTTATGAAATAAATCACATTTTCTAAGAACTCGTGTTTTTTATGAATTCATCTAAACCTTCTAGAATCTGGGAATTTAAAAAAAGGGGGGAAGTAAGCTTTTCTTGTTTCCGGACGCATGCCCAAACTATAGAAAGTCGTTATTACGTAGAATGTGCATAGTTTGTTCATTCCGTTTATCAAATAAATCACATTTTCTAAAAACTCGTGTTTTTTAAGAGTTCATCTAAACCTTCTAGAAGCTGTGAATTTAAAAAAAGGGGGGAAGTAAGCTTTTCTTATTTCTGGGTGCATGCGCAAACTATAGAAAGTCGTTATCAAGTAGAATGTGCATAATATGCGCATGCGCAAACTTTAGAAAGTCGTTATGACATAGAATGTGCATACTTTGTTGATTCCATTTATGAAATAAATCACATTTTCTAAAAACTCGTGTTTTTTAAGAAATTATGTAAACCTTCTAGAAGCTGTGATTTTAAAAAACTGGCGGAAGTAAGCTTTTCTTATTTCCGGACGCATGCGCAAACTATAGAAAATCGTTACTACGTAGAATGTGCATACTTTGTTGATTCCATTTATGAAATAAATCACATTTTCTAAAAACTTGTGTTTTTTAAGAATTCATCTAAACCTTCTAGAAGCTGTGAATTTAAAAAAAGGGGGGAAGTAAGCTTTTCATATTTCCGGACGCATACGCAAACTTTAGAAAGTCGTTATTACATAGAATGTGCATAATTTGTTGATTCCATTTATGAAATAAATGACATTTTCTAAAAACTCGTGTTTTTTAGGAAATCATATAAACCTTCTAGAAGCTGTGGTTTTAAAAAACTGGCGGAAGTAAGCTTTTCTTATTTCCGGACGCATGCTCAAACTATAGAAAGTTGTTTTTACGTAGAATGTGCATAGTTTCTTGATTCCATTTATATAATAAATCACATTTTCTAAAAACTCGTGTTTTTTAAGAATTCATCTAAACCTTCTAGAAGCTGTGAATTTAAAAAAAGAGGGGAAGTAAGCTTTTCTTATTTCTGGACGGATGCGCAAACTATAGAAAGTCGTTATCACGTAGAATGTGCATAGCTTGCGCATGCGCAAACTATAGAAAGTCGTTATGACATAGAATGTGCATAATTTGTTGATTCCATTTAAGAGATAAAACACATTTTCTAAAAACTCGTGTTTTTTAATAAATCATGTAAACCTTCTAGAAGCTGTGATTTTAAAAAACGGGGGGAATGAAGCTTTTCTTATTTCCGGACGAATGCGCAAACTATAGAAAGTCGTTATCACGTAGAATGTGCATAGTTTGCGCATGTGCAAACTATAGAAAGGCGTTATGACATAGATTGTGCATACTTTGTTGATTCCATTTATGAAATAAATCACATTTTCTAAACACACATGTTTTTTAAGAAATCATGTAAACCTTCTAGAAGCTGTGATTTCAAAAAACTGGCGGAAGTAAGCTTTTCATATTTCCGAACACATGTGAAAACTTTAGAAAGTCGTTATTACATAGAATGTGCATACTTTGTTCATTCCATTTATGAAATAAATCACATTTTCTAAAAACTCATGTTTTTTAAGAAATCATGTAAACCTTCTAGAAGCTGTGGCTTTGAAAAACTGGCGGAGGGAAGCTTTTCTTATTTCCGGATGCATGCGCAAATTATAGAAAGTCGTTATTACATAGAATGTGTATAGTTTGTTGATTCCATTTATGAAATAAATCACATTTTCTAAAAACTCGTGTTTTTTAATAATTCATCTAAACCTTCTAGAATCTGTGAATTTAAAAAAAGGGGGGAAGTAAGCTTTTCTTATTTCTGGACGCATGCGCAAACTATAGAAAGTCGTTATCACGTAGAATGTGCATAGTTTGCGCATGCGCAAACTATAGAAAAGCGTTATGACATAGATTGTGCATACTTTGTTGATTCCATTTATGAAATAAATCACATTTTCAAAAAACTCGTGTTTTTTAATAAATCATGTAAACCTTTTAGAAGCTGTGATTTTAAAAAATGGGGGGAATTAAGCTTTTCTTATTTCCGGACGCATGCGCAAACTATAGAAAGTCGTTATGACGTAGAATGTGCAAACTTTGTTGATTCCATTTATGAAATAAATCATATTTTCTAAAAACTCGAGTTTTTTAAGAAATCATGTAAACCTTCTAGAAGCCGTGATTTTAAAAAACTGACGGAAGTAAGCTTTTCATATTTCCGGATGCATGGGCAAACTTTAGAAAGTCGTTATTACATAGAATATGCATACTTTGTTGATTCCATTTATTAAATAAATCACATTTTCTAAAAACTCGTGGTTTTTAAGAAATCATGTAAACCTTCTAGAAGCTGTGGTTTTTAAAAACTAGTGGAAGGAAGCTTTTCTTATTTCCGGACGCATGCGCAAACTATAGAAAGTCGTTATTACGTAGAATGTGCATAGTTTGTTGATTCCATTTATGAAATAAATCACATTTTCTAAAAACTCTTGTTTTTTATGAATTCATCTAAACCTTCTAGAAGCTATGAATTTAAAAAAAGGGGGGAAGTAAGCTTTTCTTGTTTCCGGACGCATGCCCAAACTATAGAAAGTTGTTATTACGTAGAATGTGGATAGTTTGTTGATTCCATTTATGAAATAAATCACATTTTCTAAAAACTCGTGTATTTTAAGAATTCATCTAAACCTTCTAGAAGCTGTGAATTTAAAAAAAGGCGGGAAGTAAGCTTTTCTCATTTCCGGACGCATGGGCGCAAACTATAGAAAGTCGTTATCACGTAGAATGCGCATAGTATGCGCATGCGCAAAATTTAGAAAGTTGTTATGACATAGAATGTGCATACTTTGTTGATTCCATTTATGAAAGAAATCACATTTTCTAAAAACTCATGTTTTTTAAGAAATTATGTAAACCTTCTAGAAGCTGTGATTTTAAAAAACTGGCGGAAGTAAGCTTTTCTTATTTCCCGGTGCATGCGCAAACTTTAGAAAGTCGTTATTACATAGAATGTGCATACTTTGTTGATTCCATTTATGAAATAAATCACATTTTCTAAAAACTCGTGTTTTTTAAGAAATCATGTAAACCTTCTAGAAGCTGTGATTTTAAAAAACTGGCGGAAGTAAGCTTTTCTTATTTCCGGACGCATGCGCAAACTTTAGAAAGTTGTTATTACATAGAATCTGCATGCTTTGTTGATTCCATTTATGAAATAAATCACATTTTCTAAAAACTCGTGTTTTTCGAGAAATCATGTAAACCTTCTAGAAGTTGTGATTTTAAAAAACTGGCGGAAGTAAGCTTTTCTTATTTCCGGACGCATGCGCAAACTATAGAAAGTTGTTACTACGTAGAATGTGCATACTTTGCTGATTCTATTTATGAAATAAATCACATTTTCTAAAAACTCGTGTTTTTTAAGAAATCATGTAAACCTTCTAGAAGCTGTGATTTTAAAAAACTGGCAGAAGCAAGCTTTTCTTATTTCCGGATGCATGCGCAAACTATAGAAAGTCGTTATTACATAGAATGTGCATACTTTGTTGATTCCATTTATGAAAAAAATCACATTTTCTAAAAACTCGTGTTTTTTAAGAAATCATGTAAACCTTCTAGAAGCTGTGATTTTAAAAAACTGGCGGACGTAAGCTTTTCTTATTTCCGGACGCATGCGCAAACTTTAGAAAATCGTTATTACATAGAATGTGCATACTTTGTTGATTCCATTTATGAAATAAATCACATTTTCTAAAAACTCATGTTTTTAAAGAAATCATGTAAACCTTCTAGAAGCTGTGATTTTAAAAAACTGGCGGAAGTAAGCTTTTCTTATTTCCGGACGCATGCGCAAAGTTTAGAAAGTCGTTATTACATAGAATGTGCATACTTTGTTGATTCCATTTATGAAATAAATCACATTTTCTAAAAACTCGTGTTTTTTAAGAAATCATGTAAACCTTCTAGAAGCTGTGGTTTTAAAAAACTAGCGGAAGCAAGCTTTTCTTATTTCCGGACGCATGCGCAAACTATAGAAAGTCGTTATTACATAGAATGTGCATACTTTGTTGATTCTATTTCTGAAATAAATCACATTTTCTAAAAACTCGTGTTTTTTAAGAAATCATGTAAACCTTCTAGAAGCTGTGATTTTAAAAAACTGGCGGAAGTAAGCTTTTCTTATTTCTGGACGCATGCGCAAACTTTAGAAAGTCGTTATTACATAGAATGTGCATACTTTGTTGATTCCATTTATGAAATAAATCACATTTTCTAAAAACTCATGTTTTTTAAGAAATCATGTAAACCTTCTAGATGCTGTGATTTTAAAAAACTGGTGGAAGTAAGCTTTTCTTATTTCCGGATGCATGCGCAAACTTTAGAAAGTCGTTATTACATAGAATGTGCATACTTTGTTGATTCCATTTATGAAATAAATCACATTTTCTAAAAACTTGTGTTTTTTGAGAAATCATGTAAACCTTCTAGAAGTTGTGATTTTAAAAAACTAGCGGAAGTAAGTTTTTCTTATTTCCGGACGCATCCGCAAACTATAGAAAATCGTTATGACGTAGAATGTGCAAACTTTGTTGATTCCATTTATGAAATAAATCACATTTTCTAAAAACTCGTGTATTTTAGGAATTCATCTAAACCTTCTAGAAGCTGTGAATTTAAAAAAAGGGGGGAAGTAAGCTTTTCTTATTTCCGGACGCATGCGCAAACAATAGAAAGTCGTTATTACGTAGAATGTGCATAGTTTGCGCATGCACAAACTATAGAAAGTCGTTATGACATAGAATGTGCATATTTTGTTGATTCCATTTTTGAAATAAATCACATTTTCTAAAAACTCGTGTTTTTTAAGAAATCATGTAAACCTTGTAGAAGTTGTGATTTTAAAAAACTGGCGGACGTAAGCTTTTCTTATTTCCGGACGCATGCGCAAACTATAGAAAGTCATAATTACGTAGAATGTGCTTAGTTTGTTGATTCCATTTATGAAATAAATCACATTTTCTAAAAACTCGTGTTTTTTAAGAAATCAAGTAAAGCTTCTAGAAGCTGTGATTTTAAAAAACGGGGGGAATTAAGCTTTTGTTATTCTCGAACACATGCGCAAACTATAGAAAGTTGTTATGATGTAGAATGTGCATACTTTGTTGATTCCATTTATGAAATAAATCACATTTTCTAAAAACTCGTGTTTTTTAAGAATTCATCTAAACCTTCTAGAAGCTGTGAATTTAAAAAAAGGGGGGAAGTAAGCTTTTCCTATTTCCGGACGCATGCGCAAACTATAGAATATCGTTATCACGTAGAATGTGCATAGTTTGAGCATGCACAAACTATAGAAAGTCGTGATGACATAGAATGTGCATAGTTTGTTGATTCCATTTATGAAATAAATCACATTTTCTAAAAACTCGTGTTTTTTAACAAATCATGTAAACCTTCTAGAAGCTGTGATTTAAAAAAACGGGGGGAGTTAAGCTTTTCATATTTCTGGACGCATGCGCAAACTATAGAAAGTCGTTATGACGTAGAATGTGCAAACTTTGTTGATTCCATTTATATAATAAATCACATTTTCTAAAAACTCGTTTTTTTTAAGAAATCATGTAAACCTTCTAGAAGCTATGATTTTAAAAAACTGGCGGAAGTAAGCTTTTCTTATTTCTGGACGCATGCACAAACTTTAGAAAGTCGTTATTACATAGAATGTCCATAATTTGTTGATTCGATTTATGAAATAAATCACATTTTCTAAAAACTCATTTTTTTTAAGAAATCATGTAAACCTTCTAGAAGCTGTGATTTTAAAAAACTGGTGGAAGTAAGGTTTTCTTATTTCCGGACGCATGCGCAAACTATAGAAAGTCGTTACTATGTAGAATGTGCATACTTTGTTGATTCCATTAATGACATAAATAACATTTTCTAAAAACTCATGTTTTTTAAGAATTCATCTAAACCTTCTAGAAGCCGTGAATTTAAAAAAAGGGGGGAAGTAAGGTTTTCTTATTTCTGGACGCGTGCGCAAACTATAGAAAGTCTTTATTACGTAGAATGTGCATAGTTTGCGCATGCGCAAACTATAGAATGTCGTTATAACATAGAATGTGCATACTTTGTTGATTCCATATATGAAATAAATTACATTTTCTAAAAACTCAAGTTTTTTAAGCAATCATTAAAACCTTCTAGAAGCTGTGATTTTAAAAAATCGGGGGAATTAAGCTTTTCTTATTTCCGGACGGAGGCGCAAACTATAGAAAGTTGTTATGACGTAGAATGTACATAGTTTGTTGATTCCATTTATGAATTATTGAAATGTTATATGTATCTATGATGAGCTAAAAGGTTACATGAAATGAAATGATAACATGGATCAATTGGCGATCAATGGAAAATGCTTTCTATAAATTGTATTTTGCAAAACACTAACCTACAGGACACAAGGGATATGGGATAGCCAGTTACTTGATCTGATATACATTGGAAAGGAAAAACATGTTCATACAGCAAACCTTAGCATCCAAAATGAGGATACGATAACACAAACTGATAATCCCGATAGCAGCAAGTATGAGTCGATAAGGGCGTAGGCCCAGTATGTTGAGAGGGATGGATGTGTTTCCCACTCTATGTTTCCATGAGACCCGAGGTCGTGGGAGGGCCGTGCTGAGACACGCTCCCCATGTTGTTGTGATGACGATTGTCGGATGCCTGCTAGGGGAGGATAGGTCCGCTGTTCAGCCGACGCTATCGCTCTCAAGTTCTATGTGGTCAGATCGGTGAGTCCGACATCCACTGTTGTACTAGCAGAGGAAGGATAGGGAGGATGCTGGACGTAGGTTATGATGGGAGGATGTGTTAGTTAGCACTGTTGGGGGTTTAGTATTCCTTGATTCCGAGTTAGTGGAAGTAGGCACCCTTCCTGTACTTGATTGATTAAACTAATGTAAACATAAAGACAATGATGTTAAATCGTAAAGGGTTAACTGTTAAATAACCGAGGATGTTAAAGTAATTATACTATATATTATGCTTGCTCTTCTGCATGGGGGTAGATACTATTGTTAGTTAGCAAGTATGCATAGGCGGAATGGGGTTTGTTTATAGTACATGTCCGACATGTGCATACACTGGCCATGCATGCACACCTTGTACGTGTACAATATTACTGGTGTATAACATACTTGTCATGCTTGAATAGTAGTATAAATGTCATAGATAACTCAGTTAAGGATACATCAATCAACTTAGGTAATGAATGGTTAGGTTGTCAATGTGTAAATAAGTGAATTAGTAATTATATGAAAACATTGTAATAATAAACTAAGACAAGTGTCGTCAGTTAACATTGTCATAGAAGAACTGTTGTGAATAGGGTAATGATAGTGTCTAATTAATTAGTAAAATTGTTTAAGCCCTCACAAGTGCTTTGTTTATAAGAACAAGGATGCTATGTTGATGATAGGGTACTCATGTGATAAACAAATAATTAAGAATACTATGATTGATTCACCTTTTATTATTGTCAAAGGGTGATTTAATTATTATTATGATATTCCAGCAACATTTATATCGCTATCGTAACAAATGCAATATAAGTAAGATTTAAAATATTGATTTATAAATTAATATTGTGTGATTATTTCCATTTCAAAAGTTAGCCATAATAAGATAATCAATTTTGGAATAAACGTGATGTGATGGAAAATGGTTATTTAATTATTCAATGTTAATCTTGGAATTTAAACCTCAAGCTAAGTAGTCTCGGCGGATAAGGTGGATCATTAAGACACATCATGTCCAAGTTGACAAGGGGCAACTAATTATATAATATTTTATTAATTACATTAATAACATTAAAATATCAAGGATGGCGGATAGACTTGTATTTAATGAAACTTGTCCCGAATGGATAACCTTGGGGTGATAATCCCCACCGTAATAAATATTTACGACCGTCAATCCAAAACCAACTAATTTTTCCATGAGAGTAATTAATTATACATTTTTTTATAAAGAACCGTGTATGAATGAACTGGTGATAGGGGTAAATGTTGAGGGGCTCGAGAGGGGGATTTTGGGGCGGTGGAGTAAGCCCAAGATATTCTCGAGGAAGGGAAATTATATAGGGGGGGAGAGCTTGGAGAAAGGGGAGGTTTTTTGGATGGGGGAAGAAGGGAAGTTTGGAGAACAGAAGTTGGGAGAACAGAAAGTTTGGCGAACAGAAAGATTTTGAGAACAGAAGGAAAGACTGCTCTCGGGATTATCAGATTGTGGGCTCGGGGGCTTGGAAATCCTTTGATTTCCAAGGGCCAGCAAGATAATAGCTGGTCGGTAGGGTGGACACTTCAGTTTGGCTGTCTAAGGGGTTATACAACCTGCTACAACTTACGGTTAGCATCAGCATCAGGTAATTTCCATTATTTACTATTATGCTAAAACTTACTGTAAACATGCATAACTTGTTATTTACTGATTTACTGCTATTTACTGATTTACTAAGTTGTGAAACCTATTCTTATGCTGGAACATGATTGTTGAAAAGAAAATAACGATATGTTTGTTTATTTTAAATTACGAATGTAAGGTTAGTGAAAACACGACAGTACACAAAATATTATTTAGGCACATAGTAATTCTCATTAAATTTACTTCCATAAACTGATAAAGTTTAAAACGTAGAAAATTAACCCTGGAGTTTTTACATAGTGCTCTGCTGTAAAAAAACCAGAGCACTACAGATGGTATCAGAGCCTTTGTTCAGACTCTTGAACCTAGAGGCCTATTCATGCTTCACCTAGAAAATTTACTTGATAATTTACCTACTTGACCTCCAGCCATAGCCATCTTTACCTACTTGACCTCCAGCCATAGCCATCTTTCGAGGTACCTGCACAACGATAACGACAATTACATTAAAAATATATATAAATATATATATATGTATTTTCATTCCTTATATAGTTAATCTACCACTAAACAAATGCAAATTATTTAGGGCTTCCGTTCTATTTCCTACTATTGTTGCCAAAATCTTGGCGAGTGATGGGAATCCATGAACAAAATTAAGAGAAGAAAATTTAAATTGAAATTACAACAAAAACAAAAGAGCGTTATAGCAAATTTCCTATAGGATCTTATTGTTTAAATATTACTGTCTAATTTTGTTTTCATATAAAAATATTGGGTCTTAGATTTCATAGAAAGAACTGAAATTTGCTTGCTGTACATTAGAAATATATAATTGTTTTATCACTGTCTTATTTTGTAGGAGGATCAAGAATCTAAAAAAAAAAAATATATATATATATATATATATATATATATATATAATGCCCAGAATTGTTCTTCATTCATAAAACACAGTAATTGTTCTTCTTGAATTTAAAATAAAGGTGCCAATACTCCCCAACATTTTGCCAAAAGTCACAAAAGAGGGAGCGGCTATTAGCCTTAGCGGTTAAGGAAAAAAAAAAAAAAAATATATATATATATATATAATAAAATAAAAAGCAAAAAAAAAAAAACCTGAAAGCCCTTGCTACGGCAGTCCATCTGCGAGCAATTGGCAAAGCTCCGCACGAGACTTCATACCTCTGTACAGCAGCCTGTGCAAGCCGAGTGCATATTGTTTGGTCTGAGACCGCTTGAGGATGCCTGCTAAGGCCATTAATCCACTCCAAACGAATTCAAACAGAAGTATAAGCGAACGGTGGGAGGAAAATCTAGGCGAGAGACATAATTACTAAGGTTTATGGATGATCGTACAGGAATGAAGAACGTAGACAGAACATTGAACCTTCATTTGCCCTAAATCTCATCACAGTCTCGCTGGAACGAAACCGCTTCCATTTAAAATAATTTACAAATTACTTTCCGTGAAACTAAAATTCGAACAAATCTTCAAAGGCCTTCCTAGCATGAAGCCAGTTTCTAATGAAAATACTAAAGGTTCTCTTATTCAAATCGATTTCCATCAAAATTTAAAGAATTTGCCTTTCCCGCGGCCGATTCGACTGACAGATTTAAAGGAGGACCCCAGGAAGCATATCTCGCTGAGAGATAAACAGATTAAAGATTCTCTCGCTTAAACCCGATTTCAGCGAATAATCTACCCATTCTGACAACGATATTTATTGCTTCCTCTCCATTTTCACAATTTAATAAATAGATTTCTTTGCCGAACACAAAAATATTGTTGACCTTACGGACTTGACGTACCTTGTTTCAAAGTCTGAAAGCTCTGTACCTAAAGAACTTCGTAATACGTTAAATATCAGTTTACAGCACGTCGTTTGGGCCTGGATCAAACTGTGCTACCCCAATTCATTTGATGCTAGCTCGAAAATTTACTCAAATCGACCGAAAACCTGCTAAAAAACGGATCATATGCAGCTTCTTTCGTAGCGCTATCTCTTCTCCCCCCATTCCCCACCGCTGACGGGGTATTAATAGCTAGCTCTTCCAAAAAATATTAAACATGGGAAGCACCGACGCGAAGAAGCCTCTCAAAATCATCGCAGGAGCCGACGACTTCGGCTGCGCGCTCAGGGATTCCCTTGTCGAAAACCTTGGATCAAAGGGTATCGAGGTCCCATATCTCGGCATGGACAAGTACTACAGCGTCGGCAGAAGAGTGAGCAACGCCCAGCACAATGAAACCAAGCAGAAATCAGGGGACTCGTGGCCTGCGGAACAAGTGTCTATTCTGTCACCTGTGAGTCCGTGGAGGATGCCCAGAACTGCAGGTCGGTTAATAACTCGAACGTATAGCCGTTGGAGGAATGCACACCACCCCGAAGAGGGCAAGAAGATACTCGACGCCTGGCTCGACACGCCCTTTGAAACTCCCTGCAAGGCTCCCTGCCCGGCCAGCAAGGGGGAACCCGTAGCCTCCTGAGATCGCCGGCTTCTTAGAAAACTCCTTGCAGGAAATGCCCGAAATACCCCAACACGACAAGCCTCAATCTGAATCCTCCTGTGCTCTCTGTTCATTAAGCAAAACGCGGAATTTCAAGGATGTGGATATCATGCCTGGGGGATCCATGAGCATCGTGTCCGGTAGAAGAAGAAAAAAAATCCTCACCCAAGCATCTAAGGGCTTTGCTTTAATTCTAAGAGGGTCTGTGCCAGCAACCAATAGAGGAGAATGACTTAAAGAGAAAGGGGAAGTAATCACAACAACAGTTTCTGAACTGGATCAAAAGCTCCTTCCTGTCTGAAACCCTAAGCGAGCTTGCATAGAGTTGCAGAGCTAAAACTCCAGGAGAGAGGGTGAAAATGGCCGCGCCTTGGGGATTGACTCTATTTAGGGTTTCCCCACCTTCACATGGCGGTGGGTTGCTTGGAGAGACCGCGTGTCCTTCATGCGGACTCGCTCTTTGCATGGCGGTGAAAGGCCGCGTGGCGTTCGAGCCTTTAGACATAGGAAGGTGTAGGGCTAGTTTAAATTTATTGTTATATATATTATGATAGAATATATGTTTTACGAAAATTAAATTTATTCACATTTTGGTTAGAATATATGTAAAATAAAAATTAATTTTACTTCCTGTCATAAAATATGTTATATTAAAATTTAAATTATTTTATATATTCTCATAGAATATATGTTTTATAAAATTTAAATTTATTTCATGTTTTAGAATATATGTATTATAAAGATTAATTTTACTTTTCTGTTATAATAGATGTTGTATTAAAGTTTAAATTTATTGTTATATACTCTCATAGAATAAATGTTTTATAAAAATTTAATTTATTCATATTTTGTTAGAATATATATATTAGAAAAATTAATTTTTTTCTTTTCTGTTATAATATATGGTGTTAAAAATATGTTTTATAGAAATTTTAATTTTTAGTATTAAACTTAACTATGATTGGTTGAGGTTTAAACAATTAATGTTAATTAAATTGTTTAGACTAAAGGGTAACATTTAAAATTAACTAAAATAGAGATATTAAAAATTTTGCCGAGATTTCAACTCCTAGTCGAAGGGATGAAAGAGACCCGAAATCTCAAAAGCAAGACACCATTAAGACCAGCACGACGAGCTGAACACCATGACAGGATTGTTTAAATAAAAACGACTATAGATTTTACTGCGCTAATCTTGACAATTTGTTATCTCATGATGCAAGTTATTAAATACTTACATTTTAGTTCCGCGTATATTTGATTGAACAACTAAGGATATGATTTTATTTTAATAACTCAGGAACTATCATGGTGACAACACGCAGAGGTCGAGGTCGGGGTCAAGGTCGACCACCGTCACCACCACCTCCGCCACCGCCAACACCGCCACAACCAACCTCAACACCAGAAATGCAGATCATAATGAGATCATTGGAGGCTATTATGACCACGATGAACAGGCAGTCGGAAAGGGCCGCCGAGGTGGAAACCACTCAAGTGAGTCGAGAGAACTCTGAAAGGGCACATGGCCCAAGACTGGAACCGCTTCAGGACATATCGAGGGAGTTACAAAAGATAAAAGTTCCAGAGTTTTCAGGAGGACGACCCGGTAAGCATGTAGAGGCATGGCTGGAAGGCATGAAGAGATGCTTCGCATTGAATGAGTACACATCTAGTTCCAAGGATAGGATGGCCGTCTTTCAGCTTAAAGGTGATGCTTTGAATTGGTGGTCAGACCTCGAGAAGCAGTTGCACCTTACTCCTCTTACAACTTCTTGGGAACTGTTCGAGGAAAGGTTCCACATGAAGTATTTGCCAAATTATTACAAGGAAGAGCAGGCAGGTGCACTCCATGCCTTAGTACAGGGAGACAAGACAGTGGAGGAGTATGAATCTCGATTTATGGAACTGGTAAAATATGTTCCTTACCTAGATGCAGATGATTGTCAGGTAGAGCGTTTTGTGTATGGACTTAACTACAAGATTAGAGCTGCTGTGCGGATGTGGAAGCCAACTTCAGTTGCCATGGCAGTTGAGTATGCTCGTTATGCAGCTGATATGTCAGATGGAAAAGGGGGCAGTAAGTTGACAGGAACCAATCAGTATGTTTCAGGGAAGGCATCACGTCCTTACTTCAGGGGAGGACAATCTAGACCTCCTCCTTATGGTAACCGATTCACACCGAGGGGTAATACTTCAGTTAACTCAATCTCGCAGGCATCGTCCGCAACCCACCAAAGCCAAGGACGTACACAGGGAAGTTCCTATAGAGGAGCAAGGGGTTTTAGAGGAACCAGGGGAAGGAACTCATCTCAGAGGATTCCTTCGAGCAACAGGCAAGCCCCTCCCAATCTCTCTTGTTGGGGATGCGGAGGTCCTCATTTCCAGCGAGACTGTCCCAAGGGTCAGTCAAGCAGCAGGCACAGGGAAGGAAAGGCACCCATGGATAGTTCGGGTAACAGTCATCGGATTCATGCAGCGGTGCATAACCACCAGGCAGAACATCAGTCTACCGTAGTAGAATCCACTGGTAATGTAAACAATGTCAAACTTAAAATTTTGTTTGATCCAGGAGCAACTGATAGTTTTATTTCACCATTTGCATTAGATAAATGTGGGTTGGCAGCCTACGAGCACGATGATTTCAAACTGGTTGAAATGGCTTCAGGAACTAAGCAACCGGTAGGTCTTAAAGTGAGAGGTTGTGGGGTTGACTTAGGAGTTTGCACCACTAAGTTGGATGCTTATGTCACCAATTTGGGGACTTATGACCTCATTATTGGCATGGATTGGTTAGAAGACCATAGAGCTTTCATAGACTGCTATGCAAAGAAGGTGTTGTGCCTCGATGACGAGGGAAGGACAATTCAAATCCAAGGCTTGAAGAGGAAGGTATCCCTCTGTTTCATCTCTATGGTGAAAGCTAAGCGGTGCCTAAGACAAGGATGCCAGTTGTTCGTAGTGGAGGCCGTGAGCGATAGTAAAGGACCTTCCTTGAATTCTTACCCAGTACTTTCTGAGTTCAAGGATGTCTTTCCGAAGGAATTACCAGGACTACCTCCAGAAAGAGAGCTCGATTTCACAATCGAACTAAAACCTGGTGCAGAACCTATCTCAAAAAATCCTTATAGAATGACAAATCCAGAGCTCCGTGAGTTACAGATCCAGTTAAAAGAATTGCTAGATTTGGGACTGATTAGACCTAGTATCTCACCGTGGGGAGCACCAGTGATCTTCGTTAAGAAGAAGGATGGATCTCTGCGACTGTGCATAGATTACAGAGATTTGAACAAGGCCACCGTGAAGAACAGGTATCCCATACCAAGAATTGATGACCTCTTTGATCAAATGAAAGGTGCGTCAGTCTTCTCAAAGATTGATTTGCGATCAGGATATCACCAGTTGAGGATCAAGGAAGGCGACATTCCTAAGACTGCCTTTCGAACTCGATTTGGGCATTACGAGTTTGTAGTGGTACCATTTGGTTTGACCAATGCTCCAGCTGTATTCATGAGCCTCATGAATGGGGTCTTCCGAAAATACTTGGACCGATTTGTTCAGGTCTTCTTAGATGATATTCTTATCTATTCTAAGAATGAGAAGGAGCACGAGGAACACTTGCGGTTAGTCTTGACATGCTTAAGGGAACATAAACTTTATGGTAAATTGTCAAAGTGTTCCTTCTTCCAAAAAGAGATTCATTACTTGGGGCACATCATCTCAGGTGAAGGGATCTCTGTAGACCCAGAAAAGGTAAAGGCCATTGAAGATTGGCCAATTCCAAGGAATGCTCATGAGGTGCGCAGCTTCATGGGGTTAGCAGGCTATTACCGGAGGTTTGTGGAAGGATTTTCTAAAATTGCAAAACCTATTACCACATTGCAACGCAAGGGAATCCGGTATGAATGGACCGATGAATGCGATGCCACTTTTACAGAGTTAAAAAGATTGTTGACAAGTGCACCGATCTTGCGGGTACCAGACATGGATAAAGATTTCATGGTATGCACCGATGCCTCGAAGCAAGGATTAGGAGCGGTGTTGATGCAGGAAGGTGGGGTAATAGCTTATGCATCTCGAAAGTTGAAACCTCATGAGGAGCAGTATGCCACGCATGATCTAGAATTGGCAGCAGTAATGTTGGCACTAAAATTATGGAGGCACTACCTAGTTGGTAGAAGCTTCACCCTTAAAACAGACCATCAGAGCTTGCAGTACATATTTACCCAAAGGGATTTGAATGCTAGGAAAAGGAGATGGAGTGAGTTCATGAGTGAGTATGACTTTGGTATCTCTTACATCAAAGGAAAGGAGAATGTGGTGGCAGACGCTCTAAGCCGAAGGCCGAGACTTTTCTCCTTAATTCCCTTGAAGGTTGACTTGAGGGAAAGGGTACTAGGACAACTATTGGGCGATAGTTGGTATCTAAAAGTAACCTCAGCTATTCAGAATGGAAAGAAACAGGAATTGAAGTATGATGGGTACCATCTGGAGGAAGATGGGTTGTTGCGGTATCAGGGAAGGATGTATGTTCCTAAGGAAGGTGATATCAGGAAAACAATCCTTACAGAGGCCCATAGATCACATTACTGTGCACACCCAGGAGTGAAGAAGATGTATGCTGACATGAAGCAACTCTTCTTTTGGCCAGGTATGAAGATGGATGTAGCGGATTTTGTTTCGAAGTGCCTTGAGTGTCAACAAGTGAAGGCAGATCACCATCACCCGGCCGGTCTCCTACAACCGCATGATATTCCTATGACTAAATGGGAAGTCATTTCCATGGACTTCGTTGTAGGATTACCACTCACATCTCTGAGACATAATGCTATTTTGGTGGTAGTTGACAAACTGACCAAAAGTGCTCGCTTCATTCCAGTCAGAGACACCTATGATGTGACAGATGTGGCAAGGGTATTCATAAATGAGATTGTACGTCTTCATGGAGTTCCTAAAAAGATAATCTCTGACAGAGACCCTAAGTTCACCTCCAGATTTTGGACAAGCATGCAGTCAGCGTTAGGGACACAGTTGAACTTAAGCTCAGCTTATCACCCCGAGACAGATGGACAGACTGAGAGGGTGAATCAAGTGATGGAGGACATGCTTAGGATGTATGTTATGGATCAGCAGACACAGTGGGAGAAATATCTTTCTTTAGTGGAGTTTGCATACAACAATAGTCATCACAGCTCCATTGGTATGCCGCCATATCAGGCATTGTATGGGAGGCCGTGCAGGACACCACTCAGTTGGGACAGGTTAGAGGATCAAGTTTTAATTGGGCCTGAATTGATTCAGGAAATGGAGGAGCAAGTGATACAGATTAGGCAGCGGCTGAAGGAAGCACAGGATAGGCAAAAGAGTTACGCTGATGCACACAGATCAGATAGAACTTATGGAGTAGGGGATCGTGTATTTATTCGCATCAGACCAAATAAAAGTACCATTCGGTTTGGGAAGGGTACCAAGTTGTCACCTCGCTTTATAGGTCCATTTGAGATTCTTGAGAAAATCGGACCAGTTGCTTATCGTCTCGCGCTGCCACCCCCACTTGCATAAAACTCATAATGTATTTCATGTTTCTGTATTACGACATTACATAGTTGATGAGACTCACAAAATTCATTGGAAGGAATTGCAGGTCTCGGACGAGGGAACCTTCAGGGTCGAACCATTACGTATACTTGATCGTAGGGTTTGACAGCTCCGTAGTCGCCATGTGGACCAAGTTAAGGTCCAATGGGACAAGTATAGCCCCGGGTCTGCTACCTGGGAGGACGCAGAGACCATGCGTCAAGATTTTCCCTCACTATTTGGACCATAACTTCGGGACGAAGTTTCCCGAAGGGTGGGTGTATGTAACGCCCATATTTTTGATTCGGCATATTTATTAGTTAGATACACCATACTTTATTTTCTTATATATTCTGTTGAACTCAGCTCGACTGAGTAAACTATATTGGACCTCGTTATATGATGTTACTCTGTTTTATGATTTCACCATAATTATGATGTTACTATGTTATGCGATTATGATGTCATGATTATCATATGATTTCCTTATTTTACGATTGCAGTATATGTTTATATGTTTTCATTAATGAAATGTGAAATATATGATTCGGTACGTGGATACCATCTTCTTATGTGAATTATTGAAATGTTATATGTATCTATGATGAGCTAAAAGGTTACATGAAATGAAATGATAACATGGATCAATTGGCGATCAATGGAAAATGCTTTCTATAAATTGTATTTTGCAAAACACTAACCTACAGGACACAAGGGCTATGGGATAGCCAGTTACTTGATCTGATATACATTGGAAAGGAAAAACATGTTCATACAGCAAACCTTAGCATCCAAAATGAGGATACGATAACACAAACTGATAATCCCAATAGCAGCAAGTATGAGTCGATAAGGGCGTAGGCCCAGTATGTTGAGAGGGATGGATGTGTTTCCCACCCTATGTTTCCATGAGACCTGAGGTCGTGGGAGGGCCGTGCTGAGACACGCTCCCCATGTTGTTGTGATGACGATTGTCGGATGCCTGCTAGGGGAGGATAGGTCCGCTGTTCAGCCGACGCTATCGCTCTCAAGTTCTATGTGGTCAGATCGGTGAGTCCGACATCCATTGTTGTACTAGCAGAGGAAGGATAGGGAGGATGCTGGACGTAGGTTATGATGGGAGGATGTGTTAGTTAGCACTGTTGGGGGTTTAGTATTCCTTGATTCCGAGTTAGTGGAAGTAGGCACCCTTCCTGTACTTGATTGATTAAACTAATGTAAACATAAAGACAATGATGTTAAATCGTAAAGGGTTAACTGTTAAATAACCGAGGATGTTAAAGTAATTATACTATATATTATGCTTGCTCTTCTGCATGGGGGTAGATACTATTGTTAGTTAGCAAGTATGCATAGGCGGAATGGGGTTTGTTTATAGTACATGTCCGACATGTGCATACACTGGCCATGCATGCACACCTTGTACGTGTACAATATTACTGGTGTATAACATACTTGTCATGCTTGAATAGTAGTATAAATGTCATAGATAACTCAGTTAAGGATACATCAATAAACTTAGGTAATGAATGGTTAGGTTGTCAATGTGTAAATAAGTGAATTAGTAATTATATGAAAACATTGTAATAATAAACTAAGACAAGTGTCGTCAGTTAACATTGTCATAGAAGAACTGTTGTGAATAGGGTAATGATAGTGTCTAATTAATTAGTAAAATTGTTTAAGCCCTCACAAGTGCTTTGTTTATAAGAACAAGGATGCTATGTTGATGATAGGGTACTCATGTGATAAACAAATAATTAAGAATACTATGATTGATTCACCTTTTATTATTGTCAAAGGGTGATTTAATTATTATTATGATATTCCAGCAACATTTATATCCCTATCGTAACAAATGCAATATAAGTAAGATTTAAAATATTGATTTATAAATTAATATTGTGTGATTATTTCCATTTCAAAAGTTAGCCATAATAAGATAATCATTTTTGGAATAAACGTGATGTGATGGAAAATGGTTATTTAATTATTCAATGTTAATCTTGGAATTTAAACCTCAAGCTAAGTAGTCTCGGCGGATAAGGTGGATCATTAAGACACATCATGTCCAAGTTGACAAGGGGCAACTAATTATATAATATTTTATTAATTACATTAATAACATTAAAATATCAAGGATGGCGGATAGACTTGTATTTAATGAAACTTGTCCCGAATGGATAACCTTGGGGTGATAATCCCCACCGTAATAAATATTTACGACCGTCAATCCAAAACCAACTAATTTTTCCATGAGAGTAATTAATTATACATTTTTTTATAAAGAACCGTGTATGAATGAACTGGTGATAGGGGTAAATGTTGAGGGGCTCGAGAGGGGGATTTTGGGGCGGTGGAGTAAGCCCAAGATATTCTCGAGGAAGGGAAATTATATAGGGGGGGAGAGCTTGGAGAAAGGGGAGGTTTTTTGGATGGGGGAAGAAGGGAAGTTTGGAGAACAGAAGTTGGGAGAACAGAAAGTTTGGCGAACAGAAAGATTTTGAGAACAGAAGGAAAGACTGCTCTCGGGATTATCAGATTGTGGGCTCGGGGGCTTGGAAATCCTTTGATTTCCAAGGGCCAGCAAGATAATAGCTGGTCGGTAGGGTGGACACTTCAGTTTGGCTGTCTAAGGGGTTATACAACCTGCTACAACTTACGGTTAGCATCAGCATCAGGTAATTTCCGTTATTTACTATTATGCTAAAACTTACTGTAAACATGCATAACTTGTTATTTACTGATTTACTGCTATTTATTGATTTACTAAGTTGTGAAACCTATTCTTATGCTGGAACATGATTGTTGAAAAGAAAATAACGATACGTTTGTTTATTTTAAATTACGAATGTAAGGTTAGTGAAAACACGACAGTACACAAAATATTATTTAGGCACATAGTAATTCTCATTAAATTTACTTCCATAAACTGATAAAGTTTAAAACGTAGAAAATTAACCCTGAAGTTTTTACATAGTGCTCTGCTGTAAAAAAACCAGAGCACTACAAAGGAAGCTTTTCTTATTCTCGGACGGATGCGAAAACTATAGAAAGTCGTTATTACGTAGAATGTGCATAGTTTGTTGATTCCATTTATGAAATAAATCATATTTTCTAAAAACTCGTGTTTTTTAAGAATTCATCTAAACCTTCTAGAAGCTGTGAATTTAAAAAAAGGGGGGAAGTAAGCTTTTCTTATTTCTGGATGCATGCGCAATCTATAGAATGTCGTTATCACGTAGAATGTGCATAGTTTGAGCATGCACAAACTATAGAAAGTCGTGATGACATAGAATGTGCATAGTTTGTTGATTCCATTTATGAAATAAATCACATTTTCTAAAAACTCGTGTTTTTTAACAAATCATGTAAACCTTCTAGAAGCTGTGATTTAAAAAAACGGGGGGAGTTAAGCTTTTAATATTTCTGGACGCATGCGCAAACTATAGAAAGTCGTTATGACGTAGAATGTGCAAACTTTGTTTTGCGCATGTGTTATTCCCGAACACATGCGCAAACTATAGAAAGTTGTTATGATGTAGAATGTGCATACTTTGTTGATTCCATTTATGAAATAAATCACATTTTCTAAAAACTCGTGTTTTTTAAGAATTCATCTAAACCTTCTAGAAGCTGTGAATTTAAAAAAAAGGGGGAAGTAAGCTTTTCTTATTTCTGGACGCATGCGCAAACTATAGAATGTCGTTATCACGTAGAATGTGCAGAGTTTGAGCATGCACAAACTATAGAAAGTCGTGATGACATAGAATGTGCATAGTTTGTTGATTCCATTTATGAAATAAATCACATTTTCTAAAAACTCGTGTTTTTTAACAAATCATGTAAACCTTCTAGAAGCTGTGATTTAAAAAAACGGGGGGAGTTAAGCTTTTCATATTTCTAGACGCATGCGCAAACTATAGAAAGTCATTATGACGTAGAATGTGCAAACTTTGTTGATTCCATTTATATAATAAATCACATTTTCTAAAAACTAGTTTTTTTTAAGAAATCATGTAAACCTTCTAGAAGCTATGATTTTAAAAAACTGGCGGAAGTAAGCTTTTCTTATTTCTGGACGCATGCACAAACTTTAGAAAGTCGTTATTACATAGAATGTCCATAATTTGTTGATTCGATTTATGAAATAAATCACATTTTCTAAAAACTCATTTTTTTTAAGAAATCATGTAAACCTTCTAGAAGCTGTGATTTTAAAAAACTGGTGGAAGTAAGGTTTTCTTATTTCCGGACGCATGCACAAACTATAGAAAGTCGTTACTACGTAGAATGTGCATACTTTGTTGATTCCATTAATGACATAAATAACATTTTCTAAAAACTCATGTTTTTTAAGAATTCATCTAAACCTTCTAGAAGCTGTGAATTTAAAAAAAGGGGGGAAGTAAGGTTTTCTTATTTCTGGACGCGTGCGCAAACTATAGAAAGTCTTTATTACGTAGAATGTGCATAGTTTGCACATGCGCAAACTATAGAATGTCATTACTACGTATAATGTGCATACTTTGTTGATTCCATTTATGAAATAAATCATATTTTCTAAAAACTCGTGTTTTTTAAGAAATCATGTAAACCTTCTAGAAGCTGTGGTTTTAAAAAACTGGCGGAAGGAAGCTTTTCTTATTTCCGGACGCATGCGCAAACTATAGAAAGTCGTTATTACGTAGAATGTGCTTAGTTTGTTGATTCCATTTATTAAATAAATCACATTTTCTAAAAAATCGTGTTTTTTAAGAAATCATGTAAACCTTCTAGAAGCTGTGATTTTAAAGAACGAGGGGAATTAAGCTTTTCTTATTTCCGGAAGCATGCACAAACTATAGAAGGACATTATGACGTACAATGTGCATATTTTGTTGATTCCATTTATGAAATAAATCACATTTTCTAAAAACTCATGTTTTTTAAGAAATCATGTACACCTTCTAGAAGCTGTGATTTTAAAAAACTGGCGGAAGTAAGCTTTTCATATTTCCGGACGCATGCGCAAACTTTCGAAAGTCCATTACATTGAATGTGCATAGTTTGTTGATTCCATTTATGAAATAAATCACATTTTCTAAAAACTCATGTTTTTTAAGAAATCATGTAAACCTTCTAGAAGATGTGGTTTTAAAAAACTGGCGGAAGGAAGCTTTTCTTATTTCCGGACGCATGCGCAAACTATAGAAAGTCGTTATTACGTAGAATGTTTATAGTTTGTTGATTCCATTTATGAAATAAATCACATTTTCTGAAAACTCGTGTTTTTTAAGATTTCATCTAAACATTCTAGAAGCTGTGAATTTAAAAATAGGGGGGAATTAAGGTTTTCTTATTTCCAGACGCATGCGCAAACTATAGAAAGTCGTTATCACATAGAATGTGCATAGTTCGCGCATGCGCAAACTATAGAAAGTCGTTATGACATAGAATGTGCATACTTTGTTGATTCCATTTATGAAATGAATCACATTGTCTAATAACTCGTGTTTTTTAAGAAATCATGTAAACCTTCTAGAAGCTGTGATTTTAAAAAACAGGGGGAATTAAGCTTTTCTTATTTCCGGACGCATGCGCAAACTATAGAAAGTCGTTATGACGTAGAATGTGCAAACTTTGTTGATTCTATTTATGAAATAAATCACATTTTCTAAAAACTCGTGTTTTTTAAGAATTCATCTAAACCTTCTAGAAGCTGTGAATTTAAAAAAAGGGGGGAAGTAAGCTTTTCTTATTTTCGGACGCATGCACAAACTTTAAAAAGTTGTTATTGCGTAGAATGTGCATAGTTTGCGCATGCGCAAGCTATAGAAAGTCGTTATGACATAGAATGTGCATACTTTGTTGATTCCATTTACGAAATAAATCACATTTCCTAAAAACTCGTGTTTTTTAAGACATCATGTAAACCTTCTAGAAGCTGTGATTTTAAAAAACTGGCGGAAGTAAGCTTTTCTTATTTCCGGACGCATGCGCAAACTATAGAAAGTCGTTATCACGTAGAATGTGCATAGTATGTGCACGCACAAACTATAGAAAGTCGTTATGACATAGAATGTGCATACTTTGTTTATTCCATTTATGAAATAAATCACATTTTCTAAAAACTCGTGTTTTTTAAGAAATCATGTAAACCTTCTAGAAGCCGTGGTTTAAAAAACTGGCGGAAGGAAGCTTTTCTTATTTCCGGACGCATGCGCAAACTATAGAAATTCGTTATGACGTAGAATTTGCTTAGTTTGTTGATTCCATTTATGAAATAAATCACATTTTCTAAAAACTCGTGTTTTTTAAGAATTCATCTAAACCTTCTAGAAGCTGTGAATTTAAAAAAAGGGGGGAGGTAAGCTTTTCTTGTTTCCGGGCGCATGCGCAAAGTATAGAAAGTCTTTATTACGTAGAATGTGCATAGTTTGTTGATTCCATTTATGAAATAAATCACATTTTCTAAAAACTCATGTTTTTTAAGAATTCATCTAAACCTTCTAGAAGCTGTGAATTTAAAAAAAGGGGGGAAGTAAGCTTTTCTTATTTCCGGACGCATGCGCAAACTATAGAAAGTCGTTATCACGTAGAATGTGCATAGTATGTGCACACACAAACTATAGAAAGTCGTTATGACATAGAATGTGCATACTTTGTTTATTCCATTTATGAAATAAATCACATTTTGTAAAAACTCGTGTTTTTTAAGAATTCATCTAAACCTTCTAGAAGCTGTGAATTTAAAAAAAGGGGGGAGGTAAGCTTTTCTTGTTTCCGGGCGCATGCGCAAAGTATAGAAAGTCTTTATTACGTAGAATGTGCATAGTTTGTTGATTCCATTTATGAAATAAATCACATTTTCTAAAAACTCATGTTTTTTAAGAATTCATCTAAACCTTCTAGAAGCTGTGAATTTAAAAAAAGGGGGGAAGTAAGCTTTTCTTCTTTCGAGACTCATGCGCAAACTATAGAAAGTCGTTATCACGTAGAATGTACAAACTTTGCGCATGTGCAAACTTTAGAAAGTCATTATGACATAGAATGTGCATAGTTTGTTGATTCCATTTATGAAATAAATCAAATTTTCTAAAAACTCGTCTTTTTTAAGAAATCATGTAAACCTTCTAGAAGCTGTGATTTTAAAAAACTGGCGGAAGTAAGCTTTTCTTATTTCCGGACGCATGCGAAAACTTTAGAAAGTCGTTATTACATAGAATGTGCATACTTTGTTGATTTCATTTATGAAATAAATCACATTTTCTAAAAACTCTTTTTTTTTAAGAAATCATGTAAACCTTCTAGAAGCTGTGGTTTTTAAAAACAGGCGGAAGGAAGCTTTTCTTATTTCCGGACGCATGCGCAAACTATAGAAAGTCGTTATTACGTAGAATGTGCATAGTTTGTTGATTCCATTTATGAAATAAATCACATTTTCTAAAAACTCGTGTTTTTTAAGAATTCATTTAAACCTTCTAGAAGCTGTGAATTTAAAAAAAGGGGGGAGGTAAGCTTTTCTTGTTTCCGGGCGCATGCGCAAACTATAGAAAGTCTTTATTACGTAGAATGTGCATAGTTTGTTGATTCCATTTATGAAATAAATCACATTTTCTAAAAACTCATGTTTTTTAAGAATTCATCTAAACCTTCTGGAAGCTTTGAATTTAAAAAAGGGGGGAAGTAAGCTTTTCTTATTTCCGGACGCATGTGCAAACTATAGAAAGTCGTTATCACCTAGAATGTGCATAGTATGCGCATGCGCAAACTTTAGAAAGTCATTATGACATAGAATGTGCATACTTTGTTGATTCCATTTATGAAATAAATCACATTTTCTAAAAACTCGTGTTTTTTAAGAAATGATGTAAACCTTCTAGAAGCTGTGATTTTAAAAAACTGGCGGAAGTAAGGTTTTCTTATTTTCGGACGCATGCGCAAACTTTAGAAAGTCGTTACTATGTAGAATATGCATACTTTGTTGATTCCATTTATGAAATAAATGACATTTTCTAAAAACTCGTGTTTTTTAACAAATCATGTAAACCTTCTAGAAGCTGTGATTTAAAAAAACTGGCGGAAGTAAGCTTTTCTTTTTTCCAGACGCATGGGCAAACTATAGAAAGTCGTTACTAACCAGACTGTGCATACTTTTTTTATTCCATTTATGAAATAAATCACATTTTCTAAAAACTCGTGTTTTTTAAGAAATCATGTAAACCTTCTAGAAGCTGTGGTTTTAAAAAACTGGCGGAAGCAAGCTTTTCTTATTTCCGGACGCATGCGCAAACTATAGAAAGTCATTATTACGTAGAATGTGCTTAATTTGTTGATTCCATTTATCAAATAAATCACATTTTCTAAAAACTCGTGTTTTTTAACAAATCAAGTAAACCTTCTAGAAGCTGTGATTTTAAAAAACGAGGGGAATTAAGCTTTTGTTATTTTCGGACGCATGCGCAAACTATAGAAAGTCGTTATGATGTAGAATGTGCATAGTTTGTTGATTCCATTTATGAAATAAATCACATTTTCTAAAAACTCATGTTTTTTAAGAATTCATCTAAACCTTCTAGAAGCTGTGAATTTAAAAAAAGGGGGGAAGTAAGCTTTTCTTATTTCCGGACACATGCGCAAACGATAAAAAGTTGTTATTACGTAGAATGTGCATAGTTTGCACATGCGCAAACTTTAGAAAGTCGTTATTACATAGAATGTGCATACTTTGTTGATTCCATTTATGAAATAAATCACATTTTCTAAAAACTCAAATTTTTTAAGAAATCATGTGAACCTACTAGAAGTTGTGATTTTAAAAAACGGGGGGAATTAAGCTTTTCTTATTTCCAGACGCATGCGCAAACTATAGAAAGTCGTTATGACGTAGAATGTGCATACTTTGTTGATTCAATTTATGAAATAAATCACATTTTCTAAAAACTCGTGTTTTTTAAGAAATCATGTAAACCTTCTAGAAGCTGTGATTTTAAAAAACTGGCGGAAGTAAGCTTTTCATATTTTGGACGCATACGCAAACTTTAGAAAGTCGTTATTACATAGAATGTGCATACTTTATTGATTCCATTTATGAGATAAATTACATTTTCTAAAAACTCGTGTTTTTTAGGAAATTATGTAAACCTTCTAGAAGCCGTGGTTTTAAAAAACTGGCGGAAGTAAGCTTTTCTTATTTCCGGACGCATGCGCAAACTATAGAATGTGCATACTTTGTTGATTCCATTTATGAAATAAATCATATTTCCTAAAAACTCATGTTTTTTAAGACATCATGTAAACCTTCTAGAAGTGGTGATTTTAAAAAACGGGGGGAGTTAAGCTTTTCTTATTTCCGGACTGATGCGCAAACTTTAGAAAGTTTTTATGACGTAGAATGTGCATACTTTGTTGATTCCATTTATGAAATAAATCACATTTTCTAAAAACTCGTGTTTTTTAAGAGATCATGTAAACCTTCTAGACGTTGTGCTTTTAAAAAACTGGCGGAAGTAAGCTCTTCTTATTTCTGGACGTATGCGCAAACTATAGAAATTCGTTATCACGTAGAATGTGCATAGTTTGCGCATGCGCAAACTATAGAAAGTCGTAATGACATAGAATGTGCATACTTTGTTGATTCCATTTATGAAATAAATCACATTTTCTAAAAACTTGTGTTTTTTAAGAAATCATGTAAACCTTCTAGAAGCTGTGATTTTAAAAAACGGGGGGAATTAAGCTTTTCTTATTTCCGGATGCATGCGCAAACTATGGAAATTTGTTATGACGTAGAATGTGCATACTTTGTTGATTCCATTTAGGAAATAAATCACATTTTATAAAAACTCGTGTTTTTTAAGAATTCATCTAAACCTTCTAGAAGCTGTGAGTTTAAAAAACGGGGGAAGTAAGCTTTTCTTATTTCCGGATGCATGCGCAAACTTTAGAAAGTCGTTATTACATAGAATGTGCATACTTTGTTCATTCCAGTTATGAAATAAATCACATTTTCTAAAAACTCATGTTTTTAAAAAATCATGTAAACCTTCTAGAAGCTGTGGTTTTAAAAGACTTGCGGAAGGAAGCTTTTCTTATTTCCGGACGCATGCGCAAACTATAGAAAGTCGTTATTACGTAGAATGTGCATACTTTGTTGATTCCATTTATGAAATAAATGACATTTTCTAAAAACTCGTGTTTTTTAAGCATTCATCTAAACCTTCTAGAAGCTGTGAATTTAAAAAAAGGGGGGAAGTAAGCTTTTCTTATTTCCGGACGCATGCGCAAACTATAGAATGTCGTTATTACGTAGAATGTGCATAGTTTGCGCATGCGCAAAATATAGAAAGTCGTTATGACATAGCTTGTGCATACTTTGTTGATTCCATTTATGAAATAAATCACATTTTCTAAAAACTCGTGTTTTTTAAGAAATCATGTAAACCATCTAGATGCTGTGATTTTAAAAAACTGGCGGAAGTAAGCTTTTCTTATTGCCGGATGCATGCGCAAACTTTACAAAGTCGTTATTACGTAGAATGTGCATAGTTTGCGCATGCGCAAACTATAGAAAGTCGTTATCACATAGAATGTGCATACTTTGTTGATTCCATTTATGAAATAAATCACATTTTCTAAAAACTCGTGTTTTTTAAGAAATCATGTAAACCTTCTAGAAGCTGTGATTTGAAAAAACGGGGGGGAATTAAGTTTTTCATATTTTCGAACGCATGCGCAAACTATAGAAAGTCATTATGACGTAGAATGTGCATACTTTGTTGATTCCATTTATGAAATAAATCACATTTTCTCAAAACTCGTGTTTTTTAAGAAATCATGTAAACCTTCTAGAAGCTTCGATTTTAAATAATTGGCAGAAGTAAGCTTTTCTTATTTCCGGACGAATGCACAAACTTTAGAAAGTCATTATTACATAGATCGTGCATACTTTGTTTATTCCATTTATGAAATAAATCACATTTTCTAAAAACTTGTGTGTTTTAAGAATTCATCTAAACCTTCTCGAAGCTGTGAATTTAAAAAAAGGGGGGAAGTAAGCTTTTCTTATTTCCGAACGCATGCGCAAACTATAGAAAGTCGTTATCACGTAGAATGTGCATAGTTTGCGCATGCGCAAACTTTAGAAAGTCGTTATGACATAGAATGTGCATACTTTGTTGATTCCATTTATGAAATAAATCACATTTTCTAAAAAGTCGTGGTTTTTAAGAAATCATGTAAACCTTCTAGAAGCTGTGATTTTAAAAAACTGGCGGAAGTAAACTTTTCTTATTTCGGGATGCATGCGCAAACTATAGAAAGTTGTTACTACGTAGAATGTGCATACTTTGTTGATTCCATTTATGAAATAAATCACATTTTCTAAAAACTCGTGTTTTTTAAGAATTCACCTAAACCTTCTAGAAGCTGTGAATTTAAAAAAAGGGCGGAAGTAAACTTTCCCTATTTCCGATAGCATGCGCAAACTTTAGAAAGTCGTTATCACGTAGAATGTGCATAGTTTCCGCATGCGCAAACTATAGAAAGTCGTTATGACATAGAATGTGCATACTTTGTTGATTCCATTTATGAAATAAATCACATTTCCTAAAAACTCATGTTTTTTAAGAAATCATGTAAAGCTTCTAGAAGCTGTGATTTTAAAAAACGGGGGTGATTAAGCTTTTCTTATTTCCGGACACATGCTCAAAATATGGAAAGTCGTTATGATGTAGAATGTGCATACTTTGTTGATTCCATTTATGAAATAAATCACATTTTCTAAAAACTCGTGTTTTTTAAGAAATCATGTAAACCTTCTAGAAGCCGTGATTTTAAAAAACTGGCGGAAGTAAGCTTTTCATATTTCCGGACGCATGCACAAAATTTAGAAAGTCGTTATGACATAGAATGTGCATACTTTGTTGATTCCATTTATGAAATAAATCACATTTTCCGAAAACTCTTGCTTTTTAAGAAATCATGTAAACCTTCTAGAAGCTGTGAATTTAAAAAACTGGCGGAAGTAAGCTTTTCTTATTTCCGGACGCATGCACAAACTATAGAAAGTCGTTACTACGTAGAAAGTGCATACTTTGTTGATTCCATTTATGAAATAAATCACATTTCACTAAAAACTCGTGTTTTTTAAGAATTCATCTAAACCTTCTAGAAGCTATGAATTTAAAAAAAGGGGGGAAGTAAGCTTTTCTTATTTCCTGACGCATTCGCAAACTATAGAAAGTCATTATCACGTAGAATGTGCATAGTTTGCGAATGCGCAAACTATAGAAAGTCGTTATGACATAGAATGTGCATACTTTGTTGATTCCATTTATGAAATAAATCACATTTCCTAAAAACTCATGTTTTTTAAGAAATCATGTCAACCTTCTAGAAGCTGTGATTTTAAAAAACGGGGGGGATTAAGCTTTTGTTATTTCCGGACGCATGCTCAAATTATGGAAAGTCGTTATGATGTAGAATGTGCATACTTTGTTGATTCCATTTATGAAATAAATCACATTTTCTAAAAACTCATGTTTTTTAAAAAATCATGTAAACCTTCTAAAAGCCGTGATTTTAAAAAACTGGCGGAAGTAAGCTTTTCATATTTCCGGACGCATGTGCAAACTTTTGCAAGTCGTTATTACATAGAATGTGCATACTTTGTTGATTCCATTTATGAAATAAATCACATTTTCTAAAAACTCATGTTTTTTAAGAAATCATGTAAACCTTCTAGAAGCTGTGAATTTAAAAAACTGGCGGAAGTAAGCTTTTCTTATTTCCAGACGCATGCGCAAACTATAGAAAGTCGTTACTACGTAGAAAGTGCATACTTTGTTGATTCCATTTATGAAATAAATAACATTTTCTAAAAACTCGTGTTTTTTAAGAATTCATCTAAACCTTCTAGAAGCTGTGAATTTAAAAAAAGGGGGGAAGTAAGCTTTTCTTATTTCCTGACGCATTCGCAAACTATAGAAAGTCATTATCACGTAGAATGTGCATAGTTTGCGAATGCACAAACTATAGAAAGTTGTTATGACATAGAATGTGCATACTTTGTTGATTCCATTTATGAAATAAATCACATTTCCTAAAAACTCATGTTTTTTAAGAAATCATGTAAACCTTCTAGGAGCTGTGATTTTGAAAAACGGGGGGGAATTAAGCTTTTCTTATTTCCGGACGCATGCCCAAACTATAAAAAGTCGTTATGAAGTAGAATGTGCATACTTTGTTGATTCCATTTATGAAATAAATCACATTTTCTAAAAACTCGTGTTTTTTAAGAATTCATCTAAACCTTCTAGAAGCTGTGAATTTAAAAAAAGGGGGGAAGTAAGCTTTTCTTATTTCCGGACGCATACGCAAACTATAGAAAGTGGTTATTACATAGAATGTGCATAGTTTGCGCATGCGCAAACTATAGAAATTCGTTATGACATAGAATGTGCATACTTTGTTGATTCCATTTATGAAATAAATCACATTTCCTAAAAACTCGTGTTTTTTAAGAAATCATGTAAACCTTCTAGAAGCTGTAATTTTAAAAAATGGGGGGAATTAAGCTTTTCTTATTTACGGACGCATGTGCAACCTATAGAAAGTCATGATGATGAAGAATGTGCAGACTTTGTTTATTCCATTTACGAAATAAATCACATTTTCTAAAAATTCGTGTTTTAAAGAAATCATGTAAACCTTCTAGAAGCTGTGATTTTAAAAAACTAGCGGAAGTAAGTTTTTCATATTTCAGGACGCATGCGCAAACTTTATAAAGTCATTATTACATAGAATGTGCATACTTTGGTAATGCCATTTATGAAATAAATCACATTTTCTAAAAACTCGTGTTTTTTAAGAAATCATGTAAACCTTCTAGAAGCTTTGAATTTAAAAAAAGGAGGGAAGTAAGCTTTTCTTATTGCCGGACGCATGCACAAACTTTACAAAGTCGTTATTACGTAGAATGTGCATTAGTTGCGCATGCGCAAACTATAGAAAGTCGTTATGACGTAGAATGTGCATACGTTGTTGATTCCATTTATGAAATAAATCACATTTTCTAAAAACTCGTGTTTTTTAAGAATTTATCTAAACCTTCTAGAAGCTGTGAATTTAAAAAAAGGGGGGAAGTAAGCTTTTCTTATTTCCTAACGGATGCCCAAACTATAGAAAGTCGTTATCACGTAGAATGTGCATAGTTTGCGCATGCCCAAACTTTAGAAAGTCGTTCTGACATAGAATGTGCATACTTTGTTGATTCCATTTATGAAATAAATCACATTTTCTAAAAACTCGTGTTTTTTAAGAAATCATGTAAACCTTCTAGAAGCTGTGATTTTAAAAAACTGGCGGAAGTAAGCCTTTCTTATTTCCGGACGCATGCGCAAACTATACAAAGTCGTTACTACGTAGAATGTGCATACTTTGTTGATTCTATTTATGAAATAAATCACATTTTCTAAAACCTCGTGTTTTTTAAGAAATCATGTAAACCATCTAGAAGCTTTGAATTTAAAAAAAGGAGGGAAGTAAGCTTTTCTTATTGCCGGACGCATGCACAAACTTTACAAAGTCGTTATTACGTAGAATGTGCATTATTTGCGCATGCGCAAACTATAGAAAGTCGTTATGACATAGAATGTGCATAGGTTGTTGATTCCATTTATGAAATAAATCACATTTTCTAAAAACTCGTGTTTTTTAAGAATTCATCTAAACCTTCTAGAAAGTGTGAATTTAAAAAAAGGGGGGAAGTAAGCTTTTCCTTTTTCCGAACGCATGCGTAAACTATAGAAAGTCGTTCTCACGTAGAATGTGCATAGTTTGCGCATGCGCAAATTATAGAAAGTCGTTATGACATAGAATGTGCATACTTTGTTGATTCCATTTATGAAATAAATCACATTTCCTAAAAACTCATGTTTTTTAAGAACTCATGTAAACCTTCTAGAAGCTGTGATTTCAAAAAACGGGCGTAATTAAGCTTTTCTTATTTCCGGACACATGTTCAAACTATGGAAAGTCGTTATGATGTAGAATGTGCATACTTTGTTGATTCCATTTATGAAATAAATCACATTTTCTAAAAACTCGTGTTTTTTAAGAAATCATGTAAACCTTGTAGAAGCTGTGATTTTAAAAAACTGGCGGAAGTAAGCTTTTCAAATTTTCGGACGCATGCGCAAACTTTAGAAAGTCGTTATTACATAGAATGTGCATACTTTGTTGATTCCATTTATGAAATAAATCACATTTTCTAAAAAATCGTGTTTTTTAAGAAATCATTTAAACCTTTTAGAAGCTGTGAATTTAAAAAACTGGCGGAAGTAAGCTTTTCTTATTTCCGGACGCATACGCAAACTATAGAAAGTCGTTACTACGTAGAAAGTGCATACTTTGTTGATTCCATTTATGAAATAAATCACATTTTCCAAAAACTCATGTTTTTTAAGAATTCATCTAAACCTTGTAGAAGCTGTGAATTTAAAAAAAGGGGGGAAGTAAGCTTTTCTTATTTCCTGACGCATTCGCAAACTATAGAAAGTCATTATCACGTAGAATGTGCATAGTTTGCGAATGCGCAAACTATAGAAAGTTGTTATGACATAGAATGTGCATACTTTGTTGATTCCATTTATGAAATAAATCACATTTCCTAAAAACTCATGTTTTTTAAGAAATCATGTAAACCTTCTAGGAGCTGTGATTTTGAAAAACGGGGGGGATTGAGCTTTTCTTATTTTCGGACGCATGCTCAAACTATAGAAAGTCGTTATGATGTAGAATGTGCATACTTTGTTGATTCCATTTATGAAATAAATCACATTTTCTAAAAAATCGTGTTTTTTAAGAAATCATGTAAACCTTCTAGAAGCCGTGATTTTAAAAAACTGGCGGAAGTAAGCTTTTCTTATTTCCGGACGCATGCGCAAACTATAGAAAGTTGTTATTACATAGAATGTGCATAGTTTGCGCATTCGCAAACTATAGAAAGTCATTATGACATAGAATGTGCATACTTTGTTGATTCCATTTATGAAATAAATCACATTTCCTAAAAACTCGTGTTTTTTAAGAAATCATGTAAACCTTCTAGAAGCTGTAATTTAAAAAATGGGGGAAATTAAGCTTTTCTTATTTACGGACGCATGTGCAACCTATAGAAAGTCGTTATGATGAAGAATGTGCATACTTTGTTTATTCCATTTACGAAATAAATCACATTTTCTAAAAATTCGTGTTTTAAAGACATCATGTAAACCTTCTAGAAGCTGTGATTTTAAAAAACTAGCGGAAGTAAGTTTTTCATATTTCCGGACGCATGCGCAAACTTTATAAAGTCATTATTACATAGAATGTGCATACTTTGGTAATCCCATTTATGAAATAAATCACATTTCCTAAAAACTCATGTTTTTTAAGAAATCATGTAAACCATCTAGAAGCTTTGAATTTAAAAAAAGGAGGGAAGTAAGCTTTTCTTATTGCCGGACGCATGCACAAACTTTACAAAGTCGTTATTACGTAGAATGTGCATTATTTGCGCATGCGCAAACTATAGAAAGTCGTTATGACATAGAATGTGCATACGTTGTTGATTCCATTTATGAAATAAATCACATTTTCTAAAAACTCGTGTTTTTTAAGAATTCATCTAAACCTTCTAGAAGATGTGAATTTAAAAAAAGGGGGGAAGTAAGCTTTTCTTATTTCCCAACGCATGCGCAAACTATAGAAAGTCGTTATCACGTAGAATGTGCATAGTTTGCGCATGCGCAAACTTTAGAAAGTAGTTCTGACATAGAATGTGCATACTTTATTGATTCCATTTATGAAATAAATCACATTTTCTAAAAACTCGTGTTTTTTAAGAAATCATGTAAACCTTCTAGAAGCTGTGATTTTAAAAAACTAGCGGAAGTAAGCTTTTCTTATTTTTGGACACATGCGCAAACTATAGAAAGTCGTTACTACGTAGAATGTGCATACTTTTTTTATTCCATTTATGAAATAAATCACATTTTCTATAAACTTGTGTTTTTTAAGAATTCATCTAAACCTTCTAGAAAGTGTGAATTTAAAAAAAGAGGGGAAGTAAGCTTTTCCTATTTCCGAACGCATGCGCAAACTATAGAAAGTCGTTATCACGTAGAATGTGCATAGTTTGCGCATGCGCAAATTATAGAAAGTCGTTATGACATAGAATGTGTATACTTTGTTGATTCCATTTATGAAATAAATCACATTTTCTAAAAACTCGTGTTTTTTAAGAAATCATGTAAACCATCTAGAAGCTGTGAATTTAAAAAAAGGGGGGAAGTAAGCTTTTCTTATTGCCGGACGCATGCGCAAACTTTACAAAGTCGTTATTACGTAGAATGTGCAAAGTTTGCGCATGCGCAAACTATAGAAAGTCGTTATGACATAGAATGTGCATACTTTGTTGATTCCATTTATGAAATAAATCACATTTTCAAAAAGCTCGTGTTTTTAAAAAATCATGTAAACCTTCTAGAAGATGTGATTTTAAAAAACGGGGGGGAATTAAGCTTTTCTTATTTCCGGACGCATGTGCAAACTATAAAAAGTCGTTATGACGTAGAATGTGCAAACTTTGTTGATTCCATTTATGAAATAAATCACATTTTCTAAAAACTCGTGTTTTTTAAGAATTCATCTAAAGCTTCTAGAAGCTGTGAATTTAAAAAAAGGGGGGAAGTAAGCTTTTCTTATTTTTGGACGCATGCGCAAACTATAGAAAGTCGTTATTACGTAGAATTTGCATAGTTTGTTGATTCCATTTATGAAATAAATCACATTTTCTAAAAGCTCGTGTTTTTTAAGAATTCATCTAAACTTTCTAGAAGTTGTGAATTTAAAAAAAGGGGGGATGTAAGCTTTTCTTATTTCCGGACGCATGCGCAAACAATATAAAGTCGTTATCACGTAGAATGTGCATAGTTTGCGCATGCGCAAACTATAGAAAGTCGTTATGACATAGAATGTGGATACTTTGTTGACTCCATTTATGAAAGAAATCACATTTTCTAAAAACTCATGTTTTTTAAGAAATCATGTAAACCTTCTAGAAGCTGTGACTTTAAAAAACGGGGGGAATTAAGCTTTTCTTATTTCCGGACGCATGCGCAAACTATAGAAATTCGTTATGACGTAGAATGTGCAAACTTTGTTGATTCCATTTATGAAATAAATCACATTTTCTAAAAACTCGTTTTTTTTATGAATTCATCTAAACCTTCGAGAAGCTGTGAATTAAAAGAAGGGGGGACGTAAGCTTTTCTTATTTCCGGACGCATGCGCAAACTATAGAAAGTTGTTATTACATTGAATGTGCACAGTTTGCGGTTGCGCAAACTATAGAAAGTCGTTATGACGAACAATGGGCATACTTTGTTGATTCCATTTATGAAATAAATCACGTTTTCTAAAACCTCATGTTTTTTAAGAAATCATGTAAACCTTGTAGAAGGTGTGATTTTAAAAAACTGGCGGAAGTAAGCTTTTCATATTTCTGGACGCATGCGCAAACTTTAGAAAGTCGTTATTACATAGAATGTGCATACTTTGTTGATTCCATTTATGAAATAAATCACATTTTCTAAAAACTCGTGTTTTTTAAGAAGTCATGTAAACCTTCTAGAAGCTGTGATTTTAAAAAATTGACGGAAGTAAGCTTTCCATATTTCTGGACGCATGCGCAAACTTTAGAAAGTCGTTATTACATAGAATGTGCATACTTTGTTGATTCCATTTATGAAATAAATCACATTTTCTAAAAACTCGTGTTTTTTAAGAAATCATGTAAACCTTCTAGAAGCTGTGGTTTTAAAAAACTGGCGGAAGGAAGCTTTTCTAATTTCCAGACGCATGCGCAAACTATAGAAAGTCGTTATTACGTAGAATATGCATAGTTTGTTGATTCCATTTATGTAATAAATCACATTTTCTAAAAACTCGTGTTTTTTAAGAATTCATCTAAACCTTCTAGAAGCTGTGAATTTAGAAAAAGGGGGCAAGTAAGCTTTTCTTATTGCCGGACGCATGCGCAAACTTTAAAAAGTCGTTATTACGTAGAATGTGCATAGTTTGCGCATGCGCAAACTATAGAAAGTCGCTATGACATAGAATGTGCATACTTTGTTGATTCCATTTATGAAATAAATCACATTTTCTAAAAACTCGTGTTTTTTAAGAATTCATCTAAACCTTCTAGAAGCTGTGAATTTAAAAAAAGGGGGGAAGTAAGCTTTTCTTATTTCCGGACGCATGCGCAAACTTTAGAAAGTTGTTATTACATAGAATGTGCATAGTTTGCGCATGTGCAAACTATAGAAAGTCGTTATGTCATAGAATGTGCATACCTTGTTGATTCCATTTATGAAATAAATCACATTTTCTAAAAACTCATGTTATTTAAGAATTCATCTGAACCTTCTAGAAGCTGTGAATTTAAAAAAAGGGGGGAAGTAAGCTTTTCTTATTTCCGGAAGCATGTGCAAACTATAGAAAGTCGTTATCACGTAGAATGTGCATAGTTTGTTGATTCCATTTATGAAATAAATCACATTTTCTAAAAACTCATGTTTTTTAAGAATTCATCTAAACCTTCTAGAAGCTGTGAATTTAAAAAAAGGGGGGAAGTAAGCTTTTCTTATTTCCAGACGCATGCACAAACTATAGAAAGTCGTTATTACGTAGAATATGCGTGGTTTGTTGATTCCATTTATGAAATAAATCACATTTTCTAAAAACTCGTGTTTTTTAAGAATTCATCTAAACCTTCTAGAAGCTGTGAATTTAAAAAAAGGGGGGAAGTAAGCTTTTCTTATTTCCGGACGCATGTGCAAACTATAGAAAGTCGTTATCACGTAGAATGTGAATAGTTTGCGCATGCGCAAACTATAGAAAGTCGTTATGACATAGAATGTGTATACTTTGTTGATTCCATTGATGAAATAAATCACATTTTCTAAAAACTCGTGTTTTTTAAGAAATCATGTAAACCTTCTAGAAGCTGTGATTTTAAAAAACGGGGGGAATTAAGCTTTTCTTATTTTCGGACGCATGCGCAAACTATAGAAAGTCGTTATGACGTAGAATGTGCAAAATTTGTTGATTCCATTTATGAAATAAATCACATTTTCTAAAAACCCATGTTTTTTAAGAATTCATCTAAACCTTCTAGAAGCTGTGAATTTTAAAAAAGGGGGGAAATAAGCTTTTCTTATTTCTGGACGCATGCGCAAACTATAGAAATTCGTTATTACGTAGAATGTGCATAGTTTGCGCATGCGCAAACTATAGAAAGTTGTTATAACATAGAATGTGCATACTTTGTTGATTCCATTTATGAAATAAATCACATTTTCTAAAACCTCGTGTTTTTTAAGAAATCATGTAAACCTTCTACAAGCTGTGGTTTTAAAAAACTGGCGGAAGTATGCTTTTCTTATTTCTGGACACATGCGCAAACTATAGAAATTCATTACTACGTAGAATGTGCATACCTTGTTGATTCTATTTATGAAATAAATCACATTTTCCAAAAACTCGTTTTTTTTAAGAATTTATCTAAACCTTGTAGAAGCTGTGAATTTAAAAAAAGGGGGGAAGTAAGCTTTTCTTATTTCTGGACGCATGCGCAAACGATAGAAAGTCGTTATCACGTAGAATGTGCATAGTTTGCACATGCACAAACTATAGAAAGTCGTTATGACATAGAATGTGCATACTTTGTTGATTCCATTGATGAAATAAATCACATTTTCTAAAAACTCGTGTTTTTTAAACATCATGTAAACCTTCTAGAAGCTGTGATTTTAAAAAACTGGCGGAATTAAGCTTTTCTTATTTCCGGACGCATGAGCAAACTTTAGAAAGTCGTTCTTACATAGAATGTGCATACTTTGTTGATTCCATTTATGAAATAAATCACATTTTCAAAAAACTCGTGTTTTTTAAGAAATCATGTAAACCTTCTAGAAGCTGTGATTTAAAAAAACTAGCGGAAGTAAGTGTTTCTTATTTCCGGACGCATGCGCAAACTATAGAAAGTCGTTACTACGTAGAATGTGCATACCTTGTTGATTCCATTTATGAAATAAATCAAATTTTCTAAAAACTCATATTTTTTAAGAATTCACCTAAACCTTCTAGGCTGTGAATTTAAAAAAAGGGGGGGAAGTAAGCTTTTCTTATTTCCGGATGCATGCGCAAACTATAGAAAGTCGTTATCATGTAGAATGTGCATAGTTTGCGCATGCACAAACTATAGAAAGTCGTTATGACATAGAATGTGCATACTTTGTTGATTCCATATATGAAATAAATCACATTTTCTAAAAACTCGTGTTTTTTGCGAAATCATGTAAACCTTCTACAAGCTGTGATTTTAAAAAACTGGCAGAAGTAAGCTTTTCTTATTTCCGGACGCATGCGCAAACTATAGAAAGTTGTTATGACATAGAATGTGCAAAATTTTTTGATTCCATTTATGAAATAAATCACATTTTCTAAAATATCGTGTTTTTTAAGAATTCATCTAAACCTTCTAGAAGCTGTGAATTTAAAAAAGGGGGAAATAAGCTTTTTCTTATTTCTCGACGCATGCGCAAACTATAGAAATTCGTTATTACGTAGAATGTGCATAGTTTGCGCATGCGAAAACTATCAAAAGTCGTTATAACATAGAATGTGCATACTTTGTTGATTCCATTTATGAAATAAATCACATCTTCTAAAAACTCGTGTTTTTTGCGAAATCATGTAAACCTTCTACAAGCTGTGATTTTAAAAAACTGGCAGAAGTCAGCTTTTCTTATTTCCGGACGCATGCGCAAACTTTAGAAAGTCGTTATGACGTAGAATGTGCAAAATTTGTTTATTCCATTTATGAAATAAATCACATTTTCTAAAAACTCCTGTTTTTTAAGAATTCATCTAAACCTTCTAGAAGCTGTGATTTTAAAAAACTGGCGGAAGTAAGTTTTTCTTATTTCTTGACGCATGCGCAAACTTTAGAAAGTCGTTATTGCATAGAATGTGCATACTTTGTTGATTCCATTTATGAAATAAATCACATTTTCACAAAACTCATGTTTTTTAAGAAATCATGTAAACCTTCTAGAAGCTGTGATTTTAAAAAATTGGCGGAAGTAAGCTTTTCTTATTTCCGGACGCATGCGCAAACTATAGAAAGTCATTACTACGTAGAATGTGCATACTTTGTTGATTCCATTTATGAAATAAATCACATTTTAAAAAAAATTCATGTTTTTTAAGAATTCATCTAAACCTTGTAGAAGATGTGAATTTAAAAAAAGAGGGGAAGTAAGCTTTTCTTATTTCCCGACGCATGCGCAAACTATAGAAAGTCGTTATCACGTAGAATGTGCATAGTTTGCGCATGAGCAAACTATAGAAAGTCGTTATTGCATAGAATGTGCAAAATTTTTTGATTCCATTTATGAAATAAATAACATTTCCTAAAAACTCGTGTTTTTTAACAAATCATGTAAACCTTCTAGAAGCTGTGATTTTAAAAAATGGGGGGAATTAAGCTTTTCTTAATTCTGGACGCATGCGCAAACTATAGAAAGTCGTTATGATGAAGAATTTGCATACTTTGTTGATTCCATTTATGAAATAAATCACTTTTTCTAAAAACTCGTGTTTTTTAAGAATTCATCTAAACCTTCTAGAAGCAGTGATTTTAAAAAACTGGCGGAAGTAAGCTTTTCATATTTCCGGACGCATGCGCAAACTTTAGAAAGTCATTATTAAATAGAATCTGCATACTTTGTTGATTCTATTTATGAAATAAATCACATTTTCTAAAAACTCATGTTTTTTAAGAATTCATCTAAACCTTCTCAAAGTTTTGGTTTTAAAAAACTGGCGGAAGGAACCTTTTCTTATTTCCGGACGCATGCGTAAACTATAGAAAGTCGTTATTACGTAGAATGTGCATAGTTTGCTGATTCCATTTATGAAATAAATCACATTTTCACAAAACTCGTGCTTCTTAAGAATTCATCTTAACCTTCTAGAAGCTGTGAATTTTAAAAAAGGGGGGAAGTAAGCTTTTCTTATTTCCGGACGCATGCACAAACTATAGAAAGTCGCTATTACGTAGAATGTGCATAGTTTGTTGATTCCATTTATGAAATAAATTACATTTTCTAAAAACTCGTGTTTTTTAAGAATTCATCTAAACCTTCTAGAAGCCGTGAATTTAAAAAAAGGGGGGAAGTAAGCTTTTCTTATTTCCGGACGCATGCGCAAACTATAGAAAGTCGTTATCACGTGGAATGTGCATAGTTTGCTCATGCGCAAACTATAGAAAGTCATTATGACATAAAATGTGCATACTTTGTTGATTCCATTTAAGAAATAAATCACATTTTCTAAAAACTCGTGTTTTTTAAGAAATCATGTAAACCTTCTAGAAGCTGTGATTTTAAAAAACGGGGTGAATTAAGCTTTTCTTATTTCCAGACGCATTCGCAAACTATAGAAAGTTGTTATGACGTAGAATGTGCAAAATTTGTTGATTCCATTTATGAAATAAATCACATTTTATAAAAACTCGCGTTTTTTAAGAATTCATCTAAACCTTCTAGAAGCTGTGAATTTAAAAAAAGGGGGGAACTAAGCTTTTCTTATTTCTGGACGCATGCGCAAACTATAGAAATTCGTTATTACGTAGAATGTGCATAGTTTGCGCATGCGAAAACTATCGAAAGTCGTTATAACATAGAATGTGCATACTTTGTTGATTCCATTTATGAAATAAATCACATTTTCTAAAAACTCGTGTTTTTTGAGAAATCATGTTAACCTTCTATAAGCTATGATTTTAAAAAACTGGCGGAAGTAAGCTTTTGTTATTTCCGGACGCATGCGCAAACTTTAGAAAGTCGTTATGACCTAGAATCTGCAAAATTTGTTGATTCAATTTATGAAATAAATCACATTTTCTAAAAACTCGTGTTTTTTAAGAATTCATCTAAACCTTCTAGAAGCTGTGATTTTAAAAAACTGGCGGAAGTAAGCTTTTCTTATTTCTCGACGCATGCGCAATCTTTAGAAAGTCGTTATTCCATAGAATGTGCATACTTTGCTGATTCCATTTATGAAATAAATCACATTTTCACAAAACTCATGTTTTTTAAGAAATCATGTAAACCTTCTAGAAGCTGTGATTTTAAAAAATTGGCGGAAGTAAGCTTTTCTTATTTCCGGACGCATGCGCAAACTATAGAAAGTCATTACTACGTAGAATGTGCATACCTTGTTGATTCCATTTATGAAATAAATCACATTTTCAAAAAATTCGTGTTTTTTAAGAATTCATCTAAACCTTGTAGAAGATGTGAATTTAAAAAAAGGGGGGAAGTAAGCTTTTCTTATTTCCGGACGCATGCGCAAACTATAGAAAGTCGTTATCACGTAGAATGTGCATAGTTTGCACATGAGCAAACTATAGAAAGTCGTTATGACATAGAATGTGCATACTTTGTTGATTCCATTTATGAAATAAATCACATTTCCTAAAAACTCGTGTTTTTTAACAAATCATGTAAACCTTCTAGAAGCTGTGATTTTAAAAAATGGGGGGAATTAAGCTTTTCTTATTTCCGGACACATGTGCAAACTATAGAAAGTCGTTATGCCGAAGCATGTGCATACTTTGTTGATTCCATTTATGAAATAAATCACTTTTTCTAAAAACTCGTGTTTTTTAAGAATTCATCTAAACCTTCTAGAAGCAGTGATTTTAAAAAACTAGCGGAAGTAAGCTTTTCATATTTCCGGACGCATGCACAAACTTTAGAAAGTCATTATTAAACAGAATGTGCATACTTTGTTGATCCCATTTATGAAATAAATCACATTTTCTAAAAAGTCATGTTTTTTAAGAATTCATCTAAACCTTCTCGAAGTTTTGGTTTTAAAAAACTGGCGGAAGAAAGCTTTTCTTATTTTCGGACGCATGTGTAAACTATAGAAAGTCGTTATTTACGTAGAATGTCCATAGTTTGTTGATTCCATTTATGAAATAAATCACATTTTCTAAAAACTCGTGTTTTTTAAGAATTCATCTAAACCTTCTTGAAGCTGTGAATTTAAAAAAAGGGGGGAAGTAAGCTTTTCTTATTTCTGGACGCATGCGCAAACTATAGAAATTCGTTATTACGTAGAATGTGCATAGTTTGTGCATGCGCAAACTATAGAAATTCGTTATAACATAGAATGTGCATAGTTTGTTGATACCATTTATGAAATCAATCACATTTTCTAAAAACTCGTGTTTTTTAAGAAATCATGTAAACCTTCTAGAAGATGTGATTTTAAAACACTGGTGGAAGTAAGCTTTTCTTATTTCCGGACGCATGCTCAAACTTTAGAAAGTCATTATTGCAAAGAATGTGCATACTTTGTTGATTCCATTTATGAAATAAATCACATTTTCTAAAAACTCGTGTTTTTTAAGAAATCATGTAAACCTTCTAGAAGCTATGGTTTTAAAAAACTGGCAGAAGTAAGCTTTTCATATTTCCGGACGAATGCGCAAACTATAGAAAGTCGTTACTACGTAGAATGTGGTACTTTGTTGATTCCATTTATGAAATAAATCACATTTTCTAAAAACTTGTGTTTTTTAAGAAATCATGTAAACCTTCTAGAAGCTGTGGTTTTAAAAAACCGACGGAAGTAAGCTTTTCTTTTTTCCGGACCCATGCGCAAACTATAGAAAGTCATTACTACGTAGAATGTGCATACCTTCTTGATTCCATTTATGAAATAAATCACATTTTCATAAAACTCGTGTTTTTTAAGAATTCATCTAAACCTTGTAGAAGCTGTGAATTTAAAAAAAGGGGGGAAGTAAGCTTTTCTTATTTCTGGACGCATGCGCAAACTATAGAAAGTCGTTATTAGGTAGAATGTGCATAGTTTATTGATTCCATTTATGAAATAAATCACATTTTCTAAAAACTCGTGTTTTTAAAGAATTCATCTAAACCTTCTAGAAGATGTGAATTTAAAAAAAGGGGGGAAGTAAGCTTTTTTTATTTCCGGACACATGCGCAAACTATAGAAAGTCGTTATCACGTAGAATGTGGATAGTTTGCGCATGCACAAACTTTAGAAAGTCGTTATTACATAGAATGTGCATACTTTGTTGATTCTATTTATGAAATAAATCACATTTTCTAAAAACTCGTGTTTTTTAAGAAATTATGTAAACCTTCTCGAAGTTGTGGTTTTAAAAAACGGGGGGGAATTAAGCTTTTCTTATTTCCAGACGCATGCGCAAAGTATAGAAAGTCGTTATTACGTAGAATGTGCATAGTTTGTTGATTCCATTTATGAAATAAATCACATTTTCATAAAACTCGTGCTTTTTAAGAATTCATCTAAACCTTCTAGAAGCTGTGAATTTGAAAATAGGGGGGAAGTAAGCTTTTCTTATTTCCTGACGCATGCTCAAACTATAGAAAGTCGCTATTACGTAGAATGTGCATAGTTTGTTGATTCCATTTATGAAATAAATCACATTTTCTAAAAACTCGTGTTTTTTAAGAATTCATCTCAACCTTCTAGAAGTTGTGAATTTAAAAAAAGGGGGGAAGTAAGCTTTTCTTATTTCCGGACGCATGCGCAAACTATAGAAAGTTGTTATTACATAGAATGTGCATAGTTTGCGCATGCGCAAAGTATAGAAAGTCGTTATGACATAGAATGTGCATACTTTGTTGATTCCATTTATGAAATAAATCACATTTCCTAAAAACTCGTGTTTTTTAACAAATCATGTAAACCTTCTAGAAGCTGTGATTTTAAAAAATGGGGGGAATTAAGCTTTTCTTAGTTCCGGACGCATGCACAAACTATAGAAAGTCTTTATGACGAAGAATGTGCATACTTTGTTGATTACATTTATGAAATAAATCACATTTTCTAAAAACTCGTGTTTTTAAGAATTAATATAAACCTTCTAGAAGCTGTGATTTTAAAAAACTGGCGGAAGTAAGCTTTTCATATTTCCGGATGCATGCGCAAACTTTAGAAAGTCGTTATTACATAGAATGTGCATACTTTGTTGATTCCATTTATGAAATAAATCACATTTTCTAAAAACTCATGTTATTTAAGAAATCATGTAAACCTTCTCGAAGTTGTGGTTTTAAAAAACTGGCGGAAGGAAGCTTTTCTTATTTTCGGACGCATGCGCAAACTATAGAAAATCGTTATTACTTAGAATGTGCATAGTTTGTTGATTCCATTTATGAAATAAATCACATTTTCTAAAAACTCGTGTTTTTTAAGAATTCATCTAAACCTTCTAGAAGCTGTGAATTTAAAAAAAGGGGGGAAGTAAGCTTTTCTTATTTCCAGACGCATGCGCAAACTATAGAAAGTCGTTATTACGTAGAATGTGCATAGTTTGTTGATTCCATTTATGAAATAAATCACATTTTCTAAAAACTCGTGTGTTTTAAGAATTCATCTAAACCTTCTAGAATCTGTGAATTTAAAAAAAGGGGGGAAGTAAGCTTTTCTTATTTCTGGACGCATGTACAAACTATAGAAAGTCGTTATCACGTAGAATGTGCATAGTTTGCGCATGCGCAAACTATAGAAAGTCGTTATGACATAGAATGTGCATACTTTGTTGATTCCATTTATGACATAAATCACATTTTCTAAAAACTCGTGTTTTTTAAGAAATCATGTAAACCTTCTAGAAGCTGTGATTTTAAAAAACGCGGGAAATTAAGCTTTTCTTATTTCCGGACGCATGCGCAAACTATAGAAAGTCGTTATGACGTAGAATGTGCAAAATTTGTTGATTCCATTGATGAAATAAATCACATTTTCTAAAAACTCGTGTTTTTTAAGAATTCATCTAAACCTTCTAGAAGCTGTGAATTTAAAAAATGTGGGAAATAAGCTTTTCTTATTTATGGACGCATGCGCAAACTATAGAAATTCCTTATTACGTAGAATGTCCATAGTTTGCACATGCGCAAACTATAGAAAGTCGTTATAACATAGAATGTGCATACTTTGTTGATTCCATTTATGAAATAAATCACATTTTCTAAAAACTCGTGTTTTTTAAGAAATCATGTAAACCTTCTAGAAGTTGTGATTTTAAAAAACTGGCGGAAGTAAGCTTTTCTTATTTCCGGACGCATACACAAATTTTAGAAAGTCATTATTACATAGAATGTGCATACTTTGTTGATTCCATTTATGAAATAAATCACATTTTCTAAAAACTCGTGTTTTTTAAGAAATCATGTAAACCTTCTAGAAGCTGTGGTTTTAAAAAACTGGCGAAAGTAAGCTTTTCATATTGTGAAAATCCTCACAGCAGATCTAAGAGATGATGTATAACTCACAAGAGTAATTATGATTAAGCAGGAAAATAGAAGAAGAGTGAACAATACAGTATAATGAGCAACAGAATAATATGGTACAGTAGAACTCAGATAGAAGCAATAATACTTCACACACACTAGATTATTAATCACAAATGGACATATAAATAATACAATGCATGAGGAATTCGAATGCCTAAGGTGGCAATTCGAATTAGCCTTCATGGAGTGATCAAAGGATCACTGGAGTCTCATCGGAGCACAACTAGGTGTCCTCATGATCATCGGAGCGCAACTGGAAGTCTTCATCATCATTAGTGGAGTCATCAATGCTCAAGTAACTGTCAACCATCAGTCAAACTAACTCTGGTAGGTGTAACTCAGTGTAACTAAGTGTAACTGAGTGTAACTGAGTGTAACTCAATGTAACTAAGTGTAACTCAATGTAACTAAGAGTAACTGAATGTAACTGAGTGTAACTGAATCTAACTGAGTGTAACTCACTGTAACTGAATGTAACTGAGTGTAACTGAATGTAACTGACTGTAACTGACTGTAACTGAGTGTAACTGAACTGGTAGGTGAAGAAGGGCGAGTTGCTCCCTAAAATCAAGGAAGAAGGGTGCACTAAGCAACTGGAGGGCTAAAACTGAATAGTGAGAAGCTCCTGGGGGCTGGCTAACTGAGGGCTAGGTGCTGGACTGATGACTGGGATGCATGCAAAATGCATGCAAACCCTAGAATGCATGCAAACCCTAAAAGGTGCATGCATGACTGAAAATGTAAATGATCAAAATACTGGTGGGACTAGGATGGAGTACAGGAATATCCTAACACCCCCCCTTAATCCATCCTGGGCCTTGGTAACTAAGACCAAAGGTCACCCAATACAATGAATGATAACAATCAATAAACCAAGGAAGTGGGAAAATTTCATGGGAAACATACCCCCTCCTTAAAAAATAGACTGTAAGGCACACATAAAAATAAATGCTCCAAACTCAAGTAGGTGTGATGCTTGGTCATATGTCTGGAGGTATCTTCTTCTTGGGAAGAAGTGGATCATGCTCAAAAAGCATGTGCTTGTACTTGCTCTTCAGATCGAATTTGATGAGAACAAATCCAATAGTATGAGAATGATCCTTGAACCTGTGATTCGAATCAGCTGAGGTAGGATCAAATCTGTGAAAGTGCATATAGTCTTTTGTCTTCTCCTTCGAACCACCATGGGTGAGATTATGCCAAAAATAACTATTACATGTTTGCTTGAAATCAAAATCAGATTTAAGACTTTCAAAATAGTTTCTTGAGATCTCCTTTGAACCAGCAGGGGTGAGATCAAAACTATCATATGCATGAGAAATTATCCCAAGCAGTAATTGCTTAGAACCCAATTTAGATACAAGACTTGAATCATGGTTTCTTGAGATCTCCTTTGAACCATGAGAGGTGAGATCAAAACCAGTAGGTGCATGAGAAATTATCCCAAGTGAATGGCAATGGCCATATTCTTCAATGACCTTCTGAAAGCATGAATTTATGATCATATAGTAGTATAAAAGAGATGTTTGCTGAAGAGGAGCAAATGCATTACCTCCATTAGCTGATTTGACCTCTGAAATAATCATGTGATCATGATGCAAACCAACAGACTCTGGTGCAAGAGAGGATTTAGGACCTTCTGCAATATCTAGAGTGTGAGCTGGCACAGAAAGAGAAGAAAGTTTGAGCATGAGCGGAGAATCTGCAAGTTCTTTGTCAACAACTTCAATATGAGATGATACTGGTTCATGATCTGAGAGACCATCAAGGGGAGCGAATGCATCACTTTGCTTGATTTCGAATGGGTTTGGACCAATTCCTTCATTCTGTATGCCAAATCTTCCATCCAGGTAGGCCCATAGCTCTTTTGGAGTCCATGAAATATCAGGGAAGTCATATGACATGCATCGAGGCATAGCATACATCATGACTGCACAAGCTTTTTCACCTTTATCTAACCAGTCACTCTCTTCATCATAGGATTCGAACTCTCTTTCAAAATAACAATCAAAGAGATCATGTCTCTTTAAATGTGCTATTATTTGTGGTTTCCATTCATCATAGATGAGTGGAGAAAGAGGAGTAATTCTTGATGAATACATAGAAGCTATAGAGGACCTGCAAAAACAATATAGAATAATTGCAACTGCTACTGCTGCAAAGATGCAGAAACTGCTGCAACTGCTGTACTCGAAATCTTGGTAATAACCTGCAAAAAACTCTCAAGAATGGAGATAAACAATACTCTCAACATGCTCTGATACCATGTGAAAATCCTCATAGCAGATATAAGAGATGATGTATAACTCACAAGAGTAATTATGATTAAGGATTAAGCAGGAAAATAGAAGAAGAGTGAACAATACAGTATAATGAGCAACAGAATAATATGGTACAGTTGAACTCAGATAGAAGCAATAATAATTCACACACACTAGATTATTAATCACAAATGGACATATAAATAATACAATGCATGAGGAATTCGAATGCCTCAGGTGGCAATTCGAATTAGCCTTCATGGAGTGATCAAAGGATCACTGGAGTGTCATCGGAGCACAACTAGGTGTCCTCATGATCATCGGAGCGCAACTGGAAGTCTTCATCATCATTAGTGGAGTCATCAATGCTCAAGTAACTGTCAACCATCAGTCAAACTAACTCTGGTAGGTGTAACTCAGTGTAACTAAGTGTAACTGAGTGTAACTCAATGTAACTAAGTGTAACTCAATGTAACTAAGAGTAACTGAATGTAACTGAGTGTAACTGAGTGTAACTCAATGTAACTGAGTGTAACTGACTATAACTGAGTGTAACTGACTGTAACTGACTGTAACTGAGTGTAACTGAACTGGTAGGTGAAGAAGGGCGAGTTTCTCCCTAAAATCAAGGAAGAAGGGCGAACTAAGCAACTGGAGGGCTAAAACTGAATAGTGAGAAGTTCCTGGGGGCTGGCTAACTGAGGGCTAGGTGCTGGACTGATGACTGGGATGCATGCAAAATGCATGCAAACCCTAGAATGCATGCAAACCCTAAAAGGTGCATGCATGACTGAAAATGTAAATGATCAAAATACTGGTGGGACTAGGATGGATTATAGGAATGATCTTAACACATATTTCCGGATGAATGCGCAAACTATAGAAAGTCGTTTACTCACGTAGAATGTGCATACTTTGTTGATTTCATTTACGAAATAAATTACATTTTCTAAAAACTCGTGTTTTTTAAGAAATCATGTAAACCTTCTAGAAGCTGTGGTTTTAAATAACTGGCGGAAGTAAGCTTTTCTTATTTCCGGACGCATGCGCAAACTATAGAAAGTCATTACTACGTAGAATGTGCATACCTTGTTGATTCCATTTATGAAATAAATCACATTTTCCAAAAACTCGTGTTTTTTAAGAATTCATCTAAACCTTGTAGAAGCTGTGAATTTAAAAAAAGGGGGGAAATAAGATTTTCTTATCTCCGGACGCATGCGCAAACTATAGAAATTTGTTATTACGTAGAATGTGCATAGTTTGCGCATGCACAAATTATAGAAAGTCGTTATGACATAGAATGTGCATACTTTGTTGATTCCATTTATGAAATAAATCACATTTTCTAAAAACTCGTGTTTTTTATGAAATCATGTCAACCTTCTAGAAGCTGTGATTTTAAAAATCGGGGGGAATTAAGCTTTTCTTATTTCCGGACGCATGCGCAAACTATAGAAAGTCGTTATGACGTAGAATGTGCAAACTTTGTTGATTCCATTTATGAAATAAATCACATTTTCTAAAAACTCGTGTTTTTTAAGAATTAACCTAAAACCTTCTAGAAGTTGTGAATTTAAAAAAAGGGGGGAACTAAGCTTTTCTTATTTCTGGACGCATGCGCAAACTATAGAAAGTGCTTATTACGTAGAATGTGAATAGTTTGCGCATGCGCAAACTATAGAAAGGCGTTATGACATAGAATGTGCATACTTTGTTGATTCCATTTTTGAAATAAATCACATTTTCACAAAACTCGTGTTTTTAAGAAATCATGTAAACCTTCTAGAAGCTGTGATTTTAAAAAACTGGCGGAAGTAAGCTTTTCTTATTTCCAGACGCATGTGGCAAACTATAGAAAGTCGTTATTACGTAGAAAGTGCATAGTTTGTTGATTCCATTTATAAAATAAATAACATTTTCTAAAAACTCGTGTTTTTTAAGATTCATCTTAACCTTCTAGAAGCTGTGAATTTAAAAAAAGGGGGGAAGTAAGCTTTTCTTATTTCCGGACGCATGCGCAAACTATAAGAAAGTCGTTATCACGTAGAATGTGCATAGTTTGCACATGCGCAAACTATAGAAAGTCGTTATGACATAGAATGTGCATACTTTGTTGATTCCATTTATGAAATATATCACATTTTCTAAAAACCTCGTGTTTTTTAAGAAATCATGTAAACCTTCCAGAAGCTAAGATTTTAAAAAACGGGGGGAATTAAGCTTTTCTTATTTCCGGACGCATGCGCAAACTATAGAAAGTCGTTATGATGTAGAATGTGCAAAATTTGTTGATTCCATTTATGAAATAAATCACATTTTTCTAAAAAACTCGTGTTTTTTAAGAATTGATCTAAACCTTCTAGAAGCTGTGAATTTAAAAAAAGGGGGGAGGTAAGCTTTTGTTATTTCTGGACTCATGCGCAAACTATAGAAATTCGTTATTACGTAGAATGTTCATAGTTTGCGCATGCGCAAACTATAGAAAGTCGTTATAACATAGAATGTGCATACTTTGTTTATTCCATTCATGAAAAAAATCACATTTCCTAAAAACTCGTGTTTTTTAAGAAATCATGTAAACCTTCTAGAAGCTGTGGTTTTAAAAAACTGGCGGAAGTAAGCTTTTCATATTTCCGGACGCATGCGCAAACTATAGAAATTAGTTACTACGTAGAATGTGCATACTTTGTTGATTGCATTTATGAAATAAATCACATTTTCTAAAAAACTCGTGTTTTTTTAGAAATCATGTAAACCTTCTAGAAGCTGTGATTTTAAAAAACAGGGGGAATTGAGCTTCTCTTATTTCCGGACGCATGCGCAAACTATAGAAAGTCGTTATGACGTAGAATGCGCAAATTTGTTGATTCCATTTATGAAATAAATCACATTTTCTAGAAACTCGTGTTTTTTAAGAATTCATCTAAACCTTCTAGAAGCTGTGAATTTAATAAAAGGGGGAAGTAAGCTTTTCTTATTTCCGGACGCATGTGCAAACTATAGAAAGTCGTTATTACGTAGAATGTGCATAGTTTGTTGATTCCATTTATGAAATAAATCACATTTTCTAAAAACTCATGTTTTTTAAGAATTCATCTAAACCTTCTAGAAGCTGTGAATTTAAAAAAAGGGGGGAAGTAAGCTTTTCTTATTTCCGGACGCATGTGCAAACTATAGAAAGTCGTTATTATGTAGGATGTGCATAGTTTGCGCATGCGCAAACTATAGAAAGTCGTTATGACATAGAATGTGCATACTTTGTTGATTCCATTTATGAAATAAATCACATTTTATATAAAACTCGTGTTTTTTAAGAATCATGTCAACCTTCTAGAAGCTGTGATTTTAAAAAAACTGGCGGAAGTAAGCTTTTCTTATTTCCGGATGCATGCACAAACTATAGAAAGTCATTATTACATAGAATGTGCATACTTTGTTGATTCCATTTATGAAATAAATCACATTTTCTAAAAACTCGTGTTTTTTAAGAAATCATGTAAACCTTCTAGAAGCTGTGGTTTTAAAAAACTGGCGGACGTAAGCTTTTCATATTTCCGGACAAATGCGCAGACTATAGAAAGTCGTTACTACGTAGAATGTGCATATTTTGTTGATTGCATTTACGAAATAAATCACATTTTCTAAAAACTCGTGTTTTTTAAGAAATCATGTAAACCTTCTAGAAGTTGTGGTTTTAAATAACTGGCGGAAGTAAGCTTTTCTTATTTCCGGACGCATGCACAAACTATAGAAAGTCATTACTACGTAGAATGTGCATACCTTGTTGATTCCATTTATGAAATAAATCACATTTTCCAAAAACTCATGTTTTTTAAGAATTCATCTAAACCTTGTAGAAGCTGTGAATTTAAAAAAAGGGGGGCAGTAAGCTTTTCTTATTTCCGGACGCATGCGCAAACTATAGAAAGTCGTTATCACGTAGAATGTGCATAGTTTGCGCATGCACAAACTATAGAAAGTCGTTATGACATAGAATGTGCATACTTTGTTGATTCCATTTATGAAATAAATCACATTTTCTAAAAAATCGTGTTTTTAAGAAATCATGTCAACCTTCTAGAAGCTGTGATTTTAAAAAACGGGGGGAATTAAGCTTTTCTTATTTCCGGACGCATGCGCAAACTATAGAAAGTCGTTATGACGTAGAATGTGCAAACTTTGTTGATTCCATTTATGAAATAAATCACATTTTCTAAAAACTCGTGTTTTTTAAGAATTCATCTAAACCTTCTAGAAGCTGCGAATTTAAAAAAAGGGGGGAAGTAAGCTTTTCTTATTTCCGGACACATGCGCAAAATATAGAAAGTCATTATTATGTAGAATGTGCATAGTTTGTTGATTCCATTTATGAAATAAATCACATTTTCTAAAAAGTCATGTTTTTAAAGAATTCATCTAAACCTTCTAGAAGATGTGAATTTAAAAAAAGGGGGGAAGTAAGCTTTTCTTATTTCCAGACGCATGCGCAAACTATAGAAAGTCGTTATCACGTAGAATGTGCATAGTTTGCGCATGCGCAAACTTTAGAAAGCCGTTCTTACATAGAATGTGCAGACTTTGTTGATTCCATTTATGAAATAAATCACATTTTCTAAAAACTCGTGTTTTTTAAGAAATTATGTAAACCTTATCGAAGTTGTGGTTTTAAAAAACGGGGGGGAATTAAGTTTTTCTTATTTCCGGACGCATGCGCAAACTATAGAAAGTCGATATTACATAGAATGTGCATAGTTTGTTGATTCCATTTATGAAATAAATCACATTTTCACAAAAGTAGTGCTTTTTAAGAATTCATCTAAACCTTCTAGAAGCTGTGAATTTTAAAAAAGGGGGGAATTAAGCTTTTCTTATTTCCGGACTCATGCACAAACTATAGAAAGTCGCTATTACGTAGAATGTGCATAGTTTGTTGATTCCATTTATGAAATAAATCACATTTTCTAAAAACTCGTGTTTTTTAAGAATTCATCTAAACCTTCTAGAAGCTGTGAATTTAAAAAAAGGGGGGAAGTAAGCTTTTCTTATTTCCGGACGCATGCGCAAACTATAGAAAGTCGTTATCACGTAGAATGTGCATAGTTTGCTCATGCACAAACTATAGAAAGTCGTTATGACATAAAATGTGCATACTTTGTTGATTCCATTTATGAAATAAATCACATTTTCTAAAAACTCGTGTTTTTTAGGAAATCATGTAAACCTTCTAGAAGCTGTGATTTTAAAAAACGGGGGGAATTAAGCTTTTCTTATTTCTGGACGCATTCGCAAACTACAGAAAGACGTTATGACGTAGAATGTGCAAACTTTGTTGATTCCATTTATGAAATAAATGACATTTTCTAAAAACTCGCGTTTTTTAAGAATTCATCTAAACCTTCTAGAATCTGTGAATTTAAAAAAAGGGGGGAAATAAGCTTTTCTTATTTCTGGATGCATGCGCAAACTATAGAAATTTGTTATTACGTAGAATGTGCATAGTTTGCGCATGAGCAAACTATAGAAAGTCGTTATGACATAGAATGTGCATAATTTGTTGATTCCATTTATGAAATAAATAACATTTTCTAAAAACTCATGTTTTTTAAGAAATCATGTAAACCTTCTAGAAGCTTTGATTTTAAAAAACGGGGGGAATTAAGCTTTTCTTATTTCCGGACGCATGCGTAAACTATAGAAAGTCGTTATGACGTAGAATGTGCAAAATTTTGTTGATTCGATTTATGAAATAAATCACATTTTCTAAAAAGTCATGTTTTTTAAGAATTCATCTAAACCTTCTAGAAGCTGTGAATTTAAAAAAAGGGGGGAAGTAAGCTTTTCTTATTTCCGGACGCATGTGCAAACTATAGAAAGTCGTTATCACGTAGAATGTGGATAGTTTGCGCATGCGCAAACTATAGAAAGTCGTTATGACATAGAATGTGTATACTTTGTTGATTCCATTTATGAAATAAATCACATTTTCTAAAAACTCGTGTTTTTTAAGAAATCATGTAAACCTTCTAGAAGCTGTGATTTTAAAAAACGGGGGGGAATTAAGCTTTTCTTATTTCTGGACGCATGGGCAAACTATAGAAAGTCATTATGATGTAGAATGTGCATACTTTGTTGATTCCATTTATGAAATAAATCACTTTTTCTAAAAACTCGTGTTTTTTAAGAATTCATCTAAACCTTCTAGAAGCTGTGATTTTAAAAAACTGGCGGAAGTAAGCTTTTCTTATTTCTCGACGCATGCGCAAACTTTAGAAAGTCGTTATTCCATAGAATGTGCATACTTTGTTGATTCCATTTATGAAATAAATCACATTTTCACAAAACTCATGTTTTTTAAGAAATCATGTAAACCTTCTAGAAGCCGTGATTTTAAAAAATTGGCGGAAGTAAGCTTTTCTTATTTCCGGACGCATGCCCAAACTATAGAAAGTCATTACTACGTAGAATGTACATACCTTGTTGATTCCATTTATGAAATAAATCACATTTTCAAAAAATTCATGTTTTTTAAGAATTCATGTAAACCTTGTAGAAGATGTGAATTTAAAAAAAGGGGGGAAGTAAGCTTTTCTTATTTCCGAACGCATGCGCAAACTATAGAAAGTCGTTATCACGTAGAATGTGCATAGTTTGCGCATGAGCAAACTATAGAAAGTCGTTATGACATAGAATGTGCATGCTTTGTTGATTCCATTTATGAAATAAATCACATTTTCTAAAAACTCGTGTTTTTTAAGAATTCATCTAAACCTTCTAGAAGCTGTGAATTTAAAAAAAGGGGGGAAGTAAGCTTTTCTTATTTCTGGACACATGCGCAAAATATAGAAAGTCATTATTATGTAGAATGTGCATAGTTTGTTGATTCCATTTATGAAATAAATCACATTTTCTAAAAAGTCATGTTTTTAAAGAATTCATCTAAACCTTCTAGAAGATGTGAATTTAAAAAAAGGGGGGAAGTAAGCTTTTCTTATTTCCAGACGCATGCGCAAACTATAGAAAGTCGTTATCACGTAGAATGTGCATAGTTTGCGCATGCACAAACTTTAGAAAGTCGTTCTTACATAGAATGTGCATACTTTGTTGATTCCATTTATGAAATAAATCACATTTTCTAAAAACTCGTGTTTTTTAAGAAATTATGTAAACCTTCTCGAAGTTGTGGTTTTAAAAAACGAGGGGGAATTAAGTTTTTCTTATTTCCGGACGCATGCGCAAACTATAGAAAATCGATATTACATAGAATGTGCATAGTTTGTTGATTCCATTTATGAAATAAATCACATTTTCACAAAACTAGTGCTTTTTAAGAATTCATCTAAACCTTCTAGAAGCTGTGAATTTTAAAAAAGGGGGGAATTAATCTTTTCTTATTTCCGGACTCATGCACAAACTATAGAAAGTCGCTATTACGTAGAATGTGCATAGTTTGTTGATTCCATTTATGAAATAAATCACATTTTTTAAAAACTCGTGTTTTTTAAGAATTCATCTAAACCTTCTAGAAGCTGTGAATTTAAAAAAAGGGGGGAAGTAAGCTTTTCTTATTTCCGGACGCATGCGCAAACTATAGAAAGTCGTTATCACGTAGAATGTTCATAGTTTGCTCATGCACAAACTATAGAAAGTCGTTATGACATAAAATGTGCATACTTTTTTGATTCCATTTATGAAATAAATCACATTTTCTAAAAACTCGTGTTTTTTAAGAAATCATGTAAACCTTCTAGAAGCTGTGATTTTAAAAAACGGGGGGAATTAAGCTTTTCTTATTTCTGGACGCATTCGCAAACTACAGAAAGTCGTTATGACGTAGAATGTGCAAAATTTGTTGATTCCATTTATGAAATAAATGACATTTTCTAAAAACTCGCGTTTTTTAAGAATTCATCTAAACCTTCTAGAATCTGTGAATTTAAAAAAAGGGGGGAAATAAGCTTTTCTTATTTCTGGATGCATGCGCAAACTATAGAAATTTGTTATTACGTAGAATGTGCATAGTTTGCGCATGATCAAACTATAGAAAGTCGTTATGACATAGAATGTGCATACTTTGTTGATTCCATTTACGAAATAAATCACATTTTCTAAAAACTCGTGTTTTTTAAGAAATCATGTAAACCTTCTAGAAGCTTTGATTTTAAAAAACGGGGGGAATTAAGCTTTTCTTATTTCCGGACGCATGCGCAAACTATAGAAAGTCGTTATGACGTAGAATGTGCAAAATTTGTTGATTCGATTTATGAAATAAATCACATTTTCTAAAAAGTCATGTTTTTTAAGAATTCATCTAAACCTTCTAGAAGCTGTGAATTTAAAAAAAGGGGGGAAGTAAGCTTTTCTTATTTCCGGACGCATGTGCAAACTATAGAAAGTCGTTATCACGTAGAATGTGGATAGTTTGCGCATGCGCAAACTATAGAAAGTCGTTATGACATAGAATGTGTATACTTTGTTGATTCCATTTATGAAATAAATCACATTTTCTAAAAACTCGTGTTTTTTAAGAAATCATGTAAACCTTCTAGAAGCTGTGATTTTAAAAAACGGGGGGAATTAAGCTTTTCTTATTTCTGGACGCATGCGCAAACTATAGAAAGTCATTATGATGTAGAATGTGCATACTTTGTTGATTCCATTTATGAAATAAATCACTTTTTTAAAAAATCGTGTTTTTTAAGAATTCATCTAAACCTTCTAGAAGCTGTGATTTTAAAAAACTGGCGGAAGTAAGCTTTTCTTATTTCTCGACGCATGCGCAAACTTTAGAAAGTCGTTATTCCATAGAATGTGCATACTTTGTTGATTCCATTTATGAAATAAATCACATTTTCACAAAACTCATGTTTTTTAAGAATTCATCTAAACCTTCTAGAATCTGTGAATTTAAAAAAAGGGGGGAAATAAGCTTTTCTTATTTCTGGATGCATGCACAAACTATAGAAATTTGTTATTACGTAGAATGTGCATAGTTTGCGCATGATCAAACTATAGAAAGTCGTTATGACATAGAATGTGCATACTTTGTTGATTCCATTTATGAAATAAATCACATTTTCTAAAAACTCGTGTTTTTTAAGAAATCATGTAAACCTTCTAGAAGCTTTGATTTTAAAAAACGGGGGGAATTAAGCTTTTCTTATTTCCGGACGCATGCGTAAACTATAGAAAGTCGTTATGACGTAGAATGTACATACCTTGTTGATTCCATTTATGAAATAAATCACATTTTCGAAAAATTCGTGTTTTTTAAGAATTCATGTAAACCTTGTAGAAGATGTGAATTTAAAAAAAGGGGGGAAGTAAGCTTTTCTTATTTCCGGACGCATGCACAAACTATAGAAAGTCGTTATCACGTAGAATGTGCATAGTTTGTGCATGAGCAAACTATAGAAAGTCGTTATGAAATTGAATGTGCATACTTTGTTGATTCCATTTATGAAATAAATCACATTTCCTAAAAACTCGTGTTTTTTAACAAATCATGTAAACCTTCTAGAAGCTGTGATTTTAAAAAATGGGGGGAATTAAGCTTTTCCTATTTCCGGACGCATGTGCAAACTATAGAAAGTCGTTATGACGAAGAATGTGCATACTTTGTTGATTCCATTTATGAAATAAATCACTTTTTCTAAAAACTCGTGTTTTTTAAGAATTCATCTAAACCTTCTAGAAGCAGTGATTTTAAAAAACTGGCGGAAGTAAGCTTTTCATATTTCCGGACGCATGCGCAAACTTTAGAAAGTCGTTATTAAATAGAATGTGCATACTTTGTTGATCCCATTTATGAAATAAATCACATTTTCTAAAAACTCATGTTTTTTAAGAATTCATCTAAACCTTCTCGAAGTTTTGGTTTTAAAAAACTGGCGGGAGGAAGCTTTTCTTATTTCCGGACGCATGCGTAAACTATAGAAAGTCGTTATTTCGTAGAATGTGCATAGTTTGTTGATTCCATTTATGAAATAAATCACATTTTCTAAAAACTCGTGTTTTTTAAGAATTCATCTAAACCTTCTAGAAGCTGCGAATTTAAAAAAAGGGGGGAAGTAAGCTTTTCTTATTTCTGGACGCATGCGCAAACTATAGAAATTCGTTATTACATAGAATGTGCATAGTTTGTGCATGCGCAAACTATAGAAAGTCGTTATAACATAGAATGTGCATAGTTTGTTGATACCATTTATGAAATCAATCACATTTTTTAAAAACTCGTGTTTTTTAAGAAATCATGTAAACCTTCTAGAAGCTGTGATTTTAAAAAACTGGCGGAAGTAAGCTTTTCTTATTTCCGGACGCATGCGCAAACTTTAGAAAGTCATTATTACAAAGAATGTGCATACTTTTTTGATTCCATTTATGAAATAAATCACATTTTCTAAAAACTTGTGTTTTTTAAGAAATCATGTAAACCTTCTAGAAGCTGTGGTTTTAAAAAACATGCGGAAGTAAGCTTTTCATATTTCCGGACGCATGCGCAAACTATAGAAAGTCGTTACTACGTAGAATGTGGTACTTTGTTGATTCCATTTATGAAATAAATCACATTTTCTAAAAACTCGTGTTTTTTAAGAAATCATGTAAACCTTCTAGAAGCTGTGGTTTTAAAAAACTGGCGGAAGTAAGCTTTTCTTATTTCCGGACCCATGCGCAAACTATAGAAAGTCATTACTACGTAGAATGTGCATACCTTCTTGATTCCATTTATGAAATAAATCACATTTTCAAAAAACTCGTGTTTTTTAAGAATTCATCTAAACCTTGTAGAAGCTGTGAATTTAAAAAAAGGGGGGAAGTAAGCTTTTCTTATTTCCGGACGCATGCGCAAACTTTAGAAAGTCATTATCACGTAGAATGTGCATAGTTTGCGCATGCACAAACTATAGAAAGTCGTTATGACATAGAATGTGCATACTTTGTTGATTCCATTTATGAAATAAATCACATTTTATAAAAACTCGTCTTTTTTAAGAAATCATGTAAACCTTCTAGAAGCTGTGATTTTAAAAATCGAGGGGAATTAAGCTTTTCTTATTTCCGGAAGCTTGCACAAACTATAGAAAGTCGTTATGACGTAGATTGTGCAAACTTTGTTGATTCCATTTATGAAATAAATCACATTTTCTAAAAACTCGTGTTTTTTAAGAATTCATCTAAGCCTTCTAGAAGCTGTGAATTTAAAAAAAGGGGGGAAGTAAGCTTTTCTTATTTCTGGACGCATCCGCAAACTATAGAAAGTCGTTATTACGTGGAATGTGCATAGTTTGTTGGTTCCATTTATGAAATAAATCACATTTTCTAAAAACTCGTGTTTTTAAAGAATTCATCTAAACCTTCTAGAAGATGTGAATTAAAAAAAAGGGGGGAAGTAAGCTTTTTTTATTTCCGGACACATGCGCAAACTATAGAAAGTCGTTATCACGTAGAATGTGGATAGTTTGTGCATGCGCAAACTTTAGAAAGTCGTTATTACATAGAATGTGCATACTTTGTTGATTCCATTTATGAAATAAATCACATTTTCTAAAAACTCGTGTTTTTTAAGAAATTATGTAAACCTTCTCGAAGTTGTGGTTTTAAAAAACGGGGGGGAATTAAGCTTTTCTTATTTCCGGACGCATGCGCAAACTATAGAAAGTTGTTATTACGTAGAATGTGCATAGTTTGTTGATTCCATTTATGAAATAAATCACATTTTCATAAAACTCGTGCTTTTTAAGAATTCATCTAAACCTTCTAGAAGCTGTGAATTTGAAAATAGGGGGGAAGTAAGCTTTTCTTATTTCCTGACGCATGCACAAACTATAGAAAGTCGCTATTACGTAGAATGTGCATAGTTTGTTGATTCCATTTATGAAATAAATCACATTTTCTAAAAACTCGTGTTTTTTAAGAATTCATCTCAACCTTCTAGAAGCTGTGAATTTAAAAAAAGGGGGGAAGTAAGCTTTTCTTATTTCCGGACGCATGCGCAAACTATAGAAAGTTGTTATTACATAGAATGTGCATAGTTTGCGCATGCGCAAAGTATAGAAAGTCGTTATGACATAGAATGTGCATACTTTGTTGATTCCATTTATGAAATAAATCACATTTCCTAAAAACTCGTGTTTTTTAACAAATCATGTAAACATTCTAGAAGCTGTGATTTTAAAAAATGGGGGGAATTAAGCTTTTCTTAGTTCCGAACGCATGCACAAACTATAGAAAGTCTTTATGACGAAGAATGTGCATACTTTGTTGATTACATTTATGAAATAAATCACATTTTCTAAAAACTCGTGTTTTTTAAGAATTCATCTAAACCTTCTAGAAGCTGTGATTTTAAAAAACTGGCGGAAGTAAGCTTTTCATATTTCCGGATGCATGGGCAAACTTTAGAAAGTCGTGATTACATAGAATGTGCATAATTTGTTGATTCCATTTATGAAATAAATCACATTTTCTAAAAACTCGTGTTTTTTAAGAAATCATGTAAACCTTGTCGAAGTTGTGGTTTTAAAAAACTAGCGGAAGGAAGCTTTTCTTATTTTCGGACGCATGCGCAAACTATAGAAAATCGTTATTACTTAGAATGTGCATAGTTTGTTGATTCCATTTATGAAATAAATCACATTTTCTAAAAAGTCATGTTTTTTAAGAATTCATCTAAACCTTCTAGAAGCTGTGAATTTAAAAAAAGGGGGGAAGTAAGCTTTTCTTATTTCCGGACGCATGCGCAAACTATAGAAAGTCATTATTACGTAGAATGTGCATAGTTTGTTGATTCCATTTATGAAATAAATCACATTTTCTAAAAACTCGTGTGTTTTAAGAATTCATCTAAACCTTCTAGAAGCTGTGAATTTAAAAAAAGGGGGGAAGTAAGCTTTTCTTATTTCTGGACGCATGTGCAAACTATAGAAAGTCGTTATCACGTAGAATGTGCATAGTTTGCGCATGCGCAAACTATAGAAAGTCGTTATGACATAGAATGTGCATACTTTGTTGATTCCATTTATGAAATAAATCACATTTTCTAAAAACTCGTGTTTTTTAAGAAATCATGTAAACCTTCTAGAAGCTGTGATTTTAAAAAATGCGGGAAATTAAGCTTTTCTTATTTCCGGACGCATGCGCAAACTATAGAAAGTCATTGTGACGTAGAATGTGCAAAATTTGTTGATTCCATTGATGAAATAAATCACATTTTCTAAAAACTCGTGTTTTTTAAGAATTCATCTAAACCTTCTAGAAGCTGTGAATTTAAAAAAATGGGTTAAATAAGCTTTTCTTATTTCTGGACGCATGCGCAAACTATAGAAATTCGTTATTACGTAGAATGTGCATAGTTTGCGCATGCGCAAACTATAGAAAGTCGTTATAACAGAAAATGTGCATAGTTTGTTGATTCCATTTATGAAATAAATCACATTTTCTAAAAACTCGTGTTTTTTAAGAAATCATGTAAACCTTCTAGAAGCTGTGATTTTAAAAAACTGGCTGAAGTAAGCTTTTCTTATTTCCGGACGCATGCACAAACTTTAGAAAGTCATTATTACATAGAATGTGCATACTTTGTTGATTCCATTTATGAAATAAATCACATTTTCTAAAAAATCGTGTTTTTTAAGAAATCATGTAAACCTTCTAGAAGCTGTGGTTTTAAAAAACTGGTGAAAGTAAGCTTTTCATATTGTGAAAATCCTCACAGCAGATCTAAGAGATGATGTATAACTCACAAGAGTAATTATGATTAAGCAGGAAAATAGAAGAAGAGTGAACAATACAGTATAATGAGCAACAGAATAATATGGTACAGCAGAACTCAGATAGAAGCAATAATACTTCACACACTAGATTATTAATCACAAATGGACATATAAATAATACAATGCATGAGGAATTCGAATGCCTAAGGTGGCAATTCGAATTAGCCTTCATGGAGTGATCAAAGGATCACTGGAGTGTCATCGGAGCACAACTAGGTGTCCTCATGATCATCGGAGCGCAACTGGAAGTCTTCATCATCATCAGTGGAGTCATCAATGCTCAAGTAACTTTCAACCATCAGTCAAACTAACTCTGGTAGGTGTAACTCAGTGTAACTAAGTGTAACTGAGTGTAACTGAGTGTAACTCAATGTAACTAAGTGTAACTCAATGTAACTAAGAGTAATTGAATGTAACTGAGTGTAACTCAATGTAACTGACTATAACTGACTGTAACTGAATGTAACTGAGTGTAACTCAATGTAACTGAGTGTAACTGACTGTAACTGAGTGTAACTGAACTGGTAGGTGAAGAAGGGCGAGTTGCTCCCTAAAATCAAGGAAGAAGGGCGCACTAAGCAACTGGAGGGCTAAAACTGAATAGTGAGAAGCTCCTGGGGGCTGGCTAACTGAGGGCTAGGTGCTGGACTGATCACTGGGATGCATGCAAAATGCATGCAAACCTTAGAATGATTGCAAACCCTAAAAGGTGCATGCATGACTGAAAATGTAAATGATCAAAATACTGGTGGGACTAGGATGGAGTATAGGAATATCCTAACACCCCCCCTTAATCCATCCTGGGCCCTGGTAACTAAGACCAAAGGTCACCCAATACAATGAATGATAACAATCAATAAACCAAGGAAGCGGGAAAATTTCATGGGAAACATACCCCCTCCTTAAAAAATAGACTGTAAGGCACACATAAAAATAAATGCTCCAAACTCAAGCAGGTGTGATGCTTGGTCACATGTCTGGAGGTATCTTCTTCTTGGGAAGAAGTGGATCATGCTCAAAAAGCATGTGCTTGTACTTGCTCTTCAGATTGAATGTGATGAGAACAAATCCAATAGTATGAGAATGATCCTTGAACCTGTGATTCGAATCAGCTGAGGTAGGATCAAATCTGTGAAAGTGCATATAGTCTTTTGTCTTCTCCTTCGAACCACCATGGGTGAGATTATGCCAAAAATAACTATTACATGTTTGCCTGAAATCAAAATCAGATTTAAGACTTTCAAAACAGTTTCTTGAGATCTCCTTTGAACCAGCAGGGGTGAGATCAAAACTATAATATGCATGAGAAATTATCCCAAGCAGTAATTGCTTAGAACCCAATTTAGATACAAGACTTGAATCATGGTTTCTTGAGATCTCCTTTGAACCATGAGAGGTGAGATCAAAACCAGTAGGTGCATGAGAAATTATCCCAAGCGAATGGCAATGGCCATATTCTTCAATGACCTTCTGAAAGCATGAATTTATGATCATATAGTAGTATAAAAGAGATGTTTGCTGAAGAGGAGCGAATGCATTACCTCCATTAGCTGATTTGACCTCTGAAATAATCATGTGATCATGATGCAAACCAACAGACTCTGGTGCAAGAGAGGATTTAGGACCTTCTGCAATATCTAGAGTGTGAGCTGGCACAGAAAGAGAAGAAAGTTTGAGCATGAGCGGAGAATCTGCAAGTTCTTTGTCAACAACTTCAATATGAGATGATACTGGTTCATGATCTGAGAGACCATCAAGTGGAGTGAATGCATCACTTTGCTTGATTTCGAATGGGTTTGGACCAATTCCTTCATTCTGTATGCCAAATCTTCCATCTAGGTAGGCCCATAGCTCTTTTGGAGTCCATGAAATATCAGGGAATTCATATGACATGCATCGAGGCATAGCATACATCATGACTGCACAAGCTTTTTCACCTTTATCTAACCAGTCACTCTCTTCATCATAGGATTCGAACTCTCTTTCAAAATAACAATCAAAGAGATCATGTCTCTTTAAATGTGCTATTATTTGTGGTTTCCATTCATCATAGTTGAGTGGAGAAAGAGGAGTAATTCCTGATGAATACATAGAAGCTATAGAGGACCTGCAAAAACAATATAGAATAATTGCAACTGCTACTGCTGCAAAGATGCAGAAACTGCTGCAACTGCTGTACTCGAAATCTTGGTAATAACCTGCAAAAAACTCTCAAGAATGGAGATAAACAATACTCTCAACATGCTCTGATACCATGTGAAAATCCTCACAGCAGATCTAAGAGATGATGTATAACTCACAAGAGTAATTATGATTAAGCAGGAAAATAGAAGAAGAGTGAACAATACAGTATAATGAGCAACAGAATAATATGGTACAGTAGAACTCAGATAGAAGCGATAATATTTCACACACACTAGATTATTAATCACAAATGGACATATAAATAATACAATGCATGAGGAATTCCAATGCCTAAGGTGGCAATTCGAATTAGCCTTCATGGAGTGATCAAAGGATCACTGGAGTGTCATCGGAGCACAACTAGGTGTCCTCATGATCATCGGAGCGCAACTGGAAGTCTTCATCATCATTAGTGGAGTCACCAATGCTCAAGTAACTGTCAACCATCAGTCAAACTAACTCTGGTAGGTGTAACTCAGTGTAACTGAGTGTAACTCAAAATAACTAAGTGTAACTCAATGTAACTAAGAGTAACTGAGTGTAACTGACTGTAACTGACTGTAACTGAACTGGTAGGTAAAGAAGGGCGAGTTGCTCCCTAAAATCAAGGAAGAAGGGCACACTAAGCAACTGGAGGGCTAAAACTGAATAGTGAGAAGCTCCTGGGGGCTGGCTAACTGAGGGCTAGGTGGTGGACTGATGACTGGGATGCATGCAAAATGCATGCAAACCCTAGAATACATGCAAACCCTAAAAGGTGAATGCATGACTGAAAATGTAAATGATCAAAATACTGATGGGACTAGGATGGAGTATAGGAATATCCTAACACATATTTCCGGATGAATGCGCAAACTATAGAAAGTCGTTACTACGTAGAATGTGCATACTTTGTTGATTGCATTTACGAAATACATCACATTTTCTAAAAACTCGTGTTTTTTAAGAAATCATGTAAACCTTCTAGAAGCTGTGGTTTTAAATAACTGGCGGAAGTAAGCTTTTCTTATTTCCGGACGCATGCGCAAACTATAGAAAGTCATTACTACGTAGAATGTGCATACCTTGTTGATTCCATTTATGAAATAAATCACATTTTCCAAAAACTCGTGTTTTTTAAGAATTCATCTAAACCTTGTAGAAGCTGTGAATTTAAAAAAGGGGGGAAGTAAGCTTTTCTTATCTCCGGACGCATGCGCAAACTATAGAAAGTCGTTATCACGTAGAATGTGCATAGTTTGCGCATGCACAAACTATAGAAAGTCGTTATGACATAGAATGTGCATACTTTGTTGATTCCATTTATGAAATAAATCACATTTTCTAAAAACTCGTGTTTTTTATGAAATCATGTCAACCTTCTAGAAGCCGTGATTTTAAAAAATGGGGGGAATTAAGCTTTTCTTATTTCCGGACGCATGCGCAAACTATAGAAAGTCGTTATGACGTAGAATGTGCAAACTTTGTTGATTCCATTTATGAAATAAATCACATTTTCTAAAATCTCGTGTTTTTTAAGAATTCATCTAAACCTTCTAGAAGCTGTGAATTTAAAAAAAGGGGGGAAGTAAGCTTTTCTTATTTATGGACGCATGCGCAAACCATAGAAAGTCGTTATTACATAGAATGTGCATAGTTTGCGCATGCGCAAACTATAGAAAGTCGTTATGACATAGAATGTGCATACTTTGTTGATTCCATTTATGAAATAAATCACTTTTTCAAAAACTCGTGTTTTTTAAGAAATCATGTAAACCTTCTAGAAGCTGTGATTTTAAAAAACGGGGGGAATTAAGCTTTTCTTATTTCCGAGCGCATGCGCAAACTATAGAAAGTCGTTATGACGTAGAATGTGCAAAATTTGTTGATTCCCTTTATGAAATAAATCACATTTTCTAAAAACTCGTGTTTTTTAAGAATTCATCTAAACCTTGTAGAAGCTGTGAATTTAAAAAAAGGGGGGAAATAAGCTTTTCTTATTTCTGGAAGCATGCGCAAACTATACAAATTCGTTATTACGTAGAATGTGCATAGCTTGCGCATGCGCAAACTATAGAAAGTCGTTATAACATAGAATGTGCGTACTTTGTTGATTCAATTTATGAAATAAATCACATTTTCTAAAAACTCGTGTTTTTTAGGAAATCATGTAAACCTTCTAGAAGCTGTGATTTCAAAAAACGGGGGGAATTAAGCTTTTCTCCTTTCCGGACGCATGCGCAAACTATAGAAAGTCGTTATGATGTAGAATGTGCAAAATTTGTTGATTGCATTTATGAAATAAATCACATTTTCTAAAAACTCATGTTTTTTAAGAATTCATCTAAACCTTCTAGAAGCTGTGAATTTAAAAAAAGGGGGGGAAATAAGATTTTCTTATTTCTGGACGCATGCGCAAACTATAGAAATTCGTTATTACATAGAATGTGGATAGTTTGCGCATGCACAAATTATAGAAAGTCGTTAGGACATAGAATGTGCATACTTTGTTGATTCCATTTATGAAATAAATCACATTTTCTAAAAACTCGTGTTTTTTAAGAAATCATGTAAACCTTCTAGAAGCTGTGATTTTAAAAATCGGGGAGAATTAAGCTTTTCTTATTTCCAGACGCATGCGTAAACTATAGAAAGTTGTTATGACGTAGAATGTGCAAACTTTGTTGATTCCATTTATGAAATAAATCACATTTTCTAAAAACTCGTGTTTTTTAAGAATTCATCTAAACCTTCTAGAAGCTGTGAATTTAAAAAAAGCGGGGAACTAAGCTTTTCTTATTTCTGGACGCATGCGCAAACTATAGAAAGTGCTTATTACGTAGAATGTGAATAGTTTGCGCATGCGCAAACAATAGAAAGTCGTAATGACATAGAATGTGCATACTTTGTTGATTCCATTTATGAAATAAATCACATTTTCACAAAACTCGTGTTTTTTAAGAAATCATGTAAACCTTCTAGAAGCTGTGATTTTAAAAAACTGGCGGAAGTAAGCTTTTCTTATTTCCGGACACATGCGCAAACTATAGAAATTCGTTATTACCTAGAATGTGCATAGTTTGTTGATTCCATTTATGAAATAAATCACATTTTCTAAAAACTCTTGTTTTTTAAGAATTCATCTTAACCTTCTAGAAGCTGTGAATTTAAAAAAAGGGGGGAAGTAAGCTTTTCTTATTTCCGGACGCATGTGCAAACTATAGAAAGTCGTTATCACGTAGAATGTGCATAGTTTGCACATGCGCAAACTATAGAAAGTCGTTATGACATAGAATGTGCATACTTTGTTGATTCCATTTATGAAATAAATCAAATTTTCTAAAAACTCGTGTTTTTTAAGAAATCATGTAAACCTTCCAGAAGCTATGATTTAAAAAAACGGGGGAATTAAGCTTTTCTTATTTCCGGACGCATGCGCAAACTATAGAAAGTCGTTATGATGTAGAATGTGCAAAATTTGTTGATTCCATTTATGAAATAAATCACATTTTCTAAAAACTCGTGTTTTTTAAGAATTGATCTAAACCTTCTAGAAGCTGTGAATTTAAAAAAAGGGGGGAGGTAAACTTTTGTTATTTCTGGACTCATGCGCAAACTATAGAAATTCGTTATTACGTAGAATGTTCATAGTTTGCGCATGCGCAAACTATAGAAGGTTGTTATAACATAGAATGTGCATACTTTGTTGATTCCATTCATGAAAAAAATCACATTTTCTAAAAACTCGTGTTTTTTAAGAAATCATGTAAACCTTCTAGAAGCTGTGGTTTTAAAAAACTAGCGGAAGTAAGCTTTTCATATTTCCGGACGCATGCACAAACTATAGAAATTCGTTACTACGTAGAATGTGCATACTTTGTTGATTGCATTTATGAAATAAATCACATTTTCTAAAAACTCGTGTTTTTTAAGAAATCATGTAAACCTTCTAGAAGCTGTGATTTTAAAAAACGGGGGGAATTGAGCTTTTCTTATTTCCGGACGCATGCGCAAACTATAGAAAGTCGTTATGACGTAGAATGCGCAAATTTGTTGATTCCATTTATGAAATAAATCACATTTTCTAGAAACTCGTGTTTTTTAAGAAATCATGTAAACCTTCCAGAAGCTGTGATTTTAAAAAACGGGGGGAATTAAGCCTTTCTTCTTTCCGGACGCATGCGCAAACTATAGAAAGTCGTTATGACGTAGAGTGTGCAAAATTTGTTGATTTCATTTATGAAATAAATCACATTTTCTAAAAACTCGTGTTTTTTAAGAATTCATCTAAACCTTGTAGAAGCTGTGAATTTAAAACAAGGGGGGAAATAAGCTTTTCTTATTTCTGGAAGCATGCACAAACTATTGAAATTCTTTATTACGTAGAATGTGCATAGTTTGCGTATGCGCAAACTATAGAAAGTCGTTATAACATAGAATATGCATACTTTGTTGATTCCATTTATGAAATAAATCACATTTTCTAAAAACTCGTGTTTTCTAAGAAATCATGTAAACCTTCTAGAAGCTGTGATTTTAAAAAATGGGGGGAATTAAGCTTTCCTTATTTCCGGATGCATGTGCAAACTATAGAAAGTCGTTATGACGTAGAATGTGCAAAATTTGTTGATTCCATTTATGAAATAAATCACATTTTCTAAAAACTCGTGTTTTTTAAGAATTCATCTAAACCTTCTAGAAGCTGTGAATTTAAAAAAAGGGGGGAAATAAGCTTTTCTTATTTCTGGACGCATGCGCAAACTATAGAAATTCGTTATTACGTAGAATGTGCATAGTTTGTGCATGCGCAAACTATAGAAAGGCGTTATGACATAGAATGTGCATACTTTGTTGACTCCATTTATGAAATAAATCACATTTTCTAAAAACTCGTGTTTTTTAAGAAATCATGTAAACCTTCTAGAAGCTTTGATTTTAAAAAACGGTGGGAATTAAGATTTTCTTATTTCCGGACGCATGCGCAAAATATAGAAAGTCTTGATGACCAAGAATGTGCATACTTTGTTGATTACATTTATGAAATAAATCACATTTTCTAAAAAGTCGTGTTTTTTAAGAATTCATCTAAACCTTCTAAAAGCTGTGATTTTAAAAAACTGGCGGAAGTAAGCTTTTCATTTTTCCAGATGCATGCGAAAACTTTAGAAAGTCGTTATTACATAGAATGTGCATACTTTGTTGATTCCATTTATGAAATAAATCACATTTTCTAAAAACTCGTGTTTTTTAAGAAATCATGTAAACCTTCTAGAAGCTGTGATTTTAAAAAACGGGGGGACTTAAGCTTTTCTTATTTCCAGACGCATGCGCGAACTATAGAAAGTCGTTATTACGTAGAATGTGCATAGTTTGATGATTCCATTGATGAAATAAATCACATTTTCTAAAAACTCGTGTTTTTTAAAAATTCATCTAAACCTTCTAGAAGCTGTGAATTTAAAAAAAGGGGGGAAGTAAGTTTTTCTTATTTCTAGATGCATGCGCAAACTATAGAAAATCGTTATTACGTAGAATGTGCATAGTTTGTTGATTCCATTTATGAAATAAATCACATTTTCTAAAAACTCGTGTTTTTTAAGAATTTATCTAAACCTTCTAGAAGCTGTGAATTTAAAAAAAGGGGGGAAGTAAGCTTTTCTTATTTCCGGACGCATTTGCAAACTATAGAAAGTCGTTATCACGTAGAATGTCCATAGTTTGCGCATGCGCAAACTATAGAAAGTCGTAATGACATAGAATGTGCATACTTTGTTGATTCCATTTATGAAATAAATCACATTTTCTAAAAACTCGTGTTTTTTAAGAAATCATGTAAACCTTCTAGAAGCTGTGATTTTAAAAAATGGGGGGAATTAAGCTTTTCTAATTTCCGGACGCATGCGCAAACTATAGAAAATCGTTATGACGTAGAATGTTAAAAATTTGTTGATTCCATTTATGAAATAAATCACATTTTCTATAAACTCGTGTTTTTTAAGAATTCATCTAAACCTTCTAGAAGCTGTGAATTTATAAAAAGGGGGGAAATAAGCTTTTCTTATTTCTGGACACATGCGCAAACTATAGAAATTCGTTATTACGTAGAATGTGTATAGTTTGAGCATGCGCAAACTATAGAAAGTCGTTATAACACAGAATGTGCATACTTTGTTGATTCCATTTATGAAATAAATCACATTTTCTAAAAACTCTTGTTTTTTAAGAAATCATGTAAACCTTCTAGAAGCTGTGATTTTAAACAACTGGCGGAAGTAAGCTTTTCTTATTTCCGGACGCATGCGCAAAATTTAGAAAGTCATTATGACATAAAATGTGCATACTTTGTTGATTCCATTTATGAAATAAATCACATTTTCTAAAAACTCATGTTTTTTAAGAAATCATGTAAACCTTCTAGAAGCTGTGGTTTTAAAAAACTGGCGGAAGTAAGATTTTCATATTTCCGGACGCATGCGCAAACTATAGAAAGTCGTTACTACGTAGAATGTGCATACTTTGTTGATTGCATTTATGAAATAAATCACATTTTCTAAAAACTCGTGTTTTTTAAGAAATCATGTAAACCTTCTAGAAGCTGTGGTTTTAAAAAACTGGCGGAAGTAAGCTTTTCTTATTTCTGGACGCATGCGCAAACTATAGAAATTCATTACTACGTAGAATGTGCATACCTTGTTGATTCCATTTATGAAGTAAATCACATTTTCCAAAATCTCGTGTTTTTTAAGAATTCATCTAAACCTTGTAGAAGTTGTGAATTTAAAAAAAGGGGGGAAGTAAGCTTTTCTTATTTCCGGACGCATGCGCAAACTATAGAAAGTCATTATCACGTAGAATGTGCATAGTTTGCGCATGCAGAAACTATAGAAAGTCGTTATGACATAGAATGTGCATACTTTGTTGATTCCATTTATGAAATAAATCACATTTTCTAAAAACTCATGTTTTTTAAGAAATCATGTAAACCTTCTAGAAGCTGTGATTTTAAAAAACGGGGGGAATTAAGTTTTTCTTATTTCCGGACGCATGTGCAAACTATAGAAAGTCGTTATTACGTAGAATGTGCATAGTTTGCGCATGCACAAACTATAGAAAGTCATTATGACATAGAATGTGCATACTTTGTTGATTCCATTTATGAAATAAATCAAATTTTCTAAAAACTCATATTTTTTAACAATTCATCTAAACCTTCTAGAAGCTGTGAATTTAAAAAAAGGGGGGAAGTAAGCTTTTCTTATTTCTTGACGCATGCGCAAACTATAGAAAGTCGTTATTACATAGAATGTGCATAATTTGCGCATGCGCAAACTATAGCAAGTCATTATGACATAGAATGTGCATACTTTTTTGATTCCATTTATGAAATAAATCACATTTTCTAAAAACTCGTGTTTTTAAAGAAATCATGTAAACTTTCTAGAAGCTGTGATTTCAAAAAACTGGCGGAAGTAAGCTTTTCTTATTTCCGGACGCATGCCCAAACTTTAGAAAGTCGTTATTACATAGAATGTGCATACTTTGTTGATTCCACGTTTCAAATAAATCACATTTTCAAAAAACTCTTGTTTTTTAAGAAATCATGTAAACCTTCTAGAAGCCGTGATTTAAAAAAATTGGCGGAAGTAAGCTTTTCTTATTTCCTGACGCATGCCAAACTATAGAAAGTCGTTACTACGTAGAATGTGCATACTTTGTTGATTCCATTTATGAAATAAATCAAATTTTCTAAAAACTCATGTTTTTTAAGAAATCATGTAAACCTTCTAGATGCTGTGGTTTTAAAAAACTGGCGGAAGTGAGCTTTTCTTATTTCCGGACGCATGCGCAAACTATAGAAAGTCGTTATCACGTAGAATGTGCATAGTTTGCGCATGCGCAAAGTATAGAAAGTCGTTATGACATAGAATGTGCATACTTTGTTGATTCCATTTATGAAATAAATCACATTTTCTAAAAAATCGTGTTTTTTAAGAAATCATGTAAACCTTCTAGAAGCTGTGATTTTAAAAAACGTGGGGAATTAAGATTTTCTTATTTCCGGACGCATGCGCAAACTATAGAAAGTCGTTATGACATAGAATGTGCAAAATTTGTTGATTCCATTTATGAAATAATTCACATTTAATAAAAACTCATGTTTTTTAAGAATTCATCTAAACCTTCTAGAGCTATGAATTTAAAAAAAGGGGGGAAGTAAGCTTTTCTTATTTCCGGAAGAATGTGCAAACTATAGAAAGTCGTTATCACGTAGAATGTGCATAGTTTGAGCATGCGCAAACTATAGAAAGTCATTATGACATAGAATGTGCATACTTTGTTGATTCCATTTATGAAATAAATCACATTTTCTAAAAACTCTTATTTTTTAAGAACTCATGTAAACCTTCTAGAAGCTTTGATTTTAAAAAAAGGGGGGAATTAAGCTTTTCTTATTTCCGGACGCATACACAAACTATAGAAAGTCGTTATGACGTAGAATGTGCAAAATTTGTTGATTGCATTTTTGAAATAAATCACATTTTCTAAAAACTCATTTTTTTTAAGAATTCATCTAAACATTCTAGAAGCTGCGTATTTAAAAAAAGGGGGGAAGTAAGCTTTTCTTATTTCTGGATGCATGCACAAACTATAGAAATTCGTTATTACGTAGAATGTGCATAGTTTGCGCATGCGCAAACTATAGAAAGTCGTTATGACATAGAATGTGCATACTTTGTAGATTCCATTTATGAAATAAATCACATTTTCTAAAAACTCGTGTTTTTTAAGAAATCATGTAAACCTTCTAGAAGTTGTGGTTTTAAAAAACTGGCGGAAGTAAGCTTTTCATATTTCCGGACGGATGCGCAAACTATAGAAAGTCGTTACTACGTAGAATGTTCATACTTTCTTGATTGCATTTATGAAATAAATCACATTTTCTAAAAACTCGTGTTTTTAAGAAATCATGTAAACCTTCTAGAAGCTGTGGGTTTAAAAAACTGGCGGAAGTAAGCTTTTCTTATTTCCGGATGCATGCGCAAACTATAGAAAGTCATTACTACGTAGAATGTGCATACCTTGTTGATTCCATTTATGAAATAAATCACATTTTCAAAAAACTCGTGTTTTTTAAGAATTCATCTAAACCTTGTAGAAGCTGTGAATTTAAAAAAAGGGGGGAAGTAAGCTTTTCTTATTTCCGGACGCATGCGCAAACTATAGAAAGTCGTTATCACGTAGAATGTGCATAGTTTGCGCATGCACAAACTATAGAAAGTCGTTATGACATAGAATGTGCATACTTTGTTGATTCCATTTATGAATTAAATCACATTTTCTAAAAACTCGTGTCTTTTAAGAAATCATGTAAACCTTCAAGAAGCCGTGATTTTAAAAATCGGGCGGAATTAAGCTTTTCTTATTTCCGGAAGCATGCGCAAACTATAGAAAGTCGTTATGACGTAGAATGTGCAAACTTTGTTGATTCCATTTATGAAATAAATCACATTTTCTACAAACTCGTGTTTTTTAAGAATTCATCTAAACCTTCTAGAAGCTGTGAATTTAAAAAAAGGGGGGAAGTAATCTTTTCTTATTTCTGGACACGTGCGCAAACTATAGAAAGTCGTTATTACGTAGAATGTGCATAGTTTGTTGATTCCATTTATGAAATAAATCACATTTTCTAAAAACTCGTGTTTTTAAAGAATTCATCTAAACCTTCTAGAAGATGTGAATTTAAAAAAAGGGGGGAAGTAAGCTTTTCTTATTTTCCGGACGCATGCGCAAACTATAGAAAGTCATTAACACGTAGAACGTGCATAGTTTGCGCATGCGCAAACTTTAGAAAGTCGTTATTACATAGAATGTGCATAGTTTGTTGATTCCATTTATGAAATAAATCACATTTTCTAAAAACTCGTGTTTTTTAAGAGATTATGTAAACCTTCTTGAAGTTATGGTTTTAAAAAACGGGGGGGAATTAAGCTTTTCTTATTTCTGGACGCATGCGCAAACTGTAGAAAGTCGTTATTACGTAGAATGTGCATAGTTTGTTGATTCCATTTATGAAATAAATCACATTTTCACAAAACTCGTGCTTTTTAAGAATTCATCTAAACCTTCTAGAAGCTGTGAATTTGAAAAAAGGGGGGAAGTAAGCTTCTCTTATTTCCGGACGCATGCGCAAACTATAGAAAGTCGCTATTACGTAGAATTTGCATAGTTTGTTGATTCCATTTATGATATAAATCACATTTTCTAAAAACTCATGTTTTTTAAGAATTCATCTAAACCTTCTAGAAGCTGTGAATTTAAAAAAAGGGGGGAAGTAAGCTTTTCTTATTTCCGGACGCTTGTGCAAACTAGAGAAAGTCGTTATCACGTAGAATGTGCATAGTTTGCGCATGCGCAAACTATAGAAAGTCGTTATGACATAGAATGTGCATACTTTGATGATTCCATTTATGAAATAAATCACATTTTCTAAATACTCGTGTTTTTTAAGAAATCATGTAAACCTTCTAGAAGCTGTGATTTTAAAAAAAGGGGGGAATTAAGCTTTTCTTATTTCCGGACGCATGCGCACACTATAGAAAGTCGTTATGACGTAGAATGTGCAAAATTTGTTGATTCCATTTATGAAATAAATCACATTTTCTAAAAACTCGTGTTTTTTAAGAATTCATCTAAACCTTGTAGAAGCTGTGAATTTAAAAAAAGGGGGGAAATAAGCTTTTCTTATTTCTGGACACATGCGCAAACTATAGAAATTCGTTATTACGTAGAATGTGCATAGTTTGCGCATGCACAAACTATAGAAAGTCGTTATAACATAGAATGTGCATACTTTGTTGATTCCATTTATGAAATAAATCACATTTTCTAAAAACTCGTGTCTTTTAAGAAATCATGTAAACCTTCTAGAAGCTGTGATTTTAAAAAACGGGGGGAATTAAGCTTTTCTTATTTCCGGACACATGCGCAAACTATAGAAAGTCATTATGACGTAGAATGCGCAAAATTTGTTTATTCCATTTATGAAATAAATCACATTTTCTAAAAACTCGTGTTTTTTAAGAATTCATCTAAACATTCTAGAAGTCTTGAATTTAAAAAAAGGGGGGAAATAAGCTTTTCTTATTTCTGGATGCATGCGAAATTTATAGAAATTCGTTATTACGTAGAATGTGCATAGTTTGCGCATGCGCAAACTATAGAAAGTTGTTATGACATAGAATGTGCATACTTTGTTGATTCCATTTATGAAATAAATCACATTTTCTAAAAACTCGTGTTTTTTTAGAAATCATGTAAACCTTCTAGAAGCTTTGATTTTAAAAAATGGGGGGAATTAAGCTTTTCTTATTTCCGGACGCATGTGCAAACTATAGAAAGTTGTTATTACATAGAATGTGCATGGTTTGCGCATGCGCAAACTATAGAAAGTCGTTATGACATAGAATGTGCATACTTTGTTGATTCCATTTATGAAATCAATCACATTTTCTAAAAACTCATGTTTTTTAAGAAATCATGTAAACCTTCTAGAAGCTGTGATTTTAAAAAACGGGGGGGAATTAAGCTTTTCTTATTTCCGGACGCATGCACAAACTATAGAAAGTCGTTATGACGTAGAATGTGCAAAATTAGTTGATTGCATTTATGAAATAAATCACATTTTCTAAAAAATCATTTTTTTTAAGAATTCATCTAAACCTTCTAGAAGCTGCGTACTTAAAAAAAGGGGGGAAGTAAGCTTTTCTTATTTGTGGACGCATGCGCAAACTTTAGAAAGTCATTATTACATAGAATGTGCATAATTTGTTGATTCCATTTATGAAATAAATCACATTTTCACAAAACTCGTGCTTTTTAACAATTCATCTAAACCTTCTAGAAGCTGTGAATTTGAAAAAAGGGGGGAAGTAAGCTTTTCTTATTTCCGGACGCATGCGCAAACTATAGAAAGTCGCTATTACGTAGAATGTGCATAGTTGATTCCATTTATGAAATAAATCACATTTTCTAAAAACTCGTGTTTTTTAAGAAATCATGTAAACCTTCTACAAGCTGTGATTTTAAAAAATTGGCGGAAGTAAGCTTTTCTTATTTCCGGACGCATGCGCAAACTATAGAAAGTCGTTATTACGTAGAATGTGCATAGTTTGTTGATTCTATTTATGAAATAAATCACATTTTCTAAAAACTCATGTTTTTTAAGAATTCATCTTAACCTTCTAGAAGCTGTGAATTTAAAAAAAGGGGGGAAGTAAGCTTTTCTTATTTCCGGACGCATATGCAAACTATTGAAAGTTGTTATCACGTAGAATCTGCATAGTTTGCGCATGTGCAAACTATAGAAAGTCGTTATGACATAGAATGTGCATACTTTGTTGATTCCATTGATGAAATAAATCACATTTCCTAAAAACTCGTGTTTTCTAACAAATCATGTAAACCTTCTAGAAGCTGTGATTTTAAAAAATGGGTGGAATTAAGCTTTTCTTATTTCAGGATGCATGCGCGAACTATAGAAAGTCGTTATGACGAAGAATGTCAATACTTTGTTGATTACATTTATGAAATAAATCACATTTTCTAAAAAATCGTGTTTTTTAACAATTCATCTAAACCTTCTAGAAGCTGTGATTTTAAAAAACTGGAGGAAGAAAGCTTTTCATATTTCCAAGTGCATGCGCAAACTTTAGAAAGTCATTATTACATAGAATGTGCATACTTTGTTGATTCCATTTATGAAATAAATCACATTTTCTAAAAACTCGTGTTTTTTAAGAAATCATGTAAACCTTCTCGAAGTTGTGGCTTTAAAAAACTGGCGGAAGGAAGCTTTTCTTATTTTCGGACGCATGCGCAAACTATAGAAATTCATTATTACGTAGAATTTGGATAGTTTGTTGATTCCATTTATGAAATAAATGACATTTTCACAAAACTCGTGCTTTTTAACAATTCATCTAAACCTTCTAGAAGCTGTGAATTTGAAAAAAGCGGGGAAGTAAGCTTTTCTTATTTCTAGACGCATGCGCAAACTATAGATTGTCGTTATTATGTAGAATGTGCATAGTTTGTTGATTCCATTTATGAAATAAATCACATTTTCTAAAAACTCTTGTGTTTTAAGAATTCATCTAAACCTTCTAGAAGCTGTGAATTTAAAAAAAGGGGGGAAGTAAGCTTTTCTTATTTCCGGACGCATGTGCAAACTATAGAAAGTCGTTATCACGTAGAATGTGCATAGTTTGCGCATGCGCAAACTATAGAAAGTCGTTATGACATAGAATGTGCATACTTTGTTGATTCCATTTATGAAATAAATCACATTTCCTAAAAACTCGTGTTTTTTAACAAATCATGTAAACCTTCTAGAAGCTGTGATTTTAAAAAATGGGGGGAATTAAGCTTTTCTTATTTCCGGACGAATGCGCAAACTATAGAAAGTCGTTCTGACGAAGAATGTGTAGACTTTGTTGATTACATTTATGAAATAAAGCACATTTTCTAAAAACTCGTGTTTTTTAAGAATTCATCTAAACCTTCTAGAAGCTGTGATTTTCAAAAATGGGGGGAATTAAGCTTTTCTTATTTCCGGACGCATGCGCAAACTATAGAAAGTTGTTATGATGTAGAATGTGCAAAATTCGTTGATTCCATTTATGAAATAAATCACATTTTCTAAAAACTCGTGTTTTTTAAGAATTCATCTAAACATTCTAGAAGCTGTGAATTTAAAAAAAGGGGGGAAGTAAGCTTTTCTTATTTCCGGACGCATGCGCAAACTATAGAAAGTTGTTATTACATAGAATGTGCATGGTTTGCGCATGCGCAAACTTTAGAAAGTCGTTATGACATAGAATGTGCATACTTTGTTGATTCCGTTTATAAAATAAATCACATTTTCTAAAAACTCGTGTTTTTTAAGAAATCATGTAAACCTTCTAGAAGCTATGATTTTAAAAAACGGGGGGAATTAAGCTTTTCTTATTTCCGGACGCATGCGCAAACTATAGAAAGTCGTTATGGCGTAGAATGTGCAAAATTCGTTGATTCCATTTATGAAATAAATCACATTTTCTAAAAAATCATGTTTTTTAAGAATTCATCTAAACCTTCTAGAAGCTGTGAATTTATAAAAAGGTGGGAAGTAAGCTTATCTTATTTCCGGACGCATGCGCAAACTATAGAAAGTTGTTATTACATAGAATGTGCATAGTTTGCGCATGCACAAACTATAGAAAGTCGTTATGACATAGAATGTGCATACTTTGTTGATTCCATTTATGAAATAAATCATATTTCCTAAAAACTCGTGTTTTTTAACAAAACATGCAAACATTCTAGAAGCTGTGATTTTAAAAAATGGGGGGAATTAAGCTTTTCTTATTTCCGGACGCATGCGCAAACTATAGAAAGTCGGTATGATGAAGAATGTGCATACTTTGTTGATTAAATTTATGAAATAAATCACATTTTCTAAAAACTCGTGTTTTTTAAGAATTCATCTAAACCTTCGAGAAGCTGTGATTTTAAAAAATTGGCGGAAGTAAGCTTTTCATATTTCCGGATGTCTGCGCAAACTTTAGAAAGTCGTTATTACATAAAATGTGCATACTTTGTTGATTGCATTTATGAAATAAATCACATTTTCTAAAAACTCGTGTTTTTTAAGAGATCATGTAAACCTTCTAGAACCCGTGAATTTAAAAAAAGGGGGGAAGTAAGCTTTTCTTATTTCCCGACGCATGCGCAAACTATAGAAAGTCGTTATTACGTAGAATGTGCATAGTTTGTTGATTCCATTTATGAAATAAATCACATTTTCTAAAAACTTGTGTTTTTTAAGAATTCATCTAAACCTTGTAGAAGCTGTGAATTTAAAAAAAGGGGGGAAGTAAGCTTTTCTTATTTCCGGACGCATGTGCAAACTATAGAAATTCGTTATCACTTAGAATGTGCATAGTTTGCGAATGCGCAAACTATAGAAAGTCGTTATGACATAGAATGTGCATACTTTGTTGATTCCATTTATGAAATAAATCACATTTTCTAAAAACTCGTGTTTTTATGAAATCATGTAAACCTTCTAGAAGCTGTGATTTTAAAAAACGGGGGGAATTAAGCTTTTCTTATTTCCGGACGCATGCGCAAACTATAGAAAGTCGTTATGACATAGAATGTGAAAAATTTGTTGATTCCATTTTTGAAATAAATCACATTTTCTAAAAACTCGTGTTTTTTAAGAATTCATCTTAACCTTCTAGAAGTTGTGAATTTAAAAAAAGGGGGGAAGTAAGCTTTTCTTATTTCCGGACGCATGTGCAAACTATAGAAAGTCGTTATCACGTAGAATGTGCATAGTTTGCGCATGAGCAAACTATAGAAAGTCGTTATGAAATAGAATGTGCATACTTTGTTGATTCCATTTATGAAATAAATCACATTTTCTAAAAACTCGTGTTTTTTAAGAAATCATGTAAACCTTCTAGAAGCTGTGATTTTAAAAAACGAGGGGAATTAAGCTTTTCTAATTTCCGGACGCATGCGCAAACTATAGAAAGTCGTTATGACGTAGAATGTGCAAAATTTGTTGATTTCATTTATGAAATAAATCATATTTTCTAAAAACTCATGTTTTTTAAGAATTCATCTAAACCTTCTAGAAGCTGTGAATCTAAAAAAATGGGGTAAATAAGCTTTTCTTATTTCTGGACACATGCGCAAACTATAGAAATTCGTTATTACGTAGAATGTGCATAGTTTGCGCATGCGCAAACTATAGAAAGTCGTTATAACATAGAATGTGCATACTTTGTTGATTTTATTTATGAAATAAATCACATTTTCTAAAAAGTCGTGTTTTTTAAGAAATCATGTAAACCATCTAGAAGCTGTGGTTTTAAAAAACTGGCAGAAGTAAGCTTTTCATATTTCTGGACGAATGCGCAAACTATAGAAAGTCGTTACTATGTAGAATGTGCATACTTTGTTGATTGCATTTATGAAATAAATCACATTTTCTAAAAATTCATGTTTTTTAAGAAATCATGTAAACCTTCTAGAAGCTGTGGTTTTAAAAAACTGGCGGAAGTAAGCTTTTCTTATTTTCGGATGCATGCGCAAACTATAGAAAGTCATTACTACGTAGAATGTGGATACCTTGTTGATTCCATTTATGAAATAAATCACATTTTCCAAAAACTCGTGTTTTTTAAGAATTCATCTAAACCTTGTAGAAGCTGTGAATTTAAAAAAAGGGGGGAAGTAAGCTTTTCTTATTTCCGGACGCATGCACAAACTATAGAAAGTCGTTATCACGTAGAATGTGCATAGTTTGCGCATGCGCAAAGGATAGAAAGTCGTTATGACATAGAATGTGCATACTTTGTTGATTCCATTTATGAAATAAATCACATTTTCTAAAAACTCGTGTTTTTTAAGAAATCATGTAAACCTTCTAGAAGCTGTGACTTTAAAAAACGGGGGAAATTAAGCTTTTCTTATTTCCAGATGCATGCGCAAACTATAGAAAGTCGTTATGACGTAGAATGTGCAAAATTCGTTGATTCCATTTATGAAATAAATCACATTTTATAAAAACTCGTGTTTTTTAAGAATTCATCTAAACCTTCTAGAAGCTGTGAATTTAAAAAAAGGGGGGAAGTAAGAATTTCTTATTTTTGGACGCATGCGCAAACTATAGAAAGTTGTTATTACATAGAATGTGCATACTTTGCGCATGCGCAAACTATAGAAAGTCGTTATGACATAGAATGTGCATACTTTGTTGATTCCATTTATGAAATAAATCACATTTCCTAAAAACTCGTGTTTTTTAACAAAATATGCAAACCTTCTAGAAGCTGTGATTTTATAAAATGGGGGGAATTAAGCTTTTCTTATTTCCGGACGCATGCGCAAACTATAGATAGTCGTTATGACGTAGAATGTGCATACTTTGTTGATTCCATTTATGAAATAAATCACATTTCCTAAAAACTCGTGTTTTTTGACAAAACATGTAAACCTTCTAGAAGCTGTGATTTTAAAAAATGGGGGGAATTAAGCTTTTCTTATTTCCGGACGCATGCGCAAACCGTAGAAAGTCGTTATTACATAGAATGTGCATACTTTGTTGATTCCATTTATGAAATAAATCACATTTTCTAAAAACTCGTGTTTTTTTAGAAATCATGTAAACCTTCTAGAAGCTTGGATTTTAAAAAACGGGGGGAATTAAGCTTTTCTTATTTCCGGACACATGCGCAAACTATAGAAATTCGTTATGACGTAGAATGTGCAAACGTTGTTGATTCCATTTATGAAATAAATCACATTTTCTAAAAACTCGTGTTTTTTAAGAATTCATCTAAACCTTGTAGAATCTGTGAATTTAAAAGAAATTCGGGAAATAAGCTTTTCTTATTTCTGGACGCATGCGCAAACTATAGAAATTCGTTATTACGTAGAATGTGCATAATTTGCGCATGCGCAAACTATAGAAAGTCGTTATAACATAGAATGTCCATACTTTGTTGATTCCATTTATGAAATAAATCACATTTTCCAAAAACGTGTTTTTTAAGAAATCATGTAAACCTTCTAGAAGCTTTGATATTAAAAAACTGGCGGAAGTAAGCTTTTCTTGTTTTCGAACGCATGCGCAAACTTTAGGAAGTCATTATTACATAGAATGTGCATACTTTGTTGATTCCATTTATGAAATAAAGCACATTTTCTAAAAAGTCGTGTTTTTTAAGAAATCATGTAAACCTTCAAGAAGCTGTGGTTTTAAAAAACTGGCGGAAGTAAGCTTTTCATATTTCCGGACGCATGCGGAAACTATAGAAAATCTTTACTGCGTAGAATGTGCATACTTTATTGATTGCATTTATGAAATAAATCACATTTTCTAAAAACTCGTGTTTTTTAAGAAATCATGTAAACCTTTTAGAAGCTGTGGTTTTAAAAAACTGGCGGAAGTAAGCTTTTCTTATTTCCGGACGCATGCGCAAACTATAGAAAGTCATTACTATGTAGAATGTGGATACCTTGTTGATTCCATTGATGAAATAAATCACATTTTCCAAAAACTCGTGTTTTTTAAGAATTCATCTAAACCATGTAGAAGCTGTGAATTTAAAAAAAGGGGGGAAGTAAGCTTTTCTTATTTCTGGACGCATGCGCAAACTATAGAAAGTCGTTATTACGTAGAATGTGCATAGTTTGCGTATGCGCAAACTATAGAAAGTCGTTATGACATAGAATGTACATACTTTGTTGATTCCATTTATGAAATAAATCACATTTTCTAAAAACTCATGTTTTTTAAGAAATCATGTAAACCTTCTAGAAGCTTTGATATTAAAAAACTGGCGGAAGTAAGCTTTTCATATTTCCGGACGCATGCGGAAACTATAGAAAATCGTTACTGCGTAGAATGTGCATACTTTGTTTATTGCATTTATCAAATAAATCACATTTTCTAAAAACTCGTGTTTTTTAAGAAATCATGTAAACCTTTTAGAAGCTGTGGTTTTAAAAAACTGGCGGAAGTAAGCTTTTCTTATTTCCAGACGCATGCGCAAACTATAGAAAGTCATTACTACGTAGAATGTGGATACCTTGTTGATTCCATTTATGAAATAAATCACATTTTCCAAAAACTCGTGTTTTTTAAGAATTCATCTAAACCATGTAGAAGCTGTGAATTTAAAAAAAGGGGGGAAGTAAGCTATTCTTATTTCCGGACGCATGCGCAAACTATAGAAAGTTGTTATTACATAGAATGTGCATACTTTGCGCATGCGCAAACTATAGAAAGTCGTTATGACATAGAATGTGCATACTTTGTTGATTCCATTTATGAAATAAATCACATTTCCTAAAAACTCATGTTTTTTAAGAATTCATCTAAACATTCTAGAAGCTGTGATTTTAAAAAGCTGGCGGAAGTAAGCTTTTCATATTTCCGGATGCATGCGCAAACTTTAGAAAGTCGTTATTACATAGAATGTGCATACTTTGTTGATTCCATTTATGAAATAAATCACATTTTCTAAATACTCGTGTTTTTTAAGAAATCATTTAAACCTTCTCGAAGTTGTGGTTTTAAAAAACTAGCTGAAGGAAGCTTTTCTTATTTCCGGACACATGCGCAAACTATAGAAAATCATTATTACGTAGAATGTGCATAGTTTGTTGATTCCATTTATGAAATAAATCACATTTTCTAAAAACTCGTGTTTTTTAAGAATTCATCTAAACCTTCTAGAAGCTGTGAATTTAAAAAAAGGGTGGAAGTAAGCTTTTCTTATTTCCGCACGCATGCGCAAACTATAGAAAGTCGTTATTATGTAGAATGTGCATAGTTTGTTGACTCCATTTATGAAACAAATCACATTTTCTAAAAACTCATGTTTTTTAAGAATTCATCTAAACCTTCTAGAAGCTGTGAATTTAAAAAAAGGGGGGAAGTAAACTTTTCTTATTTCCGGACGCATGTGCAAACTATAGAAATTCGTTATCATGTAGAATGTGCATAGTTTGCGCCCTTGCAAACTATAGAAATTCGTTATGACATAGAATGTGCATATTTTGTTGATTCCATTTATGAAATAAATCACATTTTCTAAAAACTCGTGTTTTTTAAGAAATCGTGTAAACCTTCTAGAAGCTGTGATTTTAAAAAACGGGGGGAATTAAGCTTCTCTTATTTGCGGACGCATGCGCAAACTATAGAAAGTCGTTACGACATAGAATGTGCATACTTTGTTGATTCCATTTATGAAATAAATCACATTTTCTAAAAACTCGTGTTTTTTAAGAAATCATGTAAACCTTCTAGAAGCTGTGATTTTAGAAAATTGGCGGAAGTAAGCTTTTCTTATTTCCGGACGCATGCGCAAACTTTAGAAAGTCGTTATTACATAGAATGTGCATACTTTATTGATTCCATTTATGAAATAAATCACATTTTCAAAAAACTCGTGTTTTTTAAGAAATCATGTAAACCTTCTAGAAGGTGTGATTTAAAAAAACTAGCGGAAGTAAGCTTTTCTTATTTCCCGACGCATGCGCAAACTATAGAAAGTCGTTACTACGTAGAATGTGCATACCTTGTTGATTCTATTTATGAAGTAAATCACATTTTCTAAAAACTCATGTTTTTTAAGAATTCACCTAAACCTTCTAGAAGCTGTGAATTTAAAAAAAGGGGGGAATTAAGCTTTTCTTATTTCCGGACGCATGCGCAAACTATAGAAAGTCGTTATCACGTAGAATGTGCATAGTTTGCGCTTGCGCAAACTATAGAAAGTTGTTATGACATAGAATGTGCATACTTTGTTGATTCCATTTATGAAATAAATCACATTTTCTAAAAACTCGTGTTTTTTAAGAAATCATGTAAACGTTCTAGAAGCTATGATTTTAAAAAACGGGGGGAATGAAACTTTTCTTATTTCCGGACGCATGCGCAAACTATAGAAAGTCGTTATGACGAAGAATGTGCATACTTTGTTGATTGCATTTATGAAATACATCACATTTTCTAAAAACTCGTGTTTTTTAAGAATTCATCTAAACCTTGTAGAAGCTGTGATTTTAAAAAACTGGCGGAAGTAAGCTTTTCATTTTTCCGGATGCATGCACAAACTTTAGAAAGTCGTTATTACATAGAATGTGCATACTTTGTTGATTCCATTTATGAAATAAATCACATTTTCTAAAAACTCGTGTTTTTTTAGAAATCATGTAAACCTTCTCAAAGTTGTGGTTTTAAAAAACTGGCTGAAGGAAGCTTTTCTTATTTCCGGACGCATGCGCAAACTATAGAAAATCATAATTACGTAGAATGTGCATAGTTTGTTGATTCCATTTATGAAATAAATCACATTTTCTAAAAACTCGTGTTTTTTAAGAATTCATCTAAACCTTCTGGAAGCTGTGAATTTAAAAAAAGGGGGGAAGTAAGGTTTTCTTATTTCCGGACGCATGCGCAAACTATATAAAGTCGTTATTACGTAGAATGTGCATAGTTTGTTGATTCCATTTTATAAATAAATGACATTTTCTAAAAACTCGTGTTTTTTAAGAATTCATCTAAACCTTCTAGAAGCTGTGAATTTAAAAAAAGGGGGGAAGTAAGCTTTTCTTATTTCCGGACGCATGTGCAAACTATAGAAATTCGTTATCATGTAGAATGTGCATAGTTTGCGCATATGCAAACTATAGAAATTCATTATGAAATAGAATGTGGATATTTTGTTGCTTCCATTTATGAAATAAATCATATTTTCTAAAAACTCGTGTTTTTTAAGAAATTATGTAAACCTTCTAGAAGCTGTGATTTAAAAAAACTGGCGGAAGTAAGCTTTTCTTATTTCCGGACGCATGCGCAAACTATAGAAAGTCGTTACTACGTAGAATGTGCATACCTTGTTGATTCCATTTATGAAATAAATCACATTTTCTAAAAACTCATGTTTTTTAAGAATTCAACTAAACCTTCTAGAAGCTGTAAATTTAAAAAAAGGGGGGAAGTAAGCTTTTCTTATTTCCGGACACATGCGCAAACTATAGAAAGTCGTTATCACGTAGAATGTGCATAGTTTGTGCATGCGCAAACTATAGAAAGTCGTTATGACATAGAATGTGCATACTTTGTTGATTGCATTTATGAAATAAATAACATTTTCTAAAAGCTCGTGTTTTTTAAGAAATCATGTAAACCTTCTAGAAGCTGTGATTTTAAAAAAAGGGGGGAAATAAGCTTTTCTTATTTCTGGACGCATGCACAAACTATAGAAATTCGTTATTACGTAGAATGTGCATAGTTTGCGCATGCGCAAACTATAGAAAGTCGTTATAACATAGAATGTGCATACTTTGTTGATTCCATTTATGAAATAAATCACGTTTTCTAAAAACTCGTGTTTTTTAAGAAATCATGTAAACCTTCTAGAAGCTTTGATATTAAAAAACTGGCGGAAGTAAGCTTTTCTTGTTTCCGGACACATGCGCAAACTTTAGGAAGTCATTATTACACAGAATGTGCATACTTTGTTGATTCCATTTATGAAATAAATCACATTTTCTAAAAACTTGTGTTTTTTAAGAAATCATGTAAACCTTCTAGAAGCTGTGGTTTTAAAAAACTGGCGGAAGTAAGCTTTTCATATTTCCGGACGCATGCGGAAACTATAGAAAGTCGTTACTGCGTATAATGTGCATACTTTGTTGATTGCATTTAAGAAATAAATCACATTTTCTAAAAACTCGTGTTTTTTAAGAAATCATGTAAACCTTCTAGAACCTGTGGTTTTAAAAAACTGGCGGAAGTAAGCTTTTCTTATTTCCGGACGCATGCGCAAACTATAGAAAGTCATTACTACGTAGAATGTGGATACCTTGTTGATTCCATTTATGAAATAAATCACATTTTCCAAAAACTCATGTTTTTTAAGAATTCATCTAAATCATGTAGAAGCTGTGAATTTAAAAAAAGGGGGGAAGTAAGCTTTTCTTATTTCCGGACGCATGCGCAAACTTTAGAAATTCGTTATTACATAGAATGTGCATACTTTGTTGATTCCATTTATGAAATAAATCACATTTTGAAAAAACTCGTGTTTTTTAAGAAATGATGTAAACCTTTTAGAAGCTGTGATTTAAAAAAACTGGCGGAAGTAAGCTTTTCTTATTTCCGGACGCATGCGCAAACTATAGAAAGTCGTTACTACGTAGAATGTGCATACCTTTTTGATTCCATTTATGAAATAAATCAAATTTTCTAAAAACTCATGTTTTTTAAGAATTCACCTAAACCTTCTAGAAGCTGTGAATTTGAAAAAAGGGGGCAAGTAAGCTTTTCTTATTTCCGGACAGATGCGCAAACTATAGAAAGTCGTTATCACGTAGAATGTGCATAGTTTGCGCATGCGCAAACTATAGAAAGTCGTTATGACATAGATTGTGCATACTTTGTTGATTCCATTTATGAAATAAATCACATTTTCTAAAAACTCGTGTTTTTTAAGAAATCATGTAAACCTTATAGAAGCTGTGATTTTAAAAAATGGGGGGAATTAAGCTTTTCTTATTTTCGGACGCATGCGCAAACTATAGAAAGTCGTTATGATGTAGAATGTGCAAAATTTGTTAATTCCATTGATGAAATAAATCACATTTTCTAAAAACTCGTGTTTTTTAAGAATTCATCTAAACCTTCTAGAAGCTATGAATTTAAAAAAAGGGGGGAAGTAAGCTTTTCTTATTTCCGGATGCATGCGCAAACAATAGAAAGTTGTTATTACATAGAATGTGCATAGTTTGCGCATGCGCAAACTATAGAAAGTCGTTATGACATAGAATGTGCATACTTTGTTGATTCCATTTATGAAATAAATCACATTTCCTAAAAACTCGTGTTTTTTAACAAATCATGTAAACCTTCTAGATGCTGTGATTTTAAAAAATGGGGTGAATTAAGCTTTTCTTATTTCCGGACGCATGCGCAAACTATAGAAAGTTGTTATGACGAAGAATGTGCATACTTTGTTGATTCCATTTATGAAATAAATCACATTTTCTAAAAACTCGTGTTTTTTAAGAATTCATCTAAACCTTCTAGAAGCTGTGAATTTAAAAAACTGGCGGAAGTAAGCTTTTCATATTTCCAGATGCATGCATAAACTTTAAAAAGTCGTTATTACATAGAATGTGCATACTTTGTTGATTCCATTTATGAAATAAATCACATTTTCTAAAAATTCGTGTTTTTTAAGAAATCATGTAAACCTTCTCGAAGTTGTGGTTTTAAAAAACTGGCAGAAGGAAGCTTTTCTTATTTCCGGACGCATGCGCAAACTATCGAAAGTCGTTATTACGTAGAATGTGCATAGTTTGTTGATTCCATTTATGAAATAAATCACATTTACACAAAACTCGTGCTTTTTAGGAATTCAGCTAAACCTTGTTGAACCTGTGAATTTGAAAAAAGGGGGGAAGTAAGCTATTCTTATTTCCGGACGCATGCGCAAACTATAGAAAGTCGTTATTACGTAGAATGTGCATAGTTTGTTGATTCCATTTATGAAATAAATCACATTTTCTAAAAACTTGTTTTTTTAAAGAATTCATCTAAACCTTCTAGAAGCTGTGAATTTAAAAAAAGTGTGGAACTAAGCTTTTCTTATTTCCGGACGCATGTGCAAACTATAGAAAGTCGTTATCACGTAGAATGTGCATAGTTTGCGCATGCGCAAACTATAGAAAGTCGTTATGACATAGAATGTGCATACTTTGTTGATTCCATTTATGAAATAAATCACATTTTCTAAAAACTCGTGTTTTTTAAGAATTCATCTAAACCTTTATAGAAGCTGTGAATTTAAAAAAAGGGTGGAAATAAGCTTTTCTTATTTACGGACGCATGCGCAAATTATAGAAAGTCGTTATTACGTAGAATGTGCATAGTTTGCTCATGCGCAAACTATAGCAAGTCGTTATGACATAGAATGTGCATACTTTGTTGATTCCATTTATGAAATAGATCACATTTTCTAAAAACTCGTCTTTTTTAAGAAATCATGTAAACCTTCTAGAAGCTGTGATTTTAAAAAACTGGCGGAAGTAAGCTTTCCTTGTTTCCGGACGCATGCACAACCTTTAGAAAGTCATTATTACATAGAATGTGCATACTTTGTTGATTCCATTTATGCAATATATCACATTTTCTAAAAACTCGTGTTTGTTAAGAAATCATGTAAACCTTCTAGAAGCTGTGGTTTTAAAAAACTGGCGGAAGTAAGCTTTTCATATTTCCGGACGCATGCGCAAACTATAGAAAGTCGTTACTACGTAGAATGTGCATACTTTGTTGATTGCATTTATGAAATAAATAACATTTTCTAAAAACTCGTGTTTTTTAAGAAATCATGTAAACCTTCTAGAAGCTGTGGTTTTAAAAAACTGGCGGAAGTAAGCTTTTCTTATTTTCGGACGCATGCGCAAACTATAGAAAGTCATTACTACGTAGAATGTGCATACCTTGTTGATTCCATTTATGAAATAAATCAAATTTTCCAAAAACACATGTTTTTTAAGAATTCATATAAACCTTCTAGAAGCTGTGAATTTAAAAAAAGGGGGGAAGTAAGCTTTTCTTATTTCTGGACGCATGCGCAAACTATAGAAAGTCGTTATTACGAAGAATGTGCATAGTTTGCACATGCGCAAACTATAGAAAGTTGTTATGACATAGAATGTGCATACTTTGTTGATTCCATTTAAGAAATAAATCACATTTTCTAAAAACTCGTGTTTTTTAAGAAATCATGTAAACCTTCTAGAAGCTGTGATTTTAAAAAAAGGGGGGAAATAAGCTTTTCTTATTTCTGGACGCATGCGCAAACTATAGAAATTCGTTATTACGTAGAATGTGCATAGTTTGCGCATTGCCAAACTATAGAAATTCGTTATAACATAGAATGTGCTTACTTTGTTGATTCCATTTATGAAATAAATCACGTTTTCTAAAAACTCGTGTTTTTTAAGAAATCATGTAAACCTTCTAGAAGCTGTGGTTTTAAAAAACTGGTGGAAGTAAGCTTTTCATATTTCCAGACGCATGCGCAAACTATAGAAATTCGTTACTACGTAGAATGTGCATACTTTGTTGATTGCATTTATGAAATAAATCACATTTTCAAAAAACTCGTGTTTTTTAAGAAATCATGTAAACCTTCTAGAAGGTGTGGTTTTAAAAAACTGGCGGAAGTAAGTTTTTCTTATTTCCGGAGGCATGCGCAAACTATAGAAAGTCATTACTACGTATAATGTGCATACCTTCTTGATTCCATTTATGAAATAAATCACATTTTCCAAAAACTTGTGTTTTTTAAGAATTCATGTAAACCTTCTAGAAGCTGTGAATTAAAAAAAGGGGGGAAGTAAGCTTTTCTTATTTCTGGACGCATGCGCAAACTATAGAAACTCGTTACTACGTAGAATGTGCATACCTTGTTGATTCCATTTATGAAATAAATCACATTTTCTAAAAACTCATTTTTTTTAAGAATTCACCTAAACCTTCTAGAAGCTGTGAATTTAAAAAAAGGGGGGAAGTAAGCTTTTCTTATTTCCGGACGCATGCGCAAACTATAGAAAATCGTTATCACGTAGAATGTGCATAGTTTGTGCATGCGCAAACTATAGAAAGTCGTAGTGACATAGAATGTGCATACTTTGTTGATTCCATTTATGAAATAAATCACATTTTCTAAAAACTCGTGTTTTTTAAGAAATCATGTAAACCTTCTAGAAGATGTGATTTTAAAAAACGGGTGGAATTAAGCTTTTCTTATTTCCGGACGCATGCGCAAAGTATAGAAATTCGTTATGACGTAGAATGTGCAAAATTTGTTGATTCCATTTATGAAATAAATCACATTTTCTATAAACTCGTGTTTTTTAAGAATTCATCTAAACCTTCTAGATGCTGTGAATTTAAAAAAAGGGGGGAAGTAAGCTTTTCTTATTTCTGGACGCATGCGCAAACTATAGAAAGTCGTTATTACGTAGAATGTGCATACTTTGTTCATTCCATTTATGAAATAAATCGCATTTTCTAAAAACTCGTGTATTTTAAGAAATCATGTAAACCTTCTAGAAGCTGTGGTTTTAAAAAACTGGCGGAAGTAAGCTTTTCATATTTCCAGACACATGCGGAAACTATAGAAAGTCGTTACTGCGTAGAATGTGCATACTTTGTTGACTGCATTTATGAAATAAATCACATTTTCTAAAAACTCGTGTTTTTTAAGAAATCATGTAAACCTTCTAGAAGCTGTGGTTTTAAAAAACTGGCGGAAGTAAGCTTTTCTTATTTCCGGATGCATGCGCAAACTATAGAAAGTCATTACTACTTAGAATGTGTATACCTTGTTGATTCCTTTTATGAAATAAATAACATTTTCCAAAAACTCGTGTTTTTTAAGAATTAATCTAAACCATGTAGAAGTTGTGAATTTAAAAAAAGGGGGGAAGTAAGCTTTTCTTATTTCCGGACACATGCGCAAACTATAGAAAGTCGTTATCACGTAGAATGTGCATAGTTTGCGCATGCACAAACTATAGAAAGTCGTTATGACATAGAATGTGCATACTTTGTTCATTCCATTTATGAAATAAATCACATTTTCTAAAAACTCGTGTTTTTTAAGAAATCATGTAAACCTTCTAGAAGCTGTGATTTTAAAAAACGGGGGGAATTAAGCTTTTCTTATTTCCGGACGCATGCACAAACTATAGAAAGTCATTATGACATAGAATGTGCAAAATTTGTTGATTCCATTTATGAAATAAATCACATTTTCTAAAAACTCGTGTTTTTTAAGAATTCATCTAAACCTTCTAGAAGCTGTGAATTAAAAAAAAGGGGGGAAATAAGTTTTTCTTATTTCTGGACGCATGCACAAACTATAGAAATTCGTTATTACATAGAATGTGCATAGTTTGCGCATGCGCAAACTATAGAAAGTCGTTATAACATAGAATGTGCACACTTTGCTGATTCCATTTATTAAATAAATCACATTTTCTAAAAACTCATGTTTTTTAAGAAATCATGTAAACCTTCTAGAAGCTGTGATTTTAAAAAACTGGTGGAAGTAATCTTTTCATATTTCTGGACGCATGATCAAACTTTAGAAAGTCGTTATTACATAGAATGTGCATACTTTGTTGATTCCATTTATGAAATAAATCACATTTTCTAAAAACTCGTGTTTTTTAAGAAATCATGTAAACCATCTAGAAGCTGTGATTTTAAAAAACTGGGGGAAGTAAGCTTTTCTTATTTTCCGGAAGCATGCGCAAACTTTAGAAAGTCATTATTACATAGAATGTGCATACTTTGTTCATTCCATTTATGAAATAAATCACATTTTCTAATAACTCTTGTTTTTTAAGAAATCATGTAAACCTTCTAGAAGCTGTGGTTTTAAAAAACTGGCGGAAGTAAGATTTTCATATTTCCTGACGCATGCGCAAACTATAGAAAGTCGTTACTACATAGAATTTGCATACTTTGTTGATTGCATTTATGAAAGAAATCACATTTTCTAAAAACTCGTGTTTTTTAAGAATTCATCTAAACCTTCTAGAAGCTGTGGTTTTAAAAAACTGGCGGAAGTAAGCTTTTCTTATTTCCGGACGCATGCGCAAACTATAGAAAGTCATTACTACGTAGAATGTGCATACCTTGTTGATTCCATTTATGACATAAATCACATTTTCCAAAAACTCGTGTTTTTTAAGAATTCATCTAAACCTTCTAGAAGCTCTGAATTTAAAAAAAGGGGGGAAGTAAGCTTTTCTTATTTCCGGACGCATGCGCAAACTATAGAAAGTCGTTATCACGTAGAATGTGCATACTTTGTTGATTGGATTTATGAAATAAATCACATTTTCTAAAAAATCATGTTTTTTAAGAAATCATGTAAACCTTCTAGAAGCTGTGATTTTAAAAAACGGGGGGAATTAAGCTTTTCTTATTTCCGGACGCATGCGCAAACTATAGAATGTCATTATGACATAGAATGTGCAAAATTTGTTGATTCCATTTATTAAATAAATCACATTTTCTAAAAACTCGTGTTTTTTAAGAATTCATCTAAACCTTCTAGAAGCTGTGAATTAAGAAAAGGGGGGGAAATAAGCTTTTCTTATTTTTGGACGCATGCACAAACTATAGAAATTCGTTATTACGTAGAATGTGCATATTTTGCGCATGCGCAAACTATAGAAAGTCGTTATAACATAGAATGTGCATACTTTGTTGATTCCATTTATGAAATAAATCACATTTTCTAAAAACTCGTGTTTTTTAACAAATCATGTAAACCTTCTAAAAGCTGTGATTTTAAAAAACTGGCGGAAGTAAGCTTTTCTTATTTCCGGACGCATGCACAAACTTTAGAAAGTCATTATTACATAGAATGTGCATACTTTGTTGATTCCATTTATGAAATAAATCACATTTTCTAAAAACTCGTGTTTTTTAACAAATCATGTAAACCTTCTAGAAGCTGTGAATTTAAAAAAAGGGGGGAAGTAAGCTTTTCTTATTTCCAGACGCATGCGCAAACTATAGAACGTCATTATTACGTAGAATGTGCATAGTTTGTTGATTCCATTTATGAAATAAATCACATTTTCTAAAAACTCATGTTTCTTAAGAATTCATCTCAACCTTCTAGAAGCTCTGAATTTAAAAAAAGGGGGGAAGTAAGCTTTTCTTATTTCCGGACGCCTGTGCAAACTATAGAAAGTCGTTATCACGTAGAGTGTGCATAGTTTGCGCATGCGCAAACTATAGAAAGTCGTTATGACATCGAATGTGCATGCTTTGTTGATTCCATTGATGAAATAAATCACATTTTCTAAAAACTTGGTTTTTTTAAGAAATCATGTAAACCTTCTAGAAGCTGTGATTTTAAAAAATGGGTGGAATTAAGCTTTTCTTATTTCCGGATGCATGCGCAAACTATAGAAAGTCGTTATGACATAGAATGTGCATACTTTGTTGATTCCATTTATGAAATAAATCACATTTTCTAAAAACTCGTGTTTTTTAAGAAATCATGTAAACCTTCTAGAAGCTGTGATTTTAAAGAACTGGCGGAAGTAAGCTTTTCTTATTTCCGGACGCATGCGCAAACTATAGAAAGTCGTTATTACGTGGAATGTGCATAGTTCATTGATTGCATTTATGAAATAAATCACATTTTCTAAAAAATCCTGTTTTTAAGAATTCATCTAAACCTTCTAGAAGCTGTGAATTTAAAAAAAGGGGGGAAGTAAGCTTTTCTTATTTCCAGACGCATGCGCAAACTATAGAAATCCGTTATCACGTAGAATGTGCATAGTTTGTGCATGTGCAAACTATAGAAAGTCGTTATGACATAGAATGTGCATACTTTGTTGATTCCATTTATGAAATAAATCAAATTTTCTAAAAACTCGTGTTTTTTAAGAAATCATGTAAACCTTCTAGAAGCTGTGATTTTAAAAAATGGGGGGAATTAAGATCTTCTTATTTCCGGACGCATGCACAAACTATAAAAAGTTGTTATGACGTAGAATGTGCAAACTTTGTTGATTCCAATTATGAAATAAACCAAAATTTTCTAAAAATTCGTGTTTTTTAAGAATTTATCTAAACCTTGTAGAAGCTGTGAATTTAAAAAAAGGGTGGAAGTAAGCTTTTCTTATTTCCGGACGCATGCGCAAACTATAGAAAGTCTTTATGACGTAGAATGTGCATACTTTGTTGATTCCATTTATGAAATAAATCACATTTTCTAAAAACTCGTGTTTTTTAAGAAATCATGTAAACCTTCTAGAAGCTGTGGTTTTAAAAAACTGGCGGAAGTAAGCTTTTCTTATTTCCGGACGCATGCGCAAACTATAGAAAGTCATTATTAGGTAGAATGTGCATAGTTTGTTGATTCCATTTATGAAATAAATCACATTTTCTAAAAACTCGTGATTTTTAAGAATTCATCTAAACCTTCTAGAAGCTGTGAATTTAAAAAAAGGGGGGAAGTAAGCTTTTCTTATTTCCGGACGCATGCGCAAACTATAGAAAATCGTTATCACATAGAATGTGCATAGTTTGCGCATGCACAAACTATAGAAAGTCATTATGACATAGAATATGCATACTTTGTTGATTCCATTTACGAAATAAATCACATTTTCTAAAAACTCTTGTTTTTTAAGAAATCATGTAAACCTTCTAGAAGCTATGGTTTTAAAAAACTGGCGGAAGTAAGCTTTTCATATTTCCGGAGGCATGCGCAAACTATAGAAAGTCGTTACTACGTAGAATGTGCATACTTTGATGATTCCATTTATGAAATAAATCACATTTTCTAAAAACTCATATTTTTTAAAAAATCATGTAAACCTTTTGAAGCTGTGAATTTAAAAAAAGGGGGCAAGTAAGCTTTTCTTATTTCCGGACACATGGACAAACTATAGAAAGTCGTTATCACGTAGAATGTGCATAGTTTGCGCATGCACAAAATATAGAAAGTCGTTATTCCATAGAATGTGCATACTTTGTTGATTCCATTTATGAAATAAATCACATTTTCTAAAAACTCGTATTTTTTAAGAAATCATGTAAACCTTCTAGAAGCTATGATTTTAAAAAACGGGGGCAATTAAGCTTTTCTTATTTCCAGACAAATGCACAAACTATAGAAAATCGTTATCACGTAGAATGTGCATAGTTTGCACATGCGCAAACTATAGAAAGTCGTTATGACATAGAATATGCATAGTTTTTTGATTCCATTTATAAAATAAATCACATTTTGTAAAAACTCGTGTTTTTTAAGAATTCACCTAAACCTTCTAGAAGCTGAGAATTTAAAAAAACGGGGGAAGTAAGCTTTTCTTATTTCCGGACGCATGCTCAAAATATAGAAAGTCGTTATTACGTAGAATGTGCATAGTTTGCGCATGCGCAAACTATAGAAAGTCATTATGACATAGAATGTGCATATTTTGTTGATTCCATTTATGAAATAAATCACATTTTCTAAAAACTCAAGTTTTTTAAGAAATCATGTAAACCTTCTAGAAGATGTGATTTTAAAAAACGGGGGGGAATTAAGCTTTTCTTATTTTCGGACGCATGCGCAAACTAAAGAAAGTCATTATGACGTAGAATGTGCATACTTTTTTGATTCCATTTATAAAATATATCACATTTTGTAAAAACTCGTGTTTTTTAAGAATTCATCTAAACCTTCTAGAAGCTGTGAATTTAGAAAAAGGGGGGAAGTAAGCTTTTCTTATTTCCGGACGCATGCGCAAACTATAGAAAGTCGTTATTACGTAGAATGTGCGTAGTTTGCGCATGCGCAAACTATAGAAAGTTGTTATGACATAGAATGTGCATATTTTGTTGATTCCATTTATGAAATAAATCACATTTTTTAAAAACTCAAGTTTTTTAAGAAATCAAGTAAACCTTCTAGAAGCTGTGATTTAGAAAAACTGGCGGAAGTAAGCTTTTCTTATTTCCGGACGCATGCGGAAACTATAGAAAGTCGTTACTACGTAGAATGTGCATACTTTGTTGATTCGATTTATGAAATAAATCACATTTTCTAAAAACTCGTCTTTTTTAAGAAATCATGTAAACCTTCTAGAAGCTGTGGTTTTAAAAAACTGGCGGAAGTAAGCTTTTCTTATTTTCGGACGCTTGCACAAACTATAGAAAGTCGTTATTACGTAGAATGTACATACCTTGTTGATTCAATTTATGAAATAAATCAGATTTTCTAAAAACTCATGTTTTTTAAGAATTCACCTAAACCTTCTAGAAGCTGTGAATTTAAAAAAAGGGGGGAAGTAAGCTTTTCTTATTTCCGGACGCATGCGCAAACTATAGAAAATCGTTATCACGTAGAATGTGCATAGTTTGCACATGCACAAACTATATAAAGTCGTTATGACATAGAATGTGCATACTTTGTTGATTCCATTTATGAAATAAATCACATTTTTTAAAAACTCGTGTTTTTTAAGAAATCATGTAAACCTTCTAGAAGCTGTGATTTTAAAAAACGGGGGGAATTAAGCTTTTCTTATTTCCGGACGCATGCGCAAACTACAAAAAGTCGTTATGACGTAGAATGTCAAAAATTTGTTTATTCCATTTATGAAATAAATCACATTTTCTAAAAACTCGTGTTTTTTAAGAATTCATCTAAACCTTCTAGAACCTGTGAATTTAAAAAAAGGGGGGAAGTAAGCTTTTCTTATTTACGGACGCATGCGCAAACTATAGAAAGTCTTTATTACATAGAATGTGCATAGTTTTCGCATGCGCAAACTATAGAAAGTCGTTATGGCATAGAATTTCCATACTTTGTTGATTCCATTTATGAAATAAATCACATTTCCTAAAAACTCATGTTTTTTAACAAATCATGTAAACCTTCTAGAAGCTGTGATTTTAAAAAATGGATGGAATTAAGCTTTTCTTATTTCCGGACGCATGCGCAAACTATAGAAAGTCGTTATGACGAAGAATGTGCATACTTTGTTGATTCCATTTATGAAATAAATCACATTTTCTAAAAACTCGTGTTTTTTAAGAATTCATATAAACCTTCTAGAAGCTGTGATTTTAAAAAACGGTGGAAGTAAGCTTTTCTTATTTCCGGACGCATGCGCAAACTATAGAAAGTCGTTATGATGTACAATGTGCATACTTTTTTGATTCTATTTATAAAATAAATCACATTTTGTAAAAACTCGTGTTTTTTAAGAATTCATCTAAACCTTCTAGAAGCTGTGAATTTAAAAAAACGGTGGAAGTAAGCTTTTCTTATTTCCGGATGCATGCGCAAACTACAGAAAGTCGTTATGACATAGAATGTGAAAAATTTGTTTATTCCATTTATGAAATAAATCACATTTTCTAAAAACTCGTGTTTTTTAAGAATTCATCTAAACCTTCTAGAAGCTGTGAATTTAAAAAAAGGGGGGAAGTAAGCTTTTCTTATTTCCGGACGCATGCGCAAAGTATAGAAAGTCGTTATTACATAGAATGTGCATAGTTTTCGCATGCGCAAACTATAGAAAGTCGTTATGACGAAGAATGTGCATACTTTGTTGATTCCATTTATGAAATAAATCACATTTTCTAAAAACTCGTGTTTTTTAAGAATTCATATAAACCTTCTAGAAGCTGTGATTTTAAAAAACTGGCGGAAGTAAGCTTTTCATATATCCGGACGCATGCGCAAAGTTTAGAAAGTCGTTATTACATAGAATGTGCATAATTTTTTGATTCCATTTATGAAATAAATCACATCTTCTAAAAACTCGTGTTTTTTAAGAAATCATGTAAACCTTCTCGAAGTTGCGGTTTTAAAAAACTGGCGGAAGGAAGCTTTTCTTATTTCCGGACGCATGCCCAAACTATAGAAATTCGTTATTACGTAGAATGCGCATAGTTTGTTGATTCCATTTATGAAATAAATAACATTTTCTAAAAACTCGTGTTTTTTAAGAATTCATCTTAACCTTCTAGAAGCTGTGAATTTAAAAAAAGGGGGGAAGTAAGCTTTTCTTATTTCTGGACGCATGTGCAAACTATAGAAAGTCGTTATCATGTAGAATGTGCATAGTTTGTGCATGCGCAAACTATAGAAAGTCGTTATTACATAGAATGTGCATACTTTGTTGTATCCATTTATGAAATAAATCACATTTTCTAAAAACTCGTGTTTTTTAAGAAATCATGTAAACCTTCTAGAAGCTGTGATTTTAAAAAACGGGGGGAATTAAGCTTTTCTTATTTCCGGACGCATGCGCAAACTATAGAAAGTCGTTATGACGTAGAATTTGAAAAATTTGTTTATTCCATTTATGAAATAAATCACATTTTCTAAAAACTCGTGTTTTTTAAGAATTCATCTAAACCTTCTAGAAGCTGTGAATTTAATAAAAGGGGGGAAGTAAGCTTTTCTTATTTCCGGACGCATGCGCAAAGTATAGAAAGTCGTTATTACATAGAATGTGCATAGTTTTCGCATGCACAAACTATAGAAAGTCGTTATGACATAGAATTTCCATACTTTGTTGATTCCATTTATGAAATAAATCACATTTCCTAAAAACTCGTGTTTTTTAACAAATCATGTAAACCTTCTAGAAGCTGTGATTTTAAAAAATGGAGGGAATTAAGCTTTTCTTATTTCCGAACGCATGCGCAAACTATAGAAAGTCGTTATGACGAAGAATGTGCATACTTTGTTGATTCCATTTATGAAATAAATCACATTTTCTAAAAACTCGTGTTTTTTAAGAATTCATATAAACCTTCTAGAAGCTGTGATTTTAAAAAACTGGCGGAAGTAAGCTTTTCATATTTCCGGACGCATGCGCAAAGTTTAGAAAGTCGTTATTACATAGAATGTGCATACTTTTTTGATTCCATTTATGAAATAAATCACATCTTCTAAAAACTCGTGTTTTTTAAGAAATCATGTAAACCTTCTCGAAGTTGCGGTTTTAAAAAACTGGCGGAGGGAAGCTTTTCTTATTTCCGGACGCATGCCCAAACTATAGAAAGTCGTTATTACGTAGAATTCCCATAGTTTGTTGATTCCATTTATGAAATAAATAACATTTTCTAAAAACTCGTGTTTTTTAAGAATTCATCTTAACCTTCTAGAAGCTGTGAATTTAAAAAAAGGGGGGAAGTAAGCTTTTCTTATTTCTGGACGCATGTGCAAACTATAGAAAGTCGTTATCACGTAGAATGTGCATAGTTTGTGCATGCGCAAACTATAGAAAGTCGTTATGACATAGAATGTGCATACTTTGTTGATTCCATTTATGAAATAAATCACATTTTCTAAAAACTCATGTTTTTTAAGAAATCATGTAAACCTTCTAGAAGCTGTGATTTTAGAAAACGGGGGGAATTAAGCTTTTCCTATTTCCGGACGCATGCACAAACTATAGAAAGTCGTTATGACGTAGAATGTGCAAAATTTGTTGATTCCAGTTATGAAATAAATCACATTTTGTAAAAACTCGTGTTTTTTAAGAATTCATCTAAAGCTTCTAGAAGTTGTGAATTTAAAAAAAGGGCGGAAGTAAGCTTTTCTTATTTCTGGATGCATGCGCAAACTATAGAAATTCTTTATTACTTAGAATGTGCATTCTTTGTTGATTCCATTTATGAAATAAATCACATTTTCTAAAAACTCGTGTTTTTTAAGAAATCATGTAAACCTTCTAGAAGCTGTGGTTTTAAAAAACTGGCGGAAGTAAGCTTTTCATATTTCTGGACGCATGCGCAAACTATAAAAGTCTCTACTACGTAGAATGTTCATACTTTGTTGATTCCATTTATGAAATAAATCACATTTTCTAAAAACTCGTGTTTTTTAAGAAATCATGTAAACCTTCTAGAAGCTGTGGTTTTAAAAAACTGGCGGAAGTAAGCTTTTCTTATTTCTGGACGCATGCGCAAACTATAGAAAGTCATTACTAGGTAGAATCTGCATACCTTGTTGATTCCATTTATGAAATAAATCACATTTTCCAAAAACTCACGTTTTTTAAGAATTCATCTAAACCTTGTAGAAGCTGTGAATTTAAAAAAAGGGGGGAAGTAAGCTTTTCTTATTTCCGGATGCATCCGCAAACTATCGAAAGTCGTTATCACCTAGAATGTGCATAGTTTGCGCATGCGCAAACTATACAAATTCGTTATGACATAGAATGTGCACACTTTGTTGTTTCCATTTATGAAATAAATCACATTTTCTAAAAACTCATGTTTTTTAAGAGATCATGTAAACCTTCTAGAAGCTGTGATTTTAAAAAACTGGCGGAAGTAAGCTTTTCATATTTCCGGATGCATTCGCAAGCTTTAGAAAGTCGTTATTACATAGAATGTGCATACTTTGTTGAGTCGATTTATGAAATAAATCACATTTTCTAAAAACTTGTGCTTTTTAAGAAATCATGTAAACCTTTTAGAAGCTGTGATTTTAAAAAACTGATGGAAGTAAGCTTTTCATATTTCCGGATGCATGCACAAACTTCAGCAAATCGTTATTACATAGAATGTGCATACTTTGTTGATTCCATTTATGAAATAAATCACATTTTCAAAAAACTCGTGTTTTTTAAGAATTCATCTAAACCTTCTAGAAGCTGTGATTTTAAAAAACCGGCGGAAGTAAGCTTTTCATATTTCCGGATGCATGCGCAAACTTTAGAAAGTCGTTATTACATAGAATTTGCATACTTTTTTGATTCCATTTATGAAATAAATCACATTTTCTAAAAACTCGTGTTTTTTAAAAAATCATGTAAACCTTCTCGAAGTTGTGGTTTTAAAAAACTGGCGGAAGGAAGCTTTTCTTATTTCCAGACGCATGCGCAAACTATAGAAAGTCGTTACTACGTAGAATGTGCATACTTTGTTGATTCCATTTATGAAATAAATCACATTTTCTAAAAACTCGTGTTTTTTAAGAAATCTTGTAAACCTTCTAGAAGCTGTGGTTTTAAAAAACTGGCGGAAGTAAGCTTTTCTTATTTCCGGACGCATGCACAAGCTATAGAAAGTCGTTACTACGTAGAATGTGCATACCTTGTTGATTCCATTTATGAAATAAATCACATTTTCTAAAAACTCGTGTTTTTTAAGAATTCATCTAAACCTTCTAGAAGCTGTGACTTTAAAAAAAGGGGGGAATTAAGCTTTTCTTATTTCCGGACGCATGCGCAAACTATAGAAAGTTGTTATTACGTAGAATGTGCATAGTTTGCGAATGCGCAAACTATAGAAAGTCGTTATGACATAGAATGTGTATACTTTGTTGATTCCATTTATGAAATAAATCACATTTCCTAAAAACCCCTGTTTTTTAAGAAATCATGTAAACCTTCTAGAAGCTGTGATTTAAAAAAATGGGGTTAATTAAGCTTTTCTTATTTCCGGACGCATGCGCAAACTATAGAAAGTCGTTATGACGAAGAATGTGCATACTTTGTTGATTCCATTTATTAAATAAATCACATTTTCTAAAAACTCGTGTTTTTTAAGAAATCATGTAAACCTTCTAGAAGCTGTGATTTTAAAAAACTGGCGGAAGTAAGCTTTTCATATTTCCGGATGCATGCGCAAACTATAGAAAGTCGTTATGACGTAGAATGTGCAAACTTTGTTGATTCCATTTATGAAATAAATCACATTTTCTAAAAACTCGTGTTTTTTAAGAATTCATCTAAACCTTCTAGAAGTTGTGAATTTAAAAAAAGGGGGGAAGTAAGCTTTTCTTATTTCCGGACGCATGCGCAAACTATAGAAAGTCGTTATTACGTAGAATGTGCATAGTTTGAACATGCGCAAACTCTAGAAAGTCGTTATGACATAGAATGTGCATAATTTGTTGATTCCATTTATGAAATAAATCACATTTTCTAAAAAGTCGTGTTTTTTAAGAAATCATGTAAACCTTCTAGAAGCTGTGGTTTTAAAAAACTGACGGAAGTAAGCTTTTCTTATTTCCGAATGCATGCGCAAACTATAGAAAGTCATTATTACGTAGAATGTGCATAGTTTATTGATTCCATTTATGAAATAAATCACATTTTCTAAAAACTCGTGTTTTTTAAGAATTCATCTAAACCTTCTAGAAGATGTGAATTTAAAAAAAGGGGGGAAGTAAGCTTTTCTTATTTCAGGATGCATGCGCAAACTATAGAAAGTTGTTATCACGTAGAATGTGCATAGTTTGCGCATGCGCAAAGTATAGAAATTCGTTATGACATAGAATGTGCATACTTTATTGATTCCATTTATGAAATAAATAAAATTTTCTAAAAACTCGTGTTTTTTAAGAAATCATGTAAACCTTCTAGAAACTGTGATTTTAAAATACGGGGGGAATTAAGCTTTTCTTATTTCCGGACGCATGCGCAAACTATAGAAATTCATTATGACGTAGAATGTGAAAACTTTGTTTATTCCATCTATGAAATAAATCACATTTTCTAAAAACTCATGTTTTTTAAGAATTCATCTAAACCTTCTAGAAGCTGTGAATTTAAAAAAAGGGGGGAAGTAAGCTTTTCTTATTTCAGGACGCATGCGCAAACTATAGAAAGTTGTTATGACATAGAATGTGCATACTTTGTTGATTCTATTTACTTTAATCTGATCTAGGATCTTAACTGAGAGAACAACTTGTACAGCATATCTACAGCATATCAATCATGGAGACAAGAATGCAAGCACACAAGAGACACAAAGATTTACTTGGGGAAAACCATAAAGGTGAAAAACCCCAATAACTTCCTCAGAGATAGATAGAACAATGATACAACCAACCATAAGAGATAGACACAACCTAGCAGCAGATCCTCCTCCTCCATAAGTGCGCCACTCCTCCTTGAGTGCATGTGTGAGAAGTGAGTGAGCAAATAGAGTGCCTCCCGCACTCTATTTATACTTGACTTGACTTGCCTTTTTACCTAACTCATGTAGGCTTGAACTTTACCACATAACATAATGCTGAGTGGGCCGACCCCCAATAGGGTGGTCTAATAACCCTTTGACCCACATGGCCAACCCCCAATAGGGTGGTCTAATAAGCCTTTGACCCACATGACTTATACAGGGCCGACCCCAAATAAGGTGGTCTAATAACCCATCAAGTATAAGTTACGACACTTACAATATAAATGACGACACTTCCTTATAGAGGAATAATACCATCTCTATAGGAATACAATATACATATATGTGAAATACATTCGGAAGTTACATATACATCAACACTCCCTCTTAACTAGGAAGGTATTTCTCAGCACAGTTCTTCTAGCACAAGTCATCTTCTCTGGATCATCATCACTAGATAATCGTCATCGAGTCATCATCATCGTCACTGCTGCTGCTATCTCAATCAATCTCTGAATCTACTCGTCATAGGAAGTTCTACAGAGCCAGTCCTTTTTCATACTGGATGTAGGCCCACCACCTGCAGGTCTTCATCATCACTGGCCATACTGTGGAATCCTCAGGACTTATTACGTGCATCACAAAACCTCGAAAGAGCATCCCAGGATGTTATGGGTACACAACTCCAACCTGTAGGATCTCCCAGGGCGCTATTACATGTGACCCCACAACAAAACCTTGAAAGAGCATCTCAGGATGTTACGGGTACACAACTCCGACCTGAAATCTCCCAGGGCACAAGTTACATGTGGTCCACCACAAAACCTAGGAAGAGCATCTCAGGATGTTACAGGTACACAACTCTGACCTGAAATCTCCCAGGGCACAAATTACATGTGGTCATGGCAAAACCTCGAAAGAGCATCTCAGGATGTTACGGGTACACAACTCCGACCTGAAATCTCCCAGGGCCCAAATAACATGCCATAGGACAAAACCTCGCAAGAGCATCTCAGGATGGTACGGGTACACAACTCCGACCTGAAATCTCCTAAGGCACAAATTACATGTCCTCCCAGAGCAATGTCTCGAAAGAGCATCCCAGGCTGTTACGGGTACACAACTCCAACCTATAGGATCTCCCAGACATGCTCATTTGCACAACCTGATCCACGGCCACAGAGTATCAACCTGATACTCACCATACATCATCCTGATGTACTCATGATCGTCCTGATCATCATCACTGCAACGTCCTGCTGCATGTCATCTGGAGCAACATCCTGAAGCTCATCATCCATGATCATCCTGATCATCATCACTGCAACCTCCTGCTGCATGTCATCTGGAGCAACATCCTGAAGCTCATCATCCATGATCATCCTGATCATCACTGCAACATCCTGCTACATGATCCACCTGATCATCAATGCATCCACCTGATGCATACCAAGTATCTACCTGATACATATCATCATACATGATCCTCCTGATCATACAATGTATCCACCTGATACATGATACATATCACCATACATGATCCACCTGATCATACAATGTATCCACCTGATACCTATACATATACATGGTCCAAGCATCCAACATGATGCATATACAAAATACATACACATGATCCAACTGATCATATCTAGCATCCAACATGATGCATACATACATAAATGATCCAACTGATCATATCCAGCATCCAACATGATGCGTACATACATAAATGATCCAACTGATCATATCCAAGCAGAAACCAGAACATCATCCTGATGCCCATTATCCAGCGCTTACATCCACAGCCATGTGAAGGATCCTCCTTCCAACATGCTTGGAATGGCTTCAGCAAATGTGTCCATCACTTATTCCTCGAAGTGTCCTCGTTCTGAAGAACGCAAGCCTCTCTCTGAAGTACTCGAACTTCACTCTGGCTAGTGGATTCGTCAGCACATCTGCAATCTGCTCGTCTGTCGCAACATACAGAAGCTTCACAGCTCCTCTCTGCACCATATCCCTGATATAGTGATATTTGATCTCTATGTGTTTCGACCTATCATGAAACACTGGGTTCTCGGACAGCTTCACACAACTTTGGTTATCACAGAAGATACCAGTAGCCTCCAACGGGAGATCAAATAACTCAGACAGTAGCTTCCGTAGCCTTACTGCCTCACAACTAGCTGAATAGGATGCAACATACTCTGCCTCAGCTGTACTCAGTGCTACACAGGACTGCTTCCTGCTAAACCAAGAGATCACACCTGATCCCATATTGAAACAACACCCAGATGTGCTCTTCCTATCTGCAGCACTGCCAGCCCAATCTGAATCAACATAACCCTGTAGGTTAAACTTTTGATTCGCTTCATACTTGAGCCCATAATCCACTGTACCCTTCAGGTACCTCAGAACATGCTTTACAGCAACCAGGTGAACACTCCTCGGATCCATCAGGAACTAACTCAATGTGTTCGCTGCAAGGCAAATATCTGGTCTCGTGTTCGTCAGGTACATCAAGGACCCAATCATCTGACAATACATAGTGATATCAATCAGCTCAGATGAAGCATCACACAGGCGCTTCAGGTTCGATGACATAGGTGTGGCCATAGCCTTGTAGTCCATCATCCCGAACCTCTTCAGGATCTCTACTGCATACTTCCCTTGTCCAAGGAAGATTCCTTCTGCACTCTGCCACACCTCCATGACAAAAACAAATAGTGCATCATCCCCAAGTTCTTCATCTCGAACTCGGTAGTAAGCTTCCGTTGCGTGTCGACAATCAATCTATCTTCACCATACCAAGTTCTACACATATATGATTTCCTATCATGTGTCTCAGAACCAAGTGGCTGCTCCACATACACTTCTTCTTCAACTACACCATTCAAGGAAGCTATCTTGAATCCATCTGGTGTATCTTCTATTTCATCACTTTTATATTTCTCTATGCTGCCATGTGCAACATGCTTGATCTGATAGTTTCATCTGGAATTCATAACAAACTTCCCTTCAGGTCTTGGGACTACATCCCAAACATCGTTCTTCATGATCGACGGATCATGGCATTCCATTTCTTCATCCCAGATCCTAGGAACTTCAATATCTTCAATAGATATCTTTGTTGCTGGAACAAATGTTGTAGACCTTTTGTAGGTGAAGATATACGGTCTTTCCTACAAAACAGGTTAAATTGCATGATTAGAAACATCTCATAATTTTTAGAACAAATTCTTATACATAAAGAAATATGTCATACAGTCATGCAATTAGCCAATGCTTCAATACAACATTTATCCATGTCCCATAACTTTCTAGATGTCTTCCAATCTCTACCAGAACATTGTTAAGAGTGTGCACAACTCCCAACATGTCAGCAAAGAGGTTTCATTCTAGATAAGTAGCAATGGAATGTTGTACAGTGCCATAGGCCACTTACCCATGCATATTAGGGGTATACTGTTCATCAATGCAATTATTCTAATATGCATAATACACAACCTAATTCTAGGAACATCAGTATATACATTATTTGAACAATTTTATTTAAACAAACAAATATGCATGAAATGATAATTAAAAATACTTATCTTTGTTTGTTCATTGGGTGGACTCCCTTTGAGTCTTCGCTTCCTTGCAGGAGCTGCTGGAGTCCTAATCTGAAGTAGCTTCTTCTACACCTTTCTGTTGTGGGATGTAGAGAGATGGTCAACTCCCTCTGAATATCTACATCCTTGCATAAACCACTGGAGTGTACTCCCTCTTGATCTTTGCTTCCTGGATTACCTGTTCTTGAATCTCATATTCATCCTTGGTCCCTATGCATGCTTATTAGTATCATGAATGTGTTATCCTTATGATCTCATATAAAATCATACATTCATTAGTATACTATTAAAACACAATAATCTCAAGCATGTATAGTTATGATCATTTCAAACAGAAATAATAAGCATTAGCATTCAAGGTTTATGTAGGATTCTTATGGTTAGTCAAATCATAAGAAACATAACATGTCTAAACCTGTAATTACTCAAACCTATGACTCTTCAGGTTAGTTGAATCATCAATCAAGATAAGAGATATAATATGCATAAAACCTGTGTTTATTCAAACCTATACCTTCATGATTCTTCTGGTTAGTCATATCATCAATTATGGTAAGAAACATAATATGCATACAATCATGATTATTCAAACCTATGACTTCATGAATAATCATTATCAACAACAGTATAAGATCCTAACACAAGGTAGGATTCTATCTTGATATAGGAAAACATACCTGGATTAGCATGCTAGCTATTTATGTCTAACATACTCACATGATGTCTTCTTGTTCTTCTTCAATGACTTGTGCTAGTAACCTGTATATCTCATAGGTTAACTATTACAAAACCAAGTTATACATACCTCGTAAATGGATCTTCTATGAGATCCATGACAATGGATGAATCTTTGTCCTCATGTTATCATGATCATATGTTCTTGGACCAGAACATGATTTGTCTTTCTTGGTGTACCTTTCATGTTAGTAGACAACATAAACCTCATACAACACCATAATGCATTAGTACAATCATAAGTGTCAACACCCTAACCAATGAATATCTTCTATCATGCATTCATAATTTTGTTAAGGTGATACGACAAATCTAAAATCAAAATTGTACTAACCGTAATAACATGAAGACAAACATACCATAAACTTAATCATGGACAAATATCGAAACATACCTCGATGAGTCATACCTGTCGAGATCGCTTGTAATCTTCTTATGTAAGGCCTTAGCCTCATCTCCCTCTGAAACAGGAACTTCTTCACTCATGCAGATGATCAATCCATCTTCTTCTAGGATTAACCCCATCCACTTGATTTGCAAGAACTAGACCTGGAGCTGGATATGGGTTTGTCAGAGAAACCCCAAAAATTCAAACTTTGAATTTCAAACTTCCGAAAGGATAGAAATATGCGCCTTGATGAGCTGATCAAACTGGTATATTCAGAATTTGAAAATTGCAAAGTTTCACTCCTCAATTTTGCCTTTGAAACTTCCAGATTCAATGGATGTGACCCTGAACTGGGGTTTGATGAAGCCCACTCTTTTTCCTGATCAAAAGGTTTGATCCAAATCTCTAAGCTTCTATTTTTCTGAGGATCCTCCAGCCGTGGTCACAGATTGCAAAAATTCCCATTTTTTACAGAAGCCCTAATTTTCCACTTTTCTGATCAAAGTCTCGAACTAGGGTTTGATCAAGCCCGACCTTTTGCCCAACCAAAAATTCTGATCTTGGTCTCTAAATTTCTATTTTGATGAGTAGCATTCAGCCGTGGTCTCCGATTACAAAAATTCCAACTTTCTCCAAAGCCCTAAATTCCGGAAGCCATGAATGAAGGTACTCAAAAATAATTTTGTTTTGACAGAAATATGTACCTGATTGTTTCTGGTGTACCTCCAAAATTTTCGATCCACTGGGTCTGAAAACATTTTTTGAGATAGCCTGACCTGTTATCTTTCCATCCTGATAGGTCTAACCTCAATTTGATTCTCTGAGAGAGAGTTATGTCAAATGTTGCAACGTGACCTGTTTTGGGATAAAACAGAAGAGCGAACTTGTACAGTGTGCCACGTGTCACTGTTTGAACTTCGGCCTCTAAAAACCTTTCCTGAGATAGCTCGGCCTGTTATCTTTCCATCCTGACAGGTCTGACCTCAATTGGACTCTCTGAGAGAGAGTTATGCTAAGTGTCGCGACATGACCTGTTTATGGGATAATACAGGAGAGCGAACTTGTACGGTGTTCCACGTGTCACTGGTTCAACTTCGGCCTCTGAAAACGTTTTCTGAGATAGTAAAGACTGTGTACTACCTGTCACTTTTTATGAAATTTCATTTGGAGCTTCCTAACCAAAGATATGACCTTTTTCCCAAGGTCACCTGATTTTGACTGAGATCTGGAAGAGGCAAAAACCCTATATTGTACAGATCATAAATCACAAAGTATAACGAATTAGAGGTTGTCCTTTGGACACAAGGTACCTGGAGATTTAATATTCGTCCTGTAACAATTTCAGATCCGAAAACTTCGCCAAAACGGATTTATAGCGAAAGTGATACGATGAATGGTTTTTGATATATCAAGCCCTAGCATTGTAAGTGCAACAAGTGTCATACATGCCATATGATGCCTTCTTTCAGGCTAGCTCTGATCCCATGTTAAATTTTTAGAATTTACTTTAATCTGATCTAGGATCTTAACTTAGAGAACAACATGTACAGCATATCTACAGCATATCAATCATGGAGACAATAATGCAAGCACACAAGAGACACAAAGATTTACTTGGGGAAAACCATATAGGTGAAAAACCCCAATAACTTCCTCAGAGATAGATAGAGCAATCATACAACTAACCATAAGAGATAGACACAACCTAGCAGCAGATCCTCCTCCTCCATAAGTGCGCCACTCCTCCTTGAGTGCATGTGTGAGAAGTGAGTGAGCAAATAGAGTGCCTCCCGCACTCTAATTATACTTGACTTGACTTGCCTTTTTACTTAACTCATGTAGGCTCGAACTTTACCACATAACATAATGCTGAGTGGGCCACCCCCCAATAGGGTGGTCTAATAACCCTTTGACCCACATGGCCAACCCCCAATAGGGTGGTCTAATAACCCTTTGACCCACATGGCCAACCCCCAATAGGGTGGTCTAATAACCCTTTGACCCACATGACTTATACAGGGCCGACCCCAAATAAGGTGGTCTAATAACCCATCAAGTATAAGTTACGACACTTACAATATAAATGACGACACTTCCTTATAGAGGAATAATACCATCTCTATAGGAATACAATATACATATATGTGAAATACATTCCGAAGTTACATATACATCAACACTCCCTCTTAACTAGGAAGGTATTTCTCAGCACAGTTCTTCTAGCACAAGTCATCTTCTCTGGATCATCATCACTAGATAATCGTCATCGAGTCATCATCATCGTCACTGCTGCTGCTATCTCAATCAATCTCTGAATCTACTCGTCATAGGAAGTTCTACAGAGCCAGTCCTTTTTCATACTGGATGTAGGCCCACTATAGAAAGTCGTTATGACGTAGAATGTGCATACTTTGTTGATTCCATTTATGAAATAAATCACATTTTCTAAAAACTCGTGTTTTTTAAGAATTCATCTAAACCTTCTAGAAGCTGTGAATTTAAAAAAAGGGGGGAAGTAATCTTTTCTTATTTCAGGACGCATGCGCAAACTATAGAAAGTCGTTATCACGTAGAATGTGCATAGTTTGCGCATGCGCAAACTATAGAAAGTCGTTATGACATAGAATGTGCATACTTTGTTGATTCCATTTATGAAATAAATCACATTTTCTAAAAATTCATGTTTTTTAAGAAATCATGTAAACCTTCTAGAAGCTGTGATTTTAAAAAACGGGGGGAATTAAGCTTTTCTTATTTCCGGACGCATGCGCAAACTATAGAAAGTCGTTATGACGTAGAATGTGCAAACTTTGTTTATTCCATTTATGAAATAAATCACATTTTCTAAAAACTCGTGTTTTTTAAGAATTCATCTAAACCTTCTAGAAGCTGTGAATTTTAAAAAAGGGGGGAAGTAAGCTTTTCTTATTTCCGGACCCATGCGCAAACTATAGAAAGTTGTTATTACGTAGAATGTGCATAGTTTGCGCATGCACAAACTATAGAAATTCGTTATGACATAGAATTTGCGTACTTTGTTGATTCCATTTATGAAATAAATCACATTTCCTAAAAACTCGTGTTTTTTAAGAAATCATGTAAACCTTCTAGAAGCTGTGATTTTAGAAAACGGGCGGAAGTAAGCTTTTCATATTTCCGGACGCATGCGCAAACTTTAGAAAGTCGTTATTACATAGAATGTGCATACTTTGTTGATTCCATTTATGAAATAAATCACATTTTCTAAAAACTCATGTTTTTTAAGAAATCATGTAAACCTTCTAGATGTTGTGGTTTTAAAAAACTGGCGGAAGTACGCTTTTCTTATTTTCGGACTGATTCGCAAACTATAGAAAGTCGTTATTACGTAGAATGTGCATAGTTTGTTGATTCCATTTATGAAATGAATCACATTTTCTAAAAACTCGTGTTTTTTAAGAATTCATCTAAACCTTCTAGAAGCTGCGAATTTAAAAAAAGGGGGAAAGTAAGCTTTTCTTATTTCTGGACGCATGCACAAACTATAGAAAGTCGTTATCACGTAGAATGTGCATAGTTTGCGCATGCACAAACTATAGAAAGTCGTTATGACATAGAATGTGCATACTTTGTTGATTCCATTTATGAAATAAATCACATTTTCTAAAAACTCATGTTTTTTAAGAATTCATCTAAACCTTCTAGAAGCTGTGAATTTAAAAAAGGGGGGGAAGTAAGTTTTTCTTATTTCTGGACGCATGCGCAAACTATAGAAAGTCGTTATCACGTAGAATGTGCATAGTTTGCGCATGCAAAAACTATAGAAAGTCGTTATGATATAGAATGTTCATACTTTGTTGATTCTATTTATGAAATAAATCACATTTTCTAAAAACTCATGTTTTTTAAGAAATCATGTAAACCTTCTAGAAGCTCTGATTTTAAAAAACGGGGGGAATTAAGCTTTTCTTATTTCCGGACGCATGTGCAAACTATAGAAAGTCGTTATGACGTAGAATGTGCATACTTTGGTGATTCCATTTATGAAATAAATTACATTTTCTAAAAACTCGTGTTTTTTAAGAATTCATCTAAACCTTCTAGAAGCTGTGAATTTAAAAAAAGGGGGGAAGTAAGCTTTTCTTATTTCCGGACGCATGCGCAAACTATAGAAAGTCGTTATTACGTAGAATGTGCATAGTTTGCGCATGCGCAGACTATAGAAAGTCGTTATGACATAGAATGTGCATACTTTGTTGATTCCATTTATGAAATATATATCATTTACTAAAAACTCGTGTTTTTTAAGAAATCATGTAAACCTTCTAGAAGCTGTGATTTTAAAAAATATGGGTAATTAAGCTTTTCTTATTTCCGGACGCATGTGCAAACTCTAGAAAGTCGTTATGACGTAGAATGTGCATACTTTGTTGATTCCATTTATGAAATAAATCACATTTTCTAAAAACTCGTGTTTTTTAAGAATTCATCTAAACCTTCTAGAAGCTGTGAATTTAAAAAAAGGGGGGAAGTAAGCTTTTCTTATTTCCGGACGCATGCACAAACTATAGAAAGCCGTTATGACATAGAATGTGCAAACCTTGTTGATTCCATTTATGAAATAAATCACATTTTCTAAAAACTCGTGTTTTTTAAGATTTTATCTAAACCTTCTAGAAGCTGTGAATTTAAAAAAAGGGGTGAAGTAAGCTTTTGTTATTTCCGGACGCATGCGCAAACTATAGAAAGTCGTTATTACGTAGAATGCGCATAGTATGCGCATGCGCAAACTATAGAAAGTCGTTATGACATAGAATGTGCATACTTTGTTGATTCCATTTATGAAATAAATCACATTTTCTAAAAACTCGTGTTTTTTAAGAAATCATGAAAACCTTCTAGAAGCTGTGATTTTAAAGAACTGGCGGAAGTAAGCTTTTCATATTTCCGGACGCATGCGCAAACTTTAGAAAGTTGTTATTACATAGAATGTGCATACTTTGTTGATTCCATTTATGAAATAAATCACATTTTCTAAAAACTCGTGTTTTTTAAGAAATCATGTAAACCTTCTAGAAGCTGTGGTTTTAAAAAATTGGCGGAAGTAAGCTTTTCTTATTTCCGAACGAATGTGCAAACTATAGAAAGTCGTTATTACGTGGAATGTGCATAGTTTATTGATTCCATTTATGAAATAAATCACATTTTCTAAAAACTCGTGTTTTTTAAGAATTCATCTAAACCTTCTAGAAGCTGTGAATTTAAAAAAGGGGGGGAAGTAAGCTTTTCTTATTTCCGGACGCATGCGCAAACTATAGAAAGTCGTTATCACGTAGAATGTGCATAGTTTGCGCATGCGCAAACTATAGAAATTCGTTATGACATAGAATGTGCATACTTTGTTGATTCCATTTATGAAATATATCACATTTACTAAAAACTCGTGTTTTTTTAAGAAATCATGTAAACCTTCTAGAAGATGTGATTTTAAAAAATTGGGGTAATTAAGCTTTTCTTATTTCCGTACGCATGCGCAAACTATAGAAAGTCGTTATGACATAGAATGTGAAAACTTTGTTGATTTCATTTATGAAATAAATCACATTTTCTAGAAACTCAAGTTTTTTAAGAAATCATGTAAACCTTCTAGAAGCTATGATTTTAAAAAACTGGGGGAATTAAGCTTTTCTTATTTCTGGACGAATACGCAAACTATAGAAAGTCGTTATGACGTAGAATGTGCATACTTTTTAGCCCCAAGAGTTAGCTCGATCGGTTGAGTTCTCGGAAGTTAGGCCTCCCAGCATGCGAGGTCACGGGATCCATCCTCATAGATCTTCTTGGGGTTAGGCACGCAGCGGCCGCAGGGCGGAAACCCCTTCGGGGCGGGTTCGTCGGAAATTATTTCGTGGATGTAGCGGTCGGCTAAGCCGATTAAAGTGAACCACATGGAAAAAAAAAAAAAAATGTGCATACTTTTCTTATTGCATTTATGAAATAAATCACATTTTCAAAAAACTCGTGTTTTTTAAGTATTAATCTAAACCTTCTAGAAGCTGTGAATTTAAAAAAAGGGGGGAAGTAAGCTTTTCTTATTTCCGGACGCATGCACAAACTATAGAAAGTCGTTATCACGTAGAATGTGCATAGTTTGCGCATACGCAAACTATATAAAGTCGTTATGACATAGAATGTGCATACTTTGTTGATTCCATTTATGAAATAAATCACATTTTCTAAAAACTCGTGTTTTTTAAGAAATTATGTAAACCTTAGAGAAGCTGTGATTTTAAAAAACGGGGGGGAATTAAGCTTTTGTTATTTTTGGACGCATGCGCAAACTATAGAAAGTCGTTATGACGTAGAATGTGCATACTTTGTTGATTCCATTTATGAAATAAATCACATTTTCTAAAAACTCGTGTTTTTTAAGAATTCATCTAAACCTTCTAGAAGCTGTGAATTTTAAAAAAGGGGGGAAGTAAGCTTTTCTTATTTCCGGATGCATGCGCAAACTATAGAAAGTTTCTATTACGTAGAATGTGCATAGTTTGCGCATGCAAAAACTATAGAAATTCATTATGACATAGAATGTGCATACTTTGTTCATTCCATTTATGAAATAAGTCACATTTCCTAAAAACTCGTGTTTTTTAAGAAATCATGTAAACCTTCTAGAACCTGTGATTTTAAAAGACCGGGGGAATGAAGCTTTTCTTATTTTCGGACGAATGCAAAAACTAGAGAAAGTCGTTATGACGTAGAATGTGCATACTTTGTTGATTCCATTTATGAAATAAATCACATTTTCTAAAAACTCGTGTTTTTTAAGAAATCATGTAAACCTTCTAGAAGCTGTGATTTTAAAAAACTGGCGGAAATAAGCTTTTCATATTTGAGGACGGATGCAGAAACTTTAGAAAGTAGTTATTACATAGAATGTGCATACTTTGTTGATTCCATTTATGAAATAAATCACATTTTCTAAAAACTCGCGTTTTTTAAGAAATCATGTAAACCTTCTAGAAGCTGTGGTTTTAAAAAACTGGCGGAAGTAACCTTTTCTTATTGCCGAACGCATGCGCAAACTATAGAAAGTCGTTATTAGGTAGAATGTGCATAGTTTGTTGATTCCATTTATGAAATAAATCACATTTTCTAAAAACTCGTGATTTTTAAGAATTCATCTAAACCTTCTGGAAGCTGTGAATTTAAAAAAAGGGGGGAAGTAAGCTTTTCTTATTTCTGGACGCATGTGCAAACTATAGAAAGTCGTTATCACGTAGAATGTGCATAGTTTGCGCATGCACAAACTATAGAAAGTAGTTATTCCATAGAATGTGCATACTTTGTTGATTCCATTTATGAAATAAATCACATTTTCTAAAAACTCGTATTTTTTAAGAAATCATGTAAACCTTCTAGAAGCTATGATTTAAAAAAATGGGGGGAATTAAGCTTTTCTTATTTCTGGACGCATGCGCAAACTACGTAGAAGCTGATTCCTTGTTGATTCCATTTATGAAATAAATCACATTTTCCAAAAAGTTGTGTTTTTTAAGAATTCATCTAAACCTTGTAGAAGCTGTGAATTTAAAAAAAGGGGGGAAGTAAGCTTTTCTTATTTCTGGACGCATGCGCAAACTATAGAAAGTCGTTATCACGTAGAATGTGCATAGTTTGCGCATGCGCAAACTATAGAAAGTCGTTATGACATAGAATGTGCATACTTTGTTGATTCCATTTATGAAATAAATCACATTTTCTAAAAACTCGTGTTTTTTAAGAAATGATGTAAACCTTGTAGAAGCTGTGATTTTAAAAAACGGGGGGGAATTAAGCTTTTCTTATTTCCGGACGCATCCGCAAACTATAGAAAGTCGTTATTACGTAGAATGTGCATAGTTTGCGCATGCGCAAATTATAGAAAGTCGTTATTACATAGAATGTGCATACTTTGTTGATTACATTCATGAAATAAATCACATTTTCTAAAAACTCAAGTTTTTTAAGAAATCATGTAAACCTTCTAGAAGCCGTGGTTTTAAAAAACTGGCGGAAGTAAGCTTTTCTTATTTCCGGACGCATGCGCAAACTATAGAAAGTCGTTATGACGTAGAATGTGCATACTTTGTTGATTCCATTGATGAAATAAATCACATTTTCTAAAAACTCATGTTTTTTAAGAAATTATGTAAACCTTGTAGAAGCTGTGATTTTAAAAAACGGGGGGGAATTAAGCTTTTCTTATTTCCGGACGCATCCGCAAACTATAGAAAGTCGTTATTAGGTAGAATGTGCATAGTTTGCGCATGCGCAAATTATAGAAAGTCGTTATTACATAGAATGTGCATACTTTGTTGATTACATTCATGAAATAAATCACATTTTCTAAAAACTCAAGTTTTTTAAGAAATCATGTAAACCTTCTAGAAGCCGTGGTTTTAAAAAACTGGCGGAAGTAAGCTTTTCTTATTTCCGGACGCATGCGCAAACTATAGAAAGTCGTTATGACGTAGAATGTGCAAACTTTGTTGATTCCATTTATGAAATAAATCACATTTTCTAAAAAATCGTGTTTTTTAAGAATTCATCTAAACCTTCTAGAAGCTGTGAATTTAAAAAAAGGGGGAAAGTAAGCTTTTCTTATTTCCGGACGCATGCGCAAACTATAGAAAGTCGTTATGACGTAGAATGTGCATACTTTTCTGATTCCATTTATGAAATAAATCACATTTTCTAAAAACTCGTGTTTTTTAAGAATTCATCTAAACCTTCTAGAAGCTGTGAATTTAAAAAAAGGGGGGAAGTAAGCTTTTCTTATTTCCGGATGCATGTGCAAACTATAGAAAGTCGTTATGACGTAGAATGTGCATACTTTTCTGATTCCATTTATGAAATAAATCACATTTTCTAAAAACTCGTGTTTTTTAAGAATTCATCTAAACCTTCTAGAAGCTGTGAATTTAAAAAAAGGGGGGAAGTAAGCTTTTCTTATTTCCGGATGCATGCGCAAACTATAGAAAGTTGTTATTACGTAGAATGTGCATAGTTTGCACATGCGCAAACTATAGAAAGTCCTTATAAAATAGAATGTGCATACCTTGTTGATTCCATTTATGAAATAAATCACATTTTCTAAAAACTCAAGTTTTTTAAGAAATCATGTAAACCTTCTAGAAGCTGTCAATTTAAAAAACGGGGGGAATTAAGCTTTTCTTATTTCCAGACGCATGCGCAAACTATAGAAAGTCGTTATAAAATAGAAGGTGCATAATTTGTTGATTCCATTTATGAAATAAATCACATTTTCTAAAAACTCAAGTTTTTTAAGAAATCATGGAAACCTTCTAGAAGCTGTGAGTTTAAAAAACAGGGGGAAATAAGCTTTTCTTATTTCCGGACGCATGCGCAAACTATAGAAAGTTGTTATTACGTAGAATGTGCATAGTTTGCGCATGCGCAAACTATAGAAAGTCGTTATGACATAGAATGTGCATACTTTGTTGATTCCATTTATGTAATAAATCACATTTTCTAAGAACTCATGTTTTTTAAGAACTTATGTAAACCTTCTAGAAGCTGTGATTTTAAAAAATGGGGGGGAATTAAGCTTTTCTTATTTCCGGATGCATTCGCAAACTATAGAAAGTCGTTATGACGTAGAATCTGTATACTTTTCTGATTCCATTTATGAAATAAATCACATTTTCTCAAAACTTGTGTTTTTTAAGAAATCATGTAAACCTTCTAGAAGCTGTGGTTTTAAAAAACTGGCAGAAGTAAGCTTTTCTTATTTCCGGATGCATGCGCAAACTATAGAAAGTCGTTATTACGTAGAATGGGCAAACTTTGTTGATTCCATTTATGAAATAAATCACATTTTCTAAAAAATCGTGTTTTTTAAGAATTCATCTAAACCTTCTAGAAGCTGTGAATTTAAAAAAAGGGGGGAAGTAAGCTTTTCTTATTTCCGGATGCATGCGCAAACTATAGAAAGTCGTTATGACGTAGAATGTGCATACTTTTCTGATTCCATTTATGAAATAAATCACATTTTCTAAAAACTCGTGTTTTTTAAGAATTCATCTAAACCTCCTAGAAGCCGTGAATTTAAAAAAAGGGGGAAAGTAAGCTTTTCTTATTTTCGGACGCATGCGCAAACTATAGAAAGTCGTTATTACGTAGAATGTGCATAGTTTGCGCATGCGCAAACTATAGAAAGTCGTTATTACATAGAATGTGCATACTTTGTTGATTCCATTTATGAAATAAATCACATTTTCTAAAAACTCAAGTTTTTTAAGAAATCATGTAAACCTTCTAGAAGCTGTGATTTTAAAAAACGGGGGAATTAAGCTTTTCTTATTTCCAGACGCATGCGCAAACTATAGAAAGTCGTTATGACGTAGAATGTGCATAGTTTGCGCATGCGCAAACTATAGAAAGTCATTATGACATAGAATGTGCATACTTTGTTGATTCCATTTATGAAATAAATCACATTTCCTAAAAACTTGTGTTTTTTAAGAAATCATGTAAACCTTCTAGATGCTCTGATTTTAAAAAACGGGGGAAATTAAGCTTTTCTTATTTCCGGACGCATGCGCAATATATAGAAAGTCGTTATGACGTAGAATGTGCATACTTTGTTGATTCCATTTATGAAATAAATCACATTTTCTAAAAACTCGTGTTTTTTAAGAAATCATGTAAACCTTCTAGAAGCTGTGATTTTAAAAAACTGGCGGAAGTAAGCTTTTCATATTTCCGGACGCATGCACAAACTATAGAAAGTCGTTATGACGTAGAATGTGCATACTTTGTTGATTTCATTGATGAAATAAATCACATTTTCTAAAAACTCGTGTTTTTTAAGAAATCATGTAAACCTTCTAGAAGCTTTGGTTTTAAAAAACTTGCGGAAGTAAGCTTTTCTTATTTCCGGACACATGCGCAAACAATAGAAAGTCGTTATCACGTAGAATGTGCATTGTTTGTTGATTCCATTTATGAAATAAATTACATTTTCTAAAAACTCGTGTTTTTTAAGAAATCATGTAAACCTTCTAGAAGCTGTGTGTTTAAAATACGGGGGGAATTAAGCTTTTCTTATTTCCGGACGCATGCACAAACTATATAAATTCGTTATCACGTAGAATGTGCATAGTTTGCGCATGCGAAAACTATAGAAAGTCGTTATGACATTGAATGTGCATACTTTGTTGATTCCATTTATGAAATAAATCACATTTTTTAAAAACTCATGTTTTTTAAGAAATCATGTAAAGCTTCTAGAAGCTGTGATTTAAAAAAACGGGGGGAATTAAGCTTTTCTTATTTCCGGACGCATGCGCAAACTATAGAAAGTCGTTATGACGTAGAATGTGCAAACTTTTTTGATTCCATTTATGAAATAAATCACATTTTCTAAAAAATCGTTTTTTTAAGAATTCATCTAAACCTTCTAGAAGCTGTGAATTTAAAAAAAGGGGGAAAGTAAGCTTTTCTTATTTCCGGACGCATGCGCAAACCATAGAAAGTCGTTATTACATAGAATGTGCATAGTTTGCGCATGCGCAAACTATAGAAAGTTGTTATTACATAGAATGTGCATACTTTGTTGATTCCATTTATGAAATAAATCACATTTTCTAAAAACTCAAGTTTTTTAAGAAATCATGTAAACCTTCTAGAAGCTGTGAATTTTAAAAATGGGGGGAATTAAGCTTTTTCTTATTTCCAGAAGCATGCGCAAACTATAGAAAGTCGTTATGACGTAGAATGTGCATAGTTTGCGCATGCACAAACTATAGAAAGTTGTTATGACATAGAATGTGCATAGTTTGTTGATTCCATTGATGAAATAAATCACATTTTTTAAAAACTCGTGTTTTTTAAGAAATCATGTAAACCTTCTAGAAGCTGTGATTTTAAAAAACGGGGGGAATTAAGCTTTTCTTATTTCCGGACAGATGTGCACACTATATAAAGTCGTTATGACGTAGAATGTCCATACTTTGTTGATTCCATTTATGAAATAAATCACATTTTCTAAAAACTCGTGTTTTTTAAGAAATCATGTAAACCTTCTAAAAGCTGTGATTTTAAAAAACGGGGGGAATTAAGATTTTCTTATTTCCGGACGGATGCGCAAACTATAGAAAGTCGTTATGACGTAGAATGTGCATACTTTGTTGATTCCATTTATGAAATAAATCACATTTTCTAAAAACTCGTGTTTTTTAAGAAATCATGTAATCCTTCTAGAAGCTGTGATTCTAAAAAACTGGCGGAAGTAAGCTTTTCTTATTTCTGGACGCATGCGCAAACTATAGAAAGTCGTTAAGATGTAGAATGTGCATATTTTGTTGATTCCATTAATGAAATAAATCACATTTTCTAAAAACTCGTGTTTTTTAACAAATCATGTAAACCTTCTAGAAGCAGTGAATTTAAAAAAAGGGGGGAAGTAAGCTTTTCTTATTTCCGGACGCATGCGCAAACTATAGAAAGTCGTTATCACGTAGAATGTGCATAGTTTGCGCATGCGCAAACTATAGAAAGTCGTTATCACATAGAATGTGCATACTTTGTTTATTCCGTTTATGAAATAAATCACATTTTCTAAAAACTCGTGTTTTTTAAGAATTCATGTAAACCTTCTAGAAGCTGTGATTTTAAAAAACTGGTGGAAGTAAGCTTTTCTTATTTCCGGACGCATTCGCAAACTTTAGAATTCGTTATTATATAGAATGTGCATACTTTGTTTATTCTATTGTTGAAATAAATCACATTTTCTAAAAACTCGTGTTTTTTAAGAATTCATCTAAACTTTCTAGAAGCTGTGAATTTAAAAAAAGGGGGGAAGTAAGCTTTTCTTATTTCTGGACGCATGCGCAAACTATAGAAAGTCGTTATCACGTAGAATCTGCATAGTTTGTGCATGCGCAAACTATAGAAAGTCGTTATGACATAGAATGTGCATACTTTGTTGATTCCATTTTTTAAATAAATGACATTTTCTAAAAACTCGTGTTTTTTAAGAAATCACGTAAACCTTCTAGAAGATGTGATTTTAAAAAACGGGGGCAATTAAGCTTTTCTTATTTCCGGACGCATGCGCAAACTATAGAAAGTCGTTAGGAGGTAGAATGTGCATACTTTGTTGATTCCATTTATGAAATAAATCACATTTTCTAAAAACTCTTGTTTTTTAAGAAATCATGTAAACCTTCTAGAAGCTGTGATTTTAAAAAACTGGCGTAAGTAAGCTTTTCACATTTCCGGACGCATGCGCAAACTATAGAAAGTCATTATTACGTAGAATGTGCATTGTTTGTTGATTCCATTTATGAAATAAATCACATTTTCTAAAAACTCGTGTTTTTTAAGAAATCATGTAAACCTTCTCGAAGTTGTGGTTTTAAAAAACTAGCGGAAGGAAGCTTTTCCTATTTCCGGACGCATGCACAAACTATAGAAAGTCGTTATGACGTAGAATGTGCATACTTTGTTGATTCCATTTATGAAATAAATCACATTTTCTAAAAAATCGTGTTTTTTAAGAATTCATCTAAACCTTCTAGAAGCTGTGAATTTAAAAAAAGGGGGAAAGTAAGTTTTTCTTATTTTCGGACGCATTCACAAACTATAGAAAGTCGTTATTACGTAGAATGTGCATAGTTTGCGCATGCGCAAACTATAGAAAGTCGTTATTACATAGAATGTGCATACTTTGTTGATTCCATTTATGAAATAAATCACATTTTCTAAAAACTCAAGTTTTTTAAGAAATCATGTAAACCTTCCAGAAGCTGTGATTTTAAAAAACGGGGGAATTAAGCTTTTCTTATTTCTAGACGCATGCGCAAACTATACAAAGTCGTTATGACGTAGAATGTGCATAGTTTGCGCATGCACAAACTATAGAAAGTCGTTATTACATAGAATGTGCATACTTTGTTGATTCCATTTATGAAATAAATCACATTTTCTAAAAACTCAAGTTTTTTAAGAAATCATGTAAACCTTCTAGAAGCTGTGATTTTAAAAAACGGGGGCAATTAAGCTTTTCTTTTTTCCGGACGCATGCGCAAAATATAGAAAGTCGTTATGACGTAGAATGTGCATACTTTGTTGATTCCATTTATGAAATAAATTACATTTTCTAAAAACTCGTGTTTTTTAAGAATTCATCTAAACCTTCTAGAAGCTGTGAATTTAAAAAAAGGGGGGAAGTAACCTTTTCTTATTTCCGGACGCATGCGCAAACTATAGAAAGTTGTTATTACATAGAACGTGCATAGTTTGCGCATACACAAACTATAGAAAGTCGTTATGACATAGAATGTGCATACTTTGTTGATAAAATTTATGAAATAAATCACATTTCCTAAAAACTCGTGTTTCTTAACAAATCAAGTAAACCTTCTAGAAGCTGTGATTTTAAAAAATGGGGGGAATTAAGCTTTTCTTATTTCCGGACGCATGCGCAAACTATAGAAATTAGTTATGACGAAGAATGTGCATACTTTGTTGATTCCATTTATGAAATAAATCACATTTTCTAAAAACTCGTGTTTTTTAAGAATTCATCTAAACCTTCTAGAAGCTGTGATTTTAAAAAACTAGCGGAAGTAAGCTTTTCATATTTCCGGATGCATGCACAAACTTTAGAAAGTCGTTATTACATAGAATGTGCATACTTTGTTGAGTCCATTTATGAAATAAATCACATTTTCTAAAAACTCGTGTTTTTTAAGAAATCATGTAAACCTTCTCGAAGTTGTGGTTTTAAAAAACTAGCGGAAGGAAGCTTTTCTTATTTCCGGACGCATGCGCAAACTATAGAAAGTCGTTATTACGTAGAATGTGCATAGTTTGTTGATTCCATTTATGAAATAAATCACATTTACACAAAACTCATGCTTTTTAAGAATTCAGTAAAACCTTCTAGAAGCTGTGAATTTGAAAAAATGGGGGAAGTAAGCTTTTCATATTTCCGGACGCATGCGCAAACTATAGAAAGTCGTTATTACGTAGAATGTGCATAGTTTGTTGATTGCATTTATGAAATAAATCAGATTTTCAAAAAACTCGTGTTTTTTAAGAATTCATCTAAACCTTCTAGAAGTTGTGAATTTAAAAAAAGGGGGGAAGTAAGCTTTTCTTATTTCCGGATGCATGTGCAAACTATAGAAAGTCGTTATCACGTAGAATGTGCATACTTTGCGCATGCGCAAACCATAGAAAGTCGTTATGACATAGAATGTGCATACTTTGTTGATTCCATTTATGAAATAAATCACATTTTCTAAAAACTCATGTTTTTTAAGAAATCATGTAAACCTTCTAGAAGCTGTGATTTTAAAAAACGAGGGGAATTAAGCTTTTCTTATTTCCGGACGCCTGCGCAAACTATAGAAAGTCGTTATGACGTAGAATGTGCATAGTTTGTTGATTCCATTTATGAAATAAATCACATTTTCAAAAAACTCGTGTTTTTCAAGAGTTCATCTAAACCTTCTAGAAGCTGTGAATTTAAAAAAAGGGGGGAAGTAAACTTTTCTTATTTCCGGACGCATGAGCAAACTATAGAAAGTCGTTATCACGTAGAATGTGCATATTTTGCGCATGCGCAAACTATAGAAAGTCGTTATCACGTAGAATGTGCATTGTTTGTTGATCCCATTTATGAAATAAATCACATTTTCTAAAAACTCGTGTTTTTTAAGAAATCATGTAAACCTTCTAGAAGCTGTGAGTTTAAAAAACGGCGGGAATTAAGCTTTTCTTATTTCCGGATGCATGCGCAAACTATAGAAAGTTGTTATTATGTAGAATGTGCATAGTTTGCGCATGCGCAAACTATAGAAAGTCGTTATGACATAGAATGTGCATACTTTGTTGATTCCATTTATGAAATAAATCATATTTTCCAAAAACTCGTGTTTTTTAATAAATCATGTAAACCTTCTAGAAGCTGTGATTTTAAAAAACGGGGGGAATTAAGCTTTTCTTATTTCCGGACGCTTGTGCAAACTATAGAAAGTCGTTATGACGTACAATGTGCATACTTTTCTGATTCCATTTATGAAATAAATCACATTTTCTAAAACCTCGTGTTTTTTAAGAATTCATCTAAAGCTTCTAGAAGCTGTGAATTTAAAAAAAGGGGGGAAGTAAGCTTTTCTTATTTCCGGACGCAAGCCCAAACTATAGAAAGTCGTTATCACGTAGAATGTGCATAGTTTGCGCATGCGCAAACTATAGAAAGTCGTTATGACATTGAACGTGAATACTTTGTTGATTCCATTTACGAAATAAATCACATTTTTTAAAAACTCGTGTTTGTTAAGAAATCATGTAAACCTTCTAGAAGCTGTGATTTTAAAAACGGGGGGAATTAAGCTTTTCTTATTTCTGGACGCATGCGCAAACTATAGAAAGTCGTTATGACGTAGAATGTGCAAACTTTGTTGATTCCATTTATGAAATAAATCACATTTTCTAAAAAATCGTGTTTTTTAAGAATTCATCTAAACCTTCTAGAAGCTGTGAATTTAAAAAAAGGGGGAAAGTAAGCTTTTCTTATTTCCTGACGCATGCGCAAACTATAGAAAGTCGTTATTACGTGGAATGTGCATAGTTTGTGCATGCGCAAACTATAGAAAGTCGTTTTTACATAGAATGTGCATAGTTTGTTGATTTCATTTATGAAATAAATCACATTTTCTAAAAACTCGTGTCTTTTAAGAAATCATGTAAACCTTCTAGAAGCTGTGGTTTTAAAAAACTGGCGGAAGTAAGCTTTTCTTATTTCCGGACGCATGCGCAAATCGTAGAAAGTCTTTATTACGTAGAATGTGCATAGTTTGTTGATTCCATTTATGAAATAAATCACATTTTCTAAAAACTCGTGTTTTTTAAGAATTCATCTAAACCTTCTAGAAGCTGTGAATTTAAAAAAAGGGGGGAAGTAAGCTTTTCTTATTTCCGGACGCATGCAAAAACTATAGAAAGTCATTATTACATAGAATGTGCATACTTTGTTGATTCCATTTATGAAATAAATCACATTTTGTAAAAACTCGTGTTTTTTAGGAAATCATGTAAACCTTCTAGAAGCTGTGATTTTAAAAAACGGGTGGAATTAAGCTTTTCTTATTTTCGGACGCATGCGCAAACTATAGAAAGTCGTTATGACGTAGAATGTGCATACTTTGTTGATTCCATTTATGAAATAAATCACATTTTCTAAAAACTCATGTTTTTTAAGAAATCATGTAAACCTTCTAGAAGCTGTGATTTTAAAAAACTGGGGTAAGTAAGCTTTTCATATTTCCGGACGCATGCGCAAACTTTAGAAAGTCGTTATTACATAGAATGTGCATACTTTGTTGATTCCATTTATGAAATATATCACATTTTCTAAAAACTCATGTTTTTTAAGAAATCATGTAAACCTTCTAAAAGCTGTGGTTTTAAAAAACTGGCGGAAGTAAGCTTTTCTTATTTCCGGACGCATGCGCAAACTATAGAAAGTCGTTATTACGTAGAATGTGCATTGTTTGTTGATTCCATTTATGAAATAAATCACATTTTCTAAAAACTCGTGTTTTTTAAGAAATCATGTAAACCTTCTAGAAGCTGTGGTTTTAAAAAACTGTCAGAAGTAAGCTTTTCTTATTTCTTGATGCATGCGCAAACTATAGAATGTCATTATTACGTAGAATGTGCATTGTTTGTTGATTCCATTTATGAAATAAATCACATTTTCTAATAACTCGTGTTTTTTAAGAAATCATGTAAACCTTCTAGAAGCTGTGAGTTTAAAAAATAGGGGTAATCAAGCTTTTCTTATTTCCGGACGCATGTGCAAACTGTAGAAAGTTGTTATTACGTAGAATGTGCATAGTTTGCGCATGCACAAACTATAGAAAGTCGTTATGACATAGAATGTGCATACTTTGTTGATTCCATTTATGAAATAAATCACATTTTTTAAAAACTCAAGTTTTTTAAGAAATCATGTAAACTTTCTAGAAGCTGTGAATTTAAAAAACGGGGGGAATTAAGCTTTTCTTATTTCCAGACGCATGCACAAACTATAGAAAGTCGTTATGACGTAGAATGTGCATAGTTTGCGCATGCGCAAACTATAGAAAGTCGTTATGACATAGAATGTGCATACTTTGTTGATTCCATTTTTGAAATAAATCACATTTTCTAAAAAATCGTGTTTTTTAAGAAATCATGTCAACCTTCTAGAAGATGTGATTTTAAAAAATGGGGGCAATTAAGCTTTTCTTATTTCCGGATGCATGCGCAAACTATAGAAAGTCGTTATGACGTAGAATGTGCATATTTGTTGATTCCATTTATGAAATAAATCACATTTTCTAAAAATTCGTGTTTTTTAAGAAATCATGTAAACCTTCTAGAAGCTGTGATTTTAAAAAACTGGCGTAAGTAAGCTTTTCATATTTCCGGACGCATGCGCAAACTTTAGAAAGTCGTTATTACATAGAATGTGCATACTTTGTTGATTCCATTTATGAAATAAATCACATTTTCTAAAAACTCGTGTTTTTTAAGAAATCATGTAAACCTTCTAGAAGCTGTGGTTTTAAAAAACTAGCGGAAGTAAGCTTTTCTTATTTCCGGACGCATGCACAAACTATAGAAAGTCGTTATGACGTAGAATGTGCAAACTTTGTTGATTCAATTTATGAAATAAATCACATTTTCTAAAAAAATCATGTTTTTTAAGAATTCATGTAAACCTTCTAGAAGCTGTGAATTTAAAAAAAGGGGGAAAGTAAGGTTTTCTTATTTCCGGACGCATGCGCAAACTATAGAAAGTCGTTATTACGTAGAATGTGCATAGTTTGCGTATGCGCAAACTATAGAAAGTCGTTATTACATAGAATGTGCATACTTTGTTGATTCCATTTATGAAATAAATCACATTTTCTAAAAACTCAGGTTTTTTAAGAAATCATGTAAACCTTCTAGAAGCTGTGATTTTAAAAAACGGGGGGAATTAAGCTTTTCTTATTTCCAGACGTAGGCGCAAATTATAGAAAGTCGTTATGACGTAGAATGTGCATAGTTTGCGAATGCGGAAACTATAGAAAGTCGTTATGACATAGAATGTGCATAATTTGTTGATTCCATTTATGAAATAAATCACATTTCCTAAAAACTTGTGTTTTTTTAGAAATCATGTAAACCTTCTAGAAGCTCTGATTTTAAAAAACGGGGGGAATTAAGCTTTTCTTATTTCCGGACGCATGCGCAAAATATAGAAAGTCGTTATGACGTAGAATGTGCATACTTTGTTGATTCCATTTATGAAATAAATCACATTTTCTAAAAACTCATGTTTTTTAAGAAATCATGTAAACCTTCTAGAAGCTGTGATTTTAAAAAACTGGCGGAAGTAAGCTTTTCATATTTCTGGATGCATGCGCAAACTTTAGAAAGTCGTTATTACATAGAATGTGCATACTTGGTTGATTCCATTTATGAAATAAATCACATTTTCTAAAAAATCATGTTTTTAAAGAAATCATGTAAACCTTCTAAAAGTTGTGGTTTTAAAAAACTGGCGGAAGTAAGCTTTTCTTATTTCCGGACGGATGCGCAAACTAAAGAAAGTCATTATCATGTAGAATGTGCATTATTTGTTGATTCCATTTATGAAATAAATCACATTTTCTAAAAACTCGTGTTTTTTAAGAAATCTTGCAAACCTTCTAGAAGCTGTGAGTTTAAAAAACGGGGGGAATTAAGCTTTTCATATTTCCGGACGCATGCGCAAACTATAGAAAGTTGTTATTACATAGAATGTGCATAGTTTGCACATGCGCAAACTATAGAAAGTCGTAATTACATAGAATGTGCATACTTTGTTGATTCCATTTATGAAATAAATAACATTTTCTAAAAACACGTGTTTTTTAAGAAATCATGTAAACCTTCTAGAAGCTGTGATTTTAAAAAACGGGGGGAATTAAGCTTTTCTTATTTCCGTACGCATGCGCAAACTATACAAAGTCGTTATGACGTAGAATGTGCATACTTTTCTGATTCCATTTATGAAATAAATCAGATTTTCTAAGAAATCGTGTTTTTTAAGAATTCATCTAAACCTTCTAGAAGCTGTGAATTTTAAAAAAGGGGGGAAGTAAGCTTTTCTTATTTCTGGACGCATGCACAAACTACACAAAGTCGTTATCACGTAGAATGTGCATAGTTTGCGCATGCTCAAACTATAGAAAGTCGTTATGACATTGAATGTGCATACTTTGTTGATTCCATTTATGAAATAAATGACATTTTTTAAAAACTCGTGTTTTTTAAGAAATCATGTAAACCTTCTAAAAGCTGTGATTTTAAAAAACGGTGGGAATTAAGCTTTTCTTATCTCCGGACGCATGCGCAAACTATAGAAAGTCTATATGACGTATAATGTGAAAACTTTGTTGATTCCATTTATGAAATAAATCACATTTTCTAAAAAATCAGGTTTTTTAAGAATTCATCTAAACCTTCTAGAAGCTGTGAATTTAAAAAAAGGGGGGAAGTAAGCTTTTCTTATTTCCGGACGCATGCACAAACTATAGAAAGTCGTTATGACGTTGAATGTGCATACTTTGTTGATTCCATTTATGAAATAAATCACATTTTCTAAAAACTTGTGTTTTTTAAGAAATCATGTAAACCTTCTAGAAGCTGTGTTTTTAAAAAACTGGCATAAGTAAGCTTTTCATATTTCCGGACGCATGCGCAAACTTTAGAAAGTCGTTATTACATAGAATGTGCATACTTTGTTGATTCCATTTATGAAATAAATCACATTTTCTAAAAACTCGTGTTTTTTAAGAAACCATGTAAACCTTCTAGAAGCTGTGGTTTTAAAAACTGGCGGAAGTAAGCTTTTCTTATTTCCGGACGCATGCGCAAACTATAGAAATTCGTTATGAAGTAGAATGTGCAAACTTTGTTGATTCCATTTATGAAATAAATCACATTTTCTAAAAACTCAAGTTTTTTAAGAAATCATGTAAACCTTCTAGAAGCTGTGATTTTAAAAAACGGGGGGAATTAAGCTTTTCTTATTTCCAGATGCAGTCGCAAACTATTGAAAGTCGTTATGACGTAGAATGTGCATAGTTTGCGCATGCGAAAACTATAGAAATCATGTAAACCTTTTGGAAGCTCTGATTTTAAAAAATGGGGGCAATTAAGCTTTTCTTCTTTTCGGACGCATGCGCAAAATATAGAAAGTCGTTATGACGTAGAATGTGCAAACTTTGTTGATTCCATTTATGAAATAAATCACATTTTCTAACAACTCGTGTTTTTTAAGAAATCATGTAAACCTTCTAGAAGTTGTGATTTTAAAAAACTGGCGGAAGTAAGCTTTTTATATTTCCGGACGCATGCCCAAACTTTAGAAAGTCGTTATTACATAGAATGTGCATACTTTGTTGATTCCATTTATGAAATAAATCACATTTTCTAAAAAATCGTGTTTTTTAAGAAATCATGTAAACCTTCTAGAAGCTGTGGTTTTAAAAACCTTGCGGAAGTGAGCTTTTCTTATTTCCGGACGCATGCGCAAAGTGTAGAAAGTCGTTATCACGTAGAATGTGCATTGTTTGTTGATTCCATTTATGAAATAAATCACATTTTGTAAAAACTCGTGTGTTATAAGAAATCATGTAAACCTTCTAGAAGCTGTGAGTTTAAAAAACGGGGGGAATTAAGCTTTTCTTATTTCCGGACGCATGCGCAAACTATAGAAAGTTGTTATTACGTAGAATGTGCATACTTTTCTGATTCCATTTATGAAATAAATCACATTTTCTAAAAACTCGTGTTTTTTAAGAATTCATCTAAACGTTCTAGAAGCTGTGAATTTATAAAAAGGGGGGAAGTAAGCTTTTCTTATTTCTGGACGCATGCACAAACTATAGAAAGTCGTTATCACCTAGAATGTGCATAGTTTGCGCATGCGCAAACTATAGAAAGTCGTTATGACATTGAATGTGCATACTTTGTTTTTTCCATTCATGAAATAAATCACATTTTTTAAAAACTCGTGTTTTTTAAGAAATCATGTAAACCTTCTAGAAGCTGTGATTTTAAAAAACGGGGGGAATTAAGCTTTTCTTATTTCCGGACGCATGCACAAACTATAGAAAGTCGTTATGATGTAGAATGTGCAAACTTTGTTGATTCCATTTATGAAATAAATCACATTTTCTAAAAGATCGTGTTTTTTAAGAATTCATCTAAACCTTCTAGAAGCTGTGGATTTGAAAAAAGGGGGAAAGTAAGGTTTTCTTATTTCCGGACGCATGCGCAAACTATAGAAAGTCGTTATTACGTAGAATGTGCATAGTTTGCGCATGCGCAAACTATAGAAAGTCGTTATTACATAGAATGTGCATACTTTGTTGATTCCATTTATGAAATAAATCACATTTTCTAAAAACTCAAGTTTTTTAAGAAATCATGTAAACCTTCTAGAAGCTGTGATTTTAAAAAACAGGGGGAATTAAGCTTTTCTTATTTCCAATCGCAGGCGCAAACTATAGAAAGTCGTTATGACGTAGAATGCGCATATTTTGCGAATGCGGAAACTATAGAAAGTCGTTATGACATAGAATGTGCATAATTTGTTGATTCCATTTATGAAATAAATCACATTTCCTAAAAACTCGTGTTTTTTAAGAAATCATGTAAACCTTCTAGAAGCTGTGATTTTAAAAAACTGGCGGAAGTAAGCTTTTCTTATTTCAGGACGCATGCGCAAACTATAGAAAGTCGTTATTACATAGAATGTGCATACTTTGTTGATTCCATTTATGAAATTATTCACATTTTCTAAAAAATCGTGTTATTTAAGAAATCATGTAAACCTTCTAGAAGTTGTGGTTTTAAAAAACTGGCGGAAGTAAGCTTTTCTTATTTCCGGACGCATGCGCAAACTATAGAAAGTCATTATCACGTAGAATGTGCATTGTTTGTTGATTCCATTTATGAAATAAATCACATTTTTAAAAACTCGTGTTTTTTAAGAAATCTTGTAAACCTTCTAGAAGCTATGAGTTTAAAAAACGGGGGGAATTAAGCTTTTCATATTTCCGGACGCATGCGCAAACTATAGAAAGTTGTTATTACATAGAATGTGCATAGTTTGCGCATGCGCAAACTATAGAAAGTCATTATGACATAGAATGTGCATATTTTGTTGATTCCATTAATGAAATAAATCACATTTTCTAAAAACTCTTGTTTTTTAAGAAATCATGTAAACCTTCTAGAAGCTGTGATTTTAAAAAACGGGGGGAATTTAGTTTTTCTTATTTCCGGATGCATGCGTAAACTATACAAAGTCGTTATGACGTATAATGTGCATACTTTTCTGATTCCATTTATGAAATAAATCACATTTTCTAAAAAATCGTGTTTTTTAAGAATTCATCTAAACCTTCTAGAAGCTGTGAATTTAAAAAAAGGGGGGAAGTAAGCTTTTCTTATTTCTGGACGCATGCACAAACTATAGAAAGTCGTTATCACGTAGAATGTGCATAGTTTGCGCATGCGCAAACTATAGAAAGTCGTTATGACATTGAATGTGCATACTTTGTTTTTTCCATTTATGAAATAAATCACATTTTTTAAAAACTCGTGTTTTTTAAGAAATCATGTAAACCTTCTAGAAGCTGTCATTTTAAAAAACGGGGGGAATTAAGCTTTTCTTATTTCCAGACGCATGCACAAACTATAGAAAGTCGTTATGATGTAGAATGTGCAAACTTTGTTGATTCCATTTATGAAATAAATCACATTTTCTAAAAAATCGTGTTTTTTAAGAATTCATCTAAACCGTCTAGAAGCTGTGGATGTAATACCCATATTTTGATTCGGCATATTTATTAGTTAGACACACCATACTTTATTTTCTATATATATTTTGTCGAACTCAGCTCGACTGAGTAAACTATATTGGACCTCATTATATGATGTTACTCTGTCTTATGATTTCGCCATGATTATGATGTTACTATGTTATGCAGTTATGATGTTATGATTATCATATGATTTCCTTATTTTACGATTGCAGTATATGTTTATATGTTTTCCTTAATGAAATGTGAAATATATGATTCGGTACGTGGATACCATCTTCTTATATGAATTATTGAAATGTTATATGTATCTATGATGAGCAAAAAGGTTACATGAAATGAAATGATAAAATGGATCAATTGGCGATCAATGGAAAATGCTTTCTATAAATTGTATTTTGCAAAACACTAACCTACAGGACACAAGGGCTATGGGATAGCCAGTTACTTGATCTGATATACATTGGAAAGGAAAAACATGTTCATACAGCAAACCTTAGCAGCCAAAATGAGGATACGATAACACAAACTGATAATCCCGATAGCAGCAAGTATGAGTTGATAAGGGCGTAGGCCCAGTATGTTGAGAGGGATGGATGTGTTTCCCACCCTATGTTTCCATGAGACCCGAGGTCGTGGGAGGGCCGTGCTGAGACACGCTCCCCATGTTGTTGTGATGACGATTGTCGGATGCCTGCTAGGGGAGGATAGGTCCGCTGTTCAGCCGACGCTATCGCTCTCAAGTTCTATGTGGTCAGATCGGTGAGTCCGACACCCACTGTTGTACTAGCAGAGGGAGGATAGGGAGGATGCTGGACGTAGGTTATGATGGGAGGATGTGTTAGTTAGTACTGTTGGGGGGGTTTAGTATTCCTTGATTCTGAGTTAGTGGAAGTAGGCACCCTTCCTGTACTTGATTGATTAAACTAATGTAAACATAAAGACAATGATGTTAAAACGTAAAGGGTTAACTGTTAAATAACCGAGGATGTTAAAGTAATTATACTATAGATTATGCTTGCTCTTCTGCATGGGGGTAGATACTATTGTTAGTTATCAAGTATGCATAGGCGGAATGGGGTTTGTTTATAGTACATGTCCGACATGTGCATACACTGGCCATGCATGCACACCTTGTACGTGTACAATATTACTGGTGTATAACATACTTGTCATGCTTGAATAGAAGTATAAATGTCATAGATAACTCAGTTAAGGATACATCAATCAACTTAGGTAATGAATGGTTAGGTTGTCAATGTGTAAATAAGTGAATTAGTAATTATATGAAAACATTGTAATAATAAACTAAGACAAGTATCGTCAGTTAACATTGTCATAGAAGAACTGTTGTGAATAGGGTAATGATAGTGTCTAATTAATTAGTAAAATTGTTTAAGCCCTCACAAGTGCTTTGTTTATAATAACAAGGATGCTATGTTGATGATAGGGTACCCATGTGATAAACAAATAATTAAGAATACTATGATCGATTCACCTTTTATTATTGTCAAGGGTGATTTAATTATTATTATTAATTAATAAATGATATTCCAGCAAACATTTATATCCCTATCGTAACAAATGCAATATAAGTAAGATTTAAAATATTGATTTATAAATTAATGTTGCATGATTAATTCCATTTCAAAGTTAGCCATAACAAGATAATCCTTTTTGGAATAACCGTGATGTGATGGAAAATGGATATTTAATTATTCAATGTTAATCTTGGAATTTAAACCTCAACTAAAGTAGTCTCGACGGATAAGGTGGATCATTAAGACACATCATGTCCAAGTTGACAAGGGGCAACTAATTATATAATATTTTATTAATTACATTAATAATATTAAAATATCAAGGATGGCGGATAGACTTGTATTTAATGGAACTTGTCCCGAACGGATAACCTTGGGGTGATAATTCCCACCGTAATAAATAATTACTGCCGTCAATCCAAAACCAAATGAATTTTCCATAAGAGTAATTAATTATACATTTTTATAATGAGACGTGGATGAATGAACTAGGGAAAGGAGTAAATGTTGAGGGGCTCGAGAGGGGGATTTTTGGGCGGTGGAGTAAGCCCAAGATATTCTGGAGGAAAGGAAATTATATAGAGGGGGAGAGCTTGGAGAAAGGGGAGGTTTTTTGGATTGGGGAAGAAAAGAAGTTTTGAGAACAGAAGTTGGGAGGACAGAAAGTTTGATCGGAGAACAGAAGGATTTTGAGAACAGAAGGAAAGACTGCTCTCGGGATTATCAGATTGTGGGCTCGGGGGCTTGGAAATCCTTTGATTTCCAAGGGCCAGCAAGATTATAGCTGGTCGGTAGGGTGGACACTTCAGTTTGGCTGTCTAAGGGGTTACACAACCTGCTACAACTTACGGTTAGCATCAGCATCAGGTAATTTCCGTTATTTACTATTATGCTAAATCTTACTGTAAACATGCAAACTTACTATTTACTGATTTACTGATTTGCTAAGTTGTGAAACCTATTCTTATGCTGTTGAAAAGAAAATAACGATATGTTTGTTTATTTCAAATTTCGAATGTAAGGTTAGTAAAATCACCACAGTACACTAAATATTACTTCGGCACATAGAAATTCTTAGAAATTCTCTTCCTTAAACTGATAAAGTTTAAAACTTAGAAAATTAAACCTGAAATTTTACACAGTGCTCTGCTGTAAAAACCAGAGCACTACAGATGGTATCAGAGCCTTTGTTCAGACTCTTGAACCTACAGGCCTATTCATGCTTCACCTAAAAAAATTTACTTGATAATTTACCTACTTGACCTCCAGCCATAGTCATCTTCAAGGTACCTGCACAACGATAACAACAATTACATTAAAAATATATATATATAAATATAAATATATATAACCAGACCCGGGCATTAAATAAAATTTGCATAATGAGAAATTAAAATATCCACATCAAAGAAACATAGTATTTATAGAAATCGAGAGTTATAACCAATAGATTGTGCATAAGAGCCCACGACTTATATGAAACCAAAACGATCCAACTGTAGGGCTATATCTGCTCTGAATGGAAATCTGCAACTTATCTCAGCCATGCTCGTTGACAGAAAAAGAATTCTTCCTATATCTTCCCATAATATTGGGGTTTGGGTAACAAAACCCTAACTAGTTGAATGAAGATAAGACATGGTAAGAAAATTCAAAGGCATAAGCAGGGTTAAAATCTTTTATGATAATTCAATAATAAACTAAGTAGAAATTGAATAAATAAAAAAAAACACTATTTTGTACAGTATTATTTACTCTCTCTTTTTACAAAAGAGCGAAAAAATTATCTCTGCTCTGCTGTGCTTGAGGAACATTCGCCAATGCATGTGAATCAGAAATATATATAGATAGATATGTAACATTTACACAATAATCTATTCAATTCAAAATTTAAAAAAAATAATAATAATAATAATAATAATAAAAAGTAAATAACACAGCTTTTGGGCTATTATACTACAGGAAAAATAATCTCCCATCCATTTAGAAAAAAATAAAAAATAAAAAAATTTAAAGAAGAAACATCTCACTCCAATAAAATAGGGAGCTATTTAAGTTATTCCATGCACACAAAGGTAGCCTTGTTAATAGCAAGAAACTGGTCATCTACATGAAGCTAATAAAACGTATCATGTATAAAAATACTAAAATAGATATTTAAGATAAATAAATTTTGCCTCTTATCATATTTAACGGGAAGGCTACTTTGAATTGAATGCAGGACTTATAAACCAGCAATTAAGTTGAATAATCCCATAAAGAACCTACATCTAGAAAAACATAGAAGAATCGTACTCTTTTGGGACGACCATTTTTCGCTGAGTGCAAACCCTTGTCATGCTGCTTGCCCACACCACCTCCGGCGTGATTCTTTGCCGCACCAGGATTCACGTGAAGTTCTAGTCCAGACCTTGGAGAGATTGCCATTTTTAGGGATGCACGGAATCCCAGCCCTCTGCATGCTTGAAATCAGCTCTCCTTTCTCAATACCCACTGCGACATTCTTCCGGTATTTCAATCAACAAACCCCATCCATTACAAATCTCAGTGTTGCTGGCACCTTTACTAACAGTTTTCCAGTGCCCATTATAAATCCCGCATCAGTGTTTCCTATTCCACTTGCAAACTGTCCAAATGCTCCAGCATTGCAAGTATGGGAGTCTGTACCAAACAGAACCTCGCCTGGCCTGCAATGACCTTCCTAGGCAAGAGCAATATGACAAACTCCTTTATAATCTGGATTTGCCCTGAAATCACTGCGATCTGTGATGTCATAAAAATACTTGATGTTTTGCTCGAGCGCAAAGTCCCTAATTATATCCACATTCCGATTCGCACGCTCATCGCTGGTAAAAAAAAATATATATATATATAATGATCGGGTATTATCACAATCTTTCTGGATCCCAAACCTTAGCCCGGGAGCCGAACTCTTTCTTGAAAATCCCGATAGTTCCAGGGCCACAGACATCATGGGTCATCAAATTATCGACTTTCACCCACACATTTTCCCCGGGGCTCACTTGAGATCTCTCTGCAGCCCTGGCTAGGATCTTTTCTGTCATGGTCATGGCGTGTTTCACGGAGCCAGTTGAAGCAGGGGAACGTTGCTGCGGCTGGGGCGGAGCCATTACTGCTGCTACGAACTTCGTCATGCTCTTCTTGTCCCTCCGTTTACTTATTGGGGGAACTACTGGAAGAGGTGGCCCGTCGCTGGGGCCTGGACGATATCGTCCTGACTGCTGGTATGGGATCTGGACTGGTAATGCCGCTGGGGTACCACTGAAATAGAGATGGTCCTCCGGGACCGCACTTATCTGGGGTCGGAGGCAATGCTGCTATCAGTCGGTATATTGGTGCCCGCGCCTGTCAGGATGAATGTTAAGAGCGCTTTCCACAGTGGGACGTTGATGCGCAGGTTGAATGCCGCCCCTCCCGATAGCAGGGCCTCCAGTGTTATGATCCGTGGTATGTTGCGGCCCATGCATTGGAGCACATAAGAGTTGCAGACCCAAAATTAATAGAGAGGAGGCACGGAGTTGACGAGCCAGAAAGGAGAGGAAAAGGGAGTTCACGCGCGCGAGGGGGTGGAGAATTGATATAAGGAAGATTGCCTTCAACTGGGGCTCCTCGCCGGAGTCCGCCTGGTAGCATGCACACCAGCACGTGGCATGCATGCAGCCCGATCCGTCCCCGTGGGCTCCCTTGTACCATTGGATAGGCAAACGGTGGAGGAGGTCTTGGGTGTGAGGAAGGACAAGTGTGGCTAGGCTGGAAAAGGCGGATGGAGGTGCCGATTGTGGAAAGGGATAGGAGAAGGTAACGTGGAGTGGGAGATACGAGGGGGTAGGTAGGGTGGACCCGCGTGCGTGAGATGTTATAATGTTTAAAAATAAAGAAAAAAAAATATATAATAAATGGTTTAAAACTTTTGTTTAATGTTTTAAATTGTTTAAATGTTTAAACTTGTTTAAAATTTCAAATTTTAGTTGTAAATTAAAATATCTGCATGGTGGGATATTTCTAAATAATTAATGTTTAAAATTATTTAAATTTAAATTTTATAAACAACTTTTTACCGGTTATATTAAAATATCTGCATGGTGGGATATTTCTAAATAATTAATGTTTAAAATTATTTAAATTTAAATTTATATTGCATTAAATTCAATTATTTAAAAATTCAATTGTAGTTCTTTCAAAATTGATATTTATGATAGATATATATTGCTAAAAGTATGGAGATATAATTGTAAATTTAATGCAATACATATATAATAGTTTTTAGGTTGATTTAAAAATCACATAAATAAAAGTTAGATTGTAATTAGAGTCTCTATGTTTAGGATTAACTTTAGTTAAACCTAAGGTTGATTAGAGGATTCAGAATTTTAAGATAAATTAATGTCAATTAGGTTGTTTAGATTAAAGGGCAACATTTAAAGTTAACTAAAATAAAGATATTAAAAATTTTGCCGAGATTTCAACTCCTAGTCGAAGGGATGAAAGAGACCCGGAATCTCAAAAACAAGACACCGTTAAGACCAGCACGACGAGCTGAACACCATGACAAGATTGTTTAATAAAAACGACTATAGATTTCACTGCGCTAATCCTGACAATCTGTTATCTCATGATGCAAGTTATTTCTTATGCATAAGTATAAGTGTATGAATACCTACATTTTAGTTCCGCGTGTATTTGATTGAACAACTAAGGACATGACTTTATTTTCAATAAACTCAGGAACTATCATGGTAACAACACGCAGAGGTCGAGGTCGGGGTCAAGGTCGACCACCGTCACCACCACCTCCGCCACCGCCAACACCGCCACCACCAACCTCAACACCAGAAATGCAGATCATAATGAGGTCATTGGAGGCTATTATGACCACGATGAACAGGCAGTCGGAAAGGGCCGCCGAGGTGGAAACCACTCAAGTGAGTCGAGAGAACTCTGAAAGGGCACATGGCCCAAGACTGGAACCGCTTCAGGACATATCGAGGGAATTGCAAAAGATAAAGGTTCCAGAGTTTTCTGGAGGACGACCCGGTAAGCATGCCGAAGCATGGCTGGAAGGCATGAAGAGATGCTTCGCATTGAATGAGTACACATCTAGTTCCAAGGCTAGGATGGCCGTCTTTCAGCTTAAAGGTGATGCTTTGAATTGGTGGTCAGACCTCGAGAAGCAGTTGCACCTTACTCCTCTTACAACTTCTTGGGAACTGTTCGAGGAGAGGTTCCACATGAAGTATTTGCCAAATTATTACAAGGAAGAACAGGCAGGTGCACTCCATGCCTTAGTACAGGGAGACAAGACAGTGGAGGAGTATGAATCTCGATTTATGGAACTGGTAAAATATGTTCCTTACCTTGATGCAGATGATTGTCAGGTAGAGCGTTTTGTGTATGGACTTAACTACAAGATTAGAGCTGCTGTGCGGATGTGGAAGCCAACTTCAGTTGCCATGGCAGTTGAGTATGCTCGTTATGCAGCTGATATGTCAGATGGAAAAGGGGGTAGTAAGTTGACAGGAACCAATCAGTATGTTACAGGGAAGGCATCACGCCCTTACTTCAGGGGAGGACAATCTAGGCCTCCTCCTTACGGTAACAGGTTCACACCGAGGGGCAATACTTCAGTTAACTCAATCTCGCAGGCATCGTCCGCAACCCACCAAAGCCAGGGACGTACACAGGGAAGTTCCTATAGAGGAGCAAGGGGTTTTAGAGGAACCAGGGGAAGGAACTCATCTCAGAGGATCCCTTCGAGCAACAGGCAAGCCCCTCCCAATCTCTCTTGTTGGGGATGCGGAGGTCCTCATTTCCAGCGAGACTGTCCCAAGGGTCAGTCAAGCAGCAGGCACAGGGAAGGAAAGGCACCCATGGATAGTTCGGGTAACAGTCATCGGATTCATGCAGCGGTGCATAACCACCAGGCAGAACATCAGTCTACCGTAGTAGAATCCACTGGTAATGTAAACAATGTCAAACTTAAAATTTTGTTTGATCCAGGAGCAACTGATAGTTTTATTTCACCATTTGCATTAGATAAATGTGGGTTGGCAGCCTACGAGCACGATGATTTCAAACTGGTCGAAATGGCTTCAGGAACTAAGCAACCAGTAGGTCTTAAAGTGAGAGGTTGTGGGGTTGACTTAGGATTTTGCACCACTAAGTTGGATGCTTATGTCACCAATTTGGGGACTTATGACCTCATTATTGGCATGGATTGGTTAGAAGACCATAGAGCTTTCATAGACTGCTATGCAAAGAAGGTGTTGTGCCTCGATGACGAGGGAAGGAAAATTCAAATCCAAGGCTTGAAGAGGAAGGTATCCCTCCGTTTCATCTCTATGGTAAAAGCTAAGCGGTGCCTAAGACAAGGATGCCAGTTGTTCGTAGTGGAGGCCGTGAGCGATAGTAAAGGACCTTCCTTGAATTCTTACCCAGTGCTTTCCGAGTTCAAGGATGTCTTTCCGAAGGAATTACCAGGACTACCTCCAGAAAGAGAGCTCGATTTCACAATCGAACTAAAACCTGGTGCAGAACCTATCTCAAAGACTCCGTATAGAATGACAACTCCAGAGCTCCGTGAGTTACAGATCCAGTTAAAAGAATTGCTAGATTTGGGACTGATTAGACCCAGTATCTCACCGTGGGGAGCACCAGTGATCTTCGTTAAGAAGAAGGATGGATCTCTGCGACTGTGCATAGATTACAGAGATTTGAACAAGGCCACCGTGAACAATAGGTATCCCATACCAAGAATTGATGACCTCTTTGATCAAATGAAAGGTGCGTCAGTCTTCTCAAAGATCGATTTACGATCAGGGTATCACCAGTTGAGGATCAAGGAAGGCGACATTCCTAAGACTGCCTTTCGAACTCGATTTGGGCATTACGAGTTTGTAGTGGTACCATTTGGTTTGACCAATGCTCCAGCTGTATTCATGAGCCTCATGAATGGTGTCTTCCGAAAATACTTGGACCACTTTGTTCAGGTCTTCTTAGATGATATTCTTATCTATTCTAAGAATGAGAAGGAGCATGAGGAACACTTGCGGTTAGTCTTGACATGCTTAAGGGAACATAAACTTTTTGGTAAATTGTCAAAGTGTTCCTTCTTCCAAAAAGAGATTCACTACTTGGGGCACATCATCTCAGGTGAAGGGATCTCTGTAGACCCAGAAAAGGTAAAGGCCATTGAAGATTGGCCAATTCCAAGGAATGCTCATGAGGTGCGCAGCTTCATGGGGTTAGCAGGCTATTACCGGAGGTTTGTGGAAGGATTTTCTAAAATTGCAAAACCTATTACCACCTTGCAACGCAAGGGAATCCGGTATGAATGGACCGATGAATGCGATGCCGCTTTTACAGAGTTAAAAAGATTGTTGACAAGTGCACCGATCTTGCGGGTACCAGACATGGATAAAGATTTCATGGTATGCACCGATGCCTCGAAGCAAGGATTAGGAGCGGTGTTGATGCAGGAAGGTGGGGTAATAGCTTATGCATCTCGAAAGTTGAAACCTCATGAGGAGCAGTATGCCACGCATGATCTAGAATTGGCAGCAGTAATGTTGGCACTAAAATTATGGAGGCACTACCTAGTTGGTAGAAGCTTCACCCTTAAAACAGACCATCAGAGCTTGCAGTACATATTTACCCAAAGGGATTTGAATGCTAGGCAAAGGAGATGGAGTGAGTTCATGAGTGAGTATGACTTTGGTATCTCTTACATCAAAGGAAAGGAGAATGTGGTGGCAGACGCTCTAAGCCGAAGGCCGAGACTTTTCTCCTTAATTCCCTTGAAGGTTGACTTGAGGGAAAGGGTACTAGGACAACTATTGGGCGATAGTTGGTATCTAAAAGTAACCTCAGCTATTCAGAATGGAAAGGAACAGGAATTGAAGTATGATGGGTACCATCTTGAGGAAGATGGATTGTTGCGGTATCAGGGAAGGATGTATGTTCCTAAGGAAGGTGATATCAGGAAAACAATCCTTAGAGAGGCCCATAGATCACATTACTGTGCCCACCCGGGAGTGAAGAAGATGTATGCTGACATGAAGCAACTCTTCTTTTGGCCAGGTATGAAGATGGATGTAGTGGATTTTGTTTCGAAATGCCTTGAGTGTCAACAAGTGAAGGCAGATCACCATCACCCGGCCGGTCTCCTACAACCGCATGATATTCCTATGACTAAATGGGAAGTCATTTCCATGGACTTCGTTGTAGGATTACCACTCACATCTCTGAGACATAATGCTATTTTGGTGGTAGTTGACAAACTGACCAAAAGTGCTCACTTCATACCAGTCAGAGACACCTATGATGTGACAGATGTGGCAAGGGTATTCATAAATGAGATTGTACGTCTTCATGGAGTTCCTAAAAAGATAATCTCTGACAGAGACCCTAAGTTCACCTCCAGATTTTGGACAAGCATGCAGTCAGCATTAGGGACACAATTGAACTTAAGCTCAGCTTATCACCCCGAGACAGATGGACAGACTGAGAGGGTGAATCAAGTGATGGAGGACATGCTTAGGATGTATGTTATGGATCAACAGACACAGTGGGAGAAATATCTTCCTTTAGTGGAGTTTGCATACAATAATAGTCATCACAGCTCCATTGGTATGCCGCCATATCAGGCACTGTATGGGAGGCCGTGCAGGACACCACTCAGTTGGGACAGGTTAGAGGATCGAGTTTTAATTGGGCCTGAATTGATTCAGGAAATGGAGGAGCAAGTGATACAGATTAGGCAGCGGCTGAAGGAAGCACAGGATAGGAAAAAGAGTTATGCTGATGCACACAGATCAGATAGAACTTATGGAGTAGGGGATCGTGTATTTATTCGCATCAGACCAAATAAAAGTACCATTCGGTTTGGGAAGGGTACCAAGTTGTCACCTCGCTTTATAGGTCCATTTGAAATTCTTGAGAAAATCGGACCAGTTGCTTATCGTCTCGCGCTGCCACCCCACTTGCATAAAACTCATAATGTATTTCATGTTTCTGTATTACGACATTACATAGCTGATGAGACTCACAAAATTCATTGGAAGGAATTGCAGGTCTCGGACGAGGGAACCTTCAGGGTCGAACCATTACGTATACTTGATCGTAGGGTTCGACAGCTCCGTAGTCGCCATGTGGACCAAGTTAAGGTCCAATGGGACAAGTATAGCCCAGGGTCTGCTACCTGGGAGGATGCAGAGACCATGCGTCGAGATTTTCCCTCACTATTTTGACCATAACTTCGGGACGAAGTTTCCCGAAGGGTGGGTGTATGTAATACCCATATTTTGATTCGGCATATTTATTAGTTAGACACACCATACTTTATTTTCTATATATATTTTGTCGAACTCAGCTCGACTGAGTAAACTATATTGGACCTCATTATATGATGTTACTCTGTCTTATGATTTCGCCATGATTATGATGTTACTATGTTATGCAGTTATGATGTTATGATTATCATATGATTTCCTTATTTTACGATTGCAGTATATGTTTATATGTTTTCCTTAATGAAATGTGAAATATATGATTCGGTACGTGGATACCATCTTCTTATATGAATTATTGAAATGTTATATGTATCTATGATGAGCAAAAAGGTTACATGAAATGAAATGATAAAATGGATCAATTGGCGATCAATGGAAAATGCTTTCTATAAATTGTATTTTGCAAAACACTAACCTACAGGACACAAGGGCTATGGGATAGCCAGTTACTTGATCTGATATACATTGGAAAGGAAAAACATGTTCATACAGCAAACCTTAGCAGCCAAAATGAGGATACGATAACACAAACTGATAATCCCGATAGCAGCAAGTATGAGTTGATAAGGGCGTAGGCCCAGTATGTTGAGAGGGATGGATGTGTTTCCCACCCTATGTTTCCATGAGACCCGAGGTCGTGGGAGGGCCGTGCTGAGACACGCTCCCCATGTTGTTGTGATGACGATTGTCGGATGCCTGCTAGGGGAGGATAGGTCCGCTGTTCAGCCGACGCTATCGCTCTCAAGTTCTATGTGGTCAGATCGGTGAGTCCGACACCCACTGTTGTACTAGCAGAGGGAGGATAGGGAGGATGCTGGACGTAGGTTATGATGGGAGGATGTGTTAGTTAGTACTGTTGGGGGGGTTTAGTATTCCTTGATTCTGAGTTAGTGGAAGTAGGCACCCTTCCTGTACTTGATTGATTAAACTAATGTAAACATAAAGACAATGATGTTAAAACGTAAAGGGTTAACTGTTAAATAACCGAGGATGTTAAAGTAATTATACTATAGATTATGCTTGCTCTTCTGCATGGGGGTAGATACTATTGTTAGTTATCAAGTATGCATAGGCGGAATGGGGTTTGTTTATAGTACATGTCCGACATGTGCATACACTGGCCATGCATGCACACCTTGTACGTGTACAATATTACTGGTGTATAACATACTTGTCATGCTTGAATAGAAGTATAAATGTCATAGATAACTCAGTTAAGGATACATCAATCAACTTAGGTAATGAATGGTTAGGTTGTCAATGTGTAAATAAGTGAATTAGTAATTATATGAAAACATTGTAATAATAAACTAAGACAAGTATCGTCAGTTAACATTGTCATAGAAGAACTGTTGTGAATAGGGTAATGATAGTGTCTAATTAATTAGTAAAATTGTTTAATCCCTCACAAGTGCTTTGTTTATAATAACAAGGATGCTATGTTGATGATAGGGTACCCATGTGATAAACAAATAATTAAGAATACTATGATCGATTCACCTTTTATTATTGTCAAGGGTGATTTAATTATTATTATTAATTAATAAATGATATTCCAGCAAACATTTATATCCCTATCGTAACAAATGCAATATAAGTAAGATTTAAAATATTGATTTATAAATTAATGTTGCATGATTAATTCCATTTCAAAGTTAGCCATAACAAGATAATCCTTTTTGGAATAACCGTGATGTGATGGAAAATGGATATTTAATTATTCAATGTTAATCTTGGAATTTAAACCTCAACTAAAGTAGTCTCGACGGATAAGGTGGATCATTAAGACACATCATGTCCAAGTTGACAAGGGGCAACTAATTATATAATATTTTATTAATTACATTAATAATATTAAAATATCAAGGATGGCGGATAGACTTGTATTTAATGGAACTTGTCCCGAACGGATAACCTTGGGGTGATAATTCCCACCGTAATAAATAATTACTGCCGTCAATCCAAAACCAAATGAATTTTCCATAAGAGTAATTAATTATACATTTTTATAATGAGACGTGGATGAATGAACTAGGGAAAGGAGTAAATGTTGAGGGGCTCGAGAGGGGGATTTTTGGGCGGTGGAGTAAGCCCAAGATATTCTGGAGGAAAGGAAATTATATAGAGGGGGAGAGCTTGGAGAAAGGGGAGGTTTTTTGGATTGGGGAAGAAAAGAAGTTTTGAGAACAGAAGTTGGGAGGACAGAAAGTTTGATCGGAGAACAGAAGGATTTTGAGAACAGAAGGAAAGACTGCTCTCGGGATTATCAGATTGTGGGCTCGGGGGCTTGGAAATCCTTTGATTTCCAAGGGCCAGCAAGATTATAGCTGGTCGGTAGGGTGGACACTTCAGTTTGGCTGTCTAAGGGGTTACACAACCTGCTACAACTTACGGTTAGCATCAGCATCAGGTAATTTCCGTTATTTACTATTATGCTAAATCTTACTGTAAACATGCAAACTTACTATTTACTGATTTACTGATTTGCTAAGTTGTGAAACCTATTCTTATGCTGTTGAAAAGAAAATAACGATATGTTTGTTTATTTCAAATTTCGAATGTAAGGTTAGTAAAATCACCACAGTACACTAAATATTACTTCGGCACATAGAAATTCTTAGAAATTCTCTTCCTTAAACTGATAAAGTTTAAAACTTAGAAAATTAAACCTGAAATTTTACACAGTGCTCTGCTGTAAAAACCAGAGCACTACAGTGGATTTGAAAAAAGGGGGAAAGTAAGCTTTTCTTATTTCCGGACGTATGCGCAAACTATAGAAAGTCGTTATTATGTAGAATGTGCATAGTTTGCGCATGCACAAACTATAGAAAGTCGTTATTGCATAGAATGTGCGTACTTTGTTGATTCCATTTACGAAATAAATCACATTTTCTAAAAACTCAAGTTTTTTAAGAAATCATGTAAACCTTCTAGAAGTTGTGATTTTAAAAAACGGGGGGAATTAAGCTTTTCTTATTTCAGACGCATGCGCAAACTATAGAAAGTCGTTATGAAGTGGAATGTGCATACTTTGTTGATTCCATATATGAAATAAATCACATTTGAAATCATGTAAACCTTCTAGAAGCTCTGATTTTAAAAAACGGGGGGAATTAAGCTTTTCTTATTTCCCGACGCATGCGCAAAATATAGAAATTCGTTATGACGTACAATGTGCATACTTTGTTGATTCCATTTATGAAATAAATCACATTTTCTAACAACTCGTGTTTTTTAAGAAATCATGTAAACCTTCTAGAAGCTGTGGTTTTAAAAAACTTGCGGAAGTGAGCTTTTCTTATTTCCGGACGCATGCGCAATCTATAGAAAGTCGTTATCACGTAGAATGTGCATTGTTTGTTGATTCCATTTATGAAATAAATCACATTTTCTAAAAACTCGTGTGTTATAAGAAATCATGTAAAGCTTCTAGAAGCTGTGAGTTTAAAAAACGGGGGGAATTAAGCTTTTCTTATTTCCGGACGCATGCGCAAACTATAGAAAGTTGTTATTACGTAGAATGTGCATAGTTTGCGCATGCGCAAACTATAGAAAGTCTTTATGACATAGAATGTGCATACTTTTTTGATTCCATTTATGAAATAAATCACATTTTCTAAAAACTCGTGTTTTTTAAGAAATCATGTCAACCTCCTAGAAGCTGTGATTTTAAAAAACGGGGGGAATTAAGCTTTTCTTATTTCCCGACGCATGCGCAAACTATAGAAAGTCGTTATGACGTAGAATGTGCATACTTTACTGATTCCATTTATGAAATAAATCACATTTTCTAAAAACTCGTGTTTTTTAAGAATTCATCTAAACCTTCTAGAAGCTGTGAATTTAAAAAAAGGGGGGAAGTAATCTTTTCTTATTTCTGGACGCATGCATGAACTATAGAAAGTCATTATCACGTTGAATGTGCATAGTTTGCGCATGCGCAAACTATAGAAAGTCGTTATGACATTGAATGTGCATACTTTGTTTTTTCCAGTTATGAAATAAATCACATTTTTTAAAAATTCGTGTTTTTTCAGAAATAATGTAAACCTTCTAGAAGCTGTGATTTTAAAAAACGGGGAGAATTAAGCTTTTCTTATTTCCGAACGCCTGCGCAAACTATAGGAAGTCGTTATGACGTAGAATGTGCAAACTTTGTTGATTCCATTTATGAAATAAATCACATTTTCTAAAAAATCGTGTTTTTTAAGAATTCATCTAAACCTTCTAGAAGCTATGAATTTGAAAAAAGGGGGAAAGTAAGCTTTTCTTATTTCCGGACGCATGCGCAAACTATAGAAAGTCGTTATTATGTAGAATGTGCATAGTTTGCGCATGCCCAAACTATAGAAAGTCGTTATTGCATAGAATGTGCATACTTTGTTGATTCCATTTACGAAATAAATCACATTTTCTAAAAACTCAAGTTTTTTAAGAAATCATGTAAACCTTCTAGAAGCTGTGATTTTAAAAAACGGGGGGAATTTAGCTTTTCTTATTTCCAGACGCATGCGCAAACTATAGAAAGTCGTTATGACGCAGAATATCCATACTTTGTTGATTCCATATATGAAATAAATCACATTTCCTAAAAACTCATGTTTTTTAAGAAATCATGTAAACCTTCTAGAAGCTCTGATTTTAAAAAACGGGGGGAACTAAGCTTTTCTTATTTCCGGACGCATGCACAAAATATAGAAAGTCGTTATGACGTAGAATGTGCATACTTTGTTGATTCCATTTATGAAATAAATCACATTTTCTAAAAACTCCTATTTTTTAAGAAATCTTGTAAACCTTCTAGAAGCTGTGATTTTAAAAAACTGGCAGAAGTAGGCTTTTCATATTTCCGGACTCATGCGCAAACTTTATAAAGTCTTTATTACATAGAATGTGCATACTTTGTTGATTCCATTTATGAAATAAATCACATTTTCTAAAAAGTCGTGTTTTTTAAGAAATCATGTAAACCTTCTAGAAGCTGTGGTTTTAAAAAACTGGCGGAAGTAAGCTTTTCTTATTTCAGGACGCATGCGCAAACTATAGAAAGTCATTATTATGTAGAATGTGCATAGTTTGTTGATTCCATTTATGAAATAAATCACATTTTCTAAAAACTCGTGTGTTATAAGAAATCATGTAAACCTTCTAGAAGCTGTGAGTTTAAAAAACTGGGGGAATTAAGCTTTTCTTATTTCCGGACGCATGCGCAAACTATAGAAAGTTGTTATTACGTAGAATGTGCATAGTTTGCGCATGCGCAAACTATAGAAAGTTGTTATGACATAAAATGTGTATACTTTGTTGATTCCATTTATGAAATAAATCACATTTTCTAAAAACTCGTGTTTTTTAAGAAATCATGTCAACCTCCTAGAAGCTGTGATTTTAAAAAACGGGGGGAATTAAGCTTTTCTTATTTCCTGATGCATGCGCAAACTATAGAAAGTCGTTATGACGTAGAATGTGCATACTTTTCTGATTCCATTTATGAAATAAATCACATTTTCTAAAAACTCGTGTTTTTTAAGAATTCATCTAAACCTTCTAGAAGCTGTGAATTTAAAAAAAGGGGGGAAGTAAGCTTTTCTTATTTCTGGACGCATGCACAAACTATAGAAAGTCGTTATCACGTAGAATGTGCATAGTTTGCGCATGCGCAAATTATAGAAAGTCGTTATGACATTGAATGTGCATACTTTATTTTTTCCATTTATGAAATAAATCACATTTTTAAAAAACTCGTGTTTTTTAAGAAATCATGTAAACCTTCTAGAAGCTGTGATTTTAAAAAATGGGGGGAATTAAGCTTTTCTTATTTCCGGACGCATGCGCAAACTATAGAAAGTCGTTATGACGTAGAATGTGCAAACTTTGTTGATTCCATTTATGAAATAAATCACATTTTGTAAAAAATCGTGTTTTTTAAGAATTCATCTAAACCTTCTAGAAGCTGTGAATTTGAAAAAAGGGGGAAAGTAAGCTTTTCTTATTTCCGGACGCATGCGCAAACTATAGAAAGTCGTTATTATTTAGAATGTGCATAGTTTGCGCATGCGCAAACTATAGAAAGTCGTTATTGCATAGAATGTGCATACTTTGTTGATTCCATTTACGAAATAAATCACATTTTCTAAAAACTCAAGTTTTTTAAGAAATCATGTAAACCTTCTAGAAGCTGTGATTTTAAAAAACGGAGGGAATTAAGCTTTTCTTATTTCCAGACGCATGCGCAAACTATAGAAAGTCGTTATGAAGTAGAATGTGCATACTTTGATGATTCCATATATGAAATAAATCACATTTCCTAAAAACTCATGTTTTTTAAGAAATCATGTAAACCTTCTAGAAGCTCTGATTTTAAAAAACGGGGGGAACTAAGTTTTTCTTATTTCCGGACGCATGCACAAAATATAGAAAGTCGTTATGAAGTAGAATGTGCATACTTTGTTGATTCCATTTATGAAATAAATCACATTTTCTAAAAACTCCTGTTTTTTAAGAAATCATGTAAACCTTCTAGAAGCTGTGATTTTAAAAAACTGGCAGAAGTAGGTTTTTCATATTTCCGGACGCATGCGCAAACTTTAGAAAGTCGTTATTACATAGAATGTGCATACTTTGTTGATTAAATTTATGAAATAAATCACATTTTCTAAAAACTCGTGTTTTTTAAGAAATCATGTAAACCTTCTAGAAGCTGTGGTTTTCAAAAACTGGCGGAAGTAAGCTTTTCTTATTTCAGGACGCATGCGCAAGCTATAGAAAGTCTTTATTACGTAGAATGTGCATAGTTTGTTGATTCCATTTATGAAATAAATCACATTTTCTAAAAACTCGTGTTTTTTAAGAATTCATCTAAACCTTCTAGAAGCTGTGAATTTAAAAAAAGGGGGGAAGTAAGCTTTTCTTATTTCCGGACGCATGCGCAAACTATAGAAAGTCGTTATCATGTAGAATGTGCATAGTTTGCGCATGCGCAAACTATAGAAAGTCGTTATGACATAGAATGTGCATACTTTGTTGATATCATTTATGAAATAAATCACATTTTCTAAAAACTCGTGTTTTTTAAGAAATCATGTAAACCTTCTAGAAGCTGTGATTTTAAAAAACGGGGGGAATTAAGCTTTTCTTATTTTCGGACGCATGCGCAAACTATAGAAAGTCGTTATGACGTAGAATGTGCATACTTTGTTGGTTCCATTTATGAAATAAATCACATTTTCTAAAAACTCGTATTTTTTAAGAAATCATGTAAACCTTCTAGAAGCTGTGATTCTAAAAACATGGCGTAAGTAAGCTTTTCATATTTCCGGACGCATGCGCAAACTTTAGAAAGTCGTTATTACATAGAATGTGCATACTTTGTTGATTCCATTTATGAAATAAATCACATTTTCTAAAAACTCGTGTTTTTTAACAAATCATGTAAACCTTGTAGAAGCTGTGGTTTTAAAAAACTGGCGGAAGTAAGCTTTTCTTATTTCAGGACGCATGCAAAAACTATAGAAAGTCGTTATTACGTAGAATGTGCATAGTTTGTTGATTCCATTTATGAAATAAATCACATTTTCTAAAAACTCGTGTTTTTTAAGAATTCATCTAAACCTTCTAGAAGCTATGAATTTAAAAAAAGGGGGGAAGTGAGCTTTTCTTATTTCCGGATGCATGCGCAAACTATAGAAAGTCGTTATGGCGTAGAATGTGCATAGTTTGCGCATGGGCAAACTATAGAAAGTCGTTCTGACATAGAATGTGCATACTTTGTTGATTCCATTTATGTAATAAATCATATTTTCTAAAAACTCGTGTTTTTTAATAAATCATGTAAATGTTCTAGAATCTGTGATTTTAAAAAATGGGGGGAATTAGGGTTTTCTTATTTCCGGACGAATGCGCAAACTATAGAAATTCCTTATGACGTAGAATGTGCATACTTTGGTGATTCCATTTATGAAATAAATCACATTTTCTAAAAACTCGTGTTTTTTAAGAAATCTTGTAAACCTTCTAGAAGCTGTGATTTTAAAAAACGGGTGGAATTAAGCTTTTCTTATTTCCGGACGCATGCGCAAACTATAGAAAGTCGTTATGACATAGAATGTGCATACTTTGTTGATTCCATTTATGAAATAAATCACATTTTCTAAAAACTCGTGTTTTTTAAGAAATCATGTAAACCTTCTAGAAGCTGTGATTTTAAAGAACTGGTGGAAGTAAGCTTTTCTTATTTCCGGACGCATGCGCAAACTATAGAAAGTCGTTATTACGTAGAATGTGCATATTTTGTTGATTCCATTTATGAAATAAATCACATTTTCTAAAAACTCATGTTTTTTAAGAAATCATGTAAACCTTCTAGAAACTGTGAATTTAAAAAACTGGCGGAAGTAAGCTTTTCTTATTTCCGGACGCATGCGCAAACTATAGAAAGTCGTTAAGACGTAGAATGTGCATACTTTGTTGATTCCATTTATGAAATAAATCACATTTTCTAAAAGCTCGTGTTTTTTAAGAAATCATGTAAACCTTCTAGAAGCAGTGAATTTAAAAAAAGCGGGGAAGTAAGCTTTTGTTATTTCCGGACGCATGCACAAACTATAGAGAGTCGTTATCACGTAGACTATGCATAGTTTGCGAATGCGCAAACTATAGAAAGTCGTTATGACATAGAATGTGCATACTTTGTTGATTCCATTTAAGAAAAAAATCACATTTTCTAAAAACTCGTGTTTTTTAAGAATTCATGTAAACCTTCTAGAAGTTGTGATTTTAAAAAACTGGCGGAAGTAAGCTTTTCTTATTTCCGGATGCATTCGCAAACTTTAGAATTCGTTATTATATAGAATGTGCATACTTTGTTGATTCCATTGATGAAATAAATCACATTTTCTAAAAACTCGTGTTTTTTAAAAATTCATCTAAACCTTCTAGAAGCTGTGAAATTAAAAAAAGGGGGGAAGTAAGCTTTTGTTATTTCCGGACGCATGCGCAAACTATAGAAAGTCGTTATCACGTAGAATGTGCATAGTTTGCGCATGCGCAAACTATAGAAAGTCATTATGACATAGAATGTGTATACTTTCTTGATTCCATTTTTGAAATAAATCACATTTGCTAAAAACTCGTGTTGTTTAAGAAATCATGTAAACCTTCTAGAAGATGTGATTTTAAAAAAAGGGGGCAATTGAGGTTTTCTTATTTCCGGACGCATGCGCAAACTATAGAAAGTCATTATTACGTAGAATGTGAATAGTTTGCGCATGCACAAACTATAGAAAGTCGTTATTACGTAGAATGTGCATACTTTGTTGATTCCATTTATGAAATAAATCACATTTTCTAAAAACTCATGTTTTTAAAGAAATCATGTAAACCTTCTAGAACCCGTGGTTTTAAAAAACTGGCGGAAGTAAGCTGTTCTTATTTCTGGACGCATGCGCAAACTATAGAAAGTCGTTATTACATAGAATGTGCATACTTTGTTGATTCCATTTATGAAATAAATCACATTTTCTAAAAACTCATGTTTTTTAAGAAATCATGTAAACCTTCTAGAAGCTGTGATTTTAAAAAACTGGCGGAAGTAAGATTTTCTTATTTCCGGACGCATGCCTAAACTATAGAAAGTCGTTAAGACGTAGAATGTGCATACTTTGTTGATTCCATTTATGAAATAAATCATATTTTCTAAAAACTCGTGTTTTTTAAGAAATCATGTAAACCTTCTAGAAGCAGTGAATTTAAAAAAAGGGGGGAAGTAAGCTTTTGTTATTTCCAGACGCATGCACAAACTATAGAAAGTCGTTATCACGTAGACTGTGCATAGATTGCGCATCCGCAAACTATAGAAAGTCGTTATGACATACAATGTGCATACTTTGTTGATTCCATTTAAGAAAAAAATCACATTTTATAAAAAATCATGTTTTTTAAGAATTCATCTAAACCTTCTAGAAGCTGTGATTTTAAAAAATTGGCGTAAGTAAGCTTTTCATATTTCCGGACGCATGCGCAAACTTTAGAAAGTCGTTATTACTTAGAATGTGCATACTTTGTTGATTCCATTTATGAAATAAATCACATTTTCTAAAAAATCGTGTTTTTTAAGAAATCATGTAAACCTTCTAGAAGCTGTGGTTTTAAAAAACTGGCGGAAGTAAGCTTTTCTTATTTCCGGACGCATGCGCAAACTATAGAAAGTCGTTTTTACGTAGAATGTGCATTTTTTGTTGATTCCATTTATGAAATAAATCACATTTTCTAAAAACTCGTCTTTTTTAACAAATCATGTAAACCTTCTAGAAGCTGTGAGTTTAAAAAACAGGGGGAATTAAGCTTTTCTTATTTCCGGACGCATGCGCAAACTATAGAAAGTCGGTATCACATAGAATGTGCATAGTTTGCGCATGCGCAAACTATAGAAAGTCGCTATGACATAGAATGTGCATACTATGTTGATTCCATTTTTGAAATAAATCACATTTTCTAAAAACTCGTGGTTTTTAAGACATCATGTAAACCATCTAGAAGATGTGATTTTAAAAAACGGGGGCAATTAAGCTTTTCTTATTTTCGGACGCATGCGCAAACTATAGAAAGTCGTTATTACGTAGAATGTGCATACTTTGTTGATTCCATTGATGAAATAAATCACATTTTCTAAAAACTCGTGTTTTTTAAGAATTCATCTAAACCTTCTAGAAGCTGTGAATTTAAAAAAAGGGGGGAAGTAAGCTTTTCTTATTTCTGGACGCATGCGCAAAGTATAGAAATTCGTTATCACGTAGAATGTGCATACTTTGTTGATTCCATTTATGTAATAAATCACATTTTCTAAAAACTCGTGTTTTTTAAGAAATCATGTAAACCTTCTAGAATATGTGATTTTAAAAAACGGGGGGAATTAAGCTTTTCTTATTTTCGGACGCATGCGCAAACTATAGAAAGTCGTTATGACGTAGAATGTGCATACTTTGTTGATTCCATTTATGAAATAAATCACATTTTCTAAAAACTCACGTTTTTTAAGAAATCATGTAAACCTTCTAGAAGCTGTGATTTTAAAAAACTGGCGTAAGTAAGCTTTTCATATTTCCGGACGCATGCGCAAACTTTAGAAAGTCGTTATTACTTAGAACGTGCATACTTTGTTGATTCCATTTATGAAATAAATCACATTTTCTAAAAAATCGTGTTTTTTAAGAAATCATGTAAACCTTCTTTAAGCTATGGTTTTCAAAAACCGGCGGAAGTAAGCTTTTCTTATTTCCGGACGCATGCGAAAACTATAGAAAGTCGTCATTACGTAGAATGTGCATTGTTTGTTGATTCCATTTATGAAATAAATCACATTTTCTAAAAACTCGTGTTTTTTAAGAAATCATGTAAACTTTCTAGAAGCTGTGAGTTTAAAAAATGGGGGGAATTAAGCTTTTCTTATTTCCGGACGCATGCGCAAACTATAGAAAGTTGTTGTTACATAGAATGTGCATAGTTAGCGCATGCGCAAACTATAGAAAGTCATTATGACATAGAATGTGCATACTTTGTTGATTCCATTTATGAAATAAATCACATTTTCTAAAAACTCATGTTTTTTAAGAAATTATGTAAACCTTCTAGAAGCTGTGATTTTAAAAAACGGGGGGGGAATTAAGCTTTTCTTATTTCCGGACGCATGCGCAAACTATAGAAAGTCGTAAGACGTAGAATGTGCATACTTTGTTTATTCCATTTATGAAATAAATCACATTTTCTAAAAACTCATGTTTTTTAAGAAATCATGTAAACCTTCTAGAAGCAGTGAATTTAAAAAAAGGGGTGAAGTAAGCTTTTCTTATTTCCGGAGGCATGCACAAACTATAGAAAGTCGTTATCACGTAGAATGTGCATAGTTTGCGCATGCACAAACTATAGAAAGTCGTTATGACATAGAATGTGCATACTTTGTTGATTCCATTTATGAAATAAATCACATTTCTTAAAAACTCGTGTTTTTTAAGAAATCATGTAAACCTTCTAGAAGCTGTGATTTAAAAAAAAGGGGGGAATTAAGCTTTTCTTATTTCCAGATGCATGCGCAAACTATAGAAAGTCGTTATGACGTAGAATGTGCATAGTTTCCGCATGCGCAAACTATAGAAAGTCGTTATGACATAGAATGTGCATACTTTGTTGATTCCATTTATGAAATAAATCACATTTCCAAAAAAATCGTGTTTTTTAAGAAATCATGTAAACCTTCTACAAGCTCTGATTTTAAAAAACGGGGGGAATTAAGCTTTTCTTATTTCCGGACGCATGCGCAAAATATAGAAAGTCGTTATGACGTAGAATGTGCATACTTTGTTGATTGCATTTATGAAATAAATCACATTCTCTAAAAACTCGTGTTTTTTAAGAATTCATCTAAACCTTCTAGAAGCTGTGAATTTAAAAAAAGGGGGGAAGTAATCTTTTATTATTTCTGGATGCATGCGCAAACTATAGAAAGTCATTATTACGTAGAATGTGCATAGTTTGTTGATTCCATTTATGAAATAAATCACATTTTCTAAAAACTCATGTTTTTTAAGAAATCATGTAAACCTTCTAGAAGTTGTGAGTTTAAAAAACAGGGGGAATTAAGCTTTTCTTATTTCCGGACGCTTGCGCAAACTATAGAAAGTTGTTATTACGTAGAATGTGCATAGTTTGTGCATGCACAAACTATAGAAATTCGTTATGACATAGAATGTGCATACTTTGTTGATTCCATTTATGAAATAAATCACATTTTCTAAAAACTCATGTTTTTTAAGAAATTATGTAAACCTTCTAGAAGCTGTGATTTTAAAAAAAGGGGGGAAGTAAGGTTTTCTTATTTCCGGATGCATAAGCAAACTATAGAAAGTCGTTATCACGTAGAATGTGCATAGTTTGTGCATGCGCAAACTATAGAAAGTTGTTATGACATAAAATGTGCATACTTTGTTGATTCCATTTATGAACTAAATCACATTTTCTAAAAACTCGTGTTTTTTAAGAATTCATATAAACCTTCTAGAAGCTGTGAATTTAAAAAAAGGGGGGAAGTAAGCTTTTCTCATTTCCTGACGCATGCGCAAACTATAGAAAGTCGTTATCACGTAGAATGTGCATAGTTTGCGCATGCGCAAACTATAGAAATTCGTTATGACATAGAATGTGCATACTTTGTTGATTCGATTTTTGAAATAAATCACATTTTCTAAAAACTCGTGTTTTTTAAGAAATCATGTAAACCTTGTAGAAGATGTGATTTTAAAAAATGGGGGCAATTAAGCTTTTCTTATTTCCGGACGCATGCGCAAACTATAGAAAGTCATTATGACATAGAATGTGCATATTTGTTGATTCCATTTTTGAAATAAATCACATTTTCTAAAAACTCGTGTTTTTTAAGAAATCATGTAAACCTTCCAGAAGCTGTGATTTTAAAAAATTGGCGTAATTAAGCTTTTCATATTTCCGGACGCATGCGCAAACTTTAGAAAGTCGTTATTACATAGAATGTGCATAGTTTGTTGATTCCATTTATGAAATAAATCACATTTTCTAAAAACTCGTGTTTTTTAAGAAATCATGTAAACCTTCTAGAAGCTGTGGTTTTAAGAAACTGGCGGAAGTAAGCTTTTCTTATTTCCGGACGCATGCGCAAACTATAGAAAGCCGTTATCACGTAGAATGTGCATAGTTTGCGCATGCACAAACTATAGAATGTTGTTATGACATAGAATGTGCATACTTTGTTGATTCCATTTATGAAATAAATCACATTTTCTAAAAACCCGTGTTTTTTAAGAAATGATGTAAACCTTCTAGAAGCTGTGATTTTAAAAAACGGGGGGAATTAAGCTTTTCTTATTTTCGAACGCATGCGCAAACTATAGAAAGTCGTTATGACGTAGAATGTGCATACTTTGTTGATTCCATTTATGAAATAAATCACATTTTCTAAAAACTCGTGTTTTTTAAGAAATCATGTAAACCTTCTAGAAGCTGTGATTTTAAAAAACTGGCGTAAGTAAGCTTTTCATATTTCCGGCCGCATGCGCAAACTTTAGAAAGTCGTTATTACATAGAATGTGCATAATTTGTTGATTGCATTTATGAAATAAATCACATTTTCTAAAAACTCGTGTTTTTAAAGAAATCATGAAAACCTTCTAGAAGCTATGGTTTTAAAAATCCGGCGGAACTAAGCTTTTCTTATTTCCGGACTAATGCGAAAACTATAGAAATTCGTGATCACGTGGAATTTGCATTGTTTGTTGATTCCATTTATGAAATAAATCACATTTTCTAAAAACTCATGTTTTTTAAGAAATCGTGTAAACCTTCTAGAAGCTGTCAGTTTAAAAAACGGGTGGAATTAAGCTTTTCTTATTTCCGGACGCATGCGCAAACTATAGAAAGTCGTTATTACGTAGAATGTGCATAGTTTGCGCATGCGCAAACTATAGAAAGTCGTTATGACATAGAATGTGCATACTTTGTTTATTCCATTTATGAAATAAATCACATTTTCTAAAAACTCATGTTTTTTAAGAAATTATGTAAACCTTCTAGAAGATGTGATTTTAAAAAACGGGGGGGAATTAAGCTTTTCTTATTTCCGGACGCATGCGCAAACTATAGAAAGTCGTTATGACGTAGAATCTGCATACTTTTCTGATTCCATTGATGAAATAAATCACATTTTCTACAAACTTGTGTTTTTTAAGAATTCATCTAAACCTTCTAGAAGTTGTGAATTTAAAAAAAGGGAGGAAGTAAGCTTTTGTTATTTCCGGACGCATCCTCAAACTATAGAAAGTCGTTATCACGTAGAATGTGCTTTGTTTGCGCATGCGCAAACTATAGAAAGTCGTTATGACATTGAATGTGCATATTTTGTTGATTCCATTTATGTAATAAATCACATTTTTTTAAAACTCGTGTTTTTTAAGAAATCATGTAAACCTTCTAAAAGCTGTGATTTTAAAAAACGTGGGGAATTAAGCTTTTCTTATTCTCGGATGCATGCGCAAACTATAGAAAGTCGTTATGACGTAGAATGTGCATACTTTGTTGATTCCATTTATGAAATAAATCACATTTTCTAAAAACTCGTGTTTTTTAAGAAATCATGTAAACCTTCTAGAAGCTGTGAATTTAAAAAAGGGGGGGAAGTAAGCTTTTCTTATTTCCGGATGCATTCGCAAACTTTAGAATTCGTTATTATATAGAATGTGCATACTTTGTTGATTCCATTGATGAAATAAATCACATTTTCTAAAAACTCGTGTTTTTTAAAAATTCATCTAAACCTTCTAGAAGCTGTGAAATTAAAAAAAGGGGGGAAGTAAGCTTTTGTTATTTCCAGACGCATGCGCAAACTATAGAAAGTCGTTATCACGTAGAATGTGCATAGTTTGCGCATGCGCAAACTATAGAAAGTTGTTATGACATAGAATGTGTATACTTTCTTGATTCCATTTTTGAAATAAATCACATTTGCTAAAAACTCGTGTTGTTTAAGAAATCATGTAAACCTTCTAGAAGATGTGATTTTAAAAAAAGGGGGCAATTGAGGTTTTCTTATTTCCGGACACATGCGCAAACTATAGAAAGTCGTTATTACGTAGAATGTGAATAGTTTGCGCATGCACAAACTATAGAAAGTCGTTATTACGTAGAATGTCCATACTTTGTTGATTCCATTTATGAAATAAATCACATTTTCTAAAAACTCATGTTTTTAAAGAAATCATGTAAACCTTCTAGAACCCGTGGTTTTAAAAAACTGGCGGAAGTAAGCTGTTCTTATTTCTGGACGCATGCGCAAACTATAGAAAGTCGTTATTACGTAGAATGTGCATACTTTGTTGATTCCATTTATGAAATAAATCACATTTTCTAAAAACTCATGTTTTTTAAGAAATCATGTAAACCTTCTAGAAGCTGTGATTTTAAAAAACTGGCGGAAGTAAGCTTTTCTTATTTCCGGACGCATGCGTAAACTATAGAAAGTCGTTAAGACGTAGAATGTGCATACTTTGTTGATTCCATTTATGAAATAAATCATATTTTCTAAAAACTCGTGTTTTTTAAGAAATCATGTAAACCTTCTAGAAGCAGTGAATTTAAAAAAAGGGGGGGAAGTAAGCTTTTGTTATTTCCAGACGCATGCACAAACTATAGAAAGTCGTTATCACCTAGACTGTGCATAGATTGCGCATCCGCAAACTATAGAAAGTCGTTATGACATAGAATGTGCGTACTTTGTTGATTCCATTTAAGAAAAAAATCACATTTTATAAAAAATCATGTTTTTTAAGAATTCATCTAAACCTTCTAGAAGCTGTGATTTTAAAAAACTGGCGTAAGTAAGCTTTTCATATTTCCGGACGCATGCGCAAACTTTAGAAAGTCGTTATTACTTAGAATGTGCATACTTTGTTGATTCCATTTATGAAATAAATCACATTTTCTAAAGAATCGTGTTTTTTAAGAAATCATGTAAACCTTCTAGAAGCTGTGGTTTTAAAAAACTGGCGGAAGTAAGCTTTTCTTATTTCCGGACGCATGCGCAAACTATAGAAAGTTGTTTTTATGTAGAATGTGCATTTTTTGTTGATTCCATTTATGAAATAAATCACATTTTCTAAAAACTCGTCTTTTTTAACAAATCATGTAAACCTTCTAGAAGCTGTGAGTTTAAAAAACAGGGGGAATTAAGCTTTTCTTATTTCCGGACGCATGCGCAAACTATAGAAAGTCGGTATCACGTAGAATGTGCATAGTTTGCGCATGCGCAAACTATAGAAAGTCGCTATGACATAGAATGTGCATACTTTGTTGATTCCATTTTTGAAATAAATCACATTTTCTAAAAACTCGTGTTTTTTAAGACATCATGTAAACCATCTAGAAGATGTGATTTTAAAAAACGGGGGCAATTAAGCTTTTCTTATTTTCGGACGCATGCGCAAACTATAGAAAGTCGTTATTTCGTAGAATGTGCATACTTTGTTGATTCCATTGATGAAATAAATCACATTTTCTAAAAACTCGTGTTTTTTAAGAATTCATCTAAACCTTCTAGAAGCTGTGAATTTAAAAAAAGGGGGGAAGTAAGCTTTTCTTATTTCTGGACGCATGCGCAAAGTATAGAAATTCGTTATCACGTAGAATGTGCATACTTTGTTGATTCCATTTATGTAATAAATCACATTTTCTAAAAACTCGTGTTTTTTAAGAAATCATGTAAACCTTCTAGAATATGTGATTTTAAAAAACGGGGGGAATTAAGCTTTTCTTATTTTCGGACGCATGCGCAAACTATAGAAAGTCGTTATGACGTAGAATGTGCATACTTTGTTGATTCCATTTATGAAATAAATCACATTTTCTAAAAACTCACGTTTTTTAAGAAATCATGTAAACCTTCTAGAAGCTGTGATTTTAAAAAACTGGCGTAAGTAAGCTTTTCATATTTCCGGACGCATGCGCAAACTTTAGAAAGTCGTTATTACTTAGAATGTGCATACTTTGTTGATTCCATTTATGAAATAAATCACATTTTCTAAAAAATCGTGTTTTTTAAGAAATCATGTAAACCTTCTTTAAGCTATGGTCTTCAAAAACCGGCGGAAGTAAGCTTTTCTTATTTCCGGACGCATGCGAAAACTATAGAAAGTCGTCATTAAGTAGAATGTGCATTGTTTGTTGGTTCCATTTATGAAATAAATCACATTTTCTAAAAACTCGTGTTTTTTAAGAAATCATGTAAACTTTCTAGAAACTGTGAGTTTAAAAAATGGGGGGAATTAAGCTTTTCTTATTTCCGGACGCATGTGAAAACTATAGAAAGTTGTTATTACGTAGAATGTGCATAGTTTGCGCATGCGCAAACTATAGAAAGTCGTTATGACATAGAATGTGCATACTTTGTTGATTCCATTTATGAAATAAATCACATTTTCTAAAAACTCATGTTTTTTAAGAAATTATGTAAACCTTCTAGAAGCTGTGATTTTAAAAAACGGGGGGGAATTAAGCTTTTCTTATTTCCGGACGCATGCGCAAACTATAGAAAGTCGTAAGACGTAGAATGTGCATACTTTGTTTATTCCATTTATGAAATAAATCACATTTTCTAAAAACTCATGTTTTTTAAGAAATCATGTAAACCTTCTAGAAGCAGTGAATTTAGAAAAAGGGGTGAAGTAAGCTTTTCTTATTTCCGGAGGCATGCACAAACTATAGAAAGTCGTTATCACGTAGAATGTGCATAGTTTGCGCATGCACAAACTATAGAAAGTCGTTATGACATAGAATGTGCATACTTTGTTGATTCCATTTATGAAATAAATCACATTTCTTAAAAACTCGTGTTTTTTAAGAAATCATGTAAACCTTCTAGAAGCTGTGATTTTAAAAAACGGGGGGAATTAAGCTTTTCTTATTTCCAGATGCATGCGCAAACTATAGAAAGTCGTTATGACGTAGAATGTGCATAGTTTCCGCATGCGCAAACTATAGAAAGTCGTTATGACATAGAATGTGCATACTTTGTTGATTCCATTTATGAAATAAATCACATTTCCAAAAAAATCGTGTTTTTTAAGAAATCATGTAAACCTTCTACAAGCTCTGATTTTAAAAAATGGGGGGAATTAAGCTTTTCTTATTTCCGGACGCATGCGCAAAATATAGAAAGTCGTTATGACGTAGAATGTGCATACTTTGTTGATTGCATTTATGAAATAAATCACATTCTCTAAAAACTCGTGTTTTTTAAGAATTCATCTAAACCTTCTAGAAGCTGTGAATTTAAAAAAAGGGGGGAAGTAATCTTTTATTATTTCCGGATGCATGCGCAAACTATAGAAAGTCGTTATTACGTAGAATGTGCATAGTTTGTTGATTCCATTTATGAAATAAATCACATTTTCTAAAAACTCATGTTTTTTAAGAAATCATGTAAACCTTCTAGAAGTTGTGATTTTAAAAAACTGGCGGAATTAAGCTTTTCTTATTTCCGGACGCATGCGCAAACTATAGAAAGTCGTTATTACGTAGAATGTGCATTGTTTGTTGATTCCTTTTATGAAATAAATCACATTTTCTAAAAACTCGTGTTTTTTAAGAAATCATGTAAACCTTCTAGAAGTTGTGAGTTTAAAAAACAGGGGGAATTAAGCTTTTCTTATTTCCGGACGCTTGCGCAAACTATAGAAAGTTGTTATTACGTAGAATGTGCATAGTTTGTGCATGCACAAACTATAGAAATTCGTTATGACATAGAATGTGCATACTTTGTTGATTCCATTTATGAAATAAATCACATTTTCTAAAAACTCATGTTTTTTAAGAAATTATGTAAACCTTCTAGAAGCTGTGATTTTAAAAAAAGGGGGGAAGTAAGGTTTTCTTATTTCTGGATGCATAAGCAAACTATAGAAAGTCGTTATCACATAGAATGTGCATAGTTTGTGCATGCGCAAACTATAGAAAGTTGTTATGACATAAAATGTGCATACTTTGTTGATTCCATTTATGAAATAAATCACATTTTCTAAAAACTCGTGTTTTTTAAGAATTCATGGAAACCTTCTAGAAGCTGTGATTTTAAAAAACTGGCGGAAGTAAGCTTTTCTTATTTCCGGACGCATTCGCAAACTTTAGAATTCCTTATTATAGAGAATGTGCATACTTTGTTGATTCCATTGATGAAATAAATCACATTTTCTAAAAACTTGTGTTTTTTAAGAATTCATATAAACCTTCTAGAAGCTGTGAATTTAAAAAAAGGGGGGAAGTAAGCTTTTCTCATTTCCTGACGCATGCGCAAACTATAGAAAGTCGTTATCACGTAGAATGTGCATAGTTTGCGCATGCGCAAACTATAGAAATTCGTTATGACATAGAATGTGCATACTTTGTTGATTCGATTTTTGAAATAAATCACATTTTCTTAAAACTCGTGTTTTTTAAGAAATCATGTAAACCTTGTAGAAGATGTGATTTTAAAAAACGGGGGCAATTAAGCTTTTCTTATTTCCGGACGCATGCGCAAACTATAGAAAGTCATTATGACATAGAATGTGCATATTTGTTGATTCCATTTTTGAAATAAATCACATTTTCTAAAAACTCGTGTTTTTTAAGAAATCATGTAAACCTTCCAGAAGCTGTGATTTTAAAAAATTGGCGTAATTAAGCTTTTCATATTTCCGGACGCATGCGCAAACTTTAGAAAGTCGTTATTACATAGAATGTGCATAGTTTGTTGATTCCATTTATGAAATAAATCACATTTTCTAAAAACTCGTGTTTTTTAAGAAATCATGTAAACCTTCTAGAAGCTGTGGTTTTAAGAAACTGGCGGAAGTAAGCTTTTCTTATTTCCGGACGCATGCACAAACTATAGAAAGTCGTTATCAAGTAGAATGTGCATAGTTTGCGCATGCACAAACTATAGAAAGTTGTTATGACATAGAATGTGCATACTTTGTTGATTCCATTTATGAAATAAATCACATTTTCTAAAAACCCGTGTTTTTTAAGAAATGATGTAAACCTTCTAGAAGCTGTGATTTTAAAAAACGGGGGGAATTAAGCTTTTCTTATTTTCGAACGCATGCGCAAACTATAGAAAGTCGTTATGACGTAGAATGTGCATACTTTGTTGATTCCATTTATGAAATAAATCACATTTTCTAAAAACTCGTGTTTTTTAAGAAATCATGTAAACCTTCTAGAAGCTGTGATTTTAAAAAACTGGCGTAAGTAAGCTTTTCATATTTCCGGCCGCATGCGCAAACTTTAGAAAGTCGTTATTACATAGAATGTGCATAATTTGTTGATTGCATTTATGAAATAAATCACATTTTCTAAAAACTCGTGTTTTTAAAGAAATCATGAAAACCTTCTAGAAGCTGTGGTTTTAAAAATCCGGCGGAAGTAAGCTTTTCTTATTTCCGGACGCATGCGAAAACTATAGAAAGTCGTTATCACGTAGAATGTGCATTGTTTGTTGATTCCATTTATGAAATAAATCACATTTTCTAAAAACTCATGTTTTTTAAGAAATCGTGTAAACCTTCTAGAAGCTGTCAGTTTAAAAAATGGGTGGAATTAAGCTTTTCTTATTTCCGGACGCATGCGCAAACTATAGAAAGTCGTTATTACGTAGAATGTGCATAGTTTGCGCATGCGCAAACTATAGAAAGTCGTTATGACATAGAATGTGCATACTTTGTTTATTCCATTTATGAAATAAATCACATTTTCTAAAAACTCATGTTTTTTAAGAAATTATGTAAACCTTCTAGAAGATGTGATTTTAAAAAACAGGGGGGAATTAAGCTTTTCTTATTTCCGGACGCATGCACAAACTATAGAAAGTCGTTATGACGTAGAATCTGCATACTTTTCTGATTCCATTGATGAAATAAATCACATTTTCTACAAACTTGTGTTTTTTAAGAATTCATCTAAACCTTCTAGAAGCTGTGAATTTAAAAAAAGGGAGGAAGTAAGCTTTTGTTATTTCCGGACGCATCCTCAAACTATAGAAAGTCGTTATCACGTAGAATGTGCTTTGTTTGCGCATGCGCAAACTATAGTAAGTCGTTATGACATTGAATGTGCATATTTTGTTGATTCCCTTTATGTAATAAATCACATTTTTTTAAAACTCATGTTTTTAAAGAAATCATGTAAACCTTCTAGAAGCCGTGATTTTAAAAAACGTGGGGAATTAAGCTTTTCTTATTCTCGGATGCATGCGCAAACTATAGAAAGTCGTTATGACGTAGAATGTGCATACTTTGTTGATTCCATTTATGAAATAAATCACATTTTCTAAAAACTCGTGTTTTTTAAGAAATCATGTAAACCTTCTAGAAGCTGTGATTTTAAAAAACTGGCGTAAGTAAGCTTTAAATATTTCCGGACGCATGCGCAAACTTTAGAAAGTCGTTATTACATAGTATGTGCATACTTTGTTGATTCCATTTATGAAATAAATCACATTTTCTAAAAACTCATGTTTTTTAAGAAATCATGTAAACCTTCTAGAAGCCGTGGTTTTAAAAAACCGGCGGAAGTAAGCTTTTCTTATTTCCGGACGCATGCGAAAACTATAGAAAGTTGTTATTACGTAGAATGTGCATTGTTTGTTGATTCCATTTATGAAATAAATCACATTTTCTAAAAACTTATGTTTTTTAAGAAATCATGTAAACCTTCTAGAAGCTGTGAGTTTAAAAAACGGGGGGAATTAAGCTTTTCTTATTTCCGGACGCATGCGCAAACTATAGAAAGTTTTTATTACGTAGAATGTGCATAGTTTGCGCATGCCCAAACTATAGAAAGTCGTTATGACATAGAATGTGCATACTTTGTTGATTCCATTTATGAAATAAATCACATTATCTAAAAACTCATGTTTTTTAAGAAACTATGTAAACCTTCTAGAAGCTGTGAATTTAAAAAACGGGGGTGAATTAAGCTTTTCTTATTTCCGGACGCATGCGCAAACTATAGAAAGTCGTTATGACTTAGAATCTGCATACTTTTCTGATTTTATTTATGAAATAAATCACATTTTCTAAAAACTCGTGTTTTTTAAGAATTCATCTAAACCTTCTAGAAGCTGTGAATTTAAAAAAAGGGGGGAAGTAAGCTTTTCTTATTTCCGGACGCATGCACAAACTATAGATAGTTGTTATTACGTAGAATGTGCATAGTTTGCGCATGCGCAAACTATAGAAAGTCGTTATGACATAGAATGTGCATACTTTGTTGAATCCATTTATGAAATAAATCACATTTCCTAAAAAATCGTGTTTTTTAAGAAATCATGTAAACCTTCTTGAAGCTCTGATTTTAAAGAACGGGGTTAATTAAGCTTTTCTTATTTCCGGACGGATGCGCAAACTATAGAAAGTCGTTATGACATAGAATCTGCATACTTTTCTGATTCCATTTATGAAATAAATCACATTTTCTAAAAACTCCTGTTTTTTAAGAATTCATCTAAACCTTCTAGAAGCTGTGAATTTAAAAAAAGGGGGGAAGTAAGCTTTTCTTATTTCCGGATGCATGCACAAACTATAGAAAGTTGTTATTATGTAGAATATGCATAGTTTGCGCATGCACAAACTATAGAAAGTCGTTATGACATAGAATGTGCATACTTTGTTGATTCCATTTATGAAATAAATCACATTTCCTAAAAACTCGTGTTTTTTAAGAAATCATGTAAACCTTCTTGAAGCTCTGATTTTAAAGAACGGGGGGAATTAAGCTTTTCTTATTTCCGGACGCATGCGCAAACTATAGAAATTCGTTATGACGTAGAATGTGCATACTTTGTTGATTCCATTTATGAAATAAATCACATTTTCTAAAAACTCATGTTTTTTAAGAAATCATGTAAAGCTTCTAGAAGCTGTGATTTTAAAAAACTGGCGGAAGTAAGCTTTTCTTATTTCCGGACGCATGCGCAAAACTATAGAAAGTCGTAAGACGTAGAATGTGCATACTTTGTTGATTCCATTTATGAAATAAATCACATTTTCTAAAAACTCATGTTTTTTAAGAAATCATGTAAACCTTCTAGAGGCATTGAATTTTAAAAAAGGGGGGAAGTAAGCTTTTCTTATTTCTGGAGGCATGCGCAAACTATAGAAAGTCGTTATCACGTAGAATGTGCATAGTTTGCGCATGCGCAAACTATAGAAATTCGTTATGACATAGAATGTGCATGCTTTGTTGATTCCTTTTATGAAATAAATAAAATTTTCTAAAAGCTCGTGTTTTTTCAGAATTCATGTAAACCTTCTAGAAGCTGTGATTTTAAAAAACTGGCAGAAGTAAGCTTTTCTTATTTCCGGACACATTCGCAAACTTTAGAATTCGATATTATATAGAATGTGCATACTTTGTTGATTCCATTGTTGAAATAAATCACATTTTCTTAAAACTCGTGTTTTTTAAAAATTCATCTAAACCTTCTAGAAGCTGTGAATTTAAAAAAAGGGGGGAAGTAAGCTTTTCTTATTTCCGGACGCATGCACAAACTATAGATAGTTTTTATTACGTAGAATGTGCATAGTTTGCGCATGCGCAAACTATAGAAAGTCGTTATGACATAGAATGTGCATACTTTGTTGATTCCATTTATGAAATAAATCACATTTCCTAAAAACTCGTGTTTTTTAAGAAATCATGTAAACCTTCTTGAAGCTCTGATTTTAAAGAACGGGGTTAATTAAGCTTTTCTTATTTCCGGACGCATGCGCAAACTATAGAAATTCGTTATGACAGAGAATCTGCATACTTTTCTGATTCCATTTATGAAATAAATCACATTTTCTAAAAACTCGTGTTTTTTAAGAATTCATCTAAACCTTCTAGAAGCTGTGAATTTAAAAAAAGGGGGGAAGTAAGCTTTTCTTATTTCCGGATGCATGCGCAAACTATAGAAAGTTGTTATTACGTAGAATGTGCATAGTTTGCGCATGCGCAAACTATAGAAAGTCGTTATGACATAGAATGTGCATACTTTGTTGATTCCATTTATGAAATAAATCACATTTGCTAAAAACTCGTGTTTTTTAAGAAATCATGTAAACCTTCTTGAAGCTCTGATTTTAAAGAACGGGGGGAATTAAGCTTTTCTTATTTCCGGACGCATGCGCAAACTATAGAAAGTCATTATGACGTAGAATGTGCATACTTTGTTGATTCCATTTATGAAATAAATCACATTTTCGAAAAACTCGTGTTTTTTAAGAAATCATGTAAACCTTCTAGAAGCTGTGATTTTAAAAAATAGGCGGAAGTAAGCTTCTCATATTTCCGGACGCATGCGCAAACTATAGAAAGTCGTTATTACGTAGAATGTGCATAGTTTGTTGATTCCATTTATGAAATAAATCACATTTTCTAAAAACTCATGTTTTTTAAGAAATCATGTAAACCTTCTAGAAGCTGTGATTTTAAAAAACTGGCGGAAGTAAGCTTTTCTTATTTCCGGACGCATGCGCAAAACTATAGAAAGTCGTAAGACGTAGAATGTGCATACTTTGTTGATTCCATTTATGAAATAAATCACATTTTCTAAAAACTCATGTTTTTTAAGAAATCATGTAAACCTTCTAGAAGCATTGAATTTAAAAAAAGGGGGGAAGTAAGCTTTTCTTATTTCTGGAGGCATGCGCAAACTATAGAAAGTCGTTATCACGTAGAATGTGCATAGTTTGCGCATGCACAAACTATAGAAAGTCGTTATGGCATAGAATGTGCATACTTTGTTGATTCCATTTATGAAATAAATCACATTTTCTAAAAGCTCGTGTTTTTTAAGAATTCATGTAAACCTTCTAGAAGTTGTGATTTTAAAAAAATGGCGGAAGTATGCTTTTCTTATTTCCGGACACATTCGCAAACTTTAGAATTCGATATTATATAGAATGTGCATACTTTGTTGAATCCATTGTTGAAATAAATCACATTTTCTAAAAACTTGTGTTTTTTAAGAATTCATCTAAACCTTCTAGAAGCTGTGAATTTAAAAAAAGGGGGGAAGTAAGCTTTTCTTATTTCCGGACGCCATCGAAAACTATAGAAAGTCGTTATCACGTAGAATGTGCTTAGTTTGCGCATGCGCAAACTATAGAAAGTCGTTATGACATTGAATGTGCATACTTTGTTGATTCCATTTATGAAATAAATCACATTTTTTAAAAACTCGTGTTTTTAAAGAAATCATGTAAACCTTCTAGAAGCTGTGATTTTAAAAAACGGGGGGAATTAAGCTTTTCTTATTTCCGGACGCATGCGCAAACTATAGAAATTCATTATGACGTAGAATGTGCAAACTTTGTTGATTCCATTTATGAAACAAATGACATTTTCTAAAATATCATGTTTTTTAAGAATTCATCTAAACCTTCTAGAAGCTGTGAATTTAAAAAACGGGGGAAAGTAAGCTTTTCTTATTTCCGGACGCATGAGAAAACTATAGAAAGTCGTTATTATGTAGAATGTGCATAGTTTGAGCATGCGCAAACTATAGAAATTCGTTATTACATAGAATGTGCATACTTTGTTATTTCCATTTATGAAATAAATCACATTTTCTAAAAACTCAAGTTTTTTAAGAAATCATGTAAACCTTCTAGAAGCTGTGATTTTAAAAAACTGGCGGAAGTAAGCTTTTCTTATTTCCAGACGCATGCGCAAACTATAGAAAGTCGTTATGACATAGAATGTGCATACTTTGTTGATTCCATTTATGAAATAAATCACATTTCCTAAAAACTCGTGTTTTTTAAGAAATCATGTAAACCTTCTAGAAGCTCTGATTTTAAAAAATGGGGGGAATTAAGCTTTTCTTATTTCCGGACGCATGCGCAAAATATAGAAATTCGTTATGACGTAGAATGTGCATACTTTGTTGATTCCATTTATGAAATAAATCACATTTTCTAAAAACTCCTGTTTTTTAAGAAATCATGTAAACCTTATAGAAGCTGTGATTTTAAAAAATTGGCGGAAGTAAGCTTTTCATATTTCCGGACGCATGCGCAAACTTTAGAAATTCGTTATTACATAGAATGTGCATACTTTGTTGATTCCATTTATGAAATAAATCACATTTTCTAAAAACTCGTGTTTTTTAAGAATTCATCTAAACCTTCTAGAAGCTGTGAATTTAAAAAAAGGGGGGAAGTAAGCTTTTCTTATTTCCGGACACATGCGCAAACTATAGAATGTCATTATCACGTAGAATGTGCATAGTTTGCGCATGCGCAAACTATAGAAATTCGTTATGACATAGAATTTGCATACTTTGTTTATTCCATTTATGAAATAAATCACATTTTCTAAAAACTCGTGTTTTTTAAGAAATCATGTAAACCTTCTAGAAGCTGTGATTTTAAAAAACGGGGGGAATTAAGCTTTTCTTTTTCTCGGACGCATTCGCAAACTATAGAAAGTCGTTATGACGTAGAATGTGCATACTTTGTTGATTCCATTTATGAAATAAATCACATTTTCTAAAAACTCGTGTTTTTTAAGAAATCATGTAAACCTTCTACAATCTGTGATTTTAAAAAACTAGCGTAAGTAAGCTTTTCATATTTCCGGATGCATGCACAAACTTTAGAAAGTCGTTATTACATAGAATGTGCATACTTTGTTGATTCCATTTTTGAAATAAATCACATTTTCTAAAAACTCGTGTTTTTAAGAAATCATGTAAACCTTCTAGAAGCTGTGGTTTTAAAAAACCGGCGGAAGTAAGTTTTTTTTATTTCCGGACGCATGCGAAAACTATAGAAAGTCGTTATTACCTAGAATGTGCATTGTTTGTTGATTCCATTTATGAAATAAATCACATTTTCTAAAAACTCATGTTTTTTAAGAAATCATGTAAACCTTCTAGAAGCTGTGATTTTAAAAAACGGGGGGAATTAAGCTTTTCTTATTTCCGGACGCATGCGCAAACTATAAAAAGTTTTTATTACGTAGAATGTGCATAGTTTGCGCATGCGCAAACTATAGAAAGTCGTTATGACATAGAATGTGCATACTTTGTTGATTCCATTTATGAAATAAATGACATTTTCTAAAAACTCATGTTTTTTAAGAAATTATGTAAACCTTCTAGAAGCTGTGATTTTAAAAAACAGGGTGGGAATTAAGCTTTTCTTATTTCCGGACGCATGTGCAAACTATAAAAAGTCGTTATGACGTAGAATCTGCATACTTTTCTGATTCCATTTATGAAATAAATCATATTTTCTAAAAACTTGTGTTTTTTAAGAATTCATCTAAACCTTCTAGAAGCTGTGAATTTAAAAAAAGGGGGGGGAAGTAAGCTTTTCTTATTTCCGGACACATGCGCAAACTATAGAAAGTTGTTATTACGTAGAATGTGCATAGTTTGCGCATGCGCAAACTATAGAAAGTCGTTATGACATAGAATGTGCATACTTTGTTGATTCCATTTATGAAATAAATCACATTTCCTAAAAACTCATGTTTTTTAAGAAATCGTGTAAACCTTCTTGAAGCTCTGATTTTAAAGAACGGGGGGAATTAAGCTTTTCTTATTTCCGGATGCATGCGCAAACTATAGAAAGTCGTTATGACGTAGAATCTGCATACTTTTCTGATTCCATTTTTGAAATAAATCACATTTTCTAAAAACTCATGTTTTTTAAGAATTCATCTAAACCTTCTAGAAGCTTTGAATTTAAAAAAAGGGGGGAAGTAAGCTTTTCTTATTTCCGGACGCATGCACAAACTATAGAAAGTTGTTATTACGAAGAATGTGCACAGTTTGCGCATGCGCAAACTATAGAAAGTCGTTATGACATAGAATGTGCATACTTTGTTGATTCCATTTATGAAATAAATCACATTTCCTAAATGTTATGTAGAATTTTGTCCTACGGATAAGCCAAAACTCCCTTAACTTTAAAGTAGACTTTAAACTAACTCTAAAGCAAGAAACAAGTCAAAACAAATGCTACCTTGAATCCCTAGATCTAACAAACATCTCAGGATTAAAATGCTGAAGAGAATAGGAGGAGTTTGACTGACCTTCTATCCAAACGCTTGTTTTTGGTATTTGCTCCAAGCTCCAAGCCCTCACAAGTGAACCTGTTAAAATGGAACCAAAACACAAGAATGCACTATTCTCTAGCAACCTGAAACATGAGTTAGGATCTAAATCTATGAAAGATACAAATCATATCATTAAAACAAAATTAACACATATGATTTGGGAAAACAAGACAAGTTATTCCATTACAACTTGAAGAATACTTACAAAAGGTGCTTGATGCCCAAGCCAATCCTTCAGCTCCAAGTGTCTTCTCCTCTGGCTATCTCCACAATGTTGTAAGACCATAAGTTTGGTGCTCTCAAGAGTCCTCCCCTTTTCCAATGGCATGCCTCTCTTTTATAGTGAATGGTGAGGTTAACCAACAAGAGAGATGGGTGGATCTAAGGAGAGATAAGTGGATCAGGGTTTCTAATCGAAGGAGATGAGTTGAGATCGAATCAAGGACCCCAATCTTCCATTATCTTCGAAAATCCAAAATCCCACGAGCCAAGGGAAAAAAGCTATTAAAAGAGTACCGCGTTTTGCAAAGACTGCAGAACGCGGCACTGCCGCGCTTTGGGAAAATAGCAAAACGCGGTAGTGTCTAGTACCGCATTTTGTCAAGCTGGCAATGCGCGGTAGTGTATGTGAGTAAAGCCTAAGGTGGGTCAAAACTTGCCAGGGTGGATTCACCTTCAAGGTTGACTCATCATCTGTCTCTTCTGGATGGTTTAAAACAGTAGGGGAAGTGTTGTCAACTTGTTTTGTGATGGGGATGCGACACTGTGAAATATAGAGGTATAACAGATGCCCCCTAAAGTGTGAGGTCAGAAGGGAGTGATGGCCGAAAGAATTTACGAATATAATGTGCAGAGATAGGATCGAGGAGAGCGACACGGAGCTGAAATAGAAACAAAGTGTTAGATATACCACCGAGGCGGGCATTCCCATGCTCGGAAACAAATGACTCAAAGCATGGCTGCCGACCAATACATTGCAGATCCATGAGTACTGAGATAATGTAAACTGTGGACAGATCATGGCTACTATGAACAATCGTAGATCCATGAGACAATAATGACACAGCCATGACTAATACAATAAGTGGATCTGTGTGACAATACAAGAGACATCTCCATCGCAGCTTGGACGTAGTCGAGATACAGTGATGCGCCCAGGGTCTTCTACCCGATCGCATAAAGATACGAATCTAACCATGTGATTACAAGGTGTTGAAGTCGAACATGGAAGAAACCATTTGATTACCGGTCAATGACGAGGACCGTTAACAAATGCGAGGGAGATCACCAATAATGACAATGATTCCCAAGGTATCAGTAGTACATCTCAACGAAATGCGAATGAATGAGTTGATGTCGAGCATCCGAGAGATCGCTTGATCACAGGTCAATGATGTGAACCTACTGTCAAACGCGAGGAAACCTGCCATTGAGGCATGCAGGTACCAAGGTACTAATGGTTGATCTCTAAGTCTAATTCCCGGATAGTGATTTGGTGTCGACAGGAATAGACTCGTCGAAGGTGGGCCATGATGATTCCCACATCATCGACATGAAATCGGCACATATAATAGGATGATGAAGCAATGGAGTATGTACTGACACAGCGGAGGCCTGACACAATGAATGACTCGATACAATGCAACCCTTTGAACATATAACGGCATGTAACAAGACTTGGCAGCAGGGATTATTGATAAATAGAGGATAGACACCGGATGAGCGGACTCGTGGCCAGGGAGACGACCCATGATGATGACTATAACTCAATGAAAGACGGATACCCAAATATAGACAAGAGATGGACACATGCTATGTTCAAAGGTAACGACTGACAAGCTGCCATAGATAAACTTGACTTGTTCCCCCATATTTCCCCGACATGATGGACGAGTACCTCTTTCTTGTTTCACGAGCTTGAAGAGGATAACAGATGCTCGGTGTAGCTCATCTCGTGGATGAGTCCAATCTCACATGTTTTACGAACCTGAGAAAGGAGGGGTTCGTCCCAAAGTGGGTCCTTCGATGTAAACATTTTAACGAGCCCAAGGAAGGAAAACTCGGTAGTTTTTCATATTTAGAGAGCCTAAAAAACTTAAAGGAAGCTCCATAATGTACTTTTTCGTAAAATTTAGTCCCTCGATCCCGAAAAAGTGTAAAACAATTCCCGAGAGAACTCTCCCAGCCGAGATTGACTGAGGTATACCTTTCTTGTAAATAGTCTAGACGGGCCGAAAAAGGGGTAACCTATCACCGAATAGACGACCTTTCAAATACTTTTACAAGTGTGAAAGAGTCAAGGTCACTTGGCAATCTTTTCAATTTTAAGGAGTCTGAAAAGAGCTTAACTATGGACTCCTATGGTCTTTTTCGTAATTTTGAATTATTATGGTCCGAAAAAAGAATAAAATACAACCAGAATAATACTTTCCTCATCGTTTAACGAGCATGAGTAAAGCTGACCGTACTCGACACTGTTTACTTGAGTTTGACAAGCACGACACAGGTGTGAAAGCGCTTGGAATCTTTTTCAAGTTTTAAATCCAGAGCACGAAAAAGATAAAGTGGGCTCAAAATGAAGGTCAGATTACGAATAAACACCGGTATGAATGTATCCCGTTTCTACCGCAGATCCTGTCAATAAATGCTCAACAACTGGACATTAGCAATGTGAACAAGGGTTTATTTATTTGAAATAGTAATTAATTAATTAATTAAAAAAAATGTGAAAAAATGCTATATAAGGCATGGTAAAAATAGAAATTACTATTCATTTGTGTTTTTTACCCAAAGGAGACATTTTCACCCACTTTGGAGCAAAATTTCAAGGATCCATACCGGGAGTTCTGGGATACCATTTCGACCGCCGTCTGTGTCAAGTAAGAGTGCTTGAGCCCCTCTTTCATTTCATGTAAGAAATTTTTGCTTTCACCAGGAAAAAATTAATTTTTTGGCAAGCCCTTTTGAGCAAGAATCGCCCTCCGTACTACCGCGCGGGGGCTCTATCGAAAGGCGCGGTACTGTTCACAGTACCGCGCTGTAACCCCAAAATGAGGCACGACACTGTGGACTGCCGCGCGGTAGGGTTTCCTCCAGGCGCGGCACGTGCGAATTTAAGTTCAAAAAATCAAATTTTCTCCAATTTTTTGCTGGAAGTAAGTTGTTAAATAGTTACTAATTGCTTTGTTTGCCTTTTTGCAGGGATTTGCAACTTATTTGGAGCAAAATGGTGAGTTGGAAAGAGAGAGAGCACGAAGCGGATGATTTTGCAGCCGAAAATGACTTACCAACCGTGACCGCATTGCGAGAATGTGGTTTGCTAAAGTTTTTCAAGACCAAAGGGATCCGCCAGCAGCCTAAACTCCTTACTCACCTTATCCAATTATGGGAGCCTGACACTCAAGCTTTCCGAGTGGGAGAGCATGTGCTTGAAATCCAACTTGAGGATATTTACTTCCTCACGGGCCTCTCAAAGAGAGGGGCCCGGCCGAGCTTTACCGGGTACACTGCTTCAGAAACAAGCACAGATGATTTGATTGCTCGATATTGCCAGGCGGGTTCGAGTAAGAAAAGTGGGAAAGTGGCCATAAAAGAGGTCACAAATCTTCCTTTAAAAACCTTGCTATTCACTATCACGCGTGCAGCGGGAAGCGTGAGTCCACATCAGGCATCCCGCACACAGGTGAATCTCACAGCAGAGTGCATGGGAGGAACAGTTTTCAACTGGTGTGATGCAGTGTTGTCCAATCTGAAGGAACAGGTGCACAAGTGTAGGACTGGGAAAAATACCCAGTTTGGCTATGGGAGCATCCTGGTCACTTTCTTCTTGGCTAGGGTGCCATTACTGCGTCCACAGATATCTATGCATCCTCGTCCACCTACTGAGCCATGGATGGCTCGATGGAGTGACTATGCTGGACGCCTCGGGGGACCTCAGCGGCTAGCCTTTGGAGAGGACTTTTTCTCTTGGCTAGAGGAGCAGATAGTCATGATTGACGACTATCCCTATTCAGGGGTAGATTTTCGTGAGGATATCGACTTGGCATTACCAGAGGACGATGACTGGGACAACTCTGGTATGACCTTCATGGATATGTATTTTTTCTTTTTTTTTTGAATATTTTAATTTTTATTTCTTTTTTAGAATGTGTAAAAGACTTCTAATGTATAATCGTATGCATGTTGCAGACCGTGGACCACAGAGGCCAGCTGGATACTCTCCACTACGTCGTGGTGGTGTCGATCGTCAAGCTGATCCTGTCGAAGAAGAAGATGAAGACGAGGCAGGAGGCGTCCGGGACATTGAGAGGAACCTGCAGGGATTGACTCATGGTATCCCTGCTATGCGGATGGATGACGTCCCTTACCACCTCCAGTGTCATACTGTAGGTGTACCTGGTCGTATCAGTCGACTTCTTCGCAAGGTGGTTCGAGCTGTGATGTGTTACCACCAGCAGCGGGAGGAGTCCGATGAGGGACATGATAGGTCTCCTAGATCTCCGTAGATGGTCTTTTGATCTTTTTGCGGCATGTACACGATATGTAGGCTTTGAGGGCCAATTTTTGTATATGGGATTTGATCCCCAATTTTGTCTTTGACACAAACTTTATATATTTTGAAAAAAACACTTTTATATACAGTGATATGGACCTATTTATGATCTAAATATTTACAATGACTTGTGCATTTTATTTTTTATGATGTGTTTATGTATGGGCAAGATGCCAATCCAAAATGTAATTAGCCAATGAATCGGCAATACAATTGAATTCTCTCGGTATGTGTTGATATGTGATAAAATCAAATGACCGTTCCAAGAGGCGTACTCTTCGAAATAAACGAAGTAATGTAGGATCGCGAACTGTGTAAACACGGTTTAGATGAGAAACCACGAGTTGGGAGTCTAAAAAGACCGATAAGGAGTCAATCCCGAGTGAAGCAACCTCTGTCAAGAGACCAATGACTGCATGGTACTCTGCGATATTGTTGGTTGCAGGACCTAAACAATTGGCTCCTGAAGAAATTAACTCGCCAGTGGGGGAATAGATCACCCATGCTGCAGAAGCGAGATTCCGGGTATGTCGGCTTGCACCGTCGGCGAACCCAAAGTAGGCTGACATCTGCGCATAAAGTCACGAGTCAACGTAAGAGTAGATACATGAGGTCCATGCGCACACTAAACAGAAAGCAAAAAGCAAACTAAGTACATTATGTACAACAAGTAACCCGCGTAGGGTAACCTCACGCGTAGAAACGCTTGAGGTATAGCCCATTGCGGGGCCGTGCCAATGGCGTACCATCACAATCGACTAGTTCATAGGCTCCTTTTTCTAAGACACGTTTTACAATGAAGGGGCCGTACCACATAGATTCAAGTTTACCTTTTCCAAGCTTATCATGCATCTGATCATATGTAAGTACGAGGTCACCCTCATTGAAGATACGAGGTTGAACGGATTTGTCGTATTGAGCCTTGACGCATTTTTTGTGAGCTTCATTAGCCAAAGCGGCGTCGCGATGGGTTTCATCTAGCTTGGCTAGGTATAGAAACCGTTCTTCTTCGGAAGTAGTGTGTGGAAGTAGCTCTATGGCTATCTTGAGTGATGGAATTTCACATTCAATCGGGAGAATGGATTCCAGGCCGTACACCAATTGAAATGGTGTAAACCCAGTAGCACTTTTTACTGAGGTTCGGTATGCCCACAGTGCTGAGAACAGAGCTGAGTGCCAATTGGATTTTTGGGTACCCACAATGCGCTGAATCATTCGTTTCAGGACCTTATTGATGGCTTCAACTTGGCCATTAGCTTGTGGGTAATACGGGGTTGAGTTTTCTTGGCGAAAACCCAGTTTGGCACTTAGTTCTTCGATCATATGGTTCCTAAAATGGGAACCATGATCGGTCACAATAGACTGTGGGACACCGAATCTAGCTATGATATGATTGAATATGAACTGCGCTGCTGTTTTGCCGTCTTCAGCATATGTAGGCATCGCTTCAGCCCATTTTGTAAAATAGTCGACAGCTACTATGACATAGCTATGCCCCCCGGCTGAAGTGGGCTTACAGTGCATAAAATCGATGCCCCATTTGGAGAAGGGGCCAATGGCAATGACAGGGTGGAGTGGAGCAGGATGCGAGCGTGCTTTGCTATGAAAGAATTGACATGGCGGACACTTCTTGACTGTTTCAATGCAGTCTTTGAAAATTGAGGGCCAGAAGTATCCTGCTCGCAGTATTTTCTGGGCCGTAGCCATCCTAGAGAGATGACCACCACATGCTCCAGTGTGGCAGTCATTGAGAACGCGTTCCGCCTCATCTAAGGTCAAACAGCGTCGAAGGACAGTGTCGACACCACGTCGATACAAAGTATCGTTCACTATAAGGTAATATTTTGCGTGATGTCTGATACGTCGTCGTTCATCGCGGGTAAGATCGGGACGGAAGCGTTGGGTTTGGAGATATAAGAGAATATCCCCATACCATGGATCAGACGTGCTAATGAGGAACAATGATTCGTCGGGAAGAGAATCAATGGGCTCGGATTGCTCGGTAGCATGGGGCAGGTGACAAATTAACTCAGCGAAGACCAGAGATTTCTTAGACTTGGCTTTGACAAATTCCAAGTCAAACTCTTGAAGGATGACAATCTAACGGGATTACTTGCCCCCAAGCACTTGTCGTGTGAGGATATAGTACATTGGATTGAAATCAGCGATGACGGTGGTCCGACGGAGTAAGATGTAGTGACGGAATCTATGGACAGCAAATACTGTTGCCAGAGCCAGCTTTTCAACATGTGAGTAGAGAGTTTCAGAGTCGAGAAGACTCTTGCTAAGATAGTACACCACATGTTCTATGCCGTTGTGGTCTTCCTGGACTAACACCATACCAATGGTGGAAATCGAGGCTGCGAGATAAAGGATGTAGTCCTGTGTGTAATTGGGGGGTTGAATCACAGGGTCTTTGGTTAAGGCTGCCTTTAAATTGTCAAAGGAGCGTTGGGCTTCATCATCCCATATGAAGGGAACATTCTTCTTGAGAAGCCGCATGTAGCCTTTTGTTATCTCGGACAGATTGCAGATAAAACGACGTAGAAAGTTTGCATGCCCTTGCAAACATTGAAGTTCTGGAATATTGGTAGGTGAAGGCAGGGCTATGATAGCTGCTACCTTTGCGGGATCTAGACGTATCCCGTCTTTGGAGACTATGAAGCCCAACAGTTTTCCGGCTTCTACACAGAAGACGCACTTATGCGGGTTCAAACGTATATTGTAGCGCCGGCACCTTTCGAAAATGGCACTCAAGTGATCTGGATGTTCTTCCCGAGTTCGAGAATGAGCTGGAAGGTCATCAAGATATGGCTCTACGATATGTTTGATGTCATGAAATGCGTAGGACATCGCCCGTTGGAAAGTTGCCCCGGCATTTTTGAGGCCAAAAGGTAACTTTCGATATGCAAAGATCCCCCAAGGGCAGATAAAGGCCGTTTTGTGCTGGTCGGCTGGGAGGATATCAATCTGATTATAGCCAGAAAAGCCATCCATAAATGAAAAGATAACACTTCCGGCACAGTTATCGATGATCTGGTCAATAAACGGAGTTGGGTAGTTGTCCTTGGGACAAGCTTTGTTCAAATCACGGTAATCAACACAGACTCTGATCGTTCCCTGTTTCTTGGCTACAAGGACGATGTTGGATACCCATTATGTCAATGGGACAGGATAGATAAAACCAACACGCAAAAGTTTTTCAACTTCTGCTTTAATGGCGGCTGCCTTACGAGGATGAACGGGTCGAAGCTTTTGCCGAACAGGTCGGGCGCCAGGGAAAGTTGGAATTTCGTGGACCACAATCGACGGGTCGATCCCTGGCATCTCTTCATAACTCCAAGCGAAAACATCGCGGAAAGTTTTAAAGTAGGCATTATAGAACTCCGTTTCGAGAGGAGTACATGTTTTGCCAATGTGTACATTTTCCACGATACCAGGCTTTACTGAAATATCGATGGGAGTGGTTGCCATAAGATTGGCCAAGTTGCCTTCAGAAAATACTTCGTCGAGGGAAGTGGGGAACTTGGTTTGAACCATCCCAAGTGAAGCACTGGATTTGGTGTCAGGCTTAAGTGACTGAACAGTGGGGAATGAAGATCGATGATGAAAATCTCCCCATGGTGGCTCATCACCGCACATAACCTCTATGATTGATTCGTCAGTGGGAAAAATCAAGTTGAGAGGATCAAACAATGGTGGGTGTGTATGAGTTTCAGTCGAGAGCTGTGCCACTGTGTGATCAGTAGAACAGTTGACCCAATCTGTGGCCGATTGAATCGCGTCATATGCTGCAAGGTTTCTGTTCAAAGGCATGGAATAGCCATAGCCTTGGGTCTGAGTAGGACTCGGAATCACCCATGAATCATCAGGAGGGGTGACATGCGACGAAATCATGTTGACTGGTTGAAGATGGGTTCCCAGCCCTGGAAAAACTCCAATGAGGGATGAATCCTTCATGAGACCAACACCTATGTCTTGGAACCGGTACCGAGGTTGATCCAATAACGGGACGGTATTGGTGGAGTTAGGATGGGAGTCTGGGATACAGTAATCCAGTTGATCAATAGTGACAATTTTCCCTTCATGAGGAAATTGTACAATCCGGAAGACTGTAGATGCTATGGCGGTCATGGCATAGAACCAGTTCCGGCCAAGTAGGAGATTATAATCCAAAGGTGCATCTACGACTTCGATGTGTACGGATACTGTCTTGCCCCCCAGTTCAACACCGATTGAGGGGATGAGTCCATATGGTTGAAAACCATGTCCATCAAACGCTCTAGGAGTAGTGGGAGAAGTTGTGACCTCAGGTGAGCCGAGGGCTCTCCAGCAGTTCAAAGACATAATCGACGTGGAAGCACCCTCATCTAGCACAGTGCGGTGGATAACATTTCCACGGATTTTCGTATGCACCTGGAAGGCTAACTGGTGAGAAAGCCTAGGTTTAGCGTGCTCCAAGTTAAACATGATGGAGTTTGAAGTATCTGGGTCCAGTGCCCCCAGTGCTGAAAGTAGGGTTCTACGCTGCATGGGGCAGTGTTGGAGAACCTCGAGAGTTGACATAGCGCAAGGTGCTTGAGCCAAATCTTCAACAATGTTGTAGTTTTGGGAAGCTCGTGCATTCGGATTAAATGTCACCTTTCGTATGGTGCCCTTGGGTGGGCGTAGCACTGTATCCATAAGTGGTCTCTCGATATGGAGATGACCATTAGGGGGGGGAATAGGAATCGGATCTTCAACAGGAGATTTGCCTTTGGCTGTCTCCAATTGTTTGTTTGAACTTGGAGGATTGTCATACGTCTTTGAACGAGTGGTGATATTAATTTCCTCACTACTTGTCATTAGGATTTCGCGGTTTGTGGACGTCTCTCCACGGGAAGGATTGGTCGGGTTGCCCCCTTGTGGGGATTCTTGGGCAACCATTTGCTGTTGCTGTTGGGGGAAAGGGTCAGTTAGCACTGCCGGTCGAGAGGATCCTTTAACGAACTTGTGGACCTCGTCCTTGTAGGGACAGTCACGCGTATAATGATCATCTTGACAAATCAAGCAGGGAAACTTAGCTTTCCGACGTGGTTTTTGGTCATTCTGGGTAGGTTGTGGCTTGGGGTTCTCCTGCTGGTTCTTCTTGGATTTACCACGATTATTTTTCTTCTTTCCTCCGGATGGTTGTGATGTAGATTGGACTGCATTCACTTCGGAGGAGATAGCAGGATAGGTGGAAGCTTTTGAAGCGGCCTGGGTAAAAGCGGGGGAAGCAGAAGCTTGTTTCCCCGTCGAGTTGGTAGTAGGCTGAGCTTTGACTGAACCAACGATACCATCGATGGGTGGTTCAGTGGTAGACTTTGTAGGATCAGTGTGAACGCGGGAGGCATGTGGAAGAAGTTCATGTAAAGTACCGGATTGAGTATATACTAAATCCATGTATTGTGCTGCCGAGATGGCTTGTTCTTCTGTGACCGGTCCGCGCATAGCAATATCTCTGGCTATGGGAGGCAAAAAGGATTTTGTAAACCAATCAGCAAGTAGCTGATCCGGAATAGGTGCCTTTATCAGCCTACGGCGTCTTCGCCACTCGTGGATGTGATCCGAAATGTGTGTGGAAGTGGTTTGACGCAGTGAAGTTAGCAGTTCTGTTCCAGTCTCATACCGGATGGGAAGCTGGAAATGTGTCAGAAACTGCATAGCCAAAGTGTTGAAATCACGAAAAGAGTGTTGTGGCAGCTCGATATACCATTTTGATGCCGTTCCGGTGAGCGTGCGTTGGAAGAGCCGAAGTCGGATGGAATCATCCATCAAGGAGTTGGATGAACACCAAATATGGAAGGTCATCACGTGGTTCTTGGGGTCTTCCCCGGGCTTGGCATCGAACTTAGGAATGTCCGATGGTAGTTTGGCTGGGATAGGTGGCCAGTGAGGTTCGTGCCATATAGGATCGTTGATAAGCCTCGACAAATCAGGTAGATCAAGTGTGTCCAAAAAGGGAAGTTGCCGGTTGGTTTGCGGGAATGAGTAATAACCATGTGGTGCCGAGAACCCTGGAGGGCCCTGCATAGCATACTGCTGTGTGTTATACCCATATGAGTCTCCCGCGGGATACTGCTAGAAATTCTGTGGATGGTAAGCCATCTGGTTAACCGGTTGATTGTAAGCAACCGGTTGGTGAGTGTACTGCTGAGTGGGTATAGTACCCTGAGGCTGTTGATACCCAGGAATGGTTGCTGTTCCTTGTTGGGGGAAAGTTCCTTGGAACTGTTGTGTTCCAGGGATGTTACCACCATACTGTGCAAGTGGAGGATTTCCCATAGCAGGGTTGGGGGGTGGCTGCGACGGTGGTCTCCATGGAAGGCTCGTTCCTGCTTGAGGAGCGAGTGGAAATTGAAGTGATGGGTTCCATGGAGCGGTGGCAGCTGATGGGTAAGGGAAGCCAGAACTCAAGTTGGGGGAAATCTGAGATTGCCCTGCAGCTTGGTTCCAGTTTCCAAAAAGTGAGTACCCCCCATTCTGTGGGATTTGATGATCCCAAGAAGGAAGCATGCCTGACAGGGGTTGTTGAGAGTGAGGTCCGGTTGGAATACCGGAATAAGGTTTCCCACTGCCAGGTGTGCTGTACGTACCGTACTGAGCATATGCTACTGGTTGGGATGCTTGTTGGATCGAGCCAATAGGTTGTCTGCCAGCAGTTAGGTTGGATGACCCTATATGAGGAGGCTGTTGACTGGGAAGTGGGTTCCCAGCGAAAGGTTGTCCTCCAACTGGTTGGGTTGATGGCCCACCAGTTGGAGGTTGTTGACTCGAAACAGGGTTCCCAACAAAAGGTTGTCCACCAACTGGTTGGGTTGATGGCCCACCAGGGGGGATTTGGTAGCTAGGGTTGGGGACCACTGTAGTCGGTTGTCCACCTCCTGAGATAGTGTAAATGGTGGCTGAGGGTGATCCTCCGGTCCAACCAGAAGATCCAGCAGTGTGACTAAGCGTTCTTCCGCCGCTGGTCAAATATGATAACGTGGATTGGCCAACGGCACCAAAATTACCTATTTGCGGAGGGGGTCGTCCATATCGAACAGGTGAGGACGGGGAAAAAAATGGGTTATTCCTCATAGAATGTGCATTAAACATAGGTGATGACAGCAAATGTGGGGAATTTAGCCCAGGGGTATCGGCGTCGTCCATAACGTGTTCAATGATAGAAGGACCAACGAGAACTGGGTCCGAGTTCATATCCTGAAAAAGATTTTGGGGATCCGGCAGGAACCTAGGTATAGTAAAGTCCGAAGGTCCTGAGCCGTCTGCAAAGGAGTGATGAAATTCTGTGCTAGACGGGACGTTGGGATCCCTATAGTCAGAAGGACGAGAAACAGGGGGGTATCTAGACGCTGTCGAAAGTATTTGCTCTGTGTTGCGTCTAAATTGTGCCGATGCTAACGGAGAGTTCGCTAGGCTAACCATACTAGACTGGATGGAAGCCATGATTTCGTGTCCCGGTGGGAGGTTGGGTAGATGTAAAGTGCGAGGTACGTTGCTAGAAGAACTTGTCTCCTGAGGATGAACACTGGGTGATGTAGTAATAACAGGCGGAAGTTCCGTCTGGGAAGTGATGAAGCCATAATCAGGTTCAAAAGGTGTGTCAGGTAGACGAGTATCTTCAACGATCTCAACGTATCCGCCTGGGACTGAAATTAATCCAGGTATGTCCTGGTCAGATCCTTCTGTGGTTCCGATAGATCCGTTTATATCATCGTGAAAAGTGTCTGATGGACGGGAAGTGTTGGCATCCGGTAGAAGGATGACCTCTGGTCTAGTACTCTGGGTTGTACTAGGTTCAGTTGCGGTAACTGTGTCTACTGTAACAGATAAATCTGGAATGACAGTAGGTGAGGTGACAGTGGAAGTCTCAGACGTGCTAGTGGTTGCAGAAGCTGTAATAGATTCTGAGACTGTGCTGTGTGTGGCAGTTACGGGCGTAACTGAAGATGTTGTACGTATCGGCGGTGGGATGTTGCCTCGACCAGCACCGCGTCCAGGAGGAGCAGGAATGCATGATGCAGGAGGACCAGTAGTCCGTGGCGGTGGTGGTGGTGGAGGGCTTTGGCCCTATTGTCTTCGTGATCTTCGTGGTAGATCTGACATGATGACAGGAAAATGAAAATCGGGGGCAGTATCGTAAACAAAGAACTCAAAAACTCTAATGCAACCGAGTGTGCAGAAGAGGAGCTAGAAAAAGCAAGGCTCACAGGCCAAAAAAAACAAGCTCTAAAATCTATACTGAGACCGGTGTCTCAATAAGCGAGCTGATCAACAAAAATGGCCAGAATGCCAACAAGCAGTCCCTACAAAGAAAAAATGACCCTCTATGAAGATGAGATGCCAAGCAAACTCCTAACTAAGAGCTGGAGACCTCAACAGGCTGTATCCTTCGCAAGGTGATGAAATCCAAGTCGAACAATACAACATGAGAGACCGATATAAGAAGGATATCCCTCTACCGAAAGGGATCCTGGGTAAAAGAGCCCTAGTAGAATAGATACTAAGCTACCTCGTTCATGACACGTCGGAAAAGGTTTTGGGCACTTTAGCCTTCCGAAGAAGACAGCGATCGATGTTGCCTTAGGGCTAAGTGGAGTGCGGTATTCCACAGAGTCCGTCCGGTTCTCAATCTCGCGGCCGTTTAACCCCTGAAAGTTAAAAACAGTCAGGAGGCCCCTCCACAAACTAGCTGTGACCGTGTCAATAAGTACTAGAGGATTTTAGTTCCCTAAAGACAACGACTATGTCTCAGATGAAAATGACAAGGGGGAATTATTTTGATGCCTATCCCCGGTGTCCTACCTAACTACCAATTTCTTTTGATTTCCTCAAGTGAGGTTAAAGTTGGTTGAATTAGGGTGATTAATTTTAGTGGCTGTCTTACTCAATCAGGTAGTGGACGTGAAACTTGATGGTGTTATGACGACTCAAACCATGCAAATGAGAATGAATCACAAACAAGCCTTTGTCTTCGATGAAATCTAGCTAAGGTAAAGATAGAGGTTCTTCGATCAAATATGCATAACAATTTTCACAAGCAATCAAAGTAAAAGATTTTTCTTTTCTTTTCGATTTATAAACAAAGCCAAACTGAAGTAAACACTCTTTTCAATGCACTGATTTTACAATCTACAATGCTTCTATAATGAGAATTTCTATGGAAAAATTAATGGTTCATTTCCCTATGCAAAATACCACTAGACTTTTTCAATTTAAACAAAAAAAAATTTGCTCTCAACCAATGATCTTTTTAATTTACTGAAAATGATAATGACAATATGACTGTAAAAACTACAGTATTCAGTAACAGAAGACAGTGGTGTTGAGTTGGTTGTGGGGAAAAAATCAAGTCAATGCAATCAGATTGAAAAATGACCAATATGTCAAAAGTGCCACTTAATTCAATCAATCAATCAAGCTCACAAACTAGGTAATAAGCACACCATACAGACTGGAAATTAACCAGGATGCTAACAGGCAACAGTTTAGACTATCTGAGGCAGAGAGAAACTCAGGAAACCAAGCAAAAATAAAAAAAAATTTAAACACTTGCAGACACTACCGCGGGTGATAGTCTGGCTGAAACGCGGCACTGTAACAGTACCGCTCTGGTACTAAGTCAAAGAGCGCGGTACTACCGCGCTGGAAGCAGTTATAAGGGCGCGGTACTGTGGCAAGGGAAAGAAAAAGCGCAACTTGAGAAGAAAAAGTAAGATTTTCAGGGTTGTTGCTAACCCAGGGGACTCAGTAATTAAACAGGGAAATAAATACTGCAAGGAGGGGTGAATAAGGGTCAAAAAAGGGTCAAAAAAGGGACCAAGATTCAAACTGGTTTGAAGTGCAACAAAAACTCACAATTCAAAGATAAATGACTGTGAATTGAATCAATCAAGCAGTAATCAAAACCAGCGGAGTCGCCATTCTTGTTATGTAGAATTTTGTCCTACGGATAAGCCAAAACTCTCTTAACTTTAAAGTAGACTTTAAACTAACTCTAAAGCAAGAAACAAGTCAAAAGAAATGCCACCTTGAATCCCTAGATCTAACAAACATCTCAGGATTAAAATGCTGAAGAGAATAGGAGGAGTTTGACTGACCTTCTATCCAAACGCTTGTTTTTGGTATTTGCTCCAAGCTCCAAGCCCTCACAAGTGAACCTGTTAAAATGGAACCAAAACACAAGAATGCACTATTCTCTAGCAACCTGAAACATGAGTTAGGATCTAAATCTATGAAAGATACAAATCATATCATTAAAACAAAATTAACACATATGATTTGGGAAAACAAGACAAGTTATTCCATTACAACTTGAAGAATACTTACAAAAGGTGCTTGATGCCCAAGCCAATCCTTCAGCTCCAAGTGTCTTCTCCTCTGGCTATCTCCACAATGTTGTAAGACCATAAGTTTGGTGCTCTCAAGAGTCCTCCCCTTTTCCAATGGCATGCCTCTCTTTTATAGTGAATGGTGAGGTTAACCAACAAGAGAGATGGGTGGATCTAAGGAGAGATAAGTGGATCAGGGTTTCTAATCGAAGGAGATGAGTTGAGATCGAATCAAGGACCCCAATCTTCCATTATCTTCGAAAATCCAAAATCCCACGAGCCAAGGGAAAAAAGCTATAAAAAGAGTACCCGCGTTTTGCAAAGACTGCAGAACGCGGCACTGCCCGCGCTTTGGGAAAATAGCAGAACGCGGTAGTGTCTAGTACCCGCATTTTGTCAAGCTGGCAATGCGCGGTAGTGTATGTGAGTAAAGCCTAAGGTGGGTCAAAACTTGCCAGGGTGGATTCACCTTCAAGGTTGACTCATCATCTGTCTCTTCTGGATGGTTTAAAACAGTAGGGGAAGTGTCGTCAACTTGTTTTGTGATGGGGATGTGACACTGTGAAATATAGAGGTATAACACTAAAAACTCGTGTTTTTTAAGTAATCATGTAATCCTTCTTGAAGCTCTGATTTGAAAGAACGGGGGGAATTAAGCTTTTCTTATTTCTGGACGCATGCGTAAACTATAGAAAGTCGTTATGACGTAGAATGTGCATACTTTGTTGATTCCATTTATGAAATAAATCACACTTTTGAAAAACTCGTGTTTTTTAAGAAATCATGTAAACCTTCTAGAAGCTGTGATTTTAAAAAACAGGCGGAAGTAAGCTTTTCATATTTCTGGACGCATGCGCAAACTATAGAAAGTCGTTATTACGTAGAATGTGCATAGTTTGTTGATTCCATTTATGAAATAAATCACATTTTCTAAAAACTCATGTTTTTTAAGAAATCATGTAAACCTTCTAGAAGCTGTGATTTTAAAAAACTGGCGAAAGTAAGCTTTTCTTATTTCCGGACGCATGCGCAAACTATAGAAAGTTGTAAGACGTAGAATGTGCATACTTTGTTGATTCCATTTATGAAATAAATCACATTTTCTAAAAAATCATGTTTTTTAAGAAATCATGTAAACCTTCTAGAAGCAGTGAATTTAAAAAAAGGGGGGAAGTAAGCTTTTTTTATTTCCGGACGCATGCGCAAACTATAGAAAGTCGTTATCACGTAGAATGTGCATAGTTTGCGCATGCGCAAACTATAGAAAGTCGTTATGACATAGAATGTGCATACTTTGTTGATTCCATTTATGAAATAAATCACATTTTCTAAAAACTCGTGTTTTTTAAGAAATCATGTAAACCTTCTAGAAGCTGTGATTTTAAAAAGCGGGGGGAATTAAGCTTTTCTTATTTCCGGATGCATGCGCAAACTATAGAAAGTCGTTATGACGTAGAATGTGAATACTTTTTTGATTCCATTTATGAAATAAATCACATTTCATAAAAACTCGTGTTTTTTAAGAAATCATGTAAACCTTCTAGAAGCTCTGATTTTAAAAAACGGGGGGAATTAAGCTTTTCTTATTTCCGGACGCATGCGCAAAATATAGAAAGTCGTTATGACGTAGAATGTGCATACTTTGTTAATTCCATTTATGAAATAAATCACATTTTCGAAAAACTCGTGTTTTTTAAGAAATCATGTAAACCTTCTAGAAGCTGTGATTTTAAAAAACAGGCAGAAGTAAGCTTTTCATATTTCCGGACGCATGCGCAAACTATAGAAAGTCGTAAGACGTAGAATGTGCATACTTTGTTGATTCCATTTATGAAATAAATCACATTTTCTAAAAACTCATGTTTTTTAAGAAATCATCTAAACCTTCTAGAAGCAGTGAATTTAAAAAAAGGGGGGAAGTAAGCTTTTCTTATTTCCAGACGCATGCGCAAACTATAGAAAGTCGTTATCACATAGAATGTGCATAGTTTGCGCATGCACAAACTATAGAAAGTCGTTATGACATAGAATGTGCATACTTTGTTGATTCCATTTATGAAATAAAGCACAATTTCTAAAAACTCGTGTTTTTTAAGAATTCATGTAAACCTTCTAGAAGCTGTGATTTTAAAAAACCGGCGGAAGTAAGCTTTTCTAATTTCCGGACGCATTCGTAAACTTTAAAATTCGTTATTATATAGAATGTGCATACTTTGTTGATTCCATTGTTGAAATAAATCACATTTTCTAAAAACTCATGTTTTTTAAGAATTCATCTAAACCTTCTAGAAGCTGTGAATTTAAAAAAAGGGGGGAAGTAAGCTTTTCTTATTTCCGGATGCATGCGCAAACTATAGAAAGTCATTATCACGTAGAATGTGCATAGTTTGCGCATGCGCAAACTATAGAAATTCGTTATGACATTGAATGTGCATACTTTGTTGATTCCATTTTTTAAATAAATCACATTTTCTAAAAACTCGTATTTTTTAAGAAATCATGTAAACCTTATAGAAGCTGTGGTTATAAAAAACTGGCGGAAGTAAGCTTTTCTTATTTCCGGACGCATGCAAAAACTATAGAAAGTCGTTATTACGTAGATTGTGCATTGTTTGTTGATTCCATTTATGAAATAAATCACATTTTCTAAAAACTCGTGTTTTTTAGGAAATCATGTAAACCTTCTAGAAGTTGTGAGTTTAAAAAACAGGGGGAATTAAGCTTTTCTTATTTCCGAACGCTTTCGCAAACTATAGAAAGTTGTTATTACGTAGAATGTGCATAGTTTGCGCATGCGCAAACTATAGAAAGTCGTTATGACATAGAATGTGCATACTTTGTTGATTCCATTTATGAAATAAATCACATTTTCTAAAAACTCATGTTTTTTAAGAAATTATGTAAACCTTCTAGAAGCTGTGATTTTAAAAAAAGGGGGGAAGTAAGCTTTTCTTATTTCCGGATGCATAAGCAAACTATAGAAAGTCGTTATCACGTAGAATGTGCATAGTTTGTGCATGCACAAACTATAGAAAGTTGTTATGACATAAAATGTGCATACTTTGTGTGAAAATCCTCACAGCAGATCTAAGAGATGATGTATCTCACAAGAGAATAATTATGATTAAGCAAGAGAATAGAAGAAGAGTGATACATTCAGTATAATGAGCAACAGAATAATATGGTACAATAGAACTCAGATAGAAGCAATAATACTTCAGTCATACTAGATTATTAATCACAAATGGACATATAAATAATACAATGCATGAGGAATTCAAATGCCTAAGGTGGCAAGTCGAATTAGCCTTCATGGAGTGATCAAAGGATCACTGGAGTGTCATCGGAGCACAACTAGGTGTCCTCATGATCATCGGAGCACAACTGGAAGTCTTCATCATCATCAGTGGAGTCATCAATGCTCAAGTAACTATCAACCATCAGTCAAACTAACTCGGGTAGGTGTAACTCAGTGTAACTAAGTGTAACTGAGTGTAACTCAATGTAACTAAGAGTAACTGAGTGTAACTGACTCTAACTGAGTGTAACTGACTGTAACTGACTATAACTGAGTGTAACTGAGTGACAACTGGACTGGTAGGTGAAGAAGGGCGAGTTTCTCCCTAAAATCAAGGAAGAAGGGCGCACTAAGCAACTGGAGGGCTAAAACTGAATAGTGAGAAGCTCCTGGGGGCTGGCTAACTAAGGGCTAGGTGCTGGATTGATGACTGCGATGCATGCAAAATGCATGCAAACCCTAAAAGTGCATGCATGACTCAAAATATAAAGGATCAAAATACTGGTGGGACTAGGATGGAGTATAGGAATATCCTAACACCCCCCTTTAATCCATCCTGCACCCTGGTAACTAAGACCAAAGGTCACCCAATACAATGAATAATAACAATCAATAAACCAAGGAAGTGGGAAAATTTCATGGGAAACATACCCCCTCCTCAAAAAATAGACTGTAAGGCACACAAAAAAAATAAAAGCTCCAAACTCAAGCATGTGTGATGCTTGGTCATATGTCTAGAGGTATCTTCTTCTTGGGAAGAAGTGGATCATGCTCAAAAAGCATGTGCTTGTACTTGCTCTTCAGATCGAATGTGATGAGAACAAATCCAACAGTATTAGAATGATCCTTGAACCTGTGATTCGAATCAGCTGAGGTAGGATCAAATTTTTGAATGTGCATATAGTCCTTTGTCTTCTCCTTCGAACCACCATGGGTGAGATTATGCCAAAAACAACTATTACATGTTTGCTTGAAATCAAAATCAGATTTAAGACTTTCAAAATAGTTTCTTGAGATCTCCTTTGAACCAGTAGGGGTGAGATCAAAACTATCATATGATGCATGAGAATTTATCTCAAGCGGGTGGCAATGGCCATATTCTTCAATAATCTTCTGAAAGCATGTGCTAATGATCATATAGTAGTAAATAAGAGATGTTTGCTGAAGAGGAGCAAATGCATTACCTCCAATAGCTGATGTTACCTCCGAAATAATAATGTGATCATGATGCAAACCAACAAACTCTGGTGCAAGAGAGGATTTAGGACCTTCTGCAATATCTAGAGTGTGAGCTGGCACAAAAAGAGAAGAAAGTTTGAGCATGAGCGGAGAATCTGCAAGTTCTTTGTCAACAACTTCAATATGAGATGATACTGGTTCATGATCTGAGAGATCATCAAGGGGAGCGAATGCAACATGATCTAAGAGACCATCAGGAGGAGCGAATGCATCATGATCTGAGAGACCATCAAGTGGAGCGAATGCATCAACTTGCTTTCTTTTGAAGGGATTTGGACCAAATCCATCATTCTTTTTGCCGAATCTTTCATCTAGATGAGCCCATAACTCTTTTGGAGTTTCAATATCAAAGATGGTCGGGTACAATATGTAATCAGTCATAGTAAGCTTCATTCTTCCAATGTGCATGCCACCTTTATTCAACCATTTAATCTTCTTTGTAGAGGATTCAAACTCTCTTTCAAAATAGCAATCAAAGAGATCATGGCTCTTCAAATATGCTATCATTCTTGGTTTCCATTCATCATAGTTGAAGGGAGAAAGAGGAGTAATTTCTTCTAAATTCATTGAAGTTGTAGAAGACCTGCAAAAACAATATAGAATAATTGCAACTGCTACTGCTGCAAAAATGCAGAAACTGCTGCAACTGCTGAACTCGAAATCTTGGTAATAACCTGCAAAAAACTCTCAAGAATGGAGATAAACAATACTCTCAACATGCTTTGATGCCATGTGAAAATCCTCACAGCAGATCTAAGAGATGATGTATCTCACAAGAGAATAATTATGATTAAGCAAGAAAATAGAAGAAGAGTGATACATGCAGTATAATGAGCAATAGAATAATATGGTACAATAGAACTCAGATAGAAGCAATAATACTTCGGTCATACTAGATTATTAATCACAAATGGACATATAAATAATACAATGCATGAGGAATTCGAATGCCTAAGGTGGAAATTCGAATTAGCCTTCATGGAGTGATCAAAGGATCACTAGAGTGTCATCGGAGCACAACTAGGTGTCCTCATGATCATCGGAGCGCAACTGGAAGTCTTCATCATCATCAGTGGAGTCATCAATGCTCAAGTAACTATCAACCATCAGTCAAACTAACTCTGGTAGGTGTAACTCAGTGTAACTGAGTGTAACTCAATGTAACTAAGAGTAACTAAGTGTAACTGAGTGTAACTGACTGTAACTGAGTGTAACTGACTGTAACTGACTATAACTGAGTGTAACTAAGTGACAACTGGACTGGTAGGTGAAGAAGGGCGAGTTGCTCCCTAAAATCAAGGAAGAAGGGCGCACAAAGCAACTGGAGGGCTAAAACTGAATAGTGAGAAGCTCCTGGGGGCTGGCTAACTAAGGGCTAGGTGCTGGACCGATGACTGCGATGCATGCAAACCGTAGAATGCATGCAAACCCTAAAAGTGCATGCATGACTGAAAATGTAAAGGATCAAAATACTGGTGGGACTAGGATGGAGTATAGGAATATCCTAACACTTTGTTGATTCCATTGATGAAATAAATCACATTTTCTAAAAACTCGTGTTTTTTAAGAATTCATGCAAACCATCTAGAAGCTGTGATTTTAAAAAACTGGCGGAAGTAAGCTTTTCTTATTTCCGGACGCATTCGCAAACTTTAGAATTCGTTATTATATAGAATGTGCATACTTTGTTGATTCCATTGATGAAATAAATCACATTTTCTAAAAACTCGTGTTTTTTAATAATTCATCTAAACCTTCTAGAAGCTGTGAATTTAAAAAAGGGGGGGAAGTAAGCTTTTCTTATTTCCGGATGCATGCGCAAACTATAGAAAGTCGTTATCACCAAGAATGTGCATAGTTTGCGCATGCGCAAACTATAGAAAGTCGTTATGACATAGAATGTGCATACTTTGTTGATTCCATTTTTGAAATAAATCACATTTTCTAAAAACTCGTGTTTTTTAAGAAATCATGTAAACCTTCTAGAAGATGTGATTTTAAAAAACGGGGGCAATTAAGCTTTTCTTATTTCCGGACACATGCGCAAACTATAGAAAGTTGTTATGACGTAGAATGTGCATATTTGTTGATTCCATTTATGAAATAAATCACATTTTCTAAAAACTCGTGTTTTTTAAGAAATCATGTAAACCTTCTAGAAGCTGTGATTTTAAAAAACTGGCGTAAGTAAGCTTTTCATATTTCCGGACGCATGCGCAAACTATAGAAAGTTGTTATTACGTAGAATCTGCATAGTTTGCGCATGCACAAACTATAGAAAGTCGTTATAAAATAGAATGTGAATACTTTGTTGATTCCATTTATGAAATAAATCACATTTTCTAAAAACTCAAGTTTTTTAAGAAATCATGTAAACCTTCTAGAAGCTGTGAGTTTAAAAAACAGGGAGAATTAAGCTTTTCTTATTTCTGGACGCATGCGCAAACTATAGAAAGTTGTTATTAGGTAGAATGTGCAAAGTTTGCGCATGCGCAAACTATAGAAAGTCGTTATGACATAGAATGTGCATACTTTGTTGATTCCATTTATGCAATAAATCACATTTTCTAAAAACTCATGTTTTTTAAGAACTTATGTTAACCTTCTAGAAGCTGTGATTTTAAAAAACAGGGGGGAATTAAGCTTTTCTTATTTCCGGACGCATGCACAAACTATAGAAAGTCGTTATGACGTACAATCTGCATACTTTTCTGATTCCCTTTATGAAATAAATCACATTTTCTAAAAACTTGTGTTTTTTAAGAAATCATGTAAACCTTCTAGAAGCTGTGGTTTTAAAAAACTGGCGGAAGTAAGCTTTTCTTATTTACGGACGCATGCGCAAACTATAGAAAGTCGTTATGACGTAGAATGTGCAAACTTTGTTGATTCCATTTATGAAATAAATCACATTTTCTAAAAAATCATGTTTTTTAAGAATTCATCAAAACCTTATAGAAGCTGTGAATTTAAAAAAAGGGGGAAAGTAAGCTTTTCTTATTTCCGGACGCATGCACAAACTATAGAAAGTTGTTATTACGTAGAATGTGCATAGTTTGCGCATGCGCAAACTATAGAAAGTCGTTATTACATAGAATGTGCATACTTTGTTGATTCCATTTATGAAATAAATCACATTTTCTAAAAACTCAAGTTTTTTAAGAAATCATGTAAACCTTCTAGAAGCTGTGATTTTAAAAAATGGGGGGAATTAAGCTTTTCTTATTTCCAGACGCATGCGCAAACTATAGAAAGTCGTTATGACGTAGAATGTGCATAGTTTGCGCATGCACAAACTATAGAAAGTCATTATGACATAGAATGTGGATACTTTGTTGATTCCATTTATGAAATAAATCACATTTCCTAAAAACTCGTGTTTTTTAAGAAATCATGTAAACCTTCTAGATGCTCTGATTTTAAAAAACGGGGGCAATTAAGCTTTTCTTATTTCCGGACGCATGCGCAAAATATAGAAAGTCGTTATGACGTAGAATGTGCATACTTTGTTGATTCCATTTATGAAATAAATCACATTTTCTAAAAACTCGTATTTTTTAAGAAATCATGTAAACCTTCTAGAAGCTGTGATTTTAAAAAACTAGCGGAAGTAAGCTTTTCATATTTCCGGACGCATGCGCAAACTATAGAAAGTCGTTATGACGTAGAATGTGCATACTTTGTTGATTCCATTTATGAAATAAATCACATTTTCTAAAAACTTGTGTTTTTTAAGAAATCATGTAAACCTTCTAGAAGCTGTGGTTTTAAAAAACTAGCGGAAGTAAGCTTTTCTTATTTCCAGTCACATGCGCAAACTATAGAAAGTCATTATCACGTAGAATGTGCATTGTTTGTTGATTCCATTTATGAAATAAATCACATTTTCTAAAAACTCGTGTTTTTTAAGAAATCATGTAAACCTTCTAGAAGCTGTGAGTTTAAAAAACGGGGGGAATTAAGCTTTTCTTATTTCCGGACGCATGCGCAAACTATAAAAAGTTTTTATTACGTAGAATGTGGATAGTTTGCGCATGCGCAAAGTATAGAAAGTCGTTATGACATAGAATGTGCATACTTTGTTGATTCCATTTATGAAATAAATCACATTTTCTAAAAACTCATGTTTTTTAAGAAATTATGTAAACCTTCTAGAAGCTGTGATTTTAAAAAACGGGGGGGAATTAAGCTTTTCTTATTTCCGGACGCATGTGCAAACTATAGAAAGTCGTTATGACGTAGAATCTACATACTTTTCTGATTCCATTTATGAAATAAATCACATTTTCTAAAAACTCGTGTTTTTTAAGAATTCATCTAAACCTTCTAGAAGCTGTGAATTTAAAAAAAGGGGGGAAGTAAGCTTTTGTTATTTCCGGACGCATGCGCAAACTATAGAAAGTCGTTATCACGTAGATTGTGCTTAGTTTGCGCATGCGCAAATTATAGAAAGTCGTTATGACATTGAATGTGCATAATTTGTTGATTCCATTTATGAAATAAATCACATTTTCTAAAAACTCATGTTTTTTAAGAACTTATGTAAACCTTCTAGAAGCTGTGATTTTAAAAAACGAGGGTGATTAAGCTTTTCCTATTTCCGGACGCACGCGCAAACTATAGAAAGTCGTTATGACGTAGAATCTGCATACTTTTCTGATTCCATTTATGAAATAAATCACATTTTCTAAAAACTCGTGTTTTTTAAGAATTCATGTAAACCTTTTAGAAGCCGTGGTTTTAAAAAACTGGCGGAAGTAAGCTTTTCTTATTTCCGGACGCATGCCCAAACTATAGAAAGTCGTTATGATGTAGAATGTGCAAACTTTGTTGATTCCATTTATGAAATAAATCACATTTTCTAAAAAATCGTGTTTTTTAAGAATTCATCTAAACCTTCTAGAAGCTGTGAATTTAAAAAAAGGGGGAAAGTAAGCTTTTCTTATTTCCGGACGCATGCACAAACTATAGAAAGTCGTTATTACGTAGAATGTGCATAGTTTGCGCATGCGCAAACTATAGAAAGTCGTTATTACATAGAATGTGCATACTTTGTTGATTCCATTTATGAAATAAATCACATTTTCTAAAAACTCAAGTTTTTTAAGAAATCATGTAAACCTTCTAGAAGCTGTGATTTTAAAAAATGGGGGGAATTAAGCTTTTCTTATTTCCAGACGCATGCGCAAACTATAGAAAGTCGTTATGACGTAGAATGTGCATAGTTTGCGCATGCGCAAACTATAGAAAGTCATTATTACATAGAATGTGCATACTTTGTTGATTCCATTTATGAAATAAATCACATTTTCTAAAAACTCAAGTTTTTTAAGAAATCATGTAAACCTTCTAGAAGCTGTGATTTTAAAAAATGGGGGGAATTAAGCTTTTCTTATTTCCAGACGCATGCGCAAACTATAGAAAGTCGTTATGACGTAGAATGTGCATAGTTTGCGCATGCGCAAACTATAGAAAGTCATTATGACATAGAATGTGCATACATTGTTTATTCCATTTATGAAATAAATCACATTTCCTAAAAACTCGTGTTTTTTAAGAAATCATGTAAACCTTCTAGATGCTCTGATTTTAAAAACGTGGGCAATTAAGATTTTCTTATTTCCGGACGCATGCGCAAAATATAGAAAGTCATTATGACATAGAATGTGCATACTTTGTTGATTCAATTTATGAAATAAATCACATTTTCTAAAAACTCGTTTTTTTTAAGAAATCATGTAAACATTCTAGAAGCTGTGATTTTAAAAAACTGGCGGAAGTAAGCTTTTCATATTTCCGGACGCATGCGCAAACTATAGAAAGTCGTTATGACGTAGAATGTGCGTACTTTGTTGGTTCCATTTATGAAATAAATCACATTTTCTAAAAACTCGTGTTTTTTAAGAAATCATGTAAACCTTCTAGAAGCTGTGGTTTTAAAAAACTGGCGGAAGTAAGCTTTTCTTATTTCCGGACACATGCACAAACTATAGAAAGACATTATCACGTAGAATGTGCATTGTTTGTTGATTCCATTTATGAAATAAATCACATTTTCTAAAAACTCGTGTTTTTTAAGAAATCATGTAAACCTTCTAGAAGTTGTGTGTTTAAAAAACGGGGGGAATTAAGCTTTTCTTATTTCCGGACGCATGCACAAACTATAGAAAGTCGTTATCACGTAGAATGTGCATAGTTTGCGCATGCCGAAACTATAGAAAGTCCGTATGACATTGAATGTGCATACTTTGTTGATTGCATTTATGAAATAAATCACATTTTTTAAAAACTCGTGTTTTTTAAGAAATCATGTAAACCTTCTAGAAGTTGTGATTTTAAAAAATGGGGGGAATTAAGCTTTTCTTATTTCCGGACGCATGCGCAAACTATAGAAAGTCGTTATGACGTAGAATGTGCAAACTTTGTTGATTCCATTTATGAAATAAATCACATTTTCTAAAAAATTGTGTTTTTTAAGAATTCATCTAAACCTTTTAGAAGCTGTGAATTTAAAAAACAGGGGAAAGTAAGCTTTTCTTATTTCCTGACGCATGCACAAACTATAGAAAGTCGTTATTACGTAGAATGTGCATAGTTTGCGCATGTGCAAACTATAGAAAGTAGTTATTACATAGAATGTGCATACTTTGTTGATTCCATTTACGAAATAAATCACATTTTCTAAAAACTCATGTTTTTTAAGAAATCATGTAACCTTGTAGAAGCTGTGGTTTTAAAAAACTGGCGGAAGTAAGCTTTTCTTATTTCCGGACGCATGCGCAAACTATAGAAAGTCTTTATTACGTAGAATGTGCATAGTTTGTTGATTCCATTTATGAAATAAAGCACATTTTCTAAAAACTCGTGTTTTTTAAGAATTCATCTAAACCTTCTAGAAGCTGTGAATTTAAAAAAAGGCGGGAAGTAAGCTTTTTTTATTTCCGGACGCATGCACAAACTATAGAAAGTCATTATCACGTAGAATGTGCATAGTTTGCGCATGCGCAAACTATAGAAAGTCGTTATGACATAGAATGTGCATACTTTGTTGATTCCATTGATGAAATAAATCACATTTTCTAAAAACTCGCGTTTTTTCAGAAATCATGTAAACTTTCTAGAAGCTGTAATTTTAAAAAACGGGGGGAATTAAGCTTTTCTTATTTCCGGACGCATGCGCAAACTATAGAAAGTCGTTATGACGTAGAATGTGCATAGTTTGTTGATTCCATTTATGAAATAAATCACATTTTCTAAAAACTCGTGTTTTTTAAGAAATCATGTAAACCTTCTAGAAGCTGTGATTTTGAAAAACTGGCGTAAGTAAGCTTTTCATATTTCCGGACGCATGCGCAAACTTTAGAAAGTCGTTATTGCATAGAATGTGCATACTTTGTTGATTCCATTTATAAAATAAATCACATTTTCTAAAAACTCATGTTTTTTAAGAAATATGTAAACCTTCTAGAAACTGTGGTTTTAAAAAACTGGCGGAAGTAAGCTTTTCTTATTTCTGGACGCATGCGCAAACTATAGAAAGTCGTTATTACGTAGAATGTGCATAGTTTGTTGATTCCATTTATGAAATAAATCACATTTTCTAAAAACTCGTGTTTTTTAAGAATTTATCTAAACCTTCTAGAAGCTGTGAATTTAAAAAAAGGGGGGAAGTAAGCTTTTCTTATTTCTGAAAGCATGCGCAAACTATAGCAAGTCGTTATCACGTAGAATGTGCATAGTTTGCGCATGCGCAAACTATAGAAAGTCGTTATGACATTGAATCTGCATACTTTGTTGATTCCATTTATGAAATAAATCACATTTTTTAAAAACTCGTGTTTTTTAAGAAATCATGTAAACCTTCTAGAAGATGTGATTTTAAAAAACGGGGGCAATTAAGCTTTTCTTATTTCCGGACACATGCGCAAAATATAGAAAGTCGTTATTACGTAGAATGTGCATATTTGTTGATTCCATTTATGAAATAAATCACATTTTCTTAGAACTCGTGTTTTTTAAGAAATCATGTAAACCTTCTAGAAGCTGTGATTTTAAAAAACTGGCGTAAGTAAGCTTTTCATATTTCTAGACGCATGCGCAAACTATAGAAAGTTGTTATTACGTAGAATGTGCATAGTTTGCGCATGCGCAAACTATAGAAAGTCGTTATAAAATAGAATGTGCATACTTTGTTGATTCCATTTATGAAATAAATCACATTTTATAAAAACTCATGTTTTTTGAGAAATCATGTAAACCTTCTAGAAGCTGTGAGTTTAAAAAACAGGGGGAATTAAGCTTTTCTTATTTCCGGACGCATGCACAAACTATAGAAAGTCTTTATTACGTAGAATGTGCATAGTTTGTTGATTCCATTTATGAAATAAAGCACATTTTCTAAAAACTCGTGTTTTTTCAGAATTCATCTAAACCTTCTACAAGCTGTGAATTTAAAAAAAAGGCGGGAAGTAAGCTTTTCTTATTTCCGGACGCATGCGCAAACTATAGAAAGTCATTATCACGTAGAATGTGCATAGTTTGCGCATGCGCAAACTATAGAAAGTCGTTATGACATAGAATGTGCATACTTTGTTGATTCCATTGATGAAATAAATCACATTTTCTAAAAACTCGCGTTTTTTCAGAAATCATGTAAACTTTCTAGGAGCTGTAATTTTAAAAAACGGGGGGAATTAAGCTTTTCTTATTTCCGGACGCATGCGCAAACTATAGAAAGTCGTTATGACGTAGAATGTGCATACTTTGTTGATTCCATTTATGAAATAAATCACATTTTCTAAAAACTCGTGTTTTTTAAGAAATCATGTAAACCTTCTAGAAGCTGTGATTTTAAAAATTGGCGTAAGTAAGCTTTTCATATTTCCGGACGCATGCGCAAACTTTAGAAAGTCGTTATTGCATAGAATGTGCATAGTTTGTTGATTCCATTTATAAAATAAATCACATTTTCTAAAAACTCGTGTTTTTTAAGAAATCATGTAAACCTTCTAGAAACTGTGGTTTTAAAAAACTGGCGGAAGTAAGCTTTTCTTATTTCCGGACGCATGCGCAAACTATAGAAAGTCGTTACTACTTAGAATGTGCATAGTTTGTTGATTCCATTTATGAAATAAATCACATTTTCTAAAAACTCGTGTTTTTTAAGAATTCATCTAAACCTTCTAGAAGCTGTGAATTTAAAAAAAGGGCGGAAGTAAGCTTTTCTTATTTCCGAACGCATGCGCAAACTATAGCAAGTCGTTATCACGTAGAATGTGCATAGTTTGCGCATGCGCAAACTATAGAAAGTCTTTATGACGTTGAATGTGCATACTTTGTTGATTCCATTTATGAAATAAATCACATTTTTTAAAAACTCGTGTTTTTTAAGAAATCATGTAAACCTTCTAGAAGCTGTGATTTTAAAAAACGGGGGGAAGTAAGCTTTTCTCATTTCCGGACGCATGCGCAAACTATAGAAAGTCGTTATGACGTAGAATGTGCAAACTTTTTTGATTCCATTTATGAAATAAATCACATTTTCTAAAAAATAGTGTTTTTTAAGAATTCATCTAAACCTTCTAGAAGCTGTGAATTTAAAAAAGGGGGAAAGTAAGCTTTTCTTATTTCGGGACGCATGCACAAACTATAGAAAGTCGTTATTACGTAGAATGTGCATAGTTTGCGCATGCGCAAACTATAGAAAGTCGTTATTACATAGAATGTGCATACTTTGTTTATTCCATTTATGAAATAAATCACATTTTCTAAAAACTCAAGTTTTTTAAGAAATCATGTAAACCTTCTAGAAGATGTGATTTTAAAAAACGGGGGCAATTAAGCTTTTCTTATTTCCAGACGCATGCGCAAACTATAGAAAGTCGTTATGACGTAGAATGTGCATAGTTTGCGCATGCGCAAACTATAGAAAGTCGTTATGACATAGAATGTGCATAGTTTGTTGATTCCATTTATGAAATAAAACACATTTTCTAAAAACTCGTGTTTTTTAAGAAATCATGTAAACCTTCTAGAAGCTGTGTTTTTAAAAAACGGGGGGAATTAAGCTTTTCTTATTTCCGGACAAATGCGCAAACTATAGAAAGTCGTTATGACGTAGAATGTGCATACTTTGTTGATTCCATTTATGAAATAAATCACATTTTCTAAAAACTCGTGTTTTTTAAGAAATCATGTAAACCTTCTAGAAGCTGTTATTTTAAAAAACGGGGGGAATTAAGCTTTTCTTATTTCCGGACGCATGCGCAAACTATAGAAAGTCGTTATGACGTAGAATGTGCATACTTTGTTGATTCCATTTATGAAATAAATCACATTTTCTAAAAACTCGTGTTTTTTAAGAAATCATGTAAACCTTCTAGAAGATGTGATTCTAAAAAACTGGTGGAAGTAAGCTTTTCTTATTTCTTGACGCATGCGCAAAATATAGAAAGTCGTTAAGACGTAGAATGTGCATATTTTGTTGATTCCATTTATGAAATAAATCAAATTTTCTAAAAACTCGTGTTTTTTAAGAAATCATGTAAACCTTCTAGAAGCAGTGAATTTAAAAAAAGGGGGGAAGCAAGCTTTTCTTATTTCCGGACGCATGCGCAAACTATAGAAAGTCGTTATCACGTAGAATGTGCATAGTTTGCGCATGCGCAAACTATATAAAGTTGTTATGACATAGAATGTGTATACTTTGTTGATTCCATTTATGAAATAAATCACATTTTCTAAAAACTCGTGTTTTTTAAGAATTCATGTAAACATTCTAGAAGTTGTGATTTTAAAAAACTGGCGGAAGTAAGCTTTTCTTATTTCCGGATGCATTCGCAAACTTTAGAATTCGATAATATATAGAATGTGCATACTTTGTTGATTCCATTGTTGAAATAAATCACATTTTCTAAAAACTCGTGTTTTTTAAGAATTCATCTAAACCTTCTAGAAGCTGTGAATTTAAAAAAAGGGGGGAAGTAAGCTTTTCTTATTTCTGGACGCATGCGCAAACTATAGCAAGTCGTTATCACGTAGAATGTGCATAGTTTGAGCATGCGCAAACTATAGAAAGTCGTTATGACATAGAATGTGCATACTTTGTTGATTCCATTTTTTAAATAAACCACATTTTCTAAAAACTCGTGTTTTCTAAGAAATCATGTAAACCTTCTAGAAGATTTGATTTTAAAAAACGGGGGCAATTAAGCTTTTCTTATTTCCGGACGCATGCGCAAACTATAGAAAGTCATTATGAGGTAGAATGTGCATACTTTGTTGATTCCATTTATCAAATAAATCACATTTTCTAAAAACTCGTGTTTTTTAAGAAATCATGTAAAACTTCTAGAAGCTGTGATTTTAAAAAACTGGCGTAAGTAAGCTTTTAATATTTCTGGACGCATGCGCAAACTTGAGAAAGTCGTTATTACATAGAATGTGCATACTTTGTTGATTCCATATATGAAATAAATCACATTTTCTAAAAACTCTTGTTTTTTAAGAAATCATGTAAACCTTCTAGAAGCTGTGGTTTTAAAAAACTGGCGGAAGTAAGCTTTTCTTATTTCCGGACGCATGCGAAAACTATAGAAAGTCGTTATTACCTAGAATGTGCATTGTTTGTTGATTTCATTTATGAAATAAATCTCATTTTCTAAAAACTCGTGTTTTTTAAGAAATCATGTAAACCTTCTAGAAGATGTGAGTTTAAAAAACAGGGGGAATTAAGCTTTTCTTATTTCCGGATGCATGCGCAAACTATAGAAAGTTGTTATTACGTAGAATGTGCATAGTTTGCGCATGCGCAAACTATAGAAAGTCGTTATGACATAGAATGTGCATACTTTGTTGATTCCATTTATGAAATAAATCACATTTTCTAAAAACTCATGTTTTTTAAGAAATTATGTAAACCTTCTAGAAGCTGTGATTTTAAAAAACGGGGGGAAATTAAGCTTTTCTTATTTCCGGACGAATGCGCAAACTATAGAAAGTCGTTATTACATAGAATGTGCATACTTTGTTGATTCCATTTATGAAATAAATCACATTTTCTAAAAACTCGTGTTTTTTAAGAAATCATGTAAACCTTCTAGAAGCTGTGATTTTAGAAAATGGGGGGAATTAAGCTTTTCTTATTTCCAGACGCATGCGCAAACTAGAGAAATTCGTTATGACGTAGAATGTGCATAGTTTGTTGATTCCATTTATGAAATAAATCACATTTTAAAAAAACTCGTGTTTTTTAAGAATTCATCTAAACCTTCTAGAAGCTGTGAATTTAAAAAAATGGGGGAAGTAAGCTTTTCTTATTTCCGGACTAATGTGCAAACTATAGAAAGTGGTTATCATGTAGAATGTGCATAGTTTACGCATGCGCAAACTATAGAAAGTCATTATCACGTAGAATGTGCATTGTTTGTTGATTCCATTTATGAAATAAATCACGTTTTCTAAAAACTCGTGTTTTTGAAGAAATCATGTAAACCTTCTAGAAGCTGTGAGTTTAAAAAACGGGGGGTATTAAGCTTTTCTTATTTCCGGACGCATGCGCAAACTATAGAAAGTTGTTATTACGTAGAATGTGCATAGTTTGCACATGCGCAAACTATAGAAAGTCATTATGATATAGAATGTGCATACTTTGTTGATTCCATTGATGAAATAAATCACATTTTCTAAAAACTCGTGTTTTTTAAGAAATTATGTAAACCTTCTGGAAGCTGTGATTTTAAAAAACGGGGGGAATTAAGCTTTTCTTATTTCCGGACGCATGCGCAAACTATAGAAAGTCTTTATGACGTAGAATGTGCATACTTTTATGATTCCATTTATGAAATGAATCACATTTTCTAAAAACTCGTGTTTTTTGAGAATTCATCTAAAGCTTCTAGAAGCTATGTATTTTAAAAAAGGGGGGAAGTAAGCTTTTCTTATTTCCGGACGCAATCCCAAACTATAGAAAGTCGTTATCGCATAGAATGTGCATAGTTTGCACATGCGCAAACTATAGAAAGTCGTTATGACATTGAATGTGCATACTTTGTTGATTCCATTTACGAAATAAATCACATTTTTTAAAAACTCGTGTTTTTTAAGAAATCATGTAAACCTTCCAAATGCTGTGATTTTAAAAAACGGGGGGAATTAAGCTTTTCTTATTTCCGGAGGCATGCGCAAACTATAGAAAGTCGTTATGGCGTAGAATGTGCAAACTTTGTTGATTCAATTTATGAAATAAATCACATTTTCTAAAAAATCGTGTTTTTTAAGAATTCATCTAAACCTTCTAGAAGCTGTGAATTTAAAAAAAGGGGGAAAGTAAGCTTTTCTTATTTCCTGACGCATGTGCAAACTATAGAAAGTCGTTATTACATAGAATGTGCATAGTTTGTGCATGCGCAAACTATAGAAATTCGTTATTACATAGAATGTGCATACTTTGTTGATTCCATTTATGAAATAAATCACATTTTCTAAAAACTCGTGTTTTTTAAGAAATCATGTAAACCTTCTAGAAGCTGTGGTTTTAAAAAACTGGCGGAAGTAAGCTTTTCTTATTTCCGGATGCATGCGCAAACTGTAGAAAGTCTTTATTACGTAGAATGTGCATAGTTTGTTGATTCCATTTATGAAATAAATCACATTTTCTAAAAACTCGTGTTTTTTAAGAATTCATCTAAACCTTCTAGAAACTGTGAATTTAAAAAAAGGGGGGAAGTAAGCTTTTCTTATTTCCGGACGCATGCACAAACTATAGAAAGTCGTTACCACATAGAATGTGCATAGTTTGCGCATGCGCAAACTATAGAAAGTCGTTATGGCATAGAATGTGCATACTTTGTTGATTCCATTTATGAAATAAATCACATTTTCTAAAAACTCTTGTTTTTTAAGAAATAATGTAAACCTTCTAGAAGCTGTGCTTTTAAAAAATGGGGGGAATTAAGCTTTTCTTATTTTCGGACGCATGCGCAAACTATAGAAAGTCGTTATGACGTAGAATGTGCATACTTTGTTGATTTCATTTATGAAATAAATCACATTTCCTAAAATCTCGTGTTTTTTAAGAAATCATGTAAACCTTCTAGAAGCTGTGATTTTAAAAAACAGGCGTAAGTAAGCTTTTCATATTTCCGGACGCATGCACAAACTTTAGAAAATCGTTATTACATAGAATGTGCATACTTTGTTGATTCCATATATGAAATAAATCACATTTTCTAAAAACTCTTGTTTTTTAAGAAATCATGTAAACCTTCTAGAAGCTGTGGTTTTAAAAAACTGGCGGAAGTAAGCTTTTCTTATTTCCGGACGCATGCGAAAACTATAGAAAGTCGTTATTACGTAGAATGTGCATTGTTTGTTGATTCTATTTATGAAATAAATCACATTTTCTAAAAACTCGTGTTATTTAAGAAATCATGTAAACCTTCTAGAAGCTGTGGTTTTAAAAAACTGGGGGAAGTAAGCTTTTCTTATTTCCGGACGCATGTGCAAATTATAGAAAGTCATTATTACGTAGAATGTGCATTGTTTGTTGATTCCATTTATGAAATAAATCACATTTTCTAAAAACTCGTGTTTTTTAAGAAATCATGTAAACCTTCTAGAAGCTGTGAGTTTAAAAAACGGGGGGAATTAAGCTTTTCTTATTTCCAGACGCATGCACAAACTATAGAAAGTCGTTATGACGTAGAATGTGCATAGTTTGCGCATGCGCAAACTATAGAAAGTCGTTATGATATAGAATGTGCATACTATGTTGATTCCATTTATGAAATAAATCACATTTTCTAAAAACTCGTTTTTTTTAAGAAATCATGTAAACCTTCTAGAAGCTGTGATTTTAAAAAACGGGGGGAATTAAGCTTTTCTTATTTCCGGACGGATGCGCAAACTATAGAAAGTCGATATGACGTAGAATATGCATGGTTTGTTGATTCCATTTATGAAATAAATCACGTTTTCTAGAAACTTATGTTTTTTAAGAAATCATGTAAACCTTCTAGAAGCTGTGATTTTAAAAAACTGGCGGAAGTAAGCTTTTCTTATTTCCGGACGCATGCGCAAACTTTAGAAAGTCGTTAAGACGTAGAATGTGCATATTTTGTTGATTCCATTGATGAAATAAATCACATTTTCTAAAAACTCATGTTTTTTAAGAACTCATGTAAACCTTCTAGAAGCAGTGAATTTAAAAAAAGGGGGGAAGTAAGCTTTTCTTATTTCCGGACGCATGCGCAAACTATAGAAAGTCGTTATCACATAGACTGGGCATAGTTTACGCATGCGCAAACTATAGAAAGTTGTTATGGCATAGATTGTGCATACTTTGTTGATTCCATTTAAGAAAAAAATCACATTTTCTAAAAACTCATGTTTTTTAAGAATTCATGTAAACCTTCTAAAAGCTGTGATTTTAAAGAACTGGCAGAAGTAAGCTTTTCTTATTTCCGGACGCATTCGCAAACTTTAGAATTCATTATTATATAGAATGTGCATACTTTGTTGATTCCATTGATGAAATAAATCACATTTTCTAAAAACTTGTGTTTTTTAAGAATTCATCTAAATCTCCTAGAAGGTGTGAATTTAAAAAAAGGGGGGAAGTAAGCTTTTCTTATTTCCGGACGCATGCACAAACTATAGAAAGTCGTTATCACGTAGAATGTGCATAGTTTGCGCATGCACAAACTATAGAAAGTCGTTATGACATAGAATGTGTATACTTTGTTGATTCCATTTTTGAAATAAATCACATTTTCTAAAAACTCGTGTTGTTTAAGAAATCATGTAAACCTTCTAGAAGATGTGATTTTAAAAAACAGGGGCAATTAAGCTTTTCTTATTTCCGGACGCATGCACAAACTATAGAAAGTCGTTATGACGTAGAATGTGCATACTTTGTTGATTCCATTTATGAAATAAATCACATTTTCTAAAAACTCGTGTTTTTTAAGAAATCATGTAAACCTTCTAGAAGCTGTGATTTATTACATAGAATGTGCATACTTTGTTGATTCCATTTATGAAATAAATCACATTTTCTAAAAACTAGTGTTTTTTAAGAAATCATGTAAACCTTCTAGAAGCTGTGGTTTTAAAAAACTGGCGGAAGTAAGCTTTTCTTATTATCGGAACGCATGCGCAAACTATAGAAAGTCATTATTACGTAGAATGTGCATTGTTTGTTGATTCCATTTATGAAATAAATCACATTTTCTAAAAACCCTTTTTTTTAAGAAATTATGTAAACCTTCTAGAAGCTGTGATTTTAAAAAACGGGGGGGAATTAAGCTTTTCTTATATCCGGACGCATGCGCAAACTATAGAAAGTCGTTATGACGTAGAATCTGCATACTTTTCTGATTCCATTTATGAAATAAATCACATTTTCTAAAAACTCATGTTTTTTAAGAATTCATCTAAACCTTCTAGAAGCTGTGAATTTTAAAAAAGGGGGGAAGTAAGCTTTTCCTATTTCCGGATGCATGCGCAAACTATAGAAAGCTTTTATTACGTAGAATGTGCATAGTTTGCGCATGCGCAAGCTATAGAAAGTCGTTATGACATAGAATGTGCATACTTTGTTGATTCCATTTATGAAATAAATCACATTTCCTAAAAACTCGTGTTTTTTAAGAAATCATGTAAACCTTCTTGAAGCTCTGATTTTAAAGAACGGGGGGAATTAAGCTTTTCTTATTTCCGGACACATTCGCAAAATATAGAAAGTCGTTATGACGTAGAATGTGCATACTTTGTTGATTCCATTTATGAAATAAATCACATTTTCGAAAAACTCGTGTTTTTTAGGAAATCATGTAAACCTTCTAGAAGCTGTGATTTTAAAAAACAGGCGGAAGTAAGATTTTCATATTTCCGGACGCATGCGCAAACTTTAGAAATTCGTTATTACATAGAATGTGCATACTTTGTTGATTCCATTTATGAAATAAATCACATTTTATAAAAACTCGTGTTTTTTAAGAAATCATGTAAACCTTCTAGAAGCTGTGGTTTTAAAAAACTGGCGGAAGTAAGCTTTTCTTATTTCCGTACGCATGCTCAAACTATAGAAAGTTGTTATTACGTAGAATGTGCATAGTTTGCGCATGCGCAAACTATAGAAAGTCGTTATGACATAGAATGTGCATACTTTGTTGTTTCCATTTATGAAATAAATCACATTTTCTAAAAACTCATGTTTTTTAAGAAATTATGTAAACCTTCTAGAAGCTGTGATTTAAAAAAACGGGGGGGAATTAAGCTTTTCTTATTTCCGGACGAATGCGCAAACTATAGAAAGTCGTTATTACATAGAATGTGCATACTTTGTTGATTCCATTTATGAAATAAATCACATTTTCTAAAAACTCGTGTTTTTTAAGAAATCATGTAAACCTTCTAGAAGCTGTGATTTTAGAAAATGGGGGGAATTAAGCTTTTCTTATTTCCAGACGCATGCGCAAACTATAGAAAGTCGTTATTACGTAGAATGTGCATAGTTTGCGCATGCGCAAACTATAGAAAGTCGTTATTACATAGAATGTGCATACTTTGTTGATTCCATTTATGTAAGAAATCACATTTTCTAAAAACTCAAGTTTTTTAAGAAATCATGTAAACCTTCTAGAAGCTATGATTTAAAAAAACGGGGGGAATTAAGCTTTTCTTATTTCCAGACGCATGCGAAAACTATAGAAGTCGTTATGACGTAGAATGTGCATAGTTTGCCCATGCACAAACTATAGAAAGTCGTTATGACATAGAATGTGCATACTTTGTTGATTCAATTTATTAAATAAATCACATTTTCGAAAAACTCATGTTTTTTAAGAAGTCATGTAAACCTTCTAGAAGCTGTGATTTTAAAAAACAGGCAGAAGTAAGCTTTTCGTATTTCCGGACGCATGCGCAAACTTTAGAAAGTCGTTATTACATAGAATGTGCATACTTTGTTGATTCCATTTATGAAATAAATCACATTTTCTAAAAACTCTTGTTTTTTAAGAAAGCATGTAAGCCTTCTAGAAGCTGTGGTTTTAAAAAACTGGCGGAAGTAAGTTTTTCTTATTTCCGGACGCATGCACAAACTATAGAAAGTCGTTATTACGTAGAATGTGCATAGTTTTTTGATTCCATTTATGAAATAAATCACATTTTCTAAAAACTCGCGTTTTTTATGAATTCATCTAAACCTTCTAGAGGCTGTGAATTTAAAAAAAGGGGGGAAGTAAGCTTTTCATATTTCCGGACGCATGCGCAAACTATAGCAAGTCCTTATCATGTAGAATGTGGATAGTTTGCGCATGCGGAAACTATAGAAAGTCGTTATGACATTGAATGTGCATACTTTGTTGATTCCATTTATGAAATAAATCACATTTTTTAAAAACTCATGTTTTTTAAGAAAACATGTAAACCTTCTAGAAGCTGTGATTTTAAAAAACGGGGGGAATTAAGCTTTTCTTATTTCCGGATGCATGCGCAAACTATAGAAAGTCGTTATGATGTAGAATGTGCAAACTTTGTTGATTCGATTTATGAAATAAATCACATTTTCTAAAAAATCGTGTTTTTTAAGAATTCATCTAAACCTTCTAGAAGCTGTAAATTTAAAAAAAGGGCGAAAGTAAGCTTTTCTTATTTTCGGACGCATGCGCAAACTATAGAAAGCCGTGATTACGTAGAATGTGCATAGTTTGCGCATGCGCAAACTATAGAAAGTCGTTATTACATAGAATGTGCATACTTTGTTGATTCCATTTATGAAATAAATCACATTTTCTAAAAACTCAAATTTGTTAAGAAATAATGTAAACCTTCTAGCAGCTGTGATTTTAAAAAACGGGGGGAATTAAGCTTTTCTTATTTCCGGACGCATGCGCAAACTATAGAAAATCGTTATGACGTAGAACTTGCATACTTTGTTGATTCCATTTATGAAATAAATCACATTTTCTAAAAACTCTTGTTTTTTAAGAAATCATGTAAACCTTCTAGAAGCTGTGATTTTAAAAAACTGGCGGAAGTAAGCTTTTCATATTTCCGGACGCATGCGCAAACTTTAGAAAGTCATTATTACATAGAATGTGCATACTTTGTTGATTCCATTTATGAAATAAATCGCATTTTCTAAAAACTCATGGTTTTTAAGAAATCATGTAAACCTTCTCGAAGCTGTGGGTTTAAAAAAGTGGCGGAAGTAAGCTTTTCATATTTCCGGACGCATGCGCAAACTTTAGAAAGTCGATATCACATAGAATGTGCATACTTTGTTGATTCCATTTATGAAATAAATCACATTTTCTAAAAAGTCGTGTTTTTTAAGAAATCATGTAAACCTTCTAGAAGCTGTGAGTTTAAAAAACGGGAAGAATTAAGCTTTTCTTATTTCCGGACGCATGCACAAACTATAGAAAGTTGTTATTACGTAGAATGTGCATAGTTTGCGCATGCGCAAACTATAGAAAGTCGTTATGACATAGAATGTGCATACTTTGTTGTTTCCATTTATGAAATAAATCACATTTTCTAAAAACTCATGTTTTTTAAGAAATTATGTAAACCTTCTAGAAGCTGTGATTTAAAAAAACGGGGGGGAATTAAGCTTTTCTTATTTCCAGACGCATGCACAAACTATAGAAAGTCGTTATGACGTAGAATCTGCATACTTTTCTGATTCCATTTATGAAGTAAATCACATTTTCTAAAAACTCGTGTTTTTTAAGAATTCATCTAAACCTTCTAGAACCTGTGAATTTAAAAAAAGGGGGGAAGTAAGCTTTTCTTATTTCCGGACGCATGCACAAACTATAGAAAGTTGTTATTACGTAGAAAGTGCATAGTTTGTGTATGCGCAAACTATAGAAAGTCGTTATGACATAGAATGTGCATACTTTGTTGATTCCATTTATGAAATAAATCACATTTCCTAAAAACTTGTGTTTTTTAAGAAATCATGTAAACCTTCTTGAAGCTCTGATTTTAAAGAACGGGGGGAATTAAGCTTTTCTTCTTTCCGGACGCATGCAAAAACTATAGAAAGACGTTATGACGTAGAATTTGCATACTTTGTTGATTCCATTTATGAAATAAATCACATTTTCGAAAAACTTGTGTTTTTTAAGAAATCATGTAAACCTTCTAGAAGCTGTGATTTTAAAAAACAAGCGGAAGTAAGCTTTTCATATTTCCAGATGCATGCGCAAACTATAGAAAGTCGTTATTACGTAGAATGTGCATAGTTTGTTGATTCCATTTATGAAATAAATCACATTTTCTAAAAACTCATGTTTTTTAAGAAATCATGTAAACCTTCTAGAAGCTCTGATTTTAAAAAACGGTTGGAATTAAGCTTTTCTTATTTCCGGACGCATGCGCAAACTATAGAAAGTCGTTATCACGTAGAATGTGCATAGTTTCCGCATGCGCAAACTATAGAAAGTCGTTATGACATAGAATGTGCATACTTTGTTGACTCCATTTATGAAATAAATCACATTTCCTAAAACCTCGTGTTTTTTAAGAAATCATGTAAACCTTCTAGAAGCTTTGATTTTAAAAAACGGGGGGAATTAAACTTTTTTATTTCCGGACGCATGCGCAAAATATAGAAAGTCGTTATGACGTAGAATGTGCATACTTTGTTGATTCAATTTATGAAATAAATCACATTTTCTAAAAACTCGTGTTTTTTAAGAAATCATGTAAACCTTCTAGAAGCTGTGATTTTAAAAAACTGGCGGAAGTAAGCTTTTCATATTTCCGGACGCATGTGCAAACTTTAGAAACTCGTTATTACATAGAATGTGCATACTTTGTTGATTCCATTTATGAAATAAATCACATTTTCTAAAAACTCGTGTTTCTTAAGAATTCATGTAAACCTTGTAGAAGCTGTGGTTTTAAAAAACTGGCGGAAGTAAGCTTTTCTTATTTCCGGACGCATGCGCAAACTATAGAAAGTCGTTATCGCATAGAATGTGCATTGTTTGTTGATTCCATTTATGAAATAAATCACATTTTCTAAAAACTCGTGTTTTTTAAGAAATCATGTAAACCTTCTAGAAGCTGTGAGTTTAAAAAAGGGTCGGAATTAAGCTTTTCTTATTTCCGGACGCATGCGCAAACTATAGAAAGTTGTTATTACGTAGAACGTGCATAGTTTGCGCATGCGCAAACTATAGAAAGTCGTTATGACATAGAATGTGCATACTTTGTTGATTCCATTTATGAAATAAATCACATTTTCTAAATACTCGTGTTTTTTAAGAAATCATGTAAACCTTCTAGAAGCTGTGATTTTAAAAACCAGGGGAAATAAGCTTTTCTTATTTCCGGACGCATGCGCAAACTATAGAAAGTCGTTATGACGTAGAATGTGCATACTTTTCTGATTCCATTTATGAAATAAATCACATTTTCTAAAAACTCATGTTTTTTAAGAATTCATGTAAACGTTCTAGAAGCTGTGAATTTAAAAAAAGGGGGGAAGTAAGCTTTTCTTATTTCTGGACACATGCACAAACTATAGAAAGTCGTTATCACGTAGAATTGCATAGTTTGCGCATGCGCAAACTATAGAAAGTCGTTATTGTAGTGCCCCTCCTCTAGATCCTTCCTGTTTAACCTGAAACTCAACCACTTGTTACAAAAGAGATTAGAAAGCATAACGACTCGATAAATAAACTAAATAAATAAATAAACTAGCAAATTAAAACAAACCATAACCATAACCAGCAAAGCTCGTTTAACCATAGGCGAAGCAATCGTTAGCTCCGCCACCCAACCATAGGCTCATGCTTTCAGTCGCATGGCCTCCCCCGAGCTTTGGGTCGTAGAGCTCACACACGTTTTTCAGAAATCCATCTTGGGTTTCCCTTCCCACCAGGATTTCTTAGCCAAACCCTTAGATAGCAGCAAGTCTTTGAGGCATTCGAAAATTACGACAATCGTCCAAATTATGGGCCCTTTACCCATTCCCTAAGCCTTCCTTATAAAGGAAAATCTCCTGCGACACATGTCGCTTCATGCATAATTAAATATTTTTAATTAATTATTTAATTAAAACACTCACCCATTCAAGTGTCAGTTTCTCTGGGAAGTGCACCTACATCCCTAATTTTGCTCTAGTTTGTCCCCCAGATATTTTAATCAACTCCTAGCTTTTAGTTGACTAGGTGTCTAATCTTAGGATTCTATTTTGCTTCTAAATAACGATTTCTATTATTTTAAATGCTCAACAAAAACAACTATTCATGTGCAAATGTCTAAACTATTTTTTTTTTTATGCCTTTGCTAAGTAATAATCTAGAGTTATTCTCCTAAGTTTTTATGCAGTTTAATTTAACAATCAAACTCACTAGGATCACGGTGCCGCGCCGTTGGGCTCCTGGTTCCTTAACTTTAATTCTCTGACATGGCACCACTCCGTCGGGTCCAGTCATCCATGGTTTCCATTCCTTTGCATGGTACCACATCGTTGGGTCCTTGCATCCATTCTTTCATTTCTCGACAGGGTACCGCATCGTCGGGCCCTTCTGCCACCATCTTTCCATTTTGACTTGCGGGAATTCTTGTAGGGATTTTAGGAATCGTTACCATCCATCCTCTGTCTACATGCTATCTAGGGACTAATGGCGCTGAGGAGTGAGTCCGTTCTCACTGCGCGCCCCTCAACTCGTACGTGACCAGCTCCGTCGTGGCCTACCTCGTACGCCCTCACGCATTCTTCTTGAGCAAGTGGATCAGTGCTTATCTGCTCATGCGTGGTATTCTTCTCAGAAGTCGACATCGTCGTCGCTCCCCCTGTGTGTGATTTACCCGTACTCTACGACCCTTCATATTCCTTTGTGTGTCCTTCGGTGAACCGTTTCACCTGTCGCTACACACATTTCTCACAACATAAATCATTATTTTATTGATTTACAATCAATCGTAATCATAAATATACTCAAAATAAAATCATAGGGTTATTTTATTAATGTTTCAAACAGTCGGGTGACTCAGTAGGTGCCCTCAATGTCTACAGTAGTCTAGGGGCACTACATACACCCCTACTTATTTAGAACTTCGTCCCGAAGTTCAGAGTAAAAAAAATGGAAAGTTATGACACATCTCATTTGCGTCCTCCCAAATCATAGAGCTAGGACTGTAACTGTCCTACTATACTTTGACTTGATCAAACAGGGCTAATCATTAAGCAAGATGTAATCAATCAATTATCCCACTCCACATGTATAATTTAATTCCTTAATTCATTTATCAATTATTGTCGTCATTCCCATCTTCAGGTTTTCCTCAATCAGTTAAGACATAACAAGGCTCAAGAGACCATTATATCGAAGTTTTTCAGTCGGGTCACTCGACAGGTGCCCTTAAGGTCCACAGTCATTCTAGGGGCATTACATACACCCCCTCCTAAATAGAACTTCGTCTCAAAGTTAATTTTTTTTTTTGTTCTTGTACTTTCGACGCTAGGCGTTATCTTTTTTTTATATTCTCATCCCCATGTCATTGTATTCTAGTTTTCTCCAATAATCATGGCTATAAGCACTAGTGGTTAAAGTCATTAGCTCCAATATCATCTAGTATGGTTACAATACACCCTCAGGAACTTAATCGTAACTTCGTATCATATCAATCCGATAATACATTCCATAATTGTCAGTTCCAACTAGATTTTCTATATCTCTTATTCATTCACGAAGGTCCATGATGTCCAAATTTTCAACAAGCTCCATTGCATCAAAAGCCACCCAATAATTTATAAACATAACAAATCCAAACAAGGATTCAAATCTATTTGGTTATCCTCCTGAGAAGGTAAACATCATAAAATATTCGATAAGATATAATCACGGTTTTAACAAATCAGGAGAGACCCTCAAATTGTCCCAATCCAAATTCCATAAGACCACTTCCGAATCCCAAAATGTCGGTTCTCAATTCGATAGGATTCCTAGGGCCGGAACTTAACGATTTAGTCGAACATATTAAAATCTATCTGTTAGTCCTTTCATTAGTATCATCATTCGAGGTTAATGAGATTGTCACACCCTTACCTCATTTCATCATTCATGTCATCATAAGACCACTTCGTTAGTTTCATCAATTCGTACAATGTGTGTTTTCTTAAACCCATAGAGTTTCATCTCGATGGCTAGTTGTTGTTGAGGTCAGCTCGTCATACCGATCACATTGATATCTCATTTTAAAATTTTTAAGTTTGTTTCGCTCCCTCAACAATCTCTTAAAGTATCGTCAATCTGAGTATCTTGGTATCTTGTTAGTCAAAATTTATCGATTTTTTTCATCATATAGTAAATTCACCACATATATATCCATCTACTTGTCTACTCATCATGGCTATGTAGGAAAGTTTTAAATATCTCCGGTCTTTTTTCCTTTCTCTAGTTATCGATACAATCTCTAATCGACCATTTCCTTTCTTAGTTGGCATATTTTAGGCTCTTTATAATTGTTACTATTTCACTTGTTGTATATGTATTCAACAACAATGGCCAAGATCACCCATATTTCTTTCATGTAACCCAACCAACATTAGTTGATCTTAGTTAGCATCATGATTACATTTTAGCTAAGAGATCAATCTTTCCTAGTCACTTTCTTCCTTCTCTATAGTTACGTATAACTATCATGTTTAAAACAATGTCTGAATTTCAAAATGAGAATTTACCCTTCCCAATTCAGTTCTTCACTACATACCTTAACCATTACTAAACTTATCTTACATGCCACCTCTCTCTTCTCATAATCCAAAGTATAATTAAATATTGGAGTGCCATTTACTTAGTATAATCTCAGATTTTTATAAACAACGTTATGCAAGGTTTTCTTCTCTTCCTAACTTAAGCACAGTTAAGATTCTATAATTCAAGTAAGTTTAACTTCTCTCTTTTCACAATTCAAAGCAAAATTACAAACTAGTAGTGCATACCTGCGAAGCCATCGCCTTGATTTCATAAAATAAGCATTTACAACCAATCTATAAAATTCTTGACGCATAACCCATCATCAAAGTATATGAACCCTGAATACCATTCAACTTACATACTAGCAAATTTAGAGGAGAATAATTATAACCTGTTCGAGAAGCTGGAAGTATCCTTGCCGAAGAAGAAGAAGTAAAACCGCAGATCTGATTTTTCCACGTCGATCTCCATGACTCACCGACGAAAGGTAGAGTCTCTCAACCTGAGCAAGTGAATTTTTTTTTTCTTTTTTTGTACTAACAACCTTCGTAGCAAGTGTATGTCATAAACTTAGCTTAGAAGACAATTATCACCATTCGTATCCGATCTTATTATAGAACAATAATTAGAATAACAATCATAACTCATGATTTAATTACTTAGCCATAACTAAATCATTTAATACACATATCTTCTTCTCTTCTTTAGCTTACTAAAATCCATCTACACAATCATTCAAGTTTCCCATTCTATAAGAATCCTAATCACCTTACGACATGGCTTGAAGTTAAGATTGGTATTTTTCTTAGAAGTGAATCCTAGAAAAAAATCAAGTAATACTTTGAAAATGCCGCAATACCATACTTCGAAAGAACAACCTTTTATCTTAGTTCCTAGTTACCCCTAACATTAAGGGAAAGTAATACAAGCATTACCCATGATCTTTCTAATCACACTTTCTTTCATAAGATGTAACCATAAGACTACTTGCTCCTCAAATGAAATGTAAAACATAAAAGTGCATTTCTATCGATATTTGTAGAGATTTGCTTAATATGTTTCAATCCTCATATTGCTACTATTAGCATAAGTCGTTATATACATTTCTTCTCAATCAAGTAGAAAGGCACCTATCCTGCTTTCCATTCAAATGCTATTATAATATTTTTAACATTGAAAATACATAACCCTTTTCCATCCAATTAGCAACCTATTTCAAATAAAGTAATTATAACATATGCACAATTTCAACATATTACAATATACTAATCACATCTCCTAGTATCTTTTTCAATTGGGATATTCTAATATAAATCTTCACCATTAAATGATCTAATTCTTTAAAATCAATATGCAGTCTATTTTAAATAAAGTGTGTGCAAGTAATCAATTTAAACATTTATTTATTTATTTTCTTATTTTCTTATTTACCTTTTTTTTTATATAAAAAAACACTCATATAATAATTTAAAGGTTGCATATTCTTCTTTATTCTATTTTAACTATGCATATTTGACACCTATTAAATTGCTACCTAAATTCAACTTCCTCTAATAATCCATATATGAATATACAATATATACTCTCATTTATTAACTTAATAAAAGATGCATGAAATCTCCATTTTGAAATCATTAAAATTTAGAATAAGAATTAGTGCACTTTTTCTTTCTACAACTTCAAACATAAATGCACCTTATGCATGTTAACTAATACAAGAGTTATTTTTTACTCAAATGGAACAAGCATAAATTATTCAATGTAAAAAGCTATTATTCATTCAAATGGAACAACATACTTTTAACTGATAAAAGAGTTATTCTTTACTCAAATGGAACAAGCATAAATTATTCAATATAATAGCTAATCTAGTGACACCTCATATTCTACCTACATACTCTAATAAGACTTATTTATCTTTTGAACATTGCACTCATATAAACCATTTATAATAACTATCTGAGAGACACATCATATTCTAATATGGTAATTACAAGTCTTATATATCCTTGAAACAATATATATATATTTATTATTTCGTAAACCATATCCAAATGATAGTATAATAATATCCAAATGATAATATAATAGTCATTAAAATTATTTTAATGAACGAGCTCTACTCCTGCAAACTGTATGTATATATGTATGAATATAAAAGGTCTCTTTCTAAAATTTATTATAAGGATTTATAATACATAAGTTTACGAATTCATTTAAAGGAGGCTTGTAATTATCTAATCTTCTATAGTGTCCGTCACACCAATCGCTATAACTTTTTTGCTTTCCCCGTTTTTTTTTTTTTAAGCCGACAGAGTAACCACATAGTCCGATCTTGCTGTCATCTTTAGTGCATATGAACGCCAAATAAGGATATGAATATCTACGGATTTTGTAGAACAATGCTGAACTAAAATATTAGAGCTCGGTGAGATGAGAGTATCGAACGGGTGACAGAGTTATTGATTCGTAGGATGACAAAATTTTCGAGCTCGTCGAGATGAGAGATGAAGGCGTAATACCTTATTAGGAAGCGTTCATAATCTGAAGGTTTCAGATCTCAAATGAATGGGAATTCAAATTAAGAATAGAGATAAACATAAAAGAAATTCGTATCCCTGATAAATTTACAGATGAAAAACGCCTCTCTTGACAGGTTAAAGCATAAGTTTACATAATCGATTTTATAGATAATGATACAAATGGAAAACGCCTCAAACAGTAGATCCCCACAGAGAAAATACAAATGCTGAATTGGAATGCTATGAAATTTGCAGTCAAACGCTAAGATCTAGATTCAGATCAAACGCCATGACCTAGAATTGGATCAACCCGATTTTAAAGAGCAATTTTTAAATCAACTTACCAGATCTGGAAAGAACGGTAATTCAGTAATTTTTCCTTCTTCTTGTTTTCATGCAGCAGAACACGCAGCATAGCATTTGAATTCTTCCGCAATTGAAATTAAATGCTCCAATTCGAAAACAGGGTTTTAAAATAAATAATTACAGAGTTTGAATAACACGGGCGTTGATAGATTGAAAACTTAATAATTATTTTCCCAATGGAATCGCACAGGTGTTGGCAGATTGAACTTAATAATCAATTTCCAAAATGAAAATGCACAGGCGTTGGCAGATTGACAACTTAATAATTATTTTCCAAGTGGGATTGCACAGGTGTTGGCAGTTGAATCTTAATGATCATTTTCCAAATAAATCGCACAGGTGTCTTTCCTTAGATTTGGACGATTCTGGCAGTCGAAGTTGAAATACACGAATTCAAATATGCGTCTCATCAATAATGCATTGAGTTTTAGCAAGATTAGGTCCGCTGAAAGGAATTCGATCTCATGAACGGGGATTGTTAAAGTTTAAATAAAAACCTACTATGATTCTGGAAAACACCCTTCATCATGAAACACACAGAATTTCTAGTATCCTAAATAAAATTCGTGACACAATTCTGGAATGGCCTGCCTTCATCATGAAACACGGGGAATTTTTTTTTTTAAAACTCATGTAAAATTCGTGATACAATTCTGGAGGTCACCTTCATCATAAAACACAGAGCATTTTTAATAGCTCAGATCAACCTCAAGAAAACAACAACAATTCTGGAATACATAAAGGATGCAAACAGAGTTCTAATTCTTGGATCCAAATCGTCCTGATGAAAAAATTATTCTGGAAACACATAAGCAATATACATAGGTTTTAAATAATTTTGAACCAAATTGATCTTGAAGGAATAAATCTGGAAACGTTGGTCAAATTAAAATGGATACAAGAGGATGTAATGATCAAACTACAATTCATATTACAAATTCTGGAACTTGTCATTCAATCCCGAATTTGGAAATACAGAGATTTTTCAAAGTTCGAGTGTCAATCAAGTGTAAGCAAGCAATTATAATTCGTTTTGTGGATCTTGGAAATACGCAACCATTTTGGGAATGGAATACCAAACGTAAGGTTTTAATGGACAGTTTTATAATTCATGTTAAGATCTTTGGAGACGATAATAACAGTTGGACTAATACGGATTTTAAAGAACAAAACACAAGTCAATCTTCTAGATATTAAAAGAAAATAGGATCAACGCAGGTTTTACAGAACAATTTAAAAAATCAATTTATATTAGCCTGGAAACGCCTACGAGAAAGGGTTCAAACGCAGACATTTAAAGAGTAGTTGTAATTCGATGCATTGACCTGGAAACACCATTAAAAATGAAATACAGAGTTTTATTAAATTCCAAATTAAACCTTAATGCAGAGAGACAAGGTTTCATTCAGCGATTTTAGATTCAAGTTTAATAATCTAAGTTTCAAGCCAGAGCCGTAGATCCAAAATCGATCTCAAATTAAAATTCAAGTCCAAGGCAAGATGCAGATCGGATTCGATCTTATGTTTGGAATCGCAGAGATTAGGGGGTACAGGGTCAGATTCGCACAACTGAAATCCTGGAATAGTGCAGGGGATAGCAAAATGTGGATCTCTGTCCTTATTGGGGTAGACGTAGAGACAAGATCAATATGTAATTCAATTTATTGGAATTGGAAAAGTCAACAAAATGAGATCAACGCAGAGTATAAAAATCAAATGCAATTCAATCAATAGATCTGGAAATGTCCACAGTGATGGGATCGACACAGAGTTTTAAAATCAAATTGTAATCCAATTTATTAGAGTTGGAAACAACAATAAAATGGGATCAATGCAGAGCATAAAAATCGAAATGCATCACCGGCACTAAAACATTCAACAGATTTCGAAGGAAGTAGAGGGTTATTGAAACTCACAATAGCAGATCCTAGAAACGCCCATAGTTGAATTTACAAGAAATTATACAGATTTAAATTTCGAGTCGATTTAAAAGAAATCTTGGGTTCATCAGAAATTGGATATACAAATACTGTAATCGACCTTCCCATCGAGTCTCTCACATAACTCTTAACGATTAAAAGAAATATATATATAATAAGAAACAGAGTTATTATTTTGATGTACCAATCGAGTTTCATACAGAAACAAAGTTGTACATTCCTATTAACCAGATAGATTCATAAGCATAAGAAGAATGCAGAGATCAGAGTTTATTTCTTACAAAACCAGGTCGATATTTATTAAAGAAAATCGATATCCATCTCTATACAAAAAAATTAACTAAAAGAACAATGTACCTGATTCGGTGGTTGAATTTCAGATTGAGTAGATAGTTGTAGCTGCAGCTAAATCGACCATCCGATTTCAACCTTGACGAAGATACCGACAACCCCTTTGGTTGAAATATGAGTCTGGTGCCCTCAAGGCTCGACCAGCTCTGATACCAAATGTAGTGCCCCTCCTCTAGATCCTTCATGTTTAACCTGAAACTCAACCACTTGATACAAAAGAAATTAGAAAGCATAACGACTCGATAAATAAACTAAATAAATAAATAAACTAGCAAATTAAAACAAACCATAACCATAACCAGCAAAGCTCGTTTAACCATAGGCGAAGCAACCGTTAGCTCCGCCACCCAACCATAGGCTCATGCTTTCAGTCGCATGGCCTCCCCCGAGCTTTGGGTCGTAGAGCTCACACACGTTTTTCAGAAATCCAGCTTGGGTTTCCCTTCCCACCAGGATTTCTTAGCCAAACCCTTAGATAGCAGCAAGTCTTTGAGGCATTCGAAAATTACGACAATCGTCCAAATTATGGGCCCTTTACCCATTCCCTAAGCCTTCCTTATAAAGGAAAATCTCCTGCGACACATGTCGCTTCATGCATAATTAAATATTTTTAATTAATTATTTAGTTAAAACACTCACCCATCCAAGTGTCAGTTTCTCTGGGAAGTGCACCTACATCCCTAAGTTTGCTCTAGTTTGTCCCCCAGATATTTTAATCAACTCCTAGCTTTTAGTTGACTAGGTGTCTAATCTTAGGATTCTATTTTGCTTCTAAATAATGATTTCTATTATTTTAAATGCTCAACAAAAACAACTATTCATGTGCAAATGTCTAAACTATTTTTTTTTTTATGCATTTGCTAAGTAATAATCTAGAGTTATTCTCCTAAGTTTTTATGCAGTTTAATTTAACAATCAAACTCACTAGGATCACGGTGCCGCGCCGTTGGGCTTCTGGTTCCTTAACTTTAATTCTCTGACATGGCACCACTCCGTCGGGTCCAGTCATCCATGGTTTCCATTCCTTGGCATGGTACCGCATCGTTGGGTCCTTGCGTCCATTCTTTCATTTCTCGACAGGGTACCGCATCGTCGGGCCCTTCTGCCACCATCTTTCCGTTTTGACTTGCGGTAATTCTTGTAGGGATTTTAGGAATCGTTACCATCCATCCTCCGTCTACATGCTATCTAGGGACTAATGGCGCTGAGGAGTGAGTCCGTTCTCACTGCGCGCCCCTCAACTCGTACGTGACCAGCTCCGTCGTGGCCTACCTCGTACGCCCTCACGCATTCCTCTTGAGCAAGCGGATCAGTGCTTATCTGCTCATGCGTGGTATTCTTCTCAGAAGTCGACATCGTCGTCACTCCCCCTGTGTGTGATTTACCCGTACTCTACGACCCTTCATATTCCTTTGTGTGTCCTTCGGTGAACCGTTTCACCTGTCGCTACACACATTTCTCACAACATAAATCATTATATTATTGATTTACAATCAATCGTAATCATAAATATACTCAAAATAATATCATAGGGTTATTTTATTAATGTTTCAAACAGTCGGGTGACTCAGTAGGTGCCCTGTTTTTTAAGAAAACATGTAAACCTTCTAGAAGCTGTGATTTTAAAAAACTGGTGGAAGTAAGCTTTCCATATTTTCGGATGCATGCGCAAACTTTAGAAAGTTGTTATTACATAGAATGTGCATACTTTGTTGATTCCATTGATGAAATAAATCACATTTTCTGAAAACTCGTGTTTTTTAAGAAATCATGTAAACCTTCTAGAAGCCGTGGTTTTAAAAAACTGGCGGAAGTAAGATTTTCTTATTTCCGAACGCATGCGCAAACTATAGAAAGTCTTTATTACGTAGAATGTGCATAGTTTGTTGATTCCATTTATGAAATAAATCACATTTTCTAAAAACTCGTGTTTTTTAAGATTTCATCTAAACCTTCTAGAAGCTGTGAATTTAAAAAAGGGGGGGAAGTAAGCTTTTATTATTTCCGGACGCATGCACAAACTATAGAAAGTCGTTATCACGTAGAATGTGCATAGTTTGCGCATACGCAAACTAATGAAAGTCGTTATGACATAGAATGTGCATACTTTGTTGATTCCATTTATGAAATAAATCACATTTTCTAAAAACTCATGTTTTTTAAGAAATCATGTAAACCTTCTAGAAGCTATGATTTTAAAAAACGGGGGGAATTAAGCTTTTCTTATTCTCGGACGCATGCGCAAACTATAGAAAGTCGTTATTACGTAGAATGTGCATAGTTTGTTGATTCCATTTATGAAATAAATCACATTTTCTAAAAACTGGTGTTTTTTAAGAAATCATGTAAACCTTCAAGAAGCTGTGACTTTAAAAAACTGGAGGAAGTAAGCTTTTCTTATTTCCGGACGCATGCGCAAAATTTAGAGAGTCGTTATTATATAGAATGTGCATAATTTGTTGATTCCATTTATGAAATAAATAACATTTTCTAAAAACTCGTGTTTTTTAAGAAATCATGTAAACCTTCTAGAAGCTGTGATTTTAAAAAACTGGCGGAAGTAAGCTTTTCTTATTTCTGGATGCATGCGCAAACTATAGAAAGTTGTTACTACGTAGAATGTGCATACTTTGTTGAATCCATTAATGAAATAAATCACATTTTCTAAAAACTCGTGTTTTTTAACAAATTATGTAAACCTTCTAGAAGCTGTGATTTTAAAAAACGGGGGGGAATTAAGCTTTTCTTATTTCCGGACGCATGCGCAAACTATAGAAAGTCGTTATGACGTAGAATCTGCATACTTCTCTGAATCCATTTATGAAATAAATCACATTTTCTAAAAACTCGTGTTTTTTAAGAATTCATCTAAACCTTCTAGAAGCTGTGAATTTAAAAAAGGGGGGGAAGTAAGCTTTTCTTATTTCCGGACGCATGCGAAAACTATAGAAAGTTGTTATTACGTAGAATGTGCATAGTTTGCGCATGCGCAAACTATAGAAATTCGTTATGACATAGAATGTGGATACTTTGTTGATTCCATTTTTGAAATAAATCACTTTTTCTAAAAACTCGTGTATTTTAAGAAATTATGTAAACCTTCTAGAAGATGTGATTTTAAAAAACGGGGGCAATTAAGCTTTTCTTATTTCTGGACGCATGCGCAAACTATAGAAAGTCATTATGACGTAGAATGTGCATACTTTGTTGATTCCATTTATGAAATAAATCACATTTTCTAAAAACTCGTGTTTTTTAAGAATTCATGTAAACCTTCTAGAAGCTGTGATTTTAAAAAACTTGGGGAAGTAAGCTTTTCTTATTTCCGAACGCATGCGCAAACTTTAGAATTCGTTATTATATAGAATGTGCATATTTGTTGATTCCATTTATAAAATAAATCACATTTTCTAAAAACTCTTGTTTTTTATGAATTCATCTAAACCTTCTAGAACCTATGAATTTAAAAAAAGGGGGGAAGTAAGCTTTTCTTATTTCCGGACGCATGTGTAAACTATAGAAAGTCGTTATCACGTAGAATGTGCATAGTTTGCGCATGCGCAAACTATAGAAAGTCCTTATGACATAGAATGTGCATACTTTGTTGATTCCATTGATGAAATAAATCACATTTTCTAAAATCTCGTGTTTTTTAAGAAATCATGTAAACCTTCTAGAAGATGTGATTTTAAAAAACGGGGATAATTAAGCTTTTCTTATTTCTGGACGCATGCGCAAAGTATAGAAAGTCGTTATGATGTAGACTGTGCATACTTTGTTGATTCCATTCATGAAATAAATCACATTTTCGAAAAACTCATGTTTTTTAAGAAATCATGTAAACCTTCTAGAAGCTGTGATTTTAAAAAACAGGCGGAAGTAAGCTTTTCATATTTCCGGATGCATGCGCAAACTTTAGAAAGTCGTTAGTACATAGAATGTGCATACTCTGTTGATTCCATTTATGAAATAAATCACATTTTCTAAAAACTCGTGTTTTTTAAGAAATCATGTAAACCTTCTAGAAGCTGTGGTTTTAAAAAACTGGCGGAAGTAAGCTTTTCTTATTTCCGGACGCATGCATAAACTATAGAAAGTCGTTATTACGTAGAATGTGCATAGTTTGTTGATTCCATTTATGAAAAAAATCACATTTTCTAAAAACTCGTGTTTTTTAAGAATTCATCTAAACCTTCTAGAAGCTGTGAATTTAAAAAAAGGGGGGAAGTAAGCTTTTCTTTTTTCCGGATGCATGCGCGAACTATAGAAAGTCGTTATCACATAGAATGTTCATAGTTTGCGCATGCGCAAACTATAGAAAGTCATAATGACATAGAATGTGCATACTTTGTTGATTCCATTTATGAAATAAATCACATTTTCTAAAAACTCGTGTTTTTTAAGAATTCATCTAAACCTTCTAGAAGCTGTGAATTTAAAAAAAGGGGGGAAGTAAGCCTTTATTATTTCCGGACGCATGCGCAAAAATAGAAAATCGTTATCACGTGGAATGTGCATAGTTTGCGCATGCGCAAACTATAGAAAGTAGTTATGATGTAGAATGTGCATACTTTGTTGATTCCATTTATGAAATAAATCGCATTTTCTAAAAACTCGTGTTTTTTAAGAATTCATGTAAACATTCTAGAAGCTGTGATTTAAAAAAAAGGGGGGGAATTAAGCTTTTCTTATTTCCGGACGGATGCGCAAACTATAGAAATTCGTTATGACGTAGAATGTGCATACTTTGTTTATTCCATTTATGAAATAAATCACATTTCCTAAAAACTCGTGTTTTTTAAGAAATCATGTAAACATTCTAGAAGCCGTGATTTTAAAAAAAGGTGGGGAATTAAGCTTTTCTTATTTCCGGACGGATGCGCAAACTATAGAAAGTCATTATGACATAGAATGTGCATACTTTGTTAATTCCATTTATGAAATAAATCACATTTTCTAAAAAGTCATGTTTTTTAAGAAATGATGTAAACCTTCTAGAAGCCGTGATTTTAAAAAACTGGCGGATGTAAGCTTTTCGTATTTCCGGACGCATGCGCAAACTTTAGAAAGTCGTTATTACATAGAATGTGCATAATTTGCTGATTCCATTTACGAAATAAATCACATTTTCTAAAAACTCGTGTTTTTTAAGAAATCATGTAAACCTTCTAGAAGCTGTGGTTTTAAAAAATCGGCGGAAGTAAACTTTTCCTATTTCCGGACGCATGCGAAAACTATAGAAAGTCGTTATTACGTAGAATGTGCATTGTTTGTTGATTCCATTTATGAAATAAATAACATTTTCTAAAAACTCGTGTTTTTTAAGAAATCATGTAAACCTTCTAGAAGCTGTGAGTTTAAAAAACGGCGGGAATTAAGCTTTTCTTATTTCCAGACGCATCCGCAAACTATAGAAAGTTTTTATTACGCCGAATGTGCAGAGTTTGCGCATGCGCAAACTATAGAAATTCGTTATGACATAGAATGTGCATACTTTGTTGATTCCATTTATGAAATAAATCACATTTTCTAAAAACTCATGTTTTTTAAGAAATTATGTAAACCTTCTAGAAGCTGTGATTTTAAAAAACGGGGGGGAATTAAGCTTTTCTTATTTCCGGACGCATGCGCAAACTATAGAAAGTCGTTATGACGAAGAATCCGCATACTTTTCTGATTCCATTTATGAAATAAATCACATTTTCTAAAAACTCATGTTTTTTAAGAATTCATCTAAACATTCTAGAAGCTGTGAATTTAAAAAAAGGGGGGAAGTAAGCTTTTCTTATTTCCGGACGCATGCGCAAACTATAGAAAGTTGTTATTACGTAGAATGTGCATAGTTTGCGCATGCGTAAACTATAGAAAGTCATTATGACATAGAATGTGCATACTTTGTTGATTCCATTTATGAAATAAATCACATTTCCTAAAAACTCGTGTTTTTTAAGAAATCATGTAAACCTTCTTGAAGCTCTGATTTTAAAGAACGGGGGGGATTAAGCTTTTCTTATTTCCAGACGCATGCGCAAACTATAGAAAGTCGTTATTACGTAGAATGTGCATAATTTGCGCATGCGCAAACTATAGAAATTCGTTATTACATAGAATGTGCATACTTTGTTGATTCCATTTATGAAATAAATCACATTTTCTAAAAACTTAAGTTTTTTAAGAAATCATGTAAACCTTCTAGAAGCTGTGATTTTAAAAAACGGGGGGAATTAAGCTTTTCTTATTTCCAGACGCATTCGGAAACTATAGAAAGTCGTTATGACGTAGAATGTGCATAGTTTGCGCACGCGCAAACTATAGAAAGTCATTATGACATAGAATGTGCATACTTTGTTGATTCCATTTATGAAGTAAATCACATTTCCTAAAAACTCCTGTTTTTTAAGAAATCATGTAAACCTTCTAGAAGCTGTGATTTTAAAAAACGGGGGGGAATTAAGCTTTTCTTATTTCCGGACGCATGCGCAAACTATAGAAAGTCGTTATGACGTAGAATCTGCATACTTTTCTGATTCCATTTATGAAATAAATCACATTTTCTAAAAACTTGTGTTTTTTAAGAATTCATCTAAACCTTCTAGAAGCTGTGAATTTAAAAAAAGGGGGGAAGTAAGCTTTTCTTATTTCCGGACGCATGTGCAAACTATAGAAAGTCGTTATTACGTAGAATATGCATAGTTTGCGCATGTGCAAACTATAGAAAGTCGTTATTACATAGAATGTGCATACTTTGTTGATTCCATTTATGAAATAAATTACATTTTCTAAAAACTTAAGTTTTTTAAGAAATCATGTAAACCTTCTAGAAGCTGTGATTTTAAAAAACGGGGGGAATTAAGCTTTTCTTATTTCCAGACGCTTTCGGACACTATAGAAAGTCGTTATGACGTAGAATGTGCATAGTTTGCGCATGCGCAAACTATAGAAAGTCGTTATAACATAGAATGTGCATACTTTGTTGATTCCATTTATGAAATAAATCACATTTCCTAAAAACTCATGTTTTTTAAGAAATCATGTAAACCTTCTAGAAGCTGTGATTTTAAAAAACATGGGGAATTAAGCTTTTCTTATTTTCGGACGCATGCGCAAACTATAGAAAGTCGTTATGACGTAGAATGTGCATACTTTGTTGATTCCATTTATGAAATAAATCACATTTTCTAAAAACTCGTGTTTTTTAAGAAATCATGTAAACCTTCTAGAAGCTGTGATTTTAAAAAACTGGCGTAAGTAAGCTTTTCATATTTCCGAACGCATGCGCAAACTTTAGAAAGTCGTTATTACATAGAATGTGCATACTTTGTTGATTCCATTTATGAAATAAATCACGTTTTCTAAAAACTCGTGTTTTTTAATAAATCATGTAAACCCTCTAGAAGCTGTGGTTTTAAAAAACCGACGGAAGTAAGCTTTTCTTATTTCCGGACGCATGCGAAAACTCTAGAAAGTCGTTATTACGTAGAATGTGCATTGTTTGTTGATTCCATTTATGAAATAAATCACATTTTATAAAAACTCATGTTTTTTAAGAAATCATGTTAACCTTCTAGAAGCCGTGAGTTTAAAAAACGGGGGGAATTAAGCTTTTCTTGTTTCCGAACGCATGCGCAAACTATAGAAAGTTGTTATTACGTAGAATGTGCATAGTTTGCGCATGCGCAAACTATAGAAAGTCGTTATGACATAGAATGTGCATACTTTGTTGATTCCATTTATGAAATAAATCACATTTTCTAAAAACTCGTGTTTTTTAAGAAATGATGTAAACCTTCTAGAAGCTGTGATTTTAAAAAACTGGCGGAAGTAAGCTTTCCATATTTCCGGACGCATGCGCAAACTTTAGAAAGTCGTTATTACATAGAATGTGCATACTTTGTTGATTCCATTTATGAAATAAATCACATTTTCTAAAAACTCGTGTTTTTTAAGAAATCATGTGAACCTTCTAGAAGCAATGAGTTTAAAAAACGGGGGGAATTAAGCTTTTCTTATTTCCGAACGCATGCGCAAACTATAGAAAGTTGTTATTACGTAGAATGTGCATAGTTTGCGCATGCACAAACTATAGAAAGTCATTACGACATAGAATGTGCATACTTTGTTGATTCCATTTATGAAATAAATCACATTTTCTAAAAAACCATGTTTTTTAAGAAATCATGTAAACCTTCTAGAAGCTGTGGTTTTAAAAAACGGCGGGAATTAAGCTTTTCTTATTTCCAGATGCATGCACAAACTATAGAAAGTCATTATGACGTAGAATTTGAATACTTTGGTTATTCCATTTATGAAATAAAAACTCGTGTTTTTTAAGAAATCATGTAAACGTTCTTAAAGATCTAATTTTAAAGAACGGGGGGAATTAAGATTTTCTTATTTTCGGACGCATGCGCAAACTATAGAAAGTCGTTATGACATAGAATCTGCATTCTTTTCTGATTCCATTTATAAAATAAATCACATTTTCTAAAAACTCGTGTTTTTTAAGAATTCATCTAAACCTTGTAGAACCTGTGAATTTAAAAAAAGGGGGGAAGTAAGCTTTTCTTATTTCCGGACGCATGCGCAAACTATAGAAAGTCCTTATCACGTAGAATGTGCATAGTTTGCGCATGCGCAAACTATAGAAAGTTGTTATGACATAGAATGTGCATACTTTGTTGATTCCATTTATGAAATAAATCACATTTTCTAAAAACTCGTGTTTTTTAAGAATTCATGTAAACCTTCTAGAAGCTGTGATTTTAAAAAACTGACGGAACTAAGCTTTTCTTATTTCTGGACACATTCGCAAACTTTAGATTCGTTATTATATAGAATGTGCATACTTTGTTGATTCCATTGTTGAAATAAATCGCATTTTCTAAAAACTCGTGTTTTTTAAGAATTCATCTAAACCTTCTAGAAGCTGTGAATTTAAAAAAAGGGGGGAAGTAAGCTTTTGTTATTTGCGGACGCATGCGCAAACTATAGAAAGTCGTTATCACGTAGAATGTGCTTAGTTTGTGCATGCGCAAACTATAGAAAGTCGTTATGACATTGAATGTGCATACTTTGTTGATTCCATTTATGAAAAAAATCACATTTTTTAAAAACTCGTGTTTTTAAAGAAATCATGTAAACCTTCTAGAAGCTGTGATTTTAAAAAACGGGGGGAATTAAGCTTTTCTTATTTCCGGACGCATGCGCAAACTATAGAAAGTCGTTATGACGTAGAATGTGCAAACTTTGTTGATTCCATTTATGAAATAAATCACATTTTCTAAAAACTCGTGTTTTCTAAGAATTCATCTAAACCTTCTAGAAGCTGTGAATTTAAAAAAAGGGGGAAAGTAAGCTTTTCTTATTTCCGGACGCATGCGCAAACTTTAGAAAGTCGTTATTATGTAGAATGTGCAGAGTTTGCGCATGCGCAAACTATAGAAAGTCGTTATTACATAGAATGTGCATACTTTGTTGATTCCATTTACGGAATAAATCACATTTTCTAAAAACTCAAGTTTTTTAAGAAATCATGTAAACCTTCTAGAAGCTGTGATTATAAAAAACGGGGGGAATCAAGCTTTTCTTATTTCCAGACGCATGCACAAACTATAGAAAGTCGTTATGATGTAGAATGTGCATACTTTGTTGATTGCATTTATGAAATAAATCACATTTCCTAAAAACTCGTGTTTTTTAAGAAATCATGTAAACCTTCTAGAAGCTCTGATTTTAAAAAATGGGGGGAATTAAGCTTTTCTTATTTACGGACGCATGCGCAAAATATAGAAATTCGTTATGACGTAGAATGTGCATACTTTTTTGATTCCATTTATGAAATAAATCACATTTTCTAAAAACTCGTGTTTTTTAAGAAATCATGTAAACCTTCTAGAAGCTGTGATTTTAAAAAATTGGCGTAAGTAAGCTTTTCATATTTCCGGACGCACGCGCAAACTCTAGAAAGTTGTTATTACATAGAATGTGCATATTTTGTTGATTCCATTTATGAAATAAATCACATTTTCTAAAAACTCGTGTTTTTTCAGAAATCATGTAAACCTTCTAGAAGCCGTGGTTTTAAAAAACTGGCGGAAGTAAGCTTTTCTTATTTCCGGACGCATGTGCAAACTATAGAAAGTCGTTATCACGTAGAATGTGGATTGTTTGTTGATTCCATTTATGAAATAAATCACATTTTCTAAAAACTTGTGTTTTTTAAGAAATCATGTAAACCTTCTAGAAGCTGTGAGTTTAAAAAACGGGGGGAATTAAGCTTTTCTTATTTCCGGACGCATGCGCAAACTATAGAAACTTGTTATTACGTAGAATGTGCATAGTTTGCGCATGCGCAAACTATACAAAGTCGTTATGACATAGAATGTGCATAGTTTGTTGATTCCATTTATGAAATAAATCACATTTTCTTAAAACTCGTGTTTTTTAAGAAATCATGTAAACCTTCTAGAAGCTGTGATTTTAAAAAATGGGGGGAATTAAGCTTTTCTTATTTCCGGACGCATGCGCAAATTATAGAAAGTTGTTATTACGTAGAATGTGCATAGTTTGCGCATGCGCAAACTATAGAAAGTCGTGATGACATAAAATGTACATACTTTCTTGATTCCATTTATGAAATAAATCACATTTTCTAAACACTCGTGTTTTTTAAGAATTCATGTAAACCTTCTACAAGCTGTGATTTTAAAAAACTGGCGGAAGTAAGCTTTTTTTATTTCCGGATGCATTCGCAAACTTTAGAATTCGTTATTATATAGAATGTGCATACTTTGATGATTCCATTGATGAAATAAATCACATTTTCTAAAAACTCGTGTTTTTTATGAATTCATCTAAACCTTCTAGAAGCTGTGAATTTAAAAAAAGGGGGGAAGTAAGCTTTTCTTATTTCCGGACGCATGCCCAAACTATAGAAAGTCGTTGTCACATAGAATGTGCATAGTTTGCACATGCGCAAACTATAGAAAGTCGTTATGACATAGAATGTGCATACTTTGTTGATTCCATTTATGAAATAAATCACATTTTCTAAAAACTCGTGTTTTTTAAGAAATCATGTAAACCTTCTAGAAGCTGTGATTTTAAAAAACTGGCGGAAGTAAGCTTTTCATATTTCCGGACACATCCGAAAAATTTAGAAAGTCGTTATTACATAGAATGTGCATACTTTGTTGATTCCATTTATGAAATAAATCACATTTTCTAAAAAATCATGTTTTTTAAGAAATCATGTAAACCTTCTAGAAGCTGTGGTTTTAAAAAGCTGGCGTAAGTAAGCTTTTCATATTTCCGGACGCATGCGCAAACTTTAGAAAGTCGTTATTACATAGAATGTGCATACTTTGTTGATTCCATTTATGAAATAAATCACATTTTCTAAAAACTCGTGTTTTTTAAGAAATCATGTAAACCTTCTAGAAGCTGTGGTTTTAAAAAGTTGGCGTAAGTAAGCTTTTCATATTTCCGGACGCATGCGCAAACTTTAGAAAGTCGTTATTACATAGAATGTGCATACTTTGTTGATTCCATTTATGAAATAAATCACATTTTCTAAAAACTCGTGTTTTTTAAGAAATCATGTCAATCTTCTAGAAGCTGTGATTTTAAAAAACGGGGGGACTTAAGCTTTTCTTATTTGCGGACGGATGCGCAAACTAGAGAAAGTCGTTATGACGTAGAATGTGCATACTTTGTTGATTCCATTTATAAAATAAATCACATTTTCTAAAAACTCGTGTTTTTTAAGAATTCATCTAAACCTTCTAGAAGCTGTGAATTTAAAAAAAGGGGGTAAGTAAGCTTCTCTTATTTCCGGACGCATGCGCAAACTATAGAAAGTTGTTTTTACGTAGAATGTGCATAATTTGTGCATGCGCAAATTATATAAAGTCGTTATGACATAGAATGTGCATACTTTGTTGATTCCATTTTCTAAATAAATCAAATTTCCTAAAAACTCATGTTTTTTAAGAAATCATGTAAACCTTCTAGAAGCTCTGATTTTAAAAAACGGGGGGAATTAAGCTTTTCTTATTTCCGGACGGATGCGCAAACTATAGAAAGTCATTATGACATAGAATGTGCATACTTTGTTGATTCCATTTATGAAATAAATCACATTTCCTAAAAACTCGTGTTTTTTAAGAAATCATGTAAACCTTCTTGAAGCTCTGATTTTAAAGAACAAGGGGAATTAAGCTTTTCTTATTTCCGGACGCATGCGCAAACTATAGAAAGTCGTTATGACGTAGAATCTGCATACTTTTCTTATTCCATTTATGAAATAAATCACATTTTCTAAAAACTCATGTTTTTTAAGAATTCATCTAAACATTCTAGAAGCTGTGAATTTAAAAAAAGGGGGGAAGTAAGCTTTTCTTATTTCCGGACGCATGCGCAAACTATAGAAAGTTGTTATTACGTAGAATGTGCATAGTTTGCACATGCGCAAACTATAGAAAGTCATTATGACATAGAATGTGCATACTTTGTTGATTCCATTTATGAAATAAATCACATTTCCTAAAAACTTGTGTTTTTTAAGAAATCATGTAAACCTTCTTGAAGCTCTGATTTTAAAGAACGGGGGGAATTAAGCTTTTCTTATTTCCGGACGCATGCGCAAACTATAGAAATTCATTATGACGTAGAATGTGCATACTTTGTTGATTCCATTGATGAAATAAATCACATTTTCGAAAAACTCATGTTTTTTAAGAAATCATGTAAACCTTCTAGAAGCTGTGATTTTAAAAAACAGGCGGAAGTAAGCTTTTCATATTTCCGGACGCACGCGCAAACTTTAGAAAGTCGTTATTACATAGAATGTGCATATTTTGTTGATTTCATTTATGAAATAAATCACATTGTCTAAAAACTCGTGTTTTTTCAGAAATCATGTAAACCTTCTAGAAGCTGTGGTTTTAAAAAACTGGCGGAAGTAAGCTTTTCTTATTTCCGGACGAATGCGCAAACTATAGAAAGTCGTTATGACGTAGAATGTGCAAACTTTGTTGATTCCATTTATGAAATAAATCACATTTTCTAAAAAATCATGTTTTTTAAGAATTCATCTAAACCTTCTACAAGCTGTGAATTTAAAAAAAGGGGGAAAGTAAGCTTTTCTTATTTCCGGACGCATGCGCAAACTATAGAAAGTCGTTATTACGTAGAATGTGCATAGTTTGCGCATCCACAAACTATAGAAAGTCGTTATTACATAGAATGTGCATACTTTGTTGATTCCATTTATGAAATAAATCACATTTTCTAAAAACTTAAGTTTTTTAAGAAATCATGTAAACCTTCTAGAAGCTGTGATTTTAAAAAACGGGGGGAATTAAGCTTTTCTTATTTCTGGACGCATGCGCAAACTATAGAAAGTCGTTATGACATAGAATGTGCATACTTTGTTGATTCCATTTATGAAATAAATCACATTTCCTAAAAACTCGTGTTTTTTAAGAAATCATGTAAACCTTCTAGAAGCTGTGATTTTAAAAAACGGGGGGAATTAAGCTTTTCTTATTTCCGGACGCCTGCGCAAACTATTGAAAGTCGTTATGACGTAGAATGTGCAAACTTTGTTGATTCCATTTATGAAATAAATCACATTTTCTAAAAAATCGTGTTTTTTAAGAATTCATCTAAACCTTCTAGAAACTGTGAATTTAAAAAAAGGGGGAAAGTAAGGTTTTCTTATTTACGGACGCATGCGCAAACTATAGAAAGTCGTTATTATGTAGAATGTGCATAGTTTGCGCATGCGCAAACTATAGAAAGTCGTTATTACATAGAATGTGCATACTTTGTTGATTCCATTTACGAAATAAATCACATTTTTTAAAAACTCAAGTTTTTTAAGAAATCATGTAAACCTTCTAGAAGCCGTGATTTTAAAAAACTGGGGGAATTAAGCTTTTCTTATTTCCAGACACATGCGCAAACTATAGAAAGTCGTTATGACGTAGAATGTGCATACTTTGTTGATTCCATTTATGAAATAAATCACATTTCCTAAAAACTCGTGTTTTTTAAGAAATCATGTAAACTTCTAGAAGCTCTGATTTTTAAAAATAGGGGGAATTAAGCTTTTCTTATTTCTGCACGCATGCGCAAAATATAGAAAGTCATTATGACGTAGAATGTGCATACTTTGTTGATTCCATTTATGAAATAAATCACATTTTCTAAAAAACCCTGTTTTTTAAGAAATCATGTAAACGTTCTAGAAGCTGTGATTTTAAAAAACTGGGGGAAGTAAGCTTTTCATATTTTTGGACGCATGCGCAAACATTAGAAAGTCGTTATTACATAGAATGTGCATACTTTGTTGATTCCATTTATGAAATAAATCACATTTTATAAAAACTCATGATTTTTAAGAATTCATCTAAACCTTCTAGAAGCTGTGAATTTAAAAAAAGGGAGGAAGTAAGCTTTTCTTATTTCCGGACGCATGCGCAAACTATAGAAAGTCGTTATCATGTAGAATGTGCATAGTTTGCGCATGCGCAAACTATAGAAAGTCGTTATGACATAGAAAGTGCATACTTTGTTGAATCCATTTATGAAATAAAACACATTTTCTAAAAACTCGTGTTTTTTAAGAAATCATGTAAACCTTCTAGAAGTTGTGATTTTAAAAAACGGGGGGAATTAATTTTTTCTTATTTTCGGACGCATGCGCAAACTATAGAAATTCGTTATGACATAGAATGTGCATACTTTGTTGATTCCATTTATGAAATAAATCACATTTTCTAAAAACTCGTGTTTTTTAAGAAATCATGTAAACCTTCTAGAAGCTGTGATTTTAAAAAACTGGCGTAAGTAAGCTTTTCATATTTCCGGACGCATGCGCAAACTTTAGAAAGTCGTTATTACATAGAATGTGCATACTTTGTTGATTCCATTTTTGAAATAAATCACATTTTCTAAAAACTCATGTTTTTTAATAAATCATGTAAACCCTCTAGAAGCTGTGGTTTTAAAAAACCGGCGGAAGTAAGCTTTTCTTATTTCCGGACGCATGCGAAAACTATAGAAAGTCATTATTACGTAGAATCTGCATACTTTTCTGATTCCATTTATGAAATAAATCACAGTTTCTAAAAACTCGTGTTTTTTAAGAATTCATCTAAACCTTCTAGAAGCTGTGAATTTAAAAAAAGGGGGGAAGTAAGCTTTTCTTATTTCAGGACGAATGCGCAAACTATAGAAAGTCGTTATTACGTAGAATGTGCATACTTTGTTGATTCCATTTATGAAATAAATCACATTTTCTGAAAAATGGTGTTTTTTAAGAAATCATGTAAACCTTCTAGAAGCTATGGTTTTAAAAAACTGGCGGAAGTAAGCTTTTCTTATTTCCGGACGCATGCGCAAACTATAGAAAGTCATTATCATGTAGAATGTGCATTGTTTGTTGATTCCATTTATGAAATAAATCACATTTTCTAAAAACTCGTGTTTTTTAAGAAATCATGTAAACCTTCTAGAAGCTGTGAGTTTAAAAAATGGGGGGAATTAAGCTTTTCTTATTTCCGGACGCATGCGCAAACTATAGAAAGTTGTTATTACGTAGAATGTGCATAGTTTGCGCATGCGCAAACTATATAAAGTCGTTATGACATAGAATGTGCATACTTTGTTGATTCCATTTATGAAATAAATCACATTTTCTAAAAATTCGTGTTTTTTAAGAAATTATGTAAACCTTCTAGAAGCTATGATTTTAAAAAACGGGGGGAATTAAGCTTTTCTTATTTACGGACGCATGCGCAAACTATAGAAAGTCGTTATGACGTAGAATCTGCATACTTTTCTGATTCCATTTATGAGATAAATCACATTTTCTAAAAACTCGTGTTTTTTAAGAAATCATGTAAACCTTCTAGAAGCTGTGATTTTAAAAAACTGGCGGAAGGAAGCTTTCCATATTTCCGGACGCATGCGCAAACTTTAGAAAGTCGTTATTACATAGAATGTGCATACTTTGTTGATTCCATTTATGAAATAAATCACATTTTCTAAAAACTCGTGTTTTTTAAGAAATCATGTAAACCTTCTAGAAGCTCTGATTTCAAAAAACGGTGGGAATTAAGCTTTTCTTATTTCCGGACGCATGCGCAAAATATAGAAAGTCATTATTACATAGAATGTGCATACTTTGTTGATTCCATTTATGAAATAAATCACATTTTCTAAAAACTCAAGTTTTTTAATAAATCATGTAAACATTCTAGAAGTTGTGATTTTAAAAAATGGGGGGAATTAAGCTTTTCTTATTTCCAGACGCATGCGCAAACTATAGAAAGTCGTTATGACGTAGAATGTGCATAGTTTGCGCATGCGCAAACTATAGAAAGTCGTTATGACATAGAATGTGCATACTTTGTTGATTCCATTTATGAAATAAATCACATTTTCTAAAAACTCGTGTTTTTTAAGAAATCATGTCAATCTTCTAGAAGCTGTGATTTTAAAAAACGGGGGGACTTAAGCTTTTCTTATTTCCGGACGGATGCGCAAACTAGAGAAAGTCGTTATGACGTAGAATGTGCATACTTTGTTGATTCCATTTATAAAATAAATCACATTTTCTAAAAACTCGTGTTTTTTAAGAATTCATCTAAACCTTCTAGAAGCTGTGAATTTAAAAAAAGGGGGGAAGTAAGCTTTTCTTATTTCCAGACGCATGCGCAAACTATAGAAAGTCGTTATTACGTAGAATGTGCATACTTTATTGATTCCATTTATGAAATAAATCACATTTTCTAAAAACATAAGTTTTTTAAGAAATCATGTAAACCTTCTAGAAGGTGTGATTTTAAAAAACGGGGGGAATTAAGCTTTTCTTATTTTCAGACGCATGCGCAAACTATAGAAAGTCGTTATGACGTAGAATGTGCATAGTTTGCGCATGCGCAAACTATAGAAAGTCGTTATTACATAGAATGTGCATACTTTGTGTATTCCATTTATGAAATAAATCACATTTCCTAAAAACTCGTGTTTTTTAGGAAATCATGTAAATCTTCTAGAAGCTCTGATTTCAAAAAACGGGGCGATTTAAGCTTTTCTTATTTCCGGACAGATGCGTAAAATATAGAAAGTCTTTATGAAGTAGAATGTGCATACTTTGATGATTCCATTTATGAAATAAATCACATTTTCTAAAAACTCTTGTTTTTTAAGAAATCATGTAAACCTTCTAGAAGCTGTGATTTTAAAAAACTGGCGGAAGTAAGCTCTCCATATTTCCGGACCCATGCGCAAACTTTAGAAAGTCGTTATTACATAGAATGTGCATACTTTGCTGATTCCATTTATGAAGTAAATCACATTTCCTAAAAACTCCTGTTTTTTAAGAAATCATGTAAACCTTCTAGAAGCTGTGATTTTAAAAAACGGGGGGGAATTAAGCTTTTCTTATTTCCGGACGCATGCGCAAACTATAGAAAGTCGTTATGACGTAGAATCTGCATACTTTGCTGATTCCATTTATGAAATAAATCACATTTTCTAAAAACTCGTGTTTTTTAAGAAATCATGTAAACCTTCTAGAAGCTATGATTTTAAAAAGCTGGCGTAAGTAAGCTTTTCATATTTTCGGACGCATGCGCAAACTTTAGAAAGTCATTATTACATAGAATGTGCATACTTTGTTGATTCCATTTATGAAATAAATCACATTTTCGAAAAACTCGTGTTTTTTAAGAAATCATGTAAACCTTCTAGAAGCTGTGGTTTTAAAAAACTGGCGGAAGTAAGCTTTTCTTATTTCCGGACGCATGCGCAAACTATAGAAAGTCGTTATGACGTAGAATATGCAAACTTTGTTGATTCCATTTATGAAATAAATCACATTTTCTAAAAAATCATGTTTTTTAAGAATTCATCTAAACATTCTAGAAACTGTGAATTTAAAAAAAGGGGGAAAGTAAGCTTTTCTTATTTCCGGACGCATGCGCAAACTATAGAAAGTCGTTATTACGTAGAATGTGCATAGTTTGCGCATGCACAGACTATAGAAAGTCGTTATTACATAGAATGTGCATACTTTGTTGATTCCATTTATGGAATAAATCACATTTTCTAAAAACTCAACTTTTTTAAGAAATCATGTAAACCTTCTAGAAGCTGTGATTTTAAAAAACGGGGGGAATTAAGCTTTTCTTATTTTCAGACGCATGCGCAAACTATAGAAAGTCGTTATGACGTAGAATGTGCATAGTTTGCGCATGCGCAAACTATAGAAAGTCGTTATTACATAGAATGTGCATACTTTGTGTATTCCATTTATGAAATAAATCACATTTCCTAAAAACTCGTGTTTTTTAGGAAATCATGTAAACCTTCTAGAAGCTCTGATTTCAAAAAACGGGGGGATTTAAGCTTTTCTTATTTCCGGACACATGCGTAAAATATAGAAAGTCTTTATGAAGTAGAATGTGCATACTTTGATGATTCCATTTATGAAATAAATCACATTTTCTAAAAACTCGTGTTTTTTAAGAAATCATGTAAACCTTCTAGAAGCTGTGATTTTAAAAAACTGGCGGAAGTAAGCTTTCCATATTTCCGGACCCATGCGCAAACTTTAGAAAGTCGTTATTACATAGAATGTGCATACTTTGTTGATTCCATTTATGAAATAAATCACATTTTCTGAAAAATGGTGTTTTTTAAGAAATCATGTAAACCTTCTAGAAGCTGTGGTTTTAAAAAACTGGCGGAAGTAAGCTTTTCTTATTTCCGGACGCATGCGCAAACTATAGAAAGTCATTATCATGTAGAATGTGCATTGTTTGTTGATTCCATTTATGAAATAAATCACATTTTCTAAAAACTCGTGTTTTTTAAGAAATCATGTAAACCTTCTAGAAGCTGTGAGTTTAAAAAATGGGGGGAATTAAGCTTTTCTTATTTCCGGACGCATGCGCAAACTATAGAAAGTTGTTATTACGTAGAATGTGCATAGTTTGCGCATGCGCAAACTATAGAGAGTCGTTATGACATAGAATGTGCATACTTTGTTGATTCCATTTATGAAATAAATCACATTTTCTAAAAACTCGTGTTTTTTAAGAAATTATGTAAACCTTCTAGAAGCTGTGATTTTAAAAAACGGGGGGAATTAAGCTTTTCTTATTTACGGACGCATGTGCAAACTATAGAAAGTCGTTATGACGTAGAATCTGCATACTTTTCTGATTCCATTTATGAGATAAATCACATTTTCTAAAAACTCGTGTTTTTTAAGAAATCATGTAAACCTTCTAGAAGCTGTGATTTTAAAAAACTGGCGGAAGTAAGCTTTCCATATTTCCGGACGCATGCGCAAACTTTAGAAAGTCGTTATTACATAGAATGTGCATACTTTGTTGATTCCATTTATGAAATAAATCACATTTTCTAAAAACTCGTGTTTTTTAAGAAATCATGTAAACCTTCTAGAAGCTGTGAGTTTAAAAAACGGGGGGAATTAAGCTTTTCTTATTTCCAAACGCATGCGCAAACTATAGAAAGTTGTTATTACGTAGAATGTGCATAGTTTGCGCATGCGCAAACTATAGAAAGTCATTACGACATAGAATGTGCATACTTTGTTGATTCCATTTATGAAATAAATCACATTTTCTAAAAACTCGTGTTTTTTAAGAAATCATGTAAACCTTCTAGAAGCTGTGATTTTAAAAAACGGGGGGAATTAAGATTTTCTTATTTCCGGACGCATGCGCAAACATTAGAAAGTCGTTATGACGTAGAATCTGCATTCTTTTCTGATTCCATTTATGAAATAAATCACATTTTCTAAAAACTCGTGTTTTTTAAGAATTCATCTAAACCTTCTAGAACCTGTGAATTTAAAAAAAGGGGGGAAGTAAGCTTTTCTTATTTCCGGATGCATGCGCAAACTATAGAAAGTCGTTATCACGTAGAATGTACATAGTTTGCGCATGCGCAAACTATAGAAAGTCGTTATGACATAGAATGTGCATACTTTGCTGATTCTATTTATGAAATAAATCACATTTTCTAAAATCTCGTGTTTTTTAAGAAATCATGTAAACCTTCTAGAAGATGTGATTTTAAAAAACGGGGGCAATTAAGCTTTTCTTATTTCCGGACGCATGCGCAAACTATAGAAAGTCATTATGACGTAGAATGTGCATACTTTGTTGATTCCATTTATGAAATAAATCACCTTTTCGAAAAACTCGTGTTTTTTAAGAAATCATGTAAACCTTCTAGAAGCTGTGATTTTAAAAAACAGGCGGAAGTAAGCTTTTCATATTTCCGGATGCATGCGCAAACTTTAGAAAGTCATTATTACATAGAATGTACATACTTTGTTGATTCCATTTACGAAATAAATCACATTTTCTAATAACTCGTGTTTTTTAAGAAATCATGTAAACCTTCTAGAAGCTGTGGTTTTAAAAAACTGGCGGAAGTAAGCTTTTCTTATTTCTGGATGCATGCGCAAACTTTAGAATTCGTTATTATATAGAAGGTGCATACTTTGTTGATTCCATTTATGAAATAAATCACATTTTCTAAAAACTCGTGTTTTTTAAGAATTCATCTAAACCTTCTAGAAGCTATGAATTTAAAAAAAGGGGGGAAGTAAGCTTTCCTTATTTCCGGACACATGCCCGAACTATAGAAAGTCGTTATCACATAGAATATGCATAGTTTGCACATGCGCAAACTATAGAAAGTCATTATGACATAGAATGTGAATACTTTGTTGATTCCATTTATGAAATAAATCACATTTTCTAAAAACTCGTGTTTTTTAAGAATTCATCTAAACCTTCTAGAAGCTGTGAATTTAAAAAAAGGGGGGAAATAAGCCTTTCTTATTTCCGGATGCATGCACAAAAATAGAAAGTCGTTATCACGTAGAATTTGCATAGTTTGCGCATGCCCAAACTATAGAAAGTAGTTATGATGTAGAATGTGCATACTTTGTTGATTCCATTTATGAAATAAATCGCATTTTCTAAAAACTCGTGTTTTTTAAGAATTCATCTAAACCTTCTAGAAGCTGTGAATTTAAAAAAAGGGGGGAAATAAGCCTTTCTTATTTCCGGACGCATGCACAAAAATAGAAAGTCGTTATCACGTAGAATGTGCATAGTTTGCGCATGCCCAAACTATAGAAAGTAGTTATGATGTAGAATGTGCATACTTTGTTGATTCCATTTATGAAATAAATCGCATTTTCTAAAAACTCGTGTTTTTTAAGAATTCATGTAAACATTCTGGAAGCTGTGATTTTAAAAAAAGTGGGGGAATTAAGCTTTTCTTATTTCCGGACGCATGCACAAAAATAGAAAGTCGTTATCACGTAGAATGTGCATAGTTTGCGCATGCCCAAACTATAGAAAGTAGTTATGATGTAGAATGTGCATATTTTGTTGATTCCATTTATGAAATAAATCGCATTTTCTAAAAACTCGTGTTTTTTAAGAATTCATGTAAACATTCTAGAAGCTGTGATTTTAAAAAAAGGGGGGGAATTAAGCTTTTCTTATTTCCGGATGGATGCACAAACTATAGAAAGTCGTTATGATGTAGAATCTGCATACTTTGTTGATTCCATTTATGAAATAAATCACATTTCCTAAAAACTCGTGTTTTTTAAGAAATCATGTAAACATTCTAGAAGCTGTGATTTTATAAAAAGGTGGGGAATTAAGCTTTTCTTATTTCCGGATGGATGCGCAAACTATAGAAAGTCGTTATGACGTAGAATGTGCATACTTTGTTGATTCCATTTATGAAATAAATCACATTTTCTAAAAACTCGTGTTTTTTAAGAAATCATGTAAACCTTCTAGAAGCCGTGATTTTAAAAAACTGGCGGAAGTAAGCTTTTCATATTTCCAGACGCATGCGCAAACTTTAGAAAGTCGTTATTAGAGAGAATGTGCATACTTTGTTGATTCCATTTATGAAATAAATCACATTTTCTAAAAACTCGTGTTTTTTAGGAAATCATGTAAGCCTTCTAGAAGCTGTGGTTTTAAAAAACTGGCGGAAGTAAGCTTTTCTTATTTCCAGACGCATGCGCAAACTATAGAAAGTCGTTATTACGTAGAATGTGCATAGTTTGTTGATTCCATTTATGAAATAAATCACATTTTCTAAAAACTCTATTTTTTAAGAATTCATCTAAGCCTTCTAGAAGCTGTGAATTTAAAAAAAGGGGGAAAGTAAGCTATTCTTATTTCGGGACGAATCCACAAACTTTAGAAATTCGTTATTACATAGAATGTGCATACTTTGTTGATTCCATTTATGAAATAAATCACATTTTCTAAAAACTCGTGTTTTTTAAGAAATCATGTAAACCTTCTAGAAGCTGTGGTTTTAAAAAACTGGTGGAAGTAAGCTTTTCTTATTTCCGGACGCATGAGCAAACTATAGAATCTCGTTACTACGTAGAATGTGCATAGTTTGCACATGCGCAAAATATAGAAAGTCGTTATGACATAGAATATGCATACTTTGTTGATTCCATTTATGAAATAAATCACATTTCCTAAAAATTCGTGTTTTTTAAGAAATCATGTAAACCTTCTAGAAGCTGTGATTTTAAAAAACGGGGGGAATTAAGGTTTTCTTATTTCCAGACGCATGCGGAAACTATAGAAAGTTGTTATGACGTAGAATGTGCATACTTTGTTGATTCCATTTCTGAAATAAATCACATTTTCTCAAAACTCGTGTTTTTAAAGAGATCATGTAAACCTTCTAGAACCTGTGGTTTTAAAAAACTGGCTGAAGTAAGCTTTTCATATCCCGGACGCATGCGCAAACTATAGAAAGTCGTTATTACGTAGAATGTGCATAGTTTGTTGATTCCATTTATGAAATAAATCACATTTTCTAAAAACTCATGTGTTTTAAGAAATCTTGTAAACCTTCTAGAAGCTGTGATTTTAAAAAACGGGGAGAATTAAGCTTTTCTTATTTCCAGACACATGCGAAAACTATAGAAAGTCGTTATGACGTAGAATGTGCATACTTTGTTGATTCCATTTATGAAATAAATCACATTTTCGAAAGACTCATGTTTTTTAAGAAATAATGTAAACCTTCTAGAAGCTGTGATTTTAAAAATTAGGCGGAAGTAAGCTTTTCTTATTTCAGGATGCATGCGCAAACTATAGAATGTCCTTATTACATAGAATGTGCATTGTTTGCGCATGCGCAAACTATAGAAAGTTGTTATTACGTAGAATGTGCATAGTTTGCGCATGCGCAAACTATAGAAAGTCATTATGACATAGAATGTGCATACTTTGTTGATTCCATTTATGAAATAAATAACATTTTCGAAAGACTCATTTTTTTTAAGAAATAATGTAAACCTTCTAGAAGCTGTGATTTTAAAAAATAGGCGGAAGTAAGCTTTTCATATTTCCAGACGCGTGCGCAAACTTTAGAAAGTCATTATTACATAGAATGTGCATACTTTGTTGATTCCATTTATGAAATAAATCACATTTTCTAAAAACTCATGTTTTTTAAGAAATCATGTAAACCTTCTAGAAGCTGTGATTTTAAAAAACTGGCAGAAGTAAGCTTTTCTTATTTCCGGACGCATGCGCAAACTATAGAAAGTCGTTACTACATAGAATGTGCATACTTTGTTGATTCCATTTATGAAATAAACCACATTTTCTAAAAACTCATGTTTTTTAATAAATCATGTAAACCTTCTAGAAGTTGTGATTTTAAAAAATGGGGGGAATTAAGCTTTTCTTATTTCCAGACGCATGCGCAAACTATAGAAAGTCGTTATGACGTAGAATGTGCATAGTTTGCGCATGCGCAAACTATAGAAAGTCGTTATGACATAGAATGTGCATACTTTGTTGATTCCATTTATGAAATAAATCACATTTTCTAAAAACTCGTGTTTTTTAAGAAATCATGTCAATCTTCTAGAAGCTGTGATTTTAAAAAACGGGGGGACTTAAGCTTTTCTTATTTCCGGACGGATGCGCAAACTAGAGAAAGTCGTTATGACGTAGAATGTGCATACTTTGTTGATTCCATTTATAAAATAAATCACATTTTCTAAAAACTCGTGTTTTTTAAGAATTCATCTAAACCTTCTAGAAGTTGTGAATTTAAAAAAAGGGGGTAAGCAAGCTTCTCTTATTTCCGGACGCATGCGCAAACTATAGAAAGTTGTTTTTACGTAGAATGTGCATAGTTTGCGCATGCGCAAATTATATAAAGTCGTTATGACATAGAATGTGCATACTTTGTTGATTCCATTTTTGAAATAAATCACATTTCCTAAAAACTCATGTTTTTTAAGAAATCATGTAAACCTTCTAGAAGCTCTGATTTTAAAAAACGGGGGGAATTAAGCTTTTCTTATTTCCGGATGGCTGCGCAAACTATAGAAAGTCATTATGACATAGAATGTGCATACTTTGTTGATTCCATTTATGAGATAAATCACATTTTCTAAAAACTCATGTTTTTTAAGAAATCATGTAAACCTTCTAGAAGCCGTGATTTTAAAAAACTGGCGGATGTAAGCTTTTCATATTTCCGGAGGCATGCGCAAACTTTAGAAAGTCGTTATTACATAGAATGTGCATACTTTGTTGATTCCATTTATGAAATAAATCACATTCTCTAAAAACTCGTGTTTTTTAGGAAATCATGTAAACCTTCTAAAAGCTGTGGTTTTAAAAAACTGGAGGAAGTAAGCTTTTCTTATTTCCGGACGCATGCACAAACTATAGAAAGTGGTTATCACATAGAATGTGCATAGTTTGCGCATGCACAAACTATAGAAAGTCGTTATGACATAGAATGTGCATACTTTGTTGATTCCATTTATGAAATAAATCACATTTTCTAAAAACTCAAGTTTTTTAAGAAATCATGTAAACCTTCTAGAAGCTGTGATTTTAAAAAACGGGGGGAATTAAGCTTTTCTTATTTCCGGACGCACGCGCATACTTTCGAAAGCCATTATTACGTAGTATGTAAATAGTTTGTTGATTCCATTTATGAAATAAATCACATTTTCTAAAAACTCGTTTTTTTTGAGAATTCATCTAAACGTTCTAGAAGCTGTGAATTTAAAAAAAGGGGGGATGTAAGCTTTTCTTATTTCCGGATGCATGCGCAAACTATGCAAATTCGTTATCACGTAGAATGTTCATCGTTTGCGCATGCGCAAACTTTAGAAAGTCGTTATGACATAGAATGTGCATACTTTGTTGATTCCATTTATGAAATAAATCACATTTTCTAAAAACTTGTGTTTTTTAAGAAATCATGTAAACATTCTAGAAGCTGTGATTTTAAAAAACTGGCGGAAGTAAGCTTTTCTTATTTCCGGACGCATTCGCAAACTATAGAAAGTCGTTACTACATAGAATGTGCATACTTTGTTGATTCCATTTACGAAATAAATCACATTTTCTAAAGACTCGTGTTTTTTAAGAATTCATCTAAACCTTCTAGAAGCTGTGAATTTAAAAAAAGGCGGGAAGTAAGCTTTTCTTTATTCCGAACGCATGCGCAAACTATAGAAAGTCGTTATCACGTAGAATGTGCATAGTTTGCGCATGCGCAAACCATAGAAAGTCGTTATGACATAAAATGTGCATACTTTGTTGATTCCATTTATGAAATAAATCACATTTCCTAAAAACTCTTGTTTTTTAAGAAATCATGTAAAGCTTCTAGAAGCTGTGATTTTATAAAACGGGGGGAATTAAGCTTTTCTTATTTCCGGACGCATGCTCAAACTATAGAAAGTCGTTTTGATGTAGAATGTGCATACTTTGCTGATTCCATTTATGAAATAAATCACATTTTCTAAAAACTCATGTTTTTTAAGAAATCATGTAAGCCTTCTAGAAGCTGTGATTTGAAAAAACTGGCGGAAGTAAGCTTTTCATATTTCCGGACGCATGCGCAAAATTTAGAAAGTCGTTATTACATAGAATGTGCATACTTTGTTGATTCCATTTATGAAATAAATCACATTTTCTAAAAACTCGTGTTTTTTAAGAGATCATGTAAACCTTCTAGAAGCTGTGGTTTTAAAAAACTGGCGAAAGTAAGCTTTTCTTATTTCCGGACGCATGCGCAAACTATAGAAAGTCGTTATTACGTAGAATGTGCATAGTTTGTTGATTCCATTTATGAAATAAATCACATTTTCTAAAAACTCGTGTTTTTTAAGAATTCATGTAAACCTTCTAGAAGCTTTGATTTTAAAAAACGGGGGAATTAAGGTTTTCTTATTTCCGGACGCATGCGCAAACTATAGAAAGTTGTTATGACGTAGAATGTGAAAAATTTGTTGATTCCATTTATTAAATAAATCACATTTTCTAAAAACTCGTGTTTTTTAAGAATTCATCTAAATCTTCTAGAAGCTGTGATTTTAAAAAACTGGCGGAGGTAAGCTTTTCATATTTCCAGACGCATGCACAAACCTTAGGAAGTCGTTATTACATAGAATGTGCATAGTTTTTTGATTCCATTTATGAAATAACTCACATTTTCTAAAAACTCATGTTTTTTGAGAATTCATCTAAACCTTCTAGAAGCTGTGAATTTAAAAAAAGGGGGGAAGTAAGCTTTTCTTATTTCCGGACGCATGCGCAAACTATAGAAAGTCGTTATCACGTAGAATGTGCATAGTTTGTGCATGCGCAAACTATAGAGAATCATTATGACATAGAATGTGCATACTTTGTTGATTCCATTTATGAAATAAATAACATTTTCTAAAAACTCGTGTTTTTTAAGAAATCATGTAAACCTTCTAGAAGCTGTGATTTTAAAAAACTAGGGGAATTAAGCTTTTTTTATTTCCGGACGCATGCGCAAACTATAGAAAGTCGTTATGACGTAGAATAAGGAATCTATGTTGATTCCATTTATGAAATAAATCACATTTTCTAAAAACTCATGTTTTTTCAGAATTCATCTAAACATTCTAGAAGCTATGAATTTAAAAAAAGGGGGGAAGTAAGCTTTTCTTATTTCCGGATGCGTGCGCAAACTATAGAAAGTCGTTATTACGTAGAATGTGCATAGTTTGTTGATTCCATTTATGAAATAAATCACATTTTCTAAAAACTCGTGTTTTTTATGAATTCATCTAAACCTTCTAGAAGCTGTGAATTTAAAAAAAGGGGGGAAGTAAGCTTTTCTTATTTCTGGACGCATGCGCAAACTATAGAAAGTCGTTATCACATAGAATGTGCATAGTTTGCGCATGCGCAAACTATAGAAAGTCGTTATGACATAGAATGTGCATACTTTGTTGATTCCATTTATGAAATAAATCACATTTTCTAAAAACTCGTGTTTTTTAAGAAATCATGTAAACCTTCTGGAAGCTGTGATTTTAAAAAACGGGGGGAATTAAGCTTTTCTTATTTACGGACGCATGCTCAAACTATAGAAAGTCGTTATGATGTAGAATGTGCATACTTTGTTGATTCCATTTATGAAATAAATCAAATTTTCTAAAAACTCGTGTTTTTTAAGAAGTCATGTAAACCTTCTAGAAGCTGTGATTTTAAAAAACGGGGGGAATTAAGCTTTTCTTTTTTCCGGATGCATGCGCAAACTGTAGAAAGTCGTTATGACGTAGAATGTGCAAAAGTTGTTGATTCCATTTATGAAATAAATCACATTTTCTAAAAACTCGTGTTTTTTAAGAATTCATCTAAACCTTCTAGAAGCTGTGAATTTAAAAAAAGGGGGAAGTAAGCTTTTCCTATTTCCGAACGCATGCGCAAACTAAAGAAAGTCTTTATTACGTAGAATGTGCATAGTTTGCGCATACGCAAACTATAGAATGTCGTTATGACATAGAATGTGCATACATTGTTGATTCCATTTATGAAATAAATCACATTTTCTAAAAACTCGTGTTTTTTAAGAAATCATGTAAACCTTCTAGAAGCTGTGATTTTATAAAACGGGGGGAATTAAGCTTTTCTTATTTCAAGCCGTATGCTCAAACTATAGAAAGTCGTTATGACGTAGAATGTACATATTTTTTGATTCCATTTATGAAATAAATCAAATTTTCTAAAAACTCAAGTTTTTTAAGAAATCATGTAGACCTTCTAGAAGCTGTGATTTTAAAAAATGGGGGGAATGAAGCTTTTCTTATTTCCGGACGGATGCGCAAACTAGAGAAATTGGTTATGATGTAGAATGTCCATACTTTGTTAATTCCATTTACGAAATAAATCACATTTTCTAAAAACTCGTGTTTTTTAAGAATCCATCTAAACCTTCTAGAAGCTGTGAATTTATAAAAAGGGGGTAAGTAAGCTTTTCTTATTTCCGGACGCATGCGCAAACTATAGAAAGTTGTTTTTACGTAGAATGTGCATAGTTTGTGCATGCGCAAATTATAGAAAGTCGTTATGACATAGAATGTGCATACTTTGTTGATTCCATTTTTGAAATAAATCACATTTTCTAAAAACTCGTGTTTTTTAAGAAATCATGTAAACCTTCTAGAAGCTGTGATTTTAAAAAACGGGGGGAATTAAGCTTTTCTTATTTCCAGCCGTATGCTCAAACTATAGAAAGTCGTTATGACGTAGAATGTGCATATTTTTTTATTCCATTTATGAAATAAATCACATTTTCTAAAAACTCAAGTTTTTTAGGAAATCATGTAAACCTTCTAGAAGCTGTGATTTTAAAAAACGGGGGAATTAAGCTTTTATTATTTCCAGACTCATGCGCGAACTATAGAAAGTCGTTATGACGTAGAATGTCCATACTTTGTTGATTCCATTTCTGAAATAAATCACATTTTTTAAAAACTCGTGTTTTTAAAGCAATCATGCAAACTTTCTAGAACCTGTGGTTTTAAAAAACTGGCGGAAGTAAGCTTTTCTTATTTCCGGACGCATTCAAAAACTAGAGAAAGTCGTTATTACGTAGAATGTGCATAGTTTTTTGATTCCATTTATGAAATAAATCACATTTTCTAAAAACTGGTGTTTTTTAAGAAATCATGTAAACCTTCTAGAAGCTGTGACTTTAAAAAACTGGAGGAAGTAAGCTTTTCTTATTTCCGGACGCATGCGCAAACTTTAGAGAGTCGTTCTTATATAGAATGTGCATACTTTGTTGATTCCATTTATGAAATAAATAACCTTTTCTAAAAACTCGTGTTTTTTAAGAAATCATGTAAACCTTCTAGAAGCTGTGATTTTAAAAAACTGGCGGAAGTAAGCTTTTCTTATTTCTGGATGCAAGCGCAAACTATAGAAAGTCGTTACTCTGAGAATGTGCATACTTTGTTGAATCCATTAATGAAATAAATCACATTTTCTAAAAACTTGTGTTTTTTAACAAATTATGTACACCTTCTAGAAGCTGTGATTTTAAAAAACGGGGGGGAATTAAGCTTTTCTTATTTCCTGACGCATGCGCAAACTATAGAAAGTCATTATGACGTAGAATCTGCATATTTTTCTGAATCCATTTATGAAATAAATCACATTTTCTAAAAACTCGTGTTTTTCAAGAATTCATCTAAACCTTCTAGAAGCTGTGAATTTAAAAAAAGGGGGGAAGTATGCTTTTCTTATTTCCGGACGCATGCGAAAACTATAGAAAGTTGTTATTACGTAGAATGTGCATAGTTTGCGCATGCGCAAACTATAGAAAGTCGTTATGACATAGAATGTGCATACTTTGTTGATTCCATTTTTGAAATAAGTCACTTTTTCTAAAAACTCGTGTTTTTTAAGAAATTATGTAAACCTTGTAGAAGATGTGATTTTAAAAAATGGGGGCAATTAAGCTTTTCTTATTTCTGGATGCATGCGCAAACTATAGAAGGTCATGATGACGTAGAATGTGCATACTTTGTTGATTCCATTTATGAAATAAACCACATTTTCTAAAAACTCGTGTTTTTTAAGAATTCATGTAAACCTTTTAGAAGATGTGATTTTAAAAAACTGGCGGAAGTAAGCTTTTATTATTTCCGAACACATGCGCAAACTTTAGAATTCGTTATTATATAGAATGTGCATATTTGTTGATTCCATTGATGAAATAAATCACATTTTCTAAAAACTCTTCTTTTTTAGGAATTCATCTAAACCTTCTAGAACCTGTGAATTTAAAAAAAGGGGGGAAGTAAGCTTTTCTTATTTCCGGACGCATGCGTAAACTATAGAAAATCGTTATCACGTAGAATGTGCATAGTTTGCGCATGGGAAAACTATAGAAAGTCCTTATGACATAGAATGTGCATACTTTGTTGATTCCATTGATGAAATAAATCACATTTTCTAAAATCTCGTGTTTTTTAAGAAATCATGTAAACCTTCTAGAAGATGTGATTTTAAAAAACGGGGATAATTAAGCTTTTCTTATTTCCGGACGCATGCGCAAAGTATAGAAAGTCGTTATGATGTAGAATGTGCATACTTTGTTGATTCCATTTATGAAATAAATCACATTTTCGAAAAACTCATGTTTTTTAAGAAATCATGTAAACCTTCTAGAAGCTGTGATTTTAAAAAATAGGCGGAAGTAAGCTTTTCATATTTCCGGATGCATGCGCAAACTTTAGAAAGTCGTTATTACATAGAATGTGCATACTCTGTTGATTGCATTTATGAAATAAATCACATTTTCTAAAAACTCGTGTTTTTTAAGAAATCATGTAAACCTTCTAGAAGCTGTGGTTTTAAAAAACTGGAGGAAGTAAGCTTTTCTTATTTCCGGACGCATGCATAAACTATAGAAAGTCGTTATTATGTAGAATGTGCATAGTTTGTTGATTCCATTTATGAAATAAATCACATTTTCTAAAAACTCGTAAGCTGTGAATTTAAAAAAAGGGGGGAAGTAAGCTTTTCTTATTTCCGGACGCATGCGCGAACTATAGAAAGTCGTTATCACATAGAATGTTCATAGTTTGCGCATGCGCAAACTATAGAAAGTCATTATGACATAGAATGTGCATACTTTGTTGATTCCATTTATGAAATAAATCACATTTTCTAAAAACTCGTGTTTTTTAAGAATTCATCTAAACCTTCTAGAAGCTGTGAATTTAAAAAAAGGGGGGACGTAAGCCTTTATTATTTCCGGACGCATGCGCAAAAATAGAAAATCGTTATCACGTAGAATGTGCATAGTTTGCGCATGCGCAAACTATAGAAAGTAGTTATGACGTAGAATGTGCATACTTTGTTCATTCCATTTATGAAATAAATCACATTTCCTAAAAACTCGTGTTTTTTAAGAAATCATGTAAACATTCTAGAAGCTGTGATTTTAAAAAAAGGTGGGGAATTAAGCTTTTCTTATTTCCGGATGGATGCGCAAACTATAGAAAGTCATTATGACATAGAAAGTGCATACTTTGTTGATTCCATTTATGAAATAAATCACATTTTCTAAAAACTCGTGTTTTTTAAGAAATCGTGTAAACCTTCTAGAAGCCGTGATTTTAAAAAACTGGCGGATGTAAGCTTTTCATATTTCCGGACGCATGCACAAACTTTAGAAAGTTGTTATTAGATAGAATGTGCATACTTTGTTGATTCAATTTATGAAGTAAATCACATTTTCTAAAAACTCGTGTTTTTTAAGAAATCATGTAAGCCTTCTAGAAGCTGTGGTCTTAAAAAACTGGCGGAATTAAGCTTTTCTTATTTCCAGACGCATGCGCAAACTATAGAAAGTCGTTATTACGTAGAATGTGCATAGTTTGTTGATTCCATTTATGAAATAAATCACATTTTCTAAAAACAATATTTTTTAAGAATTCATCTAAGCCTTCTAGAAGCTGTGAATTCAAAAAAAGGGGGAAAGTAAGCTTTTCTTATTTCCGGACGGATGCGCAAACTATAGAAAGTCGTTATGACGTAGAATGTGCATACTTTGTTGATTCCATTTATAAAATAAATCACATTTTCTAAAAACTCGTGTTTTTTAAGAAATCATGTAAACCTTCTAGAAGCCGTGATTTTAAAAAACTGGCGGAAGTAAGCTTTTCATATTTCCGGACGCATGCGCAAACTATAGAAAGTCGTTATGACGTAGAATCTGCATACTTTGTTGATTCCATTTATGAAATAAATCACATTTTCTAAAAACTTGTGTTTTTTAAGAATTCATCTAAACCTTCTAGAAGACGTGAATTTAGAAAAAGGGGGGAAGTAAGCTTATCTTATTTGCGGACGCATGCGCAAAGTATAGAAAGTTGTTATTACGTAGAATGTGCATAGTTTGCGCATGCGCAAACTATAGCAAGTCGTTATGACATAGAATGTGCATACTTTGTTGATTCCATTTATGAAATAAATCACATTTCCTAAAAACTCGTGTTTTTTAAGAAATCATGTAAACCTTCTAGAAGCTGTGATTTTAAAAAAGGGGGGGAATTAAGCTTTTCTTATTTCCGGACGCATGCGCAAACTATAGAAAGTCGTTATGACGTATAATGTGCATACTTTGTTGATTCTATTTATGAAATAAATCACATTTTCTAAAAACTCGTGTTTTTTAAGAAATCATCTAAACCTTCTAGACGATTTGATTTTAAAAAACAGGCGGAAGTAAGCTTTTCCTATTTCCGGACGCATCCGCAAACTATAGAAAGTCGTTATGACATAGAATGTGCATACTTTGTTGATTCCATTTATGAAATAAATCACATTTTCTAAAAACTCGTGTTTTTTAAGAATTCATCTAAACCTTCTAGAAGCTGTGAATTTAAAAAAAGAGGGGAAGTAAGCTTTTCTTATTTCCGGACGCATGCGCAAACTATAGAAAGTCGTTATCACGTAGAATGTGCATAGTTTGCGCATGCACAAACTATAGAAATTCGTTATGACATAGAATGTTCATACTTTGTTGATTCCATTTATGAAATAAATCACATTTTCTAAAAACTCGTGTTTTTTAAGAAATCATGTAAACCTTCTAGAAGCTGTGATTTTAAAACACTGGCGGAAGTAAGCTTTTCATATTTCCGGACGCATGCGCAAACTTTAGAAAGTCGTTATTAGATAGAATGTGCATACTTTGTTGATTCCATTTATGAAATAAATCACATTTTCTAAAAAATCGTGTTTTTTAAGAAATCATGTTAGCCTTCTAGAAGCTGTGGTTTTAAAAAACTGGCGGAAGTAAGCTTTTCTTTTTTCCGGACGCATTCGTAAACTATAGAAAGTCGTTATTACGTAGAATGTGCATAGTTTGTGGATTCCATTTATGAAATAAATCACATTTTCTAAAAACTCATGTTTTTTAAGAATTCATCTAAACCTTCTAGAAGCTGTGAATTTAAAAAAAGGGGGGAAGTAAGCTTTTCTTATTTCCGGACGCATGCGCAAACGATAGAAAGTCGTTATCACGTAGAATGTGCATAGTTTGGGCATGCACAAACTATAGAAAGTCGTTATGACATTGAATGTGCATACTTTGTTGATTCCATTTATGAAATAAATGACATTTTCTAGAATCTCAAGTTTTTTAAGAAATCATGTAAACCTTCTAGAAGCTGTGATTTTAAAAAACGGGGGGAATTAAGCTTTTGTTATTTCCGGACGCATACGCAAACTATAGAAAGTCGTTCTGACGTAGAATCTGCATACTTTGTTGATTCCATTTATGAAATAAATCACATTTTCTAAAAACTCGTGTTTTTTAAGAATTCATCTAAACCTTCTAGAAGCTGTGTATTTATAAAAAGGGTGGAAGTAAGCTTTTCTTATTTCCGGACGCATCCACAAACTATAGAAAGTTGTTATTACGTAGAATGTGCATAGTTTGCGCATTCGCAAACTATAGCAAGTCGTTATGACATAGAATGCGGATACTTTGTTGATTGCATTTATGAAATAAATCACATTTCCTAAAAAATCGTGTTTTTTAAGAAATCATGTGTAGCTTCTAGAAGCTGTGATTTTAAAAAAGGGGGGGAATTAAGCTTTTCTTATTTCTGGGCGCATTCACAAACTATAGAAAGTCGTTATGACGTATAATTTGCATACTTTGTTTATTCCATTTATGAAATAAATAACATTTTCTAAAAACTTGTGTTTTTTAAGAAATCATGTAAACCTTCAGAAGCTGTGATTTTAAAAAACTGGCGGAAGTAAGCTTTTCTTATTTTCGGACGCATGCGCAAACTATAGAAAGTCGTTACTACGTAGAATGTGCATAGTTTGCGCATGCGCAAAATATAGAAAGTCGTTATGACATAGAATGTGCATACTTTGTTTATTCCATTTATGAAATAAATCACATTTCCTAAAAATTCGTGTTTTTTAAGAAATCATGTAAACCTTCTAGAAGCTGTGATTTTAAAAAACGGGGGGAATTAAGGTTTTCTTATTTCCAGACGCATGCGGAAACTATAGAAAGTCGTTATGATGTAGAATGTGCATACTTTGTTGATTCCATTTCTGAAATAAATCACATTTTCTAAAAACTCTTGTTTTTAAAGAGATCATGTAAACCTTCTAGAACCTGTGGTCTTAAAAAACTGGCTGAAGTAAGCTTTTCTTATTTCCGGACGCATGAGCAAACTATAGAAAGTCGTTATTACGTAGAATGCGCATAGTTTGTTGATTCCATTTATGAAATAAATCACATTTTCTAAAAACTCGTGTGTTTTAAGAAATCATGTAAACCTTCTAGACGCTGTGATTTTAAAAAACGGGGGGAATTAAGCTTTTCTTATTTCCAGACACATGCGCAAACTATAGAAAGTCGATATGACGTAGAATTTGCATACTTTGTTGATTCCATTTATGAAATAAATCATATTTTCTAAAAACTCGTGTTTTTTAAGAAAGCATGTAAACCTTCTAGAAGCTGTGATTTTAAAAAACGGGGGGACTTAAGCTTTTCTTATTTCTGGACGCATGCGCAAACTATAGAAAGTTGTTTTTACGTAGAATGTGCATAGTTTGCGCATGCGCAAACTACAGAAAGTCGTTATGACATAGAATGTGCATACTTTGTTGATTCCATTTATGAAATAAATCACATTTTCTAAAAACTCGTGTTTTTTAAGAAATCATGTAAACCTTCTAGAAGCTGTGATTTTAAAAAACGGGGGGAATTAAGCTTTTCTTATTTCCAGCCGTATGCGCAAACTATAGAAAGTCGTTATGACATAGAATGTGCATACTTTTTGATTCCATTTATAAAATAAATCACATTTTCTAAAAACTCAAGTTTTTTAAGAAATCATGTAAACCTTCTAGAAGCTGTGATTTTAAAAAACGGGGGGAATTAAGCTTATCTTATTTCCAAACGCATGCGCAAAATATAGAAAGTCGTTATGACGTAGAATGTCCATACTTTGTTGATTCCATTTCTGAAATAAATCACATTTTCTAAAAACTCATTTTTTTTAAGAAATTATGTAAACCTTCTAGAAACTGTGATTTTAAAAAACGGGAGGAATTAAGGTTTTCTTATTTCCGGATGCATGCGCAAACTATAGAAAGTCGTTATGATGTAGAATGTGCAAAATTTGTTTATTCCATTTATGAAATAAATCACATTTTCTAAAAACTCAAGTTTTTTAAGAAATCATGTAAACCTTCTAGAAGCTGTGATTTTAAAAACGGGGGGAATTAAGCTTTTCTTATTTATGGACGCATGTGCAAACTATAGAAAGTCGTTATTACGTAGAATGTGCATAGTTTGTGCATGCGCAAACTATAGAAAGTCGTTATGACATAGAGTGTGCATAATTTGTTGATTCCATTTATGAAATAAATCACATTTTCTAAAAACTCAATTTTTTTAAGAAATCATGTAAACCTTCTAGAACCTGTGATTTTAAAAAACCGGGGGAATTAAGCTTTTCTTTGTTCCAGACACATGCGCAAACTATAGAAAGTCGTTATGATGTAGAATGTGCATACTTTGTTGATTCCATTTATGAAATAAATCACATTTTCTAAAAACTTGTGTTTTTTAAGAAATCATGTAAACCTTCTACAAGCTGTGAATTTAAAAAACTGGCGGAAGTAAGCTTTTCATATTTCCGGACGCATGCACAAACTTTAGAAAGTCGTTATTACATAGAATGTGCATACTTTGTTGATTCCATTTATGAAATAAATCACATTCTCTAAAAACTCGTGTTTTTTAGGAAATCATGTAAACCTTCTAAAAGCTGTGGTTTTAAAAAACTGGCGGAAGTAAGCTTTTCTTATTTCCGGACGCATGCGCAAACTATAGAAAGTCGTTATCACATAGAATGTGCATAGTTTGCGCATGCACAAACTATAGAAAGTCGTTATGACATAGAATTTGCATACTTTGTTGATTCCATTTATGAAATAAATCACATTTTCTAAAAACTCAAGTTTTTTAGGAAATCATGTAAACCTTCTAGAAGCTGTGATTTTAAAAAACGGGGAGAATTAAGCTTTTCTTATTTCCGGATGCACGCGCATACTTTCGAAAGCCATTATTACCTAGTATGTAAATAGTTTGTTGATTCCATTTATGAAATAAATCACATTTTCTAAAAACTCGTGTTTTTTGAGAATTCATCTAAACGTTCTAGAAGCTGTGAATTTAAAAAAACGGGGGATGTAAGCTTTTCTTATTTCCGGATGCATGCGCAAACTATACAAATTCGTTATCACGTAGAATGTTCATAGTTTGCGCATGCGCAAACTGTAGAAAGTCGTTATGACATAGAATGTGCATACTTTGTTGATTCCATTTATGAAATAAATCACATTTTCTAAAAACTTGTGTTTTTTAAGAAATCATGTAAACATTCTAGAAGCTGTGATTTTAAAAAACTGACGGAAGTAAGCTTTTCTTATTTCCGGACGCATTCGCAAACTATAGAAAGTCGTTACTACATAGAATGTGCATACTTTGTTGATTCCATTTACGAAATAAATCACATTTTCTAAAGACTCTTGTTTTTTAAGAATTCATCTAAACCTTCTAGAAGCTGTGCATTTAAAAAAAGGCGGGAAGTAAGCTTTTCTTTTTTTCGAACGCATGCGCAGACTATAGAAAGTCGTTATCACGTAGAATGTGCATAGTTTGCGCATGCGCAAACCATAGAAAGTCGTTATGACATAAAATGTGCATACTTTGTTGATTCCATTTTTGAAATAAATCACATTTCCTAAAAACTCTTGTTTTTTAAGAAATCATGTAAAGCTTCTAGAAGCTGTGATTTTAAAAAACGGGGGGAATTAAGCTTTTCTTATTTCCGGACGCATGCTCAAACTATAGAAAGTCGTTATGATGTAGAATGTGCATACTTTGCTGATTCCATTTATGAAATAAATCACATTTTCTAAAAACTCGTGTTTTTTAAGAAATCATGTAAGCCTTCTAGAAGCTGTGATTTTAAAAAACTAGCGGAAGTAAGCTTTTCATATTTCCGGACGCATGCGCAAACTTTAGAAATCCGTTATTACATAGAATGTGCATACTTTGTTGATTCCATTTATGAAATAAATCACATTTTCTAAAAACTCGTGTTTTTTAAGAGATCATGTAAACCTTCTAGAAGCTGTGGTTTTAAAAAACTGGCGAAAGTAAGCTTTTCTTATTTCCGGACCCATGTGCAAACTATAGAAAGTCGTTATTACATAGAATGTGCATAGTTTGTTGATTCCATTTATGAAATAAATCACATTTTCTAAAAACTCGTGTTTTTTAAGAATTCATGTAAACCTTCTAGAAGCTGTGAATTTTTAAAAAGGGGGGAAGTAAGCTTTTCTTATTTCCGGACGCAAATGCAAACTATAGAAAGTCGTTATCATGTAGAATGTGCATAGTTTGCGCATGCACAAACTATAGAAAGTCGTTATGACATAGAATGTGCATACTTTGTTGATTCCATTTATGAAATAAATCACATTTTCTAAAAACTCATGTTTTTTAAGAAATCATGTAAACCTTCTAGAAGCTGTGATTTTAAAAAACGAGGGGAATTAAGCTTTTCTTATTTCCGGACGCATGCGCAAACTATAGAAAGTCGTTATGACGTAGAATGTGCAAAATTTGTTGATTCCATTTATGAAATAAATCACATTTTCTAAATACTCATGTTTTTTAAGAATTCATCTAAACCTTCTAGAAGCTCTGAATTTAAAAAAAGGGGGGAAGTAAGCTTTTCTTATTTCCGAACGCATGCGCAAACTAAAGAAAGTCGTTATCATGTAGAATGTGTATAGTTTGCGCATGCGCAAAGTATAGAAAGTCGTTATGACATAGAATGTGCATACTTTGTTGATTCCATTTATGAAATATATCACATTTTCTAAAAACTCGTGTTTTTTAAGAATTCATCTAAACATTCTAGAAGCTATGAATTTAAAAAAAGGGGGGAAGTAAGCTTTTCTTATTTCCGGATGCATGCGCAAACTATAGAAAGTCGTTATTACGTAGAATGTGCATAGTTTGTTGATTCCATTTATGAAATAAATCACATTTTCTAAAAACTCGTGTTTTTTAAGAATTCATCTAAACCTTCTAGAAGCTGTGAATTTAAAAAAAGGGGGGAAGTAAGCTTTTCTTATTTTCGGACGCATGAGCAAACTATAGAAAGTTGTTATGACGTAGAATGTGCATACTTTGTTGATTCCATTTATGAAATAAATCACATTTTCTAAAAACTCAAGTTTTTTAAGAAATCATGTAGACCTTCTAGAAGCTGTGATTTTGAAAAACAGGGGGAATTAAGCTTTTCTTATTTCCGGACGAATGCGCAAACTATAGAAAGTTGTTATGACGTAGAATGTGCATACTTTGTTGATTCCATTTATGAAATAAATCCCTTTTTGTAAAAAATCGCGTTTTTTAAGAATTCATCTAAACCTTCTAGAAGCTGTGAATTTAAAAAAAGGGGGGAAGTAAGCTTTTCTTATTTCCGGACGCATGCGCAAACTATAGAAAGTCGTTATCACGTAGGATGTGCACAGTTTGCGCATGCGCAGACAATAGAAAGTTGTTATGAAATAGAATGTGCATACTTTGTTGATTCCATTTATGAAGTAAATCACATTTCCTAAAAACTCGTGTTTTTTAAGAAATCATGTAAACCTTTTAGAAGCTGTGATTTTAAAAAACAGGGGGAATTAAGCTTTTCTTATTTCCGGACGCATGCTCAAACTATAGAAAGTTGTTATGATGTAGAATGTGCATACTTTGTTGATTCCATTTATGAAATAAATTACGTTTTCTAAAAACTTGTGTTTTTTAAGAAGTCATGTAAACCTTCTAGAAGCTGTGATTCTAAAAAACTGGCGGAAGTAAGCTTTTCATATTTCCGGACGCATGCACAAACCTTAGGAAGTCGTTATTACAGAGAATGTGCATACTCTGTTAATTCCATTTATGAAATAAATGACATTTTCTAAAAACTCATGTTTTTTAAGAAATCATGTAAACCTTATAGAAGCCGTGGTTTTAAAAAACTGGCGGAAGTAAGCTTTTCTTATTTCCGGACGCATGCACAAACTATAGAAAGTCGTTATTACATACAATGTGCATAGTTTGTTGATTCCATTTATGAAATAACTCACATTTTCTAAAAACTCATGTTTTTTGAGAATTCATCTAAACCTTCTAGAAGCTGCGAATTTAAAAAAAGGGGGGAAGTAAGCTTTTCTTATTTCCGGACGCATGCGCAAACTATAGAAAGTCGTTATCACGTAGAATGTGCATAGTTTGTGCATGCGCAAACTATAGAGAATCATTATGACATAGAATGTGCATACTTTGTTGATTCCATTTATGAAATAAATAACATTTTCTAAAAACTCGTGTTTTTTAAGAAATCATGTAAACCTTCTAGAAGCTGTGATTTTAAAAAACTAGGGGAATTAAGCTTTTTTTTATTTCCGGACGCATGCGCAAACTATAGAAAGTCGTTATGACGTAGAATAAGGAATCTATGTTGATTCCATTTATGAAATAAATCACATTTTCTAAAAACTCATGTTTTTTAAGAATTCATCTAAACATTCTAGAAGCTATGAATTTAAAAAAAGGGGGGAAGTAAGCTTTTCTTATTTCCCGATGCATGCGCACACTATAGAAAGTCGTTATTACGTAGAATGTGCATAGTTTGTTGATTCCATTTATGAAATAAATCACATTTTCTAAAAACTCGCTTTTTTTATGAATTCATCTAAACCTTCTAGAAGCTGTGAATTTAAAAAAAGGGGGGAAGTAAGCTTTTCTTATTTCCGGACGCATGCGCAAACTATAGAAAGTCGTTATGACATAGAATGTGCATACTTTGTTGATTCCATTTATGAAATAAATCACATTTTCTAAAAACTCATGTTTTTTAAGAAATCATGTAAACCTTCTAGAAGCTGTGATTTTAAAAAACGAGATTAAGCTTTTCTTATTTCCGGACGCATGCGCAAACTATAGAAAGTCGTTATGACGTAGAATGTGCAAAATTTGTTGATTCCATTTATGAAAAAAATCACATTTTCTAAATACTCATGTTTTTTAAGAATTCATCTAAACCTTCTAGAAGCTGTGAATTTAAAAAAAGGGGGGAAGTAAGCTTTTCTTATTTCCGAACGCATGCACAAACTAAAGAAAGTCGTTATTACGTAGAATGTGCATAGTTTGCGCATGCGCAAACTATAGAAAGCCGTTATGACATAGAATGTGCATACATTGTTGATTCCATTTATGAAATAAATCACATTTTCTAAAAACTCGTGTTTTTTAAGAAATCATGTAAACCTTCTAGAAGCTGTGATTTTAAAAAACTGGCGGAAGTAAGCTTTTCTTATTCCCGGACGCATGCGCAAACTTTAGAAAGACGTTATTCCATAGAATGTGCATACTTTGTTGATTCCATTTATGAAATAAATCACATTTTCACAAAACTCGTGTTTTTTAAGAAATCATGTAAACCTTCTAGAAGCTGTGATTTTAAAAAACTGGCGGAAGTAAGCTTTTCTTATTTCCGGACGCATGCACAAACTATAGAAAGTCGTTATTACGTAGAATGTGCATTGTTTGTTGATTACATTTATGAAATAAATCACATTTTCTAAAAACTCGTGTTTTTTAAGAATTCATCTTAACCTTCTAGAAGCTGTGAATTTAAAAAAAGGGGGGAAGTAAGCTTTTCTTATTTCCAGACGCAAGTGCAAACTATAGAAAGTCGTTATCATGTAGAATGTGCATAGTTTGCGCATGCGCAAACTATATAAAGTCGTTATGACATAGAATGTGCATACTTTGTTGATTCCATTTATGAAATAAATCACATTTTCTAAAAACTCATGTTTTTTAAGAAATCATGTAAACCTTCTAGAAGCTGTGATTTTAAAAAACGAGGGGAATTAAGCTTTTCTTATTTCCCGATGCATGCGGAAACTGTAGAAAGTCATTATGACGTAGAATGTGCAAAATTTGTTGATTCCATTTATGAAGTAAATCACATTTTCTAAAAACTCATGTTTTTTAAGAATTCATCTAAACCTTCTAGAAGCTGTGAATTTAAAAAAAGGGGGGAAGTAAGCTTTTCTTATTTCCGAACGCTTGCGCAAACTAAACAAAGTCGTTATCACGTAGAATGTGCATAGTTTGCGCATGCGCAAATTATAGAAAGTCGTTATGACATAGAATTTCCATACTTTCTTGATTCCATTTATGAAATAAATCACATTTCCTAAAAACTCGTGTTTTTTAAGAAATCATGTAAACCTTCTAGAAGCTGTGGTTTTAAAAAACTTGCGGAAGTAAGCTTTTCTTAATTCCGGACGCATGGGCAAACTATAGAAAGTCGTTACTACGTAGAATGTGCATACTTTGTTGATTCCTTTTATGAAATAAATCACATTTTCTAAAAACCTGTGTTTTTTAAGAGATCATGTAAACCTTCTTGAAGCTGTGATTTTAAAAAATGGGGGGAATTAAGCTTTTCTTTTTTCCGGATGCATGCACAAACTGTAGAAAGTCGTTATGACATAGAATGTGCAAAATTTGTTGATTCCATTTATGAAATAAATCACATTTTCTAAAAACTCGTGTTTTTTAAGAATTCATCTAAACCTTCTAGAAGCTGTGAATTTAAAAAAAGGGGGGAAGTAAGCTTTTCTTATTTCCGATCGCATGCGCAAACTAAAGAAAGTCGTTATCACGTAGATTGTGCATAGCTTGCGCATGCGCAAACTATAGAAAGTCGTTATGACATAGAATGTGCATACTTTGTTCATTCCATTTATGAAATAAATAACATTTCCTGAAAATTCGTGTTTTTTAAGAAATCATGTAAACCTTCTAGAAGCTGTGGTGTTAAAAAACTTGCGGAAGTAAGCTTTTCTTCTTTTCGAACGCATGCGCAAACTATAGAAACTCGTTACTACGTAGAATGTGCATACCTTGTTGATTCCATTTATGAAATAAATCACATTTTCTAAAAACTCGTGTTTTTTAAGAATTCATCTAAACCTTCTAGAAGCTGTGAATTTTAAAAAAGGGGGGAAGTAAGCTTTTCTTATTTTCGGACGAATGCGCAAACTATAGAATGTCATTATAACGTAGAATGTGCATAGTTTGCGCATTCGCAAACTATAGAAAGTCGTTATGACATAGAATGTGCATACCTTGTCGATTCCATTTATGAAATAAATCACATTTTCTAAAAACTCATGTTTTTTAAGAAATCATGTAAACCTTCTAGAAGCTGTGGTTTTAAAAAACTTGCAGAAGTAAGCTTTTCTTATTTTCGGACGCATGCGCAAACTATAAAAAGTCGTTATTATGTAGAATGTGCATAGTTTGTTGATTCCATTTATGAAATAAATCACATTTTCTAAAAACTCGTGTTTTTTAAGAATTCATCTAAACCTTCTAGAAGCTGTGAATTTAAAAAAAGGGGGGAAGTAAGTTTTTCTTATTTCCGGACACATGCGCAAACTATAGAAAGTCGTTATCACGTAGAATGTGCATAGTTTGCGCATGCACAAACTATAGAAAGTCGTTATGACATAGAATGTGCATACTTTGTTGATTCCATTTACGAAATAAATCACATTTTCTAAAAACTTGTGTTTTTTAAGAAATCATGTAAAGCTTCTAGAAGCTGTGATTTTAAAAAACAGGGGGAATTAAGCTTTTCTTATTTCCGGACGCATGCGCAAACTATAGAAAGTTGTTATGATGTAGAATGTGCATACTTTGTAGATTCCATTTATGAAATAAACCACAGTTTCTAAAAACTCATGTTTTTTAAGAATTCATCTAAACCTTCTAGAAGCTATGAATTTAAAAAAAGGGGGGAAGTAAGCTTTTCTTATTTCCGGACGCATGCGCAAACTATAGAAAGTTGTTATTAAGTAGAATGTGCATAGTTTTCGCATGCGCAAACTATAGAAAGAAGTTATGACATAGAATGTGCATACTTTGTTGATTCCATTTATGAAATAAATCACATTTCCCAAAAACTCATGTTTTTTAATAAATCATGTAAACCTTATAGAAGCTGTGATTTTAAAAAACGGGGGGAATTAAGCTTTTCTTATTTCTGGACGCATGCGCAAACTATAGAAAGGGATTATGACGTAGAATGTGCATACATTGTTGATTTCATTTATGAAATAAATCACATTTTTAAAAATTCATGTTTTTTAAGAAATCATGTAAACCTTCTAGAAGCTGTGATTTTAAAAAACAGGCGGAAGTAAGCTTTTCATATTTCCGGACGCATGCGCAAACTTTCGAAAGTCGTTATTACTTAGAATGTGCAAACTTTGTTGATTCCATTTATGAAATAAATCACATTTTCTAAAAACTCGTGTTTTTTAAGAAATCATGTAAACCTTCTACAAGCTGTGATTTTAAAAAACTAGCGGAAGTAAGCTTTTCTTATTTCCGGACGCATGCGCAAACTATAGAAAGTCGTTACTACGTAGAATGTGCATACTTTGTTCATTCCATTTATGAAATAAATCACATTTTCTAAAAACTCAAGTTTTTTAAGAAATCATGTAGACCTTCTAGAAGCTGTGATTTTGAAAAACGGGGGGAATTAAGCTTTTCTTATTTCCGGACGCATGCGCAAACTATAGAAAGTCGTTACTACGTAGAATGTGCATACCTTGTTGATTCCATTTATGAAATAAATCACATTTTCTAAAAACTCGTGTTTTTAAAGAATTCATCTAAACCTTCTAGAAGCTGTGAATTTAAAAAAAGGGGGGAAGTAAGCTTTTCTTATTTCCGGACGCATGAGCAAACTATAGAAAGTTGTTATGACGTAGAATGTGCATAGTTTGCGCATGCGCAAACTATAGAGAATCGTTATGACAAAGAATGTGCATACTTTTTTGATTCCATTTATGAAATAAATAACATTTTCTAAAAATCATGTAAACCTTCTAGAAGCTGTGATTTTAAAAAACTGGGGGAATTAAGCTTTTTATTTTTATTTTTGGACGCATGCGCAAACTATAGAAAGTCGTTATGACGTAGAATAAGGAAGCTATGTTGATTCCATTTATGAAATAAATCACATTTTCTAAAAACTCGTGTTTTTTAAGAATTCATCTAAACATTCTAGAAGCTATGAATTTAAAAAAAGTGGGGAAGTAAGCTTTTCTTATTTCCGGATGCATGCGAAAACTATAGAAAGTCGTTGTTACGTAGAATGTGCATAGTTTGTTGATTCCATTTATGAAATAAATCACATTTTCTAAAAACTCGTGTTTTTTAGGAATTCATCTAAACCTTCTAGAAGCTGTCAATTTAAAAAAAGGGGGGAAGTAAGCTTTTCTTATTTCCGGACGCATGAGCAAACTATAGAAAGTTGTTATGACGTAGAATGTGCATACTTTGTTGATTCCATTTATGAAATAAATCACATTTTCTAAAAAGTCGTGTTTTTTAAGAAATCATCTAAACCTTCTAGAAGCTGTGAATTTAAAAAAAGGGCGGAAGTAAGCTTTTCTTATTTCCGGACGCATGCGCAAACAATAAGAAAGTCGTTATCACTTAGAATGTGCACAGTTCATGTAGAAAGTCGTTATGACGTAGAATAATGAAGGTACGTTGATTCCATTTATGAAATAAATCACATTTTCTAAAAACTCGTGTTTTTTAAGAATTCATCTAAACATTCTTGAACCTATGAATTTAAAAAAAAGGGGGAAGTAAACTTTTCTTATTTCCGGATGCATGCGCAAACTATAGAATGTCGTTATTACGTAGAATGTGCATACTTTGTTGATTCCATTTATGAAATAAATCACATTTTCTAAAAACTCAAGTTTTTTAAGAAATCATGTAGACCTTCTAGAAACTGTGATTTTAAAAAACAGGGGGAATTAAGCTTTTCTTATTTCCGGACGCATGCGCAAACTATAGAAAGTCGTTATCACATAGAATGTGCATAGTTTGCGCATGCGCAAACTATAGAAAGTCGTTATGACATAGAATGTGCATACTTTGTTGATTCCATTTATGAAATAAATCACATTTTCTAAAAACTCGTGTTTTTTAAGAAATCATGTAAACCTTCTAGAAGCTGTGATTTTAAAAAACGGGGGGAATTAAGCTTTTCTTATTTCCGAACGCATGCTCAAACTATAGAAAGTCGTTATGATGTAGAATGTGCATACTTTGTTGATTCCATTTATGAAATAAATCACATTTTCTAAAATCTCGTGTTTTTTAAGAAGTCATGTAAACCTTCTAGAAGCTGTGATTTTAAAAAACTGGCGGAAGTAAGCTTTTCTTATTTCCGGACGCATGTGCAAACTATAGAAAGACGTTATCACGTAGAATGTGCAAACTTTGTTGATTCCATTTATGTAATAAATCACATTTTCTAAAAACTCGTGTTTTTTAAGAATTCATCTAAACCTTCTAGAAGCTGTGAATTTAAAAAAAGGGGGGAAGTAAGCTTTTCTTATTTCTGGACGCATGTGCAAACTATAGAAAGTCGTTATTACGTAGAATGTGCATAGTTTGCGCATGCGCAAACTATAGAAAGTCGTTATGACATAGAATGTGCATACTTTGTTGATTCCATTTATGAAATAAATCACATTTTTTCAAAACTCGTGTTTTTTAAGAAATCATGTAAACCTTCTAGAAGCTGTGATTTTAAAAAATAGAGGGAATTAAGCTTTTCTTATATCTGGACGCATGCGCAAACTATAGAAAGTCGTTATGATGAAGAATGTGCATACTTTGTTGATTCCATTTATGAAATAAATCACATTTTCTAAAAACTCGTGATTTTTAAGAATTCATCTAAACCTTCTAGAAGCTGTGAATTTAAAAAAAGGGGGGAAGTAAGCTTTTCTTATTTCCGGACGGATGGGCAAACTATAGAAAGTCGTTATTACGTAGAATGTGCATAGTTTGTTGATTCCATTTATGAAATAAATCACATTTTCTAAAAACTCGTGTTTTTTAAGAAGTCATGTAAACCTTCTAGAAGCTGTGAATTTGAAAAAAGGGGGGAAGTAAGCTTTTCTTATTTCCGGACGCAAGTGCAAACTATAGAAAGTCGTTATCACGTAGAATGTGCATAGTTTGCGCATGGGCAAACTATAGAAAGTCATTATGACATAGAATGTGCATACTTTGTTGATTCCATTTATGAAATAAATCACATTTTCTAAAAACTCGTGTTTTTTAAGAAATGATGTAAACCTTCTAGAAGCTGTGATTTTAAAAAACAGGGGGAATTAAGCTTTTCTTATTTCCGGACGCATGCGCAAACTGTAGAAATTCGTTATGACGTAGAATCTGCAAAATTTGTTGATTCCATTTATGAAATAAATCACATTTTCTAAAAAATCGTGTTTTTAAAGAATTCATCTAAACCTTCTAGAAGCTGTGAATTTAAAAAAAGGGGGGAGGTAAGCTTTTCTTATTTCTGGACTCATGCGCAAACTAGAGAAATTCGTTATTATGTAGAATGTGCATAGTTTGCGCATGCGCAAACTATAGAAAGTCGTTATAACATAGAATGTGCGTACTTTGTTGATTCCATTGATGAAATAAATCACATTTTCTAAAAACTCGTGTTTTTTAAGAAATCATGTAAACCTTCTAGAAACTGTGGTTTTCAAAAACTGGCGGAAGTAAGCTTTTTATATTTCTGGACGCATGCGCAAACTATATAAAGTCGTTACTACGTAGAATATGGATACTTTCTTGATTCCATTTATGAAATAAATCACATTTCCTAAAAACTCGTATTTTTTAACAAATCATGTAAACCTTCTAGAAGCTGTGATTTTAAAAAATGGGGGGAATTAAGCTTTTCTTATTTCCGGACGCATGCGCAAATTATAGAAAGTAGTTATGATGAAGAATGTGCATACTTTGTTGATTACATTTATGAAATAAATCACATTTTCTAAAAACTCGTGTTTTTTAAGAATTCATCTAAACCTTCTAAAAGCTGTGATTTTAAAATACTGGTGGAAGTAAGCTTTTCATATTTCCAGATGCATACGCAAACTTTAGAAAGTCGTTATTTATGAAATAAATCGCATTTTCTAAAAACTCGTGTTTTTTAAGAAATCATGTAAACCTTCTCGAAGTTGTGGTTTTAAAAAACTGGCAGAAGGAAGCTTTTCTTATTTCCGGACGCATGCGCAAACTACAGAAAGTCGTTATGACATAGAATGTGCAAAATTTGTTGATTCCATTGATGAAATAAATCACATTTTCTAAAAACTCATGTTTTTTAAGAATTCATCTAAACCTTCCAGAAGCTGTGAATTTAAAAAAAGGGGGGAAATAAGCTTTCTTATTTCTGGACGCATGCGCAAACTATAGAAATTCGTTATTACATAGAATGTGCATAGTTTGCGCATGTGCAAACTATAGAAAGTCGTTATAACATAGAATGTGCATACTTTGTTGATTCCATTTATGAAATAAATCACATTTTCTAAAAACTCATGTTTTTTAAGAAATCATGTAAACATTCTAGAAGCTGTGATTTTAAAAAACAGGGGGAATTAAGCTTTTCTTATTTACGGACGCATGCGCAAACTATAGAAAGTCGTTATGACGTAGAATGTGCAAAATTTGTTGATTCCATTTATGAAATAAATCACATTTTCTAAAAACTCATGTTTTTTAAGAATTCATCTAAACCTTCTAGAAGCTGTGAATTTAAAAAAAGGGGGGAAATAAGCTTTTCTTATTTCTGGACGCATGCGCAAACTATAGAAAGTCGTTATTACATAGAATGTGCATAGTTTGCGCATGCGCAAACTATAGAAAGTCGTTATGACATAGAATGTGCATACTTTGTTGATTCAATTTATGAAATAAATCACATTTTCCAAAAAATCGTGTTTTTTAAGAATTCTTCTAAACCCTGTAGAAGCTGTCAATTTAAAAAAAGGGGGGAAGTAAGCTTTTCTTATTTCTGGACGCATGCGCAAACTATAGAAAGTCGTTATTACATACAATGTGCATAGTTTGCGCATGCGCAAACTATAGAAAGTCGTTATGACATAGAATGTGCATACTTTGTTGATTCCATTTATGAAATAAATAAAATTTTCTAAAAACTCGTGTTTTTTAAGAAATCATGTAAACCTTCTAGAAGCTGTGATTTTAAAAAACTGGCGGAAGTAAGCTTTTCTTATTTCCGGACGCATTTGCAAACTTTAGAAAGTCGTTATGACATAGAATGTGCATACTTTGTTGATTCCATTTATGAAATAAATCACATTTTCTAAAAACTCATGTTTTTTAAGAATTCACCTAAACCTTCTAGAAGCTGTGAATTTAAAAAAAGGGGGGGAAGTAAGCTTTTCTTATTTCTGGATGCATGCGCAAACTATAGAAAGTCGTTATTACGTAGAATGCGCATAGTTTGCGCATGCGCAAACTATAGAAATTCGTTATGACATAGAATGTGCATACTTTGTTGATCCCATTTATGAAATAAATCACATTTTCTAAAAACTCGTGTTTTTTAAGAATTCATCTAAACCTTCTAGAAGCTGTGAATTTAAAAAAAGGCGGGAAGTAAGCTTTTCCTATTTCCAGAGGCATGTGCAAACTATAGAAAGTCATGTAAACCTTCTAGAAGCTGTGATTGTAAAAAACGGGGGTAAGTAAGCTTTTCTTATTTCCGGACGCATGCGCAAACTATAGAATGTTGTTATGACGTAGAATGTGCATACTTTGTTGATTCCATTTTTGAAATAAATCACATTTTTTAAAAACTGGTGTTTTTTAAGAATTCATCTAAACCTTCTAGAAGCTGTGAATTTAAAAAAAGGTGGTAAGTAAGTTTTTCTTATTTCCGGACGCATGCGCAAACTATAGAAAGTTGTTATTACGTAGAATGTGCATAGTTTGTGCATGCGAAAACTATAGAAAGTCGTTATGACATAGAATGTGCATACTTTGTTGATCCCATTTATGTAATAAATCACATTTTCTAAAAACTCGTGTTTTTTAAGAAATCATGTAAACCTTCTAGAAGCTGTGATTTTAAAAAACTGGCGGAAGTAAGCTTTTCATATTTCCGGACGCATGCGCAAACTTTAGAAAGTCGTTATTACATAGAATGTGCATAATTTCTTGATTCCATTTATGAAATAAATCACATTTTTTAAAAACTCGTGTTTTTTAAGAAATCATGTAAACCTTCTAGAAGCTGTGGTTTTAAAAAACTGGCAGAAGGAAGCTTTTCTTATTTTCGGACGCATGGGCAAACTATAGAAAGTCGTTATGACATAGAATGTGCATACTTTGTTGATTCGATTTATGAAATAAATCACATTTTGTAAAAACTCCCATTTTTTAAGAATTCATCTAAACCTTCTAGAAGCTGTGAATTTAAAAAAAGAGGGGAAGTAAGCTTTTCTTATTTTTCGATGCATGCGCAAACTATAGAAAGTCGTTATTACGTAGAATGTGCATAGTTTGTGCATGCGCAAACTATAGAGAGTCTTTATGACATAGAATGTGAATACTTTGTTGATTCCATTTATGAAATAAATCACATTTTCACAAAACTCGTGTTTTTTAAGAAATCATGTAAACCTTCTAGAAGCTTTGTTTTTAAAAAACTGGCGGAAGTAAGCTTTTCTTATTTCCGGATGCATGCGAAAAATTTAGAAAGTCGTTATTACATAGAATGTGCATACTTTGTTGATTCTATTTATGAAATAAATCACATTTTCTAAAAACTCGTGTTTTTTAAGAAATCATGCAAACCTTCTAGAAGCTGTGATTTTAAAAAACTAGCGGGAGTAAGCTTTTCTTATTTCCAGATGCATGCGCAAACTATAGAAAGTCGTTACTACGTAGAATGTGCATACTTTGTTAATTCCATTTATGAAATAAATCACATTTTCTAAAAACTCGTGTTTTTTAAGAAATCATGTAAACCTTCTAGAAGCTGTGGTTTTAAAAAACTGGCGCAAGTAAGCTTTTCTTATTTCCGGACGCATGCGCAAACTATAGAAAGTCTTTACTACGTAGAATGTGCATACCTTGCTGATTCCATTTATGAAATAAATCACATTTTCCAAAAACTCGTGTTTTTTAAGAATTCATCTAAACCTTGTATAAGCTGTGAATTTAAAAAAAGGGGGGAAGTAAGCTTTTCTTATTTCCGGATGCACGCGCAAACTATAGAAAGTCTTTATCACGTAGAATGTGCATAGTTTGCGCATGCACAAACTATAGAAAGTCGTTATGACATAGAATGTGCATACTTTTTTGATTCCATTTATAAAATAAATCACATTTTCTAAAAACTCGTGTTTTTTAAGAAATCATGTAAACCTTCTAGAAGCTGTGATTTTAAAAAACGGGGGGAATTAAGCTTTTCTTATTTCCGGACGCATGCTCAAACTATAGAAAGTCGTTCTGACGTAGAATGTGCAAACTTTGTTGAATCCATTTATTAAATAAATCACATTTTCTAAAAACTCGTGTTTTTTAAGAATTCATCTAAAACTTCTAGAAGCTGTGAATTTAAAAAAAGGCGGGAAGTAAGCTTTTCCTATTTCCAGAGGCATGCGCAAACTATAGAAAGTCATTATCACGTAGAATGTGCTTAGTTTGCGCATGCGGAAATTATAGAAAGTCGTTATGACATAGAATGTGCATACTTTGTTGAATCCATTTATGAAATAAATCACATTTTCTAAAAACTCGTGTTTTTTAAGAAATCAAGTAAACCTTCTAGAAGCTGTGACTTTAAAAAACGGGGGGAATTAAGCTTTTCTTATTTCCGGACGCATGCGCAAACTATAGGAAGTCGTTATGACGTAGAATGTGCAAACTTTGTTGATTCAATTTATGAAATAAATCACATTTTCTAAAAACTCGTGTTTTTTAAGAATTCATCTAAACCTTCTAGAAGCTGTGAATTTAAAAAAAGGGGGGAAGTAAGCTTTTCTTATTTCTGGACGCATGCGCAAACTATAGAAAGTCGTTATTACATAGAATGTGCATAGTTTGCACATGCGCAAAGTATAGAAATTCGTTATGACATAGAATTTGCATACTTTCTTGATTCCATTTATGAAATAAATCACATTTTCTAAAAACTCGTGTTTTTTAAGAAATCATGTAAACCTTCTAGAAGCTGTGATTTTAAAAAACTGGCGCAAGTAAGCTATACTTATTTCCGGACGCATGCGCAAACTTTAGAAATTTGTTATTACATAGAATGTGCATACTTTGTTGATTCCATTTATTAAATAAATCACATTTTCTAAAAACTTGTGTTTTTTAAGAAATCATTCAAACCTTCTAGAAGCTGTGATTTTAAAAAACTGGCGGAAGTAAGCTTTTCTTATTTCCGGACACATGCGCAAACTATAGAAAGTCGTTACTACGTAGAATGTGCATACTTTGTTGATTAAATTAATGAAATAAATCACATTTTCTAAAAACTCGTGTTTTTTAAGAAATCATGTAAACCTTCTAGAAGCTGTGGTTTTAAAAAACTAGCGGAAGTAAGCTTTTCTTATTTCCCGACGCATGCGCAAACTATAGAAAGTCGTTACTACGTAGAATGTGCATACCTTGTTGATTCCATTTATGAAATAAATCACATTTTCCAAAAACTCGTGTTTTTTAAGAATTCATCTAAACCTTGTATAAGCTGTGAATTTAAAAAAAGGGTGGAAGTAAGCTTTTCTTATTTCCGGATGCACGCGCAAACTATAGAAAGTCGTTATCACGTAGAATGTGCATAGTTTGCGCATGCACAAACTATAGAAAGTCGTTATGACATAGAATGTGCATACTTTGTTGATTCCATTTATGAAATAAATCACATTTTCTAAAAACTCATGTTTTTTAAGAAATCATGTAAACCTTCTAGAAGCTGTGGTTTTAAAAAACTAGCGGAAGTAAGCTTTTCTTATTTCCGGACGCATTCGCAAACTATAGAAAGTCGTTACTACGTAGAATGTGTGTACCTTGTTGATTCCATTTATGAAATAAATCACATTTTCTAAAAACTCCTGTTTTTTAAGATTTCATCTAAACCTTCTAGAAGCTGTGAATTTAAAAAAAGGCGGGAAGTAAGCTTTTCTTATTTCCAGACGTATGCGCAAACTACAGAAAGTTTTTATTACGTAGAATGTGCATAGTTTGCGCATCTGCAAACTATAGAAAGTCGTTATGACATAGAATGTGCATACTTTGTTGATTCCATTTATGAAATAAATCACATTTTCTAAAAACTCGTGTTTTTTAAGAATTCATCTAAACCTTCTAGAAGCTGTGAATTTAAAAAAAGGGGGGAAGTAAGCTTTTCTTATTTTTGGACGCATGCGCAAACTATAGAAAGTCGTTATTACGTAGAATGTGCATAATTTGTGCATGCACAAACTATAGAAAGTCGTTATGACATAGAATGTGCACACTTTGTTGATTCCATTTATGAAATAAATCACATTTTCTAAAAACTCGTGTTTTTTAAGAAATCATGTAAACCTTCTAGAAACTGTGTTTTTAAAAAACTGGCGGAAGTAAGCTTTTCTTATTTCCGGACGCATGCGCAAACTTTAGAAAGTCGTTATTACATAGAATGTGCATACTTTGTTGATTCCATTTATGAAATAAATCACATTTTCACAAAACACGTGTTTTATAAGAAATCATGTAAACCTTCTAGAAGCTGTGATTTTAAAAAACTGGCGGAAGTAAGCTTTTCTTATTTCCAGACGCATGCGCAAACTATAGAAAGTCGTTACTACGTAGAATGTGCATACTTTGTTGATTCCATTTATTAAATAAATCACATTTTCTGAAAACTCGTGTTTTTTAAGAAATCAAGTAAACCTTCTAGAAGCTGTGATTTTAAAAAACGGGGGGAATTAAGCTTTTCTTATTTCCGGACGTATGCGCAAACTATAGAAAGTTGTTATGATGTAGAATGTGAAAACTTTGTTGATTCCATTTATGAAATAAATCACATTTTCTAAAAACTCGTGTTTTTTAAGAATTGATCTAAACCTTCTAGAAGTTGTGAATTTAAAAAAAGGGGGGAAGTAAGCTTTTCTTATTTCTAGACGCATGCGCAAACTATAGAAAGTCGGTATGACATAGAATTGGCATACTTTGTCGATTCCATTTATGAAATAAATCACATTTTCTAAAAATTCGTGTTTTTTAAGAAATCATGTAAACCTTCTAGAAGCTGTGATTTTAAAAAACTGGAGGAAGTAAGCTTTTCTTATTTCCGGACGCATGCGCAAACTTTAGAAATTCGTTATTACAGAGAATGTGCATAATTTGTTGATTCCATTTATGAAATAAATCACATTTTCTAAAAACTCGTGTTTTTTAAGAAATCAAGTAAACCTTCTAGAAGCTGTGATTTTAAAAAATGGGGGGAATTAAGCTTTTCTTATTTCCGGACGCATGCGCAAACTTTAGAAATTCGTTATTACATAGAATGTGCATACTTTGTTGATTCCATTTATGAAATAAATCACATTTTCTAAAAACTCGTGTTTTTTAAGAAATCATGCAAACCTTCTAGAAGCTGTGATTTTAAAAAACTAGCGGGAGTAAGCTTTTCTTATTTCCGGACGCATGCGCAAACTATAGAAAGTCGTTACTACGTAGAATGTGCATACTTTGTTGATTCCATTTATGAAATAAATCACATTTTCTAAAAACTCATGTTTTTTAAGAAATCATGTAAACCTTCTAGAAGCTGTGGTTTTAAAAAACTAGCGGAAGTAAGCTTTTCTTATTTCCGGACGCATTCTCAAACTATAGAAAGTCGTTACTACGTAGAATGTGTGTACCTTGTTGATTCCATTTATGAAATAAATCACATTTTCTAAAAACTCCTGTTTTTTAAGATTTCATCTAAACCTTCTAGAAGCTGTGAATTTAAAAAAAGGGGGGAAGTAAGCTTTTCTTATTTCCAGACGCATGCGCAAACTACAGAAAGTTGTTATTACGTAGAATGTGCATAGTTTGCGCATCTGCAAACTATAGAAAGTCGTTATGACATAGAATGTGCATACTTTGTTGATTCCATTTATGAAATAAATCACATTTTCTAAAAACTCGTGTTTTTTAAGAATTCATCTAAACCTTCTAGAAGCTGTGAATTTAAAAAAAGGGGGGAAGTAAGCTTTTCTTATTTTTGGACGCATGCGCAAACTATAGAAAGTCGTTATTACGTAGAATGTGCATAATTTGTGCATGCGCAAACTATAGAAAGTCGTTATTACGTAGAATGTGCATAATTTGTGCATGCGCAAACTATAGAAAGTCGTTATGACATAGAATGTGCACACTTTGTTGATTCCATTTATGAAATAAATCACATTTTCTAAAAACTCGTGTTTTTTAAGAAATCATGTAAACCTTCTAGAAACTGTGTTTTTAAAAAACTGGCGGAAGTAAGCTTTTCGTATTTCCGGACGCATGCGCAAACTTTAGAAAGTCGTTATTACATAGAATGTGCATACTTTGTTGATTCCATTTATGAAATAAATCACATTTTCACAAAACACGTGTTTTATAAGAAATCATGTAAACCTTCTAGAAGCTGTGATTTTAAAAAACTGGAGGAAGTAAGCTTTTCTTATTTCCGGACGCATGCGCAAACTTTAGAAATTCGTTATTACTGAGAATGTGCATACTTTGTTGATTCCATTTATGAAATAAATCACATTTTCTAAAAACTCGTGTTTTTTAAGAAATCAAGTAAACCTTCTAGAAGCTATGATTTTAAAAAATGGGGGGAATTAAGCTTTTCTTATTTCCAGACGCATGCGCAAACTATAGAAAGTCGTTACTACGTAGAATGTGCATACTTTGTTGATTCCATTTATGAAATAAATCACATTTTCTAAAAACTCGTGTTTTTTAAGAATTGATCTAAACCTTCTAGAAGCTGTGAATTTAAAAAAGGGGGGGAAGTAAGCTTTTCTTATTTCTGGACGCATGCGCAAACTATAGAAAGTCGGTATGACAGAGAATGTGCATACTTTGTTGATTCCATTTATGAAATAAATCACATTTTCTAAAAACTCGTGTTTTTTAAGAAATCAAGTAAACCTTCTAGAAGCTGTGATTTTAAAAAATGGGGGGAATTAAGCTTTTCTTATTTCCGGACGCATGCGCAAACTTTAGAAATTCGTTATTACATAGAATGTGCATACTTTGTTGATTCCATTTATGAAATAAATCACATTTTCTAAAAACTCGTGTTTTTTAAGAAATCATGCAAACCTTCTAGAAGCTGTGATTTTAAAAAACTAGCGGGAGTAAGCTTTTCTTATTTCCGGACGCATGCGCAAACTATAGAAAGTCGTTACTACGTAGAATGTGCATACTTTGTTGATTCCATTTATGAAATAAATCACATTTTCTAAAAACTCATGTTTTTTAAGAATTCATCTAAAGCTTCTAGAAGCTGTGAATTTAAAAAAAGGGGGGAAGTAAGCTTTTCTTATTTCCCAACGCATGCGCAAACTATAGAAAGTTGTTATTACGTAGAATGTGCATAGTTTGCGCATGTGAAAACTATAGAAATTCGTTATGACATAGAATGTCCATACTTTGTTGATTCCATTAATGAAATAAATCACATTTCCTAAAAACTCATGTTTTTTAAGAAATCACGTAAACATTCTAGAAGCTGCGATTTTAAAAAATGTGGGGAATTAAGCTTTTCTTGTTTCCGGATGCATGCGTAAATTATAGAAAGTCGTTATGACGAAGAATGTGCGTTCTTTTTTGATTCCATTTATGAAATAAATCACATTTTCTAAAATCTTGTGTTTTTTAAGAAATCATTGAAACCTTCTAGAAGCTGTGGTTTTAAAAAACTGGTAGAAGTAAGCTTTTCTTATTTCCGAACGCATGCGCAAATTATAGAAAGTCGTTATAACATAGAATGTGCATACTTTGTAGAATTCATTTATGAAATAAATCACATTTTCTAAAAACTCGTGTTTTTTAAGAAATCATGTAAACCTTCTAGAAGCGGTGGTTTTAAAAAACTAGCGGAAGTAAGCTTTTCTTATTTCTGGACGCATGCGCAAACTATAGAAAGTCGTTACTACGTAGAATGTGCATACCTTGTTGATTCCATTTATGAAATAAATCACATTTTCTAAAAACTCGTGTTTTTTAAGAATTCATCTAAAGCTTCTAGAAGCTGTGAATTTAAAAAAAGGGGGGAAATAAGCTTTTCTTATTTCTGGACGCATGCGCAAACTATAGAAATTCGTTATTACGTAGAATGTGCATAGTTTGCGCATGGGCAAACTATAGAAAGTCGTTATAACATAGAATGTGCATACTTTGTTGATTCCATTTATGAAATAAATCACATTTTCTAAAACTTTTGTTTTTTAAGAAATCATGTAAACCTTCTAGAATCTGTGATTTTAAAAAACTGGCGGAAGTAAGCTTTTCTTATTTCTAGACGCATGTGCAAACTATAGAAAGTCATTACTACGTAGAATGTGCATACTTTCTTAATTCCATTTATGAAATAAATCACATTTTCTAAAAACTCGTGTTTTTTAAGAATTCATCTCAACCTTGTAGAAGCTGTGAATTAAAAAAAAGGGGGGAAGTAAGCTTTTCTTATTTTCGGACGCATGCGCAAACTATAGAAAGTCATGATCACGCAGAATGTGCATAGTTTGCGCATCCAAAAACTATAGAAATTCATTATGACATAGAATGTGCATACTTTGTTGATTCCATTTATGAAATAAATCACATTTTCTAAAAATTCGTGTTTTTTAAGAAATCATGTAAACCTTCTAGAAGCTATGATTTTAAAAAACGGTGGGAATTAAGCTTTTCTTATTTCCGGACGCATGCGCAAACTATAGAAAGTCGTTATGACGTAGAATGTGCAAAATTTGTTGATTCCATTTATGAAATAAATCACATTTTCTAAAAACTCGTGTTTTTTAAGAATTCATCTAAACCTTGTAGAAGCTGTGAATTTAAAAAAAGGGGGGAAGTAAGCTTTTCTTATTTCCGAACGCATGAGCAAACTATAGAAAGTCGTTATCACATAGAATGTGCATAGTTTGCGCATGCACAAACTATAGAAAGTCGTTATGACATAGAATGTGCATACTTTGTTCATTCCATTTATAAAATAAATCACATTTTCTAAAAACTCGTGTTTTTTAAGAAATCATGTAAACCTTCTAGAAGCTGTGATTTTAAAAAACGGGGGGAATTAAGCTTTTCTTATTTCCGGATGCATGCACAAACTATAGAAAGTCGTTATGATGTAGAATGTGCAAACTTTGTTGATTCCATTTATGAAATAAATAACATTTTCTAAAAACTCGTGTTTTTTAAGAATTCATCTAAACCTTCTAGAAGCTGTGAATTTAAAAAAAGGGGGAAAGTAATCTTTTCTTATTTCTGGACGCATGCACAAACTATAGAAAGTCGTTATTACGAAGAATGTGAATAGTTTGCGCATGCGCAAACTATAGAAAGTCGTTATGACATAGAATGTGCATACTTTATTGATTCCATTTATGAAATAAATCGCATTTTCTAAAAACTTGTGTTTTTTAAGAAATCATGTAAACCTTCTAGAAGCTGTGATTTTAAAAAACTGGCTGAAGTAAGCTTTTCTTATTTCCGGACGCATGCGCAAACTTTAGAAAGTCGTTATGACATAGAATGTGCATACTTTATTGATTCCATTTATGAAATAAATCGCATTTTCTAAAAACTTGTGTTTTTTAAGAAATCATGTAAACCTTCTCGAAGCTGTGGTTTTAAAAAACTGGCGGAATGAAGCTTTTCTTATTTCCGGACGCATGCGCAAACTATAGAAAATCGTTATTACGTAGAATGTGCATAGTTTGTTGATTCCATTGATGAAATAAATCACAATTTCTAAAAACTCGTGTTTTTTAAGAATTCATCTAAACCTTCTAGAAGCTAGGAATTTAAAAAAAGGGGGGAATGAAGCTTTTCTTATTTCCAGACGCATGCGCAAACTATAGAAAGTCGTTTTTACGTAGAATGGGCATAGTTTGTTGATTCCATTTATGAAATAAATCACATTTTCTAAAAACTCGTGTTTTTTAAGAATTCATCTAAACCTTCTAGAAGCTGTGAATTTAAAAAAAGGGTGAAGTAAGCTTTTCTTATATCGGGACGCATGTGAAAACTCTAGAAAGTCGTTATCACGTAGAATGTGCATAGCTTGCGCTTGCGCAAACTATAGAAAGTCGTTATGACATAGAATGTGCATACTTTGTTGATTCCATTTATGAAAAAAATCACATTTTCTAAAAACTCGTGTTTTTTAAGAAATCATGTAAACCTTCTAGAAGCTGTGATTTTAAAAAACGGGGGGAATTAAGCTTTTCTTATTTCCGGACGCATGCGCAAACTATAGAAAGTCGTTATGACGTAGAATGTGCAAACTTTGTTGATTCCATTTATGAAATAAATCACATTTTCTAAAAACTCGTGTTTTTTAAGAAATCATGTAAACCTTTTAGAAGCTGTGATTTAAAAAAACTGGCGGAAGTAAGCTTTTCTTATTTCCGGACGCATGCGCAAACTATAGAAAGTCGTTACTACGTAGAATGTGCATACTTTGTTGATTCCATTTATGAAATAAATCACATTTTTTAAAAACTCGTGTTTTTTAAGAAATCATGCAAACCTTCTAGAAGCTGTGATTTTAAAAAAAGGGGGGAAGTAAGCTTTTCTTATTTCCGAACGCATGCGCAAACTATAGAAAGTTGTTATTACGTAGAATGTGCATAGTTTGCGCATGTGCAAACTATAGAAATTCGTTATGACATAGAATCTCCATACTTTGTTTATTCCATTTATGAAATAAATCACATTTCCTAAAAACTCATGTTTTTTAAGAAATCACGTAAACATTCTAGAAGCTGTGATTTTAAAAAATGGGGGGAATTAAGCTTTTCTTATTTCCGGATGCATGCGTAAATTATAGAAAGTCGTTATGACGAAGAATCTGCATAATTTTTTGATTCCATTTATGAAATAAATCACATTTTCTAAAATCTTGTGTTTTTTAAGAAATCATCTAAACCTTCTAGAAGCTGTGGTTTTAAAAAACTGGCGGAAGTAAGCTTTTCTTATTTCCGAACGCATGCGCAAATTATAGAAAGTCGTTATAACATAGAATGTGCATACTTTGTTTATTTCATTTATGAAATAAATCACATTTTCTAAAAACTCGTGTTTTTTAAGAAATCATGTAAACCTTCTAGAAGCTGTGGTTTTAAAAAACTAGCGGAAGTAAGCTTTTCTTATTTCTGGACGCATGCGCAAACTATAGAAAGTCGTTACTACGTAGAATGTGCATACCTTGTTGATTCCATTTATGAAATAAATAACATTTTCTAAAAACTCCTGTTTTTTAAGATTTCATCTAAACCTTCTAGAATCTGTGAATTTAAAGAAAGGGGGGAAGTAAGCTTTTCTTATTTCCGAACGCATGCGCAAACTATAGAAAGTTGTTATTACGTAGAATGTGCAAAGTTTGCGCATGTGCAAACTATAGAAAGTTGTTATGACATAGAATGTGCATACTTTGTTGATTCCATTTATGAAATAAATAACATTTGCTAAAAACTCGTGTTTTTTAAGACATCATGTAAACCTTCTAGAAGCTGTGATTTTAAATTGCGGGGGGAATTAAGCTTTTCTTATTTCCGGACGGATGCGCAAACTATAGAAAGTTTTTTTGACGTAGAATGTGCTTACTTTGTTGATTCCATTTATGTAATAAATCACATTTTCTAAAAACTTGTGTTTTTTAAGAAATCATGTAAACCTTCTAGAAGCTGTGGTTTTAAAAAACTGGCGAAAGTAAGCTTTTGATATTTCTGGACGCATGCGCAAACTATAGAAAGTCGTTACTACGTAGAATGTGCATACTTTGTTGATTGCATTTATGAAATAAATGACATTTTCTAAAAACTCGTGTTTTTTAAGAAATCATGTAAACCTTCTAGAAGCTGTGCTTTTAAAAAACTGGCGGAAGTAAGCTTTTCATATTTCCGGACGCATGCGCAAACTATAGAAATACGTTACTACGTAGAATGTGCATACTTTGTTGATTCCATTTATGAAATAAATCACATTTTCTAAAAACTCGTGTTTTTTAAGAAATCATGTAAACCTTCTAGAAGCTGTGATTTTAAAAAATGTTGGGAATTAAGCTTTTCTTATTTCCGGACGCATGCGCAAACTATAGAAAGTCGTTATGACGTAGAATGTGCAAACTTTGTTGATTCCATTTATGAAATAAATCACATTTTCTAAAAACTCGTGTTTTTTAAGAATTCATCTGAACCTTCTCGAAGCTGTGAATTTAATAAAAGGGGGGAAATAAGCTTTTCTTATTTCTGGACGCATGCGCAAACCATAGAAATTCGTTATTACGTAGAATGTGCATAGTTTGCGTATGGGAAAACTATAGAAAGTCGTTATAACATAGAATGTGCATACTTTGTTGATTCCATTTATGAAATAAATCACATTTTCTAAAAACTCGTGTTTTTTAAGAAATCATGTAAACCTTCTAGAAGCTGTGATTTTAAAAAACTAGCGGAAGTAAGCTTTTCTTATTTCCGGACGCATGCGCAAACTATAGAAAGTCATTGCTACGTAGAATGTGCATACTTTGTTGATTCCATTTATGAAATAAATCACATTTTCTAAAAACTCATGTTTTTTAAGAATTCATCTAAACCTTGTAGAAGCCGTGAATTTAAAAAAAGGGTAAAAGTATGCTTTTCTTATTTCCGGACGCATGCGCAAACTTTAGAAATTCCTTATTACATAGAATGTGCATACTTTGTTGATTCCATTTATGAAATAAATCACATTTTCTAAAAACTCGTGTTTTTTAAGAAATCATGTAAACCTTCTAGAAGCTGTGATTTTAAAAAACTGGTGGAAGAAAGCTTTTCTTATTTCCGGACGCATGCGCAAACAATAGAAAGTCGTTACTACGTAGAATGTGCATACTTTGTTGATTCCATTTATGAAATAAATCACATTTTCTAAAAACTCGTGTTTTTTAAGAAATCATGCAAACCTTCTAGAAGCTGTGATTTTAAAAAACTGGCGGAAGTAAGCTTTTCTTATTTCCGGACGCAGGCCCAAACTATATAAAGTCGTTACTACGTAGAATGTGCATACTTTGTTGATTCCATTTATGAAATAAATCACATTTTCTGAAAACTCCTGTTTTTTAAGATTTGATCTAAACCTTCTAGAAGCTGTGAATTTAAAAAAAGGGGGGAAGTAAGCTTTTCTTATTTGCGGACGCATGCGCAAACTATAGAAAGTCGTTATCACGTAGAATGTGCATAGTTTGTGCATGCACAAACTATATAAATTCGTTATGGCATAGAATGTGCATACTTTGTTGATTCCATTTATGAAATAAATCACATTTTCCAAAAACTCATGTTTTTTAAGAAATCATGTAATCCTTCTAGAAGCTGTAATTTTAAAAAACGGGGGGAATTAAGCTTTTCTTATTTCCGGACGCATGCGCAAACTATAGAAAGTCATTAATACATAGAATGTGCATACTTTGTTAATTACATTTATGAAATAAATCACATTTTCTAAAAACTCATGTTTTTTAAGAATTCACCTAAACCTTCTAGAAGCTGTGAATTTAAAAAAAGGGGGGAAGTAAGCTTTTCTTATTTCCGGATGCATGCACAAACTATAGAAAGTCGTTATCACGTAGAATGTGCATAGTTTGCGCATGCGCAAACTATAGAAAGTCGTTATGACATAGAATGTGCATACTTTGTTGATTCCATTTATGAAATAAATCACAATTTCTAAAAACTCGTGTTTTTTAAGAAATCATGTAAACCTTCTAGAAACGGTGATTTTAAAAAACGGGGGGAATTAAGATTTTCTTATTTCCGGACGCATGCGCAAACTATAGAAAGTCGTTATGACGTAGAATGTCAAAATTTTTTGATTCCATTTATGAAATAAATCACATTTTCTAAAAACTCATGTTTTTTAAGATTTCATCTAAACCTTCTAGAAGCTGTGAATTTAAAAAAACAGGGGAAGTAAGTTTTTCTTCTTTCCGGACGCATGCGCAAAAAATAGAAAGTTGTTATTAGATAGAATGTGCATAGTTTGCGCATGCGCAAACTATAGAAAGTCGTTATGACATAGAATATGCATACTTTGTTGATTCCATTTATTAAATAAATCACATTTCCTAAAAACTCGTGTTTTTTAACAAATCATGTAAACCTTCTAGAAGCTGTGATTTTAAAAAATGGGGGGAATTAAGCTTTTCTTATTTCCGGACGCATGCGCAAACTATAGAGAGTCGTTATGACGAAGAATGTGCATACATTGTTGATTACATTTATGAAATAAATCACATTTTCTAAAAACTGGTGTTTTCTAAGAATTCATCTAAACCTTCTAGAAGCTGTGATTTTAAAAAATTGGCGGAAGTAAGCTTTTCATATTTCCGGATGCATGCGCAAACTTTAGAAAGTCGTTATTACATAGGATGTGCATACTTTGTTGATTTCATTTATGAAATAAATCACATTTTCTAAAAACTGGTGTTTTTTAAGAAATCATGTAAACCTTCTCGAAGTTATGGTTTTAAAAAACTGGCGGAAGGAAGCTTTTCTTATTTCCGGACGCATGCGCAAACTATAGAAAATCGTTATTACGTAGAATGTGCATAGTTTGCTGATTCCATTTATGAAATTAATCGCATTTTCTAAAAACTCGTGTTTTTTAAGAATTCATCTAAACCTTCTAGAAGCTGTGAATTTAAAAAAAGAGGGGAAGTAAGCTTTTCTTATTTCTGGACGCATGTGCAAACTATAGAAAGTCGTTATTACGTAGAATGTGCATAGTTTGTTGAGTCTATTTATGAAATAAATCACATTTTCTAAAAAGTCATGTTTTTTAAGAATTCATCTAAACCTTCTAGAAGCTGTGAATTTAAAAAAAGGGGTGAAGTAAGCTTTTCTTAATTCTGGACGCATGTGCAAACTATAGAAAGTCGTTATCACGTAGAATGTGCATAGTTTGCGCATGCGCAAACTAGTGAAAGTCGTTATGACATAGAATGTGCATACTTTGTTGATTCCATTTATGAAATAAATCACATTTTCTAAAAACTCGTGTTTTTTAAGAAATCATGTAAACCTTCTAGAAGCTGTGATTTTAAAAAACGGGGGGAATTAAGCTTTTCTTATTTTCGGACGCATGCGCAAACTATAGAAACTCGTTATGACGTAGAATGTGCAAACTTTGTTGATTCCATTTATGAAATAAATCACATTTTCTAAAAACTCGTGTTTTTTAAGAATTCATCTAAACCTTCTAGAAGCTGTGAATTTAAAAAAAGGGGGGAAATAAGCTTTTCTTATTTCTGGATGCATGCGCAAACTATAGAAATTCGTTATTACGTAGAATGTGCATAGTTTACGCATGGGAAAACTATAGAAAGTCGTTATAACATAGAATGTGCATACTTTGTTGATTCCATTTATGAAATAAATCACATTTTCTAAAAACTCGTGTTTTTTAAGAAATCATGTAAACCTTCTAGAAGCTGTGATTTTAAAAAACTGGCGGAAGTAAGCTTTTGTTATTTCCGGACGCATGCGCAAACTATAGAAAGTCACTACTACGTAGAATGTGCATACTTTGTTGATTCCATTTATGAAATAAATCTTATTTTCTAAAAACTCGTGTTTTTTAGGAATTCATCTAAACCTTCTAGAACCCGTGAATTTAAAAAAAGGGGTGAAGTAAGCTTTTCTTATTTCCGGACGCATGCGCAAACTATAGAAAGTCGTTATCACGTAGAATGTAAATAGTTTCCACATGCGCAAACTATAGAAAGTCGTTATGACATAGAATGTGCATACTTTGTTGATTCCATTTATGAAATAAATCACATTTTCTAAAATCTCGTGTTTTTTAAGAAATCATGTAAACCTTCTAGAAGATGTGATTTTAAAAAACGGGGGCAATTAAGCTTTTCTTATTTCCGGACGCATGCACAAACTATAGAAAGTCGTTATGACGTAGAATGTGCATAATTTGTTGATTCCATTTATGAAATAAATCACATTTTCTAAAAACTCGTGTTTTTTAGGAATTCATCTAAACCTTCTAGAAGCTGTGAATTTAAAAAAAGGGGGGAAGTAAGCTTTTCTTATTTCCGGACGCATGCGCAAAGTATAGAAAGTCGTTATTACGTAGAATGTGCATAGTTTGCGCATGCGCAAACTATAGAAAGTCATTATGACATAGAATGTGCATACTTTGTTGATTCCATTTATGAAATAAATCACATTTTCTAAAAACTCGTGTTTTTTAAGAAATCATGTAAACCTTCTAGAAGCTGTGATTCTAAAAAACGGGGGGAATTAAGCTTTTCTTATTTCCGGACGAATGCGCAAACTATAGAAATTCGTTATGACGTAGAATGTGCAAACTTTGTTGATTCCATTTATGAAATAAATCACATTTTCTAAAAACTCGTGTTTTTTAAGAATTCATCTAAACTTTCTAGAAGCTGTGAATTTAAAAAAAGGGGCGAAGTAAGCTTTTCTTATATCTGGACGAATGCGCAAACTATAGAAACTCGTTATTACGTAGAATGTGCATAGTTTGCGCATGCGTAAACTATAGAAAGTCATTATGACATAGAATGTGCATACTTTGTTCATTCCATTTATGAAATAAATCTCATTTTCTAAAAACTCGTGTTTTTTAAGAAATCATGTAAACCTTCTAGAAGCCGTGGTTTTAAAAAACTGGTGGAAGTAAGCTTTTCTTATTTCCAGACGCATGCGCAAACTATAGAAATTCGTTACTATGTAGAATGTGCATACCTTGTTGATTCCATTTATGAAATAAATCACATTTTCTAAAAACTCGTGTTTTTTAAGAAATCATGTAAACCTTCTAGAAGCTGTGATTTAAAAAAACGGGGGGAAGCAGGATTTTCTTACTTCCGGACGCATGCGCAAACTATAGAAAGTCGTTATGACGTAGAATGTGCAAAATTTGTTGATTCCATTTATGAAATAAATTACATTTTCTAAAATCACGTGTTTTTTAAGAATTCATCTAAACCTTCTAGAAGCTGTGAATTTAAAAGAAAGCGGGGAAGTAAGCTTGTCTTACTTCCGGACGCATGCGCAAACTATAGAAAGTTGTTATTACATAGAATGTGCATAGTTTGCGCAAGTGCAAACTATAGAAAGTCGTTATGACATAGAATGTGCATACTTTGTTGATTCCATTTATGAAATAAATCACATTTCCTAAAAACTCGTGTCTTTTAACAAATCATGTAAACCTTCTAGAAGCTGTGATTTTAAAAAATGGGGGGAATTAAGCTTTTCTTATTTCCGGACGCATGCGCAAACTATAGAAAGTCGTTACTACGTAGAATGTGCAAACTTTGTTGATTCCATTTATGAAATAAATCACATTTTCTAAAAACTCGTGTTTTCTAAAAATTCATCTAAACCTTCTAGAAGTTGTGAATTTAAAAAAAGGGGGGAAGTAAGCTTTTCTTATTTCTGGACGCATGCGCAAACTATAGAAAGTCGTTATTATGTAGAATGTACATAGTTTGTGCATGCGCAAACTATAGAAAGTCGTTATGACATAGAATGTGCATACTTTGTTGATTCCATTTATGAAATAAATCTCATTTTCTAAAAACTCGTGTTTTTTAAGAAATCATGTAAACCTTCTAGAAGCTGTGGTTTTAAAAAACTGGCGGAAGTAAGCTTTTCTTATTTCCGGCCGCATGTGCAAACTATAGAAAGTCGTTACTACGTAGAATGTGCAAACTTTGTTGATTCCATTTATGAAATAAATCACATTTTCTAAAAACTCGTGTTTTTTAAGAATTCATCTAAACCTTCTAGAAGTTGTGAATTTAAAAAAAGGGGGGAAGTAAGCTTTTCTTATTTCTGGATGCATGCGCAAACTATAGAAAGTCGTTATTACGTAGAATGTGCATTGTTTGCGCATGCGCAAACTATAGAAAGTCGTTATGACATAGAATGTGCATACTTTGTTGATTCCATTTATGAAATAAATCACATTTTCTAAAAACTCGTGTTTTTTAAGAAATGATGTAAACCTTCTAGAAGCTGTGATTTTTAAAAACGGGGGAAATTAAGCTTTTCTTATTTCCATACGCATGCGCAAACTATAGAAAGTCGTTATGACGTAGAATGTGCAAACTTTGTTGATTCCATTTATGAAATAAATCACATTTTCTAAAAAATCGTGTTTTTTAATAATTCATCTAAACCTTCTAGAAGTTGTGAATTTAAAAAAAGGGGAGAAGTAAGCTTTTCTTATTTCTGGACGCATGCGCAAACTATAGAAAGTCGTTATTACGTAGAATGTACATAGTTTGCGCATGCGCAAACTATAGAAAGTCGTTATGACATAGAATGTGCATACGAAATCATGTAAACCTTCTAGAAGCTGTGATTTTAAAAAACGGTGGAAGTAAGCTTTTCTTATTTCCGGACGCATTCGCAAATTGTAGAAATTCGTTATGACGTAGAATGTGCATACTTTGTAGATTCCATTTATCAAATAAAACACATTTTCTAAAAACTCGTGTTTTTTACGAAATCATGTAAACCTTCTAGAAGCTGTGATTTTAAAAAATTGGCGGAAGTAAGCTTTTCTTATTTCCGGATGCATGCGCAAACTTTTGAAAGTCGTTATTACATAGAATGCGCATACTTTTTTTATTCCATTTATGAAATAACTCAAATTTTCTAAAAACTCATGTTTTTCAAGAAATCATGTAAACCTTCTAGAAGTCGTGGTTTTAAAAAACTGGTGGAAGTAAGCTTTTCTTGTTTCCAGACGCTTGCGCAAACTATAGAAAGTCGTTATGACGTAGAATGTGCATAGTTTGCGCATGCGCAAACTATAGAAAGTCGTTATGACATAGAATGTGCATAGTTTGTTGATTCCATTTATGAAATAAAACACATTTTCTAAAAACTTGTGTTTTTTAAGAAATCATGTAAACCTTCTAGAAGCTGTGATTTTGAAAAACAGGGGGAATTAAGCTTTTCTTATTTCCGGACGCAGGCTAAAACTATACAAAGTTATTATAATGTACAATGTGCATACTTTGTTGATTCCATTTATGAAATAAATCACATTTTCTAAAAACTCGTGTTTTTTAAGAAATCATGTAAACCTTCTAGAAGCTGTGATTTAAAAAACCAGGGGGAATTAGGCTTTTCTTACTTCCGGACGCATGCGCAAACTATAGAAAGTTGTTATGACGTAGAATGTGCAAAATTTGTTGATTCCATTTATGAAATAAATCACATTTTCTAAAAACTCGTGTTTTTTAAGAATTCATCTAAACCTTTTAGAAGCTGTGAATTTAAAAAAAGCGGGGAAGTAGGCTTTTCTTATTTCCGGACGCATGCACAAACAATAGAAAGTTGTTATTACATAGAATGTGCATACTTTTTTGATTCCATTTATGAAATAAATCACATTTTCTAAAAACTCGTATTTTTTAATAAATCATGTAAACCTTCTAGAAGCTGTGATTTTAAAAAACTCGCGGAAGTAAGCTTTTCTCATTTCCGGACGCATCCCCAAGCTTTAGAAAGTCATTATTACATAGAATGTGCATACTTTTTTGATTCCATTTATGAAATAAATCACATTTTCTAAAAACTTGTGTTTTTTAAGAAATCATGTAAACCTTCTAGAAGTTGTGGTTTTAAAAAACTGGCGGAAGTAAGCTTTTCTTATTTCCAGGCGCATGCGCAAACTATAGAAGGTCATTACTAAGTAGAATGTGTATACCTTGTTGATTCCATTTATGAAATAAATCACATTTTCCAAAAAATCATGTTTTTTAAGAATTCATCTAAACCTTGTAGAAGCTGTGAATTTAAAAAAAGGGGGGAAGTAAGCTTTTCTTATTTCCGGACGCATGCGTAAACTATAGAAAGTCGTTATCACGTAGAATGTGCATAGTTTGCGCATGCACAAACTATAGAAAGTTGTTATGACATAGAATGTGCATACTTTGTTGATTCCATTTATGAAATAAATCACATTTTCTAAAAACTCGTGTTTTTTAAGAATTCATCTAAACCTTCTAGAAGCTGTGAATTTAAAAAAAGGCGGGAAGTAAGCTTTTCCTATTTCCAGAGGCATGCGCAAAGTATAGAAAGTCGTTATGATGTAGAATGTGCAAACTTTGTTGATTCCATTTATGAAATAAATCACATTTTCTAAAAACTCTTATTTTTTAAGAATTCATCTAAACCTTCTAGAAGCTGTGAATTTAAAAAAAGGGGGGAAGTAAGCTTTTCTTATTTCTGGACGCATGCGCAAACTATAGAAAATCGTTATTACGTAGAATGTGCATAGTTTGCGCATGCGCAAACTATAGAAAGTCGTTATGACATAGAATGTGCATATTTTGTTGATTCCATTTATGAAATAAATCACATTTTCTAAAAACTCGTGTTTTTTAAGAAATGATGTAAACCTTCTAGAGGCTGTGATTTTAAAAAACGGGGGGAATTAAGCTTTTCTTATTTCTGTACGCATGCGCAAAATATAGAAAGTCGTTACTACGTATAATGTGCATACTTCGTTGATTCCATTTATAAAATAAATCACATTTTCTAAAAACTCGTGTTTTTTAAGAAATCATGTAAACCTTCTAGAAGCTGTTGTTTTAAAAAATTGGCGGAAGTAAGCTTTTCTTATTTCCGGACGCATGCGCAAACTATAGAAATTCGTTACTACGTAGAATGTGCATACCTTGTTGATTCCATTTACGAAATAAATCACATTTTCTAAAAACTCATGTTTTTTAAGAATTCACCTAAACCTTCTCGAAGCCGTGAATTTAAAAAAAGGGGGCAAGTAAGCTTTCCTTATTTCCGTACACATGCGCAAACTATAGAAAGTCGTTATCACGTTGAATGTGCATAGTTTGCGCATGCGCAAACTATAGAAAGTCGTTATGACATAGAATGTGCATACTTTGTTGATTCCATTTATGAAATAAATCACATTTTCTAAAACCTTGTGTTTTTTAAGAATTCATCTAAACCTTCTAGAAGCTATGAATTTAAAAAAAGGGGGGAAGTAAGCTTTTCTTATTTCCGGACGGATGCGCAAACTATAGAAAGTTGTTCTTACATAGAATGTGCATAGTTTGTGCATGCGCAAACTATAGAAAGTCGTTATGACATAGAATGTGCATACTTTGTTGATTCCATTTATGAAATAAATCACATTTCGTAAAAACTCGTGTTTTTTAACAAATCATGTAAACCTTCTAGAAGCTCTGATTTTAAAAATCGGGGGAATTAAGGTTTTCTTATTTCCGGACGCATGCGCAAACTATAGAAAGTCGTTATGAGGAAGAATGTGCATACTTTGTTGATTCCATTTATGAAATAAATCACATTTTCTAAAAAATCATGTTTTTTAAGAATTCATCTAAACCTTCTAGAAGCTGTGAATTTAAAAAAATTGGGGAAGTATTTCTGGACGCATGCGCAAACTATAGAAAGTCGTTATTACGTAGAATGTGCAGAGTTTGTGCATGCACAAACTATAGAAAGTCGTTATGACATAGAATGTGCATACTTTGTTGATTCTATTTATGAAATAAATCACATTTTCTAAAAACTCGTGTTTTTTAAGAAATCATGTAAACCTTCTAGAAGCTGTGATTTTAAAAAACTGGCGGAAGTAAGCTTTTCATATTTCCGGATGCATGCGCAAAGTTTAGAAAGTCGTTTTACATAGAATGTGCATACTTTGATGATTCCATTTATGAAATAAATCACATTTTCTAAAAACTCATTTTTTTTAAGAAATCATGTAAACCTTCTCGATGTTGTGGTTTTCAAAAACTGGGGAAAGGAAGCCTTTCTTATTTCCGGACGCATGCGCAAACTATAGAAAGTCGTTATTACGTAGAATGTGCAAAGTTTGTTGATTCCATTTATGAAATAAATCACATTTTGTAAAAACTCGTGTTTTTTAAGAATTCATCTAAACCTTCTAGAAGCTGTGAATTTAAAAAAAGGGGGGAAGTAAGCTTTTCTTATTTCTGGACGCATGCGCAAACTATAGAAAGTCGTTATTACGTAGAATGTGCATAGTTTGTGCATGCGCAAACAATAGAAAGTCGTTATGACATAGAATGTGCATACTTTGTTGATTCCATTTATGAAATAAATCACATTTTCTAAAAACTCGTGTTTTTTAAGAAATCATGTAAACCTTCTAGAGGCTGTGATTTAAAAAAACTGGCGGAGGTAAGCTTTTCTTATTTCCGGACGCATGCGCAAACTATAGAAAGTCGTTACTACGAATAATGTGCATACTTTGTTGATTCCATTTATAAAATAAATCACATTTTCTAAAAAATCGTGTTTTTTAAGAAATCATGTAAATCTTCTAGAAGCTGTGGTTTTAAAAAACTGGCGGAAGTAAGCTTTTCTTATTTCCGGACGCATGCGCAAACTATAGAAATTCGTTACTACGTAGAATGTGCATACCTTGTTGATTCCATTCATGAAATAAATCACATTTTCTAAAAACTCATGTTTTTTAAGAATTCACCTAAACCTTCTCGAAGCTGTGAATTTAAAAAAAGGGAGGAAGTAAGCTTTCCTTATTTCCGTACGCATGCGCAAACTATAGAAAGTCGTTATCACGTAGAATGTGCATAGTTTGCGCATGCGCAAACTATAGAAAGTCATTATGACGAAGAATGTGCATACTTTCTTGATTCCATTTATGAAATAAATCACATTTTCTAAAAGCTCATGTTTTTTAAGAATTCATCTAAACCTTCTAGAAGCTGTGAATTTAAAAAAAGGGGGGAAGTACGCTTTTCTTATTTCTGGACGCATGTGCAAACTATAGAAAGTCGTTATTACATAGAATGTGCATAGTTTGTGCATGCGCAAACTTCTTGAAAGTCGTTATGACATAGAATGTGCATACTTTGTTGATTCCATTTATGAAATAAATCGCATTTGCTAAAAACTCGTGTTTTTTAAGAAATCATGTAAACCTTCTAGATGCAGTGATTTTAAAAAACTGGCGGAAGTAAGCTTTTCATATTTCCGGATGCATGCGCAAACTTTAGAAAGTCATTATTATATAGAATGTGCATACTTTGTTGATTCCATTTATGAAATAAATCACATTTTCTAAAAACTCGTGTTTTTTAAAAATTCATCTAAACCTTATAAAAGCTGTCAAATTAAAAAAAGCGGGAAATTAAGCTTTTCTTATTTCCGGACGCATGCACAAACTATAGAAAGGAGTTATCAGGTAGAATGTGCATAGTTTGCGCATGCGCAAACTATAGAAAGTCGTTATGACATAGAATGTGCATACTTTGATGATTCCATTTATGAAATAAATCACATTTTCTTAAAACTCGTGTTTTTTAAGAAATCATGTAAACCTTCTAGAAGCTGTGATTTTAAAAAACGGGGGGAATTAAGCTTTTGTTATTTGCGGACGGATGCGCAAACTATAGAAAGTCGTTATGACGTAGAATGTGCAAACTTTGATTCCATTTATGAAATAAATCACATTTTCTAAAAACTCGTGTTTTTTAAGAATTCATCTAAACCTTCTAGAAGCTGTGAATTTAAAAAAAGGGGGGAAGTAAGCTTTTCTTATTTCTGGACGCATGCGCAAACTATAGAAAGTTGTTATTACGTAGAATGTGCATAGTTTGCACATGCGCAAACTATAGAAAGTCGTTATGACATAGAATTTGCATACTTTCTTGATACCATTTATGAAATAAATCACATTTTATAAAAACTCGTGTTTTTTAAGAAATCATGTAAACCTTCTAGAAGCTGTGATTTTAAAAAACTGGTGGAAGTAAGCTTTTCTTATTTCCGGACGCATGCGCAAACTATAGAAAGTCGTTACTACGTAGAATGTGCATACTTTGTTGATTCAATTTATGAAATAAATCACATTTTCTAAAAACTCGTCTTTTTTAAGAAATCATGTAAACCTTCTAGAAGCTGTGGTTTTAAAAAACTTGCGGAAGTAAGCTTTTCTTATTTCGCGACGCATGCGCAAACTATAGAAAGTCGTTACTACGTAGAATGTGCATACCTTGTTGATTCCATTTATGAAATAAATCACATTTTCCAAAAACTCGTGTTTTTTAAGAATTCATCTAAACCTTGTATAAGCTGTGAATTTAAAAAAAGGGGGGAAGTAAGCTTTTCTTATTTCCGGATGCACGCGCGAACTATAGAAAGTCGTTATCGCGTAGAATGTGCATAGTTTGCGCATGCACAAACTATAGAAAGTCGTTATGACATAGAATGCGCATACTTTGTTGATTCCATTTATGAAATAAATCACATTTTCTAAAAACTCGTGTTTTTTAAGAAATCATGTAAACCTTCTAGAAGCTGTGATTTTAAAAAATGGGGGGATTTAAGCTTTTCTTATTTCCAGACGCATGCTCAAACTATAGAAAGTCGTTATGACGTAGAATGTGCAAACTTTGTTGATCCCATTTGTTAAATAAATCACATTTTCTAAAAACTCGTGTTTTTTAAGAATTCATCTAAACCGTCTAGAAGCTGTGAATATAAAAAAAGGCAGGAAGTAAGCTTTTCCTATTTCCAGAGGCATGCGCAAACTATAGAAAGTCGTTATCACGTAGAATGTGCTTAGTTTGCGCATGCGCAAACTATAGAAAGTCGTTATGACATAGAATGTGCATACTTTGTTGATTCCATTTATGAAATAAATCACATTTTCTAAAAACTCTTGTTTTTTAAGAAATCAAGTAAACCTTCTAGAAGCTGTGATTTTAAAAAACGGGGGGAATTAAGCTTTTCTTATTTCCGGACGCATGCGTAAACTATAGAAAGTCATTATGACGTAGAATGTGCAGAATTTGTTGATTCCATTTATGAAATAAATCACATTTTCTAAAAACTCATGTTTTTTAAGAATTCATCTAAACCTTCTAGAAGCTGTGAATTTAAAAAAAGGGGGGAAGTAAGCTTTTCTTATTTCTGGACGCATGCGGAAACTATAGAAATTCGTTATTACGTAGAATGTGCATAGTTTGCACATGCGCAAACTATAGAAAGTCGTTATGACATAGAATTTGCATAGTTTGTTGATTCCATTTATGAAATAAATCACATTTTCTAAAAACTCGTGTTTTTAAGAAATCATGTAAACATTCTAGAAGCTGTGATTTTAAAAAACTGGCGGAAGTAAGCTTTTCTTATTTCCGGACGCATGCGCAAACTTTAGAAATTCGTTATTACATAGAATGTGCATACTTTGTTGATTCCATTTATGAAATAAATCACATTTTCTAAAAACTCGTGTTTTTTAAGAAATCATGCAAACCTTCTAGAAGCTATGATTTTAAAAAGCTGGCGGAAGTAAGCTTTTCTTATTTCCGGACGCATGCGCAAACTATAGAAAGTTGTTACTACGTAGAATGTGCATACTTTGTTGATTCCATTTACGAAATAAATCACATTTTCTAAAAACTCACGTTTTTTAAGAAATCATGTAAACCTTCTAGAAGCAGTCGTTTTAAAAAACTAGCGGAAGTAAGCTTTTCTTATTTCCGGACGCATACGCAAACTATAGAAAGTTGTTATTACGTAGAATGTGCATAGTTTGCACATGCGCAAACTATAGAAAGTCGTTATGACATATAATGTGCATACTTTGTTGATTCCATTTATGAAATAAATGACATTTCTTAAAAACTATTGTTTTTTAAGAAATCATGTAAACCTTCTAGAAGCTGTGATTTTAAAAAACGAGGGGAATTAAGCTTCTCTTATTTCCGGACGAATGCGCAAACTATAGAAAGTCGTTATCACGTAGAATGTGCATAGTTTGCGCATGCGCAAACTATATAAAGTCGTTATGACATAGAATGTGCATACTTTGTTGATTCCATTTATGAAATAAATAACATTTCCTAAAAACTCGTGTTTTTTAAGACATCATGTAAACCTTCTAGAAGCTATGATTTTTAAAAGCGGGGTGAATTAAGCATTTCTTATTTCCGGACGGATGCGCAAACTATAGAAAGTTTTTATGACGTAGAATGTGCATACTTTGTTGATTCCATTTATGTAATAAATCACATTTTCTAACAACTCGTGTTTTTTAAGAAATCATGTAAACTTTCTAGAAGGTGTGATTTTGAAAAACTGGCGGAAGTAAGCTTTTCATACTTCCAGACGCATGCGCAAACTTTAGAAAGTTGTTATTACATAGAATGTGCATACTTTGTTGATTCCATTTATGAAATAAATCACATTTTTTAAAAACTCATGTTTTTTAAGAAATCATGTAAACCTTCTAGAAGCTGTGGTTTTAAAAAACTGGCGGAAGGAAGCTTTTCTTATTTCCGGACGCATGCGCAAACTATAGAAAGTCGTTATTACGTAGAATGTGCAAAATTTGTTGATTCCATTTATGAAATAAATCACATTTTCTAAAAACTCGTGTTTTTTAAGAATTCATCTAAACCTTCTAGAAGCTGTGAATTTAAAAAAAGGGGGAAAGTAAGCTTTTCTTATTTCTGGACGCATGCGCAAACTATAGAAAGTCGTTATTACGTAGAATGTGCATAGTTTGCACATGCGCAAACAATAGAAAGTTGTTATGACATAGAATTTGCATAATTTGTTGATTCCATTTACGAAATAAATTACATTTTCTAAAAACTCGTGTTTTTTAAGAAATCATGTAAACCTTGTAGAAGCTGTGATTTTAAAAAATTGGCGCAAGTAAGCTTTTCTTATTTCCGGATGCATGCGTAAACTTTAGAAATTCGTTAGTACATAGAATGTGCATACTTTGTTGATTCCATTTATGAAATAAATCACATTTTCTAAAAACTCGTGTTTTTTAAGAATTCATCTAAACCTTGTATAAGCTGTGAATTTAAAAAAAGGGGGGAAGTAAGCTTTTCTTATTACCGGATGCACGCGCAAACTATAGAAAGTCGTTATCACGTAGAATGTGCATAGTTTGCGCATGCACAAACTATAGAAAGTCGTTATGACATAGAATGTGCATACTTTGTTGATTCCATTTATGAAATAAATCACATTTTCTAAAAACTCGTGTTTTTTAAGAAATAATGTAAACCTTCTAGAAGCTGTGATTTTAAAAAACTGCGGAAGTAAGCTTTTCTTATTTTCGGACGCATGCGCAAACTATAGAAAGTCGTTACTACGGAGAATGTGCATACTCTGCTGATTCCATTTATGAAATAAATCACATTTTCTAAAACTCGTGTTTTTTAAGAAATCATGTAAACCTTCTAGAAGCTGTGGTTTTAAAAAACTGGCGGACGTAAGCTTTTCTTATTTCCGGATGCATGCGCAAGCTATAGAAAGTCGTTACTACATAGAATGTGCATACCTTGTTGATTCCAATTATGAAATAAATCACATTTTCTAAAAAATCGTGTTTTTTAAGAAATCATGTAAACCTTCTAGAAGCTGTGGTTTTAAGAAACTGGTGGAAGTAAGCTTTTCTTATTTCCGGACGCATGCGCAAACTATAGAAAGTCATTACTACGTAGAATGTGCATACCTTGTTGATTCCATTTATTAAATAAATGACATTTTCCAAAAACTCGTGTTTTTTAAGAATTCATCTAAACCTTGTATAAGCTGTGAATTTAAAAAAAGGGGGGAAGTAAGCTTTTCTTATTTCCAGATGCACGCGCAAACTATAGAAAGTCGTTATCACGTAGAATGTACATAGTTTGCGCATGCACAAACTATAGAAAGTCGTTATGACATAGAATGTGCATACTTTGTTGATTCCATTTATGAAATAAATCACATTTTTTAAAAACTCATGTTTTTAAAGAAATCATGTAAACCTTCTAGAAGCTGTGATTTTAAAAAACGGGGGGAATTAAGCTTTTCTTTTTTCCGGACGCATGCTCAAACTATAGAATGTCGTTATGACGTAGAATGTGCAAACTTTGTTGATTCCATTTATTAAATAAATCACATTTTCTAAAAACTCGTGTTTTTTAAGAATTCATCTAAACCTTCTAGAAGCTGTGAATTTAATAAAAGGTGGGAAGTAAGCTTTTCCTATTTCCGGAGGCATGCGCAAACTATAGAAAGTCGTCATCATGTAGAATGTGCTTAGTTTGTGCATGCGCAAACTATAGAAAGTCGTTATGACATAGAATGTGCATACTTTGTTGATTCCATTTATGAAATAAATCACATTTTCTAAAAACTGGTGTTTTTTAAGAAATCAAGTAAACTTTCTAGAAGCTATGATTTTAAAAAACGGGGGGAATTAAGCTTTTCTTATTTCCGGACGCATGCGCAAACTATAGAAAGTCGTTATGACGTAGAATGTGCAAACTTTGTTGATTCCATTTATGAAATAAATCACATTTTCTAAAAACTCGTGTTTTTTAAGAATTCATCTAAACCTTCTAGAAGCTGTGAATTTAAAAAAAGGGGGGAAGTAAGCTATTCTTATTTCTGGACGCATGCGCAAACTATAGAAAGTCGTTATTACGTAGAATGTGCATAGTTTGCGCATACGCAAACTATAGAAAGTCATTATGACATAGAATTTGCATTCTTTGTCGATTCCATTTATGAAATAAATCACATTTTCTAAAAACTCGTGGTTTTTAAGAAATCATGTAAACCTTCTAGAAGCTGTGATTTTAAAAAACTGGCGGAAGTAAGCTTTTCTTATTTCCGGACGCATGCGCAAACTTTAGAAATTCGGTATTACAGAGAATGTGCATACTTTGTTTATTCCATTTATGAAATAAATCACATTTTCTAAAAACTCGTGTTTTTTAAGAAATCATGCAAACCTTCTAGAAGCTGTGATTTTAAAAAACTGGCGGAAGTAAGCTTTTCTTATTTCCGGACGCATGCGCAAACTATAGAAAGTCGTTACTACGTAGAATGTGCATACTTTGTTGATTCCATTTATGAAATAAATCACATTTTCTAAAAACTCGTGTTTTTTAAGAAATCATGCAAACCTTCTAGAAGCTGTGATTTTAAAAAACTGGCGGAAGTAAGCTTTTCTTATTTCCGGACGCATGCGCAAACTATAGAAAGTTGTTATTACGTACAATCTGCATAGTTTGTTGATTCCATTTATGAAATAAATCACATTTTCTAAAAACTCGTGTTTTTTAAAAATTCATCTAAACCTTATAGAAGCTGTGAAATTAAAAAAAGCGGGAAAGTAAGCTTTTCTTATTTCCGGACGCATGCACAAACTATAGAAAGGAGTTATCATGTAGAATTTGCATAGTTTGCGCATGCACAAACTATAGAAAGTCGTTATGACATAGAATGTGCATACTTTGATGATTCCATTTATGAAATAAATCACATTTTCTAAAAACTCGTGTCTTTTAAGAAATCATGTAAACCTTCTAGAAGTTGTGATTTTAAAAAACGGGGGGAATTAAGCTTTTCTTATTTGCGGACGGATGCGCAAACTATAGAAAGTCGTTATGACGTAGAATGTGCAAACTTTGTTGATTCCATTTATGAAATAAATCACATTTTCTAAAAACTCGTGTTTTTTAAGAATTCATCTAAACCTTCTAGAAGCTATGAATTTAAAAAAAGGGGGGAAGTAAGCTTTTCTTATTTCTGGACGCATGCGCAAACTATAGAAAGTCGTTATTACGTAGAATGTGCATAGTTTGCATATGCGCAAACTATAGAACGTCGTTATGACATAGAATTTGCATACGTTGTTGATTCCATTTATGAAATAAATCACATTTTCTAAAAACTCGTGTTTTTTAAGAAATCATGTAAACATTCTAGAAGCTGTGATTTTAAAAAACTGGCGGAAGTAAGCTTTTCTTATTTCCGGACGCATGCGCAAACTTTAGAAATTCGTTATTACATAGAATGTGCATACTTTGTTGATTCCATTTATGAAATAAATCACATTTTCTAAAAACTCATGTTTTTTAAGAAATCATGCAAGGGTGGAAACGCGAAGGTGGGTAACACTTTGGTGAGAATCGGCGTGGGAAGAACTCTAGCGTATGTTATTCGGCCGAATAACTTCAATTATTCGGCTGAATAACTTTAATTATTCGGTCGAATAATCTAGCTATTCGTCCGAATAATTAAAGTTATTCGGCCGAATAATCTAGTATTTATTCGGCCGAATAATCTTTAACGGGCCACCGTTAGACATAACGGAGGCCTCGAAATATGTGCCATGGGTTAGCCGGACGGGGCAAACTCACGACGGTGGATATAATTGTTCGGACGAACACTTGTTCGGCCGAATAATTGTTCGGCCAAATAATTGTTCGGCTGAATAAGTGTTCGGGCCGAACAATAATTCGACCAAACAAGTGTTCGGGCCGAACAATTATTCGGCATAAAAGCTCGGTCCCGACCCTTCACCCGTCACTTTCACTAGATCCCGTGGACCCCTGTTGCGTTGATAGAGGCTCGTCTGCTCCGTCATCCCTCTTCCCTGTCGCCTGTCAGCCACTCTATTGGTCGACGGCATGTGTTGTTGACCTGTAAGCCTGTGTGTAAGTCTTCTGTTCGTCGTAGCCAACGCCTCTCCTGTTCGTTTGTCAGAAAGCGTCTGGTATCGCTACCTGCACGTAAGTGAGGTTCTCTGTTTTTTGCTTGTATGTAATATCGTTTCGGCCGTTGGACACGATAACATCTGTAGCAGTTTTGGGCTTGTAGAGCTTCCTAGCGGTTGGTCGAACGTCGTTGAGGAGCTGCGGCTGGTGACAGATCGACACGACGTTTGCAGAGGTAGAAGGTATCATTTTTCGGTTTTGAAAATGTGTATTTTATTGAAGGTGTTATCGTTATTTTGTGTTATTTAAAATGTTATTGTTTTTACGGCAGGTCTCCCAGTTCGTCTACTACGGCCACTCTGTTTCGGGTGATTCAAATTTTTATTTGCGCTGTCCTCGGCAAGATTTCCGGTTGCGCTCATTTGTTTTGGCTGCGTTTTAGAGGTAAGGTGGATATAGCTTTGTAATTCTCGTTTATTTTAATTGTCTGCGATCGTTTTGTTTAAATAACGCGTCGGCTGTGTCTACGGACAGAGTCCATAGACTCTGTATATTGCACTCTGTCCAGTTGGACAGTGTCCATGGACTCTGCCCAGTTGGACGGAGTCCATGGACTCTGCCCAGTTGGACAGTGTCCATGGAATCTGCCCAGTTGGACGGAGTCCATGGACTCTGCCCAGTTGGACAGTGTCCATGGACTCTACCCAGTTGGACGGAGTCCATGGACTCTGCCCAGTAGGACGGATTCCATGGACTCTGTTCAACTGGGCGGAGTCCATGGACTCTGTCCAGTTGGGTAGAGTCCATGGACTCTGCGCACTTCATTAGAGTTCTTGGATGTTGGTCGTATTGAATGTCCAAAATGTCTTAAATTAAAATATGAAGAGGAATATTTAAATTTAAATATAAAGAGGAATTTTTTAAGTATTTTTTTAAATTGTTGTATTTGGCTGTGTTTAGAAAAGAAATTAAAGTAGGACAGTAATTTTATTTGGAAAGAACATTTCTAAGTTGTATGTAGGCTTGTTTTACTTAAGGACTCTGTCAACTCGTCTAAGTTGACAGAGTTCATGAACTCTGTCAACTCGTCTAAGGTGACAGAGTTCATGAATTGTGTCTGTTTACAAAGTGCAGAGATTAAGATATTAATTATATTACAAACTGTGGGAATAGATAGTTCAGATACAAACAAATTTCAGACAGTTAAACTCTATTTTTGATAAAACAATAATTTAAATGGACTTGAGGTACAAGGGAACTATAGACATGAATAGACTTTAATTTATAAGTATTATAGTAAGTTTTATGTAATTTAACAATGATGAACTCTGTCAACATGTCTTAGTTGACAGAGTTCATGAACTCTGTCAACATGTATTAGTTGACAGAGTTCATGAACTCTGTCAACATGTCTAAGTTGACAGAGATCAAGATATAAGTTATATTACAAACTATGTGGATAGATAGCTTAGATACAAACTCTATTTTTGATAAAACAATAATTTAAATGGATTTTATGTAAAAGGGAACTATAGACATGAATAGGCTTTAAACTAAATGTACTGTAGTAAGTTTTATAAAATACTAGGTGATGTTATGTCACAATGGTTTGAGTTTTATTCTAGTAAAGGTGGTGATCTTGGTATTGTGTTTTCTTTTGTTTGCAACATGGCTGACTTGGAGAACATAATACCAAGAATTGTTACCGAACTATTAGATTGAAATTAAAGATCATTGTCAAACAAGGCCAATTTGAGAAACATGACATTTAACTCAATCATAATACTCTGAAAAGTAAATTTTTTTTTTGTTCTATGGAACAATGAGATTATTTGTAGATATAATTTATGTTTAGAGTAATAAAATATCTTGTTTAAATTTGTAGTTTAAGAAACTGAAAACGATTATCAGAAATGGCAAATTTTGAAAACATTTCAACTCAAAACATAATACATGAATTGTTAATTTTTATTTTATTGTCAATAATGAAAATATTTTCAAGATGTAATTTATGTTTCAGATATTAAGTTATGTATTAAGAAGGTAAAAGAGATTCATGATTTATGATTTAGGTATTAAGTTATGTATTACGAAGGTAAAGGAGATTCATGATTTATGTTTTAGGTATTAAGTTATGTATTAAGAAGGTAAAAGAGATTCATGAACTCATACTTTGACATAAAAAAATGAACCCATTACTTAGTACTTAACTATATTGGTTCCATTCATTTTAAACATCAAAAACACCTAAAAGATTGGTACATTAATTCATCATCTAACAATATTAGCTATACTTTTTTTGAAAACTGTTAGATGATAAATTAGGTAAATCTAGGTACTTGTTAAATAACTTAGTCTCTTTAGTAGTTGGTTTTTAGAGTTCATAGAATTAACTTGGAGGATTTGAATATGTAATTAGTTGATTTGTCTTTAGTTGTAGGCATTATATATCAAATGGAAAGAGAGGATTCTTTGAGGCGAAAGCGTAGGAGGTCTTCACAATCTTCTGGGGTAGGTGGTACGAGTGATAATCGGAGGTTGTCAACCTCTCCTCGGGACTCTAATTTATTGTATAGTTCGCATCGACAAGGTGGAAGGGGTACAAATGATTCCCCTGTATCTTCTGTGGGAGAACGTCGATCTCGACCCTCTATTGGTACATATGAATATCAATCTTTGAACATTTATATATGCAAATTGTCTTTTTGTGTGTGCAAAATTTGTAGTTGTGTTTAAACGAGACTTTGTCATTTGAAGCAGAGCATGGTTCGGAAGATGATCGTAATTCTATAGGGAGGGAGACAGAGCAAGCAAGGGAGACGGATGACGGTGCAGAGAAAGGTTCTCAAGAGGCTCACCATTCGACACGAGGTGATGATGGTCGATCTAGTACACAATATGTTGAATTAACTGAGGGTTGTACACCCATTACAACATATCCATCTGATCTACCTCGGGAGCTTCCATGGGAAGGTGGTGATCATCAAATGACTCTTGAAAGATGTAGATCTCACTATGAGAAGTTGCAAAATGATTTGTCTACTATGGATCTCCCTCCGGAGAGTAAACAAAGTTTGGAGATTGTTTTGGGATCATTGCAAAACTTCATTCAAGCATATGAAAATCTCGGGCCAACTGCAGATGGTTTTGTAGATTTGATGCGAAGACGAAGGGATCAAGTGATGGGTCCAGACAAATGGGATGTTGTGAAAGAAAGAGTGACAAAAGAGCAGGCCAAATCAATGTTTAATTTCAAAGAAGGTTTGAAAAAAGAAATGTTGAAAGTGCAATATTTCAAACATCCTCATCTGGCGCACTTACTTTATGATCAGTTTCTTGTAGCCTATGGTCGTTTTCCATGGAACGATGAGGTTTCTCAGTATTTTGCTAGATTTTTTTATGCTGAGTTTTTTTTAAATATGAAGCCAGATTATACTGATGTTCATTCAAAATTTTATGGAGTTGTAAAGGGTCGAATATATGATCGAGAGGGTGCGCATAGAGATCCTGCAACTCTTAGACCTCCGCCCCAGATATCTCGTCCACCTAGGTTGGTGGCATTAAAATCAGAGATGGAGCCCACATCTCAACTTGGGACAACAGCAAGGAATTTTGTTGGCGATGGGTTATCATCAGTATTAGTGGGAGTAGATGTGGGGTTGGTTAGAGAAAGGGCTCGTTCTGCTATTCGTCAAAAGTTTGTTTATAAAACTGATGATGAAATAGATGGAATGAACATTGAAGATCTCAGGGCATATGCAAAGATTTGTCGTGACTTAGCAGCAAATGTTATATCCAATGACACATCGTGTTTGGGAGAGGTTTGTTGACTACATGATATGATTTGATTTGAATTAAATATTTTATTTATTTTGATTTTATTTTTTTTGTTACATTATCATAGGTACATTATATAAATGTTTAAATTGGTTGCAGTTTTCAAGAATGATGAATGAACATTCTTTCCACATTTCAACTAGCGAAAATCTAGGGAGAGAGGTACATATTTATTATCAACATATTTGTAATTATGTTTGAATTTGATATATATATATATATAAATTATTATTTTTTGAATGATAATTTAACTATGTATTTTATTGTTAATTTGACTCATCCATGCAGGTTTCTTTAGATACCAACTTTATAAATGATTTACCATCTATTGTGAGCTAATGTTTTTTAAACTTTTTGTTTTAGTTTTAAGTTTTAATTGGTATAGTAATTTGTTTGGTTTGCATTATATGTTTTATTTATTAATACAATTTAAATTTTAGGGTGGAGATATAGGTTCTTTGCTTAATGAAGCAGATATTGGTAGAGAGGTAATTTCATTGATTGCTTTAATTTTGCTTTAATTTTGTTTACTGTTTTAATATTTTATTTTTTGTGGATTTAGATTTATGAGATTCATAAATTGATTTTATATATGGACCGCAGCTTGGGTCTCTCAAATGTTTTGGAGGCAAAGGAAAAAGTCCTTTGGAGGATGGTGGTCGACAAGCATTTGGAGAATTTGATGTAATATTGTTAATATTTGAATTGTATTTTGATATATTAGTTTAATATTTTAATTCTTTGATTATAGTTTAAATAATTTAAATGATATGAACATAAATTTTTTTTACACATGTTGCAGGGAGGGTTGAGTCCAGGGGGAGGCTCGAGTGGAGGAGGGGGAGGCCCGAGTGGAGGATAGCACATACATTTTATTTTTATAGTTCATGGTGGACAATTTTTTGTTGTTGATATGCATTTAGATTGGAAACATTTGTCTTGGACATGTTGAGGAGGTTTATTTTTGGACTAGATATATACATATATGGATGTACATTGAATTTGCATGTTCATGAGTATTTTTTTGGAGATTATATACATATAAATTTTGAACTTACATATTTCGTGAATCATGGTTTTTAAATGATTTAGTTTATTTTTGTTTATTTGACATATTTGGTATTAAATTTAGTTTAAAATATGTATTTGCATGTTTGAATGAATGTTTGAATGAATGAATATATGTAAAAATGAATGTTAAGAAACATGACATTCTTGAATATTATTAAGTTTAAGAAATGTTATTTAGGAAGTTTAAAAATGGATAAACATAGGTTTAAAGTTCATAGATGAGGAAGTTTTGATTGAAGTTTAAGAAATGTTATTTAGGAAATTTTTAAAAGTGGATGTTCACATATAGGTTTGAAGTTTATAAATGAGGAAGTTATAATTGTTTGACATGAATGAATGATAAGATTGAGTGTATTAAGAACAAGAATGTTAGGAAGTTTAATAATTTGTTAGAAAGTTTTGATAGTTATATGAATCAAGTAGTTTAAAAATGAATGTTGTCTTTGAATGTTAGGATGCTTAGAAATGTTAGAAGTTTTCATACACATCGATGAATCAGGAAGTTTAAAAGTGATTACATGTTGAGTTCAAACTTTAGAGATGTTAGGAAGTTCAAGAATGTTTGAAGTTTTGATGAAAATATGGATGAAATATAAAGTTTAAAAATGAAATTTAAGTACTTGAATGTTATCTTCAAGGATGTTATGAAGTTTTAGGAATGTTAGAAGTTGATAGAAATATGGAAGAAATAGAAAGTTTAGGAATGTTATATAAAGTTTTAGAGAATGATAGAAGTTTTGATAAAAATATTGGATGAAATAGGAAGTTTAGGTTTATGTTATGAAATTTAGAAATGTTAGGAAGATTATGAATGTTAAATATAAGTTTTGATAAAAATATGGATCAATTCTAGAAAGTTTAAAATGTTAAGAGTATATTCAAATGTTATCTTTAAATGTTCAGAAGTTTATGAATGTTAAAATTTTTGATAGAAATATGGATGAACTAGGAAGTTTAAAAGCAAATATATGTTAAGTTCAAATTTTGATATAATGGATTTTTAATTAATTTAATTTTTATTTTCAATGTTCAGGTACATTTGATGCGGCTGAAATCATGGCAAATGGGGGTAACGGTTTTTTGTTTTTTAATCATAAGCGAAGATTCCAAGATTGTGAAGTTTGTGTTAAATTAGAGCAATGATTTTAAACAACAATTTGATGAATTTTCATTGATTTGTTGTAAATAATCATTTCTCTAATTTAGCATAAGTTTCACAATCCTGGAATCCTTGCTTGTGATTAAAAATCAAATGATCGTTGTCTCCATTTGCCATGATTTCAGTTATGTGAATTTGCACAAGCGATATTTTAAATTAAAGATTTGGGACGGAGAACTTGGTGACAATTTATAGACATCTATTTAAGATCATATTTATGGTGAAGTACGTATTAAAGAAACATGTTCGATGGATTAAAAGAATACAAAATTTAATAGGTCTTTTTGTGATTTTTCGTTAGCATCAATCAACCAAAAGTAAAAATTCGGGGCAGAGTGGGGATAGCCACATCCGTTATCTCATCCCTTAGTGGTCTAATAGACATATGGGGACCCGAATAAAGTACTTTTGAATTTTCAAATTATATTTGAATTCATTTTTAAGCATGTTAAAGTACAACCATTTAAGCTCTTATGTTAGTTGTCATTCAAGAAAATATTCATAAAATCTCAATGAAAAAATATGCTGTGCGCAACAATTTTGATAATTGGACAAAAAATATATTGCACACAACAATTGACATGGACAAAAATATAGATCAATTTATTTTTGATATGTAGTTAAAAACATCGCAATGTAATGCCATCTTCAACTATCCGTTCATGGTCACATATGGATAGTTTCCATTTTTTGGTTTTTAACTGTTTTTTTTATGGAACTTGTATCAATTTTATTCGAGATGCACATACTAAATGACTATATTGACAACATATAACATCGGGCTCATAATCTTGAAAGTAGACATAATTTTTAGTCATATGCGTCTGCTGAAAAAAGTATCCTTTTAAAATGATGGATCCTCTTTCGTATGTAAATCCGTTGTCGTTGTAGTCCTCCAATAACTTCATTTTTCCTTCAGTGCATCGCATCAAATAATATTTGACATTTTCGTTGTTGTCTACAGGTGCAATCACAGCGAAAACATCTCCTGCGCAAGTTATGATTGGTGTTAGCGTATTTAAATGAATTAAATTGACTATACTTATGGTGATGGATTAGAATGAACAATTGACTTAAAAGTCAAAAAAAAGTTTATTACCTTCTCTTACGAGATCTAAAATTCTATCGCCATCAGACGATATTGCTATTTCTTCTGATTCTAATTCTTCAACACTTGCCAGTGGCATTTTTCCTTTTGGATTAATCTCTGTGTGTCTCCAAGCTTTTACGTAGTTGTTTGTTATGTTTTCACAAACTTCCGTAGACTCAACATTTTCAATGCAAATATGACAAAAGCATGATTGCTTTCTACTGTCAAATGCAAACACGTTGTGAAATGATTTTGTTTGAATAGAGTGAAGATCTCTAGTTCCATGTATGGTGCTAGCGTCATATGGTATTGATCTATTTATATCTTGGACCCCAACAAGCCAAAAAAACCTACACAATAAATAGTGTACATGTACTTAAATGTTAGTATATACATTTTTTAAAATTTTAAGAAATAATATAAATTAAAAAAATAGTGGACATACCTGCGCACATCTTTTGATTGTTGATTATAATCATGGCTTAGATTTAATTGACACCATTGGACAACCTCTGCAGGTGAATGAAACCGTGCAGAAGAATAGTTCATTTGCCATCTTCGAAGTGCTCTTTTCACGCATGCTCCTGCACCATCATGCTCACCTTTTCCATGCCCAGTTTCAAAGAAATTCCAGCGATGTTTAATGTTCAGCGCTTTATGAAGTCGACATAACCAAAAAAATGATCGTGAAGATTTAAATTGACCTGCACATCCATCAGACCATATCCAATGCTCTTTGAATTTGACTTCGCATTTTTTCAGTGAATCATAGAAAATATTTTCTATACAATGTTGGACAAAATGTGTGTCGTGTGTACGATCATCGCTGATATAGAAGTGATATTCTTTAATCACATCTCGATTGTCACATGTGCTTTCAATGCCATCGACATCCTATTGAGAATGTCTATATACAACATGGACAAATATCGAAACTTGGTCAGAGTGATAGTATTCACTCTGTATTTCTTTTTGTGCAGCAAATGTATAGGTTTCAGCAAAATCAACCACCGACAAAATTGTTCCGGGTGGAAAAATTTCACGAGACTGTTTGAATTGAAGATCTTGCCATCGTTCTCTATGTGAATGCTGGGTGTATTTATAAATTTCGCTTTCAAATTTTTTGAGAAAATCTGTGACGCATATCTTGTCTTCTAGCAAATCAATTCTTTTGGAATGTGAATCACTAGAACTTGTATTATAGTTGATGTATTCGTATCTCTTCCAATCAACATTTACATTTGACAACGATTGATCATTATCGATAGGATATTTATTGTGGAATAACACCAAATTTCCACAATGATGACAATGTTTTCCATTGACACATTTCTTTGAATAAAATACTTCATCGTGATTTCTCTCACATAAAATTTGAGATATGAATTCACGTATCGTCGGCGGAGGTGGTGAATTTGTCCAAAACATTATACCAAATTCAAGAAACGTGTCATAATATAACTGAAATTGCACATGATAACGGCAACAACATGTATCACGTATAGTTATAGGTCGAACATACCATGGTTTTTGTTGCACAAATGTAGTGATTGATATATTAATTCCACGATGATCTTCCTTGACTTTATTGAACAATTGTACTTGTGTCATGTCCATTATATGTTTTGGTTGGATTTCATATACATTTCGTGATATTCTTTTGCGTATCACATCTCTTGAATTTGGTGAAAATCGAGCATGTTCCAACCAATATTCTCGTACAATATCTTTAACACCTGCTCCTAATATATCTTTGTAAGGTTGTCTACAAATAATTTCCCAACAAGCAATTTCATTATTTTGATCTATTTGCATTCTGAATTTGCTATGTTTGTATAATGTCTTTCTTGATGTTCCAACTGCTTTTGCTAGTTCTGTTGTCAAACGCTTTTGTTTAGTACTAGTTGAAAGAATTGCTGTATGAATTGCTTTACGTGCAGCACTGATATCTTTCTTCCTGGATTTTCCAATTTTTTTTATTGCATCGCCTATATTTTCCATCACATTTTGTTTCAATTTCGACTCTTTTGTTACTTTGTGAATACCCAATAATGATGTAGCACCTTCTAACTTCTTGGACACTAATAAACATCTCAAAATTTGTGCTTGTCCTACTATTGAGTAATCCTTGAGAACTTCATCATAAATTTTTGTAGCACGATATCGTGCAACATGTATTGGTAGTTTTTCTCCATATTTGTCGCAATCAATGTCTTCTAACATTTCATCATCAATAGTAAAAGTACCTATATACATCAAGTTAAATTTAATTTAACATATATCAAAAAATAAAATTCATTATAAAAAAATGAATTTGGAAAATATATGATATATACATACCAGGTCCAATTTCTGGATCTTGAACTTGATCTTCAATATTGATTTCATCGGCATTAGCATGTAAATCACTATTTACATCTTCTACAATGTTCTTTTCAACTTCAATTTGTTCTTCTTGTACTCTATTTTCAATTTCCATTTCTTCAACATTATCATGTAAATCTGTATTTATATCTTCAATAGTTCTCTCTTCCGTTTCGGCAACCCTTTGTTTTTTGGCAATATATCTGAGTTTTTGTTTCTCTCTATTATCATCATCATCACGTTTACGATCAGCTTTTCTTTGACGTTTTCTCTTATTGCCCATGGTTGTTTAATCTATAGACGATAAATTAAAGAATCATGTTACTTTATAGTAAAAATAAATAAATTAAGATTTAAAAACATTTACGGAATTTATAAAAACATGAACTAAAATTTACTTTACCTTATAAAAATTTTGTAAGAGTCTTTTGAAGAAGATTTCTTTGGAATTAACTTTCCTTTGAAAAAACTCTCTGAACAAAAATCTTCTTTGGAAAATAATAAAAACACCTTGTGCCAAGGAAAAAAATAAAAACACCTTGTAAATAAATCTTTGTTGTAAAAATCATTGCAAAAATACTTTTTTGAAAAAATATCTACGAAAAAAACCACTAGAAAAAAGTACTTTGAATAAAAACTTATTTATAAATATATCTGGGAAAAAATCATTGTAAAGAAATAACTCTTTGAAAAAAAACCCATTTGAAAGAAATAAGAAGTACAAAATTACCTTGCAAAAAATCATTTGCAAAATACCTTAGCAACATAACTATTTGAAAAAACTCCTTTCAAATAAATAAGAAGTGCAAAACTACTTTGGAAAAAAATCATTTGCAAAATACCTTAGCAAAACAACTATTTGAAAAAACCTCTTTCAATTAAATAAAAAGTGCAAAGCTACTTTGAAAAAAAACCATCCTTGCAAAGAACCTCCTTGCAAACATGTCTAAGAAAAGAAATATTTTGAAATATGCCTTAAAAAAAAACACTTTCAATGTGTCTTTTGGAAAAAAGAAGAAGAAACATACTTTGTAAAAACCTCTTTTTGCAAAAAATGTCTTCTTTGCAAATATACAATAAGAAAAGAAATATTTTGAAAAAACTTCTTGCAAATATGCCTTAGAAAAAAATCACCTTCAATGTGCCTTTGAAAAAAAGAAGAAACATACTTTGTAAAAACCTCCTTTTGCAAAAAATGTCTTCTTTGTAAAAATGCAATAAGAAAAGAGATATTTTGGAAAAACTCCTTGCAAATATTCCTTAGAAAAAAAAACTCCTTCAATGTGCCTTTTGTACAAAAGAAGAAGAAACATACCTTGTAAAAACCTCCTTTTGCAAAAATTATCTCCTCCTTCCGAAATTAGTTTGACAAAAAAATGCGAAGTTCAAACATGCGAAAATAATGAATTAAATTTAGGTTTATTTATATCAGTATAATATATATATATATATATATATTTTTTTTTTTCCGGTCGACGTGATTTTTTTTCCGTTTAGTTATTCGGCCGAATAACCTTCGCCATAATTTACGGCGCCGTTACGGAAAACCGTTATTCGGCCGAATAATTATTCGGCCGAATAATTATTTCGGCCGAATAATTATTCGGCCAAATAATTATTTCGGCCGAATAATCTCTGAAACATGAAAGATTCAGATCTCTGCAAAATTTTCAGGTTTCTCCATTTTCAGAAGGAGAAAACCACCTCTTACACAACAAAACGAATGTCGGACTTCATACCAGTAGATTCATCATTGAATCTACTTTACGAGGGTATAAATTTTGTTGTATATAGATAAGAACTAATATTTTTTAAGTTTTATCTTCGTAACATGTGTCGAGTTATGATTCAGCTCTTTAAAAAAACAGCGAAAAGAAAAATCCATAAATTTGAAAATACAACACCAAAAAAATCGAAAAAAATGTGGGACTCTTCATTGACGTGTCTACTTCAAAAGGGTGTTCGTAGATCTTTTGCTTTTATAGCGGATTAAGAGAAAAGTGGTGCAACAAAAAGGTTGTTGAAAATCGACTGAGTTTCCCCATTGATCGACTTTAAAAAAATATAATAATTAGTATAGAGATCCATTGGATGCAAAATTATAGTCAGGCACTAGTACATTGTGTGTAGATTGTCGTAGCATTTTTTGTTTTTGCAAAACACAAGTCTAACAACGATTTTAGTGGTGCAACAAATCATAACTCTTTTGTAGTCTTTTCATTGTATAAGAACACACTGTCAAACATTTGCGAAATCGACATATCAAATCTTAATAAAAAAAATTGAAAAAATTACGAGTAGAAAGCTAACATAATTCTACAAAAGTTTTCTTTTTACGGCAAAGTGAAATTTTAAACAAAAATATCACTTTTGTTCGCCCGAAGTTGAAAAACATGAAAAAACCAGAATTATTTTCTCACAAGACCCCCCAAAATAGACACCCATCTTCATTTTTTCACCCGCAAACCTTCTAGAAGCTATGATTTTAAAAAGCTGGCGGAAGTAAGCTTTTCTTATTTCCGGACGCATGCGCAAACTATAGAAAGTCATTACTACGTAGAATGTGCATACTTTGTTGATTCCATTTACGAAATAAATCACATTTTCTAAAAACTCGCGTTTTTTAAGAAATCATGTAAACCTTCTAGAAGCTGTGGTTTTAAAAAACTAGTGAAAGTAAGCTTTTCTTATTTCCGGACGCATGCGCAAACTATAGAAAGTTGTTATTACGTAGAATGTGCATAGTTTGCGCATGCGCAAACTATAGAAAGTCGTTATGACATAGAATGTGCATACTTTGTTGATTCCATTTATGAAATAAATGACATTTCCTAAAAACTATTGTTTTTTAAGAAATCATGTAAACCTTCTAGAAGCTGTGATTTTAAAAAATGGGGGGAATTAAGCTTCTCTTATTTCCGGACGAATGCGCAACCTATAGAAAGTCGTTATCACGTAGAATGTGCATAGTTTGCGCATGCGCAAACTATAGAAAGCCGTTATGACATAGAATGTGCATATTTTGTTGATTCCATTTATGAAATAAATAACATTTCCTAAAAACTCGTGTTTTTTAAGACATCATGTAAACCTTCTAGAAGCTATGATTTTTAAAAGCGGGGGGAACTAAGCATTTCTTATTTCCGGACGGATGCGCAAACTATAGAAAGTTTTTATGACGTAGAATGTGCATACTTTGTTGATTCCATTTATGTAATAAATCACATTTTCTAAAAACTCGTGTTTTTTAAGAAATCATGTAAACCTTCTAGAAGGTGTGATTTTAAAAAACTGGCGGAAGGAAGCTTTTCTTATTTCCGGACGCATGCGCAAACTATAGAAAGTCGTTATTACGTAGAATGTGCAAAATTTGTTGATTCCATTTATGAAATAAATCACATTTTCTAAAAACTAGTGTTTTTTAAGAATTTATCTAAACCTTCTAGAAGCTGTGAATTTAAAAAAAGGGGGGAAGTAAGCTTTTCTTATTTCTCGACGCATGCGCAAACTATAGAAAGTCGTTATTATGTAGAATGTGCATAGTTTGCACATGCGCAAACAATAGAAAGTCGTTATGACATAGAATTTGCATACTTTGTTGATTCCATTTACGAAATAAATCACATTTTCTAAAAACTCGTGTTTTTTAAGAAATCATGTAAACCTTCTAGAAGCCGTGATTTTAAAAAATTGGCGGAAGTAAGCTTTTCTTATTTCCGGATGCATGCGTAAACTTTAGAAATTCGTTATTACATAGAATGTGCATACTTTGTTGATTCCATTTATGAAATAAATCACATTTTCTAAAAACTCGTGTTTTTTAAGAATTCATCTAAACCCTGTATAAGCTGTGAATTTAAAAAAAGGGGGAAGTAAGCTTTTCTTATTTCCGGATGCACGCGCAAACTATAGAAAGTCGTTATCACGTAGAATGTGCAGAGTTTGCGCATGCACAAACTATAGAAAGTCGTTATGACATAGAATGTGCATACTTTGTTGATTCCATTTATGAAATAAATGACATTTCCTAAAAACTATTGTTTTTTAAGAAATCATGTAAACCTTCTAGAAGCTGTGATTTAAAAAAACGGGGGGAATTAAGCTTCTCTTATTTCTGGACGAATGCGCAAACTATAGAAAGTCGTTATCACTTAGAATGTGCATAGTTTGCACATGCGCAAACTATAGAAAGTCGTTATGACATAGAATGTGCATACTTTGTTGATTCCATTTATGAAATAAATAACATTTCCTAAAAACTCGTGTTTTTTAAGACATCATGTAAACCTTCTAGAAGCTATGATTTTTAAAAGCGGGGGGAATTAAGCATTTCTTATTTCCGGACGGATGCGCAAACTATAGAAAGTTTTTATGACGTAGAATGTGCATAGTTTGTTGATTCCATTTATGTAATAAATCACATTTTCTAAAAACTCGTGTTTTTTAAGAAATCATGTAAACCTTCTAGAAGGTGTGATTTTATAAAACTGGCGGAAGGAAGCTTTTCTTATTTCCGGACGCATGTGCAAACTATAGAAAGTCGTTATTACGTAGAATGTGCAAAATTTGTTGATTCCATTTATGAAATAAATCACATTTTCTAAAAACTCGTGTTTTTTAAGAATTCATCTAAACCTTCTAGAAGTTGTGAATTTAAAAAAAGGGGGGAAGTAAGCTTTTCTTATTTCTGGACGCATGCGCGAACTATAGAAAGTCGTTATTACATAGAATGTGCATAGTTTGCACATGCGCAAACAAGAGAAAGTCGTTATGACATAGAATTTGCATACTTTGTTGATTCCATTTACGAAATAAATCACATTTACTAAAAACTCTTGTTTTTTAAGAAATCATGTAAACCTTCTAGAAGCTGTGATTTTAAAAAATTGGCGGAAGTAAGCTTTTCTTATTTCCGGACGCATGCGCAAACTTTAGAAATTCGTTATTACATAGAATGTGCATACTTTGTTGATTCCATTTATGAAATAAATCACATTTTCTAAAAACTCGTGTTTTTTAAGAATTCATCTAAACCTTGTATAAGCTGTGAATTTAAAAAAAGGGGGGAAGTAAGCTTTTCTTATTTCCGGATACACGCGGAAACTATAGAAAGTCGTTATCACGTAGAATGTGCATAGTTTGCGCATGCACAATCTATAGAAAGTCATTATGACATAGAATGTGCATACTTTGTTGATTCCATTTATGAAATAAATCACATTTTCTAAAAACTCATTTTTTTTAAGAAATCATGTAAACCTTCTAGAAGCTGTGATTTTAAAAAACTGCGGAAGAAAGATTTTCTTATTTCCGGACGCATGCGCAAACTATAGAAAGTCGTTACTACGGAGAATGTGCATACTTTGTTGATTCCATTTATGAAATAAATCACATTTTCTAAAAACTCGTGTTTTTTAAGAAATCATGTAAACCTTCTAGAAGCTGTGGTTTTAAAAAACTGGCGGAAGTAAGCGTTTCTTATTTCCGGATGCATGTGCAAACTATAGAAAGTCGTTACTACGTAGAACGTGCATACCTTGTTGATTCCAATTATGAAATAAATCACATTTTCTAAAAACTCGTGTTTTTTAAGAAATCATGTAAACCTTCTAGAAGCTGTGGTTTTAAAAAACAGGTGGAAGTAAGCTTTTCGTATTTCCGGACGGATGCGCAAACTATAGAAAGTCATTACTACGTAGAATGTGCATACCTTGTTGATTCCATTTATGAAATAAATCACATTTTCCAAAAACTCATGTTTTTTAAGAATTCATCTAAACCTTTTATAAGCTTTGAATTTAAAAAAAGGGGGGAAGTAAGCTTTTCTTATTTCCGGATGCACGCGCAAACTATAGAAAGTCGTTATCACGTAGAATGTGCATAGTTTGCGCATGCACAAACTATAGAAAGTCGTTATGACATAGAATGTGCATACTTTATTGATTCCATTTATGAAATAAATCACATTTTCTAAAAACTCATGTTTTTTAAGATATCATGTAAACCTTCTAGAAGCTGTGATTTTAAAAAACGGGGGGAATTAAGCTTTTCTTATTTCCGGACGCATGCTCAAACTATAGAAAGTCGTTATGACATAGAATGTGCAAACTTTGTTGATTCCATTTATTAAATAAGTCACATTTTCTAAAAACTCGTGTTTTTTAAGAATTCATCTAAACCTTCTAGAAGCTGTGAATTTAAAAAAAGGCGGGAAGTAATCTTTTCCTATTTCCGGAGGCATGCGCAAACTATAGAAAGTCGTTATCACGTAGAATGTGCTTAGTTTGCGCATGCGCAAACTATAGAAAGTCGTTATGACATAGAATGTGCATACTTTGTTGATTCCATTTATGAAATAAATCACATTTTCTAAAAACTTGTGTTTTTTAAGAAATCAAGTAAACCTTCTAGAAGCTGTGATTTTAAAAAACGGGGGGAATTAAGCTTTTCTTATTTCCGGACGCATGCGCAAACTATAGAAAGTCGTTATGACGTAGAATGTGCAAACTTTGTTGATTCCATTTATGAAATAAATCACATTTTCCAAAAACTCGTGTTTTTTAAGAATTCGGCTAAACCTTCTAGAAGCCGTGAATTTAAAAAAAGGGGGGAAGTAAGATTTTCTTATTTCTGGACGCATGCGCAAACTATAGAAAGTCGTTATTACGTAGAATGTGCATAGTTTGCACATGCGCAAACTATAGAAAGTCGTTATGACATAGAATTTGCATACTTTGTTGATTCCATTTATGAAATAAATCACATTTTCTAAAAACTCGTGTTTTTTAAGAAATCATGTAAACCTTCTAGAAGCTGTGATTTTAAAAAATTGGCGGAAGTAAGCTTTTCTTATTTCCAGACGCATGTGCAAACTTTAGAAATTCGTTATTACATAGAATGTGCATGCTTTGTTGATTCCATTTATGAAATAAATCACATTTTCTAAAAACTCGTATTTTTTAAGAAATCATGTAAACCTTCTAGAAGCTGTGATTTTAAAAAACGGGGGGAATTAAGCTTTTCTTATTTCTGGACGAATGCACAAACTATAGAAAGTTGTTATGACGTAGAATGTGCAAACTTTGTTGATTCCATTTATGAAATAAATCAGATTTTCTAAAAACTTGTGTTTTTTAAGAATTCATCTAAACCTTCTAGAAGCTGTGATTTTAAAAAAATGGCGGAAGTAAGCTTTTCATATTTCGTGATGCATGGAAAAACTTTAGAAAGTGGTTATTACATAGAATGTGCATACTTTGTTGAGTCCATTTATGAAATAAATCATACTTTCTAAAAACTCGTGTTTTTTAAGAAATCATGTAAACCTTCTCGAAGTTGTGGTTTTAAAAAACTGGCGGAAGGAAGCTTTTCTTATTTCCGGACGCATGCGCAAACTATAGAAAGTCGTTATTACGTATAATGTGCATACTTCGTTGATTCCATTTATGAAATAAATAACATTTCCTAAAAACTCGTGTTTATTAAGAAATCATGTAAACCTTCTAGAAGCTGTGATTTTGAAAAACAGGGGGAATTAAGCTTTTCTTATTTCCGGACGCAGGCTCAAACTATACAAAGTTATTATGATGTAGAATGTGCATACTTTGTTGATTCCATTTATGAAATAAATCACATTTTCTAAAAACTCGTGTTTTTTAAGAAATCATGTAAACCTTCTAGAAGCTGTGGTTTTAAAAAACTGGCGGAAGTAAGCTTTTCTTATTTCAGGACGCATGCGCAAAATATAGAAAGTCGTTATTACGTAGAATGTGCATAGTTTGTTGATTCCATTTATGAAATAAATCACATTTTATAAAAACTCGTGTGTTATAAGAAATCATGTAAACCTTCTAGAAGCTGTGAGTTTAAAAAACGGGAGGAATTAAGCTTTTCTTATTTCCGGATGCATGCGCAAACTATAGAAAGTTGTTATTACGTAGAATGTGCATAGTTTGCACATGTGCAAACTATAGAAATTCGTTACTACGTAGAACGTGCATACCTTGTTGATTCCAATGATGAAATAAATCACATTTTCTAAAAACTCGTGTTTTTTAAGAAATCATGTAAACCTTCTAGAAGCTGTGGTTTTAAAAAACAGGTCGAAGTAAGCTTTTCTTATTTGCGGACGGATGCGCAAACTATAGAAAGTCATTACTACATAGAATGTGCATACCTTGTTGATTCCATTTATGAAATAAATCACATTTTCCAAAAACTCGTGTTTTTTAAGAATTCATCTAAACCTTGTAGAAGCGGTGAATTTAAAAAAAGGGGGGAAGTAAGCTTTTCTTATTTCCGGACGCATGCGCAAACTATAGAAAGTCGTTATCACGTAGAATGTGCATAGTTCGCGCATGCACAAACTGTAGAAAGTCGTTATGACATAGAATGTGCATACTTTGTTGATTCCATTTATGAAATAAATCACATTTTCTAAAAACTTGTGTTTTTTAAGGAATCACGTAAACCTTCTCGAAGCTGTGATTTTAAAAAACGAGGGGAATTAAGCTTTTCTTATTTCCGGACGGATGCGCAAAGTATAGAAAGTCATTAATACGTAGAATGTGCAAACTTTGTTGATTCCATTTATGAAATAAATCACATTTTCTAAAAACTCTTGTTTTTTAAGAATTCATCTAAACCTTCTAGAAGCTGTGAATTTAAAAAAAGGGGGGAAGTAAGCTTTTCTTATTTCTGGATGCATGCGCAAACTATAGAAAGTCGTTATTACGTAGAATGTGCATAGTTTGTGCATGCGCAAACTATAGAAAGTCGTTATGACATTGAATGTGCATACTTTGTTGATTTCATTTATGAAATAAATCACATTTTCTAAAAACTTGTGTTTTTTAAGAAATCATGTAAACCTTTTAGAAGTTGTGATTTTAAAAAAACTGGCGGAAGTAAGCTTTTCTTATTTCCGGACGCATGCGCAAACTATAGAAAGTCGTTATGACATAGAATGTGCATACTTTGTTGATTCCATTTATGAAATAAATCACATTTTCTAAAAACTCGTGTTTTTTAAGAAATCATGTAAACCTTCTAGAAGCTGTGATTTTAAAAAATGGCGGGAATTAAGCTCTTCTTATTTCCGGACGCATGCGCAAACTATAGAAATTCGTTATGACATAGAATGTGCATACTTTGTTGATTCCATTTATGAAATAAATCACATTTTCTAAAAACTCGTGTTTTTTAAGAATTCATCTAAACCTTCTAGAAGCTGTAAATTTAAAAAAAGGGGGGAAGTAAGCTTTTCTTACTTCCGGACGCATGCGCAAACTATAGGAATTCGTTATTACGTAGAATGTGCATAGTTTGCGCATGCGCAAACTATTGAAAGTCGTTATGACATAGAATTTGCATACTTTGTTGATTCCATTTATGAAATAAATCACATTTCCTAAAAACTCGTGTTTTTTAAGAAATCATGTAAACCTTCTATAAGCTGTGATTTTAAAAAATTGGGGGAATTAAGCTTTTCTTATTTCCGGACGCATGCGCAAACTATAGAAAGTTGTTATGACGTAGAATGTGCATACTTTGTTGATTCCATTTATGAAATAAATCACATTTTCTAAAAACTCATGTTTTTTAAGAAATTATGTAAACCTTCTAGAAGCTGTGATTTTAAAAAACTGGCGGAAGTAAGCTTTTCATATTTCCGGATGCATGCGCAAACTTTAGAAAGTCGTTATTACATAGAATGTGCATACTTTGTTGATTCCATTTATGAAATAAATTATATTTTCTAAAAACTCGTGTTTTCTAAGAAATCATGTAAACCTTCTCGAAGTTGTGGTTTTAAAAAACTGACGGAAGGAAGCTTTTCCTATTTCCGGACGCATGCGCAAACTATAGAAAGTCGTTATTACGTAGAATGTGCAAAATTTGTTGATTCCATTTATGAAATAAATCACATTTTCTAAAAACTCGTGTTTTTTAAGAATTCATCTAAACCTTCTAGAAGCTGTGAATTTTAAAAAAGGGGGGAAGTAAGCTTTTCTTATTTCTGGACGCATGCGCAAACTATAGAAATTCGGTATTACGTAGAATGTGCATAGTTTGCGCATGCGCAAACTATAGAAAGTCGTTATAACATAGACTGTGCATAGTTTGTTGATTCCATTTATGAAATCAATCACATTTTCTAAAAACTCATGTTTTTTAAGAAATCATATAAACCTTCTAGAAGCTGTGATTTTAAAAAACTGGCGGAAGTAAGCTTTTCTTATTTCCAGACGCATGCGCAAACTTTAGAAAGTCATTACTACGTAGAATGTGCATACCTTGTTGATTCCATTTATGAAATAAATCACATTTTCTAAAAACTCGTGTTTTTTAAGAAATCGTGTAAACCTTGCAGAAGCTGTGGTTTTAAAAAACTGGCGGAAGTAAGCTTTTCATAGTTCCTCACGCATGCACGAACTATAGAAAGTCGTTACTACGTAGAATGTGCATACTTTGTTGATTCCATTTATGAAATAAATCACCTTTTCTAAAAACTCGTTTTTTTTAAGAAATCATGTAAACCTTCTAGAAGCTGTGATTTTAAAAAACTGGCGGAAGTAAGCTTTTCTTATTTCCGGACACATGTGCAAACTTTAGAAAGTCGTTATTACATAGAATGTGCATACTTTGTTGATTCCATTTATGAAATAAATCACATTTTCAAAAAACTCGTGTTTTTTAAGAAATCATGTAAACATTCTAGAAGTTGTGATTTAAAAAAACTGGCGGAAATAAGCTTTTCTTATTTCCGGACGCATGCCCACACTATAGAAAGTCGTTATCACATAGAATGTGCATAGTTTGCGCATGCACAAACTATAGAAAGTCATTATGACATAGAATGTGCATACTTTGTTGATTCCATTGATGAAATAAATCACATTTTCTTAAAACTAGTGTTTTTTAAGAAATCATGTAAACCTTCTAGAAGCTGTGGTTTTAAAAAACTAGCGGAAGTAAGCTTTTCTTATTTCCGGACGCATGCGCAAAATATAGAAAGTCGTCATTACATAGAATGTGCATACTTTGTTGATTCCATTTATGAAATAAATCACATTTTCAAAAAACTCGTGTTTTTTAAGAAATCATGTAAACCATCTAGAAGCTGTGATTTAAAAAAACTGGCAGAAGTAAGCTTTTCTTATTTCAGGACGCATGCCCAAACTATAGAAAGTCGTTACTACGTAAAATGTGTATACTTTGTTGATTCCATTTATGAAATAAATCACATTTTCTAAAAACTCGTGTTTTTTAAGAAATCATGTAAACCTTCTAGAAGCTGCGGTTTTAAAAAACTGGCGGAAGTAAGCTTTTCTTATTTCCGGACGCATGCGCAAACTATAGAAAGTCGTTACTATGTAGAATGTGCATACCTTGTTGATTCCATTTATGAAATAAATCACATTTCCTAATAACTCGTGTTTTTTAAGAATTCATCTAAACCTTGTAGAAGCTGTGAATTTAAAAAAAGGGCGGAAGTAAGCTTTTCTTATTTCCGGACGCATGCACAAACTATAGAAAGTCGTTATCACGTAGAATGTGCATAGTTTGCGCATGCACAAACTATAGAAAGTCGTTATGACATAGAATGTGCATACTTTGTTCATTCCATTTATGAAATAAATCACATTTTCTAAAATCTCGTGTTTTTTAAGAAATCATGTAAACCTTCTAGAAGCTGTGATTTTAAAAAACGGGGGGAATTAAGCTTTTCTTATTTCCGGACGCATGCGCAAACTATAGAAAGTCGTTATGACGTAGAATGTGCAAAATTTGTTGATTCCATTTATGAAATAAATCACATTTTCTAAAAACTCCTATTTTTTAAGAATTCATCTAAACCTTCTAGAAGCTGTGAATTTAAAAAAAGGGGAGAAGTTAGCTTTTCTTATTTCTGGACGCATGCGCAAACTATAGAAATTCGTTATTACATGGAATGTGCATAGTTTGCGCATGCGCAACGTATAGAAAGACGTTATAACATAGAATGTGCATACTTTGTTGATTTCATTTATGAAATAAATCACATTTTCTAAAAACTCATGTTTTTTAAGAAATCATGTAAACCTTCTAGAAGCTGTGGTTTCAAAAAACTGGCGGAAGTAAGCTTTTCTTATTTCCAGACGCATGCGCAAAGTATAGAAAGTCATTAATACGTAGAATGTGCATACCTTGTTGATTGCATTTATGAAATAAATCACATTTTCCAAAAACTCATGTTTTTTAAGAATTCATCTAAACCTTGTAGAAGCTGTGAATTTAGAAAAAGGGGGGAAGTAAGCTTTTATTATTTCCGGACGCATGCGCAAAGTATAGAAAGTCATTATCACGTAGAATGTGCATAGTTTGCGCATGCACAAACTATAGAAATTCGCTATGACGTAGAATGTGCAAACTTTGTTGATTCCATTTATGAAATAAATCACATTTTCTAAAAACTCTTGTTTTTTAAGAATTCATCTAAACCTTCTAGAAGCTGTGAATTTAAAAAAAGGGGGGAAGTAAGCTTTTCTTATTTCTGGACGCATGCGCACTCTATAGAAAGTCGTTATTATATAGAATGTGCATACTTTGTTGATTCCATTTATGAAATAAATCACATTTTCTAAAAACTCGTGTTTTTTAAGAAATCATGTAAACCTTCTAGAAGCTGTGAATTTAAAAAAAGGGTGGAAGTAAGCTTTTCTTATTTCCGGACGTATGTGCAAACTATAGAAAGTGGTTATCACGAAGAATGTGCTTATTTTGCGCATGCGCAAACTATATAAAGTCGTTATTACATAGAATGTGCATACTTTGTTGATTCCATTTATGAAATAAATCACATTTTCTAAAAACTTGTGTTCTTTAAGAAATCATGTAAACCTTCTAGAAGCTGTGGTTTTAAAAAACTGTCGGAAGTAAGCTTTTCTTATTTCCAGACGCATGCACAAACTATAGAAAGTCATTAATACGTAGAATGTGCATAGTTTGTTGATTCCATTTATGAAATAAATCACATTTTCCAAAAACTCGTGTTTTTTAAGAATTCATCTAAACATTGTAGAAGCTGTGAATTTAAAAAAAGGGGGGAAGTAAGCTTTTGTTATTTCCGGACGCATGCGCAAACTATAGAAAGTCGTTATCACGTAGAATGTGCATAGTTTGCGCATGCACAAACTATAGAAAGTCGTTATGACATAGAATGTGCATACTTTGTTGATTCCATTAATGAAATAAATCAGATTTTCTAAAAACTCGTGTTATTTAAGAAATCATGTAAACCTTCTAGAAGCTGTGATTTTAAAAAACGGGGGGAATTAAGCTTTTCTTATTTCCGAATGCATGCGCAAACTATAGAAAGTCGTTATGACGTAGAATGTGAAAAATTTGTTGATTCCATTTATGAAATAAATCACATTTTCTAAAACTCCTGTTTTTTAAGAATTCATCTAAACCTTCTAGAAGCTGTGAATTTAAAAAAAGGGGGGAAGTTAGCTTTTCTTATTTCTGGACGCATGCGCAAACTATAGAAATTCCTTATTACATAGAATGTGCCAGGTTTGCGCATGCGCAAACTATAGAAAGTTGTTATAACATAGAATGTGCATACTTTGTTGATTTCGTTTATGAAATAAATCACATTTTCTAAAAACTCGTGTTTTTTAAGAAATCATGTAAACCTTCTAGAAGCTGTGGTTTTAAAAAACTGGCGGAAGTAAACTTTTCTTATTTCCAGACGCATGCGCAAACTATAGAAAGTCATTAATACGTAGAATGTGCATACCTTGTTGATTCCATTTATGAAATAAATCACATTTTCCAAAAACTCGTGTTTTTTAAGAATTCATCTAAAACTTGTAGAAGCTGTGAATTTAAAAAAACGGGGGAAGTAAGCTTTTCTTATTTCCGGACGCATGCGCAAACTATAGAAAGTCATTATCACGTAGAATGTGCATAGTTTGCCCATGCACAAACTATAGAAAGTCGTTATGACATAGAATGTGCATACTTTGTTGATTCCATTTATGAAATAAATCACATTTTCTAAAAACTCGTGTTTTTTAAGAAATCATGTAAACCTTCTAGAAGCTGTGATTTTAAAAAATGGCGGGAATTAAGCTCTTCTTATTTCCGGACGCATGCGCAAACTATAGAAATTCGTTATGATGTAGAATGTGCAAACTTTGTTGATTCCATTTATGAAATAAATCACATTTTCTAAAAACTCTTGTTTTTTAAGAATTCATCTAAACCTTCTAGAAGCTGTGAATTTAAAAAAGGGGGGGAAGTAAGCTTTTCTTATTTCTGGACGCATGCGCAAACTATAGAAAGTCGTTATTATGTAGAATGTGCATAGTTTGCGCATGCGCAAACTATAGAAAGTCGTTATGACATAGAATTTTCATACTTTTTTTATTCCATTTATGAAATAAATCACATTTTCTAAAAACTCGTGTTTTTTAAGAAAGCATGTAAACCTTTTAGAAGTTGTAATTTTAAAAAACTAGCGGAAGTAAGCTTTTCTTCTTTCCAGATGCATGCGCAAACTATAGAAAGCCGTTATGACATTGAATCTGCATACTTTGCTGATTCCATTTATGAAATAAATCACATTTTCTAAAAACTCGTGTTTTTTAGGAAATCATGTAAACCGTCTAGAAGCTGTGATTTTAAAAAACGGGGGGAATTAGGCTTTTCTTATTTCCGGACACATGCGCAAACTATAGAAAGTCGTTATGACATAGAATGTGCAAAATTTGTTGATTCCGTTTATGAAATAAATCACATTTTCTAAGAAATCCTGTTTTTAAGAATTCATCTAAACCTTCTAGAAGTTGTGAATTTAAAAAAAGGGGGGAAGTAAGCTTTTCTTATTTCCGGACGCATGCGCAAACTATAGAAAGTTGTTATTACGTAGAATGTGCATAGTTTGCGGATGCGCAAACTATAGAAAGTCGTTATGACATAGAATGTGCATACTTTGTTGATTCCATTTATGAAATAAATCACATTTTCTAAAAAGTCAAGTTTTTAAAGAAATCATGTAAACCTTCTAGAAGCTGTGATTTTGAAAAACGGGGGGAATTAAGCTTTTCTTATTTCCGGACGCATGCGCAAACTATAGAAAGTTGTTACTACGTAGAATGTGCATAGTTTGTTGATTCCATTTATGAAATAAATACAATTTTCTTAAAACTCGTGTTTTCTAAGAATTCATCTAAACCTTCTAGAAGCTGTGAATTTAAAAAAAGGGGGGAAGTAAGCTTTTCTTACTTCCGGACGCATGCGCAAACTACAAAAATTCGTTATTACGTAGAATGTGCATAGTTTGCGCATGCGCAAACTATAGAAAGTCGTTATGACATAGAATGTGCATACTTTGTTGATTCCATTTATGAAATAAATCATATTTTCTAAAAACTTGTGTTTTTTAAGAAATTATGTAAACCTTCTAGAAGCTGTGATTTTAAAAAATGGGGGGAATTTAGCTTTTCTTATTTCCGGATGCATGCGCAAACAATAGAAAGTCATTATGACGAAGAATGTGCATACTTTGTTGATTCCATTTATGAAATAAATCACATTTTCTAAAAACTCGTGTTTTTTAAGAAATCATGTAAACCTTCTAGAAGCTGTGATTTTAAAAAACCAGCGGAAGTAAGCTTTTCATATTTTCGGACGCGTGTGCAAACTTTAGAAAGTCGTTATTACATAGAATGTGCATACTTTGTTGATTCCATTTATTAAATAAATCACGTTTTCTAAGAACTCGTGTTTTTTAAGAAATCATGTAAACCTTCTAGAAGCTGTGGTTTTAAAAAACTGGCGGAAGTAAGCTTTTCTTATTTCCGGACAAATGCGCAAACTATAGAAAGTCGTTATTACGTAGAATGTGGAAAATTTGTTGATTCCATTTATGAAATAAATCACATTTTCTCAAAACTCATTTTTTTTAAGAATTCATCTAAACCTTCTAGAAGCTGTGAATTTAAAAAAAGGGGGGAAGTAAGCTTTTCTTATTTCCGGATGCATGCGCAAACTATAGAAAGTCGTTATTACGTAGAATGTACATAGTTTGCGCATGCGCAAACTATAGAAATTCGTTATGACATAGAATTTGCATACATTGTTGATTCCATTTATGAAATAAATCACATTTTCTAAAAACTCGTATTTTTTAAGAAATCATGTAAACCTTCTAGAAGCTGTGATTTTAAAAAATTGGCGGAAGTAAGCTTTTCTTATTTCCGGATGCATGTGCAAACTTTAGAAAGTCGTTACTACGTAGAATGTGCATACCTTTTTGATTTCATTTATTAAATAAATCACATTTTCTAAAAACTCATGTTTTTTAAGTATTCATCTAAACCTTCTAGAAGCTGTGAATTTAAAAAAAGGGGGGAAGTAAGCTTTTCTTATTTCTGGACGCATGCGCAAACTATAGAAAGTCGTTATTACGTAGAATGCACATAGTTTGCGCATGCGCAAACTATAGAAAGTCGTTATGACATAGAATGTTCATACTTTGTTGATAACATTTATGAAATAAATCACATTTTCTAAAAACTCAAGTTTTTTAAGAAATCATGTAAACCTTCTAGAAGCTGTGATTTTAAAAAACGGGGGGAATTAAGCTTTTCTTATTTCCGGACGCATGCGCAAACTATAGAAATTTGTTATAAGGTAGAATGTGCAAAATTTGTTGATTCCATTTATGAAATAAATCACATTTTCTAAAAACTCTTGTTTTTTAAGAATTCATCTAAACCTTCTAGAAGCTGTGAATTTAAGAAAAGGGGGAAGTAAGCTCTTCTTATTTCCGGAAGCATGCGCAAACTATAGAAAGTTGTTATTACGTAGAATGTGCATACTTTGCGCATGCACAAACTATAGAAAGTAGTTATGACATAGAATGTGCATATTTTGTTGACTCCATTTATGAAATAAATCACATTTCCTAAAAACTCGTGTTTTTTAAGAAATCATGTAAACCTTCTAGAAGCTATGATTTTAAAAAACGGGGGAATTAAGCTTTTCTTATTTCCGGACGCATGCGCAAACTATAGAAAGTTGTGATGACGTATAATGTGCATACTTTTTTGATTCCATTTATGAAATAAATCACATTTTCTAAAAACTCGTATTTTTTAAGAAATCATGTAAACCTTCTAGAAGCTGTGATTTTAAAAAACTGGCGGAAGGAAGCTTTTCATATTTCCGGACGCATGCGCAAACTTTAGAAATTCGTTATTAAATAGAATGTGCATACTTTGTTGATTCCATTTATGAAATAAATCACATTTTCTAAAAAGTTGTGTTTTTTAAGAAATCATGTAAACCTTCTAGAAGCTGTGGTTTTAAAAAACTGGCGGAAGGAAGCTTTTCTTATTTCCGGACGCATGCGCAAACTATAGAAAGTCGTTATTATGTAAAATGTGCATAGTTTGTTGATTCCATTTATGAAATAAATCACATTTTCTAAAAACTCATGTTTTATAAGAATTCATCTAAACCTTCTAGAAGTTGTGAATTTAAAAAAAGGGGGGAAGTAAGCTTTTCTTATTTCCAGAAGCATGCACAAATTATAGAAAGTCGTTATTACGTAGAATGTGGATAGTTTGTTGATTCCATTTATGAAATGAATCACATTTTCTAAAAACTCGTGTTTTTTAAGGATTCATCTAAACCTTCTAGAAGCTATGAATTTAAAAAAAGGGGGGAAGTCAGCTTTGCTTATTTCCGGACGCATTCGCAAACTATAGAAAGTCGTTATCACGTAGGATGTGCATAGTTTGCCCATGCGCAAGCTATAGAAAGTCGTTATGACATAGAATGTGCATACTTTGTTGATTCCATTTATGAAATAAATCACATTTCCTAAAAACTCGTGTTTTTTAAGAAATCATGTAAACCTTCTAGAAGCTATGAATTTAAAAAATGGGGGGAGTTAAGCTTTTCTTATTTCCGGACGCATGCTCAAACTATAGAAAGTCGTTATGATGTAGAATGTGCATACTTTGTTGATTCCATTTATGAAATAAATCACATTTTCTAAAAACTCGTGTTTTTTAAGAAATCATGTAAACCTTCTAGAAGCTGTGGTTTTAAAAAACTGGCAGAAGGAAGGTTTTTTAATTTCCGGAGGCATTCGCAAACTATAGAAAGTCGTTATTATGTAGAATGTGGATAGTTTGTTGATTCCATTTATGAAATAAATCACATTTTCTAAAAAATCGTGTTTTTTAAGAATTCATCTAAACCTTCTAGAAGCTGTGAATTTAAACAAAGGGGGGAAGTAAGCTTTTCTTATTTCCGGAAGCATGCGCAAACTATAGAAAGTCGTTATTACGTAGAATGATCATAGTTTGTTGATTCCATTTATGAAATAAATCACATTTTCTAAAAGCTCGTGTTTTTTAAGAATTCATCTAAACCTTCTACAAGCTGTGAATTTAAAAAAAGGGGGGAAGTAAGCTTTGCTTATTTCTGGACGCATGCGCAAACTTTCGAAAGTCGTTATTACATAGAAAGTGCATACTTTGTTGATTCCATTTATGAAATAAATCACATTTTCTGAAAACTCGCGTTTTTTAAGAAATCATGTAAACCTTCTAGAAGCCGTGGTTTTAAAAAACTGGCGGAAGTAAGCATTTCTTATTTTCGGACGCATGCGGAAACTATAGAAAGTCGTTATTACGTAGAATGTGCATAGTTTGTTGATTCCATTTATGAAATAAATCACATTTTCTAAAAACTCGTGTTTTTTAAGAATTCATCTAAACTTTCTAGAAGCTGTGAATTTAAAAAATGGGGGGGAAGTAAGCTTTTCTTATTACTGAACGCATGCGCAAACTATAGAAAGTCGTTATTAAATAGAATGTGCATACTTTGTTGATTCTATTTATGAAATAAATCACATTTTCTAAAAACTCATTTTTTTTAAGAAGTCATCTAAACCTTCTAGAAGCTATGAATTTAAAAAAAGGGGGGAAGAAAGCTTTGCTTATTTCCGGACACATGCGCAAACTATAGAAATTCATTATCACGTAGAATGTGCATAGTTTGCGCATGCGCAAAATATAGAAAGTCGTTATGACATAGAATGTGCATACCTTCTTGATTCCATTTATAAAATAAATCACATTTTCTAAAAACTCGTGTTTTTTAAGAAATCATGTAAACCTTCTTGAAGCAGTGATTTTAAAAAACTGGCGGAAGTAAGCTTTTCTTATTTTCAGACGCATGCGCAAACTATAGAAAGTCGTTATCACGTAGAATGTGCCTAGTTTGCGCATGCACAAACTATAGAAAGTCGTTATGACATAGAATGTGCATACTTTGTTGATTCCATTTATGAAATAACTCACATTTCCTAAAAACTCGTGTTGTTTAAGATATCATGTAAACCTTCTAGAAGCTGTGATTTTTAAAAACGGGGGGAATTAAGCTTTTCTTATTTCCGGACGCATGCTCAAACTATAGAAAGTTGTTATGATGTAGAATGTGCATACTTTGTTGATTCCATTTATGAAATAAATCACATTTTCTAAAAACTCGTGTTTTTTAAGAAATCATGTAAACCTTTCTAGAAGCTGTGGTTTTAAAAAACTGGCGGAAAGAAGCTCTTTTTATTTCCGAAGGCATGCGCAAACTATAGAAAGTCATTATTATGTAGAATGTGCATAGTTTGTTGATTCCATTTATGAAATAAATCACATTTTCTAAAAACTCATGTTTTTTAAGAATTCATCTAAACCTTCTAGAAGTTGTGAATTTAAAAAAATGGGGGAAGTAAGCTTTTCTTATTTCCGGAAGCATGCGCAAACTATAGAAAGTCGTTATTACGTAGAATCTGCATAGTTTGTTGATTCCATTTATGAAATAAATCACATTTTCTAAAAACTCATGTTTTTTAAGAATTCATCTAAACCTTCTAGAAGTTGTGAATTTAAAAAAATGGGGGAAGTAAGCTTTTCTTATTTCCGGAAGCATGCGCAAACTATAGAAAGTCGTTATTACGTAGAATCTGCATAGTTTGTTGATTCCATTTATGAAATAAATCACATTTTCTAAAAGCTCGTGTTTTTTAAGAATTCATCTAAACCTTCTAGAAGCTGTGAATTTAAAAAAAGGGGGGAAGTAAGCTTTTCTTATTTCCGGAAGCATGCGCAAACTATAGAAAGTCGTTATTACGTAGAATCTGCATAGTTTGTTGATTCCATTTATGAAATAAATCACATTTTCTAAAAGCTCGTGTTTTTTAAGAATTCATCTAAACCTTCTAGAAGCTGTGAATTTAAAAAAAGGGGGGAAGTAAGCTTTTCTTATTTCCGGAAGCATGCGCAAACTATAGAAAGTCGTTATTACGTAGAATCTGCATAGTTTGTTGATTCCATTTATGAAATAAATCACATTTTCTAAAAGCTCGTGGTTTTTAAGAATTCATCTAAACCTTCTAGAAGCTGAGAATTTAAAAAAAGGGGGGAAGTAAGATTTTCTTATTTCCAGACGCATGCGCAAACTATAGAAAGTTGTTATTACGTAGAATGTGCATAGTTTGCGCATGCGCAAACTATAGAAAGTCGTTATGACATACAATGTGCATACTTTGCTGATTCCATTTATGAAATAAATCACATTTTCTAAAAACTCAATTTTTTTAAGAAATCATGTAAACCTTCTAGAAGCTCTGATTTTAAAAAACGGGGGGAATTAAGCTTTTCTTATTTCTAGACGCATGCGCAAACAATAGAAAGTCGTTATGACGTAGAATGTGCATATTTTGTTGATTCCATTTAAGAAATAAATCACATTTTCTAAAAACGCATGTTTTTTAATAAATCATGTAAACCTTCTATAAGCTGTGATTTTAAAAAACGGGCGGAATTAAGCTTTTCTTATTTCCGGACACATGCGCAAACTATAAAAAGTCGTTATTACGTAGAATGTGCATAGTTTGTTGATTCCATTTATGAAATAAATCACATTTTCTAAAATGTCGTGTTTTTTAAGAATTCATCTAAACCTTCTAGAAGCTGTGAATTTAAAAAAAGGGGGGAAGTAAGCTTTTCTTATTTCCGAATGAATGCGCAAACTATAGAAAGTCGTTATTACGTAGAATGTGCATAGTTTGTTGATTCTATTTATGAAATAAATCACATTTTCTAAAAACTCGTGTTTTTTAAGAATTCATCTAAACCTTCTAGAAGCTGTGAATTTAAAAAAAGGGGGGAAGTAAGATTTCTTATTTCCGGACGCATGCACAAACTATAGAAAGTCGTTATCAGGTAGAATGTTCATAGCTTGCGCATGCGCAAACTTTAGAAAGTCGTTATGACATAGAATGTGCATACTTTGTTGATTCCATTTATGAAATAAATCACATTTTCTAAAAACTCGTGTTTTTTAAGAAATCATGTAAACCTTCTAGAAGCTGTGATTTTAAAAAACTGGTTGAAGTAAGCTTTTCTTATTTTCGGACGCATGCGAAAACTATAGAAAGTCGTTACTACGTAGAATTTTCATACCTTGTTGATTCCATTTATGAAATAAATCACATTTTCCAAAAACTCGTGTTTTTTAGGAATTCATCTAAACCTTGTAGAAGCTGTGAATTTTAAAAAAAGGGGGGAAGTAAGCTTTTCTTATTTCCGGACGCATGCGCAAACTATAGAAAGTCGTTATGACATAGAATCTGCATACTTTGCCGATTCCATTTATGAAATAAATCACATTTTCTAAAAACTCGTGTTTTTTAAGAAATCATGTAAACCTTCTAGAAGCTGTGATTTTAAAAAACGGGGGGAATTAGGCTTTTCTTATTTCCAGACGCATGCGCAAACTATAGAAAGTCATTATGACGTAGAGTGTGCAAAATTTGTTGATTCCATTTATGAAATAAATCACATTTTCCAAAAAATCATGTTTTTTAAGAATTCATCTAAACCTTCTAGAAGCTGTGAATTTAAAAAAAGGGGGGAAGTTAGCTTTTCTTATTTCTAGACGCATGCGCAAACTATAGAAATTCGTTATTACATAGAATGTGCATAGTTTGTTGATTCTATTTATGAAATAAATCACATATTCTAAAAAATCGTGTTTTTTAAGAATTCATCTAAACCTTCTAGAAGCTGTGAATTTAAAAAAAGGGGGGAAGTAAGATTTCTTATTTCCGGACGCATGCACAAACTATAGAAAGTCGTTATCAGGTAGAATGTTCATAGCTTGCGCATGCGCAAACTTTAGAAAGTCGTTATGACATAGAATGTGCATACTTTGTTGATTCCATTTATGAAATAAATCACATTTTCTAAAAACTCGTGTTTTTTAAGAAATCATGTAAACCTTCTAGAAGCTGTAATTTTAAAAAACTGGTTGAAGTAAGCTTTTCTTATTTCCGGACGCATGCGAAAACTATAGAAAGTCGTTAGTATGTAGAATGTGCATACTTGGTTGATTCCATTTATGAAATAAATCACATTTTCTAAAAACTCATGTTTTTTAAGAATTCATCTAAACCTTCTAGAAGCTGTGAATTTAAAAAAAGGGTGGAAGTAAGCTTTTCTTATTTCCGAACGCATGCGCAATCTATAGAAAGTCGTTATGACGTAGAATGTGCAAACTTTGTTGATTCCATTTATGAGATAAATCACATTTTCTAAAAAATCGTGTTTTTTAAGAATTCATCTAAACCTTCTAGAAGTTGTGAATTTAAAAAAAGGGGGGATGTAATCTTTTCTTATTTCTGGACGCATGTGCAAACTATAGAAAGTCGTTATTACGTAGAATGTGGATAGTTTGCGCATGCGCAAACTATAGAAAGTTGTTATGACATAGAATGTGCATACTTTGTTGATTCCATTTATGAAATAAATCACATTTTCTAAAAACTCGTGTTTTTTAAGAAATCATGTCAACCTTCTAGAAGCTGTGATTTTAAAAAACTGGCGAAAGTAAGCTTTTCTTATTTCCAGACGCATGCGCAAACTTTAGAAAGTCGTTATTACATAGAATGTGCATACTTTGTTGAATCCATTTATGAAATAAATCACATTTTCTAAAAACTCGTGTTTTTTAAGAAATCATGTAAACCTTCTAGAAGCTGTGATTTTAAAAAACTGGCGGAAGTAAGCTTTTCTTATTTCCGGACGCATGCGCAAACTTTAGAAAGTCGTTACTATGTAGAATGTGGATACCTTGTTGATTCCATTTATTAAATAAATCACATTTTCTAAAAACTCATGTTTTTTAAGAATTCATCTAAACCTTCTAGAAGCTGTGAATTTAAAAAAAGTGGGGAAGTAAGCTTTTCTTATTTCCTGACGCATGCGCAAACTATAGAAAGTCGTTATTATGTAGAATGTGCATAGTTTGTTGATTCCATTTATGAAATAAATCACTTTTTCTAAAAACTCATGTTTTTTAAGAAATTATGTAAACCTTCTAGAAGCTGTGGTTTTAAAAAACTGGCGGAAGTAAGGTTTTTTTATTGGCGGACGCATGCGCAAACTATAGAAAGTCGTTATTATGTAGAACGTGCATAGTTTATTGATTCCATTTATGAAATAAATCACATTTTCTAAAAACTCGTGTTTTTTAAGAATTCATCTAAACCTTCTAGAAGCTGTAAATTTAAAAAAAGGGGGGAAGTAAGCTTTTCTTATTTCCGGATGCATGCGCAAACTATAGAAAGTCGTTATCACGTAGAATGTGCATAGTTTGCCCATGCGCAAACTATAGAAAGTTGTTATGACATAAAATGTGCATACTTTGTTGATTCCATTTATGAAATAAATCACATTTTCTAAAAACTTGTGTTTTTTAAGAAATCATGTAAACCTTCTAGAAGCTGTGATTTTAAAAAACGGGGGGAATTAAGCTTTTCTTATTTCCGGACGCATGCGCAACTTATAGAAAGTCGTTATGACGTAGAATGTGCAAACTTTGTTGATTCCATTTATGAAATAAATCACATTTTCTAAAAACTCGTGTTTTTTAAGAATTCATCTAAACCTTCTAGAAGCTGTGAATTTAAAAAAAGGGGGGAAGTAAGCTTTTCTTATTTCCGGACGCATGCGCAAACTATAGAAAGTCGTTATTACGTAGAATGTGCATAGTTTGTTGATTCCATTTATGAAATAAATCACATTTTCTAAAAACTCGTGTTTTTTAAGAATTCATCTAAACCTTCTAGAAGCTGTGAATTTAAAAAAAGGGGGGAAGTAACCTTTTCTTATTTCCGGACGCATGCGCAAACTATAGAAAGTCGTTATCACGTAGAATGTGCATAGTTTGCGGATGCGCAAACTATAGAAAGTCGTTATGACATAGAATGCGCATACTTTGTTGATTCCATTTATGAAATAAATCAAATTTTCTAAAAACTCGTGTTTTTTAGGAAATCATGTAAACCTTCTAGAAGATGTGATTTTAAAAAACGGGGGGAATTAAGCTTTTCTTATTTCCGGACGCATGCGCAAACTATAGAAAGTCGTTATGACGTAGAATGTGCATAGTTTGTTGATTCCATTTATGAAATAAATCACATTTTCTAAAAACTCGTGTTTTTTAAGAATTCCTCTAAACCTTCTAGAAGCTGTGAATTTAAAAAAAGGGGGGAAGTAAGCTTTTCTTATTTCCGGACGCATGCGCAAACTATAGAAAGTCGTTATCACGTAGAATGTGCATAGTTTCGGCATGCGCAAACTATAGAAAGTCGTTATGACATAGAATGTGCATACTTTGTTGATTCCATTTATGAAATAAATCACATTTGGTAAAAACTCATGTTTTTTAAGAAACTATGTAAACCTTCTAGAAGCTGTGATATTAAAAACTGGGGGGGAATTAAGCTTTTCATATTTCCAGACGCATGCGCAAACTATAGAAAGTCGTTAGGACGTAGAATGTGCATACTTTGTTGATTCCATTTATGAAATAAATCACATTTTCTAAAAACTCGCGTTTTTTAAGAAATCATGTAAACCTTCTAGAAGCTGTGGTTTTAAAAAACTGGCGGAAGTAAGCTTTTCTTATTTCCGGACGCATGCGCAAACTATAGAAAGTCGTTATTATGTAGAATGTGCATAGTTAGTTGATTCCATTTGTGAAATAAATCACATTTTCTAAAAACTCTTGTTTTTTAAGAATTCATCTAAACCTTCTAGAAGCTGTGATTTTAAAAAACGGGGGGAAGTAAGCTTTTCTTATTTCCGGAAGCATGCGCAAACTATAGAAAGTCGTTATGATGTAGAATGTGCATACTTTGTTGATTCCATTTATGAAATAAATCACATTTTCTAAAAAATCGTGTTTATTAAGAATTCATCTAAACCTTCTAAAAGTTGTGAATTTAAAAAAAGGGGGGAAGTAAGCTAATCTTCTTTTCGGACGCATGCACAAACTATAGAAAGTTGTTATTACGTAGAATGTGCATAGTTTGCGAATGCACAAACTATAGAAAGTCATTATGACATAGAATGTGCATACTTTGTTGATTCCATTTATGAAATAAATCACATTTCCTAAAAACTTGTGTTTTTTAAGAAATCATGTAAACCTTCTAGAAGCTGTGATTTTAAAAAATGGGGGGAATTTAGCTTTTCTTATTTCCGGACGCATGCGCAAACTATAGAAAGTCGTTATGACGAAGAATGTGCATACTTTGTTGATTCCATTTACGAAATAAATCACATTTTCAAAAAAGTCGTGTTTTTAAGAAACCATGTAAACCTTCTAGAAGCTGTGATTTTAAAAAACTGGCGAAAGTAAGCTTTTCATATTTCCGGACGCATGCAAAAACTTTAGAAAGTTTTTATTACATAGAATGTGCATACTTTGTTGATTCCATTTATGAAATAAATCACATTTGGTAAAAACTCGTGATTTTTAAGAAATCATGTAAACCTTCTAGAAGTTGTGGTTTTAAAAAACTGACGGAAGTAAGCTTTTCATATTTCCGGACGAATTCGCAAACTTTCAATAGTCGTTATTACATAGAATGTGCATACTTTGTTGATTCCATTTGTGAAATAAATCACATTTTCTAAAAACTCATGTTTTTTAAGAAATCATGTAAACCTTCTAGAAGCTATGGTTTTTAAAAACTGGTGGAAGGAAGCTTTTCTTATTTTTGGACGCATGCACAAACTATAGAAAGTCGTTATTATGTAGAATGTGCATAGTTTGTTGATTCCATTTATGAAATAAATCACATTTTCTAAAAACTCGTGTTTTTTAAGAAATCATCTAAACCTTCTAGAAGCTGTGAATTTAAAAGAAGGGGGGAAGTAAGCTTTAGTTATTTCCGGACGCATGCGCAAACTATAAAAACTCGTTATTACGTAGAATGTGCATAGTTTGCACATGCGCAAACTATAGAAAGTTGTTATGACATAGAATGTGCATACTTTGTTGATTCCATTTATGAAATAAATCACATTTTCTAAAAACTCGTGTTTTTTAAGAAATCATGTAAACCTTCTAGAAGCTGTGATTTTAAAAAACGGGGGTAATTAAGCTTTTCTTATTTCCGGACGCATGTGCAAACTATAGAAAGTTGTTATGACGTAGAATGTGCATACTTTGTTGATTCCATTTATGAAATAAATAACATTTTCTAAAAAGTCGTGTTTTTTAAGAAATCATGTAAACCTTTTAGAAGCCGTGATTTTAAAAAACGTGGGGAATTAAGCTTTTCTTATTTCCAGACGCATGCGCAAACTATAGAAAGTCGTTCTGACGTAGAATGTGCATACTTTGTTGATTCCATTTATGAAATAAATCACATTTTCTAAAAACTCGTGTTTTTTAAGAACTCATGTAAACCTTCTAGAAGCTGTGATTTTAAAAAACTGGCGGAAGTAAGCTTTTCATATTTCTGGACGCATGCGCAAACTTTAGAACGTCGTTATTACATAGAATGTCCAAACTTTGTTGATTCCATTTATGAAATAAATCACATTTTCTAAAAACTTTTGTTTTTTAAGAAATCATGTAAACCTTCTAGAAGCTGTGGTTTTAAAAAACTGGCGGAAGGAAGGTTTTCTTATTTCCGGACGCATGCGCAAACTATAGAATTTCGATATTATGTAGAATGTGCATAGTTTGTTGATTCCATTTATGAAATCAATCACATTTTCTAAAAACTCGTGTTTTTTAAGAATTCATCTAAACCTTCTAAAAGCTGTGAATTTAAAAAAAGGGGGGAAGTAAGCTTTTCTTATTTCCGGAAGCATGCGCAAACTATAGAAAGTCGTTATTATGTAGAATGTGCATAGTTTGTTGATTCCATTTATGAAATAAATCACATTTTCTAAAAAATCATGTTTTTTAAGAAATCATCTAAACCTTCAAGAAGCTGTGAATTTAAAAAAAGGGGGGAAGTAAGCTTTTCTTATTTCCGGACGCATGCACAAACTATAAAAACTCGTTATTATGTAGAATGTGCATAGTTTGCACATGCGCAAACTATAGAAAGTCGTTATGTCATAGAATGTGCATACTTTGTTGATTCCATTTATTAAATAAATCAGATTTTATAAAAACTCATGTTTTTTAAGAAATCATGTAAACCTTCTAGAAGCTGTGATTTTAAAAAATGGGGGGAATTAAGCTTTTCTTATTTTTGGACACATGCGCAAACTATAGAAAGTTGTTATTACGTAGAATGTGCATAGTTTGTTCATTCCATTTATGAAATAAATCACATTTTCTAGAAACTCGTGTTTTTTAAGAATTCATCTAAACCTTCTAGAAGCCGTGAATTTAAAAAAAGTGGGGAAGTAAGCTTTTCTTATTTCCGGACGCATGCGCAAACTATAGAAAGTTGTGATGCCGTAGAATGTGCATACTTTGTTGATTCCATTTATGAAATAAATCACATTTTCTAAAAACTCGTGTTTTTTAAGAAATCATGTAAACCTTCTAGAAGCTGTGATTTTAAAAAACTGGCGTAAGTAAGCTTTTTATATTTCCAGACACATGCGCAAACTTTCGAAAGTCGTTATTACATAGAATGTGGATACTTTGTTGATTCCATTTATGAAATAAAACACATTTTCTAAAAACTCATGTTTTTTAGGAAATCATGTAAACCTTCTAGAACTGTGGTTTTAAAAAACTGGCAGAAGTAAGCTTTTCATATTTCTGGACGCATGCGCAAACTATAGAAAGTCGTCATAACATTGAATGTGCATACCTTGTTGATTCCATTTATGAAATAAATCACATTTTCTAAAGCTCTTGTTTTTTAAGAAATCATGTAAACCTTCTATATGCTGTGATTTTAAAAAACTGGCGGAAGTAAGCTTTTCTTATTTCCGGACGCATGCGCAAACTTTAGAAATTTGTTACTACGTAGAATGTGCATACCTTGTTGATTCCATTTATGAAATAAATCAGATTTTCTAAAAACTCGTGTTTTTTAAGAAATCATGTAAACCTTCTAGAAGCTGTGATTTTAAAAAACTGGCGGAAGTAAGCTTTTCTTATTTTCGGACGCATGCGCAAACTTTAGAAAGTCGTTACTACGTAGAATGTGCATATCGTGTTGATTCCATTTATGAAATAAATCACATTTTCTAAAAACTCGTGTTTTTTAAGAATTCTTCTAAACCTTCTAGAAGCTGTGAATTTAAAAAAAGGGGGGAAGTAAGCTTTTCTTATTTCCGCATGCATGCGCAAACTATAGAAAGTCGTTATTACATAGAATGTGCATAGTTTGTTGATTCTATTTATGAAATAAATCACATTTTCTAAAAACTCGTGTTTTTTAAGAATTCATCTAAACCTTCTAGAAGCTGTGAATTTAAAAAAAGGGGAGAAGTAAGCTTTTCTTATTTCCGGACGCACGCGCAAACTATAGAAAGTCGTTATCACGTAGAATGTTCATGGCATGCGCATGCACAAACTTTAGAAAGTCGTGATGACATAGAATGTGCGTACTTTGTTGATTCCATTTATGAAATAAATCACATTTTCTAAAAACTCGTGTTTTTTAAGAAATCATGTAAACCTTCTAGAAGCTATGATTTTAAAAACTGGCAGAAGTAAGCTTTTCTTATTTCCGGACGCATGCGCAAACTATAGAAAGTCGTTACTATGTAGAATGTGCATACTTTGTTGATTCCATTTATGAAATAAATCACATTTTCTAAAAACTCGTGTTTTTTAAGAATTCATCTATAGCTTCTAGAAGCTGTGAATTTAAAAAAAGGGTGGAAGTAAGCTTTTCTTATTTCCAAACGCATGCGCAAACTATAGAAAGTCGTTATCACATAGAATGTGCTTAGTTTGCGCATGTGCAAACTATAGAAAGTCGTTATGACATAGAATGTGCATACTTTGTTGATTCCATTTATGAAATATATCACATTTCCTAAAAACTGTTGATGTATATGTAACTTCGGAATGCATTTCATCTGTATATTATATATATAATTATTGTACCCTTATAAGAGATGTGTTATTCCTCTATAAGGAAGTGTCGTCATGTGGATTGACAAGTGTCGCAAGTGGTTGTACTTGCCGATGGGTTATTAGAACACCTTATGGGGTCGGCCCTGATTAATATATAATATAATGTGGGTGTATCAAAGTAGACAAGTCGGCCCCAGTAGGTCACTGGGCAAAAAGGTGAGTATAAATAGAGATAGGAGATCTCTATTTTACTCACTCGGAAAAGTAACAATCTCTCTCTCTGAAAAGTGGCGCACTAGTGAGGAGGAGGAGGATCATCTGCTAGGAGACTATCTCAGTGTTATTTGGTTGTATTTTGGTTGAGCCATTGCTCTTTCTATCTCTGAGGAAGTTGTGGGGTCTTTCACCTTAGGGTTTTCCCCACGGAAACTTTGTGTCTCTTGTCTCTATGCTTTTGATTCTTGTGATGCTTGTGATGCTTGTCATATTATGATTGTCATGCATTGATATACTGTAGATGTTATTCTCTCAGCAAAGATCCTATAGTATTGTGATTTAATACTGAAAATTTAACATGGTATCAGAGCTTAACTGAGAAGAAGACATTTTGCAGTGACGGAATCTTGTATTCCTTGTTTATTGGGTTTCTCTCCACATATTTTTGAAATTCAACATAGTAGATTGGATCTACTCATCAAGTCGCATCTATCTGTCCAATCAGAATTCAGTTCTGAGCATTTTCAAATTTGGCCCTAAAAATTAGGGTTTCCACAAAAATAGGAATTTCTGGAAACTGAAGGCACAGTTGTTAGCGCCTTGCAAAAATCGAAGGTTTGAGCTTTGGATCGAGATTTTTGGCTAGGTAGATCTCCGGGAAACTCAAACCCTAATTCAGGGCTCTCCCTAGTGAACCCGAGAGGACAAAAAGACAATTTTGAAGGGCAAGGCCTTGCTGATCTCAAATTCTGAATGTACTAGGCTGATCAGCTCTCCAAGGCGCATCTTTCTATCCTTTCAGAATTTTGAAATTCACATTTTGAATTTTTAGGGTTTCTCTGACAAACCCTATTCCGGGACCAGATCCAGTTTTCAGCACTTCAAGTGGTAAGTCCTAAATCTTTTCTATTTCCATTTGAAGTACTCTTAAAGATGTCTCTCCACACTAAGCTTGAGGATAAGCTTGAAGGGGCTGATAACTTCCGAGCCTGGAATTATAGGATTGGGTTAATCCTGGAAGAGAATGAGTTGGACTCATATGTGAAAGAAGACATCCCTATCCCAGAGGATGAAGAAGCCAAGGCATTGCACAAGAAGAACTTGGTCAAGGCAAAGAGAATCATTGCTGATTCTATCAAAGACCATCTCATTCCTCATGTGTCTTCTCTTAAGACACCCAAAGAGATGTTTGAATCTTTGACCAAGCTATTTGAAGGAAAGAACATAAATCGGAAGATGACCCTGCGGAACCAATTGAAAGCAGTGAAGTTTCAGAATGGAGAAACCATTCAATCTTACTTTTCAAGGGTCTCCCAGATCAAGGAACAATTAGAAGCAGTAGATAAAATGGTGGAGAATGGTGAAGTGGTGATGACCACTCTAAATGGCCTACCCAGGTCATGGGATTCCTTTATTCAAGGAATATGTGCAAGGAAGAAGTTGATCTCATTCAGTAGACTTTGGGAAGAATGCTCTCAAGACGAAGCTAGACTTATAGCTCGTGAAGAAAAGATGGAAGGTGAAGATCAAGCTCTTTCAACTCACACCAAAAGAATCAAAGCCAAGAAGGATCACTCTCGCCACAATAGATCCTATAAAAGGAACAAGAAAGACCTAAGATGCTTCACATGCAATGAGAAGGGTCACTTTACTTCAGATTGTCCCAAGAACAAAAGGGATAATAACAACAACTCCAGTAAGAAGAAGAAGGGCAGCAAAAGAAGGTTTCATGCTCATGCTGCCGAAGATGATGAACCTCCAAAGAAGAAGGCTAGGGCATAAAGTGATAGTGATGATGGCTCATCAAGTGAAGAAGAGTATGTTCTGATCTCTGCTCTCACAGGTACTATTTCTCATGGTTGTAATGATTGGTTGATTGATAGTGGGGCCTCCAAACACATGACTGGGTTCAAGGAATCTCTTGTGAACCTTTCTGAACATGAATCACCCCATAAGGTGAAACTTGGGGATGATTATCAATATCCAATCAAAGGAAGTGGTGAAGCCTCCTACAACCTAGATTCTGGAAAATCATTGAAGATGAAAGAAGTACTGTATGTACCTGGACTCAAGAAGAACTTACTCTCCATCTCTGCATTGGATGCAAAAGGTATGAGGGTTGCATTTGTGGATGGACAAGTCCTAATGTGGCCAAAGGGAAAGAACATAGATGATGCAGTAGTGATTGGAGAGCAAGAGGGAGGCTTGTATAAATTGAAGGGACAACCTGAACATGCCATGGTACATGAATCCATGGAGCCAAGTGAACTTTGGCATAGAAGACTTGCTCATATGCACTATAGGGAACTTCCAATTGCAAGAAAGGCAGTAGAGGGTCTTCCTGAAATCAAGACCAAACATGAAGGTGTTTGCAAAGGATGTGCAAAAGGTAAGAACATTAAGAAGGCTTTCCCAAGCAGTGAAAGCAAAGCAAAAGACATTCTGGAAATCATTCACTCAGATGTATGTGGCCCTATGTCATCCAGTTCCCTAAGTGGGTATGTTTACTATGTATCATTTATTGATGACTTCTCCAGGAAGACTTGGGTATACTTCTTGAAAGGCAAATATGAGGTTCTTGATAAATTCAAGGAATTCAAAAACTTGATGGAGAATCAAACTGACAAGAAGATCAAAACATTCAGATCCGACAATGGTGGAGAGTTCACCTCAAATGACTTCAAGAATCTTTGCAGTGATTCAGGGATTAAGAGGGAGTTGACTGCTCCTTATAATCCTCAACAGAATGGAGTTGCAGAAAGGAAGAATAGAACTATCATGGAAGCAGCAAGGGCAATGTTGCATGACCAAGATCTTCCTATGCATCTATGGGCAGAAGCAGCTAGAACAGCTGTATATGTGCAGAACAGAACACCCCACAAGATATTGGACAACAAGACACCAGAAGAGGTCTTTTCTGGTAAGAAACCTGAAGTTAGCCATCTCAGAATATTTGGTTGTCCAGTATATACTCATGTCCCAAAAGAGAAGAGGACTAAACTAGATCCTTTAGGAAAGAAGGGTATCTTTGTGGGTTATAGTGAAAGCTTGAAGGCTTACAGAATATACTTTCCAGGATTCAAGAAGATTGATGTCAGCAGGGATGTAACATTTGATGAAAACTCAGCATTCATCAAATCAAGGAAGGCACCTATCGAAGTTTATGAAGAACCTAAGGAAACAAGATTTCAGGATACTACCATGACTGAAGCAGTTCCAGAAACTGTTCGTGAGTTTGAAGATCCACAAGAACCTGTAGATCCACCCCGTGAGAATAACTCTCACAAGAGGAAACCTGTATGGGCTAGAGAGCTCATTCATGATGCAGAAAGATTTGGCATTGCAGAAGAAGAACACAGAGCAAAGAAGAGAACCAGATCACACACCAGTTATGTGGCTTTACTCTGTGACATTATGAACAAAGAACCTTCCAGTTATGAAGAGGCAGCAGAAAAGAAAGAATGGAAGGATGCTATGGTTGAGGAATACCAATCAATAATGAAGAATGATGTTTGGGATGTTGTCCCCAGACCTAAAGAGAAGTCTGTTGTGACTTCCAAGTGGATCTTCAAAATCAAGCATGCTGCAGATGGCAGTGTGGAAAAATACAAAGCAAGATTCGTATCTCGTGGTTTCTCTCAAAAGGAAGGAATAGATTATGAAGAAACCTTTGCACCTGTAGCCAGGTATACTTCCATCAGAACAGTGCTTGCCCTGGCTGCAGCAATGAAATGGAAAATACACCAGATGGATGTCAAGACTGCTTTTCTGAATGGTGTAGTAGAATAGGAAGTATATGTGGAACAGCCACTTGGTTTTGAAATACATGACAGGGAATCATATGTATGCAGATTGAAGAAAGCCTTATATGGCTTGAAGCAAGCTCCCAGAACCTGGTATGGTAGGATGGACAGTTTCCTATCTAGTTTGGGCTTTACCAAGAGTAAAGCAGATTCCAACCTTTACTACAAGGTTGAGGAAGGGAATCCTGTGATTCTACTACTGTATGTGGATGACCTATTTGTGACAGGAGATGACAGATTGATTGCATATACTAAAAGGAAGCTTGCAGCTGAATTCGACATGAAAGATTTGGGAATGATGCACTACTTCCTAGGAATGGAGGTGTGGCAGAATACAGGTGGGATCTTCCTTGGTCAAGGGAAGTACACAGTAGATATCCTGAAGAGATTCGGGATGATGGATTGCAAGGCCATGGCCACACCTATGGCATCGAATCTGAAGCTTCTATGTGATGCTTCATCTGAGCCGGTTGATATCACTATGTATCATCAGATGATTGGGTCCTTGATGTACCTGACGAACACGAGACCAGACATTTGCTTTGCTATGAACACATTGAGCCAGTTCCTGACGGATCCGAGGAGTGTTCACCTGGTTGTTGTAAAGCATGTTCTGAGGTACCTGAAGGGTACAGTGGATTATGGGCTCAAGTATGAAGCGAATCAAAAGTTTAATCTGCATGGTTATGTTGATTCAGATTGGGCTAGCAGTGCTGCAGATAGGAAGAGCACATCTGGGTGTTGCTTCAGTATGGGATCAGGTGTGATCTCTTGGTTTAGCAGGAAGCAGTCCTGCGTAGCACTGAGTACAGCTGAGGCAGAGTATGTTGCAGCCTGCTCAGCTAGTTGCGAGGCAGTATGGCTACGGAAGCTACTGTCTGAGTTATTTGATCTCTTGTTGGAGGCTACTGGTATCTTCTGTGATAACCAGAGTTGTGTGAAGCTGTCCGAGAACCCAGTGTTTCATGACAGGTCGAAACACATAGAGATCAAATATCACTATATCAGGGATATGGTGCAGAGAGGAGCTGTGAAGCTCCTGTATGTTGCGATGGACGAGCAGATTGCAGATGTGTTGATGAAGCCACTATCCAGAGTGAAGTTCGAGTACTTCAGAGAGAGGCTTGGCGTTCTTCAGATCGAGGACACTTCGAGGAAGAAGTGATGGACACATTTGCTGAAGCCATTCCAAGCATGTTGGAAGGAGGATCCTTCACATGGCTGTGGATGTAAGCGCTGGATGATGAGCATCAGGATGATGTTCTGGTTTCTGCTTGATATGATCAGTTGGATCATTTTTATGTATGTATGTACGCATCATGTTGGATGATGGATATGATCAGTTGGATCATTTATGTATGTATGCATCATGTTGGATGCTGGATATGATCAGTTGGATCATTTATGTATGTATGCATCATGTTGGATGCTGGATATGATCAGTTGGATCATGTGTACGTATTTTGTATATGCATCATGTTGGATGCTTGGACCATGTATCTGTATATGTATCAGGTGGATACATTGTATGATCAGGTGGATCATGTATGGTGATATGTATCATGTATTTGTATTTGTATCAGGTGGATACATTGATGATCAGGAGGATCATGTATGATGATATGTATCAGGTAGATACTTGGTATGCATCAGGTAGGTGCATTGATGATCAGGAGGATCATGTATGATGATATGTATCAGGTAGATACTTGGTATGTATCAGGTGGATACATTGATGATTAGGAGGATCATGTATGATGATATGTATCATGTATTTGTATCAGGTGGATACATTGATGATGAGGAGGATCATGTATGATGATATGTATCAGGTAGATACTTGACATGCAGCAGAATGTTGCAGTGATGATCAGGATGATCATAGATGATGAGCTTCAGGATGTTGATCCAAATGACATGCAGCAGGATGTTGCAGTGATGATCAGGATGATGATAGATGACGAGCTTCAGGATGTTGCTCCAGATGACATGCAGCAGGACGCTGCAGTGATGATGATCAGGATGATCATGGATACATCAGGATGATGTATGGTGAGTATCAGGTTGATACTCTGTGGCTGTGGATCAGGTTGTGCAGATGAGCATGTAATCCGGTGCCCTGGGATATTTGCAGATGGTCTTTCGAGGTTTTGCCTATGGCATGTAATTCGGTGCCCTGGGACATCTGGCAAATGCTCTTTCGAGGTTTTGCTCTGGGAGGACATGTAATTCGGTGCCCTGGGAGATCTGCAGATAGTCTTTCGAGGTTTTGCCTATGGCATGTAATTCGGTTCCCTGGGATATCTGGCAGATTCTCTTTCTAGGTTTTGTCCTATGGCATGTAATTCGTTTCCCTGGGAGATCTGATAGGTTGGGCTGTGTGCCTGTAATCAGTCCTGGGATGCTCTTGCGAGGTTTTGCCATGACCACATGTAATTCATTGCCCTGGGAGATCCTATAGGTAGAGCTGTGTGCTCATAACAGCCTGGGATGCTCTTACAAGGTTTTGTGGTGAGGTCACATGTAATTTGGTTCCCTGGGAGATCCTATAGGTAGAGCTGTGTGCTCGTAACAGCCTGGGATGCTCTTTCGAGGTTTTGTGACGCATGTAATAAGTCCTGAGGATTCCATAGTATGGCCAGTGATGATGAAGACCTGCAGGTGGTGGGCCTACATCCAGTATGAAAAAGGACTGGCTCTGTAGAACTTCCTATGACGAGTAGAGTCAGAGATTGGTTGAGATAGTAGCAGCAGTGACGATGATGATGACGATGCATCGATGACGATGATCCAGAGAAAAAGACTTGTCTAGCATATCTGTGTCGAGAAATACATTCCTAGTTAAGAGGGAGTGTTGATGTATATGTAACTTCGGAATGTATTTCATCTATATATTATATATATAATTATTGTACCCTTATAAGAGATGTGTTATTCCTCTATAAGGAAGTGTCGTCATGTGGATTGACAAGTGTCGCAAGTGTGTGTACTTTCCGATGGGTTATTAGACCACCTTATGGGGTAGGCCCTGATTAATATATAATATAATGTGGGTGTATCAAAGTAGACAAGTCAGCCCCAGTAGGTCACTGGGAAAAAAGGTGAGTATAAATAGAGATAGGAGATCTCTATTTTACTCACTCGGAAAAGTAACAATCTCTCTCTCTGAAAAGTGGTGCACTAGTGAGGAGGAGGAGGATCATCTGCTAGGAGACTATCTCAGTGTTATTTGGTTGTATTTTGGTTGAGCCATTGCTCTCTCTATCTCTGAGGAAGTTGTGGGGTTTTTCACCTTAGGGTTTTCCCCACGGAAACTCTGTGTCTCTTGTCTCTATGCTTTTGATTCTTGTGATGCTTGTGATGCTTGTCATATTATGATTGTCATGCATTGATATACTGTAGATGTTATTCTATCAGCAAAGATCCTATAGTATTGTGATTTAATACTGAAAATTTAACAAAAACTCGTGTTTTTTAAGAAATCATGTAAACCTTCTAGAAGCTGTGATTTTAAAAAACGGGGGAAATTAAGCTTTTCCAATTTCCGGACGCATGCTCAAACTATAGAAAGTCGTTATGATGAAGAATGTGCATACTTTGTTGATTCCATTTATGAAATAAATCACATTTTCTAAACTCTCGTGTTTTTTAAGAAATCATGTAAACCTTCTAGTAGCTGTGATTTTAAAAAACTGGCGGAAGTAAGCTTTTCATATTTCTGGACGCATGCGCAAACTTTAGAAATTCGTTATTACATAGAATGTGCATATTTTGGTGATTCCATTTATGAAATAAATCACATTTTCTAAAAACTCGTGTTTTTTAAGAAATCATGTAAACCTTCTAGAAGCTGTGATTTTAAGAAACTGGCGGAAGTAAGCTTTTCTTATTTCCGGACCCATGCGCAAACTTTAGAAAGTCATTATTACATAGAATGTGCATACTTTGTTGAATCCATTTATGAAATAAATCACATTTTCTAAAAACTCGTGTTTTTTAAGAAATCATGTAAACCTTCTAAAAGCTGTGATTTTAAAAAACTGGCGGAAGTAAGCTTTTCTTATTTCCGGACGCATGCGCAAACTTTAGAAAGTCGTTACTACGTAGAATGTGGATACCTTGTTGATTCCATTTATGAAATAAATCACATTTTCTAAAAAATCGTGTTTTTTAAGAATTCATCTAAACCTTCTAGAAGCTGTGAATTTAAAAAAAGGGGGGAAGTAAGCTTTTCTTATTTCCGAATGCATGCGCAAACTATAGAAAGTCGTTATTACGTAGAATGTGCATAGTTTGTTGATTCTATTTATGAAATAAATCACATTTTCTAAAAACTCGTGTTTTTTAAGAATTCATCTAAACCTTCTAGAATCTGTGAATTTAAAAAAAGGGGGGAAGTAAGCTTTTCTTATTTCTGGACGCACGCGCAAACTATAGAAAGTCGTTATCACGTAGAATGTTCATGGCTTGCGCATGCGCAAACTTTAGAAAGTCGTTATGACATAGAATGTGCGTACTTTGTTGATTCCATTTATGAAATAAATCACATTTTCTAAAAACTCGTGTTTTTTAAGAAATCATGTAAACCTTCTAGAAGCTGTGATTTTAAAAAACTGGCTGAAGTAAGCTTTTCTTATTTCCGGACGCATGCGCAAACTATAGAAATTCGTTACTATGTAGAATGTGCATACTTTGTTGATTCCATTTATGAAATAAATCACCTTTTCTAAAAACTCGTGTTTTTTAAGAATTCATCTAAACCTTCTAGAAGCTGTGAATTTAAAAAAAGGGTGGAAGTAAGCTTTTCTTATTTCCGAACGCATGCGCAAACTATAGAAAGTCGTTATCACATAGAATGTGCCTAGTTTGCGCATGCGCAAACTATAGAAATTCGTTATGACATAGAATGTGCATACTTTGTTGATTCCATTTATGAAATATATCACATTTCCTAAAAACTTGTGTTTTTTAAGAAATCATGTAAACCTTCTAGAAGCTGTGATTTTAAAAAACGGGGGAAATTAAGCTTTTCCTATTTCCGGACGCATGCTCAAACTATAGAAAGTCGTTATGATGAAGAATGTGCATACTTTGTTGATTCCATTTATGAAATAAATCACATTTTCTAAACTCTCGTGTTTTTTAAGAAATCATGTAAACCTTCTAGTAGCTGTGATTTTAAAAAACTGGCGGAAGTAAGCTTTTCATTATTACATAGAATGTGCATACTTTGTTGATTCCATTTATGAAATAAATCACATTTTCTAAAAACTCGCATTTTTTATGAAATCATGTAAACCTTCTAGAAGCTGTGGTTTTAAAAAACTGGCAGAAGGAAGGTTTTTCTTATTTCCGGAAGCATTCGCAAACTATAGAAAGTTGTTATTATGTAGGATGTGCATAGTTTGTTGATTCCATTTATGAAATAAATCACATTTTCTAAAAACTCGTTTTTTTTAAGAATTCATCTAAACCTTCTAGAATCTATGAATTTAAAAAAAGGGGGGAAGTAAGCTTTTCTTATTTCCGGAAGCATGCGCAAACTATAGAAAGTCGTTATTACGTAGAATGTGCATAGTTTGTTGATTCCATTTATGAAATAAATGACATTTTCTAAAAACTCGTGTTTTTTAAGAATTCATCTAAACCTTCTAGAAGCTGTGAATTTAAAAAAAGGGGGGAAGTAAGCTTTTCTTATTTCCGGACGCATGCGCAAACTATAGAAAGTCGTTATCACGTAGAATGTGCATAGTTTGGGCATGCACAAACTATAGAAAGTCGTTATGACATAGAATGTGCATACTTTCTTGATTCCATTTATGAAATAAATCACATTTTCTAAAAACTCGTGTTTTTTAAGAAATCATGTAAACCTTCTAGAAGCTGTGATTTTAAAAAACGGGGGGAATTAATCTTTTCTTATTTCCGGATGCATGCGCAAACTATAGAAAGTCGTTATGATGTAGAATTTGCAAACTTTGTTGATTCCATTTATGAAATAAATCACATTTTCTAAAAACTCGTGTTTTTTAAGAATTCATCTAAACCTTCTAGAAGTTGTGAATTTAAAAAAAGGGGGGAAGTAAGCTTTTCTTATTTCTGGACGCATGCGCAAACTATAGAAAGTCGTTATTACGTAGAATGTGCATAGTTTGCGCATGCGCAAACTATAGAAAGTCGTTATGACATAGAATGTGCATACTTTGTTGATTCCATTTATGAAATAAATCACATTTTCTAAAAACTCGTGTTTTTTAAGAAATCATGTAAACCTTCTAGAAGCTGTGATTTTAAAAAACTGGAGGAAGTAAGCTTTTCTTATTTCCGGATGCATGCGCAAACTTTAGAAAGTCGTTATTACATAGAATGTGCATACTTTGTTGAATCCATTTATGAAATATATCACATTTTCTAAAAACTCATCTTTTTTAAGAAATCATGTAAACCTTCTAGAAGCTGTTGTTTTAAAAAACTGGCGGAAGTAAGGTTTTCTTATTTGCGAACGCATGCGCAAACTATAGAAATTCGTTATTATGTAGAATGTGCATAGTTTATTGATTCCATTTATGAAATAAATCACATTTTCTAAAAACTCATGTTTTTTAAGAATTCAGCTAAACCTTCTAGAAGCTGTGAATTTAAAAAAAAGGGGGGAAGTAAGCTTTTCTTATTTTCGGATGCATGCACAAACTATAGAAAGTCGTTATCACGTAGAATGTGCATAGTTTGCGCATGCACAAACTATAGAAAGTCGTTATGACATAGAATGTGCATACTTTGTTGATTCCATTTATGAAATAAATCACATTTTCTAAAAACTTGTGTTTTTTAAGAAATCATGTAAACCTTCTAGAAGCTGTGATTTTAAAAAACGGGGGAATTAAGCTTTTCTTATTTCCGGACGCATGCGCAAACTATAGAAAGTCGTTATGACGTAGAATGTGAAAACTTTGTTGATTCCATTTATGAAATAAATCACATTTTCTAAAAACTCGTGTTTTATAAGAATACATCTAAACTTTCTAGAAGCTGTGAATTTAAAAAAAGGGGGGAAGTAAGCTTTTCTTATTTCCGGACGCATGCGCAAACTATAGAAAGTCGTTATTACATAGAAAATGTGCATAGTTTGTGCATGCAAAAACTATAGAAAGTCATTATGATATAGAATGTGCATACTTTTTTGATTCCATTTATGAAATAAATCACATTTTCTAAAAACTCAAATTTTTTAAGAAATCATGTAAACCTTCTAGAAGCTGTGATTTTAAAAAACGGGGGGAATTAAGCTTTTCTTATTTCCAAACGCATGCGCAAACTATAGAAAGTCGTTATGACGTAGAATGTGCATACTTTGTTGGTTCCATTTATGAAATAAATCACATTTTCTAAAAACTCGTGTTTTTTAAGAAATCATGTAAACCTTCTAGAAGCTGTGATTTTAAAAAACTGTCGGAAGTAAGCTTTTCATATTTCCGGACGCATGCGCAAACTTTAAAAAGTCGTTATTAAATAGAATGTGCATACTTTGTTGATTCCATTTATGAAATAAATCACATTTTCTAAAAAGTTGTGTTTTTTAAGAAATCATGTAAACCTTCTAGAAGTTGTGGTTTTAAAAAACTGGCGGAAGGAAGGTTTTCTGATTTCCGGATGCATGCGCAAACTATAGAAAGTCGTTATTATGTAGAATGTGCATAGTTTGTTGATTCCATTTATGAAATAAATCACATTTTCTAAAAACTCGTGTTTTTTAAGAATTCATCTAAACCTTCTAGAAGCTGTGAATTTAAAAAAAGGGGGGAAGTAAGCTTTTCTTATTTCCGGAAGCATGCGCAAACTATAGATAGTCGTTATTACGTAGAGTGTGCATAGTTTGTTGATTCCATTTATGAAATAAATCACATTTTCTAAAAACTCGTGTTTTTTAAGAATTCATCTAAACCTTCAAGAAGCTGTGAATTTAAAAAAAGGGGGGAAGTAAGCTTTGCTTATTTCCGGACGCATGCGCAAACTATAGAAAGTCGTTATCACGTAGAATGTGCATAGTTTGCGCATGCGCAAACTATAGAAAGTCGTTATGACATAGAATGTGCATACTTTCTTGATTCCATTTATAAAATAAATCACATTTTCTAAATACTCGTGTTTTTTAGGAAATCATGTAACCTTCTAGAAGCTGTGATTTTAAAAAATGGGGGGAATTAAGCTTTTCTTATTTCCGGACGCATGCGCAAACTATAAAAAGTCTTTATTACGTAGAATGTGCATAGTTTGTTGATTCCACTTATGAAATAAATCACATTTTCTAAAAACTCGTGTTTTTTAAGAATTCATCTAAACCTTCTAGAAGCTGTGAATTTAAAAAAAGGGGGGTAGTAAGCTTTTCTTATTTCCGAACGGATGCGCAAACTATAGAAAGTCGTTATTACATAGAATGTGCATAGTTTGTTGTTTCCATTTATGAAATAAATCACATTTTCTAAAAACTCGTGTTTTTTAAGAATTCATCTAAAACTTCTAGAAGCTGTGAATTTAAAAAAAGGGGGGAAGTAAGCTTTTCTTATTTCCCGACGCATGCGCAAACTATAGAATGTCGTTATCACGTAGAATGTTCATAGCTTGCGCATGTGCAAACCTTAGAAAGTCATTATGACATAGAATGTGCATACTTTGTTGATTCCATTTATGAAACAAATCACATTTCCTAAAAACTTGTGTTTTTTAAGAAATCATGTAAACCTTCTAGAAGCTGTGATTTTAAAAAACGGGGGGAATTAAGCTTTTCTTATTTCCGGACGCATGCTCAAACTATAGAAAGTCGTTATGATGTAGAATGTGCATACTTTGTTGATTCCATTTATGAAATAAATCGCATTTTCTAAAAACTCGTGTTTTTTAAGAAATCATGTAAACCTTCTAGAAGCTGTGGTTTTAAAGAACTGGCGGAAGGAAGGTTTTTTTATTTCTGGAGGCATGCGCATGCTATAGAAATCGTTATTATGAAGAATGTGCATAGTTTGTTGATTCCATTTATGAAATAAATCACATTTTCTAAAAACTCATGTTTTTTAAGAATTCATCTAAACCTTCTAGAAGCTGTGAATTTAAAAAAAGGGGGGAAGTAAGCTTTTCTTATTTCCGGAAGCATGCGCAAACTATAGAAAGTCGTTATTACGTAGAATGTGCATAGTTTGTTGAATCCATTTATGAAATAAATCACATTTTCTATAAGCTCGTGTTTTTTAAGAATTCATCTAAACCTTCTAGAAGCTGTGAATTTAAAAAAAGGGGGGAAGTAAGCTTTGCTTATTTCTGGACGCATGCGCAAACATTCGAAAGTCATTATTACATAGAATGTGCATACTTTGTTGATTCCATTTATGAAATATAATCACATTTTCTAAAAACTCGCGTTTTTTAAGAAATCATGTAAACCTTCTAGAAGCTGTGGTTTTAAAAAACTGGTAGAAGTAAGCATTTCTTATTTTCGGACGCATGCGCAAACTATAGAAAGTCGTTATTACGTAGAATGTGCATAGTTTGTTGATTCCATTTATGAAATAAATCACATTTTCTAAAAACTCGTGTTTTTTAAGAATTCATCTAAACTTTCTAGAAGCTGTGAATTTAAAAAAAGGGGGGGAAGTAAGCTTTTCTTATTTACGGACGCATGCGCAAACTATAGAAAGTCGTTATTATGTAGAATGTGCATAGTTTGTTGATTTCATTTATGAAATAAATCACATTTTCTAAAAACTCGTGTTTTTTAAGAAATCATTTAAACCTTCTAGAAGCTGTGATTTTAAAAAACTGGCGGAAGTAAGCTTTTCATATTTCCGGACGCATGCACAAACTTTTAAAAGTCGTTATTAAATAGAATGTGCATACTTTGTTGATTCCATTTATGAAATAAATCACATTTTCTAAAAAGTTATGTTTTTTAAGAAATCATGTAAACCTTCTAGAAGGTGTGGTTTATAAAAACTGGTGGAAGTAAGCATTTCTTATTTTCGGACGCATGCGCAAAGTATAGAAAGTCGTTATTACGTAGAATGTGCATAGTTTGTTGATTCCATTTATGAAATAAATCACATTTTCTAAAAACTCGTGTCTTTTAAGATTTCATGTAAACTTTCTAAAAGCTGTGAATTTAAAAAAAGGGGGGGAAGTAAGCTTTTCTTATTTCTGGACGCATGCGCAAACTATAGAAATTCGTTATTACGTAGAATGTGCATACTTTGTTGATTCCATTTATGAAATAAATCAGATTTTCTAAAAAGTTGTGTTTTTTAAGAAATCATTTAACCTTCTAGAAGCTGTGATTTTAAAAAACGGGGGGAATTAAGCTTTTCTTATTTCCGGACGCATGCGCAACCTATAAAAAGTCGTTATTACGTAGAATGTGCATAGTTAATTGATTCCATTTATGAAATAAGTCACATTTTCTAAAAACTCGTGTTTTTTAAGAATTCATCTAAACCTTCTAGCAGCTGTGAATTTAAAAAAAGGGGGGAAGTAAGCTTTTCTTATTTCCGAACGCATGCGCAAACTATAGAAAGTCGTTATTACGTAGAATGTGCATAGTTTGTTGATTCTATTTATGAAATAAATCACATTTTCTAAAAACTCGTGTTTTTTAAGAATTCATCTAAACTTTCTAGAAGCTGTGAATTTACAAAAAGGGGGGTAAAGTAAGCTTTTCTTATTTCCGGATGCATGTGCAAACTATAGAAAGTCATTATTACGTAGAATGTGCATAGTTTGTTGATTCCATTTATGAAATAAATCACATTTTCTAAAAACTCGTGTTTTTTAAGAAATCATTTAAACCTTCTAGAAGCTGTGATTTTAAAAAACTGGCGGAAGTAAGCTTTTCATATTTCCGGACGCATGCGCAAACTTTAGAAAGTCGTTATTAAATAGAATGTGCATACTTTGTTGATTCCATTTATGAAATAAATCACATTTTCTAAAAAGTTGTGTTTTTTATGAAATCATGTAAACCTTCTAGAAGCTGTGGTTTTAAAAAACTGGCGGAAGGAAGCTTTTCTTATTTCCGGACGCATGCGCAAACTATAGAAAGTCGTTATTATGTAGAATGTGGATAGTTTGTTGATTCCATTTATGAAATAAATCACATTTTCTAAAAAATCGTGTTTTTTAAGAATTCATCTAAACCTTCTAGATGCTGTGAATTTAAAAAAAGGGGGGAAGTAAGCTTTTCTTATTTCCGAACGCATGCGCAAACTATAGAAAGTCGTTATTACGTAGAATGTGCGTAGTTTGTTGATTCTATTTATGAAACAAATCACATTTTATAAAAACTCGTGTTTGTTAAGAATTCATCTAAACCTTCTAGAAGCTATGAGTTTAAAAAAAAGGGGGAAGTAAACTTTGCTTATTTCCGGACGCATGCACAAACTATAGAAAGTCGTTATCACATAGAATGTGAATAGTTTGCGCATGCGCAAACTATAGAAAGTCGTTATGATATAGAATGTGCATGCTTTCTTGATTCCATTTATAAAATAAATCACATTTTCTAAAAACTCATGTTTTTTAAGAAATCATGTAAACCTTCTAGAAGCTGTGATTTTAAAAAACTGGCGGAAGTAAGTTTTTCATATTTCCATACGGATGCGCAAACTATAGAATGTCGTTATCACGTAGAATGTGCCTAGTTTGCGCATGCACAAACTATAGAAAGTCGTTATGACATAGAATGTGCATACTTTGTTGATTCCATTTATGAAATAAATCACATTTCCTAAAAACTTGTGTTGTTTAAGAGATCATGTAAACCTTCTAGAAGCTGTGATTTTAAAAAACGGGGGGAATTAAGCTTTTCTTATTTCCGGACGCATGCCCAAACTATAGAAAGTCGTTATGATGTAGAATGTGCATACTTTGTTGATTCCATTTATGAAATAAATCACATTTTCTAAAAACTCGTGTTTTTTAAGAAATCATGTAAACCTTCTAGAAGCTGTGGTTTTAAAAAACTGGCGGAAGGAAGCTTTTTTTATTTCCGAAGGCATCCGCAAACTATAGAAAGTCGTTATTATGTAGAATGTGCATAGTTTTTTGATTCCATTTATGAAATAAATCACATTTTCTAAAAACTCGTGTTTTTTAAGAATTCATCTAAACCTTCTAGAAGTTGTGAATTTAAAAAAAGGGGGGAAGTAAGCTTTTCTTATTTCCGGAAGCATGCGCAAACTATAGAAAGTCGTTATTACGTAGAATGTGCATAGTTTGTTGATTCCATTTATGAAATAAATCACATTTTCTAAAAGCTCGTGTTTTTTAAGAATTCATCTAAACCTTCTAGAAGCTATGAATTTTAAAAAACGGGGGAAGTAAGCTTTGCTTATTTCCGGACGCATGCGCAAACTATAGAAAGTCATTATCACGTCGAATGTGCATAGTTTGCGCATGCGCAAACTATAGAAAGTCGTTATGACATAGAATGTGCATACTTTCATGATTCCATTTATAAAATAAATCACATTTTCTAAAAACTCTTGTTTTTTAAGAAATTATGTAAACCTTCTAGAAGCTGTGATTTTAAAAAACGGGGGGGAATTAAGGTTTTCTTAATTACGGATGCATGCGCAAACTATAGAAAGTCGTTATGACATAGAATGTGCATACTTTGTTGATTCCATTTATGAAATAAATCACATTTTATAAAAACTCGTGTTTTTTAAGAATTCATCTAAACCTTCTAGAAGCTGTGATTTTAAAAAATGGGGAGAATTTAGCTTTTCTTATTTCCGGACGCATGCGTAAACTATAGAAATTCGTTATGACGGAGAATGTGCATACTTTGTTGATTCCATTTATGAAATAAATCACATTTTCTAAAAACTCGTGTTTTTTAAGAATTCATCTAAACCTTCTAGAAGCTGTGAATTTAAAAAAAGGGGGGAAGTAAGTTTTTCTTATTTCCGGACGCATGCGCAAACTATAGAAAGTCGTTATTACGTAGAATGTGCATAGTGTGTTGATTCCATTTATGAAATAAATCACATATTCTAAAAACTCGTGTTTTTTAATAATTCATCTAAACCTTCTAGAAGCTGTGAATTTAAAAAAATGGGGGAAGTAAGCTTTTCTTATTTCCGGACGCATGCGCAAACTATAGAAAGTCGTTATCACGTAGAATGTGCATAGTTTGCGCATGCGCAAAATATAGAAAGTCATTATTACATAGAATGTGCATACTTTATTGATTCCATTTATGAAATAAATCACATTTTCTAAAACCTCGAGGTTTTTAAGAAATCATGTAAACCTTCTAGAAGCTGTGATTTTAAAAAACGGGGGGAATTAAGCTTTTCTTATTTCCGAACGCATGCGCAAACTATAGAAATTTGTTATGACGTAGAATGTGCATACTTTGTTTATTCAATTTATGAAATAAATCACATTTTCTAAAAACTCGTGGTTTTTAAGAATTCATCTAAACCTTCTAGAAGCTGACAATTTAAAAAAAGGGGGGAAGTAAGCTTTTCTTATTTCCGGACGCATGCGCACACTGTAGAAAGTTGTTATTACGTAGAATGTGCATAGTGTGTGCATGCGCAAACTATAGAAATTCGTTATGACATAGAATGTGCATACTTTGTTGATTCCATTTATGAAATAAATCACATTTTCTAAAAACTCAATTTTTTTAAGAAATCATGTAAACCTTCTAGAAGCTGTGATTTTAAAAAACGGGGGGAATTAAGCTTTTGTTATTTCCAGAAGCTTGCGCAAACTATAGAAATTCGTTATGACTTAGAATGTGCATACTTTGTTGATTCCATTTGTGAAATAAATCACATTTTCTAAAAACTCGTGTTTTTTAAGAAATCATGTAAACCTTCTAGAAGCTGTGATTTTAAAAAACTGGCGGAAGTAAGCTTTTCTTATTTCCGGACGCATGCGCAAACTTTAGAAAGTCGTTATTACATAGAATGTGCATACTTTGTTGAATCCATTTATGAAATAAATCAAATTTTCTAAATACTCGTGTTTTTTAAGAAATCATGTAAACCTTCTAGAAGCTGTGATTTTAAAAAACTGGCGGAAGTAAGCTTTTCTTATTTCCGGACGCATGCGCAAACTTTAGAAAGTCGTTACTATGTAGAATGTGGATACCTTGTTGATTCCATTTATTAAATAAATCACATTTTCTAAAAACTCATGTTTTTTAAGAATTCATCTAAACCTTCTAGAAGCTGTGAATTTAAAAAAAGGAGGGAAGTAAGCTTTTCTTATTTCCGGACGCATGCGCAAACTATAGAAAGTCGTTATTATGTAGAATGTTCATAGTTTGTTGATTCCATTTATGAAATAAATCACTTTTTAGAAAAACTCGTGTTTTTTAAGAAATCATGTAAACCTTCTAGAAGCCGTGGTTTTAAAAAACTGGCGGAAGTAAGGTTTTCTTATTTGCGGACGCATGCGCAAACTATAGAAAGTCGTTATTATGTAGAACGTGCATAGTTTATTGATTCCATTTATGAAATAAATCACATTTTCTAAAAACTCGTGTTTTTTAGGAATTCATCAAAACCTTCTAGAAGCTGTAAATTTAAAAAAAGGGGGGAAGTAAGCTTTTCTTATTTCTGGATGCATGCGCAAACTATAGAAAGTCGTTATCATGTAGAATGTGCATAGTTTGCGCATGCGCAAACTATAGAAAGTCGTTATGACATAGAATGTGCATACTTTGTTGATTCCATTTATGAAATAAATCACATTTTCTAAAAGCTTGTGTTTTTTAAGAAATCATGTAAACCTTCTAGAAGCTGTGATTTTAAAAAACGGGGGGAATTAAGCTTTTCTTATTTCCGGACGCATGGGCAAACTATAGAAAGTCGTTATGACGTAGAATGTGCAAACTTTGTTGATTCCATTTATGAAATAAATCACATTTTCTAAAAACTCGTGTTTTTTAAGAATTCATCTAAACCTTCTAGAAGCTGTGAATTTAAAAAAAGGGGGGAAGTAAGCTTTTCTTATTTCCGGATGCATGCGCAAACTATAGAAAGTCGTTATCATGTAGAATGTGCATAGTTTGCGCATGCGCAAACTATAGAAAGTCGTTATGACATAGAATGTGCATACTTTGTTGATTCCATTTATGAAATAAATCACATTTTCTAAAAGCTTGTGTTTTTTAAGAAATCATGTAAACCTTCTAGAAGCTGTGATTTTAAAAAACGGGGGGAATTAAGCTTTTCTTATTTCTGGACGCATGCTCAAACTATAGAAAGTCGTTATGATGTAGGATGTGCATACTTTGTTGATTCCATTTATGAAATAAATCGCATTTTCTAAAAACTCATGTTTTTTAAGAAATCATGTAAACCTTCTAGAAGCCGTGGTTTTAAAGAACTGGCGGAAGGAAGGTTTTTTTATTTCCGGAGGCATGCACAATCTATAGAAAGTCGTTATTATGAATAATGTGCATAGTTTGTTGATTCCATTTATGAAATAAATCACATTTTCTAAAAACTCATGTTTTTTAAGAATTCATCTAAACCTTCTAGAAGCTGTGAATTTAAAAAAAGGGGGGAAGTAAGCTTTTGTTATGTCCGGAAGCATGCACAAACTATAGAAAGTCGTTATTACGTAGAATGTGCATAGTTTGTTGATTCCATTTATGAAATTAATCACATTTTCTAAAAGCTCGTGTTTTTTAAGAATTCATCTAAACCTTCTAGAAGCTGTGAATTTAAAAAAAGGGGGGAAGTAAGCTTTTCTTATTTCTGGACGCATGCGCAAACTTTCGAAAGTCGTTATTACATAGAATGTGCATACTTTGTTGATTCCATTTATGAAATATAATCACATTGTCTAAAAACTCGCGTTTTTTAAGAAATCATGTAAACCTTCTAGAAGCTGTGGTTTTAAAAAACTGGTGGAAGTAAGCATTTCTTATTTTCGGACGCATGCGCAAACTATAGAAAGTCGTTATTACGTAGAATGTGCATAGTTTGTTGATTCCATTTATGAAACAAATCAGATTTTCTAAAAACTCATGTTTTTTAAGAATTCATCTAAACTTTCTAGAAGCTGTGAATTAAAAAAAAGGGGGGGAAGTAAGCTTTTCTTATTTACGGACGCATGCGCAAACTATATAAAGTCGTTATTATGTAGAACGTGCATAGTTTATTGATTCCATTTATGAAATAAATCACATTTTCTAAAAACTCGTGTTTTTTAAGAATTCATCTAAACCTTCTAGAAGCTGTAAATTTAAAAAAGGGGGGAAGTAAGCTTTTCTTATTTCCGGATGCATGCGCAAACTATAGAAAGTCGTTATCATGTAGAATTTGCATAGTTTGCGCATGCGAAAACTATAGAAAGTCGTTATGACATAGAATGTGCATACTTTGTTGATTCCATTTATGAAATAAATCACATTTTCTAAAAGCTTGTGTTTTTTAAGAAATCATGTAAACCTTCTAGAAGCTGTGATTTTAAAAAACGGGGGGAATTAAGCTTTTCTTATTTCCGGACGCATGCTCAAACTATAGAAAGTCGTTATGATGTAGAATGTGCATACTTTGTTGATTCCATTTATGAAATAAATCGCATTTTCTGAAAACTCGTGTTTTTTAAGAAATCATGTAAACCTTCTAGAAGCTGTGGTTTTAAAGAACTGGCGGAAGGAAGGTTTTTTTATTTCCGGAGGCATGCGCAAGCTATAGAAAGTCGTTATTATGAAGAATGTGCATAGTTTGTTGATTCCGTTTATGAAATAAATCACATTTTCTAAAAACTCATGTTTTTTAAGAATTCATCTAAACGTTCTAGAAGCTGTGAATTTAAAAAAAGGGGGGAAGTAAGCTTTTCTTATTTCTGGAAGCATGCACAAACTACAGAAAGTCGTTATTACGTAGAAGGTGCATAGTTTGTTGATTCCATTTATGAAATAAATCACATTTTCTAAAAGCTTGTGTTTTTTAAGAATTCATCTAAACCTTCTAGAAGTTGTGAATTTAAAAAAAGGGGGGAAGTAAGCTTTGCTTATTTCTGGACGCATGCGCAAACTTTCGAAAGTCGTTATTACATAGAATGTGCATACTTTGTTGATTCCATTTATGAAATATAATCACATTTTCTAAAAACTCGCATTTTTTAAGAAATCATGTAAACCTTCTAAAAGCTGTGGTTTTAAAAAACTGGTGGAAGTAAGCATTTCTTCTTTTCGGACGCATGCGCAAACTATAGAAAGTCGTTATTACGTAGAATGTGCATAGTTTGTTGATTCCATTTATGAAATAAATCACATTTTCTAAAAACTCATGTTTTTTAAGAATTCATCTAAACTTTCTAGAAGCTGTGAATTTAAAAAAAGGGGGGCAAGTAAGCTTTTCTTATTTACGGACGCATGCGGAAACTATAGAAAGTCGTTATGATGTAGAATGTGCATACTTTATTGATTCCATTGATGAAATAAATCACATTTTCTAAAAACTCATGTTTTTTAAGAAATCATGTAAACCTTCTAGAAGCTGTGGTATTAAAAAACTGGCGGAAGGAAGCTTTTTTTATTTCCGAAGGCATGCGCAAACTATAGAAAGTCGTTATTATGTAGAATGTGCATAGTTTTTTTATTCCATTTATGAAATAAATCACATTTTCTAAAAACTCGTGTTTTTTAAGAATTCATCTAAACCTTCTATAAGTTGTGAATTTAAAAAAAAGGGGGAAGTAAGCTTTTCTTATTTCCGGAAGCATGCGCAAACTATAGAAAGTCGTTATTACGTAGAATGTGCATAGTTTGCTGATTCCATTTATGAAATAAATCACATTTTCTAAAAGCTCGTGTTTTTTAAGAATTCATCTAAACCTTCTAGAAGCTGTGAATTTAAAAAAAGGGGGGATGTAAGCTTTGCTTATTTCCGGACGCATGCGCATACTATAGAAAGTCGTTATCACGTCGAATGTGCATAGCTTGCGCATGCTCAAACTATAGAAAGTCGTTATGACATAGAATGTGCATACTTTCATGATTCCATTTATAAAATAAATCACATTTTCTAAAAACTCTTGTTTTTTAAGAAATTATGTAAACCTTCTAGAAGCTGTGATTTTAAAAAACGGGGGGGAATTAAGCTTTTCTTATTTACGGACGCATGCGCAAACTATAGAAAGTCGTTATGACATAGAATGTGCATACTTTGTTGATTCCATTTATGAAATAAATCACATTTTATAAAAACTCATGTTTTTTAAGAATTCATCTAAACCGTCTAGAAGCTGTGATTTTAAAAAATGGGGGGAATTTAGCTTTTCTTATTTCCGGACGCATGCGCAAACTATAGAAAGTCGTTATGACGAAGAATGTGCATACTTTGTTGATTCCATTTATGAAATAAATCACATATTCTAAAAACTCGTGTTTTTTAAGAATTCATCTAAACCTTCTAGAAGCTGTGAATTTAAAAAAATGGGGGAAGTAAGCTTTTCTTATTTCCGGACGCATGCGCAAACTATAGAAAGTCGTTATCATGTAGAATGTGCATACTTTTGTGATTCCATTTATGAAATAAATCACATTTTCTAAAACCTCGTGTTTTTTAAGAAATCATGTAAACCTTCTAGAAGCTGTGATTTTAAAAAACGGGGGGAATTAAGCTTTTCTTATTTCCGGACGCATGCGCAAACTATAGAAAGTTGTTATGACGTAGAATTTGCATACTTTGTTTATTCAATTTATGAAATAAATTACATTTTCTAAAAACTCGTGGTTTTTAAGAATTCATCTAAACCTTCTAGAAGCTGAGAATTTAAAAAAAGGGGGGAAGTAAGCTTTTCTTTTTTCCGGACGCATGCGCACACTATAGAAAGTTTTTATTACGTAGAATGTGCATAGTGTGAGCATGCGCAAACTATAGAAAGTCGTTATGACATAGAATGTGCATACTTTGTTGATTCCATTGATGAAATAAATCACATTTTCTAAAAACTCAATTTTTTAAGGAAATCATGTAAACCTTCTAGAAGCTGTGATTCTAAAAAACGGGGGGAATTAAGCTTTTGTTATTTCCAGAAGCATGCACAAACTGTAGAAATTCGTTATGACGTAGAATGTGCATACTTTGTTGATTCCATTTATGAAATAAATCACATTTTCTAAAAACTCGTGTTTTTTAAGAAATCATGTAAACCTTCTAGAAGCTATGATTTTAAAAAACTGGCGGAAGTAAGCTTTTCTTATTTCCGGATGCATGCGCAAACTTTAGAAAATCGTTATTACATAGAATGTGCATACTTTGTTGAATCCATTTATGAAATAAATCAAATTCTCTAAAAACTCGTGTTTTTTAAGAAATCATGTAAACCTTCTAGAAGCTGTGATTTTAAAAAACTAGCGGAAGTAAGCTTTTCTTATTTCCGGATGCATGCGCAAAATATAGAAAGTCGTTATTATGTAGAATGTGCATAGTTTGTTGATTCCATTTATGAAATAAATCACTTTTTAGAAAAACTCATGTTTTTTAAGAAATCATGTAAACCTTCTAGAAGCTGTGGTTTTAAAAAACTGGCGGAAGTAAGGTTTTCTTATTTGCGGAGGCATGCGCAAACTATAGAAAGTCCTTATTATGTAGAACGTGCATAGTTTATTGATTCCATTTATGAAATAAATCACATTTTCTAAAAACTCGTGTTTTTTAAGAAATCATGTAAACCTTCTAGAAGCTGTGATTTTAAAAAACTGGCGGAAGTAAGCTTTTCTTATTTCCGGATGCATGCGCAAACTTTAGAAAGTCGTTACTATGTAGAAGGTGGATACCTTGTTGATTCCATTTATTAAATAAATCACATTTTCTAAAAACTCATGTTTTTTAAGAATTCATCTAAACCTTCTAGAAGCTGTGAATTTGAAAAAAGGAGGGAAGTAAGCTTTTCTTATTTCCGGACGCATGCGCAAACTATAGAAAGTCGTTATTATGTAGAATGTGCATAGTTTGTTGATTCCATTTATGAAATAAATCACTTTTTAGAAAAAACTCATGTTTTTTAAGAAATCATGTAAACCTTCTAGAAGCTGTGGTTTTAAAAAACTGGCGGAAGTAAGGTTTTCTTATTTGCGGACGCAAGCGCAAACTATAGAAAGTCGTTATTATGTAGAACGTGCATAGTTTATTGATTCCATTTATGAAATAAATCAGATTTTCTAAAAACTCGTGTTTTTTAAGAATTCATCTAAACCTTCTAGAAGCTGTAAATTTAAAAAAAGGGGGGAAGTAAGCTTTTCTTATTTCCGGATGCATGCGCAAACTTTTGAAAGTCGTTATCATGTAGAATGAGCATAGTTTGCGCATGCGCAAACTATAGAAAGTCGTTATGACATAGAATGTGCATACTTTGTTGATTCCATTTATGAAATAAATCACATTTTCTAAAAGCTTGTGTTTTTTAAGAAATCATGTAAACCTTCTAGAAGCTGTGATTTTAAAAAACTGGCGGAAGTAAGCTTTTCTTATTTCCGGACGCATGCGCAAACTTTAGAAAGTCGTTACTATGTAGAAGGTGGATACCTTGTTGATTCCATTTATTAAATAAATCACATTTTCTAAAAACTCATGTTTTTTAAGAATTCATCTAAACCTTCTAGAAGCTGTGAATTTAAAAAAAGGGGGGAAGTAAGCTTTACTTATTTCCGGACGCATGCGCAAACTATAGAAAGTCGTTATCATGTAGAATGTTCATAGCTTGCGCATGCACAAACTTTAGAAAGTCGTTATGACATAGAATGTGCATACTTTGTTGATTCCATTTATGAAATAAATCACATTTTCAAAAAACTCGTGTTTTTTAAGAAATCATGTAAACCTTCTAAGGCTGTGATTTTAAAAAACTGGCTGAAGTAAGCTTTTCTTATTTCCGGACGCATGCGCAAACTATAGAAAGTCGTTACTACGTAGAATGTGCATACTTTGTTGATTCCATTTATGAAATAAATCACATTTTCTAAAAATCGTGTTTTTTAAGAAATCATGTAAACCTTCTAGAAGCTGTGAATTTAAAAAAAGGGTGGAAGTAAGCTTTTCTTATTTCCGAACGCATGCGCAAACTATAGAAAGTCGTTATCACGTAGAATGTGCCTAGTTTGCGCATGCGCAAACTATAGAAATTCGTTATGACATAGAATGTGCATACTTTGTTGATTGCATTTATGAAATAAATCACATTTCCTAAAAACTCGTGTTTTCTAAGAAATCATGTAAACCTTCTAGAAGCTGTGATTTTAAAAAAACGGGGGAAATTAAGCTTTTCCTATTTCCGGACGCATGCTCAAACTATAGAAAGTCGTTATGATGAAGAATGTGCATACTTTGTTGATTCCATTTATGAAATAAATCACATTTTCTAAACTCTCGTGTTTTTTAAGAAATCATGTAAGCCTTCTAGTAGCTGTGATTTTAGAAAACTGGCGGAAGTAAGCTTTTCATATTTCCGGACGCATGCGCAAACTTTAGAAAGTCGTTATTACATAGAATGTGCATACTTTGTTGATTCCATTTATGAAATAAAGCACATTTTTTAAAAACTCGCGTTTTTTAAGAAATCATGTAAACCTTCTAGAAGCTGTGGTTTTAAAAAACTGGCGGAAGGAAGGTTTTTCTTATTTCCGGACGCATTCGCAAACTATAGAAAGTCGTTATTATGTAGAATGTGCATAGTTTGTTGATTCCATTGATGAAATCAATCACATTTTCTAAAAACTCGTGTTTTTTAAGAATTCATCTAAACCTTCTAGAAGCTGTGAATTTAAAAAAAGGGGGGAAGTAAGCTTTTCTTATTTCCGGAAGCATGCGCAAACTATAGAAAGTCGTTATTACGTAGAATGTGCATAGTTTGTTGATTCCATTTATGAAATAAGTCACATTTTCTAAAAACTCGTGTTTTTTAAGAATTCATCTAAACCTTCTAGAAGCCGTGAATTTAAAAAAAGGGGGGAAGTAAGCTTTTCTTATTTCCGGCCGCATGCGCAAACTATAGAAAGTCATTATCACGTAGAATGTGCATAGTTTGTGCATGCGCAAACTATAGAAAGTCGCTATGTCATAGAATGTGCATACTTTGTCGATTCCATTTATGAAATAAATCACATTTTCTAAAAACTCGTGTTTTTTACGAAATCATGTAAACCTTCTAGAAGCTGTGATTTTAAAAAACTGGCGGAAGTAAGCTTTTCCTATTTCCGGACGCATGCGCAAACTTTAGAAAGTCGTTATTACCTAGAATGTGCATAATTTGTTGAATCCATATATGAAATAAATCACATTTTTTAAAAACTCGTGTTTTTTAAGAAATCATGTAAACCTTCTAGAAGCTGTGATTTTAAAAAACTGGCGGAAGTAAGCTTTTCTTATTTCCGGGCACATGCGCAAACTTTAGAAAGTCGTTACTACGTAGAATGTGGATACCTTTTTGATTCCATTTATTAAATAAATCACATTTTCTACAAACTCATGTTTTTTAAGAATTCATCTAAACCTTCTAGAAGATGTGAATTTGAAAAAAGGGGGGAAGTAAGCTTTTCTTATTTCCAGACGCATGCGGAAACTATAGAAAGTCGTTATTATGTAGAATGTGCATAGTTTGTTGATTCCATTTATGAAATAAATCACATTTTCCAAAAACTCGTGTTTTTTAAGAATTCATCTAAACCTTCTAGAAGCTGTGAATTTAAAAATAGTGGGGAAGTAAGCTTTTCTTATTTCCGGATGCATGCGCAAACTATAGAAAGTCGTTATCACGTAGAATGTGCATAGTTTGCGCATGCGCAAACTATAGAAAGTCGTTATGACATAGAATGTGCATACTTTGTTGATTCCATTTATGAAATAAATCACATTTTCTAAAAACTCGTGTTTTTTAAGAAATCATGTAAACCTTCTAGAAGCTGTGATTTTAAAAACCAGGGGGAATTAAGCTTTTCTTATTTCCGGACGCATCCGCAAACTATAGAAAGTCGTTATGACGTAGAATGTGCAAACTTTGTTGATTCCATTTATGAAATAAATCAGATTTTCTAAAAACTCGTGTTTTTTAAGAATTCATCTAAACCTTCTAGAAGCTGTGAATTTAAAAAAAAGGGGGGAAGTAAGCTTTTCTTATTTCCGGACGCATGCGCAGACTATAGAAAGTCGTTATTACGTAGAAAATGTGCATAGTTTGCGCATGCGCAAACTATAGAAATTCGTTATGACATAGAATGTGCATACTTTGTTGATTGCATTTATGAAATAAATCACATTTCCTAAAAACTCGTGTTTTCTAAGAAATCATGTAAACCTTCTAGAAGCTGTGATTTTAAAAAAACGGGGGAAATTAAGCTTTTCCTCTTTCCGGATGCATGCTCAAACTATAGAAAGTCGTTATGATGAAGAATGTGCATACTTTGTTGATTCCATTTATGAAATAAATCACATTTTCTAAACTCTCGTGTTTTTTAAGAAATCATGTAAACCTTCTCGTAGCTGTGATTTTAAAAAACTGGCGGAAGCAAGCTTTTCATATTTCCGGACGCATGCGCAAACTTTAGAAAGTTGTTATTACATAGAATGTGCATACTTTGTTGATTCCATTTATGAAATAAAGCACATTTTCTCAAAACTCGCGTTTTTTAAGAAATCATGTAAACCTTCTTGAAGCTGTGGTTTTAAAAAAATGGCGGAAGGAAGGTTTTTCTTATTTCCGGACGCATTCGCAAACTATAGAAAGTCGTTATTATGTAGAATGTGCATAGTTTGTTGATTCCATTGATGAAATCAATCACATTTTCTAAAAACTCGTGTTTTTTAAGAATTCATCTAAACCTTCTAGAAGCTGTGAATTTAAAAAAAGGGGGGAAGTAAGCTTTTCTTATTTCCGGAAGCATGCGCAAACTATAGAAAGTCGTTATTACGTAGAATGTGCATAGTTTGTTGATTCCATTTATGAAATAAGTCACATTTTCTAAAAACTCGTGTTTTTTAAGAATTCATCTAAACCTTATAGAAGCCGTGAATTTAAAAAAAGGTGGGAAGTAAGCTTTTCTTATTTCCGGACGCATGCGCAAACTATAGAAAGTCATTATCACGTAGAATGTGCATAGTTTGTGCATGCGCAAACTATAGAAAGTCGCTATGTCATAGAATGTGCATACTTTGTCGATTCCATTTATGAAATAAATCACATTTTCTAAAAACTCGTGTTTTTTAAGAAATCATGTAAACCTTCTAGAAGCTGAGATTTTAAAAAACTGGCGGAAGTAAGCTTTTCCTATTTCCGGACGCATGCGCAAACTTTAGAAAGTCGTTATTACCTAGAATGTGCATACTTTGTTGAATCCATATATGAAATAAATCACATTTTTTAAAAACTCGTGTTTTTTAAGAAATCATGTAAACCTTCTAGAAGCTGTGATTTTAAAAAACTGGCGGAAGTAAGCTTTTCTTATTTCCGGGCACATGCGCAAACTTTAGAAAGTCGTTACTACGTAGAATGTGGATACCTTGTTGATTCAATTTATTAAATAAATCACATTTTCTACAAACTCATGTTTTTTAAGAATTCATCTAAACCTTCTAGAAGCTGTGAATTTGAAAAAAGGGGGGAAGTAAGCTTTTCTTATTTCCGGACGCATGCGGAAACTATAGAAAGTCGTTATTATGTAGAATGTGCATAGTTTGTTGATTCCATTTATGAAATAAATCACATTTTCCAACAACTCGTGTTTTTTAAGAATTCATCTAAACTTTCTAGAAGCTGTGAATTTAAAAAAAATGGGGAAGTAAGCTTTTCTTATTTCCGGATGCATGTGCAAACTATAGAAAGTCGTTATCACGTAGAATGTGCATAGTTTGCGCATGCGCAAACTATAGAAATTCGTTATGACATAGAATGTGCATACTTTGTTCATTCCATTTATGAAATAAATCACATTTTCTAAAAACTCGTGTTTTTTAAGAAATCATGTAAACCTTCTAGAAGTTGTGATTTTAAAAACCAGGGGGAATTAAGCTTTTCTTCTTTCCGGATGCACGCGCAACCTATAGAAAGTCGTTATGACGTAGAATGTGAAAACTTTGTTGATTCCATTTATGAAATAAATCACATTTTCTAAAAACTCGTGTTTTTTAAGAATTCATCTAAACCTTCTAGAAGCTGTGAATTTAAAAAAAGGGGGGAAGTAAGCTTTTCTTATTTCCGGACGCATGCGCAAACTACATAAAGTCATTATTACGTAGAAAATGTGCATAGTTTGGGCATGCGCAAACTATCGAAAGTCGTTATGACATAGAATGTGCATACTTTGTTGAATCCATATATGAAATAAATCACATTTTTTAAAAACTCAAATTTTTTAAGAAATCATCTAAACCTTCTAGAAGCTGTGATTTTAAAAAACTGGCGGAAGTAAGCTTTTCATATTTCCGGACGCATGCGCAAACTTTAGAACGTCGTTATTACATATAATGTGCATACTTTGTTGATTCCATTTATGAAATAAATCACATTTTCTAAAAACTCATGTTTTTTAAGAAATCATGTAACCTTCTAGAAGTTGTGATTTTAAAAAACGGGGGGAATTAAGCTTTTCTTCTTTCCGGACGCATGCGCAAACTATAGGAAGTCGTTATGACGTAGAATGTGCATAGTTTGTTGATTCCATTTATGAAATAAATCACATTCTCTAAAAACTCGTGTTTTTTAAGAATTCATCTAAACCTTCTAGAAGCTGTGAATTTAAAAAAAGGGGGGAAGTAAGCTTTTCTTATTTCTGGACGCATGCGCAAACTATAGAAAGTTGTTATAACGTAAAATGTGCCTACTTTGCGCATGCGCAAACTATAGAAAGTCGTTATGACATAGAATGTGCATACTTTGTTGATTCCATTTATGAAATAAATCACGTTTCCTAAAACCTCGTGTTTTTTAAGAAATCATGTAAACCTTCTAGAAGCTGTGATTTTAAAAAACGGGGGAAATTAAGCTTTTCCTATTTCCGGACGCATGCTCAAACTATAGAAAGTCGTTATGATGAAGAATGTGCATACTTTGTTGATTCCATTTATGAAATAAATCACATTTTCTAAGCTCTCGTGTTTTTTAAGAAATCATGTAAACCTTCTAGTAGCAGTGATTTTAAAAAACTGGCGGAAGTAAGCTTTTCATATTTCCGGACGCATGCGCAAACTTTAGAAAGTTGTTATTAAATAGAATGTGGATACTTCGTTGATTCCATTTATGAAATAAATCACATTTTCTAAAAACTCGCGTTTTTTAAGAAATCGTGTAAACCTTCTAGAAGCTGTGGTTTTAAAAAACTGGCGTAAGGAAGGTTTTTCTTATTTCTGGACGCATTCGCAAACTATAGAAAGTCGTTATTATGTAGAATGTGCATAGTTTGTTGATTCCATTTATGAAATAAATCACATTTTCTAAAAATCCATGTTTTTTAAGAATTCATCTAAACCTTCTAGAAGCTGTGAATTTAAAAAAAGGGGGGAAGTAATCTTTTCTTATTTCCGGAAGCATGCGCAAACTATAGAAAGTCGTTATTACGTAGAATGTGCATAGTTTGTTGATTCCATTTATGAAATAAATCACATTTTCTAAAAACTCGTGTTTTTTAAGAATTCATCTAAACCTTCTAGAAGTTGTGAATTTAAAAAAAGGGGGGAAGTAAGCTTTTCTTATTTTCGGACGCATGCGCAAACTATAGAAAGTCGTTATCACGTAGAATGTGCATAGTTTGCGCATGCGCAAACTATAGAAAGTCGTTATGACATAGAATGTCCATACTTTGTTGATTCCATTTATGAAATAAATCACATTTCCTAAAAACTCGGGTTTTTTAAGAAATCATGTAAACCTTCTAGAAGCTGTGATTTTAGAAAACGGGGGAAATTAAGCTTTTCCTATTTCCGGACGCATGCTCAAACTATAGAAAGTCGTTATGATGAAGAATGTGCATACTTTGTTGATTCCATTTATGAAATAAATCACATTTTCTAAACTCTCGTGTTTTTTAAGAAATCATGTAAACCTTCTAGTAGTTGTGATTTTAAAAAACTGGCGGAAGTAAGCTTTTGATATTTCCGGATGCATGCGCAAACTTTAGAAAGTCGTTATTACATAGAATGTGCATACTTTGTTGATTCCATTTATGAAATAAATCACATTTTCTAAAAACTCGCGTTTTTTAAGAAATCATGTAAACCTTCTAGAAACTCTGGTTTTAAAAAACTGGCGGAAGGAAGGTTTTTCTTATTTCCAGACGCATTCGCAAACTATAGAAAGTCGTTATTATGTAGAATGTGCATAGTTTGTTGATTCCATTTATGAAATAAATCACATTTTCTAAAAACTCGTGTTTTTTAAGAATTCATCTAAACCTTCTAGAAGCTGTGAATTTAAAAAAAGGGGGGAAGTAATCTTTTCTTATTTCCGGAAGCATGCGCAAACTATAGTAAGTCGTTATTACGTAGAATGTGCATAGTTTGTTGATTCCATTTATGAAATAAAACACATTTTCTAAAAACTTGTGTTTTTTAAGAATTTATCTAAACCTTCTAGAAGCTGTGAATTTAAAAAAAGGGGGGAAGTAAGCTTTTCTTATTTCCGGACGCATGCACAAACTATAGAAAGTCGTTATCACGTAGAATGTGCATAGTTTGCGCATGCGCAAACTATAGAAAGTCGTTATGACATAGAATGTGCATACTTTGTTGATTCCATTTATGAAATAAATCACATTTTCTAAAAACTCGTGTTTTTTAGGAAATCATGTAAACCTTCTAGAAGATGTGATTTTAGAAAACGGGGGGAATTAACCTTTTCTTATTCCCGGACGCATGCGCAAACTATAGAAAGTCGTTATGACGTAGAATGTGCATAGTTTGTTGATTCCATTTATGAAATAAATCACATTTTCTAAAAGCTCATGTTTTTTAAGAATTCCTCTAAACCTTCTAGAAGCTGTGAATTTGAAAAAAGGGGGGAAGTAAGCTTTTCTTATTTCCGGACGCATGCGGAAACTATTTAAAGTCGTTATTATGTAGAATGTGCATAGTTTGTTGATTCCATTTATGAAATAAATCACTTTTTCTAGAAACTCATTTTTTTTAAGAAATCATGTAAACCTTTTAGAAGCTGTGGTTTTAAAAAACTGGCAGAAGTAAGGTTTTCTTATTTGCGGACGCATGCACAAACTATAGAAAGTCGTTATTATGTAGAATGTGCATAGTTTATTGATTCCATTTATGAAATAAATCACATTTTCCAAAAACTCGTGTTTTTTAAGAATTCATCTAAACCTTCTAGAAGCTGTGAATTCAAAAAAAGGTGGGAAGTAAGCTTTTCTTATTTCCGGATGCATGCGCAAACTATAGAAAGTCGTTATCATGTAGAATGTGCATAGTTTGCGCATGCGCAAACTATAGAAAGTCGTTATGACATAGAATGTGCATACTTTGTTGATTCCATTTATGAAATAAATCACATTTTCTAAAAACTCGTGTTTTTTAGAAATCATGTAAACCTTCTAGAAGCTGTGATTTTAAAAACCAGGGGGAATTAAGCTTTTCTTATTTCCGGACGCATGCGCAAACTATAGAAATTCGTTATGACGTAGAATGTGCAAACTTTGTTGATTCCATTTATGAAATAAATCACATTTTCTAAAAACTCTTGTTTTTTAAGAATTCATCTAAACCTTCTAGAAGCTGTGAATTTAAAAAAAGGGGGGAAGTAAGCTTTTCTTATTTCCGGACGCATGCGCAAACTATAGAAAGTCGTCATCACATAGAATTTGCCTAGTTTGCGCATGCGCAAACTATAGAAAGTCGTTATGACATAGAATGTGCATACTTTGTTGATTCCATTTATGAAATAAATCACATTTCCTAAAAACTCGTGTTTTTTAAGAAATCATGTAAACCTTCTAGAAGCTTTGATTTTAAAAAAGGGGGGGAATTAAGATTTTCTTATTTCCGGACGCATGCGCAAACTATAGCATGTCGTTATGACATAGAATGTGCAAACTTTGTTGATTCCATTTATGAAATAAATCAGATTTTCTAAAAACTCGTGTTTTTTAAGAAATCATGTAAACCTTCTAGAAGTTGTGATTTTAAAAAACGGGGGGAATTAAGCTTTTCTTATTTCCGGACGCATGTGCAAACTATAGAAAGTTGTTATGACGTAGAATGTGCATACTTTGTTGATTCCATTTATGAAATAAATAACATTTCCTAAAAACTCGTGTTTTTTAAGAAATCATGTAAACCTTCTAGAAGCTTTGATTTTAAAAAAGGGGGGAATTAAGATTTTCTTATTTCCGGACGCATGCGCAAACTATAGCATGTCGTTATGACATAGAATGTGCAAACTTTGTTGATTCCATTTATGAAATAAATCAGATTTTCTAAAAACTCGTGTTTTTTAAGAAATCATGTAAACCTTCTAGAAGTTGTGATTTTAAAAAACGGGGGGAATTAAGCTTTTCTTATTTCCGGACGCATGTGCAAACTATAGAAAGTTGTTATGACGTAGAATGTGCATACTTTGTTGATTCCATTTATGAAATAAATAACATTTTCTAAAAAGTCATGTTTTTTAAGAAATCATGTAAACCTTCTAGAAGCTGTGATTTTAAAAAACGGGGGGAATTAAGCTTTTCTTATTTCCAGACCCATGCGCAAACTATAGAAAGTCGTTATGACGTAGAATGTGCATACTTTGTTGATTCCATTTATGAAATAAATCACATTTTCTAAAAACTCATGTTTTTTAAGAAATCATGTAAACCTTCTAGAAGCTGCGATTTTAAAAAACTGGCGGAAGTAAGATTTTCTTATTTCCGGATGCATGCGCAAACTTTAGAAAGTCGTTACTACGTAGAATGTGGATACCTTGTTGATTCCATTTATTAAATAAATCACATTTTCTACAAACTCATGTTTTTTAAGAATTCATCTAAACTTTCTAGAAGCCGTGAATTTGAAAAAAGGGGGGAAGTAAGCTTTTCTTACTTCCGGACGCATGCGCAAACTATAGAAAGTCGTTATTATGTAGAATGTGCAAAGTTTGTTGATTCCATTAATGAAATAAATCACTTTTTCTAAAAACTCATTTTTTTTAAGAAATCATGTAAACCTTTTTGAAGCTGTGGTTTTAGAAAGTCGTCATCACATAGAATATGCCTAGTTTGCGCATGCGCAAACTATAGAAAGTCGTTATGACATAGAATGTGCATACTTTGTTGATTCCATTTATGAAATAAATCACATTTTCTAAAAACTCGTGTTTTTTAAGAAATCATGTAAACCTTCTAGAAGATGTGATTTTAAAAACCGGGGGGGAATTAAGCTTTTCTTATTTCTGGACGCATGCGCAAACTATAGAAAGTCGTTATGACGTAGAATGTGCAAAATTTGTTGATTCCATTTATGAAATAAATCACATTTTCTAAAAAATCGTGTTTTTTAAGAATTCATCTAAACCTTCTAGAAGCTGTGAATTTAAAAAAAGGGGGGAAGTAAGCTTTTCTTATTTCCGGACGCATGCGCAAACTATATAAAGTTGTTATTACGTAGAAAATCTGTATAGTTTGCGCATGCGCAAACTATCGAAAGTCGTTATGACATAGAATGTGCATTCTTTGTTGATTCCATTTATGAAATAAATCACATTTTCTAAAAACTCAAATTTTTTAAGAAATCATGTAAACCTTCTAGAAGCTGTGATTTTAAAAAACGGGGGGAATTAAGCTTTTCTTATTTCCAAACGCATGCGCAAACTATAGAAAGTTGTTATGACGTAGAATGTGCATACTTTTTTGATTCCATTTACGAAATAAATCACATTTTCTAAAAACTTGTGTTTTTTAAGAAATCATGTAAACCTTCTAGAAGCTGTGATTTTAAAAAACTGGCGGAAGTAAGCTTTTCATATTTCCGGACGCATGCGCAAACTTTAGAACGTCGTTATTACATAGAATGTGCATACTTTGTTGATTCCATTTATGAAATAAATCACATTTTCTAAAAACTCATGTTTTTTAAGAAATCATGTAACCTTCTAGAAGCTGTGATTTTAAAAAACGGGGGGAATTAAGCTTTTCTTATTTCCAGACGCATGCGCAAACTATAGAAAGTCGTTATGACGTAGAATGTGCATAGTTTGTTGATTCCATTTATGAAATAAGTCACATTTTCTAAAAACTCGTGTTTTTTAAGAATTCATCTAAACCTTCTAGAAGCTGTGAATTTAAAAAAAGGGGGGAAGTAATCTTTTCTTATTTCCGGAAGCATGCGCAAACTATAGTAAGTCGGTATTACGTAGAATGTGCATAGTTTGTTGATTCCATTTATGAAATAAATCACATTTTCTAAAAACTCGTGTTTTCTAAGAATTCATCTAAACCTTCTAGAAGCCGTGAATTTAAAAAAAGGGGGGAAGTAAGCTTTTCTTATTTCCGGACGCATGCGCAAACTATAGAAAGTCGTTATCACGTAGAATGTGCATAGTTTGCGCATGTGCAAACTATAGAAAGTCGTTATGACATAGAATGTGCATACTTTGTTGATTCCATTTATGAAATAAATCACATTTTCTAAAAACTCGTGTTTTTTAGGAAATCATCTAAACCTTCTAGAAGATGTGATTTTAAAAAACGGGCGGAATTAAGCTTTTCTTATTTCCGGACGCATGCGCAAACTATATAAAGTCGTTATGACGTAGAATGTGCATAGTTTGTTGATTCCATTTATGAAATAAATCACATTTTCTAAAAACTCATGTTTTTTAAGAATTCCTCTAAACCTTCTAGAAGCTGTGAATATAAAAAAAGGGGGGAAGTAAGGTTTTCTTATTTCCGGACGCATGCGCAAACTATAGAAAGTCGTTATCACGTAGAATGTGCATAGTTTCGGCATGCGCAAACTATAGAAAGTCGTTATGACATAGAATGTTCATACTTTGTTGATTCCATTTATGAAATAAATCACATTTGGTAAAAACTCATGTTTTTTAAGAAACTATGTAAACCTTCTAGAAGCTGTGATATTAAAAAATGGGGGGGAATTAAGCTTTTCTTATTTCCAGACGCATGCGCAAACTATAGAAAGTCGTTAGGACGTAGAATGTGCTTACTTTGTTGATTCCATTTATGAAATAAATCACATTTTCGAAAAACTCGTGTTTTTTAAGAAATCATGTAAACCTTCTAGAAGCTGTGGTTTTAAAAAATGGGGGGAATTAAGCTTTTCTTAGTTCCGGATGCATGCGCAAACTATATAAAGTCGTTATGACGTAGAATGTGCAAACTTTATTGATTCCATTTATGAAATAAATCACATTTTCTAAAAACTCGTGTTTTTTAAGAATTCATCTAAACCATCTAGAAGCTGTGAATTTAAAAAAAGGGGGGAAGTAAGCTTTTCATATTTCCGGATGCATGCGAAAACTTTAGAAAGTTGTTATTACATAGAATGTGCATACTTTGTTGATTACATTTATGAAATAAATCACATTTTCTAAAAACTCATGTTTTTTAAGAAATCATGTAAACCTTCTAGAAGCTGTGGTTTTAAAAAACTGGCGGAAGTAAGTTTTTCTTATTTCCGGACGCATGTGCAAACTATAGAAAGTCGTTATTACGTAGAATGTGCATAGTTTGTTCATTCCATTTATGAAATAAATCACATTTTCTAAAAACTTGTGTTTTTTAAGAATTCATCTAAACCTTCTAGAAGCTGTGAATTTAAAAAAAAGGGGGGAAGTAAGCTTTTCTTATTTCCGGATGCATGCGCAAACTATAGAAAGTCGATATCACGTAGAGGGTGCATAGTTTGCGCATGCACAAAATATAGAAAGTCATTATGACATAGAATGTGCATACTTTGTTGATTCCATTTATGAAATAAATCACATTTCCTAAAAACTCGTGTTTTTTAAGAAATCATGTAAACCTTCTAGAAGCTGTGATTTTAAAAAACGGTGGAATTAAGCTTTTCTTATTTGCGGACGAATGCGCAAACTATAGAAAGTTTTGATGATGTAGAATGTGCATACTTTGTTGATTCCATTTATGAAATAAATCACATTTTCTAAAAACTCGTGTTTTTTAAGAAATCATGTAATCCTTCTAGAAGTTGTGATTTTAAAAAACTGGCGGAAGTAAGCTTTTCATATTTCCGGACGCATTCGCAAACTTTCGAAAGTCGTTATTACATAGAATGTGCATACTTTGTTGATTCCATTTATGAAATAAATCACATTTTCTAAAAACTCATGTTTTTTAAGAAATCATGTAAACCTTCTAGAAGCTGTGGTTTTTAAAAACTGGTGGAAGGAAGCTTTTCTTATTTTCGGACGCATGCGCAAACTATAGAAAGTTGTTATTACGTAGAATGTGCATAGTTTGTTGGTTCCATTTATGAAATAAATCACATTTTCTAAAAACTCGTGTTTTTTAAGAAATCATCTAAACCTTCTAGAAGCTGTGAATTTAAAAAAAGGGGCAAAGTAAGCTTTTCTTATTTCCGGACGCATGCGCAAACTATAGAAAGTCGTTATTACGTAGAATGTGCATAGTTTGCTGATTCCATTTATGAAATAAATCAAATTTTCTAAAAACTCGTGTTTTTTAAGAATTCATCTAAACCTTCTAGACGCTGTGAATTTAAAAAAATGGGTGAAGTAAGCTTTTCTTATTTCCGGACGCATGCGCAAACTATAGAAAGTCGTTATCACGTAGAATGTGCATAGTTTCGGCATGCGCACACTATGGAAAGTCGTTATGACATAGAATGTGCATACTTTGTTGATTCCATTTATGAAATAAATCACATTTGGTAAAAACTCATGTTTTTTAGGAAACTATGTAAACCTTCTAGAAGCTGTGATATTGAAAAATGGGGGGGAATTAAGCTTTTCTTATTTCTAGACGCATTCGCAAACTATAGAAAGTTGTTAGGACGTAGAATGTGCATACTTTGTTGATTCTATTTATGAAATAAATAACATTTTCTAAAAAGTCATGTTTTTTAAGAAATCATGTAAACCTTCTAGAAGCTGTGATTTTAAAAAACGGGGGGAATTAAGCTTTTCTTATTTCCAGACGCATGCGCAAACTATAGAAAGTCGTTATGACGTAGAATGTGCATACTTTGTTGAATCCATTTATGAAATAAATCACATTTTCTAAAAACTCGTGTTTTTTAAGAAATCATGTAAACCTTCTAGAAGCTGTGATTTTAAAAACCTGGCGGCAGTAAGCTTTTCATATTTTCGGACGCATGCGCAAACTTTAGAAACTCGTTATTACATAGAATGTGCATACTTTATTGATTCCATTGATGAAATAAATCACATTTTCTAAAAACTTGTGTTTTTTAAGAAATCATGTAAACCTTCTGGAAGCTGTGGTTTTAAAAAACTGGCGGAAGGAAGGTTTTCTTATTTCCGGACGCATGCGCAAACTATAGAATGTCGATATTATGTAGAATGTGCATAGTTTGTTGATTCCATTGATGAAATAAATCACATTTTCTAAAAACTCGTGTTTTTTAAGAATTCATCTAAACCTTCTAGAAGCTGTGAATTTAAAAAAAGGGGGGAAGTAAGCTTTTCTTATTTCCGGAAGCATGCGCAAACTATAGAAAGTTGTTATTACGTAGAATGTGCATAGTTTGTTGATTCCATTTATGAAATAAATCACATTTTCTAAAAACTCGTGTTTTTTAAGAATTCATCTAAACCTTCTAGAAGCTGTGAATTTAAAAAAAGGGGGGAAGTAAGCTTTTCTTATTTCCAGAAGCATCCGCAAACTATAGAAAGTCATTATTATGTAGAATGTGCATAGCTTGTTGATTCCATTTATGAAATAAATCACATTTTCTAAAAACTCGTGTTTTGTAAGAAATCATCTAAACCTTCTAGAAGCTGTGAATTTAAAAAAAGGGGGGAAGTAAGCTTTTCTTATTTCCGGACGCATGCACAAACTATAAGAACTCGTTATTACGTAGAATGTGCATAGTTTGCACATGCGCAAACTATAGAAAGTCGTTATGACATAGAATGTGCATACTTTGTTGATTCCATTGATGAAATAAATCACATTTTCTAAAAACTCGTGTTTTTTAAGAAATCATGTAAACCTTCTAGAAGCTGTAATTTTAAACAACGGGGCGAATTAAGCTTTTCTTATTTTCGGACGCATGCGCAAACTATAGAAAGTCACTATTACATAGAATGTGCATAGTTTGTTGATTCCATTTATGAAATAAATCACATTTTCTAAAAACTCGTGTTTTTTAAGAATTCATCTAAACCTTCTAGAAGCTGTGAATTTAAAAAAAGGGGGGAAGTAAGCTTTTCTTATTTCCGGAAGCATGCGCAAACTATAGAAAGTTGTTATTACGTAGAATGTGCATAGTTTGTTGATTCCATTTATGAAATAAATCACATTTTCTAAAAACTCGTGTTTTTTAAGAATTCATCTAAACCTTCTAGAAGCTGTGAATTTAAAAAAAGGGGGGAAGTAAGCTTTTCTTATTTCCAGAAGCATGCGCAAACTATAGAAAGTCATTATTATGTAGAATGTGCATAGCTTGTTGATTCCATTTATGAAATAAATCACATTTTCTAAAAACTCGTGTTTTGTAAGAAATCATCTAAACCTTCTAGAAGCTGTGAATTTAAAAAAAGGGGGGAAGTAAGCTTTTCTTATTTCCGGATGCATGCACAAACTATAAGAACTCGTTATTACGTAGAATGTGCATAGTTTGCACATGCGCAAACTATAGAAAGTCGTTATGACATAGAATGTGCATACTTTGTTGATTCCATTTATGAAATAAATCACATTTTCTAAAAACTCGTGTTTTTTAAGAAATCATGTAAACCTTCTAGAAGCTGTAATTTTAAAAAACGGGGCGAATTAAGCTTTTCTTATTTTCGGACGCATGCGCAAACTATAGAAAGTCACTATTACATAGAATGTGCATAGTTTGTTGATTCCATTTATGAAATAAATCACATTTTCTAGAAACTCGTGTTTTTTAAGAATTCATGTAAACCTTCTAGAATCCGTGAATTTAAAAAAAGTGGGGAAGTAAGCTTTTCTTATTTCCTCATGCATGCGCAAACTATAGAAAGTTGTGATGCCGTAGAATGTGCATACTTTGTTGATTCCATTTATGAAATAAATCACATTTTCTAAAAACTCATGTTTTTTAAGAAATCATATAAACCTTCTAGAAGCTGTGATTTTAAAAAAATGGCGTAAGTAAGCTTTTCATATTTCTGGACACATGCACAAACTTTCGAAAGTCGTTATTAAATAGAATGTGGATACTTTGTTGATTCCATTTATGAAATAAATCACATTTTCTAAAAACTCATGTTTTTAAAGAAATCATGTAAACCTTCTAGAAGCTATGGTTTTAAAAAACTGGCAGAAGTAAGCTTTTCATATTTCCGGACGCATGCGCAAACTATAGAAAGTCGTTATTACATAGAATTTGCATACTTTGTTGATTCCATTTATGAAATAAATCACATTTTCTAAAAACTCATGTTTTTTAAGAAATCATGTAAACCTTCTAGAAGCTGTGCTTTAAAAAACTGGCGGAAGTAAGCTTTTCTTATTTCCGAAGGCATGCGCAAGCTATAGATAGTCGTTATTACGTAGAATGTGCATAGTTTTATGATTCCATTTATGAAATAAATCAAATTTTCTAAAAACTCGTGTTTTTTAAGAATTCATGTAAACCTTCTAGAAGCTGTGAATTTAAAAAAGGGGGGAAGTAAGCTTTTCTTATTTCCGGACGCATGCGCAAACTATAGAAAGTCGTTATCACGTAGAATGTGCATAGTTTGCGCATGCGCAAAATATATAAAGTCATTATGACATAGAATGTGCATACTTTGTTGATTCCATTTATGAAATAAATCACATTTTCTAAAAACTCGTGTTTTTTAAGAATTCATGTAAACTTTCTAGAAGTTGTGATTTTAAAAGACGGGGGGAACTAAGCTTTTCTTATTTCCGGACGCATGCGCAAACTATAGAAAGTTGTTATGACGTAGAATGTGCATACTTTGTTGATTCAATTTATGAAATAAATCACATTTTCTAAAAACTCATGTTTTTTAAGAATTCATCTAAACCTTCTAGAAGCTGGGAATTTAAAAAAAGGGGGGAAGTAAGCTTTTCTTATTTCTGGATCCATGCGCAAACTATAGAATGTTGTTATTAAGTAGAATGTGCATAGTTTGCGCATGCACAAACTATAGAAAGTTGTTATGTAATAGAATGTGCATACTTTGTTGATTCCATTTATGAAATAAATCACATTTCCTAAAAACTAGTGATTTTTAAGAAATCATGTAAACCTTCCAGAAGCTGTGATTTTAAAAAACGGGGGAATTAAGCTTTTCTTATTTCCGGACACATGCGCAAACTATAGAAAGTTATGTTGACGTAGAATGTGCATACTTTGTTGATTCCATTTATGAAATAAATCACATTTTCTAAAAACTCATGCTTTTAAGAAATCATGTAAACCTTCTAGAAGCTATGATTTTAAAAAACTGGACGAAGTAAGCTTCTCATATTTCCGGACGCATGCGCAAACTTTCGAAAGTCGTTATTACATAGAATGTGCATACTTTGTTGATTCCATTTATGAAATAAATCACATTTTCTAAAAACTCACGTTTTTTAAGAAATCATGTAAACCTTCTAGAAGCTGTGGTTTTAAAAAACTGGTGGAAGTAAGCATTTCTTATTTACAGACGCATGCGCAAACTATAGAAAGTCGTTATTATGTAGAATGTGCATAGTTTGTTGATTCCATTTATGAAAGAAATCACATTTTCTAAAAACTCGTGTTTTTTAAGAATTCATCTAAACCTTCTAGAAGCTGTGAATTTAAAAAAAGGAGGGGAAGTAAGCTTTTCTTATTTCCGGACGCATCCGCAAACTATAGAAAGTCGTTATTACATAGAATGTGCAAAGTTTGCACATGCGCAAACTATAGAAAGTCGTTATGACATAGAATGTGCATACTTTGTTGATTCCATTTATGAAATAAATCACATTTTCTAAAAACTTGTGTTTTTTAAGAAATCATGTAAACCTTCTAGAAGCTGTGATTTTAAAAAACGGGGGGAATTAAGCTTTTCTTATTTCCAGATGCATGCGCAAACTATAGAAAGTCGTTTTGACGTAGAATGTGCATAGTTTGTTGATTCCATTTATGAAATAAATCACATTTTCTAAAAACTCGTGTTTTTTAAGAAATCATGTAAACCTTCTAGAAGCTGTGATTTTAAAAAACTGGCGGAAGTAAGCTTTTCTTATTTCCGGACGCATGCGCAAACTATCGAAAGTCGTTATTACATAGAATGTGCATACTTTGTTGATTCCATTTATGAAATAAATCACATTTTCTAAAAACTCGTGTTTTTTAAGAAATCATGTAAACCTTCTAGAAGCTGTGATTTTAGAAAACTGGCGGAAGTAAGCTTTTCATATTTCCGGACGCATGCGCAAACTATAGAAAGTCGTTATCACGTAGAATGTGCATAGTTTGCGCATGCGCAAACTATAGAAAGTCGTTATGACATAGAATGTGCATACTTTGTTGATTCCATTTATGAAATAAATCACATTTTCTAAAAACTCAAATTTTTTAAGAAATCATGTAAACCTTCTAGAAGCTGTGATTTTAAAAAACGGGGGGAATTAAGCTTTTCTTATTTCAAGATGCATGCACAAATTATAGAAAGTCGTTATGATGAAGAATGTGCAAACTTTGTTGATTCCATTTATGAAATAAATCACATTTTCTAAATACTTGTGTTTTTTAAGAAATCATGTAAACCTTCTAGAAGCTGTGATTTTAAAAAACTCGCGGAAGTAAGCTTTTCATATTTCCGGACGCATGCACAAACTTTAGAAAGTCGTTATTACATAGAATGTGCATACTTTGTTGATTCCATTTATGAAATAAATCACATTTTCTAAAAACTCATGTTTTTTAAGAAATCATGTAAACCTTATAGAAGCTGTGGTTTTAAAAAACTGGTGGAAGGAAGGTTTTCTTATTTCCGTACGCATGCGCAAACTATAGAAAGTCGTTATTATGTACAAAGTGCATAGTTTGTTGATTCCATTTATGAAAAAAATCACATTTTCTAAAAACTCGTGTTTTTTAAGAATTCATCTAAACCTTCTAGGAGCTGTGAATTTAAAAAAAGGGGGGAAATAAGCTTTTCTTATTTCCGGAAACATGCGCAAACTATAGAAAGTCGTTATTACGTAGAATGTGCATAGTTTGTTGATTCCATTTATGAAATAAATCACATTTTCTAAAAACTCGTGTTTTTTAAGAATTCATCTAAACCTTCTTGAAGCTGTGAATTTAAAAAAAGGGGGGAAGTAAGCTTTTCTTATTTCCAGACGCATGCGCAATCTATAGAAAGTCGTTATCACGTAGAATGTGCATAGTTTGCGCATGCGCAAACTATAGAAAGTCGTTATGACGTAGAATGCGCATACTTTGTTGATTCCATTTATGAAATAAATCACATTTTCTAAAAACTCGTGTTTTTTAAGAAATCATGTAAACCTTCTAGAAGCTGTGATTTTAAAAAACTGGCGGAAGAAAGCTTTTCTTATTTCCGGACGAATACGCAAACTTTAGAAAGTCGTTACTACGTAGAATGTGCATACCTTGTTGATTCCATTTATGAAATAAATCACATTTTCTAAAAACTCGTGTTTTTTAAGAATTCATCTAAACCTTCTAGAAGCTGCGAATTTGAAAAAAGGGGGGAAGTAAGCTTTTCTTATTTCCGGACAAATGCGCAAACTATAGAAAGTCGTTATCACGTAGAATGTTCATGGCTTGCGCATGCGCAAACTTTAGAAAGTCGTTATGACATAGAATGTGCATACTTTGTTGATTCCATTTATGAAATAAATCACATTTTCTAAAAACTCGTGTTTTTTAAGAAATCATGTAAACCTTCTAGAAGCTGTGATTTTGAAAAACAGGCTGAAGTAAGCTTTTCTTATTTCCGGACGCATGCGCAAACTATAGAAAGTCGTTACTATGTAGAATGTGCATACTTTGTTGATTCCATTTATGAAATAAATCACATTTTCTAAAAACTCGTGTTTTTTAAGAATTCATCTAAACCTTCTAGAAGCTGTGAATTTAAAAAAAGGGTGGAAGTAAGCTTTTCTTATTTCCGAACGCATGCGCAAACTATAGAAGGGCGTTATCACATAGAATGTGCCTAGTTTGCGCATGCGCAAACTATAGAAAGTCGTTATGACATAGAAAGTGCATACTTTGTTGATTCCACTTATGAAATAAATCACATTTCCTAAAAACTCGTGTTTTTTAAGAAATCATGTAAACCTTCAAGAAGCTGTGATTTTAAAAAACGGGGGAAATTAAGCTTTTCCTATTTCCGGACGCATGCTAAAACTATAGAAAGTCGTTATGATGAAGAATGTGCATACTTTGTTGATTCCATTTATGAAATAAATCACATTTTCTAAACTCTCGTGTTTTTTAAAAAATCATGTAAGCCTTCTAGTAGCTGTGATTTTAAAAAACTGGCGGAAGTAAGCTTTTCATATTTCCGGACGCATGCGCAAACTTTAGAAATTCGTTATTACATAGAATGTGCATACTTTGTTGATTCCATTTATGAAATAAATGACATTTTCTAAAAACTCGTGTTTTTTAAGAATTCATCTAAACCTTCTAGAAGCTGGGAATTTAAAAAAAGGGTGGAAGTAAGCTTTTCTTATTTCCAAACGCATGCGCAAACTATAGAAAGTCGTTATCACGTAGAATGTGCCTAGATTGCGCATGCGCAAACTATAGAAAGTCGTTATCACGTAGAATGTGCCTAGTTTGTGTTAAATTTTCAGAATTTACTTCAATATGATCTAGGATCTTAACTGAGAGAACAACATGTACAGCATATCTACAGCATATCAATCATGGACACAATAATGCAAGCACACAAGAGACACAATGATTTACTTGGGGAAAACCATAAAGGTGAAAAACCCCAATAACTTCCTCAGAGATAGATAGAGCAATGATACAACCAACCAATAGAGATAGCCATAACCTAGCAGCAATCCTCCTCCTCCATAAGTGCGCCTCTCCTCCTTGAGAGCATGTGTGAGAAGTGAGTGAATAAATAGAGTGCCTCCCGCACTCTATTTATACTTGACTTGACTTGCCTTTTTACCTAACTCATGTAGGCTCGAACTTAACCACATAACATAATGCTGAGTGGGCCGACCCCCAATAGGGTGGTCTAATAACCCTTCGACCCACATGGCCGACCCCCAATAGGGTGGTCTAATAACCCTTTGACCCACATGACTTATACAGGGCCGACCCCAAATAAGGTGGTCTAATAACCCATCAAGTATAAGTTACGACACTTATAATCTAAATGACGACACTTCCTTATAGAGGAATAATACCATCTCTATAGGAATACAATATACATATATGTGAAATACATTCCGAAGTTACATATACATCAACACTCCCTCTTAACTAGGAAGGTATTTCTCAGCACAGTTCTTCTAGCACAAGTCATCTTCTCTGGATCATCGTCATCATCATCGTCACTGCTGCTGCTATCTCATCCAATCTCTGTCTCTACTCGTCATAGGAAGTTCTACAGAGCCGGTCCTTTTTCATACTGGATGTAGGCCCACCACTTGCAGGTCTTCGTCATCACTGGCCATACTGTGGAATCCTCAGGACTTTTACGTGCGTCACAAAACCTTGCAAGAGCATCCCAGGCTGTTACGAGCACACAGCTCTACCTATAGGATCTCCCAGGGCAACGAATTACATGTGACCTCACCACAAAACCTCGCAAGAGCATCCCAGGCTGTTACGAGCACACAACTCTACCTATAGGATCTCCCAGGGCAACGAATTACATGTGGTCATGGCAAAACCTCGCAAGAGCATCCCAGGACTGATTACGGGCACACAGCCCAACCTATCGGATCTCCCAGGGAAACGAATTACATGCCATAGGACAAAACCTCGCAAGAGCATCTGCCAGATATCCCAGGGCAACGAATTACATGCCATAGGCAAAACCTCGAAAGACTATCTGCAGATCTCCCAGGGCAACGAATTACATGTCCTCCCAGAGAAAAACCTCGAAAGAGCATTTTCCAGATGTCCCAGGGCAACGAATTACATGCCATAGGCAAAACCTCGCAAGACCATCTGCAAATCTCCCAGGGCAACGAATTACATGCTCATCTGCACAACCTGATCCACGGCCACAGAGTATCAACCTGATACTCACCATACATCATCCTGATGTATCCATGATCATCCTGATCATCATTACTGCAACGTCCTGCTGCATCTCATCTGGAGCAACATCCTGAAGCTCGTCATCTATGATCGTCCTGATCATCACTGCAACATCCTGCTGCATGTCATCTGGAGCAACATCCTGAAGCTCGTCATCTATGATCATCCTGATCATCAATGCAACATCCTGCTGCATGTCATCTGGAGCAACATCCTGAAGCTCGTCATCTATGATTGTCCTGATCATCACTGCAACATCCTGCTGCATGTCATCTGGAGCAACATCCTGAAGCTCATCATTTATGATCGTCCTGATCATCACTGCAACATCCTGCTGCATGTCATCTGGAGCAACATCCTGAAGCTCGTCATCTACGATCATCCTGATCATCAATGCAACATCCTGCTGCATACCAAGTATCTACCTGATACATATCATCATACATGATCCTCCTGATCATCAATGTATCCACCTGATACAAATACAAAACATATGATATATATCACCATACATGATCCACCTGATCATACAATGTATCCACCTGATACATATACAGATACATGGTCCAAGCATCCAACATGATGCATATAAAATACATACACATGATCCAACTGATCATATCCAGCATCCAACATGATGCGTACATACATACATAAAATGATCCAACTGATCATATCCAGCAGAAACTAGAACATCATCCTGATGTTCATCATCTAGCACTTACATCCACAGCCATGTGAAGGATCCTCCTTCCAACATGCTTGGAATGGCTTCAGCAAATGTGTCCATCACTTCTTCCTTGAAGTGTCCTCGATCTGAATAACGCCAAGCCTCTCTCTGAAGTACTCGAACTTCACCCTGGCTAGTGGCTTCGTCAGCACATCTGCAATCTGCTCGTCCGTCGCAACATACAGGAGCTTCACAGCTCCTCTCTACACCATATCCCTGATATAGTGATATTTGATCTCTATGTGTTTCGACCTGTCATGAAACACTGGGTTCTCGGACAGCTTCACACAACTCTGGTTATCACAGAAGATACCAGTAGCTTCCAATGGGAGATCAAATAACTCAGACAGTAGCTTCCGCAACCATACTGTCTCACAACTAGCTGAACAGGCTGCAACATACTCTGCCTCAGCTGTACTCAGTGCTACGCAGGATTGCTTCCTGCTAAACCAAGAGATCACACCTGATCCCATACTGAAGCAACACCCAGATGTGCTCTTCCTATCTGCAGCACTGCCAGCCCAATCTGAATCAACATAACCCTGCAGGTTAAACTTTTGATTCGCCTCATATCTGAGCCCATAATCCACTGTACCCTTCAGGTACCTCAGAACATGCTTTACAGCAACCAGGTGAACACTCCTCGAATCCGTCAGGAACTGGCTCAATGTGTTCACAGCAAAGCAAATATCTGGTCTCGTGTTCGTCAGGTACATCAAGGACCCAATAATCTGATGATACAAAGAGACATTAACTGGCTCAGATGAAGCATCACATAGAAGCTTCAGATTCGATACCATAGGTGTGGCTATATCCTTGCAGTCCATCATCCCAAACCTCTTCAGGATCTCTACTGCATACTTCCCTTGTCCAAGGAAGATTCCTTCTGCATTCTGCCACACCTCCATGCCAAAAACAAATAGTGCATCATCCCCAAGTTCTTCATCTCGAACTCGGTAGTAAGCTTCCGCTGCGTGTCGGCAATCAATCTATCTTCACCATACCAAGTTCTGCACATATATGATTTCCTATCATGTGTCTCAGAACGAAGTGGCTGCTTCTTCTTCAACTACACCATTCAAGAAAGCTGTCTTGAATCCATCTGGTGTATCTTCTATTTCATCACTTTTATATTTCTCTATGCTGCCATCTGCAACATGCTTGATCTGAAAGTTCTATTTGGAAGTCACAATAGACTTCCCTTTAGCTCTTGGGATCGCATCCCAAACATCATTCTTCATGATCGACGGATCATGGCATTCCATTTCTTCATCCCAAATCCTTGGAATTTCAATATCTTCAATAGATATCTTTGTTGCTGGAACAAATGTTGTAGTCCTTTTGTAGTTGAAGATATACGGTCTTTCCTACAAAACAGGTTAAATTGCATGATTAGAAACATCTCATAATTTTCAGAACAAATTCTTACACATGAAGAAATATGTCATACAGTCATGCAGTCATGCAATTATCTTAGCCAATGCTTCAATACAACATTTATCCATATCCCGTAACTTTCTAGATGCCTTCCAATCTCTACCAGAACTTTGTTAAGAGTGTGCACAACTCCCAACATGTCAGCAAAGAGGTTTCATTCTAGATAAGTAGCAATGGAATGTTGTACAGTGCCATAGGCCACCTACCCAACACATGCATATTAGTAGTATACTGTTCATTAATTCAATCATTCTAATATGCACAATACATATCCTAAGTCTAGGAACATGAGCATATACATCATTGAACAATTTTATTTAAGCAAACAAATATGCAAGATAATTAAAATACTTATCTTTGTTTGTTTGTTGGGTGGACTCCCTCTGAGTCTTTTCTTCCTTGCAGGAGCTACTGGAGTCCTTCTAAACCTTCTTGTTGTGGAATGTAGAGATATGGACAACTCCCTTTGAATATCTGCACCCTTGCAGAAACCACTGGAGTGTGCTCCCTCTTGATCTTTGCTTCCTGGATTACCTGTTCTTGAACTCATATTCATCCTTGGTCCCTATGCATGCTTATTAGTATCATGATTGTGTTATCCTTGTAATCTCATACAAAATCATACATTCATTAAAACACAATAATCTCAAGTATGTATAGTCATGATCATTTCAAACAGAAATAATAAGCATTAGCATTCAAGGTTTATATAGGACTCTTATGGTTAGTCATATCATAAGAAACATAACATGTATAAACCTGTAATTACTCAAACCTATGACTATTCAGGTTAGTTGAATCATCAATCAAGATAAGAGATATAAAATCCATAAAACCTATGATTATTCAAACCTATACCATCATGATTCTTCTGGTTAGTCATATCATCAATTATGGTAAGAAACATAAAATGCATACAATCATGATTATTCAAACTTATGACTTCATGAATAATCATTATCAACAATAGTATAAGATCCTAACACAAGGTAGGATTCTATCTTGATATAGGAAAAACATACCTGGATTAGCATGCTAGCTATTTATGTCTAACATACTCACATGATGTCTTCTTGTTCTTCTTCAATGACTTGTGCTAGTAACCTGTATATCTCATAAGTTAACTATTACAAAACCAAGTTATACATACCTCGTAAATGGATCTTCTATGAGATCCATGAGAATGGATGAATCTTTGTCCTCATGTTATCATGATCATATGTTCTTGGAACAGAACATGATTTGTCTTTCTTGGTGTACCTTTCATGTTAGTAGACAACATAACCTCATACAACACCATAATGCATTAGTTCAATCATAAGTGTCAACACCCTAACCAATGAATATCTTCTATCATGCATTCATAATTTTGTTAAGGTGATACGACAAATCTAAAATCAAAATTGTACTAACCGTAATAACATGAAGACAAACATACCAAAAACTTAATCATGGACAAATATCGAAACATACCTCGATGAGACATACCTGTCGAGATTGCTTGTAATCTTCTTATGTAAGACCTTAGCCTCATCTCCCTCTGAAACAGGAACTTCTTCACTCATGCAGATGATCAATCCATCTTCTTCTAGGATTAACCCAATCCACTTGATTTGCAAGAACTGGACCTGGAGCTGGATATGGGTTTGTCAGAGAAACCTCAAAAATTTAAACTTTGAATTTCAAACTTCCGAAAGGATAGGAATATGCGCCTTGATGAGCTGATCAAACTGGTATATTCAGAATTTGAAAACTGCAACGTTTCACTCCTCAATTTTGCCTTTGAAACTTCCGGAATCACTGTACATGACCCTGAACTGGGGTTTGATGATTCCCACTCTTTTGCCCCATCAAAATGCTTGATCCAAAGCTCTAAGCTTCTATTTTTCTGAGGAGCTTCCAGCCGTGGTCACAGATTTCAAAAATTCCCATTTTTACAGAAGCCCTAATTTTCCACTTTTCTGATCAAAGTCCCGAACTAGGGTCTAATCAAGCCTGACCTTAGCCCAACCAAAAATTCTGATCTTGGTCTCTAAATTTCTATTTTGATGAGTAGCATCCAGCCGTGATCTCCGATTACAAAAATTCCAACTTTCTCCAAAGCCCTAAAATCCGGAAGCCATGAATGAAGGTACCAAAAAATAATTCTGTTTTGACAGAAATATGTACCTGATTGTTTCTGGTGTAACTCCGAAATTTTTGATCCACAGGGTCTGAAAAAGTTTTCTGAGATATCTTGACCTGTTATCTTTCCATCCTGATAGGTCTGACCCCAATTGGATTCTCTGAGAGAGAGTTATGCCAAATGTCGCAACGTGACCTGTTTTGGGATAAAACAGAAGAGCGAACTTGTACGGCGTTCCACGTGTCACTGTTTTAACTTCGGCCTTTGAAAACGTTTTCTGAGATAGCTCGGCCTGTTACCTTTCCATCCTGATAGGTCTGACCTCAATTGGACTCTCTGAGAGAGAGTTATGCCAAATGTCGCAACGTGACCTGTTTATGGGATAATACAGGAGAGCGAACTTGTACGGCGTGCCACGTGTCACTGGTTCAACTTCGGCCTCTGAAAACGTTTTCTGAGATAGTACAGACTGTGTACTACCTGTCACGTGTTACGAAATTTCATTTGGAGCTTCCTAGCCCAAGATATGACCTTTTTCCCAAGGTCACCTGATTTTGACTCAGATCTGGAAGAGGCAGAAACCCTATATTGTACAGATCATAAATCACATAGTACAACGAATTAGAGGTTGTCCTTTGGACACAAGATACCTGGAGATCTTAGCTTCGGCCTGTAACAATTTCAGATCCGAAAACTTTGCCAAAACGGATTTATAGCGAAAGTGCTACGATGACTGGTTTTTGCTATATCAAGCCCTAGCATCGTAAGTGCAACAAGTGTCATACATGCCATATCATGCCTTCTTTTCAGGCTAGCTCTGATTCCATGTTAAATTTCCAGAATTTACTTCAATATGATCTAGGATCTTAACTGAGAGAACAACATGTACAGCATATCTACAGCATATCAATCATGGAGAAAATAATGCAAGCACACAAGAGACACAAAGATTTACTTGGGGAAAACCATAAAGGTGAAAAACCCCAATAACTTCCTCAGAGATAGATAGAGCAATGATACAACCTACCAATAGAGATAGCCATAACCTAGCAGCAATCCTGCTCCTCCATAAGTGCGCATCTCCTCCTTGAGAGCATGTGTGAGAAGTGAGTGAATAAATAGAGTGCCTCCCGCACTCTATTTATACTTGACTTGACTTGCCTTTTTACCTAACTCATGTAGGCTCGAACTTAACCACATAACATAATGCTGAGTGGGCCGACCCCCAATAGGGTGGTCTAATAACCCTTCGACCCACATGTCCGACCCCCAATAGGGTGGTCTAATAACCCTTTGACCCACATGACTTATACAGGGCCGACCCCAAATAAGGTGGTCTAATAACCCATCAAGTATAAGTTACGACACTTATAATATAAATGACGACACTTCCTTATAGAGGAATAATACCATCTCTATAGGAATACAATATACATATATGTGAAATACATTCTGAAGTTACATATACATCAACAGTTTGCGCATGCGCAAACTATAGAAATTCGTTATGACATAGAATGTGCATACTTTGTTGATTCCATTTATTAAATAAATCACATTTCCTAAAAACTCGTGTTTTTTAAGAAATCATGTAAACCTTCTAGAAGCTGTGATTTTAAAAAATGGGGAAAATTAAGCTTTTCTCATTTCCAGACGCATGCTCAAACTATAGAAACTCGTTATGATGTAGAATGTGCATACTTTGTTGATTCCATTTATGAAATAAATCACATTTTGTAAACTCTCGTGTTTTTTAAGAAATCATGTAAACCTTCTAGTAGCTGTGATTTTAAAAAACTGGCGGAAGTAAGCTTTTCATATTTCCTGACGCATGCGCAAACTTTAGAACGTCGTTATTCCATAGATTGTGCATACTTTGTTGATTCCATTTATGAAAAAAATCACATTTTCGAAAAACTCGTGTTTTTTAAGAAATCATGTAAACATTCTAGAAGTTGTGGTTTTAAAAAACTGGAGGAAGGAAGGTTTTTCTTATTTCCGGACGCATTCGCAAACTATAGAAAGTCGTTATTATGTAGAATGTCCATAGTTTGTTGATTCCATTTATGAAATAAATCACATTTTCTAAAAGCTCGTGTTTTTTAAGAATTCATCTAAACCTTCTAGAAGCTGTGAATTTAAAAAAAGGGGGGAAGTAAGCTTTTCTTATTTCTGGACGCATGCGCAAACTATAGAAAGTCGTTATCACATAGAATGTGCATAGTTTGCACATGCGCAAACTATAGAAAGTCGTTATGACATAGAATGTGCATACTTTCTTGATTCCATTTATGAAATAAATCACATTTTCTAAAAACTCATGTTTTTTAAGAAATCATGTAAACCTTCTAGAAGCTGTGATTTTAAAAAACAGGGGGAATTAAGCTTTTCTTATTTCCGGACACATGCGCAAACTATAGAAAGTCGTTATGACGTAGAATGTGCAAACTTTGTTGATTCCATTTATGAAATAAATCAAATTTTCTAAAAACTCGTGTTTTTTAAGAATTCATCTAAACCTTCTAGAAGTTGTGAATTTAAAAAAGGGGGGGAAGTAAGCTTTTCTTATTTCTGGACGCATGCACAAACTATAGAAAGTCGTTATTACGTAGAATGTGCATAGTTTGCGCATGCGCAATCTATAGAAAGTCGTTATGACATAGAATGTGCATACTTTGTTGATTCCATTTATGAAATAAATCACATTTTCTAAAAACTCGTGTTTTTTAAGAAATCATGTAAACCTTCTAGAAGCTGTGATTTTAAAAAACTGGCGGAAGTAAGCTTTTGTTATTTCCGGACACATGCGCAAACTTTAGAAAGTGGTTATGACGTAGAATGTGCAAACTTTGTTGATTCCATTTATGAAATAAATCACATTATCTAAAAAATCATGTTTTTTAAGAATTCATCTAAACCTTGTAGAAGCTGTGAATTTAAAAAAAGGGGGGAAGTAAGCTTTTCTTATTTCCGGACGCATGCGCAAACTATAGAAAGTCGTTATCACATAGAATGTGCACAGTTTGCGCATGCGCAAACTATAGAAATTCGTTATCACATAGAAAGTGCATACTTTGTTGATTCCATTTATGAAATAAATCACATTTTCTAAAAACTCGTGTTTTTTAAGAAATCATGTAAACCTTCTAGAAACTGTGATTTTAAAAAACGGGGAGAATTAAACTTTTCTTATCTCCGGACGCATGCGCAAACTATAGAAAGTTGTTATCATGTAGAATGTGAATAATTTGTTGATTCCATTTATGAAATAAATCACATTTTCTAAAAACTTGTGTTTTTTGAGAATTCATCTAAACCTTTTAGAAGCTATGATTTTAAAAAACGGGGGGAATTAAGCTTTTCTTATTTCCGGACGCATGCGCAAACTATAGAAAGTCATTATGACGTAGAATGTGCATAATTTGTTGAATCTATTTATAAAATAAATCACATTTTCTATAAACTCGTGTTTGTTAAGAATTCATCTAAACCTTCTAGAAGTTGTGAATTTAAAAAAGGGGTGGAAGTAAGCTTTTCTTATTTCCGAACGCATGCGCAAACTATAGAAAGTCGTTATCACGTAGAATGTGCCTAGTTTGCGCATGCGCAAACTATAGAAAGTCGTTATGACATAGAATGTGCATACTTTGTTGATTCCATTTATGAAATAAATCACATTTCCTAAAAACTCGTGTTTTTTAAGAAATCATGTAAAGCTTCTAGAAGCTGTGATTTTTAAAAACGGGGGGAATTAAGCTTTTCTTATTTCTTGACGCATGCTCAAACTATAGAAAGTCGTTATGATGTAGAATGTGCATACTTTGTTGATTCCATTTATGAAATAAATCACATTTTCTAAAAACTCTTGTTTTTTAAGAAATCATGTAAACCTTCTAAAAGCTGTGATTTTAAAAAACTGGCGGAAGGAAGGTGTTCTTATTTCCGGACGCATGCGCAAACTATAGAAAGTCGTTATTATGTAGAATGTGCATAGTTTGTTGATTCCATTTATGAAATAAATCACATTTTCTAAAAACTCGTGTTTTTTAAGAATTCATCTAAACCTTCTAGAAGCTGTGAATTTAAAAAAAGGGGGGAAGTAAGCTTTTCTTATTTCCGGAAGCATGCGCAAACTATAGAAAGTCGTTATTACGTAGAATGTGCATAGTTTCTTGATTCCATTAATGAAATAAATCACATTTTCTAAAAACTCGTGTTTTTTAAGAATTCATCTAAACCTTCTAGAAGCTGTGAATTTAAAAAAAGGGGAGAAGAAAGCTTTTCTTATTTCTGGACGCATGCGCAAACTATAGAAAGTCGTTATCACGTAGAATGCGCATAGTTTGCGCATGTGCAAACTATAGAAAGTCCTTATGACATAGAATGTGCATACTTTCTTGATTCCATTGACGAAATAAATCACATTTTCTAAAAACTCGTGTTTTTTAGGAAATCATATAAACCTTCTAGAAGCGTTGATTTTAAAAAATGGGGGGAATTAAGCTTTCCTTATTTCCCGACGCATGCGCAAACTATAGAAAGTCGTTATGACGTAGAATGTGCAAACTTTGTTGATTCCATTTATGAAATAAATCACATTTTCCAAAAACTCGTGTTTTTTAAGAATTCATCTAAACCTTCTAGAAGTTGTGAATTTAAAAAAAGGGGGGAAGTAAGCTTTTCTTATTGCTGGACGCATGCGCAAACTATAGAAAGTCGTTATTACGTAGAATCTGCATAGTCTAAGCATGCGCAAACTATAGAAAGTCCTTATGACATAGAATGTGCATACTTTGTTGAATCCATTTATGAAATAAATCACATTTTCTAGAAACTCGTGTTTTTTAAGAATTCATGTAAACCTTCTAGAATCCGTGAATTTAAAAAAAGTGGGGAAGTAAGCTTTTCTTATTTCCTCATGCATGCGCAAACTATAGAAAGTTGTGATGCCGTAGAATGTGCATACTTTGTTGATTCCATTTATGAAATAAATCACATTTTCTAAAAACTCGTGTTTTTTAAGAAATCATGTAAACCTTCTAGAAGCTATGATTTTAAAAAATGGCGTAAGTAACCTTTTCTTATTTCCGGACGCATGCGCAAACTATAGAAAGTCGTTATTACGTAGAATGTGCATAGTTTGTTGATTCCATTTATGAAATAAATCACATTCTCTAAAAACTCGTGTTTTTCAGAATTCATCTAAACCTTCTAGAAGCTGTGAATTTAAAAAAAGGGGGGAAGTAAGCTTTTCTTATTTCCGGACGCATGCGCAAACTATAAAAAGTCGTTATTACGTAGAATGTGCATAGTTTGCGCATGCGCAAACTATAGAAAGTCGTTATGACATAGAATGTGCATAGTTTGTTGATTCCATTTATGAAATAAATCACATTTTCTGAAAACTCAAGTTTTTTAAGAAATCATGTAAACCTTCTAGAAGCTGTGATTTTAAAAAACGGGGGGAATTAATCTTTTCTTATTTCCGGACGCATGCACAAACCATAGAAAGTTGTTATGACGTAGAATCTGCATACATTGTTGATTCCATTAATGAAATAAATCACATTTTCTAAAAACTCATGTTGTTTAAGAATTCATCTAAACTTTCTAGAAACTGTGAATTTAAAAAACGGGGGGAATTAAGCTTTTCTTATTTCCGGACGCATGCTCAAACTATAGAAAGTCGTTATGATGTAGAATGTGCATACTTTGTTGATTCCATTTATGAAATAAATCATATTTTCTAAAAACTCGTGTTTTTTAAGAAATCATGTAAAGCTTCTAGAAGCTGTGATTTTAAAAAACAGGCGGAAGTAAGCTTTTCTTATTTCCGGACGCATGCGCAAACTATAGAAAGTCATTTTTACGTAGAATGTGCATAGTTTGCGCATCCGCAACTTATAGAAAGTCGTTACTACGTAGAATGTGCATACCTTGTTGATTCCATTTATGAAATAAATCACATTTTCTAAAAACTCGTGTTTTTTAAGAATTCATCTAAACCTTCTAGAAGCTGTGAATTTAAAAGAAGGGGGGAAGTAAGCTTTTCTTATTTCCGAATGCATGTGCAAACTATAGAAAGTCGTTATTACATAGAATGTGCATAGTTTGTTGATTCTATTTATGAAATAAATCACATTTTCTAAAAACTCGTGTTTTTTAAGAATTCATCTAAACCTTCTAGAAGCTGTGAATTTAAAAAAAGGGGGAAGTAAGCTTTTCTTATTTCCGGACGCATGCGCAAACTATAGAAAGTCGTTATCACGTAGAATGTTCATAGTTTGCGCACTCGCAAACTTTAGAAAGTCGTTATGACATAGAATGTGCATACTTTGTTGATTCCATTTATGAAATAAATAACATTTTCTAAAAACTCGTGTTTTTTATGAAATCATGTAAACCTTCTAGAAGCCGTGATTTTAAAAAACTGGCGGAAGTAAGCTTTTCTTATTTCCGATCGCATGCGCAAACTATAGAAAGTCGTTATTACGTAGAATTTGCATACTTTGTTGATTCCATTTATGAAATAATTCACATTTTCTAAAAACTCGTGTTTTTTAACAATTCATCTAAACCTTCTAGAAGCTGTGAATTTAAAAAAAGGGGGGAAGTAAGCTTTTCTTATTTCCGGACGCATGCGCAAACTATAGAAATTTGTTATTACGTAGAATGTGCATAGTTTGTGCATGCGCAAACTATAGAAAGTCGTTCTGACATAGAATGTGCATACTTTGTTTATTCCATTTATGAAATAAATCACATTTTCTAAAAACTCGTGTTTTTTAAGAAATCATGTAAACCTTCTAGAAGCAGTGGTTTTAAAAAACTGGCGAAATGAAGCTTTTCTTATTTCCGGACGCATGCGCAAACTATAGAAAGCCGTTATTACGTAGAATGTGCATAGTTTGTTGATTCCATTTATGAAATAAATCACATTTTCTAAAAACTCGTGTTTTTTAAGAATTCATCTAAACCTTCTAGAAGCTGTGAATTTAAAAAAGGGGGGAAGTAAGCTTTTCTTATTTCTGAACGCATGTGTAAACTATAGAAAGTCGTTATCACGTAGAATGTGCATAGTTTGTGACTTCGCAAACCATAGAAAGTCGTTATGACATATAATGTGCATACTTTGTTGATTCCATTTATGAAATAAATCACATTTCCTAAAAACTCTTGTTTTTTAAGAAATCATGTAAAGCTTCTAGAAGCTATGATTTTAAAAAATGGGGGGAATTAAGCTTTTCTTATTTCCGGACGCATGCTAAAACTATAGAAAGTCGTTATGATATAGAATGTGCATACTTTGTTGATTCCATTTATGAAATAAATCACATTTTCTAAAAACTCAAATTTTTTAAGAAATCATGTAAACCTTCTAGAAGCTGTGATTTTAAAAAACTGGCGGAAGTAAGCTTTTCTTATTTCCGGACGCATGCACAAACTTTAGAAAGTCATTATTACATAGAATGTGCATACTTTGTTTATTCCATTTATGAAATAAATCACATTTTCTAAAAACTCGTGTTTTTTAAGAATTCATCTAAACCTTCTAGAAGCTGTGAATTTAAAAAAAGGGGGAAGTAAGCTTTTCTTATTTCCGGACGCATGCGCAAACTATAGAAAGTCGTTATCACGTAGAATGTTCATAGTTTGCGCATGCGCAAACTTTAGAAAGTCATCATTACATAGAATGTGCATACTTTGTTGATTCCATTTATGAAATAAATCACATTTTCTAAAAACTCACGTTTTTAAAGAAATCATGTAAACCTTCTAGAAGCTGTGTTTTTAAAAAACAAGCGGAAGGAAGGTTTTCTTATTTCCGGACGCATGCGCAAACTATAGAAAGTCGTTATTATGTAGAATGTGCATAGTTTGTTGATTCCATTTATGAAATAAATCACATTTTCTAAAAACTCGTGTTTTTTAACAATTCATATAAACCTTCTAGAAGCTGTGGTTTTAAAAAACTAGCGGAAGTAAGGTTTTCTTATTTGCGGATGCATGCACAAACTATAGAAAGTCGTTATGACATAGAATGTGCATACTTTGTTGATTCCATTTATGAAATAAATCACATTTCCTAAAAACTCGTGTTTTTTAAGAAATCATGTAAACCTTCTAGAAGCTGTGATTTTAAAAAACGGGGGGAATTAAGCTTTTCTTATTTCCGGACGCATGCTCAAACTATAGAAAGTCGTTAGGATGTAGAATGTGCATACTTTGTTGATTCCATTTATGAAATAAATCACATTTTCTAAAAACTCATGTTTTTTAAGAAATCATGTAAACCTTCTAGAAGCTATGATTTTAAAAAACTGGCGGAAGTAAGCTTTTCATATTTCCGGACGCATGCGCAAACTTTAGAAAGTCGTTATTACATAGAATGTGCATGTAAAATTAGTCACAGCAGATCTAATGAACAAGTAAATCAATCACAACAGATGAACATAGAAAATATGGTGCAAAACTGTGCAAAACATGCAGCAGTGCTCTCTTTCCCAGAAAGGGTGAATGAATTACAATACAAACTGTCACCATGACAGAGCAATTCGAATTGCCTAAGGAGGTCATTTGAATCACTGAATGGAGTAGCTTGACTCTATCTAGGAGTCCTCATCAATCATCGGTGGTGCTCATCAATCACAACAACCAGTCATCCAGGTGTCAATCTGAGTCTAACTGAGTGTAATAAGTGTAACTGAAGTGTGTAGCACTGATTTAGGATCTGGAGGCTCAGTGGGGGCGCATGGGAGGCTAACTGAAGTCAGAACAAGTCACCTAATCAAACTGGAGGTCAAACGGAAGTGATACAGTCAGTCGGGAGTGAAACTAGCCTCAAATCAGGGAGAATCGGAGCTAACTGAATGTAACTGAAGTGGAACTGCAGTGGTAGGTGAACAAGTGCGCCCTTCTCTGGCAGTAGGTGAGAAGTGGGCGCGTAGAATGTGCATAGTTTGCGCATCCGCAAACTACAGAAAGTCGTTATGACATAGAATGTGCATACTTTTTTGATTCCATTTATGAAATAAATCACATTTTCTAAAAACTCATGTTTTTTAAGAAATCATGTAAAACTTCTAGAAGATGTGATTTTAAAAAACGGGGGGAATTAAGCTTTTCTTATTTCCGGACGCATGCGCAAACTATAGAAAGTCATTATGACGTAGAATGTGCAAACTTTGTTGATTCCATTTATGAAATAAATCACATTTTCTAAAAACTCGTGTTTTTTAAGAATTCATCTAAACCTTCTAGAAGCTGTGAATTTAAAAAAAGGGGGGAAGTAAGCTTTTCTTATTTCCGGACGCATGCGCAAAATATAGAAAGTCGTTATTATGTAGAATGTGCATAGTTTGCGCATGCGCAAACTATAGAAAGTCGTTATGACATAGAATGTGCATACTAGGTTGATTCCATTTATGAAATAAATCACATTTTCTAAAAAACTCAAATTTTTTAAGAAATCATGTAAACCTTCTAGAAGCTGTGATTTTAAAAAATGGGGGGAATTAAGCTTTTCTTATTTCCAGACGCATGAGAAAACTATAGAAAGTCGTTATGACGTAGAATGTGCATACTTTGTTGATTCCATTTATGAAATAAATCACATTTTCTAAAAACTCGTGTTTTTTAACAAATCATGTAAACCTTCTAGAAGCTGTGATTTTAAAAAACTGGCGGAAGTAAGCTTTTCATATTTCCGGATGCATGCGCAAAGTTTGGAAAGTCGTTATTACATAGAATGTGCAAACTTTGTCGATTCCATTTATGAAATAAATCACATTTTCTAAAAAGTCGTGTTTTTTAAGAAATCATGTAAACCTTCTAGAAGTTGTGGTTTTAAAAAACTGGAGGAAGGAAGGTTTTCTTATTTCCGAACGCATGCCCAAACTATAGAAAGTCGTTATTACAAAGAATGTGCATAGTTTGTTGATTCAATTTATGAAATAAATCACATTTTCAAAACACTCGTGTTTTTTAAGAATTCATCTAAACCTTCTAGAAGCTGTGAATTTAAAAAAAGGGGGGAAGTAAGCTTTTCTTATTTCCGGACGCATGCACAAACTATAGAAAGTCGTTATCACGTAGAATGTTCATAGTTTGCGCATGCGCAAACTTTAGAAAGTCGTTATGACATAGAATGTGCATACTTTGTTGATTCCATTTATGGAGTAAATAACATTTTCTAAAAACTCGTGTTTTTTAAGAAATCATGTAAACCTTCTAGAAGCTGTGATTTTAAAAAACTGGCGGAAGTAAGCTTTTCTTATTTCCGGACGCATGCACAAACTATAGAAAGTCGTTACTACGTAGAATTTGCATACTTTGTTGATTCCATTTATGAAATAAATCACATTTTCTAAAAACTCGTGTTTTTTAACAATTCATCTAAACCTTCTAGAAGTTGTGAATTTAAAAAAAGGGGGGAAGTAAGCTTTTCTTATTTCCGGACGCATGCGCAAACTATAGAAAGTCATTATCACGTAGAATGTGCATAGTTTGCGCATGCGCAAACTACAGAAAGTCGTTATGACATAGAATGTGCATACTTTGTTGATTTCATTTATGAAATAAATCACATTTTCTAAAAACTCGTGTTTGTTAAGAAATCATGTAAACCTTCTAGAAGCTGTGATTTTAAAAAACGGGGGGAATTAAGCTTTTCTTATTTCCGGACTTATGCGCAAACTATAGAAAATCATTATGATGTAGAATGTGCAAACTTTGTTGATTCCATTTATGAAATAAATCACATTTTCTAAAAACTCGTGTTTTTTAAGAATTCATCTAAACCTTCTAGAAGCTATGAATTTAAAAAAAGGGGGTAAGTAAGCTTTTCTTATTTCCGGACGCATACACAAACTATAGAAAGTCGTTATTACGTAGAATGTGCATAGTTTGCGCATGCGCAAACTATAGAAAGTCGTTATGAAATAGAATGTGCATACTTTGTTGATACCATTTATGAAATAAATCACATTTTCTAAAAACTCAAATTTTTTAGAAATCATGTAAACCTTCTAGAAGCTGTGATTTTAAAAACTGGGGGGAATTAAGCTTTTCTTATTTCCAGACGCATGCGAAATCTATAGAAAGTTGTTATGACGTAGAATGTGCATATTTTGTTGATTACATTTATGAAATCATTCACATTTTCTAAAAACTCGTGTTTTTTAAGAAATCATGTAAACATTCTAGAAGCTGTGATTTTAAAAAACTGGCGGAAGTAAGCTTTTCATATTTCCGGACGCATGCGCAAACTTTGGAAAGTCGTTATTACATAGAATGTGCAAACTTTGTTGATTCCATTTATGAAATAAATCACATTTTCTAAAAACTTATGTTTTTTAAGAAATCATGTAAACCTTCTAGAAGCTGTGGTTTTAAAAAACTGGTGGAAGGAAGGTTTTCTAATTTCCGAACGCATGCGCAAACTATAGAAAGTCGTTATTACATAGAATGTGCATAGTTTGAAGATTCAATTTATGAAATAAATCACATTTTCTAAAAACTCGTGTTTTTTAAGAATTCATCTAAACCTTCTAGAAGCTGTGAATTTAAAAAAAGGGGGAAAGTAAGCTTTTCTTATTTCCGGACGCATGCGCAAACTATAGAAAGTCGTTATCACGTAGAATGTTCGTAGTTTGCGAATGCGCAAACTTTAGAAAGTCGTTATGACATAGAATGTGCATACTTTGTTGATTCCATTTATGAAATAAATAACATTTTCTAAAAACTCATGTTTTTTAAGAAATCATGTAAACCTTCTAGAAGCTGTGATTTTAAAAAACTGGCGGGAATAAGCTTTTCTTATTTCCGGACGCATGCGGAAACTATAGAAAGTCGTTAATACGTAGAATTTGCATACTTTGTTGATTCCATTTATGAAATAAATCACATTTTCTAAAAACTTGTGTTTTTTAACAATTCATCTAAACATTCTAGAAGCTGTGAATTTAAAAAAAGTGTGGAAGTAGGCTTTTCTTATTTCCGAACGCATGCGCAAACTATAGAAAGTCGTTATCACATAGAATGTGACTAGTTTGCGCATATGCAAACTATAGAAATGAGTTATGACATAGAATGTGCATACTTTGTTGATTCCATTTATGAAATAAATCACATTTCCTAAAAACTCGTGTTTTTTAAGAAATCATCTAAACCTTCTAGAAGCTGTGATTTTAAAAAACGGGGGAAATTAAGCTTTTCTTATTTCAGGAAGCATGCACAAACTATAGAAAGTCGTTATGATGTAGAATGTGCATACTTTGTTGATTCCATTTGTGAAATAAATCACATTTTCTAAAAACTCGTGTTTTTTAAGAAATCAAGTAAACCTTCTAGAAGCTGTGATTTTAAAAAACTGGCGGAAGTAAGCTTTTCATATTTCCGGACGCATGCGCAAACTTTAGAAAGTCATTATTACACAGAATGTGCATACTTTGTTGATTCCATTTATGAAATAAATCACATTTTCTAAAAACTCATGTTTTTTAAGAAATCATGTAAACCTTCTAGAAGCTGTGGTTTTAAAAAACAGGCGGAAGGAAGGTTTTCTTATTTCCGAACGCATGCGCAAACTATAGAAAGTCGTTATTATGTAGAATGTGCATAGTTTGTTGATTCCATTTATGAAATAAATCACATTTTCGAAAAACTCCTGTTTTTTAAGAATTCATCTAAACCTTCTAGAAGCGGTGAATTTAAAAAAAGGGCGGAAGTAAGCTTTTCTTATTTCCGGACGCATGCGCAAACTATAGAAAGTCGTTATTACGTAGAATGTGCATAGTTTGCGCATGCGCAAACTATAGAAAGTTGTTATGACATAGAATGTGCATACTTTGTTGATTCCATTTATGAAATAAATCACATTTTCTAAAAACTCAAATTTTTTAAGAAATCATGTAAACCTTCTAGAAGCTGTGATTTTAAAAAACGGGGGGAATTAAGCTTTTCTTATTTCCAGACGCATGCACAAACTATAGAAAGTCGTTATGACATAGAATGTGCATACTTTGTTGATTCCATTGATGAAATAAATCACATTTTCTAAAAACTCATGTTTTTTAAGAAATCGTGTAAACCTTCTAGAAGCTGTGATTTTAAAAAAATGGCGGAAGTAAGCTTTTCATATTTCCGGACGCATGCACAAACTTTGGAAAGTCGTTATTACATAAAATGTGCATACTTTGTTGATTCCATTTATGAAATAAATCAAATTTTCTAAAACCTCGTGTTCTTTAAGAATTCATCTAAACCTTCTAGAAGATGTGAATTTGAAAAAAGGGGGGAAGTAACCTTTTCTTATTTCCGGACGCATGCGCAAACTATAGAAAGTCGTTATCACGTAGAATGCGCATAGTTTGTTGATTCCATTTATGAAATAAATCACATTTTCTAAAAACTCGTGTTTTTTAAGAAGTCATCTAAACCTTCTAGAAGCGGTGAATTTAAAAAAAGGGGGGAAGAAAGCTTTTCTAATTTTCGGTAGCATGCCCAAACTATAGAAAGTCGTTATTATGTAGAATGTGCATAGTTTTTTTATTCCATTTATGAAATAAATCACATTTTCTAAAAACTCGTGTTTTTTAAGAATTCATCTAAACCTTCTAGAAGCGGTGAATTTAAAAAAAGGGGGGAAGTAAGCTTTTCTTATTTCCGGAAGCATGCGCAAACTATAGAAAGTCGTTATTACGTAGAACGTGCATAGTTTTTTGATTCCATTTATGAAATAAATCACATTTTTCAAAAACTTGTGTTTTTTAAGAATTCATCTAAAACTTCTAGAAGCTGTGAATTTAAAAAAAGGGGGGCAGTAAGCTTTTCTTATTTCCGGACGCATGCGCAAACTATAGAAAGTCGTTATCAAGTAGAATGTGACTAGTTTGCGCATGCGCAAACTATAGAAAGTCGTTATGACATAGAATGTGCATACTTTGTTGATTCCATTTATGAAATAAATCACATTTCCTAAAAACTCGTGTTTTTTAAGAAATCATGTAAACCTTCTAGAAGCTGTGATTTTAAAAAACGGGGGGAAGTAAGCTTTTCTTATTTCCGAACGCAGGCGCAAACTATAGATGAATGTCCATAGTTTGTTGATTCAATTTATGAAATAAATCACATTTTCTAAAAACTCATGTTTTTTAAGAATTCATCTAAACCTTCTAGAAGCTGTGAATTTAAAAAAAGGGGGGAAGTAAGCTTCTCTTATTTCCGGACGCATGCGCAAACTATAGAAAGTCGTTATCACGTGGAATGTTCATAGTTTGTGCATGCGCAAACTTTAGAAAGTCGTTATGACATAGAATGTGCATACTTTGTTGATTCCATTTATGAAATAAATAACATTTTCTAAAAACTCGTGTTTTTTAAGAAGTCATGTAAACCTTCTACAAGCTGTGATTTTAAAAAACTGGCGGAAGTAAAATTTCTTATTTCCGGAAGCATGCGCAAACTATAGAAAGTCGTTACTACGTAGAATTTGCATACTTTGTTGATTCCATTTATGAAATAAATCACAGTTTCTAAAAACTCATTTTTTTTAACAATTCATCTAAACCTTATAGAAGCTGTGAATTTAAAAAAAGGGTGGAAGTAAGCATTTCTTATTTCCGAACGCATGCGCAAACTATAGAAAGTCGTTATCATGTAGAATGTGACTAGTTTGCGCATGCGCAAACTATAGAAATTCGTTATGACATAGAATGTGCATACTTTGTTGATTCCATTTATGAAATAAATCACATTTCCTAAAAAATCGTGTTTTTTAAGAAATCATGTAAACCTTCTAGAAGCTGTGATTTTAAAAAACGGGGGGAATTAAGCTTTTCTTATTTCTGGACGCATGCTCAAACTATAGAAAGTCATTATGATGTAGAATGTGCATACTTTGTTGATTTCATTTATGAAATAAATCACATTTTCTAAAAACTCGTGTTTGTTAAGAAATCATGTAAACCTTCTAGAAGCTGTGATATTAAAAAACTGGCGGAAGTAAGCTTTTCATATTTCCGGACGCATGCGCAAACTTTAGAAAGTCATTATTACATAGAATGTGCTTACTTTGTTGATTTCATTTATGAAATAAATGACACTTTAAAAAAACTCACGTTTTTTAAGAAATCATGTAAACCTTCTAGAAACCGTGGTTTTAAAAAACAGGCGGAAGGAAGGTTTTCTTATTTATGAAATAAATCACATTTTTTAAAAACCCATGTTTTTTAAGAAATCATGTAAACCTTCTAGAAGCTGTGATTTTAAAAAAAGGGGGGAAGTAAGCTTTTCTTATTTCCGGAAGCATGCGAAAAGTATAGAAAGTCGTTATTACGTAGAATGTGCATAGTTTTTTTATTCCATTTATGAAATAAATCACATTTTCTAAAAACTCGTGTTTTTTAAGAATTCATCTAAACCTTCTAGAAGCTGTGAATTTAAAAAAAGGGGGGAAGTAAGCTTTTCTTATTTCCGAAAGCATGCGCAAACTATAGAAAGTCGTTATTACGTAGAATGTGCATAGTTTGTTGATTTCATTTATGAAATAAATCACATTTTCTAAAAACTCGTGTTTTTTAAGAATCCATCTAAACCTTCTAGAAGCTGTGAATTTAAAAAAAGGGGGGAAGTAAGCTTTTCTTATTTCCGGACACATGCGCAAACAATAGAAAGTCGTTATCACGTAGAATGTGCATAGTCTGCGCATGCGCAAACTATATAAAGTCGTTATGACATAGAATGTGCATACTTTGTTGATTCCATTTATGAAATAAATCATATTTTTTAAAAGCTCATGTTTTTTAAGAAATCATGTAAACCTTCTAGAAGCTGTGATTTTAAAAAACTGGCGGAAAAAAGCTTTTCTTATTTCCGAACGCATGCGCAAACTTTAGAAAGTCGTTATTATATAGAATGTGCATACTTTGTTTATTCCATTTATGAAATAAATCACATTTCCTAAAAACTCGTGTTTTTTAAGAAATCATGTAAACCTTCTAGAAGCTGTGATTTTAAAAAACTAGCGGAAGTAAGCTTTTCTTATTTCCGGACGCATGCGCAAACTTTAGAAAGTCGTTACTACGTAGAATGTGCATACCTTGTTGATTCCATTTATTAAATAAATCACATTTTCTAAAAACTCAAGTTTTTTAAGAATTCATCTAAGCCTTCTAGAAGCTGTGAATTTGAAAAAAGGGGGGAAGTAAGCTTTTCTTATTTCCGGATGCATGCGCAAACTATAGAAAAGTCAATATTATGTAGAATGTGCATAGTTTGTTGATTCCATTTATGAAATACATCACTTTTTCTAAAAGCTCGTGTTTTTTAAGAAATCATGTAAACCTTCTAGAAGCTGTGGTTTTAAAAAACTGGCGGTACTAAGCTTTTCTTATTTGCGGACGCAGGGGCAAACTATAGAAAGTCGTTATTACATAGAATGTGCATAGTTTATTGATTCCATTTATGAAATAAATCACATTTTCTAAAAACTCATGTTTTTTAAGCATTCATATAAACCTTCTAGAAGCTGTGAATTTAAAAAAAGGGGGGAAGTAAGCTTTTGTTATTTCCGTACGCATGCGCAAAATATAGAAAGTTGTTATCACGTAGAATGTGCATAGTTTGCGCATGCGCAAACTATAGAAAGTCGTTATGACATATAATGTGCATACTTTGTTGATTCCATATATGAAATAAATCACATTTTCTAAAAACTCGTGCTTTTTAAGAAATCATGTAAACCTTCTAGAAGCTGTGATTTTAAAAAACGGGGGGAATTAAGCTTTTCTTATTTCCGGACGCATCGGCAAACTATATAAAGTCATTATGACGTAGAATGTGCAAAATTTGTTGATTCCATTTACGAAATAAATCACATCTCCTAAAAACTTGTGTTTTTTAAGAATTCATCTAAACCTTCTAGAAGCTGTGAATTTAAAAAAAGGGGGGAAGTAAGCTTTTATTATTTTCGGACGCATGCGCAAACTATGGAAAGTCGTTATTACGTAGAATGTGCATAGTTTGCGCATGCGGAAACTATAGAAAGTTGTTATGACATAGAATGTGCATACTTTGTTGATTCCATTTATGAAATAAATCACATTTTCTAAAAACTCAAATTTTTTAAGAAATCATGTAAACCTTCTAGAAGCTGTGATTTTAAAAAACGGGGGGAATTAAGCTTTTCTTATTTCCAGACGCATGCGCAAACTATAGAAAGTCGTTATGACATTGAATGCGCATACTTTGTTGATTCCATTGATGAAATAAATCACATTTTCTAAAAACTCAAGTTTTTTAAGAAATCCTATAAACCTCTAGAAGATGTGATTTTAAAAAACTGGCGGAAATAAGCTTTTCATATTTCCGGATGCATGCGCAAACTTTAGAAAGTCGTTATTACATAGAATGTGCATACTTTGTTGATTCCATTTATGAAATAAATCACATTTTCTAAAAACTCGTGTTTTTTAAGAATTCATCTAAACCTTCTAGAAGCGGTGAATTTAAAAAAAGGGGAGAAGTAAGCTTTTCTTATTTCCAGACGCATGCGCAAACTATAGAAAGTCGTTATCAGGTAGAATGTGCATAGTTTGCGCATGCGCAAACTATAGAAAGTCGTTATGACATAGAATGTGCATACTTTGTTGTTTCCATGTATGAAATAAATCACATTTTCTAAAAACTCATGTTTTTTAAGAAATCATGTAACCTTCTAGACGCTGTGATTTTAAAAAACCGAGGGAATTAAGCTTTTCGTATTTCCGGACGCATGCGCAAACTATAAAAAGTCATTATTACGTAGAATGTGCATAGTTTGTTGATTCCATTTATGAAATAAATCACATTTTCTAAAAACTAGTGTTTTTTAAGAATTCATCTAAACCTTCTAGAAGCTGTGAATTTAAAAGAAGGGGGGAAGTAAGCTTTTCTTATTTCCGAACACATGCGCAAACTATAGAAAGTCGTTATGGCATAGAATGTGCATACTTTGTTGATTCCATCTATGAAATAAATCACATTTTCTAAAAAGTCATGTTTTTTAAGAAATCATGTAACCTTCTAGAAGCTGTGATTTTAAAAAACCGGGGGAATTAAGCTTTTCGTATTTCCGGACGCATGCGCAAACTATAAAAAGTCGTTATTACATAGAATGTGCATAGTTTGTTGATTCCATTTATGAAATAAATCACATTTTCTAAAAACTCGTGTTTTTTAAGAATTCATCTAAACCTTCTAGAAGCTGTGAATTTAAAAGAAGGGGGGAAGTAAGCTTTTCTTATTTCCGAACGCATGCGCAAATTATAGAAAGTCGTTATTACATAGAATGTGCATAGTTTGTTGATTCAATTTATGAAATAAATCACATTTTCTAAAAACTCATTTTTTTAAGAATTCACCTAAACCTTCTCGAAGCTGTGAATTTAAAAAAAGGGGGGAAGTAAGCTTTTCTAATTTTCCAGACGCATGCGCAAACTATAGAAAGTCGTTACTACGTAGAATTTGCATACTTTGTTGATTCCATTTATGAAATAAATGACATTTTCTTAAAACTCGTGTTTTTTAACAATTATTTAAACCTTCTAGAAGCTGTGAATTTAAAAAAAGGGTGGAAGTAAGCTTTTCTTATTTCCGAACGGATGCGCAAACTACAGAAAGTCGTTATCACGTAGAATGTGACTAGTTTGCGCATGCGTAAATTATAGAAAGTCGTTATGACATAGAATGTGCATACTTTGTTGATTCCATTTATGAAATAAATCACATTTCCTAAAAACTCTTGTTTTTTAAGAAATCATGTAAACCTTCTAGAAGCTGTGATTTTAAAAAACGGGTGGAATTAAGCTTTTCTTATTTCCGGACGCATGCTCAAACTATAGAAAGTCGTTATGATGTAGAATGTGCATACTTTGGTGAGTCCATTTATTAAATAAATCACATTTTCTAAAAACTCGTGTTTTTTAAGAATTCATCTAAACCTTCTAGAAGTTGTGAATTTAAAAAAAGGGGGGAAGTAAGCTTTTCTTATTTCTGGACACATGCGCAAACTATAGAAAGTCGTTATTATGTAGAATGTGCATAGTTTGCGCGTGCGCAAACTATAGAAAGTCGTTATGACATAGAATGTGCATACTTTGTTGATTCCATTTATGAAATAAATCACATTTTCTAAAAACTCGTGCTTTTTAAGAAATCATGTAAACCTTCTAGAAGCTGTGGTTTTAAAAAACTGGTGGAAGGAAGCTTTTCTTATTTCCGAACGCATGCGCAAACTATACAAAGTCGTTATCACGTAGAATGTGCATAGTTTGTGCCTTCGCAAACCATAGAAAGTCATTATGACATATAATGTACATAGTTTCTTGATTCCATTTATGAAATAAATCACATTTCCTAAAAACTAGTGTTTTTTAAGAATTCATCTAAACCTTCTAGAAGCTGTGAATTTAAAAAAAGTGGGGAAGTAAGCTTTTCTTATTTCCGGACGCATGCGCAAACTATAGAAAGTCATTATTATGTAGAATGTCCATAGTTTGCGCATGCGCAAACTATATGAAGTCGTTATGACATAGAATGTGCATACTTTGTTGATTCCATTTATGAAATAACTCACATTTTCTAAAAACTCAAATTTTTTAAGAAATCATGTAAACCTTCTAGAAGCTGTGATTTTAAAAAACGGGGGGAATTAAGCTTTTCTTATTTCCAGACGCATGCGCAAACTATAGAAAGTTGTTATGAGGTAGAATGCGCATACTTTGTTGATTCCATTTATGAAATAAATCACATTTTCTAAAAACTCGTGTTTTTTAAGAAATCATGTAAACCTTCTAGAAGCTGTGATTTTAAAAAACAGGGGGAAGTAAGCTTTTCTTATTTCCGAACGCATGCGCAAACTATAGAAAGTCGTTATTGCATCGAATGTGCATAGTTTGTTGATTCAATTTATGAAATAAATCACATTTTCTAAAAACTCAAGTTTTTTAAGGATTTATCTAAACCTTCTAGAAGCTGTGAATTTAAAAAAAGGGGGGAAGTAAGCTTTTCTTTTTTCCGGACGCATGCGCAAACTATAGAAAGTCGTTATCACGTAGAATGTTCATAGTTTGCGCATGCGCAAACTTTAGAAAGTCGTTATGACATAGAATGTGCATACTTTGTTGATTCCATTTATGAAATAAATAACATTTTCTAAAAACTCGTGTTTTTTAAGAAATCATGTAAACCTTCTAGAAGCTGTGATTTTAAAAAACTGGCGGAAGTAAGCTTTTCTTATTTCCGGACGCATGCGCAAACTATAGAAAGTCGTTACTACGTGGAATTTGCATACTTTGTTGATTCCATTTATGAAATCAATCACATTTTCTAAAAACTCATTTTTTTTAACAATTCATCTAAACCTTATAGAAGCTGTGAGTTTAAAAAAAGGGTGGAAGTAAGCTTTTCTTATTTCCGAACGCATGCGCAAACTATAGAAAGTCGTTATCACATAGAATGTGACTAGTTTGCGCATGCGCAAACTATACAATTTCGTTATGACATAGAATGTGCATACTTTGTTGATTCCATTTATGGAATAAATCACATTTCCTAAAACTCGTGTTTTTTAAGAAATCATATAAACCTTCTAGAAGCTGTGATTTTAAAAAACGGGTGAATTAAGCTTTTCTTATTTCCGGACGCATGCTCAAACTATAGAAAGTCGTTATGATGTAGAATGTGCATACTTTGTTGATTCCATTTATGAAATAAATCACATTTTCTAAAAACCCGTGTTTTTTAAGAAATCATGTAAACCTTCTAGAAGCTGTGATTTTAAAAAACTGGCGTAAGTAAGCTTTTCATATTTCCGGACGCATGCGCAAACTTTAGAAAGTCATTATTACATAGAATGTGCATACTTTGTTGATTCTATTTATGAAATAAATCACATTTTAAAAAAACTCACATTTTTTAAGAAATCTTGTAAACCTTCTAGAAGCTGTGGTTTTAAAAAACAGGTGGAAGAAAGGTTTTCTTATTTCCGCTCGCATGCGCAAACTATAGAAAGTCGTTATTATGTAGAATGTGCATAGTTTGTTGATTCCCTTTATGAAATAAATCACATTTTCTAAAAACTCGTGTTTTTTCAGAATTCATCTAAACCTTCTAGAAGCTGTGAATTTAAAAAAAGGGGGGAAGTAAGCTTTTCTTATTTCCGGACGCATGCACAAACTATAAAAAGTTGTTATTGTGTAGAATGTGCATAGTTTGCGCATCTGCAAACTATAGAAAGTCGTTATGATGTAGAATGTGCATACTTTGTTGATTCCATTTATTAAATAAATCACATTTTCTAAAAACTCGTGTTTTTTAAGAAATCATGTAGACCTTCTAGAAGCTGTGATTTTAAAAAACTGGCGGAAGTAAGCTTTTCATATTTCTGGACGCATGCGCAAACTTTAGAAAGTCGTTATTACATAGAATGTGCATAGTTTGTTGATTCCATTTATGAAATAAATCACATTTTCTAAAAACTCGTGTTTTTTAAGAATTCATCTAAACCTTCTAGAAGCTGTGAATTTCAAAAAAGGGGGGAAGTAAGCTTTTCTTATTTCCGAAAGCATGCGCAAACTATAGAAAGTCGTTATTACGTAGAATCTGCATAGTTTGTTGATTTCATTTATGAAATAAATCACATTTTCTAAAAACTCCTGTTTTTTAAGAATTCATCTAAACCTTCTAGAAGCGGTGAATTTAAAAAAAGGGGGGAATTAAGCTTTTCTTATTTCCGGAAGCATGCGAAAACTATAGAAAGTCTTTATTACGTAGAATGTGCATAGTTTTTTGATTCCATTTATGAAATAAATCACATTTTCTAAAAACTCGTGTTTTTTAAGAATTCATCTAAACCTTCTAGAAGCTGTGAATTTAAAAAAAGGGGGCAAGTAAGCTTTTCATATTTCCGGAAGCATGCGCAAACTATAGAAAGTCGTTATTACGTAGAATGTGCATAGTTTGTTGATTTCGTTTATGAAATAAATAACATTTTCTAAAAACTCGTGTTTTTTAAGAATTCATCTAAACCTTCTAGAAGCTGTGAATTTGAGAAAAGGGGGGAAGTAAACTTTTCTTATTTCCGGACGCATGCGCAAACTATAGAAAATCGTTATCACGTAGAATGTGCATAGTTTGCGGATGCGCAAACTATATAAAGTCGTTATGATATAGAATGTGCATACTTTCTTGATTCCATTTATGAAATAAATCACATTTTCTAAAAACTCGTGTTTTTTAAGAAATCATGTAAACCTTCTAGAAGCTGTGATTTTATAAAATGGGGGGAATTAAACTTTTCTTATTTCCGGACGCATGCGCAAACTTTTGAAAGTCGTTATTACATAGAATGTGCATACTTTGTTTATTCCATTTATGAAATAAATCACATTTTCTAAAAACTCGTGTTTTTTAAGAAATCATGTAAACCTTCTAGAAGATGTGATTTTAAAAAACTAGCGGAAGTAAGCTTTTCTTATTTCCGGACGCATGCGCAAACTTTAGAAAGTCGTTACTAAGTAGAATGTGCATACCTTGTTTATTCCATTTATTAAATAAATCACATTTTCTAAAAACTCATGTTTTTTAAGAATTCATCTAAGCCTTCTAGAAGCTGTGAATTTGAAAAAAGAGGGGAAGTTGTTAGATTTTCTGAATTTACTTCAATATGATCTAGGATCTTAACTGAGAGAACAACATGTACAGCATATCTACAGCATATCAATCATGGAGACAATAATGCAAGCACACAAGAGACACAAAGATTTACTTGGGAAAAACCATAAAGGTGAAAAACCCCAATAACTTCCTCAGAGATAGATAGAGCAATGATACAACCAACCAAGAGAGATAGCCATAACCTAGCAGCAGATCCTCCTCCTCCATAAGTGCACCACTCCTCCTTGAGTGCACGTGTGAAGTGAGTGAGTAAATAGAGTGCCTCCCGTACTCTATTTATACTTGACTTGACTTGCCTTTTTACCTAACTCATGTAGGCTCGAACTTAACCACATAATATAATGCTGACTGGGCCGACCCCCAACAGGGTGGTCTAATAACCCTTTGACCCACATGGCCGACCCCCAATAGGGTGGTCTAATAACCCTTCGACCCACATGACTTATACAGGGCTGACCCCAAATAAGGTGGTCTAATAACCCATCAAGTATAAGTTACGACACTTACAATATAAATGACGACACTTCCTTATAGAGGAATAATACCATCTCTATAGGAATACAATATACATATATGTGAAATACATTCCAAAGTTACATATACATCAACACTCCCTCTTAACTAGGAAGGTATTTCTCAGCACATTTCTTCTAGCACAAGTCATCTTCTCTGGATCATCGTCACTGGATAATCGTCATCGAGTCATCATCATCGTCACTGCTGCTGCTATCTCAATCAATCTCTGAATCTACTCGTCATAGGAAGTTCTACAGAGCCAGTCCTTTTTCATACTGGATGTAGGCCCACCACCTGCAGGTCTTCATCATCACTGGCCATACTGTGGAATCCTCAGGACATATTACGTGCGTCACAAAACCTCAAAAGAGCATCCCAGGATGTTACGGGTACACAACTCCGACCTGTATGATCTCCCAGGGCGCTATTACATGTGACCCCACCACAAAACCTCGAAAGAGCATCTCAGGATGTTACGGGTACACAACTCCGACCTGAAATCTCCCAGGGCACAAATTACATGTGGTCCACCACAAAACCTAGCAAGAGCATCTCAGGATGTTACGGGTACACAACTCCGACCTGAAATCTCCCAGGGCACAAATTACATGTGGTCATGGCAAAACCTCGAAAGAGCATCTCAGGATGTTACGGGTACACAACTCCAACCTGAAATCTCCCAGGGCCCAAATTACATGCCATAGGACAAAACCTCGCAAGAGAATATCAGGATGTTACGGGTACACAACTCCGACCTGAAATCTCCCAGGGCACAAATTACATGTCCTCCCAGAGCAATGTCTCGAAAGAGCATCCCAGGCTGTTACGGGTACACAACTCCGACCTATAGGATATCCCAGACATGCTCATCTGCACAACCTGATCCACGGCCATAGAGTATCAACCTGATACTCACCATACATCATCCTGATGTACTCATGATCGTCCTGATCATCATCACTGCAACGTCCTGCTGCATGTCATCTGGAGCAACATCCTGAAGCTCATCATCCATGATCATCCTGATCATCATCACTGCAACGTCCTCCTGCATGTCATCCGGAGCAACATGCTGAAGCTCATCATCCATGATCATCCTGATCATCACTGCAACATCCTGCTGCATGATCCACCTGATCATCAATGCATCCACCTGATGCATACCAAGTATCTACCTGATACATATCATCATACATGATCATCCTGATCATACAATGTATCCACCTGATCATACAATGTATCCACCTGATACATGATACATATCACCATACATGATCCACCTGATCATACAATGTATCCACCTGATACATATACAGATACATGGTCCAAGCATCCAACATGATGCATATACAAAATACATACACATGATCCAACTGATCATATCCAGCATCCAACATGATGCATACATACATAAATGATCCAACTGATCATATCCAACATCCAACATGATGCATACATACATAAATGATCCAACTGATCATATCCAGCATCCAACATGATGCGTACATACATAAATGATCCAACTGATCATATCCAGCATCCAACATGATGCGTACATACATAAATGATCCAACTGATCATATCCAAGCAGAAACCAGAACATCATCCTGATGCCCATCATCCAGCGCTTACATCCACATCCATGTGAAGGATCCTCCTTCCAACATGCTTGGAATGGCTTCAGCAAATGTGTCCATCACTTCTTCCTTGAAGTGTCCTCGATCTGAAGAACACCAAGCCTCTCTCTGAAGTACTCGAACTTCACCCTGGCTAGTGGCTTCGTCAGCACATCTGCAATCTGCTCGTCTGTCGCAACATATAGGAGCTTCACAGCTCCTCTCTGCACCATATCCCTGATATAGTGATATTTGATCTCTATGTGTTTCGACCTGTCATGAAACACTGGATTCTCGGATAGCTTCACACAACTCTGGTTATCACAGAAGATACCAGTAGCTTCCAATGGGAGATCAAATAACTCAGACAGTAGCTTCCGTAGCCATATTGCCTCACAACTAGCTGAACAGGATGCAACATACTCTGCCTCAGCTGTACTCAGTGCTACGCAGGACTGCTTCCTACTAAACCAAGAGATCACACCTGATCCCATACTGAAGCAACACCCAGATGTGCTCTTCCTATCTGCAGCACTGCCAGCCCAATCTGAATCAACATAACCCTGCAGGTTAAACTTTTGATTCTCCTCATACCTGAGCCCATAATCCACTGTACCCTTCAGGTACCTCAGAACATGCTTTACAGCAACCAGGTGAAGACTCCTCGGATCCGTCAGGAACTGGCTCAATGTGTTCACAGCAAAGCAAATGTCTGGTCTCGTGTTCGTCAGGTACATCAAGGACCCAATCATCTGACGATACAAAGAGACATCAACCGGCTCAGATGAAGCATCACATAGAAGCTTCAGATTCGATGCCATAGGTGTGGCCATATCCTTGCAGTCCATCATCCCGAACCTCTTCAGGATCTCTACTACATACTTCCCTTGTCCAAGGAAGATTCCAGATGCACTCTGCCACACCTCCATGCCAAAAACAAATAGTGCATCATCCCCAAGTTCTTCATCTTGAACTTGGAAGAAAGCTTCCGCTGCGTGTCGGCAATCAATCTATCTTTACCTGTAACAAACAGGTTATCTGCATACAAAAAGTGGTATCACTGGATTGCCTTCTTCAACCTTGTAGAAAAGGTTGGAATCTGCTTTACTCTTGGTAACGCCCAAACTGGATAGAAAGCTGTCTATCCTACCATACCAAGTTCTACACACATATATGACTACACCAAGCTGTCTTGAGATCCATCTGGTGCATCTTCTATTTCATCACTTTTATATTTCTCAATGCTGCCATCTGCAACATGCTTGATCTGATAGTTCCATTTGGAAGTCATAACAAACTTCCCTTCACATCTTGGGACTACATCCCAAACATCATTCTTCATGATCGACGGATCATGGCATTCCATTTCTTCATCCCAGATCCTGGGAACTTCAATATCTTCAATAAATAAATTTGTTGCTGAACAAATGTTGTAGTTCTTCTTTTGTAGGAGATGGCATACGATCTTTCCTACACAACAAGTTAAATTGCATGATTAGAAAACATCTCATAGTTTTCAGAACAAATTCTTACACAGAAATAAATATGTCATACAGTCATGCAATTATCTTAGCCAATGCTTCAATACAACATTTATCCATATCCCGTAACTTTCTAGATGCCTTCCAATCTCTACCAGAACATTGTTAAGAGTGTGCACAACTCCCAACATGTCAGCAAAGAGGTTTCATTCTAGATAAGTAGCAATGGAATGTTGTACAGTGCCATAGGCTACTTACCCATACATATTAGGAGTATACTGTTCATCAATGCAATTAATCTAATATGCATAATACACAACCTAATTCTAGGAACATCAGTATATACATTATTGAACAGTATTATTTAAGAAATGACAATTCAAATACTTATCTTTGTTTGTTCGTTGGGTGGACTCCCTCTGAGTCTTCACTTCCTTGCAGGAGCTGCTGGAGTCCTAATATGAAGTAGCTTCTTCTACACCTTTCTGTTGTGGGATGTAGAGAGATGGTCAACTCCCTCTGAATATCTGCATCCTTTCATAAACCACTGGAGTGTACTCCCTCTTGATCTTTGCTTCCTGGATTACCTGTTCTTGAATCTCATATTCATCCTTGGTCCCTATGTATGCTTATTAGTATCATGAATGTGTTATCCTTGTGATCTCATATAAAATCATACATTCATTAGTATACTATTAAAACACAATAATCTCAAGCATGTATAGTCATGATCATTTCAAACATAAATAATAAGCATTAGCATTCAAGGTTTATGTAGGATTCTTATGGTTAGTCAAATCATAATAAACATAACATGTCTAAACCTGTAATTACTCAAACCTATGACTCTTCAGGTTCGTTGAATCATCAATCAAGATAAGAGATATAAAATGCATAAAACCTGTGATTATTCAAACCTATACCTTCATGATTTTTCTGGTTAGTCATATCATCAATTATGGTAAGAAACATGATATGCATACAACCATGATTATTAACTTCAATGAATAATCATAATCAATCATGCCAAGTATACTTAAATAAAGGATCTTATCACAAGGTGAGATTCTAACTTGATATAGTAAAAACATACCTGGAATAGCATGCTAGCTAATTATGTCTAACATACTCACATGATGTCTTCCTTTTCTTCTTCAATGACTTGTGCTAGTAACCTGTATATCTCATAGGTTAACCATTATAAAACCAAGTTATACATACCTCGTAAATGGATCTTTTATGAGATCCATGACAATGGATGAATCTTTGTCCTCATGTTATCATGATCATATGTTCTTGGACCAGAACATTATTTGTCTTTCTTGGTGTACCTTTCATGTTAGTAGACAACATAAACCTCATACAACACCATAATGCATTAGTACAATCATAAGTGTCAACACCCTAACCAATGAATATCTTCTATCATGCATTCATAATTTTGTTAAGGTGATACGACAAATCTAAAATCAATATTGTACTAACCGTAATAACATGAAGACAAACATACCATAAACTTAATCATGAACAAATCTCAAAACATACCTCGATGATTCATATCTGTCGAGATCGCTTGAAATCTTCTTATGTAAGGCCTTAGCCTCATCTCCCTCTAAAACAGGAACTTCTTCACTTATGCAGGTGACCAATCCATCTTCTTCTAGGATTAACCCAATCCACTTGATTTGCAAGAACTAGACCTAGAGCTGGATATGGGTTTGTCAGAGAAACCCTAAAAATTCAAACTTTGAATTTCAAACTTCCGAAAGGATAGAAATATGCGCCTTGATGAGCTGATCAAACTGGTATATTCAGAATTTGAAAACTGCAAAGTTTCACTCCTCAATTTTGCTTTTGAAACTTCTAGATTCACTGGACGTGACCTTGAACTGGGGTTTGATGAAGCCCACTCTTCTTCCCAATCAAAATGTTTGATCCAAATCTCTAAGCTTCTATTTTTCTGAGGAGCTTCCAGCCGTGGTCACAGATTTCAAAAATTCTCATTTTTACAGAAGCCCTAATTTTCCACTTTTCTGATCAAAGTCCCGAACTAGGGTCTAATCAAGCCCGGCCTTCTTCCCAACCAAAAATTCTGATCTTGGTCTCTAAATTTCTATTTTGATGAGTATCATCCAGCCGTGGTCTCCAATTACAAAAATTCCAACTTTCTCCAAAGCCCTAAATTCCGGAAGCCATGAATGAAGGTACCAAAAAATAATTCTGTTTTGACAGAAATATGTACCTGATTGTTTCTGGTGTAACTCCGAAATTTCTGATCCACAGGGTCTGAAAAAGTTTCTTGAGATAGCTTGACCTGTTATCTTTCCATCCTGACAGGTCTGACCTCAATTGGATTCTCTAAGAGAGAGTTATGTCAAATGTCGCAACATGACCTGTTTTGGGATAAAACAGGAGAGCGAACTTGTACAGCGTGCCACGTGTCACTGTTTTAACTTCGGCCTCTGAAAACGTTTTCTGAGATAGCTAGGCCTGTTACCTTTCCATCCTGACAGGTCTGACCTCAATTAGACACTCTGAGAGAGAGTTATGCCAAATGTCGCAACATGACCTGTTTATGGGATAATACAGGAGAGATAACTTGTACGGCGTGCCACGTGTCACTGGTTCAACTTCGGCCTCTGAAAAAGTTTTCTCAGATAGTACAGACTGTGTACTACCTGTCACTTTTTACGAAATTTCATTTGGAGCTTCCTAGCCCAAGTTATGACCTTTTTCCCAAGGTCACCTGATTTTGACTCAGATCTGGAAGAGGCAGAAACCCTATATTGCACAGATCATAAATCACAAAGTACAACGAATTAGAGGTTCTCCTTTGGACACAAGGTACCTGGAGATCTTAGATTCGTCCTGTAACAATTTCAGATCCGACAAATTCGCCAAAACGGATTTATAGCGAAAGTTCTACGATGACTGGTTTTTGCTATATCAAGCCCTAGCATCGTAAGTGCAACAAGTGTCATACATGCCATATCATGCCTTCTTTCAGGCTAGCTCTGACACCATGTTAGATTTTCTGAATTTACTTCAATATGATCTAGGATCTTAACTGAGAGAACAACATGTATAGCATATCTACAGCATATCAATCATGGAGACAATAATGCAAGCACACAAGAGACACAAAGATTTACTTGGGGAAAACCATAAAGGTGAAAAACCCCAATAACTTCCTCAGAGATAGATAGAGCAATGATACAACCAACCAAGAGAGATAGCCATAACCTAGCAGCAGATCCTCCTCCTCCATAAGTGCACCACTCCTCCTTGAGTGCACGTGTGAAGTGAGTGAGTAAATAGAGTGCTTCCCGCACTCTATTTATACTTGACTTGACTTGCCTTTTTACCTAACTCATGTAGGCTCGAACTTAACCACATAATATAATGCTGTTTGGGCCGACCCCCAATAGGGTGGTCTAATAACCCTTTGACCCACATGACCGACCCCCAATAGGGTGGTCTAATAACCCTTCGACCCACATGACTTATACAGGGCCGACCCCAAATAAGGTGGTCTAATAACCCATCAAGTATAAGTTACGACACTTACAATATAAATGACGACACTTCCTTATAGAGGAATAATACCATCTCTATAGGAATACAATATACATATATGTGAAATACATTCCGAAGTTACATATACATCAACAGAAGTAAGCTTTTCTTATTTCCGGACGCATGCGCAAACTATAGAAAGTCATTATTATGTAGAATGTGCATAGTTTGTTGATTCCATTTATGAAATAAATCACTTTTTCTAAAAACTCGTGTTTTTTAAGAAATCATGTAAACCTTCTGGAAGCTGTGGTCTTAAAAAAATGGCGAAACTAAGCTTTTCTTATGTGCGGACGCATGGGCAAATTATAGAAAGTCGTTATTACGTAGAATGTGCATAGTTTATTCATTCCATTTATGAAATAAATCACATTTTCTAAAAACTCGTGTTTTTAAGCGTTCATCTAAACCTTCTAGAAGATGTGAATTTAAAAAAAGGGGGGAAGTAAGCTTTTCTTATTTCCAGACGCATGCGCAAACTATAGAAAGTCGTTATCACGTAGAATGTGCAGAGTTTGTGCATGCGCAAACTATAGAAAGTCGTTATGACATAGATTGAGCATACTTTTTTGATTCCATTTATGAAATAAATCACATTTTCTAAAAACTCGTGCTTTTTAAGAAATCATGTAAACCTTCTAGAAGCTGTGATTTTAAAAAACGGGGGGAATTAAGCTTTTCTTATTTCCGGACGCATGCACAAACTATAGAAAGTCATTATGACATAGAATGTGCAAACTTTGTTGATTCCATTTATGAAATAAATCACATTTTCTAAAAACTCGTGTTTTTTAAGAATTCATCTAAACATTCTAGAAGCTGTGAATTTAAAAAAAGGGGGGAAGTAAGCTTTTCTTATTTCTGGACGCATGCGCAAACTATAGAAAGTCGTTATTACGTAGAATGTGCATAGTTTGCGCATGCGCAAACTATAGAAAGTTGTTATGACATAGAATGTGCATACTTTGTTGATTCCATTTATGAAATAAATCACATTTTCTAAAAACTCAAATTTTTTAAGAAATCATGTAAACCTTCTAGAAGCTGTGATTTTAAAAACGGGGGGAATTAAGTTTTTCATATTTCCGGACGCATGCGCAAACTTTGGAAAGTCGTTATTACATAAAATGTGCATACTTTGTTGATTAAATTTATGAAATAAATCAAATTTTCTAAAAACTCGTGTTTTTTAAGAATTCATCTAAACCTTCTAGAAGATGTGAATTTGAAAAAAGGGGGGAAGTAACCTTTTCTTATTTCCGGACGCATGCGCAAACTATAGAAAGTCGTTATCACGTAGAATGCGCATAGTTTGTTGATTCCATTTATGAAATAAATCACATTTTCTAAAAACTCATGTTTTTTAAGAAGTCATCTAAACCTTCTAGAAGCGGTGAATTTAAAAAAAGGGGGGAAGAAAGCTTTTCTAATTTTCGGTAGCATACCCAAACTATAGAAAGTCGTTATTATGTAGAATGTGCATAGTTTTTTTATTCCATTTATGAAATAAATCACATTTTCTAAAAACTCGTGTTTTTTAAGAATTCATCTAAACCTTCTAGAAGCGGTGAATTTAAAAAAAGGGGGGAAGTAAGCTTTTCTTATTTCCGGAAGCATGCGCAAACTATAGAAAGTCGTTATTACGTAGAACGTGCATAGTTTTTTGATTCCATTTATGAAATAAATCACATTTTCTAAAAACTTGTGTTTTTTAAGAATTCATCTAAACCTTCTAGAAGCTGTGAATTTAAAAAAAGGGGGGCAGTAAGCTTTTCTTATTTCCAGACGCATGCGCAAACTATAGAAAGTCGTTATCACGTAGAATGTGACTAGTTTGCGCATGCACAAACTATAGAAAGTCGTTATGACATAGAATGTGCATACTTTGTTGATTCCATTTATGAAATAAATCACATTTCTTAAAAACTCGTGTTTTTTAAGAAATCATGTAAACCTTCTAGAAGCTGCGATTTTAAAAAACGGGCGGAAGTAAGCTTTTCTTATTTCCGAACGCATGCGCAAACTATAGATGAATGTCCATAGTTTGTTGATTCAATTTATGAAATAAATCACATTTTCTAAAAACTCATGTTTTTTAAGAATTCATCTAAACCTTATAGAAGCTGTGAATTTAAAAAAAGGGGGGAAGTAAGCTTTTCTTATTTCCGGACGCATGCGCAAACTATAGGAAGTCGTTATCACGTGGAATGTTCATAGTTTGTGCATGCGCAAACTTTAGAAAGTCGTTATGACATAGAATGTGCATACTTTGTTGATTCCATTTATGAAATAAATAACATTTTCTAAAAACTCGTGTTTTTTAATAAATCATGTAAACCTTCTAGAAGCTGTGATTTTAAAAAACTGGCGGAAGTAAAATTTCTTATTTCCGGAAGCATGCGGAAACTATAGAAAGTCGTTACTACGTAGAATTTGCATACTTTGTTGATTCAATCTATGAAATAAATCACATTTTCTAAAAACACATTTTTTTTAACATTTCATCTAAACCTTATAGAAGCTGTGAATTTAAAAAAAGGGTGGAAGTAAGCTTTTCTTATTTCCGAACGCATGCGCAAACTATAGAAAGTCGTTATCACGTAGAATGTGACTAGTTTGCGCATGCGCAAACTATAGAAAGTCGTTATGACATAGAATGTGCATACTTTGTTGAATCCATTTATGAAATAAATCACATTTCCAAGAAAATCGTGTTTTTTAAGAAATCATGTAAACCTTCTAGAAGGTGTGATTTTAAAAAACGGGGGGAATTAAGCTTTTCTTATTTCTGGACACATGCTCAAACTATAGAAAGTCGTTATGATTTAGAATGTGCATACTTTGTTGATTCTATTTATGAAATAAATCACATTTTCTAAAAACTCGTGTTTTTTAAGAAATCATGTAAAACTTCTAGAAGCTGTGATATTAAAAAACTGGCGGAAGTAAGCTTTTCATATTTCCGGACGCATGCGCAAACTTTAGAAAGTCATTATTACATAGAATGTGCTTACTTTGTTGATTTCATTTATGAAATAAATCACATTTTAAAAAAACTCACGTTTTTTAAGAAATCATGTAAACCTTCTAGAAGCTGTGGTTTTAAAAAACAGGCGGAAGGAAGGTTTTCTTATTTCCGGACGCATGCGCAAACTATAAAAAGTCGTTATTATGTAGAATGTGCATAGTTTGTTGATTCCATTTATGAAATAAATCACATTTTCTAAAAACTCGTGTTTTTCAAGAATTCATCTAAACCTTCTAGAAGCTGTGAATTTAAAAAAAGGGGGGAAGTAAGCTTTTCTTATTTCCGAAAGCATGCGCAAACTATAGAAAGTCGTTATTACGTAGAATGTGCATAGTTTTTTGATTTCATTTATGAAATAACTCACATTTTCTAAAAACTCATGTTTTTTGAGAATTCATCTAAACCTTCTAAAAGCGGTGAATTTAAAAAAAGGGGGGAAGTAAGCTTTTCTTATTTCCGGAAGCATGCGAAAAGTATAGAAAGTCGTTATTACGTAGAATGTGCATAGTTTTTTTATTCCATTTATGAAATAAATCACATTTTCTAAAAACTCGTGTTTTTTAAGAATTCATCTAAACCTTCTAGAAGCTGTGAATTTAAAAAAAGGGGGGAGGTAAGCTTTTCTTATTTCCGGACGCATGCGCAAACTATAGAGAGTCGTTATCACGTAGAATGTGCATAGTTTGTTGATTTCATTTATGAAATAAATCACATTTTCTAAAAACTCATGTTTTTTAAGAATCCATCTAAACCTTCTAGAAGCTGTGAATTTAAAAAAAGGGGGGAAGTGTGCTTTTCTTATTTCCGGACGCATGCGCAAACTATAGAAAGTCGTTATCACGTAGAATGTGCATAGTCTGCGCATGCGCAAACTATATAAAGTCGTTATGACATAGAATGTGCATACTTTGTTGATTCCATTTATGAAATAAATCACATTTTTTAAAAACTCATGTTTTTTAAGAAATCATGTAAACCTTCTAGAAGCTGTGATTTTAAAAAACTGGCGGAAGTAAGCTTTTCTTATTTCCGTATGCATGCGCAAACTTTAGATAGTCGTTATTACATATAATGTGCATACTTTGTTTATTCCATTTATGAAATAAATCACATTTTCTAAAAACTCGTGTTTTTTAAGAAATCATGTAAACCTTCTAGAAGCTGTGATTTTAAAAAACTAGCGGAAGTAAGCTTTTCTTATTTCCGGACGCATGCGCAAAATTTAGAAAGTCGTTACTACGTAGAATGTGCATACCTTGTTGATTCCATTTATTAAATAAATCACATTTTCTAAAAACTCAAGTTTTTTAAGAATTCATCTAAGCCTTCTAGAAGCTGTGAATTTGAAAAAAGGGAGGAAGTAAGCTTTTCTTATTTTCGGATGCATGCGTAAACTATAGAAAAGTCAATATTATGTAGAATGTCCATAGTTTGTTGATTCCATTTATGAAATAAATCACTTTTTCTAAAAGCTCGTGTTTTTTAAGAAATCATGTAAACCTTCTAGAAGCTGTGGTTTTAAAAAACTGGCGGAACTAAGCTTTTCTTATTTGCGGACGTAGGGGCAAACTATAGAAAGTCGTTATTACGTAGAATGTGCATAGTTTATTGATTCCAATGATAAAATAAATCACATTTTCTAAAAACTCGTGTTTTTTAAGAATTCATCTAAACCTTCTAGAAGCTGTGAATTTAAAAAAAGGGGGGAGGTAAGCTTTTCTTATTTCCGGACGCATGCGCAAACTATAGAGAGTCGTTATCACGTAGAATGTGCATAGTTTGTTGATTTCATTTATGAAATAAATCACATTTTCTAAAAACTCGTGTTTTTTAAGAATCCATCTAAACCTTCTAGAAGCTGTGAATTTAAAAAAAAGGGGGAAGTGTGCTTTTCTTATTTCCGGACGCATGCGCAAACTATAGAAAGTCGTTATCACGTAGAATGTGCATAGTCTGCGCATGCGCAAACTATATAAAGTCGTTATGACATAGAATGTGCATACTTTGTTGATTCCATTTATGAAATAAATCACATTTTTTAAAAACTCATGTTTTTTAAGAAATCATGTAAACCTTCTAGAAGCTGTGATTTTAAAAAACTGGCGGAAGTAAGCTTTTCTTATTTCCGGATGCATGCGCAAACTTTAGAAATTCGTTATTACATATAATGTGCATACTTTGTTTATTCCATTTATGAAATAAATCACATTTTCTAAAAACTCGTGTTTTTTAAGAAATCATGTAAACCTTCTAGAAGCTGTGATTTTAAAAAACTAGCGGAAGTAAGCTTTTCTTATTTCCGGACGCATGCGCAAACTTTAGAAAGTCGTTACTACGTAGAATGTGCATACCTTGTTGATTCCATTTATTAAATAAATCACATTTTCTAAAAACTCAAGTTTTTTAAGAATTCATCTAAGCCTTCTAGAAGCTGTGAATTTGAAAAAAGGGAGGAAGTAAGCTTTTCTTATTTTCAGATGCATGCGTAAACTATAGAAAAGTCAATATTATGTAGAATGTCCATAGTTTGTTGATTCCATTTATGAAATAAATCACTTTTTCTAAAAGCTCATGTTTTTTAAGAAATCATGTAAACCTTCTAGAAGCTGTGGTTTTAAAAAACTGGCGGAACTAAGCTTTTCTTATTTGCGGACGTAGGGGCAAACTATAGAAAGTCGTTATTACGTAGAATGTGCATAGTTTATTGATTCCAATGATAAAATAAATCACATTTTCTAAAAACTCGTGTTTTTTAAGCATTCATCTAAACCTTCTAGAAGCTGTGAATTTAAAAAAAGGGTGGAAGTAAGCTTTTCTTATTTCCGGACGCATGCGCAAACTATAGAAAGTCGTTATTACGTACAATATGCATAGTTTGCGCATGCGCAAACTATAGAAAGTCGTTCTGGCATATAATGTGCATACTTTGTTGATTCCATATAAGAAATAAATCACATTTTCTAAAAACTCAAATTTTTTAAGAAATCATGTAAACCTTCTAGAAGCTGTGATTTTAAAAAACGGGGGGAATTAAGCTTTTCTTATTTCCAGACGCATGCGCAAACTATAGAAAGTCGTTATGACATAGAATGCGCATACTTTGTTGATTCCATTGATGAAATAAATTACATTTTCTAAAAACTCATGTTTTTTAAGAAATCCTGTAAACCTTCTAGAAGATGTGATTTTAAAAAACTGGTGGAAATAAGCTTTTCATATTTCCGGATGCATGCGCAAACTTTAGAAAGTCGTTATTACATAGAATATGCATACTTTGTTGATTCCATTTATGAAATAAGTCACGTTTTCTAAAAACTCGTGTTTTTTAAGAATTCATCTAAACCTTCTAGAAGCGGTGAATTTAAAAAAAGGGGAGAAGTAAGCTTTTCTTATTTCCAGACGCATGCGCAAACTATAGAAAGTCGTTATCACGTAGAATGTGCATAGTTTGCGCATGCGCAAACTATAGAAAGTCGTTATGACATAGAATGTGCATACTTTGTTGATTCCATGTATGAAATAAATCACATTTTCTAAAAACTCATGGTTTTTAAGAAATCATGTAACCTTCTAGAAGCTGTGATTTTAAAAAACCGAGGGAATTAAGCTTTTCGTATTTCCGGACGCATGCGCAAACTATAAAAAGTCATTATTACGTAGAATGTGCATAGTTTGTTTATTCCATTTATGAAATAAATCACATTTTCTAAAAACTCGTGTTTTTTAAGAATTCATCTAAACCTTCTAGAAGCTGTGAATTTAAAAGAAGGGGGGAAGTAAGCTTTTCTTATTTCCGAACGCATGCGCAAACTATAGAAAGTCGTTATGACATAGAATGTGCATACTTTGTTGATTCCATTTATGAAATAAATTACATTTTCTAAAAACTCATGTTTTTTAAGAAATCATGTAACCTTCTAGAAGCTGTGATTTAAAAAAACCGGGGGAATTAAGCTTTTCGTATTTCCAGACGCATGCACAAACTATAAAAAGTCGTTATTACATAGAATGTGCATAGTTTGTTGATTCCATTTATGAAATAAATCACATTTTCTAAAAACTCGTGTTTTTTAAGAATTCATCTAAACCTTCTAGAAGCTGTGAATTTAAAAGAAGGGGGGAAGTAAGCTTTTCTTATTTCCGAACGCATGCGCAAACTATAGAAAGTCGTTATTACATAGAATGTGCATAGTTTGTTGATTCAATTTATGAAATAAATCACATTTTCTAAAAACTCATTTTTTTAAGAATTCACCTAAACCTTCTCGAAGCAGTGAATTTAAAAAAAGGGGGGAAGTAAGCTTTTCTTATTTCCGGACGCATGCGCAAACTATAGAAAGTCGTTACTACGTAGAATTTGCATACTTTGTTGATTCCATTTATGAAATAAATGACATTTTCTTAAAACTCGTGTTTTTTAACAATTTATCTAAACCTTCTAGAAGCTGTGAATTTAAAAAAAGGGTGGAAGTTAGCTTTTCTTATTTCCGAACGCATGCGCAAACTATAGAAAGTCGTTATCACGTAGAATGTGACTAGTTTGCGCATGCGCAAACTATAGAACGTCATTATGACATAGAATGTGCATACTTTGTTGATTCCATTTATGAAATAAATCACATTTCCTAAAAACTCTTGTTTTTTAAGAAATCATGTAAACCTTCTAGAAGCTGTGATTTTAAAAAACGGGTGGCATTAAGCTTTTCTTATTTCCGGACGCATGCTCAAACTATAGAAAGTCGTTATGATGTAGAATGTGCATACTTTGTGGATTCCATTTATTAAATAAATCACATTTTCTAAAAACTCGTGTTTTTTAAGAAATCATGTAAACCTTCTAGAAGCTGTGATTTTAAAAAACTGGTGGAAGTAAGCTTTCCATATTTCCAGACGCATGCGCAAACCTTAGAAAGTCGTTATTACATAAAATGTGCATAGTTTGTTGATTCCATTTATGAAATAAATCACATTTTCTAAAAACTCGTGTTTTTTAAGAATTCATCTAAACCTTCTAGAAGTTGTGAATTTAAAAAAAGGGGGGAAATAAGCTTTTCTTATTTCTGGACGCATGCGCAAACAATAGAAAGTCGTTATTACGTAGAATGTGCATAGTTTGCACATGCGCAAACTATAGAAAGTCGTTATGACATAGAATGTGCATACTTTGTTGATTCCATTTATGAAATAAATCACATTTTCTAAAAACTCATGTTTTTTAAGAAATCATGTAAATCTTCTAGAAGCTGTGATTTTAAAAAACTGGCGGAAGTAAGCTTTTCTTTTTTTCGGACGCATGCGCAAACTATAGAAAGTCGTTATTACGTAAAATGTGCATAGTTTGTTGATTCCATTTATGAAATAAATCATATTTTCTAAAAACTCATGTTTTTTAAGAATTCATCTAAACCTTCTAGAAGATGTGAATTTAAAAAAAGGGGGGGAAGTAACCTTTTCTTATTTCCGGACGCATGCACAAACTATAGAAAGTCATTATCACGTAGAATGCGCATAGTTTGCGCATGCGCAAAATATAGAAAGTCATTATCACATAGAATGTGCATACTTTGTTGATTCCATTTATGAAATAAATCACATTTTCTAAAAACTCGTGTTTTTTAAGAAATCATGTAAACCTTCTTTAAGCTGTGATTTTATAAAATGGGGGGAATTAAGCTTTTCTTATTTCCGGACGCATGCGCAAACTATAGAAAGTTGTGATGACATATAATGTGCATACTTTGTTGATTCCATTAATGAAATAAATAAAATTTTCTAAAAACTCGTGTTTTTTAAGAATTCATCTAGACCTTCTAGAAGCTATGAATTTATAAAAAGGGGGGAAGTAAGCTTTTCTTATTTTCAGACACATGCGCAAAATATAGAAAGTTGTTATTACGTAGAATGTGCATAGTTTGCGCACGCGCACACTATAGAAAGTTGTTATGAAATAGAATGTGCATACTTTGTTGATTCCATTTATGAAATAACTCACATTTTCTAAAAACTCAAATTTTTTAAGAAATCATGTAAACCTTCTAGAAGCTGTGATTTTAAAAAACGGGGGGAATTAAGCTTTTCTTATTTCCAGACGCATGCGAAAACTATAGAAAGTCGTTATGACGTAGAATGCGCATACTTTGTTGATTCCATTTATGAAATAAATCACATTTTCTAAAAACTCGTGGTTTTTAAGAAATCATGTAAACCTTCTAGAAGTTGTGGTTTTAAAAAACTAGCGGAAGTAAGCTTTTCTTATTTCCGGACGCATGCGCAAACTATAGAAAGTGGTTATTACGTAGAATGTGCATAGTTTGTTGATTCCATTTATGAAATAAATCACATTTTCTAAAAACTCGTGTTTTTTAAGAATTCATCTAAACCTTCTAGAAGCTGTGAATTTAAAGAAAGGGGGGAAGTAAGCTTTTCTTATTTCTGGACACATGCGCAAACTATAGAAAGTCGTTATCACGTAGAATGTGACTAGTTTGCGCATGCGCAAACTGTAGAAATTCGTTATGACATAGAATGTGCATACTTTGTTGATTCCATTTATGAAATAAATCACATTTTCTAAAAACTCGTGTTTTTTAAGAAATCATGTAAACCTTCTATAAGCTGTGATTTTAAAAAATGGGGGGAATTAAGCTTTTCTTATTTCCGGACGCATGCGCAAACTATAGAAAGTTGTTATGACATATAATGTGCATACTTTGTTGATTCCATTAATGAAATAAATAACATTTTCTAAAAACTCGTGTTTTTTAAGAATTCATCTAGACGTCCTAGAAGCTATGACTTTAAAAAAAGGGGGGAAGTAAGCTTTTCTTATTTTCGGACGCATGCGCAAACTATAGAAAGTTGTTGTTACGTAGGATGTGCATAGTTTGCGCAGGCGCAAAGTATAGAAAGTCATTATGACATAGAATGTGCATACTTTGTTGATTCCATTTATGAAATAACTCACATTCTCTAAAAACTCAAATTTTTTAAGAAATCATGTAAACCTTCTAGAAGCTGTGATTTTAAAAAACGGTGGGAATTAAGCTTTTCTTATTTCGAGACGCATGCAAAAACTATAGAAAGTCGTTATGACATAGAATGCGCATACTTTGTTGATTCCATTGATGAAAAAAATCAAATTTTCTAAAAACTCATGTTTTTTAAGAAATCATGTAAACCTTCTAGAAGCTGTGATTTTAAAAAACTTGCGGAAGTAAGCTTTTCATATTTCTGGATGCATGTGCAAACATTAGAGAGTCGTTATTACATAGAATGTGCATACTTTGTTGATTCCATTTATGAAATAAATCACATTTTCTAAAAACTCGTGTTTTTTAAGAAATCATGTAAACCTTCTAGAAGTTGTGGTTTTAAAAAACTGGTGGAAGTAAGCTTTTCTTATTTCCGGACGCATGCGCAAACTATAGAAAGTGGTGATTACGTAGAATGTGCATAGTTTGTTGATTCCATTTATGAAATAAATCACATTTTCTAAAAACTCGTGTTTTTTAAGAATTCATCTAAACCTTCTAGAAGCTGTGAATTTAAAAAAAGGGGGGAAGTAAGCTTTTCTTATTTCCAGACGCATGCGCAAACTATAGAAAGTCGTTATCACGTAGAATGTGACTAGTTTGCGCATGCGCAAACTGTAGAAAGTCGTTATGACATAGAATGTGCATACTTTGTTGATTCCATTTATGAAATAAATCACATTTCCTAAAAACTCGTGTTTTTTAAGAAATCATGTAAACCTTCTAGAAGCTGTGATTTTAAAAAACGGGTGGAATTAAACTTTTCTTATTTCCGGATGCATGCTCAAACTATAGAAAGTCGTTATGATGTAGAATGTGCATACTTTGTTGATTCCATTTATTGAATAAATCACATTTTCTAAAAACTCGTGTTTTTTAAGAAATCATGTAAACCTTCTAGAAGCTGTGATTTTAAAAAACTGGTGGAAGTAAGCTTTTCATATTTCCGGACGCATGCGCAAAATTTAGAAAGTCGTTATTACATAGAATGTGCATACTTTGTTGATTCCTTTTATGAAATAAATCACATTTTCTAAAAACTCGTGTTTTTTAAGAATTCATCTAAACCTTCTAGAAGCTTTGAATTTGAAAAAAGGGGGGAAGTAAGCTTGTCTTATTTCCGGACGCATGCGCAGACTATAGAAAGTCGTTATTACGTGGAATGTGCATAGTTTGCGCATGCGCAAACTATAGAAAGTCATTATGACATAGAATCTGCATACTTTGTTGATTCCATTTATGAAATAAATCACATTTTCTAAAAACTCAAATTTTTTAAGAAATCATGTAAACCTTCTAGAAGCTGTGATTTTAAAAAACAGGGGGAATTAAGCTTTTCTTATTTCCAGACACATGCGCAAATTATAGAAAGTCGTTATGACGTAGAATGTGCATACTTTGTTGATTCCATTTATGAAATAAATCACATTTTCTAAAAACTTATGTTTTTTAAGAAATCATGTAAACCTTCTAGAAGCTGTGATTTTAAAAAACTGGCGGAAGTAAGCATTTCATATTTCGGGACGCATGCGAAAACTTTGGAAAGTCGTTATTACATAGAATGTGCATACTTTCTTGATTCCATTTATGAAATAAATCACATTTTCTAAAAACTCATGTTTTTTAGGAAATCATGTAAACCTTTTAGAAGCTGTGGTTTTAAAAAACTGGCGGAAGGAAAGTTTTCTTATTTCCGGACGCATGCGCAAACTATAGAAAGTCGTTATTATGTACAATGTGCATAGTTTGTTGATTCCATTTATGAAATAAATCACATTTTCTAAAAACTCGTGTTTTTTAAGAATTCATCTAAACCTTGTAGAAGCGATGAATTTAAAAAAAGGGGGGAAGTAAGCTTTTCTTATTTCCGGAAGCATGCGCAAACTATAGAAAGTCGTTATTACGTAGAATGTGCATAGTTTTTTGATTCCATTTATGAAATAAATCACATTTTCTAAAAACTCATGTTTTTTAAGAATTCATCTAAACCTTCTAGAAGTTGTGAATTAAAAAAAGGGAAGAAGTCAGCTTTTCTTATTTCCGGACGCATGCGCAAACTATAGAAAGTCGTTATCACGTAGAATGTGCATAGTTTGCGCATGCGCAAACTATAGAAAGTCGTTATGACGTAGAATGTGCATACTTTGTTGATTCCATTCATGAAATAAATCACATTTTCTAAAACCTCGTGTTTTTTAAGAAATCATGTAAACCTTCTAGAAGCTGTGGTTTTAAAAAACTGGCGGAAGGAAGGTTTTCTTATTTCCGGACGCATGCGCAAACTATAGAAAGTCGTTATTATGTAGAATGTGCATAGTTTGTTGATTCCATTTATGAAATAAATCACATTTTCTAAAAACTCGTGTTTTTTAAGAATTCATCTAAACCTTCTAGAAGCGGTGAATTTAAAAAAAGGGGGGAAGTAAGCTTTTCTTATTTACGGAAGCATGCACAAACTATAGAAAGTCGTTATTACGTAGAATGTGCATAGTTTTTTGATTCCATTTATGAAATAAATCACATATTCTATCGAAAGTCGTTATCACGTAGAATGTGCATAGTTTGCGCATGCGCAAACTATAGAAAGTCGTTATGACATAGAATGTGCATACTTTCATGATTCCATTTATAAAATAAATCACATTTTCTAAAAACTCGTGTTTTTTAAGAAATCATGTAAACCTTCTACAAGCTGTGATTTTAAAAAACGGGGGGAATTAAGCTTTTCTTATTTCCGAACGCATGCGAAAATTATAGAAAGTCGTTATGACGTAGAATGTGCATACTTTGTTGATTCCATTTATGAAATAAATCACATTTTCCAAAAACTCGTGTTTTTTAAGAAATCATGTAAACCTTCTAGAACCTGTGATTTTAAAAAACTGGCGGAAGTAAGCTTTTCATATTTCCGGGTGCATGTGCAAACATTAGAAAGCCGTTATTACATAGAATATGCATACTTTGTTGATTACATTTATGAAATAAATCACATTTTCTAAAAACTCGTGTTTTTTAAGAAATCATGTAAACCTTCTAGAAGCTGTGATTTTAAAAAACGGGGGGAATTAAGCTTTTCTTATTTCCGGACGCATGCGCAAACTTTAGAAAGTCGTTATTACATAGAATGTGCATAGTTTTTTGATTCCATTTATGAAATAAATCACATTTTCTAAAAACTTGTGTTTTTTAAGAATTCATCTAAACCTTCTAGAAGCCGTGAATTTAAAAAAAAGGGGGGAAGTAAGCTTTTCTTATTTACGGAAGCATGCACAAACTATAGAAAGTCATTATTACGTAGAATGTGCATAGTTTTTTGATTCCATTTATGAAATTAATCACATTTTCTAAAAACTCGTGTTTTTTAAGAATTCATCTAAACCTTCTAGAAGCTGTGAATTTAAAAAAAGGGGGGAAGTCAGATTTTCTTATTTCTGGACGCATGCGCAAACTATCGAAAGTCGTTATCATGTAGAATGTGCATAGTTTGCGCATGCGCAAACTATAGAAAGTCGTTATGACATAGAATGTGCATACTTTCATGATTCCATTTATAAAATAAATTGCATTTTCTAAAAACTCGTGTTTTTTAAGAAATCATGTAAACCTTCTAGAAGCTGTGATTCTAAAAAATGGGGGGAATTAAGCTTTTCTTATTTCCGAACGCATGCGAAAATTATAGAAAGTCGTTATTACGTAGAATGCTCAAACTTTGTTAATTCCATTTATGAAATAAATCATATTTTCTAAAAACTCGTGTTTTTTAAAAATTCATCTAAACCTTCTAGAAGTTGTGAATTTAAAAAAAGGGGGGAAGTAACCTTTTCTTATTTCTGGACGCATGCGCAAACTATAGAAAGTCGTTATTACGTAGAATGTGCATACTTTGCGCATGTGCATAGTTTGCGCATGCGCAAACTATAGAAAGTCGTTATGACATAGAATGTGCATACTTTGTTGATTCCATTTATGAAATAAATCACATTCTCTAAAAACTCGTGTTTTTTAAGAAATCATGTAAACCTTATAGAAGCTGTGATTTTAAAAAACTGGCGGAAGTAAGCTTTTCATATTTCCGGGTGCATGTGCAAACATTAGAAAGTCGTTATTACATAGAATGTGCATACTTTGTTGATTCCATTTATGAAATAAATCACATTTTCTAAAAACTCGTGTTTTTTAAGAAATCATGTAAACCTTCTAGAAGCCGTGGTTTTAAAAAATTGACGGAAGTAAGCTTTTCTTATTTCCGGACGCATGTGCAAACTATAGATAGTGGTTATTACGTAGAATGTGCATGGTTTGTTGATTCCATTTATGAAATAAATCACATTTTCAAAAAACTCGTGTTTTTTAAGAAATCATGTAAACCTTCTAGAAGCTGTGGCTTTCAAAAACTGGTGGAAGGAATCTTTTCTTATTTCCGGATGCATGCGCAAATTATAAAAAGCCGTTATTACGTAGAATGTGCATAGTTTGTTGATTCCATTTATGAAATGAATCACATTTTCTAAAAACTCATGTTTTTAAGAATTCATCTAAACCTTCAAGAAGGTGTGAATTTAAAAAAAGGGGGGAATTAAGCTTTTCTTATTTCCGGACGCATGCGCAAACTATAGAAAGTCATTACTACGTAGAATGTGCATAGTTTGCGCATGTTCAAACTATAGGAAGTCGTTATGACATAGAATGTGCATACTTTGTTGATTCCATTTATGAAATAACTCACATTTTCTAAAAACTCAAATTTTTTAAGAAATCATGTAAACCTTTTAGAAGCTGTGATTTTAAAAAACGGGGGGAATTAAGATTTTCTTATTTCCAGACGCATGCGCAAACTATAGAAAGTTGTTATGAGGTAGAATGCGCATACTTTGTTGATTCAATTTATGAACTAAATCACATTTTCTAAAAACTCGTGTTTTTTAAGAATTCATATAAACCTTCTAGAAGCTGTGAATTAAAAAAAGGGGGGAAGTAAGCTTTTCTTATTTCCGGACGCATGCGCAAACTATAGAAAGTCGTTATCACATAGAATGTTCATAGTTTGCGCATGCGCAAACTTTAGAAAGTCGTTATGACATAGAATGTGCATACTTTGTTGATTCCATTTATGAAATAAATAACATTTTCTAAAAACTCGTGTTTTTTAAGAAATCATGTAAGCCTTCTAGAAGCTGTGATTTTAAAAAACGGGGGAATTAAGCTTTTCTTATTTCCGGACGCATGCTCAAACTATAGAAAGTCGTTATGATGTAGAATGTGCATACTTTGTTGATTACATTTATGAAATAAATCACATTTTCTAAAAACTCATTTTTTTTAACAATTCATCTAAACCTTATAGAAGCTGTGAATTTTAAAAAAGGGTGGAAGTAAGCTTTTCTTATTTCCGAACGCATGCGCAAACTATAGAAAGTCGTTATCACGTAGAATGTGACTAGTTTGCGCATGCGCAAACTATAGAAAGTCGTTATGACATAGAATGTGCATACTTTGTTGATTCCATTTATGGAATAAATCACATTTCCTAAAAACTCGTGTTTTTTAAGAAATCATGTAAACCTTCTAGAAGCCGTGATTGTAAAAAACGGGGGAATTAAGCTTTTCTTATTTCCGGACGCATGCTCAAACTATAGAAAGTCGTTATGATGTAGAATGTGCATACTTTGTTGATTACATTTATGAAGTAAATCACATCTTTTAAAAACTCGTGTTTTTTAAGAAATCATGTAAACCTTCTAGAAGCTGTGATTTTAAAAAACAGGCGGAAGAAAGGTTTTCTTATTTCCGCTCGCATACGCAAACTATAGAAAGTCGTTATTATGTAGAATGTGCATAGTTTGATGATTCCATTTATGAAATAAATCACATTTTCTAAAAACTCGTGTTTTTTCAAAATTCATCTAAACCTTCTAGAAGCTGTGAATTTAAAAAAAGGGGGGAAGTAAGCTTTTCTTATTTCTGGACGCATGCACAAACTATAAAAAGTCGTTATTCCATAGAATGTGCATAGTTTGCGCATCCGCAAACTATAGAAAGTCGTTATGATGTAGAATGTGCATACTTTGTTGATTCCATTTATTAAATAAATCACATTTTCTAAAAACTCCTGTTTTTTAAGAAATCATGTAGACCTTCTAGAAGCTGTGATTTTAAAAAACTGGCGGAAGTAAGCTTTTCATATTTCTGGACGCATGCGCAAACTTTAGAAAGTAGTTATTACATAGAATGTGCATAGTTTGTTGATTCCATTTATGAAATAAATCACATTTTCTAAAAACTCGTGTTTTTTAAGAATTCATCTAAACCTTCTAGATGCTGTGAATTTAAAAAAAGGGGGGAAGTAAGCTTTTCTAGAAGCTGTGAATTTAAAAAAAGGGGGGAAGTAAGCTTTTCTTATTTCCGGACGCATGCGCAAACTATAGAAAGTCGTTATCACATAGAATGTTCATAGTTTGCGCATGCGCAAACTTTAGAAAGTCGTTATGACATAGAATGTGCATACTTTGTTGATTCCATTTATGAAATAAATAACATTTTCTAAAAATTCGTGTTTTTTAAGAAATCATGTAAACCTTCTAGAAGCTTTGATTTTAAAAAACTGGCGGAAGTAAGCTTTTCTTATATCCGGACGCATGCGTAAACTATAGAAAGTCGTTACTACGTAGAATTTGCATACTTTGTTGATTACATTTATGAAATAAATGACATTTTCTAAAAACACGTGTTTTTTAACAATTCATCTAAACCTTCTAGAAGTTGTGAATTTAAAAAAAGGGTGGAAGTAAGTTTTTCTTATTTCCGAACGCATGCGCAAACTATAGAAAGTCGTTATCACGTAGAATGTGACTAGTTTGCGCATGCGCAAACTGTAGAAAGTCGTTATGACATAGAATGTGCATACTTTGTTGATTCCATTTATGAAATAAATCACATTTCCTAAAAATTCGTGTTTTTTAAGAAATCATGTAAACCTTCTAGAAGCTGTGATTTTAAAAAACGGGTGGAATTAAGCTTTTGTTATTTCCGGACGCATGCTCAAACTATAGAAAGTCGTTATGATGTAGAATATGCATACTTTGTTGATTTCATTTATTAAATAAATCACATTTTCTAAAAACTCGTGTTTTTTAAGAAATCATGTAAACCTTCTAGAAGCTGTGATTTTAAAAAACTGGCGGAAGTAAGCTTTTCATTTTTCCGGACGCATGCGCAAACTTTAGAAAGTCGTTATTACATAGAATGTGCATACTTTGTTGATTCCATTTATGAAATAAATCACATTTTCTAAAAACTCGTGTTTTTTAAGAATTCATCTAAACCTTCTAGAAGCTGTGAATTTTAAAAAAGGGGGGAAGTAAGCTTGTCTTATTTCCGGACGCATGCGCAGACTAAAGAAAATCGTTATTACGTAGAATGTGCATAGTTTGCGCATGCGCAAACTATATAAAGTCGTTATGACATAGAATGTGCATACTTTGTTGATTCCATTTATGAAATAAATCACATTTTCTAAAAACTCAAATTTTTTAAGAAATCATGTAAACCTTCTAGAAGCTGTGATTTTAAAAAACGGGGGGAATTAAGCTTTTCTTATTTCCAGATGCATGCACAAACTATAGAAATTCGTTATGACGTAGAATGTGCATACTTTGTTGATTCCATTTATGAAATAAATCACATTTTCAAAAACTCGTGTTTTTTAAGAAATCATGTAAACCTTCTAGAAGCTGTGATTTTAAAAAACTGGCGGAAGTAAGCTTTTCATATTTCCGGACGCATGCGCAAACTTTGGAAAGTCGTTATTACATAGAATGTGCATACTTTGTTGATTCCATTTATGAAATAAATCACATTTTCTAAAAACTCGTGTTTTTTAAGAAATCATGTAAACCTTCTAGAAGCTGTGGTTTTAAAAAACTGGCGGAAGGAAGGTTTTCTTATTTCCGGATGCATGTGCAAACTATAGAAAGTAGTTATTATGTAGAGTGTGCATAGTTTGCTGATTCCATTTATGAAATAAATCACATTTTCTAAAAACTCGCGTTTTTTAAGAATTCATCTAAACCTTCTAGAAGCGGTGAATTTAAAAAAAGGGGGGAAGTAAGCTTTTCTTATTTCCGAAAGCATGCGCAAACTATAGAAAGTCGTTATTACGTAGAATGTGCATAGTTTTTTTATTCCATTTATGAAATAAATCACATTTTCTAAAAACTCATGTTTTTTAAGAATTCATCTAAACCTTCTAGAAGCTGTGAATTTAAAAAAAGGGGGAAGTCAGCTTTTCTTATTTCCGGACGCATGCGCAAACTATAGAAAGTCGTTATGACGTAGAATGTGCATAGTTTGCGCATGCGCAAACTATAGAAAGTCGTTATGACGTAGAATGTGCATACTTTGTTGATTCCATTCATGAAATAAATCACATTTTCTAAAACCTCGTGTTTTTTAAGAAATCATGTAAACCTTCTAGAAGACGTGGTTTTAAAAAACTGGCGGAAGGAAGGTTTTTTTCTTTCTGGACGCATGCGCAAACTATAGAAAGTCGTTATTATTTAGAATGTGCATAGTTTTTTGATTCCATTTATGAAATAAATCACATTTTCTAAAAACTCGTGTTTTTTAAGAATTGATCTAAACCTTCTAGAAGCGGTGAATTTAAAAAAAGGGGGGAAGTAAGCTTTTCTTATTTACGGAAGCATGCGCAAACTATAGAAAGTCGTTATGACGTAGAATGTGCATAGTTTTTTGATTCCATTTATGACATAAATCACATTTTCTAAAAACTCGTGTTTTTTAAGAATTCATCTAAACCTTCTAGAAGCTGTGAATTTAAAAAAAGGGGGGAAGTAACCTTTTCTTATTTCCGGACGCATGCGCAAACTATTGAAAGTCGTTATCACGTAGAATGTGCATAGTTTGCGCATGCACAAACTATAGAAAGTCGTTATGACATAGAATGTGCATACTTTCATGATTCCATTTATATAATAAATCACATTTTCTAAAAACTCGTGTTGTTTAAGAAATCATGTAAACCTTCTAGAAGCTGTGATTTTAAAAAACGGGGGGAATTAAGCTTTTCTTATTTCCGGACGCATGCGCAAATTATAGAAAGTCATTATGACGTAGAATGTGCAAACTTTGTTGATTCCATTTATGAAATAAATCACATTTTTTAAAAGCTCGTGTTTTTTAAGAATTCATCTAAACCTTCTAGAAGCTGTGAATTTTAAAAAAGGGGGGAAGTAAGCTTGTCTTATTTCCGGACGCATGCGCAGACTATAGAAAGTCGTTATTATGTAGAATGTGCATAGTTTGCGCATGCGCAAACTATAGAAAGTCGTTATGACATAGAATGTGCATAGTTTGTTGATTCCATTTATGAAATAAATCACATTTTCTAAAAACTCAAATTTTTTAAGAAATCATGTAAACCTTCTAGAAGCTGTGATTTTAAAAAACGGGGGGAATTAAGCTTTTCTTATTTCCAGATGCATGCGCAAACTATAGAAAGTCGTTATGACGTAGAATGTGCATACTTTGTTGATTCCATTTATGAAATAAATCACATTTTCTAAAAACTCGTGTTTTTTAAGAAATCATGTAAAGCTTCTATAAGCTGTGATTTTATAAAATGGGGGGAATTAAGCTTTTCTTATTTCCGGACGCATGCGCAAACTATAGAAAGTTGTTATGACATATAATGTGCATACTTTGTTGATTCCATTAATGAAATAAATAACATTTTCTAAAAACTCGTGTTTTTTAAGAATTCATCTAGACCTTCTAGAAGCTATGAATTTAAAAAAAGGGGGGAAGTAAGCTTTTCTTATTTTCAGACGCATGCGCAAAATATAGAAAGTTGTTATTACGTAGAATGTGCATAGTTTGCGCACGCGCAAACTATAGAAAGTTGTTATGAAATAGAATGTGCATACTTTGTTGATTCCATTTATGAAATAACTCACATTTTCTAAAAACTCAATTTTTTTAAGAAATCATGTAAACCTTCTAGAAGCTGTGATTTTAAAAAACGGTGGGAATTAAGCTTTTCTTATTTCCAGACGCATGCGAAAACTATAGAAAGTCGTTATGACGTAGAATGCGCATACTTTGTTGATTCCATTTATGAAATAAATCACATTTTCTAAAAACTCGTGTTTTTTAAGAAATCATGTAAACCTTCTAGAAGTTGTGGTTTTAAAAAACTAGCGGAAGTAAGCTTTTCTTATTTCCGGACGCATGCGCAAACTATAGAAAGTGGTTATTACGTAGAATGTGCATAGTTTGTTGATTCCATTTATGAAATAAATCACATTTTCTAAAAACTCGTGTTTTTTAAGAATTCATCTAAACCTTCTAGAAGCTGTGAATTTAAAAAAAGGGGGGAAGTAAGCTTTTCTTATTTCCGGACGCATGCGCAAACTATAGAAAGTCGTTATCACGTAGAATGTGACTAGTTTGCGCATGCGCAAACTGTAGAAAGTCATTATGACATAGAATGTGCATACTTTGTTGATTCCATTTATGAAATAAATCACATTTTCTAAAAACTCGTGTTTTTTAAGAAATCATGTAAATCTTCTATAAGCTGTGATTTTAAAAAATGGGGGGAATTAAGTTTTTCTTATTTCCGGACGCACGCGCAAACTATAGAAAGTTGTTATGACATATAATGTGCATACTTTGTTGATTCCATTAATGAAATAAATATCATTTTCTAAAAACTCGTGTTTTTTAAGAATTCATCTAGACGTCCTAGAAGCTATGAATTTAAAAAAAGGGGGGAAGTAAGCTTTTCTTATTTTCGGACGCATGCGCAAACTATAGAAAGTTGTTGTTACGTAGAATGTGCATAGTTTGCACATGCGCAAAGTATAGAAAGTCATTATGACATAGAATGTGCATACTTTGTTGATTCCATTTATGAAATAACTCACATTTTCTAAAAACTCAAATTTTTTAAGAAATCATGTAAACCTTCTAGAAGCTGTGATTTTAAAAAACGGTGGGAATTAAGCTTTTCTTATTTCCAGACGCATGCAAAAACTATAGAAAGTCGTTCTGACATAGAATGCGCATACTTTGTTGATTCCATTGATGAAAAAAATCAAATTTTCTAAAAACTCATGTTTTTTAAGAAATCATGTAAACCTTCTAGAAGCTGTGATTTTAAAAAGCTTGCGGAAGTAAGCTTTTCATATTTCCGGATGCATGTGCAAACATTAGAAAGTCGTTATTACATAGAATGTGCATACTTTGTTGATTCCATTTATGAAATAAATCACATTTTCTAAAAACTCGTGTTTTTTAAGAAATCATGTAAACCTTCTAGAAGTTGTGGTTTTAAAAAACTGGCGGAAGTAAGCTTTTCTTATTTCCGGACGCATGCGCAAACTATAGAAAGTGGTGATTACGTAGAATGTGCATAGTTTGTTGATTCCATTTATGAAATAAATCACATTTTCTAAAAACTCGTGTTTTTTAAGAATTCATCTAAACCTTCTAGAAGCTGTGAATTTAAAAAAAGGGGGGAAGTAAGCTTTTCTTATTTCCGGACGCATGCGCAAACTATAGAAAGTCGTTATCATGTAGAATGTGACTAGTTTGCGCATGCGCAAACTGTAGAAAGTCGTTATGACATAGAATGTGCATACTTTTTTGATTCCATTTATGAAATAAATCACATTTCCTAAAAACTCGTGTTTTTTAAGAAATCATGTAAACCTTCTAGAAGCTGTGATTTTAAAAAACGGGTGGAATCAAGCTTTTCTTATTTCCGGATGCATGCTCAAACTATAGAAAGTCGTTATGATGTAGAATGTGCATACTTTGTTGATTCCATTTATTAAATAAATCACATTTTCTAAAAACTCGTGTTTTTTAAGAAATCATGTAAAGCTTCTAGAAGCTGTGATTTTAAAAATTTGGTGGAAGTAAGCTTTTCTTATTTCCGGACGCATGCGCAAATTATAGAAAGTCATTATGACGTAGAATGTGCAAACTTTGTTGATTCCATTTATGAAATAAATCACATTTTCTAAAAACTCGTGTTTTTTAAGAATTCATCTAAACCTTCTAGAAGCTTTGAATTTGAAAAAAGGGGGGAAGTAAACTTGTCTTATTTCCGGATGCATGCGCAGACTATAGAAAGTCGTTATTACGTGGAATGTGCATAGTTTGCGCATTCGCAAACTATAGAAAGTCATTATGACATAGAATGTGCATACTTTGTTGATTCCATTTATGAAATAAATCACATTTTCTAAAAACTCAAATTTTTTAAGAAATCATGTAAACCTTCTAGAAGCTGTGATTTTAAAAAACAGGGGGAATTAAGCTTTTCTTATTTCCAGACACATGCGCAAACTATAGAAAGTCGTTATGACGTAGAATGTGCATACTTTGTTGATTCCATTTATGAAATAAATCACATTTTCTAAAAACTCGTGTTTTTTAAGAAATCATGTAAACCTTCTAGAAGCTGTGATTTTAAAAAACTGGTGGAAGTAAGCATTTCATATTTCGGGACGCATGCGAAAACTTTGGAAAGTCGTTATTACATAGAATGTGCATACTTTCTTGATTCCATTTATGAAATAAATCACATTTTCTAAAAACTCAAATTTTTTAAGAAATCATGTAAACCTTCTAGAAGCTGTGATTTTAAAAAACAGGGGGAATTAAGCTTTTCTTATTTCCAGACACATGCGCAAACTATAGAAAGTCGTTATGACGTAGAATGTGCATACTTTGTTGATTCCATTTATGAAATAAATCACATTTTCTAAAAACTCGTGTTTTTTAAGAAATCATGTAAACCTTCTAGAAGCTGTGATTTTAAAAAACTGGTGGAAGTAAGCATTTCATATTTCGGGACGCATGCGAAAACTTTGGAAAGTCGTTATTACATAGAATGTGCATACTTTCTTGATTCCATTTATGAAATAAATCACATTTTCTAAAAACTCGTGTTTTTTAAGAAATCATGTAAACCTTTTAGAAGCTGTGGTTTTAAAAAACTGGCGGAAGGAAGGTTTTCTTATTTCCGGACGCATGCGCAAACTATAGAAAGTCGTTATTATGTAGAATGTGCATAGTTTGTTGATTCCATTTATGAAATAAATCACATTTTCTAAAAACTCGTGTTTTTTAAGAATTCATCTAAACCTTGTAGAAGCGATGAATTTAAAAAAAGGGGGGAAGTAAGCTTTTCTTATTTCCGGAAGCATGCGCAAACTATAGAAAGTCGTTATTACGTAGAATGTGCATAGTTTTTTGATTCCATTTATGAAATAAATCACATTCTCTAAAAACTCGTGTTTTTTAAGAATTCATCTAAACCTTCTAGAAGCTGTGAATTTAAAAAAAGGGAAGAAGTCAGCTTTTCTTATTTCCGGACGCATGCGCAAACTATAGAAAGTCGTTATCACGTAGAATGTGCATATTTTGCGCATGCGCAAACTATAGAAAGTCGTTATGACGTAGAATGTGCATACTTTGTTGATTCCATTCATGAAATAAATCACATTTTCTAAAACCTCGTGTTTTTTAAGAAATCATGTAAACCTTCTAGAAGCTGTGGTTTTAAAAAACTGGCGGAAGGAAGGTTTTCTTATTTCCGGACGCATGCGCAAACTATAGAAGGTCGTTATTATGTAGAATGTGCATAGTTTGTTGATTCCATTTATGAAATAAATCACATTTTCTAAAAACTCGTGTTTTTTAAGAATTCATCTAAACCTTCTAGAAGCTATGAATTTAAAAAAGGGGGGAAGTCAGCTTTTCTTATTTCCGGACGCATGCGCAAACTATCGAAAGTCGTTATCACGTAGAATGTGCATAGTTTGCGCATGCGCAAACTATAGAAAGTCGTTATGACGTAGAATGTGCATACTTTGTTGATTCCATTCATGAAATAAATCACATTTTCTAAAACCTCGTGTTTTTTAAGAAATCATGTAAACCTTCTAGAAGCTGTGGTTTTAAAAAACTGGCGGAAGGAAGGTTTTCTTATTTACGGAAGCATGCACAAACTATAGAAAGTCGTTATTACGTAGAATGTGCATAGTTTTTTGATTCCATTTATAAAATAAATCACATTTTCTAAAAACTCGTGTTTTTTAAGAAATCATGTAAACCTTCTACAAGCTGTGATTTTAAAAAACGGGGGGAATTAAGCTTTTCTTATTTCCAAACGCATGCGAAAATTATAGAAAGTCTTTATGACGTAGAATGTGCATACTTTGCGCACGTGCATAGTTTGCGCATGCGCAAACTATAGAAAGTCGATATGACATAGAATGTGCATACTTTGTTGATTCCATTTATGAAATAAATCACATTTTCCAAAAACTCGTGTTTTTTAAGAAATCATGTAAACCTTCTAGAACCTGTGATTTTAAAAAACTGGCGGAAGTAAGCTTTTCATATTTCCGGGTGCATGTGCAAACATTAGAAAGTCGTTATTACATAGAATGTGCATACTTTGTTGATTACATTTATGAAATAAATCACATTTTCTAAAAACTCGTGTTTTTTAAGAAATCATGTAAACCTTCTAGAAGCTGTGATTTTAAAAAACGGGGGGAATTAAGCTTTTCTTATTTCCGGACGCATGCGCAAACTTTAGAAAGTCGTTATTACATAGAATGTGCATAGTTTGTTGATTCCATTTATGAAATAAATCACATTTTCTAAAAACTTGTGTTTTTTAAGAATTCATCTAAACCTTCTAGAAGCCGTGAATTTAAAAAAAGGGGGGAAGTAAGCTTTTCTTATTTACGGAAGCATGCGCAAACTATAGAAAGTCATTATTACGTAGAATGTGCATAGTTTTTTGATTCCATTTATGAAATTAATCACATTTTCTAAAAACTCGTGTTTTTTAAGAATTCATCTAAACCTTCTAGAAGCTGTGAATTTAAAAAAAGGGGGGAAGTCAGCTTTTCTTATTTCTGGACGCATGCGCAAACTATCGAAAGTCGTTATCACATAGAATGTGCATAGTTTGCGCATGCGCAAACTATAGAAAGTCGTTATGACATAGAATGTGCATACTTTCATGATTCCATTTATAAAATAAATCGCATTTTCTAAAAACTCGTGTTTTTTAAGAAATCATGTAAACCTTCTAGAAGCTGTGATTCTAAAAAATGGGGGTAATTAAGCTTTTCTTATTTCCGAACGCATGCGAAAATTATAGAAAGTCTTTATTACGTAGAATGTGCAAACTTTGTTAATTCCATTTATGAAATAAATCATATTTTCTAGAAACTCGTGTTTTTTAAAAATTCATCTAAACCTTCTAGAAGTTGTGAATTTAAAAAAAGGGGGGAAGTAACCTTTTCTTATTTCTGGACGCATGCGCAAACTATAGAAAGTCGTTATTACGTAGAATGTGCATACTTTGCGCATGTGCATAGTTTGCGCATGCGCAAACTATAGAAAGTCGTTATGACATAGAATGTGCATACTTTGTTGATTCCATTTATGAAATAAATCACATTCTCTAAAAACTCGTGTTTTTTAAGAAATCCTGTAAACCTTATAGAAGCTGTGATTTTAAAAAACTGGCGGAAGTAAGCTTTTCATATTTCCGGGTGCATGTGCAAACATTAGAAAGTCGTTATTACATAGAATGTGCATACTTTGTTGATTCCATTTATGAAATAAATCACATTTTCTAAAAACTCGTGTTTTTTAAGAAATCATGTAAACCTTCTAGAAGCTGTGGTTTTAAAAAATTGACGGAAGTAAGCTTTTCTTATTTCCGGACGCATGTGCAAACTATAGATAGTGGTTATTACGTAGAATGTGCATGGTTTGTTGATTCCATTTATGAAATAAATCACATTTTCTAAAAACTCGTGTTTTTTAAGAAATCATGTAAACCTTCTAGAAGCTGTGGCTTTCAAAAACTGGTGGAAGGAATCTTTTCTTATTTCCGGATGCATGCGCAAATTATGAAAAGTCGTTATTACGTAGAATGTGCATAGTTTGTTGATTCCATTTATGAAATGAATCACATTTTCTAAAAACTTATGTTTTTAAGAATTCATCTAAACCTTCAAGAAGGTGTGAATTTAAAAAAAGGGGGGAAGTAAGCTTTTCTTATTTCCGAACGCATGCGCAAACTATAGAAAGTCATTATCACGTAGAATGTGCCTAGTTTGCGCATGCGCAAACTATAGAAAGTCGTTATGACATAGAATGTGCATACTTTGTTGATTCCATTTATGAAATAAATCACATTTCCTAAAAACTCGTGTTTTTTAAGAAATCATGTAAACCTTCTTGAAGCTGTGATTTTAAAAAACGGGTGGAATTAAGCTCTTCTTATTTCTGGACGCATGCTCAAACTATAGAAAGTCGTTATGATGTAGAATGTATATACTTTGCTGATTCCATTTATGAAATAAATCACATTTTCTAAAAACTCGTGTTTTTTAATAAATCATGTAAACCTTCTAGAACCTGTGATTTTAAAAAACTAGCGGAGGTAAGCTTTTCATATTTCCGGACGCATGCGCAAACTTTAGAAAGTCGTTATTACATTTTGTTCATTCCATTTATGAAATAAATCACATTTTCTAAAAACTCACGTTTTTTAAGAAATCATGTAAACCTTCTAGAAGCTGTGGTTTTAAGAAATTGGCGGAAGGAAGGTTTTCTTGTTTCTGGACGCATGCGCAAACTATAGAAAGTCGTTCTTATGTAGAATGTGCATAGTTTGTTGATTCCATTTATGAAATAAATCACATTTTCTAAAAACTCGTTTTTTTTAAGAATTCATCTAAACCTTCTAGAAGCTGTGAATTTAAAAAAAAGGGGGGAAGTAAGCTTTTCTTATTTCCGGAAGCATGCGCAAACTATAGAAAGTCGTTATTACGTAGAATGTGCATAGTTTGTTGATTCCATTTATGAAATAAATCACATTTTCTATAAACTCGTGTTTTTTAAGAATTCATCTAAACCTTCTAGACGCTGTGAATTTAAAAAAAGGGGGGAAGAAAGCTTTTCTTATTTTTGGACGGATGCGCAAACTATAGAAAGTCCTTATCACGTAGAATGTGCAGAGTTTGCGCATGCGCAAACTATAAAAAGTCATTTTGACATAGAATGTGCATACTTTCTTGATTACATTTATGAAATAAATCACATTTTCTAAAAACTCGTGTTTTTTAAGAATTCATCTAAGCCTTCTAGAAGCTGTGATTTTAAAAAAACGGGGGGAATTAAGCTTTTCTTATTTCCGGACGCATGCGCAAACTATAGAGAGTCGTTATGACGTAGAATCTGCAAACTTTGTTGATTTCATTTATGAAATAAATAACATTTTCTAAAAACTCGTGTTTTTTAAGAAATCATGTAAACCTTCTAGAAGCTGTGGTTTTAAAAAGCTGGCGGAAGTAAGCTTTTCTTATTTGCGTACGCATGCGCAAAATATAGAAAGTCGTTATTATGTACAATGTACATAGTTTATTGATTCCATTTATGAAATAAATCACATTTTCTAAAAACTTTAGTTTTTTAAGAATTCATCTAAACCATCTAGAAGCTGTGAATTTAAAAAAAGGGGGGAAGTAACCTTTTCTTATTTCCGGACGCATGCGCAAACTATAGAAAGTCTTTATCACGTAAAATGTGCATAGTTTGCGCATGCGCAAACTATATAAAGTCGTTATGACATAGAATGTGCATACTTTGTTGATTCCATTTATGAAATAAATCACATTTTCTAAAAACTCATGTTTTTTAAGAAATCATGTAAACCTTCTAGAAGCTGTGATTTTAAAAAACGGGGGGGATTATGCTTTTCTTATTTCCGGACGCATGCGCAAACTATAGAAAGTCGATATGACGTAGAATGTGCAAACTTTGTTGATTCCATTTATGAAATAAATCACATTTTCTAAAAACTCGTCTTTTTTAAGAATTCATCTAAACCTTCTAGAAGCTGTGAATTTAAAAAAAGGGGGGAAGTAAGCTTTTCTTATTTCCGGATGCATGCGCAAACTATAGAAAGTCGTTATTACGTAGAATGTGCATAGTTTGCGCATGCGCAAACTATAGAAAGTCGTTATGACATATAATGTGCATACTTTGTTGATTCCATTTATGAAATAAATCACATTTCCTAAAAACTCGTGTTTTTTAAGAAATCATGTAATCCTTCTAGAAGCTGTGATTTTGAAAAACGGGGGGAATTAAGCTTTTCTTATTTCGGTATGCATGCTCAAACAATAGAAAGTCGTTATGTTGTAGAATGTGCATACTTTGTTGATTCCATTTATGAAATAAATCACATTTTCTAAAAACTCGTGTTTTTTAACAAAATCATGTAAACCTTCTAGAAACTGTGGTTTTAAAAAACTGGCGGAAGTAAGCTTTTCATATTTCCGGACGCATGCGCAAACTTTAGAAAGTCGTTATTACATAGAATGTGCATACTTTGTTGATTCCATTTATGAAATAAATCACATTTTCTAAAAACTCATGTTTTGTAAGAAATTATGTAAACCTTCTAGAAGCTGTGATTTTAAAAAATGGGGAGGAATTAAGCTTTTCTTATTTCCGGACGCATGCGCAAACTATAAAAAATCGTTATGACGTAGAATGTGCATAGTTTGTTGATTCCATTTATGAAATAAATCACATTTTCTAAAAACTCATGTTTTTTAAGAATTCATCTAAACCTTCTAGAAGCTGTGAATTTAAAAAAAGGGGGGAAGTAAGCTTTTCTTATTTCTGGACGCATGTGCAAACTATAGAAAGTCGTTATCACGTAGAATGTGCATAGTTTGTCCAAGCACAAACTATAGAAAGTCGTTATGACATAGAATGTGCATACTTTGTTGATTCCATTTATGAAATAAAACACATTTTCTAAAAACTCGTGTTTTTTAAGAAATCATATAAACCTTCTAGAAGCTGTGATTTTAAAAAACGAGGGGAATTAAGCTTTTCTTATTTCCAGACGCATTTGCAAACTATAGAAAGTCGATATGACGTAGAATGTGCAAACTTTGTTGATTCCATTTATGAAATAAATCACATTTTCTAAAAACTCGTGTTTTTTAAGAATTCATCTAAACCTTCTTGAAGCTGTGAATTTAAAAAAAGGGGGGAATTAAGCTTTTCTTATTTCCGGACGCATGCGCAAACTATAGAAAGTCGTTATTACGTAGAATGTGCATAGTTTGCCCATGCGCAAACTATAGAAAGTCGTTATGAAATAGAATGTGCATAATTTGTTGATTCGAGAAACTGTGAATTTAAAAAACGGGGGGAATTAAGCTTTTCTTATTTCCAGATGCTTGCGGAAACTGTAGAAAGTCGTTATGATGTAGAATGTGCATACTTTGTTGATTCCATTTATGAAATAAATCACATTTTCTAAAAACTCGTGTTTTTTAAGAAATCATGTAAATCTTCTAGAAGCTGTGGTTTTAAAAAACTGGCGGAAGTAAGCTTTTCATATTTCTGGATGCATGCGTAAACTTTAGAAAGTCGTTATTACATAGAATGTGCATACTTTGTTGATTCCATTTATGAAATAAATGACATTTTCTAAAAACTCATGTTTTTTAAGAAATTATGTAAACCTTCTAGAAGCTGTGATTTTAAAAAATGGGGGGGAATTAAGCTTTTCTTATTTCCGGACGCATGTGCAAACTATAAAAAGTCGTTATGACGTAGAATGTGCATACATTGTTGATTCCATTTATGAAATAAATCACATTTTCTAAAAACTCGTGTTTCTTAAGAATTCATCTAAAGCTTCTAGAAGCTGTGAATTTAAAAAAAGGGGGGAAGTAAGCTTTTCTTATTTCCGGACGCATGCGCAAACTATAGAAAGTTGTTATTACGTAGAATGTGCTTAGTTTGCGCATGCGGAAACTATAGAAAGTCATTATGACATAGAATGTGCGTACTTTGTTGATTCCATTTATGAAATAAATCACATTTCCTAAAAACTCGTGTTTTTTAAGAAATCATGTAAACCATCTAGAAGCTGTGATTTTAAAAAACTGGCGAAAGTAAGCTTTTCATATTTCCGGACGCATGCGCAAACTTTAGAAAGTCGTTATTACATAGAATGCGCATAATTTGTTGATTCCATTTAAGAAATAAATCATATTTTCTAAAAACTCATGTTCTTTTAGAAATCATGTAAACCTTCTACAAGCTGGTTTTAAAAAACTGGTGGAAGTAAGCGTTTCTTATTTCCTAACGGATGCGCAAACTATAGAAAGTCGTTATTACGTAGAATGTGCATAGTTTGTTGATTCCATTTATGAAATAAATCAAATTTTCTAAAAAGTCGTATTTTTTAAGAATTCATCTAAACCTTCTAGAAGCTGTGAATTTTAAAAAAGGGGGGAAGTAAGCTTTTCTTCTTTCCGGACACATGCGCAAACTATAGAAAGTCGTTATCACGTAGAATGCGCATAGTTTGTCCATCCGCAAAATATAGAAAGTCATTATGACATAGAATGTGCATACTTTTTTGATTCCATTTATGAAATAAATCACATTTTCTAAAAACTCATGTTTTTTAAGAAATCATGTAAACCTTCTAGAAGCTGTGATTTTAAAAAACGGGAGGAATTAAGCTTTTCTTATTTCCGGACGCATGCGCAAACTATAGAAAGTTGTTATGACGTAGAATGTGCATACTTTGTTGATTCTATTTATGAAATAAATCACATTTTCTAAAAACTCATGGTTTTTAAGAATTCATCTAAACCTTCTAGAAGCTGTGAATTTAAAAAAAGGGGCGAAGTAAGCTTTTCTTATTTCCGGACGTATGCGCAAACTATAGAAAGTCGTTATCATGTAGAATGTGCATAGTTTGCCCATGCGCAAACTATAGAAAGTCGTTATGAAATAGAATGTGCATACTTTGTTTATTCGATTTATGAAATAAATCTCATTTTAAAAAAACTCGTTTTTTTTAAGAAATCATGTAAACCTTCTAGAAGCTGTAGTTTTAAAAAATAGGTGGAAGGAAGGTTTTCTTATTTCCGGACGAATGCGCAAACTATAGACAGTCGTTATTATGTAGAATGTGCATAGTTTGTTGATTCCATTTATGAAATAAATCATATTTTCTAAAAACTCGTGTTTTTTAAGAATTCATCTAAACCTTGTAGAAGCTGTGAATTTAAAAAAAGGGGGGAAGTAAGCTTTTCTTATTTCCGGAATCATGCACAAACTATAGAAAGTCGTTATTACGTAGAATGTTCATAGTTTGTTGATTCCATTTATGAAATAAATCAAATTTTTAAAAACTCGTGTTTTTTAAGAATTCATCTAAACCTTCTAGAAGCTGTGAATTTAAAAAAAGGGGGGAAGTAAGCTTTTCTTATTTCCGGACGCATGCGCAAACTATAGAAAGTCGTTATCACGTAGAATGTGCATAGTTTGTGCATGCACAAACTATAGAGAGTCATTATGACATACAATGTGCATACTTTGTTGATTCCATTTATGAAATAAATCACATTTCCTAAAAACTTGTGTTTTTTAAGAAATCATGTAAACCTTCTAGAAGCTGTGATTTTAAAAAAACGGAGGGAATTAAGCATTTCTTATTTCCGGACGCATGCTCAAACTATAGAAAGTTGTAATGATGTAGAATGTGCATAATTTGTTGATTACATTTATGAAATAAATCACATTTTCTAAAAACTCGTGTTTTTTAAGAAATCATGTAAACCTTCTAGAAGCTATGATTTTAAAAAACTGGCAGAAGTAAGCTTTTCATATTTCCGGACGCATGCGCAAACTTTAGAAAGTCGTTATTACATAGAATGTGCATACTTTATTGATTCCATTTATGAAATAAATCACATTTTCTAAAAACTCATCTTTTTTAAGAAATCATGTCAACCTTCTACAAGCTGTGGTTTTAAAAAACTAGCAGAAGTAAGCATTTCTTATTTCCGGACGCATGCGCAAACTACAGAAAGTCGTTATTACGTAGTGTTAAATTTTCAGAATTTACCTCAATCTGATCTAGGATCTTAACTGAGAGAACAACATGTACAGCATATCTACAGCATATCAATCATGGAGACAATAATGCAAGCACACAAGAGACACAAAGATTTACTTGGGGAAAACCATAAAGGTGAAAAACCCCAATAACTTCCTTAGAGATAGATAGAGCAATGATACAACCAACCACAAGAGATAGACACAACCTAACAGCAGATCCTCCTCCTCCATAAGTGCGCCACTCCTCCTTGAATGCATGTGTGAGAAGTGAGTGAGTAAATAGAGTGCCTCCCGCACTCTATTTCTACTTGACGTGACTTGCCTTTTTACCTAACTCATGTAGGCTCGAACTTAACCACATAACATAATGCTGACTGGGCCGACCCCCAATAGGGTGGTCTAATAACCCTTTGACCCACATGACTTATACAGGGCCGACCCCAACAAGGTGGTCTAATAACCCATCAAGTATAAGTTACGACACTTATAATATAAATGACGACACTTCCTTATAGAGGAATAAGACCATCTCTATAGGAATGCAATATACATATATGTGAAATACATTCCAAAGTTACATATACATCAACACTCCCTCTTAACTAGGAAGGTATTTCTCAGCACAGTTCTTCTAGCACAAGTCATCTTCTCTGGATCATCGTCACTGGATAATCGTCATCGAGTCATCATCATCGTCACTGCTGCTGCTATCTCAATCAATCTCTGAATCTACTCGTCATAGGAAGTTCTACAGAGCCAGTGCTTTTTCATACTGGATGTAGGCCCACCACCTGCAGGTCTTCATCATCACTGGCCATACTGTGGAATCCTCAGGACTTATTACGTGCGTCACAAAACCTAGAAAGAGCATCCCAGGATGTTACGGGTACACAACTCCGACCTGCAGGATCTCCCACGGCGCTATTACATGTGACCCCACCACAAAACCTCGAAAGAGCATCTCAGGATGTTACAAGTACACAACTCCGACCTGAAATCTCCCAGGGCACAAATTACATGTGGTCCACCACAAAACCTAGCAAGAGCATATCAGGATGTTACGGGTACACAACTCCGACCTGAAATCTCCCAGGGCACAAATTAAATGTGGTCCACCACAAAACCTAGCAAGAGCATCTCAGGATGTTACGGGTACACAACTACGACCTGAAATCTCCCAGGGCACAAATTACATGTGGTCATGGCAAAACCTCGAAAGAGCATCTCAGGATGTTACGGGTACACAACTCCGACCTGAAATCTCCTAGGGCCCAAATTACATTCCATAGGACAAAACCTCGCAAGAGCATCTCAGAATGTTACGGGTACACAAATCCGACCTGAGATCTCCCAGGGCGCTATTACATGTCCTCCCAAAGCAATGTCTCAAAAGAGAATCCCAGGCTGTTACGGGTACACAAATCCGACCTATAGGATCTCCCAGACATGCTCATCTGCACAACCTGATCCACGGCCATAGAGTATCAACCTGATACTCACCATACATCATCCTGATGTACTCATGATCATCCTGATCATCATCACTGCAACATCCTGCTGCATGTCATCTGGAGCAACATCCTAAAGCTCATCATCCATGATCATCCTGATCATCACTGCAACATCCTGTTGCATGTCATCTGGAGCAACATCCTGAAGCTCATCATCCATGATCATCCTGATCATCACTGCAACATCCTGCTGCATGTCATCTGGAGCAACATCCTGAAGCTCATCATCCATGATCATCCTGATCATCAATGCATCCACCTGATGCATACCAAGTATCTACCTAATACATATCATCATACATGATCCACCTGATCATCAATGCATCCACCTGATGCATACCAAGTATCTACCTGATACATGATACATATCACCATACATGATCCACCTAATCATACAATGTATCCACCTGATACATATACAGATACATGGTCCAAGCATCCAACATGATGCACATACATACATAAATGATCCACCTAATCATATCCAGCATCCAACATGATGCATACATACATAAATGATCCAACTGATCATATCCAGCATCCAACATGATGCGTACATAAATGATCCAACTGATCATATCCAAGCAGAAACCAGAACATCATCTTGATGCCCATTATCCAGCGCTTACATCCACAGCCATGTGAAGGATCCTCCTTCCAACATGCTTGGAATGGCTTCAGCAAATGTGTCCATCACTTCTTCCTTGAAGTGTCCTCGATCTGAAGAACGCCAAGCCTCTCTCTGAAGTACTCGAACTTCACTCTGGCTAGTGGCTTCGTCAGCACATCTGCAATCTGCTCGTCCGTCGCAACATATAGAAGCTTCACAGCTCCTCTCTACACCATATCCCTGATATAGTGATATTTGATCTCTATGTGTTTCGGCCTGTCATGAAACACTGGGTTCTCGGACAGCTTCACACAACTCTGGTTATGACATAGAATGTGCATACTTTCTTGATTCCATTTATGAAATAAATCACATTTTCTAAAAACTCGTGTTTTTTAAGAAATCATATAAACCTTCTAGAAGCTGTGATTTTAAAAAACGGGGGGAATTAAGCTTTTCTTATTTCCGGACGCATGCGCAAACTATAGAAATTCGTTATGACGTAGAATCTGCGAACTTTGTTGATTCCATTTATGAAATAAATCACATTATCTAAAAACTCGTGTTTTTTAAGAATTCATCTAATCCTTCTAGAAGTTGTGAATTTAAAAAAAGGTGGGAAGTCAGCTTTTCTTATTTCTGGAGGCATGCGCAAACTATAGAAAGTCGTTATTACGTAGAATGTGCATAGTTTGCGCATGCGCAAACTATAGAAAGTTGTTATGACATAGAATGTGCATACTTTGTTGATTCCATTTATGAAATAAATCACATTTTTTAAAAACTCGTGTTTTTTTAGAAATCATGTAAACCTTCTAGAAGCTGTGATTTTAAAAAACTGGTGGAAGTAAGCTTTTCTTATTTCCGGACGCATGTGCAAACTTTAGAATTTCGTTATTACATAGAATGTGCATACTTTGTTGATTCCATTTATGAAATAAATCACATTTTCTAAAAACTCGTGTTTTTTAAGAAATCATGTAAACCTTCTAGATGTTGTGATTTTAAAAAACTGGCGGAAGTAATCTTTAGTTATTTCCGGACGCATGCGCAAACTTTAGAAAGTCGTTACTATGTAGAATGTTCATACCTTGTTGATTCCAGTTATTAAATAAATCACATTTTCTAAAAACTCATGTTTTTTAAGAATTCATCTAATCCTTCTAGAAGCTGTGAATTTGAAAAAAGGGGGGAAGTAAGCTTTTCTTATTTTCGGACGCATGCGCAAACTATAGAAAGTCGTTATTATGTAGAATGTGCATAGTTTGTTGATTCTATTTATGAAATAAATCACTTTTTTCTAAAAACTCGTCTTTTTTAAGACATCATGTAAACCTTCTAGAAGCTGTGGTTTTAAAAGACTGGCGGAAGTACGCTTTCTTATTTGCGGACGCATGCACAAACTATAGAAAGTCATTATGACGTAGAATGTGCAAACTTTGTTGATTCCATTTATGAAATAAATCACATTTTCTAAAAACTCGTGTTTTTTAAGAATTCATCTAAACCTTCTAGAAGTTGTGAATTTAAAAAAAGGGGGGAAGTAAGCTTTTCTTATTTCTGGACGCATGCGCAAACTATAGAAAGCCGTTATTACGTAGAATGTACATAGTTTGCGCATGCGCAAACTATAGAAAGTCGTTATGACATAGAATGTGCATACTTTGTTGATTCCATTTATGAAATAAATCACATTTTCTAAAAAATCGTGTTTTTTAAGAATTCATCTAAACCTTCTAGAAGTTGTGAATTTAAAAAAAGGGGGGAAGTAAGCTTTTCTTATTTCTTGAGGCATGCGCAAACTATAGAAAGTCGTTATTAGGTAGAATGTGCATAGTTTGCGCATGCGCAAACTATAGAAAGTCGTTATGACATAGAATGAGCATACTTTGTTGATTCCATTTATGAAATAAATCAGATTTTCTAAAAACTCGTGTTTTTTATGAAATCATGTAAACCTTCTAGAACCTGTGATTTTAAAAAAACTTGCGGAAGTAAGCTTTTCTTATTTCCGGACGCATGCGCAAAATTTAGAAAGTTGTTATTACATAGAATGTGCATAGTTTGTTGATTCCATTTATAAAATAAGTCAAATTTTCTAAAAACTTGTGTTTTTTAAGAAATCATGTAAACCTTCTAGAAGCTGTGATTTTAAAAAACTGGCGGAAGTAAGCTTTTCATATTTTCGGACGCATGCGCAAACTTTAGAAAGTCGTTATTACATAGAATGTGCATACTTTGTTGATTCCATTTATGAAATAAATCACATTTTCTAAAAACTCATGTTTTTTAAGAATTCATCTAAACCTTCTAGAAGCTGTGAATTTAAGAAAAGGGGGGAAGAAAGGTTTTCTTATTTTCGGACGCATCCGCAAACTATAGAAACTCGTTATCACGTAAAATGTGCATAGTTTGCGCATGCGCAAACTATAGAAAGTCGTTATGACATAGAATGTGCATACTTTGTTGATTCCATTTATGAAATAAATCACATTTTCTAAAAACTCGTGTTTTTTAAGAATTCATCTAAACCTTCAAGAAGCTGTGAATTTAAAAAAAGGGGGGAAGAAAGGTTTTCTTATTTTCGGACGCATGCGCAAACTATAGAAAGTCGTTATCATGTAAAATGTGCATAGTTTGCGCATGCGCAAACTATAGAATGTCGTTATGACATAGAATGTGCATAATTTGTTGATTCCATTTATGAAATAACTCACATTTTCTAAAAACTCGAATTTTTTAAGAAATCATGTAAACCTTCTAGAAGCTGTGATTTTAAAAAACGGGGGGGAATTAAGCTTTTCTTATTTCCGGACGCATGTGCAAACTATAGAAAGTTGTTATGACGTAGAATGTGCATACTTTGTTGATTCCATTTATGAAATAAATCACATTTTCTAAAAACTCGTGTTTTTTATGAAATCATGTAAACCTTCTGGAAGCTGTGATTTTAAAAAACTGGTGGAAGGAATCTTTTCTTATTTCCAGACGCATGTGCAAACTATAGAAAGGCGTTAATATGTAGAATGTGCATAGTTTGTTGATTCCATTTATGAAATAAATCACATTTTCTATAAACTCGTGTTTTTTAAGAATTCATCTAAAACTTCTAGAAGCTGTGAATTTAAAAACAGGGGGGAAGCAAGATTTTCTTATTTCCGGACGCATGCGCAAACTATAGAAATTCGTTATCACGTAGAATGTTCATAATTTGCGAATGCGTAAACTTTAGAAAGTCGTTATGACATAGAATGTGCATACTTTGTTGATTCCATTTATGAAATAAATCACATTTCCTAAAAACTCGTGTTTTTTAAGAAATCATGTAAGCCTTCTTGAAGCTGTGATTTTAAAAAACGGGGGGAATTAAGCTTTTCTTATTTCTGGACGCATGCACAAACTATAGAAAGTCGTTATCACGTAAAATGTGCATAGTTTGCGCATGACCAAACTATAGAAAGTCGTTATGACATAGAATGTGCATACTTTGTTGATTCCATTTATGAAATAAATCACATTTTCTAAAAACTCGTGTTTTTTAAGAAATTATGTAAACCTTCTAGAAGCTGTGATTTTAAAAAATGGGGGGGAATTAAGCTTTTCATATTTCCAGATACATGGGCAAACTATAGAAAGTTGTTATGACGTAGAATGTGCATACGTTTTTGATTCCATTTATGAAATAAATCACATTTTCTAAAAACTCGTGTTTTTTAAGAAATCGTGTAAACCTTCTGGAAGCTGTGATTTTAAAAGACTCGCGGAAGGAAGCTTTTCTTATTTCCCGACACATGCGCAAACTATAGAAAGGCGTTATTATGTAGAATGTGCATAGTTTGTTGATTCCATTTATGAAATAAATCACATTTTCTAAAAACTCATGTTTTTTAAGAATTCATCTAAACCTTCTAGAAGCTGTGAATTTAAAAAAAGGGGGGAAGTAAGCTTTTCTTATTTCCGGACGCATTCGCAAACTATAGAAATTCGTTATCACGTAGAATGTTCATAGTTTGCGAATGCGTAAAATTTAGAAAGTCGTTATGACATAGAATGTGCATACTTTGTTGATACCATTTATGAAATAAATCACATTTTCTAAAAACTCGTGTTTTTTAAGAAATCATGTAAACCTTCTAGAAGCTATGATTTTAAAAAACTGGCGGAAGTAAGCTTTTCTTATTTCCAGACACATGCGCAAACAATAGAAAGTCGTTACTACGTAGAATGTGCATAATTTTTTGATTCCATTTATGAAATAAATCATATTTTCTAAAAAATCGTGTTTTTTAAGAATTCATCTAAACTTTCTAGAAGCTTTGAATTTAAAAAAAGGGGGGAAGTAAGCTTTTCTTATTTCCGAACGCATGCGCAAACTATAGAAAGTCGTTATCACGTAGAATTTGCATAGTTTGTGCCTTCGCAAACCATAGAAAGTCGATATGACATATAATGTGCATACTTTGTCGATTCCATTTATGAAATAAATCACATTTCCTAAAAACTCGTGTTTTTTAAGAAATAATGTAAATCTTCTACAAGCTGTGATTTTAAAAAACGGGGGGAATTAAGCTTTTCTTCTTTCCGGACGCATGCTCAAACTATAGAAATTCGTTATGATGTAGAATGTGCATACTTTGTTGATTCCATTTATGAAATTAATCAGTTTTTCTAAAAACTCGTGTTTTTTAAGAAATCATGTAAACCTTCTAGAAGCTGTGGTTTTAAAAAACTGGCGGAAGTAAGCTTTTCTTATTTCTGGACGCATGCGCAAACTATAGAAAGTCGTTCTTATGTAGAATGTGCATAGTTTGTTGATTCCATTTATGAAATAAATCACATTTTCTAAAAACTCGTGTTTTTTAAGAATTCATCTAAACCTTCTGGAAGCTGTGAATTTAAAAAAAGTGGGGAAGTAAGCTTTTCTTATTTCCGGACGCATGCGCAAACTATAGAAAGTCATTATTACGTAGAATGTCCATAGTTTGCGCATGCGCAAACTATAGGAAGTTGTTATGACATAGAATGTGCATACTTTGTTGATTCCATTTATGAAATAAATCACATTTTCTAAAAACTCGTGTTTTTTAAGAAATCATGTAAACCTTCTAGAAACTGTGATTTTAAAAAACTGGTGGAAGTAAGCTTTTCTTATTTCTAGACGCATGCGCAAACTATAGAAAGTCGTTACTACGTAGAATGTGCATACTTTGTTGATTCCATTTATGAAATAAATCACATTTTCTAAAAACTCGTGTTTTTCAAGAAATCATGTAAACCTTCTAGATGCTGTGATTTTAAAAAACTAGCGGAAGTAAGCTTTTCTTATTTCCGGACGCATGCGTAAACTTTAAAAAGTCGTTACTACGTAGAATTTGCATACCTTGTTGATTCCATTTATTAAATAAATCACATTTTCTAAAAGCTCATGTTTTTTAAGAATTCATCTAAACCTTCTAGAAGCTGTGAATTTGAAAAAAGGGGGGAAGTAAGCTTTTCTTATTTCCGAACGCATGCGCAAACTTTAGAAAGTCGTTACTACGTAGAATCTGCATACCTTGTTGATTCCATTTATTAAATAAATCACATTTTCTAAAAACTCATGTTTTTTAAGAAATCATGTAAACCTTCTAGAAGCTGTGGTTTTAAAAAACTGGCGGAAGTAAGCTTTTCTTATTTGCAGACGCATGCGCAAACAATAGAAAGTCGTTATTACGTAGAATGTGCATAATTTATTGATTCCATTTATGAAATAAATCACATTTTCTAAAAATCGTGTTTTTTAAGAATTCATCTAAACCTTCTAGAAGCTGTGAATTTAAAAAAAGGGGGGAAGTAAGCTTTTCTTATTTCCGGACACATGCGCAAACTATAGAAAGTCGTTATTTCGTAGAATGTGCATAGTTTGTTGATTCCATTTATGAAATAAATCACATTTTCTAAAAACTCATGTTTTTTAAGAATTCATCTAAACCGTCTAGAAGATGTGATTTTAAAAAACGGGGGGAATTAAGATTTTCTTATTTCCAGACGTATGTGCAAACTATAGAAAGTCGTTATGACGTAGAATGTGCATACTTTGTTGATTCCATTTATGAAATAAATCACATTTTCTAAAAACTCGTGTTTTTTAAGAAATCATGTAAACGTTCTAGAAGCTGTGATTTTAAAAAACTGGCGGAAGTAAGCTTGTCTTATTTCCGGACGCATGTGCAAACTATAGAAAGTTGTTATTACGTAGAATGTGCATCATTTGCGCATGCACAAACTATATAAATTCATTATGACATAGAATGTGCATAATTTGTTGATTCCATTTATGAAATAAATCACATTTCCTAAAAACTCTTGTTTTTGAAGAAATCATGTAAACCTTCTAGAAGCTGTGATTTTAAAAAATGGGGGAATTTAGCTTTTCTTATTTCCGGACGCATGCGCAAACTATAGAAAGTCGTTATAACGAAGAATGTGCATACTTTGTTGATTCCATTTATGAAATAAATCACATTTTCTAAAAACTCGTGTTAATTAAGAAATCATGTAAACATTCTAGGAGCTGTGATTTTAAAAACTGGCGGAAGTAAGCTTTTCATATTTCCGGACACATGCGCAAACTTTAGAAAGTCGTTATTACATAGAATGTGCATACTTTGTTTATTCCATTTATGAAATAAAACACATTTTCTAAAAACTCCTGTTTTTTAAGAAATCATGTAAACCTTCTAGAAGCTGTCGTTTTAAAAAACTGGCGGAAGTAAGCTTTTCTTATTTCCGGACGCATGCGCAAACTATAGAAAGTCGTTATTATGTAGAATGTGCATAGTTTCTTGATTCCATTTATGAAATAAATCACATTTTCTAAAAACTCATGTTTTTTAAGAATTCATCTAACCCTTCTAGAAGCTGTGAATTTAAAAAAAGGGGGGAAGTAAGCTTTTCTTATTTCCGGACGCATGCCCAAACTATAGAAAGTCGTTATCACATAGAATGTGCAAAGTTTGCGCATGCGCAAACTATAGAAAGTCGTTATGACATAGAATGTGCATACTTTCTTGATTCCATTTATGAAATATATCTCATTTTCTAAAAACTCGTGTTTTTTAAGAAATCATATAAACCTTCTTGAAGCTGTGATTTTAAAAAACTGGCGGAAGTAAGCTTTTCATATTTTCGGACGCATGCGCAAACTTTAGAAAGTCGTTATTACATAGAATGTGCATACTTTGTTGATTCCATTTATGAAATAAATCACATTTTCTAAAAACTCATGTTTTTTGAGAATTCATCTAAACCTTCTAGAAGCTGTGAATTTAAGAAAAGGGGGGAAGAAAGGTTTTCTTATTTTCGGATGCATGCGCAAACTATAGAAACTTGTTATCACGTAAAATGTGCATAGTTTGCGCATGCGCAAACTATAGAAAGTCGTTATGACATAGAATGTGCATACTTTGTTGATTCCATTTATGAAATAACTCACATTTTCTAAAAACTCAATTTTTTTAAGAAATCATGTAAACCTTCTAAAAGCTATGATTTTAAAAAACGGGGGGGAAATAAGCTTTTCTTATTTCTGGACGCATGTGCAAACTATAGAAAGTTGTTATGACGTAGAATGTGCATACTTTGTTGATTCCATTTATGAAATAAATCACATTTTCTAAAAACTCGTGTTTTTTAAGAAATCATGTAAACCTTCTGGAAGCTGTGATTTTAAAAAACTGGCGGAAGGAATCTTTTCTTATTTCCAGACGCATGTGCAAACTATAGAAAGGCGTTATTATGTAGAATGTGCATAGTTTGTTGATTCCATTTATGAAATAAATCACATTTTCTATAAACTCGTGTTTTTTAAGAATTCATCTAAACCTTCTAGAAGCTGTGAATTTAAAAAAAGGGGGGAAGCAAGATTTTCTTATTTCCGGATGCATGCGCAAACTATAGAAATTCGTTATCACATAGAATGTTCATAGTTTGCGAATGCGTAAACTTTAGAAAGTCGTTATGACATAGAATGTGCATACTTTGTTGATTCCATTTATGAAATAAATCACATTTCCTAAAAACTCGTGTTTTTTAAGAATTCATCTAAGCCTTCTTGAAGCTGTGAATTTAAAAAAAGGGGGGAAGTAAGCTTTTCTTATTTTTGGAAGCATGCGCAAACTATAGAAAGTCGTTATCACGTAAAATGTGCATAGTTTGCGCATGCCCAAACTATAGAAAGTCGTTATGACATAGAATGTGCATACTTTGTTGATTCCATTTATGAAATAAATCACATTTTCTAAAAACTCGTGTTTTTTAAGAAATTATGTAAACCTTCTAGAAGCTGTGATTTTAAAAAACGGGGGGGAATTAAGCTTTTCATATTTCCAGATACATGCGCAAACTATAGAAAGTTGTTATGACGTAGAATGTGCATACGTTTTTTATTCCATTTATGAAATAAATCACATTTTCTAAAAACTCGTGTTTTTTAAGAAATTGTGTAAACCTTCTGGAAGCTGTGATTTTAAAAAACTCGCGGAAGGAAGCTTTTCTTATTTCCGGACGCATGCGCAAACTATAGAAAGGCGTTATTATGTAGAATGTGCATAGTTTGTTGATTCCATTTATGAAATAAATCACATTTTCTAAAAACTCGTTTTTTTTAAGAATTCATCTAAACCTTCTAGAAGCCGTGAATTTAAAAAAAGGGGGGAAGTAAGCTTTTCTTATTTCCGGACGCATGCGCAAACTATAGAAATTCGTTATCATGTAGAATGTTCATAGTTTGCGAATGAGAAAACTTTAGAAAGTCGTTATGACATAGAATGTGCATACTTTGTTGATACCATTTATGAAATAAATCACATTTTCTAAAATCTCGTGTTTTTTAAGAAATCATGTAAACCTTCTAGAAGCTATGATTTTAAAAAACTGGCGGAAGTAAGCTTTTCTTATTTCCGGACACATGCGCAAACAATAGAAAGTCGTTACAACGTAGAATGTGCATACTTTTTTTATTCCATTTATGAAATAAATCACATTTTCTAAAAACTCGTGTTTTTTAAGAATTCATCTAAACTTTCTAGAAGCTTTGAATTTAAAAAAAGGGGGGAAGTAAGCTTTTCTTATTTCCGAACGAATGCGCAAACTATAGAAAGTCGTTATCACGTAGAATTTGCATAGTTTCTGCCTTCGCAAACCATAGAAAGTCGATATGACATATAATGTGCATACTTTGTTGATTCCATTTATGAAATAAGTCACATTTCCTAAAAACTCGTGTTTTTTAAGAAATCATGTAAACCTTCTAGAAGCTGTGATTTTAAAAAACGGGGGGAATTAAGCTTTTCTTCTTTCCGGACGTGCTCAAACTATAGAAAGTCGTTATGATGTAAAATGTGCATTCTTTGTTGATTCCATTTATGAAATAAATCAGATTTTCTAAAAACTTGTGTTTTTTAAGAAATCATGTAAACCTTCTAGAAGCTGTGGTTTTAAAAAACTGGCGGAAGTAAGCTTTTCTTATTTCCGGACGCATGCGCAAACTATAGAAAGTCGTCCTTATGTAGAATGTGCATAGTTTGTTGATTCCATTTATGAAATAAATCACATTTTCTAAAAACTCGTGTTTTTTAAGAATTCATCTAAACCTTCTGGAAGCTGTGAATTTAAAAAAAGGGGGGAAGTAAGCTTTTCTTATTTACGGACGCATGCGCAAACTATAGAAAGTCGTTATCACGTAGAATGTTCATAGTTTTCTCATGCGCAAACTTTAGAAAGTCGTTATGACATAGAATGTGCATACTTTGTTGATTCCATTTATGAAATAAATCACATTTTCTAAAAACTCGTGTTTTTTAAGAAATCATGTAAACCTTCTAGAAGTTGTGATTTTAAAAAACTGGTGGAAGTAAGCTTTTCTTATTTCTAGACGCATGCACAAACTATAGAAAGTCGTTACTACGTAGAATGTGCATACTTTGTTGATTCCATTTATGAAATAAATCACATTTTCTAAAAACTCGTGTTTTTTAAGAAATCATGTAAACCTTCTAGATGCTGTGATTTTAAAAAACTGGCGGAAGTAAGCTTTTCTTATTTCCGGACGCATGCGTAAACTTTAAAAAGTCGTTACTATGTAGAATTTGCATACCTTGTTGATTCCATTTATTAAATAAATCACATTTTTTAAAAACTCATGTTTTTTAAGAATTCATCTAAACCTTCTAGAAGCTGTGAATTTGAAAAAAGGGGGGAAGTAAGCTTTTCTTATTTCCGAACGCATGCACAAACTTTAGAAAGTCGTTACTACATAGAATATGCATACCTTGTTGATTCCATTTATTAAATAAATCTTATTTTCTAAAAACTCGTGTTTTTTAAGAAATCATGTAAACCTTCTAGAAGCTGTGGTTTTAAAAAACTGGCGGAAGTAAGCTTTTCTTATTTGCAGACGCATGCGCAAACAATAGAAAGTCGTTATTACGTAGAATGTGCATAATTTATTGATTCCATTTATGAAATAAATCACATTTTCTAAAAATCGTGTTTTTTAAGAATTCATCTAAACCGTCTAGAAGATGTGATTTTAAAAAAGGGGGGAATTAAGATTTTCTTATTTCCAGATGTATGTGCAAACTATAGAAAGTCGTTATCACGTAGAATTTGCATAGTTTGTGCCTTCGCAAACCATAGAAAGTCAATATGACATATAATGTGCATACTTTGTTGATTCCATTTATGAAATAAATCACATTTCCTAAAAAATCGTGTTTTTTAAGAAATCATGTAAACCTTCTAGAAGCTGTGATTTTAAAAAACGGGGGGAATTAAGCTTTTCTTCTTTCCGGACGCATGCTCAAACTATAGAATGTCGTTATGATGTAGAATATGCATACTTTGTTGATTCCATTTATGAAACAAATCAGATTTTCTAATAACTCGTGTTTTTTAAGAAATCATGTAAACCTTCTAGAAGCTGTGGTTTTAAAAAACTGGCGGAAGTAAGCTTTTCTTATTTCTGGACGCATGCGCAAACTATAGAAAGTCGTTCTTATGTAGAATGTGCATAGTTTGTTGATTCCATTTATGAAATAAATCACATTTTCTAAAAACTCGTGTTTTTTAAGAATTCATCTAAACCTTCTGGAAGCTGTGAATTTAAAAAAAGGGGGGAAGTAAGCTTTTCTTATTTCCGGACGCATGCGCAAACTATAGAAAGTCGTTATCACGTAGAATGTTCATAGTTTGCTCATGCGCAAACTTTAGAAAGTCGTTATGACATAGAATGTGCATACTTTGTTGATTCCATTTATGAAATAAATCACATTTTCTAAAAACTCGTGTTTTTTAAGAAATCATGTAAACCTTCTAGAAACTGTGATTTTAAAAAACTGGTGTAAGTAAGCTTTTCTTATTTCTAGACGCATGCGCAAACTATAGAAAGTCGTTACTACGTAGAATGTGCATACCTTGTTGATTCCATTTATGAAATAAATCACACTTTCTAAAAACTCGTGTTTTTCAAGAAATCATGTAAACCTTCTAGATGCTGTGATTTTAAAAAACTGGCGGAAGTAAGCTTTTCTTATTTCCGAACGCATGCGTAAACTTTAAAAAGTCGTTACTACGTAGAATTTGCATACCTTGTTGATTCCATTTATTAAATAAATCACATTTTCTAAAAACTCATGTTGTTTAAGAATTCATCTAAACGTTATAGAAGCTGTGAATTTGAAAAAAGGGGGGAAGTAAGCTTTTATTATTTCCGAACGCATGCGCAAACTTTAGAAATTCGTTACTATGTAGAATCTGCATACCTTGTTGATTCCATTTATTAAATAAATCACATTTTCTAAAAACTCGTGTTTTTTAAGAAATCATGTAAACCTTCTAGAAGCTGTGGTTTTAAAAAACTGGCGGAAGTAAGCTTTTCTTATTTGCAGACGCATGCGCAAACAATAGAAAGTCGTTATTACGTAGAATGTGCATAATTTATTGATTCCATTTATGAAATAAATCACATTTTCTAAAAATTGTGTTTTTTAAGAATTCATCTAAACCTTCTAGAAGCTGTGAATTTAAAAAAAGGGGGGAAGTAAGCTTTTCTTATTTCCGGACACATGCCCAAACTATAGAAAGTCGTTATTACGTAGAATGTGCATAGTTTGTTGATTCCATTTATGAAATAAATCACATTTTCTAAAAACTCGTGTTTTTTAAGAATTCATCTAAACCGTCTAGAAGATGTGATTTTAAAAAACGGGGGGAATTAAGATTTTCTTATTTCCAGACGTATGTGCAAACTATAGAAAGTCGTTATGACATAGAATGTGCATACTTTGTTGATTCCATTTATGAAATAAATCACATTTTCTAAAAACTCGTGTTTTTTAAGAAATCATGTAAACGTTCTAGAAGCTGTGATTTTAAAAAACTGGCGGAAGTAAGCTTGTCTTATTTCCGGTCGCATGTGCAAACTATAGAAAGTTGTTATTACGTAGAATGTGCATCATTTGCGCATGCACAAACTATAGAAATTCTTTATGACATAGAATGTGCATAATTTGTTGATTCCATTTATGAAATAATTCACATTTCCTAAAAACTCTTGTTTTTTAAGAAATCATGTAAACCTTCTAGAAGCTGTGATTTTAAAAAATGGGGGAATTTAGCTTTTCTTATTTCCGGACGCATGCGCAAACTATAGAAGGTCGTTATAACGAAGTGTGCATACTTTGTTGATTCCATTTATTAAATAAATCACATTTTCTAAAAAACTCGTGTTATTTAAGAAATCATGTAAACATTCTAGGAGCTGTGATTTTAAAAACTGGCGGAAGTAAGCTTTTCATATTTCCGGACACATGCGTAAACTTTAGAAAGTCGTTATTACATAGAATGTGCATACTTTGTTGATTCCATTTATGAAATAAATCACATTTTCTAAAAACTCGTGTTTTTTAAGAAATCATGTAAACCTTCTAGAAGGTGTCGTTTTAAAAAACTGGCGGAAGTAAGCTTTTCTTATTTCCGGACGCATGCGCAAACTATAGAAAGTCGTTATTATGTAGAATGTGCATAGTTTCTTGATTCCATTTATGAAATAAATCACATTTTCTAAAAACTCATGTTTTTTAAGAATTCATCTAACCCTTCTAGAAGCTGTGAATTTAAAAAAAGGGGGGAAGTAAGCTTTTCTTATTTCCGGACGCATGCGCAAACTATAGAAAGTCGTTATCACATAGAATGTGCAAAGTTTGCGCATGCGCAAACTATAGAAAGTCATTATGACATAGAATGTGCATACTTTGTTGATTCCATTTATGAAATAAATCACATTCTCTAAAAACTCGTGTTTTTTAAGAAATCATGTAAACCTTCTAGAAGCTGTGATTTTAAAAAACGGGGGCAATTAAGCTTTTCTTATTCCTTGACGCATGCGCAAACTATAAAAAGTCGTTATTACGTAGAATGTGCATAGTTTGTTCATTCCATTTATGAAATAAGTCACATTTTCTAAAAACTCATGTTTTTTAAGAATTCATCTAAACCTTCTAGAAGCTCTGAATTTAAAAAAAGGGGGGAAGTAAGCTTTTCTTATTTCCAGACGCATGCGCAAACTATAGAAAGTCGTTATCACGTAGAATGTGCATAGTTTGCGCATGCGCAAACTATAGAAAGTCATTATGACATAGAATGTGCATACTTTCTTGATTCCATTTATGAAATAAATCACATTTTCTAAAAACTCGTGTTTTTTAAGAAATCATATAAACCTTCTAGAAGCTGTGATTTTAAAAAACGGGGGGAATTAAGCTTTTCTTATTTCCGGACGTATGCGAAAACTATAGAAAGTCGTTATGACGTAGAATCTGCAAACTTTGTTGATTCCATTTATGAAATAAATCACATTTTCTAAAAACTCGTGTCTTTTAAGAATTCATCTAAACCTTCTAGAAGCTGTGAATTTAAAAAAAGGGGGGAAGTATGCTTTTCTTATTTTCGGACGCATGCGTAAACTATAGAAAGTCGTTATTATGTAGAATGTGCATAGTATGTTGATTCTATTTATGAATTAAATCACTTGTTTCTAAAAACTCGTCTTTTTTAAGAAATCATGTAAACATTCTAGAAGCTGTGGTTTTAAAAGACTGGCGGAAGTAAGTTTTTCTTATTTGCGGAGGCATGCACAAACTATAGAAAGTCGTTATGACGTAGAATGTGCAAACTTTGTTGATTCCATTTATGAAATAAATCACATTTTCTAAAAACTCGTGTTTTTTAAGAATTCATCTAAACCTTCTAGAAGTTGTGAATTTAAAAAAAGGGGGGAAGTAAGCTTTTGTTATTTCTGGATGCATGCGCAAACTATAGAAAGTCGTTATTATGTAGAATGTACATAGTTTGCGCATGCGCAAACTATAGAAAGTCATTATGACGTAGAATGTGCATACTTTGTTGATTCCATTTATGAAATAAATCACATTTTCTAAAAACTCGTGTTTTTTAAGAATTCATCTAAACCTTCTAGAAGTTGTGAATTTAAGAAAAGGGGGGAAGTAAGCTTTTCTTATTTCTGGAGGAATGCGCAAACTATAGAAAGTCGTTATTAGGTAGAATGTGCATAGTTTGCGCATGCTCAAAGTATAGAGAGTCGTTATGATGTAAAATGTGCATACTTTGTTGATTCCATTTATGAAATAAATAAGATTTTCTAAAAACTCGTGTTTTTTAAGAAATAATGTAAACCTTCTAGATGTTGTGATTTTAAAAAACTGGCGGAAGTAAGCTTTTCATATCTCCGGAGGCATGCACAAACTTTAGAAAGTCGTTATTACATAGAATGTGCATACTTTGTTGATTCCATTTATGAAATAAATCACATTTTTTAAAAAGTCATGTTTTTTAAGAAATCATGTAAACCTTCTAGAAGCTGTGGTTTTCAAAAACTGGTGGAATTAAGCTTTTCTGATTTCCGGACGCATGCGCAAACTATAGAAAGTCGTTATTATGTAGAATGTGCATAGTTTCTTGATTCCATTTATGAAATAAATCACATTTTCTAAAAACTCGTGTTTTGTAAGAATTCATCTAAACCTTCTAGAAGTTGTGAATTTAAAAAAAGGGGGGAAGTGAAGTTTTCTTATTTCCCGACGCATGCGCAAACTACAGAAATTTGTTATCACGTGGAATGTGCATAGTTTGCGCATGCGCGAACTATAGAAAGTTGTTACGACATAGAATGCGCATACTTTGTTGATTCCATTTATGAAATAAATCACATTTTCTAAAAAATCGTGTTTTTGAAGGAATCATGTAAACATTCTAGAAGCTGTGATGTTAAAAAACGGGAGGAATTAAGCTTTTCTTATTTCCGGACGGATGCGCAAACTTTAGAAAGTCGCTATTACATAGAATGTGCATACTTTGTTGATTCCATTTATGAAATAAATCGCATTTTCTAAAAACTTGTGTTTTTTAAGAAATTATGTAAACCTTCTAGAAGCTGTGATTTTAAAAAAAGGGGGGAAGTAAGCTTGTCTTATTTCCGGACGCATGTGCAAACTATAGAAAGTTGTTATTACGTAGAATGTGCATCGTTTCCGCATGCACAAACTATAGAAAGTCATTATGAGATAGAATGTGCATAATTTTTTGATTCCATTTATGAAATAAATCACATTTCCTAAAAACTCGTGTTTTTTAAGAAATCATGTAAATCTTCTAAAAGCTGTGATTTTAAAAAACGGGGGGAATTAAGCTTTTCTTATTTCCGGACGCATGCGTAAACTATAGAAAGTCGTTATAACGGAGAATGTGCATACTTTGTTGATACCATTTATGAAATAAATCACATTTTCTAAAAACTCGTGTTTTTTAAGAAATCATGTAAACCTTCTAGAAGCTGTGATTTTAAAAAACTGGCGGAAGTAAGCTTTTCATATTTCCGGACGCATGCGCAAACTTTAGAAAGTCGTTATTATATAGAATGTGCATACTTTGTTGATTCCATTTATGAAATAAATCACATTTTCTAAAAACTCATGTTTTTTAAGAAATCATGTAACCTTCTAGAAGCTGTGATTTAAAAAAACCGGGGGATTTAAGCTTTTCTTATTTCTAGAAGTTGTGAATTTAAAAGAAGGGGGGAACTAAGCTTTTCTTATTTCTGAACGCATGCGCAAACTATAGAAAGTCGTTATTACATAGAATGTGCATAGTTTGTTGATTCAATTTATGAAATAAATCACATTTTCTAAAAACTCGTGTTTTTTAAGAATTCATCTAAACCTTCTAGAAGCTGTGAATTTAAAAAAAGGGGGGAAGTAAGCTTTTCTTGTTTCCGGACGCATTCGCAAACTATAGAAAGTCGTTATCACGTAGAATGTTCATAGTTTGCGCATGTGCAAACTTTAGAAAGTCGTTATTACGTAGAATGTGCATACTTTGTTGATTCCATTGATGAAATAAATCACATTTTCTAAAAACTCACGTTTTTTAAGAAATCATGTAAACCTTCTAGAAGCCGTGGTTTTAAAAAACAGGCGGAAGAAAGGTTTTCTTATTTCCGGACGCATGCGCCAACTATAGAAAGTTGTTATTATGTATTATGTGCATAGTTTGTTGATTCCATTTAGGAAATAAATCACATTTTCTAAAAACTCGTGTTTTTTAAGAAATCATGTAAACCTTCTAGAAGCTGTGATTTTAAAAAAATGTCGGAAGTAAGCTTTTCTTATTTCCGGATGCATGCGCAAACTTTAGAAAGTCGTCATAACATAGAATGTGCATACTTTGTTGATTACATTTATGAAATAAATCACATTTTCTAAAAACTCGTGTTTTTTAAGAAATCATGTTAACCTTCTAGAAGCTGTGGTTTTAAAAAACTGGCGGAAGTAAGCTTTTCTTATTTCCGGACGCATGCTCAAACTATAGAAAGTCGTTACTACGTAGAATCTGCATAGTTTGTTGATTCCATTTATGAAATAAATCACATTTTCTAAAAATTCAAGTTTTTTAAGAATTCATCTAAACCTTCTAGAAGCTGTGAATTTAAAAAACTGGCGGAAGGAAGGTTTTCTTATTTCCGGACACATGCGCAAACTATAGAAAGTCGTTATTATGTAGAATGTGCATAGTTTGTTGATTCCATTTATGAAATAAATCACATTTTCTAAAAACTCGTGTTTTTTAAGAATTCATCTAAACCTTCTAGAAGAGGTGAATTTAAAAAAAGGGGGGAAGTAAGCTTTTCTTATTTCCGGAAGCATGCGCAAACTATAGAAAGTCGTTATGACATAGAATGCGCATACTTTGTTGATTCCATTTATGAAATAAATCACATTTCCTAAAAACTAGTGTTTTTTAAGAAATGATGTAAACCTTCTAGAAGCTGTGATTTTAAAAAACGGGGGAATTAAGCTTTTCTTATTTCTGGACGCATGCACAAACTATAGAAATGTGTGGTGACGTAGAATGTGCATACTTTGTTGATTCCATTTATGAAATAAATCACATTTTCTAAAAACTCGTGTTTTTTAAGAAATCATGTAAACCTTCTAGAAGCTGTGATTTTAAAAACTGGCAAAAGTAAGCTTTTCAAATTTCCGGACGCATGCGCAAACTTCCGAAAGTCGTTATTACATAGAATGTGCATACTTTGTTGATTCCATTTATGAAATAAATCAGATTTTCTAAAAACTTGTGTTTTTTAATAAATCATGTAAACCTTCTAGAAGCTGTGGTTTTAAAAAACTGGTGGAAGGAAGCTTTACTTATTTTCGGACGCATGCGCAAACTATAGAAAGTCATTATTACGTATAATGTGCATAGTTTGTTGATTCCATTTATGAAATCAATCGCATTTTCTAAAAACTCGTGTTTTTTAAGAATTCATCTAAACCTTCTAGAAGCTGTGAATTTAAAAAAAGGGGGCAAGTAAGCTTTTCTTATTTCCGGACGCATGCGCAATCTATAGAAAATCATTATCACGTAGAATGTGCATAGTTTGCGCATGCGCAAACTACAGAAAGTCGTTATGACGTAGAATGTGCATACTTTGTTGATTCCATTTATGAAATAAATCACATTTTCTGAAAACTCGTGTTTTTTAAGAAATCATGTAAGCCTTCTAGAAGCTGTGATTTTAAAGAACGGGGGGAATTAAGCTTTTCTTATTTCCGGATGCATGCACAATCTATAGAAAGTCATTATGACGTAGAATGTGCAAACTTTGTTGATTCCATTTATGAAATAAATCACATTTTCTAAAAACTTGTGTTTTTTAAGAATTCATCTAAACCTTCTAGAAGATGTGAATTTAAAAAAAGGGGGGAAGTAAGCTTTTCTTATTTCCAGACGCATGCGCAAACTATAGAAAGTCGTTATTATGTAGAATGTGTATAGTTTGCGCATGTGCAAACTATGGAAAGTCCTTATGACATAGAATGTGCATACTTTGTTGATTCCATTTATGAAATAAATCACATTTTCTAAAAACTCATGTTTTTTAAGAAATCATGTAAACCTTCTAGAAGCCGTGGTTTTAAAAAACTGGCGGAAGGAAGGTTTTCTTATTTCCGAACGCATGCGCAAACTATAGAAAGTCGTTATTACATAGAATGTGCATAGTTTGTTGATTCCATTTATGAAATAAATCACATTTTCTAAAAACTCGTGTTTTTTAAGAATTCATCTAAAGCTTCTAGAAGCTGTAAATTTAAAAAAATGGTGGAAGTAAGCTTTTCTTATTTCCGGACGCATGCGCAAACTATAGAAAGTCGTTATCACGTAGAATGTTCATAGTTTGCGCATGCACAAACTTTAGAAAGTCGTTATGACATAGAATGTGCATACTTTGTTGATTCCATTTATGAAATAAATAACATTTTCTAAAAACTCCTGTTTTTTAAGAAATCATGTAAACCTTCTAGAAGTTGTGATTTTAAAAAACTGGCGGAAGTAAGCTTTTCTTATTTCCGGACGCATGCGCAAACTATAGAAAGTCGTTACTACGTAGAATTTGCATACTTTGTTGATTCCATTTATGAAATAAATCACATTTTCTAAAAACTCGTGTTTTTTAACACTTCATCTAAACCTTCTAGAAGCTGTGAATTTAAAAAAAGGGTGGAAGTAAGCTTTTCTTATTTCCGAACGCATGCGCAAACTATAGAAAGTCGTTATCACGTAGAGTGACTAGTTTGCGCATGCGCAAACTTTAGAAAGTCTTTATGACATAGAATGTGCATACTTTGTTCATTCCATTTATGAAATAAATCACATTTCCTAAAAACTCGTGTTTTTGAAGAAATCATGTAAACCTTCTAGAAGATGTGATTTTAAAAAATGGGGGGAATTAAGCTTTTCTTATTTCCGGACGCATGCTCAAACTATAGAAAGTCGTTAGGATGTAGAATGTGCATACTTTGTTGATTGCATTTATGAAATAAATCACATTTTCTAAAAACTCGTGTTTTTTAAGAAATCATGTAAACCTTCTAGAAGCTGTGATTTTAAAAAATTGGCGGAAGTAAGCTTTTCATATTTCCGGACGCATGTGCAAACTTTAGAAAGTCGTTATTACATAGAATGTGCATACTTTGTTGATTCCATTTATGAAATAAATCACATTTTCTAAAAACTTGTGTTTTTTAATAAATCATGTAAACCTTCTAGAAGCTGTGGTTTTAAGAAACTGGTGGAAGGAAGCTTTTCTTATTTTTGGACGCATGCGCAAACTATAGAAAGTCGTTATTACGTAGAATGTGCATAGTTTGTTGATTCCATTTATGAAATAATTCACATTTTCTAAAAACTCGTGTTTTTTACGAATTCATCTAAACCTTCTAGAAGCTGTGAATTTAAAAAAAGGGGGGAAGTAAGCTCTCCTTATTTCCGAACGCATGCGCAAACTATAGAAAATCATTATCACGTAGAATGTGCATAGTTTGCGCATGCGCAAACTACAGAAAGTCGTTATGACGTAGAATGTGCATACTTTGTTGATTCCATTTATGAAATAAATCACATTTTCTAGAAACTTGTGTTTTTTAAGAATTCATCTAAACCTTCTAGAAGCTGTGAATTTAAAAAAAGGGGGGAAGTAAGCTTTTCATATTTCCGGACGCATGCGCAAACTATAGAAATTCGTTATTATGTAGAATGTGTATAGTTTGCGCATGTGCAAACTATAGAAAGTCGTTATGACATAGAATGTGCATACTTTGTTGATTCCATTTATGAAATAAATCACATTTTCTAAAAACTCTTGTTTTTTAAGAAATCATGTAAACCTTCTAGAAGCCGTAGTTTTAGAAAACTGGCGGAAGGAAGTCTTTCTTATTTCCGAACGCATGCGCAAACTATAGAAAGTAGTTATTACATAGAATGTGCATATTTTGTTGATTCCATTTATGAAATAAATCACATTTTCTAAAAACTCGTGTTTTTTAACAATTCATCTAAACCTTCTAGAAGCTGTGAATTTAAAAAAATGGTGGAAGTAAGCTTTTCTTATTTCCGGACGCATGCGCAAACTATAGAAAGTCGTTATCACGTAGAATGTTCATAGTTTGCGCATGCGCAAACTTTAGAAAGTCGTTATGACATAGAATGTGCATACTTTGTTGATTCCATTTATGAAATAAATAACATTTTCTAAAAACTCGTGTTTTTTAAGAAATCATGTAAACCTTCTAGAAGCTGTGATTTTAAAAAACTGGCGGAAGTAAGCTTTTCTTATTTCCGGACGCATGCGCAAACTATAGAAAGTCGTTACTATGCAGAATTTGCATACTTTGTTGATTCCATTTATGAAATAAATCACATTTTCTAAAAACTCGTGTTTTTTAACAATTCATCTAAACCTTCTAGAAGCTGTGAATTTAAAAAAAGGGTGGAAGTAAGCTTTTCTTATCTCCGAACGCATGCGCAAACTATAGAAAGTCGTTATCACGTAGAGTGACTAGTTTGCGCATGCGCAAACTATAGAAAGTCTTTATGACATAGAATGTGCATACTTTGTTCATTCCATTTATGAAATAAATGACATTTCCTAAAAACTCGTGTTTTTTAAGAAATCCTGTAAACCTTCTAGAAGATGTGATTTTAAAAAATGGGGGGAATTAAGCTTTTCTTATTTCCGGACGCATGCTCAAACTATAGAAAGTCGTTAGCATGTAGAATGTGCATACTTTGTTGATTGCATTTATGAAATAAATCACATTTTCTAAAAACTCGTGTTTTTTAGGAAATCATGTAAACCTTCTAGAAGCTGTGATTTTAAAAAGCTGGCGGAAGTAAGCTTTTCTTATTTCCGGACGCATGCGCAAACTATAGAAAGTCATTATTACGTAGAATGTCATAGTTTGCGCATGCGCAAACTATAGAAAGTCGTTATGACATAGAATGTGCATACTGTGTTGATTCCATTTATGAAATAACTCACATTTTCTAAAAAATCAAATGTTTCAAGAAATCATGTAAACCTTCTAGAAGCTGTGGTTTTAAAAAACTGGCGGAAGAAAGCTTTTCTTATTTCCAGATGCATGCGCAAACTATATAAAGCCGTTATTATGTAGAATGTGCATAGTTTGTTGATTCCATTTATGAAATAAATCACATTTTCTAAAAACTTGTGTTTTTTAAGAATTCATCTAAACCTTCTAGAAGCTATGAATTTAAAAAATGGGGGGAAGTAAGCTTTTCTTATTTCCGGATGCATGCGCAAACTATAGAAAGTCGTTATTATGTAGAATGTGTATAGTTTGCGCATGTGCAAACTATAGAAAGTCGTTATGACATAGAATGTGCATACTTTGTTGATTCCATTTATGAAATAAATCACATTTTCTAAAAACTCACGTTTTTTAAGAAATCATGTAAACCTTCTAGAAGCCGTGGTTTTAAAAAACTGGCGGAAGGAAGGTTTTCTTATTTCCGAACGCATGCGCAAACTATAGAAAGTCGTTATTACATAGAATGTGCATAGTTTGTTGATTCCATTTATGAAATAAATCACATTTTCTAAAAACTCTTCTTTTTTAAGAATTCATCTAAACCTTCTAGAAGCTGTGAATTTAAAAAAATGGTGGAAGTAAGCTTTTCTTATTTCCGGACGCATGCGCAAACTATAGAAAGTCGTTATCACGTATAATGTTCATAGTTTGCGCATGCGCAAACTTTAGAAAGTCGTTATGACATAGAATGTGCATACTTTGTTGATTCCATTTATGAAATAGATAACATTTTCTAAAAACTCGTGTTTTTTAAGAAATCATGTAAACCTTCTAGAAGCTGTGATTTTAAAAAACTGGCGGAAGTAAGCTTTTTTTATTACCGGACGCATGCGCAAACTATAGAAAGTCGTTACTACGTAGAATTTGCATACTTTGTTGATTCCATTTATGAAATAAATCACATTTTCTAAAAACTCGTGTTTTTTAACAATTCATCTAAACCTTATAGAAGCTGTGAATTTAAAAAAAAGGTGGAAGTAAGCTTTTCTTATTTCCGAACGCATGCGCAAACTATAGAAAGTCGTTATCACGTAGAGTGACTAGTTTGCGCATGCGCAAACTATAGAAAGTCTTTATGACATAGAATGTGCATACTTTGTTCATTCCATTTATGAAATAAATCACATTTCCTAAAAACTCGTGTTTTTTAAGAAATCATGTAAACCTTCTAGAAGATGTGATTTTAAAAAATGGGGGGAATTAAGCTTTTCATATTTCCGGACGCATGCTCAAACTATAGAAAGTCGTTAGGATGTAGAATGTGCATACTTTGTTGATTGCATTTATGAAATAAATCACATTTTCTAAAAACTCGTGTTTTTTAAGAAATCATGTAAGCCTTCTAGAAGCTGTGATTTTAAAAAACTGACGGAAGTAAGCTTTTCTTATTTCCGGATGCATGCGCAAACTATAGAAAGTCATTATTACCTAGAATGTCATAGTTTGCGCATGCGCAAACTATAGAAAGTCGTTATGACATAGAATGTGCATACTTTGTTGATTCCATTTATGAAATAACTCACATTTTATAAAAACTCCAATGTTTTAAGAAATCATGTAAACCGTCTAGAAGCTGTGATTTTAAAAAACTGGCGGAAGTAAGCTTTTCTTATTTCCGGACGCATGCCCAAACTTTAGAAAGTCATTATTACATAGAATGTGCATACTTTATTTATTCCATTTATGAAATAAATCACATTTTCTAAAAACTCGTGTTTTTTAAGAATTCATCTAAACCTTCTAGAAGCTGTGAATTTAAGAAAAGGGGGGAAGTAAGTTTTTCTTATTTCCGGATGCATGCGCAAACTTTGGGAAGTCGTTATTACATAGAATGTGCATACTTTGTTGATTCCATTTATGAAATAAATCACATTTTCTAAAAACTCGTGTTTTTTAAGAAATAATGTAAACCTTCTAGAAGCTGTGGTTTTAAAAAACTCGCGGAAGGAAGGTTTTCTTATTTCCGGACGCATGCGCACACTATAGAAAGTCGCTATTATTTTAAATGTGCATAGTTTGTTGATTCCACTTATGAAATGAATCACATTTTCTAAAAACACGTGTTTTTTAAGAATTCATCTAAACCTTCTAGAAGCGGTGAATTTAAAAAAAGGGGGGAAGTAAGCTTTTCTTATTTCCGGAAGCATGCGAAAACTATAGAAAGTCGATATTACGTAGAATGAGCATAGTTTTTTTTATTCAATTTATGAAATAAATCACATTTTCTAAAAGCTCATGTTTTTTAAGAATTCATCTAAACCTTCTAGAAGCTGTGAATTTAAAAAAAGGGGGGAAGTCAGCTTTTCTTATTTCCGGACGCATGCGCAAACTATAGAAAGTCGTTATCACGTAGAATGTGCATAGTTTGCGCATGCACAAACTATACAAAGTCTTTATGACATAGAATGTGCATACTTTCATGATTCCATTTATAAAATAAATCACATTTTCTAAAAACTGGTGTTTTTTAAGAAATCATGTAAACCTTCTAGAAGCTGTGATTTTAAAAAACGGGGGGAATTAAGCTTTTCTTATATCCGGACACATGCGCAAATTATAGAAAGTCGTTATGACGTAGAATGTGCAAACTTTGTTGATTCCATTAATAAAATAAATCACATTTTCTAAAAACTCGTGTTTTTTAAGAATTCATCTAAACCTTCTAGAAGTTGTGAATTTAAAAAAAGGGGGGAAGTAAGCTTTTCTTATTTCTGGACGCATGCGCAAACTATAGAAAGTCATTATTACGTAGAATGTGCATAGTTTGCGCATGCACAAACTATAGAAAGTCGTTATGACATAGAATGTGCATACTTTCATGATTCCATTTATGAAAAAAATCACATTTTCTAAAAAGTCGTGTTTTTTAACAAATCATGTAAACCTTCTAGAAGCTATGATTTTAAAAAACTGGCGGAAGTAAGCTTTTCTTATTTCCGGACGCATGCGCAAACTTTAGAAAGTCGTTATTACATAGAATGTGCATACTTTTTTGATTCCATTTATGAAATAAATCACATTTTCTAAAAACTCGTTTTTTTTAAGAAATCATGTAAACCTTCTAGAAGCTGTGGTTTTAAAAAACTGGTGGAAGGAAGCTTTTCTTATTTTCCGACACATGCGCAAACTATAGAAAGTCGTTATTACGTAGAATGTGCATAGTTTGTTGATTCCATTTATGAAATAAATCACATTTTCTAAAAAGTCGTGTTTTTTAAGAAATCATGTAAACCTTCTAGAAGCTGTGATTTTGAAAAACTGGCGGAAGTAAGCTTTTCTTATTTCCGGACGCATGCGCAATCTTTAGAAAGTCGTTATTACATAGAATGTGCATACTTTGTTGATTCCATTTATGAAATAAATCACATTTTCTAAAAACTCATGTTTTTTAAGAAATCATGTAAACCTTCTATAAGCTGTGATTTTAAAAAATGGGGGGAATTAAGCTTTTCTTATTTCCGGACGCATGCGCAAACTATAGAAAGTTGTTATTACGTAGAATGTGCATAGTTTGCGCATGTGCAAACTATAGAAAGTTGTTATGACATAGAATGTGCATACTTTGTTGATTCCATTGATGAAATAAATAACATTTCCTAAAAACTCGTGTTTTTTAAGAAACCATGTAAAACTTCTAGAAGCTGTGATTTAAAAAAACGGGGGAATTAAGCTTTTCTTATTTCTGGACGCATGCACAAACTATAGAAAGTTGTGATGACGTAGAATGTGCATACTTTCTTGATTCCATTTACGAAATAAATGACATTTTCTAAAAACTCGTGTTTTTTAAGAATTCATCTAAACCTTCTAGAAACTGTGAATTTAAAAAAAGGGGGGAAGTAAGCTTTTCTTATTTCTGGACGCATGCACAAACTATAAAAATTCGTTATTACGTAGAATGTGCATAGTTTGCGCATGCGCAAACTATAGAAACTATGACATAGAATGTGCATACTTTGTTGATTCCATTTATGAAATAAATCAAATTTTCTAAAAACTCAAGTTTTTAAGAAATCATGTAAACCTTCTAGAAGCTGTGATTTTAAAAAACTGGCGGAAGGAAGTTTTTCTTATTTCCGGACACATGCGCAAACTATAGAAAGCCGTTATTACGTAGAATGTGCATAGTTTGTTGATTCCATTTATGAAATAAATCACATTTTCTAAAACCTCGTGTTTTTTCAGAATTCATCTAAACCTTCTAGAAGTTGTGAATTTAAAAAAAGGGTGGAAGTAAGCTTTTCTTATTTCCGGACGCATGCGCAAACTATAAAAGGTCGTTATTACGTAGAATGTGCATAATTTGCGCATCCGCAAACTATAGAAAGTCGTTATGACATAGAATGTGCATACTTTGTTGATTCCATTTATGAAATAATTCACATTTTCTAAAAACTCAAGTTTTTTAAGAAATCATGTAAACCTTCTAGAAGCTGTGATTTTAAAAAACGGGGGGAATTAAGCTTTTCTTATTTCCGGACGCATGCGCAAACTATAGAAAGCCGTTATTACGTAGAATGTGCATAGTTTGTTGATTGCATTTATGAAATAAATCACATTTTCTAAAAACTCGTGTTTTTTAAGAATTCATCTAAAACTTCTAGAAGCTGTGAATTTAAAAAGGGGGGAAGTAAGCTTTTCTTATTTCCGGACGCATGCGCAAACTATAGAAAGTCGTTATTACGTAGAATGTGCATAGTTTGCGCATGCGCAAACTATAGAAAGTCGTTATGACATAGAATGCGCATACTTTGTTGATTCCATTTATGAAATAAATCACATTTTCTAAAAACTCATGTTTTTTAAGAAATCATGTAAACCTTCTAGAAGCTGTGATTTTAAAAAACCAGGGGAATTAAGCTTTTCTTATTTCCGGACACATCCGCAAACTATAGAAAGTCGTTATGACGTAGAATGTGCAAACTTTGTTGATTCCATTTATGAAATAAATCACATTTTCTAAAAACTCGTGTTTTCCAAGAATTCATATAAACATTCTAGAAGCTGTGAATTTAAAAAAAGGGGGGAAGTAAGCTTTTCTTATTTCTGGACGCATGCGCAAACTATAGAAAGTCATTATTACGTAAAATGTGCATAGTTTGTGCATGCGCAAACTATAGAAAGTCATTATGACATAGAATGTGCATACTTTGTTGATTCCATTGATGTAATAACTCACATTTTCTAAAAACTCAATTTTTTTAAGAACTCATGTAAACCTTCTAGAAGCTGTGATTTGAAAAAACGGGGGGAAGTAAGCTTTTCTTATTTCCGAACGCATGCGCAAACTATAGAAAGTCGTTATTGCATCGAATGTGCACAGTTTGTTGATTCAATTTATGAAATAAATCACATTTTCTAAAAACTCATGTTTTTTAAGAATTGATCTAAACCTTGTAGAAGCTGTGAATTTAAAAAAAGGGGGGAAGTAAGCTTTTCTTATTTCCGTACGCATGCGCAAACTATAGAAAGTCGTTATCACAGAGAATGTTCATAGTTTGCGCATGCGCAAACTTTAGAAAGTCGTTATGACATAGAATGTGCATACTTTGTTGATTCCATTTATGAAATAAATAACATATTCTAAAAACTCATGTTTTTTTAAGAAAACATGTAAACCTTCTAGAAGTTGTGATTTTAAAAAACTGACGGAAGTAAGCTTTTCTTATTTCCGGACGCATGCGCAAACTATAGAAAGTCGTTACTACGTAGAATTTTCATACTTTGTTGATTCCATTTATGAAATAAATCACATTTTCTAAAAACTCATTTTTTTTAACAATTCATCTAAACCTTATAGAAGCTGTGAATTTTAAAAAAGGGTGGAAGTAAGCTTTTCTTATTTCCGAACGCATGCGCAAACTATAGAAAGTCGTTATCACGTAGAATGTGAATAGTTTGAGCATGCGCAAAATATAGAAAGTCGTTATGACATAGAATTTGCATACTTTGTTGATTCCATTTATGAAATAAATCACATTTCCTAAAAACTCGTGTTTTTTAAGAAATCATGTAAACCTTCTAGAAGCTGTGATTTTAAAAAACGGGGGGAATTAAGCTCTTCTTATTTCCGGACGCATGCTCAAACTATAGAAAGTCGTTATGATGTAGAATGTGCATACTTTGTTGATTCCATTTATGAAATAAATCACATTTTCTAAAAACTCGTGTTTTTTAAGAAATCATGTAAGCCTTCTAGAAGCTGTGATTTTAAAAAACTGGCGGAAGTAAGCTTTTCATATTTCCGGACGCATGCGCAAACTTTAGAAAGTCAATATTACATAGAATGTGCATACTTTGTTGATTCCATTTATGAAATAAATCACATTTTAAAAAAACTCACGTTTTTTAAGAAATCATGTAAACCTTCTAGAAGCTGTGGTTTTAAAAAACACGCGGAAGGAAGGTTTTCTTATTTCCGGACGTATGCGAAAACTATAGAAAGTCAATATTATGTAGAATGTGCATAGTTTGTTGATTCCATTTATGAAATAAATCACATTTTCTAAAAACTTGTGTTTTTTAAGAATTCATCTAAACCTTCTAGAATCTGTGAATTTAAAAAAAGGGGGGAAGTAAGCTTTTCTTATTTCCGAAAGCATGCGCAAACTATAGAAAGTCGTTATTACGTAGAATGTGCATAGTTTGTTGATTTTATTTATGAAATAAATCACATTTTCTAAAAACTCGTGTTTTTTAAGAATTCATCTAAACCTTCTAGAAGCTGTGAATTTAAAAAAAGGGGGGAGGTAAGCTTTTCTTATTTCCGGACGCATGCGCAAACTATAGAGAATCGTTATCACGTAGAATGTGCATAGTTTGCGCATGCGCAAACTATATAAAGTCGTTATGACATAAATCACATTTATGAAATAAACCACATTTTCTAAAAACTCGTGTTTTTTAAGATGTCATGTAACCCTTCTAGAAGCTGTGATTTTAAAAAACGGGGGGAATTAAGCTTTTCTTATTTCCGGACGCATGCGCAAACTTTCGAAAGTGATTATTATGTAGAATGTGCATAGTTTGTTGATTCCATTTATGAAATAAATCACTTTTTCTAGAAACTCATGTTTTTTAAGAAATCATGTAAACCTTCTAGAAGTTGTGGTTTTAAAAAACTGGCGGAACTAAGCTTTTCTTATTTGCGGACGCATGAGCAAACTATAGAAATTCGTTATTACGTAGAATGTGCATAGTTTATTGATTCCATTTATGAAATAAATCAGATTTTCTAAAAACTCGTGTTTTTTAAGCATGCATCTAAACCTTCTAGAAGCTGTGAATTTAAAAAAGGGGGGAAGTAAGCTTTTCTTATTTCTAGACGCATGCGCAAACTATAGAAAGTCGTTATCACATAGAATGTGCATATTTTGCGCATGCGCAAACTATAGCAAGTCGTTATGACATAGAATGTGCATAATTTGTTGATTCCATTTATGAAATAAATCACATTTTCTAAAAACTCGTGCTTTTTAAAAAATCATGTAAACCTTCTAGAAGCTATGATTTTAAAAAACGGGGGGAATTAAGCTTTTCTTATTTCCGGACGCATGTGCAAACTATAGAAAGTCGTTATGACGTAGAATGTGCAAACTTTGTTGGTTCCATTTATGAAATAAATCACATTTTCTAAAAACTCGTGTTTTTTAAGAATTCATCTAAACCTTCTAGAAGCTGTGAATTTAAAAAAAGGGGGGAGGTAAGCTTTTCTTATTTCCAGACGCATCCGCAAACTATAGAAAGTCGTTATTACGTAGAATGTGCATAGTTTGCGCATGCGCAAACTATAGAAAGTTGTTATGACATAGAATGTGCATACTTTGTTGATTCCATTTATGAAATAAATCACATTTTCTAAAAACTCAAATTTTTTAAGAAATCATGTAAACCTTCTAGAAGCTGTGATTTTAAAAAACGGGGGGAATTAAGCTTTTCTTATTTGCAGACGTATGCGCAACCTATAGAAAGTCGTTATGACGTAGAATGTGCATACTTTGTTGATTCCATTTATGAAATAAATCAAATTTTCTAAAAACTCGTGTTTTTTAAGAAATCGTGTGAACTTCTAGAAGCTGTGATTTTAAAAAAATGGCGGAAGCAAGCTTTTCATATTTCCGGACGCATGCGCAAACTTTGGAAAGTCGTTATTACATAAAATGTGCATACTTTGTTGATACCATTTATGAAATAAATCACATTTTCTAAAAACTCGTGTTGTTTAAGAAATCATGTAAACCTTCTAGAAGCTGTGATTTTAAAAAACGGGGGTAATTAAGCTTTTCTTATTTCCGGACGCATGCGCAAATTATAGAAAGTCGTTATGACGTAGAATGTGCAAACTTTGTTGATTCCATTTATGAAATAAATCAGATTTTCTAAAAATTTGTGTTTTTTAATAATTCATCTAAACCTTCTAGAAGTTGTGAATTTAAAAAAAGGGGGGAAGTAAGGTTTTCTTATTCCTGGACGCATGCGCAAACTATAGAAAGTCGTTATTACGTAGAATGTGCATAGTTTGCGCATGCGCAAACTATAGAATGTCGTTATGACATAGAATGTGCATAATTTGTTGATTCCATTTATGAAATAAATCACATTTTCTAAAAACTCGTGTTTTTTAAGAAGTCATGTAAACCTTCTAGGAGCTGTGATTTTAAAAAACTGGCGAAAGTAAGCTTTTCTTATTTCTGGACGCATGTGCAAACTTTAGAAAGTTGTTATTACATAGAATGTGCATACTTTGTTGATTCCATTCATGAAATAAATCACATTTTCTAAAAACTCGTGTTTTTTAAGAAATCATGTAAACCTTCTAGAAGCTGTGGTTTTAAAAAACTAGTGGAAGGAAGCTTTTCTTATTTTCGAACGCATGCGCAAACTATAGAAAGTCGTTATTACGTAGAATGTGCATAGTTTGTTGATTGCATTTATGAAATAAATCACATTTTCTAAAAATTCATGTTTTTTAAGAATTCATCTAAACCTTCTAGAAGATGTGAATTTAAAAAAAGGGGGGAAGTAACCTTTTCTTATTTCCGGACGCATGCACAAACTATAGAAAGTCGTTATCACGTAGAATGCGCATAGTTTGCGCATGCGGAAAATATAGAAAGTCATTATGACATAGAATGTGCATACATTGTTGATTCCATTTATGAAATAAATCACATTTTCTAAAAACTCATGTTTTTTAAGAAATCATGTAAACCTTCTATAAGCTGTGATTTTAAAAAATGGGGGCAATTAAGCTTTTCTTATTTCCGGACGCATGCGCAAACTATAGACAGTTGTTATGATGTATAATGTGCATACTTTGTTGATTCCATTAATGAAATATATAACATTTTCTAAAAACTCGTGTTTTTTAAGAATTCATCTAGACCTTCTAGAAGTTGTGAATTTAAAAAAAGGGGGAAATAAGCTTTTCTTATTTCCGGAAGCATGCACAAACTATAGAAAGTTGTGATGACGTAGAATGTGCATACTTTGTTGATTCCATTTATGAAATAAATCACATTTTCTAAAAACTCGTGTTTTTTAAGAAATCATGTAAACCTTCTAGAACCTGTGATTTTAAAAAACTGGCGGAAGTAAGCTTTTCATATTTCCGGACGCATGCACAAACTTTCGAAAGTCGTCATTACATAGAATTTGCATACTTTGTTGATTCCATTTATGAAATAAATCACATTTTCTAAAAACTCGTGTTTTTTAAGAAATCATGTAAACCTTCTAAAAGTTGTGGTTTTACAAAACTGGTTAAAAGAAACTTTTCTTATTTTTCAGACGCATGCGCAAACTATAGAAAGTCGTTAATACGTAGAATGTGCATAGTTTGTTGGTTGCATTTATGAAATAAATCACATTTTCTAATAACTCGTGTTTTTTAAGAATTCATCTAAACCTTCTAGAAGCTGTGAATTTAAAAAAAGGGGGGAAGTAAGCTTTTCTTATTTCCGGACGCATGCGCAAACTAAAAGAATTCGTTATTACGTAGAATGTGCATAGTTTGCACATGCACAAACTATAGAAATTCGTTATGACATAGAATGTGCATACTTTGTTGATTCCATTTATGAAATAAATCACATTTTCTAAAAAAATCGTGTTTTTTAGGAAATCATGTAAACCTTCTAGAAGCTGTGATTTTAAAAAACTGGCGGAAGTAAGCTTTTCTTATTTTTGGACGCATGCGCAATCTTTAGAAAGTCGTTATTACATAAAATGTGCATACTTTGTTGATTCCATTTATGAAATAAATCACATTTTCTAAAAACTCGTGTTTTTTAAGAAATCATGTAAACCTTCTAGAAGCTGTGGTTTTAAAAAACTGGTGGAAGGAAGCATTTCTTATTTCCGGACGCATGCGCAAACTATAGAAAGCCGTTATTAAGTAGAATGTGCATAGTTTGTTGATTCCATTTATGAAATAAATCACATTTTCTAAAAACTCGTGCTTTTTAAGAATTCATCTAAACCTTCTAGAAGCTGTGAATTTAAAAAACAGGGGGAAGTAAGCTTTTCTTATTTCCGGACACATGCACAAGCTATAGAAATTCGTTATCACGTAGAATGTTCATAGTTTGCGCCTGCGCAAACTTTAGAAAGTCATTATGGCATAGAATGTGCATACTTTGTTGATTCCATTTATGAAATAAATCACATTTTCTAAAAACTTGTGTTTTTTAAGAAATCATGTAAACCTTCTAGAAGCTGTGATTTTAAAAAACTGGCGGAAGTAAGCTTTTCTAATTTCTGGACGCATGCACAAACTATAAAAAGTCGTTACTACGTAGAATGTGCATACTTTTTTGATTCCATTTATGAAATAAATCACATTTTCAAAAACTTGTGTTTTTTAAGAATTCATCTAAACTTTCTAGAAGCTGTGAATTTAAAAAAAGGGGGGAAGTAGGCTTTTCTTATTTTCGAACGCATGCACAAACTATAGAAAGTCGTTATCACGTAGAATGTGCATAGTTTGTGCCTTCGCAAACCCTAGAAAGTCGTTATGACATATAATGTGCATACTTTGTTGATTCCATTTATGAAATAAATCACATTTCCTAAAAACTTGTGTTTTTTAAGAAATCATGTAAACGTTCTAGCAGCTATGATTTTAAAAAACGGGGGGAATTAAGCTTTTCTTATTTCCGGACGCATGCACAAACTATAGAAAGTCGTTATGATGTAGAATGTGTATAATTTGTTGATTCCATTTATGAAATAAATCACATTTTCTAAAAACTCATGTTTTTTAAGAAATCATGTAAACCTTCTAGAAGCTGTGATTTTAAAAAACTAGCGGAAGTAAGCTTTTCTTATTTCCAGACGCATGCACAAACTATAGAAAGTCATTATTACGTAGAATGTGCATAGTTTGCGAATGCACAAACTATAGAAAGTCGTTATGACATAGAATGTGCATACTTTGTTGATTCCATTTATGAAATAACTCACATTTTCTAAAAACTCAAATTTTTAAGAAATCATGTAAACCTTCTAGAAGCTGTGATTTTAAAAAACTGGCGGAAGTTAGCTTTTCTTATTTCCGGATGCATGCGCAAACAATAGAAAGTCGTTATTACATAGAATGTGCAAACTTTGTTTATTCCATTTATGAAATAAATCACATTTTCTAAAAACTCGTGTTTTTTAAGAATTCATCTAAACATTCTAGAAGCTGTGAATTTAAAAAAAGGGAGGAATTAAGCTTTTCTTATTTGCAGGACGCATGCGTAAACTATAGAAAGTCGTTATGACGTAGAATGCGCATACTTTGTTGATTCCATTTTTGAAATAAATCACATTTTCTAAAAATTTCGTGTTTTTTTTAAGAAATCATGTAAACCTTCTAGAAGCTGTGATTTTAAAAAAAACGGGGGGAATTAAAGCTTTTCTTATTTGCAGACGCATGCACAAACTATAGAAAGTCGTTATGACGTAGAATGCGCATACTTTGTTGATTCCATTTATGAAATAAATCACATTTTCTAAAAAACTCGTGTTTTTTAAGAAATCATGTAAAACCTTCTAGAAGCTGTGATTTTAAAAACGGGGGGAAGTAAGCTTTTCTTATTTCCAGAGGCATGCGCAAACTAAAAAAATTCGTTATTACGTAGAATGTGCATAGTTTGCACATGCGCAAACTATAGAAAGTCGTTATGACATAGAATGTGCATACTTTGTTGATTCCATTTATGAATAGCTCACATTTTCTAAAAACTCAATTTTTTTAAGAATCATGTAAACCTTCTAGAAGCTGTGATTTTAAAAAACGGGGGGAACTAAGCTTTTCTTATTTCCGGACGCATGCGCAAACTATAGAAACTCGTTATGACGTAGAATGTGCATACTTTGTTGATTCCATTTATGAAATAAATCACATTTTCTAAAAACTCGTGTTTTTTAAGAAATCATGTAAACCTTCTAGAAGCTGTGATTTTAAAAAACGGGGGGAAGTAAGCTTTTCTTATTTCCAGAGGCATGCGCAAACTAAAAAAAATTCGTTATTTACGTAGAATGTGCATAGTTTGCACATGCGCAAAACTATACAAAGTCGTTATGACATAGAATGTGCATACTTTGTTGATTCCATTTATGAAATAGCTCACATTTTCTAAAAACTCAAATTTTTAAGAAATCATGTAAACCTTCTAGAAGCTGTGATTTTAAAAAACTGGCAGAAGTAAGCTTTTCTAATTTCTGGACGCATGCACAAACTATAGAAAGTCGTTACTACGTAGAATGTGCATACTTTTTTGATTCCATTTATGAAATAAATCACATTTTCAAAAACTTGTGTTTTTTAAGAATTCATCTAAACTTTCTAGAAGCTGTGAATTTAAAAAAAGGGGGGAAGTAGGCTTTTCTTATTTTCGAACGCATGCACAAACTATAGAAAGTCGTTATCACGTAGAATGTGCATAGTTTGTGCCTTCGCAAACCCTAGAAATTCGTTATGACATATAATGTGCATACTTTGTTGATTCCATTTATGAAATAAATTCACATTTCCTAAAAACTTGTGTTTTTTAAGAAATCATGTAAACGTTCTAGCAGCTATGATTTTAAAAAACGGGGGGAATTAAGCTTTTCTTATTTCCGGACGCATGCACAAACTATAGAAAGTCGTTATGATGTAGAATGTGTATACTTTGTTGATTCCATTTATGAATAAATCACATTTTCTAAAAACTCATGTTTTTTAAGAAATCATGTAAACCTTCTAGAAGCTGTGATTTTAAAAAACTAGCGGAAGTAAGCTTTTCTTATTTCCAGACGCATGCACAAACTATAAAAAGTCATTATTACGTAGAATGTGCATAGTTTGTGAATGCGCAAACTATAGAATGTCGTGATGACATAGAATGTGCATACTTTGTTGATTCCATTTATGAAATAAATCATATTTTCTAAAAACTCATGTTTTTTAAGAAATCATGTAAACCTTCTAGAAGCTGTGATTTTAAAAAACTGGCGGAAGATAGCTTTTCTTATTTCCGGATGCATGCGCAAACAATAGAAAGTCGTTATTACATAGAATGTGCAAACTTTGTTTATTCCATTTATGAAATAAATCACATTTTCTAAAAACTCGTGTTTTTTAAGAATTCATCTAAACATTCTAGAAGCTGTGAATTTAAAAAAAGGGAGGAATTAAGCTTTTCTTATTTGCAGACGCATGCGCAAACTATAGAAAGTCGTTATGTCGTAGAATGGCGCATACTTTGTTGATTCCATTTATGAAATAAATCACATTTTCTAAAATTCATGTTTTTTAAGAAATCATGTAAACCTTCTAGAAGCTGTGATTTTAAAAAACAGGGGGAATTAAGCTTTTCTTATTTGCAGACGCATGCACAAACTATAGAAAGTCGTTATAACGTAGAATGCGCATACTTTGTTGATTCCATTTATGAAATAAATCACATTTTCTAAAAACTCGTGTTTTTTAAGAAATCATGTAAACCTTCTAGAAGCTGTGATTTTAAAAAACGGGGGGAAGTAAGCTTTTCTTATTTCCGAACGGATGCGCATACTATACAAAGTCATTATTACATAGAATGTGCATATTTTGTTGATTCAATTTATGAAATAAATCATATTTTCTAAAAACTCATGTTTTTTAAGAATTCATCTAAACCTTCTAGATGCTGTGAATTTAAAAAAAGGGGGGAAGTAAGCTTTTCTTATTTCCGGACGCATGCGCAAAACTATAGAAAGTCGTTATCACGTAGAATGTTCATAGTTTGCGCATGCGCAAACTTTAGAAAGTCGTTATGACATAGAATGTGCATACTTTGTTGATTCCATTTATGAAATAAATAAAATTTTCTAAAAACTCGTGTTTTTTAAGAACTCATGTAAACCTTCTAGAAGCTGTGGTTTTAAAAAACTGGCGGAAGTAAGCTTTTCTTATTTCCGGACGCATGCACAAACTATAGAAAGTCGTTACTACGTAGAATTTGCATACTTTGTTGATTCCATTTATGAAATAAATCATATTTTCTCAAAACTCATTTTTTTAACAATTCATTTAAACCTTATAGAAGCTGTGAATTTAAAAAAAGGGTGGAAGTAAGCTTTTCTTATTTCCAAACGCATGCGCAAACTATAGAAAGTCGTTATCACGTAGAATGTGACTAGTTTGCGCATGCGCAAACTATAGAAAGTCGTTATTACATAGAATGTGCATAATTTGTTGATTCCATTTATGAAATAAATCACATTTCCTAAAAACTCGTGTTTTTTAAGAAATCATGTAAACCTTCTAGAAGCTGTAATTTTAAAAAACGGGGGAATTAAGCTTTTCCTATTTCCGGACGCATGCTCAAACTATAGAAAGTCGTTATGATGTAGAATGTGCATACTTTGTTGATTCCATTTATGAAATAAATCACATTTTCTAAAAACTCATGTTTTTTAAGAAATCATGTAAACCTTCTAGAAGCTGTGAATTTAAAAAAAAGGGGGGAAGTAAGCTTTTCTTATTTCCGAACGCATGCGCATACTATAGAAAGTCGTTATTACATAGAATTTGCATAGTTTGTTGATTTCATTTATAAAATAAATCATATTTTATAAAAACTCGTGGTTTTTAAGAATTCATCTAAACCTTCTAGAAGCTGTGAATTTAAAAAATGGGGGAAGTAAGCTTTTTCTTATATCCGGACGCATGCCCAAACTATAGAAAGTCCTTATCACGTAGAATGTGCATAGTCCTAAGCATGCGCAAACTATATAAAGTCGTTATGACATAGAATGTGCATACTTTCTTGATTCAATTTATGAAATAAATCACATTTTCTAAAGCCTCGTGTTTTTTAAGAAATCATGTAAACCTTCTAGAAGCTGTGATTTTAAAAAACGGGGGGAACTAAGCTTTTCTTATTTCCGGACGCATGCGCAAACTATAGAAACTCGTTATGACGTAGAATGTGCAAACTTTGTTGATTCCATTTGTGAAATAAATCACATTTTCTAAAAACTCGTGTGTTTTAAGAATTCATCTAAACCTTCTAGAAGCTGTGAATTTAAAAAAAGGGGGGAAGCAAGCTTTTCTTATTTTTGGACGCACGCGCAAACTGTAGAAATTCCTTATTACGTAGAATGTTCATAGTTTGCACATGCGCAAACTATAGAAATTCGTTATGACATAGAATGTGCATACTTTGTTGATTCCATTTATGAAATAAATCACATTTTTTAAAAACTCATGTTTTTTAAGAAATCATGTAAACCTTCTAGAAGCTGTGATTTTAAAAAACTGGCGAAAGTAAGCTTTTCTTATTTCCGGACGCATGCGCAAACTTTAGAAAGTCGTTATTACATAGAATGTGCATACTTTGTTTATTCCATTTATTAAATAAATCACATTTTCTAAAAACTCGTGTTTTTTAAGAAATAATGTAAACCTTCTAGAAGCTGTGATTTTAAAAAACTAGCGGAAGTAAGCTTTTCTTATTTCCGGACGCATGCGCAAACTTTAGAATGTCGTTACTACGTAGAATGTGCATACCTTGTTGATTCCATTTATTAAATAAATCACATTTTCTAAAAACTCATGTTTTTTAAGAATTCATATAAGCCTTCTAAAAGCTGTTAATTTGAAAAAAGGGGGGAAGTAAGCTTTTCTTATTTCCGGACGCATGCGCAAAACTATAGAAAGTCATTATTATGTACAATGTGCATAGTTTGTTGATTCCATTTATGAAATAAATCACTTTTTCTAAAAACTCATGTTTTTTAAGAAATCATGTAAACCTTCTAGAAGCTGTGGTTTTAAAAAACTGGCGGAAACTAAGCTTTTCTTATTTGCGGACGCATGGGCAAACTATAGAAAGTCGTTATTACGTAGAATGTGCATAGTTTATTGATCCATTTATGAAATAAATCATATTTTCTAAAAACTCATTTTTTTAAGCATTCATCTAAACCTTCTAGAAGTTGTGAATTTAAAAAAAGCGGGGAAGTAAGCTTTTCTTATTTCCGGACGCATGCGCAAACTATAGAAAGTTGTTATCACGTAGAATGTGCATAGTTTGCGCATGCGCAAACTATAGAAAGTCGTTATGACATAGAATGTGCATACTTTGTTGATCCCATTTATGAAATAAATCATATTTTCTAAAGACTCGTGCTTTTTAAGAAATCATGTAAACCTTCTAGAAGCTGTGATTTTAAAAAACGGGGGGAATTAAGCTTTTCTTATTTCCGGACGCATGCGCAAACTATAGAAAGTCGTTATGACATAGAATGTGCAAACTTTGTTGATTCCATTTATGAAATAAATCACATTTTCTAAAAACTCGTGTTTTTTTAAGAATTAATCTAAACCTTCTAGAAGCTGTGAATTTAAAAAAAAGGGAGGAAGTAAGATTTTCTTATTTCCGGACGCATGCGCAAACTATAGAAAGTCGTTATTACGTAGAATGTGCATAGTTTGCGCATGCGCAAACTATAGAAAGTTGTTATGACATAGAATGTGCATACTTTGTTGATTCCATTTATCAAATAAATCACATTTTCTAAAAACTCAAATTTTTTAAGAAATCGTGTAAACCTTCTAGAAGCTGCGATTTTAAAAAACAGGGGGAATTAAGCTTTTCTTATTTCCAGACGCATGCGCAAACTATAGAAAGTCATTATGACGTAGAATGTGCATACTTTGTTGATTCCATTTATGAAATAAATCACATTTTCTAAAAACTCGTGTTTTTTAAGAAATCGTGTAAACCTTCTAAGGCTGTGATTTTAATAAAATGGCGGAAGTAGCTTTTCATATTTCCGGACGCATGCGCAAACTTTGGAAAGTCGTTATTACATAAAATGTGCATACTTTGTTGATTCCATTTATGAAATAAATCACATTTCCTAAAAACTCGTGTTTTTTAAGAAATCATGTAAACCTTCTAGAAGCTGTGGTTTTAAAAAAATTGGCGGAAGAAAGGTTTTCTTATTTCCGGACGCATGCCCAAACTATAGAAAGTTGTTATTATGTAGAATGTGAATTGTTTGTTGATTCCATTTATGAAATAAATCACATTTTCTAAAAACTCGTGTTTTTTAAGAATTCACCTAAACCTTCTAGAAGCAGTGAATTTAAAAAAAGGGGGCAAGTAAGCTTTTCTTATTTCCGGAAGCATGCGCAAACTATAGAAAGTCGTTATTACGTAGAATGTGCATAGTTTTTTGATTCCATTTATGAAATAAATCACATTTTCTAAAAACTCGTGTTTTTTAAGAATTCATCTAAACCTTCTAGAAGCTGTGAATTTAAAAAGGGGGGAAGTAAGCTTTTCTTATTTCCGGACGCATGCGCAAACTATAGAAAGTCGTTATCACGTAGAATGTGCATAGTTTGCGCATGCGCAAACTATAGAAAGTCGTTATGACATAGAATGTGCATACTTTCATGATTCCATTTATAAAATAAATCACATTTTCTAAAAATTCGTGTTTTTTAAGAAATCATGTAAACCTTCTAGAAGCTGTGATTTTAAAAAACTGGCGGAAGTAAGCTTTTCTTATTTCCGGATGCATGCGCAAAACTTTAGAAAGTCGTTATTACATAGAATGTGCATACTTTGTTGATTCCATTTATGAAATAAATCACATTTTCTAAAAACTCGTGTTTTTTAAGAAATCATGTAAACCTTCTAGAAGCTGTGGTTTTAAAAAACTGGTGGAAGGAAGCTTTTCTTATTTTCGGACGCATGCGCAAACTATAGAAAGTCGTTATTACATAGAATGTGCATAGTTTGTTGATTCCATTTATGAAATAAATCACATTTTCTAAAAATTCACGTTTTTTAAGAATTCATCTAAACCTTCTACAAGATGTGAATTTAAAAAAAGGGAGGAAGTAAGCTTTTCTTATTTCCGGACGCATGCGCAAAGTATAGAAAGTCGTTATCAACGTAGAATGCGCATAGTTTGCGAATGCGCAAAATATAGAAAGTCATTATGACATAGAATGTGCATACTTTGTTGATTCCATTTATCAAATAAATCACATTTTCTAAAAACTCGTGTTTTTTAAGAAATCATCTCAACCTTCTCTAAGCTGTGATTTTAAAAAACGGGGGGAATTAAGCTTTTCTTATTTCGGACGCATGCGCAAACTATAGAAAGTTGTTATGACGTAGAATGTCCATACTTTGTTGATTCCATTTATGAAATAAATCACATTTTCAAAAACTCGTGTTTTTTAAGCATTCATCTAAACCTTCTAGAAGCTGTGAATTTAAAAAAAGGGGGGGAAGTAAGCTTTTCTTATTTCCGGACGCATGCGCACACTATAGAAAGTCGTTACCCACGTAGAATGTGCATAGTTTGCGCATGCGCAAACTATAGAAAGTCATTATGACGTAGAATGTGCATACTTTGTTGATTCCATTTATGAAATAAATCACATTTTCTAAAAACTCGTGCTTTTTAAGAAATCATGTAAACCTTCTAGAAGCTGTGATTTTAAAAAACGGGGGGAATTAAGCTTTTCTTATTTCCGGACGCATCCGCAAACTATAGAAAGTCGTTATGACATAGAATGTGCATACTTTGTTGATTCGATTTATGAAATAAATCACATTTTCTAAAAACTCAAGTTTTTTAAGAAATCATGTAAACCTTCTAGAAGCTGTGATTTTAAAAAACGGGGGGAATTAATTTTTTCTTATTTCCGGACGCATGCGCCAACTATAGAAAGTTGTTATTAAGTAGAATGTGCATAGTTTGCACATGCGCAAACTATAGAAAGTCGTTCTGACATAGAATGTGCATACTTTGTTGATTCCATTTATGAAATAAATCACATTTTCTAAAACTCGTGTTTTTTAAGAAATCATGTAAACCTTCTAGAAGCTGTGGTTTTAAAAAACTGGCGGAAGGAAGCTTTTCTTATTTTCGGATGCATACGCAAACTATAGAAAGCCGTTATTACGTAGAATGTGCATAGTTTGTTGATTCCATTTATGAAATAAATCACATTTTCTAAAAGCTCGTGTTTTTTAAGAAATAATGTAAACCTTCTAGAAGCTGTGGTTTTAAAAAACTGGCGAAAGGAAGCTTTTCTTATTTCTGGACGCATGCACAAACTATAAAAAGCCCTTATTACGTAGAGTGTGCATAGTTTGCGCATGCGCAAACTATAGAAAGTCGTTATGACATAGAATATGCATACTTTGTTGATTCCAGACGGAAGGAAGCTGTGGTTTTAAAAAACTGGCGGAAGGAAGCTTTTCTTATTTCCAGACGCATGCGCAAACTATAGAAAGTCGTTATGACGTAGAATGCGCATACTTTGTTGATTCCATTTATGAAATAAATCACATTTTCTAAAAACTCATGTTTTTTAAGAAATCATGTAAACCTTCTAGAAGCTGTGATTTTAAAAAACTGGCGGAAGTAAGCTTTTCTTATTTCCGGACGCATGCGCAAACTATAGAAAGTCGTTATCACGTAGAATGTTCATAGTTTGCGCATGCGCAAACTTTAGAAAGTTGTTATGACATAGAATGTGCATACTTTGTTGATTCCCTTTATGAAATAAATATAATTTTCTAAAAACTCGTGTTTTTTGAGAAATCATGTAAACCTTCTAGAAGCTGTGATTTTAAAAAACTGGCGAAGTAAGCTTTTCTTATTTTCGGACGCATGCGAAAACTATAGAATGTCATTACTACGTAGAATTTGCATACTTTGTTGATTCCATTTATGAAATAAATCACATTTTCTAAAAACTCGTGTGTTATAAGAAATCATGTAAACCTTCTAGAAGCTCTGAGTTTAAAAAACGGAGGGAATTAAGCTTTTCTTATTTCCGGACGCATGCACAAACTATAGAAAGTCGTTATTATGTAGAATGTGCATAGTTTTTTGATTCCATTTATGAAATAAATCACATTTTCTAAAAACTCGTGTTTTTTAAGAAATCATCTAAACCTTCTAGAAGCTGTGATTTTAAAAAACTGGTGGAAGTAAGCTTTTCATATTTCCGGACGCATGCGCAAACTATAGAGAGTTGTTATGACGTAGAATGTGCAAACTTTGTTGATTCCATTTATGAAATAAATCACATTTTCTAAAAACTTGTGTTTTTTAAGAATTCATCTAAACCTTCTAGAAGCTGTGAATTTAAAAAAAGGGGGGAAGGAAGCTTTTCTTATTTCCGGAGGCATGCGCAAACTATAGAAAGTCGTTATTACGTAGAATGTGCATAGTTTGCACATGCGCAAACTATAGAAAGTCGTTATGACATAGAATGTGCATACTTTGTTGATTCCATTTATGAAATAAATCACATTTTCTAAAAACTCGTGTTTTTTAAGAAATCATGTAAACCTTCTAGAAGCTGTGATTTTAAAAAACTGGCGGAAGTAAGCTTTTCATATTTCCGGACGCATGCGAAAACTTTAGAATGTCATTATTACATAGAATGTGCATACTTTGTTGATTCCATTTATGAAATAAATCACATTTTCTAAAAACTCGTGTGTTATAAGAAATCATGTAAACCTTCTAGAAGCTCCGAGTTTAAAAAACGGAGGGAATTAAGCTTTTCTTATTTCCGGACGCATGCACAAACTATAGAAAGTCGTTATTATGTAGAATGTGCATAGTTTTTTGATTCCATTTATGAAATAAATCACATTTTCTAAAAACTCGTGTTTTTTAAGAAATCATCTAAACCTTCTAGAAGCTGTGATTTTAAAAAACTGGTGGAAGTAAGCTTTTCATATTTCCGGACGCATGCGCAAACTATAGAGAGTTGTTATGACGTAGAATGTGCAAACTTTGTTGATTCCATTTATGAAATAAATCACATTTTCTAAAAACTTGTGTTTTTTAAGAATTCATCTAAACCTTCTAGAAGCTGTGGATTTAAAAAAAGGGGGGAAGGAAGCTTTTCTTATTTCCGGAGGCATGCGCAAACTATAGAAAGTCGTTATTACGTAGAATGTGCATAGTTTGCACATGCGCAAACTATAGAAAGTCGTTATGACATAGAATGTGCATACTTTGTTGATTCCATTTATGAAATAAATCACATTTTCTAAAAACTCGTGTTTTTTAAGAAATCATGTAAACCTTCTAGAAGCTGTGATTTTAAAAAACTGGCGGAAGTAAGCTTTTCATATTTCCGGACGCATGCGAAAACTTTAGAATGTCATTATTACATAGAATGTGCATACTTTGTTGATTCCATTTATGAAATAAATCACATTTTCTAAAAACTTGTGTTTTTTAAGAATTCATCTAAACCTTCTAGAAGCTATGAATTTAAAAAAAGGGGGGAAGTAAGCTTTTCTTATTTCCGGACGCATGCGCAAACTATAGAAAGTCGTTATTACGTAGAATGTGCGTAGTTTGCACATGCGCAAACTATAGAAAGTCATTATGACATAGAATGTGCATACTTTGTTGATTCCATTTATGAAATAAATCACATTTTCTAAAAACTCGTGTTTTTTAAGAATTCATCTCAACCTTCTAGAAGCTGTGAATTTAAAAAAAGGGGGCAAGTAAGCTTTTCTTATTTCGGGGCGCATGCGCAAACTATAGAAAGTCGTTATCACGTAGAATGTGCATAGTTTGCGCATGCGCATACTATAGAAAGTCGTTATGACATAGAATGTGCATACTTTGTTGATTCCATTTATGAAATAAATAACATTTTCTAAAAACTCATGTTTTTTAAGAAATCATGTAAACCTTCTAGAAGCTGTGATTTTAAAAAACGGGGGGAATTCAGCTTTTCTTATTTCCGGATGCATGCGCAAATTATAGAAAGTCGTTATGACGTAGAATGTGCAAACTTTGTTTATTCCATTTATGAAATAAATAACATTTTCTAAAAACTCGTGTTTTTTAAGAATTCATCTAAACCTTCTAGAAGATGTGAATTTAAAAAATGGGGGGAAGTAAGCTTTTCTTATTTCCGGACACATGCGCAAACTATAGAAAGCCGTTATACGTAGAATGTGCATAGTTTGTGCATGCGCAAACTATAGAAAGTCGTTATGACATAGAATGTGCATACTTTGTCTATTCCTTTTAAGAAATAAATCACATTTTCTAAAAACTCGAGTTTTTTAAGAAATCATGTAAACCTTCTAGAAGCTGTGGTTTTAAGAAACTGGTGGAAGGAAGGTTTTCTTATTTCCGTACGCATGCGCAAACTATAGAAAGTAGTTATTATGTAGAATGTGCATAGTTTGTTGATTCCATTTATGAAATAAATCAAATTTTCTAAAAACTCGTGTTTTTTAAGAATTCACCTAAACCTTCTAGAAGTGGTGAATTTAAAAAAAGGGGGGAAGTAAGCTTTTCTTATTTCCGGAAACATGCGGAAACTATAGAAAGTCGTTATTACGTAGAATGTGCATAGTTTTTTGATTCCATTTATGAAATAAATCACATTTTCTAAAAACTCGTGTTTTTTAAGAATTCATCTAAACCTTCTAGAAGCTGTGAATTTAAAAAAAGGGGGGAAGTAAGCTTTTCTTATTTCCAGACTTATGCGCAAATTATAGAAAGTCGTTATCACGTAGAATGTGCATAGTTTGCGCATGCGCAAACTTAAGAAATTCGTTATGACATAGAATGTGCATACTTTCATGATTCCATTTATAAAATAAATGTGTTTTTCTAAAAACTCGTGTTTTTTAAGAAATCATGTAAACCTTCTAGAAGCTGTGATTTTAAAAAACGGGGGGAATTAAGCTTTTCTTATTTCCGGACGCATGCGCAAATTATAGAAAGTCGTTATGACGTAGAATCTGCAAACTTTGTTGATTCCATTTATGAAATAAATCACATTTTCTAAAAACTCGTGTTTTTTAAGAATTCATCTAAACATTCTAGAAGTTGTGAATTTAAAAAAAGGGGGGGAAGTATGCTTTTCATCTTTCTGGACGCATGCACAAACTATAGAAAGTAGTTATTACATAGAATGTGCATAGTTTGCGCATGCACAAACTATAGAAATTCGTTATGACATAGAATGTGCATAGTTTGTTGATTCCATTTATGAAATAAATCAAATTTTCTAAAAACTCGTGTTTTTTAAGAATTCACCTAAACCTTCTAGAAGTGGTGAATTTAAAAAAAGGGGGGAAGTAAGCTTTTCTTATTTCCGGAAACATGCGGAAACTATAGAAAGTCGTTATTACGTAGAATGTGCATAGTTTTTTGATTCCATTTATGAAATATATCACATTTTCTAAAAACTCGTGTTTTTGAAGAATTCAACTAAACCTTCTAGAAGCTGTGAATTTAAAAAAAGGGGGGGAAGTAAGCTTTTCTTATTTCCAGACTTATGCGCAAACTATAGGAAGTCGTTATCACGTAGAATGTGCATAGTTTGCGCATGCGCAAACTATAGAAATTCGTTATGACATAGAATGTGCATACTTTCATGATTCCATTTATAAAATAAATGTCATTTTCTAAAAACTCATGTTTTTTAAGAAATCATGTAAACCTTCTAGAAGCTGTGATTTTAAAAAACGGGGGGAATTAAGCTTTTCTTATTTCCGGACGCATGCGCAAATTATAGAAAGTCGTTATGACGTAGAATCTGCAAACTTTGTTGATTCCATTTATGAAATAAATCACATTTTCTAAAAACTCGTGTTTTTTAAGAATTCATCTAAACATTCTAGAAGTTGTGAATTTAAAAAAAGGGGGGAAGTAAGCTTTTCTTATTTCCGAACGCATGTGCAAACTATAGAAAGTCGTTATCACGTAGAGTGACTAGTTTGCGCATGCGCAAACTATAGAAAGTCTTTATGACATAGAATGTGCATACTTTGTTCATTCCATTTATGAAATAAATCACATTTCCTAAAAACTCGTGTTTTTTAAGAAATCATGTAAACCTTCTAGAAGATGTGATTTTAAAAAATGGGGGGAATTAAGCTTTTCTTATTTCCGGACGCATGCTCAAACTATAGAAAGTCGTTAGGATGTAGAATGTGCATACTTTGTTGATTGCATTTATGAAATAAATCACATTTTCTAAAAACTCGTGTTTTTTAAGAAATCATGTAAACCTTCTAGAAGCTGTGATTTTAAAAAACTGGCGGAAGTAAGCTTTTCTTATTTCCGGACGCATGCGCAAACTATAGAAAGTCATTATTACGTAGAATGTCATAGTTTGCGCATGCGCAAACTATAGAAAGTCGTTATGACATAGAATGTGCATACTTTGTTGATTTCATTTATGAAATAACTCACATTTTCTAAAAACTCAAATGTTTTAAGAAATCATGTAAACCTTCTAGAAGCTGTGATTTTAAAAAACTGGCGGAAGTAAGCTTTTCTTATTTCCGGACGCATGCGCAAAACTTTAGAAAGTCATTATTACATAGAATGTGCATACTTTGTTTATTCCATTTATGAAATAAATCATATTTTCTAAAAACTCGTGTTTTTTAAGAATTCATCTAAACCTTCTAGAAGCTGTGAATTTAAGAAAAGGGGGGAAGTAAGTTTTTCTTATTTCCGGACGCATGCGCAAACTTTGGGAAGTCGTTATTACATAGAATGTGCATACTTTGTTGATTCCATTTATGAAATAAATCACATTTTCTAAAAACTCGTGTTTTTTAAGAAATCATGTAAACCTTCTAGAAGCTGTGGTTTTAAAAAACTCACGGAAGGAAGGTTTTCTTATTTCCGGACGCATACGCAAACTATAGAAAGTCGTTATTATTTTAAATGTGCATAGTTTGTTGATTCCAATTATGAAATGAATCATATTTTCTAAAAACACGTGTTTTTTAAGAATTCATCTAAACCTTCTAGAAGCGTTGAATTTAAAAAAAGGGGGGGAAGTAAGCTTTTCTTATTTCCGGAAGCATGCGAAAACTATAGAAAGTCGTTATTACGTAGAATGTGCATAGTTTTTTTATTCCATTTATGAAATAAATCACATTTTCTAAAAACTCGTGTTTTTTAAGAATTAATCTAAACATTTTAGAAGCTGTGAATTTAAAAAAAGGGGGGGAAGTCAGCTTTTCTTATTTCCGGACGCATGCGCAAACTATAGAAAGTCGTTATCACGTAGAATGTTCATAGTTTGCGCATGCGCAAACTATAGAAAGTCTTTATGACATTGAATGTGCATAATTTCATGATTCCATTTATAAAATAAATCACATTTTCTAAAAACACGTATTTTTTAAGAAATCATGTAAACCTTCTAGAAGCTGTGATTTTAAAAAAACGGGGGGAATTAAGCTTTTCTTATTTCCGGACGCATGCGCAAATTATAGAAAGTCGTTATGACGTAGAATGTGCGAACTTTGTTGATTCCATTTATGAAATAAATCACATTTTCTAAAAACTCGTGTTTTTTAAGAATTCATCTAAACCTTCTAGAAGTTGTGAATTTAAAAAAAGGGGGGAAGTAAGGTTTTCTTATTCCTGGACGCATGCGCAAACTATAGAAAGTCGTTATTACGTAGAATGTGCATAGTTTGCGCATGCGCAAACTATAGAAAGTCGTTATGACATAGAATGTGCATACTTTGTTGATTCCATTTATGAAATAACTCACATTTTGTAAACACTCAAATTTTTTAAGAAATCATGTAAACCTTCTAGAAGCTGTGATTTTAAAAAACGGGAGGAATTAAGCTTTTCTTATTTCCAGACGCATGCGCAAACTATAGAAAGTTGTGCTGACGCAGAATGTGCATACTTTGTTGATTCCATTTATGAAATAAATCACATATTCTAAAAAATCGTGTTTTTTAAGAAATCATGTAAACCTTCTAGAACCTGTGATTTTAAAAAACTGGCGGAAGTAAGCTTTTCATATTTCCGGACGCATGCGCAAACTTTCGGAAGTCGTTATTACATAGAATGTGCATACTTTGTGCATAGTTTTTTTATTCCATTTATGAAATAAATGACATTTTCTAAAAACTCATGTTTTTTAAGAATTCATCTAAACCTTCTAGAAGCTGTGAATTTAAAAAAGGGGGGAAGTAAGCTTTTCTTATTTCCGGAGACATGCGCAAACTATAGAAAGTCGTTATCACGTAGAATGTGCATAGTTTGCGCATGCGCAAACTATAGAAAGTCGTTATGACGTGGAATGTGCATAATTTGTTGATTCCATTTATGAAATAAATCACACTTTCTAAAAACTCGTGTTTTTTAAGAACTCATGTAAACCTTCTAGAAGCTGTGATTTTAAAAAACTGGCAGAAGTAAGCTTTTCTTATTTCCGGACGCATTCGCAAACTTTAGAATTCGTTATTATATAGAATGTGCATACTTTGTTGATTCCATTGATGAAATAAATCACATTTTCTAAAAATTCATGTTTTTTAAGAATTCATCTAAACCTTCTAGAAGCCATGAATTTAGAAAAAGGGGGGAAGTCAGCTTTTCTTATTTCCGGACGCATGCGCAAACTATAGAAAGTCTTTATCACGTAGAATGTGCATAGTTTGCGCATGCGCAAACTATAGAAAGTCGTTATGACATAGAATGTGCAAACTTTCATGATTCCATTTATAAAATAAATCACATTTTCTAAAAGCTCATGTTTTTTAAGAAATCATGTAAACCTTCTAGAAGCTGTGATTTTAAAAAAAGGGGGTAATTAAGCTTTTCTTATTTCCGGACACATGCGCAAACTATAGAAAGTTGTGATGACGCAGAATGTGCATACTTTGTTGATTCCATTTATGAAATAAATCACATTTTCTAAAAAATCGTGTTTTTTAAGAAATCATGTAAACCTTCTAGAACCTGTGATTTAAAAAACTGGCGGAAGTAAGCTTTTCATATTTCCGGACGCATGCGCAAACTTTCGGAAGTCGTTATTACATAGAATGTGCATACTTTGTTGATTCCATTTATGAAATAAATCACATTTTCTAAAAACTTGTGTTTTTTAAGAAATCATGTAAACCTTCTAGAAGCCGTGGTTTTACAAAACTGGTGACAGGATGCTTTTCTTATTTTCGGACGCATGCGCAAACTATAGAAAGTCGTTATTACGTAGCATGTGCATAGTTTGTTGATTCCATTTATGAAATAAATCACATTTTCTAAAAACTCGTGTTTTTTCAGAATTCATCTAAACCTTCTAGAAGCTGTGAATTTAAAAAAAGGGGGCAAGTAAGCTTTTCTTATTTTCGGACGCATGCGCAAACTATAGAAAGTTGTTATTACGTAGAATGTGCATAGTTTGTGCATGCGCAAACTATAGAAAGTCGTTCTGACATAGAATGTGCATACTTTGTTGATTCCATTTATGAAATAAATCACATTTTTCTAAAAACTCGTGTTTTTTAAGAAATCATGTAAACCTTCTAGAAGCTGTGGTTTTAAAAAACTGGCGGAAGGAAGCTTTTCTTATTTCCGGATGCATACGCAAACTATAAAAAGCCGTTATTACGTAGAATGTGCATAGTTTGTTGATTCCATTTATGAAATAAATCACATTTTCTAAAAACTCGTGTTTTTTAAGAATTCATCTAAACCTTCTAGAAGGTGTGAATTTAAAAAAAGGGGGGAAGTTAGCTTTTCTTATTTTCGGATGCATGCGCAAACTATAGAAATTCGTTATCACGTAGAATGTTCATAGTTTGCGCCTGCGCAAACTTTAGAAAGTCGTAATGACATAGAATGTGCATACTTTGTTGATTCCATTTATGAAATAAATCACATTTTCTAAAAACTCGTGTTTTTTAAGAAATCATGTAAACCTTCTAGAAGCTGTGATTTTAAAAAACTGGTGGAAGTAAGCTTTTCCAATTACTGGACGCATGCGCAAACTATAGAAAGTCGTTACTACGTAGAATGTGCATACTTTGTTGATTCCATTTATGAAATAAATCACATTTTCTAAAAACTCGTGTTTTTTAAGAAATCATGTAAACCTTCTAGAAGCTGTGATTTTAAAAACCTGGCGGAAGTAAGCTGTTCATATTTCCGGACACATGCGCAAACTTTAGAAAGTCATTCTTACATAGAATGTGCATACTTTGTTGATTCCATTTATGAAATAAATCACATTTTAAAAAAACTCACGTTTTTTAAGAAATCATGTAAACCTTCTAGAAGCTGTGGTTTTAAAAAACAGGCGGAAGGAAGGTTTTCTTATTTCCGGACGCATGCGCAAACTATAGAAAGTCGTTATTATGTAGAATGTGCATAGTTTGTTGATTCCATTTATGAAATAAATCACATTTTCTAAAAACTCGTGTTTTTTAAGGATTGATCTAAACCTTCTAGAAGCTGTGAATTTAAAACAAGGGGGGAAGTAAGCTTTTCTTATTTCCAAAAGCATGCGCAAACTATAGAAAGTCGTTATTACGTAGAATGTGCATAGTTTTTTTATTTCATTTATGAAATAAATCACATTTTCTAAAAACTCGTGTTTTCTAAGAATTCATGTAAACCTTCTAGAAGCGGTGAATTTAAAAAAAGGGGGGGAAATAAGCTTTTCTTATTTCGGAAGCATGCGAAAACTATAGAAAGTCTTTATTAAGTAGAATGTGCATAGTTTTTTGATTCCATTTATGAAATAAATCACATTTTCTAAAAACTCATGTTTTTTAAGAATTCATCTAAACCTTCTAGAAGCTGTGAATTTAAAAAAAGGGGGAAAGTAAGCTTTTCTTATTTCCGAATGCATGTGCAAACTATAGAAAGTCGTTATTATGTAGAATGTGCATAGCTTGTTGATTTAATTTATGAAATAAATCACATTTTCTAAAAACTCGTGTTTTTTAAGAATTCATCTAATCCTTCTATAAGCTGTGAATTTAAAAAAAGGGGGGAAGTAAGCTTTTCTTATTTCCGGACGCATGCGCAAACTACAGAAAGTCGTTATCACGTAGAATGTTCATAGTGTGTGCATGCGCAAACTTTACAAAGTCGTTAGTACATAGAATGTGCATAATTTGTTAATTCCATTTATGAAATAAATCACATTTTCTAAAAACTCGTGCTTTTTAAGAAATCATGTAAACCTTCTAGAAGCTGTGATTTTAAAAAATGGGGGGAATTAGGCTTTTCTTATTTCCGGACGCATGCGAAAACTATAGAAAGTCGTTATCACGTAGAATGTGCAAACTTTGTTGATTCCATTTATGAAATAAATCACATTTTCTAAAAACTCGTGTTTTTTAAGAATTCATCTAAACTTTCTAGAAGCTGTGAATTTAAAAAAAGGGGGGGAAGTAAGCTTTTCTTATTTCCGGACGCATGCGCAAACTATAGAAAGTCATTATTACGTAGAATGTGCATAGTTTGCGCATGCGCAAACTATAGAAAGTCGTTATGACATAGAATGTCCATAGTTTGTTGATTCCATTTATGAAGTAACTCACATTTTCTAAAAACTCAAATTTTTTAAGAAATCATGTAAACCTTCTAGAAGCTGTGATTTTAAAAAACGGGGGGAATTAAGCTTTTCTTATTTCCAGACGCATGCGCAAACTATAGAAAGTCGTTATGACGTAGAATGCGCATACTTTGTTGATTCCATTTATGAAATAAATCACATTTTCTAAAAAATCATGTTTTTTAAGAAATCATGTAAAACTTCTAGAAGCTGCGATTTTAAAAAACAGGGGGAATTAAGCTTTTCTTATTTCCGGACGCATGCGCAAACTATAGAAAGTCGTTATGACGTAGAATGTGCAAACTTTGTTGATTCCATTTATGAAATAAATCACATTTTCTAAAAACTCGTGCTTTTTACGAATTCATCTAAACCTTCTAGAAGCTGTGAATTTAAGAAAACGGGGGAAGTAAGCTTTTCTTATTTCCGGACGCATGCGCAAACTATAGAAAGTCATTATTACGTAGAATGTGCATAGTTTGCGCATGCGCAAACTATAGAAAGTCGTTATGACATAGAATGTGCATACTTTGTTGATTCCATTTATGAAATAACTCACATTTTCTAAAAACTCAATTTTTTTAAGAAATCATGTAAACCTTCTAGAAGCTGTGATTTTAAAAAACGGGGCGAATTATGCTTTTCTTATTTCCAGACGCATGCGCAAACTATAGAAAGTCGTTATGACGTAGAATGCACATACTTTGTTGATTCCATTGATGAAATAAATCACATTTTCTAAAAACTCATGTTTTTAAAGAAATCATGTAAACTTTCTAGAAGCTGTAATTTTAAAAAACTGGCGGAAATAAGCTTTTCATATTTCCGGATGCATGCACAAACTTTAGAAAGTCGTTATTACATAGAATGTGCATACTTTGTTGATTCCATTTATGAAATAAATCACATTTTCTAAAAACTCGTGTTTTTTAAAAAATCTTGTAAACCTTCTAGAAGCTGTGGTTTTAAAAAACTAGTGGAAGGAAACTTTTCTTATTTTCGGACGCATGCGCAAACTATAGAAAGTCGTTATTACGTAGAATGTGCGTAGTTTGTTGATTCCATTTATGAAATAAATCACATTTTCTAAAAACTCGTGTTTTTTAAGAATTCATCTAAACCTTCTAGAAGATGTGAATTTAAAAAAAGGGGGGGAAGTAACCTTTTCTTATTTCTGGACGCTTGCGCAAACTATAGAAAGTCACTATTACGTAGAATTTGCATTGTGTGCACATGCGCAAACTATAGAAAGTCGTTATGACATAGAATGTGCATACTTTGTTGATTCCATTTATGAAATAAATCACATTTTCTAAAAACTCGTGTTTTTTAAGAAATCATGTAAACCTTCTATAAGCTGTGATTTTAAAAAACGGGGGGAATTAAGCTTTTCTTATTTCCGGACGCATGCGCAAACTATAGAAAGTTGTTATGACGTATAATGTGCATACTTTGTTGATTCCATTAATGAAATAAATAACATTTTCTAAAAACTCGTGTTTTTTAAGAATTCATCTAGACCTTCTAGAAGCTGTGATTTTAAAAAACGGGGGAATTAAGCTTTTCTTATTTCCGGACGCATGCACAAACTATAGAAAGTTGTGATGACGTAGAATGTGCATACTTTGTTGATTCCATTTATGAAATAAATCACATTTTCTAAAAAATCGTGTTTTTTAAGAAATCATGTAAACCTTCTAGAAGCTATGATTTTAAAAAACTAGCGGAAGTAAGCTTTTCATATTTCCGGATGCATGCGCAAACTTTCGAAAGTCGTTATTACATAGAATGTGCACACTTTGTTGATTCCCTTTATGAAATAAATCACATTTTCTAAAAACTCGTGTTTTTTCAGAATTCATCTAAACCTTCTAGAAGCTGTGAATTTAAAAAAAGGGGGGAAGTCAGCTTTTCTTATTTCCGGACGCATGCGCAAACTATAAAAAGTCGTTATTACGTAGAATGTGCATAGTTTGCGCATGTGCAAACTATAGAAAGTATGACATAGAATGTGCATACTTTGTTGATTCCATTTATGAAATAAATCACATTTTCTAAAAACTCAAGTTTTTTAAGAAATCATGTAAACATTCTAGAAGCTGTGATTTTAAAAAACGGGGGGAATTAAACTTTTCTTATTTCCGGACGCATGCGCAAACTATAGAAAGTTGTTATGATGTAGAATGTGCATACTTTGTTGATTCCATTTATGAAATTAATCGCATTTTCTAAAAACTCGTGTTTTTTAAGAATTCACCTAAACCTTCTAGAAGCTGTGAATTTAAAAAAAGGGGGGAAGTAAGCTTTTCTTATTTCCGGACGCATGCGCAAACTATATAAAGTTGTTATTACATAGAATGTGCATAGTTTGCACATGCGCAAACTATAGAAAGTCGTTCTGACATAGAATGTGCATACTTTGTTGATTCCATTTATGAAATAAATCACATTTTGTAAAAAGCCGTGTTTTTTAAGAAATCATGTAAACCTTCTAGAAGCTGTGGTTTTAAAAAACTGGCGGAAGGAAGCTTTTCTTATTTCCAGACACATGTGCAAACTATAGAAAGCCGTTATTACGTAGAATGTGCATAGTTTGTTGATTCCATTTATGAAATAAATCACATTTTCTAAAAACTCGTGTTTTTTAAGAATTCATCTAAACCTTCTAGAAGCTGAGAATTTAAAAAAGGGGGGAAGTAAGCTTTTCTTATTTACGGACGCATGCGCAAACTATAGAAAGTCTTTATTACGTAGAATGTGCATAGTTTGTGCATGCGCAAACTATAGAAAGTCGTTATGACATAGGATGTGCATACTTTGTTGATTCCATTTATGAAATAACACACATTTTCTAAAAACTCGAGTTTTTTAGGAAATCATGTAAACCTTCTAGAAGCTGTGATTTTAAAAAACTGGTGGAAGTAAGCTTTTCTTATTTCCGGACGCATGCGCAAACTATAGAAAGTCGTTACTACGTAGAATGTGCATACTTTGTTGATTCCATTTATGAAATAAATCACATTTTCTAAAAACTCGTGTTTTTTAACAATTCATCTAAACCTTCTAGAAGCTGTGAATTTAAAAAAAGGGTGGAAGTAAGCTTTTCTTATTTCCGAACGCATGTGCAAACTATAGAAAGTCGTTATCACGTAGAATGTGACTAGTTTGCGCATGCGCAAACTATAGAAAGTTGTTATGACATAGAATGTGCATACTTTGTTGATTCCATTTATGAAATAAATCACATTTCCTAAAAACTCGTGTTTTTTAAGAAATCATGTAAACCTTCTAGAAGCTGTGATTTTAAAAAACGGGGGGAATTAAGCTTTTCTTATTTCCGGACGCATGCTCAAACTATAGAAAGTCGTTATGATGTAGAATGTGCATACTTTGTTGATTCCATTTATGAAATAAATCACATTTTCTAAAAACTCGTTTTTTTGAAGAAATCATGTAAACCTTCTAGAAGCTGTGATTTTAAAAAACTCGCGGAAGTAAGCTTTTCATATTTCCGGACGCATGCTCAAACTTTAGAAAGTCATTATTACATAGAATGTGCATACTTTTGTAGGACCCCGGTCCTAGATAATCTAAGTTCATAAATAAAGATCCTTCTAACATTGTTGACATAGTGTTTCATATCTCTGTTTTGTTCCGTTTTTTCTAATTTGGTTAAATTTCATGTCTTAAAAAAAATACAACACATTTTCATTTGCAGGTCAAATTTATTTCTAACATTTACTACCCTTGTGCAGGTGTACAGTATATATATAAATGCATTTTCTCATTCAATTTAATTTCTGTTATAACATGAATTAATGAATATTGACAGAGTTAGAAAGGGGTCATTATACCTGCAAGGAAAATACCTGCAGATAGCTAGTAGATCCCTTCTGTTTTGTTGCTTCCTTTGCCCTGTTTCGTTGCTTCCTTTGCCCTGTTATAGACCTACAATCAAACTCTTTCCACAACCCTGAAACTCAACCTGCCCAAACAGTTTTTCCACCCCGCTAACTGGCGAGGTCTCGCCGACCACCCAGTTCCAAAGGTACCCCTTTGGACCCCCGAGCCCAAACCGAGTACAAGCCAACTTGGATTTCCCTTATGCAAACTCTCCAACAAGAACCCCCTTTCTTTGCTGCTCTCTCCTGCTATCTCTGCTCCCTCTCCTATCCAAAAAATATGCAAGGTGAAGGAGACCCCTTCTCCTCCTTCTCCTCTCGACCTTATTCCCCTCCTTTCTCCTTCCACCGACTCCTCCTATCATAACTACCCCTATCCTCATCATTAATTTTATCCAACCCCCCTTCCTCCTCGAGCCCCAACATTTGACTCATAAAACAAGATTGTATTATTTTATTATTGTTGATTCCAATTATGAAATGAATCACATTTTCTAAAAACACGTGTTTTTTAAGAATTCATCTAAACCTTCTAGAAGCGGTGAATTTAAAAAAGGGGGGAAGTAAGCTTTTCTTATTTCCGGAAGCATACGAAAACTATAGAAAGTCGTTATTACGTAGAATGTGCATAGTTTTTTTATTCCATTTATGAAATAAATCACATTTTCTAAAAACTCGTGTTTTTTAAGAATTAATCTAAACCTTTTAGAAGCTGTGAATTTAAAAAAAGGGGGGAAGTCAGCTTTTCTTATTTCCGGACGCATGCGCAAACTATAGAAAGTCGTTATCACGTAGAATGTTCATAGTTTGCGCATGCGCAAACTATAGAAAGTCTTTATGACATTGAATGTGCATAATTTCATGATTCCATTTATAAAATAAATCACATTTTCTAAAAACACGTCTTTTTTAAGAAATCATGTAAACCTTCTAGAAGCTGTGATTTTAAAAAACGGGGGGAATTAAGCTTTTCTTATTTCCGGACGCATGCGCAAATTATAGAAAGTCGTTATGACGTAGAATGTGCGAAGTTTGTTGATTCCATTTATGAAATAAATCACATTTTCTAAAAACTCGTGTTTTTTAAGAATTCATCTAAACCTTCTAGAAGTTGTGAATTTAAAAAAAGGGGGGAAGTAATGTTTTCTTATTCCTGGACGCATGTGCAAACTATAGAAAGTCGTTATTACGTAGAATGTGCATAGTTTGCGCATGCGCAAACTATAGAAAGTCTTTATGACATAGAATGTGCATACTTTGTTGATTCCATTTATGAAATAAATCACATTTTCTAAAAACTCGTGTTTTTTAAGAAATCATGTAAACCTTCTAGAAGCTGTGATTTTAAAAAACTGGCGGAAGTAAGCTTTTCTTATTTCCGGACGCATGCGCAAACTTTAGAAAGTCGTTATTACATAGAATGTGCATACTTTGTTGATTCCATTTATGAAATAAATCACATTTTCTAAAAACTCGTGTTTTTTAAGAAATCATGTAAACCTTCTAGAAGCTGTGGTTTTAAAAAACTGGTGGAAGGAAGCTTTTCTTATTTTCGGACGCATGCGCAAACTATAAAAAGTCGTTATTGCGTAGAATGTGCATAGTTTGTTGATTCCATTTATGAAATAAATCACATTTTCTAAAAACTCATGTTTTTTAAGAATTCATCTAAACCTTCTAGAAGATGTGAATTTAAAAAAAGGGGGGAAGTAACCTTTTCTTATTTCCGGACGCATGCGCAAACTATAGAAAGTCGTTATCACGTAGAATGCGCATAGTTTGCGCATGCGCAAAATATAGAAAGTCATTATGACATAGAATGTCCATATTTTTTTGATTCCATTTATGAATTAAATCACATTTTCTAAAAGCTCGTGTTTTTTAAGAAATCATGTAAACCTTATATAAGCTGTGATTTTAAAAAACGGGGGGAATTAAGCTTTTCTTATTTCCGGACGCATGCGCAAACTATAGAAAGTTGTTATGATGTATAATGTGCATACTTTGTTGATTCCATTAATGAAATAAATAACATTTTCTTAAAGCTCGTGTTTTTTAAGAATTCATCTAGACCTTCTAGAAGCTGTGAATTTAAAAAAAGGGGGAAAGTAAGCGTTTCTTATTTTCGGACGCATGCGCAAACTATAGAAAGTTGTTATTACGTGGAATGTGCATACTTTCTTGATTCCATTTATGAAATAAATCACATTTTCTAAAAACTCGTGTTTTTTAAGAAATCATGTAACCTTCTAGAAGCTGTGATTTTAAAAAACTGGCGGAAGTAAGCTTTTCATATTTCCGGATGCATGCACAAACTTTCGAAAGTCGTTATTACATAGAATGTGCATACTTTGTTGATTCCATTTATGAAATAAATCACATTTTCTAAAAACTCGTGTTTTTTAAGAAATCATGAAAACCTTCTAGAAGCTGTGGTTTTACAAAACTGGTGGAGGGAAGCTTTTCTTATTTTCGGACGCATGCGCAAACTATAGAAAGTCGTTATGACGTAGAATGTGCATAATTTGTTGATTCCATTTATGAAATAAATCACATTTTATAAAAACTCGTGGTTTTTCATAATTCATCTAAACCTTCTAGAAGCTGTGAATTTAAAAAAACGGGGGAAGTAAGCTTTTCTTATTTCCGGACGCATGCACAAACTATAAAAAGTCATTATTACGTAGAATGTGCATAGTTTGCGCATGCGCAAACTATAGAAAGTATGCCATAGAATGTGCAAACTTTGTTGATTCCATTTATGAAATAAATCACATTTTCTAAATACTCAAGTTTTTTAAGAAATCATGTAAACCTTCTAGAAGCTGTGATTTTAAAAGACGTGGGGAATTAAGCTTTTCTTATTTCCGGACGCATGCGCAAACTATAGAAAGTCGTTATGACGTAGAATGTGCATACTTTGTTGATTCCATTTATGAAATAAATCACATTTTCTAAAAACTCATGGTTTTTCAGAATTCATCTAAACCTTTTAGAAGCTGTGAATTTAAAAAAAGGGGGGAACTAAGCTTTTCTTATTTATGGATGCATGCGCAAACTATAAAAAGTTGTTATTACGTAGAATGTGCATAGTTTGCACATGCGCAAACTATAGAAAGTCGTTCTAACATAGAATGTGCATACTTTGTTGATTCCATTTATGAAATAAATCACATTTTCTAAAAACTCGTGTTTTTTAAGAAATCATGTAAACCTTCTAGAAGCTGTGGTTTTAAAAAACTGGCGGAAGGAAGCTTTTCTTATTTCCAGACCCATGCACAAACTATAGAAAGTTGTTATGACGTAGAATGTGCATAGTGTGTTGATTCCATTTATGAAATAAATCACACTTTCTAAAAACTCATGTTTTTTAAGAATTCATCTAAACCTTCTAGAAGCTGCGAATTTAAAAAAGGGGGGAAGTAAGCTTTTCTTATTTCCGGACGCATGCGCAAACTATAGAAAGTCATTATTACGTAGAATGTGCATAGTTTGCGCATGCGCTAACTATAGAAAGTCGTTATGACATAGAATGTGCATACTTTGTTGATTCCATTTATGAAATAACTCACATTTTCTAAAAACTCGTGTTTTTTAAGAAATCATGTAAACCTTCTAGAAGCTGTGGTTTTAAAAAACTGGCGGAAGTAAGCTTTTCTTATTTCCAGACGCATGCGCGAACTATAGAAATTCGTTACTACGTAGAATGTGCATACTTTGTTGATTCCATTTATGAAATAAATCACATTTTCTAAAAACTCGTGTTTTTTAAGAATTCATCTAAACTTTCTAGAAGCTTTGAATTTAAAAAAAGGGGGGAAGTAAGCTTTTCTTATTTCCGAACGCATGCGCAAACTATAGAAAGTCGTTATCACGTAGAATGTGCATAGTTTGTACCTTCGCAAACCATAGAAATTCGTTATTATATACAATGTGCATACTTTGTTGATTCCATTTATGAAATAAATCACATTTCCTAAAAACTCGTGTTTTTTAAGATATCATGAAAACCTTCTAGAAGCTATGATTTTAAAAAACGGGGGGAATTAAGCTTTTCTTATTTCCAGACGCATGCTCAAATTATAGAAAGTCGTTATGATGTAGAATGTGCATACTTTGTTGATTCCATTTATGAAATAAATCACATTTTCTAAAGACTCGTGTTTTTTAAGAAATCATGTAAACCTTCTAGAAGCTGTGATTTTAAAAAACTGGCGGAAGTAAGCTTTTCTTATTTCCAGACGCATGCGCAAACTATAGAAAGTCATTATTACGTAGAATGTGCATAGTTTGCACATTCGCAAACTATAGAAAGTCGTTATGACATAGAATGTGCATACTTTGTTGATTCCATTTATGAAATAACTCACATTTTCTAAAAACTCAAATTTTTTAAGAAATCACGTAAACCTTCTAGAAGCTGTGATTTAAAAAAACTGGCGGAAGTAAGCTTTTCTTATTTCCGGACCCATGCGCAAACTTTAGAAAGTCGTTGTTACATAGAATGTGCATACTTTGTTTATTCCATTTATGGAATAAATCACATTTTCTAAAAACTTGTGTTTTTTAAGAATTCATCTAAACCTTCTAGAAGCTGTGAATTTAAGAAAAGGGGGGAAGTAAGTTTTTCTTATTTCCGGACGCATGCGCAAACTTTGGGAAGTCGTTATTACATAGAATGTGCATAGTTTGCGCATGCGCACACTATAGAAAGTCGTTATGACATAGAATGTGCATACTTTGTTGATTCCATTTATGAAATAACTCTCATTTTCTAAAAACTCAAATTTTTTAAGAAATCATGTAAACCTTCTAGAAGCTGTGATTTTAAAAAACGGGAGGAATTAAGCTTTTCTTATTTCCAGACGCATGCGCAAACTATAGAAAGTTGTGCTGACGCAGAATGTGCATACTTTGTTGATTCCATTTATGAAATAAATCACATATTCTAAAAAATCGTGTTTTTTAAGAAATCATGTAAACCTTCTAGAACCTGTGATTTTAAAAAACTGGCGGAAGTAAGCTTTTCATATTTCCAGACGCATGCGCAAACTTTCGGAAGTCGTTATTACATAGAATGTGCATACTTTGTGCATAGTTTTTTGATTCCATTTATGAAATAAATGACATTTTCTAAAAACTCGTGTTTTTTAAGAATTCATCTAAACCTTCTAGAAGCTGTGAATTTAAAAAAGGGGGGAAGTAAGCTTTTCTTATTTCCGGAGACATGCGCAAACTATAGAAAGTCGTTATCATGTAGAATGTGCATAGTTTGCGCATGCGCAAACTATAGAAAGTCGTTATGACGTGGAATGTGCATACTTTGTTGATTCCATTTATGAAATAAATCACACTTTCTCAAAAATCGTGTTTTTTAAGAACTCATGTAAACCTTCTAGAAGCTGTGATTTTAAAAAACTGGAAGAAGTAAGCTTTTCTTATTTCCGGACGCATTCGCAAACTTTAGAATTCGTTATTATATAGAATGTGCATACTTTGTTGATTCCATTGATGAAATAAATCACATTTTCTAAAAATTCATGTTTTTTAAGAATTCATCTAAACCTTCTAGAAGCCATGAATTTAGAAAAAGGGGGGAATTAAGCTTTTCTTATTTCCGGATGCATGCGCAAATTATAGAAAGTCGTTATGACGTAGAATGTGCGAAGTTTGTTGATTCCATTTATGAAATAAATCACATTTTCTAAAAACTCGTGTTTTTTAAGAATTCATCTAAACCTTCTAGAAGTTGTGAATTTAAAAAAAGGGGGGAAGTAATGTTTTCTTATTCCTGGACGCATGCGCAAACTATAGAAAGTCGTTATTATGTAGAATGTGCATAGTTTGCGCATGCGCAAACTATAGAAAGTCGTTATGACATAGAATGTGCATACTTTGTTGATTCCATTTATGAAATAAATCACATTTTCTAAAAACTCGTGTTTTTTAAGAAATCATGTAAACCTTCTAGAAGCTGTGATTTTAAAAAACTGGCGGAAGTAAGCTTTTCTTATTTCCGGACGCATGCGCAAACTTTAGAAAGTCGTTATTACATAGAATGTGCATACTTTGTTGATTCCATTTATGAAATAAATCACATTTTCTAAAAACTCGTGTTTTTTAAGAAATCATGTAAACCTTCTAGAAGCTGTGGTTTTAAAAAACTGGTGGAAGGAAGCTTTTCTTATTTTCGGACGCATGCGCAAACTATAAAAAGTCGTTATTACGTAGAATGTGCATAGTTTGTTGATTCCATTTATGAAATAAATCACATTTTCTAAAAACTCATGTTTTTTAAGAATTCATCTAAACCTTCTAGAAGATGTGAATTTAAAAAAAGGGGGGAAGTAACCTTTTCTTATTTCCGGACGCATGCGCAAACTATAGAAAGTCTTTATCACGTAGAATGTGCATAGTTTGCGCATGCGCAAACTATAGAAAGTCGTTATGACATAGAATGTGCAAACTTTCATGATTCCATTTATAAAATAAATCACATTTTCTACAAACTCATGTTTTTTAAGAAATCATGTAAACCTTCTAGAAGCTGTGATTTAAAAAAAAGGGGGGAATTAAGCTTTTCTTATTTCCGGACACATGCGCAAACTATAGAAAGTTGTGATGACGCAGAATGTGCATACTTTGTCGATTCCATTTATGAAATAAATCACATTTTCTAAAAAATCGTGTTTTTTAAGAAATCATGTAAACCTTCTAGAACCTGTGATTTTAAAAAACTGGCGGAAGTAAGCTTTTCATATTTCCGGACGCATGCGCAAACTTTCGGAAGTCGTTATTACATAGAATGTGCATACTTTGTTGATTCCATTTATGAAATAAATCACATTTTCTAAAAACTTGTGTTTTTTAAGAAATCATGTAAACCTTCTAGAAGCCGTGGTTTTACAAAACAGGTGACAGGATGCTTTTCTTATTTTCGGACGCATGCGCAAACTATAGAAAGTTGTTATTACGTAGCATGTGCATAGTTTGTTGATTCCATTTATGAAATAAATCACATTTTCTAAAAACTCGTGTTTTTTCAGAATTCATCTAAACCTTCTAGAAGCTGTGAATTTAAAAAAAGGGGGGAAGTAAGCTTTTCTTATTTCCGGACGCATGCGCACACTATAAAAAGTCGTTATTACGTAGAATGTGCATAGTTTGCACATGCACAAACTATAGAAAGTCGTTATGACATAGAATGTGCATACTTTGTTGATTCCATTTATGAAATAAATCACATTTTCTAAACACTCGTGTTTTTTAAGAATTCATCTAAACCTTCTAGAAGCTGTGAATTTAAAAAAAGGGGGGAAGTAAGCTTTTCTTATTTTCGGACGCATGCGCAAACTATAGAAAGTTGTTATTACGTAGAATGTGCATAGTTTGTGCATGCGCAAACTATAGAAAGTCGTTCTGACATAGAATGTGCATACTTTGTTGATTCCATTTATGAAATAAATCATATTTTTCTAAAAACTCGTGCTTTTTAAGAAATCATGTAAACCTTCTAGAAGCTGTGGTTTTAAAAAACTAGCGGAAGGAAGCTTTTCTTATTTCCGGATGCATACGCAAACTATAAAAAGCCGTTATTACGTAGAATGTGCATAGTTTGTTGATTCCATTTATGAAATAAATCACATTTTCTAAAAACTCGTGTTTTTTAAGAATTCATCTAAACCTTCTAGAATGTGTGAATTTAAAAAAAGGGGGGAAGTAAGCTTTTCTTATTTTCGGACGCATGCGCAAACTATAGAAATTCGTTATCACGTAGAATGTTCATAGTTTGCGCCTGCGCAAACTTTAGAAAGACGTTATGACATAGAATGTGCATACTTTGTTGATTCCATTTATGAAATAAATCACATTTTCTAAAAACTCGTGTTTTTTAAGAAATCATGTAAACCTTCTAGAAGCTGTGATTTTAAAAAACTGGTGGAAGTAAGCTTTTCTTATTACTGGACGCATGCGCAAACTATAGAAAGTCGTTACTATGTAGAATGTGCATACTTTGTTGATTCCATTTATGAAATAAATCACATTTTCTAAAAACTCGTGTTTTTTAAGAAATCATGTAAACCTTCTAGAAGCTGTGATTTTAAAAACCTGGCGGAAGTAAGCTGTTCATATTTCCGGACACATGCGCAAACTTTAGAAAGTCATTCTTACATAGAATGTGCATACTTTGTTGATTCCATTTATGAAATAAATCACATTTTAAAAAAACTCACGTTTTTTAAGAAATCATGTAAACCTTCTAGAAGCTGTGGTTTTAAAAAACAGGCGGAAGGAAGGTTTTCTTATTTCCGGACGCATGCGCAAACTATAGAAAGTCGTTATTATGTAGAATGTGCATAGTTTGTTGATTCCATTTATGAAATAAATCACATTTTCTAAAAACTCGTGTTTTTTAAGGATTGATCTAAACCTTCTAGAAGCTGTGAATTTAAAACAAGGGGGGAAGTAAGCTTTTCTTATTTCCGAAAGCATGCGCAAACTATAGAAAGTCGTTATTACGTAGAATGTGCATAGTTTTTATATTTCATTTATGAAATAAATCACATTTTCTAAAAACTCGTGTTTTCTAAGAATTCATGTAAACCTTCTAGAAGCGGTGAATTTAAAAAAAGGGGGGAAGTAAGCTTTTCTTATTTCCGGAAGCATGCGAAAACTATAGAAAGTCTTTATTAAGTAGAATGTGCATAGTTTTTTGATTCCATTTATGAAATAAATCACATTTTCTAAAAACTCATGTTTTTTAAGAATTCATCTAAACCTTCTAGAAGCTGTGAATTTAAAAAAAGGGGGAAAGTAAGCTTTTCTTATTTCCGAATGCATGTGCAAACTATAGAAAGTCGTTATTATGTAGAATGTGCATAGTTTGTTGATTTAATTTATGAAATAAATCACATTTTCTAAAAACTCGTGTTTTTTAAGAATTCATCTAATCCTTCTATAAGCTGTGAATTTAAAAAAAGGGGGGAAGTAAGCTTTTCTTATTTCCGGACGCATGCGCAAACTACAGAAAGTCGTTATCACGTAGAATGTTCATAGTGTGTGCATGGGCAAACTTTACAAAGTCGTTATTACATAGAATGTGCATACTTTGTTAATTCCATTTATGAAATAAATCACATTTTCTAAAAACTCGTGCTTTTTAAGAAATCATGTAAACCTTCTAGAAGCTGTGATTTTAAAAAATGGGGGGAATTAGGCTTTTCTTATTTCCGGACGCATGCGAAAACTATAGAAAGTCGTTATCACGTAGAATGTGCAAACTTTGTTGATTCCATTTATGAAATAAATCACATTTTCTAAAAACTCGTGTTTTTTAAGAATTCATCTAAACTTTCTAGAAGCTGTGAATTTAAAAAAAGGGGGGGAAGTAAGCTTTTCTTATTTCCGGACGCATGCACAAACTATAGAAAGTCATTATTACGTAGAATGTGCATAGTTTGCGCATGCGCAAACTATAGAAAGTCGTTATGACATAGAATGTCCATAGTTTGTTGATTCCATTTATGAAGTAACTCACATTTTCTAAAAACTCAAATTTTTTAAGAAATCATGTAAACCTTCTAGAAGCTGTGATTTTAAAAAACGGGGGGAATTAAGCTTTTCTTATTTCCAGACGCATGCGCAAACTATAGAAAGTCGTTATGACGTAGAATGCGCATACTTTGTTGATTCCATTTATGAAATAAATCACATTTTCTAAAAACTCATGTTTTTTAAGAAATCATGTAAACCTTCTAGAAGCTGCGATTTTAAAAAACAGGGGGAATTAAGCTTTTCTTATTTCCGGACGCATGCGCAAACTATAGAAAGTCGTTATGACGTAGAATGTGCAAACTTTGTTGATTCCATTTATGAAATAAATCCCATTTTCTAAAAACTCGTGCTTTTTAAGAATTCATCTAAACCTTCTAGAAGCTGTGAATTTAAGAAAACGGGGGAAGTAAGCTTTTCTTATTTCCGGACGCATGCGCAAACTATAGAAAGTCATTATTACGTAGAATGTGCATAGTTTGCGCATGCGCAAACTATAGAAAGTCGTTATGACATAGAATGTGCATACTTTGTTGATTCCATTTATGAAATAACTCACATTTTCTAAAAACTCAATTTTTTTAAAAAATCATGTAAACCTTCTAGAAGCTGTGATTTTAAAAAACGGGGCGAATTAAGCTTTTCTTATTTCCAGACGCATGCGCAAACTATAGAAAGTCGTTATGACGTAGAATGCACATACTTTGTTGATTCCATTGATGAAATAAATCACATTTTCTAAAAACTCATGTTTTTAAAGAAATCATGTAAACCTTCTAGAAGCTGTAATTTTAAAAAACTGGCGGAAATAAGCTTTTCATATTTCCGGATGCATGCACAAACTTTAGAAAGTCGTTATTACATAGAATGTGCATACTTTGTTGATTCCATTTATGAAATAAATCACATTTTCTAAAAACTCGTGTTTTTTAAGAAATCATGTAAACCTTCTAGAAGCTGTGGTTTTAAAAAACTGGTGGAAGGAAACTTTTCTTATTTTCGGACGCATGCGCAAACTATAGAAAGTCGTTATTACGTAGAATGTGCGTAGTTTGTTGATTCCATTTATGAAATAAATCACATTTTCTAAAAACTCGTGTTTTTTAAGAATTCATCTAAACCTTCTAGAAGATGTGAATTTAAAAAAAGGGGGGGAAGTAACCTTTTCTTATTTCTGGACGCTTGCGCAAACTATAGAAAGTCATTATTACGTAGAATTTGCATTGTTTGCACATGCGCAAACTATAGAAAGTCGTTATGACATAGAATGTGCATACTTTGTTGATTCCATTTATGAAATAAATCACATTTTCTAAAAACTCGTGTTTTTTAAGAAATCATGTAAACCTTCTATAAGCTGTGATTTTAAAAAACGGGGGGAATTAAGCTTTTCTTATTTCTGGACGCATGCGCAAACTATAGAAAGTTGTTATGACGTATAATGTGCATACTTTGTTGATTCCATTAATGAAATAAATAACATTTTCTAAAAACTCGTGTTTTTTAAGAATTCATCTAGACCTTCTAGAAGCTTTGATTTTAAAAAACGGGGGAATTAAGCTTTTCTTATTTCCGGACGCATGCGCAAACTATAGAAAGTGTTGATGACGTAGAATGTGCATACTTTGTTGATTCCATTTATGAAATAAATCACATTTTCTAAAAAATCGTGTTTTTTAAGAAATCATGTAAACCTTCTAGAAGCTGTGATTTTAAAAAACTAGCGGAAGTAAGCTTTTCATATTTCTGGATGCATGCGCAAACTTTCTAAAGTCGTTATTACATAGAATGTGCACACTTTGTTGATTCCATTTATGAAATAAATCACATTTTCTAAAAACTCGTGTTTTTTCAGAATTCATCTAAACCTTCTAGAAGCTGTGAATTTAAAAAAGGGGGGGAAGTCAGCTTTTCTTATTTCCGGACGCATGCGCAAACTATAAAAAGTCGTTATTACGTAGAATGTGCATAGTTTGCGCATGCGCAAACTATAGAAAGTATGACATAGAATGTGCATACTTTGTTGATTCCATTTATGAAATAAATCACATTTTCTAAAAACTCAAGTTTTTTAAGAAATCATGTAAACATTCTAGAAGCTGTGATTTTAAAAAACGGGGGGAATTAAACTTTTCTTATTTCCGGACGCATGCGCAAACTATAGAAAGTTGTTATGATGTAGAATGTGCATACTTTGTTGATTCCATTTATGAAATTAATCACATTTTCTAAAAACTCGTGTTTTTTAAGAATTCACCTAAACCTTCTAGAAGCTGTGAATTTAAAAAAATGGGGGAAGTAAGCTTTTCTTATTTCCGGACGCATGCGCAAACTATATAAAGTTGTTATTACATAGAATGTGCATAGTTTGCACATGCGCAAACTATAGAAAGTCGTTCTGACATAGAATGTGCATACTTTGTTGATTCCATTTATGAAATAAATCACATTTTCTAAAAAGCCGTGTTTTTTAAGAAATCATGTAAACCTTCTAGAAGCTGTGGTTTTAAAAAACTGGTGGAAGGAAGCTTTTCTTATTTCCGGACACATGTGCAAACTATAGAAAGCCGTTATTACGTAGAATGTGCATAGTTTGTTGATTCCATTTCTGAAATAAATCACATTTTCTAAAAACTCATGTTTTTTAAGAATTCATCTAAACCTTCTAGAAGCTGAGAATTTAAAAAAGGGGGGAAGTAAGCTTTTCTTATTTCCGGACGCATGCGCAAACTATAGAAAGTCTTTATTACGTAGAATGTGCATAGTTTGCGCATGCGCAAACTATAGAAATTCGTTATGACATAGGATGTGCATACTTTGTTGATTCCATTTATGAAATAACACACATTTTCTAAAAACTCGAGTTTTTTAGGAAATCATGTAAACCTTCTAGAAGCTGTGATTTTAAAAAACTGGTGGAAGTAAGCTTTTCTTATTTCCGGACGCATGCGCAAACTATAGAAAGTCGTTACTACGTAGAATGTGCATACTTTGTTGATTCCATTTATGAAATAAATCACATTTTCTAAAAAATCGTGTTTTTTAACAATTCATCTAAACCTTCTAGAAGCTGTGAATTTAAAAAAAGGGTGGAAGTAAGCTTTTCTTATTTCCGAACGCATGTGCAAACTATAGAAAGTCGTTATCACGTAGAATGTGACTAGTTTGCGCATGCGCAAACTATAGAAAGTTGTTATGACATAGAATGTGCATACTTTGTTGATTCCATTTATGAAATAAATCACATTTCCTAAAAACTCGTGTTTTTTAAGAAATCATGTAAACCTTCTAGAAGCTGTGATTTTAAAAAACGGGGGAAATTAAGCTTTTCTTATTTCCGGACGCATGCTCAAACTATAGAAATTCGTTATGATGTAGAATGTGCATACTTTGTTGATTCCATTTATGAAATAAATCACATTTTCTAAAAACTCGTTTTTTTGAAGAAATCATGTAAACCTTCTAGAAGCTGTGATTTTAAAAAACTCGCGGAAGTAAGCTTTTCATATTTCCGGACGCATGCTCAAACTTTAGAAAGTCATTATTACATAGAATGTGCATACTTTTGTAGGACCCCGGTCCTAGATAATCTAAGTTCATAAATAAAGATCCTTCTAACATTGTTGACATAGTGTTTCATATCTCTGTTTTGTTCCGTTTTTTCTAATTTGGTTAAATTTCATGTCTTAAAAAAAATACAACACATTTTCATTTGCAGGTCAAATTTATTTCTAACATTTACTACCCTTGTGCAGGTGGACAGTATATATATAAATGCATTTTCTCATTCAATTTAATTTCTTTTATAACATGAAGTAATGAATATTGACAGAGTTAGAAAGGGGTCATTATACCTGCAAGGAAAATACCTGCAGATAGCTAGTAGATCCCTTCTGTTTTGTTGCTTCCTTTGCCCTGTTTCGTTGCTTCCTTTGCCCTGTTATATACCTACAATCAAACTCTTTCCACAACCCTGAAACTCAACCTGCCCAAACAGTTTTTCCACCCCGCCAACTGGCGAGGTCTCGCCAACCACCCAGTTCCAAAGGTACCCCTTTGGACCCCCGAGCCCAAACCGAGTACAAGCCAACTTGGATTTCCCTTATGCAAACTCTCCAACAAGAACCCCCTTTCTTTGCTGCTCTCTCCTTCTATCTCTGCTCCCTCTCCTATCCAAAAAATATGCAAGGTGAAGGAGACCCCTTCTCCTCCTTCTCCTCTCGACCTTATTCCCCTCCTTTCTCCTTCCACCGACTCCTCCTATCATAACTAACCCTATCCTCATCATTAATTTTATCCAACCCCCCTTCCTCCTCGAGCCCCAACATTTGACTCATAAAACAAGATTGTATTATTTTATTATTAAATTTAAGTTTGGGTTGGTTTATCTTCCAACACTCAACCAACAATCTCTCGGCAATATTATAGCATTCTTTCCTTTTCCAAAATTTTAATTAATAATTAATAAAATGTTATTTAAAATTTTACATCAACCATAAGTGTTTCACACTCACACGTTTTACCCCATTAATTGCTAGTCATCTCTCGATGACCTTATAATTAAATGTTTCATAGTTTAATTTATAATTTCTATTAAACATCTCGCAATGTACATTTCGACACCTGTACATCAATTGCATAATATATCTATTTATAATTTACCCTATTTTCTAATTAACTTAGACATGACAATAATTAAATTAATAGTAATAAATTAATTCTTATCCATATGTTTTAACTAATTAACTACCTTGTAATTAATATTAACCTATCAAATTAATATTACTTTAATTAACATTACAATGGCGATTTAACATGTTAACCCTTAGTCTTGACTAATTAAATTCGTTAATATTAAATCATGCATTACTAACCAATTGCATTAATTACTACCTAAGTTAACCATAACATGTTTATTAATCAACAATAATCAACATTAATCACAATAATTAACACTAATCAACATTAGAACTTGATCATCATTCATTACCACCTAAGTCACTCATTCAACCTATTCCATTATCTTAATCATAAATTACTATCTCAATGTATAAATTTAATCTCATGGCTAGATAAGTAGTAATAATGTAATTAATGCCTAATCATTATAGTTCAGTATTATTTCACGCAATTGACACATATGTAGACGAGTTATGTAAGCGTAGCTAGGGCTTACATACCTCGTGTAGGTACACTAATAGTATTAAACCACACAACATTCTTAATTAATTAAGTTAATGTTTATTGACGCATTCCTAACATTATTTGACTGTTGGGACATTTGCTTAATTAAGTACCATTAACTAACGAACAATAATACCAGTTACTAATTTACGACACACGACTCTGCAAGGTCCTCAACATATACAATTGATCAAGTCTTCCCTCCTAACATCATGGTACACCTACCTACCTACTCCATCTATCTAGTTCACAACTAACTTCCACATCCTATCCTTCCTCTGCTGGACTACCTTGAAGTGCCAAGTCATGGCCGGCTCCAGTTAGAACCCGTAAGCAGAAGTGTCGACTACATCGACCAAACTTCCCCAGCAGGCAACCACCAGTCATCATCACACACCTTGGGGAGCGCGCCGTAGCACAGCCCTCCCATGACTCTGGGTTTCGGGGATAAACAGTGGGTAAAGCCTCCACCCCCCTAATGGAACAAGGGACTATGTCTACCCGACATAATAACCGCGTTGCACTTGTACTCGGTTTGTCATCGTATAACCAATCTGGGCGGTTGAGTTTCATGAAACCCTACCCCACCCATACATCATAATAAACAGCATAATAATCATGCGAAAGTAAATAATGCATCACTTGCATACCGTTTATCTTTTAGAGTCCATGTCCCCGAGGATCTCCCACCTTGTAGGACCCAGCTATCACTTAGCCTTTTTAACCTGTAAGTCAGTCCTTGACATACAATCTCGAATATCGTGCATGTACACATACATTTCGTCATAACGTAACAACAATAATCAATTTATTATTTTCACCATGCACTCGGTATTATAACATTCTCTCTTTCAACAATAACTTAATGGTATCCACGTACCCATAGTTCATTAACTTGCATATATGAGACATAACTAACACATGATACATATCTAACATGACTACATATCCTAATACTAACATCACACACACACATATATATGTCGGGAAAATTATAGAACCACATGTCCATAGTGTCACCAAACCGACGGAGTCTCATAATCAAGTAAACAAAAAATATAATAATAGTTTAGGTAGAAATGTCAAAACGGGGCGTTACAACTTTGTTGATTCCATTTATGAAATAAATCACATCTTAAAAAAATTCACGTTTTTTAAGAAATCATGTAAACCTTCTAGAAGCTGTGGTTTTAAAAAACAGGCGGAAGGAAGGTTTTCTTATTTCCGGACGCATGCGCAAACTATAGAAAGTCGTTATTACGTAGAATGTGCATAGTTTGTTGATTCCATTTATGAAATAAATCACATTTTCTAAAAACTCGTGTTTTTTAAGAATTCATCTAAACCTTCTAGAAGCTGTGAATTTAAAAAAAGGGGGGAAGTAAGCTTTTCTTATTTCCGAAACCATGCACAAACTATAGAAAGTCGTTATTACGTAGAATGTGCATAGTTTGTTGATTTCATTTATGAAATAAATCACATTTTCTAAAAACTCGTGTTTTTTAAGAATTCATCTAAACCTTCTAGAAGCTGTGAATTTAAAAAAGGGGGGAAGTAAGCTTTTCTTATTTCCGTACGCATGCGCAAACTATAGAAAGTCATTATCACGTAGAATGTGCATAGTTTACGCATGCGCAAACTATATAAAGTCGTTATGACAAAAATCACATTTATGAAATAAATCACATTTTCTAAAAACTCGTGTTTTTTAAGAAATCATGTAAACCTTCTAGAAGCTGTGATTTTAAAAAACGGGGGGAATTAAGCTTTTCTTATTTCTGGACGCATGCGCAAACTATAGAAAGTCGTTATGACGTAGAATGTGCAAACTTTGTTGATTCGATTTATGAAATAAATCACATTTTCTAAAAACTTGTGTTTTTTAAGAATTCATCTAAACCTTCTAGAAGCTGTGAATTTAAAAAAAGGGGGAAGTAAGCTTTTCTTATTTCTGGACGCATGCGCAAACTATAGAAAGTCTTTATTACGTAGAATGTTCATAGTTTGCGCATGCGCAAACTATAGAAATTCGTTATGACATAGAATGTGCATACTTTCTTGATTCCATTTATGAAATAAATCACATTTTTTTAAAACTCATGTTTTTTAAGAAATCATGTAAACCTTCTAGAAGCTGTGATTTTAAAAAACTGGCGGAAATAAGCTTTTCTTATTTCCGGACGCATGCGAAAACTTTAGAAAGTCGTTATTACATAGAATGTGCATACTTTGTTCATTCCATTTATGAAATAAATCACATTTTCTAAAAACTCGTGTTTTTTAAGAAATCATGTAAACCTTCTAGAAGCTGTGATTTTAAAAAACTAGCGGAAGTAAGCTTTTCTTATTTTCGGACGCATGCGCAAACTTTAGAAATTCGTTACTACGTAGAATGTGCATACCTTGTTGATTCCATTTATTAAATAAATCACATTTTCTAAAAACTCATGTTTTTTAAGAATTCATCTAAGCCTTCTAGAAGCTGTGAATTTGAAAAAAGGGGGGAAGTAAGCTTTTCTTATTTCCGGACGCATGCGCAAACTATACAAAGTCATTATTATGTAGAATGTGCATAGTTTGTTGATTCCATTTATGAAATAAATCACTTTTTCTAAAAACTCGTGTTTTTTAAGAATTCATCTAAACCTTCTAGAAGATGTGAATTTAAAAAAAGGGGGGAAGTAAGCTTTTCTTATTTCCGGACACATGCGCAAACTATAGAAAGCCGTTATACGTAGAATGTGCATAGTTTGTGCATGCGCAAACTATAGAAAGTCGTTATGACATAGAATGTGCATACTTTGTCTATTCCTTTTATGAAATAAATCACATTTTCTAAAAACTCGAGTTTTTTAAGAAATCATGTAAACCTTCTAGAAGCTGTGGTTTTAAGAAACTGGTGGAAGGAAGGTTTTCTTATTTCCGTACGCATGCGCAAACTATAGAAAGTAGTTATTATGTAGAATGTGCATAGTTTGTTGATTCCATTTATGAAATAAATCAAATTTTCTAAAAACTCGTGTTTTTTAAGAATTCACCTAAACCTTCTAGAAGTGGTGAATTTAAAAAAAGGGGGGAAGTAAGCTTTTCTTATTTCCGGAAACATGCGGAAACTATAGAAAGTCGTTATTACGTAGAATGTGCATAGTTTTTTGATTCCATTTATGAAATAAATCACATTTTCTAAAAACTCGTGTTTTTTAAGAATTCATATAAACCTTCTAGAAGCTGTGAATTTAAAAAAAGGGGGGAAGTAAGCTTTTCTTATTTCCAGACTTATGCGCAAACTATAGAAAGTCGTTATCACGTAGAATGTGCATAGTTTGCGCATGCGCAAACTATAGAAATTCGTTATGACATAGAATGTGCATACTTTCATGATTCCATTTATAAAATAAATGTCATTTTCTAAAAACTCGTGTTTTTTAAGAAATCATGTAAACCTTCTAGAAGCTGTGATTTTAAAAAACGGGGGGAATTAAGCTTTTCTTATTTCCGGACGCATGCGCAAATTATAGAAAGTCGTTATGACGTAGAATCTGCAAACTTTGTTGATTCCATTTATGAAATAAATCACATTTTCTAAAAACTCGTGTTTTTTAAGAATTGATCTAAACATTCTAGAAGTTGTGAATTTAAAAAAAGGGGGGAAGTATGCTTTTCTTCTTTCTGGACGCATGCGCAAACTATAGAAAGTAGTTATTACATAGAATGTGCATAGTTTGCGCATGCACAAACTATAGAAATTCGTTATGACATAGAATGTGCATAGTTTGTTGATTCCATTTATGAAATAAATCAAATTTTCTAAAAACTCGTGTTTTTTAGGAATTCACCTAAACCTTCTAGAAGTGGTGAATTTAAAAAAAGGGGGGAAGTAAGCTTTTCTTATTTCCGGAAACATGCGGAAACTATAGAAAGTCGTTATTACGTAGAATGTGCATAGTTTTTTGTTTCCATTTATGAAATAAATCACATTTTCTAAAAACTCGTGTTTTTTTACAATTCATCTAAACCTTATAGAAGCTGTGAATTTAAACAAGGGTGGAAGTAAGCTTTTCTTATTTCCGAACGCATGCGCAAACTATAGAAAGTCGTTATCACGTAGAGTGACTAGTTTGCGCATGCGCAAACTATAGAAAGTCTTTATGACATAGAATGTGCATACTTTGTTCATTCCATTTATGAAATAAATCACATTTCCTAAAAACTCGTGTTTTTTAAGAAATCATGTAAACCTTCTGGAAGATGTGATTTTAAAAAATGGGGGGAATTAAGCTTTTCTTATTTCCGGACGCATGCTCAAACTATAGAAAGTCGTTAGGATGTGGAATGTGCATACTTTGTTGATTGCATTTATGAAATAAATCACATTTTCTAAAAACTCGTTTTTTTTAAGAAATCATGTAAACCTTCTAGAAGCTGTGATTTTAAAAAACTGGCGGAAGTAAGCTTTTCTTATTTCCGGACGCATGCGCAAACTATAGAAAGTCATTATTACGTAGAATGTCATAGTTTGCGCATGCGCAAACTATAGAAATTCGTTATGACATAGAATGTGCATACTTTGTTGATTTCATTTATGAAATAACTCACATTTTCTAAAAACTCAAATGTTTTAAGAAATCATGTAAACCTTCTAGAAGCTGTGATTTTAAAAAACTGGCGGAAGTAAGCTTTTCTTATTTCCGGACGCATGCGCAAACTTTAGAAAGTCATTATTACATAGAATGTGCATACTTTGTTTATTCCATTTATGAAATAAATCATATTTTCTAAAAACTCGTGTTTTTTAAGAATTCATCTAAACCTTCTAGAAGCTGTGAATTTAAGAAAAGGGGGGAAGTAAGTTTTTCTTATTTCCGAACGCATGCGCAAACTTTGGGAAGTCGTTATTACATAGAATGTGCATACTTTGTTGATTCCATTTATGAAATAAATCACATTTTCTAAAAACTCGTGTTTTTTAAGAAATCATGTAAACCTTCTAGAAGCTGTGGTTTTAAAAAACTCGCGGAAGGAAGGTTTTCTTATTTCCGGACGCATGCGCAAACTATAGAAAGTCGTTATTATTTTAAATGTGCATAGTTTGTTGATTCCAATTATGAAATGAATCACATTTTCTAAAAACACGTGTTTTTTAAGAATTCATCTAAACCTTCTAGAAGCGGTGAATTTAAAAAAGGGGGGAAGTAAGCTTTTCTTATTTCCGGAAGCATGCGAAAACTATAGAAAGTCGTTATTACGTAGAATGTGCATAGTTTTTTTATTCCATTTATGAAATAAATCACATTTTCTAAAAACTCGTGTTTTTTAAGAATTAATCTAAACCTTTTAGAAGCTGTGAATTTAAAAAAAGGGGGGAAGTCAGCTTTTCTTATTTCCGGACGCATGCGCAAACTATAGAAAGTCGTTATCACGTAGAATGTTCATAGTTTGCGCATGCGCAAACTATAGAAAGTCTTTATGACATTGAATGTGCATAATTTCATGATTCCATTTATAAAATAAATCACATTTTCCTAAAACACGTCTTTTTTAAGAAATCATGTAAACCTTCTAGAAGCTGTGATTTTAAAAAACGGGGGGAATTAAGCTTTTCTTATTTCCGGACGCATGCGCAAATTATAGAAAGTCGTTATGACGTAGAATGTGCGAAGTTTGTTGATTCCATTTATGAAATAAATCACATTTTCTAAAAACTCGTGTTTTTTAAGAATTCATCTAAACCTTCTAGAAGTTGTGAATTTAAAAAAAGGGGGGAAGTAATGTTTTCTTATTCCTGGACGCATGCGCAAACTATAGAAAGTCGTTATTACGTAGAATGTGCATAGTTTGCGCATGCGCAAACTATAGAAAGTCGTTATGACATAGAATGTGCATACTTTGTTGATTCCATTTATGAAATAAATCACGTTTTCTAAAAACTCGTGTTTTTTAAGAAATCATGTAAACCTTCTAGAAGCTGTGATTTTAAAAAACTGGCGGAAGTAAGCTTTTCTTATTTCCGGACGCATGCGCAAACTTTAGAAAGTCGTTATTACATAGAATGTGCATACTTTGTTGATTCCATTTATGAAATAAATCACATTTTCTAAAAACTCGTGTTTTTTAAGAAAGCATGTAAACCTTCTAGAAGCTGTGGTTTTAAAAAACTGGTGGAAGGAAGCTTTTCTTAGTTTCGGACGCATGCGCAAACTATAAAAAGTCGTTATTACGTAGAATGTGCATAGTTTGTTGATTCCATTTATGAAATAAATCACATTTTCTAAAAACTCATGTTTTTTAAGAATTCATCTAAACCTTCTAGAAGATGTGAATTTAAAAAAAGGGGGGAAGTAACCTTTTCTTATTTCCGGACGCATGCGCAAACTATAGAAAGTCGTTATCACGTAGAATGCGCATAGTTTGCGCATGCGCAAAATATAGAAAGTCATTATGACATAGAATGTCCATATTTTGTTGATTCCATTTATGAAATAAATCACATTTTCTAAAAGCTCGTGTTTTTTAAGAAATCATGTAAACCTTCTATAAGCTGTGATTTTAAAAAACGGGGGGAATTAAGCTTTTCTTATTTCCGGACGCATGCACAAACTATAGAAAGTTGTTATGATGTATAATGTGCATACTTTGTTGATTCCATTAATGAAATAAATAACATTTTCTTAAAGCTCGTGTTTTTTAAGAATTCATCTAGACCTTCTAGAAGCTGTGAATTTAAAAAAAGGGGGGAAGTAAGCGTTTCTTATTTTCGGACGCATGCGCAAACTATAGAAAGTTGTTATTACGTGGAATGTGCATACTTTCTTGATTCCTTTTATGAAATAAATCACATTTTCTAAAAAATCGTGGTTTTTAAGAAATCATGTAACCTTCTAGAAGCTGTGATTTTAAAAAACTGGCGGAAGTAAGCTTTTCATATTTCCGGATGCATGCGCAAACTTTCGAAAGTCGTTATTACATAGAATGTGCATACTTTGTTGATTCCATTTATGAAATAAATCACATTTTCTAAAAACTCATGTTTTTTAAGAAATCATGAAAACCTTCTAGAAGCTGTGGTTTTACAAAACTGGTGGAGGGAAGCTTTTCTTATTTTCGGACGCATGCGCAAACTATAGAAAGTCGTTATGACGTAGAATGTGCATAGTTTGTTGATTCCATTTATGAAATAAATCACATTTTCTAAAAACTCGTGGTTTTTCATAATTCATCTAAACCTTCTAGAAGCTGTGAATTTAAAAAAACGGGGGAAGTAAGCTTTTCTTATTTCCGGACGCATGCACAAACTATAAAAAGTCGTTATTACGTAGAATGTGCATAGTTTGCGCATGCGCAAACTATAGAAAGTATGACATAGAATGTGCAAACTTTGTTGATTCCATTTATGAAATAAATCACATTTTCTAAATACTCAAGTTTTTTAAGAAATCATGTAAACCTTCTAGAAGCTGTGATTTTAAAAGACGTGGGGAATTAAGCTTTTCTTATTTCCGGACGCATGCGCAAACTATAGAAAGTCGTTATGACGTAGAATGTGCATACTTTGTTGATTCCATTTATGAAATAAATCACATTTTCTAAAAACTCGTGGTTTTTCAGAATTCATCTAAACCTTTTAGAAGCTGTGAATTTAAAAAAAGGGGGGGAACTAAGCTTTTCTTATTTATGGATGCATGCGCAAACTATAGAAAGTTGTTATTACGTAGAATGTGCATAGTTTGCACATGCGCAAACTATAGAAAGTCGTTCTAACATAGAATGTGCATACTTTGTTAATTCCATTTATGAAATAAATCACATTTTCTTAAAACTCGTGTTTTTTAAGAAATCATGTAAACCTTCTAGAAGCTGTGGTTTTAAAAAACTGGCGGAAGGAAGCTTTTCTTATTTCCAGACCCATGCACAAACTATAGAAAGTTGTTATGACGTAGAATGTGCATAGTGTGTTGATTCCATTTATGAAATAAATCACACTTTCTAAAAACTCATGTTTTTTAAGAATTCATCTAAACCTTCTAGAAGCTGCGAATTTAAAAAATGGGGGAAGTAAGCTTTTCTTATTTCCGGACGCATGCGCAAACTATAGAAAGTCATTATTACGTAGAATGTGCATAGTTTGCGCATGTGCTAACTATAGAAAGTCGTTATGACATAGAATGTGCATACTTTGTTGACTCCATTTATGAAATAACTCACATTTTCTAAAAACTCGTGTTTTTTAAGAAATCATGTAAACCTTCTAGAAGCTGTGGTTTTAAAAAACTGGCGGAAGTAAGCTTTTCTTATTTCCAGACGCATGCGCGAACTATAGAAATTCGTTACTACTTAGAATGTGCATACTTTGTTGATTCCATTTATGAAATAAATCACATTTTCTAAAAACTCGTGTTTTTTAAGAATTCATCTAAACTTTCTAGAAGCTTTGAATTTAAAAAAAGGGGGGAAGTAAGCTTTTCTTATTTCCGAACGCATGCGCAAACTATAGAAAGTCGTTATCACGTAGAATGTGCATAGTTTGTGCCTTCGCAAACCATAGAAATTCGTTATTACATACAATGTGCATACTTTGTTGATTCCATTTATGAAATAAATCACATTTCCTAAAAACTCGTGTTTTTTAAGATATCATGAAAACCTTCTAGAAGCTATGATTTTAAAAAACGGGGGGAATTAAGCTTTTCTTATTTCCAGACGCATGCTCAAATTATAGAAAGTCGTTATGATGTAGAATGTGCATACTTTGTTGATTCCATTTATGAAATAAATCACATTTTCTAAAAACTCGTGTTTTTTAAGAAATCATGTAAACCTTCTAGAAGCTGTGATTTTAAAAAACTGGCGGATGTAAGCTTTTCTTATTTCCAGACGCATGCGCAAACTATAGAAAGTCATTATTACGTAGAATGTGCATAGTTTGCACATTCGCAAACTATAGAAAGTCGTTATGACATAGAATGTGCATACTTTGTTGATTCCATTTATGAAATAACTCACATTTTCTAAAAACTCAAATTTTTTAAGAAATCACGTAAACCTTCTGGAAGCTGTGATTTAAAAAAACTGGCGGAAGTAAGCTTTTCTTATTTCCGGACCCATGCGCAAACTTTAGAAAGTCGTTGTTACATAGAATGTGCATACTTTGTTGATTCCATTTATGGAATAAATCACATTTTCTAAAAACTTGTGTTTTTTAAGAATTCATCTAAACCTTCTAGAAGCTGTGAATTTAAGAAAAGGGGGGAAGTAAGTTTTTCTTATTTCCGGACGCATGCGCAGACTTTGGGAAGTCGTTATTACATAGAATGTGCATAGTTTGCGCATGCGCACACTATAGAAAGTCGTTATGACATAGAATGTGCATACTTTGTTGATTCCATTTATGAAATAACTCACATTTTCTAAAAACTCAAATTTTTTAAGAAATCATGTAAACCTTCTAGAAGCTGTGATTTTAAAAAACGGGAGGAATTAAGCTTTTCTTATTTCCAGACGCATGCGCAAACTATAGAAAGTTGTGATGACGCAGAATGTGCATACTTTGTTGATTCCATTTATGAAATAAATCACATATTCTAAAAAATCGTGTTTTTTAAGAAATCATGTAAACCTTCTAGAACCTGTGATTTTAAAAAACTGGCGGAAGTAAGCTTTTGATATTTCCGGATGCATGCGCAAACTTTCGGAAGTCGTTATTACATAGAATGTGCATACTTTGTGCATAGTTTTTTGATTCCATTTATTAAATAAATGACATTTTCTAAAAACTCGTGTTTTTTAAGAATTCATCTAAACCTTCTAGAAGCTGTGAATTTAAAAAAGGGGGGAAGTAAGCTTTTCTTATTTCCGGAGACATGCGCAAACTATAGAAAGTCGTTATCACGTAGAATGTGCATAGTTTGCGCATGCGCAAACTATAGAAAGTCGTTATGACGTGGAATGTGCATACTTTGTTGATTCCATTTATGAAATAAATCACACTTTCTAAAAACTCGTGTTTTTTAAGAACTCATGTAAACCTTCTAGAAGCTGTGATTTTAAAAAACTGGCAGAAGTAAGCTTTTCTTATTTCCGGACGCATTCGCAAACTTTAGAATTCGTTATTATATAGAATGTGCATACTTTGTTGATTCCATTGATGAAATAAATCACATTTTCTAAAAATTCATGTTTTTTAAGAATTCATCTAAACCTTCTAGAAGCCATGAATTTAGAAAAAGGGGGGAAGTCAGCTTTTCTTATTTCCGGACGCATGCGCAAACTATAGAAAGTCTTTATCACGTAGAATGTGCATAGTTTGCGCATGCGCAAACTATAGAAAGTCGTTATGACATAGAATGTGCAAACTTTCATGATTCCATTTATAAAATAAATCACATTTTCTAAAAACTCATGTTTTTTAAGAAATCATGTAAACCTTCTAGAAGCTGTGATTTTAAGAAAAGGGGGGAATTAAGCTTTTCTTATTTCCGGACACATGCGCAAACTATAGAAAGTTTTGATGACGAAGAATGTGCATACTTTGTTGATTCCATTTATGAAATAAATCACATTTTCTAAAAAATCGTGTTTTTTAAGAAATCATGTAAACCTTCCAGAACCTGTGATTTTAAAAAACTGGCGGAAGTAAGCTTTTCATAGTTCCGGACACATGCGCAAACTTTCGGAAGTCGTTATTACATAGAATGTGCATACTTTGTTGATTCTATTTATGAAATAAATCACATTTTCTAAAAACTTGTGTTTTTTAAGAAATCATGTAAACCTTCTAGAAGCCGTGGTTTTACAAAACTGGTGACAGGATGCTTTTCTTATTTTCGGACGCATGCGCAAACTATAGAAAGTCGTTATTACGTAGCATGTGCATAGTTTGTTGATTCCATTTATGAAATAAATCACATTTTCTAAAAACTCGTGTTTTTTCAGAATTCATCTAAACCTTCTAGAAGCTGTGAATTTAAAAAAAGGGGGGAAGTAAGCTTTTCTTATTTCCGGACGCATGCGCACACTATAAAAAATCGTTATTACGTAGAATGTGCATAGTTTGCACATGCACAAACTATAGAAAGTCGTTATGACATAGAATGTGCATACTTTGTTGATTCCATTTATGAAATAAATCACATTTTCTAAACACTCGTGTTTTTTAAGAATTCATCTAAACCTTCTAGAAGCTGTGAATTTAAAAAAAGGGGGCAAGTAAGCTTTTCTTATTTTCGGACGCATGCGCAAACTATAGAAAGTTGTTATTACGTAGAATGTGCATAGTTTGTGCATGCGCAAACTATAGAAAGTCGTTCTGACATAGAATGTGCATACTTTGTTGATTCCATTTATGAAATAAATCACATTTTTCTAAAAACTCGTGTTTTTTAAGAAATCATGTAAACCTTCTAGAAGCTGTGGTTTTAAAAAACTGGCGGAAGGAAGCTTTTCTTATTTCCGGATGCATACGCAAACTATAAAAAGCCGTTATTACGTAGAATGTTCATAGTTTGTTGATTCCATTTATGAAATAAATCACATTTTCTAAAAACTCGTGTTTTTTAAGAATTCATCTAAACCTTCTAGAAGGTGTGAATTTAAAAAAAGGGGGGAAGTAAGCTTTTCTTATTTTCGGACGCATGCGCAAACTATAGAAATTCGTTATCACGTAGAATGTTCATAGTTTGCGCCTGCGCAAACTTTAGAAAGTCGCTATGACATAGAATGTGCATACTTTGTTGATTCCATTTATGAAATAAATCACATTTTCTAAGAACTCGTGTTTTTTAAGAAATCATGTAAACCTTCTAGAAGCTGTGATTTTAAAAAACTGGTGGAAGTAAGCTTTTCCTATTACTGGACGCATGCGCAAACTATAGAAAGTCGTTACTACGTAGAATGTGCATACTTTGTTGATTCCATTTATGAAATAAATCACATTTTCTAAAAACTCGTGTTTTTTAAGAAATCATGTAAACCTTCTAGAAGCTGTGATTTTAAAAACCTGGCGGAACTAAGCTGTTCATATTTCCGGACACATGCGCAAACTTTAGAAAGTCATTCTTACATAGAATGTGCATACTTTGTTGATTCCATTTATGAAATAAATCACATTTTAAAAAAACTCACGTTTTTTAAGAAATCATGTAAACCTTCTAGAAGCTGTGGTTTTAAAAAACAGGCGGAAGGAAGGTTTTCTTATTTCCGGACGCATGCGCAAACTATAGAAAGTCGTTATTATGTAGAATGTGCATAGTTTGTTGATTCCATTTATGAAATAAATCACATTTTCTAAAAACTCGTGTTTTTTAAGGATTGATCTAAACCTTCTAGAAGCTGTGAATTTAAAACAAGGGGGGAAGTAAGCTTTTCTTATTTCCGAAAGCATGCGCAAACTATAGAACGTCGTTATTACGTAGAATGTGCATAGTTTTTTTATTTCATTTATGAAATAAATCACATTTTCTAAAAACTCGTGATTTCTAAGAATTCATGTAAACCTTCTAGAAGCGGTGAATTTAAAAAAAGGGGGGAAGTAAGCTTTTCTTATTTCCGGAAGCATGCAAAAACTATAGAAAGTCTTTATTAAGTAGAATGTGCATAGTTTTTTGATTCCATTTATGAAATAAATCACATTTTCTAAAAACTCATGTTTTTTAAGAATTCATCTAAACCTTCTAGAAGCTGTGAATTTAAACAAAGGGGGAAAGTAAGCTTTTCTTATTTCCGAATGCATGTGCAAACTATAGAAAGTCGTTATTATGTAGAATGTGCATAGTTTGTTGATTTAATTTATGAAATAAATCACATTTTCTAAAAACTCGTGTTTTTTAAGAATTCATCTAATCCTTCTATAAGCTATGAATTTAAAAAAAGGGGGGAAGTAAGCTTTTCTTATTTCCGGACGCATGCGCAAACTACAGAAAGTCGTTATCACGTAGAATGTTCATAGTGTGTGCATGCGCAAACTTTACAAAGTCGTTATTACATAGAATGTGCATACTTTGTTAATTCCATTTATGAAATAAATCACATTTTCTAAAAACTCGTGCTTTTTAAGAAATCATGTAAACCTTCTAGAAGCTGTGATTTTAAAAAATGGGGGGAATTAGGGTTTTCTTATTTCCGGACGCATGCGAAAACTATAGAAAGTCGTTATCACGTAGAATGTGCAAACTTTGTTGATTCCATTTATGAAATAAATCACATTTTCTAAAAACTTGTGTTTTTTAAGAATTCATCTAAACTTTCTAGAAGCTGTGAATTTAAAAAAAGGGGGGGAAGTAAGCTTTTCTTATTTCCGGACGCATGCGCAAACTATAGAAAGTCATTATTACGTAGAATGTGCATAGTTTGCGCATGCGCAAACTATAGAAAGTCGTTATGACATAGAATGTCCATAGTTTGTTGATTCCATTTATGAAGTAACTCACATTTTCTAAAAACTCAATTTTTTTAAGAAATCATGTAAACCTTCTAGAAGCTGTGATTTTAAAAAACGGGGGGAATTAAGCTTTTCTTATTTCCAGACGCATGCGCAAACTATAGAAAGTCGTTATGACGTAGAATGCGCATACTTTGTTGATTCCATTTATGAAATAAATCACATTTTCTAAAAACTCATGTTTTTTAAGAAATCATGTAAACCTTCTAGAAGCTGTGATTTTAAAAAACAGGGGGAATTAAGCTTTTCTTATTTCCGGACGCATGCGCAAACTATAGAAAGTCGTTATGACGTAGAATGTGCAAACTTTGTTGATTCCATTTATGAAATAAATCACATTTTCTAAAAACTCATGCTTTTTAAGAATTCATCTAAACCTTCTAGAAGCTGTGAATTTAAGAAAACGGGGGAAGTAAGCTTTTCTTATTTCCGGACGCATGCGCAAACTATAGAAAGTCATTATTACGTAGAATGTGCATAGATTGCGCATGCGCAAACTATAGAAAGTCGTTATGACATAGAATGTGCATACTTTGTTGATTCCATTTATGAAATAACTCACATTTTCTAAAAACTCAATTTTTTTAAGAAATCATGTAAACCTTCTAGAAGCTGTGATTTTAAAAAACGGGGCGAATTAAGCTTTTCTTATTTCCAGACGCATGCGCAAACTATAGAAAGTCGTTATGACGTAGAATGCACATACTTTGTTGATTCCATTGATGAAATAAATCACATTTTCTAAAAACTCATGTTTTTAAAGAAATCATGTAAACCTTCTAGAAGATGCAATTTTAAATAACTGGCAGAAATAAGCTTTTCATATTTCCGGATGCATGCACAAACTTTAGAAAGTCGTTATTACATAGAATGTGCATACTTTGTTGATTCCATTTATGAAATAAATCACATTTTCTAAAAACTCGTGTTTTTTAAGAAATCATGTAAACCTTCTAGAAGCTGTGGTTTTAAAAAACTGGTGGAAGGAAACTTTTCTTATTTTCGGACGCATGCGCAAACTATAGAAAGTCGTTATTACGTAGAATGTGCGTAGTTTGTTGATTCCATTTATGAAATAAATCACATTTTCTAAAAACTCGTGTTTTTTAAGAATTCATCTAAACCTTCTAGAAGATGTGAATTTAAAAAAAGGGGGGGGAAGTAACCTTTTCTTATTTCTGGACGCTTGCGCAAACTATAGAAAGTCATTATTACGTAGAATTTGCATTGTTTGCACATGCGCAAACTATAGAAAGTCGTTATGACATAGAATGTGCATACTTTGTTGATTCCATTTATGAAATAAATCACATTTTCTAAAAACTCGTGTTTTTTAAGAAATCATGTAAACCTTCTATAAGCTGTGATTTTAAAAAACGGGGGGAATTAAGCTTTTCTTATTTCCGGACGCATGCACAAACTATAGAAAGTTGTTATGACGTATAATGTGCATACTTTGTTGATTCCATTAATGAAATAAATAACATTTTCTAAAAACTCGTGTTTTTTAAGAATTCATCTAGACCTTCTAGAAGCTGTGATTTTAAAAAACGGGGGAATTAAGCTTTTCTTATTTCCGGACGCATGCGCAAACTATAGAAAGTTGTGATGACGTAGAATGTGCATACTTTGTTGATTCCATTTATGAAATAAATCACATTTTCTAAAAAATCGTGTTTTTTAAGAAATCATGTAAACCTTCTGGAAGCTGTGATTTTAAAAAACTAGCGGAAGTAAGCTTTTCATATTTCCGGATGCATGCGCAAACTTTCGAAAGTCGTTATTACATAGAATGTGCACACTTTGTTGATTCCATTTATGAAATATATCACATTTTCTAAAAACTCCTGTTTTTTCAGAATTCATCTAAACCTTCTAGAAGCTGTGAATTTAAAAAAAGGGGGGAAGTCAGCTTTTCTTATTTCCGGACGCATGCGCAAACTATAAAAAGTCGTTATTACGTAGAATGTGCATAGTTTGCGCATGCGCAAACTATAGAAAGTATGACATAGAATGTGCATACTTTGTTGATTCCATTTATGAAATAAATCACATTTTCTAAAAACTCAAGTTTTTTAAGAAATCATGTAAACATTCTAGAAGCTGTGATTTTAAAAAACGGGGGGAATTAAACTTTTCTTATTTCCGGACGCATGCGCAAACTATAGAAAGTTGTTATGATGTAGAATGTGCATACTTTGTTGATTCCATTTATGAAATAAATCACATTTTCTAAAAACTCATGTTTTTTAAGAATTCACCTAAACCTTCTAGAAGCTGTGAATTTAAAAAAAGGGGGGAAGTAAGCTTTTCTTATTTCCGGACGCATGCGCAAACTATATAAAGTTGTTATTACATAGAATGTGCATAGTTTGCACATGCGCAAACTATAGAAAGTCGTTCTGACATAGAATGTGCATACTTTGTTGATTCCATTTATGAAATAAATCACATTTTCTAAAAAGCCGTGTTTTTTAAGAAATCATGTAAACCTTCTAGAAGCTGTGGTTTTAAAAAACTGGCGGAAGGAAGCTTTTCTTATTTCCGGACACATGTGCAAACTATAGAAAGCCGTTATTACGTAGAATGTGCATAGTTTGTTGATTCCATTTATGAAATAAATCACATTTTCTAAAAACTCGTGTTTTTTAAGAATTCATCTAAACCTTCTAGAAGCTGAGAATTTAAAAAAGGGGGGAAGTAAGCTTTTCTTATTTCCGGACGCATGCGCAAACTATAGAAAGTCTTTATTACGTAGAATGTGCATAGTTTGCGCATGCGCAAACTATAGAAAGTCGTTATGACATAGGATGTGCATACTTTGTTGATTCCATTTATGAAATAACACACATTTTCTAAAAACTCGAGTTTTTTAGGAAATCATGTAAACCTTCTAGAAGCTGTGATTTTAAAAAACTGGTGGAAGTAAGCTTTTCTTATTTCCGGACGCATGCGCAAACTATAAAAAGTCGTTACTACGTAGAATGTGCATACTTTGTTGATTCCATTTATGAAATAAATCACATTTTCTAAAAACTCGTGTTTTTTAACAATTCATCTAAACCTTCTAGAAGCTGTGAATTTAAAAAAAGGGTGGAAGTAAGCTTTTCTTATTTCCGAACGCATGTGCAAACTATAGAAAGTCGTTATCACGTAGAATGTGACTAGTTTGCGCATGCGCAAACTATAGAAAGTTGTTATGACATAGAATGTGCATACTTTGTTGATTCCATTTATGAAATAAATCACGTTTCCTAAAAACTCGTGTTTTTTAAGAAATCATGTAAACCTTCTAGAAGCTGTGATTTTAAAAAACGGGGGGAATTAAGCTTTTCTTATTTCCGGACGCATGCTCAAACTATAGAAAGTCGTTATGATGTAGAATGTGCATACTTTGTTGATTCCATTTATGAAATAAATCACATTTTCTAAAAACTCGTTTTTTTGAAGAAATCATGTAAACCTTCTAGAAGCTGTGATTTTAAAAAACTCGCGGAAGTAAGCTTTTCATATTTCCGGACGCATGCTCAAACTTTAGAAAGTCATTATTACATAGAATGTGCATACTTTTGTAGGACCCCGGTCCTAGATAATCTAAGTTCATAAATAAAGATCCTTCTAACATTGTTGACATAGTGTTTCATATCTCTGTTTTGTTCCGTTTTTTCTAATTTGGTTAAATTTCATGTCTTAAAAAAAATACAACACATTTTCATTTGCAGGTCAAATTTATTTCTAACATTTACTACCCTTGTGCAGGTGTACAGTATATATATAAATGCATTTTCTCATTCAATTTAATTTCTGTTATAACATGAAGTAATGAATATTGACAGAGTTAGAAAGGGGTCATTATACCTGGAAGGAAAATACCTGCAGATAGCTAGTAGATCCCTTCTGTTTTGTTGCTTTCTTTGCCCTGTTTCGTTGCTTCCTTTGCCCTGTTATAGACCTACAATCAAACTCTTTCCACAACCCTGAAACTCAACCTGCCCAAACAGTTTTGCCACCCCGCCAACTGGCGAGGTCTCGCCGACCACCCAGTTCCAAAGGTACCCCTTTGGACCCCCGAGCCCAAACCGAGTACAAGCCAACTTGGATTTCCCTTATGCAAACTCTCCAACAAGAACCCCCTTTCTTTGCTGCTCTCTCCTGCTATCTCTGCTCCCTCTCCTATCCAAAAAATATGCAAGGTGAAGGAGACCCCTTCTCCTCCTTCTCCTCTCGACCTTATTCCCCTCCTTTCTCCTTCCACCGACTCCTCCTATCATAACTACCCCTATCCTCATCATTAATTTTATCCAACCCCCCTTCCTCCTCGAGCCCCAACATTTGACTCATAAAACAAGATTGTATTATTTTATTATTAAATTTAAGTTTGGGTTGGTTTATCTTCCAACACTCAACCAACAATCTCTCGGCAATATTATAGCATTCTTTCCTTTTCCAAAATTTTAATTAATAATTAATAAAATGTTGTTTAAAATTTTACATCAACCATAAGTGTTTCACACTCACACGTTTTACCCCATTAATTGCTAGTCATCTCTCGATGACCTTATAATTAAATGTTTCATAGTTTAATTTATAATTTCTATTAAACATCTCGCAATGTACATTTCGACACCTGTACATCAATTGCATAATATATCTATTTATAATTTACCCTATTTTCTAATTAACTTAGACATGACAATAATTAAATTAATAGTAATAAATTAATTCTTATCCATATGTTTTAACTAATTAACTACCTTGTAATTAATATTAACCTATCAAATTAATATTACTTTAATTAACATTACAATGGCGATTTAACATGTTAACCCTTAGTCTTGACTAATTAAATTCGTTAATATTAAATCATGCATTACTAACCAATTGCATTAATTACTACCTAAGTTAACCATAACATGTTTATTAATCAACAATAATCAACATTAATCACAATAATTAACACTAATCAACATTAGAACTTGATCATCATTCATTACCACCTAAGTCACTCATTCAACCTATTCCATTATCTTAATCATAAATTACTATCTCAATGTATAAATTTAATCTCATGGCTAGATAAGTAGTAATAATGTAATTAATGCCTAATCATTATAGTTCAGTATTATTTCACGCAATTGACACATATGTAGACGAGTTATGTAAGCGTAGCTACGGCTTACATACCTCGTGTAGGTACACTAATAGTATTAAACCACACAACATTCTTAATTAATTAAGTTAATGTTTATTGACGCATTCCTAACATTATTTGACTGTTGGGTCATTTGCTTAATTAAGTACCATTAACTAACGAACAATAATACCAGTTACTAATTTACGACACACGACTCTGCAAGGTCCTCAACATATACAATTGATCAAGTCTTCCCTCATAACATCATGGTACACCTACCTACCTACTCCATCTATCTAGTTCACAACTAACTTCCACATCCTATCCTTCCTCTGCTGGACTACCTTGAAGTGCCAAGTCATGGACGGCTCCAGTTAGAACCCGTAAGCAGAAGTGTCGACTACATCGACCAAACTTCCCCAGCAGGCAACCACCAGTCATCATCACACACCTTGGGGAGCGCGCCGTAGCACAGCCCTCCCATGACTCTGGGTTTCGGGGATAAACAGTGGGTAAAGCCTCCACCCCCCTAATGGAACAAGGGACTATGTCTACCCGACATAATAACCGCGTTGCACTTGTACTCGGTTTGTCATCGTATAACCAATCTGGGTGGTTGAGTTTCATGAAACCCTACCCCACCCATACATCATAATAAACAGCATAATAATCATGCGAAAGTAAATAATGCATCACTTGCATACCGTTTATCTTTTAGAGTCCATGTCCCCGAGGATCTCCCACCTTGTAGGACCCAGCTATCACTTAGCCTTTTTAACCTGTAAGTCAGTCCTCGACATACAATCTCGAATATCGTGCATGTACACATACATTTCGTCATAACATAACAACAATAATCAATTTATTATTTTCACCATGCACTCGGTATTATAACATTCTCTCTTTCAACAATAACTTAATGGTATCCATGTACCCATAGTTCATTAACTTGCATATATGAGACATAACTAACACATGATACATATCTAACATGACTACATATCCTAATACTAACATCACACACACACATATATATGTCGGGAAAATTATAGAACCACATGTCCATAGTGTCACCAAACCGACGGAGTCTCATAATCAAGTAAACAAAAAATATAATAATAGTTTAGGTAGAAATGTCAAAACGGGGCGTTACAACTTTGTTGATTCCATTTATGAAATAAATCACATCTTAAAAAAATTCACGTTTTTTAAGAAATCATGTAAACCTTCTAGAAGCTGTGGTTTTAAAAAACAGGCGGAAGGAAGGTTTTCTTATTTCCGGACGCATGCGCGAACTATAGAAAGTCGTTATTACGTAGAATGTGCATAGTTTGTTGATTCCATTTATGAAATAAATCACATTTTCTAAAAACTCGTGTTTTTTAAGAATTCATCTAAACCTTCTAGAAGCTGTGAATTTAAAAAAAGGGGGGAAGTAAGCTTTTCTTATTTCGGAAACCATGCACAAACTATAGAAAGTCGTTATTACGTAGAATGTGCATAGTTTGTTGATTTCATTTATGAAATAAATCACATTTTCTAAAAACTCGTGTTTTTTAAGAATTCATCTAAACCTTCTAGAAGCTGTGAATTTAAAAAAGGGGGGAAGTAAGCTTTTCTTATTTCCGTACGCATGCGCAAACTATAGAAAGTCGTTATCACGTAGAATGTGCATAGTTTACGCATGCGCAAACTATATAAAGTCGTTATGACAAAAATCACATTTATGAAATAAATCACATTTTCTAAAAACTCGTGTTTTTTAAGAAATCATGTAAACCTTCTAGAAGCTGCGATTTTAAAAAACGGGGGGAATTAAGCTTTTCTTATTTCTGGACGCATGCGCAAACTATAGAAAGTCGTTATGACGTAGAATGTGCAAAATTTGTTGATTCGATTTATGAAATAAATCACATTTTCTAAAAACTTGTGTTTTTTAAGAATTCATCTAAACCTTCTAGAAGCTGTGAATTTAAAAAAAGGGGGAAGTAAGCTTTTCTTATTTCTGGACGCATGCGCAAACTATAGAAAGTCTTTATTACGTAGAATGTTCATAGTTTGCGCATGCGCAAACTATAGAAATTCGTTATGACATAGAATGTGCATACTTTCTTGATTCCATTTATGAAATAAATCACATTTTTTAAAAACTCATGTTTTTTAAGAAATCATGTAAACCTATAGAAGCTGTGATTTTAAAAAACTGGCGGAAATAAGCTTTTCTTATTTCCGGACGCATGCGCAAACTTTAGAAAGTCGTTATTACATAGAATGTGCATACTTTGTTCATTCCATTTATGAAATAAATCACATTTTCTAAAAACTCGTGTTTTTTAAGAAATCATGTAAACCTTCTAGAAGCTGTGATTTTAAAAAACTAGCGGAAGTAAGCTTTTCTTATTTCCGGACGCATGCGCAAACTTTAGAAAGTCGTTACTACGTAGAATGTGCATACCTTGTTGATTCCATTTATTAAATAATCACATTTTCTAAAAACTCATGTTTTTTAAGAATTCATCTAAGCCTTCTAGAAGCTGTGAATTTGAAAAAAGGGGGGAAGTAAGCTTTTCTTATTTCCGGACGCATGCGCAAACTATACAAAGTCATTATTATGTAGAATGTGCATAGTTTATTGATTCCATTTATGAAATAAATCACTTTTTCTAAAAACTCGTGTTTTTTAAGAAATCATGTAAACCTTCTAGAAGCTGTGGTTTTAAAAAACTGGCGGAACTAAGCTTTTCTTATTTGCGGACGCATGGGCAAACTATAGAAAGTCGTTATTACATAGAATGTGCATAGTTTATTGATTCCATTTATGAAATAAATCACATTTTCGAAAAACTCGTGTTTTTTAAGCATTCATCTAAACCTTCTAGAAGCTGTGAATTTAAAAAAAGGGGGAAAGTAAGCTTTTCTTATTTCCGGACGCATGCGCAAACTATAGAAAGTCGTTATCACGTAGAATGTGCATAGTTTGCGCATGCGCAAACTATAGAAAGTCGTTATGACATAGAATGTGCATACTTTGTTGATTCCATTTATGAAATAAATCACATTTTCTAAAAACGCGTGCTTTTTAAGAAATCATGTAAACTTTCTAGAAGCTGTGATTTTAAAAAAAGGGGGGAATTAAGCTTTTCTTACTTCCGAACGCATGCGCAAACTATAGAAAGTCGTTATGACGTAGAATGTGCAAACTTTGTTGATTCCATTTATGAAATAAATCACATTTTATAAAAACTCATGTTTTTTAAGAATTCATCTAAACCTTCTAGAAGCTGTGAATTTAAATAAAGGGGGGAAGTAAGCTTTTCTTATTTCCGGACGCATGCGCAAACTATAGAAAGTCGTTATTACGTAGAATGTGCATAGTTTGCGCATGTGCAAACTATAGAAAGTTGTTATGACATAGAATGTGCATACTTTGTTGATTTCATTTATGAAATAAATCACATTTTCTAAAAACTCAAATTTTTTAAGAAATCATGTAAACCTTCTAGAAGCTGTCATTTTAAAAAACAGAGGAAATTAAGCTTTTCTTATTTCCAGACGCATGCGCAAACTATAGAAAGTCGTTATGACGTAGAATGTGCATACTTTGTTGATTCCATTTATGAAATAAATCACATTTTCTAAAAACTTGTGTTTTTTAAGAAATCGTGTAAACCTTCTAGAAGCTGTGATTTTAAAAAAATGGCGGAAGTAAGCTTTTCATATTTCCGGACGCATGCACAAACTTTGGAAAGTCGTTATTACATAAAATGTGCATACTTTGTTGAATCCACTTATTAAATAAATCACATTTTCTAAAAACTCGTGTTTTTTAAGAATTCATCTAAACCTTCTAGAAGATGTGAATTTAAAAAAAGGGGGGAAGTAACCTTTTCTTATTTCCGGACGCATGCGCAAACTATAGAAAGTCGTTATCACGTAGAATACGCATAGTTTGTTGATTCCATTTATGAAATAAATCACATTTTCTAAAAACTCGTGTTTTTTAAGAATTCATCTAAACCTTCTAGAAGCGGTGAATTTAAAAAAAGGGGGGAAGTAAGCTTTTCTTATTTCCGGTAGCATGCCCAAACTATAGAAAGTCGTTATTATGTAGAATGTGCATAGTTTTTTGATTCCATTTATGAAATAAATCACATTTTCTAAAAGCTCGTGTTTTTTAAAAATTCATCTAAACCTTCTAGAAGCGGTGAATTTAAAAAAAGGGGGGAAGTAAGCTTTTCTTATTTCCGGAAGCATGCGCAAACTATAGAAAGTCGTTATTACGTAGAATGTGCATAGTTTTTTGATTCCATTTATGAAATAAATCACATTTTCTAAAAACTCGTGTTTTTTAAGAATTCATCTAAACCTTCTAGAAGCTATGAATTTAAAAAAAGGCGGGCAGTAAGCTTTTCTTATTTCCGGACGCATGCGCAAACTATAGAAAGTCGTTATCACGTAGAATGTGCATAGTTTGCACATGCGCAAACTATAGAAAGTCATTATGACATAGAATGTGCATAGTTTGTTGATTCCATTTATGAAATAAATCACATTTCCTAAAAACTCGTGTTTTTTAAGAAATCATGTAAACCTTCTAGAAGCTGTGATTTTAAAAAATGGGGGGAAGTAAGCTTTTCTTATTTCCGAACGCATGCGCAAACTATAGAAAGTCGTTATTGCATCGAATGTGCATAGATTGTTGATTCAATTTATGAAATAAATCACGTTTTCTAAAAACTCATGTTTTTTAAGAATTCATCTAAATCTTCTAGAAGCTGTGAATTTAAAAAAAGGGGGGAAGTAAGCTTTTGTTATTTCCGGACGCATGCGCAAACTATAGAAAGTCGTTATCACATAGAATGTTCATAGTTTGCGCATGCGCAAACTTTAGAAAGTCGTTATGACATAGAATGTGCATACTTTGTTGATTCCATTTATGAAATAAATAACATTTTCTAAAAACTCGTGTTTTTTAAGAAATCATGTAAACCTTCTAGAAGCTGTGATTTAAAAAAACTGGCGAAAGTAAGCTTTTCTTATTTCCGGACGCATGCGCAAACTATAGAAATTCGTTACTACGTAGAATTTGCATACGGTGTTGATTCCATTTAAGAAATAAATCACATTTTCTAAAAACTCATTTTTTTTAACAATTCATCTAAAACTTATAGAAGCTGTGAATTTAAAAAAAGGGTGGAAGTAAGCTTTTCTTATTTCCGAACGCATGCGCAAATTATAGAAAGTCGTTATCACGTAGAATGTGATTAGTTTGCGCATGCGCAAACTATAGAAAGGCGTTATGACATAGAATGTGCATACTTTGTTGATTCCATTTATGAAATAAATCACATTTCCTAAAAACTTGTGTTTTTTAAGAAATCATGTAAACCTTCTAGAAGCTGTGATTTTAAAAAACGGGGGGAATTAAGCTTTTCTTATTTCCGGACGCATGCTCAAACTATAGAAAGTCGTTATGATGTAGAATGTGCATACTTTGTTGATTCCATTTATGAAATAAATCACATTTTCTAAAAACTCGTGTTCTTTAAGAAATCATGTAAACCTTATAGAAGCTGTGATTTTAAAAAACCGGCGGAAGTAAGCTTTTCATATTTCCGGACGCATGCGCAAAATTTAGAAAGTCATTATTACATAGAATGTGCATACTTTGTTGATTCCATTTATGAAATAAATCACATATTAAAAAAATTCACGTTTTTTAAGAAATCATGTAAACCTTCTAGAAGCTGTGGTTTTAAAAAACAGGTGGAAGGAAGGTTTTCTTATTTCCGGACGCATGCGCAAACTATAGAAAGTCGTTATTATGTAGAATGTGCATAGTTTTTTTATTCCATTTATGAAATAACTCACATTTTCTAAAAACTGAATTTTTTTAAGAAATCATGTAAACCTTCTAGAAGCTGTGATTTTAGAAAAAGGGGGGAAGTAAGCTTTTCTTATTTCTACACGCATGCGCAAACTATAGAAAGTCATGATGATGTAGAATGCACATACTTTGTTGATTCCATTTCTGAAATAAATCACATTTTCTAAAAACTCATGTTTTTTAAGAAATCATGTAAACCTTCTAGAAGCTGTGATTTTAAAAAACTAGCAGAAGTGAGCTTTTCTTATTTCTGGACGCATTCGCAAACTATAGAAAGTGGTTATTACGTAGAATGTGCATAGTGTGTTGATTCCATTTATGAAATAAATCACATTTTCTAAAAACTCGTGTTTTTTAAGAATTCATCTAAACCTTCTAGAAGCTGTGAATTTAAAAAAAGGGGGGAAGTAAGCTTTTCTTATTTCCGGTCGCATGCGCAAACTATAGAAAGTCGTTATCACATAGAATGTGCATAGTTTGCGCATGCGCAAACTATATAAAGTCGTTATGACATAGAATGTGCATACTTTCTTGATTCCATTTATGAAATAAATCACATTTTCTAAAAACTCGTGTTTTTTAAGAAATCATGTAAACCTTCTAGAAGCTGTGATTTTATAAAACGCGGGGAATTAAACTTTTCTTATTTCCGGACGCATGGGCAAACTATAGAAAGTCGTTATGACATAGAATGTGCAAGCTTTGTTGATTCCATTTATGAAATAAATCACATTTTCTAAAAACTCGTGTTTTTTAAGAAATCATGTAAACCTTCTAGAAGCTGTGATTTTAAAAAACTGGCGGAAGTAAGCTTTTCTTATTTCCGGACCCATGCGCAAACTATAGAAAGTCGTTACTACGTAGAATTTGCACACTTTGTTGATTCCATTTATGAAATAAATCACATTTTATAAAAACTCGTGTTTTTTAACAATTCATCTAAACCGTCTAGAAGCTGTGAATTTAAAAAAAGTGTGGAAGTAAGCTTTTCTTATTTCCGAACGCATGCGCAAACTATAGGAAGTCGTTATCACGTAGAATGTGACTAGTTTGTGCATGCGCAAATTATAGAAAGTCGTTATGACATAGAATGTGCATACTTTGTTGATTCCATTTATGAAATAAATCACATTTCCTAAAAACTCGTGTTTTTTAAGAAATCATGTAAACCTTCTAGAAGCTGTGATTTTAAAAAACGGGTGGAATTAAGCTTTTCTTATTTCCGGATGCATGCTCAAACTATAGAAAGTCGTTATGATGTAGAATATGCATACTTTCTTGATTACATTTATGAAATAAATCACATTTACTAAAAACTCGTGTTTTTTAAGAAATCATGTAAACCTTCTAGCAGCTGTGATTTTAAAAAACGGGTGGATTTAAGCTTTTCTTATTTCCGGACGCATGCTCAAACTTTAGAAAGTTGTTATTACATAGAATGTGCATACTTTGTTGATTCCATTTATGAAATAAATCACATTTTCTAAAAACTCGTGTTTTTTAAGAATTTATCTAAACCTTCTAGAAGCTGTGAATTTGAAAAAAGGGGGGAAGTAAGCTTGTCTTATTTCTGGACGCATGCGCAGGTTATAGAAAGTCGTTATTACGTAGAATGTGCATAGTTTGCGCATGGGCAAACTATAGAAAGTCGTTATGACATAGAATTTGCATACTTTGTTGATTCCATTTATGAAATAAATCACATTTTCTAAAAACTCAATTTTTTTAAGAAATCATGTAAACCTTCTGGAAGCTATGATTTTAAAAAACAGGGGGAATTAAGCTTTTCTTATTTCCAGACGCATGCACAAACTATAGAAAGTCGTTACGACGTAGAATGTGCATACTTTTTTGATTCCATTTATGAAATAAATCACATTTTCTAAAAACTCGTGTTTTTTAAGAAATCATGTAAACCTTCTAGAAGCTGTGATTTTAAGAAACTGGCGGAAGTAAGCTTTTCATATTTCCGGACGCATGCGCAAACTTTGGAAAGTCGTTATTACATAGAATGTGCATACTTTGTTGATTCCATTTATGAAATAAATCACATTTTAAAAAAATTGACGTTTTTTAAGAAATCATGTAAACCTTCTAGAAGCTGTGGTTTTAAAAAACAGGCGGAAGGAAGGTTTTCTTATTTCTGGACGCATGCGCAAACTATAGAAAGTCATTATTATGTAGAATGTGCATAGTTTGTTGATTCCATTTATGAAATAAATCACATTTTCTAAAAACGCGTGTTTTTTAAGAATTCATCTAAACCTTCTAGAAGCGGTGAATTTAAAAAAAGGGGGGAAGTAAGCTTTTCTTATTTCCGGAAGCATGCGCAAACTATAGAAAGTCGATATTACGTAGAATGAGCATAGTTTTTTTATTCCATTTATGAAATAAATCACATTTTCTAAAAACTCGTGTTTTTTAAGAATTCATCTAAACCTTCTAGAAGCTGTGAATTTAAAAAAAGGGGGGAAGTCAGCTTTTCTTATTTCCGGACGCATGCGCAAACTATAGAAAGTCGTTATCACGTATGTGCATAGTTTGCGCATGCGCAAACTATAGAAAGTCTTTATGACATAGAATGTGCATACTTTCATGATTCCATTTATAAAATAAATCACATTTTCTAAAAACTCATGTTTTTTAAGAAATCATGTAAACCTTCTAGAAGCTGTGATTTTAAAAAACGGGGGGAATTAAGATTTTCTTATTTCCGGACGCATGCGCAAATTATAGAAAGTCATTATGACGTAGAATGTGGAAACTTTGTTGATTCCATTTATAAAATAAATCACATTTTCTAAAAACTCGTGTTTTTTAAGAATTCATCTAAACCTTCTAGAAGTTGTGAATTTAAAAAAAGGGGGGAAGTAAGCTTTTCTTATTTCTGGACGCATGCGCAAACTATAGAAAGTCGTTATTACGTAGAATGTGCATAGTTTGCGCATGCACAAACTATAGAAAGTCGTTATGACATAGAATGTGCATACTTTGTTGATTCCATTTATGAAATAAATCACATTTTCTAAAAAGTCGTGTTTTTTAAGAAATCATGTAAACCTTCTAGAAGGTGTGATTTTAAAAAACTGGTGGAATTAAGCTTTTCTTATTTCCGGACGCATGCGCAAACTTTAGAAAGTCGTTATTACATAGAATGTGCATACTTTTTTTATTCCATTTATGAAATAAATCACATTTTCTAAAAACTCGTTGTTTTTAAGAAATCATGTAAACCTTCTAGAAGCTGTGGTTTTAAAAAACTGGTGGAAGGATGCCTTTCTTATTTTCGGACGCATGCGCAAACTATAGAAAGTCGTTATTACGTAGAATGTGCATAGTTTGTTGATTCCATTTATGAAATAAATCACATTTTCTAAAAGCTCGTGTTTTTTAAGAATTCATCTAAGCCTTCTAGAAGATGTGAATTTAAAAAAAGGGGGAAGTAAGCTTTTCTTATTTCCGGACGCATGCGCAAACTATAGAAAGTCGTTATTACGTAGAATGTGCATAGTTTGTTGATTCCATTTATGAAATAAATCACATTTTCTAAAAAGTCGTGCTTTTTAAGAAATCATGTAAACCTTCTAGAAGCTGTGATTTTAAAAAACTGGCGGAAGTAAGCTTTTCTTATTTCCGGACGCATGCGCAAACTTTAGAAAGTCGTTATTACATAGAATGTGCATACTTTGTTGATTCCATTTATGAAATAAATCACATTTTCTAAAAACTCATGTTTTTTAAGAAATCATGTAAACCTTCTATAAGCTGTGATTTTAAAAAACGAGGGGAATTAAGCTTTTCTTATTTCCGGACGGATGCGCAAACTATAGAAAGTTGTTATGACGTATAATGTGCATACTTTGTTCATTCCATTAATGAAATAAATAACATTTTCTAAAAACTCGTGTTTTTTAAGAATTCATCTAGACCTTCTAGAAGCGGTGAATTTAAAAAAAGGGGGAAGGAAGCTTTTCTTATTTTCGGACGCATGCGTAGACTATAGAAAGTTGTTATTACGTAGAATGTGCATAGTTTGCTCATGCGCAAACTATAGACAGTTGTTATGACATAGCATACTTTGTTGATTCCATTGATGAAATAAATAACATTTCCTAAAAGCTCGTGTTTTTTAAGAAACCATGTAAAACTTCTAGAAGCTGTGATTTTAAAAAACGGGGGAATTAAGCTTTTCTTATTTCCGGACATATGCGCAAACTATAGAAAGTTGTGATGACGTAGAATGTGCATACTTTCTTGATTCCATTTACGAAATAAATGACATTTTCTAAAAACTCGTGTTTTTTAAGAATTCATCTAAACCTTCTAGAAGCTGTGAATTTAAAAAAAGGGGGGAAGTAAGCTTTTCTTATTTCTGGACGCATGCGCAAACTATAAAAATTCGTTATTACATAGAATGTGCATAGTTTGCGCATGCGCAAACTATAGAAACTATGAAATAGAATGTGCATACTTTGTTGATTCCATTTATGAAATAAATCACATTTTCTAAAAACTCAAGTTTTTTAAGAAATCATGTAAACCTTCTAGAAGCTGTGATTTTAAAAAACGGGGGGAATTAAGCTTTTCTTATTTCCGGACGCATGCGCCGACTATAGAAAGCCGTTATTACGTAGAATATGCATAGTTTGCACATGCACAAACTATAGAAAGTCGTTCTGACATAGAATGTGCAGACTTTGTTGATTCCATTTATGAAATAAATCACATTTTCTAAAACTCCTGTTTTTTAAGAAATCATGTAAACCTTCTAGAAGCTGTGGTTTTAAAAAACTGGCGGAAGGAAGCTTTTCTTATTTTCGGATGCATACGCAAACTATAGAAAGCCATTATTACGTAGAATGTGCATAGTTTGTTGATTCCATTTATGAAATAAATCACATTTTCTAAAAACTCGTGTTTTTTAAGAAATCATGTAAACCTTCTAGAAGCTGTGGTTTTAAAAAACTGGTGGAAGGAAGCTTTTCTTATTTCCGGACGCATGCACAAACTATAAAAATCCGTTATTACGTAGAATGTGGATAGTTTGCGCATGCGCAAACTATAGAAAGTTGTTATGACATAGAATGTGCATACTTTGTTGATTCCAGACGGAAGGAAGCTGTGGTTTTAAAAAACCGGCGGAAGGAAGCTTTTCTTATTTCCAGACGCATGCGCAAACTATAGAAAGTCGTTATGACGTAGAATGCGCATACTTTGTTGATTCCATTGATGAAATAAATCACATTTTCTAAAAACTCGTGTTTTTTAAGAATTCATCTCAACCTTCTAGAAGCTGTGAATTTAAAAAAAGGGGGCAAGTAAGCTTTTCTTATTTTCGGACGCATGCGCAAACTATAGAAAGTCGTTATCACGTAGAATGTGCATAGTTTGCGCATGCGCATACTATAGAAAGTCGTTATGACATAGAATGTGCATACTTTGTTGATTCCATTTATGAAATAAATCACATTTTCTAAAAACTCGTGTTTTTTAAGAAATCATGTAAACCTTCTAGAAGCTGTGATTTTAAAAAACGGGGGGAATTAAGCTTTCCTTATTTCCGGATGCATGCGCAAATTATAGAAAGTCGTTATGACGTAGAATGTGCAAACTTTGTTTATTCCATTTATGAAATAAATAACATTTTCTAAAAACTCGTGTTTTTTAAGAATTCATCTAAACCTTCTAGAAGCTGTGAATTTAAAAAAAGGGGGGAAGTAAGCTTTTCTTATTTCCGGACACATGCGCAAACTATAGAAAGCCGTTATACGTAGAATGTGCATAGTTTGTGCATGCGCAAACTATAGAAAGTCGTTATGACATAGAATGTGCATACTTTGTCTATTCCTTTTATGAAATAAATCACATTTTATAAAAACTCGAGTTTTTTAAGAAATCATGTAAACCTTCTAGAAGCTGTGGCTTTAAGAAACTGGTGGGAGGAAGGTTTTCTTATTTCCGTACGCATGCGCAAACTATAGAAAGTAGTTATTATGTAGAATGTTCATAGTCTTTTGATTCCATTTATGAAATAAATCAAATTTTCTAAAAACTCGTGTTTTTTAAGAATTCACCTAAACCTTCTAGAAGTGGTGAATTTAAAAAAAGGGGGGAAGTAAGCTTTTCTTATTTCCGGAAACATGCGGAAACTATAGAAAGTCGTAATTACGTAGAATGTGCATAGTTTTTTGATTCCATTTATGAAATAAATCACATTTTCTAAAAACTCGTGTTTTTTAAGAATTCATCTAAACCTTCTAGAAGCTGTGAAATTAAAAAAAGGGGGGAAGTAAGCTTTTCTTATTTCCGGACTTATGAGCAAACTATAGAAAGTCGTTATCACGTAGAATGTGCATAGTTTGCGCATGCGCAAACTATAGAAAGTCGTTATGACATAGAATGTGCATACTTTCATGATTCCATTTATAAAATAAATGACATTTTCTAAAAACTCGTGTTTTTTAAGAAATCATGTAAACCTTTTAGAAGCTGTGATTTTAAAAAACGGGGGGAATTAAGCTTTTCTTATTTCCGGACGCATGCGCAAATTATAGAAAGTCGTTATGACGTAGAATCTGCAAATTTTGTTGATTCCATTTATGAAATAAATCACATTTTCTAAAAACTCGTGTTTTTTAAGAATTCATCTAAACATTCTAGAAGTTGTGAATTTAAAAAAAGGGGGGAAGTATGCTTTTCTTATTTCTGGACGCATGCGCAAACTATAGAAAGTAGTTATTACATAGAATGTGCATAGTTTGCGCATGCACAAACTATAGAAAGTCGTTATGACATAGAATGTGCATAATTTGTTGATTCCATTTATGAAATAAATAACATTTTCTAAAAACTCGTGTTTTTTAAGAAATCATGTAAACGTTCTAGAAGCTGTGATTTTAAAAAACTGGCAGAAGTAAGCTTTTCTTATTTCCGGACGCATTCGCAAACTTTAGAATTCGTTATTATATAGAATGTGCATACTTTGTTGATTCCATTGATGAAATAAATCACATTTTCTAAAAATTCATGTTTTTTAAGAATTCATCTAATCCTTCTAGAAGCTGTGAATTTGGAAAAAGGGGGGAAGTCAGCTTTTCTTATTTCCGGACGCATGCGCAAAATATAGAAAGTAGTTATCACGTAGAATGTGCATAGTTTGTGCATGGGAAAACTATAGAAAGTCGTTATGACATAGAATGTGCATACTTTGTTGATTCCATTTATGAAATAAATCACATTTTCTAAAAACTCATGTTTTTTAAGAAATTATGTAAACCTTCTAGAAGCTATGATTTTAAAAAACGGGGGGGAATTAAGCTTTCCTTATTTACGGACGCATGCGCAAACTATAGAAAGTTGTTATGACATAGAATGTGCATACTTTGTTGATTCTATTTATGAAATAAATCATATTTTCTAAAAACTCATGTTTTTTAAGAAATCATGTAAACCTTTTAGAAGCTGTGATTTTAAAAAACTGGCGGAAGTAAGCTTTTCTTATTTCCGGACGCATGCGCAAACTTTAGAAAGTCGTTACTACGTAGAATGTGCATACCTTGTTGATTCCATTTATGAAATAAATCCCTTTTTCTAAAAACTCGTGTTTTTTAAAAAATCATGTAAGCCTTCTAGAAGCTATGGTTTTAAAAAACTGGCGGAAGTAATCTTTTCTTATGTACGGACGCATGCGCAAACTATAGAAAGTTGTTATGGCGTAGAATGTGCATACTTTGTTGATTCCATTTATGAAATAAATCACATTTTCTAAAAACTCCTGTTTTTTAAGAATTCATCTAAACCTTCTAGAAGCTGTGAATTTAAAAAAAGGGGGGAAGTGCAAACTATAGAAAGTCGTTATTACATAGAATGTGCATAGTTTGCGCATACGCAAACTATAGAAAGTTGTTATGACATAGAATTTGCATACTTTTTTGATTCCATTTATGAAATAAATCACATTTTCTAAAAACTCGTGTTTTTTAAGGAATCATGTAAACCTTCTAGAAGCTGTGATTTTAAAAAACTGGTGGAAGTAAGCTTTTCATATTTCCGGACGCATGCGCAAACTTTAGAAAGTCGTTATTACATAGAATGTGCATACTTTGTTGATTCCATTTATGAAATAAATCACATTTTCTAAAAACTTGTGTTTTTTAAGAAATCATGTAAACCTTCTAGAAGCTATGGTTTTAAAAAACTGGCGGAAGTAAGCTTTTCTTATTTCCGGACGCATGCGCAAACTATAGAAAGTCGTTATTACGTAGAATGTGCAAACTTTGTTGATTCCATTTATGAAATAAATCACATTTTCTCAAAACTCATTTTTTTAAAGAATTCATCTAAACCTTCTAGAAGCCGTGAATTTAAAAAAAGGGGGGAAGTAAGCTTTTCTTATTTCCTGACGCATGCGCAAACTATACAAAGTCGTTATTACGTAGAATGTGCATAGTTTGCGCATGCGCAAACTATAGAAAGTCCTTATGACATAGAATGTGCATACTTTCATGATTCCATTTATAAAATAAATCACATTTTTTAAAAACACGTGTTTTTTAAGAAATCATGTAAACCTTCTAGAAGCTGTGGTTTTAAAAAACTGGCGGAAGTAAGCTTTTCTTATTTCCGGACGCATGCGCAAACTTTAGAAAGTCGTTACTACATAGAATGTGCATACCTTGTTGATTCCATTTATTAAATAAATCACATTTTCTAAAAACTCATGTTTTTTAAGATTTCATCTAAACCTTCTAGAAGCTGTGAATTTGAAAAAAGGGGGGAAGTAAGCTTTTCTTATTTCCGGACGCATGCGCAAACTATAGAAAGTCGTTATCATGTAGAATAAGCATAGTTTGCGCATGGGAAAACTCTAGAAAGTCGTTATGACATAGAATGTGCATACTTTGTTTATTCCAATTATGAAATAAATCACATTTTCTAAAAACTCGTGTTTTTTAAGAAATTATGTAAACCTTCTAGAAGCTGTGATTTTAAAAAACGGGGGGGAATTAAGCTTTTCTTATTTCCAGACGCATGCGCAAGCTTTAGAAAGTCGTTATTATGTAGAATGTGCATAGTTTTTTGATTCCATTTATGAAATAAATCACATTTTCTAAAAACTTGTGTTTTTTAAGAAATCATGTAAATCTTCTAGAAGTTGTGATTTTAAAAAACTGGCGGAAGTAAGCTTTTCATATTTCTGGACGCATGCGCAAACTTTAGAATGTCATTATTACATAGAATGTGCATACTTTGTTGATTCCATTTATGAAATAAATCACATTTTCTAAAAACTTGGGTTTTTTAAGAAATCATGTAAACCTTCTAGAAGCTGTGGTTTTAAAAAACTGGCGGAAGGAAGGTTTTCTTATTTCCGGACGCATGCGCAAACTATAGAAAGTCGTTATTATGTAGAATGTGCATAGTTTGTTGATTCCATTTATGAAATAAATCACGTTTTCTAAAAACTCGTTTTTTTTAAGAATTCACCTAAACCTTCTAGAAGCGGTGAATTTAAAAAAAGGGGGGAAGTAAGCTTTTCTTATTTCTGGAAGCATGCGCAAACTATAGAAAGTCGTTATTACGTAGAATGTGCATAGTGTTTTTATTCCATTTATGAAATAAATCACATTTTCTAAAAACTCGTGTTTTTTAAGAATTCATCTAAACCTTCTAGAAGGTGTGAATTTAAAAAAAGCGTGGAAGTAAGCTTTTCTTATTTCCGGATGCATCCGCAAACTATAGAAAGTCATTATCATGTAGAATGTGCATACTTTGCGCATGCGCAAACTATAGAAAGTCCTTATGACATAGAATGTGCATACTTTCATGATTCCATTTATAAAATAAATCACATTTTTTAAAAACACGTGTTTTTTAAGAATTCATCTAAACATTCTAGAATTTGTGAATTTAAAAAAAGGGGGGAAGTATGCCTTTCTTATTTCTTGATGCATGAGCAAACTATAGAAAGTAGTTTTTACGTAGAATGTGCATAGTTTGCACATGCGCAAACTATAGAAAGTAGTTATGACATAGAATGTGCATACTTTGTTTATTCCATTTATGAAATAAATCACATTTTCTAAAAGCTCATGTTTTTCAAGAAACCATGTAAACGTTCTAGAAGCTGTGATTTTAAAAAACTTGCGGAAGTAAGCTTTTCTTATTTCCGGATGCATGCGCAATCTTTAGAAAGTCGTTATTACATAGAATGTGCATACTTTGTTGATTCCATTTATGAAATAAATCACATTTTCTAAAAACTCGTGTTTTTTAAGAAATCATCTAAACCTTCTAGAAGCTGTGATTTTAAAAAACTGGCAGATGTAAGCTTTTCTTATTTCCGGACGCATGCGCAAACTTTAGGAAGTCGTTACTACGTAGAATGTGCATACCTTGTTGAGTCCATTTATTAAATAAATCACATTTTCTAAAAACTCATGTTTTTTAAGAATTCGTCTAAACCTTCTAGAAGCTCTGAATTTGGAAAAAGGGGGGAAGTAAGCTTTTCTTATTTCCGGACGCATGCGCAAAGTATAGAAAGTAGTTATCACGTAGAATGTGCATAGTTTGCGCATGGGAAAACTATAGAAAGTCGTTATGACATAGAATGTGCATACTTTGTTGATTCCATTTATGAAATAAATCACATTTTCTAAAAACTCATGTTTTTTAAGAAATTATGTAAACCTTCTAGAAGATGTGATTTTAAAAAACGGGGGGGAATTAAGCTTTTCTTATTTACGGACGGATGCGGAAACTTTAGAAAGTCGTTACTACGTAGAATTTGCATACTTTGTTGATTCCATTTATGAAATAAATCATATTTTCCAAAAACTCGTGTTTTTTAAGAAATCATGTAAACCTTCTAGAAGCTGTGATTTTAAAAAACTGGTGGAAGTAATCTTTTCTTATTTGCGGACGCATGCGCAAACTATAGAAAGTCGTTATTACGTAGAATGTGCATAGTTTATTGATTCCATTTATGAAATAAATCACATTTTCTAAAAACTCGTGTTTTTTAAGAATTCATCTAAACCTTCTAGAAGCCGTGAATTTAATAAAAGGGGGGAAGTAAGCTTTTCTTATTTCCGGACGCATGCGCAAGCTATAGAAAGTCGTTATCACGTAGAATGTGCATAGTTTGCGCATGCACAAACTACAGAAAGTCGTTATGACATAGAATGTGCATACTTTCTTCATTCCATTTTTAAAATAAATCACATTTCCTAAAAACTCGTGTTTTTTAAGACATCATGTAAACCTTCTAGAAGCTGTGAATTTAAAAAAAGGGGGGAAGTAAGCTTTTCTTATTTCCGGACGCATGCACAAGCTATAGAAAGTCGTTATCACGCAGAATGTGCATAGTTTGCGCATGCGCAAACTATAGAAAGTCGTTATGACATAGAATGTGCATACTTTGTTGATTCCATTTTTGAAGTAAATCACATTTCCTAAAAACTCGTGTTTTTTAAGACATCATGTAAACCTTCAAGAAGCTGTGATTTTAAAAAACGGGGGGAATTAAGCTTTTCTTATTTCCGGATAGATGCACAAACTATAGAAAGTTTTTATGACGTAGAATGTGCATACTTTGTTGATTCCATTTATGAAATAAATCACATTTTCTAAAAACTCGTGTTTTTTAAGAATTCATCTAAACCTTCTAGAAGCTGTGAATTTAAAAAAAGGGGGGAAGTAAGCTTTTCTTATTTCCGAACGCATGCGCAAACTATAGAAATTCGTTTTCATGTAGAATGTGCATAGTTTACGCATGCGCAAACTATAGAAAGTTGTTATGACATAGAATGTGCATACTTTAATGATTCGATTAATAAAATAAATCACATTTTCTAAAAACTCGTGTTTTTTAAGAAATCATGTAAACCTTCTAGAAGCTGTGGTTTTAAAAAACTGGCGGAAGTAAGCTTTTCTTATTTCCGGAGGCTTGCGCAAACTATAGAAGTTCGTTACTACATAGAATTTGCATACTTTGTTGATTCCATTTATGAAATAAATCACATTTTCTAAAAACTCGTGTTTTTTGGCAATTCATCTAAACCTTCTAGAAGCTGTGAATTTAAAAAAAGGGTGAAAGTAAGCTTTTCTTATTTCCAAACGCATGCGCAAACTATAGAAAGTCGTTATCACGTAGAATGTTCATAGTTTGCGCATGCGCAAACTTTAGAAAGTCGTTATGACATAGAATGTGCATACTTTGTTTATTCCAATTATGAAATAAATCACATTTTCTAAAAACTCGTGTTTTTTAAGAAATTATGTAAACCTTATAGAAGCTGTGATTTTAAAAAAGGGGGGATTTAAGCTTTTCTTATTTCCGGACGCAGGCGCAAACTATAGAAAGTCGTTATTATGTAGAATGTGCATAGTTTGTTGATTCCATTTATGAAATAAATCACATTTTCTAAAAACTCGTGTTTTTTAAGAATTCATCTAAACCTTCTAGAAGCTGTAAATTTAAAAAAGGGGGGAAGTAAGCTTTTCTTATTTCTGGACGCATGCGCAAACTATAGAAAGTCGTTATTACGTAGAATGTGCATAGTTTGCACATGCGCAAACTATAGAAAGTCGTTATGACATAGAATGTGCATACTTTGTTGATTCCATTTATGAAATAAATCACATTTTCTAAAAACTCGTGTTTTTTAAGAAATCATGTAAACCTTCTAGAAGCTGTGATTTTAAAAAACTGGCGGAAGGAAGCTTTTCTTATTTTCGGACGCATGCGCAAACTATAGAATGTCATTATTACGTAGAATGTTCATAATTTGTTGATTCCATTTATGAAGTAAATCACATTTTCTAAAAACTCGTGTTTTTTAAGAAATCATGTAAACCTTCTAGAAGCTGTGGTTTTAAAAAACTGGTGGAAGGAAGCTTTTCTTATTTTCGGACGCATGCGCAAACTATAGAAAGTCGTTATTACGTAGAATATGCATAGTTTGTTGATTCCATTTATGAAATAAATCACATTTTCTAAAAACTAGTGTTTTTTAAGAATTCATCTAAACCTTCTAGACGATGTGAATTTAAAAAAAGGGGGGGAAGTAACCTTTTCTTATTTCCGGACGCATGCGCAAACTATAGAAAGTCGTTATCACGTAGAATGGACATAGTTTGCGCATGCGCAAAATATATAAAGCCATTATGACATAGAATGTGCATACTTTGTTGATTCCATTTATGAAATAAATCACATTTTCTAAAAACTCATGTTTTTTAAGAAATCATGTAAACCTTCTAGAAGCTGTGGTTTTAAAAAACTGGTGGAAGGAAGCTTTTCTTATTTTCAGACGCATGCGCAAACTATAGAAAGTCGTTATTACGTAGAATGTGCATAGTTTGTTGATTCCATTTATGAAATAAATCACATTTTCTAAAAACTCGTGTTTTTTAAGAATTCATCTAAACCTTCTAGACGATGTGAATTTAAAAAAAGGGGCGAAGTAACCTTTTCTTATTTCCGGACGCATGCACAAACTATAGAAAGTCGTTATCACGTAGAATGCACATAGTTTGCGCATGCGCAAAATATAGAAAGCCATTATGACATAGAATGTGCATACTTTGTTGATTCCATTTATGAAATTAATCACATTTTCTAAAAACTCGTGTTTTTTAAGAAATCATGTAAACCTTCTAGAAGCTGTGGTTTTAAAAAACTGGTGGAAGGAAGCTTTTCTTATTTTCGGACGCATGCGCAAACTATAGAAAGTCATTATTACGTAGAATGTGCATCGTTTGTTGATTCCATTTATGAAATAAATCACATTTTCTAAAAACTCGTGTTTTTTAAGAATTCATCTAAACCTTCTAGACGATGTGAATTTAAAAAAAGGGGGGAAGTAACCTTTTCTTATTTCCGGACGCATGCGCAAATTATACAAAGTCGTTAGCACGTAGAATGCACATAGTTTGCGCATGTGCAAAATATAGAAAGCCATTATGACATAGAATGTGCATACTTTGTTGATTCCATTTATCAAATAAATCACATTTTCTAAAAACTCGTGTTTTTTAAGAAATCATGTAAACCTTCTATAAGCTGTGATTTTAAAAAACGGGGGGAATTAAGCTTTTCTTATTTCCAGACGCATGCGTAAACTATAGAAAGTCATTATTACATAGAATGTGCATAGTTTGCACATGCGCAAACTATAGAAAGTCGTTATGAAATCGAATGTGCATACTTTGTTGATTCCATTTATGAAATAACTCACATTTTCTAAAAACTCAAATTTTTTAAGAAATCATGTAAACCTTCTAGAAGCTGTGATTTTAAAAACCTGACGGAAGTAAGCTTTTCTTATTTCCATTTATGAAATAAATCACATTTTCTAAAAACTCGTGTTTTTTAAGAATTCATCTAAAAAAGGGGGGAAGTAAGCTTTTCTTATTGTCGGACGCATGCGCAAACTATAGAAAGTCGTTATGACATAGAATGCGCATTCTTTGTTGATTCCATTTATGTAATAAATCACATTTTCTAAAAACTCGTGTTTTTTAAGAAATCGTGTAAACCTTTTAGAAGCTCTGATTTTAAAAAACGGGGGGAATTAAGCTTTTCTTATTTCTGGATAGATGCGCAAACTATAGAAAGTTGTTATGACGTAGAATGTGCATACTTTGTTGATTCTATTTATGAAATAAATCACATTTTCTAAAAATTCATGTTTTTTAAGAATTCATCTAAACCTTCTAGAAGATGTGAATTTAAAAAAGGGGGGAAGTAAGCTTTTCTTATTTCCGGACGCATGCGCAAACTATAGAAAGTTGTTATTACGTAGAATGTGCATAGCTTGCACATGCGCAAACTTTAGAAAGTCGTTACTACATAGAATGTGCATACTTTGTTGATTCCATTTATGAAATAAATCACATTTTCTAAAAACTCGTGTTTTTTAAGAAATAATGAAAACCTTCTAGAAGCTGTGGTTTTAAAAAACTGGCGGAAGGAAGGTTTCTTATTTCCGGACGCATGCGCAAACTATAGAAAGTCGTTATTATGTAGAATGTGCATAGTTTGTTGATTCCCTTTATGAAATAAATCACATTTTCTAAAAAATCGTGTTTTTTAAGAATTCATCTAAACCTTCTAGAAGCTGTGAATTTAAAAAAAGGGGGGCAGTAAGCTTTTCTTATTTCTGGAAGCATGCGCAAACTATAGAAAGTCGTTATTACATAGAATGTGCATAATTTGTTGATTCTATTTATGAAATAAATCACATTTTCTAAAAACTCGTGTTTTTTAAGAATTCATCTAAACCTTCTAGAAGCTGTGAATTTAAAAAAAGGGGGGAAGTAAGCTTTTCTTATTTCCGTACGCATGCGCAAACTATAGAAAGTCGTTATCACGTAAAATGTGCATAGTCTGCGCATGCGCAAACTATAGAAAGTCGTTATGACATAGAATGTGCATACTTTGTTGATTCCATTGACCAAATAAATCACATTTTCTAAAAACTCGTGTTTTTTAAGAAATTATGTAAACCTTATAGAAGTTGTGATTTTAAAAAACGGGGGGAATTAAGCTTTTCTTATTTCTGGACGCATGGGAAAACTATAGAAAGTCGTTAGGACGTAGAATGTGCATACTTTGTTGATTCCATTTATGAAATAGATAACATTTTCTAAAAACTCGTGTTTTTTAAGAAATCATGTAAACCTTCTAGAAGCTGTGATTTTAAAATACGGGGGGAATTATTTCCGGACGCATGCGCAAACTATGGAAAGTTGTTAGTACGTAGAATGTGCATAGTTTGCGCATGCACAAACTATAGAAAGTCGTTATGACATAGAATGTGCATACTTTGTTGATTCCATTTATGAAATAAATCACATTTTCTAAAAAATCATGTTTTTTAAGAAATCATGTAAACCTTCTAGAAGCTGTGGTTTTAAAAAACTGGCGGAAGTAAGCTTTTCATATTTCCGGACGCATGCGCAAACTTTAGAAAGTCGTTATTACATAGAATATGCATACTTTGTTGATTCCATTTATGAAATAAATCACATTTTCTAAAAAATCACATTTTTTAAGAAATCATGTAAACCTTCTAGAAGCTGTGGTTTTAAAAAACTGCCGAAAGTAAGCTTTTCTTATTTCCGTATGCTTGCGCAAACAATAGAAAGTCGTTATTATAGAAAGTCGTTATTATTCCATTTAGAAATTCGTTATTATAGAAAGTCGTTATGAGGAAGAATGTGCATACTTAGTTGATTGCATTTATGAAATAAATCACCCTTCCTAAAAACTCGTGTTTTTTAAGAAATCATGTAAACCTTCTAGAAGCTGCGATTTTAAAAAACTGGCGGAAGTAAGCTTTTCATATTTCCGCACGAATGCGCAAACTATAGAAAGTCGTTATGACGTAGAATGTGCAAACTTTGTTGATTCCATTTATGAAATAAATCACATTTTCTAAAAACTCGTGTTTTTTAAGAATTCATCTAAACCTTCTAGAAGCTGTGAATTTAAAAAAAGGGGGGAAGTAAGCTTTTCTTATTTCTGGACGCATGCGCAAACTATAGAAAGTCGTTATTACGTAGAATGTGCATAGTTTGCGCATGTGCAAACTATAGATATTCGTTATGACATAGAATGTGCATACTTTGTTGATTCCATTTATGAAATAAGTCACATTTTCTAAAAACTCGTGTTTTTTAAGAAATCATGTAAACCTTCTAGAAGCTGTGGTTTTAAAAAACTGGTTTAAGGAAGCTTTTCTTATTTTCGGACGCATGCGCAAACTATAGAAAGTCGTTATGACGTAGAATGTGCAAACTTTGTTGATTCCATTTATGAAATAAATCACATTTTCTAAAAACTCGTGTTTTTTAAGAATTCATCTAAACCTTCTAGAAGTTGTGAATTTAAAAAAAGCGGGGAAGTAAGCTTTTCTTATTTCTGGACGCATGCGCAAACTATAGAAAGTCGTTATTACGTAGAATGTGCATAGTTTACGCATGCGCAAACTATAGAAATTCGTTATGACATAGAATGTGCATACTTTGTTGATTCCATTGATTAAATAAATCACATTTTCTAAAAACTCATGTTTTTTAAGAAATCATGTAAACCTTCTAGAAGTTGTGATTTTAAAAAACTGGTGGAAGTAAGCTTTTCTTATTTCCGGACGCATGCGCAAAATTTAGAAAGTCGTTATTACATAGAATGTGCATACTTTGTTGATTCCATTTCTGAAATAAATCACATTTTCTAAAAACTCATGTTTTTTAAGAAATCATGTAAACCTTCTAGAAGCTGTGATTTTAAAAAACTGGCGGAAGTAAGCTTTTCTTATTTCCGGACGCATGCGCAAACTTTAGAAAGTCGTTACTACGTAGAATGTGCATACCTTGTTGATTCCATTGATTAAATTAATCACATTTTCTAAAAACTCGTGTTTTTTAAGAATTCATCTAAACCTTCTAGAAGCTATGAATTTAAAAAAAGGGGGGAAGTAAGCTTTTCTTATTTCCGGACGCATGCGCAAACTATAGAAATTCGTTAGGACGTAGAAAGCGCATACTTTGTTGATTCCATTTATGAAATAAATAAATTTTTTCTAAAAACTTGTCTTTTTTAAGAATTCATCTAAACTTTCTAGAAGCTATAAATTTAAAAAAAGGGGGGAAGTAAGCTTTTCTTATTTCCGGACGCATTCGCAAACTATAGAAAGTTGTTATTACGTAGAATGTGCATAGTTTGCGCATGCGCAAACTATAGAAATTCGTTATGACATAGAATGTGTATACTTTGTTGATTCCATTTATGAAATAAATCACATTTCCTAAAAACTCGTGTTTTTTAAGAAATCATGTAAACCTTCTAAAAGTTGTGATTTTAAAAAATGGGGGGAATTAAGCTTTTCTTATTTCCGGACGCATGCGCAAACTGTATAAATTCGTTATGACGAAGAATGTGCATACTTTGTTGATTCCATTTATGAAATAAATCACATTTTCTAAAAACTCGTGTTTTTTAAGAAATCATGTAAACCTTCTAGAAGCTGTGATTTTAGAAAACGGGGGGAATTAAGCTTTTCTTATTTCTGGATGCATTGGCAAACCATAGAAATTTGTTATGACGTAGAATGTGCATACTTTGTTAATTGCATTTATGAAATAAATCACATTTTCTAAAAACTCATGTTTTTTAAGAAATCATGTAAACCTTCTAGAAGCTGTGATTTTAAAAAACTGGGGGAAGTAAGCTTTTCATATTTCCGGACGCATGCGCAAACTTTAGAAAGTCGTTATTACATAGAATGTGCATACTTTGTTGATTCTATTGATGAAATAAATCACATTTTATTAAAACTCGTGTTTTTTAAGCAATCATGTAAACCTTCTAGAAGCTGTGGCTTTAAAAAACTGGCGGAAGGAAGGTTTTCTTATTTCCGGACGCATGCGCTGTAGTGCCCTCACTCGGCACTGGGTCACTATTCTGTTTAAATATCTGTTTTCTGTATGTTTATATGTCTTTGAAATTAAATAAACAAATCTTAAAAACTTTCCATGTAAATACCAAGTTTTTTTTTTTTCCTTTTCCTTTCTAACGAAAAGAATCAACCGGCTATATTTCAGGTTTCTAAAAGTTCACAAATCTGTGCAAATTAATTAAACATCAACTTAAGACTCATCATTCTAACCCAGTTCTTTCATCATACGAAATTTGGAAATAAAAGAAAATACCTGTTACTTAAGCTTGTTCAGTAAAATACCTGGAGTCCGTAGATTTGCAGCAAGGTAAGAAGGTTCCTGTAGTGGGTTCTGTAGGTTACCTTAGCAACCCAAAATGATGTGTCCACCCTGTCGATCAGCTATTATCATGCTGACCCTAGGAAATCAATGGATTTCCTAGCCCCCGAGCCCACAGACCGATAATCCCGACAGCAGCTTTCCATCGAACCTTTCCATGGTAATCCTTTGCTGAGTTAACCCCCTCCTCAGTCTTTTCATTTGAGTTTCCCACCTCCTCAAAGATTCAAGTTAACCCCCTCCTCGACATTCCTCCTTTTCACCAAATCAACCTCACAGTTCTTCCACCAAATCCCCCTTACTACTTTGTTAATTCTCCCCTTTATAGGAATCCACCTCCTTCCAAAGTCAAACTTCCTTATCACTCCACTGCCCTAGCTGTCGTGGTCTTCGAAGTACTAATCATTAATGCATCCCCTTTTTAAGGTAAATAGGTGGATTATATATATTATTTTAAATCATCCAATTTTCTTTTGAGCAGTAGGATTATTTAATAATTCATTTAACAACTCCATTTTATTTACTTGGAATGATTCCGCTAATTAATTAAATGAATAATCTATTTAATAAATTTATTATTATCCAATCCACTATGCTTTGTTAAAAGGATTATTAACACTATTATTATTAATTTAATAATAATATTAATAACAATAATGATTAATAATAATAGTGATTAAATTAATTGTGAATAATAATTAAAATATCTATTTGTTTAATTGACAAGTGTCAACCTAATACCCCTAGGTATAAGTAATGGAATATAATTAATGGTTTACTTAACCATAATCAACAATTACATAGTGTACTCTTCTAGTATTAATATTTAACTATCATACTTCATATCGAGGACACCTTCACTTGAGGATACTTGCAATTAATGACACTTATTTTAATCGTTCATTACCATGTTCACACACAAAGACTAATTAACTTCTTTTACACATTGGAACTTGACAATATTTTACTAATTAAGTCATTCAGTAAATACTTAATTGAGTTACCTATGATACTTATAACATCGTTAAATCTTGATAAGTATGTTGTAAACCAATACTATTGCGCATGTGCATAATGTGCATGCGTGGCCAACGTATGCACAAGACAGACATGTACTACAAACATATGTCATATATATATTCTATGCATCTCAGCTAACTAATATTCATAATACTTTATGCAAACCAAACAAGTACACATTCATCATAATATTACTAAAACATCATCGTTTATTTTATCAGTTAACCTTTAAGATTCCATTTCATTGCTTTTATGATTACGTTTGTTCAATCAATCAGGTACAAGGAAGGCTACCTACTACCACTAACTCCAGGTCAATGAATGCCCAACCCTCAACAGTACTAACTATCATATCCTCCCATCGTTAACCTACTGCCACAACCTCCCTGTCCTTCCTCTGCTAGTATAAAGTGGATGTCGGACTCAACGACCTGACCACATAGAGCTTGAGAGCGATAGCGTCGGCTGAACAGAAAGCGGACCTATCCTCTCCTAGAAGGCATCCGACCATCGTCATCACACATACATGGGGAGTGTGTCTCAGCACGGCCCTCCCACGATCTTGGGTATCATAGGAACATAGGGTGGGCAACTCATCCATCCCTCTCAACATACTGGGCCTACGCCCTTATCAAATCATACTCTGCTGCTCTCGAGATTATCGGTCTATGTCATCGTTTCATCAATTTTGGGTTGCTAAGGTTTACTGCATGGATAGGTTCTTCTCCGTATATCAGATCAAGTACCTGGATATCCCATAGCCCTCGTGTCCTGCAGGTTAGTATTCCGCAAGATACACCTTTTTTTTTTAACAAGCATTTCCATTCGATCACCCATTGATCCATGTCATCAACATCATTCATTTCACGTCACAATTTTATCGTATCACAGATATGCATGGAATATAACAGTTCTATCAATTTCATCATAGGATGGCATCCACGTACGACACCATATATTTTACATTCTATCATTGTCTGATCCATATTGTCAGCATCATTTATCTCATCACATAAAATCATTAAATCGATCACAGCATAATTACCACATCATATATATCACATTTCCTCCAGGACGATTATCAAACATACACTGTCATTATGAAATAAAAGAATCTCATGTTAATCATAACTTAATAACTGCATGAATATAGTAACATCATTAACACAGTAGCAACATATCATCATGTCTATCATGCCGAAAATATAGTTTACTCTGTCTAGCTGAGTCAAATAGATTACAAGCAATTAAAGTGAAAGGGGTCTAACTCGCCAACAGGCCTAGTCAAAATATGGGGCATTACATACACCCACCCTTCAGGAAACTTCATCCCGAAGTTATGGTCATAATAATGCAGGGAAATTCTTGACACATACTCTCTACTTTCATGCAAGTAGCAGGTGTTGGCCATACTGGTCTTACTTGGCTTTGACTTGACCGAATATGTCGGTGTTATAATATGGCTTTGCTTCTTTTATATCCCTGATGTGTATTCTAATAATTAAAGAAACATTTAGATTAATCCTTTTGTTGGATCTCAATATTATGCCTAGAATGCCTAAATGTTATAATCATGTTCTATCCACCTTAGTATCCTATTTCATACCCTTTTACAGTATTCTTTAAGTCACATCATCCAGAATAGTTTATCCGTCACAGGACGGAGTTTACCGAACCTTTTATTGATTCAACTTGGCGTGGAATAGTCAACAATTTAAATTGGGGGTCATTTAGAGCTCATAATTGGCATTCACTCCGTGTGCAACTATCGAGGACTCTTACGGTTGGTATACCTCTCTAGGGAAGAAGATTCATGTCCTCAAAATCCTAAGGTCATATATTATTAATTCCGTATCGGTAATGAACAATAACAAAAGTGTCGTAACTTCGTTAAACTAGGGGAACTATCATCGTTTATAAGGTTTTCATGGCTATTTCTTATCAAAACGTAATTGTCACCATGTTTATTTATTATTCTCTCCGCTTAACTAATATAATCTATGGAGAAACCATTCCTGCTTCAATTCCTTAAGAATTTCGTAGCTAGTTTTGTTCCCTTCCTTACTATCACAAAGGTAATTATTAGCATTTATTCTAGTATGCCATTGTATTGGTACAGCATCACTCTTGCATTTATACTTCGTAAAGACCTTAATCTAATCCTATAGGTTGAACGAAACATCATTACTTAATATGTTGAATCATATTAGAACTTCATAACAACCGCTTTAATTGAGTTAAGTTGATAACTGTGTTGAGATTCTTGTGGCTCTTTTATTATTAATCGAGATCATCACTATATTAGGTATAATTAATCCGAAATTTTCTCAAAAATCTTATTGCACCGTTACCCCAATATTTAACTTATTCATTCTAAAGTCATGTACCCCCTTAAGAGAATAGTCTTTTATTAAGCTTTATTTGCAATCTCCTTGTTTAAGTGCAGGGTGTTTTCCTTAATGTGATTCAAAAGGATACCTTAGGCCTTGCAAATTTATTTCCCTCCCTTATCTCATTCAAAATAATATATAATGTATTTTCTGAGTCTCTCTATCCCTGAGCTACATAACATTTCATATCTTAACGTTTCCCTACTAAAATACTTGTATATTATTACATTTATATTTTTAAACGAAAATTTTATTTGTAATTACGATTATGAGGTGTTCATGAATTTTCACTTTAATTTGTATTTTGTACAAAGTTATCTATATACACACATCGATGTTTGCGCAATTTGTTTATGCTTATTTGGAATTGAGACTGTTGTAGTCTATGTGGTAGTTTGAATGGAATTGAGACTCTTGTAAAGAGGATGCATGCATATTCATACATGAGTGCATTCTCCAATTCCCTTTTACCACATTTTCGACCATGAAATCCATCCAATACCCTAGTCTCTATTTTCACATAATTTGGGAGTTAAAATGACCAAATTGTGATCAAACTTTTAATATGAAAATAAACACAATTGAGTCATAAGAGGGACATTAACAAAATGTGATTGTGACCTCTGCTTTTGTTGTGATTAATTAGGATGATAAGTTGTGAGACATTTAATCTTATTGTTAGATGTATTTGTTAAATCAAGTGTGACCGTGTGACCAATACTGATGTTTAAGCATTGTATCGATAGTATTGGGTTTAACGTCGATGTACAAAGTTGTTCTCAAATAATATGAATAACATCCCTAATATAAGAATTTATAATTTAAATGTGTTGTGTTCATCTCATTTGAGAAGATTCTCTTCCACTATTAGCTTTACCGCTTGTATAATGAATAATTGTGAAATATTTAATTCTTTTTGTTATTAACGTTTATTATAAATTTATGATTAGGAGTATAATAATTTATAAATTAATGTGAAACTAACTTATGATTAGGGCCATAATAATTTATACATTAATTGTGTTGGGTTAAGCTTAATTAAAAGTATCACCTTTGCTTTTAACTTAACCATTGACAAATATGGTTTTAATAAACGAGTACAACTTTTGCATCAAATATAAAATGAGTTTATAGTGATTTTTGAAATTTTAATATACACAATGTTATGTTTATTTGAAATTATTTCATATTAATTTTGAGTATAGAGTAAGGTTCTTATTATTCGCATAAATAATTAAAGTTGGGATTATATATGGTTCAATTACTCATACTAATTTATTTCGTATTTCCATTTTGAAAATGTTTTTGTGGTTTTCCTATACAAATATATATATTATTTCAAAATATTAAAATAAAATGAAGACTTAGTACCAACACGCAACTACAAAAGTAATAAAATTAACATTTTCATTAAGTCAAAATTTGCAATGAAGGTGTCACGTTGAAAATGTTAAAGTCTGGTTAGGACGAAATTTCATTAATAGATTAAAACACCAATTTTCCCTTCTTAGTTGGTATGTAAAAATTCCACTCTTGGTAATACTCAATTGAATTATCTAGATGGTTGTAAAGTGTTAATTAATAAATGTAAATGTCTTACTTTCGGCATGTATTTCTTTTATCATAATATTGTCAACCTAGTTTAAGGTAAACTTAAAATTATATTCAAATAAGCTTTGTATACGAAACACTAACTTTCCCTTTTTTTTTTGTATCCTTATATAGTTACACCTACCTATATTTTCTTTCTGCATTTAATTTTATGTGGGATGTTAAATATAATAAATACTAAGAAAATTTGATTAAATACCTGAGTTTATTAAACCCTAGATCTTCACCCAACCACTTTAACCACTCTTTTTTTGTTTATTTATCTATATATATTCATATTTTTATTTATTTATTTCTTTCCCAAAATTTAAATATTTATATATATTAATTTTAAATATTTTTAAATTCTCCTCTAAATATAAATTATAACTTAAATTTGATATATTAAAAGTTAAATTATAATCTCTCCAAACCACTCCAACCTTACTATAATTGACCTTAAGATTTTTAAATCTATGACGAACTTTTAAATTTCAAGTTTGTGAGTGGCTTTATATATATATATATATATATATATATTTTAAATATTTAACTTTTAAATCTTTAACAACCTAGGTTATAACATTATATAATTATATATTCAAGATTTAATTTAATTAAATTTAAATAAAACACTCTAATATTATATTCGAAATTGCCGAAACCCCTTTTCCCCATTTTTTTTCCATAATTAAATTAAATTAACTTAAATAATAAATAAATAAATTAAATTAAATTAAATTAATTACTCAAAAGACATCAAATTAAATTAATTAAATTAATATTAAAATATATATATAAAAAAAACATTAACAAAATTAAATTAACATTGAAAAATCATTAAATTAAATTAAATGAATTAAATCAAATGAATGTTAAACTACACTACATTAAATTAATAAAATTAAATTAATATTTAAAAGACATTAATTTAAAATTAAAAAAAAAAATTAAAACAATATAAATCTCCTAACGAAAGCAAAGGCTGGGACATGGCTCATGGACGATTTGATCCTGTGCAATGCTCTCGGACTGAGCCCAATGCTCTCTTTGCATGTGGGATTGGCGCCCACGCTAACATAAATAAAAGGAAAATAATAAAAATAATAATACGGTGATTTGACGCGGTAAGGTTCGTTTATCCGGAGGGTTGCAAGAGCCGGAGATCGACGGCTCTCCTTCACCCGCGTCGGCAACATGATCGAGCGATAACAGGGTTCGGTGGTCGCGGAAGGAAAACCACCATGACACGTGGCTAACTCCTACTCATCCGCATACGAAAAGGCGGTTTTGTAAACCGCCCATGGGCGACGCGGAAACGGCCTACGTGGCATCGACTTTTCTCTATTTAAGGAGGAACGAGGTTATATTTTGTTTGTGTTGTAGGGCTGCTCCTCGCGTGAAGAGCTCGCGGTGCCGAGCGCTAGGGTTTGTCCCTACTTCACTGTCACCTCCCATCTCCCTCTCCGCCTTCACCTCTGCACAGGCATGACAGATAACGGGATGGCTGTAGTGGCGGGCGTGGATGCTCGGGCTGTAATGGTGAGTGTGGGCTCTCTTCAACTTGGTAGAGGGCCGATGATAATGTGGGATCTGGTGTGAGCTTAGCGCCTGAGCTGTAGTTTAGTGCGTGGTCTCCATTCGACCTGGCAGAGTGTTGTGGAACGAAGGAGCTTTGCAGTTTCCCAGTGGGAGACAGTTTTTGGAATTCTGCCAGATTCTAGACGGCATGGTAACCATCGTCAAAATGAAAAGGTATATAGGAAACAGTGAAAACCCTAGCAGGAGGGTCAAAACAACACGAGTTTAATTTAGTTGCACAGGAAGCTTATGAGGAATGTTAGAATTCAAAGACTGTAGGATTGAATTTGAAGTCCCTTATTGATTTATTTTCTCGGTTACGAGAGAATTAGAGACAGTCTCCGAAGTTTGATTTACTTATCAAGGAAGTTTTGTTTTTATTTTCATAAATCGGCAATAATGCAAGCAGGGCTAAACACCGTGCAGTAGACGCTAACTCCGGAGGCGGTAAGCATACCAAATCATGCCATAACAGAAGCTGGTCGCCCTGGGCACGACCGGACAATTCCTCTACATGTCGCGGTGATGTTTAGGGCAGCCCCTACTAGCCATCTGCGCCAGGCTTGCCAGGCTGCGACTTCAAAGTTTAGGGGATGGTGCTGAAGCCACCGGCAATAAAATGACGAGATTAGAAGACTCATAGAAATCCTTCTAAAGGTTAAGAAGAAGAATCCAATTCTCGTAGGGGAGAAAGAGCCCGAAGCTATGGCAAAATACTTGTGCAGAGAATAGAAAAGGTGAAACCCAGCGCAGCTTCAGATCCTTCATATTGACACAGGTATGTCCGCTTTCTGTTCAGGGAGCAAAGATAAGACCACATTGCCATGGAGTTTAGAGAATCGGACCAAATGGTGGGAAGGCGTTTTGGGGTTATGAATGCGATCAAAAGCAATCTGGAAATCAAAACAGGTAATCAGAGATGATTTGTGAATAGAAGATCAGATTCTTTTCCTCTTAGCAGATCTGGAAGTCAAATCACATATACAGAGATGGGCTACGATTAGGAGCGGATTCTTGTTGGAAATCAAATTAATATACAGAGTTTGGAAACAGTAAAACCCGAAATAAGAGGGTTTTCTTTTTTTTTTTATTCTCGTAAGAAGACTTGCAGACGCAAAGAATGGACAGATCGATGTTAAGAAAATCGCCACAAGAGGTGCAATAGAAGCATAATGTCGGTTCTGTCGATCCCAGTAAGTGATTCCAGAAATAATTGATGAAGAAATCGTTGCCTTGGTGATTTAAATGGTAAAGGAAATAGTAATTCAGAAATGTACATGTTGATCTATCATTTTCGTAGAATAAAGGAAGGACTTGCAGGCTTGAAAAGGAGGCATATCGATATTCGGAAGGTTAGAATAAGAACCGAGATGCGCATTTGTTCCTGCCTTCCATCGTTTCTTTTAAATAAGGAAAGATTTATTTTCTCAAAAATAAATACCACAGAATACAAGATCCGATTCCAGATTGGCGTTTAGCCATTTCAAAGTTAACAGAGTAATATAAATCTTATTTTCCAGATCGCATTCTTCAGAAAGGAATGAGAACAAGAGATAAAGTCCAATTTCTAGATCGTATAGATCGTATTATTTTGAAAAATATTGTAAAATAGAGGTGGATGATCTTTGTCCAGATTGCATCTGTTCATAAGGGTTAATGAACAGAGATAATGGTTCTTCGAAAAACAGAGCTAAAGGTTTGATTTTGTCTTTTTTTTTACACATACTTCTCCGATTTTAATTTAAAAATAACGATAGTAGTGGCCTCCTTAAATATCGAATTTTTATGTTTGTTTTCTTATGCCAATATGCAATGTTTTGTTTTCTTATAAAGTTTACAGAATTCTTACTCTACGGCTATATATATGTGTAAGTGACTATTTATGTTTGTTTTCTTTTTGTGCAGATAAACTACTGTTACATAATTTAGGAAAGAAGGTGTGGAAAATCGTGAACATTGATTTCAGATTTCTGCATAGGGTTCTTCATAGATTTATAGATATTTTTGCTTAGTGTCGATTAGTTTCTATCTCGGGTAGGCCATTAGGTTCGAGAGTTCGAACCAGGCTCTGATACCATCTGTAGTGCCCTCACTCGGCACTGGGTCACTATTCTGTTTAAATGTCTGTTTTCTGTATGTTTATATGTCTCTGAAATTAAATAAACAAATCTTAAAAACTTTTCATGTAAATACCAATTTTTTTTTTTCCTTTTCCTTTCTAACGAAAAGAATCAACCGGCTATATTTCAGGTTTCTAAAAGTTCACAAATCTGTGCAAATTAATTAAACATCAACTTAAGACTCATCATTCTAACTTCTTTCATCATACGAAATTTGGAAATAAAAGAAAATACCTGTTACTTAAGCTTGTTCAGTAAAATACCTGGAGTCCGTAGATTTGCAGCAAGGTAAGAAGGTTCCTGTAGTGGGTTCTGTAGGTTACCTTAGCAACCCAAAATGATGTGTCCACCCTGCCGATCAGCTATTATCATGCTGACCCTAGGAAATCAATGGATTTCGTAGCCCCCGAGCCCACAGACCGATAATCCCGACAGCAGCTTTCCATCGAACCTTTCCATGGTAATCCTTTGCTGAGTTAACCCCGTCCTCAGTCTTTTCATTTGAGTTTCCCACCTCCTCAAAGCTTCGAGTTAACCCCCTCCTCGGCATTCCTCCTTTTCACCAAATCAACCTCACAGTTCTTCCACCAAATCCCCCTTACTACTTTGTTAATTCTTCCCTTTATAGGAATCCACCTCCTTCCAAAGTCAAACTTCCTTATCACTCCACCGCCCTAGCTGTCGTGGTCTTCGAAGTACTAATCATTAATGCATCCCCTTTTTAAGGTAAAAAGGTGGATTATATATATTATTTTAAATCATCCAATTTTCTTTTGAGCAGTAGGATTATTTAATAATTCATTTAACAACTCCATTTTATTTACTTGGAATGATTCCGCTAATTAATTAAATGAATAATATATTTAATAAATTTATTATTATCCAATCCACTATGCTTTGTTAAAAGGATTATTAACACTATTATTATTAATTTAATAATAATATTAATAACAATAATGATTAATAATAATAGTGATTAAATTAATTGTGAATAATAATTAAAATATCTATTTGTTTAATTGACAAGTGTCAACCTAATACCCCTAGGTATAAGTAATGGAATATAATTAATGGTTTACTTAACCATAATCAACAATTACATAGTGTACTCTTCTAGTATTAATATTTAACTATCATACTTCATATCGAGGACACCTTCACTTGAGGATACTTGCAATTAATGACACTTATTTTAATCGTTCATTACCATGTTCACACACAAAGACTAATTAACTTCTTTTACACATTGGAACTTGACAATCTTTTACTAATTAAGTCATTCAGTAAATACTTAATTGAGTTACCTATGATACTTATAACATCGTTAAATCTTGATAAGTATGTTGTAAACCAATACTATTGCGCATGTGCATAATGTGCATGCGTGGCCAGCGTATGCACAAGACAGACATGTACTACAAACATATGTCATATATATATTCTATGCATCTCAACTAACTAATATTCATAATACTTTATGCAAACCAAACAAGTACACATTCATCATAATATTACTAAAACATCATCGTTTATTTTATCAGTTAACCTTTAAGATTCCATTTCATTGCTTTTATGATTATGTTTGTTCAATCAATCAGGTACAAGGAAGGCTACCTACTACCACTAACTCCAGGTCAATGAATGCCCAACCCTCAACAGTACTAACTATCATATCCTCCCATCGTTAACCTACTGCCACAACCTCCCTGTCCTTCCTCTGCTAGTATAAAGTGGATGTCGGACTCAACCACCTGACCACATAGAACTTAGCGGACCTATCCTCTCCTAGCAGGCATCCGACCATCGTCATCACACATACATGGGGAGCGTGTCTCAGCACGGCCCTCCCACGATCTCGGGTATCATAGGAACATAGGGTGGGAAACTCATCCATCCCTCTCAACATACTGGGCCTACGCCCTTATCAAATCATACTCTGCTGCTCTCGAGATTATCGGTCTATGTCATCGTTTCATCAATTTTGGGTTGCTAAGGTTTACTGCATGGATAGGTTCTTCTCCGTATATCAGATCAAGTACCCGGCTATCCCATAGCCCTCGTGTCCTGCAGGTTAGTATTCCGCAAGATACACCTTTTTTTTTTAACAAGCATTTCCATTCGATCACCCATTGATCCATGTCATCAACATCATTCATTTCATGTCACAATTTTATCGTATCACAGATATGCATGGAATATAACAGTTCTATCAATTTCATCATAGGATGGCATCCACGTACGACACCATATATTTTACATTCTATCATTGTCTGATCCATATTGTCAGCATCATTTATCTCATCACATAAAATCATTAAATCGATCACAGCATAATTACCACATCATATATATCACATTTCCTCCAGGACGATTATCAAACATACACTGTCATTATGAAATAAAAGAATCTCATGTTAATCATAACTTAATAACTGCACGAATATAGTAACATCATTAACACAGTAGCGACATATCATCATGTCTATCATGCCGAAAATATAGTTTACTCTGTCTAGCTGAGTCAAATAGACTACAAGCAATAAAAGTGAAAGGGGTCTAACTCGCCAACAGGCCTAGTCAAAATATGGGGCATTACATGCGCAAACTATAGAAAGTCGTTATTATATAGAATGTGCATAGTTTGTTGATTACATTTATGAAATAAATCACATTTTCTAAAAACTCGTGTTTTTTAAGAATTCATCTAAACCTTCTAGAAGCTGTGAATTTGAAAAAAGGGGGGAAGTAAGCTTTTCTTATTTCCGGAAGCATGCGCAAACTATAGAAATTCGTTATTACGTAGAATGTGCATAGTTTGTTGATTCCATTTATGAAATAAATCACATTTTCTAAAAAATCATGTTTTTTAAGAATTCATCTAAAACTTCTAGAAGCTGTCAATTCAAAAAAAGGGGGGAAGTAAGCTTTTCTTATTTCCGGACGCATGCGCAAACTATAGAAAGTCGTTATCACGTAGAATGTGCATAGTTTGCGCATGCACAAACTATAGAAAGTCATTATGACATAGAATGTGCATAATTTCTTGATTCCGTTTATGAAATAAATCACATTTTCTAAAAACTCGTGTTTTTTAAGAAATCATGTAAACCTTCTAGAAGCTGTGATTTTAAAATACGGGGGGAATTAAGCTTTTCTTATTTCCGGACGCATGCGCAAACTATAGAAAGTCATTATGACGTAGAATGTGCAAATTTTGTTGATTCCATTTATCAAATAAATCACATTTTCTAAAAACTCGTGTTTTTTAAGAATTCATCTAAACCTTCTAGAAGCTGTGAATTTAAAAAAAAGGGGGAAGTAAGCTTTTCTTATTTCTGGACGCATGCGCAAAGTATAGAAAGTCGTTATTACGTAGAATGTGCATAGTTTGCGCATGCGCAAACTATAGAAAGTCGTTATGACATAGAATGTGCATACTTTGTTGATTCCATTTATGAAATAAATCACATTTTCTAAAAACTCGTGTTTTTTAAGAAATCATGTAAACCTTCTAGAAGCTGTGATTTTAAAAAACTGGAGGAAGTAAGGTTTTCTTATTTCCGGACGCATGCGCAAACTTTATAAAGTCGTTATGACAAAGAATGTGCATACTTTGTTGATTCCATTTATCAAATAAATCACATTTTCTAAAAACATGTGTTTTTTAAGAATTCATCTAAACCTTCTAGAAGCTGTGAATTTAAAAAAAGGGGGGAAGTAAGCTTTTCTTATTCCTGGACGCATGCGCAAAGTATAGAAAGTTGTTATTATGTAGAATGTGCATAGTTTGCGCATGCACAAACTATAGAAAGTCGTTGTGACATAGAATGTGCATACTTTGTTGATTCCATTTATGAAATAAATCACATTTTCTAAAACCTCGTGTTTTTTAAGAATTCATCTAAACCTTCTAGAAGCTGTGAATTTAAAAAAAGGGGGGAAGTAAGCTTTTCTTATTTCCGGATGCATGCGCAAACTATAGAAAGTCGTTATCACGTAGAATGTGCATAGTTTGCGCATGCGCAAACTATAGAAAGTCGTTATGACATAGAATGTGCATACTTTCTTGATTCCATTTATGAAACAAATCACATTTTCTAAAAAATCGTGTTTTTTAAGAAATCATGTAAACCTTCTAGAAGCTGTGATTTTAAAATACGGGGGGAATTAAGCTTTTCTTATTTCCGGACGCATGCGCAAACTATAGAAAGTCGTTATGACGTAGAATGTGCAAACTTTGTTGATTCCATTTATCAAATAAATCACATTTTCTAAAAACTCGTGTTTTTTAAGAATTCATCTAAACCTTCTAGAAGCTGTGAGATTAAAAAAAGGGGGGAAGTAAGCTTTTCTTATTCCTGGACGCATGCGCAAAGTATAGAAAGTCGTTATTATGTAGAATGTGCATAGTTTGCGCATGCGCAAACTATAGAAAGTCATTATGACATAGAATGTGCATACTTTGTTGATTCCATTTATGAAATAAATCACATTTTCTAAAAACTCGTGTTTTTTAAGAAATCATGTAAACCTTCTAGAAGCTGTGATTTTAAAAAACTAGAGGAAGTAAGCTTTTCTTATTTCCGGACGCATGCGCAAACTTTAGAAAATATTTATGACATAGAATGTGCATACTTTTTTGATTCCATTTATGAAATAAATCACATTTTCTAAAAACTCGTGTTTTTTAAGAAATCATGTAAACCTTCTAGAAGCTGCGATTTTAAAAAAAGGGGGGAATTAAGCTTTTCTTATTTCCGGACGCATGCGCAAACTATAGAAATTCGTTATGACGTAGAATGTGCAAACTTTGTTGATTCCATTTATGAAATAAATCACATTTTCTAAAAAGTCGTGTTTTTTAAGAAATCATGTAAACCTTCTAGCAGCTATGAGTTTAAAAAACTAGCGGAAGTAAGCTTTTCATATTTCCGGACGCATGCGCAAACTATAGAAAGTCGTTATTACGTAGAATGTGCATAGTTTGCGCATGCGCAAACTATAGAAAATCGTTATGACATAGAATGTGCATACTTTGTTGATTCCATTTATGAAATAAATCACATTTTCTAAAAACTCAATTTTTTTAAGAAATCATGTAAACCTTCTAGAAGCTGTGATTTTAAAAAACGGGGGGAATTAATCTTTTCTTATTTCCAGACGCATGCGCAAACTATAGAAAGTCGTTATGACGTAGAATGTGCATACTTTGATGATTCCATTTATGAAATAAATCACATTTTCTAAAAACTCATGTTTTTTAAGAAATCATGTAAACCTTCTAGCACCTATGAGTTTAAAAAACTAGCGGAAGTAAGCTTTTCAAATTTCCAGACGCATGCGCAAGTTTTAGAAAGTTGTTATTACATAGAATGTGCATACTTTGTTGATTCCATTTATGAAATAAATCACATTTTCTAAAAACTCGTGTTTTTTAAGAAATCATGTAAACCTTCTAGAAGCTGTGGTTTTAAAAAACTGGCGGAAGTAAGCTTTTCTTATTTCCGGACGCATGCGCAAACTATAGATAGTCGTTATTACGTAGAATGTGAAAACTTTGTTGATTCCATTTATGAAATAAATCACATTTTCCAAAAACTCATTTTTTTAAAAAATTTATCTAAACCTTCTAGAAGCTGTGAATTTAAAAAAAGGGGGGAAGTAAGCTTTTCTTATTTCCGGACGCATGCGCAAACTATAGAAAGTTGTTATTACGTAGAACGTTCATAGTTTGCGCATGTGCAAACTATAGAAATTCGTTATAACATAGAATGTGCATACTTTGTTGATTCCATTTATGAAATAAATCACATTTTCTAAAAACTCGTGTTTTTTAAGAAATTATGTAAACCTTCTAGAAGCTGTGATATTAAAAAACGGGGGGGAATTAAGCTTTTCTTATTTGCGGACGCATGCGCAAACTATTGAAAGTCGTTAGGACGTAGAATGTGCATACTTTATTGATTCCATCTATGAAATCAATAACATTTTCTAAAAACTCATGTTTTTTAAGAATTCATCTAAACCTTCTAGAAGCTGTGAAATTAAAAAAAGGGGGGAAGTAAGCTTTTCTTATTTCCGGACGCATGCGCAAACTATAGAAAGTGATTATTACTCAGAGTGTGCATAGTTTGCGCATGCACAAACTATAGAAAGTTTTTATCACATAGAATGTCCATACTTTGTTGATTCCATTTATGAAATAAATCACATTTTCTAAAAACTCGTGTTTTTTAAGAAATCATGTAAACCTTCTAGAAGCTGTGATTTTAAAATACGGGGGGAATTAAGCTTTTCTTATTTCCGGACGCATGCGCAAAGTATGGAAAGTCGTTATGACGTAGAATGTGCAAACTTTGTTGATTCTATTTATGAAATAAATCACATTTTCTAAAAACTCGTGTTTTTTAAGAATTCATCTAAACCATCTAGAAGTTGTGAATTTAAAAAAAGGGGGTAAGTAAGCTTTTCTTATTTATGGACGCATGCGCAAACTATAGAAAGTCGTTATTATGTAGAATGTGCATAGTTTCCGCATGCGCAAACTATAGAAATTTCTTATGACATAGAATGTCCATACTTTGTTGATTCCATTTATGAAATAAATCACATTTTCTAAAAACTCATGTTTTTTAAGAAATCATGTAAACCTTTTAGAAGCTGTGATTTTAAAAAACTGGCGGAAGTAAGCTTTTCTTATTTCCGGACGCATGCGCAAACTTTAGAAAGTCGTTATTACATAGAATGTGCATACTTTGTTCATTCCATTTATGAAATAAATCACATTTTATAAAAACTCATGTTTTTTAAGAAATCATGTAAACCTTCTAGAAGCCGTGATTTTAAAAAACTGGCGGAAGTAAGCTTTTCTTATTTCCGGACGCATGCGCAAACTTTAGAAAGTTGTTACTACGTAGAATGTGCATACCTTGCTGATTCCATTTATTAAATAAATCACATTTTCTAAAAACTCATGTTTTTTAAGAAATCATGCAAACCTTCTAGAAGCTGTGGTTTTAAAAAACTGGCAGAAGTAAGCTTTTCTCATTTCCAGACGCATGCGCAAACGATAGAAAGTCGTTATCACGTAGAATGTTCATAGTTTGCACATGCGCAAACTATAGAAAGTCGTTATGAAATAGAATGTGCATACTTTGTTGATTCCATTTATGGAATAAATCACATTTTCTAAAAACTCGTGTTTTTTAAGAAATCATGTAAACCTTCTAGAAGCTGTGATTTTAAAAAACGGGGGGAATTAAGCTTTTCTTATTTCCGGAGGCATGCGCAAACTATAGAAAGTCGTTATAATGTAGAATGTGCATACTTTGTTGATTCCATTTATGAAATAAATCACATTTTCTAAAAACTCGTGTTTTTTAAGAATTCATCTAAACCTTCTAGAAGCTGTGAATTTAAAAAAAGGGGGGAAGTAAGCTTTTCTTATTTCCGGACGCATGTGCAAACTATAGAAAGTCGTTATCACGTAGAATGTGCATACTTTGTTGATTCTATTTATGAAATAAATCACATTTTCTAAAAAACTCGTGTTTTTTAAGAATTCATCTAAACCTTCTAGAAGCTGTGAATTTAAAAAAAGGGGGGAAGTAAGCTTTTCTTATTTCCGGACGCATGCGCAAACTATATAAAGTTGTTATTACGTAGAATGTGCATAGTTTGCGCATGCGCAAACTATAGAAAGTCGTTATGACATAGAATGTGCACACTTTGTTGATTAGATTTATGAAATAAACCACATTTCCTAAAAACACGTGTTTTTTAAGAAATCATGTAAACCTTCTAGAAGCTGTGATTTTAAAAAACGGGGGGAATTAAGCTTTTCTTATTTCCGGAAGCATGCGCAAACTATAGAAAGTTGTGATGACGTAGAATGTGCATACTTTGTTGATTCCATTTATGAAATGAATCACATTTTCTAAAAACTCGTGCTTTTTAAGAAATCATGTAAACCTTCTAAAAGCTGTGGTTTTAAAAAACTGGTTTAAGGAAGCTTTTCTTATTTTCGGCCGCATGCGCAAACTATAGAAAGTCGTTATTACGTAGAATGTGCATAGTTTGTTGATTTCATTTATGAAATAAATCACATTTTCTAAAAACTCGTGTTTTTTAAGAATTCATCTAAACCTTCTAGAAGCTGTGAATTTAAAAAAGGGGGGAAGTAAGCTTTTCTTATTTCCGGACGCATGCGCAAACTATAGAAAGTCATTATTACGTAGAATGTGCAAAGTTTGCGCATGCGAAAACTATAGAAAGTCATTATGACATAGAATGTGCATACTTTGTTGATTCCGTTTATGAAATAAATCACATTTTCTAAAAACTCAAGATTTTTAAGAAATCATGTAAACCTTCTAGAAGCTGTGATTTTAAAAAACGGGGGGAATTAAGCTTTTCTTATTTCCGGACGCATGCGCAAACTATAGAAAGTTGTTATGACGTAGAATGTGCATACTTTGTTGATTCCATTTATGAAATAAATCACATTTTCTAAAAAATCATGTTTTTTAAGGATTCATCTAAACCTTCTAGAAGCTGTGAATTTAGAAAAAGGGGGGAAGTAAACTTTTCTTATTTCCGGACGCATGCGCAAATTATAGAAAGTTGTTATTACGTAGAATGTGCATAGTTTGCGCATGCACAAACTATAGAAAGTCATTATGACATAGAATGTGCATACTTTCTTGATTCCATTTTTGAAATAAATCATATTTCCTAAAAACTCGTGTTTTTTAAGACATCATGTAAACCTTCTAGAAGCTGTGATTTAAAAAAACGGGGGGAATTAAGCTTTTCTTATTTCCGGACCGATGTGCAAACTATAGAAAGTTGTTATGACGTAGAATGTGCATACTTTGTTGATTCCATTTATGAAATAAATCACATTTTCTAAAAACTCGTGTTTTTTAAGAAATCATGTAAACCTTCTAGAAGCTGTGATTTTAAAAAGCTGGCGGAAGAAAGCTTTTCATATTTCCGGATGCATGCACAAACTTTAGAAAGTCGTTATTACATAGAATGTGCATATTTTGTTGATTCCATTTATGAAATAAATCATATTTTAAAAAAACTAGTGTTTTTTAAGAAATCATGTAAACCTTCTAGAAGCTGTGATTTTAAAAAACTGGCGGAAGGAATGTTTTCTTACGCATGCGCAAACTATAGAAAGTCATTATTACATAGAATGTGCATACTTTGTATATTCCTTTTATGAAATAAATCACTTTTTCTAAAAACTCAATTTTTTTAAGAAATCATGTAAACCTTCTAGAAGCTGTGATTTTAAAAAACGGGGGGAATTAAGCTTTTCTTATTTCCGGACGCATGTGCAAACTATAGAAAGTCGTTATGACGTAGAATGTGCATACTTTGTTGATTCCATTTATGAAATAAATCACATTTTCTAAAAACTCGTGTTTTTTAAGAAATCATGTAAACCTTCTAGAAGCTGTGGTTTTAAAAAACTGGCGGAAGGAAGGTTTTCTTATTTCCGGACGCATGCGCAAACTATAGAAAGGCGTTATTATGTAGAATGTGCATAGTTCGTTGATTCCATTTATGAAATAAATCACATTTTCCAAAAACTCATGTTTTTTAAGAATTCATCTAAACCTTCTAGAAGCTGTGAATTTAAAAAAAGGGGGGAAGTAAGCTTTTCTTATTTCCGGAAGCATGCGCAAACTATACAAAGTCATTATTACATAGAATGTGCATAGTTTGTTGATTCCATTTATGAAATAAATCACATTTTCTAAAAACTCGTGTTTTTTAAGAATTCATCTAAACCTTCTAGAAGCTGTGAATTTAAAAAAAGGTGCGAAGTAAGCTTTTCTTATTTCCGGACGCATGCGCAAACTATAGAAACTCGTTATCACGTAGAATTTGCATAGTTTGCACATGCGCAAACTATAGAAAGTCGTTATGACATAGAATGTGCATACATTGTTGATTCCATTTATGAAATAAATCGCATTTTCTAAAAACTCGTGTTTTTTAAGAATTCATCTAAACCTTCTAGAAGCTGTGAATTTAAAAAAAGGGGGGAAGTAAGCTTTTCTTATTTCCGGATGCATGCGCAAACTATAGAAGGTCGTTATTACATAGAATGTGCATAGTTTGTTGATTCCATTTATTAAAAAAGGGGGAAGTAAGCTTTTCTTATTTCCGGACGCATGCGCAAGCTATAGAAAGTCATTATCACGTAGAATGTGCGTAGTTTGCGCATATGCAAAATATAGAAAGTCATTATGACATAGAATGTGCATACTTTCTTGATTCCATTTATGAAATAAATCACATTTTCCAAAAGTCAAGTCTTTTAAGAAATCATGTAAACCTTCTAGAAGCTGTGATTTTAAAAAATGGGGGGAATTAAGCTTTTCTTATTTCCGGATGCATGCGCAAACTATAGAAAGTTGTTATGACGTAGAATGTGCATACTTTGTTGATTCCATTTATGAAATAAATCAAATTTTCTAAAAACTCGTGTTTTTTAAGAATTCATCTAAACCTTCTAGAAGCGGTGAATTTAAAAAAAGGGGGGATGTAAGCTTTTCTTATTTCCGGACGCATGCGCAAACTATAGAAAGTTTATATTACGTAGAATGTCCATAGTTTGCGCATGCGCAAACTATAGGAATTCATTATGACATAGAATGTGCATACTTTGTTGATTCCATTTATGAAATAAATCACATTTCCTAAAAACTCGTGTTTTTTAAGAAATCATGTAAACCTTCTAGAAGCTGTGATTTTAAAAAATGGGGGGAATTTAGCTTTTGTTATTTCCGGACGCATGCGCAAATAATAGAAAGTCGTTATGACGAAGAATGTGCATACTTTGTTGATTCCATTTATGAAATAAATCACATTTTCTAAAAACTCGTGTTTTTTAAGAAATCATGTAAACCTTCTAGAAGCTGTGATTTTAAAAAATGGGGGGAATTAAGCTTTTCCTATTTCCTGACGCATGCGCAAACTATAGAAATTCGTTGTGACGAAGAATGTGCATACTTTTTTTATTCCATTTATGAAATAAATCATATTTTCTAAAAACTCATGTTTTTTAAGAAATCATGTAAACCTTCTAGAAGTTGTGGTTTTAAAAAACTGGCGGAAGTAAGCTTTTCTTATTTCCGAACGCATCCGCAAACTATAGAAAGTCGTTATTACGTAGAATGTGTATAGTTTGTTTATTCCATTTATGAAATAAATCACATTTTCTAAAAAGTCATGTTTTTTAGGAATTCATCTAAACCTTCTAGAAGCTGTGAATTTAAAAAAAGGGGGGAAGTAAGATTTTCTTATTTCCGGACGCATGCGCAAACTATAGAAAGTCGTTATCACGTAGAATGTGCATAGTTTGCGCATGCGCAAAATATTGAGAGTCAATATGACATAGAATGTGCATACTTTGTTCATTCCACTTATGAAATAAATCACATTTTCTAAAAACTCGTGTTTTTTAAGGATTCATCTAAACCTTCTAGAAGCCATGAATTTAAAAAAAGGGGGGAAGTAAGCTTTTCTTATTTCCAGACGCATGCGCAAACTATGGAAAGTTGTTTTTACGTAGAATGTGCATAGTTTGTGCATGGGCAAACTATAGAAAGTCTTTATGACATAGAATGTGGATACTTTGTTGATTCCATTTTTGAAATAAATCACATTTCCTAAAAACTCGTGTCTTTTAAGACATAATGTAAACCTTCTAGAAGCTTTGATTTTAAAAAACGAGGGGAATTAAGGTTTTCTTATTTCCGGACGGATGCGCAAACTATAGAAAGTTGTTATGACATAGAATGTGCATACTTTGTTGATTCCATTTATGAAATAAATCACATTTTCGAAAAACTCGTGTTTTTTAAGAAATCATGTAAACCTTCTAGAAGCTGTGATTTTAAAAAACTGGCGGAAGTAAGCTTTTCTTATTTCCGGACGCATGCGCAAACTATAGAAAGTCGTTACAACGTAGAATGTGCATACTTTGTTGATTACATTTTTGAAATAAATCACATTTTCTAAAAACTCATGTTTTTTAAGAAATTATGTAAACCTTCTACAAGCTGTGATTTTAAAAAACGGGGGGGAATTAAGCTTTTCTTATTTCCGAAAGCATGCGCAAACTATAAAAAGTCGTTATGATGTCGAATTTGCATACTTTTTTGATTCCATTTACGAAATAAATCACATTTTCTAAAAACTCGTGTTTTTTAAGAATTCATCTAAACCTTCTAGAATCTGTGAATTTAAAAAAAGGGGGGAAGTAAGCTTCTCTTATTTCTGGACAAATGCGCAAACTATAGAAAGTTGTTATTAAGTAGAATGTGCATAGCTTGCGCATGCGCAAAATATAGAAAGTCGTTATGACATAGAATGTGCATACTTTGTTCATTCCATTTATCAAATAAATCACATTTCCTAAAAACTCGTGTTTTTTAAAAAATCATGTAAACCTTCTAGAAGCTGTGATTTTAAAAAATGGGGGAAATTAAACTTTTTCTTCTTTCCGGACGCATGCGCAAACTATAGAAAGTCGTTATCATGTAGAATGTGCATAGTTTGCGCATGCACAAACTATAGAAAGTCGTTATGACATAGAATTTGCATACTTTGTTGATTCCATTTATGAAATAAATCACATTTTCTAAAAACTCGTGTTTTTTAAGAAATCATGTAAACCTTCTAGAAGCTATGGTTTTAAAAAACTGGCGGAAGGAAGCTTTTCATACTTCTGGACGCATGCGCAAACTATAGAAAGTCGTTATTATGTAGAATGTGCATAGTTTGTTGATTCCATTTATGAAATAAATCACATTTTCTAAAAACTCATGTTTTTTAAGAATTCATCTAAACCTTCTAGAAGCTGTGAATTTAAAAAAAGGGGGGAAGTAAGCTTTTCTTATTTCCGGAAGCATGCGCAAACTATAGAAAGTCGTTATTACGTAGAATGTGCATAGTTTGTTGATTCCATTTATGAAATAAATCACATTTTCTAAAAAATCGTGTTTTTTAAGAATTCATCTAAAACTTCTAGAATCTATGAATTTAAAAAATGGGGGAAAGTAAGCTTTTCTTATTTCCGGACGCATGCACAAACTATAGAAAGTCGTTATCATGTAGAATGTGCATAAGTTGCGCATGCACAAACTATAGAAAGTCGTTATGACATAGAATGTGCATACTTTCTTGATTCCATTGATGAAATAAATCACATTTTCTAAAAACTCGTGTTTTTTAAGAAATCATGTAAACCTTCTAGAAGCTGTGATTTAAAAAAATGGGGGGAATTAAGCTTTTGTTATTTCCAGACGCATGCGCAAACTATAGAAAGTCGTTATGACGTAGAATGTGCAAACTTTGTTGATTCCTTTTATGAAATAAATCACATTTTCTAAAAACTCGTGTTTTTTAAGAATTCAGCTAAACCTTCTAGAAGCTATGAATTTAAAAAAAGGGGGGGAAGTAAGCTTTTCTTATTTCTGGACGCATGCGCAAACTATAGAAAGTCATTATTACGTAGAATGTGCATAGTTTGCGCATGCGCAAACTTTAGAAAGTCGTTATGACATAGAATGTGTATACTTTGTTGATTCGATGTATGAAATAAATCACATTTTCTAAAAACTCGTGTTTTTTAAGAGATCATGTAAACCTTCTAGAAGCTATGATTTTAAAAAACTGGCGGAAGTAAGATTTTCTTATTTCCGGACGCATGCACAAAATTTAGAAAGTCGTTATTACATAGAATGAGCATACTTCGTTGATTCCATTTATTAAATAAATCACATTTTCTAAAAACTCGTGTTTTTTAAGGATTCATCTAAACCTTCTAGAAGCTGTGAATTTAAAAAAAGGGGGGAAGTAAGCTTTTCTTATTTTCGGACGCATGCGCAAACTATAGAAAGTCGTTATCACGTAGAATGTGCATAGTTTGCGCATGCACAAAATATAGAAAGTCATTATGACATAGAATGTGCATACTTTGTTGATTCCATTTATGAAATAAATCACATTTTCTAAAAACTCATGTTTTTTAAGAAATCATGTAAACCTTCTAGAAGCTGTGATTTTAAAAAACAGGGGGAATTAAGCTTTTCTTATTTCCGGACGCATGCGCAAACTATAGAAAGTTTTTATGATGTAGAATGTTCATACTTTGTTGATTCCATTTATGAAATAAATCACATTTTCTAAAAAATCGTGTTTTTTAGGAATTCTTCTAAACCTTCTAGAGCTGTGAATTTAAAAAAATGGGGGGAAGTAAGCTTTTCTTATTTCCGGACGCATGTGGAAACTATAGAAAGTTGTTATTACATAGAATGTGCATAGTTTGGGCATGCGCAAACTATAGAAAGTAGTTATGACATAGAATGTGCATACTTTGTTGATTAGATTTATGAAATAAATCACATTTCCTAAAAACACGTGTTTTTTAAGAAATCACGTAAACCTTCTAGAAGCTGTGATTTCAAAAAACAGGGGAAATTAAGCTTTTCTTATTTCCGGAAGAATGCGCAAACTATAGAAAGTTGTGATGATGTAGAATGTGCATACATTGTTGATTCCATTTATGAAATAAATCACATTTTCTAAAAACTCGTGTTTTTTAAGAAATCATGTAAACCTTCTAGAAGCTGTGATTTTAAAAAACTGGCGGAAGTAAGCTTTTCATATTTCCAGACGCATGCGCAAACTTTCGAATGTCGTTATTACATAGAATGTGCATAATTTGTTGACTCCATTTATGAAATAAATCACATTTTCTAAAAACTCGTGTTTTTTAAGAAATCATGTAAACGTTCTAGAAGCTGTGGTTTTAAAAAACTGGTTTAAGAAAGCTTTTCTTATTTTTGGACGCATGCGTAAACTATAGAAAGTCGTTATTACATAGAATGTGCATAGTTTGTTGATTCCATTTATGAAATAAATCACATTTTCTAAAAAATCGTGTTTTTTAAGAATTCATCTAAACCTTCTAGAAGCTGTGAATTTAAAAAAAGCGGGAAAGTAAGCTTTTCTTATTTCCGGACGCATGCGCAAACTATAGAAAGTCGTTATTACGTAGAATGTGCATAGTTTGTGCATGCGCAAACTATAGAAATTCGTTATTATGTAGAATGTGCATACTTTGTTGATTCCATTTATGAAACAAATCACATTTTCTAAAAACTCGTGTTTTTTAAGAAATCATGTAAACCTTCTAGAAGCTGTGATTTTAAAAAACTGGCGGAAGTAAGCTTTTCATATTTCCGGACGCATGCGCAAACTTTAGAAAGTCGTTATTACATAGAATGTGCATACTTTGTTGATTCCATTTATGAAATAAATCACATTTTCTAAAAACTCATGTTTTTTAAGAAATCATGTAAACCTTCTAGAAGCTGTGAATTTAAAAAAAGCGGGGAAGTAAGCTTTTCTTATTTCGGGACGCATGCGCAAACAATAGAAAGTCGTTACTACGTAGAATGTGCATACTTTGTTGATTCCATTTATGAAATAAATAACATTTTCTGAAAACTCATGTTTTTTAAGAAATCATGTAAACCTTATAGAAGCTGTGGTTTTAAAAAATTGGCGGAAGTAAGCTTTTGTTATTTCCGGACGCATGCGCAAACTATAGAAAGTCCTTACTACGTAGAATGTGCATACTTTGTTGATTCCATTTATGAAATAAATCACATTTTCTAAAACTCATGTTTTTTAAGAAATCATGTAAACCTTATAGAACCTGTGGTTTTAAAAAACCGGCGGAAGTAAGCTTTCCTTATTTCCGGATGCATGCGCAAGTTATAGAAAGTCGTTACTACGTACAATGTGCGTACCTTGTTGATTCCATTTTTGAAATAAATCACATTTCCTAAAAACTCGTGTTTTTTAAGACATCATGTAAACCTTCTAGAAGCTGTGATTTTAAAAAATGGGGGGAATTAAGCTTTTCTTATTTCCGGACGGATGTGCAAACTATAGAAAGTTGTTATGACGTAGAATGTGCATACTTTGTTGATTCCATTTATGAAATAAATCACTTTTGCTAAAAGTTCGTGTTTTTTAAGAAATCATGTAAACCTTCTAGAAGCTGTGATTTTAAAAAACTGACGGAATTAAGCTTTTCATATTTCCGGACGCATACGAAAACTTTAGAAAGCCGTTATTACATAGAATGTGCATACTTTGTTGATTCCATTTATGAAATAAATCACATTTTCTAAAAACTCGTGTTTTTTAAGAATTCACCTAAACCTACTAGAAGCTGTGAATTTAAAAAAAGGGGGGAAGTAAGCTTTTCTTATTTCCGGATGCATGCGCAAACTATAAAAAGTCGTTACTACGTAGAATGTGCATACTTTGTTGATTCCATTTATGGAATAAATCACATTTTCTAAAAACTCATGTTTTTTAAGAAATCATGTAAACCTTCTAGAAGCTGTGGTTTTAAAAAACTGGCGGAAGTAAGCTTTTCTTATTTCCAGACGGATGCACAAGCTATAGAAAGACGTTACTACGTAGAATGTGGATACCTTGTTGATTCCATTTATGAAATAAATAACATTTTCTAAAAACTCGTGTTTTTTAAGAATTCATCTAAACATTCTAGAAGCTGTGAATTTAAAAAAAGGGGGGAAGTAAGCTTTTCTTATTTCCGGACGCATGCGCAAACTATAGAAAGTTGTTATCACGTAGAATATGCATAGTTTGCGCATGCGCAAACTATCGAAAGTCGTTATGACATAGAATGTGCATACTTTGTTGATTCCATTGCTGAAATAAATCACATTTTCAAAAAACTCGGGTTTTTTAAGAAATTATGTAAACCTTCTAGAAGCTGTGGTTTTAAAAAACTGGCGGAAGGAAGGTTTTCTTATTTCCGGACGCATGCTTAAACTATAGAAAGTCGTTATTATGTAGAATGTGCATAGTTTGTTGATTCCATTTATGAAATAAATCACATTTTCTAAAAACTCGTGTTTTTTAAGAATTCATCTAAACCTTCTAGAAGCTGTGAATTTAAAGAAAGGGGGGAAGTAAGCTTTTCTTATTTAGGAAGCATGCACAAACTATAGAAAGTCGTTATTACGTAGAAAGTGCATAGTTTGTTGATTCCATTTATGAAATAAATCCCATTTTCTAAAAACTCTTGTTTTTTAAGAATTTATCTAAACCTTCTAGAACCTGTGAATTTAAAAAAAGGGGGGAAGTAAGCTTTTCTTATTTCCGGACGCATGCGCAAACTATAGAAAGTCGTTATCACGTAGAATGTGCATAGTTTGCGCATTGCGCAAACTATAGAAAGTCGTTATGACATTGAGTGTGCATACTTTCTTGATTCCTTTTATGAAATAAATCACATTTTCGAAAAACTCGTGTTTTTTAAGAAATCATGTAAACCTTCTAGAAGCTGTGATTTAAAAAAACAGGCGGAAGTAAGCTTTTCATATTTCCAGACACATGCGCAAACTTTACAAAGTCGTTATTACATAGAATGTGCATACTTTGTTGATTCCATTTATGAAATAAATCACATTTTCTAAAAACTCGTGTTTTTTAAGAATTCATCTAAACCTTCTAGAAGCTGTGAATTTAAAAAAAGGGGGGAAGTAAGGTTTTCCTATTTCCGGAAGAATGCGCAAACTATAGAAAGTCGTTATTACATAGAATGTGCATTGTTTGTTGATTCCATTTATGAAATAAATCACATTTTCTAAAAACTCGTGTTTTTTAAGAATTCATCTAAACCTTCTAGAAGCTGTGAATTTAATAAAAGGGGGGAAGTAAGCTTTTCTTATTTCCGGACGCATGCGCAAACTATAGAAAGTCGTTATCACGTAGAATGTGCATAGTTTGCGCATGCGCAAACTATAGAAAGTCGTTATGACATAGAATGTGCATACTTTCTTGATTCCTTTTATGAAATAAATCACATTTTCGAAAAACTCGTGTTTTTTAAGAAATCATGTAAACCTTCTAGAAGCTGTGATTTAAAAAAACAGGCGGAAGTAAGCTCTTCATATTTCCGGACGCATGCGGGAACTTTAGAAAGCCGTTATTACATAGAATGTGCATACTTTGTTGATTCCATTTATGAAATAAATCACATTTTCTAAAAACTCTTGTTTTTTAAGAAATCATTTAAACCTTCTAGAAGCTGTGGTTTTAAAAAACTGGCGGAAGGAAGCTTTTCTTATTTCCGGACGCATGCGGAAACTATAGAAAGTCGTTATTATGTAGAATGTGCATAGTTTGTTGATTCCCTTTAATTTAATAAATCACATTTTCTAAAAACTCGTGTTTTTTAAGAATTCATCTAAACCTTCTAGAAGCTGTGAATTTAAAAAAGGCGGGGAAGTAAGCTTTTGTTATTTCCGGACGCATGCGCAAACTATAGAAAGTCGTTATCACGTAGAATGTGCATAGTTTGCGCCTGCACAAACTATAGAAAGTCGTTATGACATAGAATGTGCATACTTTGTTGATTCCATTTATAAAATAAATCACATTTTCTAAAACTTCGTGTTTTTTATGAAATCATGTAAACCTTCTAGAAGGTTGATTTTAAAAAACGGGGGGAGTTAAGCTTTTCTTATTTCCGGACGCATGCGCAAACTATAGAATGTCGTTATCACGTAGAATGTGCATACTTTGTTGATTCCATTTATGAAGTAAATCACATTTTCTAAAAACTCGTGTTTTTTAAGAACTTATGTAAACCTTCTAGAACCTGTGATTTTAAAAAACGGGGGGGAATTAAGCTTTTCTTATTTCCGGATGCATGCGCAAACTATAGAAAGTCGTTATGACGTAGAATGTGCATAGTTTGTTGATTCCATTTATGAAATAAATCACATTTTCTAAAAACTCGTGTTTTTTAAGAATTCATGTAAACCTTCTAGAAGCTGTGAATTTAAAAAAAGGGGGGAAGTAAGCTTTTCTTATTTCCGGACGCATGCGCAAACTATAGAAAATTGTTATTACATAGAATGTGCATAGTTTGCACATGCGCAAACTATAGAAAGTTGTTATCACGTAGAATGTGCATAGTTTGCGCATGCGCAAACTATAGAAAGTCGTTATAACATAGAATGTGCATACTTTCTTGATTCCATTTTTGAAATAAATCACATTTTCTAAAAACTCCTGTTTTTTAAGAAATCATGTAAACCTTCTAGAAGCTGTGATTTTAAAAAACGGGGGGAATTAAGCTTTTCTTATTTTCGGACACATGCACAAACTATAGAAAGTCGTTATGACGTAGAATGTGCAAACTTTGTTGATTCGATTTATGAATTGGATCACATTTTCTAAAAACTCGTGTTTTTTAAGAGTTCATCTAAACCTTCTAGAAAATGTGATTTATTTCATAAATTCTATCAACAAAGTATGCACATTCTCTGTAATAACGACTTTCTAAAGTTTGCGCATGCGTCCGGAAATAAGAAAAGCTTACTTCCGCCAGTTTTTTAAAATCACAGCTTCTAGAAGGTTTACATGATTTCTTAAAAAACACGAGTTTTTAGAAAATGTGATTTATTTCATAAATGCAATCAACAAAGTATGCACATTCTATGTCATAACGACTTTCTAAAGTTTGCGCATGCGCAAACTATGCACATTCTACGTAATAATGACTTTCTATAGTTTGCGCATGCGTCTAGAAATAAGAAAAGCTTACTTCCCCCCTTTTTTTAAATTCACAGCTTCTAGAAGGTTTAGATGAATTCTTAAAAAACACAAGTTTTTAGAAAATGTGATTCATTTCATAAATCGAATCAACAAAGTTTGCACATTCTACGTCATAACGACTTTCTATAGTTTGTGCATGCGTCCGGAAATAAGAAAAGCTTAATTCCCCCCGTTTTTTAAAATCACAGCTTCTAGAAGGTTTACATGATTTCTTAAAAAACACGAGTTTTTAGAAAATGTGATTTATTTCATAAATGGAATCAAGAAAGTATGCACATTCTATGTCATAACGACTTTCTATAGTTTGCGCATGCGCAAACTATGCACATTCTACGTGATAACAACTTTCTATAGTTTGCGCATGCGTCCGGAAATAAGAAAAGCTTACTTCCCCGCCTTTTTTCAATTCACAGCTTCTAGAAGGTTTAGATGAATTCTTAAAAAACAATTTTTTTTAGAAAATGTGATTTATTTCATAAATGGAGTCAACAAACTATGCACATTCTACGTAATAACGACTTTCTATAGTTTCCGCATGCTTCCGGAAATAAGAAAAGCTTACTTCCCCCCTTTTTTTAAATTCATACCTTCTAGAAGGTTTAGATGAATTCTTAAAAAACACGAGTTTTTAGAAAATGTGATTTATTTCATAAATGGAATCAACAAACTATGCACATTCTACATAATAACGACTTTCTATAGTTTCCGCATGCGTCCGGAAATAAGAAAACCTTCCTTCCGCCAGTTTTTTAAAACCACAGCTTCTAGAAGGTTTAAATGATTTCTTAAAAAACAGGAGCTTTTAGAAAATGTGATTTATTTCATAAATGGAATCAACAAAGTATGCACATTCTATGTAATAACGACTCTCTAAAGTTCCCGCATGCGTCCGGAAATATGAAGAGCTTACTTCCGCCTGTTTTTTTAAATCACCGCTTCTAGAAGGTTTACATGATTTCTTAAAAAACACGAGTTTTTCGAAAATGTGATTTATTTCATAAAAGGAATCAAGAAAGTATGCACATTCTATGTCATAACGACTTTCTATAGTTTGCGCATGCGCAAACTATGCACATTCTACGTGATAACGACTTTCTATAGTTTGCGCATGCGTCCGAAAATAAGAAAAGCTTACTTCCCCCCTTTTATTAAATTCACAGCTTCTAGAAGGTTTAGATGAATTCTTAAAAAACACGAGTTTTTAGAAAATGTGATTTATTTCATAAATGGAATCAACAAAGTATGCACATTCTACGTAGTAACGACTTTCTATAGTTTACGCATGCGTCCAAAAATAAGAAAAGCTTACTTCCCCCCTTTTTTTAAATTCACAGCTTCTAGAAGGTTTAGATGAATTCTTAAAAAACACGAGTTTCTAGAAAATGTGATTTATTTCATAAATGGAATCAACAAAGTATGCACATTCTATGTCATAACGACTTTCTATAGTTTGCGCATGTGCAAACTATGCACATTCTACGTGATAACGACTTTCTATAGTTTGCGCATGCGTCCGGAAATAAGAAAAGCTTACTTCCCCCCTTTTTTTAAATTCACAGCTTCTAGAAGGTTTAGATGAATTCTTAAAAACCACGAGTTTTTAGAAAATGTGATTTATTTCATAAATGGAATCAACAAGCTATGCACATTCTATGTAATAATGACTTTCTTTAGTTTGTGCATGCTTTCGGAAATAAGAAAAGCTTACTTCCCCCATCTTTTTAAATTCACAGCTTCTAGAAGGTTTAGATGAATTCTTAAAAAACACGAATTTTTAGAAAATGTGATTTATTTCATAAATGGAATCAACAAAATATGCACATTCTACATAATAACGCCTTTCTATAGTTTGCGCATGCGTCCGGAAATAAGAAAAGCTTCCTTCCGCCAGTTTTTTAAAACCACAGCTTCTAGAAGGTTTACATGATTTCTTAAAAAACACGAGTTTTTAGAAAATGTGATTTATTTCATAAATGGAATCAACAAAGTATACACATTCTATGTAATAACGACTTTCTAAAGTTTGCGCATGCATCCGGAAATATGAAAAGCTTACTTCCGCCAGTTTTTTAAAATCACAGCTTCAAGAAGGTTTACATGATTTCTTAAAAAACACGAGTTTTTAGAAAATGTGATTTATTTCATAAATGGAATCAACAAAGTATGAACATTCTACGTCATAACGACTTTCTATAGTGTGCACATGCGTCCGGAAATATGAAAAGCTTAATTCCCCCCGTTTTTTAAAATCACAGCTTCTAGAAGGTTTACATGATTTCTTAAAAAAATTGAGTTTTTAGAAAAAGTGATTTATTTCATAAAAGGAATAGACAAAGTATGCACATTATATGTAATAATGACTTTCTATAGTTTGCGCATGCGTAAGAAAACGTTCCTTCAGCTAGTTTTTTAAAATCACAGCTTCTAGAAGGTTTACATGATTTCTTAAAAAACACTAGTTTTTTGAAAATGTGATTTATTTCACAAATGGAATCAACAAAGTATGCACATTCTATGTAATAACGACTTTCTAAAGTTTGCGCATGCATCCGGAAATATGAAAAGCTTACTTCCGCCAGCTTTTTAAAATCACGGCTTCTAGAAGGTTTACATGATTTCTTAAAAAACATGAGTTTTTAGAAAATGTGATTTATTTCATAAATAGAATCAACAAAGTATGCACTTTCTACGTCATAAAAACTTTCTATAGTTTGCACATCGGTCCGGAAATAAGAAAAGCTTAATTCCCCCCGTTTTTTTAAATCACAGCTTCTAGAAGGTTTACATGATGTCTTAAAAAACATGAGTTTTTAGGAAATGTGATTTATTTCAAAAATGGAATCAAGAAAGTATGCACATTCTATGTCATAATGACTTTCTATAGTTTGCGCATGCGCAAACTATGCACATTCTACGTAATAACAACTTTCTATAATTTGCGCATGCGTCCGGAAATAAGAAAAGCTTACTTCCCCCCTTTTTCTAAATTCACAGCTTCTAGAAGGTTTAGATGAATCCTTAAAAAACATGAGTTTTTAGAAAATGTGATTTATTTCATAAATGGAATCAACAAAGTATGCACATTCTACGTCATAACAACTTTCTATAGTTTGCGCATGCGTCCGGAAATAAGAAAAGCTTAATTCCCCCCGTTTTTTAAAATCACAGCTCCTAGAAGGTTTACATGATTTCTTAAAAATCTTGAGTTTTTAGAAAATGTGATTTATTTCATAAATGGAATCAACAAAGTATGCACATTCTATGTCATAACGACTTTCTATAGTTTTCGCATGCGCAAACTTTGCACATTCTACGTAATAATGACTTTCTAGAGTTTGCGCATGCGTCCGGAAATAAGAATTCTTAAAAAACACGATTTTTTAGAAAATGTGATTTATTTCATAAATGGAATCAACAAACTATGCACATTCTACGTAATAACGACTTTCTATAGTTTGCGCATGCGTCCGAAAATAAGAAAAGCTTCCTTAAACCAGTTTTTTAAAACCACAGCTTCTAGAAGGTTTACATGATTTCTTAAAAAACACGAGTTTTTAGAAAATGTGATTCATTTCATAAATGGAATCAACAAAGTATGCACATTCTACGTTATCACAACTTTCTATAGTTTGCGCATGCTTCCGGAAAAAAGAAACGCTTAATTCCCCCGTTTTTTAAAATCACAGCTTCTAGAAGGTTTACATGATTTCTTAAAAAACACGTGTTTTTAGGAAATGTGGTTTATTTCATAAATCTAATCAATAAAGTGTGCACATTCTATGTCATAACGACTTTCTATAGTTTGCGCATGCGCAAACTATGCACATTCTACGTAATAACAACTTTATATAGTTTGCGCATGCATCCGAAAATAAGAAAAGCTTACTTCCCCCCTTTTTTTAAATTCACAGCTTCTAGAAGGTTTAGATGAATTCTTAAAAAACATGAGTTTTTTAGAAAATGTGATTTATTTTATAAATAGAATCAACAAAGTATGCACATTCTACGTGATAACGACTTTCTATAGTTTGCACATGCGTCCGGAAATAAGAAAAGCTTACTTCCCCCCTTTTTTTAAATTCATAGCTTCTAGAAGGTTTAGATGAATTCTTAAAAAACACGAGTTTTTAGAAAATGTGATTTATTTCATAAATGGAATCAACAAATTATGAACATTCTACATTATAACGACTTTCTATAGTTTGCGCATGCCTCCGGAAATAAGAAAAGCTTAATTCCCCCCGTTTTTTAAAATCACAGCTTCTAGAAGGTTTACATGATTTCTTAGAAAACACAAGTTTTTAGAAAATGTGATTTATTTCATAAATGGAATCAACAAAGTATGCACATTCTACGTAGTAACGACTTTCTAAAGTTTGCGCATGCGTCTGGAAATAAGAAAAGCTTACTTCTGCCAGTTTTTTAAAATCACAGCTTCTAGAAGGTTTACATGATTTCTTTAAAAACATGAGTTTTTAGAAAATGTGATTTATTTCATAAATGGAATCAACAAAGTATGCACATTCTATGTAATAACGACTTTCTAAAGTTTGCGCATGCATCCGGAAATATGAAAAGATTACTTCCGCCAGTTTTTTAAAATCACAGCTTTTAGAAGGTTTACATGATTTCTTAAAAAACACGAGTTTTTAGAAAATGCGATTTATTTCATAAATGGAATCAACAAAGTATGCCCATTCTACGTCATAACAACTTTCTATAGTTTGCGCATCCGTCCGGAAATAAGAAAAGCTTACTTCCCCCCTTTTTTTAAATTCACAGCTTCTAGAAGGTTTAGATGAATCTTTAAAAAACACGAATTTTTAGAAAATGTGATTTATTTCATAAATGGAATCAACAAAGTATGCACATTCTATGTAATAACGACTTTCTATAGTTTGCGCATGCACAAACTATGCACATTCTACGTAATAACAACTTTCTATAGTTTGCGCATGCGTCCGAAAATAAGAAAAGCTTACTTCCCCCGATTTTTTTAAATTCACAGCTTCTAGAAGGTTTAGATGAATTCTTAAAAAACACGATTTTTTAGAAAATGTGATTTATTTCATAAATGGCATCAACAAACTATGCACATTCTACGTAATAACGACTTTCTATAGTTTACGCATGCGTCCGAAAATAAGAAAAGCTTCCTTAAACCAGTTTTTTAAAACCACAGCTTCTAGAAGGTTTACATGATTTCTTAAAAAACACGAATTTTTAGAAAATGTGATTTATTTCATAAATGGAATCAACAAAGTATGCACACTCTATGTCATAACGACTTTCTATAGTTTGTGCATGCGCAAACTATGCACATTCCACGTAATAACGACTTTCTATAGTTTGCGCATGCGTCCGGAAATAAGAAAAGCTTACTTCCCCCCATTTTTTTAAATTCACGGCTTCTAGAAGGTTTAGATGAATTCTTAAAAAACACGAGTTTTTAGAAAATGTGATTTATTTCATAAATGGAATCAACAAAGTATGCACATTGTTCGTCATAACGACTTTCTATAGTTTGCACATGCATCGGGAAATAAGAAAAGCTTAATTCCCCCCATTTTTTAAAATCACAGCTTCTAGAAGGTTTACATGATTTCTTAAAAAACACGAGTTTTCAGGAAATGTCATTTATTTCATAAATGGAATAAATAGAGTATGCACATTCTATGTCATAATGAATTTCTATAGTTTGCACATGCGCAAGCTATTCACATTCTACGTAATAACAACTTTCTATAGTTTGCGCATGCGTCTGGAAATAAGAAAAGCTTACTTCCCCCCCTTTTTTTAAATTCATAGCTTCTAGAAGGTTTACATAATTTCTTAAAAAACCCGAGTTTTTAGAAAATGTGATTTATTTCATAAATCGAATCAACAAAGTATGCACATTCTATGTCATAACGACTTTCTATAGTTTGTGCATGCGCAAACTATGCACATTCTACGTGATAACGACTTTCTATAGTTTGCGCATGCATCTGGAAATAAGAAAAGCTTACTTCCCCCGTTTTTTCAAATTCACAGCTTCCAGAAGGTTTAGATGAATTCTTAAAAAACATGAGTTTCTAGAAAATGTGATTTATTTCATAAATGAAATCAACAAGGTGTGCACATTCTACATAGTAACGGCTTTCTAAAGTTTGCGCATGCATCCGGAAACAAGAAGGTTTACGTGATTTCTTAAAAAACATGAGTTTTTAGAAAATGTGATTTATTTCATAAATGGAATCAACAAAGCACATTCTATGTAAGAACGACTTTCTAAAGTTTGTGCATCCGTCCGGAAATAAGAAAAGCTTACTTCCGCCAGTTTTTTAAAATCACAGCTTCTAGAAGGTTTACATGATTTCTTAAAAAACACGATTTTTTAGAAAAAGTGATTTATTTCATAAATCGAATCAACAAAGTATGCACATTCTCTGTAATAACGACTTTCTAAAGTTTTCGCATGCGTCCGGAAATAAGAAAAGCTTACTTCCGCCAGTTTTTTTAAAATCACAGCTTCTAGAAGCTATGATTTTAAAAGACGGGGGGAACTAGAAACTCGTGTTTTTTAAGAAATCATGTAATCCTTCTAGAAGCTATGATTTTAAAAGACGGGGGGAACTAAGCTTTTCATATTTCCGGACGCATGCACAAACTATAGAAAGTCGTTATGACATAGAGTGTGCATACTTTGTTGATTCCATTTATGAAATAAATCACATTTTCTAAAAACTCGTGTTTTTTAAGAAATCATGTAAACCTTCTAGAAGCTGTGATTTTAAAAAACTGGCGGAAGTAAGCTTTTCTTATTTCCGAACGCATGTGCAAACTTTAGAAAGTCGTTATTACATAGAATGTGCATACTTTGTTTATTTCATTTATGAAATAAATCACATTTTCTAAAAACTCGTGTTTTTTAAGAAATCATGTAAACCTTCTAGAAGCTGTGATTTTAAAAAACTGGCGGAAGTAAGCTTTTCTAATTTCAGGACGTATGCGCAAACTTTAGAAAGTCATTACTACGTAGAATGTGCATACCTTGTTGATTCCATTTATTAAATAAATCACATTTTCTAAAAACTCATGTTTTTTAAGAAATCATGTAAACCTTCTAGAAGTTGTGGTTTTAAAAAACTGGCGGAAGTAAGCTTTTCTTATTTCCGGACGCATGCGCAAACTATAGAAAGTCGTTATTACGTACAATGTGCATACCTTGTTGATTCCATTTATGAAATAAATCACATTTTCTAAAAACTCGTGTTTTTTAAGAATTCATCTAAACTTTCTAGAAGCTGTGAATTTAAAAAAACGGGGGAAGTAAGCTTTTCTTATTTCCGGACGCATGCGCAAACTATAGAAAGTCGTTATCACGTAGAATGTGCATAGTTTGCGCATGTGCAAAATATAGAAAGTCATTATGACATAGAATGTGCATACTTTGTTGATTCCATTTATGAAATAAATCACATTTCCAAAAAACACGTGTTTTTTAAGAAATCATGTAAACCTTCTAGAAGCTGTGATTTTAGAAAACGGGGGATTTAAGCTTTTGTTATTTCCGGACGCATACGCAAACTATAGAAAGTTGTTATGACGTAGAATGTGCATACTTTGTTGATTCCATTTATGAAATAAATCACATTTTCTAAAAACTCGTGTTTTTTAAGAATTCATCTAAACCTTCTAGAAGCTGTGAATTTAAAGAAAGGGGGGAAGTAAGCTTTTCTTATTTCCGGACGTATGCGCAAACTATAGAAAGTTGTTATTACGTAGAATGTCCATAGTTTGCGCATCCGCAAACTATAGGAAGTCATTATGACATAGAATTTGCATACTTTGTTGATTCCATTTATGAAATAAATCACATTTCCTAAAAACTCATGTTTTTTCAGAAATCATGTAAACCTTCTTGAAGCTGTGATTTTAAAAAACGGGGGGAATTAAGCTTTTCTCATTTCCGGACGCATGCGCAAACTATAGAAAGTCGTTATGACGTAGAATGTGCATACTTTGTTGATTCCATTTATGAAATAAATCACATTTTCTAAAAACTCGTGTTTTTTAAGAAATCATGTAAACCTTCTAGAAGCTATGATTTCAAAAAACTGGCGGAAGTAAGCTTTTCATATTTCCGGACGCATGTGCAAACTTTAGAAAGTCGTTATTACATAGAATGTGTATACTTTGTTGATTCCATTTATGAAATAAATCACATTTTCTAAAAACTCGTGTTTTTTAAGAAATCATGTAAACCTTCTAGAAGCTGTGGTTTTAAAAAACTGGCGGAAGGAAGGTTTTCTTATTTCCGGACGCATGCGCAAACTATAGAAAGGCGTTATTATGTAGAATGTGCATAGTTTGTTAATTCCATTTATGAAATAAATCACATTTTCTAAAAACTCATGTTTTTTAAGAATTCATCTAAACCCTCTAGAAGCTGTGAATTTAAAAAAAGGGGGGAAGTAAGCTTTTCTTATTTCCGGAAGCATGCGCAAACTATAGAAAATCGTTATTACATAGAATGTGCATAGTTTGTTGATTCCATTTATGAAATAAATCACATTTTCTAAAAACTCGTGGTTTTTAAGAATTCATCTAAACCTTCTAGAAGCTGTGAATTTAAAAAAAGGGGGGAAGTAAGATTTTCTTATTTCCGGACGCATGCGCAAACTATAGAAAGTCGTTATCACGTAGAATGTGCATAGTTTGCACATGCACAAACTATAGAAAGTCGTTATGACATAGAATGTGCATACTTTCTTGATTCGATTTATGAAATAAATCACATTTTCTAAAAACTCAAGTTTTTTAAGAAATCATGTAAACCTTCTGGAAGCTGTGATTTTAAAAAACGGGGGGAATTAAGCTTTTCTTATTTCCGGACGCATGCGCAAACCAGAGAAAGTCATTATTACGTAGAATGTGCATAGTTTGTTGATTCCATTTATGAAATAAATCACATTTTCTAAAAAGTCGTGTTTTTTAGGAATTCATCTAAACCTTCTAGAAGCTGTGAATTTAAAAAAAGGGGGGAAGTAAGCTTTTCTTATTTCCAGATGCATGCGCAAACTATAGAAAGTCGTTATCACATAGAATGTGCATAGTTTGCGCATGCACAAAGTATTGAAAGTCATTATGACATAGAATGTGCATACTTTGTTGATTCCATTTATGAAATAAATCACATTTTCTAAAAACTCGTGTTTTTTAAGAAATCATGTAAACCTTCTAGAAGCTGTGATTTTAAAAAACGGGGGGAATTAAGCTTTTCTTATTTCCGGATGCATGCCCAAACCATAGAAATTTGTTATGACGTAGAATATGCATACTTTGTTGATTCCATTTATGAAATAAATCACATTTTCTAAAAACTCAAATTTTTTAAGAAATCATGTAAACCTTCTAGAAGTTGTGATTTTAAAAAACGGGGGGAATTAAGCTTTTCTTATTTCCAGACGCATGTGCAAACTACAGAAAGTCGTTATGACGTAGAATGTGCATACTATGTTTATTCCATTTATGAAATAAATCACATTTTCTAAAAACTCGTGTTTTTTAAGAAATCATGTAAACCTTCTAGAAGCTGTGATTTTAAAAAACTAGCGGACGTAAGCTTTTCATATTTCCGGACGCATGCGCAAACTTTAGAAAGTCGTTATTACCTAGAATGTGCATACTTTGTTGATTCCATTTATGAAATAAATCACATTTTCTTAAAACTCGTGTTTTTTAAGCAATCATGTAAACCTTCTAGAAGCTGTGGCTTTAAAAAACTGGCGGAAGGAAGGTTTTCTTATTTCCGGACGCATGAGCAAACTATAGAAAGTCGTTATTATGTAGAATGTGCATAGTTTGTTGATTCCATTTATGAAATAAATCACATTTTCTAAAAACTCGTGTTTTTTAAGAATTCATCTAAACCTTCTAGAAGCTGTGAATTTAAAAAAAGGGGGGAAGTAAGCTTCTCTTATTTCCGGAAGATTGCGCAAACTATAGAAAGTCGTTATTACGTAGAATGTGCATAGTTTGTTGATTCCATTTATGAAATAAATCACATTTTCTAAAAACTCTTGTTTTTTAAGAATTCATCTAAACCTTCTAGAAGCCGTGAATTTAAAAAAAGGGGGGAAGTAAGTTTTTCTTATTTCTGGACGCATGCGCAAACTATAGAAAGTCGTTATCACGTAGAATGTGCATAGTTTGCGAAAACGCAAACTATAGAAAGTCTTTATGACATAGAATGTGCATACTTTCTTGATTCCATTTATGAAATAAATCACATTTTCTAAAAACTCGTGTTTTTTAAGAAATCATGTAAACGTTCTACAAGCTGTGATTTTAAAATACGGTGGGAATTAAGCTTTTCTTATTTCTTGACGCATGCGCAAACTTTAGAAAGTTGTTATGATGTAGAATGTGCAACATTTGTTGATTGCATTTATGAAATAAATCAGATTTTCTAAAAACTTGTGTTTTTTAGGAATTCATCTAAACCTTCTAGAAGCCGTGAATTTAAAAAAAGTCGGGAAGTAAGCTCTTCTTATTTCTGGACGCATGCGCAAAGTATAGAAAGTCGTTATTACGTAGAATGTGCATAGTTTGCGCATGCGCAAACTATAGAAATTCGTTATGACATAGAATGTGCATACTTTGTTGATTCCATTTATGAAATAAATCAACTTTTCTAAAAACTCGTGTTTTTTAAGAAATCATGTAAACCTTCTAGAAGCTGTGATTTTAAAAAACTGGAGGAAGTAAGCTTTTCTTATTTCCGGACGCATGCACAAACTTTAGAAAGTCGTTATGACATAGAATGTGCATACTTTGTTGATTACATTTATGAATTAAATCACATTTTCTAAAAACTCGTGTTTTTTAAGAAATCATGTAAACCTTCTAGAAGCCGTGGCTTTAAAAAACTGGCGGAAGGAAGGTTTTCTTATTTCCGGACGCATGCGCAAACTATAGAAAGTCGTTATTATGTAGAATGTGCATAGTTTGTTGATTCCATTTCTGAAATAAATCACATTTTCTAAAAACTCGTGTTTTTTAAGAATTCATCTAAACCATCTAGAAGCTGTGATTTTAAAAAACTGGCGGAAGTAAGCTTTTCTTATTTCCGGACGCATGCGCAAACTTTAGAAAGTCGTTATTACGTAGAATGTGCATACTTTGTTGATTCCATTTAAGAAATAAATCACATTTTCTAAAAACTCGTGTTTTTTAAGAAATCATGTAAACCTTCTAGCAGCTGTGATTTTAAAAAACTGGCGGAAGTAAGCTTTTCTTAGTTCCAGACGCATGCGCAAACTATAGAAAGTCGTTATCACGTAGAATGTGCATAGTTTGCGCATGCATAAACTATAGAAAGTCGTTATGACATAGAATGTGCATACTTTGTTGATTCCATTTATGAAATAAATCACATTTTCTAAAACCTCGGGTTTTTTAAGAAATTATGTAAACCTTCTAGAAGCTGTGAATTTAAAAAACTGGGTGAATTAAGCTTTTCTTATTTCTGGACGGATGCGCAAACTCTAGGAAGTTGTTATGACGTAGAATGTGCATACTTTGTTGATTCCATTTATGAAATAAATCACATTTTCTAAAAACTCGTGTTTTTTAAGAATTCATCTAAACCTTCTAGAAGCTGTGAATTTAAAAAAATGGGGGAAGTAAGCTTTTCTTATTTCCGGACGCATGTGCAAACTATAGAAAGTTGTTATGACGTAGAATGTGCATAGTTTGCGCATGCGCAAACTATAGAAAGTCGTTATGAAATAAATGACATTTCCTGAAAACTCGTGTTTTTTAAGAAATCATGTAAACCTTCTAGAAGCTGTGATTTTAAAAAATGGGGGGAATTAAGCTTTTCTTATTTCCGGATGCATGCGCAAACTATAGAAAGTCGTTGTGACGAAGAATGTGCATACTTTGTTGATTCCATTTATGAAATAAATCACATTTTCTAAAAACTCGTGTTTTTTAAGAATTCATCTAAACCTTCTAGAAGCTGTGAATTTAAAAAAAGGGGGGAAGTAAGCTTTTCTTATTTCCGGACGCATGCGCAAACTATAGAAAGTCGTTACTACGTAGAATGTGCATACTCTGTTGATTACATTTATGAAATAAATCACATTTTCTAAAAACTCATTGTTTTTAAGAAATTATGTAAACCTTCTACAAGCTGTGATTTTAAAAAACGGGGGGGAATTAAGCTTTTCTTATTTCCGGAAGCATGTGCAAACTATAAAAAGTCGTTATGATGTCGAATTTGCATACTTTGTTGATTCCATTTACGAAATAAATCACATTTTCTAAAAACTCGTGTTTTTTAAGAATTCATCTAAACCTTCTAGAATCTGTGAATTTAAAAAAAGGGGGGAAGTAAGCTTCTCTTATTTCTGGACAAATGCGCAAACTATAGAAAGTTGTTTTAAGTAGAATGTGCATAGCTTGCGCATGCGCAAAATATAGAAAGTCGTTATGACATAGAATGTGCATACTTTGTTCATTCCATTTATCAAATAAATCACATTTCCTAAAAACTCGTGTTTTTTAAAAAATGATGTAAACCTTCTAGAAGCTGTGATTTTAAAAAATGGGGGAAATTAAGCTTTTTCTTAATTCCGGACGCATGCGCAAACTATAGAAAGTCGTTATCATGTAGAATGTGCATAGTTTGCGCATGCACAAACTATAGAAAGTCGTTATGACATAGAATTTGCATACTTTGTTGAGTGCATTTATGAAATAAATCTCATTTTCTAAAAACTCGTGTTTTTTAAGAAATCATGTAAACGTTCTAGACGCTGTGGTTTTAAAAAACTGGCGGAAGGAAGCTTTTCATACTTCTGGACGCATGCGCAAACTATAGAAAGTCGTTATTATGTAGAATGTGCATAGTTTGTTGATTCCATTTATGAAATAAATCACATTTTCTAAAAACTCATGTTTTTTAAGAATTCATCTAAACCTTCTAGAAGCTGTGAATTTAAAAAAAGGGGGGAAGTAAGCTTTTCTTATTTCAGGAAGCATGCGCAAACTATAGAAAGTCGTTATTACGTAGAATGTGCATAGTTTGTTGATTCCATTTATGAAATAAATCGCATTTTCTAAAAAATCGTGTTTTTTAAGAATTCATCTAAAACTTCTAGAATCTATGAATTTAAAAAAAGGGGGAAAGTAAGCTTTTCTTATTTCCGGACGCATGCACAAACTATAGAAAGTCGTTATCACGTAGAATGTGCATAAGTTGCGCATGCACAAACTATAGAAAGTCGTTATGACATAGAATGTGCATACTTTCTTGATTCCATTTATGAAATAAATCACATTTTCTAAAAACTCGTGCTTTTTATGAAATCATGTAAACCTTCTAGAAGCTGTGATTTAAAAAAATGGGGGGAATTAAGCTTTTCTTATTTCCAGACGCATGCGCAAACTATAGAAAGTCGTTATGACGTAGAATGTGCAAACTTTGTTGATTCCTGTTATGAAATAAATCACATTTTCTAAAAACTCGTGTTTTTTAAGAATTCAGCTAAACCTTCTAGAAGCTATGAATTTAAAAAAAGGGGGGAAGTAAGCTTTTCTTATTTCTGGACGCATGCGCAAACTATAGAAAGTCATTATTACGTAGAATGTGCATAGTTTCCGCATGCGCAAACTTTAGAAAGTCCTTATGACATAGAATGTGCGTACTTTGTTGATTCGATGTATGAAATAAATCACATTTTCTAAAAACTCGTGTTTTTTAAGAAATCATGTAAACCTTCTAGAAGCTGTGATTTTAAAAAACTGGCGGAAGTAAGATTTTCTTATTTCCGGATGCATGCGCAAACTTTAGAAAGTCGTTATTACATAGAATGAGCATACTTTGTTGATTCCATTTATTAAATAAATCACATTTTCTAAAAACTCGTGTTTTTTAAGAAATCATGTAAACGTTCTAGAAGCAGTGATTTTTAAAAACTTGCGGAAGTAAGCTGTTCTAATTTCCTGATGCATGCGCAAACTATAGAAAGTCGTTACTACGTAGAATGTGCATACCTTGTTGATTCCATTTATGAAATAAATCACATTTCTAAAAACTCGTGTTTTTTAAGAAAACATGTAAACCTTCTAGCAGCCGTGATTTTAAAAAATTGGGGGAGTTATGTTAAAATTCAATATGCTAAGACAGAAAATAGCAGCATTACATTCCATTTCACAATAATAGCATATACAGGATCACTGAAGAAACAACAAGCATAGCATAAACACAAGAGACAGAGATTTATCCTAGGAAACCCTCATGGGGTAGAAAACCCAGCAAAGCTTCCTCAATATAGATGACCAGCAATATACAAAGATGCAAAGCCTGAGCATAAGCTCCTTCTCCTCCATAGCAGACCTCTCCTCCACAAATGCGCCTTTCTCAAGTGAGTGAGTGTGTGTCTAATGAGGAGCACACCTCCTCTATTTATACACTACTTTGACACATCTTTTACACAAGTACACGTAGGCTCGTATTTAACCAATGGGTTAAATACCCCACTACAACTGACTGGGCCGACCCCTCTAGGGTGGTCTAATAACCCTTTGACCCACATAACACATGAAGGGCCGACCTCCACTAGGGAAGTCTAATAACCCAAGTTACCACATTCTGACGGAGGAATAAACATCTCCAGATATAAAATCTTTACGGAGGAATGAAACATCTCCGGAATTATAATATTCCTTGAAGTTACAATATCTCAACACTCCCCCTTAACGAGAAGGATATTATAACAGCATCTGCACGAGCAAGGAGTCATCAACATCATACATGATACATCTATAAATCATTGGAAGCTTTCTCAACATCATCAGTAACTCAACTAGTTACTGGAACATCTTCAATACTGGAACATCAACATCATCAGAGTTGATAGTACTATCATTAGCATCGTCATCACACGATCATCATCATCATCGCCACACGATCATCAACATCGTCATCACACGATCATCAGCATCGTCATCACACGATCATCAGCATCGTCATCGCACGATCATCGGCATCGTCATCACACGATCATCAGCATCGTCATCACACGATCATCAGCATTGTCATCACACGATCATCGGCATCGTCATCATACGATCATCAGCATCGTCATCACACGATCATCAGCATCGTCATCACACGATCATCAGCATCGTCATCACACGATCATTGTCATCGTCATCACACGATCATCAGCATCATCATTACACGAACATCGTCATCGTCATTACACGAACATCGTCATCATCAAGGAATGATGTAAACCAGTCATGTACCTTTTGAACCGAAGTCCAGGGACGATCCAGTCCTATCATGTTCTCGGAGACCTCACGTCTACGACTCAGTTTACAGGACCAAAGTCCAAGGATGATCCAATCTTTCACTGTGCTTTTAGGACCTACGTCCAAGGATGACTTAATCCTCAACCGTCCACCAAGGACTTCATTCTCGAAGACATACGTCTAGGGCTCTTCTTTCGGACTGAAGTCGAGGAATGATCCAATCCCTTCATCATCGAAGACATACGTCTACGGCTCTTCTTTCGGACTGAAGTCCAGGAATGATCCAATCCCTTCATTATCGAAGACATACGTCTACGGCTCTTCTTTCGGACTGAAGTCCAGGAATGATCCAATCCCTTCATTATCAAAGACATACGTCTACGGCTCTTCTTTCGGACTGAAGTCCAGGAATGATCCAATCCCTTCATTATCGAAGACATACGTCTACGGCTCTTCTTTCGGACTGAAGTCGAGGAATGATCCAATCCCTTCATTATCGAAGACATACGTCTACGGCTCGTCTTTCGGACTGAAGTCCAGGAATGATCCAATCCCTTCATTATCGAAGACATACGTCTACGGCTCTTCTTTCGGACTGAAGTCCAGGAATGATCCAATCCCTTCATTATCGAAGACATACGTCTACGGCTCTTCTTTCGGACTGAAGTCCAGGAATGATCCAATCCCTTCATTATCAAAGACATACGTCTACGGCTCTTCTTTCGGACTGAAGTCCAGGAATGATCCAATCCCTTCATTATCGAAGACATACGTCTACGGCTCTTCTTTCGGACTGAAGTCCAGGAATGATCCAATCCATTCATTATCGAAGACATACGTCTACGACTCTTCTTTCGGACTGAAGTCCAGGAATGATCCAATCCCTTCATTATCGAAGACATACGTCTACGGCTCTTCTTTCGGACTGAAGTCCAGGAATGATCCAATCCCTTCACATGTTCATCAAGAACATGTATCTTCATCATCATAACATGTATCACCACAACATGTATCATCAACATCAAAAGCATGTATAATCACAACATGTATCATCATCAAAACATGTATAACCACAACATGTATCATCATCATCAAAACATGTATAACCACAACATGTATCATCATCATCAAAACATGTATAACCACAACATGTATAATCATCATCAAAACATGTATAACCACAACATGTATAATCACAACATGTATCATCATCATCAAAACATGTATGCATCTATCATCAAAAGTATCTAGCATGTATACATCTATCATCAAGAGCATGTATACATCTAACCATCAAAATAAAGAATATAAGAGTCCTAAATCTAAATAATTCTAGGTGAGTAAGTGCAGAAAAATAGGTAACCTCATCATTGATGAGATAGGCTTGTCTGTCTCATACTGTGCTACTCCCCCTTTCGAGGAGGGTTCTTCTGAACTACACCAAGCTTGTCTCGGAAGTGTTCAAACTTTACTCGAGACAGAGGCTTGGTCAGGATATCAGCAATTTGATCCTCAGTGCTTATATACTCTAGCTTGATAGCTCCTTTCTGCACCATATCTTGTATATAGAAGTACCGGATCTCTATGTGTTTTGACTTATCGTGGAACATAGGATTTTCAGTCATCTTAATGCAGCTGTGATTGTCACACATAATCACAGTGGGATCCATTTCTAATTCAAACACTCCACATAAAATCTTCTGAAGCCATACTGCTTCACAGCTGGCATAGTAGACAGCCATATATTCTGCTTCAGCAGTACTGACAGCCACACTAGATTGTTTCTTGTTGAACCATGAGATCATGGTAGATTCAAGACTATAACATCCACCTGATGTACTCTTTCTATCTGAGACACTTCCTGCCCAATCAGAATCTGAGTAACCATGTAAACGGAGTTCATGACCTCTAAGATAATATAGACCAAAAATCTAAAGTACCTTTTAGGTACCTCACTACATGCTTTGTAGCTATTAAGTGAACCTTTCTAGGTTCTACTAGATACTGACTTAGGGTATTTACACCAAAGCATATATCTGGCCTAGTATGACCCAATGAATTTTCTATATAGAGTTGGGTCCACTAAATACGATGAGTCATTAACTAATAACTTCAAGTTGGAGTCCATGGGAGTGGCCATGGCTTTATACTCCAACATATCAAATATTTTTAGAAACTTCACAGCATACTTACCTTGATTTAAAAGATTCCTTTTTGGATCTTGCCATACTTCTAAGAAGTAGTGCATTAATCCGAGATCTTTCATTTTCATTTCTGCAGCCATTTTCATGACCTGTTTCTCATTCCTTGTCAGAAAGAGATCATCGTCATGCAATAATGGTATGATAGGTTCATCATCCACAACCTCAAGGTTTAGGAATAGCTTTACTTTTGGTAAGGCCCAAGCTTTGTCATGAAGCTATCAATTTACCATTATTCACACTCTGCATTGAGTGATCTTCTGCATATCTATCTGTGCCATTTCTCGTCAGATGGGTCTACTAATATGAGCCTCAAAATCAATTGAACTCTGTGGTGAGTTCCTTCTTGCATCCATGTCATATGTGTATAGAAGCCATATTCAACCTTGTAGCAAAGGTTGAGATCCACATCACCCATGATGATCATTAAGCTCATCAATTGACTACCAATCCTGGGTACCCATATAGAACCTGATTCACACTTCTTCTTTAATTACATCATTAAGAGAATGGTCTTATCTAGTCCCTTGGAGCAAAACATCTCATCATGATTCTCTTCCTCTTTCTAAGATAATCTCTTAACCACAAGCTTTCTATAGTGTGTTTGATTTGTAAATCCTTTTGTTGAACATCCATCGCTTGTTCATCATTCATCATGATTTTTCCTACAAATCAAAATTAGGTACATGATTAGTAATACTTCATAATCATCAAATCATATTGACATGATAACCTATTATGCATACAGATATCATTTACATAGTTATGCAACTATCTTGACCAATACTTTGGCACAACACTTTCCCATATCTTGTATGCATACAGTGGCTATCTAGATGCCTTCCATCTCTACCAGAACATACTATCGAGAGTGTGCACAGCTCTCGGCATGTCAGCAAAGAGGTTTCATTCTAGACAAGCAACAATGGAATGTTTGTCCAACTTGTCAATCATATGCACATTAGTAGTATACTGTTCAATGCTCTATGAATGTTTACAGTCAGCATTATATATTATGGGAATACAAAATATGCATACAACCTATTATAGGCAATATTATTACTATTTCAAATAACAACTCAAATACTTATCTTTTATGTTTGTGTGGTTGCCTCCCGCTTGATCTTCTGTATGTCTTTTGAACTTCTATTCATTCTGTACCACTGTGCATGCTCAAGAGTCATCCTCATGATCTCATACACAAACATATACTCATTAGTATATTCTAAATGATATCAAAACATTATAGTACTAAATAATCTTGAAAATGTATAGTCATGATTATAGTTAATAAACATTAGTATTCAAGATTTCAGGGAAGTCTTCTTTTACTCATGCATATCATCAATCAAGATAAAAGATATAATATGCATAATCCCTTGATTACTAACTTTATGAATAAGCATAACCAATCATTCCAAGTATACTTATATAGGGGATCCTAACACAAGGTAAGATTCATGGGAAACATACCTGGATTAGTATACCTACTTGGTTATGTACAACATACCTAAACAATCTCTTCAATGATTTAGAGATCCTGAGCTAGAACCTGCATGTCTCATAGGTTAAGCATAATATAACAAAGTCATACATACCTCGTAAGTAGAACAAAGATTGTGGATGAGTCTTTGTCTTCATGTTTTCATGGTCATGGAACCTGATTTGTCTTTTGTGATGTACCTATATCTTGTTAGCGGACAACCTCAACCTCACACAACATCATAATGCATTAGTACAATCATAAGTGTCAACACCCTAACCAATGAATATCTTCTATCATGCATTCATAATTTTGTTAAGGTGATACAACAAATCTAAAATCAAGATTGTACTAACCGTAATAACATGAAGACAAACATACCATAAACTTAATCATGAAAAATATCAAAACATACCTTGATGAGTCATACCTGTCGAGATCGCTTGTAATCTCCTTATGTAAATCCTTAACCTCATCTCCCTCTGAAATAGGAACTCCTTCACTTATGCAGGTGACCAATCCATCTTCTTCTAGGATTAACCCTATCCACTTGATTTGCAACAACTGGACCTGGAGCTGGATATGGGTTTGTCAGAGAAACCCCAAAAATTCAAACTTTGAATTTCAAACTTCCAAAAGGATAGAAATATGCGCCTTGATGAGCTGATCAAACTGATATATTTAGAATTTGAAAACTGCAAAGTTTCACTCCTCAATTTTGCCTTTGAAACTTCCGAATTCCCTGGACGTGACCCTGAACTGGGGTTTGATGAATCCCACTCTTCTGCCCAATCAAAATGTTTGATCCAAAGCTTTAAGCTTCTATTTTTCTGAGGAGCTTCCAGCCATGGTCACAGATTTCAAAAAATTTCCATTTTTACAGAAGCCCTAATTTTCCACTTTTCTGATCAAAGTCCCGAACTAGGGTCTAATCAAACCCGGCCTTCTTCCCAACCAAAAATTCTGATCTTGGTCTCTAAATTTCTATTTTGATGAGTAGCATCCATCCGTGGTCTCCGATTACAAAAATTCCAACTTTCTCCAAAACCCTAAATTCCGGAAGCCATGAATGAAGGTACCAAAAAATAATTCTGTTTTGATAGAAATATGTACCTGAATGTTTCTGGTGTAACTCCGAAATTTTTGATCCACAGGGTCTGAAAAAAGTTTCCTGAGATAGCCTGACCTGTTATCTTTCCATCCTGATAGGTCTCACCTCAATTGGATTCTCTGAGAGAGAGTTATGCCACATGTCGCAACGTGACCTGTTTTGGCATAAAACAGGAGAGCGAACTTGTACGGCGTGCCACGTGTCACTATTTTTAACTTCGGCCTCTGAAAAAGTTTCCTGCGATAGCTCGGCCTGTTACCTTTCCATCCTGACAGGTCTGACCTCAATTGGACTCTCTGAGAGAGAGTTATGCAAAACGTCGCAACGTGACCTGTTTATGGGATAATACAGGAGAGCGCACTTGTACGGAGTGCCACGTGTCACTGGCTCAACTTCAGCCTCTGAAAACGTTTTCTGAGATAGTGCAGAAATTTCATTTGGAGCTTCCTAGCCCAAGATATGACGTTTTTCCCAAGGTCACCTGATTTTGACTCAGATCTGGAAGAGGCAGAAACCCTATATTGTACAGATCATAAATCACAAATTACAACGAATTAGAGGTTGTCCTTTGGACACAAGGTACCTGGAGATTTAATCTTCGTCCTGTCACAATTTCAGATCCGAAAACTTTGCCAAAACGGATTTATAGTGAAAGTGCTACGATGACTGGTTTTTGCTATATAAAACCCTAGCCTTCAAATTGTCGTAAGTAAAGCAAGTGTCGTTAGTGCCATACCTTGTCTTCCTTCAGGTTATCTCTGATACCATGTTAAAATTAAATATGCTAAGACAGAAAATAGCAGCATTACATTCCATTTCACAATAATAGCATATACAGGATCACTGAAGAAACAACAAGCATAGCATAAACACAAGAGACAGAGATTTATCCTGGGAAACCCTCATGGGGTAGAAAACCCAGCAAAGCTTCCTCAATATAGATGACCAGCAATATACAAAGATGCAAAGCCTGAGCATAAGCTCCTTCTCCTCCATAGCAGACCTCTCCTCCACAAATGCGCCTTTCTCAAGTGAGTGAGTGTGTGTCTAATGAGGAGCACACCTCCTCTATTTATACACTACTTTGACACATCTTTTACACAAGTACATGTAGGCTCGTATTTAACCAATGGGTTAAATACCCCACTACAACTGACTGGGCCGACCCCTCTAGGGTGGTCTAATAACCCTTTGAACCACATAACACATGAAGGGCCGACCTCCACTAGGGAAGTCTAATAACCCAAGTTACCACATTCTGACGGAGGAATAAACATCTCCGGATATAAAATCTTTACGGAGGAATGAAACATCTCCGGAATTATAATATTCTTTGAAGTTACAATATCTCAACAAATTAAGCTTTTCTTATTTCCGCACGCATGCGCACACTATAGAAAGTCGTTATGACGCAGAATGTGCAAACTTTGTTGATTCGATTTATGAAATAAATCACATTTTCTAAAAACTCGTGTTTTTTAAGAATTCATCTAAACCTTTTAGAAGCTGTTAATTTAAAAAAAGGGGGTAATTAAGCTTTTCTTATTTCCGGACGCATGCGCAAACTATAGAAAGTCGTTATCACGTAGAATGTGCATAGTTTACGCATGCACAAACTATAGAAAGTCGTTATGACATAGAATGTGCATACTTTGTTGATTCCATTTATGAAATAAATCACATTTTCTAAAAACTCGTGTTTTTTAAGAAATTATGTAAACCTTCTCGAAGCTGTGATTTTAAAAAACGGGGGGGAATTAAGCCTTTCTAATTTCCGGACGCATGCGCAAACGATAGAAAGTCGTTATGACGTAGAATGTACATACTTTGTTGATTCCATTTATGAAATAAATCACATTTTCTAAAAACTCGTGTTTCTTAAGAATTCATCAAAACCTTCTAGAAGCTGTGAATTTAAAAAAAGGGGGGAAGTAAGCTTTTCTTATTTCCGGACGCATGCACAAACTATAGAAAGTTGTTATTACGTAGAATGTGCATAGTTTTCGCATGCGCAAACTATAGAAAGTCGTTATGACATAGAATGTGCATACTTTGTTGATTTCATTTATGAAATAAATCACATTTCCTAGAAACTCGTGTTTCTAAAGAAATCATGTAAACCTTCTAGAAGCTGTGATTTTAAAAAATGGGGGGAATTAAGCTTTTCTTATTTTCGGATGCATGCGAAAACTATAGAAAGTCATTATGACGAAGAATGTGCATACTTTGTTGATTCCATTAATGAAATAAATCACATTTTCTAAAAACTCATGTTTTTTAAGAAATCATGTAAACCTTCTAGAAGCTGTGATTTTAAAAAACTGGCGCAAGTAAGCTTATCATATTTCTGGACGCATGCGCAAACTTTAGAAAGTCGTTATTATATAGAATGTGCATAGTTTGTCGATTCCATTTATGAAATAAATCACATTTTCTAAAAACTCGTGTTTTTTAAGAGATCATATAAACCTTTTAGAAGCTGTGGTTTTAAAAAACTAGCGGAAGTAAGCTTTTCTTATTTCCGGACGCATGCGCAAACTATAAAAGGTGGTTATTACGTAGAATGTGCATACTTTGTTAATTCCATTTATGAAATAAATCACATTTTCTAAAAACTCGTGTTTTTTAAGAATTCATCTAAACCTTCTAGAAGCTGTGAATTTAAAAAAAGGGGGGAATTAAGCTTTTCTTATTTCCGGACGCATGCGCAAACTATAGAAAGTCATTATCATGTAGAATGTGCATAGTTTGTGCATGCGCAAACTATAGAAAGTCGTTATGACATAGAATGTGCATACTTTGTTGATTCCATTTATGAAATAAATCACATTTTCTAAAAACTTGTGTTTTTTAAGAAATCGTCTAAACCTTCTAGAAGCTGTGATTTTAAAAAACTGGCGGAAGTAAGCTTATCATATTTCCGGACGCATGCGCAAATTTTAGAAAGTCGTTATTATATAGAATGTGCATAGTTTGTCGATTCCATTTATGAAATAAATCACATTTTCTAAAAACTCGTGTTTTTTAAGAGATCATATAAACCTTCTAGAAGCTGTGGTTTTAAAAAACTAGCGGAAGTAAGCTTTTCTTATTTCCGGACGCATGCGCAAACTATAAAGGGTCGTTATTACGTAGAATGTGCATACTTTGTTAGTTCCATTTATGAAATAAATCACATTTTCTAAAAACTCATGTTTTCTAAGAATTCATCTAAACCTTCTAGAAGCTGTGAATTTAAAAAAAGGGGGGAATTAAGCTTTTCTTATTTCCGGACGCATGCGCAAACTTTAGAAAGTCGTTATCACATAGAATGTGCATAGTTTGCGCATGCGCAAACTATAGAAAGTCGTTATGACAAAGAATGTGCATACTTTGTTGATTCCATTTATGAAATAAATCACATTTTCTAAAAACTCGTGTTTTATAAGAAATCATGTAAACCTTCTAGAAGCTGCGATTTAAAAAAACGGGGGGAATTAAGCTTTTCTTATTTCCGGACGCATTCGCAAACTATAGAAAGTTGTTATGACGTAGAATGTGCATACTTTGTTGATTCCATTTATGAAATAAATCACATTTTCTAAAAACTCATGTTTTTTAAGAATTCATCTAAACCTTCTAGAAGCTGTGAATTTAAAAAAAGGGGGGAAGTAAGCTTTTATTATTTCCGGACGCATGCGCAAATTATAGAAAGTTGTTATTACGTAGAATGTGCATAGTTTGCGCATGCGCAAACTACAGAAAGTCGTTATAACATAGAATGTGCATACTTTGTTTATTCCATTTATGAAATAAATCACATTTCCTAAAAACTCGTGTTTTTTAAGAAATCATGTAAACCTTCTAGAAGCTGTGATTTTAAAAAACAAGGGGAATTAAGCTTTTCTTATTTCCGGACCCATGCGCAAACTATAGAAAGTTGTTATGACATAGAATGTGCATACATTGTTGATTCCATTTATGAAATAAATCACATTTTCTAAAAACTCGTGTTTTTTAAGATATCATGTAAACCTTCTAGAAGCTGTGATTTTAAAAAACTGGCGGAAGTAATCTTTTCATATTTTGGGATGCCTGCGCAAACTTTCGAAATTCGTTATTACATAGAATGTGCATACTTTGTTGATTCCATTTATGAAATAAATCACATTTTATAAAAACTCATGTTTTTTAACAAATCATGTAAACCTTCTACAAGCTGTGATTTTAAAAAACTGGCGGAAGTAAGCTTTTCTTATTTCCGGATGCATGCGCAAACTATAGAAAGTCGTTACTACGTAGAATTTGCATACTTTGTTGATTCCATTTATGAAATAAATCACATTTTCTAAAAACTCGTGTTTTTTAAGAAATCATGTAAACCTTCTAGAAGCTGTGGTTTTAAAAAACTGGCGGAAGTAAGCTCTTCTTCTTTCTGGACGCATGCGCAAACTATAGAAAGTCGTTACTACGTAGAATGTGCATACCTTGTTGACTCCATTTATGAAATGAATCACATTTTCTAAAAACTCGTGTTTTTTAAGAATTCATCTAAACCTTCTAAAAGCTGTGAATTTAAAAAAAGGGGGGAAGTAAGCTTTTCTTTTTTCCGGACGCATGCGCAAACTATAGAAAGTCGTTATCACGTAGAATGTGCATAGTTTGCGCATGCACAAACTATAGAAAGTCGTTATGACACAAAATTTGCATACTTTGTTGATTCCGTTGATGAAATTAATCACATTTTCTAAAAACTCGTGTTTTTTAAGAAATTATGTAAACCTTCTAGAAGCTGTGATTTTAAAAAACGGGGGGGAATTAAGCTTTTCTTATTTCCGGACGCATGCACAAACTATAGAAAGTCGTTATGACGTAGAATGTGCATACTTTGCTGATTCCATTTATGAAATAAATCACATTTTCTAAAAACTCGTGTTTTTTAAGAATTCATCTAAACCTTCTAGAAGCTGTGAATTTAAAAAAAGGGGGGAAGTAAGCTTTTCTTATTTCCGGACGCATGCGCAAACTATAGAAAGTTGTTATTACGTAGAATGTGCATAGTTTTCGCATGCACAAACTATAGAAAGTCGTTATGACATAGAATGTGCATAATTGTTGATTCCATTTATGAAATAAATCACATTTTCTAAAAACTCGTGTTTTTTAAGAAATCATGTAAACCTTCTAGAAGCTGTGATTTTAAAAAACTGGCGGAAGTAAGCTTTTCATATTTCCGGACGCATGTGCATACTTTAGAAAGTCGTTTTTACATAGAATGTGCATACTTTGTTGATTCCATTTATGAAATAAATCACATTTTCTAAAAACTCGTGTTTTTTAAGAAATCATGTAAACCTTCTAAAAGCTGTAGTTTTAAAAAACTGGCGGAAGTAAGCTTTTCTTATTTCCGGATGCATGCGCAAACTATAGAAAGTCGTTATCACGTAGAATGTGCATAGTTTACGCATGCGCAAACTATAGAAAGTTGTTATGACATATATTGTGCATACTTTGTTGATTCCATTTATGAAATAAATCACATTTTCTAAAAACTCATGTTTTTTAAGAAATCATGTAAGCCTTCTAGAAGCTATGATTTTAAAAAACTGGCAGAAGTAAGCTTTTGTTATTTCCGGACGCATGCACAAACTATAGAAAGTCGTTATTATGTAGAATGTGCATAGTTTGTTGATTCCATTTATGAAATAAATCACATTTTCTGAAAACTCGTGTTTTTTAAGAATTCATCTAAACCTTCTAGAAGCTGTGAATTTAAAAAAAGGGTGGAAGTAAGCTTTTCTTATTTCCGGAAGCATGCGCAAACTATAGAAAGTTGTTATTACGTAGAATGTGCATAGTTTGTTGATTCCATTTATGAAATAAATCCCATTTTCTAAAAACTCGTGTTTTTTAAGAAATCATGTAAACCTTCTAGAAGCTGTGATTTTAAAAAACTGGCGGAAGTAAGCTTTTCATATTTCCGGACGCATGTGCATACTTTAGAAAGTCATTATCACGTAGAATGTGCATAGTTTGCGCATGCGCAAACTATAGAAAGTTGTTATGACATATATTGTGCATACTTTGTTGATTCCATTTATGAAATAAATCACATTTTCTAAAAACTCATGTTTTTTAAGAAATCATGTAAGCCTTCTAGAAGCTATGATTTTAAAAAACTGGCAGAAGTAAGCTTTTGTTATTTCCGGACGCATGCACAAACTATAGAAAGTCGTTATTATGTAGAATGTGCATAGTTTGTTGATTCCATTTATGAAATAAATCACATTTTCTAAAAACTCATGTTTTTTAAGAATTCATCTAAACCTTCTAGAAGCTGTGAATTTAAAAAAAGGGTGGAAGTAAGCTTTTCTTATTTCCGGACGCATGCGCAAACTATAGAAAGTCGTTATCACGTAGAATGTGCATAGTTTGTGCATGCGCAAACTATAGAAATTCGTTATGACATAGAATGTGCATACTTTGTTGATTCCATTTATGAAATAAATCACATTTTCGAAAAACTCGTGTTTTTTAAGAAATCATGTAAACCTTCTAGAAGCTGTGATTTTAAAAAACAGGCGGAAGTAAGATTTTCTTATTTCTGGACGCATGCGCAAACTTTACAAACTCGTTATTACATAGAATGTGCATACTTTGTTGATTCCATTTATGAAATAAATCACATTTTCTAAAAACTCGTGTTTTTTAAGAATTCATCTAAACCTTCTAGAAGCTGTGAATTTAAAAAAAGGGGGGAAGTAAGGTTTTGTTATTTCCAGAAGAATGCGCAAACTATAGAAAGTCGTTATTACGTAGAATGTGCATAGTTTATTGATTCCATTTATGAAATAAATCACATTTTCTAAAAACTCGTGTTTTTAAGAATTCATCTAAACCTTCTAGAAGCTGTGAATTTAATAAAAGGGGGGAAGTAAGCTTTTCTTATTTCCGGATGCATGCGCAAACTATAGAAAGTCGTTATCACGTAGAATGTGCATAGTTTGCGCATGTGCAAACTATAGAAAGTCGTTATGACATAGAATGTGCATACTTTCTTGATTCCATTTATGAAATAAATCACATTTTCGAAAAACTCGTGTTTTTTAAGAAATCATGTAAACCTTCTAGAAGCTGTGATTTTAAAAAACAGGCGGAAGTAAGCTTTTCATATTTCCGGACGCATGCAGAAACTTTAGAAAGCCGTTATTACATAGAATGTGCATGCTTTGTTGATTCCATTTATGAAATAAATCACATTTTCTAAAAACTCGTGTTTTTTAAGAAATCATGTAAACCTTCTAGAAGCTGTGGTTTTAAAAAACTGGCGGAAGTAAGCTTTTCTTATTTCCGGACGCATGGGCAAACTATAGAAAGTCGTTACTACGTAGAATGTGCATACCTTGTTGACTCTATTGATGAAATGAATCACATTTTCTAAAAACTCGTGTTTTTTAAGAATTCATCTAAACATTCTAAAAGCTGTGAATTTAAAAAAAGGGGGGAAGTAAGCTTTTCTTATTTCTGGACGCATGCGCAAACTATAGAGAGTCGTTATCACGTAGAATGTGCATAGTTTGTTGATTCCATTTATGAAATAAATCACATTTTCTAAAAACTCATGTTTTTTAAGAATTCATCGAAACCTTCTAGAAGTTGTGAATTTAAAAAAAGGGGGGAAGTAAGCTTTTCTTATTTCCGGACGCATGCGCAAACTATAGAGAGTTGTTATTACGTAGAATGTGCATAGTTTGCGCATGCGCAAACTATAGAAAGTCGTTATGACATAGAATATGCATACTTTGTTGATTTCATTGATGAAATAAATCACATTTCCTAGAAACTCGTGTTTTTAAAGAAATCATGTAAACCTTCTAGAAGCTGTGATTTTAAAAAATGGGGGGAATTAAGATTTTCTTATTTCCGGACGCATGCGAAAACTATAGAAAGTCGTTATGACGAAGAATGGGCATACTTTGTTGATTCCATTAATGAAATAAATCACATTTTCTAAAAACTCGTGTTTTTTAAGAAATCATGTAAACCTTCTAGAAGATGTGATTTTAAAAAACTGGCAGAAGTAAACTTATCATATTTCTGGACGCATCCACAAACATTAGAAAGTCGTTATTATATAGAATGTGCATAGTTTGTCGATTCCATTTATGAAATAAATCACATTTTCTAAAAACTCGTGTTTTTTAAGAGATCATATAAACCTTCTAGAAGCTGTGAATTTAAAAAAAGGGAGGAATTAAGCTTTTCTTATTTTCGGACGCATGTGCAAGCTATAGAAGGTCGTTATCATGTAGAATGTGCATAGTTTGCGCATGCGCAAACTATAGAAAGTCGTTATGACATAGAATGTGCATACTTTGTTGATTCCATTTATGAAATAAATCACATTTTGCAAAAACTCGTGTTTTTTAAGAAATCATGTAAACCTTCTAGAAGCTGTGATCTTAAAAAACGGGGGGAATTAAGCTTTTCTTATTTCCGGACGCACGCGCAAACTATAGAAAGTCGTTACTACGTAGAATGTGCATACCTTGTTGACTCCATTTATGAAATGAATCACATTTTCAAAAAACTCGTGTTTTTTAAGAATTCATCTAAACCTTGTAAAAGCTGTGAATTAAAAAAAAGGGGGGAAGTAAGCTTTTCTTATTTCCGGACGCATGCGCAAACTATAGAAAGTCGTTATCACGTACAATGTGGATAGTTTGCGCATGCACAAACTATAGAAATTCGTTATGACATAGAATTTGCATACTTTGTTGATTCCATTTATGAAATAAATCACATTTTCTAAAAACTCGTGTTTTTTAAGAAATTATGTAAACCTTCTAGAAGCTGTGATTTTAAAAAATGGGGGGGAATTAAGCTTTTCTTGTTTCCGGACGCATGCACAAACTATAGAAAGTCGTTATGACGTAGAATGTGCATACTTTGTTGATTCTATTTATGAAATAAATCACATTTTCTAAAAACTCGTGTTTTTTAAGAATTCATCTAAACCTTCTAGAAGCTGTGAATTTAAAAAAAGGGGGGAAGTAAGCTTTTCATATTTCCGGACGCATGTGCAAACTTTAGAAAGTCGTTATTACATAGAATGCGCATACTTTGTTGATTCCATTTATGAAATAAATCACATTTTCTAAAAACTCATGTTTTTTAAGAATTCATCTAAACCTTCTAGAAGCTGTGAATTTAAAAAAAGGGGGGAAGTAAGCTTTTCTTATTTCCGGAAGCATGCGCAAACTATAGAAAGTCGTTATTACGTAGAATGTGCATACTTTGTTGATTCCATTTATGAAATAAATCACATTTTCTAAAAACTCGTGTTTTTTAAGAAATCATGTAAACCTTCTAGAAGCTGTGATTTTAAAAAACTGGCGGAAGTAAGCTTTTCATATCTCCGGACGCATGTGCAAACTTTAGAAAGTTGTTATTACATAGAATGCACATACTTTGTTGATTCCATTTATGAAATAAATCACATTTTCTAAAAACTCGTGTTTTTTAAGAAATCATGTAAACCTTCTAGAAGCTGTAGTTTTAAAAAACTGGCGGAAGTAAGCTTTTCTTATTTCCGGACGCATGCGCAAACTATAGAAAGTCGTTATCACGTAGAATGTGCAAAGTTTGCGCATGCGCAAACTATAGAAAGTTGTTATGACATAGAATGTGCATACTTTGTTGATTCCATTTATGAAATAAATCACATTTTCTAAAAACTCAAGATTTTTAAGAAATCATGTAAACCTTCTAGAAGCTGAGATTTTAAAAAACGGGGTGAATTAAGATTTTCATATTTCCGGATGCATGCACAAACTTTAGAAAGTCGTTATTACATAGAATGTGCATACTTTGTTGATTCAATTTATGAAATAAATCACGTTTTCTAAAAACTCGTGTTTTTTAAGAATTCATCTAAACCTTCTAGACGCTGTGAATTTAAAAAAAGAGGGGAAGTAAGCTTTTCTTATTTCCGGAAGAATGCGCAAACTTTAGAAAGTCGTTATTACATAGAATGTGCATACTTTGTTGATTCCATTTATGAAATAAATCACATTTTCTTAAAACTCGTGTTTTTTAAGGATTCATCTAAACCTTCTAGAAGCTGTGAATTTAAAAAAAGGGGGGAAGTAAGCTTTTCTTATTTTCGGACGCATGCGCAAACTATAGAAATTCGTTATCACGTAGAATGTGCATAGTTTACGCATGCGCAAAATATAGAAAGTCATTATGACATAGAATGTGCATACTTTGTTGATTCCATTTATGAAATAAATCACATTTTCTAAAAACTCGTGTTTTTTAAGAAATCATGTAAACCTTCTAGAAGCTGTGATTTTAAAAAACGGGGGGAATTAAGGTTTTCTTATTTCCGGACGCATGCGCAAACTATAGAAAGTTTTTATGATGTAGAATGTGCATACTTTGTTGATTCCATTTATGAAATAAATCACATTTTCTAAAAACTCTTGTTTTTTAAGAATTCTTCTAAACCTTCTAGAGCTGTGAATTTAAAAAAATGGGGGAAGTAAGCTTTTCTTATTTCCGGACGCATGTGGAAACTATAGAAAGTTGTTATTACGTAGAATGTGCATAGTTTGCGCATGCACAAACTATAGAAAGTCGTTATGACATAGAATGTGCATACTTTGTTTATTAGATTTATGAAATAAATCACATTTCCTAAAAACACGTGTTTTTTAAGAGATCATGTAAACCTTCTAGAAGCTGTGATTTCAAAAAACGGGGAATTAAGCTTTTCTTATTTCCGGAAGCATGCGCAAACTATAGAAAGTTGTGATGACGTAGAATGTGCATACATTGTTGATTCAATTTATGAAATAAATCACATTTTCTAAAAACTCGTGTTTTTTAAGAAATCATGTAAACCTTCTAGAAGCTGTGATTTTAAAAAACTGGCGGAAGTAAGCTTTTCATATTTCCAGACGCATGAGCAAACTTTCGAAAGTCGTTATTACATAGAATGTGCATAATTTGTTGACTCCATTTATGAAATAAATCACATTTTCTAAAAACTAAAGTTTTTTAAGAAATCATATAAACGTTCTAGAAGCTGTGGTTTTAAAAAACTGGTTTAAGGAAGCTTTGCTTATTTTCGGACGCATGCATAAACTATAGAAAGTCTTTATTACATAGAATGTGCATAGTTTGTTGATTCCATTTATGAAATAAATCACATTTTCTAAAAAATCGTGTTTTTTAAGAATTCATCTAAACCTTCTAGAAGCTGTGAATTTAAAAAAAAGCAGGAAAGTAAGCTTTTCTTATTTCCGGACGCATGCGCAAACTATAGAAAGTCGTTATTACGTAGAATGTGCATAGTTTGTGCATGCGCAAACTATAGAAATTCGTTATTACGTAGAATGTGCATACTTTGTTGATTCCATTTACGAAATAAATCACATTTTCTAAAAACTCGTGTTTTTTAAAGATTCATCTAAACCTTCTAGAGCTATGAATTTAAAAAAAGGGGGGAAGTAAGCTTTTCTTATTTCCGGATGGATGCGCAAACTATAGAAAGTTATTATGACGTAGAATGGGCACACTTTGTTGATTCTATTTATGAAATAAATCACATTTTCTAAAAACTCGTGTTTTTTAAGAAATCATGTAAACATTCTAGAAGCTGTGATTTTAAAAAACTGGCGGAAGTAAGCTTTTCATATTTCCGGACGCATGCGCAAACTTTAGAAAGTCGTTATTACATAGAATGTGCATACTTTGTTGATTCCATTTATGAAATAAATCACATTTTCTAAAAACTCATGTTTTTTAAGAAATCATGTAAACCTTCTAGAAGCTGTGATTTTAAAAAACTGGCGGAAGTAAGCTTTTCATATTTCCGGATGCATACGAAAACTTTAGAAAGCCGTTATTACATAGAATGTGCATACTTTGTTGATTCCATTTATGAAATAAATCACATTTTCTAAAAACTCGGTTTTTTTAAGAATTCATCTAAACCTACTAGAAGCTGTGAATTTAAAAAAAGGGGGGAAGTAAGCTTTTCTTATTTCCGGACGCATGCGCAAACTATAGAAAGTCGTTACTACGTAGAATGTGCATACTTTGTTGATTCCATTTATGAAATAAATAACATTTTCTGAAAACTCATGTTTTTTAAGAAATCATGTAAACCTTATAGAAGCTGTGGTTTTAAAAAATTGGCGGAAGTAAGCTTTTGTTATTTCCGGACGCATGCGCAAACTATAGAAAGTCCTTACTACGTAGAATGTGCATACTTTGTTGATTCCATTTATGAAATAAATCACATTTTCAAAAAACTCATGTTTTTTAAGAAATTATGTAAACCTTATAGAAGCTGTGGTTTTAAAAAACCGGCGGAAGTAAGCTTTCCTTATTTCCGGACGCATGCGCAAGTTATAGAAAGTCGTTACTACGTAGAATGTGCATACTTTTTTAATACATCATGTAAACATCCTAGAAGCTGTGATTTTAAAAAACGGGGGGAATTAAGCTTTTCTTATTTCCGGACGGATGTGCAAACTATAGAAAGTTGTTATGACGTAGAATGTGCATACTTTGTTGATTCCATTTATGAAATAAATCACATTTGCTAAAAACTAGTGTTTTTTAAGAAATCATGTAAACCTTCTAGAAGCTGTGATTTTAAAAAACTGCCGGAAGTAAGCTTTTCATATTTTCGGACGCATACGAAAACTTTAGAAAGCCGTTATTACATAGAATGTGCATACTTTGTTGATTCCATTTATGAAATAAATCACATTTTCTAAAAACTCATGTTTTTTAAGAATTCACCTAAACCTACTAGAAGCTGTGAATTTAAAAAAAGGGGGGAAGTAAGCTTTTCTTATTTCCGGACGCATGCGCAATCTATAAAAACTCGTTACTACGTAGAATGTGCATACTTTGTTGATTCCATTTATGAAATAAATCACATTTTCTAAAATCTCATGTTTTTTAAGAAATCATGTAAACCTTCTAGAAGCTGTGGTTTTAAAAAACTGGCGGAAGTAAGCTTTTCTTATTTCCGGACGCATGCACAAGCTATAGAAAGACGTTACTATGTAGAATGTGGATACCTTGTTGATTCCATTTATGAAATAAATAACATTTTCTAAAAACTCATGTTTTTTAAGAATTCATCTAAACATTCTAGAAGCTGTGAATTTAAAAAAAGGGGGGAAGTAAGCTTTTCTTATTTCCGGACGCATGCGCAAACTATAGAAAGTCGTTATCATGTAGAATGTGCATAGTTTGCGCATGCGCAAACTATCGAAAGTCGTTATGACATAGAATGTGCATACTTTGTTGATTCCATTGATGAAATAAATCACATTTTCTAAAAAGTCGGGTTTTTTAAGAAATTATGTAAACCTTCTAGAAGCTGTGGTTTTAAAAAACTGGCGGAAGGAAGGTTTTCTTATTTCCGGATGAATGCTTAAACTATAGAAAGTCGTTATTATGTAGAATGTGCATAGTTTGTTGTTTCCATTTATGAAATAAATCACATTTTCTAAAAACTCGTGTTTTTTAAGAATTCATCTAAACCTTCTAGAAGCTGTGAATTTAAAAAAAGGGGGGAAGTAAGCTTTTCTTATTTCCGGAAGCATGCGCAAACTATAGAAAGTTGTTATTACGTAGAAAGTGCATAGTTTGTTGATTCCATTTATGAAATAAATCCCATTTTCTAAAAACTCGTGTTTTTTAAGAATTTATCTAAACCTTCTAGAACCTGTGAATTTAAAAAAAGGGGGGAAGTAAGCTTTTCTTATTTCGGGACGCATGCGCAAACTATAGAAAGTCGTTATCACGTAGAATGTGCATAGTTTGCGCATGCGCAAACTATAGAAAGTCGTTATGACATTGAATGTGCATACTTTGTTGATTCCATTTAAGAAATAAATCACATTTCCTAAAAACTCATGTCTTTTAAGAAATCATGTAAACCTTCTACAAGCTCTAATTTTAAAAAACGGGGGGAATTAAGCTTTTCTTATTTCTGGACACATGCGCAAACTATACAAAGTCGTTATGACGTAGAATGTCCATACTTTGTTGATTCCATTTATGAAATAAATCACATTTTGGAAAAACTCGTGTTTTTTAAGAAATCATGTAAACCTTCTAGAAGCTATGATTTTAAAAAACAGGCGGAAGTAAGCTTTTCATATTTCCGGACACATGCGCAAACTTTACAAAGTCGTTATTACATAGAATGTGCATACTTTGTTGATTCCATTTATGAAATAAATCACATTTTCTAAAAACTCGTGTTTTTTAAGAATTCATCTAAACCTTCTAGAAGCTGTAAATTTAAAAAAAGGGGGGAAGTAAGGTTTTCTTATTTCCGGAAGAATGCGCAAACTATAGAAAGTCGTTATTACATAGAATGTGCATAGTTTGTTGATTCCATTTATGAAATAAATCAAATATTCTAAAAACTCGTGTTTTTTAAGAATTCATGTAAACCTTCTAGAAACTGTGAATTTAATAAAAGGGGGGAAGTAAGCTTTTCTTATTTCCGGACGCATGCGCAAACTATAGAAAGTCGTTATCACGTAGAATGTGCATAGTTTGCGCATGCGCAAACTATAGAAAGTCGTTATGACATAGAATGTGTATACTTTCTTGATTCCTTTTATGAAATAAATCACATTTTCGAAAAACTCGTGTTTTTTAAGAAATCATGTAAACCTTTTAGAAGCTGTGATTTTAAAAAACTGGCGGAAGGAAGGTTTTCTTATTTCCGGACGCATGCGGAAACTATAGAAAGTCGTTATTATGTAGAATGTGCATAGTTTGTTGATTCCATTTATGAAATAAATCACATTTTCTAAAAACTCGTGTTTTTTAAGAATTCATCTAAACCTTCTAGAAGCTGTGAATTTAAAAAAAGGGGGGGAGTAAGCTTTTCTTATTTCCGGAAGCATGCGGAAACTATAGAAAGTCGTTATTACGTAGAATGTGCATAGTTTGTTAATTCTATTTATGAAATAAATCACATTTTCTAAAAACTTGTGTTTTTTAAGAATTCATCTAAACCTTCTAGAAGCTGTGAATTTAAAAAAGGCGGGGAAGTAAGCTTTTCTCATTTTCGGACGCATGCGCAAACTATAGAAAGTCGTTATCACGTAGAATGTGCATAGTTTGCGCATGCGCAAACTATAGAAAGTCGTTATGACATAGAATGTGCATACTTTGTTGTTTCCATTTATGAAATAAATCACATTTTCTAAAAACTCATGTTTTTTAAGAAATCATGTAAACCTTCTAGAAGCTGTGATTTTAAAAAACTGGCAGAGGTAAGCTTTTCTTATTTCCGGACACATGCGCAAACTATAGAAAGTCGTTATTATGTAGAATGTGCATAGTTTGGTGATTCCATTTATGAAATAAATCACATTTTCTAAAAACTCGTGTTTTTTAAGAATTCATCTAAACCTTCTAGAAGCTGTGAATTTAAAAAAAGGGGGGAAGTAAGCTTTTCTTATTTCCGGAAGCATGCGCAAACTATAGAAAGTCGTTATTACGTAGAATGTGCATAGTTTATTGATTCCATTTATGAAATAAATCGCATTTTCTAAAAATTCGTGTTTTTTAAGAATTCATCTAAAACTTTTGAATCTGTGAATTTAAAAAAAGGGGGGAAGTAAGCTTTTCTTATTTCCGGACGCATGCACAAACTATAGAAAGTCGTTATCATGTAGAATGTGCATAAGTTGCGCATGCGCAAAACTATAGAAAGTCCTTATGACATAGAATGTGCATACTTTCTTGATTCCATTTATGAAATAAATCACATTTTCTAAAAAATCGTGTTTTTTAAGAAATCATGTAAACCTTCTAGAAGCTGTGATTTTAAAAAACGGGGGGAATTAAGCTTTTCTTATTTCCAGACGCATGCGCAAACTATAGAAAGTCGTTCTGACGTAGAATGTGTAAACTTAGTTGATTCCTTTTATGAAATAAATCACATTTTCTAAAAACTCGTGTTTTTTAAGAATTCAGCTAAACCTTCTAGAAGCCATGAATTTAAAAAAAGGGGGGAAGTAAGCTTTTCTTATTTCTGGACGCATGCGCAAACTATAGAACGTCATTATTACGTAGAATGTGCATAGTTTGCGCATGCGCAAACTTTAGAAAGTCGTTATGACATAGAATGTGCATACTTTGTTGATTCCATTTATGAAATAAATCACATTTTCTAAAAACTCGTGTCTTTAAAGAAATCATGTAAACCTTCTAGAAGATGTGATTTTAAAAAACTGGCGGAACTAAGATTTCCTTATTTCCGGACACATGCACAAAATTTAGAAAGTTGTTATTACATAGAATGAGCATACTTTGTTGCTTCCATTTATGAAATAAATCACATTTTCTAAAAACTCGTGTTTTTTAAGAAATCATGTAAACCTTAAAAAACCTGCGGAAGTAAGCTGTTCTTATTTCCGGATGCATGCGCAAACTATAGAAAGTCGTTACTACGTAGAATGTGCATACCTTGTTGATTCCATTTATGAAATAAATCACATTTTATAAAAACTCATGTTTTTTAAGAATTAAACTAAACCTTCTAGAAGCTGTGGTTTTAAAAAACTGGCGGAAGTAAGCTTTTCTTATTTCCGGACGCATGCGCAAACTATAGAAAGTCGTTACTACGTAGAATGTGCATACCTTGTTGACTCCATTTATGAAATGAACCACATTTTCTAAAAACTCATGTTTTTTAAGAATTCATCGAAAGCTTCTAGAAGCTGTGAATTTAAAAAAAGGGGGGAAGTAAGCTCTGCTTATTTCCGGACGCATGCGCAAACTACTGAAAGTTGTTATCACGTAGAATGAGCACAGTTTGCGCATGCACAAACTATAGAAAGTTGTTATGACATAGAATTTGCATACTTTGTTGATTCCATTTATGAACTAAATCACATTTTCTAAAAACTCATGTTTTTTAAGAAATTATGTAAACCTTCTAGAAGCTGTGATTTTAAAAAAGGGGGTGGAATTAAGCTTTTCTTATTTCTGGATGCATGCACAAACTATAGAAAGTCATTAGATCGTAGAATGTGCATACTTTGTTGATTCCATTTATGAAATAAATCACATTTTCTAAAAACTCGTGTTTTTTAAGAATTCATCTAAACCTTCTAGAAGCTGTGAATTTAAAAAAAGGGGGGAAGTAAGCTTTTCTTATTTCCGGACGCATGCGCAAACTATAGAAAGTTGTTATTACGTAGAATGTGCATAGTTTTGGCATGCACAAACTATAGAAAGTCGTTATGACATAGAATGTGCATAATTTGTTGATTCCATTTATGAAATAAATCTCATTTTCTAAAAATTCAAGATTTTTAAGAAATCATGTAAACCTTCTAGAAGCTGAGATTTTAAAAAACGGGGCGAATTAAGCTTTTCTTTTTTCCGGACGCATGCACAAACTATAGAAAGTTGTTATGACGTAGAATGTCCATACTTTGTTGATTCCATTTATGAAATAAATAACATTTTCTAAAAACTCGTGTTTTTTAAGAAATCATGTAAACCTTATAGAAGCTGTGATTTTAAAAAACTGGCAGAAGTAAGCTTTTCATATTTCCGGACGCATGCGGAAACTTTAGAAAGTCGTTATTACATAGAATGTGCATACTTTGTTGATTCCATTTATGAAATAAATCTCATTTTCTAAAAACTCGTATTTTTTAAGAAATCATCTAAACCTTCTAGAAGCTGTGAATTTAAAAAAAGGGGGGAAGTAAGCTTTTCTTATTTCCGGAAGAATGTGCAAACTTTAGAAAGTCGTTATTACATAAAATGTGCATACTTTGTTGATTCCATTTATGAAATAATTCACATTTTCTAAAAACTCGTGTTTTTTAAGGATTCATCTAAACCTTCTAGAAGCTGTGAATTTAAAAAAAGGGGGGAAGTAAGCTTTTCTTATTTTTGGACGCATGCGCAAACTATAGAAAGTCGTTACTACTTAGAATGTGCATACTTTGTTGATTTCATTTATGAAATAAATCACATTTTCTAAAAACTCATGTTTTTTAAGAATTCATCTAAACCTTCTAGAAGCTGTGAATTTAATAAAAGGGGGGAAGTAAGCTTTTCTTATTTTCGGACGCATGCGCAAACTATAGAAAGTCGTTATCACGTAGAATGTGCATAGTTTGCGCATGCGCAAACTATAGAAAGTCGTTATGACATAGAATGTGCATACTTTCTTGATTCCTTTTATGAAATAAATCGCATTTTTGAAAAACTCATGTTTTTTAAGAAATCATGTAAACCTTCTAGAAGCTGTGATTTAAAAAAACAGGCGGAAGTAAGCTCTTCATATTTCCGGACGCATGCGGGAACTTTAGAAAGCCGTTATTACATAGAATGTGCAAACTTTGTTGATTCCATTTATGAAACAAATCACATTTTCTAAAAACTCTTGTTTTTTAAGAAATCATTTAAACCTTCTAGAAGCTGTGGTTTTAAAAAATTGGCGAAAGGAAGGTTTTCTTATTTCCGGACGCATGCGGAAACTATAGAAATTCGTTATTATGTAGAATGTGCATAGTTTGTTGATTCCATTTATGAAATAAATCACATTTTCTAAAAACTCGTGTTTTTTAAGAATTCATCTAAACCATCTAGAAGCTGTGAATTTAAAAAAAGGGGGGAAGTAAGCTTTTCTTATTTCCGGAAGCATGCGGAAACTATAGAAAGTCGTTATTACGTAGAATGTTCATAGTTTGTTGATTCCATTTATGAAATAAATCACATTTTATAAAAACTTTTGTTTTTTAAGAATTCATCTAAACCTTCTAGAAGCTGTGAATTTAAAAAAGGCGGGGAAGTAAGCTTTTCTTATTTCCGGACGCATGCGCAAACTATAGAAAGTCGTTATCACGTAGAATGTGCATAGTTTGCGCATGCGCAAACTATAGAAAGTCGTTATGACATAGAATGTGCATACTTTCTTGATTCCATTTATGAAATAAATCACATTTTCTAAAAACTCGTGTTTTTTAAGAAATCATGTAAACCTTCTAGAAGCTGTGATTTTAAAAAACGGGGGGAATTAAGCTTTTCTTATTTCCGGACGCATGCACAAACTATAGAAAGTCGTTATGACGTAGAATGTGCAAACTTTGTTGATTCGATTTATGAAATGAATCACATTTTCTAAAAACTCATGTTTTTTAAGAATTCATCTAAACCTTCTAGAAGTTGTGAATTTAAAAAAGGGGGGAAGTAAGCCTTTCTTATTTCTGGACGCATGCACAAACTATAGAAAGTTGTTATTACGTAGAATGTGCATAGTTTTCACATGCGCAAACTTTAGAAATTCGTTATGAAATAGAATGTGCATACTTTGTTGATTCCATTTATGAAATAAATCACATTTTCTAAAAACACGTGTTTTTTAAGAAATCATGTAAACCTTCTAGAAGCTGTGATTTTAAAAAACTGGAGGAAGTAAGCTTTTCATATTTCTTGACGCATGCGCAAACTTTAGAAAGTCGTTATTACATAGAATCTGCATACTTTGTTGATTCCATTTATGAAATAAATCACATTTTCTAAAAACTCATGTTTTTTAAGAAATCATGTAAACCTTCTAGAAGCTGTGATTTTAAAAAACTGGAAGAAGTAAGCTTTTCTTATTTCTGGACGCATGCGCAAACTATAGAAAGTCGTTACTACGTAGAATGTGCATACTTTGTTGATTCCATTTATGAAATAAAGCACATTTTCTAAAAACTCATGTTTTTTAACAAATCATGTAAACCTTATAGAAGCTGTGGTTTTAAAAAACTGGCGGAAGTAAGCTTTTCTTATTTCCAAACGCATGCGCAAGTTATAGAAAGTCGTTACTACGTAGAATGTGCATACCTTGTTGATTCCATTTTTGAAATAAATCACATTTCCTAAAAACTCGTGTTTTTTAAGACATCATGTAAACCTTCTAGAAGCTGTGATTTTAAAAAACGGGGGGAATTAAGCTTTTGTTATTTCCGGACGGATGTGCAAACTATAGAAAGTTGTTATGACGTAGAATGTGCATACTTTTTTGATTCCATTTATGAAATAAATCACATTTTCTAAAAACTTGTGTTTTTTAAGAAATCATGTAAACCTTCTAGAAGCTATGATTCTAAAAAACTGGCGGAACTAAGCCTTTCATATTTCCGGATGCATGCGAAAACTTTAGAAAGCTGTTATTAAATAGAATGTGCATACTTTGTTGATTCCATTTATGAAATAAATCACATTTTCTAAAAACTCGTGTTTTTTAAGAATTCATCTAAACATATACTAGAAACTGTGAATTTAAAAAAAGGGGGGAAGTAAGCTTTTCTTATTTCCGGACGCATGCGCAAGCTATAGAAAGACGTTACTACGTAGAATGTGCATACCTTGTTGATTCCATTTATGAAATAAATCACATTTTCTAAAAACTCGTGTTTTTTAAGAATTCGTCTAAACCTTCTAGAAGCTGTGAATTTAAAAAACGGGGGGAAGTAAGCTTTTCTTATTTCCGGACGCATGCGCAAACTATAGAAAGTCGTTATCACGTAGAATGTGCATAGTTTACACATGCACAAACTATAGAAAGTCGTTATGACATAGAATGTGCATACTTTGTTGATTCCATTAATGAAATAAATCACATTTTCTAAAAACTCATGTTTTTTAAGAAATTATGTAAACCTTCTAGAAGCTGTGATTTTAAAAAACGGGGGGGAATTAAGCCTTTCTTATTTCCGAACGCATGCGCAAACTATACAAAGTCGTTATGACGTAGAATGTGCATACCTTGTTGATTCCATTTATGAAATAAATCAAATTTTCTAAAAACTCGTGTTTTTTAAGAATTCATCGAAACCTTCTAGAAGCTGTGAATTTAAAAAAAGGGGGGAAGTAAGCTTTTCTTCTTTCCGCACGCATGCGCAAACTATAGAAAGTTGTTATTACGTAGAATGTGCATAGTTTGCGCATGCGCAAACTATAGAAATTCGTTATGACATAGAATGTGCATCCTTTGTTGATTTATTTATGAAATAAATCACATTTCCTAGAAACTCATGTTTTTAAAGAAATCATGTAAACCTTCTAGAAGCTGTGATTTTATGAAATGGGGGGAATTAAGCTTTTCTTATTTCCGGACGCATGCGAAAACCATAGAAAGTCATTATGACGAAGAATGTGCATACTTTGTTGATTCCATTTATGAAATAAATCACATTTTCTAAAAACTCGTGTTTTTTAAGAAATCATGTAAACCTTCTAGAACCTGTGATTTTAAAAAACTGGCGGAAGTAAGCTTATCATATTTCCGGACGCATGCGCAAAATTTAGAAAGTCGTTATTATATAAAATGTGCATAGTTTGTCGATTCCATTTATGAAATAAATCACATTTTCTAAAAAATTGTGTTTTTTAAGAGATCATATAAACCTTCTAGAAGCTGTGGTTTTAAAAAACTAGCGGAAGTAAGCTTTTCTTATTTCCAGACGCATGCGCAAACTATAAAAGGTCGTTATTACGTAGAATGTGCATACTTTGTCAATTCCATTTATGAAATAAATCACATTTTCTAAAAACTCGTGTTTTTTAAGAATTCATCTAAACCTTCTAGAAGCTGTGAATTTAAAAAAAGGGGGGAATTAAGCTTTTCTTATTTCCGGACGCATGCGCAAACTATAGAAAGTCGTTATCACGTAGAATGTGCATAGTTTGCGCATGTGCAAACTATAGAAAGTCGTTATGACATAGAATGTGCATACTTTGTTGATTCCATTAATGAAATAAATCACATTTTGTAAAAACTCATGTTTTTTAAGAAATCATGTAAACCTTCTAGAAGCTGTGATTTTAAAAAACGGGGGGAATTAAGCTTTTCTTATTTCCGGACGCATTCGCAAACTATAGAAAGTTGTTATTACGTAGAATGTGCATACTTTGTTGATTCCATTTATGAAGTAAATCACATTTTCTAAAAACTCGTGTTTTTTAAGAATTCATCTAAACCTTCTAGAAGCTGTGAATTTAAAAAAAGGGGGGAAGTAAGCTTTTCTTATTTCCGGATGCATGTGCAAAATATAGAAAGTTGTTATTACATAGAATGTGCATAGTTTGCGCATGCGCAAACTACAGAAAGTCGTTATAACATAGAATGTGCATACTTTGTTGATTCCATTTATGAAATAAATCACATTTCCTAAAAACTCGTGTTTTTTAAGAAATCATGTAAACCTTCTAGAAGCTGTGATTTTAAAAAACGGGGGGAATTAAGCTTTTCTTATTTCCGGACCCATGCGCAAACTATAGAAAGTTGTTATGACGTAGAATGTGCATACATTGTTGATTCCATTTATGAAATAAATCATACTTTCTAAAAACTCGTGTTTTTTAAGATATCATGTAAACCTTCTAGAAGCTGTGATTTTAAAAAACTGGCGGAAGTAAGCTTTTCATATTTTCAGATGCATGCGCAAACTTTCGAAAGTCTTTATTACATAGAGTGTGCATACTTTGTTGATTCGATTTATGAAATAAATCACATTTTCTAAAAACTCATGTTTTTTAACAAATCATGTAAACCTTCTACAAGCTGTGATTTTAAAATACTGGCGGAAGTAAGCTTTTCTTAATTCCGGATGCATACGCAAACTATAGAAAGTCGTTACTACGCAGAATTTGCATACTTTGTTGATTCCATTTATGAAATAAATCACATTTTCTAAAAACTCGTGTTTTTTAAGAAATCATGTAAACCTTCTAGAAGCTGTGGTTTTAAAAAACTGGCGGAAGTAAGCTTTTCTTATTTCCGGACGCATGGGCAAACTATAGAAAGTCGTTACTACGTAGAATGTGCATACCTTGTTGACTCTATTGATGAAATGAATCACATTTTCTAAAAACTCGTGTTTTTTAAGAATTCATCTAAACATTCTAAAAGCTGTGAATTTAAAAAAAGGGGGGAAGTAAGCTTTTCTTATTTCTGGACGCATGTGCAAACTATAGAGAGTCGTTATCACGTAGAATGTGCATAGTTTGCGCATGCAAAAACTATAGAACTTCGTTATGACATAGAATTTGCATACTTTGTTGATTTCATTTATGAAATAAATCACATTTTCTAAAAACTCGTGTTTTTTAAGAAATTATGTAAACCTTTTAGAAGCTATGATTTTAAAAAACGGGGGGGAATTAAGCTTTTCTTATTTCTGGACGCATGCACAAACTATAGAAAGTCGTTATGACGTAGAATGTGCATACTTTGTTGATTCCATTTATGAAATAAATCACATTTTCTAAAAACTCGTGTTTTTTAAGAATTCATCTAAACCTTCTAGAAGCTGTGAATTTAAAAAAAGGGGGGAAGTAAACTTTTCTTATTTCCGGACGCATGCGCAAACTATAGAAAGTTGTTATTACGTAGAATGTGCATAGTTTTCGCATGCACAAACTATAGAAAGTCGTTATGACATAGAATGTGCATACTTTGTTGATTCCATTTATGAAATAAATCACATTTTCTAAAAGCTCGTGTTTTTTAAGAAATCATGTAAACCTTCTAGAAGATGTGATTTTAAAAAACTGGCAGAAGTAAGCTTTTCATATTTCCGGACGCGTGTGCAAACTTTAGAAAGTCATTATTACATAGAATGTGCATACTTTGTTGATTACATTTATGAAATAAATCACATTTTCTAAAAACTCGTGTTTTTTAAGAAATCATGTAAACCTTCTAGAAGCTGCAGTTTTAAAAAACTGGCGGAAGTAAGCTTTTCTTATTTCCGGACGCATGCGCAAACTATAGAAAGTCATTATTACATAGACTGTGCATACTTTGTTGATTCCATTTATGAAATAAATCTCATTTTCTAAAAACTCATGTTTTTTAAGAATTCATCTAAACCTTCTAGAAGCTGTGAATTTAAAAAAAAGGGGGAAGTAAGCTTTTCTTATTTCCGGACGCATGCGCAAATTATAGAAAGTTGTTATTACGTAGAATGTGCATAGTTTGCGCATCCGCAAACTATAGAAAGTCGTTATGACATAGAATGTGCATACTTTGTTGATTCCATTTATGAAATAAATCACATTTTCTAAAAACTCAAGATTTTTAAGAAATCATGTAAACCTTCTAGAAGCTGAGATTTTAAAAGACAGGGCGAATTAAGCTTTTCTTATTTCCGGACAAATGCGCAAACTATAGAAAGTTGTTATGACGTAGAATGTGCATACTTTGTTGATTCCATTTATGAAATAAATCACATTTTCTAAAAACTCGTGTTTTTTAAGAAATCATGGAAACCTTCTAGAAGCTGTGATTTTAAAAAACTGGCGGAAGTAAGCTTTTCATATTATCCGGACGCATGCGCAAACTTTAGAAAGTCGTTATTACATAGAATGTGCATACTTTGTTGATTCCATTTATGAAATAAATCTAATTTTCTAAAAACTCATTTTTTTTAAGAATTCATCTAAACCGTCTAGAAGCTGTGAATTTAAAAAAGGGGGGGAAGTAAGCTTTTCTTATTTCCGGAAGAATGCGCAAACTTTAGAAAGTTGTTATAACATAGAATGTGCATACTTTGTTGATTCCATTTATGAATTAAATCACATTTTCTAAAAACTCGTGTTTTTTAAGGATTCATCTAAACCTTCTATAAGATGTGAATTTGAAAAAAGGGGGGAAGTAAGGTTTTCTTATTTTCGGACGCATGCGCAAACTATACAAAGTCGTTATCACGTAGAATGTGCATAGTTTGCGCATGCGCAAAATATAGAAAGTCATTATGACATAGAATGTGCATACATTGTTGATTCCATTTATGAAATAAATCACATTTTCTAAAAACTCGTGTTTTTTTATAAATCATGTAAACCTTCTAGAAGCTGTGATTTTAAAAAACGGGGGGAATTAATCTTTTCTTATTTCAAGACGCATGCGCAAACTATAGAAAGTCATTATTACATAGAATGTGCATACTTTGTTGATTCCATTTATGAAATAAATCACATTTTCTAAAAACTCGTGTTTTTTAAGAAATCATGTAAACCTTCTAGAAGCTGTGATTTTAAAAAACGGGGGGAATTAAGCTTTTCTTATTTCAAGACGCATGCGCAAACTATAGAAAGTTTTTATGATGTAGAATGTGCATACTTTGTTGATTCCATTTATGAAATAAATCACATTTTCTAAAAACTCGTGTTTTTTAATAATTCTTCTAAACCTTCTAGAAGCTGTGAATTTAAAAAAAGGCGGGAAGTAAGCTTTTCTTATTTCCGGACGCATGCGCAAACAATAGAAAGTTGTTATTACGTAGAATGTGCATAGTTTGCGCATGCGCAAACTATAGAAAGTCGTTATGACATAGAATGTGCATACTTTGTTGATTAGATTTATGAAATAAATCACATTTCCTAAAAACACGTGTTTTTTAAGAAATCATGTAAACCTTCTAGAAGCTGTGATTTTAAAAAATGGGGTAATTAAGCTTTTCTTATTTCCGGAAGCATGCGCAAACTATAGAAAGTCGTTATTATGTAGAATTTGCATAGTTTGTTGATTCCATTTATGAAATAAATCACATTTTCTAAAAACTCGTGTTTTTTAAGAAATCATGTAAACCTTCTAGAAGGTGTGATTTTAAAAAACTGACGGAAGTAAGCTTTTCATATTTTCGGACGCATGCGCAAACTTTCGAAAGTCATTATTACATAGAATGTGCATACTTTGTTGAATCCATTTATAAAATAAATCATATTTTCTAAAAAATCGTGTTTTTTAAGAACTCGTGTAAACCTTCTAGAAGCTGTGGTTTTAAAAAACTGGTTTAAGGAAGCTTTTCTTATTTTCGGACGCGTGCGTAAACTATAGAAAGTCGTTATTACGTAGAATGTGCATAGTTTGTTGATTCCATTTATGAAATAAATCACATTTTCTAAAAACTCGTGTTTTTTAAGAATTCATCTAAACCTTCTAGAAGCTGTGAATTTAAAAAAAGCGGGGAAGTAAGCTTTTCTTATTTCCGGACGCATGCGCAAACTACAGAAAGTCGTTATTACGTAGAATGTGCATAGTTTGCGCATGCGCAAACTATAGAAAGTCGTAATTACGTAGAATTTGCATACTTTGTTGATTCCATTTATGAAATAAATCACATTTTCTAAAAACTCGTGTTTTTTAAGAAATCATGTAAACCTTCTAGAAGTTCTGGTTTTAAAAAACTGGCGGAAGTAAGCTTTTCTTATTTCCGGACGCATGCGCAAACTATAGAAAGTCGTTACTACGTAGAATGTGCATACCTTGTTGACTCCATTTATGAAATGAATCACATTTTCTAGAAACTCGTGTTTTTTAAGAATTCATCTAAACCTTCTAAAAGCTGTGAATTTAAAAAAAGGGTTGAAGTAAGCTTTTCTTATTTCCGGATGCATGCGCAAACAATAGAAAGTCGTTATCACGTAGAATGTGCATAGTTTGCGCATGCACAAACTATAGAAATTCGTTATGACATAGAATTTGCATACTTTGTTGATTCCATTTATGAAATAAATCACATTTTCTAAAAACTCGTGTTTTTTAAGAATTCATCTAAACCTTCTAGAGGCTGTGAATTTAAAAAAAGGGGGGAAGTAAGCTTTTCTTATTTCCGGACGCATGCGCAAACTATAGAAAGTTGTTATTAGGTAGAATGTGCATAGTTTTCGCATGCACAAACTATAGAAAGTCGTTATGACATATAATGTGCATACTTTGTTGACTCCATTTATGAAATAAATCACATTTTCTAAAAACTAGTGTTTTTTAAGAAATTATGTAAACCTTCTAGAAGCTTCGATTTTAAAAAACGGGGGGAATTAAGCTTTTCTTATTTCCGGACGCATGGACAAACTGTAGAAAGTCGTTATGACGTAGAATGTGCATACTTTGTGGATTCCATTTATGAAATAAATCACATTTTCTAAAAACTCGTGTTTTTTAAGAATTCATCTAAACCTTCTAGAAGCTGTGAATTTAAAAAAAGGGGGGAAGTAAGCTTTTCTTATTTCCGGACGCATGCGCAAACTATAGAAAGTTGTTATTACGTAGAATGTGCATATTTTTCGCATGCACAAACTATAGAAAGTAGTTATGACATAGAATGTGCATACTTTGTTGATTCCATTTATGAAATAAATCACATTTTGTAAAAAGTCGTGTTTTTTAAGAAATCATGTAAACCTTCTAGAGGTTGTAGTTTTAAAAAACTGGCGGAAGTGAGCTTTTCTTCTTTCCGGACGCATGCGCAAACTATAGAAAGTCGTTATTACATAAAATGTGCATACTTTGTTGATTCCATTTATGAAATAAATCTCATTTTCTAAAAAATCATGTTTTTTAAGAATTCATCTAAACCTTCTAGAAGCTGTGAATTTAAAAAAAGGGGGGAAGTAAGCTTTTCTTATTTCCGGACGCATGCGCAAATTATAGAAAGTTGTTATTACGTAGAATGTGCATAGTTTGCGCATGCGCAAACTATAGAAAGTCGTTATGACATAGAATGTGCATACTTTGTTGATTCCATTTATGAAATAAATCACATTTTCTAAAAACTCAAGATTTTTAAGAAATCATGTAAACCTTCTAGAAGCTGAGATTTTAAAAAACGGGGCGAATTAAGCTTTTCTTATTTCCGGACGCATGCGCAAACTATAGAAAGTTGTTATGACGTAGAATGTGCATACTTTGTTGATTCCATTTATGAAATAAATCACATTTTCTAAAAACTCGTGTTTTTTAAGAAATCATGTAAACCTTCTAGAAGCGGTGATTTTAAAAAACGGGGGGAATTAAGCTTTTCTTATTTCCGGACGCATTCACAAACTATAGAAAGTTGTTATTACGTAGAATGTGCATACTTTGTTGATTCCATTTATGAAGTAAATCACATTTTGTAAAAACTCGTGTTTTTTAAGAATTCATCTAAACCTTCTAGAAGCTGTGAATTTAAAAAAAGGGGGGAAGTAAGCTTTTCTTATTTCCGGATGCATGTGCAAATTATAGAAAGTTGTTATTACGTAGAATGTGCATAGTTTGCGCATGCGCAAACTACAGAAAGTCGTTATAACATAGAATGTGCATACTTTGTTGATTCCATTTATGAAATAAATCACATTTCCTAAAAACTCGTGTTTTTTAAGAAATCATGTAAACCTTCTAGAAGCTGTGATTTTAAAAAACGGGGGGAATTAAGCTTTTCTTATATCCGGACCCATGCGCAAACTATAGAAAGTTGTTATGACGTAGAATGTGCATACATTGTTGATTCCATTTATGAAATAAATCATACTTTCTAAAAACTCGTGTTTTTTAAGATATCATGTAAACCTTCTAGAAGCTGTGATTTTAAAAAACTGGCGGAAGTAAGCTTTTCATATTTTCAGATGCATGCGCAAACTTTCGAAAGTCTTTATTACATAGAATGTGCATACTTTGTTGATTCGATTTATGAAATAAATCACATTTTCTAAAAACTCATGTTTTTTAACAAATCATGTAAACCTTCTACAAGCTGTGATTTATGAATGTAAGCTTTTCTTATTTCTGGACGCATGCGCAAACTATAGAACGTCGTTACCACATAGAATGTGCATACCTTGTTGATGCCATTTATGAAATGAATCACATTTTCTAAAAACTCGTGTTTTTTAAGAATTCATCTAAACCTTCTAGAAGCTGTTAATTTAAAAAAAGGGGGGAAGTAAGCTTTTCTTATTTCCGGACGCATGCGCAAACTATAGAAAGTCGTTATCACGTAGAATGTGCATAGTTTACGCATGCGCAAACTATAGAAAGTCGTTATGACATAGAATGTGCATACTTTGTTGATTCCATTAATGAAATAAATCACATTTTCTAAAAAGTCATGTTTTTTAAGAAATTATGTAAACCTTCTAGAAGCTGTGATTTTAAAAAACGGGGGGGAATTAACCCTTTCTTATTTTCGAACGCATGCGCAAACTATACAAAGTCGTTATGATGTAGAATGTGCATACCTTGTTGATTCCATTTATGAAATAAATCACATTTTCTAAAAACTCGTGTTTTTTAAGAATTCATCGAAACCTTCTAGAAGCTGTGAATTTAAAAAAAGGGGGGAAGTAAGCTTTTCTTCTTTCCGTACGCATGCGCAAACTATAGAAAGTTGTTATTACGTAGAATGTGCATAGTTTGCGCATGCGCAAACTATAGAAATTCGTTATGACATAGAATGTGCATCCTTTGTTGATTTCATTTATGAAATAAATCACATTTCCTAGAAACTCATGTTTTTAAAGAAATCATGTAAACCTTCTAGAAGCTGTGATATTAAGAAATGGGGGGAATTAAGCTTTTCTTATTTCCGGACGCATGCGAAAACCATAGAAAGTCATTATGACGAAGAATGTGCATACTTTGTTGATTCCATTTATGAAATAAATCACATTTTCTAAAAACTCGTGTTTATTAAGAAATCATGTAAACCTTCTAGAACCTGTGATTTTAAAAAACTGGCGGAAGTAAGCTTATCATATTTCCGGACGCAAGCGCAAACTTTAGAAAGTCGTTATTATATAGAATGTGCATAGTTTGTCGATTCCCTTTATGAAATAAATCACATTTTCTAAAAGATTGTGTTTTTTAAGAGATCATATAAACCTTCTAGAAGCTGTGGTTTTAAAAAACTAGCGGAAGTAAGCTTTTCTTATTTCTAGACGCATGCGCAAACTATAAAAGGTCGTTATTACGTAGAATGTGCATACTTTGTTAATTCCATTTATGAAATAAATCACATTTTCTAAAAACTCGTGTTTTTTAAGAATTCATCTAAACCTTCTAGAAGCTGTGAATTTAAAAAAAGGGGGGAATTAAGCTTTTCTTATTTCCGGACGTATGCGCAAACTATAGAAAGTCGTTATCACGTAGAATGTGCATAGTTTGCGCATGTGCAAACTATAGAAAGTCGTTATGACATAGAATGTGCATACTTTGTTTATTCCATTGATGAAATAAATCACATTTTGTAAAAACTCGTGTTTTTTAAGAAATCATGTAAACCTTCTAGAAGCTGTGATTTTAAAAAACGGGGGGAATTAAGCTTTTCTTATTTCCGGACGCATTCGCAAACTATAGAAAGTTGTTATTACGTAGAATGTGCATACTTTGTTGATTCCATTTATGAAGTAAATCACATTTTGTAAAAACTCGTGTTTTTTAAGAATTCATCTAAACCTTCTAGAAGCTGTGAATTTAAAAAAAGGGGGGAAGTAAGCTTTTCTTATTTCCGGATGCATGTGCAAATTATAGAAAGTTGTTATTACGTAGAATGTGCATAGTTTGCGCATGCGCAAACTACAGAAAGTCGTTATAACATAGAATGTGCATACTTTGTTTATTCCATTGATGAAATAAATCACATTTTGTAAAAACTCGTGTTTTTTAAGAAATCATGTAAACCTTCTAGAAGCTGTGATTTTAAAAAACGGGGGGAATTAAGCTTTTCTTATTTCCAGACGCATTCGCAAACTATAGAAAGTTGTTATTACGTAGAATGTGCATACTTTGTTGATTCCATTTATGAAGTAAATCACATTTTGTAAAAACTCGTGTTTTTTAAGAATTCATCTAAACCTTCTAGAAGCTGTGAATTTAAAAAAAGGGGGGAAGTAAGCTTTTCTTATTTCCGGATGCATGTGCAAATTATAGAAAGTTGTTATTACGTAGAATGTGCATAGTTTGCGCATGCGCAAACTAAAGAAAGTCGTTATAACATAGAATGTGCATACTTTGTTTATTCCATTGATGAAATAAATCACATTTTGTAAAAACTCGTGTTTTTTAAGAAATCATGTAAACCTTCTAGAAGCTGTGATTTTAAAAAACGGGGGGAATTAAGCTTTTCTTATTTCCGGACGCATTCACAAACTATAGAAAGTTGTTATTACGTAGAATGTGCATACTTTGTTGATTCCATTTATGAAGTAAATCACATTTTGTAAAAACTCGTGTTTTTTAAGAATTCATCTAAACCTTCTAGAAGCTGTGAATTTAAAAAAAGGGGGGAAGTAAGCTTTTCTTATTTCCGGATGCATGTGCAAATTATAGAAAGTTGTTATTACGTAGAATGTGCATAGTTTGCGCATGCGCAAACTACAGAAAGTCGTTATAACATAGAATGTGCATACTTTGTTGATTCCATTTATGAAATAAATCACATTTCCTAAAAACTCGTGTTTTTTAAGAAATCATGTAAACCTTCTAGAAGCTGTGATTTTAAAAAACGGGGGGAATTAAGCTTTTCTTATATCCGGACCCATGCGCAAACTATAGAAAGTTGTTATGACGTAGAATGTGCATACATTGTTGATTCCATTTATGAAATAAATCATACTTTCTAAAAACTCATGTTTTTTAAGATATCATGTAAACCTTCTAGAAGCTGTGATTTTAAAAAACTGGCGGAAGTAAGCTTTTCATATTTTCAGATGCATGCGCAAACTTTCGAAAGTCTTTATTACATAGAATGTGCATACTTTGTTGATTTGATTTATGAAATAAATCACATTTTCTAAAAACTCATGTTTTTTAACAAATCATGTAAACCTTCTACAAGCTGTGATTTTAAAATACTGGCGGAAGTAAGCTTTTCTTAATTCCGGATGCATACGCAAACTATAGAAAGTCGTTACTACGTAGAATTTGCATACTTTGTTGATTCCATTTATGAAATAAATCACATTTTCTAAAAACTCGTGTTTTTTAAGAAATCATGTAAACCTTCTAGAAGCTGTGGTTTTAAAAAACTGGCGGAAGTAAGCTTTTCTTATTTCCGGACGCATGCGCAAACTATAGAAAGTCGTTACTACGTAGAACGTGCCTACCTTGTTGACTCCATTGATGAAATGAATCACATTTTCTAAAAACTCGTGTTTTTTAAGAATTCATCTAAACATTCTAAAAGCTGTGAATTTAAAAAAAGGGGGGAAGTAAGCTTTTCTTATTTCTGGACGCATGCGCAAACTATAGAGAGTCGTTATCACGTAGAATGTGCATAGTTTGCGCTTGCAAAAACTATAGAACTTCGTTATGACATAGAATTTGCATACTTTGTTGATTCCATTTATGAAATAAATCACATTTTCTAAAAACTCGTGTTTTTTAAGAAATTATGTAAACCTTTTAGAAGCTATGATTTTAATAAACGGGGGGGAATTAAGCTTTTCTTATTTCTGGACGCATGCACAAACTATAGAAAGTCGTTATGACGTAGAATGTGCATACTTTGTTGATTTCATTTATGAAATAAATCACATTTTCTAAAAACTCGTGTTTTTTAAGAATTCATCTAAACCTTCTAGAAGCTGTGAATTTAAAAAAAGGGGGGAAGTAAACTTTTCTTATTTCCGGACGCATGCGCAAACTATAGAAAGTTGTTATTACGTAGAATGTGCATAGTTTTCGCATGCACAAACTATAGAAAGTCGTTATGACATAGAATGTGCATACTTTGTTGATTCCATTTATGAAATAAATCACATTTTCTAAAAGCTCGTGTTTTTTAAGAAATCATGTAAACCTTCTAGAAGATGTGATTTTAAAAAACTGGCAGAGCTAAGCTTTTCATATTTCCGGACGCATGTGCAAACTTTAGAAAGTCATTATTACATAGAATGTGCATACTTTGTTGATTCCATTTATGAAATAAATCACATTTTCTAAAAACTCGTGTTTTTTAAGAAATCATGTAAACCTTCTAGAAGCTGCAGTTTTAAAAAACTGGCGGAAGTAAGCTTTTCTTATTTCCGGACGCATGCGCAAACTATAGAAGGTCGTTATTACATAGAATGTGCATACTTTGTTGATTCCATTTATGAAATAAATCTCATTTTCTAAAAACTTGTGTTTTTTAAGAATTCATCTAAACCTTCTAGAAGCTGTGAATTTAAAAAAAAGGAGGAAGTAAGCTTTTCTTATTTCCGGACGCATGCGCAAATTATAGAAAGTTGTTATTACGTAGAATGTGCATAGTTTGTGCATGCGCAAACTATAGAAAGTCATTATGACATAGAATGTGCATACTTTGTTGATTCGATTTATGAAATAAATCACATTTTCTAAAAACTCAAGATTTTTAAGAAATCATGTAAACCTTCTAGAAGCTGAGATTTTAAAAAACGGGGCGAATTAAGCTTTTCTTATTTCCGGACAAATGCGCAAACTATAGAAAGTTGTTATGACGTAGAATGTGCATACTTTGTTGATTCCATTTATGAAATAAATCACATTTTCTAAAAACTCGTGTTTTTTAAGAAATCATGTAAACCTTCTAGAAGCTGTGATTTTAAAAAACTGGCGGAAGTAAGCTTTTCATATTATCCGGACGCATGCGCAAACTTTAGAAAGTCGTTATTACATAGAATGTGCATACTTTGTTGATTCCATTTATGAAATAAATCTCATTTTCTAAAAACTCATTTTTTTTAAGAATTCATCTAAACCGTCTAGAAGCTGTGAATTTAAAAAAAGGGGGGAAGTAAGCTTTTCTTATTTCCGGAAGAATGCGCAAACTTTAGAAAGTTGTTATTACATAGAATGTGCATACTTTGTTGATTCCATTTATGAATTAAATCACATTTTCTAAAAACTCGTGTTTTTTAAGGATTCATCTAAACCTTCTAGAAGATGTGAATTTGAAAAAAGGGGGGAAGTAAGGTTTTCTTATTTTCGGACGCATGCGCAAACTATACAAAGTCGTTATCACGTAGAATGTGCATAGTTTGCGCATGCGCAAAATATAGAAAGTCATTATGACATAGAATGTGCATACATTGTTGATTCCATTTATGAAATAAATCACATTTTCTAAAAACTCGTGTTTTTTTATAAATCATGTAAACCTTCTAGAAGCTGTGATTTTAAAAAACGGGGGGAATTAATCTTTTCTTATTTCAAGACGCATGCGCAAACTATAGAAAGTCATTATTACATAGAATGTGCATACTTTGTTGATTCCATTTATGAAATAAATCACATTTTCTAAAAACTCGTGTTTTTTAAGAAATCATGTAAACCTTCTAGAAGCTGTGATTTTAAAAAACGGGGGGAATTAAGCTTCTCTTATTTCAAGACGCATGCGCAAACTATAGAAAGTTTTTATGATGTAGAATGTGCATACTTTGTTGATTCCATTTATGAAATAAATCACATTTTCTAAAAACTCATGTTTTTTAAGAATTCTTCTAAACCTTCTACAAGCTGTGAATTTAAAAAAAGGCGGGAAGTAAGCTTTTCTTATTTCCGGACGCATGCGCAAACAATAGAAAGGTTTTATTACGTAGAATGTGCATAGTTTGCGCATGCGCAAACTATAGAAAGTCGTTATGACATAGAATGTGCATACTTTGTTGATTAGATTTATGAAATAAATCACATTTCCTAAAAACACGTGTTTTTTAAGAAATCATGTAAACCTTCTAGAAGCTGTGATTTTAAAAAATGGGGTAATTAAGCTTTTCCTATTTCCGGAAGCATGCGCAAACTATAGAAAGTCGTTATTATGTAGAATTTGCATAGTTTGTTGATTCCATTTATGAAATAAATCACATTTTCTAAAAACTCGTGTTTTTTAAGAAATCATGTGAACCTTCTAGAAGGTGTGATTTTAAAAAACTGGCGGAAGTAAGCTTTTCATATTTTCGGACGCATGCGCAAACTTTCGAAAGTCGTTATTACATAGAATGTGCATACTTTGTTGAATCCATTTATGAAATAAATCATATTTTCTAAAAAATCGTGTTTTTTAAGAACTCATGTAAACCTTCTAGAAGCTGTGGTTTTAAAAAACTGGTTTAAGGAAGCTTTTCTTATTTTCGGACGCGTGCGTAAACTATAGAAAGTCGTTATTACGTAGAATGTGCATAGTTTGTTGATTCCATTTATGAAATAAATCACATTTTCTAGAAACTCGTGTTTTTTAAGAATTCATCTAAACCTTCTAGAAGCTGTGAATTTAAAAAAAACGGGGAAGTAAGCTTTTCTTATTTTCGGACGCATGCGCAAACTACAGAAAGTCGTTATTACGTAGAATGTGCATAGTTTGCGCATGCGCAAACTATAGAAAGTCGTAATTACGTAGAATTTGCATACTTTGTTGATTCCATTTATGAAATAAATCACATTTTCTAAAAACTCATGTTTTTTAAGAAATCATGTAAACCTTCTAGAAGTTCTGGTTTTAAAAAACTGGCGGAAGTAAGCTTTTCTTATTTCCGGACGCATGCGCAAACTATAGAAAGTCGTTACTACGTAGAATGTGCATACCTTGTTGACTCCATTTATGAAATGAATCACATTTTCTAGAAACTCGTGTTTTTTAAGAATTCATCTAAACCTTCTAAAAGCTGTGAATTTAAAAGAAGGGGGAAAGTAAGCTTTTCTTATTTCCGGACGCATGCGCAAACTATAGAAAGTCGTTATCACGTAGAATGTGCATAGTTTGCGCATGCACAAACTATAGAAATTCGTTATGACATAGAATTTGCATACTTTGTTGATTCCATTTATGAAATAAATCACATTTTCTAAAAACTCGTGTTTTTTAAGAATTCATCTAAACCTTCTAGAAGCTGTGAATTTAAAAAAAGGGGGGAAGTAAGCTTTTCTTATTTCCGGACGCATGCGCAAACTATAGAAAGTTGTTATTAGGTAGAATGTGCATAGTTTTCGCATGCACAAACTATAGAAAGTCGTTATGACATAGAATGTGCATACTTTGTTGACTCCATTTATGAAATAAATCACATTTTCTAAAAACTAGTGTTTTTTAAGAAATTATGTAAACCTTCTAGAAGCTTCGATTTTAAAAAACGGGGGGGGATTAAGCTTTCCTTATTTCCGGACGCATGGACAAACTATAGAAAGTCGTTATGACGTAGAATGTGCATACTTTGTGGATTCCATTTATGAAATAAATCACATTTTCTAAAAACTCGTGTTTTTTAAGAATTCATCTAAACCTTCTAGAAGCTGTGAATTTAAAAAAAGGGGGGAAGTAAGCTTTTCTTATTTCCAGACGCATGCGCAAACTATAGAAAGTTGTTATTACGTAGAATGTGCATAGTTTTCGCATGCACAAACTATAGAAAGTAGTTATGACATAGAATGTGCATACTTTGTTGATTCCATTTATGAAATAAATCACATTTTCTAAAAACTCGTGTTTTTTAAGAAATCATGTAAACCTTCTAGAGGTTGTAGTTTTAAAAAACTGGCGGAAGTGAGCTTTTCTTCTTTCCGGACGCATGCGCAAACTATAGAAAGTCGTTATTACATAAAATGTGCATACTTTGTTGATTCCATTTATGAAATAAATCTCATTTTCTAAAAAATCGTGTTTTTTAAGAATTCATCTAAACCTTCTAGAAGCTGTGAATTTAAAAAAAGGGGGGAAGTAAGCTTTTCTTATTTCCGGACGCATGCGCAAATTATAGAAAGTTGTTATTACGTAGAATGTGCATAGTTTGCGCATGCGCAAACTATAGAAAGTCGTTATGACATACAATGTGCATACTTTGTTGATTCCATTTATGAAATAAATCACATTTTCTAAAAACTCAAGATTTTTAAGAAATCATGTAAACCTTCTAGAAGCTGAGATTTTAAAAAACAGGGCGAATTAAGCTTTTCTTATTTCCGGACGCATGCGCAAACTATAGAAAGTTGTTATGACGTAGAATGTGCATACTTTGTTGATTCCATTTATGAAATAAATCACATTTTCTAAAAACTCGTGTTTTTTAAGAAATCATGTAAACCTTCTAGAAGCGGTGATTTTAAAAAACTTGCGGAAGTAAGCTGTTCTTATTTCCGAATGCATGCGCAAACTATAGAAAGTCGTTACTACGTAAAATGTGCATACCTTGTTGATTCCATTCATGAAATAAATCACATTTTATGAAACCTCATATTTTTTAAGAATTAATCTAAACCATCTAGAATCTGTGGTTTTAAAAAACTGGCGGAAGTAAGCTTTTCTTATTTCCGGACGCATGCGCAAACTATAGAACGTCGTTACTACGTAGAATGTGAATACCTTGTTGATGCCATTTATGAAATGAATCACATTTTCTAAAAACTCGTGTTTTTTAAGAATTCATCTAAACCTTCTAGAAGATGTTAATTTAAAAAAAGGGGGGAAGTAAGCTTTTCTTATTTCCGGACGCATGCGCAAACTATAGAAAGTCGTTATCACGTAGAATGTGCATAGTTTACGCATGCGCAAACTATAGAAATTCGTTATGACATAGAATGTGCATACTTTGTTGATTCCATTAATGAAATAAATCACATTTTCTAAAAACTCATGTTTTTTAAGAAATTATGTAAACCTTCTAGAAGCTGTGATTTTAAAAAACGGGGGGGAATTAAGCCTTTCTTATTTCCGAACGCATGCGCAAACTATACAAAGTCGTTATGACGTAGAATGTGCATACCTTGTTGATTCCATTTATGAAATAAATCACATTTTCTAAAAACTCGTGTTTTTTAAGAATTCATCGAAACCTTCTAGAAGCTGTGAACTTAAAAAAAGGGGGGAAGTAAGCTTTTCTTCTTTCCGTACGCATGCGCAAACTATAGAAAGTTGTTATTACGTAGAATGTGCATAGTTTGCGCATGCGCAAACTATAGAAATTCGTTATGACATAGAATGTGCATCCTTTGTTGATTTCATTTATGAAATAAATCACATTTCCTAGAAACTCATGTTTTTAAAGAAATCATGTAAACCTTCTAGAAGCTGTGATTTTAAGAAATGGGGGGAATTAAGCTTTTCTTATTTCCGTACGCATGCGAAAACCATAGAAAGTCATTATGACGAAGAATGTGCATACTTTGTTGATTCCATTTATGAAATAAATCACATTTTCTAAAAACTCGTGTTTTTTAAGAAATCATGTAAACCTTCTAGAAGCTGCAGTTTTAAAAAACTTGCGGAAGTAAGCTTTTCTTATTTCTGGACGCATGCGCAAACTATAGAAGGTCGTTATTACATAGAATGTGCATACTTTGTTGATTCCATTTATGAAATAAATCTCATTTTCTAAAAACTTGTGTTTTTTAAGAATTCATCTAAACCTTCTAGAAGCTGTGAATTTAAAAAAAAGGAGGAAGTAAGCTTTTCTTATTTCCGGACGCATGCGCAAATTATAGAAAGTTGTTATTACGTAGAATGTGCATAGTTTGCGCATGCGCAAACCATAGAAAGTCATTATGACATAGAATGTGCATACTTTGTTGATTCGATTTATGAAATAAATCACATTTTCTAAAAACTCAAGATATTTAAGAAATCATGTAAACCTTCTAGAAGCTGAGATTTTAAAAAACGGGGCGAATTAAGCTTTTCTTATTTCCGGACAAATGCGCAAACTATAGAAAGTTGTTATGACGTAGAATGTGCATACTTTGTTGATTCCATTTATGAAATAAATCACATTTTCTAAAAACTCGTGTTTTATAAGAAATCATGTAAACCTTCTAGAAGCTGTGATTTTAAAAAACTGGCGGAAGTAAGCTTTTCATATTATCCGGACGCATGCGCAAACTTTAGAAAGTCGTTATTACATAGAATGTGCATACTTTGTTGATTCCATTTATGAAATAAATCTCATTTTCTAAAAACTCATTTTTTTTAAGAATTCATCTAAACCGTCTAGAAGCTGTGAATTTAAAAAAAGGGGGGAAGTAAGCTTTTCTTATTTCCGGAAGAATGCGCAAACTTTAGAAAGTTGTTATTACATAGAATGTGCATACTTTGTTGATTCCATTTATGAATTAAATCACATTTTCTAAAAACTCGTGTTTTTTAAGGATTCATCTAAACCTTCTAGAAGATGTGAATTTTAAAAAAGGGGGGAAGTAAGGTTTTCTTATTTTCGGACGCATGCGCAAAATTACCAAAGTCGTTATCACGTAGAATGTGCATAGTTTGCGCATGCGCAAAATATAGAAAGTCATTATGACATAGAATGTGCATACATTGTTGATTCCATTTATGAAATAAATCACATTTTCTAAAAACTCGTGTTTTTTTATAAATCATGTAAACCTTCTAGAAGCTGTGATTTTAAAAAACGGGGGGAATTAATCTTTTCTTATTTCAAGACGCATGCGCAAACTATAGAAAGTCATTATTACATAGAATGTGCATACTTTGTTGATTCCATTTATGAAATAAATCACATTTTCTAAAAACTCGTGTTTTTTAAGAAATCATGTAAACCTTCTAGAAAGTGTGATTTTAAAAAACGGGGGGAATTAAGCTTCTCTTATTTCAAGACGCATGCGCAAACTATAGAAAGTTTTTATGATGTAGAATGTGCATACTTTGTTGATTCCATTTATGAAATAAATCACATTTTCTAAAAACTCGTGTTTTTTAAGAATTCTTCTAAACCTTCTACAAGCTGTGAATTTAAAAAAAGGCGGGAAGTAAGCTTTTCTTATTTCCGGACGCATGCGCAAACAATAGAAAGTTGTTATTACGTAGAATGTGCATAGTTTGCGCATGCGCAAACTATAGAAAGTCGTTATGACATAGAATGTGCATACTTTGTTGATTAGATTTATGAAATAAATCACATTTCCTAAAAACACGTGTTTTTTAAGAAATCATGTAAACCTTCTAGAAGCTGTGATTTTAAAAAATGGGGTAATTAAGCTTTTCCTATTTCCGGAAGCATGCGCAAACTATAGAAAGTCGTTATTATGTAGAATTTGCATAGTTTGTTGATTCAATTTATGAAATAAATCACATTTTCTAAAAACTCGTGTTTTTTAAGAAATCATGTAAACCTTCTAGAAGGTGTGATTTTAAAAAACTGGCGGAAGTAAGCTTTTCATATTTTCGGACGCATGCGCAAACTTTCGAAAGTCGTTATTACATAGAATGTGCATACTTTGTTGAATCCATTTATGAAATAAATCATATTTTCTAAAAAATCGTGTTTTTTAAGAACTCATGTAAACCTTCTAGAAGCTGTGGTTTTAAAAAACTGGTTTAAGGAAGCTTTTCTTATTTTCGGACGCGTGCGTAAACTATAGAAAGTCGTTATTACGTAGAATGTGCATAGTTTGTTGATTCCATTTATGAAATAAATCACATTTTCTAGAAACTCGTGTTTTTTAAGAATTCATCTAAACCTTCTAGAAGCTGTGAATTTAAAAAAAACGGGGAAGTAAGCTTTTCTTATTTCCGGACGCATGCGCAAACTACAGAAAGTCGTTATTACGTAGAGTGTGCATAGTTTGCGCATGCGCAAACTATAGAAAGTCGTAATTACGTAGAATTTGCATACTTTGTTGATTCCATTTATGAAATAAATCACATTTTCTAAAAACTCGTGTTTTTTAAGAAATCATGTAAACCTTCTAGAAGTTCTGGTTTTAAAAAACTGGCGGAAGTAAGCTTTTCTTATTTCCGGACGCATGCGCAAACTATAGAAAGTCGTTACTACGTAGAATGTGCATACCTTGTTGACTCCATTTATGAAATGAATCACATTTTCTAGAAACTCGTGTTTTTTAAGAATTCATCTAAACCTTCTAAAAGCTGTGAATTTAAAAAAAGGGGGGAAGTAAGCTTTTCTTATTTCCGGACGCATGCGCAAACTATAGAAAGTCGTTATCACGTAGAATGTGCATAGTTTGCGCATGCACAAACTATAGAAATTCGTTATGACATAGAATTTGCATACTTTGTTGATTCCATTTATGAAATAAATCACATTTTCTAAAAACTCGTGTTTTTTAAGAAATTATGTAAACCTTCTAGAAGCTTCGATTTTAAAAAACGGGGGGGGATTAAGCTTTCCTTATTTCCGGACGCATGGACAAACTATAGAAAGTCGTTATGACGTAGAATGTGCATACTTTGTGGATTCCATTTATGAAATAAATCACATTTTCTAAAAACTCGTGTTTTTTAAGAATTCATCTAAACCTTCTAGAAGCTGTGAATTTAAAAAAAGGGGGGAAGTAAGCTTTTCTTATTTCCGGACGCATGCGCAAACTATAGAAAGTTGTTATTACGTAGAATGTGCATAGTTTTCGCATGCACAAACTATTGAAAGTAGTTATGACATAGAATGTGCATACTTTGTTGATTCCATTTATGAAATAAATCACATTTTCTAAAAACTCGTGTTTTTTAAGAAATCATGTAAACCTTCTAGAGGTTGTAGTTTTAAAAAACTGGCGGAAGTGAGCTTTTCTTCTTTCCGGACGCATGCGCAAACTATAGAAAGTCGTTATTACATAAAATGTGCATACTTTGTTGATTCCATTTATGAAATAAATCTCATTTTCTAAAAAATCGTGTTTTTTAAGAATTCATCTAAACCTTCTAGAAGCTGTGAATTTAAAAAAAGGGGGGAAGTAAGCTTTTCTTATTTCCGGACGCATGCGCAAATTATAGAAAGTTGTTATTACGTAGAATGTGGATAGTTTGCGCATGCGCAAACTATAGAAAGTCGTTATGACATAGAATGTGCATACTTTGTTGATTCCATTTATGAAATAAATCACATTTTCTAAAAACTCAAGATTTTTAAGAAATCATGTAAACCTTCTAGAAGCTGAGATTTTAAAAAACGGGGCGAATTAAGCTTTTCTTATTTCCGGACGCATGCGCAAACTATAGAAAGTTGTTATGACGTAGAATGTGCATACTTTGTTGATTCCATTTATGAAATAAATCACATTTTCTAAAAAATCGTGTTTTTTAAGAAATCATGTAAACCTTCTAGAAGCGGTGATTTTAAAAAACTTGCGGAAGTAAGCTGTTCTTATTTCCGAATGCATGCGCAAACTATAGAAAGTCGTTACTACGTAAAATGTGCATACCTTGTCGATTCCATTCATGAAATAAATCACATTTTCTGAAAACTCATATTTTTTAAGAATTAATCTAAACCATCTAGAATCTGTGGTTTTAAAAAACTGGCGGAAGTAAGCTTTTCTTATTTCCGGACGCATGCGCAAACTATAGAACGTCGTTACTACGTAGAATGTGAATACCTTGTTGATGCCATTTATGAAATGAATCACATTTTCTAAAAACTCATGTTTTTTAAGAATTCATCTAAACCTTCTAGAAGATGTTAATTTAAAAAAAGGGGGGAAGTAAGCTTTTCTTATTTCCGGACGCATGCGCAAACTATAGAAAGTCGTTATCACGTAGAATGTGCATAGTTTACGCATGCGCAAACTATAGAAAGTCGTTATGACATAGAATGTGCATACTTTGTTGATTCCATTAATGAAGTAAATCACATTTTCTAAAAACTCATGTTTTTTAAGAAATTATGTAAACCTTCTAGAAGCTGTGATTTTAAAAAACGGGGGGGAATTAAGCCTTTCTTATTTCCGAACGCATGCGCAAACTATACAAAGTCGTTATGACGTAGAATGTGCATACCTTGTTGATTCCATTTATGAAATAAATCACATTTTCTAAAAACTCGTGTTTTTTAAGAATTCATCGAAACCTTCTAGAAGCTGTGAACTTAAAAAAAGGGGGGAAGTAAGCTTTTCTTCTTTCCGTACGCATGCGCAAACTATAGAAAGTTGTTATTACGTAGAATGTGCATAGTTTGCTCATGCGCAAACTATAGAAATTCGTTATGACATAGAATGTGCATCCTTTGTTGATTTCATTTATGAAATAAATCGCATTTCCTAGAAACTCATGTTTTTAAAGAAATCATGTAAACCTTCTAGAAGCTGTGATTTTAAGAAATGGGGGGAATTAAGCTTTTCTTATTTCCGTACGCATGCGAAAACCATAGAAAGTCATTATGACGAAGAATGTGCATACTTTGTTGATTCCATTTATGAAATAAATCACATTTTCTAAAAACTCGTGTGTTTTAAGAAATCATGTAAACCTTCTAGAACCTGTGATTTTAAAAAACTGGCGGAAGTAAGCTTATCATATTTCCGGACGCATGCGCAAACTTTAGAAAGTCGTTATTATATAGAATGTGCATAGTTTGTCGATTCCATTTATGAAATAAATCACATTTTCTAAAAAATTGTGTTTTTTAAGAGATCATATAAACCTTCTAGAAGCTATGGTTTTAAAAAACTAGCGGAAGTAAGCTTTTCTTATTTCCAGACGCATGCGCAAACTATAAAAGGTCGTTATTACGTAGAATGTGCATACTTTGTTAATTCCATTTATGAAATAAATCACATTATCTAACAACTCGTGTTTTTTAAGAATTCATCTAAACCTTCTAGAAGCTGTGAATTTAAAAAAAAGGGGGAATTAAGCTTTTCTTATTTACGGACGCATGCGCAAACTATAGAAAGTCGTTATCACGTAGAATGTGCATAGTTTGCGCATGTGCAAACTATAGAAAGTCGTTATGACATAGAATGTGCATACTTTGTTGATTCCATTAATGAAATAAATCACATTTTGTAAAAACTCGTGTTTTTTAAGAAATCATGTAAACCTTCTAGAAGCTGTGATTTTAAAAAACGGGGGGAATTAAGCTTTTCTTATTTCCGGACGCATTCGCAAACTATAGAAAGTTGTTATTACGTAGAATGTGCATACTTTGTTGATTCCATTTATGAAGTAAATCACATTTTCTAAAAACTCGTGTTTTTTAAGAATTCATCTAAACCTTCTAGAAGCTGTGAATTTAAAAAAAGGGGGGAAGTAAGCTTTTCTTATTTCCGGATGCATGTGCAAATTATAGAAAGTTGTTATTACGTAGAATGTGCATAGTTTGCGCATGCGCAAACTACAGAAAGTCGTTATAACATAGAATGTGCATACTTTGTTGATTCCATTTATGAAATAAATCACATTTCCTAAAAACTCGTGTTTTTTAAGAAATCATGTAAACCTTCTAGAAGCTGTGATTTTAAAAAACGAGGGGAATTAAGCTTTTCTTATTTCCGGACCCATGCGCAAACTATAGAAAGTTGTTATGACGTAGAATGTGCATACATTGTTGATTCCATTTATGAAATAAATCATACTTTCTAAAAACTCGTGTTTTTTAAGATATCATGTAAACCTTCTAGAAGCTGTGATTTTAAAAAACTGGCGGAAGTAAGCTTTTCATATTTTCAGATGCATGCGCAAACTTTCGAAAGTCTTTATTACATAGAATGTGCATACTTTGTTGATTCGATTTATGAAATAAATCACATTTTCTAAAAACTCATGTTTTTTAACAAATCATGTAAACCTTCTACAAGCCGTGATTTTAAAATACTGGCGGAAGTAAGCTTTTCTTAATTCCGGATGCATACGCAAACTATAGAAAGTCGTTACTACGTAGAATTTGCATACTTTGTTGATTCCATTTCTGAAATAAATCACATTTTCTAAAAACTCGTGTTTTTTAAGAAATCATGTAAACCTTCTAGAAGCTGTGGTTTTAAAAAACTGTCGGAAGTAAGCTTTTCTTATTTCCGGACGCATGCGCAAACTATAGAAAGTCGTTACTACGTAGAATGTGCATACCTTGTTGACTCCATTGATGAAATGAATCACATTTTCTAAAAACTCGTGTTTTTTAAGAATTCATCTAAACATTCTAAAAGCTGTGAATTTAAAAAAAGGGGGGAAGTAAGCTTTTCTTATTTCTGGACGCATGCGCAAACTATAGAGAGTCGTTATCACGTAGAATGTGCATAGTTTGCGCATGCAAAAACTATAGAAATTCGTTATGACATAGAATTTGCATACTTTGTAGATTACATTTATGAAATAAATCACATTTTCTAAAAACTCGTGTTTTTTAAGAAATTATGTAAACCTTTTAGAAGCTATGATTTTAAAAAACGGGGGGGGGAATTAAGCTTTTCTTATTTCTGGACGCATGCACAAACTATAGAAAGTCGTTATGACGTAGAATGTGCATACTTTGTTGATTCCATTTATGAAATAAATCACATTTTCTAAAAACTCGTGTTTTTTAAGAATTCATCTAAACCTTTTAGAAGCTGTGAATTTAAAAAAAGGGGGGAAGTAAACTTTTCTTATTTCCGGACGCATGCGCAAACTATAGAAAGTTGTTATTACATAGAATGTGCATAGTTTTCGCATGCAAAAACTATAGAAAGTCGTTATGACATAGAATGTGCATACTTTGTTGATTCCATTTATGAAATAAATCACATTTTCTAAAAGCTCGTGTTTTTTAAGAAATCATGTAAACCTTCTAGAAGATGTGATTTTAAAAAACTGGCAGAAGTAAGCTTTTCATATTTCCGGACGCATGTGCAAACTTTAGAAAGTCATTATTACATAGAATGTGCATACTTTGTTGATTCCATTTATGAAATAAATCACATTTTCTAAAAACTCATGTTTTTTAAGAAATCATGTAAACCTTCTAGAAGCTGCAGTTTTAAAAAACTGGCAGAAGTAAGCTTTTCTTATTTCCGGACGCATGCGCAAACTATAGAAAGTCGTTATTACATAGAATGTGCATACTTTGTTGATTCCATTTATGAAATAAATCTCATTTTCTAAAAACTCGTGTTTTTTAAGAATTCATCTAAACCTTCTAGAAGCTGTGAATTTACAAAAAAGGGGGAAGTAAGCTTTTCTTATTTCCGGACGCATGCACAAATTATAGAAAGTTGTTATTACGTAGAATGTGCATAGTTTGCGCATGCGCAAACTATAGGAAGTCGTTATGACATAGAATGTGCATACTTTGTTGATTCCATTTATGAAATAAATCACATTTTCTAAAAACTCAAGATTCTTAAGAAATCATGTAAACCTTCTAGAAGCTGAGATTTTAAAAAACGGGGCGAATTAAGCTTTTCTTATTTCCGGACAAATGCGCAAACTATAGAAAGTTGTTATGACGTTGAATGTGCATACTTTGTTGATTCCATTTATGAAATAAATCACATTTTCTAAAAACTCGTGTTTTTTAAGAAATCATGTAAAACTTCTAGAAGCTGTGATTTTAAAAAACTCGCGGAAGTAAGCTTTTCTTATTTCCGGAAGCATGCGCAAACTTTAGAAAGTCGGTATTACATAGAATGTGCATAATTTGTTGATTCCATTTATGAAATAAATCACATTTTCTAAAAACTCGTGTTTTTTAAGGATTCATCTAAACCTTCTAGAAGCTGTGAATTTAAAAAAAGGGGGGAAGTAAGCTTTTCTTATTTTTGGACGCATGCGCAAACTATAGAAAGTCGTTATCACGTAGAATGTGCATAGTTTGCGCATGCGCAAAATATAGAAAGTCGTTATGACATAGAATGTGCATACTTTGTTGATTCCATTAATGAAATAAATCACATTTTGTAAAAACTCGTGTTTTTTAAGAAATCATGTAAACCTTCTAGAAGCTGTGATTTTAAAAAACGGGGGGAATTAAGCTTTTCTTATTTCCGGACGCATTCGCAAACTATAGAAAGTTGTTATTACGTAGAATGTGCATACTTTGTTGATTCCATTTATGAAGTAAATCACATTTTCTAAAAACTCGTGTTTTTTAAGAATTCATCTAAACCTTCTAGAAGCTGTGAATTTAAAAAAAGGGGGGAAGTAAGCTTTTCTTATTTCCGGATGCATGTGCAAATTATAGAAAGTTGTTATTACGTAGAATGTGCATAGTTTGCGCATGCGCAAACTACAGAAAGTCGTTATAACATAGAATGTGCATACTTTGTTGATTCCATTTATGAAATAAATCACATTTCCTAAAAACTCGTGTTTTTTAAGAAATCATGTAAACCTTCTAGAAGCTGTGATTTTAAAAAACGAGGGGAATTAAGCTTTTCTTATTTCCGGACCCATGCGCAAACTATAGAAAGTTGTTATGACGTAGAATGTGCATACATTGTTGATTCCATTTATGAAATAAATCATACTTTCTAAAAACTCGTGTTTTTTAAGATATCATGTAAACCTTCTAGAAGCTGTGATTTTAAAAAACTGGCGGAAGTAAGCTTTTCATATTTTCAGATGCATGCGCAAACTTTCGAAAGTCTTTATTACATAGAATGTGCATACTTTGTTGATTCGATTTATGAAATAAATCACATTTTCTAAAAACTCATGTTTTTTAACAAATCATGTAAACCTTCTACAAGCCGTGATTTTAAAATACTGGCGGAAGTAAGCTTTTCTTAATTCCGGATGCATACGCAAACTATAGAAAGTCGTTACTACGTAGAATTTGCATACTTTGTTGATTCCATTTCTGAAATAAATCACATTTTCTAAAAACTCGTGTTTTTTAAGAAATCATGTAAACCTTCTAGAAGCTGTGGTTTTAAAAAACTGTCGGAAGTAAGCTTTTCTTATTTCCGGACGCATGCGCAAACTATAGAAAGTCGTTACTACGTAGAATGTGCATACCTTGTTGACTCCATTGATGAAATGAATCACATTTTCTAAAAACTCGTGTTTTTTAAGAATTCATCTAAACATTCTAAAAGCTGTGAATTTAAAAAAAGGGGGGAAGTAAGCTTTTCTTATTTCTGGACGCATGCGCAAACTATAGAGAGTCGTTATCACGTAGAATGTGCATAGTTTGCGCATGCAAAAACTATAGAAATTCGTTATGACATAGAATTTGCATACTTTGTAGATTACATTTATGAAATAAATCACATTTTCTAAAAACTCGTGTTTTTTAAGAAATTATGTAAACCTTTTAGAAGCTATGATTTTAAAAAACGGGGGGGGGAATTAAGCTTTTCTTATTTCTGGACGCATGCACAAACTATAGAAAGTCGTTATGACGTAGAATGTGCATACTTTGTTGATTCCATTTATGAAATAAATCACATTTTCTAAAAACTCGTGTTTTTTAAGAATTCATCTAAACCTTTTAGAAGCTGTGAATTTAAAAAAAGGGGGGAAGTAAACTTTTCTTATTTCCGGACGCATGCGCAAACTATAGAAAGTTGTTATTACATAGAATGTGCATAGTTTTCGCATGCAAAAACTATAGAAAGTCGTTATGACATAGAATGTGCATACTTTGTTGATTCCATTTATGAAATAAATCACATTTTCTAAAAGCTCGTGTTTTTTAAGAAATCATGTAAACCTTCTAGAAGATGTGATTTTAAAAAACTGGCAGAAGTAAGCTTTTCATATTTCCGGACGCATGTGCAAACTTTAGAAAGTCATTATTACATAGAATGTGCATACTTTGTTGATTCCATTTATGAAATAAATCACATTTTCTAAAAACTCGTGTTTTTTAAGAAATCATGTAAACCTTCTAGAAGCTGCAGTTTTAAAAAACTGGCAGAAGTAAGCTTTTCTTATTTCCGGACGCATGCGCAAACTATAGAAAGTCGTTATTACATAGAATGTGCATACTTTGTTGATTCCATTTATGAAATAAATCTCATTTTCTAAAAACTCGTGTTTTTTAAGAATTCATCTAAACCTTCTAGAAGCTGTGAATTTACAAAAAAGGGGGAAGTAAGCTTTTCTTATTTCCGGACGCATGCACAAATTATAGAAAGTTGTTATTACGTAGAATGTGCATAGTTTGCGCATGCGCAAACTATAGGAAGTCGTTATGACATAGAATGTGCATACTTTGTTGATTCCATTTATGAAATAAATCACATTTTCTAAAAACTCAAGATTCTTAAGAAATCATGTAAACCTTCTAGAAGCCGAGATTTTAAAAAACGGGGCGAATTAAGCTTTTCTTATTTCCGGACAAATGCGCAAACTATAGAAAGTTGTTATGACGTTGAATGTGCATACTTTGTTGATTCCATTTATGAAATAAATCACATTTTCTAAAAACTCGTGTTTTTTAAGAAATCATGTAAAACTTCTAGAAGCTGTGATTTTAAAAAACTCGCGGAAGTAAGCTTTTCTTATTTCCGGAAGCATGCGCAAACTTTAGAAAGTCGGTATTACATAGAATGTGCATAATTTGTTGATTCCATTTATGAAATAAATCACATTTTCTAAAAACTCGTGTTTTTTAAGGATTCATCTAAACCTTCTAGAAGCTGTGAATTTAAAAAAAGGGGGGAAGTAAGCTTTTCTTATTTTTGGACGCATGCGCAAACTATAGAAAGTCGTTATCACGTAGAATGTGCATAGTTTGCGCATGCGCAAAATATAGAAAGTAATTATGACATAGAATGTGCATACTTTGTTGATTCCATTTATGAAATAAATCACATTTTCTAAAAACTCGTGTTTTTTAAGAAATCATGTAAACCTTCTAGAAGCTGTGATTTTAAAAAACGGGAGAATTAAGCTTTTCTTATTTCCGGACGCATGCGCAAACAATAGAAATTTTTTATGATGTAGAATTTGCATACTTTGTTGATTCCATTCATGAAATAAATCACATTTTCTAAAAACTCGTGTTTTTTAAGAATTCTTCTAAACCTTCTAGAAGTTGTGAATTTAAAAAAAGGGGGGAAGTAAGCTTTTCTTATTTCCAGACGCATGCGCAAACTATACAAAGTTGTTATTAAATAGAATGTGCATACTTTGTTGATTCCATTTATGAAATAAATCACATTTTCTAAAAACTCATGTTTTTTAAGAAATCATGTAAACCTTATAGAAGCTGTGGTTTAAAAAAACTGGTGGAAGTAAGCTTTTCTTATTTCCGGACGCATGCGCAAGTTATAGAAAGTCGTTACTACGTAGAATGTGCATACCTTATTGATTCCATTTTTGAAATAAATCACATTTCCTAAAAACTCATGTTTTTTAAGACATCATGTAAACCTTCTAGAAGCTGTGATTTTAAAAAACGGGGGGAATTAAACTTTTCTTATTTCCGGACGGATGTGCAAACTATAGAAAGTTGTTATGACGTAGAATGTGCATACTTTGTTGATTCCATTTAAGAAATAAATCAGATTTTGTAAAAACTTGTGTTTTTTAAGGAATCGTGTAAACCTTCTAGAAGCTGTGATTTTAAAAAACTGGCGGAAGTAAGCTTTTCATATTTCTGGACGCATGCGAAAACTTTAGAAAGCCGTTATTACATATAATGTGCATACTTTGTTGATTCCATTGATTAAATAAATCACATTTTCTAAAAACTCGTGTTTTTTAAGAATTCATCTAAACCTACTAGAAGCTGTGAATTTAAAAAAAGAAAGGGGGGATGTAAGCTTTTCTTATTTCCGGATGCATGCGCAAACTATAGAAAGTCGTTACTACGTAGAATGTGCATACTTTGTTGATTCCATTTATGAAATAAATCACATTTTCGAAAAACTCGTGTTTTTTAAGAAATCATGTAAACCTTCTAGAAGCTGTGATTTTAAAAAACTGGCGGAAGTAAGCTTTTCTTATTTCCAGACGCATGTGCAAACTATAGAAATTCGTTACTACGTAGAATGTGCATACTTTGTTGATTCCATTTATGAAATAAATCACATTTCCTAAAAACTCATGTTTTTTAAGAAATTAGGTAAACCTTCTAGAAGCTGTGATTTTAAAAAACGGGGGGGAATTAAGCTTTTCTTATTTCCGGAAGCATGCGCAAACTATAAAAAGTCGTTATGATGTCGAATGTGCATACTTTGTTGATTCCATTTATGAAATAAATCACATTTTCTAAAAACTCGTGTTTTTTAAGAATTCATCTATACCTTCTGGAATCTGTGAATTTAAAAAAATGAGGGAAGTAAGCTTCCCTTATTTTCGGACAAATGCGCAAACTATAGAAAGTTGTTATTAAGTAGAATGTGCATAGCTTACGAATGCGCAAACTATAGAAAGTTGTTATGACATAGAATGTGCATACTTTGTTCATTCCATTTATGAGATAAATCACATTTCCTAAAAACTCGTGTTTTTTAAAAAATCATGTAAACCTTCTAGAAGCTGTGATTTTAAAAAATGGGGGGAATTAAGCTTTTCTTATTTCCGGACGCATGCGCAAACTATAGAAAGTCGTTATCACGTAGAATGTGCATAGTTTGCGCATGCACAAACTATAGAAAGTCGTTATGACATAGAATTTGCATACTTTGTTGATTCCATTTATGAAATAAATCACATTTTCTAAAAACTCGTGTTTTTTAAGAATTCGGCTAAACCTTCTAGAAGCTATGAATTTAAAAAATGGGGGGAAGTAAGCTTTTCTTATTTCTAGACGCATGCGCAAACTATAGAAAGTCGTTATTACTTAGAATGTCCATAGTTTGTGAATGCGCAAACTATAGAAAGTCCTTATGACATAGAATGTGCATACTTTGTTGATTCCATTTATGAAATAAATCACATTTTCTAAAAACTCAAGATTTTTAAGAAATCATGTAAACCTTCTAGAAGCTGAGATTTTAAAAAACGGGGCGAATTAAGCTTTTCTTATTTCCGGACAAATGCGCAAACTATAGAAAGTTGTTATGATTTAGAATGTGCATACTTTGTTGATTCCATTAATGAAATAAATCACATTTTCTAAAAACTCGTGTTTTTTAAGAAATCATGTAAACCTTCTAGAAGCTGTGATTTTAAAAAACTGGCGGAAGTAAGCTTTTCATATTATCCGGACGCATGCGCAAACTTTAGAAAGTCGTTATTACATAGAATGTGCATACTTTTTTGATTCCATTTATGAAATAAATATCATTTTCTAAAAACTCATGTTTTTTAAGAATTCATCTAAACCGTCTAGAAGCTGTGAATTTAAAAAAAGGGGGGAAGTAAGCTTTTCTTATTTCCGGAAGAATGCGCAAACTTTAGAAAGTTGTTATTACATAGAATGTGCATACTTTGTTGATAGCATTTATGAATTAAATCACATTTTCTAAAAACTCGTGTTTTTTAAGGATTCATCTAAACCTTCTAGAAGATGTGAATTTGAAAAAAGGGGGGAAGTAAGCTTTTCTTATTTTCGGACGCATGCGCAAACTATACAAAGTTGTTATCACGTAGAATGTGCATAGTTTGCGCATGCGCAAAATATAGAAAGTCATTATGACATAGAATGTGCATACATTGTTGATTCCATTTATGAAATAAATCACATTTTCTAAAAACTCGTGTTTTTTTATAAATCATGTAAACCTTCTAGAAGCTGTGATTTTAAAAAACGGGGGGAATTAATCTTTTCTTATTTCAAGACGCATGCGCAAACTATAGAAAGTCATTATGACATAGAATGTGCATACTTTGTTGATTCCATTTATGAAATAAATCACATTTTCTAAAAACTCGTGTTTTTTAAGAAATCATGTAAACCTTCTAGAAGCTGTGATTTTAAAAAACGGGGGGAATTAAGCTTTTCTTATTTCAAGACGCATGCGCAAACTATAGAAAGTTTTTATGATGTAGAATGTGCATACTTTGTTGATTCCATTTATGAAATAAATCACATTTTCTAAAAACTCGTGTTTTTTAAGAATTCTTCTAAACCTTCTAGAAGCTGTGAATTTAAAAAAAGGCAGGAAGTAAGCTTTTCTTATTTCCGGACGCATGCGCAAACAATAGAAAGTTTTTATTACGTAGAATGTGCATAGTTTGCGCATGCGCAAACTATAGAAAGTCGTTATGACATAGAATGTGCATACTTTGTTGATTAGATTTATGAAATAAATCACATTTCCTAAAAACACGTGTTTTTTAAGAAATAATGTAAACCTTCTAGAAGCTGTGATTTTAAAAAATGGGGTAATTAAGCTTTTCCTATTTCCGGAAGCATGCGTAAACTATAGAAAGTCATTATTATGTAGAATTTGCATAGTTTGTTGATTCCATTTATGAAATAAATCACATTTTCTAAAAACTCGTGTTTTTTAAGAACTCATGTAAACCTTCTAGAAGTTGTGGTTTTAAAAAACTGGTTTAAGGAAGCTTTTCTTATTTTCAGACGCGTGCGTAAACTATAGAAAGTCATTATTATGTAGAATGTGCATAGTTTGTTGATTCCATTTATGAAATAAATCACATTTTCTAGAAGCTGTGAATTTAAAAAAAGCGGGGAAGTAAGCTTTTCTTATTTCCGGACGCATGCGCAAACTACAGAAAGTCGTTATTACGTAGAATGTGCATAGTTTGCGCATGCGCAAACTATAGAAAGTCGTAATTACGTAGAATTTGCATACTTTGTTGATTCCATTTATGAAATAAATCACATTTTCTAAAAACTCGTGTTTTTTAAGAAATCATGTAAACATTCTAGAAGTTCTGGTTTTAAAAAACAGGCGGAAGTAAGCTTTTCTTATTTCCGGACGCATGCGCAAACTATAGAAAGTCGTTACTACGTAGAATGTGCATAGTTTGTGAATGCGCAAACTATAGAAAGTCCTTATGACATAGAATGTGCATACTTTGTTGATTCCATTTATGAAATAAATCACATTTTCTAAAAACTCAAGATTTTTAAGAAATCATGTAAACCTTCTAGAAGCTGAGATTTTAAAAAACGGGGCGAATTAAGCTTTTCTTATTTCCGGACAAATGCGCAAACTATAGAAAGTTGTTATGATTTAGAATGTGCATACTTTGTTGATTCCATTAATGAAATAAATCACATTTTCTAAAAACTCGTGTTTTTTAAGAAATCATGTAAACCTTCTAGAAGCTGTGATTTTAAAAAACTGGCGGAAGTAAGCTTTTCATATTATCCGGACGCATGCGCAAACTTTAGAAAGTCATTATTACATAGAATGTGCATACTTTGTTGATTCCATTTATGAAATAAATATCATTTTCTAAAAACTCATGTTTTTTAAGAATTCATCTAAACCGTCTAGAAGCTGTGAATTTAAAAAAAGGGGGGAAGTAAGCTTTTCTTATTTCCGGAAGAATGCGCAAACTTTAGAAAGTTGTTATTACATAGAATGTGCATACTTTGTTGATAGAATTTATGAATTAAATCACATTTTCTAAAAACTCGTGTTTTTTAAGGATTCATCTAAACCTTCTAGAAGATGTGAATTTGAAAAAAGGGGGGAAGTAAGCTTTTCTTATTTTCGGACGCCTGCGCAAACTATACAAAGTCGTTATCACGTAGAATGTGCATAGTTTGCGCATGCGCAAAATATAGAAAGTCATTATGACATAGAATGTGCATACATTGTTGATTCCATTTATGAAATAAATCACATTTTCTAAAAACTCGTGTTTTTTTATAAATCATGTAAACCTTCTAGAAGCTGTGATTTTAAAAAACGGGGGGAATTAATCTTTTTTATTTCAAGACGCATGCGCAAACTACAGAAAGTCGTTATTACGTAGAATGTGCATAGTTTGCGCATGCGCAAACTATAGAAAGTCGTAATTACGTAGAATTTGCATACTTTGTTGATTCCATTTATGAAATAAATCACATTTTCTAAAAACTCGTGTTTTTTAAGAAATCATGTAAACCTTCTAGAAGTTCTGGTTTTAAAAAACCGGCGGAAGTAAGCTTTTCTTATTTCCGGACGCATGCGCAAACTATAGAAAGTCGTTACTACGTAGAATGTGCATACCTTGTTGACTCCATTTATGAAATGAATCACATTTTCTAGAAACTCGTGTTTTTTAAGAATTCATCTAAACCTTCTAAAAGCTGTGAATTTAAAAAAAGGGGGGAAGTAAGCTTTTCTTATTTCCGGACGCATGCACAAACTATAGAAAGTCGTTATCACGTAGAATGTGCATAGTTTGCGCATGCACAAACTATAGAAATTCGTTATGACATAGAATTTGCATACTTTGTTGATTCCATTTATGAAATAAATCACATTTTCTAAAAACTCGTGTTTTTTAAGAAATTATGTAAACCTTCTAGAAGCTGTGATTTTAAAAAACGGGGGGGAATTAAGCTTTTCTTATTTCCGGACGCATGCACAAACTATAGAAAGTCGTTATGACGTAGAATGTGCATACTTTGTTGATTCCATTTATGAAATAAATCACATTTTCTAAAAACTCGTGTTTTTTAAGAATTCATCTAAACCTTCTAGAAGCTGTGAATTTAAAAAAAGGGGGGAAGTAAGCTTTTCTTATTTCCGGACGCATGCGCAAACTATAGAAAGTTGTTATTACGTAGAATGTGCATAGTTTTTGCATGCACAAACTATAGAAAGTCGTTATGACATAGAATGTGCATACTTTGTTGACTCCATTTATGAAATAAATCACATTTTCTAAAAACTCGTGTTTTTTAAGAATTCATCTAAACCTTCTAGAAGCTGTGAATTTAAAAAAAGGGGGGAAGTAAGCTTTTCTTATTTCCGGACGCATGCGCATACTATAGAAAGTTGTTATTACGTAGAATGTGCATAGTTTTTGCATGCACAAACTATAGAAAGTCGTTATGACATAGAATATTCCTACTTTGTTGATTCCATTTATGAAATAAATCACATTTTCTAAAAACTCGTGTTTTTTAAGAAATCATGTAAACCTTCTAGAGGTTGTAGTTTTAAAAAACTGGCGGAAGTGAGCTTTTCTTCTTTCCGGACGCATGCGCAAACTATAGAAAGTCGTTATTACATAAAATGTGCATACTTTGTTGATTCCATTTATGAAATAAATCTCATTTTCTAAAAAATCGTGTTTTTTAAGAATTCATCTAAACCTTCTAGAAGCTGTGAATTTAAAAAAAGGGGGGAAGTAAGCTTTTCTTATTTCCGGACGCATGCGCAAATTATAGAAAGTTGTTATTACGTAGAATGTGCATAGTTTGCGCATGCGCAAACTATAGAAAGTCGTTATGACATACAATGTGCATACTTTGTTGATTCCATTTATGAAATAAATCACATTTTCTAAAAACTCAAGATTTTTAAGAAATCATGTAAACCTTCTAGAAGCTGAGATTTTAAAAAACAGGGCGAATTAAGCTTTTCTTATTTCCGGACGCATGCGCAAACTATAGAAAGTTGTTATGACGTAGAATGTGCATACTTTGTTGATTCCATTTATGAAATAAATCACATTTTCTAAAAACTCGTGTTTTTTAAGAAATCATGTAAACCTTCTAGAAGCGGTGATTTTAAAAAACTTGCGGAAGTAAGCTGTTCTTATTTCCGAATGCATGCGCAAACTATAGAAAGTCGTTACTACGTAAAATGTGCATACCTTGTTGATTCCATTCATGAAATAAATCACATTTTATGAAACCTCATATTTTTTAAGAATTAATCTAAACCATCTAGAATCTGTGGTTTTAAAAAACTGGCGGAAGTAAGCTTTTCTTATTTCCGGACGCATGCGCAAACTATAGAACGTCGTTACTACGTAGAATGTGAATACCTTGTTGATGCCATTTATGAAATGAATCACATTTTCTAAAAACTCGTGTTTTTTAAGAATTCATCTAAACCTTCTAGAAGATGTTAATTTAAAAAAAGGGGGGAAGTAAGCTTTTCTTATTTCCGGACGCATGCGCAAACTATAGAAAGTCGTTATCACGTAGAATGTGCATAGTTTACGCATGCGCAAACTATAGAAATTCGTTATGACATAGAATGTGCATACTTTGTTGATTCCATTAATGAAATAAATCACATTTTCTAAAAACTCATGTTTTTTAAGAAATTATGTAAACCTTCTAGAAGCTGTGATTTTAAAAAACGGGGGGGAATTAAGCCTTTCTTATTTCCGAACGCATGCGCAAACTATACAAAGTCGTTATGACGTAGAATGTGCATACCTTGTTGATTCCATTTATGAAATAAATCACATTTTCTAAAAACTCGTGTTTTTTAAGAATTCATCGAAACCTTCTAGAAGCTGTGAACTTAAAAAAAGGGGGGAAGTAAGCTTTTCTTCTTTCCGTACGCATGCGCAAACTATAGAAAGTTGTTATTACGTAGAATGTGCATAGTTTGCGCATGCGCAAACTATAGAAATTCGTTATGACATAGAATGTGCATCCTTTGTTGATTTCATTTATGAAATAAATCACATTTCCTAGAAACTCATGTTTTTAAAGAAATCATGTAAACCTTCTAGAAGCTGTGATTTTAAGAAATGGGGGGAATTAAGCTTTTCTTATTTCCGTACGCATGCGAAAACCATAGAAAGTCATTATGACGAAGAATGTGCATACTTTGTTGATTCCATTTATGAAATAAATCACATTTTCTAAAAACTCGTGTTTTTTAAGAAATCATGTAAACCTTCTAGAAGCTGCAGTTTTAAAAAACTTGCGGAAGTAAGCTTTTCTTATTTCTGGACGCATGCGCAAACTATAGAAGGTCGTTATTACATAGAATGTGCATACTTTGTTGATTCCATTTATGAAATAAATCTCATTTTCTAAAAACTTGTGTTTTTTAAGAATTCATCTAAACCTTCTAGAAGCTGTGAATTTAAAAAAAAGGAGGAAGTAAGCTTTTCTTATTTCCGGACGCATGCGCAAATTATAGAAAGTTGTTATTACGTAGAATTTGCATAGTTTGCGCATGCGCAAACCATAGAAAGTCATTATGACATAGAATGTGCATACTTTGTTGATTCGATTTATGAAATAAATCAAATTTTCTAAAAACTCAAGATATTTAAGAAATCATGTAAACCTTCTAGAAGCTGAGATTTTAAAAAACGGGGCGAATTAAGCTTTTCTTATTTCCGGACAAATGCGCAAACTATAGAAAGTTGTTATGACGTAGAATGTGCATACTTTGTTGATTCCATTTATGAAATAAATCACATTTTCTAAAAACTCGTGTTTTATAAGAAATCATGTAAACCTTCTAGAAGCTGTGATTTTAAAAAACTGGCGGAAGTAAGCTTTTCATATTATCCGGACGCATGCGCAAACTTTAGAAAGTCGTTATTACATAGAATGTGCATACTTTGTTGATTCCATTTATGAAATAAATCTCATTTTCTAAAAACTCATTTTTTTTAAGAATTCATCTAAACCGTCTAGAAGCTGTGAATTTAAAAAAAGGGGGGAAGTAAGCTTTTCTTATTTCCGGAAGAATGCGCAAACTTTAGAAAGTTGTTATTACATAGAATGTGCATACTTTGTTGATTCCATTTATGAATTAAATCACATTTTCTAAAAACTCGTGTTTTTTAAGGATTCATCTAAACCTTCTAGAAGATGTGAATTTGAAAAAAGGGGGGAAGTAAGGTTTTCTTATTTTCGGACGCATGCGCAAAATTACCAAAGTCGTTATCACGTAGAATGTGCATAGTTTGCGCATGCGCAAAATATAGAAAGTCATTATGACATAGAATGTGCATACATTGTTGATTCCATTTATGAAATAAAGCACATTTTCTAAAAACTCGTGTTTTTTTATAAATCATGTAAACCTTCTAGAAGCTGTGATTTTAAAAAACGGGGGGAATTAATCTTTTCTTATTTCAAGACGCATGCGCAAACTATAGAAAGTCATTATTACATAGAATGTGCATACTTTGTTGATTCCATTTATGAAATAAATCACATTTTCTAAAAACTCGTGTTTTTTAAGAAATCATGTAAACCTTCTAGAAAGTGTGATTTTAAAAAACGGGGGGAATTAAGCTTCTCTTATTTCAAGACGCATGCGCAAACTATAGAAAGTTTTTATGATGTAGAATGTGCATACTTTGTTGATTCCATTTATGAAATAAATCACATTTTCTAAAAACTCGTGTTTTTTAAGAATTCTTCTAAACCTTCTACAAGCTGTGAATTTAAAAAAAGGCGGGAAGTAAGCTTTTCTTATTTCCGGACGCATGCGCAAACAATAGAAAGTTGTTATTACGTAGAATGTGCATAGTTTGCGCATGCGCAAACTATAGAAAGTCGTTATGACATAGAATGTGCATACTTTGTTGATTAGATTTATGAAATAAATCACATTTCCTAAAAACACGTGTTTTTTAAGAAATCATGTAAACCTTCTAGAAGCTGTGATTTTAAAAAATGGGGTAATTAAGCTTTTCCTATTTCCGGAAGCATGCGCAAACTATAGAAAGTCGTTATTATGTAGAATTTGCATAGTTTGTTGATTCAATTTATGAAATAAATCACATTTTCTAAAAACTCGTGTTTTTTAAGAAATCATGTAAACCTTCTAGAAGGTGTGATTTTAAAAAACTGGCGGAAGTAAGCTTTTCATATTTTCGGACGCATGCGCAAACTTTCGAAAGTCGTTATTACATAGAATGTGCATACTTTGTTGAATCCATTTATGAAATAAATCATATTTTCTAAAAAATCGTGTTTTTTAAGAACTCATGTAAACCTTCTAGAAGCTGTGGTTTTAAAAAACTGGTTTAAGGAAGCTTTTCTTATTTTCGGACGCGTGCGTAAACTATAGAAAGTCGTTATTACGTAGAATGTGCATAGTTTGTTGATTCCATTTATGAAATAAATCACATTTTCTAGAAACTCGTGTTTTTTAAGAATTCATCTAAACCTTCTAGAAGCTGTGAATTTAAAAAAAACGGGGAAGTAAGCTTTTCTTATTTCCGGACGCATGCGCAAACTACAGAAAGTCGTTATTACGTAGAATGTGCATAGTTTGCGCATGCGCAAACTATAGAAAGTCGTAATTACGTAGAATTTGCATACTTTGTTGATTCCATTTATGAAATAAATCACATTTTCTAAAAACTCGTGTTTTTTAAGAAATCATGTAAACCTTCTAGAAGTTCTGGTTTTAAAAAACTGGCGGAAGTAAGCTTTTCTTATTTCCGGACGCATGCGCAAACTATAGAAAGTCGTTACTACGTAGAATGTGCATACCTTGTTGACTCCATTTATGAAATGAATCACATTTTCTAGAAACTCGTGTTTTTTAAGAATTCATCTAAACCTTCTAAAAGCTGTGAATTTAAAAAAAGGGGGGAAGTAAGCTTTTCTTATTTCCGGACGCATGCGCAAACTATAGAAAGTCGTTATCACGTAGAATGTGCATAGTTTGCGCATGCACAAACCATAGAAATTCGTTATGACATAGAATTTGCATACTTTGTTGATTCCATTTATGAAATAAATCACATTTTCTAAAAACTCGTGTTTTTTAAGAAATTATGTAAACCTTCTAGAAGCTTCGATTTTAAAAAACGGGGGGGGATTAAGCTTTCCTTATTTCCGGACGCATGGACAAACTATAGAAATTCGTTATGACGTAGAATGTGCATACTTTGTGGATTCCATTTATGAAATAAATCACATTTTCTAAAAACTCGTGTTTTTTAAGAATTCATCTAAACCTTCTAGAAGCTGTGAATTTAAAAAAAGGGGGGAAGTAAGCTTTTCTTATTTCCGGACGCATGCGCAAACTATAGAAAGTTGTTATTACGTAGAATGTGCATAGTTTTCGCATGCACAAACTATTGAAAGTAGTTATGACATAGAATGTGCATACTTTGTTGATTCCATTTATGAAATAAATCACATTTTCTAAAAACTCGTGTTTTTTAAGAAATCATGTAAACCTTCTAGAGGTTGTAGTTTTAAAAAACTGGCGGAAGTGAGCTTTTCTTCTTTCCGGACGCATGCGCAAACTATAGAAAGTCGTTATTACATAAAATGTGCATACTTTGTTGATTCCATTTATGAAATAAATCTCATTTTCTAAAAAATCGTGTTTTTTAAGAATTCATCTAAACCTTCTAGAAGCTGTGAATTTAAAAAAAGGGGGGAAGTAAGTTTTTCTTATTTCCGGACGCATGCGCAAATTATAGAAAGTTGTTATTACGTAGAATGTGGATAGTTTGCGCATGCGCAAACTATAGAAAGTCGTTATGACATAGAATGTGCATACTTTGTTGATTCCATTTATGAAATAAATCACATTTTCTAAAAACTCAAGATTTTTAAGAAATCATGTAAACCTTCTAGAAGCTGAGATTTTAAAAAACGGGGCGAATTAAGCTTTTCTTATTTCCGGACGCATGCGCAAACTATAGAAAGTTGTTATGACGTAGAATGTGCATACTTTGTTGATTCCATTTATGAAATAAATCACATTTTCTAAAAAATCGTGTTTTTTAAGAAATCATGTAAACCTTCTAGAAGCGGTGATTTTAAAAAACTTGCGGAAGTAAGCTGTTCTTATTTCCGAATGCATGCGCAAACTATAGAAAGTCGTTACTACGTAAAATGTGCATACCTTGTCGATTCCATTCATGAAATAAATCACATTTTCTGAAAACTCATATTTTTTAAGAATTAATCTAAACCATCTAGAATCTGTGGTTTTAAAAAACTGGCGGAAGTAAGCTTTTCTTATTTCCGGACGCATGCGCAAACTATAGAACGTCGTTACTACGTAGAATGTGAATACCTTGTTGATGCCATTTATGAAATGAATCACATTTTCTAAAAACTCGTGTTTTTTAAGAATTCATCTAAACCTTCTAGAAGATGTTAATTTAAAAAAAGGGGGGAAGTAAGCTTTTCTTATTTCCGGACGCATGCGCAAACTATAGAAAGTCGTTATCACGTAGAATGTGCATAGTTTACGCATGCGCAAACTATAGAAAGTCGTTATGACATAGAATGTGCATACTTTGTTGATTCCATTAATGAAGTAAATCACATTTTCTAAAAACTCATGTTTTTTAAGAAATTATGTAAACCTTCTAGAAGCTGTGATTTTAAAAAACGGGGGGGAATTAAGCCTTTCTTATTTCCGAACGCATGCGCAAACTATACAAAGTCGTTATGACGTAGAATGTGCATACCTTGTTGATTCCATTTATGAAATAAATCACATTTTCTAAAAACTCGTGTTTTTTAAGAATTCATCGAAACCTTCTAGAAGCTGTGAACTTAAAAAAAGGGGGGAAGTAAGCTTTTCTTCTTTCCGTACGCATGCGCAAACTATAGAAAGTTGTTATTACGTAGAATGTGCATAGTTTGCGCATGCGCAAACTATAGAAATTCGTTATGACATAGAATGTGCATCCTTTGTTGATTTCATTTATGAAATAAATCGCATTTCCTAGAAACTCATGTTTTTAAAGAAATCATGTAAACCTTCTAGAAGCTGTGATTTTAAGAAATGGGGGGAATTAAGCTTTTCTTATTTCCGTACGCATGCGAAAACCATAGAAAGTCATTATGACGAAGAATGTGCATACTTTGTTGATTCCATTTATGAAATAAATCACATTTTCTAAAAACTCGTGTGTTTTAAGAAATCATGTAAACCTTCTAGAACCTGTGATTTTAAAAAACTGGCGGAAGTAAGCTTATCATATTTCCGGACGCATGCGCAAACTTTAGAAAGTCGTTATTATATAGAATGTGCATAGTTTGTCGATTCCATTTATGAAATAAATCACATTTTCTAAAAAATTGTGTTTTTTAAGAGATCATATAAACCTTCTAGAAGCTATGGTTTTAAAAAACTAGCGGAAGTAAGCTTTTCTTATTTTCAGACGCATGCGCAAACTATAAAAGGTCGTTATTACGTAGAATGTGCATACTTTGTTAATTCCATTTATGAAATAAATCACATTATCTAACAACTCGTGTTTTTTAAGAATTCATCTAAACCTTCTAGAAGCTGTGAATTTAAAAAAAGGGGGGAATTAAGCTTTTCTTATTTACGGACGCATGCGCAAACTATAGAAAGTCGTTATCACGTAGAATGTGCATAGTTTGCGCATGTGCAAACTATAGAAAGTCGTTATGACATAGAATGTGCATACTTTGTTGATTCCATTAATGAAATAAATCACATTTTGTAAAAACTCGTGTTTTTTAAGAAATCATGTAAACCTTCTAGAAGCTGTGATTTTAAAAAACGGGGGGAATTAAGCTTTTCTTATTTCCGGACGCATTCGCAAACTATAGAAAGTTGTTATTACGTAGAATGTGCATACTTTGTTGATTCCATTTATGAAGTAAATCACATTTTCTAAAAACTCGTGTTTTTTAAGAATTCATCTAAACCTTCTAGAAGCTGTGAATTTAAAAAAAGGGGGGAAGTAAGCTTTTCTTATTTCCGGATGCATGTGCAAATTATAGAAAGTTGTTATTACGTAGAATGTGCATAGTTTGCGCATGCGCAAACTACAGAAATTCGTTATAACATAGAATGTGCATACTTTGTTGATTCCATTTATGAAATAAATCACATTTCCTAAAAACTCGTGTTTTTTAAGAAATCATGTAAACCTTCTAGAAGCTGTGATTTTAAAAAACGAGGGGAATTAAGCTTTTCTTATTTCCGGACCCATGCGCAAACTATAGAAAGTTGTTATGACGTAGAATGTGCATACATTGTTGATTCCATTTATGAAATAAATCATACTTTCTAAAAACTCGTGTTTTTTAAGATATCATGTAAACCTTCTAGAAGCTGTGATTTTAAAAAACTGGCGGAAGTAAGCTTTTCATATTTTCAGATGCATGCGCAAACTTTCGAAAGTCTTTATTACATAGAATGTGCATACTTTGTTGATTCGATTTATGAAATAAATCACATTTTCTAAAAACTCATGTTTTTTAACAAATCATGTAAACCTTCTACAAGCCGTGATTTTAAAATACTGGCGGAAGTAAGCTTTTCTTAATTCCGGATGCATACGCAAACTATAGAAAGTCGTTACTACGTAGAATTTGCATACTTTGTTGATTCCATTTCTGAAATAAATCACATTTTCTAAAAACTCGTGTTTTTTAAGAAATCATGTAAACCTTCTAGAAGCTGTGGTTTTAAAAAACTGTCGGAAGTAAGCTTTTCTTATTTCCAGACGCATGCGCAAACTATAGAAAGTCGTTACTACGTAGAATGTGCATACCTTGTTGACTCCATTGATGAAATGAATCACATTTTCTAAAAACTCGTGTTTTTTAAGAATTCATCTAAACATTCTAAAAGCTGTGAATTTAAAAAAAGGGGGGAAGTAAGCTTTTCTTATTTCTGGACGCATGCGCAAACTATAGAGAGTCGTTATCACGTAGAATGTGCATAGTTTGCGCATGCAAAAACTATAGAAATTCGTTATGACATAGAATTTGCATACTTTGTAGATTACATTTATGAAATAAATCACATTTTCTAAAAACTCGTGTTTTTTAAGAAATTATGTAAACCTTTTAGAAGCTATGATTTTAAAAAACGGGGGGGGAATTAAGCTTTTCTTATTTCTGGACGCATGCACAAACTATAGAAAGTCGTTATGACGTAGAATGTGCATACTTTGTTGATTCCATTTATGAAATAAATCACATTTTCTAAAAACTCGTGTTTTTTAAGAATTCATCTAAACCTTTTAGAAGCTGTGAATTTAAAAAAAGGGGGGAAGTAAACTTTTCTTATTTCCGGACGCATGCGCAAACTATAGAAAGTTGTTATTACATAGAATGTGCATAGTTTTCGCATGCAAAAACTATAGAAAGTCGTTATGACATAGAATGTGCATACTTTGTTGATTCCATTTATGAAATAAATCACATTTTCTAAAAGCTCGTGTTTTTTAAGAAATCATGTAAACCTTCTAGAAGATGTGATTTTAAAAAACTGGCAGAAGTAAGCTTTTCATATTTCCGGACGCATGTGCAAACTTTAGAAAGTCATTATTACATAGAATGTGCATACTTTGTTGATTCCATTTATGAAATAAATCACATTTTCTAAAAACTCGTGTTTTTTAAGAAATCATGTAAACCTTCTAGAAGCTGCAGTTTTAAAAAACTGGCAGAAGTAAGCTTTTCTTATTTCCGGACGCATGCGCAAACTATAGAAAGTCGTTATTACATAGAATGTGCATACTTTGTTGATTCCATTTATGAAATAAATCTCATTTTCTAAAAACTCGTGTTTTTTAAGAATTCATCTAAACCTTCTAGAAGCTGTGAATTTACAAAAAAGGGGGAAGTAAGCTTTTCTTATTTCCGGACGCATGCGCAAATTATAGAAAGTTGTTATTACGTAGAATGTGCATAGTTTGCGCATGCGCAAACTATAGGAAGTCGTTATGACATAGAATGTGCATACTTTGTTGATTCCATTTATGAAATAAATCACATTTTCTAAAAACTCAAGATTCTTAAGAAATCATGTAAACCTTCTAGAAGCTGAGATTTTAAAAAACGGGGCGAATTAAGCTTTTCTTATTTCCGGACAAATGCGCAAACTATAGAAAGTTGTTATGACGTTGAATGTGCATACTTTGTTGATTCCATTTATGAAATAAATCACATTTTCTAAAAACTCGTGTTTTTTAAGAAATCATGTAAAACTTCTAGAAGCTGTGATTTTAAAAAACTCGCGGAAGTAAGCTTTTCTTATTTCCGGAAGCATGCGCAAACTTTAGAAAGTCGGTATTACATAGAATGTGCATAATTTGTTGATTCCATTTATGAAATAAATCACATTTTCTAAAAACTCGTGTTTTTTAAGGATTCATCTAAACCTTCTAGAAGCTGTGAATTTAAAAAAAGGGGGGAAGTAAGCTTTTCTTATTTTTGGACGCATGCGCAAACTATAGAAAGTCGTTATCACGTAGAATGTGCATAGTTTGCGCATGCGCAAAATATAGAAAGTAATTATGACATAGAATGTGCATACTTTGTTGATTCCATTTATGAAATAAATCACATTTTCTAAAAACTCGTGTTTTTTAAGAAATCATGTAAACCTTCTAGAAGCTGTGATTTTAAAAAACGGGAGAATTAAGCTTTTCTTATTTCCGGACGCATGCGCAAACAATAGAAATTTTTTATGATGTAGAATTTGCATACTTTGTTGATTCCATTCATGAAATAAATCACATTTTCTAAAAACTCGTGTTTTTTAAGAATTCTTCTAAACCTTCTAGAAGTTGTGAATTTAAAAAAAGGGGGGAAGTAAGCTTTTCTTATTTCCAGACGCATGCGCAAACTATACAAAGTTGTTATTAAATAGAATGTGCATACTTTGTTGATTCCATTTATGAAATAAATCACATTTTCTAAAAACTCATGTTTTTTAAGAAATCATGTAAACCTTATAGAAGCTGTGGTTTAAAAAAACTGGTGGAAGTAAGCTTTTCTTATTTCCGGACGCATGCGCAAGTTATAGAAAGTCGTTACTACGTAGAATGTGCATACCTTATTGATTCCATTTTTGAAATAAATCACATTTCCTAAAAACTCATGTTTTTTAAGACATCATGTAAACCTTCTAGAAGCTGTGATTTTAAAAAACGGGGGGAATTAAACTTTTCTTATTTCCGGACGGATGTGCAAACTATAGAAAGTTGTTATGACGTAGAATGTGCATACTTTGTTGATTCCATTTAAGAAATAAATCAGATTTTGTAAAAACTTGTGTTTTTTAAGGAATCGTGTAAACCTTCTAGAAGCTGTGATTTTAAAAAACTGGCGGAAGTAAGCTTTTCATATTTCCGGACGCATGCGAAAACTTTAGAAAGCCGTTATTACATATAATGTGCATACTTTGTTGATTCCATTGATTAAATAAATCACATTTTCTAAAAACTCGTGTTTTTTAAGAATTCATCTAAACCTACTAGAAGCTGTGAATTTAAAAAAAGAAAGGGGGGATGTAAGCTTTTCTTATTTCCGGATGCATGCGCAAACTATAGAAAGTCGTTACTACGTAGAATGTGCATACTTTGTTGATTCCATTTATGAAATAAATCACATTTTCGAAAAACTCGTGTTTTTTAAGAAATCATGTAAACCTTCTAGAAGCTGTGATTTTAAAAAACTGGCGGAAGTAAGCTTTTCTTATTTCCAGACGCATGTGCAAACTATAGAAATTCGTTACTACGTAGAATGTGCATACTTTGTTGATTCCATTTATGAAATAAATCACATTTCCTAAAAACTCATGTTTTTTAAGAAATTAGGTAAACCTTCTAGAAGCTGTGATTTTAAAAAACGGGGGGGAATTAAGCTTTTCTTATTTCCGGAAGCATGCGCAAACTATAAAAAGTCGTTATGATGTCGAATGTGCATACTTTGTTGATTCCATTTATGAAATAAATCACATTTTCTAAAAACTCGTGTTTTTTAAGAATTCATCTATACCTTCTGGAATCTGTGAATTTAAAAAAATGAGGGAAGTAAGCTTCTCTTATTTTCGGACAAATGCGCAAACTATAGAAAGTTGTTATTAAGTAGAATGTGCATAGCTTACGAATGCGCAAACTATAGAAAGTTGTTATGACATAGAATGTGCATACTTTGTTCATTCCATTTATGAGATAAATCACATTTCCTAAAAACTCGTGTTTTTTAAAAAATCATGTAAACCTTCTAGAAGCTGTGATTTTAAAAAATGGGGGGAATTAAGCTTTTCTTATTTCCGGACGCATGCGCAAACTATAGAAAGTCGTTATCACGTAGAATGTGCATAGTTTGCGCATGCACAAACTATAGAAAGTCGTTATGACATAGAATTTGCATACTTTGTTGATTCCATTTATGAAATAAATCACATTTTCTAAAAACTCGTGTTTTTTAAGAATTCGGCTAAACCTTCTAGAAGCTATGAATTTAAAAAATGGGGGGAAGTAAGCTTTTCTTATTTCTAGACGCATGCGCAAACTATAGAAAGTCGTTATTACTTAGAATGTCCATAGTTTGTGAATGCGCAAACTATAGAAAGTCCTTATGACATAGAATGTGCATACTTTGTTGATTCCATTTATGAAATAAATCACATTTTCTAAAAACTCAAGATTTTTAAGAAATCATGTAAACCTTCTAGAAGCTGAGATTTTAAAAAACAGGGCGAATTAAGCTTTTCTTATTTCCGGACAAATGCGCAAACTATAGAAAGTTGTTATGATTTAGAATGTGCATACTTTGTTGATTCCATTAATGAAATAAATCACATTTTCTAAAAACTCGTGTTTTTTAAGAAATCATGTAAACCTTCTAGAAGCTGTGATTTTAAAAAACTGGCGGAAGTAAGCTTTTCATATTATCCGGACGCATGCGCAAACTTTAGAAAGTCGTTATTACATAGAATGTGCATACTTTTTTGATTCCATTTATGAAATAAATATCATTTTCTAAAAACTCATGTTTTTTAAGAATTCATCTAAACCGTCTAGAAGCTGTGAATTTAAAAAAAGGGGGGAAGTAAGCTTTTCTTATTTCCGGAAGAATGCGCAAACTTTAGAAAGTTGTTATTACATAGAATGTGCATACTTTGTTGATAGCATTTATGAATTAAATCACATTTTCTAAAAACTCGTGTTTTTTAAGGATTCATCTAAACCTTCTAGAAGATGTGAATTTGAAAAAAGGGGGGAAGTAAGCTTTTCTTATTTTCGGACGCATGCGCAAACTATACAAAGTCGTTATCACGTAGAATGTGCATAGTTTGCGCATGCGCAAAATATAGAAAGTCATTATGACATAGAATGTGCATACATTGTTGATTCCATTTATGAAATAAATCACATTTTCTAAAAACTCGTGTTTTTTTATAAATCATGTAAACCTTCTAGAAGCTGTGATTTTAAAAAACGGGGGGAATTAATCTTTTCTTATTTCAAGACGCATGCGCAAACTATAGAAAGTCATTATGACATAGAATGTGCATACTTTGTTGATTCCATTTATGAAATAAATCACATTTTCTAAAAACTCATGTTTTTTAAGAAATCATGTAAACCTTCTAGAAGCTGTGATTTTAAAAAACGGGGGGAATTAAGCTTTTCTTATTTCAAGACGCATGCGCAAACTATAGAAAGTTTTTATGATGTAGAATGTGCATACTTTGTTGATTCCATTTATGAAATAAATCACATTTTCTAAAAACTCGTGTTTTTTAAGAATTCTTCTAAACCTTCTAGAAGCTGTGAATTTAAAAAAAGGCAGGAAGTAAGCTTTTCTTATTTCCGGACGCATGCGCAAACAATAGAAAGTTTTTATTACGTAGAATGTGCATAGTTTGCGCATGCGCAAACTATAGAAAGTCGTTATGACATAGAATGTGCATACTTTGTTGATTAGATTTATGAAATAAATCACATTTCCTAAAAACACGTGTTTTTTAAGAAATAATGTAAACCTTCTAGAAGCTGTGATTTTAAAAAATGGGGTAATTAAGCTTTTCCTATTTTCGGAAGCATGCGTAAACTATAGAAAGTCATTATTATGTAGAATTTGCATAGTTTGTTGATTCCATTTATGAAATAAATCACATTTTCTAAAAACTCGTGTTTTTTAAGAACTCATGTAAACCTTCTAGAAGTTGTGGTTTTAAAAAACTGGTTTAAGGAAGCTTTTCTTATTTTCGGACGCGTGCGTAAACTATAGAAAGTCATTATTACGTAGAATGTGCATAGTTTGTTGATTCCATTTATGAAATAAATCACATTTTCTAGAAGCTGTGAATTTAAAAAAAGCGGGGAAGTAAGCTTTTCTTATTTCCGGACGCATGCGCAAACTACAGAAAGTCGTTATTACGTAGAATGTGCATAGTTTGCGCATGCGCAAACTATAGAAAGTCGTAATTACGTAGAATTTGCATACTTTGTTGATTCCATTTATGAAATAAATCACATTTTCTAAAAACTCGTGTTTTTTAAGAAATCATGTAAACATTCTAGAAGTTCTGGTTTTAAAAAACAGGCGGAAGTAAGCTTTTCTTATTTCCGGACGCATGCGCAAACTATAGAAAGTCGTTACTACGTAGAATGTGCATAGTTTGTGAATGCGCAAACTATAGAAAGTCCTTATGACATAGAATGTGCATACTTTGTTGATTCCATTTATGAAATAAATCACATTTTCTAAAAACTCAAGATTTTTAAGAAATCATGTAAACCTTCTAGAAGCTGAGATTTTAAAAAACGGGGCGAATTAAGCTTTTCTTATTTCCGGACAAATGCGCAAACTATAGAAAGTTGTTATGATTTAGAATGTGCATACTTTGTTGATTCCATTAATGAAATAAATCACATTTTCTAAAAACTCGTGTTTTTTAAGAAATCATGTAAACCTTCTAGAAGCTGTGATTTTAAAAAACTGGCGGAAGTAAGCTTTTCATATTATCCGGACGCATGCGCAAACTTTAGAAAGTCATTATTACATAGAATGTGCATACTTTGTTGATTCCATTTATGAAATAAATATCATTTTCTAAAAACTCATGTTTTTTAAGAATTCATCTAAACCGTCTAGAAGCTGTGAATTTAAAAAAAGGGGGGAAGTAAGCTTTTCTTATTTCCGGAAGAATGCGCAAACTTTAGAAAGTTGTTATTACATAGAATGTGCATACTTTGTTGATAGAATTTATGAATTAAATCACATTTTCTAAAAACTCGTGTTTTTTAAGGATTCATCTAAACCTTCTAGAAGATGTGAATTTGAAAAAAGGGGGGAAGTAAGCTTTTCTTATTTTCGGACGCCTGCGCAAACTATACAAAGTCGTTATCACGTAGAATGTGCATAGTTTGCGCATGCGCAAAATATAGAAAGTCATTATGACATAGAATGTGCATACATTGTTGATTCCATTTATGAAATAAATCACATTTTCTAAAAACTCGTGTTTTTTTATAAATCATGTAAACCTTCTAGAAGCTGTGATTTTAAAAAACGGGGGGAATTAATCTTTTCTTATTTCAAGACGCATGCGCAAACTACAGAAAGTCGTTATTACGTAGAATGTGCATAGTTTGCGCATGCGCAAACTATAGAAAGTCGTAATTACGTAGAATTTGCATACTTTGTTGATTCCATTTATGAAATAAATCACATTTTCTAAAAACTCGTGTTTTTTAAGAAATCATGTAAACCTTCTAGAAGTTCTGGTTTTAAAAAACCGGCGGAAGTAAGCTTTTCTTATTTCCGGACGCATGCGCAAACTATAGAAAGTCGTTACTACGTAGAATGTGCATACCTTGTTGACTCCATTTATGAAATGAATCACATTTTCTAGAAACTCGTGTTTTTTAAGAATTCATCTAAACCTTCTAAAAGCTGTGAATTTAAAAAAAGGGGGGAAGTAAGCTTTTCTTATTTCCGGACGCATGCACAAACTATAGAAAGTCGTTATCACGTAGAATGTGCATAGTTTGCGCATGCACAAACTATAGAAATTCGTTATGACATAGAATTTGCATACTTTGTTGATTCCATTTATGAAATAAATCACATTTTCTAAAAACTCGTGTTTTTTAAGAAATTATGTAAACCTTCTAGAAGCTGTGATTTTAAAAAACGGGGGGGAATTAAGCTTTTCTTATTTCCGGACGCATGCACAAACTATAGAAAGTCGTTATGACGTAGAATGTGCATACTTTGTTGATTCCATTTATGAAATAAATCACATTTTCTAAAAACTCGTGTTTTTTAAGAATTCATCTAAACCTTCTAGAAGCTGTGAATTTAAAAAAAGGGGGGAAGTAAGCTTTTCTTATTTCCGGACGCATGCGCAAACTATAGAAAGTTGTTATTACGTAGAATGTGCATAGTTTTTGCATGCACAAACTATAGAAAGTCGTTATGACATAGAATGTGCATACTTTGTTGACTCCATTTATGAAATAAATCACATTTTCTAAAAACTCGTGTTTTTTAAGAATTCATCTAAACCTTCTAGAAGCTGTGAATTTAAAAAAAGGGGGGAAGTAAGCTTTTCTTATTTCCGGACGCATGCGCATACTATAGAAAGTTGTTATTACGTAGAATGTGCATAGTTTTTGCATGCACAAACTATAGAAAGTCGTTATGACATAGAATATTCCTACTTTGTTGATTCCATTTATGAAATAAATCACATTTTCTAAAAACTCGTGTTTTTTAAGAAATCATGTAAACCTTCTAGAGGTTGTAGTTTTAAAAAACTGGCGGAAGTGAGCTTTTCTTCTTTCCGGACGCATGCACAAACTATAGAAAGTCGTTATTACATAAAATGTGCATACTTTGTTGATTCCATTTATGAAATAAATCTCATTTTCTAAAAAATCGTGTTTTTTAAGAATTCATCTAAACCTTCTAGAAGCTGTGAATTTAAAAAAAGGGGGGAAGTAAGCTTTTCTTATTTCCGGACGCATGCGCAAATTATAGAAAGTTGTTATTACGTAGAATGTGCATAGTTTGCGCATGCGCAAACTATAGAAATTCGTTATGACATAGAATGTGCATACATTGTTGATTCCATTTATGAAATAAATCACATTTTCTAAAAACTCAAGATTTTTAAGAAATCATGTAAACCTTCTAGAAGCTGAGATTTTAAAAATCGGGGCGAATTAAGCTTTTCTTATTTCCGGACGCATGCGCAAACTATAGAAAGTTGTTATGACGTAGAATGTGCATACTTTGTTGATTCCATTTATGAAATAAATCACATTTTCTAAATACTCATGTTTTTTAAGAAATCATGTAAAACTTATAGAAGCTTTGATTTTAAAAAACTGGCGGAAGTAAGCTTTTCTTATTTCCGGAAGCATGCGCAAACTTTAGAAAGTCGTTATTACATAGAATGTGCATAATTTTTTGATTCCATTTATGAAATAAATCACATTTTCTAAAAACTCGTGTTTTTTAAGGATTCATCTAAACCTTCTAGAAGCTGTGAATTTAAAAAAAGGGGGGAAGTAAGCTTTTCTTATTTTCGGACGCATGCGCAAACTATAGAAAGTCGTTATCACGTAGAATGTGCATGGTTTGCGCATGCGCAAAATATAGAAAGTAATTATGACATAGAATGTGCAAACTTTGTTGATTCCATTTATGAAATAAATCACATTTTCTAAAAACTCGTGTTTTTTAAGAAATCATGTAAACCTTCTAGAAGCTGTGATTTTAAAAAATGGGAGAATTAAGCTTTTCTTATTTCCGGACGCATGCGCAAACTATAGAAATTTTTTATGATGTAGAATTTGCATACTTTGTTGATTCCATTCATGAAATAAATCACATTTTCTAAAAACTCGTGTTATTTAAGAATTCTTCTAAACCTTCTAGAAGTTGTGAATTTAAAAAAAGGGGGGAATTAAGCTTTTCTTATTTCCAGACGCATGCGCAAACTATAGAAAGTTGTTATTAAATAGAATGTGCATACTTTGTTGATTCCATTTATGAAATAAATCACATTTTCTAAAAACTCATGTTTTTTAAGAAATCATGTAAACCTTATAGAAGCTGTGGTTTTAAAAAACTGGTGGAAGTAAGCTTTTCTTATTTCCGGACGCATGCGCAAGTTATAGAAAGTCGTTACTACGTAGAATGTGCATACCTTGTTGATTCCATTTTTGAAATAAATCACATTTCCTAAAAACTCGTGTTTTTTAAGACATCATGTAAACCTTCTAGAAGCTGTGATTTTAAAAAACGGGGGGAATTAAGCTTTTCTTATTTCCGGACGGATGTGCAAACTATAGAAAGTTGTTATGACGTAGAATGTGCATACTTTGTTGATTCCATTTAAGAAATAAATCAGATTTTGTAAAAACTTGTGTTTTTTAAGGAATCATGTAAACCTTCTAGAAGCTGTGATTTTAAAAAACTGGCGGAAGTAAGCTTTTCATATTTCCGGACGCATGCGAAAACTTTAGAAAGCCGTTATTACATAGAATGTGCATACTTTGTTGATTCCATTTATGAAATAAATCACATTTTCTAAAAACTCATGTTTTTTAAGAATTCATCTAAACCTACTAGAAGCTGTGAATTTAAAAAAAGAAAGGGGGGATGTAAGCTTTTCTTATTTCCGGATGCATGCGCAAACTATAGAAAGTCGTTAGTACGTAGAATGTGCATAGTTTGTTGATTCCATTTATGAAATAAATCACATTTTCTAAAAACTCGTGTTTTTTAAGAATTCATCTAAACCTTCTAGAAGCTGTGAATTTGAAAAAAGGGGGGAAGTAAGCTTTTCTTATTTCCGGACGCATGCGCAAACTATAGAAAGTCGTTATCACGTAGAATGTGCATAGTTTGCGCATGCGCAAAATATAGAAAGTCGTTATGACATAGAATGTGCATACTTTGTTGATTCCATTTATGAAATAAATCACATTTTCTAAAAACTCGTGTTTTTTAACAAATCATGTAAACCTTCTACAAGCTGTGATTTTAAAAAATGGGGGGAATTAAGCTTTTCTTATTTCCGGACGCATGCGCAAACTATAGAAAGTCATTATGACGAAGAATGTGCATACTTTTTGATTCCATTAATGAAATAAATCACATTTTCTAAAAACTCGTGTTTTTTAAGAAATCATGTAAACCTTCTAGAAGCTGTGGTTTTAAAAAACTGGCGGAAGGAAGCTTTTCATACTTCCGGACGCATGTGCAAACTATAGAAAGTCGTTATTATGTAGAATGTGCATAGTTTGTTGATTCCATTTATGAAATAAATCACATTTTCTAAAAACTCGTGTTTTTTAAGAATTCATCTAAACCTTCTAGAAGCTGTGAATTTAAAAAAAGGGGGGAAGTAAGCTTTTCTTTTTTCCGGAAGCATGCACAAACTATAGAAAGTCGTTATTACGTAGAATGTGAATAGTTTGTTGATTCCATTTATGAAATAACTCACATTTTCTAAAAATTCATGTTTTTTAAGAATTCATCTAAACCTTCTAGAATCTGTGAATTTAAAAAAAGGGGGGAAGTAATCTTTTCTTATTTCCGGATGCATGCCCAAACTATAGAAAGTCGTTATCACGTAGAATGTGCATAAGTTGCGCATGCGCAAACTATAGAAAGTCGTTATGACATAGAATGTGCATACTTTCTTAATTCCATTTATGAAATAAATCACATTTTCTAAAAACTCGTGTTTTTTAAGAAATCATGTAAACCTTCTAGAAGCTGTGATTTTAAAAAACGGGCGGAATTAAGCTTTTCTTATTTCCGGACGCATGCGCAAACTATAGAAAGTCGTTATGACGTGAATGTGCAAACTTTGTTGATTCCTTTTATGAAATAAATCACATTTTCTAAAAACTCGTGTTTTTTAAGAATTCGGCTAAACCTTCTAGAAGCTATGAATTTAAAAAATGGGGGGAAGTAAGCTTTTCTTATTTCTAGACGCATGCGCAAACTATAGAAAGTCGTTATAACGTAGAATGTGCATAGTTTGCGCATGCGCAAACTATAGAAAGTCGTTATGACATAGAATGTGCATACTTTGTTGATTCCATTTATGAAATAAATCACATTTTCTAAAAACTCGTGTTTTTTAAGAAATCATGTAAACCTTCTAGAAGCTGTGATTTTAAAAAACTGGCGGAAGTAAGCTTTTCATATTTTCGGATGCATGCGCAAAATTTCGAAAGTCGTTATTACATAGAATGTGCATAATTTGTTGATTCCATTTATGAAATAAATTACATTTTCTAAAAACTCGTGTTTTTTAACAAATCATGTAAACCTTCTACAAGCTGTGATTTTAAAAAACTGGCGGAAGTAAGCTTTATATATTTCCGGATGCATGCGCAAACTATAGAAGGTCGTTACTACGTAGAATTTGCATACTTTGTTGATTCCATTTATGAAATGAATCACATTTTCTAAAAACTCATGTTTTTTAAGAATTCATCTAAACCTTCTAGAAGATGTGAATGTAAAAAAGGGGGGAAGTAAGCTTTTCTTATTTCCAGACGCATGCGCAAACTATAGAAAGTTGTTATGACATAAAATTTGCATACTTTGTTGATTCCATTTATGAAATAAATCACATTATCTAAAAACTCAAATTTTTTAAGAAATCATGTAAACATTTTAGAAGTTGTGATTTTAAAAAACAGCGGGAATTAAGCTTTTCTTACTTTCGGACGTATGCGCAAACTATAGAAAGTTGTTATGACCTAGAATGTGCATACTTTGTGGATTCCATTTATGAAATAAATCACATTTCCTAAAAACTCGTGTTTTTCAAGACATCATGTAAACCTTCTAGAAGCTGTGATTTTAAAAAACGGTGGGAATTAAGCTTTTCTTATTTCCGGACGCATGCGCAAACTATAGAAAGTTGTTATGATGTAGAATGTGCATACTTTGTTGATTCCATTTATGAAATAAATCACATTTTCTAAAAACTTGTGTTTTTTAAGAATTCATCTAAACCTTCTAGAAGCTGTGAATTTAAAAAAAGGGGGGGAGTAAGCTTTTCTTATTTCCGGACGCATGCGCAAACTAGAAAGTTGTTATTACGTAGAATGTGCATAGCTTGCACATGCACAAACTATAGAAAGTCGTTATGACATAGAATGTGCATACTGTGCTGATTCCATTTATGAAATAAATCACATTTCCTAGAAACTTGTGTCTTTTAAGAAATCATGTAAACCTTCTAGAAGCTGTGATTTTAAAAAATGGGGGGAAATAAGCTTTTCTTATTTCCGGACGCATGCGCAAACTATAGAAATTTGTTATGACGTAGAATGTGCATACATTGTTGATTCCATTTATGAAATAAATCACATTTTCTAAAAACTCGTGTATTTTAAGCAATCATGTAAACCTTTTAGAAGCTGTGATTTTAAAAAACTGGTGTAAGTAAGGTTTTCATATTTCCGAACGCATGCGCAAACTATAGAAAGTCGTTACTACGTAGAATGTGCATACTTTGTTGATTCCATTTATGAAATAAATCACATTTTCTAAAACCTCGTGTATTTTAAGAAATCATGTAAACCTTTTAGAAGCTCTGATTTTAAAAAACTGGCGTAAGTAAGCTTTTCTTATTTCCGGATGCATGCGCAAACTATAGAAAGTCGTTACTACGTAGAATGTGCATACCTTGTTGACTCCATTTATGAAATGAGTGACATTTTATAAAAACTCATGTTTTTTAAGAATTCATCTAAACCATCTAGAAGCTGTGAATTTAAAAAAAGGTGGGAAGTAAGCTTTTCTTATTTCCGGACGCATGCGCAAACTATAGAAAGTCGTTATCACGTAGAATGTGCATAGTTTGCGCATGCACAAACTATAGAAAGTCATTATGACATAGAATGTGCATACTTTGTTGATTCCATTAATGAAATAAATCACATTTTCTATAAACTCGTGTTTTTTAATTAATCATGTAAGCCTTCTAGAAGCTGTGATTTTAAAAAACAGGGGGAATTAAGCTTTTCTTAGTTCCGGACGCATGCGCAAACTATCGAAAGTTTTTATGACGTAGAATGTGCATACTTTGTTGATTCCATTTATGAAAGAAATCACATTTTCTAAAAACTCGTGTTTTTTAAGAATTTATCTAAACCTTCTAGAAGCTGTGAATTTAAAAAAAGGGGGGAAGTAAACTTTTCTTATTTCCGGACGGATGTGCAAACTATAGAAAGTTGTTATGACGTAGAGTGTGCATACTTTGTTGATTCCATTTATGAAATAAATCACATTTTCTAAAAACTCGTGTTTTTTAAGAAATCATGTAAACCTTCTAGAAGCTGTGGTTTTAAAAAACTGGCGGAAGGAAGCTTTTCTTATTTCCGGACGCATGCGCAAACTATAGAAAGTCGTTATTACATAGAATGTGCATAGTTTGTTGATTCCATTTATGAAATAAATCACATTTTCTAAAAATTCGTGTTTTTTGAGAATTCATCTAAACCTTCTAGAAACTGTGAATTTGAAAAAAGGGGGGAAGTAAGCTTTTCTTATTTCCGGACGCATGCGCAAACTATAGAAAGTTGTTATTACGTAGAATGTGCATAGTTTGCACATGCACAAACTATAGAAAGTCGTTATGACATATAATGCGCATACTTTGTTGATTCCATTTATGAAATAAATCACATTTCCTAGAAACTCGTGTTTTTTAAGAAATCATGTAAACCTTCTAGAAGCTGTGATTTTAAAAAATGGGGGGAATTAAGCTTTTCTTATTTCCGGAAGCATGCGCAAACTGTAGAAAGTCATTATGACGAAGAATGTGCATAGTTTGTTGATTCCATTTATGAAATAAATCACATTTTCTAAAAACTCATGTTTTTTAAGAATTCATCTAAACCTTCTAGAAGCTGTGAATTTAAAAAAAGGGGGGAAGTAAGCTTTTCTTATGTCCGGACGCATACGCAAACTATAGAAAGTTGTTATTACGTAGAATGTGCATAGTTTGCACATGCACAAACTATAGAAAGTCGTTATGACATAGAATGTGCATACTTTGTTGATTCCATTTATGAAATAAATCACATTTCCTAGAAACTCGTGTTTTTTAAGAAATCATGTAAACCTTCTAGAAGCTGTGATATTAAAAAATGGGGGGAATTAAGCTTTTCTTATTTCCAGAAGCATGCGCAAACTGTAGAAAGTCATTATCACGAAGGATGTGCATACTTTGTTGATTCCATTTATGAAATAAATCACATTTTCTAAAAACTCATGTTTTTTAAGAATTCATCTAAACCTTCTAGAAGCTGTGAAGTTAAAAAAAGGGGCGAAGTGAGTTTTTCTTATTTCCGGACGAATGCGCAAACTATAGAAAGTCGTAATTACGTAGAATGCGCATAGTTTGGGCATGCGCAAACTATAGAAAGTCGTTATGACATAGAATTTGCATACTGTGTTGATTCCATTTATGAAATAAATCACATTTCCTAAAAACTCGTGTTTTTTAAGAAATCATGTAAACCTTCTAGAAGCTGTGATTTTAAAAAAAGGGGGGAATTAAGCTTTTCTTATTTCCGGACGCATGCGCAAACTATAGAAAGTTGTTATGACGTAGAATGAGCATACTTTGTTTTTTCCATTTATGAAATAAATTACATTTTCTAAAAACTCGTGTTTTTTAAGAAATCATGTAAACCTTCTAGAAGTTGTGATTTTAAAAAACTAGGGGAAGTAAGCTTTTCATATTTCCGAACGCATGCGCAAACTTTAGAAAGTCGTTATTACATAGAATGTGCATACTTTGTTGATTCCATTTATGAAATAAATCACATTTTCTAAAAACTCGTGTTTTTTAAGAAATCATCTAAACCTTCTAGAAGCTGTGGTTTTAAAAAACTGGCGGAAGGAAGCTTTTCTTATTTCCGGACGCATGCGCAAACTTTAGAAAGTCGTTATTACATAAAAAGTGCATACTTTGTTGATTCCATTTATGAAATAAATCACATTTTCTAAAAACTCGTGTTTTTTAAGAAATCATGTAAACCTTCTAGAAGCTGTGATTTTAAAAAACTGGCGGAAGTAAGCTTTTCTTATTTTCGGACGCATGCGCAAACTTTAGAAAGTCGTTATTACATAGAATGTGCATACTTTGTTGATTCCATTTATGAAATAAATCACATTTTCTAAAAACTCACGTTTTTTAAGAAATCATGTAACCTTCCAGAAGCTGTGGTTTTAAAAAACTGGCGGAAGGTAGTTTTATTATTTCCGGACGCATTAGCAAACTATAGAAAGTTGTTACTACGTAGAATGTGCATAGTTTGTTGATTCCATTTATGAAATAAATCACATTTTCTAAAAACTCATGTTTTTTAAGAAATCCAGTAAACCTTCTAGAAGCTGTGATTTTAAAAAACTGGCGAAATTTAGCTTTTCGTATTTCCGGACGCATGCGCAAACTTTGGAAAGTCGTTATTATATAGAATGTGGATACTTTGTTGATTCCATTTATGAAATAAATCACATTTTCTAAAAAGTCGTGTTTTTAAAGAAATCATGTAACCTTCTAGAAGTTGTGGTTTTAAAAAACTGGCGGAAGGAAGCTTTTATTATTTCCGGACGCATGTGCAATCTATAGAAAGTCGTTATTACGTAGAATGTGCATAGTTTGTTGATTCCATTTAAGAAATAAATCACATTTTTCAAAAACTCGTGTTTTTTAAGAATTCATCTAAACCTTCTGGAAGCTGTGAATTTACAAAACTGGTGGAAGGAAGCTTTTATTATTTCCGGACGCATGCGCAAACTATAGAAAGTCATTACTACGTAGAATGTGCATACTTTGTTGATTCCATTTATGAAATAAATCACATTTTCTAAAAACTCGTGTTTTTTAAGAAATCATGTAAACCTTCTAGAAGATGTGTTTTTAAAAAACTGGCGGAAGTAAGTTTTTCTTATTTCCGAACGCATGCGCAAACTATAGAAAGTCGTTACTACGTAGAATGTGCATACCTTGTTGACTCCATTTATGAAATGAATCACATTTTCTAAAAACTCATGTTTTTTAAGAATTCATCTAAACCTTCTAGAAGATGTGAATTTAAAAAAGGGGGGAAGTAAGCTTTTCTTATTTCCGGACGTATGCGCAAACTATAGAAAGTCGTTATCACGTAGAATGTGCATAGTTTGTGCATGCGCAAACAATAAAAAGTTGTTATGACATAGAAAGTGCATACTTTGTTGATTCCATTAATGAAATAAATAAGATTTTCTAAAAACTCGTGTTTTTTAAAAAATCATGTAAGCCTTCTGGAGGCTGTAATTTTAAAAAACGGTCGGAATTAAGCTTTTCTTATTTCCGGACGCGTGGGCAAACTATAGAAAGTTGTTATGATGTAGAATGTGCATACTTTGTTGATTCCATTTATGAAATAAATCACATTTTCTAAAAATTCATGTTTTTTAAGAATTCATATAAACCTTCTAGAAGCTGTGAATTTAAAAAAAGGGGGGAAGTAAGCTTTTCTTATTTCTGGACACATGCGCAAACTATAGAAAGTCGTTATCACGTAGAATGTGCATACTTTGTGCATGCGCAAACAATAGAAAGTCGTTATGACATAGAATGTGCATACTTTTTTGATTCCATTTATGAAATAAATCACATTTCCTAAAAACTCGTGTTTTTTAAGAAATCATGTAAACCTTTTAGAAGCTGTGATTTTAAAAAACAGGGGGAATTAAGCTTTTCTTTTTTCCGGACGCATGCGCAAACTATAGAAAGTTGTTATGACGTAGAATGTGTATACTTTGTTGATTCCATTTATGAAATAAATCACATTTTCTAAAAACTCTTGTTTTTTAAGAAATCATGTAAACCTTCTAGAAGCCGTGATTTTAAAAAACTGGCGGAAGTAAGCTTTTCATATTTCCAGACGCATGCGCAAACTTTCGAAAGTCGTTATTACATAGAATGTGCATACTTTGTTGATTCCATTTATGAAATAAATCACATTTTCTAAAAATTCATGTTTTATAAGAAATTATGTAAACCTTCTAGAAGCTGTGATTTTAAAAAAAGGGGGGAAGTAAGCTTTTCTTATTTCCGGACGCATGCGCAAACTATAGAAAGTCGTTATCACGTAGAATGTGCATAGTTTGCCCATGAACAAACTATAGAAAGTTGTTATGACTTACAATGTGCATACTTTGTTGATTCCATTAATGAAATAAATCACATTTTCTATAAACTCGTGTTTTTCAAGAAATCATGTAAGCCTTCTAGAAGCTGTGATTTTAAAAAACATGGGAAATTAAGCTTTTCTTATTTCCGGACGCATGCGCAAACTATAGAAAGTTGTTATGACGTAGAATGTGCATACTTTGTTGATTCCATTTATGAAATAAATCACATTTTCAAAAAACTCATTTTTTTTAAGAAATCATGTAAACCTTCTAGAAGCTGTGATTTTAAAAAACTGGCGAAAGTAAGCTTTTCATATTTCCGGACGCATGCGCAAACTTTCGAAAGTCGTTATTACATAGAATGTGCATACTTTGTTGATTCCATTTATGAAATAAATCACATTTTCTAAAAACTCGTGTTTTTTAAGAAGTCATGTAAACCTTCTAGAAGCTGTGGTTTTAAAAAACTGGCGGAACGAAGCTTTTTTTATTTCCGGACGCATGCGCAAACTATAGAAAGTCGTTATCACGTAGAATGTGCATAGTTTGCGCATGCACAAACTATATAAAGTCCTTATGACATAGAATGTGCATACTTTGTTGATTCCATTTATGAAATAAATCACATTTTCTAAAAATTCGTGTGTTTTATGAAATTATGTAAACGTTCTAGAAGCTGTGATTTTAAAAAACGGGGGCGAATTAAGCTTTTCTTATTTCCGGACGCATGCGCAAACTATAGAAAGTCCTTATGACGTAGAATGTGCATACTTTGTTGATTCCATTTATGAAATAAATCACATTTTCTAAAAACTCGTGTTTTTTAAGAATTCATCTAAACCTTATAGAAGCTATGAATTTAAAAAAAGGAGGGAAGTAAGCTTTTCTTATTTCCGGACGCATGCGCAAACTATAGAAAGTCATTATTATGTAGAATGTGCATAGTTTGGGCATGCGCAAACTATAGAAAGTTGTTATGACATAGAATTTGCATACTTTGTTGATTCCATTTTTGAAATAAATCACATCTTCTAAAAACTCCTGTATTTTAAGAAATCATGTAAACCTTTTAGAAGCTGTGATTTTAAAAAACTAGCGTAAGTAAGCTTTTCTTATTTCCGGACGCATGCGCAAACTATAGAAAGTTGTTATGATGTAGAATGTGCATACTTTGTTGATTCCATTTATGAAATAAATCACATTTTCTAAAAACTCGTGTTTTTTAAGAAATCATGTAAACCTTCTAGAAGCTGTGGTTTTAAAAAACTGGCGGAAGTAAGCTTTTCTTATTTCCGGACGCATGCGCAAACTATAGAAATTCGTCATGACATAGAATGTGCATACTTTGTTGATTCCAATAATTAAATAAATCACATTTTCTATAAACTCGTGTTTTTTAAGAAATCATGTAAGCCTTCTAGAAGCTGTGATTTTAAAAAACAGGGGGAATTAAGCTTTTCTTATTTCTGGACGCATGCGCAAACTATAGAAAGTTGTTATGATGTAGAATGTGCATACTTTGTGGATTCCATTTATGAAATAAATCACATTTCCTAAAAACTCGTGTTTTTTAAGACATCATGTAAACCTTCTAGAAGCTGTGATTTTAGAAAACGGTGGGAATTAAGCTTTTCTTATTTCCGGACGCATGCGCAAACTATAGAAAGTTGTTACGATGTAGAATGTGCATACTTTGTTGATTCCATTTATGAAATAAATCACATTTTCTAAAAACTCATGTTTTTTAAGAATTCATCTAAACCTTCTAGAAGCTGTGAATTTAAAAAAAGGGGGGAAGTTAGCTTTTCTTATATACGGACGCATGCGCAAACTATAGAAAGTTGTTATTACGTAGAATGTGCATAGTTTGCACATGCACAAACTATAGAAAGTCGTTATGACATAGAATGTGCATACTTTGTTGTTTCCATTTATGAAATAAATCACATTTCCTAGAAACTCGTGTTTTTTAAGAAATCATGTAAACCTTCTAGAAGCTGTAATTTTAAAAAATTGGGGGAATTAAGCTTTTCTTATTTCCGAACGCATGCGCAAACTGTAGAAAGTCATGATGACGAAGAATGTGCATACTTTGTTGATACCATTTATGAAATAAATCACATTTTCTAAAAACTCATGTTTTTTAAGAATTCATCTAAACCTTCTAGAAGCTGTGGTTTTAAAAAACTGGCGGAAGGAAGCTTTTCATACTTCCGGACGCATGCGCAAACTATAGAAAGTCGTTATTATGTAGAATGTGCATAGTTTGTTGATTCCATTTATGAAATAAATCAAATTTTCTAAAAACTATTGTTTTTTAAGAATTTATCTAAACCTTCTAGAAGCTGTGAATTTAAAAAAATGGGGGAAGTAAGCTTTTCTTATATCCCGACGCATGCGCAAACAATAGAAAGTCGTTATTACGTAGAATGTGCATAGTTTACACATGCACAAACTATAGAAAGTCGTTATGACATAGAATGTGCATACTTTGTTGATTCCATTTATGAAATAAATCACATTTCCTAGAAACTCGTGTTTTTTAAGAAATCATGTAAACCTTCTAGAAGCTGTGATTTAAAAAAACGGGGGGAATTAAGCTTTTCTTATTTCCGGACGCATGCGCAAACTATAGAAAGTTGTTATGACGTAGAATGTGCATACTTTGTTGATTCCATTTATGAAATAAATCACATTTTCTAAAAACTCATGTTTTTTAAGGATTCATCTAAACCTTCTAGAAGCTGTGAATTTAGAAAAAGGGGGGAAGTAAGCTTTTCTTATTTCCAGACGCATGCGCAAATTATAGAAAGTTGTTATTACGTAGAATGTGCATAGTTTGCGCATGCGCAAACTATAGAAAGTCATTATGACATAGAATGTGCATACTTTCTTGATTCCATTTTTGAAATAAATCACATTTCCTAAAAACTCGTGTTTTTTAAGACATCATGTAAACCTTCTAGAAGCTGTGATTTAAAAAAACGGGGGGAATTAAGCTTTTCTTATTTCCGGACCAATGTGCAAACTATAGAAAGTTGTTATGACGTAGAATGTGCATACTTTGTTGATTCTATTTATGAAATAAATCACATTTTCTAAAAACTCGTGTTTTTTAAGAAATCATGTAAACCTTCTAGAAGCTGTGATTTTAAAAAGCTGGCGGAAGTAAGCTTTTCATATTTCCGGATGCATGCGCAAACTTTAGAAAGTCGTTATTACATAGAATGTGCATACTTTGTTGATTCCATTTATGAAATAAATCACATTTTAAAAAAACTAGTGTTTTTTAAGGAATCATGTAAACCTTCTAGAAGCTGTGATTTTAAAAAACTGGCGGAAGGAACATTTTCTTACGCATGCGCAAACTATAGAAAGTCATTATTACATAGAATGTGCATACTTTGTCTATTCCTTTTATGAAATAAATCACTTTTTCTAAAAACTCAATTTTTTTAAGAAATCATGTAAACCTTCTAGAAGCTATGATTTTAAAAAACGGGGGGAATTAAGCTTTTCTTATTTCCGGACGCATGTGCAAACTATAGAAAGTCGTTATGACGTAGAATGTGCATACATTGTTGATTCCATTTATGAAATAAATCACATTTTCTAAAAACTCATGTTTTTTAAGAAATCATGTAAACCTTCTTGAAGCTGTGATTTTAAAAAACTGGCAGAAGTAAGCTTTTCATATTTCCGGATGCATGCGCAAACTTTAGAAAGTCGTTATTACATAGAATGTGTATACTTTGTTGATTCCATTTATGAAATAAATCACATTTTCTAAAAACTCATGTTTTTTAAGAAATCATGTAAACCTTCTAGAAGCTGTGGTTTTAAAAAACTGGCGGAAGGAAGGTTTTCTTATTTCCGGACGCATGCGCAAACTATAGAAAGGCGTTAGTATGTAGAATGTGCATAGTTTGTTGATTCCATTTATGAAATAAATCACATTTTCTAAAAACTCGTGTTTTTTAAGAATTCATCTAAACCTTCTAGAAGCTGTGAATTTAAAAAAAAGGGGGGAAGTAAGCTTTTCTTATTTCCGGAAGCATGCGCAAACTATAGAAAGTCATTATTACATAGAATATGCATAGTTTGTTGATTCCATTTATGAAATAAATCACATTTTCTAAAAACTCATGGTTTTTAAGAATTCATCTAAACCTTCTAGAAGCTGTGAATTTAAAAAAAGGGGGGAAGTAAGCTTTTCTTATTTCCGGACGCATGCGCAAACTATAGAAAGTCGTTATCACGTAGAATGTGCATAGTTTGCACATGCGCAAACTATAGAAAGTCGTTATGACATAGAATGTGCATACTTTGTTGATTCCATTTATGAAATAAATCGCATTTTCTAAAAACTCGTGTTTTTTAAGAATTCATCTAAACCTTCTAGAAGCTGTGAATTTAAAAAAAGGGGGGAAGTAAGCTTTTCTTATTTCCGGATGCATGCGCAAACTATAGAAGGTCGTTATTACATAGAATGTGCATAGTTTGTTGATTCCATTTATTAAATAAATCACATTTTTTAAAAACTCGTATTTTTTAAGAATTCATCTAAACCTTCTAGAAGCTGTGAATTTAAAAAAAAAGGGGGAAGTAAGCTTTTCTTATTTCCGGACGCATGCGCAAACTATAGAAAGTCATTATCACGTAGAATGTGCGTAGTTTGCGCATGTGCAAACTATAGAAAGTCGTTATGACATAGAATGTGCATACTTTGTTGATTCCATTTTTGAAATAAATCACATTTTCAAAAAACTCGTGTTTTTTAAGAAATCATGTAAACCTTCTAGAAGCTGTGATTTTAAAAAACTGGCGGAAGTAAGCTTTTCATATTTCCGGACGCATGCGCAAACTTTCGAAAGTCGTTATTACATAGAATGTGCATACTTTGTTGATTCCATTTAAGAAATAAATCACATTTTCTAAAAACTCGTGTTTTTTAAGAAATCATGTAAACCTTCTAGAAGCTGTGGTTTTAAAAAACTGGCGGAAGGAAGCTTTTCTTATTTCCGGACGCATGCGCAAACTATAGAAATTCGTTATTACGTAGAATGTGCATAGTTTGTTGATTCCATTTATGAAATAAATCACATTTTCTAAAAGTTCGTGTTTTTTGAGTATTCATCTAAACCTTCTAGAAGCTGTGAATTTGAAAAAGGGGGGAAGTAAGCTTTTCTTATTTCCGGACGCATGCGCAAACTATAGAAAGTCGTTATTACGTAGAATGTGCATAGTTTGGCCATGCGCAAACTATAAAAAGTTGTTATGACATAGAATTTGCATACTTTGTTGATTCCATTTATGAAATAAATCACATTTTCTAAAAACTCAAGTTTTTTAAGAAATCATGTAAACCTTTTAGAAGCTGTGATTTTAAAAAACGGGGGGAATTAAGCTTTTATTATTTCCGGACGCATGCGCAAACTATAGAAAGTTGTTATGACGTAGAATGTGCATACTTTGTGGATTCCATTTATGAAATAAATCACATTTCCTAAAAACTCGTGTTTTTTAAGACATCATGTAAACCTTCTAGAAGCTGTGATTTTAAAAAACGGTGGCAATTAAGCTTTTCTTATTTCCGGACGCATGCACAAACTATAGAAAGTTGTTATGATGTAGAATGTGCATACTTTGTTGATTCCATTTATGAAATAAATCACATTTTCTAAAAACTCATGTTTTTTAAGAATTCATCTAAACCTTCTAGAAGCTGTGAATTTAAAAAAGGGGGGGAAGTAAGCTTTTCTTATATCCGGACGCATGCGCAAACTATAGAAAGTTGTTATTACGTAGAATGTGCATAGTTTGCACATGCACAAACTATAGAAAGTCGTTATGACATACAATGTGCATACTTTGTTGTTTCCATTTATGAAATAAATCACATTTCCTAGAAACTCGTGTTTTTTAAGAAATCATGTAAACCTTCTAGAAGCTGTAATTTTAAAAAATTGGGGGAATTAAGCTTTTCTTATTTCCGAACGCATGCGCAAACTGTAGAAAGTCATGATGACGAAAAATGTGCATACTTTGTTGATACCATTTATGAAATAAATCACATTTTCTAAAAACTCATGTTTTTTAAGAATTCATCTAAACCTTCTAGAAGCTGTGGTTTTAAAAAACTGGCGGAAGGAAGCTTTTCATACTTCCGGACGCATGCGCAAACTATAGAAAGTCGTTATTATGTAGAATGTGCATAGTTTGTCGATTCCATTTATGAAATAAATCAAATTTTCTAAAAACTCTTGTTTTTTAAGAATTCATCTAAACCTTCTAGAAGCTGTGAATTTAAAAAAATGGGAGAAGTAAGCTTTTCTTATATCCAGTCGCATGCGCAAACTATAGAAACTCGTTATTACGTAGAATGTGCATAGTTTGCACATGCACAAACTATAGAAAGTCGTTATGACATAGAATGTGCATACTTTGTTGATTCCATTTATGAAATAAATCACATTTCCTAGAAACTCGTGTTTTTTAAGAAATCATGTAAACCTTCTAGAAGCTGTGATTTAAAAAAACGGGGGAAATTAAGCTTTTCTTATTTCCGGACGCATGCGCAAACTATAGAAAGTTGTTAAAACGTAGAATGTGCATACTTTGTTGATTCCATTTATGAAATAAATCACATTTTCTAAAAAGTCATGTTTTTTAAGGATTCATCTAAACCTTCTAGAAGCTGTGAATTTAGAAAAAGGGGGGAAGTAAGCTTTTCTTATTTCCAGACGCATGCGCAAATTATAGAAAGTTGTTATTACGTAGAATGTGCATAGTTTGCGCATGCGCAAACTATAGAAAGTCATTATGACATAGAATGTGCATACTTTGTTGATTCCATTTTTTAAATAAATCACATTTCCTAAAAACTCGTGTTTTTTAAGACATGATGTAAACCTTCTAGAAGCTGTGATTTTAAAAAACGAGGGGAATTAAGGTTTTCTTATTTCCGGACGGATGCGCAAACTATAAAAAGTTGTTATGACATAGAATATGCATACTTTGTTGATTCCATTTATGAAATAAATCACATTTTTGAAAAACTCGTGTTTTTTAAGAAATCATGTAAACATTCTAGAAGCTGTGATTTTAAAAAACTGGCGGAAGTAAGCTTTTCTTATTTCCGGACACATGCGCAAACTATAGAAAGTCGTTACTACGTAGAATGTGCATACTTTGTTGATTCCATTTATGAAATAAATCACATTTTCTAAAAACTCGTGTTTTTTAAGAATTCATCTAAACCTTCTAGAATCTGTGAATTTAAAAACAGGGGGGAAGTAAGCTTCTCTTATTTCCGGACGAATGCGCAAACTATAGAAAGTTGTTATTAAGTAGAATGTGCATAGCTTGCGCATGCGAAAACTATAGAAAGTCGTTATGACATAGAATGTGCATACTTTGTTCATTCCATTTATGAAATAAATCACATTTCCGAAAAACTCTTGTTTTTTAAAAAATCATGTAAACCTTCCAGAAGCTCTGATTTTAAAAAATGGGGGGAATTAAGCTTTTCTTATTTCCGGACGCATGCGCAAACTATAGAAAGTCATTATCACGTAGAATGTGCATAGTTTGCGTATGCACAAACTATAGAAAGTCGTTATGACATAGAATTTGCATACTTTGTTGATTCCATTTATGAAATAAATCACATTTTCTAAAAACTCGTGTTTTTTAAGAAATCATGTAAACCTTCTAGAAGCTGTGGTTTTAAAAAACTGGCGGAAGGAACCTTTTCATATTTCCGGACGCATGCGCAAACTATAGAAAGTCGTTATTATGTAGAATGTGCATAGTGTGTTGATTCCATTTATGAAATAAATCACATTTTCTAAAAACTCGTGTTTTTAAAGAATTCATCTAAACCTTCTAGAAGCTGTGAATTTAAAAAAAGGAGGGAAGTAAGCTTTTCTTATTTCCGGAAGCATGCGCAAACTATAGAAATTCGTTATTACGTAGAATGTGCATAGTTTATTGATTCCATTTATGAAATAAATCCTATTTTCTAAAAATTCCTGTTTTTTAAGAATTCATCTAAAACTTCTAGAATCTGTGAATTTAAAAAAAGGGGGGAAGTAATCTTTTCTTATTTCCGGACGCATGCACAAACTATAGAAAGTCGTTATCACGTAGAATGTGCATAAGTTGCGCATGCGCAAACTATAGAAAGTCGTTATGACATAGAATGTGCATACTTTCTTGATTCCATTTATGAAATAAATTACATTTTCTAAAAACTCGTGTTTTTTAAGAAATCATGTAAACCTTCTAGAAGCTGTAATTTTAAAAAACGGGGGGAATTAAGGTTTTCTTATTTCCGGACGCATGCGCAAACTATAGAAAGTTTTTATGATGTAGAATGTGCATAGTGTGTTGATTCCATTTATGAAATAAATCACATTTTCTAAAAACTCGTGTTTTTAAAGAATTCATCTAAACCTTCTAGAAGCTGTGAATTTAAAAAAAGGAGGGAAGTAAGCTTTTCTTATTTCCAGAAGCATGCGCAAACTATAGAAATTCGTTATGACGTAGAATGTGTAAACTTTGTTGATTCCTTTTATGAAATAAATAACATTTTCTAAAAACTCGTGTTTTTTAAGAATTCAGCTACACCTTCTAGAAGCCATGAATTTAAAAAAAGGGGGGAAGTAAGCTTTTCTTATTTCTGGACGCATGCGCAAACTATAGAAAGTCATTATTACGTAGAATGTGCATAATTTGTGCATGCGCAAACTTTAGAAAGTCGTTATGACATAGAATGTGCATACTTTGTTGATTCCATTTATGAAATAAATGACATTTTCTAAAAACTCTTGTTTTTTAAGAAATCATGTAAACCTTCTAGAAGCTGTGATTTTAACAAACGGGGGGAATTAAGGTTTTCTTATTTCCGGACGCATGCGCAAACTATAGAAAGTTTTTATGATGTAGAATGTGCATACTTTGTTGATTCCATTTATGAAGTAAATCACATTTTCTGAAAACTCGTGTTTTTTAAGAATTCTTCTAAACCTTCTAGAGCCGTGAATTTAAAAAAAGGGGGAAAGTAAGCTTTTCTTATTTCCGGACGCATGTGCAAACTATAGAAAGTTGTTATCACGTAGAATGTGCATAGTTTACGCATGCGCAAACTATAGAAAGTCGTTATGACATAGAATGTGCATACTTTCTTGATTCCATTTATGAAATAAATCACATTTTCTAAAAACTCGTGTTTTTTAAGAAATCATGTAAACCTTCTAGAAGCTGTGATTTTAAAAAACGGGGGGAATTAAGCTTTTCTTATTTCTGGATGCATGCACAAACTATAGAAAGTCGTTATGACGTAGACTGTGCAAACTTTGTTGATTCGATTTATGAAATGAATCACATTTTCTAAAAACTCGTGTTTTTTAAGAATTCATCTAAACCTTCTAGAAGCTGTGAATTTAAAAAAAGGGGCGAAGTAAGCTTTTCTTATTTCTGGACGCATGCGCAAACTATAGAAAGTCATTATTACGTAGAATGTGCATAGTTTGCGCATGCGCAAACTTTAGAAAGTCGTTATGACATAGAATGTGCATACTTTGTTGATTCCATTTATGTAATAAATCACATTTTCTAGAAACTCATGTTTTTTAAGAAATCATGTAAACCTTCTAGGAGCTGTGATTTTAAAAAACTGGCGGAAGTAAGCTTTTCTTATTTCCGGACGCATGCGCAAACTTTAGAAAGTCGTTATTACAGAGAATGTGCATACTTTGTTGATTCCATTTATGAAATAAATCACATTTTCTAAAACCTCATGTTTTTTAAGAAATCATGTAAACGTTCTAGAAGCTGTGATTTTAAAAAACTTGCGGAAGTAAGCTTTTCATATTTCCGGATGCATGCGAAAACTTTAGAAAGCCGTTATTAAATAGAATGTGCATACTTTGTTGATTCCATTTATGAAATAAATCACATTTTCTAAAAACTCGTGTTTTTTAAGAATTCATCTAAACATACTAGAAGCTGTGAATTTAAAAAAAGGGGGGAAGTAAGCTTTTCTTATTTCTGGACGCATGCGCAAACTATAGAAAGTCGTTACTACGTAGAATGTGCATACTTTGTTGATTCCCTTTATGAAATAAATCACATTTTCTAAAAACTCATGTTTTTTAAGAAATCATGTAAACCTTCTAGAAGCTGTGGTTTTGAAAAACTGGCGAAAGTAAGCTTTTCTTATTTCCGGACGCATGCGCAAGCTATAGAAAGACGTTACTACGTAGAATGTGCATACCTTGTTGATTCCATTTATGAAATAAATCACATTTTCTAAAAACTCGTGTTTTTTAAGAATTCATCTAAACCTTCTAGAAGCTGTGAATTTAAAAAAAGGGGGGAAGTGAGCTTTTCTTATTTCCGAACGCATGCGCAAACTATAGAAAGTCATTATCACGTAGAATGTGCAGAGTTTGCGCATGCACAAACTATCGAATGTCGTTATGACATAGAATGTGCATACTTATTTGATTCCATTTATGAAATAAATCACATTTCCTAAAAACTCATGTTTTTTAAGAAATCATGTAAACCATCTAGAAGCTCTGATTTTAAAAAACCGGGGGAATTTAGCTTTTCTTATTTCCGGACGCATGCGCAAACTATACAAAGTAGTTTTGACGTAGAATGTCCATACTTTGTTGATTCCATTTATGAAATAAATCACATTTTCTAAAAACTCATGTTTTTTAAGAAATCATGTAAACCTTCTAGAAGCTGTGATTTTAAAAAACAGGCGGAAGTAAGCTTTTCATATTTCCGGACGCATGCGCAAACTTTACAAAGTCATTATTACATAGAATGTGCATACTTTGTTGATTCCATTTATGAAATAAATCACATTTTCTAAAAACTCATGTTTTTTAAGAATTCATCTAACCTTCTAGAAGCTGTGAATTTAAAAAAGGGGGGGAAGTAAGCTTTTCTTATTTCCGGACGGATGCGCAAACTATAGAAAGTCGTTATCACGTAGAATGTGCATAGTTTGCGCATGCGCAAACTATAGAAAGTCGTTATGACATAGAATGTGCATACTTTCTTGATTCCATTTATGAAATAAATCACATTTTCTAAAAACTTGTGTTTTTTAAGAAATCATGTACACCTTCTAGAAGCTGTCATTTTAAAAAACGGGGGGAATTAAGCTTTTCTTATTTCCAGACGCATGCGCAAACTATAGAAAGTCGTTATGACGTAGAATGTGCAAAATTTGTTGATTCCTTTTATGAAATAAATCATATTTTCTAAAAACTCGTGTTTTTTACGAATTCAGCTAAACCTTCTAGAAGCTATGAATTTAAAAAAGGGGGGAAGTAAGCTTTTCTTATTTCTGCACGCATGCGCAAACTATAGAAAGTCATTATTACGTAGAATGTGCATAGTTTGTGCATGCGCAAACTTTAGAAAGTCGTTATGACATAGAATGTGCATACTTTGTTGATTCCATTTATGAAATAAATCACATTCTCTAAAAACTCGGGTTTTTTAAGAAATTATGTAAACCTTCTAGAAGCTGTGGTTTTAAAAAACCGGCGGAGGTAAGATTTTCTTATTTCCGGACGCATGCGCAAACTATAGAAAGTCGTTATTATGTAGAATGTGCATAGTTTGTTGATTCCATTTATGAAATAAATCACATTTTCTAAAAACTCGTTTTTTTTAAGAATTCATCTAAACCTTCTAGAAGCTGCGAATTTAAAAAAAGGGGGGAAGTAAGCTTTTCTTATTTCCGGAAGCATGCGCAAACTATAGAAAGTCGTTATTACGTAGAATGTGCATAGTTTGTTGATTCCATTTATGAAATAAATCCCATTTTCTAAAAACTCATGTTTTTTAAGAATTTATCTAAACCTTCTAGAAGCTGTGAATTTAAAAAAAGGGGGGAAGTAAGCTTTTCTTATTTCTGGACGCATGCGCAAACTATAGAAAGTTGTTATTACGTAGAATGTGCATAGTTTGCGCATGCGCAAACTTTAGAAAGTCGTTATGACATAGAATGTGCATACTTTGTTGATTCCATTTATGAAATAAATCACATTTTCTAAAAACTTGTGTTTTTTAAGAAATCATGTAAACCTTCTAGAAGCTGTGATTTTAAAAAACTGGAGGAAGTAAACTTTTCATATTTCTTGACGCATGCGCAAACTTTAGAAAGTCGTTATTACATAGAATCTGCATACTTTGTTGATTCCATTTATGAAATAAATCACATTTTCTTAAAACTTATGTTTTTTAAGAAATCATGTAAACCTTCTAGAAGCTGTGATTTTAAAAAAATGGAAGAAGTAAGCTTTTCTTATTTCCGGACGCATGCGCAAACTATAGAAAGCCGTTACTACGTAGAATGTGCATACTTTGTTGATTCCATTTATAAAATAAATCACATTTTCTAAAAACTCATGTTTTTTAAGAAATCATGCAAACCTTATAGAAGCTGTGTTTTTAAAAAATTGGCGGAAGTAAGCTTTTCTTATTTCCGAACGCATGCGCAAGTTATAGAAAGTTGTTACTACGTAGAATGTGCATACCTTGTTGATTCCATTTTTGAAATAAATAAAATTTCCTAAAAACTCGTGTTTTTTAAGACATCATGTAAACCTTCTAGAAGCTGTGATTTTAAAAAACGGGGGGATTTAAGCTTTTCTGATTTCCGGACGGATGTGCAAACTATAGAAAGTTGTTATGACGTAGAATGTGCATACTTTTTTGATTCCATTTATGAAATAAATCACATTTTCTAAAAACTTGTGTTTTTTAAGAAATCATGTAAACCTTCTAGAAGCTGTGATTTTAAAAAACTGGCGGAAGTAAGCTTTTCATATTTCCGGACGCATGCGAAAACTTTAGAAAGCCGTTATTAAATAGAATGTGCATACTTTGTTGATTCCATTTATGAAATAAATCACATTTTCTAAAAACTCGTGTTTTTTAAGAATTCATCTAAACATAATAGAAGCCGTGAATTTAAAAAAAGGGGGGAAGTAAGCTTTTCTTATTTCCGGACGCATGCGCAAACTATAGAAAGTCGTTACTACGTAGAATGTGCATACTTTGTTGATTCCATTTATGAAATAAATCACATTTTCTAAAAACTCATGTTTTTTAAGAAATCATGTAAACCTTCTAGAAGCTGTGGTTTTGAAAAACTGTCGGAAGTAAGCTTTTCTTATTTCCGGACGCATGCGCAAGCTATAGAAAGACATTACTACGTAGAATGTGCATACCTTGTTGATTCCATTTATGAAATAAATAACATTTTCTAAAAACTCGTGTTTTTTAAGAATTCATCTAAACCTTCTAGAAGCTGTGAATTTAAAAAAAGGGGGGAAGTAAGCTTTTCTTATTTCCGGACGCATGCGCAAACTATAGAAAGTCGTTATCACGTAGAATGTGCATAGTTTGCGCATGCGCAAACTATCAAATGTCGTTATGACATAGAATGTGCATACTTTGTTGATTCCATTTATGAAATAAATCACATTTTCTAAAAACTTGGGTTTTTTAAGAAATTATGTAAACCTTCTAGAAGCTGTGGTTTTAAAGAACTGGCGGAAGGAAGGTTTTTTTATTTCCGGACGCATCCGCAAACTATAGAAAGTCGTTATTATGTAGAATGTGCATAGTTTGTTCATTCCATTTATGAAATAAATCACATTTTCTAAAAACTCGTGTTTTTTAAGAATTCATCTAAACCTTCTAGAAGCCGTGAATTTAAAAAAAGGGGGGAAGTAAGCTTTTCTTATTTCCGGAAGCATGCCCAAACTATAGAAAGTTGTTATTACGTAGAATATGCATAGTTTGTTGATTCCATTTATGAAATAAATCCCATTTTCTAAAAACTCATGTTTTTTAAGAATTTATCTAAACCTTCTAGAAGCTGTGAATTTAAAAAAAGGGGGAAGTAAGGTTTTCTTATTTCCGAACGCATGCACAAACTATAGAAAGTCATTATCACGTAGAATGTGCATAGTTTGCGCATGCACAAACTATAGAAAGTCGTTATGACATAGAATGTGCATACTTATTTGATTCCATTTATGAAATAAATCACATTTCCTAAAAACTCATGTTTTGTAAGAAATCATGTAAACCTTCTAGAAGCTGTGATTTTAAAAAACGGGGTGAATTAAGCTTTTCTTATTTCCGGACGCATGCGCAAACTATACAAAGTAGTTTTGACGTAGAATGTCCATACTTTGTTGATTCCATTTATGAAATAAATCATATTTTCGAAAAACTCGTGTTTTTTAAGAAATCATGTAAACCTTCTAGAAGCTGTGATTTTAAAAAACAGGCGGAAGTAAGCTTTTCAAATTTCCGGACGCATGCGCAAACTTTACAAAGTCATTATTACATAGATTGTGCATACTTTGTTGATTCCATTTATGAAATAAATCACATTTTCTAAAAACTCGTGTTTTTTAAGAATTCATCTAAACCTTCTAGAAGCTGTGAATTTAAAAAAAGGGGGGAAGTAAGCTTTTCTTATTTCCGGACGCATGCGCAAACTATAGAAAGTCGTTATCACGTAGAATGTGCATAGTTTGCGCATGCGCAAACTATAGAAAGTCGTTATGACATAGAATGTGCATACTTTCTTGATTCCATTTATGAAATAAATCACATTTTCTAAAAACTCGTGTTTTTTAAGAAATCATGTAAACCTTCTAGAAGCTGTGATTTTAAAAAACGGGGGGAATTAAGCTTTTCTTATTTCCAGACGCATGCGCAAACTATAGAAAGTCGTTATGACATAGAATGTGCATACTTTGTTGATTCCATTTATGAAATAAATCACATTCTCTAAAAACTCGGGTTTTTTAAGAAATTATGTAAACCTTCTAGAAGCTGTGGTTTTAAAAAACCGGCGGAGGTAAGATTTTCTTATTTCCGGACGCATGCGCAAACTATAGAAAGTCGTTATTATGTAGAATGTGCATAGTTTGTTGATTCCATTTATGAAATAAATCACATTTTCTAAAAACTCGTTTTTTTTAAGAATTCATCTAAACCTTCTAGAAGCTGCGAATTTAAAAAAAGGGGGGAAGTAAGCTTTTCTTATTTCCGGAAGCATGCGCAAACTATAGAAAGTCGTTATTACGTAGAATGTGCATAGTTTGTTGATTCCATTTATGAAATAAATCCCATTTTCTAAAAACTCATGTTTTTTAAGAATTTATCTAAACCTTCTAGAAGCTGTGAATTTAAAAAAAGGGGGGAAGTAAGCTTTTCTTATTTCTGGACGCATGCGCAAACTATAGAAAGTTGTTATTACGTAGAATGTGCATAGTTTGCGCATGCGCAAACTTTAGAAAGTCGTTATGACATAGAATGTGCATACTTTGTTGATTCCATTTATGAAATAAATCACATTTTCTAAAAACTTGTGTTTTTTAAGAAATCATGTAAACCTTCTAGAAGCTGTGATTTTAAAAAACTGGAGGAAGTAAACTTTTCATATTTCTTGACGCATGCGCAAACTTTAGAAAGTCGTTATTACATAGAATCTGCATACTTTGTTGATTCCATTTATGAAATAAATCACATTTTCTTAAAACTTATGTTTTTTAAGAAATCATGTAAACCTTCTAGAAGCTGTGATTTTAAAAAAATGGAAGAAGTAAGCTTTTCTTATTTCCGGACGCATGCGCAAACTATAGAAAGCCGTTACTACGTAGAATGTGCATACTTTGTTGATTCCATTTATAAAATAAATCACATTTTCTAAAAACTCATGTTTTTTAAGAAATCATGCAAACCTTATAGAAGCTGTGTTTTTAAAAAATTGGCGGAAGTAAGCTTTTCTTATTTCCGAACGCATGTGCAAGTTATAGAAAGTTGTTACTACGTAGAATGTGCATACCTTGTTGATTCCATTTTTGAAATAAATAAAATTTCCTAAAAACTCGTGTTTTTTAAGACATCATGTAAACCTTCTAGAAGCTGTGATTTTAAAAAACGGGGGGATTTAAGCTTTTCTGATTTCCGGACGGATGTGCAAACTATAGAAAGTTGTTATGACGTAGAATGTGCATACTTTTTTGATTCCATTTATGAAATAAATCACATTTTCTAAAAACTTGTGTTTTTTAAGAAATCATGTAAACCTTCTAGAAGCTGTGATTTTAAAAAAACTGGCGGAAGTAAGCTTTTCATATTTCCGGACGCATGCGAAAACTTTAGAAAGCCGTTATTAAATAGAATGTGCATACTTTGTTGATTCCATTTATGAAATAAATCACATTTTCTAAAAACTCGTGTTTTTTAAGAATTCATCTAAACATAATAGAAGCCGTGAATTTAAAAAAAGGGGGGAAGTAAGCTTTTCTTATTTCCGGACGCATGCGCAAACTATAGAAAGTCGTTACTACGTAGAATGTGCATACTTTGTTGATTCCATTTATGAAATAAATCACATTTTCTAAAAACTCATGTTTTTTAAGAAATCATGTAAACCTTCTAGAAGCTGTGGTTTTGAAAAACTGTCGGAAGTAAGCTTTTCTTATTTCCGGACGCATGCGCAAGCTATAGAAAGACATTACTACGTAGAATGTGCATACCTTGTTGATTCCATTTATGAAATAAATAACATTTTCTAAAAACTCGTGTTTTTTAAGAATTCATCTAAACCTTCTAGAAGCTGTGAATTTAAAAAAAGGGGGGAAGTAAGCTTTTCTTATTTCCGGACGCATGCGCAAACTATAGAAAGTCGTTATCACGTAGAATGTGCATAGTTTGCGCATGCGCAAACTATCAAATGTCGTTATGACATAGAATGTGCATACTTTGTTGATTCCATTTATGAAATAAATCACATTTTCTAAAAACTTGGGTTTTTTAAGAAATTATGTAAACCTTCTAGAAGCTGTGGTTTTAAAGAACTGGCGGAAGGAAGGTTTTTTTATTTCCGGACGCATCCGCAAACTATAGAAAGTCGTTATTATGTAGAATGTGCATAGTTTGTTCATTCCATTTATGAAATAAATCACATTTTCTAAAAACTCGTGTTTTTTAAGAATTCATCTAAACCTTCTAGAAGCCGTGAATTTAAAAAAAGGGGGGAAGTAAGCTTTTCTTATTTCCGGAAGCATGCCCAAACTATAGAAAGTTGTTATTACGTAGAATATGCATAGTTTGTTGATTCCATTTATGAAATAAATCCCATTTTCTAAAAACTCATGTTTTTTAAGAATTTATCTAAACCTTCTAGAAGCTGTGAATTTAAAAAAAGGGGGAAGTAAGGTTTTCTTATTTCCGAACGCATGCACAAACTATAGAAAGTCATTATCACGTAGAATGTGCATAGTTTGCGCATGCACAAACTATAGAAAGTCGTTATGACATAGAATGTGCATACTTATTTGATTCCATTTATGAAATAAATCACATTTCCTAAAAACTCATGTTTTGTAAGAAATCATGTAAACCTTCTAGAAGCTGTGATTTTAAAAAACGGGGTGAATTAAGCTTTTCTTATTTCCGGACGCATGCGCAAACTATACAAAGTAGTTTTGACGTAGAATGTCCATACTTTGTTGATTCCATTTATGAAATAAATCATATTTTCGAAAAACTCGTGTTTTTTAAGAAATCATGTAAACCTTCTAGAAGCTGTGATTTTAAAAAACAGGCGGAAGTAAGCTTTTCAAATTTCCGGACGCATGCGCAAACTTTACAAAGTCATTATTACATAGATTGTGCATACTTTGTTGATTCCATTTATGAAATAAATCACATTTTCTAAAAACTCGTGTTTTTTAAGAATTCATCTAAACCTTCTAGAAGCTGTGAATTTAAAAAAAGGGGGGAAGTAAGCTTTTCTTATTTCCGGACGCATGCGCAAACTATAGAAAGTCGTTATCACGTAGAATGTGCATAGTTTGCGCATGCGCAAACTATAGAAAGTCGTTATGACATAGAATGTGCATACTTTCTTGATTCCATTTATGAAATAAATCACATTTTCTAAAAACTCGTGTTTTTTAAGAAATCATGTAAACCTTCTAGAAGCTGTGATTTTAAAAAACGGGGGGAATTAAGCTTTTCTTATTTCCAGACGCATGCGCAAACTATAGAAAGTCGTTATGACCTAGAATGTGAAAAATTTGTTGATTCCTTTTATGAAATAAATCACATTTTTTAAAAACTCGTGTTTTTTAAGAATTCAGCTAAACCTTCTATAAGCTATGAATTTAAAAAAAGGGGAGAAGTAAGCTTTTCTTATTTCTGCACGCATGCGCAAATTATAGAAAGTCATTATTACGTAGAATGTGCATAGTTTGCGCATGCGCAAACTTTAGAAAGTCGTTATGACATAGAATGTGCATACTTTGTTGATTCCTTTTATGAAATAAATCACATTTTCTAAAAACTCGTGTTTTTTAAGAAATCATGTAAACCTTCTAGAAGCTGTGATTTTAAAAAACTGGCGGAGGTAAGATTTTCTTATTTTCGGACACATGCGCAAACTTTAGAAAGTCGTTATTACATAGAATGAGCATACTTTGTTGATTCCATTTATAAAATAAATAACATTTTCTAAAAACTCGTGTTTTTTAAGAAATCATGTAAGCCTTCTAGAAGCGGTGATTTTAAAAAACTTGTGGAAGTAAGCTGTTCTTATTTCCGAATTCATGCGCAAACTATAGAAAGTCGTTACTACGTAAAATGTGCATACCTTGTTGATTCCATTCATGAAATAAATCACATTTTATGAAAACTCATATTTTTTAAGAATTTATCTAAACCATCTAGAATCTGTGGTTTTAAAAAACTGGCGGAAGTAAGCTTTTCTTATTTGCGGACGCATGCGCAAACTATAGAAAGTCGTTACCACGTAGAATGTGCATACCTTGTTTATTCCATTTATGAAATGAATCACATTTTCTAAAAACTCGTGTTTTTTAAGAATTCATCTAAACCTTCTAGAAGCTGTTAATTTAAAAAAAGGGGGGAAGTAAGCTTTTCTTATTTCCGGACGCATGCGCAAACTATAGAAAGTCGTTATCACGTAGAATGTGCATAGTTTACGCATGCCCAGACTATAGAAAGTCGTTATGACATAGAATGTGCATACTTTGTTGATTCCATTAATGAAATAAATCACATTTTCTAAAAACTCGTGTTTTTTAAGAAATTATGTAAACCTTCTAGAAGCTGTGATTTTAAAAAACGGGGGGGAATTAAGCCTTTCTTATTTCCGGACGCATGCGCAAACTATAGAAAGTCATTATGACGTAGAATGTGCATACCTTGCTGATTCCATTTATGAAATAAATCACATTTTATAAAAAATCGTGTTTTTAAGAATTCATCGAAACCTTCTAGAAGCTGTGAATTTAAAAAAAGGGGGGAAGGAAGCTTTTCTTCTTTCCGGACGCATGCGCAAACTATAGAAAGTTGTTATTACGTAGAATGTGCATAGTTTGCGCATGCGCAAACTATAGAAATTCGTTATGACATAGAATGTGCATACTTTGTTGATTTCATTTATGAAATAAATCACATTTCCTAGAAAATCATGTTTTTAAAGAAATCATGTAAACCTTCTTGAAGCTGTGATTTTAAGAAATGGGGGGAATTAAGCTTTTCTTATTTCCGGACGCATGCGAAAACCATAGAAAGTCATTATGACGAAGAATGTGCATATTTTGTTGATTCCATTTATGAAATAAATCACATTTTCTAAAAACTCGTGTTTTTTAAGAAATCATGTAAACCTTCTAGAAGCTGTGATTTTCAAAAACTGGCGGAAGTAAGCTTATCATATTTCCGGACGCATGCGCAAACTTTACCAAGTCATTATTATATAGAATGTGCATAGTTTGTCGATTCCATTTATGAAATAAATCACATTTTCTAAAAAATCATGTTTTTTAAGAGATCATATAAACCATCTAGAAGCTGTGGTTTTTAAAAACTAGCGGAAGTAAGCTTTTCTTATTTCCAGACGCATGCGCAAACTATAAAAGGTCGTTATTACGTAGAATGTGCATACTTTGTTAATTCCATTTATGAAATATATAACATTTTCTAAAAACTCGTGTTTTTTAAGAATTCATCTAAACCTTCTAGAAGCTGTGAATTTAAAAAAAGGGGGGAATTAAGCTTTTCTTATTTCCGGACGCATGCGCAAACTATAGAAAGTCGTTATCACGTAGAATGTGCATATTTTGCGCATGCGCAAACTATAGAAAGTCGTTATGACATAGAATGTGCATACTTTGTTGATTCCATTTATGAAATAAATCACATTTTGTAAAAACTCGTGTTTTTTAAGAAATCATGTAAACCTTCTAGAAGCTGTGATTTTAAAAAACGGGGGGAATTAAGCTTTTCTTATTTCCGGACGCATTCGCAAACTATAGAAAGTTCTTATTACGTAGAATGTGCATACTTTGTTGATTCCATTTATGAAGTAAATCACATTTTCTAAAAACTCGTGTTTTTTAAGAATTCATCTAAACCTTCTAGAAGCTGTGAATTTAAAAAAAGGGGGGAAATAAGCTTTTCTTATTTCCGGATGCATGCGCAAATTATACAAAGTTGTTATTACGTAGAATGTGCATAGTTTGCGCATGCGCAAACTACAGAAAGTCGTTATAACATAGAATGTGCATACTTTGTTGATTCCATTTATGAAATAAATCACATTTCCTAAAAACTCATGTTTTTTAAGAAATCATCTAAACCTTCTAGAAGCTGTGATTTTAAAAAACGGGGGGAATTAAGCTTTTCTTATTTCCGGACCCATGCGCAAACTATAGAAAGTTGTTATGACGTAGAATGTGCATACATTGTTGATTTAATTTATGAAATAAATCATATTTTCTAAAAATTCATGTTTTTTAAGATATCATGTAAACCTTCTAGAAGCTGTGATTTTAAAAAACTGGCGGAAGTAAGCTTTTCATATTTTCAGATGCATGCGCAAACTTTCGAAAGTATTTATTACATAGAATGTGCATACTTTGTTGATTCGATTTATGAAATAAATCACATTTTCCAAAAACTCGTGTTTTTTAACAAACCATGTAAACCTTCTACAAGCTCTGATTTTAAAATACTTGCGGAAGTAAGCTTTTCTTAATTCCGGATGCATACGCAAACTATAGAAAGTCGTTACTACGTAGAATGTGCATACCTTGTTGAGTCCATTGATGAAATGAATCACATTTTCTAAAAACTCGTGTTTTTTAAGAGATTATGTAAACCTTTTAGAAGCTGTGATTTTAAAAAACGGGGGGGAATTAAGCTTTTCTTATTTCCGGACGCATGCACAAACTATAGAAAGTCGTTATGACGTAGAATGTGCATACTTTGTTGATTCCATTTATGAAATAAATCACGTTTTCTAAAAACTTGTGTTTTTTAAGAATTCATCTAAACCTTCTAGAAGCTGTGAATTTAAAAAAAGGGGGGAAGTAAGCTTTTCTTATTTCCGGACGCATGCGCAAACTATAGAAAGTTGTTATTACGTAGAATGTGCATAGTTTTCACATGCACAAACTATAGAAAGTCGTTATGACATAGAATGTGCATACTTTGTTGATTCCATTTATGAAATAAATCACATTTTCCAAAAACTCGTGTTTTTTAAGAAATCATGTAAACCTTCTAGAAGATGTGATTTTAAAAAACTGTCAGAAGTAAGCTTTTCATATTTCCGGACGCATGTGCAAACTTTAGAAAGTCATTATTACATAGAATGTGCATACTTTGTTGATTCCATTTATGAAATAAATCACATTTTCTAAAAACTTGTGTTTTTTAAGAAATCATGTCAACCTTCTAGAAGCTGCAGTTTTAAAAAACTGGCGGAAGTAAGCTTTTCTTATTCCTGGACGCATGCGCAAACTATAGAAAGTCGTTATTACATAGAATGTGAATACTTTGTTGATTCCATTTATGAAATAAATCTCATTTTCTAAAAACTTGTGTTTTTTAAGAATTCATCTAAACCTTCTAGAAGCTGTGAATTTAAAAAAAAGGGGGAAGTAAGCTTTTCTTATTTCCGGACGCATGCGCAAATTATAGAAAGTTGTTATTACGTAGAATGTGCATAGTTTGCGCATGCGCAAACTATAGAGAGTCGTTATGACATAGAATGTGCATACTTTGTTGATTCCATTTATGAAATAAATCACATTTTCTAAAAACTCGTGTTTTTTAAGGATTCATCTAAACCTTCTAGAAGATGTGAATTTGAAAAAAGGGGGGAAGTAAGCTTTTCTTATTTTCGGACGCATGCGCAAACTATACAAATTCGTTATCACGTAGAATGTGCATAGTTTGCGCATGCGCAAAATATAGAAAGTCATTATGACATAGAATGTGCATACATTGTTGATTCCATTTATGAAATAAATCACATTTTCTAAAAACTCGTGTTTTTTTAGAAATCATGTAAACCTTCTAGAAGCTGTGATTTTAAAAAACGGGGGGAATTAATCTTTTCTTATTTCAAGACGCATGCGCAAACTATAGAAAGTCATTATGACATAGAATGTGCATACTTTGTTGATTCCATTTATGAAATAAATCACATTTTCTAAAAACTCGTGTTTTTTAAGAAATCATGTAAACCTTCTAGAAGCTGTGATTTTAAAAAACGGGGGGAATTAAGCTTTTCTTATTTCAAGACGCATGCGCAAACTATAGAAAGTTTTATGATGTAGAATGTGCATAGTTTGTTGATTCCATTTACGAAATAAATCACATTTTCTAAAAACTCGTGTTTTTTAAGAATTCTTCTAAGCCTTCTAGAAGTTGTGAATTTAAAAAAAGGCGGGAAGTAAGCTTTTCTTATTTCCGGACGCATGCGCAAACAATAGAAAGTTGTTATTATGTAGAATGTGCATAGTTTGCGCATGCGCAAACTATAGAAAGTCGTTATGACATAGAATGTGCATACTTTGTTGATTAGATTTATTTCGTAAATCACATTTATGAAATAAATCACATTTCCTAAGCTTTTCTTATTTCCGGACGCATGCGCAAACAATAGAAAGTCGTTACTACGTAGAATGTGCATACCTTGTTGACTCCATTTATGAAATGAATCACATTTTCTAGAAACTCGTGTTTTTTAAGAATTCATCTAAACCTTCTAAAAGCAGTGAATTTAAAAAAAGGGGGGAAGTAAGCTTTTCTTATTTCCGGACGCATGCGCAAACTATAGAAAGTCGTTATCCCGTAGAATGTGCATAGTTTGCGCATGCACAAACTATAGAAATTCGTTATGACATATAATTTGCATACTTTGTTGATTCCATTTATGAAATAAAACACATTTTCTAAACACTCGTGTTTTTTAAGAAATTATGTAAACCTTCTAGAAGCTGTGATTTTAAAAAATGGGGGGGAATTAAGCTTTTCTTATTTCCGGACGCATGCACAAACTATAGAAAGTCGTTATGATGTAGAATGTGCATACTTTGTGGATTCCATTTATGAAATAAATCACATTTTCTAAAAACTCATGTTTTTTAAGAATTCATCTAAACCTTCTAGAAGCTGTGAATTTAAAAAAAGGGGGGAAGTAAGCTTTTCTTATTTCCGGACGCATGCGCAAACTATAGAAAGTTGTTATTACGTAGAATGTGCATAGTTTTCGCATGCACAAACTATAGAAAGTCGTTATGACATAGAATATGCATACTTTGTTGATTCCATTTATGAAATAAATCACATTTTCTAAAAACTCGTGTTTTTTAAGAAATCATGTAAACCTTCTAGAGGTTGTAGTTTTAAAAAACTGGCGGAAGTGAGCTTTTCTTATTTCCGGACGCATGCGCAAACTATAGAAAGTCGTTATTACATAGAATGTGCATACTTTGTTGATTCCATTTATGAAATAAATCTCATTTTCTAAAAAATCATGTTTTTTAAGAATTCATCTAAACCTTCTAGAAGCTGTGAATCTAAAAAAAGGGGGGAAGTAAGCTTTTCTTATTTCCGGACGCATGCGCAAATTATAGAAAGTTGTTATTACGTAGAATGTGCATAGTTTGCGCATGCGCAAACTATAGAAAGTCGTTATGACATAGAATGTGCATACTTTGTTGATTCCATTTATGAAATAAATCACATTTTCTAAAAACTCAAGATTTTTAAGAAATCATGTAAACCTTATAGAAGCTGAGATTTTAAAAAACGGGGCGAATTAAGCTTTTCTTATTTCCGGACGCATGCGCAAACTATAGAAAGTTATTATGACGTAGAATGTGCATACTTTGTTGATTCCATTTATGAAATAAATCACATTTTCTAAAAACTCATGTTTTTTAAGAAATCATGTAAAACTTCTAGAAGCTTTGATTTTAAAAAACTGGCAGAAGTAAGCTTTTCATATTTCCGGAAGCATGCGCAAACTTTAGAAAGTCGTTATTACATAGAATGTGCATAATTTGTTGATTCCATTTATGAAATAAATCACATTTTCTAAAAACTCGTGTTTTTTAAGGATTCATCTAAACCTTCTAGAAGCTGTGAATTTAAAAAAAGGGGGGAAGTAAGCTTTTCTTATTTTCGGACTTATGCGCAAACTATAGAAAGTCGTTATCACGTAGAATGTGCATAGTTTGCGAATGCGCAAAATATAGAAAGTAATTATGACATAGAATGTGCATACTTTGTTGATTCCATTTATGAAATAAAACACATTTTCTAAAAACTCGTGTTTTTTAAGAAATCATGTAAACCTTCTAGAAGCTGTGATTTTAAAAAACGGGAGAATTAAGCTTTTCTTATTTCCGGACGCATGCGCAAACTATAGAAATTTTTTATGATGTAGAATTTGCATACTTTGTTGATTCCATTCATGAAATAAATCACATTTTCTAAAAACTCGTGTTTTTTAAGAATTCTTCTAAACCTTCTAGAAGCTGTGAATTTAAAAAAAGGGGGGAAGTAAGCTTTTCTTATTTCAGGACGCATGTGCAAACTATAGAAAGTCGTTATGAAATAGAATGTGCATACTTTGTTGATTCCATTTATGAAATAAATCACATTTCCTAAAAACTCGTGTTTTTTAAGAAATCATGTAAACCTTCTAGAAGCTGTGATTTTAAAAAACAGGGGGAAGTAAGCTTTTCTTATTTCCGAACGCATGCGCAAACTATAGAAAGTCGTTATTGCATCGAATGTGCATACTTTGTTGATTCCATTTATAAAATAAATCACATTTTCTAAAAAGTCGTGTTTTTTAAGGATTCATCTAAACCTTCTAGAAGCTGTGAATTTAAAAAAAGGGGGGAAGTAAGCTTTTCTTATTTTCGGACTTATGCGCAAACTACAGAAAGTCGTTATCACGTAGAATGTGCATAGTTTGCGCATGCGCAAAATATAGAAAGTAATTATGACATAGAATGTGCATACTTTGTTGATTCCATTTATGAAATAAATCACATTTTCTAAAAAATCGTGTTTTTTAAGAAATCATGTAAAGCTTCTAGAAGCTGTGATTTTAAAAAACGGGAGAATTAAGCTTTTCTTATTTCCGGACGCATGCACAAACTATAGAAATTTTTTATGATGTAGAATTTGCATACTTTGTTGATTCCATTCATGAAATAAATCACATTTTCTAAAAACTCGTGTCTTTTAAGAATTCTTCTAGACCTTCTAGAAGCTGTGAATTTAAAAAAAGGGGGGAAGTAAGCTTTTCTTATTTCCGGACGCATGCGCAAACTATAGAAAGTTGTTATTAAATAGAATGTGCATACTTTGTTGATTCCATTTATGAAATAAATCACATTTTCTAAAAACTCATGTTTTTTAAGAAATTATGTAAACCTTATAGAAGCTGTGGTTTTAAAAAACTGGTGGAAGTAAGCTTTTCTTATTTTCGGACGCATGCGCAAGTTATAGAAAGTCATTACTACGTAGAATGTGCATACTTTGTTGATTCCATTTTTGAAATAAATCACATTTCCTAAAAACTCGTGTTTTTTAAGACATCATGTAAACCTTCTAGAAGCTGTGATTTTAAAAAACGGGGGGAAGTAAGCTTTTCTTATTTCCGGACGGATGTGCAAACTATAGAAAGTTGTTATGACGTAGAATGTGCATAGTTTCTTGATTCCATTTAAGAAATAAATCAGATGTTGTAAAAACTTGTGTTTTTTAAGGAATCATGTAAACCTTCTAGAAGCTGTGATTTTAAAAAACTGGCGGAAGTAAGCTTTTCATATTTCCGGACGCATCCGAAAACTTTAGAAAGCCGTTATTACATAGAATGTGCATACTTTGTTGATTCCATTTATGAAATAAATCACATTTTATAAAAACTCATGTTTTTTAAGAATTCATTTAAACCTACTAGAAGCAGTGAATTTAAAAAAAGAAAGGGGGGATGTAATATTTTCTTATTTCCGGACGCATGCGCAAACTATAGAAAGTCGTTACTACGTAGAATGTGCATACTTTGTCGATTCCATTTATGAAATAAATCACATTTTCTAAAAAATCGTGTTTTTTAAGAGATCATATAAACCATCTAGAAGCTGTGGTTTTTAAAAACTAGCGGAAGTAAGCTTTTCTTTTTTCCAGACGCATGCGCAAACTATAAAAGGTCGTTACTACGTAGAATGTGCATACTTTGTTGATTCCATTTATGAAATAAATCACATTTCCTAAAAACTCATGTTTTTTAAGAAATTATGTAAACCTTCTAGAAGCTGTGATTTTAAAAAACGGGGGGGAATTAAGCCTTTCTTATTTCTAGACGCATCCACAAACTATAGAAAGTCGTTATGATGTAGAATGTGCATACTTTGTTAATTCCATTTATGAAATAAATCACAGTTTCTAAAAACTCGTGTTTTTTAAGAATTCATCGAAACCTTCTAGAAGCTGTGAATTTAAAAAAAGGGGGGAAGTAAGCTTTTCTTATTTCCGGACGCATGCGCAAACTATAGAAAGTTGTTATTACGTAGAATGTGCATAGTTTGCGCATGCGCAAACTATAGAAAGTCGTTATGACATAGAATGTGCATACTTTGTTGATTTCATTTATGAAATAAATCACATTTGCTAGAAACTCGTGTTTTTAAAGAAATCATGTAAACCTTCTAGAAGCTGTGATTTTAAAAAATGGGGGGAATTAAGCTTTTCTTATTTCCGGACGCATGAGAAAACTATAGAAAGTCATTATGACGAAGAATGTGCATACTTTGTTGATTCCATTTATGAAATAAATCACATTTTCTAAAAACTCGTGTTTTTTAAGAGATCATATAAACCTTCTAGAAGCTGTGGTTTTAAAAAACTAGCGGAAGTAAGCTTTTCTTATTTCCGGAAGCATGAGCAAACTATAAAAGGTCGTTATTACGTAGAATGTGCATACTTTGTTGATTCCATTTATGAAATAAATCACATTTCCTAAAAACTCGTGTTTTTTAAGAATTCATCTAAACCTTCTAGAATCTGTGAATTTAAAAAAAGGAGGGAAGTAAGCTTCTCTTATTTCCGGACAAATGCGCAAACTATAGAAAGTTTTTATTAAGTAGAATGTGCATAGCTTGCGCATGGGAAAACTATAGAAAGTCGTTATGTCGTAGAATGTGCATACTTTGTTGATTCTATTTAATAAATAAATCACATTTTCTAAAATGTCGTGTTTTTTAAGGATTCATCTAAACCTTCTAGAAGCTGTGAATTTAAAAAAAGGGGGGAAGTAAGCTTTTCTTATTTCCAGACGCATGCGCAAACTATAGAATGTTGTTATTACGTAGAATGTGCATAGCTTGTGCATGCGCAAACTATAGAAAGTATGACATAGAATGTGCATACTTTGTTGATTCCATTTTTGAAATAAATCACATTTCCTAAAAACTCGTGGTTTTTAAGAAATCATGTAAACCTTTTAGAAGCTGTGATTTTAAAAAACAGGGGGAATTAAGATTTTCTTATTTCCCGACGCATGCGCAAACTATAGAAAGTCGTTATGATGTAGAATGTACATACTTTGTTGATTCCATTTATGAAATAAATCACATTTTCTAAAAACTCGTGTTTTTTAAGAAATCATGTAAACCTTCTAGAAGCTGTGGTTTTAAAAAACTGGCGGAAGGAAGCTTTTCTTATTTCCGGACGCATGCGCAAACTATAGAAAGTCGTTAGCACGTAGAATGTGCATAGTTTGTGAATGCGCAAACTATAGAATGTCGTGATGACATAGAATGTGCATACTTTGTTGATTCCATTTATGAAATAAATCATATTTTCTAAAACTCGTGTTTTTTAAGAAATCATGTAAACCTTCTAGAAGCTGTGATTTTAAACAACGGGGGGAATTAAGCTTTTTTTATTTCCGGACGCATGCGCAAACTATAGAAAGTCATTATGACGTAGAATGTGCATACTTTGTTGATTCCATTTATGAAATAAATCACATTTTCTAAAAACTCGTGTTTTTTAAGGATTCATCTAAACCTTCTAAAAGCTGTGAATTTAAAAAAAGGGGGGAAGTAAGCTTTTCATATTTCCAGACGCATGCGCAAACTATAGAAAGTTGTTATTACGTAGAATGTGCATAGTTTGTGCATGCGCAAACTATAGAAAGTCTTTATGACATAGAATGTGCATACTTTGTTGATTCCATTTTTGAAATAAATCACATTTCCTAAAAACTCGTGTTTTTTATGACATCATGTAAACCTTCTAGAAGCTGTCATTTTAAAAATCGATGGGAATTAAGGTTTTCTTATTTCCAGACGGATGCGCAAACTATAGAAAGTTGTTATGACCTAGAATGTGCATACTTTGTTGATTCCATTTATGAAATAAATCACATTTTCGAAAAACTCGTGTTTTTTAAGAAATCATGTAAACCTTCTAGAAGCTGTGATTTTAAAAAACGGGGCGGAATTAAGCTTTTCTTATTTCCGGAAGCATGCGCAAACTATAAAAAGTCGTTATGATGTCGAATGTGCATACTTTGTTGATTCCATTTATGAAATAAATCACATTTTCTAAAAACTCATGTTTTTTAAGAATTCATATAAACCTTCTAGAATCTGTGAATTTAAAAAAAGGAGGGAAGTAAGCTTCTCTTATTTCCGGACAAATGCGCAAACTATAGAAAGTTGTTATTAAGTAGAATGTACATAGCTTGCGCATGCGCAAACTATAGAAAGTCGTTATGACATAGAATGTGCATACTTTGTTCATTCCATTTATGAAATAAATCACATTTCCTAAAAACTCGTGTTTTTTAAAAAATCATGTAAACCTTCTAGAAGCTGTGATTTTAAAAAATGGGGGGAATTAAGTTTTTCTTATTTCCAGACGCATGCGCAAACTATAGAAAGTCGTTATCACGTAGAATGTGAATAGTTTGCGCATGCACAAACTATAGAAAGTCGTTATGACATAGAATTTGCATACTTTGTTGATTCCATTTATGAAATAAATCACATTTTCTAAAAACTCGTCTTTTTTAAGAAATCATGTAAACCTTCTAGAAGCTATGGTTTTAAAAAACTGGCGGAAGGAAGCTTTTCATACTTCCGTACACATGCGCAAACTATAGAAAATCGTTATTATGTAGAATGTGCATAAGTTGTTGATTCCATTCATGAAATAAATCACATTTTCTAAAAACTCATGTTTTTTAAGAATTCATCTAAACCTTCTAGAAGCTGTGAATTTAACAAAATGGGGGAAGTAAGCTTTTCTTATTTCCGGAAGCATGCGCAAACTATAGAAAGTCGTTATTATGTAGAATGTGCATAGTTTGTTGATTCCATTTATGAAATAAATCGCATTTTCTAAAAATTCGTGTTTTTTAAGAATTCATCTAAAACTTCTAGAATCTGTGAATTTAAAAAAAGGGGGGAAGTAAGCTTTTCTTATTTCCGGATGCATGCACAAACTATAGAAAGTCGTTATCACGTAGAATGTGCATAAGTTGCGCATGCGCAAACTATAGAAAGTCGTTATGACGTAGAATGTGCATACTTTCTTGATTCCATTTATGAAATAAATCACATTTTCTAAAAACTCGTGTTTTTTAAGAAATCATGTAAACCTTCTAGAAGCTGTGATTTTAAAAAACGGGGGGAATTAAGCTTTTCTTATTTCCAGACGCATGCGCAAACTATAGAAAGTCGTTATGACGTAGAATGTGCAAACTTTGTTGATTCCTTTTATGAAATAAATCAAATTTTCTAAAAACTCGTGTTTTTTAAGAATTCAGCTAAACCTTCTAGAAGCTATGAATTTAAAAAAAGGGGGGAAGTGAGCTTTTCTTATTTCTGGACGCATGCGCAAACTATAGAAAGTCATTATTACGTAGAATGTGCATTGTTTGCGCATGCACAAACTTTAGAAAGTCGTTATGACACAGAATGTGCATACTTTGTTGATTCCATTTATGAAATAAATCACATTTTCTAAAAACTCGTGTTTTTTAAGAAATCATGTAAACCTTCTAGAAGGTGTGATTTTAAAAAACTGGCGGAAGTAAGCTTTTCTTATTTCCGGACGCATGTGCAAACTATAGAAAGTCGTTACTACGTAGAATGTGCATACCTTGTTGATTCCATTTATGAAATGAATCACATTTTCTAAAAACTCGTGTTTTTTAAGAATTCATCTAAACCTTCTAGAAGCTGTGAATTTAAAAAAAGGGGGGAAGTAAACTTTTCTTATTTCCAGACGCATGCGCAAACTATAGAAAGTCGTTATGACATAGAATGTGCAAACTTTGTTGATTCCTTTTATGAAATAAATCAAATTTTCTAAAAACTCGTGTTTTTTAAGAATTCAGCTAAACCTTCTAGAAGCTATGAATTTAAAAAAAGGGGGGAAGTAAGCTTTTCTTATTTCTGGACGCATGCGCAAACTATAGAAAGTCATTATTACGTAGAATGTGCATAGTTTGTGCATGCGCAAACTTTAGAAAGTCGTTATGACATAGAATGTGCATACTTTGTTGATTCCATTTATGAAATAAATCACATGTTCTAAAAACTCGTGTTTTTTAAGAAATCATGTAAACCTTCTAGAAGCGGTGATTTTAAAAAACTGGCGGAAGTAAGATTTTCTTATTTCCGGACGCATGCACAAACTTTAGAAAGTCGTTATTACATAGAATGAGCATACTTTGTTGATTCCATTTATGAAATAAATCACATTTTCTAAAAACTCGTGTTTCTTAAGAAATCATGTAACCCTTCTAGAAGCGGTGATTTTAAAAAACTTGCGGAAGTAAGCTGTTCTTATTTCCGGATGCATGCGCAAACTATAGAAAGTCGTTACTACATAGAATGTGCATACCTTGTTGATTCCATTTATGAAATAAATCACATTTTATAAAAAACTCATGTTTTTAAAGAATTAATCTAAACCTTCTAGAAGCTGTGGTTTTAAAAAATTGGCGGAAGTAAGCTTTTCTTATTTCCGGACGCATGTGCAAACTATAGAAAGTCGTTACTACGTAGAATGTGCATACCTTGTTGATTCCATTTATGAATGAATCACATTTTCTAAAAACTCGTTTTTTTTAAGAATTCATCTAAACCTTCTAGAAGCTATTAATTTAAAAAAAGGGGGGAAGTAAGCTTTTCTTATTTCCAGACGCATTCGCAAACTATAGAAAGTCGTTATGACGTAGAATGTGCAAACTTTGTTGATTCCTTTTATGAAATAAATCAAATTTTCTAAAAACTCGTGTTTTTTAAGAATTCAGCTAAACCTTCTAGAAGCTATGAATTTAAAAAAAGAGGGGAAGTAAGCTTTTCTTATTTCTGGACGCATGCGCAAACTATAGAAAGTCATTATTACGTAGAATGTGCATAATTTGCGCATACGCAAACTTTAGAAAGTCGTTATGACATAGAATGTGCATACTTTGTTGATTCCATTTATGAAATAAATAACATTTTCTAAAAACTCGTGTTTTTTAAGAAATCATGTAAACCTTCTAGAAGCTGTGATTTTAAAAAACTGGCGTAAGTAAGATTTTCTTATTTCCGGACGCATGCACAAACTTTAGAAAGTCGTTATTACATAGAATGAGCATACTTTGTTGATTCCATTTATGAAATAAATCACATTTTCTAAAAACTCGTGTTTTTTAAGAAGTCATGTAAACCTTCTAGAAGCGGTGATTTTAAAAAACTTGCGGAAGTAAGCTGTTCTTATTTCCGGATGCATGCGCAAACTATAGAAAGTCGTTACTACATAGAATGTGCATACCTTGTTGATTCCATTTATGAAATAAATCACATTTTATAAAAACTCATGTTTTTTAAGAATTAATCTAAACCTTCTAGAAGCTGTGGTTTTAAAAAACTGGAGGAATTAAGTTTTTCTTATTTCCGGACGCATGTGCAAACTATAGAAAGTCGTTACTACGTAGAATGTGCATACCTTGTTGATTCCATTTATGAAATGAATCACATTTTCTAAAAACTCGTGTTTTTTAAGAATTCATCTAAACCTTCTAGAAGCTGTTAATTTAAAAAAAGGGGGGAAGTAAGCTTTTGTTATTTCCGGATGCATGCGCAAACTATAGAAAGTCGTTATCACGTAGAATGTGCATAGTTTACGCATGCGCAAACTATAGAAAGTCGTGATGACATAGAATGTGCATACTTTTTTGATTCCATTTATGAAATAAATCACATTTTCTAAAAACTCGTGTTTTTTAAGAAATTATGTAAACCTTCTAGAAGCTGTGATTTGAAAAAACGGGGGGGAATTAAGCCTTTCTTATTTCTGGACGCATCCACAAACTATAGAAAGTCGTTATGATGTAGAATGTGCATACTTTGTTGATTCCATTTATGAAATAAATCACAGTTCTAAAAACTCGTGTTTTTTAAGAATTCATCGAAACCTTCTAGAAGCTGTGAATTTAAAAAAAGGGGGGAAGTAAGCTTTTCTTATTTCCGGACGCATGCGCAAACTATAGAAAGTTGTTATTACGTAGAATGTGCATAGTTTGCGCATGCGCAAACTATAGAAATTAGTTATGACATAGAATGTGCATACTTTGTTGATTTCATTTATGAAATAAATCACATTTGCTAGAAACTCGTGTTTTTAAAGAAATCATGTAAACCTTCTAGAAGCTGTGATTTTAAAAAATGGGGGGAATTAAGCTATTCTTATTTCCGGACGCATGCGAAAACTATAGAAAGTCATTATGACGAAGAATGTGCATACTTTGTTGATTCCATTTATGAAATAAATCACATTTTCTAAAAACTTGTGTTTTTTAAGAGATCATATAAACCTTCTAGAAGCTGTGGTTTTAAAAAACTAGCGGAAGTAAGCTTTTCTTATTTCCGGACGCATGTGCAAACTATAAAAGGTCGTTATTACGTAGAATGTGCACACTTTGTTAATTCCATTTATGAAATAATCACATTTTCTAAAAACTCGTGTTTTTTAAGAATTCATCTAAACCTTCTAGAAGCTGTGAATTTAAAAAAAGGGGGGAATTAAGCTTTTCTTATTTCCGGACGCATGCGCAAACTATAGAAAGTCGTTATCACGTAGAATGTGCATAGTTTGCGCATGCGCAAACTATAGAAAGTCATTATGACATAGAATGTGCAGACTTTGTTGATTCCATTTATGAAATAAATCACATTTTGTAAAAACTCGTGTTTTTTAAGAAATCATGTAAACCTTCTAGAAGCTGTGATTTTAAAAAACGGGGGGAATTAAGCTTTTCTTTTTTCCGGACGCATTCGCAAACTATAGAAAGTTGTTATGACATAGAATGTGCATACTTTGTTGATTCCATTTATGAAATAAATCACATTTTCTAAAAACTCGTGTTTTTTAAGAATTCATCTAAACCTTCTAGAAGCTGTGAATTTAAAAAAAGGGGGGAAGTAAGCTTTTCTTATTTCCGGACGCATGAGCAAATTATAGAAAGTTGTTATTACGTAGAATGTGCATAGTTTGCACATGCGCAAACTACAGAAAGTCGTGATAACATAGAATGTGCATACTTTGTTTATTCCATTTATGAAATAAATCACATTTCCTAAAAACTCGTGTTTTTTAAGAAATCATGTAAACCTTCTAGAAGCTGTGATTTTAAAAAACAGGGAGAATTAAGCTTTTCTTATTTCCGGACGCATGTGCAAACTATAGAAAGTCGTTATGACGTAGAATGTGTATACTTTGTTGATTCCATTTATGAAATAAATCAAATTTTCTAAAAACTCGTGTTTTTTAAGAATTCATCTAAACCTTCTAGAAGCTGTGATTTTAAAAAAAGGGGGGAAGTAAGCTTTTCTTATTTCTGGAAGCATGCGCAAACTATAGAAAGTCGTTATTACGTAGAATGTGCATACTTTGTTGATTCCATTTATGAAATAAATCACATTTTCTAAAAAGTTGTGTTTTTTAAGAATTCATCTAAACCTTCTAGAAGCTGTGAATTTAAAAAAATCGGGGAAGTAAGCTTTTCTTATTTCCGGACGCATGCGCAAACTATAGAAAGTTGTTATTACGTAGAATGTGCATAGTTTGTGCATGCGCAAACTATAGAAAGTCTTTATGACATAGAATGTGTATACTTTGTTGATTCCATTTTTGAAATAAATCACATTTCCTAAAAACTCGTGTTTTTTAAGAAATCATGTAAACCTTCTAGAAGTTGTGATTTTAAAAAACAGGGGTAATTAAGCTTTTCTTATTTCCGCACACATGCGCAAACTATAGAAAGTCATTATGACTTAGAATGTGCATACTTTGTTGATTCCATTTATGAAATAAATCACATTTTCTAAAAACTCGTGTTTTTTAAGAATTCATCTAAACCTTCTAGAAGCTGTGAATTTAAAAAAAGGGGGGAAGTAAGCTTTTCTTATTTCTGGAAGCATGCGCAAACTATAGAAAGTCGTTATTACGTAGAATGTGCATAGTTTGTTGATTCCATTTATTAAATAAATCACATTTTCTAAAAACTTGTGTTTTTTAAGAATTCATCTAAACCTTCTAGAAGCTGTGAATTTAAAAAAAGCGGGGAAGTAAGCTTTTCTTATTTCCGGACGCATGCGCAAGCTATAGAAAGTCATTATCACGTAGAATGTGCATAGTTTGCGCATGTGCAAACTAAAGAAAGTCGTTGTGACATAGAATGTGCATACTTTCTTGATTCCATTTATGAAATAAATCACATTTTCTAAAAACTCGTGTTTTTTAAGAAAACATGTAAACCTTCTAGCAGCCGTGATTTTAAAAAATGGGGGGAATTAAGCTTTTCTTATTTCCACACGCATGCACAAACTATAGAAAGTCGTTATGACGTAGAATGTGCAAACTTTGTTGATTCGATTTATGAAATAAATCACATTTTGTAAAAACTCGTGTTTTTTAAGAATTCATCTAAACCTTCTAGAAGCAGTGAATTTAAAAAAAGGGGGGAAGTAAGCTTTTCTTATTTCTGAACGCATGCGCAAACTATAGAAAGTCGTTATTACGTAGAATGTGCATAGTTTGCGCATGCGCAAACTTTAGAAATTCGTTATGACATAGAATGTGCATACTTTGTTGATTCCATTTCTGAAATAAATCACATTTTCTAAAAACTCGTGTTTTTTAAGAAATCATGTAAACCTTCTAGAAGCTGTGATTTTAAAAAACTGGCGGAAGTAAGCTTTTCTTATTTCCGGACGCATGCGCAAACTTTAGAAAGTCATTATTACATAGAATGTGCATACTTTGTTGATTCCATTTATGAAATAAATCATATTTTCTACAAACTCATGTTTTTTAAGAATTCATCTAAACCTTCTAGAAGCCGTGAATTTAAAAAAAGGGGGCAATTAAGCTTTTCTTATTTCCGGACGCATGCGCAAACTATAGAAAGTCGTTATTACGTGGAATGTGCATAGTTTGCACATGCGCAAACTATAGAAAGTTGTTATGACATAGAATGTGCATACTTTGTTGATTCCATTGATGAAATAAATCACATTTTCTAAAAACTCAAGTTTTTTAAGAAATCACGTAAACCTTCTAGAAGCTGTGATTTTAAAAAACGCAGGGAATTAAGCTTTTCTTATTTCCGGACGCATGCGCAAACTATATAAAGTTGTTATGACGTAGAATGTGCATACTTTGTTGATTCCATTTATGAAATAAATCACATTTTCTAAAAACTCGTGTTTTTTAAGAATTCATCTAAACCTTCTAGAAGCTGTGAATTTAAAAAAAGGGGGGAAGTAAGCTTTTCTTATTTCCAGACGAATGTGCAAACTATAGAAAGTTGTTATTACGTACAATGTGCATAGTTTGCGCATGCGCAAACTATAGAAAGTCATTATGACATAGAATGTGCATACTTTGTTGATTCCATTTATGAAATAAATCACATTTCGTAAAAACTCATGTCTTTTAAGACATCATGTAAACCTTCTAGAAGCTGTGATTTTAAAAAACGGGGGGAATTAAGCTTTTCTTATTTCTGGACGGATGCGGAAACTATAGGAAGTTGTTATGACGTAGAATGTGCATACTTTGTTGATTCCATTTATGAAATAAATCACATTTTCTAAAAACTCATGTTTTTTAAGAAATCATGTAAACCTTCTAGAAGCTGTGATTTTAAAAAACTGGCGGAAGTAAGCTTTTCATATTTCCGGACGCATGCGCAAACTTTAGAAAGTCGTTATTACATAGAATGTGCATACTTTGTTGATTCCATTTATGAAATAAATCACATTTTCTAAAAACTCGTGTTTTTTAAGAAATCATGTAAACCTTCTAGAAGCTGTGGTTTTAAAAAACTTGTGGAAGGAAGCTTTTCTTATTTCCGGACGCATGCGCAAACTATAGAAAGTCGTTATCACGTAGAATATGCATACTTTACGCATGCGCAAACTATAGAAAGTCATTATGACATAGAATGTGCATACTTTGTTGATTCCATTTATGAAATAAATCACACTTTCTAAAAACTCGTGTTTTTTAAGAAATCATGTAAACCTTCTAGAAGCTGTGGTTTTAAAAAACTGGTTTAAGGAAGCTTTTCTTATTTTCGGACGCATGCGCAAACTATAGAAAGTCGTTATTACTTAAAATGTGCATATTTTGTTGATTCCATTTATGAAATAAATCACATTTTCTAAAAACTCGTGTTTTTTAAGGATTCAGCTAAACCTTCTAGAAGCTATGAATTTAAAAAATGGGGGGAAGTAAGCTTTTCTTATTTCCGGACGCATGCGCAAATTATAGAAAGTTGTTATTACGTAGAATGTGCATAGTTTGCGCATGCGCAAACTTTAGAAAGTCGTTATGACATAGAATGATCATACTTTGTTGATTCCATTTATGAAATAAATTACATTTTCAAAAAACTCGTGTTCTTTAAGAAATCATGTAAACCTTCTAGAAGCTGTGATTTTAAAAAACTGGCGGAAGTAAGATTTTCTTATTTCCGGACGCATGCGCAAAATTTAGAAAGTCATTATTACATAGAATGAGCATACTTTGTTGATTCCATTTATGAAATAAATCACATTTTCTAAAAACTCGTGTTTTTTAAGAAATCATGTAAACCTTCTAGAAGCGGTGATTTTAAATAACTTGCGGAAGTAAGCTATTCTTATTTCCGGACGCATGCGCAAACTATGGAAAGTCGTTACTACGTAGAATGTGCATACCTTGTTGATTCCATTTATGAAATAAATCACATTTTCTAAAAACTCATATTTTTTAAGAATTCATCTAAAACTTCTAGAAGCTGTGGTTTTAAAAAACTGGCGGAAGTAAGCTCTTCTTATTTCCGGACGCATGCGCAAACTATAGAAAGTCGTTGCTACGTAGAATGTGCATACCTTGTTGATTCCATTTATGAAATGAATCAAATTTTCTAAAAACTCATGTTTTTTAAGAATTCATCTAAACCTTCTAGAAGCTGTTAATTTAAAAAAAGGGGGGAAGTAAGCTTTTCTTATTTCCGGACGCATGCGCAATCTATAGAAAGTCGTTATCACGTAGAATGTGCATAGTTTACGTATGCGAAAACTATAGAAAGTTGTTATGACATAGAATGTGCATACTTTGTTGATTCCATTTATGAAATAAATCACATTTTCTAAAAACTCGTGTTTTTTAAGAAATCATGTAAACCTTCTAGAAGCTGTGATTTTAAAAAACGGGGGGGAATTAAGCCTTTCTTATTTCCGAACGCATGCACAAACTATAGAAAGTCGTTATGACATAGAATGTGCATACTTTGTTGATTTCATTTATGAAATAAATCACATTTCCTAGAAACTCGTGTTTTTTAAGAAATCATGTAAACCTTCTAGAAGCTGTCATTTTAAAAAATGGGGGGAATTAAGCTTTTCTTATTTCCGTACGCATGCACAAACTATAGAAAGTCATTATGATGAAGAATGTGCATAATTTTTTGATTCCATTTATGAAATAAATCACATTTTCGAAAAACTCGTGTTTTTTAAGATATCATGTAAACCTTCTAGAAGCTGTGATTTTAAAAAACTAGCGGAAGTAAGCTTATCAAATTTCCGGACGCATGCGCAAACTTTAGAAAGTCGTTATTATATAGAATGTGCATGGTTTGTCGATTCCATTTATGAAATAAATAACATTTTCTAAAAACTCGTGTTTTTTAAGAGATCATATAAACCTTCTACAAGCTGTGGTTTTAAAAAACTAGCAGAAGTAAGCTTTTCTTATTTCTGGACGCATGCGCAAACTCTAAAAGGTCGTTATTACATAGAATGTGCAGAGTTTGTTAATTCCATTTATGAAATAAATCACATTTTCTAAAAACTCGTGTTTTTTAAGAATTCATCTAAACCTTCTAGAAGTTCTGAATTTTAAAAAAGGGGGGAAGTAAGCTTTTCTTATTTCCGGACGCATGCGCAAACTATAGAAAGTCGTTATCACGTAGAATGTGCATAGTTTGTGCAAGCGCAAGCTATAGAAAGTCGTTATGACATAGAATGTGCATACTTTCTTTATTCCATTTATGAAATAAATCACACTTTGTAAAAACTCGTGTTTTTTAAGAAATCATGTAAACCTTCTAGAAGCTGTGATTTTAAAAAACGGGGGGTATTAAGCTTTTCTTATTTCCAGATGAATTCGCAAACTATAGAAAGTTGTTATGACGTAGAATGTGCATACTTTGTTGATTCCATTTATGAAATAAATCACATTTTTTAAAAACTCGTGTTTTTTAAGAATTCATCTAAACCTTCTAGAAGCTGTGAATTTAAAAAAAGGGGGGAAGTAAGCTTTTCTTATTTCCGGACGCATGCGCAAATTATAGAAAGTTGTTATTACGTAGAATGTGCATAGTTTGCGCATGCGCAAACTACAGAAAGTCGTTATAACATAGAATGTGCATACTTTGTTTATTCCATTTATGAAATAAATCACATTTCCTAAAAACTCGTGTTTTTTAAGAAATCATGTAAACCTTCTAGAACCTATGATTTTTAAAAACGGGGGGAATTAAGATTTTCTTATTTCCGGACCCATCGCAAACTATAGAAAGTTGTTATGACGTAGAATGTGCATACATTGTTCATTCAATTTATGAAATAAATCACATTTCGTAGAAACTCGTGTTTTTTAAGAAATCATGTAAACCTTCTAGAAGCTGTGATTTTAAAAAACGGGGGGAATTAAGCTTTTCTTATTTCAGGATGCATGCGCAAACTATAGAAAGTCGTTATGACGTAGAATGTGCAAACTTTGTTGATTCCTTTTATGAAATAAATCACATTTTCTAAAAACTCATGTTTTTTAAGAATTCAGCTAAACCTTCTAGAAGCTATGAATTTAAAAAATGGGAGGAAGTAAGCTTTTCTTATTTCTGGACGCATGCGCAAACTATAGAAAGTCGTTATTACGTAGAATGTGCATAGTTTGCGCATGCGCAAACTTTAGAAAGTCGTTATGACATAGAATGTGCATACTTTGTTGATTCCATTTATGAAATAAATCACATTTTCTAAAAACTCGTGTTTTTTAAGAAATCATGCAAACCTTCTAGAAGCTGTGATTTTAAAAAACTGGCGGAAGTAAGATTTTCTTATTTCTGGACGCATGCGCAAACTTTAGAAAGTCGTTATTACATAGAATGAGCATACTTTGTTGATTCTATTTATGAAATAAATCACATTTCTAAAAACTCGTGTTTTTTAAGAAATCATGTAAACCTTCTAGAAGCGGTCATTTTAAAAAACTTGCGGAAGTAAGCTGTTCTTATTTCCGGACGCATGCGCGAACTATAGAAAGTTGTTACTACGTAGAATGTGCATACCTTGTTGATTCCATTTATGAAATAAATCACATTTTCTAAAAACTCATGTTTTTTAAGAATTCATCTAAAACTTCTAGAAGCTGTGGTTTTAAAAAACTGGCGGAAGTAAGCTCTTCTTATTTCCGGACGCATGCGCAAACTATAGAAAGTCGTTACTACGTAGAATATGCATACCTTGTTGATTCCATTTATGAAATGAATCACATTTTCTATAAACTCATGTTTTTTAAGAATTCGTCTAAACCTTCTAGAAGCTGTTAATTTAAAAAAAGGGGGGAAGTAAGCTTTTCTTATTTCCAGACGCATGCGCAAACTATAGAAAGTCGTTATGACGTAGAATGTGCATAGTTTGCGCATGCGCAAACTATAGAAAGTCGTTATGACATAGAATGTGCATACTTTGTTGATTCCATTTATGAAATAAATCACATTTTCTAAAAACTCGTGTTTTTTAAGAAATTATGTAAACCTTCTAGAAGCTGTGATTTTAAAAAACGGGGGGGAATTAAGCCTTTCTTATTTCCGGACGCATGCACAAACTATAGAAAGTCGTTATTACTTAGAATGTTTATAGTTTGTTAATTCCATTTATGAAATAAATCACATTTTCTAAAAACTCGTGTTTTTTAGGAATTCATCTAAACCTTCTAGAAGCTGTGAATTTAAAAAAAGGGGGGAAGTAAGCTTTTCTTATTTCCGGACGCATGCGCAAACTATAGAAAGTCGTTATCACGTAGAATTTGCATAGTTTGCGCATGCGCAAACTATAGAAAGTCGTTATGACATAGAATGTGCATACTTTGTTGATTCCATTTATGAAATAAATCACACTTTGTAAAAACTCGTGTTTTTTAAGAAATCATGTAAACCTTCTGGAAGCTGTGATTTTAAAAAACGGGGGGAATTAAGCTTTTCTTATTTCCGGATGCATTCGCAAACTATAGAAAATTGTTATGACGTAGAATGTGCATACTTTGTTGATTCCATTTATGAAATAAATCACATTTTCTAAAAACTCGTATTTTTTAAGAATTCATCTAAACCTTCTAGAAGCTGTGAATTTAAAAAAAGGGGGGAAGTAAGCTTTTCTTATTTCCGGACTCATGCGCAAATTATAGAAAGTTGTTATTACGTAGAATGTGCATAGTTTGCACATGCGGAAACTACAGAAAGTCGTTATAACATAGAATGTGCATACTTTGTTTATTCCATTTATGAAATAAATCACATTTCCTAAAAACTCATGTTTTTAAAAAAATCATGTAAACCTTCTAGAAGCTATGATTTTAAAAAATGGGGGGAATTAAGATTTTCTTATTTCCGGACCCATGCGCAAACTATAGAAATTTGTTATGACGTAGAATGCGCATACATTGTTGATTCCATTTATGAAATAAATCACATTTCCTAGAAACTCGTGTTTTTTAAGAAATCATGTAAACATTCTAGAAGCTGTGATTTTAAAAAATGGGGGGAATTAAGCTTTTCTTATTTCCGGACGCATGCGCTAACTATAGAAAGTCATTATGATGAATAATGTGCATACTTTGTTGATTCCATTTATGAAATAAATCACATTTTCAAAAAACTCGTGTTTTTTAAGAAATCATGTAAACCTTCTAGAAGCTGTCATTTTAAAAAACGGAGGGAATTAAGCTTTTCTTATTTCCGGACGCATTCGCAAACTATAGAAAGTTGTTATGACGTAGAATGTGCATACTTTGTTGATTCCATTTATGAAATAAATCACATTTTCTAAAAACTCTTGTTTTTTAAGAATTCATCTGAAGCTTCTAGAAGCTGTGAATTTAAAAAAAGGGGGGAAGTAAGCTTTTCTTATTTCCAGACACATGCGCAAATTATAGAAAGTTGTTATTACATAGAATGTGCATAGTTTGCGCATGCGGAAACTACAGAAAGGCGTTATAACATAGAATGTGCATACTTTGTTTATTCCATTTATCAAATAAATCACATTTCCTAAAAACTCGTGTTTTTTAAGAAATCATGTAAACCTTCTAGAAGCTATGATTTTAAAAAACGGGGGGAATTAAGATTTTCTTATTTCCGGACCCATGCGCAAACTATAGAAATTTGTTATGACGTAGAATGCGCATACATTGTTGATTCCATTTATGAAATAAATCACATTTCCTAGAAACTCGTGTTTTTTAAGAAATCATGTAAACATTCTAGAAGCTGTGATTTTAAAAAATGGGGGGAATTAAGCTTTTCTTATTTCCGGACGCATGCGCTAACTATAGAAAGTCATTATGATGAATAATGTGCATACTTTGTTGATTCCATTTATGAAATAAATCACATTTTCGAAAAACTCGTGTTTTTTAAGAAATCATGTAAACCTTCTAGAAGCTGTCATTTTAAAAAACGGAGGGAATTAAGCTTTTCTTATTTCCGAACGCATTCGCAAACTATAGAAAGTTGTTATGACGTAGAATGTGCATACTTTGTTGATTCCATTTATGAAATAAATCACATTTTCTAAAAACTCTTGTTTTTTAAGAATTCATCTAAAGCTTCTAGAAGCTGTGAATTTAAAAAAAGGGGGGAAGTAAGCTTTTCTTATTTCCAGACACATGCGCAAATTATAGAAAGTTGTTATTACGTAGAATGTGCATAGTTTGCGCATGCGGAAACTACAGAAAGGCGTTATAACATAGAATGTGCATACTTTGTTTATTCCATTTATCAAATAAATCACATTTCCTAAAAACTCGTGTTTTTTAAGAAATCATGTAAACCTTCTAGAAGCTATGATTTTAAAAAACGGGGGGAATTAAGATTTTCTTATTTCCGGACCCATACGCAAACTATAGAAAGTTGTTATGACGTAGAATGTGCAAACATTGTTGATTCCATTTATGAAATAAATCACATTTTCTAAAAACTCGTTTTTTTTAAGAAATCATGTAAACATTCTAGAAGCTGTGATTTTAAAAAATGGGGGGAATTAAGCTTTTCTTATTTCCGGACGCATGCGCTAACTATAGAAAGTCATTATGATGAAGAATGTGCATACTTTGTTGGTTCCATTTATGAAATAAATCACATTTTCGAAAAACTCGTGTTTTTTAAGAAATCATGTAAACCTTCTAGAAGCCGTGATTTTAAAAAACGAAGGGAATTAAGCTTTTCTTATATCCGGACACATTCGCAAACTATAGAAAGTTGTTATGACGTAGAATGTGCAAACATTGTTGATTCCATTTATGAAATAAATCACATTTTCTAAAAACTCGTGTTTTTTAACAAATCATGTAAACCTTCTACAACCTGTGATTTTAAAACACTGGCGGAAGTAAGCTTTTCTTATTTCCGGATGATTGCGCAAACCATAGAAAGTCGTTACTACGTAGAATTTGCATACTTTGTTGATTCCATTTATGAAATAAATCACATTTTCTAAAAAATCTTGTTTTTTAATAAATCATGTAAACCTTCTAGAAGCTGTGGTTTTAAAAAACTGGTGGAAGTAAGCTTTTCTTATTTTTGGACGCATGCGCAAACTATAGAAAGTCGTTACTACGTAGAATGTGCATACCTTGTTGAATCCATTTATGAAATGAATCACATTTTCTAAAAACTTGTGCTTTTTAAGAATTCACCTAAACCTTCTAAAAGCTGTGAATTTAAAAAAAGGGGGGAAGTAAGCTTTTCTTCTTTCCAGACGCATGCGCAAACTATAGAAAGTCGTTATCACGTAGAATGTGCATAGTTTGCGCATGCACAAACTATAGAAAGTCGTAATGACATAGAATTTGCATACTTTGTTGATTCCATTTATGAAATAAATCACATTTTCTAAAAACTCGTGTTTTTTAAGAAATTATGTAAACCTTCTAGAAGCTGTGATTTTAAAAAACGGGGCGGAATTAAGCTTTTCTTATTTCCGGACGCATGCACAAACTATAGAAAGTCATTCTGACGTAGAATGTGCATACTTTGTTGATTCCATTTATGAAATAAATCACATTTTCTAAAAACTCGTGTTTTTTAAGAAATCATGTAAACCTTCTAGAAGCTGTGATTTTAAAAAACTGGCGGAAGTAAGCTTTTCATATTTCCGGACGCATGTGCAAACTTTAGAAAGTCGTTATTACATAGAATGTGCATACTTTGTTGATTCCATTTATGAAATAAATCACATTTTCTAAAAACTCGTGTTTTTTAAGAAATCATGTAAACCTTCTAGAAGCTGTGGTTTTAAAAAACTGGCGGAACTAAGCTTTTCTTATTTCCGGACGCATGCACAAACTATAGAAAGTCGTTATTACGTAGAATGTGCATAGTTTGTTGATTCCATTTATGAAATAAATCACATTTTCTAAAAACTCGTGTTTTTTTAGAATTCCTCTAAACCTTCTAGAAGCTGTGAATTTAAAAAAAGGGGGGAAGTAAGCTTTTCTTATTTCCGGACGCATGCGCAAACTATAGAAAGTCGTTATCACGTAGAATGTGCATAGTTTGCGCATGTGCAAACTATAGAAAGTTGTTATGACATAGAATGTGCATACTGTGTTGATTCCATTTATGAAATAAATCTAATATTCTAAAAACTCATGTTTTTTAAGAAATCATGTAAGCCTTCTAGAATCTGTGATTTTAAAAAACGGGGGGAATTAAGCTTTTCTTATGTCCGGACGAATGCGCAAACTATAGAAAGTTGTTATGACGTGGAATGTGCATACTTTGTTGATTCCATTTATGAAATAAATCACATTTTCTAAAAACTCGTGTTTTTTAAGAATTCATCTAAACCTTCTAGAACCTGTGAATTTAAAAAAAGGGGGGAACTAAGCTTTTCTTATTTTTGGACGCATGCGTAAATTATAGAAAGTTGTTATTACGTAGAATGTGCATAGTTTGCGCATGCGCAAACTATAGAAAGTCGTTATGACATAGAATGTGCATACTTTGTTGATTCCATTTATGAAATAAATCACATTTCCCAAAAACTCGTGTTTTTTAAGAAATCATGTAAACCTTTTAGAAGCTGTGATTTTAAAAAACGGGGGGAATTAAGCTTTTCTTATTTCCGGACGCATGCGCAAACTATAGAAAGTTGTTATGACGTAGAATGTGCATACATTGTTGATTCCATTTATGAAATAAATCACATTTTCTAAAAACTCGTGTTTTTTAAGAATTCATCTAAACCTTCTAGAAGCTGTGAATTTAAAAAAAGGGGGGAAGTAAGCTTGTCTTATTTCCGGACGCATGCACAGACTATAGAAAGTTGTTATTACGTAGAATGTGCATAGTTTGCGCATGCGCAAATTATAGAAATTCGTTATGACATAGAATGTGCATACTTTGTTGATTCCATTTATGAAATAAATCACATTTTCTAAAAACTTGTGTTTTTTAAGAAATCATGTAAACCTTCTAGAAGCTGTGATTTTAAAAAACTGGGGGAAGTAAGCTTTTCATATTTCCGGACGCATGGGCAAACTTTGGAAAGTCGTTATTACATAGATTGTGCATACTTTGTTGATTCCATTTATGAAATAAATCACATTTTCTAAAAACTCTTGTTTTTTAAGAAATCATGTAAACCTTCTAGAAGCTGTGGTTTTAAAAAACTGGCAGAAGGAAGGTTTTCTTATTTCCGGACGCATGCGCAAACTATAGAAAGTCGTTATTACGTAGAATGTGCATAGTTTGTTGATTCCATTTATGAAATAAATCACATTTTCTAAAAACTCGTGTTTTTTAAGAATTCATCTAAACCTTCTAGAAGCTGTGAATTTAAAAAAAGGGGGGAACTAAGCTTTTCTTATTTCCGGACGCATTCGCAAACTATAGAAAGTCGTTATCACGTAGAATGTGCATAGTTTGCGCATGCGGAAACTATAGAAAGTCGTTACGACGTAGAATGTGCATACTTTGTTGATTCCATTTATGAAATAAATCACATTTTCTAAAAACTCATGTTTTTTAAGAAATCATGTAACCTTCTAGAAGCTGTGATTTTATAAAACCGGGGGAATTAAGCTTTTCTTATTTCTGGACGCATGCGCAAACAATAAAAAGTCGTTATTACGTAGAATGTGCATACTTTGTTGATTCCATTTATGAAATAAATCACATTTTCTAAAAACTCGTGTTTTTTAAGAATTCATCTAAACCTTCTAGAAGCTGGAATTTAAAAAAAGGGGGGAAGTAAGCTTTTCTTATTTCCGGACGCATGCGCAAACTATAGAAAGTCGTTATCACGTAGAATGTTCAGAGTTTGCGCATGCGCAAACTTTAGAAAGTCGTTATGACATAGAATGTTCATACTTTATTGATTCCATTTATGAAATAAATAACATTTTCTAAAAACTCGTGTTTTTTAAGAAATCATGTAAACCTTCTAGAAGCTGTGATTTTAAAAAACTGGCGGAAGTAAGCTTTTCTTATTTCCGGACGCATGCGTAAACTATAGAAAGTCGTTACTACGTAGAATTTGCATACTTTGTTGATTCCATTTATGAAATAAATGACATTTTCTAAAAACTCATGTTTTTTAACAATTCATCTAAACCTTCTACAAGCTGTGAATTTAAAAAAAGGGTGGAAGTAAGCTTTTCTTATTTCTGAACGTATGCGCAAACTATAGAAAGTCGTTATCACGTAGAATGTGACTAGTTTGCGCATGCGCAAACTATAGAAAGTCGTTATGATATAGAATGTGCATACTTTGTTGATTTCATTTATGAAATAAATCACATTTCCTAAAAACTCGTGTTTTTTAAGAAATCTTGTAAACCTTCTAGAAGCTGTGATTTTAAAAAATGGGTCGAATTAAGCTTTTCTTTTTTTCGGACGCATGCTCAAACTATAGAAAGTTGTTATGATGTAGAATGTGCATACTTTGTTGATTCCATTTACTAAATAAATCACATTTTCTAAAAACTCGTGTTTTTTAAGAAATCATGTAAACCTTCTAGAAGCCGTGATTTTAAAAAACTGGCGGAAGTAAGCTTTTCATATTTCCGGACGCATGCGCAAACTTTAGAAAGTCGTTATTACATAAAATGTGCATACTTTGTTGATTCAATCTATGAAATAAATCACATTTTCTAAAAACTCGTGTTTTTTAAGAATTCATCTAAACCTTCTAGAAGCTGTGAATTTGAAAAAAGGGGGGAAGTAAGCTTGTCTGATTTCCGGACGCATGCACAGACTATAGAAAGTCGTTATTACGTAGAATGTGCATAGTTTGCGCATGCGCAAACTATAGAAAGTCGTTATGACATAGAATGTGCATACTTTGTTGATTCCATTTATGAAATAAATCACATTTTCTAAAAACTCGTGTTTTTTAAGGAATCATGTAAACCTTCTAGAAGCTGTGATTTTAAAAAATTGGCGGAAGTAAGCTTTTCATATTTCCGGACGCATGGTTAAACTTTGGAAAGTCGTTATTACATAGATTGTGCATACTTTGTGGATTCCATTTATGAAATAAATCACATTTTCTAAAAACTCTTGTTTTTTAAGAAATCATGTAAACCTTCTAGTTGCTGTGGTTTTAAAAAACTGGCGGAAGGAAGGTTTTCTTATTTCCGGACGCATGCGCAAACTATAGAAAGTCGTTATTACGTAGAATGTGCATAGTTTGATTATTCCATTTATGAAATAAATCACATTTTCTAAAAACTCGTGTTTTTTAAGAATTCATCTAAACCTTCTAGAAGCTGTGAATTTAAAAAAAGGGGGGAACTAAGCTTTTCTTTTTTCCGGACGCATGCGCAAACTATAGAAAGTCGTTATCACGTAGAATGTGCATAGTTTGCGCATTCGGAAACTATAGAAAGTCATTATGACGTAGAATGTGCATACTTTGTTGATTCCATTTATGAAATAAATCACATTTTCTAAAAACTCATGTTTTTTAAGAAATCATGTAACCTTCTAGAAGCTGTGATTTTATCAAACCGGGCGAATTAAGCTTTTCTTATTTCTGGACGCATGCGCAAACAATAAAAAGTATTTATTACGTAGAATGTGCATACTTTGTTGATTCCATTTATGAAATAAATCACACTTTCTAAAAACTCGTGTTTTTTAAGAATTCATCTAAACCTTCTAGAAGCTGTGAATTTAAAAAAAGGGGGGAAGTAAGCTTTTCTTATTTCCGGACGCATGCGCAAACTATAGAAAGTCGTTATCACGTAGAATGTTCAGAGTTTGCACATGCGCAAACTTTAGAAAGTCGTTATGACATAGAATGTTCATACTTTGTTGATTCCATTTATGAAATAAATAACATTTTCTAAAAACTCGTGTTTTTTAAGAAATCATGTAAACCTTCTAGAAGCTGTGATTTTAAAAAACTGGCGGAAGTAAGCTTTTCTTATTTCCGGACGCATGCGTAAACTATAGAAAGTCGTTACTACGTAGAATTTGCATACTTTGTTGATTCCATTTATGAAATAAATGACATTTTCTAAAAACTCATGTTTTTTAACAATTCATCTTAACCTTCTAGAAGCTGTGAATTTAAAAAAAGGGTGGAAGTAAGCTTTTCTTATTTTCGAACGTATGCGCAAACTATAGAAAGTCGTTATCACGTAGAATGTGACTAGTTTGGGCATGCGCAAACTATAGAAAGTCGTTATGACATAGAATGTACATACTTTGGTGATTCCATTTATGAAATAAATCACATTTCCTAAAAACTCGTGTTTTTAAAGAAATCATGTAAACCTTCTAGAAGCTGTGATTTTAAAAAACGGGTCGAATTAAGCTTTTCTTTTTTTCGGACGCATGCTCAAACTATAGAAAGTCGTTATGATGTAGAATGTGCATACTTTGTTGATTCCATTTACTAAATAAATCACATTTTCTAAAAACTCGTGTTTTTTAATAAATCATGTAAACCTTCTAGAAGCCGTGATTTTAAAAAACTGGCGGAAGTAAGCTTTTCATATTTCCGGACGCATGCGCAAACTTTAGAAAGTCGTTATTACATAGAATGTGCATACTTTGTTGATTCCATTTATGAAATAAATCACATTTTCTAAAAACTCGTGTTTTTTAAGAATTCATCTAAACCTTCTAGAAGCTGTGAATTTGAAAAAAGGGGGGAATTAAGCTTTTCTTATTTCCAGACGCATGCGCAAACTATAGAAAGTCGTTATGACGTAGAATGTTCATACTTTGTTGATTCCATTTATGAAATAAATAACATTTTCTTAAAACTCGTGTTTTTTAGGAAATCATGTAAACCTTCTAGAAGCTGTGATTTTAAAAAACTGGCGGAAGTAAGCTTTTCATATTTCCGGACGCATGGGCAAACTTTGGAAAGTCGTTATTACATAGATTGTGCATACTTTGTTGATTCCATTTATGAAATAAATCACATTTTCTAAAAACTCTTGTTTTTTAAGAAATCATGTAAACCTTCTAGAAGCTGTGGTTTTAAAAAACTGGCGGAAGGAAGGTTTTCTTATTTCCGGACGCATGCACAAACTATAGAAAGTCGTTATTATGTAGAATGTGCATAGTTTGTTGATTCCATTTATGAAATAAATCACATTTTCTAAAAACTCGTGTTTTTTAAGAATTCATCTAAACCTTCTAGAAGCTGTGAATTTAAAAAAAGGGGGGAACTAAGCTTTTCTTATTTCCGGACGCATGCGCAAACTATAGAAAGTCGTTATGACGTAGAATGTGCATAGTTTGCGCATGCGGAAACTATAGAAAGTCGTTATGACATAGAATGTGCATACTTTGTTGATTCCATTTATGAAATAAATAACATTTTCTAAAAACTCGTGTTTTTTAAGAAATCATGTAAACCTTCTAGAAGCTGTGATTTTAAAAAACTGGCGGAAGTAAGCTTTTCTTATTTCCGGACGCATGCGCAAACTATAAAAAGTCGTTACTACGTAGAATTTGCATACTTTGTTGATTCCATTTATGAAATAAATCACATTTTCTAAAAACTCGTGTTTTTTAAGAATTCATCTAAACCTTCTAGAAGCTGTGAATTTAAAAAAAGGGGGGAAGTAAGCTTTTCTTATTTCTGAATGCATGCGCAAACTATAGAAAGTCGTTATGACATAGAATGTGCATACTTTTTTGATTCCATTTATTAAATAAATCACATTTCCTAAAAACTCGTGTTTTTTAAGAAATCATGTAAACCTTCAAGAAGCTGTGATTTTAAAAAACGGGTGGAATTAAGCTTTTCTTATTTTCGGACGCATGCTCAAACTATAGAAAGTCGTTATGATGTAGAATGTGCATACTTTGTTGATTCCATTTATTAAATAAATCACATTTTCTAAAAAGTCGTGTTTTTTAAGAAATCATGTAAACCTTCTAGAAGCTGTGATTTTAAAAAACTGGCGGAAGTAAGCTTTTCATATTTCCGGACGAATGCGCAAACTTTAGAAAGTCGTTATTACATAGAATGTGCATACTTTGTTGATTCCATTTATGAAATAAATAACATTTTCTAAAAACTCATGTTTTTTAAGAATTCATCTAAACCTTCTAGAAGCTGTGAATTTGAAAAAAGGAGGGAAGTAAGCTTGTCTTATTTCCGGACGCATGCGCAGACTATAGAAAGTCCTTATTACGTAGAATGTGCATAGTTTGCGCATGCGCAAACTATAGAAAGTCTTTATGACATAGAATGTGCATACTTTGTTGATTCCATTTATGAAATAAATCACATTTTCTAAAAACTCAAATTTTTTAAGAAATCATGTAAACCTTCTAGAAGCTGTGATTTTAAAAAACGGGGGGAATTAAGCTTTTCTTATTTCCAGACGCATGCGCAAACTATAGAAAGTCGATATGACTAAGAATGTGCATACTTTGTTGATTCCATTTATGAAATAAATCACATTTTCTAAAAACTCGTGTTTTTTAAGATATCATGTAAACCTTCTAGAAGCTGTGATTTTAAAAAACTGGCGGAAGTAAGCTTTTCATATTTCCGGACGCATGCGCAAACTTTGGAAAGTCGTTATTACATAGATTGTGCATACTTTGTTGATTCAATTTATGAAATAAATCACATTTTCTAAAAAATCTTGTTTTTCAAGAAATCATGTAAACCTTCTAGAAGCTGTGGTTTTAAAAAACTGGCGGAAGGAAGGTTTTCTTATTTCCGGACGCATGCACAAACTATAGAAAGTCGTTATTATGTAGAATGTGCATAGTTTGTTGATTCCATTTATGAAATAAATCACATTTTCTTAAAACGTGTTTTTTAAGAATTCATCTAAACCTTCTAGAAGCGATGAATTTAAAAAAAGGGGGGAAGTAAGCTTTTCTTATTTCCGGAAGCATGCACAAACTATAGAAAGTCGTTATTACGTAGAATGTGCATAGTTTTTTGATTCCATTTATGAAATAAATCACATTTTCTAAAAACTCGTGTTTTTTAAGAATTCATCTAAACCTTCTAGAAGCTGTGAATTTAAAAAAAGGGGGGAAGTCAGCTTTTCTTATTTCCGGACGCATGCGCAAACTATAGAAAGTCGTTATCACGTAGAACGTGCATAGTTTGCGCATGCGCAAACTATAGAAAGTTGTTATGACGTAGAATGTGCATACTTTGTTGATTCCATTGATGAAATAAATTACATTTTCTAAAACCTCGTGTTTTTTAAGAAATCATGTAAACCTTCTAGAAGCTGTGGTTTTAAAAAACTGGCGGAAGGAAGGTTTTCTTCTTTCCGAACGCATGCGCAAACTATAGAAAGTCGTTATTATGTAGAATGTGCATAGTTTGTTGATTCCATTTATGAATTAAATCACATTTTCTAAAATCTCGTTTTTTTTAAGAATTCATCTAAACCTTCTAGAAGCGGTGAATTTAAAAAAAGGGGGGAAGTAAGCTTTTCTTATTAACGGAAGCATGCGCAAACTATAAAAAGTCGTTATTACGTAGAATGTGCATAGTTTTTTTATTCCATTTATGAAATAAATCACATTTTCTAAAAACTCGTGTTTTTTAAGAATTCATCTAAACCTTCTAGAAGCTGTGAATTTAAAAAAAGGGGGGAAGTCACATTTTCTTATTTCCGGACGCATGCGCAAACTATAGAAAGTCGTTATCACGTAGAATGTGCATAGTTTGCGCATGCGCAAACTATAGAAAGTCGTTATGACATAGAATGTGCATACTTTCATGATTCCATTTATAAAATAAATCACATTTTCTAAAAACTCATGTTTTTTAAGAAATCATGTAAACCTTCTAGAAGCTTTGATTTTAAAAAACGGGGGGAATTAAGCTTTTCTTATTTCCGGACGCATGCGCAAATTATAGAAAGTCGTTATGACGTAGAATGTGCAAACTTTGTTAATTCCATTTATGAAATAAATCACATTTTCTAAAAATTCGTGTTTTTTAAGAATTCATCTAAACCTTCTAGAAGTTGTGAATTTAAAAAAAGGGGGGAAGTAAGCTTTTCTTATTTCTGGACGCATGCGCAAACTATAGAAAGTCGTTATTACGTAGAATGTGCATACTTTGCGCATGCGCAAACTATAGAAATTCGTTATGACATAGAATGTGCATACTTTGTTGATTCCGTTTATGAAATAAATCACATTTTCTAAAAACTCGTGTTTTTTAAGAAATCATGTAAACCTTCTAGAAGCTGTGATTTTAAAAAACTGGTGGAAATAAGCTTTTCTTATTTCCGGACGCATGCGCAAACTTTCGAAAGTCGTTATTACATAGAATGTGCATACTTTGTTGATTCAATTTATGAAATAAATCACATTTTCTAAAAACTCATGTTTTTTAAGAAATCATGTAAACCTTCTAGAAGCCGTGGTTTTAAAAAACTGGTGGAAGGAAGCTTTTCTTATTTTCGGACGCATGTGCAAACTATAGAAAGTCGTTATTACGTAGAATGTGCATAGTTTGTTGATTCCATTTATGAAATAAATCACATTTTCTAAAAACTCGTGTTTTTTAAGAATTCATCTAAACCTTCTAGGAGATGTGAATTTAAAAAAAGGGGGGAAGTAACCTTTTCTTATTTCCGGACGCATGCGCAAATTATAGAAAGTCGTTATCACGTAGAAGGCGGATAGTTTGCGCATGCGCAAAATATAGAAAGTCATTATGACATAGAATGTACATACTTTGTTGATTCCATTTATGAAATAAATAACATTTTCTAAAAACTCATGTTTTTTAAGAAATCATGTAAACCTTCTATAAGCTGTGATCTTAAAAAATGGGGGGAATTAAGCTTTTCTTATTTCCGGACGCATGCGCAAACTATAGAAAGTTGTTATGACATATAATGTGCATACTTTTTTGATTCCATTAATGAAATAAATAACATTTTCTAAAAACTCGTGTTTTTTAACAATTCATCTAGACCTTCTAGAAGCTGTGAATTTAAAAAAAGGGGGGAAGTAAGCTTTTCTTATTTTCGGATGCATGCGCAAACTATAGAAAGTCGTTATTACGTAGAATGTGCATAGTTTGCGCATGCACAAACTGTAGAAAATCGTTATGACATAGAATGTGCATACTTTGTTGATTCCATTTATGAAATAAATCATATTTTCTAAAAACTCAAATTTTTTAAGAAATCATGTAAACCTTCTAGAACCTGTGATTTTAAAAAACGGGGGGAATTAAGCTTTTCTTATTTCCAGACGCATGCGCAAACTATAGAAAGTCGTTATGACGTAGAATGTGCATACTTTGTTGATTCCATTTATGAAATAAATCACATTTTCTAAAAACTCATGTTTTTTAAGAAATCATTTAAACCTTCTAGAAGCTGCGATTTTAAAAAACTGGCGGAAGTAAGCTTTTCATATTTCCGGATGCATGCGCAAACTTTGGAAAGTCGTTATTACATAGAATGTGCATACTTTGTTGATTCCATTTATGAAATAAATCACATTTTCTAAAAACTCGTGTTTTTTAAGAAATCATGTAAACCTTCTAGAAGCTGTGGTTTTACAAAACTGGTGGAAGGAAGCTTTTCTTATTTTCGGACGCATGCACAAACTATTGAAAGTTGTTATTACGTAGAATGTGCATAGTTTGTTGATTCCATTTATGAAATAAATCACATTTTCTAAAAACTCATGTTTTTTCAGAATTCATCTAAACGTTCTAGAAGCTGTGAATTTAAAAAAAGGGGGGAAGTAAGCTTTCCTTATTTCCGGAAGCATGCGCAAACTATAGAAAGTCGTTATTACGTAGAATGTGCATAGTTTTTTTATTCCATTTATGAAATAAATCACATTTTCTAAAAACTCGTGTTTTTTAAGAATTCATCTAAACCTTCTAGAAGCTGTGAATTTAAAAAAAGGGGGGAAGTCAGCTTTTCTTATTTCCGGACGCATGCGCAAACTATAGAAAGTCGTTATCATGTAGAATGTGCATAGTTTGCGCATGCGCAAACTATAGAAAGTCGTTATGACATAGAATGTGCATACTTTCATGATTCCATTTATAAAATAAATGACATTTTCTAAAAACTCGTGTTTTTTAAGAAATCATGTAAACCTTCTATAAGCTGTGGTTTTACAAAACTGGTGGAAGGAAGCTTTTCTTATTTTCTGGACGCATGCGCAAACTATAGAAAGTCGTTATTACGTAGAATGTGCATAGTTTGTGCTTGCGCAAACTATAGAAAGTCGTTATGACATAGAATGTGCATACTTTTTTGATTCAATTTATAAAATAAATCACATTTTCTAAAAACTCGTGTTTTTTAAGAAATCATTTAAACCTTCTAGAAGCTGTGATTTTAAAAAACTGGCAGAAGTAAGCTTTTCTTATTTCCGGACGCATGCGCAAACTTTAGAAAGTCGTTATTACATAGAATGTGCATACTTTGTTGATTCCATTTATGAAATAAATCACATTTTCTAAAAACTCGTGTTTTTTAAGAAACCATGTAAACCTTCTAGAAGCTGTGGTTTTAAAAAACTGGTGGAAGGAAACTTTTCTTATTTTCGGACGCATGCGCAAACTATAGAAAGTCGTTATTACGTAGAATGTGCATAGTTTGTTGATTCCATTTATGAAATAAATCACATTTTCTAAAAACTCATGTTTTTTAGGAATTCATCTAAACATTCTAGAAGCTGTGAATTTAAAAAAAGGGGGGAAGTAAGCTTTCCTTATTTCCGGAAGCATGCGCAAACTATAGAAAGTCGTTATTACGTAGAATGTGCATAGTTTTTTTATTCCATTTATGAAATAAATCACATTTTTAAAAAACTCGTGTTTTTTAAGAATTCATCTAAACCTTCTAGAAGCTGTGAATTTAAAAAAAGGGGGGAAGTCAGCTTTTCTTATTTCCGGACGCATGCGCAAACTATAGAAAGTCGTTATCATGTAGAATGTGCATAGTTTGCGCATGCGCAAACTTTTTAAAGTCGTTATTACATAGAATGTGCATACTTTGTTGATTCCATTTATGAAATAAATCACATTTTCTAAAAACTCGTGTTTTTTAAGAAATCATGTAAACCTTCTAGAAGCCGTGGTTTTACAAAACTGGTGGAAGGAAGCTTTTCTTATTTTCTAGACGCATGCGCAAAGTATAGAAAGTCGTTATTACGTAGAATGTGCATACTTTGTTGATTCCATTTATGAAATAAATCACATTTTCTAAAAACTCGTGTTTTTTAAGAAATCATGTAAACCTTCTAGAAGCTGTGATTTTAAAAAACGGGTGGAATTAAGCTTTTCTTATTTTCGGACGCATGCTCAAACTATAGAAAGTCGTTATGATGTAGAATGTGCATACTTTGTTGATTCCATTTATTAAATAAATCACATTTTCTAAAAACTCGTGTTTTTTAAGAAATCATGTAAACCTTTTAGAAGCCGTGATTTTAAAAAACTGGCGGAAGTAAGCTTTTCATATTTCCGGACGCATGCGCAAACTTTAGAAAGTCGTTATTACATAGAATGTGCATACTTGTTGATTCCATTTATGAAATAAATCACATTTTCTAAAAACTCGTTTTTTTTAAGAATTCATCTAAACCTTCTAGAAGATGTGAATTTAAAAAAAGGGGGGAAGTAAGCTTTTCTTATTTCTGGACGCATGCGCAAACTATAGAAATTCATTACTACGTAGAATGTGCATACCTTGTTGATTCCATTTATGAAATAAATCACATTTTCTAAAAAGTCATGTTTTTTAAGAATTCATCTAAACCTTCTAGAAGCTGTGAATTTGAAAAAAGGGGGGAAGTAAGCTTGTCTTATTTCCGGACGCATGGACAGACTATAGAAAGTCGTTATTACGTAGAATGTGCATAGTTTGCGCATGCGCAAACTATAGAAAGCCGTTATGACATAGAATGTGCATACTTTGTTGATTCCATTTATGAAATAAATCACATTTTCCAAAAACTCAATTTTTTTAAGAAATCATGTAAACCTTCTAGAAGCTGTGATTTTAAAAAACGGGGGGAATTAAGCTTTTCTTATTTCCAGACGCATGCGCAAACTATAGAAAGTCGTTATGACGTAGAATGTGCATACTTTGTTGATTCCATTTATTAAATAAATCACATTTTCTAAAAACTCGTGTTTTTTAAGAAATCATGTAAACATTCTAGAAGCTGTGATTTTAAAAAACTGGCGGAAGTAAGCTTTTCATATTTCCGGACGCATGCGCAAACTTTGGAAAGTCGTTATTACATAGATTGTGCATACTTTGTTGATTCCATTTATGAAATAAATCACATTTTCTAAAAACTCTTTTTTTTTAAGAAATCATGTAAACCTTCTAGAAGCTGTGGTTTTAAAAAACTGGCGGAAGGAAGGTTTTCTTATTTCCGGACGCATGCGCAAACTATAGAAAGTCGTTATTATGTAGAATGTGGATAGTTTGTTGATTTCATTTATGAAATAGATCACATTTTCTAAAAACTCGTGTTTTTTAAGTATTCATCTAAACCTTCTAGAAGCTGTGAATTTAAAAAAAGGGGGGAACTAAGCTTTTCTTATTTCCGGATGCATGCGCAAACTATAGAAAGTCGTTATCACGTTGAATGTTCATAGTTTGCGCATGCGCAAACTTTAGAAAGCCGTTATGACATAGAATATTCATACTTTGTTGATTCCATTTATGAAATAAATAACATTTTCTAAAAACTCGTGTTTTTTAAGAAATCATGTAAACCTTCTAGAAGCTGTGATTTTAAAAAACTGGCAAAAGTAAGCTTTTCTTATTTCCGGATACATGCGTAAACTATAGAAAGTCGTTAGTACGTAGAATTTGCATACTTTGTTGATTCCATTTATAAAATAAATGACATTTTCTAAAAAATCATGTTTTTTAACAATTCATCCAAACGTATGCGCAAACTATAGAAAGTCGTTATCACGTAGAATGTGACTAGTTTGCGCATGCGCAAACTATAGAAAGTCGTTATGACATAGAATGTGCATACTTTGTTGATTCCATTTATGAAATAAATCACATTTCCTAAAAACTCGTGTTTTTTAAGAAATCATTTAAACCTTCTAGAAGCTGTGATTTTAAAAAATGGGTGGAATTAAGCTTTTCTTATTTTCGGACGCATGCTCAAACTATAGAAAGTCGTTATGATGTAGAATGTGCATACTTTGTTGATTCCATTTATTAAATAAATCACATTTCCTAAAAACTCGTGTTTTTTAAGAAATCATTTAAACCTTCTAGAAGCTGTGATTTTAAAAAATGGGTGGAATTAAGCTTTTCTTATTTTCGGACGCATGCTCAAACTATAGAAAGTCGTTATGATGTAGAATGTGCATACTTTGTTGATTCCATTTATTAAATAAATCACATTTTCTAAAAACTCGTGTTTTTTAAGAATTCATCTAAACCTTCTAGAAGCTGTGAATTTAAAAAAAGGGGGAAAGTAAGCTTTTCTTATTTCCGGAAGCATGCGCAAACTATAGAAAGTCGTTATTACGTAGAATGTGCATAGTTTTTTGATTCCATTTATGAAATAAATCACATTTTCTAAAAACTCGTGTTTTTTAAGAATTCATCTAAACCTTCTAGAAGCTGTGAATTTAAAAAAAGGGGGGAAGTCAGCTTTTCTTATTTCCGGACGCATGCGCAAACAATAGAAAGTCGTTATTATGTAGAATGTGCATAGTTTGTTGATTCCATTTATGAAATAAATCACATTTTCTAAAAACTCGTGTTTTTTAAGAATTCATCTAAACCTTCTAGAAGATGTGAATTTAAAAAAAGGTGGGAAGTAAGCTTTTCTTATTTCCGGAAGCATGCGCAAACTATAGAAAGTCGTTATTACGTAGAATGTGCATAGTTTTTTTATTCCATTTATGAAATAAATCACATTTTCTAAAAACTCGTGTTTTTTAAGAATTCATCTAAACCTTCTAGAAGCTGTGAATTTAATAAAAGGGGGGAAGTCAGCTTTTCTTATTTCCGGACGAATGCGCAAACTATAGAAAGTCGTTATCTCGTAGAATGTGCATAGTTTGCACATGCGCAAACTATAGAAAGTCGTTATGACATAGAATGTGCATACTTTCATGATTCCATTTATAAAATAAATCACATTTTCTAAAAACTCGTGTTTTTGAAGAAATCGTGTAAACCTTCTAGAATCTGTGATTTTAAAAAACGGGGGGAATTAAGCTTTTCTTATTTCCGGACACATGCCCAAATTATAGGAAGTCGTTATGACGTAGAATGTGCAAACTTTGTTGATTCCATTTATGAAATAAATCACATTTTCTAAAAACTCATGTTTTTTAAGAATTCATCTAACCTTATAGAAGTTGTGAATTTAAAAAAAGGGGGGAAGCAAGCTTTTCTTATTTCTGGACGCATGCGCAAACTACAGAAAGTCGTTATTACGTAGAATGTGCATAGTTTGCGCATGTGCAAACTATAGAAAGTCGTTATGACATAGAATGTGCATACTTTGTTGATTCCATTTATGAAATAAATCACATTTTCTAAAAACTCGTGTTTTTTAAGAAACCATGTAAACCTTCTAGAAGCTGTGGTTTTAAAAAACTGGTGGAAGGAAACTTTTCTTATTTTCGGACGCATGCGCAAACTATAGAAAGTCGTTATTACGTAGAATGTGCATAGTTTGTTGATTCCATTTATGAAATAAATCACATTTTCTAAAAACTCATGTTTTTTAGGAATTCATCTAAACATTCTAGACGCTGTGAATTTAAAAAAAGCGGGGAAGTAAGCTTTCCTTATTTCCGGAAGCATGCGCAAACTATAGAAAGTCGTTATTACGTAGAATGTGCATAGTTTGTTGATTCCATTTATGAAATAAATCACATTTTATAAAAACTCGTGTTTTTTAAGAATTCATCTAAACCTTCTAGAAGATGTGAATTTAAAAAAAGGGGGGAAGTAACCTTTTCTTATTTCCGGACGCATGCGCAAACTATAGAAAGTCGTTATCACGTAGAATGCGCATAGTTTGTGCATGCGCAAAATATAGAAAGTCATTATGACATAGAATATGCATTCTTTGTTGATTCCATTTATGAAATAAATCACATTTTCTAACAACTCGTGTTTTTTAAGAAATCATGTAAACCTTCTACAAGCTGTGATTTTAAAAAATGGGGGGAATTAAGCTTTTCTTATTTCCGGACGCATGCGCATACTATAGAAAGTTGTTATGACGTATAATGTGCATACTTTGTTGATTGCATTAATGAAATAAATAACATTTTCTAAAATCTCGTGTTTTTTAAGAATTCATCTAGACCTTCTAGAAGCTATGAATTTAAAAAAAGGGGGGAAGTAAGCTTTTCTTATTTTCAGACGCATGCGCAAACTATAGAAAGTTGTTATTACGTAGAATGTGCATAGTTTGTGCATGCGCAAACTATAGAAAGTCGTTATGACATAGAAAGTCGTTATGAAATAACTCACGTTTTCTAAAAACTCAATTTTTTTAAAAAATCATGTAAACCTTCTAGAAGCTGTGATTTTAAAAAACGGGGGGAATTATGCTTTTCTTATTTCCAGACGCATGCGCAAACTATAGAAAGTCGTTATGATGTAGAATGCGCATACTTTGTTGATTCCATTGATGAAATAAATCAAATTTTCTAAAAAACTCATGTTTTTTAAGAAATCATGTAAACATTCTAGAAGCTGTGATTTAAAAAAACTGGCGGAAATAAGCTTTTCTTATTTCCGGACGCACGCCCAAACTATAGAAAGTCGTTATCACATAGAATGTGCATAGTTTGCGCATGCACAAACTATAGAAAGTCATTATGACATAGAATGTGCATACTTTGTTGATTCCATTGATGAAATAAATCACATTTTCTTAAAACTCGTGTTTTTTATGAAATCATGTAAACCTTCTAGAAGCGGTGGTTTTAAAAAACTAGCGTAAGTAAGCTTTTCTTATTTCCGGAGGCATGCGCAAAATATAGAAAGTCGTCATTACATAGAATGTGCATAATTTTTTGATTCCATTCATGAAATAAATCACATTTTCTAAAAACTCATGTTTTTTAAGAAATCATGTAAACCTTCTAGAAGCTGTGGTTTTAAAAAACTGGCGGAAGTAAGCTTTTCTTATTTCCGGACACATGCGCAAACTATAGAAAGTGGTTATTACGTAGAATGTGCATAGTTTGTTGATTCCATTTATGAAATAAATCACATTTTCTAAAAACTCATATTTTTTAAGAATTCATCTAAACCTTCTAGAAGCTGTGAATTTAAAAGAAGGGGGGAAGTAAGCTTTTCTTATTTCCGAACGCATGCGCAAACTATAGAAAGTCGTTATTACATAGAATGTGCATAGTTTGTTGATTCAATTTATGAAATAAATCACATTTTCTAAAAACTCGTGTTTTTTAAGAATTCATCTAAACCTTCTAGAAGCTGTGAATTTAAAAAAAGGGGGGAAGTAAGCTTTTCTTATTTTCGGACGCATGCGCAAACTGTAGAAAGTCGTTATCACGTAGAATGTTCATAGTTTGCACATGCGAAACTTTAGAAAGTCGTTATGACATGGAATGTGCATACTTTGTTGATTCCATTTATGAAATAAATAACATTTTCTAAAAACTCGTGTTTTTTAAGAAATCATGTAAACCTTCTAGAAGCAGTGATTTTAAAAAACTGGCGGAAGTAAGCTTTTCTTTTTTCCGGACGCATGCGCAAATTATAGAAAGTCGTTATGACGTAGAATGTGTAAATTTTGTTGATTCCATTGATGAAATAAATCACATTTTCTAAAAACTCGTTTTTTTTAAGAATTCATCTAAACCTTCTAGAAGTTGTGAATTTAAAAAAAGGGGGGAAGTAAGCTTTTCTTATTTCTGGACGCATGCGCAAACTATAGAAAGTCGTTATTACGTAGAATGTGCATAGTTTGCGCATGCGCAAACTATAGAAATTCGTTATGACATAGAATGTGCATACTTTGTTGATTCCATTAATGAAATAAATCACATTTTCTAAAAACTCATGTTTTTTAAGAAATCATGTAAACCTTCTAGAAGCTGTGATTTTAAAAAACGTGCGGAAGTAAGCTTTTCTTATTTCCGGACGCATGCGCAAACTTTAGAAAGTCGTTATTACATAGAATGTGCATACTTTGTTGATTCCATTTATGAAATAAATCACATTTTCTAAAAACTCGTGTTTTTTAAGAAATCATGTAAACCTTCTAGAAGCTGTGGTTTAAAAAAACTGGTGGAAGGAAGCTTTTCTTATTTTCGGAAGCATGCGCAAACTATAGAAAGTCGTTATTACATAGAATGTGCATAGTTTGTTGATTCCATTTATGAAATAAATCACATTTTCTAAAAACTCGTGTTTTTTAAGAATTCATCTAAACCTTCTAGAAGATGTGAATTTAAAAAAAGGGGGGAGGTAACCTTTTCTTATTTCCGGAGACATGCGCAAACTATAGAAAGTCGTTATCACGTAGAATGTGCATAGTTTGCGCATGCGCAAAATATAGAAAGTCATTATGGCATAGAATGTGCATACTTTGTTGATTCCATTTATGAAATAAATCACATTCTCTAAAAACTCGTGTTTTTTAAGAAATCATGTAAACCTTCTATAAGCTGTGATTTTAAAAAACGGGGGGAATTAAGCTTTTCTTATTTCCGGACGCATGCTCAAACTATAGAAAGTCATTATTGTGTAGAATGTGCATACTTTGTTGATTCCATTTATGAAATAAATCACATTTCCTAAAAACTCGTGGTTTTTAAGAAATCATGTAAACCTTCTAGAAGCTATGATTTTAAAAAAGGGGGGAATTAAGCTTTTCTTATTTCCGGACGCATGCTCAAACTATAGAAAGTCATTATTGTGTAGAATGTGCATACTTTGTTGATTCCATTTATGAAATAAATCACATTTTCTAAAAACTCATGTTTTTTAGGAAATCATGTAAATCTTCTAGAAGCTGTGATTTTAAAAAACTGGCGGAAGTAAGCTTTTCATATTTCCGGACGCATGCGCAAACTTTAGAAAGTCATTATTACATAGAATGTGCATACTTTGTTGATTCCATTTATGAAATAAAGCACATTTTAAAAAAACTCACGTTTTTTAAGAAATCATGTAAACATTCTAGAAGTTGTGGTTTTAAAAAACAGGCGGAAGGAAGGTTTTCTTATTTCCGGAAGCATGCACAAACTATAGAAAGTCGTTATTATGTAGAATGTGCATAGTTTGTTGATTCCATTTATGAAATAAATCACATTTTCTAAAAACTCGTGTTTTTTAAGAATTCATCTAAACATTCTAGAAGCTGTGAATTTAAAAAAAGGGGGGAAGTAAGCTTTTCTTATTTCCGAAAGCATGCGCAAACTATAGAAAGTCGTTATTACGTAGAATGTGCATAGTTTGTTGATTTCATTTATGAAATAAATCACATTTTCTCAAAACTCGTGTTTTTTAAGAATTCATCGAAACCTTCTAGAAGTTGTGAATTTAAAAAACGGGGGAATTAAGCTTTTCCTATTTCCGGACGCATGCGCAAACTATAGAAAGTCGTTATGACGTAGAATGTGAAAACTTTGTTGATTCAATTTATAAAATAAATCACATTTTCTAAAAACTAGTGTTTTTTAAGAATTCATCTAAACCTTCTAGAAGCTGTGAATTTAAAAAAAGGGGGGAAGTAAGCTTTTCTTATTTCTGGACGCATGCGCAAACTATAGAAAGTCTTTATTACGTAGAATGTTCATAGTTTGTGCATGTGCAAACTATAGAAATTCGTTATGACATAGAATGTGCATACTTTGTTGATTCCATTTATGAAATAAATCACATTTTCTAAAAACTCGTGTTTTTTAAGAAATCATGTAAACCTTCTAGAAGCTGTGATTTTAAAAAAACTAGCGGAAGTAAGCTTTTCTTATTTCCGGACGCATGCGCAAACTTTAGAAAGTCCTTACTACGTAGAATGTGCATACCTTGTTGATTCCATTTTTTAAATAAATCACATTTTCTAAAAACTCATGTTTTTTAAGAATTCATCTAAGCCTTCTAGAAGCTATGAAGTTGAAAAAAGGGGGGAAGTAAGCTTTTCTTATTTCCGGACGCATGCGCAAACTATAGAAAGTCATTATTATGTAGAATGTGCATAGTTTGTTGATTCCATTTATGAAATAAATCACTTTTTCTAAAAACTCGTGTTTTTTAAGAAATCATGTAAACCTTCTAGAAGCTGTGGTTTTAAAAAACTGGCGGAACTAAGCTTTTCTTATTTGCGGACGTATGGGCAAACTATAGAAATTCGTTATTACGTAGAATGTGCATAGTTTATTGATTCCATTTATGAAATAAATCACATTTTCTAAAAACTCGTGTTTTTTAAGCATTTATCTAAACCTACTAGAAGCTGTGAATTTAAAAAAAGGGGGGAAGTAAGCTTTTCTTATTTCCGGACGCATGCGCAAACTATAGAAAGTCGTTATCACGTAGAATGTGCATAGTTTGCGTATGCGCAAACTATAGAAAGTCGTTATGACATAGAATGTGCATGCTTTGTTGATTCCATTTATGAAATAAATCACATTTTCTAAAAACTCGTGCTTTTTAAGAAATCATGTAAGCCTTCTAGAAGTTGTGATTTTAAAAAACAGGGGGAATTAAGCTTTTCTTATTTCTGGACGTATGCGCAAACTGTAGAAAGTCGTTATGTCGTAGAATGTGCAAACTTTGTTGATTCCATTTATGAAATAAATCACATTTTCTAAAAACTCGTGTTTTTTAAGAATTCATCTAAACCTTCTAGAAGCTGTGAATTTAAAAAAAGGGGGGAAGTAAGCTTTTCTTATTTCCGGATGCATGCGCAAACTATAGAAAGTCGTTATTACGTAGAATGTGCATAGTTTGCGCATGCGCAAACTATAGAAAGTTGTTATGACATAGAATGTGCATACTTTGTTGATTCCATTTATGAAATAAATCACATTTTCTAAAAACTCAAATTTTTTAAGAAATCATGTAAACCTTCTAGAAGCTGTGATTTTAAAAAACGGGGGGAATTAAGCTTTTCTTATTTCCAGACGCATGCGCAAACTATAGAAAGTCGTTATAGTAGAATGTACATACTTTGTTGATTCCCTTTATGAAATAAATCACATTTTCTAAAAACTCGTGTTTTTTAAGAAATCGTGTAAACCTTCTAGAAGCTGTGATTTTAAAAAAATGGCGGAAGTAAGCTTTTCATATTTCCGGACGCATGCGCAAACATTGGAAAGTCGTTATTACATAAAATGTGCATACTTTGTTGATTCAATTTATGAAATAAATCACATTTTCTAAAAACTTGTGTTTTTTAAGAAATCATGTAAACCTTCTAGAAGCTGTGATTTTAAAAAACTAGCGGAAGTAAGCTTTTCTTATTTCCGGACGCATGCGCAAATTATAGAAAGTCGTTATGACATAGAATGTGCAAGATTTGTTGATTCCATTTATGAAATAAATCACATTTTCTAAAAACTCGTGTTTTTTAAGAATTCATCTAAACCTTCTAGAAGCTGTGAATTTAAAAAAATGGGGGAAGTAAGCTTTTCTTATTTCCGGACGCATGCGCAAACTATAGAAAGTTGTTATTGCGTAGAATGTGCATAGTTTGCGCATGCGCAAACTATAGAAAGTTGTTATGACATAGAATGTGCATACTTTGTTGTTTCCATTTATGAAATAAATCGCATTTTCTAAAAACTCAAACTTTTTAAGAAATCATGTAAACATTCTAGAAGCTGTGATTTTAAAAAACGGGGGGAATTAAGCTTTTCTTATTTCCAGACGCATGCGCAAACTATAGAAAGTCGTTATGACGTAGAATGTGCATACTTTGTTGATTCCATTTATGAAACAAATCACATTTTCGAAAAACTCGTGTTTTTTAAGAAATCATGTAAACCTTCTAGAAGCTGTGATTTTAAAAAAATGGCGGAAGTAACTTTTTCATATTTCCAGACGCATGCGCAAACTTTGGAAAGTCGTTATTACATAAAATGTGCATACTTTGTTGATTCCATTTATGAAATAAATCACATTTTCTAAAAACTCGTGTTTTTTAAGAATTCATCTAAACCTTCTAGAAGATGTGAATTTAAAAAAAGGGGGGAAGTAACCTTTTCTTATTTCCGGACGCATGCGCAAACTATAGAAAGTCGTTATCACGTAGAATGCGCATAGTTTGTTGATTCCATTTATGAAATAAATCTCATTTTCTAAAAACTCGTGTTTTTTAAGAATTCATCTAAACCTTCTAGAAGCGGTGAATTTAAAAAAAGGGGGGCAGTAAGCTTTTCTTATTTCCGGACGCATGTGCAAACTATAGAAAGTCGTTATCACGTAGAATGTGCATAGTTTGCGCATGCGCAAACAATAGAAAGTCGTTATGACATAGAATGTGCATACTTTGTTGATTCCATTTATGAAATAAATCACATTTTCTAAAAACTCATGTTTTTTAAGAAATCATGTAACTTTCTAGAAGCTGTGATTTTAAAAAACCGGGGGAATTAAGCTTTTCTTATTTCCGGACGCATGCGCAAACTATAAAAAGTCGTTATTACTTAGAATGTGCATAGTTTATTGATTCCATTTATGAAATAGATCACATTTTCTAAAAACTCGTGTTTTTTAAGAATTCATCTAAACTTTCTAGAAGCTTTGAATTTAAAAGAAGGGGGGAAGTAGGCTTTTCTTATTTCCGAACGCATGCGCAAACTATAGAAAGTCGTTATTACATAGAATGTGCATAATTTGTTGATTCAATTTATGAAATAAATCACATTTTCTAAAAACTCGGGTTTTGTAAGAATTCATCTAAACCTTCTAGAAGCTGTGAATTTAAAAAAAGCGGGGAAGTAAGCTTTTCTTATTTCCGGACGCATTCGCAAACTATACAAAGTCGTTATCACGTAGAATGTTCATAGTTTGCGCATGCGCAAACTTTAGAAAGTCGTTATGGCATAGAATGTGCATACTTTGTTGATTCCATTTATGAAATAAATAACATTTTCTAAAAACTCGTGTTTTTTAAGAAATCATGTAAACCTTCTAGAAGCTGTGATTTTAAAAAACTGACGGAAGTAAGCTTTTCTTATTTCCGGACGCATGCGCAAACTATAGAAAGTCTTTACTACATAGAATTTGCATACTTTGTTGATTCCATTGATGAAATAAATCACATTTTCTAAAAACTCGTGTTTTTTCAGAATTCATCTAAACCTTCTAGAAGCTATGAATTTAAAAAAAGGGTGGAAGTAAGCTTTTCTTATTTCCGAACGCATGCGCAAACTATAGAAAGTCGTTATCACGTAGAATGCGACTAGTTTGCGCATGCGCAAACTATAGAAAGTCGTTATGACATAGAATGTGCATACTTTGTTGATTCCATTTATGAAATAAATCACATTTCCTAAAAACTCGTGTTTTTTAAGAAATCATGTAAACCTTCTAGAAGCTGTGATTTTAAAAAATGGGGGGAAGTAAGCTTTTCTTATTTCCGAACGCATGCGCAAACTATAGAAAGTCGTTATTGCATCGAATGTGCATAGTTTGTTGATTCAATTTATGAAATAAATCACATATTCTAAAAACTCGTGTTTTTTAAGAATTCATCTAAACCTTCTAGAAGCTGTGAATTTAAAAAAATTGGGGAAGTAAGCTTTTCTTATTTCCGGAAGCATGCGAAAACTATAGAAAGTCGTTATTACGTAGAATGTGCATAGTTTGCGCATGCGCAAACTTTAGAAAGTCGTTATGACGTAGAATGTGCATACTTTGTTGATTCCATTTATGAAATAAATCAAATTTTCTAAAAACTCGTGTTTTTTAAGAAATCGTGTAAACCTTCTAGAAGCTGTGATTTGAAAAAAATGGCGGAAGTAAGCTTTTCGTATTTCCGGACGCATGCGCAAACTTTGGAAAGTCGTTATTACATAAAATGTGCATACTTTGTTGATTCCATTTATGAAATAAATCACATTTTCTAAAAACTCGTTTTTTTTAAGAATTCATCTAAACCTTCTAGAAGATGTGAATTTAAAAAAAGGGGGGAAGTAACCTTTTCTTATTACCGAATGCATGCGCAAACTATAGAAAGTCGTTATCACGTAGAATGTGACTAGTTTGCGCATGCGCAAACAATAGAAAGTCGTTATGACATAGAATGTGCATACTTTGTTGATTCCATTTATGAAATAAATCACATTTCCTAAAAACTCGTGTTTTTTAAGAAATCATGTAAACCTTCTAGAAGCTGTGATTTTAAAAAACGGGGGGAATTAAGCTTCTCTTATTTCCAGACGCATGCTCAAACTATAGAAAGTCGTTATGATGTAGAATGTGCATACTTTTTTGATTCCATTTATCAAATAAATCACATTTTCTAAAAACTCGTGTTTTTTAAGAAATCATGTAAACCTTCTAGAAGTTGTGATTTTAAAAAACTCGCGGAAGTAAGCTTTTCATATTTCCGGACACATGCACAAACTTTAGAAAGTCATTATTACATAGAATGTGCATACTTTGTTGATTCCATTTATGAAATAAATCAGATTTTAAAAAAACTCACGTTTTTTAAGAAATCCTGTAAACCTTCTAGAAGCTGTGGTTTTAAAAAAAAGGCGGAAGGAAGGTTTTCTTATTTCCGGACGCATGCGCAAACTATAGAAAGTCGTTATTATCTAGAATGTGCATAGTTTGTTGATTCCATTTATGAAATAAATCACATTTTCTAAAAGCTCATGTTTTTTAAGAATTCAACTAAACCTTCTAGAAGCTGTGAATTTAAAAAAAGGGGGGAAGTAAGCTTTTCTTATTTCCGAAAGCATGCGCAAACTATAGAATGTCGTTATTACGTAGACTGTGCATAGTTTGTTGATTTCATTTATGAAATAAATCACATTTTCTAAAAACTCGTGTTTTTCAAGAATTCATCTAAACCTTCTAGAAGCGGTGAATTTAAAAAAAGGGGGGAAGTAAGCTTTTCTTATTTCCGGAAGCATGCGAAAACTATAGAAAGTCGTTATTACGTAGAATGTGCATAGATTGTTGATTTCATTTATGAAATAAATAACATTTTCTAAAAACCCATGTTTTTTAAGAATTCAGCTAAACCTTCTAGAAGCTGTGAATTTAAAAAAAGGGCGGAAGTAAGCTTTTCTTATTTATGCACGCATGCGCAAAGTATAGAAAGTCGTTATCACGTAGAATGTGCATAGTTTGCGCATGCGCAAACTATATAACGTCGTTATGACATAGATTGTGCATACTTTCTTGATTGCATTTATGAAATAAATCACATTTTCTAAAAACTCGTGTTTTTTAAGAAGTCATGTAAACCTTCTAGAAGCTGTGATTTTATAAAACGGGGGGAATTAAACTTTTCTTATTTCCGGACGCATGCGCAAACTTTAGAAAGTCGTTATTACATAGAATGTGCATACTTTGTTTATTCCATTTATGAAATAAATCACATTTTCTAAAAACTCGTGTTTTTTAAGAAATCATGTAAACCTTCTAGAAGCTGTGATTTTAAAAAACTAGCGGAAGTAAGCTTTTCTTATTTCCGGACGCATGCGGAAACTATAGAAAGTCGTTACTACGTAGAATGTGCATAGCTTGTTGATTCCATTTATGAAATAAATCACATTTTCTAAAAACTCATGTTTTTTAAGAATTCATCTAAGCCTTCTAGAAGCTGTGAATTTGAAAAAAGGGGGGAAGTAAGCTTTTCTTATTTCTGGATGCATGCGCAAACTATAGAAAGTCATTATTATGTAGAATGTGCATAGTTTGTTGATTCCATTTATGAAATAAATCACTTTTTCTAAAAACTCGTGTTTTTTAAGAAATCATGTAAACCTTATAGAAGCTGTGGTTTTAAAAAACTGGCGAAACTAAGCTTTTCTTATTTGCGGACACATGGGCAAACTATAGAAAGTCGTTATTACGTAGAATGTGCATAGTTTATTGAATCGATTTATGAAATAAATCACATTTTCTAAAAACTCATGTTTTTTAAGCATTCATCTAAACCTTCTAGAAGCTGTGAATTTAAAAAAAGGGATGAAGTAAGCTTTTCTTATTTCCGGACGCATGCGCAAACTATAGAAAGTCGATATCACGTAGAATGTGCATAGTTTGCGCATGCGTAAACTATAGAAAGTCGTTATGACATAGAATGTGCATACTTTGTTGATTCCATTTATGAAATAAATCACATTTTCTAAAAACTCATGCTTTTTAAGAAATCATGTAAACCTTCTAGAAGCTGTGATTTTAAAAAACGGGGGGAATTAAGCTTTTCTTATTTCCGGACGCCTGCGCAAACTATAGAAAGTCGTTACGACGTAGAATGTGCAAACTTTGTTGATTCCATTTATGAAATAAATCACATTTTCTAAAAACTCGTATTTTTTAAGAAATCATGTAAACCTTCTAGAAGCTGTGATTTTAAAAAACTGGCGGAAGTAAGCTTTTCTTATTTCCAGACGCATGCGCAAACTATAGAAAGTCGTTACTACGTAGAATTTGCATACTTTGTTGATTCCATTTATGAAATAAATCACATTTTCTAAAATCTCAAGTTTTTTAACAATTCATCTAAACCTTCTAGAAGCTATGAATTTAAAAAAAGGGTGGAAGTAAGCTTTTCTTATTTCCGAACGCATGCGCAAACTATAGAAAGTCGTTATCATGTAGAATGTGACTAGTTTGCGCATGCGCAAACTATAGAAAGTCGTTATGACATGGAATGTGCATACTTTGTTGATTCCATTTATGAAATAAATCACATTTCCTAAAAACTCGTGTTTTTTAAGAAATCATTTAAACCTTCTAGGAGCTGTGATTTTAAAAAACAGGGGGAAGTAAGCTTTTCTTATTTCCGAACGCATGCGCAAACTATAGAAAGTCGTTATTGCACCGAATGTGCATAGTTTGTTGATTCAATTTATGAAATAAATCACATTTTCTAAAAACTCATGTTTTTAAGAATTCATCTAAACCTTCTAGAAGCCGTGAATTTAAAAAAAGTGGGGAAGTAAGCTTTTCTTATTTCCGGACGCATGCGCAAACTATTAAAAGTCGTTATCACATAGAATGTTCATAGTTTGCGCATGCGCAAACTTTAGAAAGTCGTTATGACATAGAATGTGCATACTTTGCTGATTCCATTTATGAAATAAATAACATTTTTTAAAAACTCGTGTTTTTTAAGAAATCATGTAAACCTTCTAGAAGCTGTGATTTTAAAAAACTGGCGGAAGTAAGCTTTCTTATTTCCGAACGCATGCGCAAACTATAGAAAGTCATTACTACGTAGAATTTGCATACTTTGTTGATTCCATTTATGAAATAAATAACATTTCCTAAAAACTCATTTTTTTTAACGATTCATCTAAACCTTATAGAAGCTGTGAATTTAAAAAAAGGGTGGAAGTAAGCTTTTCTTATTTCCGAACGCATGCGCAAACTATAGAAAGTCGTTATCACGTAGAATGTGACTAGTTTGCGCATGCGCAAACAATAGAAAGTCGTTATGACATAGAATGTGCATACTTTGTTGATTCCATTTATGAAATAAATCACATTTTCTAAAAACTCGTGTTTTTTAAGAAATCATGTAAACCTTCTAGAAGCTGTGATTTTAAAAAACTGGCGGAAGTAAGCTTTTCATATTTCCGGACACATGCACAAACTTTAGAAAGTCATTATTACATAGAATGTGCATACTTTGTTGATTCCATTTATGAAATAAATCACATTTTAAAAAAACTCACGTTTTTAAAGAAATCATGTAAACCTTCTAGAAGCTGTGGTTTTAAAAAACAGGCGGAAGGAAGGTTTTCTTATTTCCGGACGCATGCGCAAACTATAGAAAGTCGTTATTATGTAGAATGTGCATGTATTGTTGATTCCATTTATGAAATAAATCACATTTTCTAAAAACTCGTGTTTTTTAAGAATTCATCTAAACCTTCTAGAAGCTGTGAATTTAAAAAAAGGGGGGAAGTAAGCTTTTCTTATTTCCGAAAGCATGCGCAAACTATAGAAAGTCGTTATTACGTAGAATGTGCATAGTTTGTTGATTTCATTTATGAAATAAATCACATTTTCTAAAAACTCGTGTTTTTTAAGAATTCATCTAAACCTTCTAGAAGCGGTGAATTTATAAAAAGGGGGGAAGTAAGCTTTTCTTATTTCCGGAAGCATGCGAAAACTATAGAAAGTTGTTATGACATAGAATGTGCATACTTTGTTGATTCCATTTATGAAATAAATCACTTTTTCTAAAAACTCGTGTTTTTTAAGAAATCATGTAAACCTTCTAGAAGCTGTGGTTTTAAAAAACTGGCGAAACTAAGCTTTTCTTATTTGCGGAGACATGTGCAAACTATAGAATGTCGTTATTACGTAGAATGTGCATAGTTTATTGATTCGATTTATGAAATAAATCCCATTTTCTAAAAACTCATGTTTTTTAAGCATTCATCTAAACCTTCTAGAAGCTGTGAATTTAAAAAAAGGGGGGAAGTAAGCTTTTCTTATTTCCGGACGGATGCACAAACTATAGAAAGTCGTTATCACGTAGAATGTGCATAGTTTGCGCATGCGCAAACAATAGAAAGTCGTTATGACATAGAATGTGCATACTTTGTTGATTCCATTTATGAAATAAATCACATTTTCTAAAAACTCGTGCTTTTTTAGAAATCATTTAAACCTTCTAGAAGCTGTGATTTTAAAAAACGGGGGGAATTAAGCTTTTCTTATTTCCGGACGCATGCACAAATTATAGAAAGTCGTTACGACGTATAATGTGCAAACTTTGTTGATTCCATTTATGAAATAAATCACATTTTCTAAAAACTCGTGTTTCTTAAGAATACATCTAAACCTTCTAGAAGCTGTGAATTTAAAAAAAGGGGGGAAGTAAGCTTTTCTTATTTCCGGACGCATGCACAAACTATAGAAAGTCGTTATTACGTAGAATGTGCATAGCTTGCGCATGCGCAAACTATAGAAAGTTGTTATGACATAGAATGTGCATACTTTGTTGATTCCATTTATGAAATAAATCACATTTTCTAAAAACTCAAATTTTTTAAGAAATCATGTAAACCTTCTAGAAGCTGTGATTTTAAAAAACGGGGGGAATTAAGCTTTTCTTATTTCCAGACGCATGCGCAAACTATAGAAAGTCGTTATGACGTAGAATGTGCATACTTTGTTGATTCCATTTATGAAATAAATCAAATTTTCTAAAAACTCGTGTTTTTTAAGAAATCGTGTAAACCTTCTAGAAGCTGTGATTTTAAAAAAATGGAGAAAGTAAGCTTTTCATATTTCCGGACGCATCCGCAAACTTTGGAAAGTCGTTATTACATAAAATTTGCATACTTTGTTGATTCCATTTATGGAATAAATCACATTTCCTAAAAACTCGGGTTTTTGAAGAATTCATCTAAACCTTCTAGAAGATGTAAATTTAAAAAAAGGGGGGAAGTAACCTTTTGTTATTTCCGGACGCATGCGGAAAATATAGAAAGTCGTTATCATGTAGAATGCGCATAGTTTGTTGATTCCATTTATGAAATAAATCACATTTTCTAAAAACTAGTGTTTTTTAAGAATTCATCTAAACCTTCTAGAAGCGGTGAATTTAAAAAAAGGGGGGAAGTAAGCTTTTCTTATTTCCGGACGCATGCGCAAACTATAGAAAGTCGTTATCACGTAGAATGTGCATATTTTGCGCATGCGCAAACTATAGAAAGTCATTATGACATAGAAGGTGCATACTTTGTTGAATCCATTTATGAAATAAATCACATTTTCTAAAAACTCGTGCTTTTTAAGAAATCATGTAAACCTTCTAGAAGCTGTGATTTTAAAAAACGGGGGGAATTAAGCTTTTCTTATTTCTGGACGCATGCGCAAACTAAAGAAAGTCGTTACGACGTAGAATGTGCAAACTTTGTTGATTCCATTTATGAAATAAATCACATTTTCTAAAAACTCGTGTTTTTTAAGAATTCATCTAAACCTTCGAGAAGCTGTGAATTTAAAAAAAGGGGGGAAGTAAGCTTTTCTTATTTCCGGACGCATGCGAAAACTATAGAAAGTCGTTATTACGTAGAATGTGGATAGTTTGCGCATGCGCAAACTATAGAAAGTTGTTATGACATAGAATGTGCATACTTTGTTGATTCCATTTATGAAATAAATCACATTTTCTAAAAACTCAATTTTTTTAAGAAATCATGTAAACCTTCTAGAAGGTGTGATTTTAAAAAAGGGGGGGAATTAAGCTTTTCTTATCTCCAGACGCATGCGCAAACTATAGAAAGTCGTTATGACGTAGAATGTGCATACTTTGTTGATTCCATTTACGAAATAAATCACATTTTCTAAAAACTCGTGTTTTTTAAGAAATCGTGTAAACCTTCTAGAAGCTGTGATTTTAAAAAAATGGCGGAAGTAAACTTTTCATATTTCCGGACGCATGCGCAAACTTTGGAAAGTCGTTATTACATAAAATGTGCATACTTTGTTGATTCCATTTATGAAATAAATCACATTTTCTAAAAACTTGTATTTTTTAAGAAATCATGTAAACCTTCTAGAAGCTGTGATTTTAAAAAACTAGCGGAAGTAAGCTTTTCTTATTTCCGGACGCATGCGCAAACTATAGAAAGTCGTTAGGACATAGAATGTGCAAACTTTGTTGCTTCCATTTATGAAATAAATCACATTTTCTAAAAACTCGTGTTTTTTAAGAATTCATCTAAACCTTCTAGAAGCTGTGAATTTAAAAAAAGGGGGGAAGTAAGCTTTTCTTATTTCCGGACGCATGCGCAAACTATAGAAAGTCGTTATTATGTAGAATGTGCATAGTTTGCGCATGCGGAAACTATAGAAAGTTGTTATGACATAGAATGTGCATACTTTGTTGTTTCCATTTATTAAATAAATCACATTTTCTAAAAACTCAAATTTTTTAAGAAATCATGTAAACCTTCTAGAAGCTGTGATTTTAAAAAACAGGTGGAATTAAGCCTTTCTTATTTCCAGACGCATGCGCAAACTATAGAAAGTCGTTATGACATAGAATGTGCATACTTTGTTGATTCCATTTATGAAATAAATCACATTTTCTAAAAACTCGTGTTTTTTAAGAAATCGTGTAAACCTTCTACAAGCTGTGATTTTAAAAAAATGGAGGAAGTAAGCTTTTCATATTTCCGGACGCATCCGCAAAATTTGGAAATTCGTTATTACATAAAATGTGCATACTTTGTTGATTCCATTTATGAAATAAATCACATTTTCTAAAAACTCGGGTTTTTTAAGAATTCATCTAAACCTTCTAGAAGATGTGAATTTAAAAAAAGGGGGGAAGTAACCTTTTCTTATTTCCGGACGCATGCGCAAACTATAGAAAGTCGTTATTATGTAGAATGTGCATAGTTTGCGCATGCGCAAACTATAGAAAGTTGTTATGACATAGAATGTGCATACTTTGTTGTTTCCATTTATTAAATAAATCACATTTTCTAAAAACTCAAATTTTTTAAGAAATCATGTAAACCTTCTAGAAGCTGTGATTTTAAAAAACGGGGGGAATTAAGCTTTTCTTATTTCCAGACGCATGCGCAAACTATAGAAAGTCGTTATGACGTAGAATGTGCATACTTTGTTGATTCCATTTATGAAATAAATCACATTTTCTAAAAACTCGTGTTTTTTAAGAAATCGTGTAAACCTTCTAGAAGCTGTGATTTTAAAAAAATGGCGGAAGTAAGCTTTTCATATTTCCGGACGCATGCGCAAACTTTGGAAAGTCGTGATTACATAAAATGTGCATACTTTGTTGATTCCATTTATGAAAAAAATCACATTTTCTAAAAACTCGTGTTTTTTAAGAATTCATCCAAACCTTCTAGAAGATATGAATTTAAAAAAAGGGGGGAAGTAACCTTTTCTTATTTCCGGACACATGCGCAAACTATAGAAAGTCGTTATCACGTAGAATGCGCATAGTTTGTTGATTCCATTTATGAAATAAATCACATTTTCTAAAAACTCGTGCTTTTTAAGAATTCATCTAAACCTTCTAGAAGCGGTGAATTTAAAAAAAAGGGCGGAAGTAAGCTTTTCTTATTTCCGGTAGCATGCCCAAACTATAGAAAGTCGTTATTATGTGGAATGTGCATAGTTTTTTGATTCCATTTATGAAATAAATCACATTTTCTAAAAACTCGTGTTTTTTAAGAATTCATCTAAACCTTCTAGAAGCTGTGAATTAAAAAAATGGGGGGCAGTAAGCTTTTCTTATTTCCGGATGCATGCGCAAACTATAGAAAGTCGTTATCACGTAGAATGTGCATAGTTTGCGCATGCGCAAACTATAGAAAGTCGTTATGACGTAGAATGTGCATACTTTGTTGATTCCATTTATGAAATAAATCACATTTCCTAAAAACTCGTGTTTTTTAAGAAATCATGTAAACCTTCTAGAACCTGTGATTTTAAAAAACGGGGGGAAGTAAGCTTTTCTTATTTCCGAACGCATGCGCAAACTATAGAAAGTCGTTATTGCATCGAATGTGCATAGTTTGTTGATTCAATTTATGAAATAAATCACATTTTCTAAAAACTCATGTTTTTTAAGAATTCATCTAAACCTTCTAGAAGCTGTGAATTTAAAAAAAGGGTGGAAGTAAGCTTTTCTTATTTCCGGACGCATGCGCAAACTATAGAAAGTCGTTATCACGTAGAATGTTCATAGTTTGCGCATGCGCAAACTTTAGAAATTCATTATGACGTAGAATGTGCATACTTTGTTGATTCCATTTATGAAATAAATCACATTTTCTAAAAACTCGTGTTTTTTAAGAAATCGTGTAAACCTTCTAGAAGCTGTGATTTTAAAAAAATGGCGGAAGTAAGCTTTTCATATTTCCGGACGGATGCGCAAACTTTGGAAAGTCGTTATTACATAAAATGTGCATACTTTGTTGATTCCATTTATGAAATAAATCACATTTTCTAAAAACTCGTTTTTTTTAAGAATTCATCTAAACCTTCTAGAAGATGTGAATTTAAAAAAAGGGGGGAAGTAACCTTTTCTTATTTCCGAACGCATGCGCAAACTATAGAAAGTCGTTATCACGTAGAATGTGACTAGTTTGCGCATGCACAAACTATAGAAAGTCGTTATGACATAGAATGTGCATACTTTGTTGATTCCATTTATGAAATAAATCACATTTCCTAAAAACTCGTGTTTTTTAACAAATCATGTAAACCTTCTAGAAGCTGTGATTTTAAAAAACGGGGGGAATTAAGCTTTTCTTATTTCCGGACGCATGCTCAAACTATAGAAAGTCGTTTTGATGTAGAATGTGCATACTTTGTTGATTCCATTTATGAAATAAATCACATTTTCTAAAAACTCATGTTTTTTAAGAAATCATGTAAACCTTCTAGAAGCTGTGATTTTATAAAACTGGCAGAAGTAAGCTTTTCATATTTCCGGACGCATGCGCAAACTTTAGAATGTCATTATTACATAGAATGTGCATACTTTTCTGATTCCATTTATGAAATAATTCACATTTTAAAAAAACTCACGTTTTTTAAGAAATCATGTAAACCTTCTAGAAGCTGTGGTTTTAAAAAACAGGCAGAAGGAAGGTTTTCTTATTTCCGGACGCATGCACAAACTATAGAAAGTCGTTATTATGTAGAATGTGCATAGTTTGTTGATTCCATTTATGAAATAACTCACATTTTCTAAAAACTCGAATTTTTTAAGAAATCATGTAAACCTTCTAGAAGCTTGTGATTTTAAAAAAGGGGGGGAAGTAAGCTTTTCTTATTTCCAGACGCATGCGCAAACTATAGAAAGTCGTTATGACGTAGAATGCGCATACTTTGTTGATTCCATTTATGAAATAAATCACATTTTCTAAAAACTCACGTTTTTTAAGAAATCATGTAAACCTTCTAGAAGCTGTGATTTTAAAAAACTGGCGGAAGTAAGCTTTTCATATTTCCGGACGCATGCGCAAACTTTAGAAAGTCATTATTACATAGAATGTGAATACTTTGTTGAGTCCATTTATGAAATAAATCACATTTTCTAAAAACTCGTGTTTTTTAAGAAATCATGTAAACCTTCTAGAAGCTGTGATTTTAAAAAACTGGCGGAAGTAAGCTTTTCCTATTTCCGGACGCATTCGCAAACTATAGAAAGTGGTTATTACGTAGAATGTGCATAGTTTGTTGATTCCATTTATGAAATAAATCACATTTTCTAAAAATTCATATTTTTTAAGAATTCATCTAAACCTTCTAGAAGCTGTGAATTTAAAAAAAGGGGGGGAAGTAAGCTTTTCTTATTTTTGGACACATGCGCAAACTATATAAAGTCGTTATCACGTAGAATGTGCATAGTTTGCGCAGGCGCAAACTATAGAAAGTCGTTATGACATAGAATGTGCATACTTTGTTGATTCCATTTATGAAATAAATCACATTTTCTAAAAACTCATGTTTTTTAAGAAATCATGTAACCTTCTAGAAGCTGTGATTTTAAAAAACCGGGGGAATTAAGCTTTTCTTATTTCCGGACGCATGCGCAAACTATAAAAAGTCGTTATTACGTAGAATGCGGATAGTTTATTGATTCCATTTATGAAATAAATCACATTTTCTAAAAACTCGTGTTTTTTAAGAATTCATCTAAACCTTCTAGAAGTTGTGAATTTAAAAGAAGGGGGGAAGTAAGCTTTTCTTATTTCCGAACGCATGCGCAAAGTATAGAAAGTCGTTATTACATAGAATGTGCATAGTTTGTTCATTCAATTTATGAAATAAATCACATTTTCTAAAAACTTGGGTTTTTTAAGAATTCATCTAAACCTTCTAGAAGCTGTGAATTTAAAAAAAGCGGGGAAGTAAGTTTTTCTTATTTCCGGACGCATGCGCAAACTATAGAAAGTCGTTATCACGTAGAATGTTCATAGTTTGCGCATGCGCAAACTTTAGAAAGTCGTTATGACATAGAATGTGCATACTTTGTTGATTCCATTTATGAAATAAATAACATTTTCTAAAAACTCATGTTTTTTAAGAAATCATGTAAACCTTCTAGAAGCGGTGATTTTAAAAAACTGGCGAAAGTAAGCTTTTCTTATTTCCAGACGCATGCGCAAAATATAGAAAGTCGTTACTACGTAGAATTTGCATACTTTGTTGATTCCATTTATGAAATAAATCACATTTTCTAAAAACTCATGTTTTTTAACAATTCATCTAAACCTTCTAGAAGCTATGAATTTAAAAAAAGGGTGCAAGTAAGCTTTTCTTATTTCCGAACGCATGCGCAAACTATAGAAAGTCGTTATCACGTAGAATGTGACTAGTTTGCGCATGCGCAAACTATAGAAAGTCGTTATGACATAGAATGTGCATACTTTGTTGATTCCATTTATGAAATAAATCACATTTCCTAAAAACTCGTGTTTTTTAAGAAATCATGTAAACCTTCTAGAAGCTGTGATTTTAAAAAACAGGGGGAAGTAAGCTTTTCTTATTTCCGAACGCATGCGCAAACTATAGAAAGTCGTTATTGCATCGACTGTGCATAGTATGTTTTTTAAGAATTCATCTAAACCTTCTAGAAGCTGTGAATTTAAAAAAAGTGGGGAAGTAAGCTTTTCTTATTTCCGGACGCATGCGCAAACTATTAAAAGTTGTTATCACGTAGAATGTTCATAGTTTGCGCATGCGCAAACTTTAGAAAGTCGTTATGACATAGAATGTGCATACTTTGTTGATTCCATTTATGAAATAAATAACATTTTTTAAAAACTCGTGTTTTTTAAGAAATCATGTAAACCTTCTAGAAGCTGTGATTTTAAAAAACTGGCGGAAGTAAGCTTTTCTTATTTCCGGACGCATGCGGAAACTATAGAAAGTCATTATTACGTAGAATTTGCATACTTTGTTGATTCCATTTATGAAATAAATCACATTTCCTAAAAACTCATTTTTTTTAACAATTCATCTAAACCTTATAGAAGCTGTGAATTTAAAAAAAGGGTGGAAGTAAGATTTTCTTATTTCCGAACGCATGCGCAAACTATAGAAAGTCGTTATCACGTAGAATGTGACTAGTTTGCACATGCGAAAACAATAGAAAGTCGTTATGACATAGAATGTGCATACTTTGTTGATTCCATTTATGAAATAAATCACATTTCCTTAAAACTCATGTTTTTTAAGAAATCATGTAAACCTTCTAGAAGCTGTGATTTTAAAAAATGGGGGGAATTAAGCTTTTCTTATTTCCAGACGCATGCTCAAACTATAGAAAGTCGTTATGATGTAGAATGTGCATAATTTGTTGATTCCATTTATGAAATAAATCACATTTCCTAAAAACTTTGGGTTTTTAAGAAATCATGTAAACCTTCTAGAAGCTGTGATTTTAAAAAACTGGCGGAAGTAAGCTTTTCATATTTCCAGACGCATGCGCAAACTTTAGCAATTCATTATTACATAGAATGTGCATACTTTGTTGCCTTCCATATATGAAATAAATCACATTTTAAAAAAACTCACGTTTTTTAAGAAATCATGTAAACCTTCTAGAAGCTGTGGTTTTAAAAAATAGGCGGAAGGAAGGTTTTCTTATTTCCGGACGCATGCGCAAACTATAGAAAGTCGTTATTATGTAGAATGTGCATAGTTTGTTGATTCCATTTATGAAATAAATCACATTTTCTAAAAACTCGTGTTTTTTAAGAATTCATCTAAACCTTCTAGAAGCTGTGAATTTAAAAAAAGGGGGGAAGTAAGCTTTTCTTATTTCCGAAAGCATGCGCAAACTATAGAAAGTCGTTATTACGTAGAATGTGCATAGTTTGTTGATTTCATTTATGAAATAAATCACATTTTCTAAAAACTCGTGTTTTTTAAGAATTCATCTAAACCTTCTAGAAGCGGTGAATTTAAAAAAAGGGGGGAAGTAAGCTTTTCTTATTTCCGGAAGCATGCGAAAACAATAGAAAGTGTTTATTACGTAGAATGTGCATAGTTTTTTGATTCCATTTATGAAATAAATCACATTTTCTATAAACTCGTGTTTTTTAAGAATTCATCTAAACCTTCTAGAAGCTGTGAATTTAAAAAAAGGGGGGAAATAAGCTTTTCTTATTTCCGAAAGCATGCGAAAACTATAGAAAGTCGTTATTACGTAGAATTTGCATAGTTTGTTGATTTCATTTATGAAATAAATCACATTTTCTAAAAGCTCATGTTTTTTAAGAATTCATCTAAACCTTCTAGAAGCTGTGAATTTAAAAAAAGGGGGGAAGTAAGCTTTTCTTATTTTCGGACGCATGCGCAACGTATAGAAAGTCGTTATCACGTAGAATGTGCATAGTTTGGGCATGCGCAAACTATATAAAGTCGTTATGACATAGAATGTGCATACTTTCTTGATTCCATTTATGAAATAAATCACATTTTCTAAAAACTCGTGTTTTTTAAGAAATCATGTAAACCTTCTAGAAGCTGTGATTTTATAAAACGGGGGCAATTAAACTTTTCTTATTTCTGGACGCATGCGCAAACTTTAGAAAGTCGTTACGACGTAGAATGTGCAAACTTTGTTGATTCCATTTATGAAATAAATCACATTTTCTAAAAACTCATGTTTTTTAAGAATTCATCTAAACCTTCTAGAAGCTGTGAATTTAAAAAAAGGGGGGAAGTAAGCTTTTCTTATTTCCGGACGCATGCGCAAACTATAGAAAGTCGTTATTACGTAGAATGTGCATAGTTTGCGCGTGCGCAAACTATAGAAAGTTGTTATGACATAGAATGTGCATACTTTGTTGATTCCATTTATGAAATAAATCACATTTTCTAAAAACTCAAATTTTTTAAGAAATCATGTAAACCTTCTAGAAGCTGTGATTTTAGAAAACGGGGGGAATTAAGCTTTTCTTATTTCCAGACGCATGCGCAAACTATAGAAAGTCGTTATCACGTAGAATGTGCATACTTTGTTGATTCCATTTATGATATAAATCACATTTTCTAAAAACTCGTGTTTTTTAAGAAATCGTGTAAACCTTCTAGAAGCTGTGATTTTAAAAAAATGGCGGAAGTAAGCTTTTCATATTTCCGGACGCATCCGCAAACTTTGGAAAGTCGTTATTACATAAAATGTGCATACTTTGTTGATTCCATTTATGAAATAAATCACATTTTCTAAAAACTTGTGTTTTTTAAGAATTCATCTAAACCTTCTAGAAGCGGTGAATTTAAAAAAAGGGGGGAAGTAAGCTTTTCTTATTTCCGGAAGCATGCGAAAACTATAGAAAGTCGTTATTACGTAGAATGTGCATAGTTTTTTGATTCCATTTATGAAATAAATCACATTTGCTAAAAACTCGTGTTTTTTAAGAATTCATCTAAACCTTCTAGAAGCTGTGAATTTAAAAAAAGGGGGGAAGTAAGCTTTTCTTATTTTCGGACGCATGCGCAAAGTATAGAAAGTCGTTATCACGTAGAATGTGCATAGTTTGCGCATGCGCAAACTATATAAAGTCGTTATGGCATAGAATGTGTATACTTTCTTGATTCCATTTATGAAATAAATCACATTTTCTAAAAACTCGTGTTTTTTAAGAAATCATGTAAACCTTCTAGAAGCTGTGATTTTATAAAACGGGGGGAATTAAACTTTTCTTATTTCCGGACGCATGCGCAAACTTTAGAAAGTCGTTATTACATAGAATGTGCATACTTTGTTTATTCCACTTATTAAATAAATCACATTTTCTAAAAACTCGTGTTTTTTAAGAAATCATGTAAACCTTCTAGAAGCTGTGATTTTAAAAAACTAGCGGAAGTAAGCTTTTCTTATTTCCAGACGCATGCGCAAACTTTAGAAAGTCGTTACTACGTAGAATGTGCATACCTTGTTGATTCCATTTATTAAATAAATCGCATTTTCTAAAAACTCATGTTTTTTAAGAATTCATCTAAGCCTTCTAGAAGATGTGAATTTGGATAAAGGGGGTAAGTAAGCTTTTCTTATTTCCGGATGCATGCGCAAACTATAGAAAGTCATTATTATGTAGAATGTGCATAGTTTGTTGATTCCATTTATGGAATAAATCACTTTTTCTAAAAACTCGTGTTTTTTAAGAAATTATGTAAACCTTCTAGAAGATGTGGTTTTCAAAAACTGGCGAAACTAAGCTTTTCTTATTTGCGGACACATGGGCAAACTATAGAAACTCGTTATTACGTAGAATGTGCACAGTTTATTGATTCGATTTATGAAATAAATCACATTTTCTAAAAACTCATGTTTTTTAAGCATTCATCTAAACCTTCTAGAAGCTGTGAATTTAAAAAAAGGGGAGAAGTAAGCTTTTCTTATTTCCGGACGCATGCGCAAACCATAGAAATTCGTTATCACGTAGAATGTGCATAGTTTGCGCATGCGCAAACTATAGAAAGTCGTTATGACATAGAATGTGCATACTTTGTTGATTCCATTTATGAAATAAATCACATTTTCTAAAAACTCGTGCTTTTTAAGAAATCATGTAAACCTTCTAGAAGCTGTGATTTTAAAAAACGGGGGGAATTAAGCTTTTCTTATTTCCGGACGCATGCGCAAACTATAGAAAGTCGTTACGACGTAGAATGTGCAAACTTTGTTGATTCCATTTATGAAATAAATCACATTTTCTAAAAACTCGTGTTTTTTAAGAATTCATCTAAACCTTCTAGAAGCTGTGAATTTAAAAAAAGGGGGGAAGTAAGCTTTTCTTATTTCCGGACGCATGCGCAAACTATAGAAAGTCGTTATTACGTAGAATGTGCATAGTTTGCGCGTGCGCAAACTATAGAAAGTTGTTATGACATAGAATGTGCATACTTTGTTGATTCCATTTATGAAATAAATCACATTTTCTAAAAACTCAAATTTTTTAAGAAATCATGTAAACCTTCTAGAAGCTGTGATTTTAAAAAACGGGGGGGAATTAAGCTTTTCTTATTTCCAGACGCATGCGCAAACTATAGAAAGTCGTTATGACGTAGAATGTGCATACTTTGTTGATTCCATTTATGAAATAAATCACATTTTCTAAAAACTCGTGTTTTTTATGAAATTGTGTAAACCTTCTAGAAGCTGTGATTTTAAAAAAATGGCGGAAGTAAGCTTTTCATATTTCCGGACGCATCCGCAAACTTTGGAAAGTCGTTATTACATAAAATGTGCATACTTTGTTGATTCCATTTATGAAATAAATCACATTTTCTAAAAACTCGGGTTTTTTAAGAATTCATCTAAACCTTCTAGAAGATGTGAATTTTAAAAAGGGGGGAAGTAACTTTTTCTTATTTCCGGACGCATGCGGAAACTATAGAAAGTCGTTATCATGTAGAATGCGCATAGTTTGTTGATTCCATTTATGAAATAAATCACATTTTCTAAAAACTCATGTTTTTTAAGAATTCATCTAAACCTTCTAGAAGCGGTGAATTTAAAAAAAGGCAGGAAGTAAGCTTTTCTTATTTCCGGTAGCATGCCCAAACTATAGAAAGTCGTTATTATGTAGAATGTGCATAGTTTTTTTATTCCATTTATGAAATAAATCACATTTTCTAAAAACTCGTGTTTTTTAAGAATTCATCTAAACCTTCTAGAAGCGGTGAATTTAAAAAAAGGGGGGAAGTAAGCTTTTCTTATTTCCGGAAGCATGCGAAAACTATAGAAAGTCGTTATTACGTAGAACGTGCATAGTTTTTTTATTCCATTTATGAAATAAATCACATTTTCTAAAAACTCGTGTTTTTTAAGAATTCATCTAAACCTTCTAGAAGCTGTGAATTTAAAAAAAGGGGAGCAGTAAGCTTTTCTTATTTCCGGACGCATGCGCAAACTATAGAAAGTCGTTATCACGTAGAATGTGACTAGTTTGCGCATGCGCGAACTATAGAAAGTCGTTATGACATAGAATGTGCATACTTTGTTGCTTCCATTTATGAAATAAATCACATTTCCTAAAAACTCGTTTTTTTTAAGAAATCATGTAAACCTTCTAGAAGCTGTGATTTTAAAATACGGGGGGAAGTAAGCTTTTCTTATTTCCGAACGCATGCGCAAACTATAGAAAGTCGTTATTGCATCGAATGTGCATAGTTTGCTGATTCAATTTATGAAATAAATCACATTTTCTAAAAACTCATGTTTTTTAAGAATTCATCTAAACCTTCTAGAAGCTGTGAATTTAAAAAAAGGGGGGAAGTAAGCTTTTCTTATTTCCGGACGCATGTGCAAAGTATAGAAAGTCGTTATCACGTAGAATGTTCATAGTTTGCGCATGCGCAAACTTTTCCCATTAAGATAAATGAAACAACTATCAAGCAGATGATCAATATGATGATAAACATTCTTCAGCTTACAGAATCAATAGTGGATCGGCTTCGGACAGCGAAGCTCGTCACCAAAGCACTCAGACTTTGCCTTGGTATAGTGTTATGGGTCCTTTGATATTTCGCTACTACCTGAAGGCATGTAGTTACTTTCAGGCTCCTGGGAGTCCCATAATATACCAACTAGCAGACCCTCACAGACACTTTTTACAGGGTCGAGTCTTCGGCTTTCTGATGCAATGTTATACCACAGTGGGCAACCTGCAGAGCATATTTGCCTCGGCTCTCACACAACCTACTGACTGTCGAGTGGACTACTTGCTCAGACGACACCTAGACTCAGTTGCAGAGTGGACTACTTGCTCATGCGACTCAAACCAAATGAACCGAATGCATTACAATGAGCCCGGAGGCCTTTATTTATAGCTCTCTATCCGGTAGACCGGTTACCACTTACTTACACTAACCAGTCTAAAAGAGAGATTCCCGGGGCATAGTGGGGATCGCCACTATGTTATCTCGTCCCTTGGAGGCTCAGCCATATGGGGACCATGGGTATCTGACCCGACAGACTGACCTTTGATTGACATAAAGATTATTCTATTGGCCGACAAACATGGGCCATTATTATTACATCAGTCATGAGTACAAAGCATCTCGGTACAAAAGTAAACTGAGGGAATCAAAACAACTTTCGGCGAGCATGGCCGACAAAACCATGTGGAGAGGCCCACCAACGGCTTCCACTAAATATGTACAGAAGATTCTTCACGGACCGGCGCGCTTCATTCCCGGAAATTGTCACGGGCAATTATGGAGTATCATAACCGAAACCGCACACACATACTGTTGTGCCCTCAGGACCAGGCACACCGCCACACACGCAGTCAAGGAAACCTTCATCATAGAGGTTTTCTTCAAGCTCACGCCTGGCTATTTCTTCATCTATGTAGTTAGGCTGTGACTCTGTGGACCTCAAATATTCATTTTCTGGAAATTCATCATTCATATCAGGATACAAAAGATCTCCAAAACATCTTTCAACATCTGAACCTCTGAGATACTCATTAGGTCCAAATACAAATTCAGAAGCAAATTGGGACTCAACTCTGTAGTTTAGTGGGAGAGTTCTTCTGTGAACTTTGGTATCCAATCTTCTACCATTGCTGTCTCTTTTGATGAACTTCTGAGTTACATTTACAACATAATCCAATGGAGTATACCTACCTCCATGGTGCCTTAATTTAAACTTAAACCACTGATTGTGATGATCAGCGGCCTGCATATCTGCTTCCAAATGCAGAATAAAATTAGCCTTTCTGTCTACCCATTCAACTCTGGGACAGAACTTTTCCAAGAAAACTTGAGTCCATACGGACCACTTTCTATACTTCAAATTGCCGGGATCTGCACAGATAATGACAGAAGTTTGTTCTCTGCAAAATTGCAGAATTAAATTATAAGTTGTCCATGTCAAGTCTCCTTGACCTAGATCAATATACCAGATATCTCCTTCTGGTTCACTGTTACAATCAATCCAAACTTCTTTGCAGTCCTTTAGTTTTTCTTCGGCTTTCTGGAGTCCTCGGAATGCAGCCTTTTCCCATCTTTCCAGAATCTTGAGCTTACAGGGGCTTTCTTGAATTTCTTTTACCAGTGTGAGGCTGAGAAATTTTTCAGCTTCATCTTTGTCAGCGTAATCTAGCAACTGCTGATGTTCTTCTTCTGAAATATCCTTATCCCATGGGGCTAAGAACAAGGATCTAGGAGGAGCTCGGAGAGCTTCTTCTTCTTCTTAAAATGGAGCTTTTCCTTTGTCAGCAACAATTCTATTTCTCATATAACTTTGATTGTGGCCTGAACCAGAGCCACCAGCACCTGAAGAAAACATATTTAAACTGGGCAGATTTTCCTGCACAGTCTCATGTGTCAACATATCAGCAAGACAATTTAAATATCCAGGCTTATAAACAATATCATAATCAAAGTTACTAAGCCAAAGAAACCATTTGAGAATTCTGTTGCTGTTCTCTGCCATTAAGTTTTCATTCTTGAAAATACCAGGCATAATTTTCAAATCTGTTCTAATGAGAAATCTGACTGGTTTTAGATACAGGATGAAATGATTCACTGTCTTTTTAACAGCCAGAATTTCTTTATGACTGCTCGGATAATTAAGTTCAGCTCCTTTAAAAGAACCAGATACGTAGCCACAGATATTGGCTTTTCCATCAATTTCTTCTAATAGTACACCACCCCAAGTTGTACTAGAAGCATCTGTTTCTATTATTAATTTACCAGTCCCTTGAGGAAGATTAAGGGCTGGAAGTTGCTTAAACTTGGCTTTAATCTGCTGCATGGCTAAAGTCATTTGATCAGACCATGGAATAGGCTTTTTCTTCAACCTTTGCTGCAGGCAATGAATATCAGCAGCTTGACCTTTATAAAAGGGTCTGATATAATTTAAGCAACCTAAAAATCTTTGCAACTGGGTCTTATCTAGGATTTTATCAGGAAAATGCTCAAAAGATTGCAGCACATGATTTTGCAATACAACCTAACCAGCTTTGATGTGTAGACCCAAAAATTCAATTTCAGTCTTACCTATCTCCATCTTACTTGCAGATAAGACTAAACCATGCTTATAGACCAAATCATAAAACTGCTGAAGATGCTTCAAATGTTCTTACAGATTTTTAGAGCATATTAGAATATCATCAATAAAAACTGCTAGCCAAGGAATATATCTGAAAATATCCTCCATTCTCTTCTGAAACTCTGATGGAGCATTATTAATTCCAAATGGTAGAACTTTCCACTGATATTGACCATGTGGGACAACAAAAGCAGTTTTGTATCTGTCCTTTGCCTCTATACCAATCTGATAAAAACCAGACTTGAGATAAAACTTACTAAAAATTATACACCCAGTAATTTTCTGCAGCAGACTTGCTTTATCAGGCAAAGGATACCTGACCTTCTGGAGTACTGCATTTAATGGCCTGAAATTTACAACCAATCTGGGCTTACCTCTCTTCTGCTCACTGTGCTTGTTAACAACAAAAGCTCTACAAGCCCAAGGGATTTTTGATGGTTCAATCAATCCTTTGTTCAGGAGCTCTTGTATTTCTTTAGAACATAATTCCCTTTCACTAGGGCTCATTAATCTAGCAGAGGCTTTCATTGGTTTGATCTTTTGGAGGGGATCAAATGGCAAAGAAACAAAATACTTCTCTCTGGTCCAAAATGCATTAGGACTTTCAGAGCAACAATCTTTTTTCAGCCTTTCAGTAATTCCTTCAAGATATTTCTCACTATTGATTTCAGCAAAAGATATGCACCTTTCCATTTTAGCAAGTGAGACTTTTGACTGACTTGGAGACTGACTCTGGGATTGTTGTGGAATAAGCTTACAGCATGGTTTAAAAGTATGACTTAATGGTAAAACCACAGACTGTTTATTGACTGTACATTGAAACAACATTTTCTTAGTATCTATAGAAAATGGACTAATAGACACTAAAAAATCAGAACCTAAAACACAATCTTCTTTAACTGCATCAAGTCTAAAAAGAGAAATAGAACTATTTACAGAAGACAAAGATATTGGAAAATCCTTTACTTTTCCAGTTAAATAAACAGGAGTTCCTTGAATTGCAGAGCCAAATTCTTTAGTGTTTTCCCAATAAAAGTGAGGAAGGGCATTTCCTTTTGCCAGGTTAAATTGACATCCGGAATCTATTAGGCATTGGATTGGGTAGGGTTTAAATTCAGCAGGACAGAATTGTAGGGTGATGAAAAGCTTAGGACATGAAACAGCTCCTAAAAGGCTTAGGCTTTGAGACTTGGGAGGGGGAGAATGTTCAGGGCTTTTCTCAGGGTATTCTTCTTCAGGACTTTCGTTTTCCTTATGTCCACAAACCCTTTCAATTTCATTGGACAATTCATCCTCTGATGACTGATCTTTTTCCATCAATAGGATTATTAAAGCATTCTTAATTTCATCTGCTTCTTTGACCAGCTTTCTTATTTCATCTTGTTTGCCTTTCAGCTTACTTCTTAGTAGTTTTTCCCTATCTTCCCTGTGTGCCTGTCTGTCTGCATGACCACTAGGGTATTCTTTATAAAGATCAACAGGATTAAAAGTTAATTGTAACTTTTCTTTACCTTTTTCTTTGCTTATGGCTTGTAGCTGAGCTTGTAAAGCTTTCTTTTCATTTCTAAGCTCAGTTCTTTCTTGATGTCTGAATATGGGAATGGAAGATAACTGCAAATCAATGGAAGCAATTCTTTTTTCAATCTGTACAGGAGAGACTGATCTAGAAAACATATACAAATTAAAATCAAATTCAGGGAGTTCAAATTGTTCTGGCACTCCACACCCCCCTAAATGTGGTTCCGTGTCGGAATCTGTACAAGCCTCGGGATCACATTTAGCAAAATCAGGAATATCATCTTGAGAAGAATCAGAATCATCATCAGACTCTGAATCAGGCAAATAAATAATTTCTCCAGAGGGAGAAGGAGAATCAACAGAAACTTTGTACAAATCCCACCATTCTAGATCAAGTGTTGTGCATAAAGCAGCCAACCTTGGTCGGGATTTTCTCTCTGGACACTTGGTTTCCCAATGTCCCTTTTTGCCACAAATGAAACATGTATCACCAGATCCTTTTTCTTTTCTTCTCTTCACAAATCTTTTTGGAAATTTTTTCAACTTTTTGTGCTTTTTTGAAAATTTTGATTTGTGCTTATAAGGTTTATCTAAGTGATATCTTCCTTCAGAAGTAAAATACTTCTTTTTCTTTTTACAATGACAGCCTTCTTTTCCTAAATGTCCACGATTATGGGCTCCACAACCCCAATCGGGTAATTTTGCAACCTCTTTGCAGAATGAAGCAGAAAACATTTGTTGATGACGCTTAAAATCTTTATCCACTCTTTTAGCCAAACAATGTTCTTTCCATGACTCAAGAATATGATTATGCAATTGTGCAAGAGACAAAGATCTAAGTGGAATATTCTTATCTTTTAATGCTTTTTCTACTGCATCTGGAACATGACCTGGAAAACTTATGAGGTAATGCTTAAGATAGGCTTCATTGCCGGACTTACCTGAAGATATTAACAGTTTCTGCATATAGCAGAAATACTCTTCTGTTTTACTTAGATCACAAAGCCTAGCAGAGATATACAGGGATGCTAAGTGATCATAATCTTCATGATCTTCAGGGCCATAAAATTCTCTACTTAAAGCAGAGATGATTTGCTCATCAGAATCATTTGCTGCTAACAGCTCATTTCTTGCTTCCTGAGGTAACCATCTCCACCATTCATATGCCAAACCTGAAAGACCAGCAACTAATTGTGCTCCTAACATTTGAGGTGTAAGATTGTGGTCTTGTTGCTTTTTATAAATAAGCCAATGAGAAAGCAACTGTAAGGCATTTTTTATTTCTTCTCTCGACTGACACTGTATATTTAACACAGGTTGTTCAGGCATCTGAGAGATTAAATTATTCAAATTATTGACACCAAAACTGAATACTTTGGGGGCAACAGAAACACTTTGTGCATCTGGCATGTGGGTGTCAAATCCTTCATTATGTGGATGAGATCCTAGCATTAGTCTATTTGAAGACTCTGCTGCCATCATATTTACATCTCCAACATATTTAGGATCTAGGACAGGTTTAAAATCTTTGAAAGCATTTATCCATTCAATGATATCTTGTTTTTCAGCATCACTAGCTCCAAAATCCCATTCTGGTCTGTTGTCAACTTGACTGCTATTCAAAGCACCTAGGGAAACAGATTTGGAGTGACCTTTTTCGGCTAATTTTAAAACTTGATCAGGAACTACATACTCTTTCTTTTTCAGTTCTTGTGTTCTAGTTGTTAGTTCTGCTAGAACATCTAATCTTTTTTGCAGCTTATCTGAAGCTACAGAAATAGCCTTTTCAATTTCTGTTGTATCATGCAACAGATGGTCAAGAAGTGCTAATTTAGTGATGACTGTATCTAACTGTTTTCCCTGTGCAACACAGTTAGATTTCAGAAGCTGGATATCATGTGCCATATCATCAAGATTATTTGCAGTGCATTGTAACTGCAAATTTGTCCAATTTGCTAACTTAATTTCATCTGATGCAGATTGATCAGATGAAGTAGCCTTTGTGGATATGAACTCTCTCTTTGTCTGTCCATCAGAAGAATACTGCCTGAAGGCGGTTTCTGGGAGATTTCTACCAAGGAGATATGATCTTTGGCCATGGGCATTGGTAGTTTCAGACTCAGCTCTGGCTCTTGGAAGACTGGATAACATTCCAAGACTAGGGTACTCATGAAATTTTTGGTGTTTTTCTTTTTGCAAAAGTTTTTGTTTTATCTTTTTGCAGGAAGAACATTCTGCATGCTGACCTCTATGTTCATAATCAGACAGACCTGTAAAAGACTCATTATTTACAGATTGACTCGGTATTGGTTCTTCTAAAGACTGGCGACTTAACTGATTAGATAGTGCTTGACGTCTTGCAACATTATAGGATGATGTTGAAGCATATCTGATCAGAGGAGGACCAAATCTGGGGATTGGTTCTGAATGAGGAGATCGGAAAGAAGAGGAAGCTTCATCATAGATTAAAGGCTTTGGGTTCATGAGAGCTTTGACCCTCTCTTGGTGCCTAAGTTCTGTATATTTCATTTCCCATGACTGAGGATAATGAATCCCTGTCCAATTAAATGTAATGGGAGTGGCATTTTTTGACTTGGATTTGGGTGTTTCCACCACGCTGCAGTCTGCAGAACTCTGTTTGATGTGGGATCTTAACTGAGGTAAAGTATCATTTCCAAATCTAACACAGACACCACCTTTTAACTGTATAATTTTTGAACCATTCAACATATCAAAACCTTTTGGTAAAATATATGCTTTAAGAATATTATAAATATGTGGGTCATCAAGACTAACAGAAAACCTAGGATACACAGTACCGAAAGCAGGACCATCATGCAAAGGTGCGGTGAAGCCACCTATAACAGCATAAGAAAATTTATTATGATGGGTATCAACTACAACACAAATAGAAGAAACAGGTAAACGAGGATGGACAAGTGGACCGAGACCAAGTTTTACAGCCCCAAAGTGTGCATATTTAAACTGTTGTTCTTTTGCCCAATCAATCTGAGATTTATCAAGAAGAGAAATATGAATAGGCTCTTGATCATCAGTAAAAGAAATATCAATACTTGAAACTTTAATTTGAGTAGCTGAATAAAAATTCCACCATCTAAGTCTGTAGACATCTTTGGGTAAAATCTGAGGCAATTCCCAGTTGGCTGTTGGATTCTGGTCATCTATCGTGATATAAGATGAATCATCTGATGTAGAAGGCTGAAAAGAACTAGACCTTCTTTCTGCAAGTGATACTTCTATGTCATTGGTTGATTGACACTCTAAATTTGCTAGGGGAACTGTATCCATTGTGGGATCCATTTGAAATGAGGTGAGTCCTAGCTTCTACGTTGTGGGCAACTATGTAGTCTTGATCCCCTTCCCTTGGGCCTTATTGCTACTCTGACTTCCACACTACGCTTACACCTCAATCCTCCCTACAATTTCCTCAGCAGTCATTTCCACTGCCTCCAAGATACAATTGTTCACAGAGTGTTCGAAATAAAGCAACCATATATATTCAGTGCAGTCACACATGCATCATATAAAGAACAGAATCTGTGGAAATTCTTATAATTGCGAGCCAAAATATTCAGCACATTGATCTTTCAGACAAAGCTTGCCAATGATTCCCATTTATGAAATAAAAAACATTTTCTAAAAACTCATGTTTTTTAAGAAATCATGTAAACCTTCTAGAAGCTGTGATTTTAAAAAACTGGCGGAAGTAAGCTTTTCTTATTTCCGGACGCATGCGCAAACTATAGAAATTCGTTACTACGTAGAATTTGCATACTTTGTTGATTCCATTTATGAAATAAATCACATTTTCTAAAAACTCATTTTTTTTAACAATTCATCTAAAGCTTATAGAAGCTGTGAATTTAAAAAAAGGGTGGAAGTAAGCTTTTCTTATTTCCGAACGCATGCGCAAACTATAGAATGTCGTTATCACGTAGAATGTGACTAGTTTGCGCATGCGCAAACTATAGAAAGTCGTTATGACATAGAATGTGCATACTTTGTTGATTCCATTTATGAAATAAATCACATTTTAAAAAAACTCACGTTTTTTAAGAAATCATGTAAACCTTCTAGAAGCTGTGATTTTAAAAAACAGGGGGAATTAAGCTTTTCTTATTTCCGGACGCATGCTCAAACTATATAAATTCGTTATGATGTAGAATGTGCATACTTTGTTGATTCCATTTATGAAATAAATCACATTTTCTAAAAACTCGTGTTTTTTAAGAAATCATGTAAACCTTCTAGAAGTTGTGATTTTAAAAAACTTGCAGAAGTAAGCTTTTCATATTTCCGGACGCATGCGGAAACTTTAGAAAGCCATTATTACATAGAATGTGCATACTTTGTCGATTCCATTTATGAAATAAATCACATTTTAAAAAAACTCACGTTTTTTAAGAAATCATGTAAACCTTCTAGAAGCTATGGTTTTAAAAAACAGGCGGAAGGAATGTTTTCTTATTTCCGGACGCATGCGCAAACTATAGAAAGTCCTTATTATGTAGAATGTGCATAGTTTGCTGATAATATTTATGAAATAAATCACATTTTCTAAAAACTCGTGTTTTTTAAGAATTCATCTAAACCTTCTAGAAGCTGTGAATTTAAAAAAAGGGGGAAAGTAAGCTTTTCTTATTTCCGAAAGCATGCGCAAACTATAGAAAGTCGTTATTACGTAGAATGTGCATAGTTTGTTGATTTCATTTATGAAATAAATCACATTTTCTAAAAACTCGTGTTTTTTAAGAATTCATCTAAACCTTCTAGAAGCGGTGAATTTAAAAAAAGGGGGGAAGTAAGCTTTTCTTATTTCCGGAAGCATGCGAAAACTATAGAAAGTCGTTATTACGTAGAATGTGCATAGTTTTTTGATTCCATTTATGAAATAAATCACATTTTCTAAAAACTCATGTTTTTTAAGAATTCATCTAAACCTTCTAGAAGCTGCGAATTTAAAAAAAGGGGGGAAGTAAGCTTTTCTTATTTCCGAAAGCATGCGCAAACTATAGAAAGTCGTTATTACGTAGAATATGCATAGTTTGTTGATTTCATTTATGAAATAAATCACATTTTCTAAAAACTCGTGTTTTTTAAGAATTCATCTAAACCTTCTAGAAGCTGTGAATTTAAAAAAAGGGGGGAAGTAAGCTTTTCTTTTTTCCGGACGCATGTGCAAACTATAGAAAGTCGTTATCACGTAGAATGTGCGTAGTTTGCGCATGCGCAAACTATATAAAGTCGTTATGACATAGAATGTGCATACTTTCTTGATTCCATTGATGAAATAAATCACATTTTCTAAAAACTCGTGTTTTTTAAGAAATCATGTAAACCTTCTAGAAGCTGTGATTTTATAAAACGGGGGGAATTAAACTTTTCTTATTTCCGGACGCATGCGCAAACTATAGAAAGTCGTTATTACGTAGAATGTGCATAGTTTGTTGATTCCATTTATGAAATAAATCACATTTTCTAAAAACTTTTGTTTTTTAAGAATTCATCTAAACCTTCTAGAAGCTGTGAATTTAAAAAAAGGTGGGAAGTAGGCTTTTCTTATTTCTGGATGCATGCGCAAACTATAGAAAGTCTTTATTACGTAGAATGTTCATAGATTGTGCATGCGCAAACTATAGAAATTCGTTATGACATAGAATGTGGATACTTTGTTGATTCCATTTATGAAATAAATCACATTTTTTAAAAACTCATGTTTTTTAAGAAATCATGTAAACCTTCTAGAAGCTGTGATTTTAAAAAACTGGCGGAAGTAAGCTTTTCTCATTTCCGTATGCATGCGCAAACTTTAGAAAGTCGTTATTACATAGAATGTGCATAGTTTGTTTATTCCATTTATGAAATAAATCACATTTTCTAAAAACTCATGTTTTTTAAGAAATCATGTAAACCTTCTAGAAGCTGTGATTTTAAAAAACTAGCGGAAGTAAGCTTTTCTTATTTCCGTACGCATGCGCAAACTTTAGAAAGTCGTTATTACATAGAATGTGCATAGTTTGTTTATTCCATTTATTAAATAAATCACATTTTCTAAAAACTCATGTTTTTTAAGAATTCATCTAAGCCTTCTAGAATGTGGATACTTTATTGATTCCATTTATGAAATAAATCACATTTTTTAAAAACTCATGTTTTTTAAGAAATCATGTAAACCTTCTAGAAGCTGTGATTTTAAAAAACTGGCGGAAGTAAGCTTTTCTTATTTTTGTACGCATGCGCAAACTTTAGAAAGTCGTTATTACATAGAATGTGCATAGTTTGTTTATTCCATTTATTAAATAAATCACATTTTCTAAAAACTCATGTTTTTTAAGAATTCATCTAAGCCTTCTAGAAGCTGTGAATTTGAAAAAAGGTGGGAAGTAAGCTTTTCTTATTTTCGGACGCATGCGAAAACTATAGAAAGTCAATATTATGTAGAATGTGCATAGTTTGTTGATTCCATTTATGAAATAAATCACATTTTCTAAAAACTCGTGTTTTTTAAAAAATCATGTAACCTTCTAGAAGCTGTGATTTTAAAAAACCGGGGGAATTAAGCTTTTCGTATTTCCGGACGCATGCGCAAACTATAAAAAGTTGTTATTACGTAGAATGTGCATAGTTTGTTGATTCCATTTATGAAATAAATCACATTTTCTAAAAACTCGTGTTTCTTAAGAATTCATCTAAACCTTCCAGAAGCTGTGAATTTAAAAGAAGGGGGGAAGTAAGCTTTTCTTATTTCCGAACGCCTACGCAAACTATAGAAAGTCGTTATTACATAGAATGTGCATAGTTTGTTGATTCAATTTATGAAATAAATCACATTTTCTAAAAACTCATGTTTTTTAAGAATTCATCTAAACCTTCTAGAAGCTGTGAATTTAAAAAAAGGGGGGAAGTAAGCTTTTCTTATTTCCGGACGCATGCGCAAACTATAGAAAGTCATTATCACGTAGAATGTTCATAGTTTGCTCATGCGAAACTTTAGAGAGTCGTTATGACATAGAATGTGCATACTTTGTTGATTCCATTTATGAAATAAATAACATTTTCTAAAAAGTCGTGTTTTTTAAGAAATCATGTAAACGTTCTAGAAGCTGTGATTTTAAAAAACTGGCGGAAGTAAGCTTTTCTTATTTCCGGATGCATGCGCAAACTATAGAAAGTCATTACTACGTTGAATTTGCATAATTTGTTGATTCCATTTATGAAATAAATCACATTTTCTAAAAACTCGTGTTTTTTAACAATTCATCTAAACCTTCTAGAAGCTGTGAATTTAAAAAAAGGGTGGAAGTAAGCTTTTCTTATTTCCGAACGCATGCGCATACTATAGAAAGTCATTATCACGTAGAATGTGACTAGTTTGCGCATGCGCAAATTATAGAAAGTTGTAATGACATAGAATGTGCATACTTTTTTGATTCCATTTATGAAATAAATCACATTTCCTAAAAACTCGTGTTTTTTAAGAAGTCATGTAAACCTTTTAGAAGCTGTGATTTTAAAAAACGGGTGGAATTAAGCTTTTCTTATTTCCGGATGCATGCTCAAACTATAGAAAGTCGTTATGATGTAGAATGTGCATACTTTGTTGATTCCATTTATTAAATAAATCACATTTTCTAAAAAGTCGTGTTTTTTAAGAAATCATGTAAACCTTCCAGAAGCTGTGATTTTAAAAAATTGGTGGAAGTAAGCTTTTCATATTTCCGGATGCATGCGCAAACTTTAGAAAGTCGTTATTACATAGAATGTGCATAGTTTGTTGATTCCATTTATGAAATAAATCACATTTTCTAAAAACTCATGTTTTTTAAGAATTCATCTAAACCTTCTAGAAGTTGTGAATTTAAAAAAAGGGGGGAAGTAAGCTTTTCTTATTTCTGGACGCATGCGCAAACTATAGAAAGTCATTATTACGTAGAATGTGCATAGTTTGCGCATGCGCAAACTATAGAAAGTTGTTATGACATAGAATTTGCATACTTTGTTGATTCCATTTATGAAATAAATCAGATTTTCTAAACACTCGTGTTTTTTAAGAAATCATGTAAACCTTCTAGAAGTTGTGATTTTAAAAAACTGGCGGAAGTAAGCTTTTCTTATTTCCGGACACATGCGCAAACTTTAGAAAGTCGTTATTACATAGAATGTGCATACTTTATTGATTCCATTATGAAATAACTCACATTCTCTAAAAACTAAATTTTTTAAGAAATCATGTAAACCTTCTAGAAGCTGTGATTTTAAAAAACAGTGGGAATTAAGCTTTTCTTATTTCCAGACGCATGGGCAAACTATAGAAAGTCGTTATGACGTAGAATGCGCATACTTTGTTGATTCCATTGATGAAATAAATCAAATTTTATAAAAACTCATGTTTTTTAAGAAATCATGTAAACCTTCTAGAAGCTGTGATTTTAAAAAACTGGCAGAAGTAAGCTTTTCATATTTCCGGATGCATGTGCAAACATTAGAAAGTCGTTATTACATAGAATGTGCATACTTTGTTGATTCCGTTTATGAAATAAATCACATTTTCTAAAAACTCGTGTTTTTTAAGAAATCATGTAAACCTTCTAGAAGCTGTGGTTTTAAAAAACTGGCGGAACTAAGCTTTTCTTATTTACGGACGCATGCGCAAACTATAGAAAGTGGTTATTACGTAGAATGTGCATAGTTTGTTGATTCCATTTATGAAATAAATCACATTTTCTAAAAACTCGTGTTTTTTAAGAATTCATCTAAACCTTCTAAAAGCTGTGAATTTAAAAAAGGGGGGAAGTAAGCTTTTCTTATTTCCGGACACATGCGCAAACTATAGAAAGTCGTTATCATGTAGAATGTGCATAGTTTGCGCATGCGCAAACTATAGAAAGTCGTTATGACATAGAATGTGCATACTTTGTTGATTCCATTTATGAAATAAATCACATTTTCTAAAAACTCATGTTTTTTAAGAAATCATGTAACCTTCTAGAAGCTGTGATTTTAAAAAACCGAGGGAATTAAGCTTTTCTTATTTCCGGACGCATGCGCAAACTATAACAAGTCATTATTACGTAGAATGCGCATACTTTGTTGATTCCATTTATGAAATAAATCACATTTTCTAAAAACTCGTGTTTTTTAAGATATCATCTAAACCTTCTAGAAGTTGTGAATTTAAAAAAAGGGGGGAAGTAAGCTTTGCTTATTTCCGGACGCATGCGCAAACTATAGAAAGTCGTTATCACGTAGAATGTTCATTGTTTGCGCATGCGCAAACTTTAGAAAGTCGTTATGACATAGAATGTGCATACTTTGTTGATTCCATTTATGAAATAAATAACATTTTCTAAAAATTCGTGTTTTTTAAGAAATCATGTAAACCTTCTAGAAGCTGTGATTTTAAAAAACTGGCGGAAGTAAGCTTTTCTTATTTCCGGACGCATGCGTAAACTATAGAAAGTCGTTACTACGTAGAATTTGCATACTTTGTTGATTCCATTTATGAAATAAATGACATTTTCTAAACACTCGTGTTTTTTAACAATTCATCTAAACCTTCTAGAAGCTGTGAATTTAAGAAAAGGGTGGAAGTAACCTTTTCTTATTTCCGAACGCATGCGCAAACTATAGAAAGTCGTTATCACGCAGAATGTGACTAGTTTGCGCATGCGCAAACTGTAGAAAGTCATTATGACATAGAATGTGCATACTTTGTTGATTCCATTTAGGAAATAAATCACATTTCCTAAAAACTCGTGTTTTTTTAAGAAATCATGTAAACCTTCTAGAAGCTGTGATTTTAAAAAACTGGCGGAAGGAAGGTTTTCTTATTTCCGGAAGCATGCGCAAACTATAGAAAGTCGTCATTATGTAGAATGTGCATAGTTTGTTGATTCCATTTATGAAATAAATCACATTTTCTAAAAACTCATGTTTTTTAAGAATTCATCTAAACCTTCTAGAAGCAGTGAATTTAAAAAAGGGGGGAAGTAAGCTTTTCTTATTTCCGGAAGCATGCGCAAACTATACAAAGTCGTTATTACGTAGAATGTGCATAGTTTTTTTATTCCATTTATGAAATAAATCACATTTTCTAAAAACTCATGTTTTTTAATAGAATTCATCTAAACCTTCTAGAAGCTGTGAATTTAAAAAAAAGGGGGGAAGTCAGCTTTTCTTATTTCCGGACGCATGCGCAAACTATAGAAAGTCGTTATCACGTAGAATGTGCATAGTTTGCGCATGCGCAAACTATATAAATTCGTTATGATGTAGAATGTGCATACTTTGTTGATTCCATTCATGAAATAAATCACATTTTCTAAAACCTCGTGTTTTTTAAGAAATCATGTAAACCTTCTAGAAGCTGTGGTTTTAAAAAACTGGCGGAAGGAAGGTTTTCTTATTTCCGGATGAATGCGCAAACTATAGAAAGTCGTTATTATGTAGAATGTGCATAGTTTGTTGATTCCATTTATGAAATAAATCACATTTTCTAAAAACTCGTGTTTTTTAAGAATTCATCTAAACCTTCTAGAAGCGATGAATTTAAAAAAAGGGGGGAAGTAAGCTTTTTCTTATTTACGGAAGCATGCGCAAACTATAGAAAGTCGTTATTACGTAGAATGTGCATAGGTTTTTTATTCCATTTATGAAATAAATCACATTTTCTAAAAACTCATGTTTTTTAAGAATTCATCTAAACCTTCTAGAAGCTGTGAATTTAAAAAAAGGGGGGAAGCCAGCTTTTCTTATTTCCGGACGCATGCGCAAACTATAGAAAGTCGTTATCACGTAGAGTGTGCATAGTTTCCGCATGCGCAAACTATAGAAAGTCGTTATGACATAGAATGTGCATACTTTCATGATTCGATTTATAAAATAAATCACATTTTCTAAAAACTCATGTTTTTTAAGAAATCATGTAAACCTTATAGAAGCTGTGATTTTAAAAAACGGGGGGAATTAAGCTTTTCTTATTTCCGGACTCATGCGCAAATTATAGAAAGTCGTTATGACGTAGAATGTGCAAAATTTGTTGATTCCATTTATGAAATAAATCACATTTTAAAAAAACTCATGTTTTTTAAGAATTCATCTAAACCTTCTAGAATATGTGAATTTAAAAAAAGGGGGGAAGTAAGTTTTTCTTATTTCTGGACACATGCGCAAACTATAGAAAGTTGTTATGACATAGAATGTGCATACTTTGTTGATTCCATTTATGAAATAAATCACATTTTCTAAAAACTCGTGTTTTTTAGGAAATCATGTAAACCTTCTAGAAGCCATGATTTTAAAAAACTTGCGCAAGTAAGCTTTTCTTATTTCCGGACGCACGCGCAAACTTTAGAAAGTCGTTATTACATAGAATGTGCATACTTTGTTGATTCCATTTATGAAATAAATCACATTTTCTAAAAACTCGTGTTTTTTAAGAAATCATGTAAACCTTCTAGAAGCTGTGGTTTTAAAAAACTGGTGGAAGGAAGCTTTTCTTATTTTCGGACGCATGCGCAAACTATAGAAATTCGTTATTACGTAGAATGTGCATAGTTTGTTGATTCCATTTATGAAATAAATCACATTTTCTAAAAACTCGTGTTTTTTAAGAATTCATCTAAACCTTCTAGAAGCTGTGATTTTAAAAAACGGGTGAATTAAGCTTTTCTTATTTCCGGACGCATGCTCAAACTATAGAAAGTCGTTATGATGTAGAATGTGCATACTTTGTTGATTCCATTTATGAAATAAATCACATTTTCTAAAAACTCGTGTTTTTTAAGAAATCATGTAAACCTTCTATAAGCTGTGATTTTAAAAAATGGGGGGAATTAAGCTGTTCTTATTTCCGGACGCATGCGCAAACTATAGAAAGTTGTTATGACGTACAATGGGCATACTTTGTTCATTCCATTAATGAAATAAATGACATTTTATAAAAACTCGTGTTTTTTAAGAATTCATCTAGACCTTCTAGAAGCCGTGAATTTAAAACAAGGGGGAAATAAGCTTTTCTTAATTTCGGACGCATGCGCAAACTATCGAAAGTTGTTATTACGTAGAATGTGCATAGTTTGCGCATGTGCAAACTATAGAAAGTCGTTATGACATAGAATGTGCATACTTTGTTCATTCCATTGATGAAATAAATAACATTTCCTAAAAACTCATGTTTTTTAAGAAATCATGTAAACTTTCTAGAAGCTGTGATTTTAAAAATCGGGGGAATTAAGCTTTTCTTATTTCCGGATGCATGCGCAAGCTATAGAAAGTTGTGATGACGTAGAATGTGCATACTTTGTTGATTCCATTTACGAAATAAATCACATTTTCTAAAAAATCGTGTTTTTTAAGAAATCATGTAAACCTTCTAGAACCTGTGATTTTAAAAAACTGGCGGAAGTAAGCTTTTCATATTTCCGGACGCATGCGCAAACTTTCGAAAGTCGTTATTACATAGAATGTGCATACTTTGTTGATTCCATTTATGAAATAAATGACATTTTCTAAAAACTCGTGTTTTTTAAGAAATCATGTAAACCTTCTAGAAGGTGGGGTTTTACAAAACTGGTTAAAGGAAGCTTTTCTTATTTTCGGACGCATGCGCAAACTATAGAAAGTCGTTATTACGTAGAATGTGCATAGTTTGTTGATTGCATTTATGAAATAAATCACATTTTCTAATAACTCGTGTTTTTTCAGAATTCATCTAAACCTTCTAGAAGCTGTGAATTTAAAAAAAGGGGGGAAGTAAGCTTTTCTTATTTCCGGATGCATGCACAAAGTATAAAAAGTCGTTATTACGTACAATGTGCATAGTTTGCACATGCGCAAACTATAGAAAGTCGTTATGACATAGAATATGCTTACTTTGTTGATTCCATTTATGAAATTAATCACATTTTCTAAAAACTCAAGTTTTTTAAGAAATCATGTAAACCTTCTAGAAGCTGTGATTTTAAAAAACGGGGGGAATTAAGCTTTTATTATTTCCGGACGCATGCGCAAACTATAGAAAGTTGTTATGGCGTAGAACGTGCATACTTTGTTGATTCCATTTATGAAATAAATCACATTTTCTAAAAACTCATGTTTTTTAAGAATTCATCTAAACCTTCTAGAAGCTATGAATTTAAAAAAAGGGAGGAAGTAAGCTTTTCTTATTTCCGGACGCATGCGCAAACTATAGAAAGTTTTTATTACGTAGAATGTGCATAGTTTGCGCATGCGCAAACTTTAGAAACTCGTTCTGACATAGAATGTGCATACTTTGTTGATTCCATTTATGAAATAAGTCACATTTTCTAAAAACTCATGTTTTTGAAGAAATAATGTAAACCTTCTAGAAGCTGTGGTTTTAAAAAACTGGCGGAAGGAAGCTTTTCTTATTTCCGGACGCATGCGCAAACTATAGAAAGCCGTTATTAAGTAGAATGTGCATAGTTTGTTGATTCCATTTATGAAATAAATCACATTTTCTAAAAACTCGTGTTTTTTTAAGAACTCATCTAAACCTTTTAGAAGCTGTGAATTTAAAAAAAGGGGGGAAGTAAGCTTTTCTTATTTCCGGACGCATGCACAAACTATAGAAATTCGTTATCACATAGAATGTTCTTAGTTTGCGCCTACGCAAACTTTAGAAAGTGGTTATTACATAGAATGTGCATACATTGTTGATTCCATTTATGAAACAAATCACATTTTCTAAAAACTCGTGTTTTTTAAGAAATCATGTAAACCTTCTAGAAGCTGTGGTTTTACAAAACTGGTGAAAGGAAGCTTTTCTTATTTTCGGACGCATGCGCAAACTATAGAAAGTCGTTATTACGTAGCATGTGCATAGTTTGTTGATTCCATTTATGAAATAAATCACATTTTCTAAAAAATCGTGTTTTTTCAGAATTCATCTAAACCTTCTAGAAGTTGTGAATTTAAAAAAAGGGGGGAAGTAAGCTTTTCTTATTTCCGGACGCATCCGCAAAATATAAAAAGTCGTTATTACGTAGAATGTGCATAGTTTGCGCATGCGCAAACTATAGAGAGTCGTTATGCAATAGAATGTGCATACTTTGTTGATTCCATTTATGAAATAAATCACATTTTCTAAAAACTCATGTTTTTTAAGAATTCATCTAAACCTTCTAAAAGCTGTGAATTTAAAAAAAGAGGGGAAGTAAGCTTTTCTTATTTCCGGACGCATGCGCAAAATATAAAAAGTCGTTATTACGTAGAATGTGCATAGTTTGCGCATGCGCAAACTATAGAGAGTCGTTATGCAATAGAATGTGCATACCTTGTTGATTCCATTTATGAAATAAATCACATTTTCTAAAAACTCGTGTTTTTTAAGAAATCATTTAAACCTTCTAGAAGCCGTGGTTTTAAAAAACTGGCGGAAGGAAGCTTTGCTTATTTCCGGATGCATGCGCAAACTATAAAAAGCCGTTATTACGTAGAATGTACATAGTTTTTTGATTCCATTTAGGAAATAAATCACATTTTCTAAAAACTCATGTTTTTTAAGAATTCATCTAAACTTTCTAGAAGGTGTGAATTTAAAAAAAGGGGAGAAGTAAGCTTTTCTTATTTCCGGACGCATGCGCAAACTATAGAAATTCGTTATCACGTAGAATGTTCATAGTTTGCGCCTGCGCAAACTTTAGAAAGTCGTTATGACATAGAATGTGCATACTTTGTTGATTCCATTTATGAAATAAATCACATTTTCTAAAAACTCGTGTTTTTTAGGAAATCATGTAAACCTTCTAGAAGCTGTGATTTTAAAAAACTGGCGGAAGTAAGCTTTTCTTATTTCCGGACGCATGCGCAAACTATAGAAAGTCGTTACTAAGTAGAATGTGCATACTTTGTTGATTCCATTTATGAAATAAATCACATTTTCAAAAACTCGTGTTTTTTAAGAATTCATCTAAACTTTCTAGAAGCTGTGAATTTAAAAAAAGGGGGGAAGTAAGCTTTTCTTATTTCCGAACGCATGCGCAAACTATAGAAAGTCGTTATCACGTAGAATGGGCATAGTTTCTGCCTTCGCAAACCATAGAAACTCGTTATGACATATAATGTGTATAGTTTGTTGATTCCATTTATGAAATAAATCACATTTCCTAAAAACTTGTGTTTTTTAAGAAATCATGTAAACCTTCTAGAAGCTATGATTTTAAAAAACGGGGGGAATTAGGCTTTTCTTATTTCCGGACGCATGCTCAAACTATAGAAAGTCGTTATGATGTAGAATGTGCATACTTTGTTGATTCCATTTATGAAATAAATCACATTTTCTAAAAACTCGTGTTTTTTAAGAAATCATGTAAACCTTCTAGAAGCTGTGATTTTAAAAAACTGGCGGAAGTAAGCTTTTCTTATTTCCGGACGCATGCGCAAACTATAGAAAGTCATTATTACGTAGAATGTGCATAGTTCGCGCATGCGCAAACTATAAAAAGTCGTTATGACATAGAATGTGCATACTTTGTTCATTCCATTTATAAAATAACTCACATTTTCTAAAAACTCAAATTTTTTAAGAAATCATGTAAACCTTCTAGAAGCTGTGATTTTGAAAAACTGGCGGAAGTAAGCTTTTTTTATTTCCGGACGCATGCGCAAACTTTAGAAAGTTGTTATTACATAGAATGTGCATACTTTTTTTATTCCATTTATGAAATAAATCACATTTTCTAAAAACTCTTGTTTTTTAAGAATTCATCTAAACCTTCTAGAAGCAGTGAATTTAAAAAAAGTGGGGAAGTAAGCTTTTCTTATTTCCGGACGCATGCGCAAACTATATAAATTCGTTATCACATAAAATTTGCATAGTTTGCGCATGCGCAAACTATAGAAAGTCATTATGACATAGAATGCGCATACTTTGTTGATTCCATTTATGAAATAACTCACATTTTCTAAAAACTCGTGTTTTTTAAGAAATCATGTAAACATTCTAGAAGCTGTGATTTTAAAAAACGGGGGGAATTAAGCTTTTCTTATTTCTGGACGCATGCGCAAACTATAGAAAGTCGTTATGACGTAGAATGTGCAAACTTTGTTGATTCCATTTATGAAATAAATCACATTTTCTAAAAACTCGTGTTTTTTAAGAATTCATCTAAACCTTCTAGAAGCAGTGAATTTAAAAAAAGTGGGGAAGTAAGCTTTTCTTATTTCCGGACGCATGCGCAAACTATATAAATTCGTTATCACATAAAATGTGCATAGTTTGCGCATGCGCAAACTATAGAAAGTCATTATGACATAGAATGCGCATACTTTGTTGATTCCATTTATGAAATAAATCACATTTTCTAAAAACTCGTGTTTATTAAGAAATCATGTAAACATTCTAGAAGCTGTGATTTTAAAAAACGGGGGGAATTAAGCTTTTCTTATTTCTGGACGCATGCGCAAACTATAGAAAGTCGTTATGACGTAGAATGTGCAAACTTTGTTGATTCCATTTATGAAATAAATCACATTTTCTAAAAACTCATGTTTTTTAAGATTTCATCTAAACATTCTAGAAGCTGCGAATTTAAAAAAGGGGGGGAAGTAAGTTTTTCTTATTTCCGGACGCATGCGCAAACTATAGAAAGTCATTATTACGTAGAATGTGCATAGTTTGCGCATGCGCAAACTATAGAAAGTCGTTATGACATAGAATGTGCATACTTTGTTGATTCCATTTATGAAATAACTCACATTTTCTAAAAACTCAATTTTTTTAAGAAATCATGTAAACCTTCTAGAAGCTGTGATTTTAAAAAACGGGGGGAATTAAGCTTTTCTTATTTCCAGACGCATGCGCAAACTATAGAAATTCGTTATGACGTAGAATGCGCATACTTTGTTGATTCCATTTATGAAATAAATCACATTTTATAAAAACTCGTGTTTTTTAAGAAATCATATAAACCTTCTAGAAGCTGTGATTTTAAAAAACGGGGGGAATTAAGCTTTTCTTATTTCCGGACGCATGTGCAAACTATAGAAAGTCGTTATGACGTAGAATGTGCAAACTTTGTTGATTCAATTTATGAAATAAATCACATTTTCTAAAAACTCATGTTTTTTACGAATTCATCTAAACCTTCTAGAAGCTGTGAATTTAAAAAAAGGGGGGAAGTAAGTTTTTCTTATTTCCGGATGCATGCGCAAACTATAGAAAGTCGTTATCACGTAGAATGTTCATAGTTTGCGCATGCGCAAACTTTAGAAAGTCGTTATGACATAGAATGTGCATATTTTGTTGATTCCATTTACTAAATAACTCACATTTTCTAAAAACTCGTGTTTTTAAGGAAATCATGTAAACCTTCTAGAAGCTGTGATTTTAAAAAACTGGCGGAAGTAAGCTTTTCTTATTTTCGGACGCATGCGCAAACTTTAGAAATTCGTTATTACATAGAATGTGCATACTTTGTTGATTCCATTTATGAAATAAATCACATTTTCTAAAAACTCTTGTTTTGTCAGAATTCATCTAAACCTTCTAGAAGCTGGGAATTTAAAAAAAGGGGGGAAGTAAGCTTTTCTTATTTCCGGACGCATGCGCAAATTATAGAAATTCGTTATGACGTAGAATCTGCAAACTTTGTTCATTCCATTTATGAAATAAATCACATTTTCTGAAAACTCGTGTTTTTTAAGAATTCATCTAAACCTTCTAGAAGTTGTGAATTTAAAAAAGGGGGGAAGTAAGCTTTTCTTATTTCTGGACGCATGCGCAAACTATAGAAAGTCGTTATTACGTAGAATGTGCATAGTTTGCGCATGCGCAAATTATAGAAAGTCGTAATGACATAGAATGTGCATACTTTGTTGATTCCATTTATGAAATAAATCACATTTTCTAAAAACTCGTGTTTTTTAAGAAATCATGTAAACCTTCTAGAAGCTCTGATTTTAAAAAACTGGCGGAAGTAAGCTTTTCTTATCTCCGGACACATGCGCAAACTTTAGAAAGTCGTTATTACATAGAATGTCCATACTTTGTTGATTCCATTTGTGAAATAAATCGCATTTTCTAAAAACTCGTGTTTTTTAAGAAATCATGTAAACCTTCTAGAAGCTGTGGTTTTAAAACACTGGTGGAAGGAAGCTTTTCTTATTTTCGAAAGCATGCGCAAACTATAGAAAGTCGTTATTACGTAGAATGTGCATAGTTTGTTGATTCCATTTATGAAATAAATCACATTTTCTAAAAACTCGTGTTTTTTAAGAATTCATCTAAACCTTCTAGAAGATGTGAATTTAAAAAAAGGGGGGAAGTAACCTTTTCTTATTTCCGGAGACATGCACAAACTATAGAAAGTCGTTATCACGTAGAATGCGCATAGTTTGCGCATGCACAAACTATAGAAAGTCGTTCTGACATAGAATGTGCATACTTTGTTGATTCCATTTATGAAATAAATCCCATTATATAAAAACTCGTGTTTTTTAAGAAATCATGTAAACGTTCTAGAAGCTGTGGTTTTAAAAAACTGGCGGAAGGAAGCTTTTCTTATTTCCGGACGCATGCACAAACTATAAAAAGCCATTATTACGTAGAATGTGCATAGTTAGTTGATTCCATTTATGAAATAAATCACATTTTCTAAAAACTCGTGTTTTTTAAGAATTCATCTAAACCTTCTAGAAGGTGTGAATTTAAAAAAAGGGGGGAAGTAAGGTTTTCTTATTTCCGGACGCATGCGCAAACTATAGAAATTCGTTATCACGTAGAATGTTCATAGTTTGCGCCTGCGCAAACTTTAGAAAGTCGTTATGACATAGAATGTGCATACTTTGTTGATTCCATTGATGAAATAAATCACATTTTCTAAAAACTCGTGTTTTTTAGGAAATCATGTAAACCTTCTAGAAGCCGTGATTTTAAAAAACTGACGGAAGTAAGCTTTTCTTATTTCCGGACGCATGCGCAAACTATAGAAAGTTGTTACTACGTAGAATGTGCATACTTTGTTGATTCCATTTATGAAATAAATCACATTTTCAAAAACTCGTGTTTTTTAAGAATTCATCTAAACCTTCTAGAAGGTGTGAATTTAAAAAAAGGGGGGAAGTAAGGTTTTCTTATTTCCGGACGCATGCGCAAACTATAGAAATTCGTTATCACGTAGAATGTGCATAGTTTGTGCCTTCGCAAACCATAGAAAGTTGTTATGACATATAATGTGCATACTTTGTTGATTCCATTTATGAAATAAATCACATTCCCTAAAAACTCGTGTTTTTTAAGAAATCATGTAAACCTTCTAGAAGCTGTGATTTTAAAAAACGGGGGGAATTAAGCTTTTCTTATTTCCGGACGCATGCGCAAACTATAGAAAGTCGTTATGACATAGAATGTGCAAACTTTGTTGATTCCATTTATGAAATAAATCACATTTTCTAAAAGCTTGTGTTTTTTAAGAATTCATTTAAACATTCTAGAAGCTGTGAATTTAAAAAAAGGGGGGAAGTAAGCTTTTCTTATTTCCGGACGCATGCGCAAACTATAGAAAGTCCTTATTACGTAGAATGTGGATAGTTTGCGCAAGCGCAAATTATAGAAAGTCGTTATGACATAGAATGTGCATACTTTGTTGATTCCATTTATGAAATAACTCACATTTTCTAAAAACTCAAATTTTTTAAGAAATCATGTAAACCTTCTCGAAGCTGTGATTTTAAAAAACGGGGGGAATTAAGCTTTTCTTATTTCCGGACGCATGCGCAAACTATAGAAAGTCGTTATTATGTAGAATATGCATAGTTTGTTGATTCCATTTATGAAATAAATCACACTATCTAAAAACTCGTGTTTTTTAAGAATTCATCTAAACCTTCTAGAAGCTGTGAATTTGAAAAAAGGGGGGAAGTAAGCTTTTCTTATTTCCGAAAGCATGCGCAAACTATAGAAAGTCGTTATTACGTAGAATGTGCATAGTTTGTTGATTTCATTTATGAAATAAATAACATTTTCTAAAAACTCATGTTTTTTGAGAAGTCATCTAAACCTTCTAGAAGCTGTGAATTTAAAAAAAGGGGGGAAGTAAGCTTTTCTTATTTCCGGACGCATGCGCAAACTATAGAATGTCTTTATCACGTAGAATGTGCATAGTTTGCGCATGCGCAAACTATATAAAGTCGTTATGACATAAATCACATTTATGTAATAAATCACATTTTCTAAAAACTCGTGTTTTTTAAGAATTCATCTAAACCTTCTAGAAGCTGTGAATTTAAAAAAAGGGGGGAAGTAAGCTTTTCTTATTTCCGGACACATGCGCAAACTTTAGAAAGTCGTTATTACATAGAATGTGCATACTTTGTTTATTCCATTTATGAAATAAATCACATTTTCTAAAAACTCGTGTTTTTTAAGAAATCGTGTAAACCTTTTAGAAGCTGTGATTTTAAAAAAATGGCAGAAGTAAGCTTTTCATATTTCCGGACGCATGTGCAAACTTTGGAAAGTCGTTATTACATAAAATGTCCATACTTTGTTGATTCCATTTATGAAATAAATCACATTTTCTAAAAACTCTGTTTTTTAAGAAATCATGTAAACCTTCTAGAAGCTGTGAATTTAAAAAAAGGGGGGAAGTAACCTTTTCTTATTTCCGGACACATGCGCAAACTATAGAAAGTCATTATGACATAGAATGTGTATAGTTTGTTGATTCCATTTATGAAATAAATCACATTTTCTAAAAACTCGTGTTTTTTAAGAAATCGTGCTAACCTTCTAGAAGCTGTGATTTTAAAAAAATGGCGGAAGTAAGCTTTTCATATTTCCGGATGCATGCGTAAACTTTGGAAAGTCGTTATTACATAAAATGTGCATACTTTGTTGATTCCATTTAGGAAATAAATCACATTTTCTAAAAACTCGTGTTTTTTAAGAATTCATCTAAACCTTCTAGAAGATGTGAATTTAAAAAAAGGGGGGAAGTAACCTTTTCTTATTTCCGGACGCATGCGCAAACTATAGAAAGTCGTTATCACGTAGAATGCGCATAGATTGTTGATTCCATTTATGAAATAAATCACATTTTCTAAAAACTCATGTTTTTTAAGAATTCATCTAAACCATCCAGAAGCAGTGAATTTAAAAAAAGGGGGGAAGTAAGCTTTTCTTATTTCCGGACGCATGCGCAAACTATAGAAATTCGGTATCACGTAGAATGTGCATAGTTTGCACATGCGTAAACTATAGAAAGTCGTTATGACATAGAATGCGCATACTTTGTTGATTCCATTTATGAAATAAAACATATTTTCTAAAAACTCATGTTTTTTAAGAATTCATCTAAACCTTCTAGAAGCTGTGAATTTAAAAAAAGGGGGGAAGTCATCTTTTCTTACTTCCAGACGAATGCGCAAACTATAGAAATTCGTTATCATGTAGAATGTGCATAGTTTGCGCATGCGCAAACTATAGACAGTCGTTATGACATAGAATGCGCATACTTTGTTGATTCCATTTATAAAATAAATCACATTTTCTAAAAACTCGTTTTTTTTAAGAAATCATGTAAACCTTCTAGAAGCTGTGATTTTAAGAAACGCGGGGAATTAAGCTTTTCTTATTTCCTGACGCATGCGCAAACTATAGAAAGTCGTTATGACGTAGAATGTGCAAACTTTGTTGATTCCATTTATGAAATATATCACATTTTGTAAAAACTCGTGTTTTTTAAGAATTCATCTAAACATTCTAGAAGCTGTGAATTTAAAAAAAGGGGGGAAGTAAACTTTTCTTATTTCCGGACGCATGCGCAAACTATAGAAAGTCATTATTACATAGAATGTGCATACTTTGCGCATGCGCAAACTATAGAAATTCGTTATGACATAGAATGTGCATACTTTGTTGATTCCATTTATGAAATAACTCACATTTTCTAAAAACTCAAATTTTTTAAGAAATCATGTAAACCTTCTAGAAGCTGTGATTTTAAAAAACAGGGGAAATTAAGCTTTTCTTATTTCCAGACGCATGCGCAAACTATAGAAAGTCGTTATGACGTAGAATGCGCATACTTTGTTGATTCCATTTATGAAATAAATCACATTTTCTAAAAACTCGTGTTTTTTAAGAAATCATGTAAACCTTCTAGAAGCTGTGATTTTAAAAAACGGGGGGAAGTAAGCTTTTCTTATTTCCGAACGCATCGCAAACTATAGAAAGTCGTTATTGCATAGAATGTGCATAGTTTGTTGATTCAATTTATGAAATAAATCACATTTTCTAAAAACTCATGCTTTTTAAGAATTCATAAAGAATGTTCATAGTTTGCGCATCCGCAAACTTTAGAAACTCGTTATGACATAGAATGTGCATACTTTGTTGATTCCATTTATGAAATAAATAACATTTTCTAAAAACTCATGTTTTTTAAGAAATCATGTAAACCTTTTAGAAGCTGTGATTTTAAAAAACTCGCGGAAGTAAGCTTTTCTTATTTCCGGACGCATGCGCAAACTATAAAAAGTCGTTACTACGTAGAATTTTCATACTTTGTTGATTCCATTTATGAAATAAATCACATTTCCTAAAAACTCGTGTTTTTTAAGAAATCATGTAAACCTTCTAGAAGCTGTGATTTTAAAAAACGGGGGGAATTAAGCTTTTCTTATTTCCGGACGCATGCTCAAACTATAGAAAGTCGTTATGATGTAGAATGTGCATACTTTATTGATTCCATTTATGAAATAAATCACATTTTTTAAAAACTCGTGTTTTTTAAGAAATCATGTAAACCTTCTAGAAGCTGTGATTTTAAAAAACTGGCGGAAGTAAGCTTTTCATATTTCTGGACGCATGCGCAAACTTTAGAAAGTAATTATTACATAGAATGTGCATACTTTGTTGATTCCATTTATGAAATAAATCATATTTTAAAAAAACTCACGTTTTTTAAGAAATCATGTAAACATTCTAGAAGGTGTGGTTTTAAAAAATAGGCGGAAGGAAGGTTTTCTTATTTCCGGAAGAATGCGCAAACTATAGAAAGTCGTTATTGTGTAGAATGTGCATAGTTTGTTGATTCCATTTATGAAATAAATCACATTTTCTAAAAACTCCTGTTTTTTAAGATTTCATCTAAACATTCTAGAAGCTGTGAATTTAAAAAAAGGGGGGAAGTAAGCTTTTCTTATTTCCGAAAGCATGCGCAAACTATAGAAAGTCGTTAAAACGTAGAATGTGCATAGTTTGTTGATTTCATTTATGAAATAAATCACATTTTCTAAAAACTCGTGTTTTTTAAGAATTCATCTAAACCTTCTAGAAGCTGTGAATTTAAAAAACGGGGGAATTAAGCTTTTCCTATTTCCGGACGCATGCGCAAACTATAGGAAGTCGTTATGATGTAGAATGTGCAAACTTTGTTGATTCAATTTATAAAATAAATCACATTTTCTAAAAACTGGTGTTTTTTAAGAATTCATCTAAACCTTCTAGAAGCCGTGAATTTAAAAAAAGGGGTGAAGTAAGCTTTTCTTATTTCTGGACGCATGCGCAAACTATAGAAAGTCTTTATTACATAGAATGTTCATAGTTTGCGCATTCGCAAACTATAGAAATTCGTTATGACATAGAATATGCATACTTTGTTGATTCCATTTATGAAATAAATCACATTTTTTAAAAACTCATGTTTTTTAAGAAATCATGTAAACCTTCTAGAAGCTGTGATTTTAAAAAACTTGCGGAAGTAAGCTTTTCTTATTTCCGTACGCATGCGCAAACTTTACAAAGTCGTTATTACATAGAATGTGCATACTTTGTTTATTCCATTTATGAAATAAATCACATTTTCTAAAAACTCGTGTTTTTTAAGAAATCATGTAAACCTTCTAGAAGCTGTGATTTTAAAAAAACTAGTGGAAGTAAGCTTTTCTGATTTCCAGACGCATGCGCAAACTTTAGAAAGTCCTTACTACGTAGGATGTGCATACCTTGTTGATTCCATTCATTAAATAAATCACATTTTCTAAAAACTCATTTTTTTTAAGAATTCATCTCAGCCTTCTAGAAGCTGTGAAGTTGAAAAAAGGGGGGAAGTAAGCTTTTCTTATTTCCGGACGCATGCGCAAACTATAGAAAGTCATTATTATGTAGAATGTGCATAGTTTGTTGATTCCATTTATGAAATAAATCACTTTTTCTAAAAACTCGTGTTTTTTAAGAAATCATGTAAACCTTCTAGAAGCTGTGGTCTTAAAAAACTGGCGGAACTAAGCTTTTCTTATTTGCGGACGTATGGGCAAACTATAGAAATTCGTTATTACGTAGAATGTGCATAGTTTATTGATTCCATTTATGAAATAAATCACATTTTCTAAAAACTCGTGTTTTTTAAGCATTTATCTAAACCTTCTAGAAGCTGTGAATTTAAAAAAAGGGGGGAACTAAGCTTTTCTTATTTTCGGATGCATGCGCAAACCATAGAAAGTCGTTATCACGTAGAATGTGCATAGTTTGCGCATGCACAAACTATAGAAAGTCGTTATGACATAGAATGTGCATACTTTATTGATTCCATTTATGAAATAAATCACATTTTCTAAAAACTCGTGCTTTTTAAGAAATCATGTAAGCCTTCTAGAAGCTGTGATTTTAAAAAACAGGGGGAATTAAGCTTTTCTTATTTCCGGACGCATGCCCAAACTGTAGAAAGTCGTTATGTCGTAGAATATGCAAACTTTGTTGGTTCCATTTATGAAATAAATCACATTTTCTAAAAACTCGTGTTTTTTAAGAATTCATCTAAACCTTCTAGAAGCTGTGAATTTAAAAAAAGGGGGGAAGTAAGGTTTTCTTATTTCCGGACGCATGTGCAAACTATAGAAAGTCGTTATTACGTAGAATGTGCATAGTTTGCGCATGCGCAAACTATAGAAAGTTGTTATGACATAGAATGTGCATACTTTGTTGATTCCATTTATGAAATAAATCACATTTTCTAAAAACTCAAATTTTTTAAGAAATCATGTAAACATTCTAGAAGCTGTGATTTTAAAAAATGGGGGGAATTAAGCTTTTCTTATTTCCAGACGCATGCGCAAACTATAGAAAGTCGTTATAGTAGAATGTGCATACTTTGTTGATTCCATTTATGAAATAAATCACATTTTCTAAAAACTCGTGTTATTTAAGAAATCGTGTAAACCTTCTAGAAGCTGTGATTTTAAAAAAATGGCGGAAGTAAGCTTTTCATATTTCCGGACGCATGCGCAAAGTTTGGAAATTCGTTATTACATAAAATGTGCATACTTTGTTGATTCCATTTATGAAATAAATCACATTTTCTAAAAACTTGTGTTTTTTAAGAAATCATGTAAACCTTCTAGAAGCTGTGATTTTAAAAAACTAGCGGAAGTAAGCTTTTCTTATTTCCGGACGCATGCGCAAACTATAGAAAGTCGTTATGACATAGAATGTGCAGGCTTTGTTGATTCCATTTATGAAATAAATCACATTTTCTAAAAACTCGTGTTTTTTAAGAATTCATCTAAACCTTCTAGAAGCTGTGAATTTAAAAAAAGGGGGGAAGTAAGCTTTTCTTATTTCCAGACGCATGCGCAAACTATAGAAAGTCGTTATCACGTAGAATGTGCATAGTTTGCGCATGTGCAAACTATAGAAAGTCGTTATGACATAGAATGTGCATACTTTGTTGATTCCATTTATGAAATAAATCACATTTTCTAAAAACTCGTGTTTTTTAAGAAATCATGTAAACCTTCTAGAAGCTGTGGTTTTAAAAAACTGGCGGAAGTAAGATTTTCTTATTTCCGGACGCATTCGCAAACTATAGAAAGTGGTTATTACGTAGAATGTGCATAGTTTGTTGATTCCATTGATGAAATAAATCACATTTTCTAAAAACTGGTGTTTTTTAAGAATTCATCTAAACCTTCTAGAAGCTGTGAATTTAAAAAAAGGGGGGAAGTAAGCTTTTCTTATTTTTGGACGCATGCGCAAACTATATAAAGTCGTTATCACGTAGAATGTGCATAGTTTGCGCAGGCGCAAACTATAGAAAGTCGTTATGACATAGAATGTGCATACTTTGTTGATTCCATTTATGAAATAAATCACATTTTCTAAAAACTCATGTTTTTTATGAAATCATGTAACCTTCTAGAAGCTGTGATTTTAAAAAACCGGGGGAAATAAGCTTTTCTTATTTCCGGACGCATGCGCAAACTATAAAAAGTCGTTATTACGTAGAATGTGCATAGTTTATTGATTCCATTTATGAAATAAATCACATTTTCTAAAAACTCGTGCTTTTTAAGAATTCATCAAAACCTTCTAGAAGCTGTGAATTTAAAAGAAGGGGGGAAGTAAGTTTTTCTTATTTCCGAACGCATGCGCAAACTATAGAGAGTCGTTATTACATACAATGTGCATAGTTTGTTGATTCAATTTATGAAATAAATCACATTTTCAAAAAACTTGGGTTTTTTAAGAATTCATCTAAACCTTCTAGAAGCTGTGAATTTAAAAAAAGCGGGGAAGTAAGTTTTTCTTATTTCCGGATGCATGCGCAAACTATAGAAAGTCGTTATCACGTAGAATGTTCGTAGTTTGCGCATGCACAAACTTTAGAAAGTCGTTATGACATAGAATGTGCATACTTTGTTGATTCCATTTATGAAATAAATAACATTTTCTAAAAACTCGTGTTTTTTAAGAAATCATGTAAACCTTCTAGAAGCTGTGATTTTAAAAAACTGGCGAAAGTAAGCTTTTCTTATTTCCGGATGCATGCGCAAACTATAGAAAGTCGTTACTACGTAGAATTTGCATACTTTGTTGATTCCATTTATGAAATAAATCACATTTTCTAAAAACTCATGTTTTTTAACAATTCATCTAAACCTTCTAGAAGCTATGAATTTAAAAAAAGGGTGCAAGTAAGCTTTTCTTATTTCCGAACGCGTGCGCAAACTATAGAAAGTCGTTATCACGTAGAATGTGACTAGTTTGCGCATGCGCAAACTATAGAAAGTCGTTATGACATAGAATGTGCATACTTTGTTGATTCCATTTATGAAATAAATCACATTTCCTAAAAACTCGTGTTTTTTAAGAAATCATGTAAACCTTCTAGAAGCTGTGATTTTAAAAAACGGGGGGAAGTAAGCTTTTCTTATTTCCGAACGCATGCGCAAACTATAGAAAGTCGTTATTGCATCGAATGTGCATAGTTTGTTGATTCAAGTTATGAAATAAATCACATTTTCTAAAAACTCATGTTTTTTAAGAATTCATCTAAACCTTCTAGAAGCTGTGAATTTAAAAAAAGCGGGGAAGTAAGCTTTTCTTATTTCCGGACGCATGCGCAAACTATTAAAAGTCGTTATCACGTAGAATGTTCATAGTTTGCGCATGCGCAAACTTTAGAAAGTCGTTATGACATAGAATGTGCATACTTTGTTGATTCCATTTATGAAATAAATAACATTTTTTAAAAACTCGTGTTTTTTAAGAAATCATTTAAACCTTCTAGAAGCTGTGATTTTAAAAAACTGGCGGAAGTAAGCTTTTCTTATTTCCGGACGCATGCACAAACTATAGAAAGTCATTACTACGTAGAATTTGCATACTTTGTTGATTCCATTTATGAAATAAATCACATTTCCTAAAAACTCATTTTTTTTAACAACTCATCTAAACCTTATAGAAGCTGTGAATTTAAAAAAAGGGTGGAAGTAAGCTTTTCTTATTTCCGAATGCATGCGCAAACTATAGAAAGTCGTTATCACGTAGAATGTGACTAGTTTGCGCATGCGCAAACAATAGAAAGTCGTTATGACATAGACTCTGCATACTTTTTTGATTCCATTTATGAAATAAATCACATTTCCTAAAAACTCGTGTTTTTTAAGAAATCATGTAAACCTTCTAGAAGCTGTGATTTTAAAAAACGGGGGGGATTAAGCTTTTCTTATTTCCAGACGCATGCTCAAACTATAGAAAGTCGTTATGATGTAGAATGTGCATAATTTGTTTATTCCATTTATGAAATAAATCACATTTTCTAAAAACTCGTGTTTTTGAAGAAATCATGTAAACCTTCTAGAAGCTGTGATTTTAAAAAACTGGCGGAAGTAAGCATTTCATATTTCCGGACGCATGCGCAAACTTTAGAAATTCATTATTACATAGAATGTGCATACTTTGTTGATTCCATTTATGAAATAAATCACATTTTAAAAAAACTCACGTTTTTTAAGAAATCATGTAAACCTTCTAGAAGCTGTGGTTTTAAAAAATAGGCGGAAGGAAGGTTTTCTTATTTCCGGACGCATGCGCAAACTATAGAAAGTCGTTATTATGTAGAATGTGCATAGTTTGTTGATTCCATTTATGAAATAAATCACATTTTCTAAAAACTCGTGTTTTTTAAGAATTCATCTAAACCTTCTAGAAGCTGTGAATTTAAAAAAAGGGGGGAAGTAAGTTTTTCTTATTTCCGGACGCATGCGCAAACTATAGAAAGTCGTTATTACGTAGAATGTGCATAGTTTGTTGATTTCATTTATGAAATAAATCACATTTTCTAAAAACTCGTGTTTTTTAAGAATTCATCTAAACCTTCTAGAAGCGGTGAATTTAAAAAAAGGGGGGAAGTGAGCTTTTCTTATTTCCGGAAGCATGCGAAAACTATAGAAAGTCGTTATTACGTAGAATGTGCATAGTTTTTTGATTCCATTTATGAAATAAATCACATTTTCTAAAAACTCGTGTTTTTTAAGAATTCATCTAAACCTTCTAGAAGCTGTGAATTTAAAAAAAGGGGGGAAATAAGCTTTTCTTATTTCCAAAAGCATGCGCAAACTATAGAAAGTCGTTATTACGTAGAATTTGCATAGTTTGTTGATTTCATTTATGAAATAAATCACATTTTCTAAAAACTCATGTTTTTTAAGAATTCATCTAAACCTTCTAGAAGCTGTGAATTTAAAAAAAGGGGGGAAGTAAGCTTTTCTTATTTCCGGACGCATGCGCAAAGTATAGAAAGTCGTTATCACGTAGAATGTGCATAGTTTGCGCATGCGCAAACTATATAAAGTTGTTATGACATAGAATGTGCATAATTTCTTGATTCCATTTATGAAATAAATCACATTTTCTAAAAACTCGTGTTTTTTAAGAAATCATGTAAACCTTCTAGAAGCTGTGATTTTATAAAACAAGGGGAATTAAACTTTTCTTATTTCCGGACGCATGCGCAAACTTTAGAAAGTCGTTATTACATAGAATGTGCATACTTTGTTTATTCCATTTATGAAATAAATCACATTTTCTAAAAACTCGTGTTTTTTAGGAAATCATGTAAACCTTCTAGAAGCTGTGATTTTAAAAAACTAGCGGAAGTAAGCTTTTCTTATTTCCGGACGCATGCGCAAACTTTAGAAAGTCGTTACTACGTAGAATGTGCATACCTTGTTGATTCCATTTATTAAATAAATCACATTTTCTAAAAACTCATGTTTTTTAAGAATTCATCTAAGCCTTCTAGAAGCTGTGAATTTGAAAAAAGGGGGGAAGTAAGCTTTTCTTATTTCCGGATGCATGCGCAAACTATAGAAAGTCATTATTATGTAGAATGTGCATAGTTTATTGATTCCATTTATGAAATAAATCACTTTTTCTAAAAACTCGTGTTTTTTAAGAGATTATGTAAACCTTCTAGAAGATGTGGTTTTCAAAAACTGGCGAAACTAAGCTTTTCTTATTTGCGGACACATGGGCAAACTATAGAAAGTCATTATTACGTAGAATGTGCATAGTTTATTGATTCAATTTATGAAATAAATCACATTTTCTAAAAACTCGTGTTTTTTAAGCATTCATCTAAACCTTCTAGAAGCTGTGAATTTAAAAAAAGGGGGGAAGTAAGCTTTTCTTATTTCCGGATGCATGCGCAAACTATAGAAAGTCGTTATCACGTAGAATGTGCATAGTTTGCGCATGCGCAAACTATAGAAAGTCGTTATGACATAGAATGTGCATACTGTTAACACCTAAAAAGTGCTCACTAGCTCATTCCCTTACTCACATGACCCATTTGTCCACTTTTCCACCATCTGAGCCTCTGAAACCAACAAAAGGTCATCAAAAGACCTTAGTACACCCCTTTTTCCATTAAAAAAGATTATTTTTCCAAGAAAATCATAAAAAACCCTCAAAAAGGGTCCAAATTCCCAAAAATATTAAAAAGGGAATTAAAATATTATTTTTATTCAAAAAAGGAAAAAGGAGGGAAAATACCTAAACCATGTTGGTCAATACCATTTGGTTTCCACAAAACCACAAATTGTATTTCCCACCACCAAAACCTATAAAAAGGTGGTAGGGGCTCCTCATTATCCATCCATCCATTATCTCATCCTTACGCTGCTGAAATCTCCCCTGAGCATTTTAGCCATTGCAAACCACATTGGAGAAGAGACCATTGGAGATTGGAGTTGCTCATCCTTGGAGCCATTCAACCTCACCATAAGAGGTATTGATTCCGCAAGCAGTTGCTTGCACCATTCTTTCAATACAAATTCTTTATTTTATATGTTCTTGTTCTTGATTTTAAATTATTCTTGTTATTTGCTTAATATCTTTGCTTAGATCCATGAATAGTCTTGTTTAATTAGTTTATTGTTATTTATTTCCATTGAAACTGCTGCTACTAGTTAGCAGGTGCCCATAGCACTAAGCCTGGTTGCAAAACCGGGCCAACAGTTTTTGGCGACTCCGCTTTGGTTTGAACTATAGATCTCTAGTTTTGCCTTTATTATTAGTTTTTTATGAGTTTTTAACCTTTGGATCCATAGATCTGCCATCTTAGACAGCAGATCCATTGCTGCTCTGAGATTTGGCCCCATAAACAGCCTGAAATTTTCAATTTTCGGGTTCGTTTCTCGGTTTCCGTGCACGGCTTCCGCCTCACGGTTTTTTGCCAGACAGTCGCGCGGTCCATCGCGACTTTTCTGCGTTTTTCCGCGCGGTCCATCGCGGCCTTTTGCCAGACAGTCGCGCGGTCCATCGCGACTTTTCTGCGTTTTTTCCGCGCTGCACACCGCGGCTTCGCGACCGATTTTCGCGCTGCCCATCGCGACTGTGCGGCTAAAACCCGCGCGGTCCATCGCGACTGTGAGCCCAATACCCGCGCGGTCCATCGCGACTGTGAGTCCAAAACCCGCGCGGCCCATCGCGGCTGTGCGTCCAAAACCCGCGCGGCTGAATTTTTCATTTGGCCATCCCGATTTTGAAAAAAAAATTTACTATACTTTCTGCCCATAGCACATTTTTTACAGTATTAAATTCTGCATATTTTACAGTTTTGAAAATTTTTTTTACTATTTAAAAGTGCATATCTAGAAATCTTTTTAAAAATTTTCAAGAAAGTGAAAGAAAGACTCATTTTGCATTTTCATCTAGATTCAAATTTTTTCTTGTTTACTTCTTTAAAATCTTGCCCTTAGCAATTTTCCTTGAAACGAAGAAATCCATTTATTTCTTTTAAAAAGAAGTCTATTATTTGCTTTCATAAATCCAAAAAATCCATTATTTTTTGAGTTATTTTTTGAAAAGCATTTAAATTCCTTTTAGTGAAAAGTCATAAATATTTGCTTTTTATTTTCGAAAAATCCTTTATTTTTTGAAAATTTCCTATAAAGCATCTAATTCTTTTCAAGTTCAGTTTATAAAACCTCACGTGCACTCACACGATCACTTAATTGAACTAAGCCTTAAAACGTACCTTAATTTGAACACACTTTTAACCCCACTTGGGGAACACTAAAAGAATTCTTGTAGCTAGGTAGTATTGGGGGGATAGGTGTTCCAACAACACCCCTCAGTTCATACATCTGAGACATAGAAGTTGTCCAATTAGGGAGCTAAAATCTCTTAGTACTTTTTGGCGCGGTCACAACCGGTTTGTGGGAAGGCCTCTCCCTTAGGAGGGTTGAAGTCGCGAGGATGGTTCCGGAAGCCTGATTGGAATACCGAAATCCATTCAGTAACCGAAGGGCTACCATTCGCAGTTCTCGGGATATCCCTGTATTGGGATATTGCGATCAAAGGACCAAACGGCAGATTTACCTTTTCTCGACGCGTCATGAACGGAGTATCCTAGTAGCCTGTCTTTAGGATTGATTACCCGGTGTCCCTCCCGGTAGGGGGATATCTAGCCGTTGTCTCAACATTCATATTGTCTGACTTGGATTTCATCACCTTGCAGAGGATATCGTTTGTTTGAGTCACAATACTTTTAGTTAGGTGTTTGCATGATTTCAACCTACCTGTGGTCTAGTTACACCTATTTTTTCTAGGAGCCGTTTGCATGTTGGTATTCTGACCAGTTGTTGCATTCCTCCACTTATTGTAGCACAGCTGCTAGAATAAGTGCCTTTTTTGAGGATTGATTTTTTTTGGCCTGAGAGCCTTCTTCTTTCACTCCCCTTCTTGCACCCTTGGTTGCATTAGGGTTTTGAGTCTTTTATATATATATATATCACCACCTGATACTTAAACAATTTTTTTTTACCAAAAACATATTCTCACCATTGAGAATTTTAGACGCTCTCGTCATCTACAGGGCGAACTCCCAGAGTTTAGTCCACTTGGCTCTCCACGTCACGGACGCAGAGCCCTATCCCTTGATTCGACACATTGTCAATCAACTAGACAGTCATCCGATTCTGACACACCTCACTTCACATTTGATTGGGAGGTAGAATCCGAAAACCCCACAGAGTTACCACCCACCACCGTTATGGCTGGAACACCATTTGATCCACTATTTACAACTACCATAGGTCATACATCCGCAGACCCTTCTGCTGTAGTACCATCCACGGCAACAACCACCCCCCTGGGTATGCCCAATATGGGCAACACTCCACATTTAGGAATGCCCAACACAGGGCCATCTCCTGTTATAGGAATTCCCAACACAGGTCCACCACCTGTTATGGGCATGCCCAACATAGGGGTCACACCCCCTCTGGTTCCCACAAACCCTATCCCAGGAATCCCCACTGCTATTCCTAACCCAAGTGTAACCCATGTTGCACTTGGAGGCGCTGGCCCATACCAGACCACACCTATTGGAGGACACATACCTTCAATACCGAGCATACCCCTAGGCGCTACTGGACCCCTACACAATGCCAACATTACTGGTTATGTCCCTGTCACTACGCCACACCCCTCGGCCAGTCTACCATTTCTAGGAAGTTTGAACTTGCCAGACTTGGCAAGACTAACTAATGATCCTATTCGACATGACCCCACTTGGCCTCCCATGCCCACCAAACTCCCCTCCGACGTCCCTAAGTTTGAGGGCAAGGCAGGTGAGGACCCCCAGAACCATATCATGTCTTTCCATCTATGGTGTTCCTCCAACTCCATAGTGGACGACTCTGTCCGCCTCCGTCTATTACAGCGCACCTTCACTGGCTCTGCGGCTAAGTGGTATATCGAGCAGCCCCATGGGACACATGCCACCTTTACCTCCCTTGCTTCGACCTTCCTGCAGTTCTTTCAGTTACCCGTCCGCTATGATGCGGGCGTCGAGATCCTACTGTCTTGCAGACAGAACACGGCCACCCACATCACTGACCACATTCATGAGTGGCGTCGACGCCGAAGCCTCTGCAAAATCAAATTAGACGACCATATCTTCCTAGATTGGTTTCTAAAATCCCTCCTCCCTCTCATTGCGAAGGATGTGGCATCCGAAAGACCCCAGTCTGAAGAAGAGGCCATCCTCAAAGCCCAACAATTTGATCTGATCTACGCCCAGTGTGGCTACCTGTATACCATTTTACCTGACGCTCCCCGTGACGATTCCTCTTGGACTGACGCACCGGGGGCATCCCATGCCGCCAACGGCATCATTGGACAAGTTGCGTCCCACAACCAATCATTTTCCATTGTGCGCAATAATAACGGCCCTGATCTTTCGCGGGCCACATCTCACTCTAGAGCTACAACTTCGTATGCTCCCATGGCCCACCCCCACCACACTCATGGACCCCCATGTCCACCACAGTGCTATGGTCATGCACCTTCAGCCTATCCACCTCTGGTTGCACCCCCTACATATTTCCATCAGCAGGCCACACATGCTCCTGTTCACTCACAAGCCCCAATGGATTATTTCCCACCACAGGTAGTCCTTGCTGCACCACAACCTCCAATCGCTCAGACTTATCCTCCAAACAACAACAACGCTACCCCCCGCCAACCAAAACCCTGATCGACCACTGAAACAGGGTAAGAACCCCAATTTACGAACAAACCACCCATGTTCCATATGCGGGGTATACGACCATTATACACACACTTGTCCCCAGTTGGGGCGAGCACGCCAACTGTGGTCTGATGACGCCCAACACCAAGGGCACGCGGCACAACCAGCGCCACCTCCTCAACCACAACCCATGGTGCTACAAAATCATTTTCCCACACAAGGAGTGGTGAACACTCGTCTGTTGGATCCTCCTCAAGGAACCACAACACCACAACAAATAATCACATATGCTGCACACACAAACCAACCAACGGATTCAAATACTCATCATCTCCTTATGATGTCATCGTCCGACATGGATCTCCAAACGCGTCGAAACCCATACGATCCCATTGCACCTACAAATGTTCTCCCTATGATTGAACAACCAGTTCAGAATGCACCTACATCGTTTGTCCCCACAGTCAGACCCGGATTATACTCAGATACACCAATGACCTCAACCTTCCAGGCCATTCCACCACCATCACCCGCGCCCGCGGTATCTGACCTATGTACCATTTCCCACAATGCACAAACACCCACAATGCCTACACATATTGGCACAACGCCAATTCACACTATCCCATTCTTGTTCCCATTTTCCGGAGTGGTCAGTTCGCCAGTGATGGCTACACTCAACCTTCCTGGCTTAACATTAGGGATACCTGTATGGTACTTACCAGCTCCTAATCCCCCGCCGACACCAATTGTCATCCTACAACCAATGCAACCCATTGTCACCACTAGTCAACCACCTCCCGGGGTCACAATCCCTTCATCCTCAACGAATCCCCCTCCTCTTATAAAGCCCACTGGGGGCAGAAGTCCACAACCATACACTGTTGTACCACCTCCCAAGGCAGTTAAACCCCCCCCTGTGTTTCGTGCTCCTCCTAAATGCTCGTTATGTGATGAGTTAGGCCATCCGACTCATCAACGTCCACAATTACCTGCATTACAAGAACACATGCAAATGCTTGACGATGACCCCAACATCCTGGTTGTCGAACTTAATCCAACCCCCAAGCCTCGTGATAAATCATTGCGCACAAACCATTCTTGTGCAATATGCGGAATCTATGGCCATTATTCACATCACTGCCCCGATCTCCCAGATTACAGAGCAGCCTTGTACAAGTTGAATAACATCGACCTAGAGATATCCCCTCTTCTCATTCAGGAAATTCATCCCCCGCCATCTTCCTCCTCGGAAGAAATTAACACCATTTACACGATTTCCACTGGATACCCCTCTGTCCGGTCGGCCCCTCCCGTTAATCCCTTTGACACACATGTTCAACTCTTTCAAATCGATGAGGAAACCACATGTCCACAACATGGGGGCAGGCCCAAAACCTTGCCTACTCATCATCATCGTGATTCTCGTCGGAGATACTGGGGGCATCCACCCCACAAGGGGAATCCCCCATCATCATATCATCACTTCAGTATGCCACCACAGCCCACAGCCTCATGGTACACTCCACCGCCAACAGTTGCTCAATGCCCTATTGATTCCATTTATGAAATAAATCACATTTTCTAAAAACTCGTGCTTTTTAAGAAATCATGTAAACCTTCTAGAAGCTGTGATTTTAAAAAACGGGGGGAATTAAGCTTTTCTTATTTCCGGACGCATGCGCAAACTATAGAAAGTCGTTACGACGTAGAATGTGCAAACTTTGTTCATTCCATTTATGAAATAAATCACATTTTCTAAAAACTCGTGTTTTTTAAGAATTCATCTAAACCTTCTAGAAGTTGTGAATTTAAAAAAAGGGGGGAAGTAAGCTTTTCTTATTTCCGGACGCATGCGCAAACTATAGAAAGTCGTTATTACGTAGAATGTGCATAGTTTGCGCGTGCGCAAACTATAGAAAGTTGTTATGACATAGAATGTGCATACTTTGTTGATTCCATTTATGAAATAAATCACATTTTCTAAAAACTCAAATTTTTTAAGAAATCATGTAAACCTTCTAGAAGCTGTGATTTTAAAAAACGGGGGGAATTAAGCTTATCTTATTTCCAGACGCATGCGCAAACTATAGAAAGTCGTTATGACGTAGAATGTGCATACTTTGTTGATTCCATTTATGAAATAAATCACATTTTCTAAAAACTCGTGTTTTTTAAGAAATCGTGTAAACCTTCTAGAAGCTGTGATTTTAAAAAAATGGCGGAAGTAAGCTTTTCATATTTCCGGACGCATCCGCAAACTTTGGAAAGTCGTTATTACATAAAATGTGCATACTTTGTTGATTCCATTTATGAAATAAATCAAATTTTCTAAAAACTCGGGTTTTTTAAGAATTCATCTTAACCTTCTAGAAGATGTGAATTTAAAAAAAGGGGGGAAGTAACCTTTTCTTATTTCCAGACGCATGCGGAAACTATAGAAAGTCGTTATCATGTAGAATGCGCATAGTTTGTTGATTCCATTTATGAAATAAATCACATTTTCTAAAAACTCGTGTTTTTTAAGAATTCATCTAAACCTTCTAGAAGCGGTGAATTTAAAAAAAGGGGGGAAGTAAGCTTTTCTTATTTCCGGTAGCATGCCCAAACTATAGAAAGTCGTTATTATGTAGAATGTGCATAGTTTTTTTATTCCATTTATGAAATAAATCACATTTTCTAAAAACTCGTGTTTTTTAAGAATTCATCTAAACCTTCTAGAAGCGGTGAATTTAAAAAAAGGGGGGAAGTAAGCTTTTCTTATTTCCGGAAGCATGCGAAAACTATAGAAAGTCGTTATTACGTAGAACGTGCGTAGTTTTTGATTCCATTTATGAAATAAATCACATTTTCTAAAAACTCGTGTTTTTTAAGAATTCATCTAAACCTTCTAGAAGCTGTGAATTTAAAAAAAGGGCAGCAGTAAGCTTTTCTTATTTCCGGACGCATGCGCAAACTATAGAAAGTCGTTATCACGTAGAATGTGACTAGTTTGCGCATGCGCGAACTATAGAAAGTCGTTATGACATAGAATGTGCATACTTTGTTGATTCCATTTATGAAATAAATCACATTTCCTAAAAACTCGTTTTTTTTAAGAAATCATGTAAACCTTCTAGAAGCTGTGATTTTAAAATACGGGGGGAAGTAAGCTTTTCTTATTTCCGAACGCATGCGCAAACTATAGAAAGTCGTTATTGCATCGAATGTGCATAGTTTGTTGATTCAATTTATGAAATAAATCACATTTTCTAAAAACTCATGTTTTTTAAGAATTCATCTAAACCTTCTAGAAGCTGTGAATTTAAAAAAAGGGGGGAAGTAAGCTTTTCTTATTTCCGGATGCATGTGCAAACTATAGAAAGTCGTTATCACGTAGAATGTTCATAGTTTGCGCATGCGCAAACTTTTCCCATTAAGATAAATGCAACTGCTATCAAGCAGATGATCAATATGATGATAAACATTCTTCAGATTACAGAATCAATAGTGGATCGGCTTCGGACAGCGAAACTCGTCACCACAGCACTCAGACTTTGCCTTGGTATAGTGTTATGGGTCCTTTGAGATTTCGCTACTACCCGAAGGCATGTAGTTACTTTCAGGCTCCTGGGAGTCCCATAATATACCAACTAGCAGACCCTCATAGACACTTTTTACAGGGTCGAGTCTTCGGCTTTCTGATGCAGTGTTATACCACAGTGGGCAACCTGCAGAGCATATTTGCCTCGGCTCTCACACAACCTACTGACTGTCGAGCGGACTACTTGCTCAGATGACACCTAGAATCAGTTGCAGAGCGGACTACTTGCTCATGCAACTCAAACCAAATGAACCGAATGCATTACAATGAGCCCGGAGGCCTTTATTTATAGCTCTCTATCCGGTAGACCGGTTACCACTTACTTACACTAACCAGTCTAAAAGAGATATTCCCGGGGCATAGTGGGGACCGCCACTATGTTATCTCGTCCCTTGGAGGCTCGGCCATATGGGGACCCAGGGTATCTGACCCGACAGACTGACCTTTGATTGACATAAAGATTATTCTATTGGCCGACAAACATGAGCCATTATTATTACATCAGTCATGAGTACAAAGCATCTCGGTACAAAAGTAAACCGAGGGAATCAAAACAACTTTCGGCGAGCATGGCCGACAAAACCATGTGGAGAGGCCCACCAACGGCTTCCACTAAATATGTACAGAAGATTCTTCACGGACCGGCGCGCTTCATTCCCGAAAACTGTCACGGGCAATTATGGAGTATCATAACCGAAACCGCACACACATACTGTTGTGCCCTCAGGACCAGGCACACCGCCACACACGCAGTCAAGGCAACCTTCATCATAGAGGTTTTCTTCAAGTTCACACCTGGCTATTTCTTCATCTATGTAGTTAGGATGTGACTCTGTGAACCTCAAATATTCATTTTCTGGAAATTCATCATTCATATCAGGATACAAAAGATCTCCAAAACATCTTTCAACATCTGAACCTCTGAGATACTCATTAGGTCCAAATACAAATTCAGAAGCAAATTGGGACTCAACTCTGTAGTTTAGTGGGAGAGTTCTTCTGTGAACTTTGGTATCCAATCTTCTACCATTGCTGTCTCTTTGGATGAACTTCTGAGTTACATTTACAACATAATCCAATGGAGTATACCTACCTCCATGGTGCCTTAATTTAAACTTAAACCACTGATTGTGATGATCAGCGGCCTACATATCTGCTTCCAAATGCAGAATAAAATTAGCCTTTCTGTCTACCCATTCAACTCTGGGACAGAACTTTTCCAAGAAAACTTGAGTCCATCCGGACCACTTTCTATACTTCAAATTGCCGGGATCTGCACAGATAATGACAGAAGTTTGTTCTCTGCAAAATTGCAGAATTAAATTATAAGTTGTCCATGTCAAGTCTCCTTGACCTAGATCAATATACCAGATATCTCCTTCTGGTTCACTGTTACAATCAATCCAAACTTCTTTGCAGTCCTTTAGTTTTTCTTGGGCTTTCTGGAGTCCTCGGAATGCAGCCTTTTCCCATCTTTCCAGAATCTTGAGCTTACAGGGGCTTTCTTGAATTTCTTTTACCAGTGTGAGGCTGAGAAATTTTTCAGCTTCATCTTTGTCAGCGTAATCTAGCAACTGCTGACGTTCTTCTTCTGAAATATCCTTATCCCATGGGGATAAGAACAAGGATCTAGGAGGAGCTCGGAGAGCTTCTTCTTCTTCTTAAAATGGAGCTCTTCCTTTGTCAGCAACAATTCTATTTCTCATATAACTTTGATTGTGGCCTGAACCAGAGCCACCAGCACCTGAAGAAAACATATTTAAACTGGGCAGATTTTCCTGCACAGTCTCACGTGTCAACATATCAGCAAGACAATTTAAATATCCAGGCTTATAAACAATATCATAATCAAAGTTACTAAGCCAAAGAAACCATTTGAGAATTCTGCTGCTGTTCTCTGCCATTAAGTTTTCATTCTTGAAAATACCAGGCATAATTTTCAAATCTGTTCTAATGACAAATCTGACTAGTTTTAGATACAGGATGAAATGATTCACTGTCTTTTTAACAGCCAGAATTTCTTTATGACTGCTCGGATAATTAAGTTCAGCTCCTTTAAAAGAACCAGATGCGTAGCCACAGATATTGGCTTTTCCATCAATTTCTTCTAATAGTACACCACCCCAAGTTGTACTAGAAGCATCTGTTTCTATTATTAATTTACTAGTCCCTTGAGGAAGATTAAGGGCTGGAAGTTGCTTAACCTTGGCTTTAATCTGCTGCACGGCTAAAGTCATTTGATCAGACCATGGAATAGGCTTTTTCTTCAACCTTTGCTGCAGGCAATGAATATCAGCAGCTTGACCTTTATAAAAGGGTCTGATATAATTTAAGCAACCTAAAAATCTTTGCAACTGGGTCTTATCTAGGATTTTATCAGGAAAATGCTCAAAATATTGCAACACATGATTTTGCAATACAACCTGACCAGCTTTGATGTGTAGACCCAAAAATTCAATTTCAGTCTTACCTATCTCCATCTTACTTGCAGATAAGACTAAACCATGCTTATAGACCAAATCATAAAAATGCTGAAGATGCTTCAAATGTTCTTGCAGATTTTTAGAGCATATTAGAATATCATCAATAAAAACTGCTAGCCAAGGAATATCTCTGAAAATATCCTCCATTCTCTTCTGAAACTCTGATGGAGCATTATTAATTCCAAATGGTAGAACTTTCCACTGATATTGACCATGTGGGACAACAAAAGCAGTTTTGTATCTGTCCTTTGCCTCTATACCAATCTGATAAAAACCAGACATGAGATCAAACTTACTAAAAATTATACACCCAGTAATTTTCTGCAGCAGACTTGCTTTATCAGGCAAAGGATACCTGACCTTCTGGAGTACTGCATTTAATGGCTTGAAATTTACAACCAATCTGGGCTTACCTCTCTTCTGCTCACTGTGCTTGTTAACAACAAAAGCTCTACAAGCCCAAGGGATTTTTGATGGTTCAATCAATCCTTTGTTCAGGAGCTCTTGTATTTCTTTAGAACATAATTCCCTTTCACTAGGGCTCATTAATCTAGCACAGGCTTTCATTGGTTTGATCTTTTGGAGGGGATCAAATGGAAAAGAAACAAAATACTTCTCTCTGGTCCAAAATGCATTAGGACTTTCAGAGCAACAATATTTTTTCAGCCTTTCAGTAATTCCTTCAAGATATTTCTCACTATTGATTTCAGCAAAAGATATGCACCTTTCCATTTTAGCAAGTGAGACTTTTGACTGACTTGGAGACTGACTCTGGGATTGTTGTGGAATAAGCTTACATCGTGGTTTAAAAGTATGACTTAATGGTAAAACCACAGACTGTTTATTGACTGTACATTGAAACAACATTTTCTTAGTATCTATAGAAAATGGACTAATAGACACTAAAAAATCAGAACCTAAAACACAATCTTCTTTAACTGCATCAAGTCTAAAAAGAGAAATAGAACTATTTACAGAAGACAAAGATATTGGAAAATCCTTTACTTTTCCAGTTAAATAAACAGGAGTTCCTTGAATTGCAGAGCCAAATTCTTTAGTGTTTTCCCAATAAAAGTGAGGAAGGGCATTTCCTTTTGCCAGGTTAAATTGACATCCGGAATCTATTAGGCATTGGATTGGGTAGGGTTTAAATTCAGCAGGACAGAATTGTAGGGTGATGAAAAGCTTAGGACATGAAACAGCTCCTAAAAGGCTTAGGCTTTGAGACTTGGGAGGGGGAGAATGTTCAGGGCTTTTCTCAGGGTATTCTTCTTCAGGACTTTGGTTTTCCTTATGTCCACAAACCCTTTCAATTTCATTGGACAATTCATCCTCTGATGACTGATCTTTTTCCATCAATAGGATTATTAAAGCATTCTTAATTTCATCTGCTTCTTTGACCAGCTTTCTTATTTCATCTTGTTTGCCTTTCAGCTTACTTCTTAGTAGTTTTTCCCTATCTGCCCTGTGTTCCTGTCTGTCTGCATGACCACTAGGGTATTCTTTATAAAGATCAACAGGATTAAAAGTTAATTGTAACTTTTCTTTACCTTTTTCTTTGCTTATGGCTTGTAGCTGAGCTTGTAAAGCTTTCTTTTCATTTCTAAGCTCAGTTCTTTCTTGATGTCTGAATATGGGAATGGAAGATAACTGCAAATCAATGGAAGCAATTCTTTTTTCAATCTTTACAGGAGAGACTGATCTAGAAAACATATACAAATTAAAATCAAATTCAGGGAGTTCAAATTGTTCTGGCACTCCACACCCCCCTAAATGTGGTTCCGTGTCGGAATCTGTACAAGACTCGGGATCACATTTAGCAAAATCAGGAATATCATCTTGAGAAGAATCAGAATCATCATCAGACTTTGAATCAGGCAAATAAATAATTTCTCCAGAGGGAGAAGGAGAATCAACAGAAACTTTGTACAAATCCCACCATTCTAGATCAAGTGTTGTGCATAAAGCAGCCAACCTTGGTCGGGATTTTCTCTCTGGACACTTGGTTGCCCAATGTCCCTTTTTGCCACAAATGAAACATGTATCACCAGATCCTTTTTCTTTTCTTCTCTTCACAAATCTTTTTGGAAATTTTTTCAACTTTTTGTGCTTTTTTGAAAATTTTGATTTGTGCTTATAAGGTTTATCTAAGTGATATCTTCCTTCAGAAGTAAAATACTTCTTTTTCTTTTTACAATGACAGCCTTCTTTTCCTAAATGTCCACGATTATGGGCTCCACAACCCCAATCGGGTAATTTTGCAACCTCTTTGCAGAATGAAGAAGAAAACATTTGTTGATGACGCTTAAAATCTTTATCCACTCTTTTAGCCAAACAATGTTCTTGCCATGTCTCAAGAATATGATTATGCAATTGTGCAAGAGACAAAGATCTAAGTGGAATATTCTTATCTTTTAATGCTTTTTCTACTGCATCTGGAACATGACCTGGAAAACTTATGAGGTAATGCTTAAGATAGGCTTCATTGCCGGACTTACCTGAAGATATTAACAGTTTCTGCATATAGCAGAAATACTCTTCTGTTTTACTTAGATCACAAAGCCTAGCAGAGATATACAGGGATGCTAAGTGATCATAATCTTCATGATCTTCATGGCCATAAAATTCTCTACTTAAAGCAGAGATGATTTGCTCATCAGAATCATTTGCTGCTAACAGCTCATTTCTTGCTTCCTGAGGTAACCATCTCCACCATTCATATGCCAAACCTGAAAGACCAGCAACTAATTGTGCTCCTAACATTTGAGGTGTAAGATTGTGGTCTTGTTGCTTTTTATAAATAAGCCAATGAGAAAGCAACTGTAAGGCATTTTTTATTTCTTCTCTCGACTGACACTGTATATTTAACACAGGTTGTTCAGGCATCTGAGAGATTAAATTATTCAAATTATTGACACCAAAACTGAATACTTTGGGGGCAACAGAAACACTTTGTGCATCTGGCATGTGGGTGTCAAATCCTTCATTATGTGGATGAGATCCTAGCATTAGTCTATTTGAAGACTCGGCTGCCATCATATTTACATCTCCAACATATTTAGGATCTAGGACAGGTTTAAAATCTTTGAAAGCATTTATCCATTCAATGATATCTTGTTTTTCAGCATCACTAGCTCCAAAATCCCATTCTGGTCTGTTGTCAACTTGACTGCTATTCAAAGCACCTAGGGAAACAGATTTGGAGTGACCTTTTTTGGCTAATTTTAAAACTTGATCAGGAACTACATACTCTTTCTTTTTCAGTTCCTGTGTTCTAGTTGTTAGTTCTGCTAGAACATGTAATCTTTTTTGCAGCTTATCTGAAGCTACAGAAATAGCCTTTTCAATTTCTGTTGTATCATGCAACAGATGGTCAAGAAGTGCTAATTTAGTGATGACTGTATCTAACTGTTTTCCCTGTGCAACACAGTTAGATTTCAGAAGCTGGATATCATGTGCCATATCATCAAGATTATTTGCAGTGCATTGTAACTGCAAATTTGTCCAATTTGCTAACTTAATTTCATCTGATGCAGATTGATCAGATGAAGTAGCCTTTGTGGATATGAACTCTCTCTTTGTCTGTCCATCAGAAGAATACTGCCTGAAGGCGGTTTCTGGGAGATTTCTACCAGGGAGATATGATCTTTGGCCATGGGCATTGGTAGTTTCAGACTCAGCTCTAGCTCTTGGCAGACTGGATAACATTCCAAGACTAGGGTACTCATGCAATTTTTGGTGTTTTTCTTTTTGCAAAAGTTTTTGTTTTATCTTTTTGCAGGAAGAACATTCTGCATGCTGACCTCTATGTTCATAATCAGACAGACTTGTAAAAGACTCATTATTTACAGATTGACTCGGTATTGGTTCTTCTAAAGACTGGCGACTTAACTGATTAGATAGTGCTTGACGTCTTGCAACATTATAGGATGATGTTGAAGCAGATCTGATCAGAGGAGGACCAAATCTGGGGATTGGTTCTGAATGAGGAGATCGGAAAGAAGAGGAAGCTTCATCATAGATTAAAGGCTTTGGGTTCATGAGAGCTTTGACCCTCTCTTGGTGCCTAAGTTCTTGTATATTTCATTTCCCATGACTGAGGATAATGAATCCCTGTCCAATTAAATGTAATGGGAGTGGCATTTTTTGACTTGGCTTTGGGTGTTTCCACCACGTTGCAGTCTGTAGAAATCTGTTTGATGTGGGATCTTAACTGAGGTAAAGTATCATTTCCAAATCTAACACAGACACCACCTTTTGACTGTATAATTTTTGAACCATTCAACATATCAAAACCTTTTGGTAAAATATATGCTTTAAGAATATTATAAATATGTGGGTCGTCAAGACTAACAGAAAACCTAGGATACACAGTACCGAAAGCAGGACCATCATGCAAAGGTGCGGTGAAGCCACCTATAACAGCATCAGAAAATTTATTATGACGGGTATCAACTACAACACAAATAGAAGAAACAGGTAAACGAGGACGGACAAGTGGATCGAGACCAAGTTTTACAGCCCCAAAGTGTGCATATTTAAACTGTTGTTCTTTTGCCCAATCAATCTGAGATTTATCAAGAAGAGAAATATGAATAGGCTCTTGATCATCAGTAAAAGAAATATCAATAATTGAAACTTTAATTTGAGTAGCTGAATAAAAATTCCACCATCTAAGTCTGTAGACATCTTTGGGTAAAATCTGAGGCAATTCCCAGTTGGCTATTGGATTCTGGTCATCTATCGTGATATAAGATGAATCATCTGATGTAGAAGGCTGAAAAGAACTAGACCTTCTTTCTGCAAGTGAGACTTCTATGTCATTGGTTGACTGACACTCTAAATTTGCTAGGGGAACTGTATCCATTGTGGGATCCATTTGAAATGAGGTGAGTCCTAGCTTCTACGCTGTGGGCAACTATGTAGTCTTGATCCCCTTCCCTTGGGCCTTACTGCTACTCTGACTTCCACACTACACTTACACCTCAATGCTCCCTACAATTTCCTCAGCAGTCATTTCCACTGCCTACAAGATACAATTGTTCACAGAGTGTTCGAAATAAAGCAACCATATATATTCAGTGCAGTCACAGATGCATCATATAAAGAACAGAATCTGCGGAAATTCTTATAATTGCGAGCCAAAATATTTAGCACATTGATCTTTCAGACAAAGCTTGCCAATGATTCCCATTTATGAAATAAATAACATTTTCTAAAAACTCGTGTTTTTTAATAAATCATGTAAACCTTCTAGAAGCTGTGATTTTAAAAAACTGGCGGAAGTAAGCTTTTCTTATTTCCGGACGCATGCGCAAACTATAGAAAGTCGTTACTACGTAGAATTTGCATACTTTGTTGATTCCATTTATAAAATAAATCACATTTTCTAAAAACTCATTTTTTTTAACAATTCATCTAAACCTTATAGAAGCTGTGAATTTAAAAAAAGGGTGGAAGTAAGCTTTTCTTATTTCTGAACGCATGCGCAAACTATAGAATGTCGTTATAACGTAGAATGTGACTAGTTTGCGCATGTGCAAACTATAGAAAGTCGTTATGACATAGAATGTGCATACTTTGTTGATTCCATTTACGAAATAAATCACATTTCCTAAAAACTCGTGTTTTTTAAGAAATCATGTAAACCTTCTAGAAGCTGTGATTTTAAAAAACGGGGGGAATTAAACTTTTCTTATTTCCGGACGCATGCTCAAACTATAGAAAGTCGTTATGATGTAGAATGTGCATACTTTGTTGATTCCATTTATGAAATAAATCACATTTTCTAAAAACTCGTGTTTTTTAAGAAATCATGTAAACCTTCTAGAAGCTGTGATTTTAAAAAACTTGCAGAAGTAAGCTTTTCATATTTCCGGACGCATGCGCAAACTTTAGAAAGCCATTATTACATAGAATGTGCATACTTTGTTGATTCCATTTATGAAATAAATCACATTTTAAAAAAACTCACGTTTTTTAAGAAATCATGTAAACCTTCTAGAAGCTATGGTTTTAAAAAACAAGCGGAAGGAAGGCTTTCTTATTTCCGGACGCATGCGCAAACTATAGAAAGTCATTATTATGTAGAATGTGCATAGTTTGTTGATTCCATTTATGAAATAAATCACATTTTCTAAAAACTCGTGTTTTTTAAGAATTCATCTAAACCTTCTAGAAGCTGTGAATTTAAAAAAAGGGGGAAAGTAAGCTTTTCTTATTTCCGAAAGCATGCGCAAACTATAGAAAGTCGTTATTACGTAGAATGTGCATAGTTTGTTGATTTCATTTATGAAATAAATCACATTTTCTAAAAACTCTTGTCTTTTAAGAATTCATCTAAACCTTCTAGAAGCGGTGAATTTAAAAAAAGGGGGGAAGTAAGCTTTTCTTATTTCCGGAAGCATGCAAAAACTATAGAAAGTCGTTATTACGTAGAATGTGCATAGTTTTTTGATTCCATTTATGAAATAAATCACATTTTCTAAAAACTCATGTTTTTTAAGAATTCATCTAAACCTTCTAGAAGCTGCGAATTTAAAAAAAGGGGGGAAGTAAGCTTTTCTTATTTCCGAAAGCATGCGCAAACTATAGAAAGTCGTTATTACGTAGAATGTGCATAGTTTGTTGATTTCATTTATGAAATAAATCACATTTTTCTAAAAACTGGTGTTTTTTAAGAATTCATCTAAACCTTCTAGAAGCTGTGAATTTAAAAAAAGGGGGGAAGTACGCTTTTCTTTTTTCCGGACGCATGCGCAAACTATAGAAAGTCGTTATCACGTAGAATGTGCGTAGTTTGCGCATCCGCAAACTATATAAAGTCGTTATGACATAGAATGCGCATAATTTCTTGATTCCATTGATGAAATAAATCACATTTTCTAAAAACTCATGTTTTTTAAGAAATCATGTAAACCTTCTAAAAGCTGTGATTTTATAAAACGGGGGGAATTAAACTTTTCTTATTTCCGGACGCATGCGCAAACTATAGAAAGTCGTTATTACGTAGAATGTGCATAGTTTGTTGATTCCATTTATGAAATAAATCACATTTTCTAAAAACTTGTTTTTTTTTAAGAATTCATCTAAACCTTCTAGAAGCTGTGAATTTAAAAAAAGGGGGGAAGTAGGCTTTTCTTATTTCTGGACGCATGCGCAAACTATAGAAAGTCTTTATTACGTAGAATGTTCATAGTTTGTGCATGCGCAAACTTCAGAAATTCGTTATGACATAGAATGTGCATACTTTGTTGATTCCATTTATGAAATAAATCACATTTTTTAAAAACTCATGTTTTTTAAGAAATCATGTAAACCTTCTAGAAGCTGTGATTTTAAAAAACTGGCGGAAGTAAGCTTTTCTTATTTCCGTATGCATGCGCAAACTTTAGAAAGTCGTTATTACATAGAACGTGCATAGTTTGTTTATTCCATTTATGAAATAAATCACATTTTCTAAAAACTCGTGGTTTTTAAGAAATCATGTAAACCTTCTAGAAGCTGTGATTTTAAAAAACTAGCGGAAGTAAGCTTTTCTTATTTCCGGACGCATGCGCAAACTTTAGAAAGTCGTTACTACGTAGAATGTGCATACCTTGTTGATTCCATTTATTAAATAAATCACATTTTCTAAAAACTCATGTTTTTTAAGAATTCATCTAAGCCTTCTAGAAGCTGTGAATTTGAAAAAAGGGGGGAAGTAAGCTTTTCTTATTTCCGGACGTATGCGAAAAATATAAAAAGTCAATATTATGTAGAATGTGCATAGTTTGTTGATTCCATTTATGAAATAAATCACATTTTCTAAAAACTCATGTTTTTAAAAAAATCATGTAACCTTCTAGAAGCTGTGATTTTAAAAAACCGAGGGAATTAAGCTTTTCGTATTTCCAGACGCATGCGCAAACTATAAAAAGTTGTTATTACGTAGAATGTGCATAGTTTGTTGATTTCATTTATGAAATAAATCACATTTTCTAAAAGCCCGTGTTTTTTAAGAATTCATCTAAACCTTCCAGAAGCTGTGAATTTAAAAGAAATGGGGGAAGTAAGATTTTCTTATTTCCGAACGCATGCGCAAACTATAGAAAGTCGTTATTACATAGAATGTGCATATTTTGTTGATTCAATTTATGAAATAAATCACATTTTCTAAAAACTCATGTTTTTTAAGAATTCATCTAAACCTTCTAGAAGCTGTGAATTTAAAAAAAGTGGGGAAGTAAGCTTTTCTTATTTCCGGACGCATGCGCAAACTATAGAAAGTCGTTATCACGTAAATGTTCATAGTTTGCCCATGCGAAACTTTAGAGAGTCGTTATGACATATAATGTGCATACTTTGTTGATTCCATTTATGAAATAAATAACATTTTCTAAAAACTCGTGTTTTTTAAGAAATCATGTAAACCTTCTAGAAGCTGTGATTTTAAAAAACTGGCGGAAGTAACCTTTTCTTATTTCCGGACGCATGCGCAAACTATAGAAAGTCATTACTACGTAGAATTTGCATACTTTGTTGATTCCATTTATGAAATAAATCACATTTTCTAAAAACTCGTGTTTTTTAACAATTCATCTAAACCTTCTAGAAGCTGTGAATTTAAAAAAAGGGTGGAAGTAAGCTTTTCGTATTTCCGAACGCATGCGCATACTATAGAAAGTCGTTATCACGTAGAATGTGACTAGTTTGCGCATGCGCAAATTATAGAAAGTCGTTATGACATAGAATGTGCATACTTTGTTGATTCCATTTATGAAATAAATCACATTTCCTAAAAACTCGTGTTTTTTAAGAAGTCATGTAAACCTTTTAGAAGCTGTGATTTTAAAAAACGGGTGGAATTAAGCTTTTCTTATTTCCGGACGCATGCTCAAACTATAGAAAGTCTTTATGATGTAGAATGTGCATACTTTGTTGATTCCATTTATTAAATAAATCACATTTTCTAAAAAGTCGTGTTTTTTAAGAAATCATGTAAACCTTCTAGAAGCTGTGATTTTAAAAAACTGGTGGAAGTAAGCTTTTCATATTTCCGGACGCATGTGCAAACTTTAGAAAGTCGTTATTACATAGAATGTGCATAGTTTGTTGATTCCATTGATGAAATAAATCACATTTTCTAAAAACTCGTGTTTTTTAAGAATTCATCTAAACCTTCTAGAAGTTGTGAATTTAAAAAAATGGGGGAAGTAAGCTTTTCTTATTTCTGGACGCATGCGCAAACTATAGAAAGTCATTATTACATAGAATGTGCATAGTTTGCGCATGCGCAAACTATAGAAAGTTGTTATGACATAGAATTTGCATACTTTGTTGATTCCATTTATGAAATAAATCACATTTTCTAAAAACTCGTGTTTTTTAAGAAATCATGTAAACCTTCTAGAAGCTGTGATTTTAAAAAACTGGCGGAAGTAAGCTTTTCTTATTTCCGGACACATGCGCAAACTTTAGAAAGTCGTTATTACATAGAATGTACATACTTTGTTGATTCCATTTATGAAATAACTCACATTCTCTAAAAACTCAAATTTTTTAAGAAATCATGTAAACCTTCTAGAAGCTGTGATTTTAAAAAACAGTGGGAATTAAGCTTTTCTTATTTCCAGACGCATGCGCAAACTATAGAAAGTCGTTATGACGTAGAATGCGCATACCTTGTTCATTCCATTGATGAAATAAATCAAATTTAATAAAAACTCATGTTTTTTACGAAATCATGTAAACCTACTAGAAGCTGTGATTTTAAAAAACTGGCGGAAGTAAGCTTTTCATATTTCCGGATGCATGTGCAAACATTAGAAAGTCGTTATTACATAGAATGTGCATACTTTCTTGATTTCATTTATGAAATAAATCACATTTTCTAAAAACTCGTGTTTTTTAAGAAATCATGTAAACCTTCTAGAAGCTGTGGTTTTAAAAAACTGGCGGAACTAAGCTTTTCTTATTTCCGGACGCATGCGCAAACTATAGAAAGTGGTTATTACTTAGAATGTGCATAGTTTGTTGATTCCATTTATGAAATAAATCACATTTTCTAAAAACTCGTGTTTTTTAAGAATTCATCTAAACCTTCTAGAAACTGTGAATTTAAAAAAGGGGGGAAGTAAGCTTTTCTTATTTCCGGACACATGCGCAAACTATAGAAAGTCGTTATCACGTAGAATGTGCATAGTTTGCGCATGCGAAAACTATAGAAAGTCGTTATGACATAGAATGTGCATACTTTGTTGATTCCATTTATGAAATAAATCACATTTTCTAAAAACTCATGTTTTTTAAGAAAATATGTAACCTTCTAGAAGCTGTGGTTTTAAAAAACTGGTGAAAGGAAGCTTTTCTTATTTCTGGACGCATGCGCAAACTATAAAAAGTCGTTATTACGTAGAATGCGCATACTTTGTTGATTCCATTTATGAAAAAAATCAAATTTTAAAAAAACTCGTGTTTTTTAAGAATTCATCTAAACCTTCTAGAAGCTGTGAATTTAAAAAAGGGGGGAAGTAAGCTTTTCTTATTTCCGGACGCATGCGCAAACTATAGAAAGTCGTTATCACGTAGAATGTTCATAGTTTGCGCATGCGCAAACTTTAGAAAGTCGTTATGACATAGAATGTGCATACTTTGTTGATTCCATTTATGAAATAAATAACATTTTCTAAAAATTCGTGTTTTTTAAGAAATCATGTAAACCTTCTAGAAGCTGTGATTTTAAAAAACTGGCGGAAGTAAGCTTTTCTTATTTCCGGACGCATGCGTAAACTATAGAAAGTCGTCACTACGTAGAATTTGCATACTTTGTTGATTCCATTTATGAAATAAATGACATTTTCTAAACACTCGTGTTTTTTAACAATTCATCTAAACCTTCTAGAAGCTGTGAATTTAAAAAAAGGGTGGAAGTAACCTTTTCTTATTTTCGAACGCATGCGCAAACTATAGAAAGTCGTTATCACGTAGAATGTGACTAGTTTGCGCATGCGCAAACTGTAGAAAGTCGTTATGACATAGAATGTGCATACTTTGTTGATTCCATTTATGAAATAAATCACATTTCCTAAAAACTCGTGTTTTTTAAGAAATCATGTAAACCTTCTAGAAGCTGTGATTTTAAAAAACTGGCGGAAGGAAGGTTTTCTTATTTCCGGAAGCATGCGCAAACTATAGAAAGTCGTTATTATGTAGAATGTGCATAGTTTGTTGATTCCATTTATGAAATAAATCACATTTTCTAAAAACTAGTGTTTTTTAAGAATTCATCTAAACCTTCTAGAAGCGGTGAATTTAAAAAAAGGGGGGAAGTAAGCTTTTCTTATTTCCGGAAGCATGCGCAAACTATAGAAAGTCGTTATTACGTAGAATGTGCATAGTTTTTTGATTCCATTTATGAAATAAATCACATTTTCTAAAAACTCATGTTTTTTAAGAATTCATCCAAACCTTCTAGAAGCTGTGAATTTAAAAAAAAAGGGGGAAGTCAGCTTTTCTTATTTCTGGACGCATGCGCAAACTATAGAAATTCGTTATTACGTAGAATGTGCATAGTTTGCGCATGCGCAAACTATAGAAATTCGTTATGGTGTAGAATGTGCATACTTTGTTGATTCCATTCATGAAATAAATCACATTTTCTAAAACCTCGTGTTTTTTAAGAAATCATGTAAACCTTCTAGAAGCTGTGGTTTTAAAAAACTGGCGGAAGGAAGGTTTTCTTATTTCCGGATGAATGCGCAAACTATAGAAAGACGTTATTATGTAGAATGTGCATAGTTTGTTGATTCCATTTATGAAATAAATCACATTTTCTAAAAACTCGTGTTTTTTAAGAATTCATCTAAACCTTCTAGAAGCGGTGAATTTAAAAAAAGGGGAGAAGTAAGCTTTTCTTATTTACGGAAGCATGCGCAAACTATAGAAAGTCGTTATTACGTAGAATGTGCATAGGTTTTTGATTCAATTTATGAAATAAATCACATTTTCTAAAAATCGTGTTTTTTAAGAATTCATCTAAACCTTCTAGAAGCTGTGAATTTAAAAAAAGGGGGGAAGCCAGCTTTTCTTATTTCCGGATGCATGCACAAACTATATAAAGTCGTTATCACGTAGAATGTGCATAGTTTGCGCATGCGCAAACTATAGAAAGTCATTATGACATAGAATGTGCATACTTTCATGATTCCATTTGTAAAATAAATCACATTTTCTAAAAACTCGTGTTTTTTAAGAAATCATGTAAACCTTATAGAAGGTGTGATTTTAAAAAACGGGGGGAATTAAGCTTTCCTTATTTCCGGACTCATGCGCAAATTATAGAAAGTCGTTATGACGTAGAATGTGCAAACTTTGTTGATTCCTTTTATGAAATAAATCACATTTTCGAAAAACTCGTGTTTTTTAAGAATTCATCTAAACCTTCTAGAAGTTGTGAATTTAAAAAAAGGGGGGAAGTAAGCTTTTCTTATTTCTGGATGCATGCGCAAACTATAGAAAGTCGTTATTACGTAGAATGTGCATAGTTTGCGCATGCGCAAACTATAGAAAGTTGTTATGACATAGAATGTGCATACTTTGTTTATTCCATTTATGAAATAAATCACATTTTCTAAAAACTCGTGTTTTTTAGGAAATCATGTAAACCTTCTAGAAGCTATGATTTTAAAAAACTGGCGGAAGTAAGCTTTTCTTATTTCCGGACGCATGCGCAAAATTTAGAAAGTCGTTATTACATAGAATGTGCATACTTTGTTGATTCCATTTATGAAATAAATCACATTTTCTAAAAACTCGTGTTTTTTAAGAAATCATGTAAACCTTCTAGAAGCTGTGGTTTTAAAAAACTAGTGGAAGGAAGCTTTTCTTATTTTCGGACGCATGCGCAAACTATAGAAAGTCGTTATTATGGAGAATGTGCATAGTTTGGTGATTCCATTTATGAAATAAATCACATTTTCTAAAAACTCGTGTTTTTTAAGAATTCATCTAAACCTTCTAGAAGATGTGAATTTAAAAAAAGGGGGGAAGTAACCTTTTCTTATTTCTAGACGTATGCGCAAACTATAGAAAGTCGTTATCACGTAGAATGCGCATAGTTTGCGCATGCGCAAAATATAGAAAGTCATTATGACATAGAATGTGCATACTTTGTTGATTCCATTTATGAAATAAATCACATTTTCTAAAAACTCGTGTTTTTTAAGAAATCATGTAAACCTTCTATAAGCTGTGATTTTAAAAAATGGGGGGAATTAAGCTTTTCTTATTTCCGGACGCATGCGCAAACTCTAGAAAGTTGTTATGACTTACAATGTGCATACTTTTTTCATTCCATTAATGAAATAAATGACATTTTCTAAAAACTCGTGTTTTTTAAGAATTCGTCTAGACCTTCTAGAAGCCGTGAATTTAAAAAAAGGGGGAAATAAGCTTTTCTTATTTTCGGACGCATGCGCAAACTATCGAAAGTTGTTATTACGTAGAATGTGCATAGTTTGCGCATGTGCAAACTATAGAAAGTCGTTATGACATAGAATGTGCATACTTTGTTCATTCCATTGATGAAATAAATAACATTTCCTAAAAACTCGTGTTTTTTAAGAAATCATGTAAACTTTCTAGAAGCTGTGATTTTAAAAATCGGGGGAATTAAGCTTTTCTTATTTCCGGACGCATGCGCAAGCTATAGAAAGTTGTGATGACGTAGAATGTGCAAACTTTGTTGATTCCATTTATGAAATAAATCACATTTTCTAAAAACTCGTGTTTTTTAAGAAATCATGTAAACCTTCTAGAAGGTGGGGTTTTACAAAACTGGTTAAAGGAAGCTTTTCTTATTTTCGGACGCATGCGCAAACTATAGAAAGTCGTTATTACGTAGAATGTGCATAGTTTGTTGATTGCATTTATGAAATAAATCACATTTTCTAATAACTCGTGCTTTTTAAGAATTCATCTAAACCTTCTAGAAGCTGTGAATTTAAAAAAAGGGGGGAAGTAAGCTTTTCTTATTTCCGGATGCATGCGCAAACTATAAAAAGTCGTTATTACGTAGAATGTGCATAGTTTGCACATGCGCAAACTATAGAAAGTCGTTATGACATAGAATATGCATACTTTGTTGATTCCATTTATGAAATTAATCACATTTTCTAAAAACTCAAGTTTTTTAAGAAACAATGTAAACCTTCTAGAAGCTGTGATTTTAAAAAACGGGGGGAATTAAGCTTTTCTTATTTCCGGACGCATGTGCAAACTATAGAAAGTTGTTATGGCGTAGAATGTGCATACTTTGTTGATTCCATTAATGAAAGAAATCACATTTTCTAAAAACTCGTGTTTTTTAAGAATTCATCTAAACCTTCTAGAAGCTATGAATTTAAAAAAAGGGGGGAAGTAATCTTTTCTTATTTCCGGACGCATGCGCAAACTATTGAAAGTTTTTATTACGTAGAATGTGCATAGTTTTCGCATGCGCAAACTATAGAAACTCGTTCTGACATAGAATGTGCATACTTTGTTGATTCCATTTATGAAATAAGTCACATTTTCTAAAAACTCGTGTTTTTTAAGAAATCATGTAAACCTTCTAGAAGCTGTGGTTTTAAAAAACTGGCGGAAGGAAGCTTTTCTTATTTCCGGACGCATGCGCAAACTATAGAAAGCCGTTATTAACTAGAATGTGCATAGTTTGTTGATTCCATTTATGAAATAAATCACATTTTCTAAAAACTCGTGTTTTTTAAGAACTCATCTAAACCTTTTAGAAGCTATGAATTTAAAAAAAGGGGGGAAGTAAGCTTTTCTTATTTCCGGACGCATGCACAAACTATAGAAATTCGTTATCACGTAGAATGTTCATAGTTTGCGCCTGCGCAAACTTTAGAAAGTGGTTATGACATAGAATGTGCATACTTTGTTGATTCCATTTATGAAATAAATCACATTTTCTAAAAACTCGTGTTTTTTAAGAAATCATGTTAACCTTCTAGAAGCTATGGTTTTACAAAACTGGTGAAAGGAAGCTTTTCTTATTTTCGGACGCATGCGCAAACTATAGAAAGTCGTTATTATGTAGCATGTGCATAGTTTGTTGATTCCATTTATGAAATAAATCACATTTTCTAAAAAATCGTGTTTTTTCAGAATTCATCTAAACCTTCTAGAAGCTGTGTGATCCGAATTTTATGAGCAGAACGAAATGAATACAGATTATTATCAGATGCTTAACACAAAATAACAGAGATACAGTAAAACTGGTTTTCTATTCAATAATTCAATAAGCTGGAACTGTAAAATGCAGCGGAAAACAAGCTTGCTGGAATGGTGGCGGCTTATCTCTGAGAAGAGATGTGATGGCTGCGCTCATTTCGCAAGAAGATGGTTACAATGAGGCTCTCAAGGCCTTTTACAATAAACAGGAATGTCAAAAACCCTAGACATCCAAAAACCTAACCCTAGGAGATGAAGCGCGAAAAGTCATGTGGGCCCCGTTTGGGTAAGTTAGTACATCAACTTCCCGGGGTCGTAACTTTTGCATACGATCTCCGTTTGGGGCACTCGGTAGCCCGTTGGAAAGGTCTATCCGAGATTTACAACTTTCGACTAGAGCCAAATGTGTGCCGAAGGGAACCATTTGGCCCCCCAAATTGCCAAAAAAGGTCGTTTAGGGCCTCAAAATGGCCCCGGAAGTTCAGGACCCGAAAAACTGCTAAAAATAGTACAATACCAAAATTGCCATAAAACTGTTTTGAGCCAGTTGGAAAGGTGGGTGGCCACCAATATCCACCTGGATCAATCCTCCCTCCTCAGGAAGCAATGGTATCCATTGCGTTGAGTTCCCCCATCAGATGAGGAAATTTCTGCTGAATTTGGCCTCGGGTGAGCCACTTGCCTTGGTGCAGGAGCTGCCCTGCTTTGACAACTCGATAAAGCTGGATCCTTTGATGTCGAGTGCCCTTGATCTGTGTGTCTGCAATATGATCACTGGATGCTTGTTGTAGGCAGTCAGGGTTGAGCTCTATTGGTGTCAACTTCTCTGCTATCTCTGAGGTGTCTAATAGTGGTGGGAAATATGGCCGAAGGAGAGCCACGTTGAAGACTGGATGCAGACCCAGGAAGGGGGGAATGTTGAGCTCAAAAGCATTGTCACCCACCGCCTTGGTGATGGTGTACGGCCCATAACGGAGTGGGCGAAGCTTTCGATGGGGCCCAGTAAGGCGTTCTTTCTGCAAATGCAACCAAACTTTGTCGCCCACCTGAAACTTATGTGGCACCCGATGTTGATCATGGCGCTGCTTGTACTTGGCATTAGACTTCTGTAGAATATCCTGAACCTGTTGGCGGATATGCTGGATCCGTTCAATGAACCGGGAGGCTTTGTCAGCTTTTGGGGACGAGTCGGCCGAGGTGGTCGCAAGGGGAAGTGCAACATCCATGGGGCCCAATGGTTGGAATCCCAACCCCACCTGAAAGGGGCTGTGGCCAGTTGAGCTATGCAGGGCTCGGTTGTAGCTATGTTGGACATAGGGGGAGACTCTCATCCCATGTGCGGGGGTGTGTTGAATTGTACATGCGCAGGATATGTACGACCATCCGGTTGACGACCTCCGTTTGTCCATCGGTCTGGGGGTGGAAGGCAGTGGATTTGGTGAGCTTGGTATCCAGCAGTGACCAGAGGCTTGACCAGAATGAGCTGAGGAACCGACTGTCACGGTCTGAGACAATGGTCTGTGGGATCCCAAAATGTACCCATACTCGTTCAAAGAAGAGCTTGGCAGTGGCTTCTGCTGTGATGTTCTTCTTGCAAGCGACTAGAATCGCCATCTTGGAAAAGCGATCAACAACCACGAAAACACAGTTGTTTCCCCTCTTGGTGGACGGGAGGCCCGACATGTAGTCCATTGAGATGGATTCCCATGGCCTGTCAGGAGTAGGCAGAGGGGTGTATAGGCCCTGTTTCTTAGTGGTCGGTTTGGCAATAGCACAAGCGGTGCAGGACCTGATATACTTGCCGACATCCTGTCGAAGTTTCGGCCAGTAGAAATGTTTCTGCAACACTGCCACTGTCTTTTCGACACCAAAGTGTCCTGCCAACCGACTATAGTGAGCTTCCCAAATCAGCTTCGCACGCTCGCTTGATGGAACGCAGAGATGGCCCAGATGACACAACAACCCGTCCTGAAGATGGAAATTAGCAACCACTGAGTTAGTGCCCAACATTTGATAGGTGGCGGAGAAGTCAGGGTCTGTCTCATAGAGGTGAGGCCATCCGGAGGTCTCGTGGCCACAAGAGTCTAGCACCGTGGTAAGTGCCGCGACTGGAGGTCGACTGAGGCAGTCAGCAACTCGATTGGTACTCCCTGTTTTATATTTGATGTTGAGGTGGAACTGCTGTAAATATGTTGACCACTTCTGATGGCGGTCATTCTGCAACTTTCCTTGGGTCTGCATCAACTGTAGTGGCTTGTGATCAGTGTGGATGACTGTCTCCTTCCCAAGAATGTAATGTCTCCACTGGCGGCAGGCTTGTACAATGGAGTACATTTCTTTGTCATAGGTAGGGTACTTGCGGACAGCATCTGATAGTGTCTCACTATGATATGCCACGGGGTGGCCGTGTTGAGTGAGAACGGCACCCACAGCATAATCTGAAGCATCTGTCTCGATCTCAAAGGGATGTTGCAGGTTCGGTAATGAGAGTACCGGCGATGAGCACAAACGCTTCTTCAAGTCATCGAAGGCTTGTTGTTGGGACAGGCCCCACACAAATTTTGCCTTACCACCACCCCTGGTCACTTGGCTGAGGGCCCATGCGATATGAGAGAATCCCAGCACGAACCGGCGATAGAAATTGGCGAGGCCCAAGAAGCTCCGAAGTTCAGTGAGTGTGGTTGGGGCTGGCCAGTCACGGATGACCTGGATCTTGGCTGGATCCACATGCACACCATGTCGATCAACGATGTAGCCTAAGTAATGGACCTTGTCCATGCCGAAGGAGCATTTTTCCAAGTTTGCATATAGTTTGTGCTTCCGCAGGGTGTGCAGAACCTGCTGAATATGCTGCAAGTGTTCCTCCCAAGTCTTGCTGTAGATGAGGATGTCATCCAGATACACCACTACAAAATTGTTGGTGAAAGGTCGTAGGATATCATCCATCATCCTCATGAAAGTTGCTGGAGCATTTGTCAAACCAAAAGGCATGACCAGCCATTCAAAAAGACCTTCTTTTGACTTGAAGGCAGTCTTCCATACATCTGTCTGTTCTATTGGGACCTGGTGGTAGCCAGACTTCAGATCAATCTTACTGAAGTATTTGGCCCCCGTGAGCTGATCAAGGAGGTCGTCGATTCGGGGAATCGGGTACCGGTTATGGACTGTGATTTTATTCAGGGCCCGGTAATCAATGCAGAGTCGCCAGGTCCCATCTTTCTTCTGCACCAGCACGATTGGGCTCCCACAAGGTGATGAACTGGGACGGATGTGCCCCTTGTGGAGCAATTCTTGGATCTGCCTCTTGATCTCCTCGTTTTCCAACAGAGAGCGGCGATAGACTGGCCCATTGGGTAGCGGTGCGCCTGGGGTCAGATCGATGGGATGCTTGACCTGGCAGTGCAGAGGTACCCCGGTTAGAGAGGAGAAGATATCTGAGTATCCTTCCACCACCTTATCCACTTGCTTTTGTTGTGCGGATAGATCGGTCGTGGAGGCCCGGGATGTGGCTGCGATCTTTCTTTCACTCTGAGAGCGAATCACGAAGAAGACAAATTTCCCTGTCTGAGAGATGACCTTCCTGCATTGCTTGGCAGAGATCAAGGAAATAGCACTAGGAGGGACTGCCTCGGGTATCCTGTACAATTTCCTGTTCAAAGAAATAATAACACTACGAGGCCTAGACTCATATACAGCATGACGTTTCCATAAATAAGGTTGTCCCAAAAGAACATCTGAAACTTCGAGAGGAGCAACATCACACAATACCTCGTCCTTGAAGGGCTTGATGCCGTATGGCAGTCGGCACTGTTGGTTGACGCGGAGATCGCTTCCTTTGCGGAGCCATCCAATGGTGTAGGGTTGTGGGTGCGGCGTTGTCGGCAGGGCCAGGCGCTTGACGACCTCTGCTGAGATGAGATTCTTCTGGCTACCGCTATCAACGATGAAATGCAGCGGGGTGCCTTTTACCCACATCTGTGAATGGAAGAGGCGTTCTCCTTCTTCTGGCTCGTCTGGTTCATCAGGCTGGAGCTTGGTGGTGGCAACGATGGCACTGGGTTCTGCGTCAATGATCCGTCTTCCCCTTTCTGGTTCGGACTCAGAGTCAGAACCCGCATCTGATTCCGATGCTTTCACTTCGGCCACCAGCGACTGCTTTGAGCGGCAATCAGCAGTGTTATGCCAAGGGCTCTTATGGAAGTCGCACCACTTCCCGGTATCTTTCTTTGTTTTTCCGGTGTCCTTCTTTGCTTGCGGCTTGGACTGGTTGTCCTGATGCTGTCCATCTTTTCTCTGTCCTTTATTCTGTGGGTTGGGGCCGCCCTTTCCTGTCTTTTGCTGTGAAGGGTTCCCAGGCCCAAATTGTCGTGTCTTTTGTTTGAGCTTCTGCTCGATTTTGACGGCATATCGGTAGGCCACGCCCAAGGAAGAGATGTCCAAAAATTCCATTTCGGTCTGGATGTATCTATGCAAACCACCGCGATACTTGAGCACTAGATGTCGCTCTGAATCTTTGATACCCAGCTTGGTGCGCAAGGTATGGAAGATATTTGTGAACTCTGGCACTGCTTGGTCTCTTTCTTGTCGCAGTGTGGTCCATTTGGTATACAAATCGTCATAACTTCCAACAGGGTAGTATTGTTCCTTAATAGCATCCCTGAAGGATTCCCAGGTGGCCGTGACTGAAAATAATAAGGCTTCTTCTGTGTCCTTTTGCTCGCAGAATGTTTCCCACCAATCTTTGACATGGGGAACGGCTTTGAGGAGCGCAAAAGTAATCTTTTCTTTATTGGAAAAGTTATGGACAGAAAAATACCCTTCTAGTAGATTCAACCACTTATCTACGGCATCTGCGTCTATCTGTCCTTCAAATATAGGGATATCAAAGTTGATTTGTACCTTGAAGGGGGCGGCGCCTCCGCTCGAGGAAGATGCGTCGCTTGTTGGTAGTCGCCGAAGGATTTGCGCGAAATTATCCATCATCTCGTTCCTCTGCTGCGTGAGGGCTTCCTCAAGCAACATTTTTATAGGATCTCCTGTCCCGTCATCTTTCTTTTCTCCTGCCATGAGAGGTCGCTTGGGTGTGCGAGAGCTTTTGTCCTCAAGAGAAACAAGCTCGAGACCCAATTCTTTGTACCCTGACCTCGTTGGGGACATGCATTAAGACGACAAGGAGTAGACCGCTCTGATACCACTGATCCGAATTTTATGAGCAGAACGAAATGAATACAGATTATTATCAGATGCTTAACACAAAATAACAGAGATACAGTAAAACTTGTTTTCTATTCAATAAGGAAATAAGCTGGAACTGTAAAATGCAGCGGAAAACAAGCTTGCTGGAATGGTGGCGGCTTATCTCTGAGAAGAGATGTGATGGCTGCGCTCATTTCGCAAGAAGATGGTTACAATGAGGCTCTCAAGGCCTTTTACAATAAACAGGAATGTCAAAAACCCTAGACATCCAAAAACCTAACCCTAGGAGATGAAGCGCCAAAAGTCATGTGGGCCCCGTTTGGGTAAGTTAGTACATCAACTTCCTGGGGTCGTAACTTTTGCATACGATCTCCGTTTGGGGCGCTCGGTAGCCCGTTGGAAAGGTCTATCCGAAGTTTAGGACCCGAAAAACTGCTAAAAATAGTACAATACCAAAATTGCCATAAAACTGTTTTGAGCCAGTTGTAAAGGTGGGTGGCCACCAATATCCACCTCGATGACTGTGAATTTAAAAAAAGGGGGGAAGTAAGCTTTTCTTATTTCCGGACGCATGCGCAAAATATAAAAAGTCATTATTACGTAGAATGTGCATAGTTTGCGCATGCGCAAACTATAGAAAGTCGTTATGACATAGAATGTGCATACTTTGTTGATTCCATTTATGAAATAAATAAAATTTTCTAAAAACTCGTGTTTTTTAAGAATTCATCTAAACCTTCTAGAAGCTGTGAATTTAAAAAAAGAAGGGAAGTAAGCTTTTCTTATTTTCGGACACATGCGCAAACTATAGAAAGTTGTTATTATGTAGAATGTGCATAGTTTGCGCATGCGCAAACTATAGAAAGTCGTTCTGACATAGAATGTGCATACCTTGTTGATTCCATTTATGAAATAAATCACATTTTCTAAAAACTCGTGTTTTTTAAGAAATCATGCAAACCTTCTAGAAGCTGTGGTTTTAAAAAACTGGCGGAAGGAAGCTTTTCTTATTTCCGGACGCATGCGCAAACTATAAAAAGCCGTTATTACGTAGAATGTGCATATTTTTTTGATTCCATTTAGGAAATAAATCACATTTTCTAAAAACTCATGTTTTTTAAGAATTCATCTAAACCTTCTAGAAGGTGTGAATTTAAAAAAAGAGGAGAAGTAAGATTTTCTTATTTCCGGACGCATGCGCAAACTATAGAAATTCGTTATCACGTAGAATGTTCATAGTTTGCGGCTGCGCAAACTTTAGAAACTCGTTATGACATAGAATGTGTATACTTTGTTGATTCCATTTATGAAATAAATCACATTTCCTAAAAACTCGTGTTTTTTAAGAAATCATGTAAACCTTCAAGAAGCTATGATTTTAAAAAACTGGGGGAATTAAGCTTTTCTTATTTCCGGACGCATGCTCAAACTATAGAAAGTCGTTATGATGTAGAATGTGCATACTTTGTTGATTCCATTTATGAAATAAATCACATTTTCTAAAAACTCGTGTTTTTTAAGAAATCATGTAAACCTTCTAGAAGCTGTGATTTTAAAAAACTGGCGGAAGTAAGCTTTTCTTATTTCCGGACGCATGCGCAAACTATAGAAAGTCATTATTACATAGAATGTGCATAGTTCGCGCATGCGCAAACTATAAAAAGTCGTTATGACATAGAATGTGCATACTTTGTTCATTCCATTTATGAAATAACTCACATTTTCTAAAAACTCAAATTTTTTAAGAAATCATGTAAACCTTCTAGAAGCTGTGATTTTAAAAAACTGGCGGAAGTAAGCTTTTCTTATTTCCGGACGCATGCGCAAACTTTAGAAAGTCGTTATTACATAGAATGTGCATACTTTGTTTATTCCATTTATGAAATAAATCACATTTTCTAAAAACTCTTGATTTTTAAGAATTCATCTAAACCTTCTAGAAGCTGTGAATTTAAAAAAAGGGGGGAAGTAAGCTTTTCTTATTTCCGGACGCATGCGCAAACTATAGAAATTCATTATCACGTAAAATGTGCATAGTTTGCGCATGCACAAACTATAGAAAGTCATTATGACATAGAATGCGCATACTTTGTTGATTCCATTTATGAAATAAATCACATTTTCTAAAAGCTCAATTTTTTTAAGAAATCATGTAAACCTTCTAGAAGCTGTGATTTTAAAAAACGGGGGGATTTAAGCTTTTCTTATTTCTGGACGCATGCGGAAACTATAGAAAGTCGTTATGACGTAGAATGTGCAAACTTTGTTGATTCCATTTATGAAATAAATCACATTTTCTAAAAACTCGTGTTTTTTAAGAATTCATCTAAACATTCTAGAAGCTGTGAATTTAAAAAAGGGGGGGAAGTAAGTTTTTCTTATTTCCGGACGCATGCGCAAACTATAGAAAGTCATTATTACGTAGAATGTGCATAGTTTGCGCATGCACAAACTATAGAAAGTCGTTATGACATAGAATGTGCAGACTTTGTTGATTCCATTTATGAAATAACTCACATTTTCTAAAAGCTCAATTTTTTTAAGAAATCATGTAAACCTTCTAGAAGCTGTGATTTTAAAAAACGGGGGGAATTAAGCTTTTCTTATTTCCAGACGCATGCGCAAACTATAGAAAGTCGTTATGACGTAGAATGCGCATACTTTGTTGATTCCATTTATGAAATAAATCACATTTTCTAAAAACTCGTGTTTTTTAGGAAATCATATAAACCTTCTAGAAACTGTGATTTTAAAAAACGGGGGGAATTAAGCTTTTCTTATCTCCGGACGCATGTGCAAACTATAGAAAGTCGTTATGACATAGAATGTGCAAACTTTGTTGATTCAATTTATGAAATAAACCACATTTTCTAAAAACTCATGTTTTTTAAGAATTCATCCAAACCTTCTAGAAGCAGTGAATTTAAAAGAAGGGGGGAAGTAAGCTTTTCTTATATCCGAACACATGCGCAAACTATAGAAAGTCGTTATTACATAGAATGCGCATAGTTTGTTGATTCAATTTATGAAATAAATCACATTTTCTAAAAACTCATGTTTTTTAAGAATTCATCTAAACCTTCTAGAAGCTGTGAATTTAAAAAAAGGGGGGAAGTAAGTTTTTCTTATTTCCGGACACATGCGCAAACTATAGAAAGTCGTTATCACGTAGAATGTTCATAGTTTGCGCATGCGCAAACTTTAGAAAGTCGTTATGACATAGAATGTGCATACTTTGTTGATTCCATTTATGAAATAAATAACATTTTCTAAAAACTCGTGTTTTTTAAGAAATCATGTAAACCATCTAGAAGCTGTGATTTTAAAAAACTGGCGGAAGTAAGCTTTTCTTATTTCCGGATGCATGCACAAACTACAGAAAGTCGTTACTACGTAGAATTTGCATACTTTGTTGATTCCATTTATGAAATAAATCACATTTTCTAAAAACTCATTTTTTTAACAATTTATCTAAACCTTATAGAAGCTGTGAACTTAGAAAAAGGGTGGAAGTAAGCTTTTCTTATTTCCGAACGCATGCGCAAACTATAGAAAGTCGTTATCACGTAGAATGTGAATAGTTTGCGCATGCGCAAACTATAGAAAGTCGTTATGACATAGAATGTGCATACTTTGTTGATTCCATTTATGAAATAAATCACATTTCCTAAAAACTCATGTTTTTTAAGAATTCACCTAAACCTTCTAGAAGCGGTGAATTTAAAAAAAGGGGGGAAGTAAGCTTTTCTTATTTCCGGAAGCATGCGCAAACTATAGAAAGTCGTTATTACGTAGAATGTGCATAGTTTTTTGATTCCATTTATGAAATAAATCACATTTTCTAAAAACTCGTGTTTTTTAAGAATTCATCTAAACCTTCTAGAAGCTGTGAATTTAAAAAAAGGGGGCAGTAAGCTTTTCTTATTTCCGGACGCATGCGCAAACTATAGAAAGTCGTTATCACATAGAATGTGAATAGTTTGCGCATGCACAAACTATAGAAATTCGTTATGACATAGAATGTGCATACTTTCATGATTCCATTTATAAAATAAATCACATTTTCTAAAAACTCGTGTTTTTTAAGAAATCATGTAAACCATCTAGAAGCTGTGATTTTAAAAAACGGGGGGAATTAAGCTTTTCTTATTTCCGTACGCATGCGCAAATTATAGAAAGTCGTTATGACGTAGAATGTGCAAACTTTTTTGATTCCATTTATGAAATAAATCACATTTTCGAAAAACTCATGTTTTTGAAGAATTCACCTAAACCTTCTAGAAGTTGTGAATTTAAAAAAAGGGGGGAAGTAAGCTTTTCTTATTTCTGGATGCATGCGCAAAGTATAGAAAGTCATTATTACGTAGAATGTGCATAGTTTGCGCATGTGCAAACTATAGAAAGTCGTTATGACATAGAATGTGTATACTTTGTTGATTCCATTTATGAAATAAATCACATTTTCTAAAAACTCGTGTTTTTTAAGAAATCATGTAAACCTTCTAGAAGCTGTGATTTTAAAAAACTGGCGGAAGTAAGCTTCTCTTATTTCCGGATGCATGCGCAAACTTTACAAAGTCGTTATTACATAGAATGTGCATACTTTGTTGATTCCATTTATGAAATAAATCACATTTTCTAAAAAAAGGGGGCAAGTAACCTTTTCTTATTTCCGGACGCATGCGCAAACTATAGAAAGTCGTTATCACGTAGAATGCTCATGGATTGCGCATGCGCAAAATATAGAAAGTCATTATGACATAGAATGTGCATACTTTGTTGATTCCATTGATGAAATAAATAACATTTCCTAAAAACTCGTGTTTTTTAAGAAATCATGTGAACCTTCTATAAGCTGTGATTTTAAAAAATGGGGGGAATTAAGCTTTTCTTATTTCCGGATGCATGCGCAAACTATAGAAAGTTGTTATGACGTATAATGTGCATACTTTGTTGATCCAATTAATGAAATAAATAACATTTTCTAAAAACTCGTGTTTTTTAAGAATTCATCTAGACCTCCTAGAAGCTGTGAATTTAAAAAAAGGGGGGAAGTAAGCTTTTCTTATTTTCGGACGCATGTGCAAACTATAGAAAGTTGTTATTACGTACAATGTGCATAGTTTTCGCATGCGCAAACTATAGAAAGTCGTTATGACATAGAATGTGCATACTTTGTTGATTCCATTGATGAAATAAATAACATTTCCTAAAAACTCGTGTTTTTTAAGAAATCATGTAAACCTTCTAGAAGCTGTGATTTTAAAAAATGGGGGAATTAAGCTTCTCTTATTTCCGGACGCATGCGCAAACTATAGAAAGTTGTGATGACGTAGAATGTGCATACTTTCTTGATTCCATTTATGAAATAAATCACATTTTCTAAAAACTCGTGTTTTTTAAGAACTCATGTAAACCTTCTAGAAGCTGTGATTTTAAAAAACTGGAAGAAGTAAGCTTTTCTTATTTTCGGACGCATGCGCAAACTTTAGAAAGTCGTTATTACATAGAATGTGCATACTTTGTTGAATCCATTTATGAAATAAATCAAATTTTCTAAAAACTCGTGTTTTTTAAGAAATCATGTAAACCTTCTAGAAGCTGTGGTTTTACAAAACTGGTGGAAGGAAGCTTTTCTTATTTTCGGATGCATGCGCAAACTATAGAAAGTCGTTATTACATAGAATGTGCATAGTTTGTTGATTTCATTTATGAAATAAATCACATTTTCTAAAACCTCGTGTTTTTTAAGAATTCATCTAAACCTTCTAGAAGCTGTGAATTTAAAAAAAGGGGGGAAGTAAGCTTTTCTTATTTCAGGACGCATGCGCAAACTATAGAAAGTTGGTATTATGTAGAATGTTCATAGTTTGCACATGCGCAAACTACAGAAAGTCGTTCTGACATAGAATGTGCATACTTTGTTGATTCCATTTATGAAATAAATCACATTTTCCAAAAACTCGTGTTTTTTAAGAAATCATGTAAACCTTCTAGAAGCTGTGGTTTTAAAAAACTGGTGGAAGCAAGCTTTTCTTATTTCCGGATGCATACGCAAACTATAGAAAGCCGTTATTACGTAGATTGTGCATAGTTTGTTGATTCCATTTATGAAATAAATCACATTTTCTAAAAACTCGTGTTTTTTAAGAATTCATCTAAACCTTCTATAAGTTGTTTATTTAAAAAAGGGGGGAAGTAAGCTTTTCTTATTTCCGGACGCATGCGCAAACTATAGAAAGTCATTATTACGTAGAATGTGCATAGTTTGCGCATGCGCAAACTATAGAAAGTCGTTATGACATAGAATGTGCATACTTTGTTGATTCCATTTATGAAATAACTCACATTTTCTAAAAACTCGTGTTTTTGAGGAAATCATGTAAACGTTCTAGAAGCCGTGATTTTAAAAAACTGGTGGAAGTAAGCTTTTCTTATTTCCGGACGCATGCGCAAACTATAGAAAGTCGTTACTACGTAAAATGTGCATAGTTTGTTGATTCCATTTATGAAATAAATCACATTTTCTAAAAAGTCATGTTTTTTAAGAATTCATCTAAACTTTCTAGAAGCTGTGAATTTAATAAAAGGGGGGAAGTAAGCTTTTCTTATTTCCGAACGCATGCGCAAACTATAGAGAGTCGTTATCACGTAGAATGTGCATATTTTGTGCCTTCCATTTCCTAAATAAATCACATTTCCTAAAAACTCGTGTTTTTTAAGATATCATGAAAACCTTCTAGAAGCTATGATTTTAAAAAATGGGGGGAATTAAGCTTTTCTTATTTCCGGACGCATGCTCAAACTATAGAAACTCGTTATGATGTAGAATGTGCATACTTTCTTGATTCCATTTATGAAATAAATCACATTTTCTAAAAACTCGTGTTTTTTAAGAAATCATGTAAACCTTCTAGAAGCTGTGATTTTAAAAAACTGGCGGAACTAAGCTTTTCTTATTTCCGGACGCATGCGCAAACTATAGAAAGTCATTGTTACGTAGAATGTGCATAGTTTGCGCATGCGCAAACTATAGAAAGTCCTTATGACATAGAATGTGCATACTTTGTTGATTCCATTTATGAAATATCTCACGTTTTCTAAAAACTCAATTTTTTTAAGAAATCATGTAAACCTTCTAGAAGCTGTGATTTTAAAAAACTGGCGGAAGTAAGCTTTTCTTATTTCCGGACGCATGCGCAAACTTTAGAAAGTCGTTATTACATAGAATGTGCATACTTTGTTGATTCCATTTATGAAATAAATCACATTTTCTAAAAACTCGTGTTTTTTTAAAAATCATGTAAACCTTCTAGAAGCTGTGGTTTTAAAAAACTGGCGGAAGTAAGCTTTTCTTATTTCCGGACGCATGCGCAAACTATAGAAAGTCGTTATTATGTAAAATGTGCATAGTTTGTTGATTCCATTAATGAAATAAATCACATTTTCTAAAAACTCGTGTTTTTTCTGAATTCATCCAAACCTTCTAGAAGTTGTGAATTTAAAAAAAGGGGGGAAGTAAGCTTTTCTTATTTCCGGATGCATGCACAAACTTTAAAAAGTCGTTATTACATAGAATGTGTATACTTTGTTGATTCCATTTATTAAATAAATCACATTTTCTAAAAACTCATGTTTTTTAAGAATTCATCTAAACCTTCTAGAAGCTGTGAATTTGAAAAAAGGGGGGAAGTAAGCTTTTCTTATTTACAGACGCATGCGCAAGCTATAGAAATTCGTTACTACGTAGAATGTGCATACCTTGTTGATTCCATTTACGAAATAAATCACATTTTCTAAAAACTCATGTTTTTTAAGAATTCATCTAAACCTTCTAGAAGCTATGAATTTAAAAAAAGGGGGGAAGTAAGCTTTTCTTATTTCCGGATGCATGCGCAAACTATAGAAACTTGTTATTACATAGAATGTGCATACTTTGTTGATTCCATTTATGAAATAAATACCATTTTCTAAAAACTCCTGTTTTTTAAGAAATCATGTAAACCTTCTAGAAGCTGTAAATTTAAAAAAAGGGGGGAAGTAAGCTTTTCTTATTTCCGGACGCATGCGCAAACTATAGAAAGTTGTTATTACGTAGAATGTGCATAGTTTTCGCATGCGCATCGTCGGGCCCTTCTGCCACCATCTTTCCGTTTTGACTTGCGGGAACTCTTGTAGGGATTTTAGGAATCGTTACCATCCATCCTCCGTCTACATGCTATCTAGGGACTAATGGCGCTGAGGAGTGAGTCCGTTCTCACTGCGCGCCCCTCAAATCGTACGTGACCAGCTCCGTCGTGGCCTACCTCGTACGCCCTCACGCATTCCTCTTGAGCAAGCGGATCAGTGCTTATCTGCTCATGCGTGGTATTCTTGTCGGAAGTCGACATCGTCGTCGCTCCCCCTGTGTGTGATTCACCCGTACTCTACGACCCTTCATGTTCCTTTGTGTGTCCGTTGGTGAACCGTCTCACTTGTTTCTACACACACTTCTCGCAACAAATTATTAGTAGCACTGTTCTCAACAATCATCATCTGGTTTCTAACTCTAGCATTGTTAAACATTTATGATTTATTCAAACTGCTCATTCATCTTATCAAATATACATTTCGTTGCCAAATACATAATCACCATACAGCTAGTCGTTAAGCATTATCCATCAACATAATTTTCCATAGTCATAGCTAATCGTTTAACATATGCAATTATTCATTTACCTCAACAGTTCAGATACACATACTCAAAAAAATAAGGTCAAAAGGTTATTTAATTAATGTTTCAATCAGTCGGGTCACTCAGCAGGTGCCCTCAATGTCTACACAAGTCTAGGGGCACTACATACACCCCTACTTAAATAGAACTTCGTCCCGAAGTTAATTTGTGTTCTTGTACTTGCCTTATCTTAATTTCTATTCTCATCTTCTGTCATTCTATTCTATTTTTTTTTTTTTTTTCAACAATGATAGCTATAAGCACAAGTGGTTCTAATAATTTGTTCATCCAACACGGTTCCAATACCTCCTCAGGAATTTCAATCATAAGCTTTGCGTAATGCAATTTTAATAATTCTTTTAATAACTGTCATTCTCTACTTAGATTTGGACTATATCTCCTATTCATCTTCAAAGACTCAGGGTATCTGATCTAACCACAAGTTATATTGCATCAAAAGCCACACCTTAGTTATCCAATCATCTTTTTGCATAACAAATCCGAATGAGATTTCAAATCTAATGGATGTCCTTTCCTCCAAGACGAGGATTTAAAGATTATACAATCTTCCTTAGAATACAAATGGGTAAGTTATAATCATGAATTAACAAATCAAGAGCGACTACGAAATATTCCAAAATCCAATTCCCAAAAGACTACTTCCAAAATACCTCTAAATGTATTAATAATGTTGGTTCTCAATAAGTTATGATTCGAGTCGTCGAAATTTAGTGACTTAGTCGAACATATTTAAATTTAACTCTTAATCATTTCGTTAGTAGCATTGTGTCCAAGTCAATGAGCTTATCGCATCCTTACCTCATTTCATCGTTTTGTTGTCATATGACCACTTCGACAAACTCATCAAGTCACGCTAAGTGTTTTCTTATCCTCTTCGGGTTCCATATCTAGGGTTATTCCACTTTTCATCAAGGTTTTGCCATGCCTTGTGGATAGCTTTATTGCATTCATTTCATTGTGTCGATCATCTCCATACATCGTTTTACTAAAATCGTCTTCGCTTGGTCCCTTCGGTGGACTTTCCCAAGTGAGAATTCTTCTCTTATTGTTGTCACGATCACATCGAGTTTGTACTTTTTCATTCTTTTTAACAAAATTGTTCTACTGTAATTTTTTTTTATTTTTTTTTCAAATTTTCCATGATTCTTTCAAAGTAAGGCCCACCATTGAGGTGCAAATATATATATGCCGCTCTTTAGATACGTATAAAATGTATAACATGCAATCCCTTCAACTCTATTTAGCACTTTTTAATAAAGAATGGAATTTTTAAATTTATTTGCAAGTATTCATACCGTGATATTTCTATCTGTATAAATCATGTTAAAAATAATCATCCAATATATATATATATATATATATATATATATATATATATATATATATCAACTACAAACTTCCAATTTATAAAACATTATACCCTTCAACCTCATTCTCTCATTTCAAATATATATTTATATAAACATTTAAACTTATACCTTACACCTTTCTTCCTCAATTCAAATATATATAAAAACACTTAGTCTACACCTTCCAACTAATTAATAATTTTTTTTTTTTTTATCTCAAATCTGTCTATATATATAATTTCACTATTCATATCAATTCAAATATACATATAAACATTATACTGCATTTTTCAAGTGCATATCAATTAGAATATAAATATTAACATTGAACTATATTTTTCAAATGCATAAGTATTGAAATATAAGTATGAGCAATGAACTATGTTTTTCAAATGTAAATCAATATTAGTATTGAACTATACATATCAATTAAAATATAATTATAAGCAATAAACTATATTTAATGAACTCATCACATTATTAATAGTAAACACATTATATTTATATATACATTATATATATATATATTGAGTTCTACTAGGAATAACCTCCTACAACAAAGTGTTATTGTCCTATTAGAAATAAAGTATAACTATCATGAACTATGACAATAAATTATCAAATTCTAACTTCCTCCCATATATCAAGACATACCTTCCCTATTCTTTATGCTTTCCCATAATACTAATTAAGTGATCATTTATATATTACATAACGAATGAAATGCTTTTCTATCATGCATTAACTTTCATGAACTATGCTAAAAATAATAGCAATTTAAATAACCATTCCTAAATTCCTTCATACCTACGGCATACACTTTTGTCTTCTCTTATATTCCACTATAGCAAGATTTTTAGAAGATGATTCATTATATCGCTATAATTAATTCCACTCTAACTTTACCTTCACATTACTCTACTTATAAATCGAGCTATCGAATTAATTCTTACGAGTTATATGTACATAACAAGGGTTGTGCAATTGCAAAAGTATCGGCATGCTATACGATGAGTCCCTTCTTTAGACTGAATAATAGCTTCCGCTATCCGTCCAAGCCTAGATATTATATATATATACTAATCCTTTCTTCTCCAAAACTGATAGGCAATTATTCATTGGGTCGGGAGTCATAGCCAGAGGTGTACCGATTTCTGCATCTCTGGATTATGACTAAATGATGCCGTGATTATTGGCGAACCACAATTTGTAAACACGTAGTCGATTACAGAGGTAGTCCACGAAATTTAATAAAATTTGATATAGTTCCAGATCCAATATTTAAGTTATAGATATCAACGGTAATTGTGGACAGAGTTTAACTCCAGGTAAAGAAAATAAAGTCAGTACTGTAGTTTCAACAAAGACCCGGATCCAGATTCAGATTGTAATCCAACACACAGATACGATTTAAGAAAAACCGATACGATTTAAGAAAAACCAACAGGAAGATTTCGATCCTCACTGGATGCGTTTGTAAGGTTAATTCTGAGTTAATCAACCAGAGATTTAATTGAAAAATAGGTTGAAATGTATTCCCCGCTCTAGATCTAGATTATGATGCCAAATAAAATAAAATAAAAAAAAAAAAAAAAAAAATTGACGCCGTGATTATTGGCAAACCACAAATTGTAGACACCGTAGTCGGTAACAAAGGTAGTCTACAATTTTGAAGAGCTTTAATCCAGTTCCAGATCTGATAATTAAGTTATAGATATCAAAACGATAATTGTTAACAGAGTATAACTCCAGAATTACCAAATAAATAAATAAAAATAAAGTCCATGCCAAAACGATTCTTCACGCGGGTCTCTGTCGAGAATTGAGTGAACTTCTTAATGCACAGAGTATAAATAAAATGACAGAGGTATAAGCTTATGCAATTTGGGTGTATAAATCGCAGAGATGATGGGATCGGATCTATCACAGGTCTTTACTGAATTTTTAATTCCACAGGTAGTGAATTAATACCAAATGTATGATCTTAAGTGATTGCACCTATTCACTGTATGATGAAGACGTTGACCGTTTAATACTCCGTTTAATTCTCACGGTAATTTTTAAATGCTATGAGTTAATGTACAGCGTAAATCACGCACTGGAAATCAGTGGGGAATCAGGATCGGCTGATCCGATCTATCGTTCTATCAATTCAGAGTTTCTCATTTGATTTCGTCGAAATGGATATCAAGATCATTTGACTCGGATCAATAGTCAAACGAATGAATACACAGAGAGACATAATTCTGGAATCGACTATTCAGTGTTCAATAAATTCGTAGAGAATATACAATATGGAAAAATCAGTAGACAATCTAATAGATACACAGAGACATATACGATCAGGATGGCAATTCACTTTACCATGACTGGAAACGCCAATCAGCAATGGTTACACAGAGATCGGAGATTAGAAAGACAGTCACCATTTATTTTTGAAGTAAAACACAAAGGATTTTCAAAGTTCAAATACATTCATGTTTAGTAAATTCTGGAAAAGCCTTTCGATTTTTGAAGAGTACACTGTAAAATTTAACAATCCAAAATCTATACGGAATTTATAGTGCCCTTCAATTTTCGAATTGGATGCCAGAACTTTTAAAGATCGAAATACATTCATTTTATGAATTTATGGAAAAAGCCATGTGATTTTTAGAATTGAAAACAAAGATTTTTAAAAGATCAAATTGCATTTCTTTTATGAATTTTGGGAAAACACCATGCGGTTTTCAGAATTGAAGACAGAGATTTTTAAAAAAAATAAAATCAAATTGCATTTCTTTTATGAGTGCTGGAAAAACGCAAAATAAAAATGGATCCACAGAGATTTAAATGACATGAATCCGATCATCTCCAATGATCTTATCATGCAGAATTCGATAATTTGAATGCATAAAGAAACAGAGTTTACTTACAAATATTTGGTTCGATCTAAGAAAAATATTTCGCTAATCAGCGCTTAAAAAATATATTGGACAGTGGATTAATTCGCCCTTTCCGAAACTGACTCTCTTATTTCAGTACACAGGATTTTCTTATTTAAAAACGCATTTAAAAAGAAATAGAGTTTGCATACCTAAACTAGATCGATCTACATCCATTTTACTAAACAGAGTTTTTAAAAAAAATATCACAGTGGATAAAGAAAACAAAACTTGAAGAACAGGGCAATTGATTTCATACTTACGATTCCTGGAAATTATAACCAAGAAATCGATACACATTTAAATGAAAGGGAAATTCATTTCACATTTACGATTTCTAGAAATGACACAAGAAATCGATGCTGAGATAAATGAAAGGGCGATTCATTTTATAATCATGGACTCTGAAAATGATCACTAGATTTCTAAATAAAAACACCGAGATATAAAACAAGATCCAAAAAATTTCAGTTTATGCCACGATATTCGACTTTAATCATAAACGCAGATATCTCAGGATATAAAATAAGATTCAAGTTTTGATTTGTGCAGACAAGGGGTTTAGGGTATTAATTCGATAATCAATCCCAGAGATGAATTAAGTATTCGGTGCATGGGCAGAGTGCTAATTCGATGAACAATCGCTGAATAAACGTTTAATGCATTGGCAGAGTTCAGATCCAATAATTACGTTATAGATATCGAAAACGATAATCGTGAACATAGTATATCTCCAGAATTCATATACAAAAGAAGTTAAAGTCAACACTGTAATCTCGACAGAGATAAGGATTCAGATTCCAAGTATAATGTCAACACGCTGATGCGAACCAAGGGAGAGCAGACAATAAGGTTTCAATCTTCACTGGAAGCGACTGAAAGGTTGTTTCTAGGATAATCAACCAGAAATTTAAATTTACAAACAGAGCTTGCAAGGTATTCATGGATCCAGATTAAAATATGACTCAAGTAAAATCTTTGAAATCGCAGATCCATTGTAACACAGAGTGTTTTTTTTTTTTTTTTTTTTTTTAAATAATGGATTCAACGTGTCACGCTCAGAGATCATAAATCCAATCTGACAGTGAATCACACTCAACAGGGTCCAAGAACAATGCGACAGGTGCGGTCAGTGAAATACTTCTGGGTAGCAACTATAATCAACCGCCTAGCTAAAGTTTCAACCACCATACAGGGGATCGTAGATCTACACTATACTGGTTTATAGATTTAAGCATATATAAATCTGAGCAGATCTGAAGATACATTAAGAATTGACACAGGGATAGAATCACGATTTCTAAATTTTCTGAATAATAAAAAAAAAATATAGCCCAAGGTTAAGGGGTCGGCGTGCTTGATCCGTGGATCTGGGCGTGCCCTTCCCCGATCCATTCATATGCAATTACACAAGATTGTTAATACCCGATTTCAAACACAGAGTTTTACGGTTTTGGTTAAACCACAGAGTTGTAATCCTGAATTTAAAGCACAGATTAAGATATCGAACAACCACAAAGTTTATGGTTTTGAAAACCGCAGAGATCAAGACTCACAATACTGAATTCAAGCACAGAGATTTCGGATCCAAGATCCCAGTGTCCCCACGCAGGTTTGACTAATGGAAGCAGGAGAAAAATAAATTGTGAGGTTAGCATCTCCACACGGTCCTGACTGAAGAAAACAGAATTTAGAAGAAACACCTGAGATGCAGTGGTTCGAGACAAGTATAATTTCGATTTCATCAACTGAAAGTTCAAAGATTTAAAAAGATTCGAAGAGTATTAAGGCGCAGTGGTTCGGATCTAAAGCGCAATGGTCTTTCCACGGAAGGTGCGGAGTGTATAAAAAGAGTGCAACTAAAAGTTTAAACCCTTCATCATATTACACAGAAGTTAAAAATTCTGAAATAGAATGTATACAAATCTGAGTGTACAGGATCTAATAACGGAATTAAATAAGTTACCTATCAATTTGTTAAAGATCATTTTACAAGTTTTAATGGCGGATATACAATTATAAAATTTCTGAGATTTCACATCTACACATAAAATAGAATATTTCACAGAAATTGCAAATATATTTCTGAGATCTCAATCGATGGTAGAAATAAAAGAAACTCTCAGATCTCAACAATGATTGCTCGATATAGGGAATAAAATAAGAAACAATTTAGTAAATATGCACCTGTAAAAATGGCTGCTCCGGTCGGATGTGTATCCCCATGAAGATCACATCTCTAATGTTGTTGTTGGATTGTCACGATCAATGGCGGACACCTCGGTTGAGATCTAGTGCCCTCAAGGCTCGACCGGCTCTGATACCAAATGTAGGGCCCCTCCTTTAGGGTCCCCTTGAACTGAACCTGAAACTTTAAAAATTTCATACAAACAAATTAGCCATTATAGTTATTGGAAAAATAAAATAAAAGAGTGAATAACTTAACAAAAAATGAAACTCACTAGGATCACGGTACCGCGTCGTTGGGCTCCTAGTTCCTTAATTTTAATTCCCTGACATGGCACCACTCCGTCGGGCCCAGTCATCCATGGTTTCCATTCCTTGGCATGGTACCGCATCGTTGGGTCCTTGCGTCCATTCTTTCCGTTCTCGACAGGGTACCGCATCGTCGGGCCCTTCTGCCACCATCTTTCCGTTTTGACTTGCGGGAACTCTTGTAGGGATTTTAGGAATCGTTACCATCCATCCTCCGTCTACATGCTATCTAGGGACTAATGGCGCTGAGGAGTGAGTCCGTTCTAACTGCGCGCCCCTCAACTCGTACGTGACCAGCTCCGTCGTGGCCTACCTCGTACGCCCTCACGCATTCCTCTTGAGCAAGCGGATCAGTGCTTATCTGCTCATGCGTGGTATTCTTGTCGGAAGTCGACATCGTCGTCGCTCCCCCTGTGTGTGATTCACCCGTACTCTACGACCCTTCATGTTCCTTTGTGTGTCCGTTGGTGAACCGTCTCACTTGTTTCTACACACACTTCTCGCAACAAATTATTAGTAGCACTGTTCTCAACAATCATCATCTGGTTTCTAACTCTAGCATTGTTAAACATTTATGATTTATTCAAACTGCTCATTCATCTTATCAAATATACATTTCGTTGCCAAATACATAATCACCATACAGCTAGTCGTTAAGCATTATCCATCAACATAATTTTCCATAGTCATAGCTAATCGTTTAACATATGCAATTATTCATTTACCTCAACAGTTCAGATACACATACTCAAAAAAATAAGGTCAAAAGGTTATTTAATTAATGTTTCAATCAGCCGGGTCACTCAGCAGGTGCCCTCAATGTCTACACAAGTCTAGGGGCACTACAAAAAAAAGGGGGGAAGTAAGCTTTTCTTATTTGCGGACGCATGCGCATACTATAGAAAGTCGTTATCACGTAGAATGTGCATAGTTTGCGCATGCACAAAATATAGAAAGTCATTATGACATAGAATGTGCATACTTTGTTGATTCCATTTATGAAATAAATAACATTTTCTAAAAACTCGTGTTTTTTAAGAAATCATGTAAACCTTCTAGAAGATGTGATTTTAAAAAACAGGGGGAATTAAGCTTTTCTTATTTCCGGATGCATGTGCAAACTATAGAAAGTTGTCATGACGTAGAATGTGCATACTTTGTTGATTCCATTTATGAAATAAATCACATTTTCTAAAAACTCGTGTTTTTTAAGAATTCATCTAAACCTTCTAGAAGCTGTAAATTTAAAAAAGGGGGGAAGTAAGCTTTTCTTATTTCCGGACGCATGCGCAAACTATAGAAAGTTGTTATTACGTAGAATGTGCATAGTTTTCGCATGCGCAAACTATAGAAAGCCGTTATGACATAGAATGTGCATACATTGTTGATTCCATTTATGAAATAAATCACATTTTCTAAAAACTCGTGTTTTTTCAGAAATCATGTAACCCTTCTAGAAGCTGTGATTTTAAAAAACGGGGGGAATTAAGCTTTTCTTATTTCCGGATGCATGCGCAAATTATAGAAAGTCGTTATGACGTAGAATGTGCAAACTTTGTTGATTCAATTTATGAAATAAATCACATTTTCTAAAAACTCGTGTTTTTTAAGAATTCATCTAAACCTTCTAGAAGCTGTGAATTTAAAAAAAGGGGGGAAGTAAGCTTTTCTTATTTCCGGATGCATGCGCAAACTATAGAAAGTCGTTATTACATAGAATGTGCATAGTTTGCGCATGCGCAAACTATCGAAAGTTGTTATGACATAGAATGTGCATACTTTGTCTATTCCTTTTATGAAATAAATCACATTTTCTAAAAACTCAAATTTTTTAAGAAATCATGTAAACCTTCTAGAAGCTGTGATTTTAAAAACGGGGGGAATTAAGATTTTCTTATTTCCAAACGCATGCGCAAACTATAGAAAGTCGTTATGACGTAGAATGTGCATACTTTGTTGATTCCATTTATGAAATAAATCAAATTTTCTAAAAACTTGTGTTTTTTAAGAAATCATGTAAACCTTCTAGAAGCTGTGATTTTAAAAAACGGGGGGGATTAAGCTTTTCTTATTTCCGGATGCATGCACAAATTATAGAAAGTCGTTATGACGTAGTATGTGCAAACTTTGTTTATTCCATTTATGAAATAAATAACGTTTTTTTAAAACTCATGTTTTTTAAGAATTCATCTAAACCTTCTAGAAGCTCTGAATTTAAAAAAAGGGGGGAAGTAAGCTTTTCTTATTTCCGGACGCATGTGCAAACTATAGAAAGTCGTTATTACGTAGAATGTGCATAGTTTGCGCATGCGAAAACTATAGAAAGTCGTTATCACATAGAATGTGCATACTTTTTCTATTCCTTTTATGAAATAAATCACATTTTCTAAAAACTCAAATTTTTTAAGAAATCATGTAAACCTTCTAGAAGCTGTGATTTTAAAAAACGGGGGGAATTAAGCTTTTCTTATTTCCAGACGCATGCGCAAACTATAGAAAGTCGTTATTACGTAGAATGTGCATAGTTTGCGCATGCGAAAACTATAGAAAGTCATTATGACATAGAATGTGCATACTTTTTTTATTCCTTTTATGAAATAAATCACATTTTCTAAAAACTCAAATTGTTTAAGAAATCATGTAAACCTTCTAGAAGCTGTGATTTTAAAAAACGGGGGGAATTAAGCTTTTCTTCTTTCCAAACGCATGCGCAAACTATAGAAAGTTGTTATGATGTAGAATGTACATACTTTGTTGATTCCATTTATGAAATAAATCACATTTTCTAAAAACTCGTGTTTTTTAAGAAATCATGTAAACCTTCTAGAAGCTGTGCTTTTAAAAAACTGGCAGAAGTAAGCTTTTCATATTTCCGGACGCATGCGCAAACTTTAGAAAGTCGTTATTACATAGAATGTGCATAATTTGTTGATTCCATTTATGAAATAAATCACATTTTCTAAAAACTCGTGTTTTTTAAGAAATCGTGTAAATCCACTAGAATCTGTTATTTTAAAAAATTGGTGGAAGTAAGCTTTTCATATTTCCGGACGCATACGCAAACTTTAGAATGTCGTTATTACATAGAATGTGCATACTTTGTTGATTCCATTTATGAAATAAATCACATTTTCTTAAAACTCGTGTTATTTCAGAAATCATGTAAACCTTCTAGAAGCTGTGGTTTTAAAAAACTAGCGGAAGGAAGGTTTTCTTATTTCCGCACGCATGCGCAAACTATAGAAAGTCGTTATTATGTAGAATGTGCATAGTTTGTTGATTCCATTTATGAAATAAATCACATTTTCTAAAAACTCGTGTTTTTTAAGAATTCATCCAAACCTTCTAGAAGCTGTGAATTTAAAAAAAGGGGGGAAGTAAGCTTTTCTTATTTCCGGAAGCATGCGCAAACTATAGAAAGTCATTATTACGTAGATTGTGCATAGTTTTTTGATTCCATTTATGAAATAAATCACATTTTCTAAAAACTCATGCTTTTTAAGAATTCATCTAAATCTTCTAGAAGCTGTGAATTTAAAAAAAGGGGGGAAGTAAGCTTTTCTTATTTCCGGACGCATGCGCAAACTATAGAAAGTCGTTATCACATAGAATGTGCATAGTTTGGGCATGCACAAACTATAGAAAGTTGTTATGACATAGAATGTGCATACTTTCTTGATTCCATTGATGAAATAAATCACATTTTCTAAAAACTCGTGTTTCTTAAGAAATCAAGTAAACCTTCTAGAAGCCGTGATTTTAAAAAACGGGGGTAATTAAGCTTTTCTTATTTCTCGACGCATGCGCAAACTATAGAAAGTCGCTATGACGTAGAATGTGCAAATTTTGTTGATTCCATTTACGAAATAAATCACATTTTCTAAAAACTCTCTTTTTTTAAGAATTCATCTAAACCTTATAGAAGCTGTGAATTTAAAAAAAGGGGGGAAGTAAGCTTTTCTTATTTCTGGACACATGCGCAAACTATTGAAAGTCGTTATTACGTAGACTGTGCATAGTTTGCACATGCGCAAACTATAGAAATTCGTTATGACATAGAATTTGCATACTTTGTTGATTCCATTTATGAAATAAATCACATTTTCTAAAAACTCGTGTTTTTAAGAAATCATGTAAACCTTCTAGAAGCTGTGATTTTAAAAAACTGGCGGAAGTAAGCTTTTCCTATTTCCGGACGCATGTGCAAAATTTAGAAAGTCGTTATGACATAGAATGAGCATACTTTGTTTATTCCATTTATGAAATAAATCACATTTTCTAAAAACTCATGTTTTTTAAGAAATCATGTAAAACTTCTAGAAGCTGTGGTTTTAAAAAACTGTCGAAAGTAAGCTTTTCTTATTTCCGGACGCATGCGCAAGCTATAGAAAGTCGTTACTACGTAGAATGTGCATACCTTGTTGATTCCATTTATGAAATAAATCACATTTTCTAAAAACTCGTGTTTTTTAAGAATTCATCTAAACCTTCTAGAAGCTGTGAATTTAAAAAAAGGGGGGAAGTAAGCTTTTCTTATTTCCGGACGCATGCGCAAACTATAGAAAGTCGTTATCACGTAGAATGTGCATAGTTTGCACATGTGCAAACTATAGAAAGTCGTTATGACATAGAATGTGCATACTTTGTTGATTCCATTGATGAAATAAATCACATTTTCTAAAAACTCATGTTTTTTAAGAAATTATTTAAACCTTCTAGAATTTGTGGTTTTAAAAAACGAGGGGGAATTAAGCTTTTCTTATTTCTGGATGCATGCGCAAACTATAGAAAGTCGTTAGGACGTAGAATGTGCATACTTTGTTGATTCCATTTATGAAATAAATAACATTTTCTAAAAACTCTTGTTTTTTAAGAATTCATCTAAACCTTCTAGAAGCTGTAAATTTAAAAAAAGGTGGGAAGTAAGCTTTTCTTATTTCCGGACGCATGCGCAAACTATAGAAAGTTGTTATTACATAGAATGTGCATTGTTTGCGCATGCGCAAACTATAGAAAGTCGTTATGACATAGAATGTGCATACTTTGTTGATTCCATTTATGAAATAAATCACATTTCCTAAAAACTTGTGTTTTTTAAGAAATCATGTAAACCTTCTAGAAGCTGTGATTTTAGGAAATGGGGGGAATTAAGCTTTTCTTATTTCCGGACACATGCACAAACTATAGAAAGTCATTATGACGAAGAATGTGCATACTTTGTTGATTCCATTTATGAAATAAATCACATTTTCTAAAAACACATGTTTTTTAAGAAATCATCTAAACCTTCTAGAAGCTGTGAATTTAAAAAACTGGCGGAAGTAAGCTTTTCTTATTTCCGGACACATGCGCAAACTATAGAAATTCGTTATTACGTAGAATGTGCATAGTTTGCGCATGTGCAAACTATAGAAAGTCTTTATGACATAGAATGTGCATACTTTGTTGATTCCATTTATGAAATAAATCACATTTTCTAAAAACTCGTGTTTTTTAAGAAATCATCTAAATCTTCTAGAAGCTGTGATTTTAAAAAACTTGCGGAAGTATGCTTTTCATATTTCCGGACGCATGCGCAAACTTTAGAATGTTGTTATTACCTAGAATGTGCATACTTTGTTGATTCTATTTATGAAATAAATCACATTTTCTAAAAACTCGTGTTTTTTAAGAAATCATGTAAACCTTCTAGAAGCTGTGGTTTTAAAAAACTGGCGGAAGTAAGCTTTTCTTATTTGCGGACGTATGCGCAAACTATAGAAAGTCGTTATTACGTAGAATGTGCATAGTTCATTGATTCCATTTATGAAATAAATCACATTTTCTAAAAACTCGTGTTTTTTAAGAATTCATCTAAACCTTCTAGAAGCTGTGAATGAAAAAAAAAGGGGGGAAGTAAGCTTTTCTTATTTCCGGATGCATGCACAAACTATAGAAAGCTGTTATAACGTAGAATGTGCATAGTTTGTGCATGTGCATACTATAGAAAGTCATTATGACATAGAATGTGCATACTTTGTCTATGTGTTTTATGAAATAAATCACATTTTCTAAAAACTCAAATTTTTTAAGAAATCATGTAAACCTTCTAGAAGCTGTGATTTCAAAACACGGGGGAATTAAGCTTTTCTTATTTCCGGACGCATGCGCAAACTATAGAAAGTTGTGATGACGTAGAATGTGCATACTTTGTTGATTCCATTTATGAAATAAATCACATTTTCTAAAAACTCGTGTTTTTTAAGAAATCATGTAAACCTTCTAGAAGCTGTGCTTTTAAAAAACTGGCGGAAATAAGCTTTTCATATTTCCGGACGCATGCGCAAACTTTAGAAAGTCGTTATTACATATAATGTGCATACTTTGTTGATTCCATTTATGAAATAAATCACATTTTCTAAAAACTCGTGTTTTTTAAGAAATCGTGGAAACCTTCTAGAAGCTGTGGTTTTAAAAAACTGGTGGAAGTAAGCTTTTCTTATTTGCGGACGCATGCGCAAGCTATAGAAAGTCGTTAATACGTAGAATGTGGATACCTTATTGATTCCATTTATGAAATAAATCACATTTTCTAAAAACTCATGTTTTTTAAGAATTCATCTAAACCTTCTAGAAGCTGTGAATTTAAAAAAAGGGGGGAAGTAAGCTTTTCTTATTTCCGGACGCATGCGCAAACTATAGAAAGTCGTTATCACGTAGAATGTGCATACTTTGTTGATTCCATTTATGAAATAAATCACATTTTCTAAAAACTCATGTTTTTTAAGAAATCATGTAAACCTTCTAGAAGTTGTGGTTTTAAAAAACTGGCGGAAGGAAGGTTTTTTTTATTTCCGCATGCATGCGCAAACTATAGAAAGTCGTTATTACGTAGAATGTGCATAGTTTGTGCATGCGCAAACTATAGAAAGTCATTATGACATAGAATGTGCATACTTTGTTGATTCCATTTATGAAATAAATCACGTTTTCTAAAAACTCGTGTTTTTTAAGAAATCATGTAAACCTTCTAGAAGCTGTGATTTTAAAAAACTGGGGGAAGTAAGCTTTTCATATTTCCGGACGCATGCACAAACTTTAGAATGTCATTATTACATAGAATGTGCATACTTTGTTGATTCCATTTATGAAATAAATCACATTTTCCAAAAACTCGTGTTTTTTAAGAAATCATTTAAACCTTCTAGAAGCTGTGGTTTTAAAAAACTGGCGGAAGTAAGCTTTTCTTATATCCGGACGCATGCGCAAACTATAGAAATTCGTTATTACGTAGAGTGTGCATAGTTTGTTGATTCCATTTATCAAATAAATCACATTTTCTAAAAACTCGTGTCTTTTAAGAATTCATCTAAACCTTCTAGAAGCTGTGAATTTAATAAAAGGGGAGAAGTAAGCTTTTCTTATTTCCGGACGCATGCGCAAACTATAGAAAGTCGTTATCACGTAGAATGTGCATAGTTTGCGCATGCGCAAAATATAGAAAGTCATTATGACATAGAATGTGCATACTTTGTTGATTCCATTTATGAAATAAATCACATTTTCTAAAAACTCGTGTTTTTTAAGAAATCATGTAAACCTTCTAGAAGCTGTGATTTTAAAAAACGGGGGGAATTAAGCTTTTCTTATTTCCGGATGCATGCGCAAACCATAGAAATTTTTTATCACGTAGAATGTGCATACTTTCTTGATTTAATTTTTGAAATAAATCAAATTTTCTAAAAACTCGTGTTTTTTAAGAAATCATGTAAACCTTCTAGAAGCTGTGATTTTAAAAAACGGGGGGAATAAAGCTTTTCTGATTTCTGGACACATGCGCAAACTATAGAAAGTCGTTATGACGTAGAATGTGCAAACTTTGTTGATTTCATTTCTGAAATAAATCACATTTTCTAAAAACTCTATTTTTTTAGGAATTCATCTAAACCTTCTAGAAGCTGTGAATTTAAAAAAAGGGGGGAAGTAAGCTTTTCTTATTTCTAGACGCATGCCCAAACTATTGAAAGTCGTTATTATGTAGAATGTGCATAGTTTGCGCATGCGCAAACTATAGAAAGTCATTATGACATATAATGTGCATACTTTGTTGATTCCATTTATGAAATAAATCACATTTTCTAAAAACTCGTGTTTTTTAAGAAATCATGTAAACCTTCTAGAAGCTGTGATTTTAAAAAACTGGCGGAAGTAAGCTTTTCTGATTTCCGGACGCATGCGTAATCTTTAGAAAGTCGTTATGACATAGAATGAGCATACTTTGTTGATTCCATTTATGAAATAAATCAATTTTTTTAAAAACTCGTGTTTTTTAAGAAATCATGTAAACCTTCTAGAAGCAGTGGTTTTAAAAAACTGGCGGAAGTAAGCTTTTCTTATTTCCGGACACATGCGCAAGCTATAGAAAGTCGTTACTACGTAGAATGTGCATACCTTATTGATTCCATTTATGAAATAAATTACATTTTCTAAAAACTCGTGTTTTTTAAGAATTCATCTAAACCATCTAGAAGCTGTGAATTTAAAAAAAGGGGGGAAGTAAGGTTTTCTTATTTCCGGACGCATGCGCAAAGTATAGAAAGTCGTTATCACGTACAATGTGCATACTTTGTTGATTCCATTTATGAAATAAATCATATTTTCTAAAACTCATGTTTTTTAAGAAATCATGTAAACCTTCTAGAAGTTGTGGTTTTAAAAAACTGGCGGAAGGAAGGTTTTTTTATTTCCGCACGCATGCGCGAACTATATAAAGTCGTTATTATGTAGAATGTGCATAGTTTGTGCATGCGCAAACTATAGTAAGTCATTATGACATAGAGGGTGCATAATTTGTTGATTCCATTTATGAAATAAATCACATTTTCTAAAAACTCGTGTATTTTAAGAAATCATGTAAACCTTCTAGAAGCTGTGATTTTAAAAAACTGGCGGAAGTAAGCTTTTCATATTTCCGGACGCATGCACAAACTTTAGAATGTCGTTATTACATAGAATGTGCATACTTTGTTGATTCCATTTATGAAATAAATCACATTTTCTAAAAACTCGTGTTTTTTAAGAAATCATTTAAACCTTCTAGAAGTTGTGGTTTTAAAAAACTGGCGGAAGTAAGCTTTTCTTATATCCGGACGCATGCGCAAACTATAGAATGTCGTTATTACATAGAGTGTGCATATTTTGTTGATTCCATTTATCAAATAAATCACATTTTCTAAAAACTCGTGTCTTTTAAGAATTCATCTAAACCTTCTAGAAGCTGTGAATTTAAAAAAAGGGGGAAAGTAAGCTTTTCTTATTTCCGGACGCATGCGCAAACTATAGAAAGTCGTTATCACGTAGAATTTGCATAGTTTGCGCATGCGCAAAATATAGAAAGTCATTATGACATAGAATGTGCATACTTTGTTGATTCCATTTATGAAATAAATTATATTTCCTAAAAACTCATGTTTTTTAAGAAATCATGTAAACCTTCTAGAAGCTGTGATTTTAAAAAACGGGGGGAATTAAGCTTTTCTTATTTCCGGATGCATGTGCAAACTATAGAAAGTTGTTATGACGTAGAATGTGCATAATTTGTTGATTACATTTATGAAATAAATCACATTTTCTAAAAATTCATGTTTTTTAAGAATTCATCTAAACCTTCTAGAAGCTGTAAATTTAAAAAAAGGGGGGAAGTAAGCTTTTCTTATTTCCGGACGCATGCGCAAACTATAGAAAGTTGTTATTACGTAGAATGTGCATAGTTTTCGCATGCACAAACTATAGAAAGTCATTATGACATAGAATGTGCATACTTTGTTGATTCCATTTATGAAATAAATCACATTTCCTAAAAACTCGTGTTTTTTAAGAAATCAAGTAAACCTTCTAGAAGCTGTGATTTTAAAAAACGGGGGAATTAATCTTTTCTTATTTCCGGATGCATGCGCAAACTATAGAAAGTCGTTATGACATAGAATGTGCACACTTTGTTGATTCCATTTATGAAATAAATCACATTTCCTAAAAACTCGTGTTTTTTATGAAATCATGTAAACCTTCTAGAAGCTGTGATTTTAAAAAACGGGGGAATTAAGCTTTTCTTATTTCCGGACGCATGCGCAAACTATAGAAAGTTGTGATGACGTAGAATGTGCATACTTTGTTGATTCCATTTATGAAATAAATCACATTTTCTAAAAACTCGTGTTTTTTAAGAAATCATGTAAACCATCTAGAAGCTGTGATTTTAAAAAACTGGCGGAAGTAAGCTTTTCATATTTCCAGACGCATGCCCAAACTTTCGAAAGTTGTTCTTACATAGAATGTGCATACTTTGTTGATTCCATTTATGAAATAAATCACATTTTCTAAAAACTCGTGTTTTTTAAGAAAACATGTAAACCTTCTAGAAGCTGTGGTTTTAAAAAACTGGTGGAGGGAAGCTTTTCTTATTTTCGGACGTATGCGCAAACTATAGAAAGTCGTTATTACGTAGAATGTGCATAGTTTGTTGATTCCATTTATGAAATAAATCACATTTTCTAAAAAATCATGTTTTTTAAGAATTCATCTAAACCCTCTAGAAGCTGTGAATTTAAAAAAAGGGGGGAAGTAAGCTTTTCTTATTTCCGGATGCATGCGCAAACTATAAAAAGTCGTTATTACGTAGAATGTGCATAGTTTGCGCATGCGCAAACTATAGAAAGTCGTTATGACATAGAATACGCATACTTTGTTGATTCCATTTATGAAATAAATCACATTTTCTAAAAACTCAGGTTTTTTAAGAAATCATGTAAACCTTCTAGAAGCTGTGATTTTAAAAAACGGGGGGAATTAAGCTTTTCTTGTTTCCGGACGCATACAGAAACTATAGAAGGTTGTTATGGCGTAGAATGTGCATACTTTGTTGATTCCATTTATGAAATAAATCACATTTTCTAAAAACTCGTGTTTTTTAAGAATTCATCTAAACCTTGTAGAAGCTGTGATTTTAAAAAACTGGCAGAAGTAAGCTTTTCTTATTTCCGCACGCATGTGCAAACTTTAGAAAGTCGTTACTACGTAGAATGTGCATACCTTGTTGATTCCATTTATTAAATAAATCGCATTTTCTAAAAAGTCATGTTTTTTAAGAAATCATGTAAACAATCTAGAAGCTGTGGTTTTAAAAAACTGGTGGAAGTAAGCTTTTCTTATTTCCGGACGCATGCGCAAACTATAGAAAGTCATTATTACGTAGAATATGCATACCTTGTTGATTCCATTGATGAAATAAATCACATTTTCTAAAAACTCGTGTTTTTTAAGAATTCATCTAAACCTTCTAGAAGCTGTCAATTTCAAAAAAGGGGGCAAGTAAGCTTTTCTTATTTCCGGACACATGCGCAAACTATAGAAAGTTGTTAGTACGTAGAATGTGCATCGTTTGCGCATGCGCAAAATATAGAAAGTCATTATGACATAGAATGTGCATACTTTGTTGATTCCGTTTATGAAATAAATCACATTTTCTAAAAACTCATGTTTTTTAAGAAATCTTGTAAACCTTCTAGAAGCTGTGATTTTAAAATACGGGGGAATTAAGCTTTTCTTATTTCCAGAAGCTTGCGCAAACTATAGAAAGTTGTGATGACATAGAATGTGCACACTTTGTTGATTCCATTTGTGAAATTAATCACATTTTCTAAAAACTCGTGTTTTTTAAGAAATCATGTAATCCTTATAGAAGCTGTGATTTTAAAAAATTGGTGGAAGTAAGCTTTTCGTATTTCCGGACGCATGCACAAACTTTCGAAAGTCGTTATTACATAGTATGTGCATACTTTGTTGATTCCATTTATGAAATAAATCACATTTTCTAAAAACTCGCGTTTTTTAAGAAATCATGTAAACCTTCTAGAAGCTGTGGTTTTAAAAAACTGGTTGAACGAAGCTTTTCTTATTTTCGGACGCATGCGGAATCTATAGAAAGTCGTTATTACGTAGAATGTGCATAGGTTTTTGATTCCCTTTATGAAATAAATCACATTTTCTAAAAACTTGTGTTTTTTAAGAATTCATCTAAACCTTCTAGAAGCTGTAAATTTAAAAAAATGGGGGAAGAAAGCTTTTCTTATTTCCGGACGCATGCGCAAACTATAGAAAGTCGTTATCACGTAGAATGTGCATAGTTTGCGCATGCGCAAACTATAGAAAGTCGTTATGACATAGAATGTGCATACTTTGTTGATTCCATTTATGAAATAAATCACATTTTCTAAAAACTCGTGTTTTCTAAGAAATCATGTAAACCTTCCAGAAGCTGTGATTTTAAAAAACGGGGGGAATTAAACTTTTCTTATTTCCGGACGCATGCGCAAACTATAGAAAGTCGTTATGACGTAGAATATGCAAACTTTGTTGATTCCATTTATGAAATAAATCACATTTTCTAAAAACTCGTGTTTTTTAAGAATTCATCTAAACCTTCTAGAAGCTGTGAATTTAAAAAAAGGGGGGAAGTAAGCTTTTTTTTTATTTTTTATTTCTGGACGCATGCGCAAAGTATAGAAAGTCGTTATTACGTAGAATGTGCATAGTTTACGCATGCGCAAACTATAGAAAGTCGTTATGACATAGAATGTGCATACTTTGTTGATTCCATTTATTAAATAAATCACATTTTCTAAAAACTCGTGTTTTTTGAGAAATCATGTAAACCTTGTAGAAGCTGTGATTTCAAAATACGGGGGGATTTAAGATTTTCTTATTTCCGGACGAATGCGCAAACTATAGAAAGTCGTTATGACGTAGAATGTGCAAACTTTGTTGATTCCATTTATGAAATAAATCACATTTTCTAAAAACTCGTGTTTTTTAAGAATTCATCTAAACCTTCTAGAAGTTGTGAATTTTAAAAAAGGGGGGAAGTAAGCTTTTCTTATTTCTGGACGCATGCGCAAACTATAGAAAGTCGTTATTACGTAGAATGTGCATACTTTGTTGATTCCATTTATGAAATAAATCACATTTTCTAAAAAGTCATGTTTTTTAAGAAATAATGTAAACCTTCTACAAGCTGTGATTTTAAAAAACTGGCGGAAGTAAGCTTTTCTTATTTCCGGACACATCCGCAAACTATAGAAAGTCGTGATTATGTAGAATGTGCATAGTTTGTTCATTCCATTTATGAAATAAATCACATTTTCTAAAAACTCGTGTTTTTTAAGAATTCATCTAAACCTTCTAGAAGCTGTGAATTTAAAAAAAGGGGGGAAGTAAGCTTTTCTTATTTTCGGAAGCATGTGCAAACTATAGAAAGTCGTTATTACGTAGAATGTGCATAGTTTTTTGATTTCATTTCAGAAATAAATCACATTTTCTAAAAACTCGTGTTTTTTAAGAATTCATCTAAACCTTCTAGAAGCTGGGAATTTAAAAAAAGGAGGGAAGTAAGCTTTTCTTATTTATGGACGCATGCGCAAACTATAGAAAGTCGTTATCACGTAGAATGTGCATAGTTTGCGCATGCGCAAACTATAGAAAGTTGTTATGACATAGAATGTGCATACTTTCTTGATTCCATTTATGAAACAAATCACATTTTCAAAAAACTCTTTTTTTTTAAGAAATCATGTAAACCTTCTAGAAGCTGTGATTTTAAAAAACTGGCGAAAGTAAGCTTTTCTTATTTCCGGACGCATGCGCAAACTTTAGAAAGTCGTTATGACATAGAATGTGCATACTTTCTTGATTCCATTTATTAAATAAATCACATTTTCTAAAAACTCGTGTTTTTTAAGAATTCATCTAAACCTTCTAGAAGCTGTGAATTTAAAAAAAGCGGGGAAGAAAGCTTTTCTTATTTCCGGACACAAGCGCAAACTATAGAAAGTCGTTATCACGTAGAATGTGCATAGTTTGCGCATGCGCAAACTATAGAAAGTCGTTACTACGTAGAATGTGCATACCTTGTTGATTCCATTTATGAAATAAATCACATTTTCTAAAAACTCGTGTTTTTTAAGAAATCATGTAAACCTTCTAGAAGCTGTGATTTTAAAAAACGGGGGGAATTAAGATTTTCTTATTTCCGGACGCATGCACAAATTATAGAAAGTCGTTATGATGTAGAGTGTGCAAACTTTGTTGATTCGATTTATGAAATAAATCACATTTTCTAAAAACTCGTGTTTTTCCTGAATTCATCTAAACCTTTTAGAAGTTGTGAATTTAAAAAAAGGGGGGAAGTAAGCTTTTCTTATTTCTGGACGCATGCGCAAACTATAGAAAGTCGTTGTGACATAGAATGTGCATACTTTTTTGATTCCATTTCTGAAATAAATCACATTTTCTAAAAACTCTTGTTTTTTAAGAAATCATGTAAACCTTCTAGAAGCTGTGATTTTAAAAAACTGGCGGAAGTAAGCTTTTCTTATTTCTGGACGCATGCGCAAACTATAGAAAGTCGTTATTACGTAGAATGTGCATAGTTTATTGATTCCATTTATGAAATAAATCACATTTTCTAAAAACTCGTGTTTTTTAAGAAATCATGTAAACCTTCTAGAAGCTGTGATTTTCAAAAACTGGCGGAAGTAAGCTTTTCTTATTTCCGGACACATGCGCAAACTTTAGAAAGTCGTTATTACATAGAATGTGCATACTTTGTTGATTCCATTTATGAAATAAATCACATTTTCTAAAAACTCATGTTTTTTAAGAATTCATCTAAACCTTCTAGAAGATGTAAATTTAAAAAAAGGGGTGAAGTAAGCTTTTCTTTTTTCCGGACGCATGCGCAAACTATAGAAAGTTGTTATTAGTCAGAGTGTGCATAGTTTGCGCATGCACAAACTATAGAAAGTCGTTATGACATAGAATGTGCATGCTTTGTTGATTCCGTTTATGAAATAAATCACATTTTCTAAAAATTCATGTTTTTTAAGAAATCTTGTAAACCTTCTAGAAGTTGTGATTGTAAAATACGGGGGGAATTAAGCTTTTCTTATTTCCAGACGCATGCGCAAACTATAGAAAGTCGTTATGACGTAGAATGTGTAAACTTTTTTGATTCCATTTATGAAATAAATCACATTTTCTAAAAATTCGTGTTTTTTAAGAATTCATCTAAACCTTCTAGAAGTTGTGAATTTAAAAAAAGGGGGAAAGTAAGCTTTTCTTACTTCCGGACGCATGCGCAAACTATAGAAAGTTGTTATTACGTAGAAAGTGCATAGTTTGCGCATGCAAAAACTATAGAAAGTCAGTATGACATAGAATGTGCATACTTTGTTGATTCCATTTTTGAAATAAATCACATTTCCTAAAAACTCGTGTTTTTTAAGAATTCATGTAAACCTTCTAGAAGCTGTGATTTTAAAAAATGGGGGGAATTTAGCTTTTCTTATTTCTGGATGCATGCGCAAATTATAGAAAGTCGTTATGAAGAAGAATGTGCATACTTTGTTGATTCCATTTATGAAATAAATCACATTTTCTAAACACTCATGTTTTTTAAGAAATCATTTAACCTTCTAGAAGCTGTGATTTTAAAAAACTGGCGGAAGTAAGCTGTTCATATTTCCGGACGCATGTGCAAACTTTAGAAAGTCGTTATTACATAGAATGTGCATACTTTGTTGATTCCATTTATGAAATAAATCACATTTTCTAAAAACTCGTGTTTTTCCTGAATTCATCTAAACCTTCTAGAAGTTGTGAATTTAAAAAAAGGGGGGAAGTAAGGTATTCTTATTTCTGGACGCATGCGCAAACTATAGAAAGTCGTTATTACGTAGAATGTGCATAGTTTGCGCATGCGCAAACTATAGAAAGTCGTTATGACATAGAATGTGCATACTTTGTTGATTCCATTTATGAAATAAATCACATTTTCTAAAAAGTCGTGTTTTTTAAGAATTCATCTAAACCTTCTAGAAGCTGTGAATTTAAAAAAAGGGGGGAAGAAAGCTTTTCTTATTTCCGGACGCATACGCAAACTATAGAAAGTCGTTATCACGTAGAATGTGCATAGTTTGCGCATGTGCAAACTATAGAAAGTCATTACTACGTAGAATGTGCATACCTTGTTGATTCTATTTATGAAATAAATCACATTTTCTAAAAACTCGTGTTTTTTAAGAAATCATGTAAACCTTCTAGAAGCTGTGATTTTAAAAAATTAGGGGAATTAAGATTTTCTTATTTCCGGACGCATGCACAAATTATAGAACGTTGTTATGACATAGAGTGTGCAAAATTTGTTGATTCGATTTATGAAATAAATGACATTTTCTAAAAACTCATGTTTTTCCTGAATTCATCTAAACATTTTAGAAGTTGTGAATTTAAAAAAAGGGGGGAAGTAAGCTTTTCTTATTTCTGGACGCATGCGCAAACTATAGAAAGTCGTTATTACGTAGAATGTGCATAGTTTGCGCATGCGCAAACTATAGAAAGTCGTTATGACATAGAATGTGCATACTTTGTTAATTCCATTTATGAAATAAATCAGATTTTCTAAAAACTCGTGTTTCTTTAGAAATCATGTAAACCTTCTTGAAACTGTGATTTTAAAAAACTGGCGGAAGTAAGCTTTTCTTATTTTCGGACGCATGTGCAAACTTAAGAAAGTCGTTATTACATAGAATGTGCATACTTTGTTGATTCCATTTATGAAATAAATCACATTTTCTAAAAACTCGTGTTTTTTAAGAAAACATGTAAACCTTCTAGAAGCTGTGATTTTAAAAAACTGGCGGAAGTAAGCTTTTCATATTTCGGACGCATGCGCAAAATTTAGAAAGTCGTTACTACGTAGAATGTGCATACCTTGTTGATTCGATTTATTAAATAAATCACATTTTCTAAAAACGCATGTTTTTTAAGAATTCATCTAAACCTTCTAGAAGCTGTGAATTTAAAAAAAGGGGGGAAGTAAGCTTTTCTTATTTTCGGACGCATGCACATACTATAGAAAGTCGTGATCACGTAGAATGTGCATAGTTTGCGCATGCACAAAATATAGAAAGTCATTATGACATAGAATGTGCATACTTTGTTGATTCCATTTATGAAATAAATCACATTTTCTAAAAACTCGTGTTTTTTAAGAAAACATGTAAACCTTCTAGAAGCTGTGATTTTAAAAAACTGGCGGAAGTAAGCTTTTCATATTTCCGGACGCATGCGCAAACTTTAGAAAGTCGTCACTACGTAGAATGTGCATACCTTGTTGATTCCATTTATTAAATAAATCACATTTTCTAAAAACGCATGTTTTTTAAGAAATCATCTAAACCTTCTAGAAGCTGTGAATTTAAAAAAAGGGGGGAAGCAAGCTTTTCTTATTTTCGGAAGCATACGAAAACTATAGAAAGTCGTTATTATGTAGAATGTGCATAGTTTTTTTATTCCATTTATGAAATAAATCACATTTTCTAAAAAATCGTGTTTTTTAAGAATTCATCTAAACCTTCTAGAAGCTGGGAATTTAAAATAAGGGGGGAAGTAAGGTTTTCTTATTTCTGGACGCATGCGCAAACTATAGAAAGCCGTTATTACGTAGAATTTGCATAGTTTGCGCATGCGCAAACTATAGAAAGTCATTGTGACATAGAATGTGCATACTTTGTTGATTCCATTTATAAGATAAATCACATTTTCTAAAAACTTGTGTTTTTTAAGAAATCATGTAAACCTCCTAGAAGCTGTGATTTTAAAAAACTGGCGGAAGTAAGCTTTTCTTATTTCCGGACGCTTGCGCAAACTTTAGAAAGTCGTTATGACATAGAATGTGCATACTTTGTTGATTCCATTTATGAAATAAATCACATTTTCTAAAAACTCGTGTTTTTTAAGAATTGATCTAAACCTTCTACAAGCTGTGAATTTAAAAAAAAGGGGGAAGTAAGCTTTTCTTATTTCCAGACGCATGCGCAAACTATAGAAAGTTGTTATTACGTAGAAAGTGCATAGTTTGCGCATGCACAAACTATAGAAAGTCAGTATGACATAGAATGTGCATACTTTGTTGATTCCATTTATGAAATAAATCACATTTCCAAAAAACTCGTGTTTTTTAAGAAATCATGTAAACCTTCTAGAAGCTGTGATTTTAAAAATTGGGGGGAATTTAGCTTTTCTTATTTCTGGACGCATGCGCAAATTATAGAAAGTCGTTATGAAGAAGAATGTGCATACTTTGTTCATTCCATTTATGAAATAAATCACATTTTCTAAAAACTCATGTTTTTTAAGAAATCATTTAACCTTCTAGAAGCTGTGATTTTAAAAAACTGGCGGAAGTAAGCTTTTCATATTTCCGGACGCATGTGGAAACTTTAGAAAGTCATTATTACATAGAATGTGCATACTTTGTTGATTCCATTTATGAAATAAATCACATTTTCTAAAAACTCATGTTTTTCCTGAATTCATATAAACCTTCTAGAAGTTGTGAATTTAAAAAAAGGGGGGAAGTAAGCTATTCTTATTTCTGGACGCATGCGCAAACTATAGAAAGTCGTTATTACGTAGAATGTGCATAGTTTGCGCATGCGCAAACTATAGAAAGTCGTTATGACATAGAATGTGCATACTTTGTTGATTCCATTTATGAAATAAATCACATTTTCTAAAAACTTGTGTTTTTTAAGAAATCATCTAAACCTTCTAGAAGCTGTGATTTTAAAAAACGGGGGGAATTAAGATTTTCTTATTTCTGGACGCATGCACAAATTATAGAAAGTCGTTATGACGTAGAGTGTGCAAACTTTGTTGATTCGATTTATGAAATAAATCACATTTTCTAAAAACTCGTGTTTTTCCTGAATTCATCTAAACCTTTTAGAAGTTGTGAATTTAAAAAAAGGGGGGAAGTAAGCTTTTCTAATTTCTGGACGCATGCGCAAACTATAAAAAGTCGTTATAACGTAGAATGTGCATAGTTTGCGCATGCGCAAACTATAGAAAGTCGTTATGACGTAGAATGTGCAAACTTTGTTAATTCCATTTATGAAATAAATCAAATTTTCTAAAAACTCGTGTTTTTTAAGAAATCATGTAAACCTTCTTGAAACTGTGATTTTAAAAAACTGGCGAAAGTAAGCTTTTCTTATTTTCGGACGCATGCTCAAACTTTAGAAAGTCGTTATTACATAGAATGTGCATACTTTGTTGATTCCATTTATGAAATAAATCACATTTTCTAAAAACTCGTGTTTTTTAAGAAAGCATGTAAACCTTCTAGAAGCTGTGATTTTAAAAAACTGGCGGAAGTAAGCTTTTCATATTTCGGACGCATGCGCAAAATTTAGAAAGTCGTTACTACGTAGAATGTGCATACCTTGTTGATTCCATTTATGAAATAAGTCACATTTTCTAAAAACTCGTGTTTTTTAAGACATCATGTAAACCTTTTAGAAGCTGTGGTTTTAAAAAACTGGTTTAAGGAAGCTTTTCTTATTTCCGGAAGCATGCGCAAACTATAGAAGGTCGTTAGGACGTAGAATTTGCATACTTTGTTGATTCCATTTATGAAATAAATAACATTTTCTAAAAACTCGTGTTTTTTAAGAATTCATCTAAACCTTCTAGAAGCTGTGAATTTAAAAAAAGGGGGGAAGTAAGCTTTTCTTATTTCCGAATGCATGCGCCAACTATAGAAAGTCGTTATCACGTAGAATGTGCATAGTTTGCGCATGCGCAAACTATAGAAAGTCGTTATAACATAGAATGTGCATGCTTTGTTGATTCCATTTATGAAATAAATCACATTTTCTAAAAATTCGTGTTTTTTATGAAATTATGTAAACCTTCTAGAAGCTATGATTTTAAAAAACGTGGGCGAATTAAGCTTTTCTTATTTTCGGACGCATGCACAAACTATAGAAAGTCGTTAGGACGTAGAATGTGCATACTTTGTTGATTCCATTTATGAAATAAATAACATTTTCTAAAAACTCATGTTTTTTAAGAATTCATCTAAACCTTCTAGAAGCTGTGAATTTAAAAAAAGGGGGGAAGTAAGCTTTTCTTATTTCCGGACGCATGCGCAAACTATAGAAAGTTGTTATTACTCAGAGTGTGCATAGTTAGCGCATGCACAAACTATAGAAAGTCGTTATGACATAGAATGTGCATACTTTTTGGATTCCATTTATGAAATAAATCACATTTTCTAAAAACTCGTGTTTTTTAAGAAATCATGTAAACATTCTAGAAACTGTGATTTTAAAATACGGGGGGAATTAAGCTTTTCTTATTACCGGACGCATGCGCAAACTATAGAAAGTCGTTATGACGTAGAATGTGCAAACTTTGTTGATTCCATTTATGAAATAAATCACATTTTCTAAAAACTCGTGTTTTTTAAGAATTCATCTAAACCTTCTAGAAGTTGTGAATTTAAAAAAAGGGGGGAAGTAAGCTTTTCTTATTTCTGGACGCATGCGCAAACTATAGAAAGTCGTTATTACGTAGAATGTGCATAGTTTATTGATTCCATTTATAAAATAAATCACATTTTCTAAAAATTCGTGTTTTTTAAGAAATCATGTAAACCTTCTAGAAGCTGTGATTTTAAAAAACTAGCGGAAGTAAGCTTTTCTTATTTCCGGACAAATGCGCAAACTTTAGAAAGTCGTTATTACATAGAATGTGCATACTTTGTTGATTCCATTTATGAAATAAATCACATTTTCTAAAAACTCATGTTTTTTAAGAATTCATCTAAACCTTCTAGAAGATGTGAATTTAAAAAAAAGGGGGGAAGTAAGCTTTTCTTATTTCCGGACGCATGCGCAAACTATAGAAAGTTGTTATTACTCAGAGTGTGCATACTTTGCGCATGCACAAACTATAGAAAGTCGTTATGACATAGAATGTGCATACTTTTTTGATTCCGTTTATTAAATAAATCACATTTTCTAAAAAGTCATGTTTTTTAAGAAATCTTGTAAACCTTCTAGAAGCTGTGATTTTAAAATACGGGGGGAATTAAGCTTTTCTTATTTCCGGACGCATGCGCAAACTATAGAAAGTCGTTATGACGTAGAATGTGCAAACTTTGGTGATTCCATTTATGAAATAAATCACATTTTCTAAAAACTCGTGTTTTTTAAGAATTCATCTAAACCTTTTAGAAGTTGTGAATTTAAAAAAAGGGGGGAAGTAAGCTATTCTTATTTCTGGACGCATGCGCAAACTATAGAAAGTCGTTATTACGTAGAATGTGCATAGTTTGCGCATGCGCAAACTATAGAAAGTCGTTATGACATAGAATGTGCATACTTTGTTGATTCCATTTATGAAATAAATCACATTTTCTAAAAACTTGTGTTTTTTAAGAAATCATGTAAACCTTCTAGAAGCTGTGATTTTAAAAAACGGGGGGAATTAAGATTTTCTTATTTCTGGACGCATGCACAAATTATAGAAAGTCGTTATGACGTAGAGTGTGCAAACTTTGTTGATTCGATTTATGAAATAAATCACATTTTCTAAAAACTCGTGTTTTTCCTGAATTCATCTAAACCTTTTAGAAGTTGTGAATTTAAAAAAATGGGGGAAGTAAGCTTTTCTAATTTCTGGACGCATGCGCAAACTATAAAAAGTCGTTATAATGTAGAATGTGCATAGTTTGCGCATGCACAAACTATAGAAAGTCGTTATGATGTAGAATGTGCAAACTTTGTTAATTCCATTTATGAAATAAATCAAATTTTCTAAAAACTCGTGTTTTTTAAGAAATCATGTAAACCTTCTTGAAACTGTGATTTTAAAAAACTGGCGGAAGTAAGCTTTTCTTATTTTCGGACGCATGCTCAAACTTTAGAAAGTCGTTATTACATAGCATGTGCATACTTTGTTGATTCCATTTATGAAATAAATCACATTTTCTAAAAACTCGTGTTTTTTAAGAAAGCATGTAAACCTTCTAGAAGCTGTGATTTTAAAAAACTGTCGGAAGTAAGCTTTTCATATTTCGGACGCATGCGCAAAATTTAGAAAGTCGTTACTACGTAGAATGTGCATACCTTGTTGATTCCATTTATGAAATAAGTCACATTTTCTAAAAACTCGTGTTTTTTAAGACATCATGTAAACCTTTTAGAAGCTGTGGTTTTAAAAAACTGGTTTAAGGAAGCTTTTCTTATTTCCGGAAGCATGCGCAAACTATAGAAGGTCGTTAGGACGTAGAATTTGCATACTTTGTTGATTCCATTTATGAAATAAATAACATTTTCTAAAAACTCGTGTTTTTTAAGAATTCATCTAAACCTTCTAGAAGCTGTGAATTTAAAAAAAGGGGGGAAGTAAGCTTTTCTTATTTCCGAATGCATGCGCCAACTATAGAAAGTCGTTATCACGTAGAATGTGCATAGTTTGCGCATGCGCAAACTATAGAAAGTCGTTATGACATAGAATGTGCATACTTTGTTGATTCCATTTATGAAATAAATCACATTTTCTAAAAATTCGTGTTTTTTATGAAATTATGTAAACCTTCTAGAAGCTGTGATTTTAAAAAACGTGGGCGAATTAAGCTTTTCTTATTTCCGGACGCATGCACAAACTATAGAAAGTCGTTAGGACGTAGAATGTGCATACTTTGTTGATTCCATTTATGAAATAAATAACATTTTCTAAAAACTCATGTTTTTTAAGAATTCATCTAAACCTTCTAGAAGCTGTGAATTTAAAAAAAGGGGGGAAGTAAGCTTTTCTTATTTCCGGACGCATGCGCAAACTATAGAAAGTTGTTATTACTCAGAGTGTGCATAGTTAGCGCATGCGCAAACTATAGAAAGTCGTTATGACATAGAATGTGCATACTTTGTGGATTCCATTTATGAAATAAATCACATTTTCTAAAAACTCGTGTTTTTTAAGAAATCATGTAAACATTCTAGAAGATGTGATTTTAAAATACGGGGGGAATTAAGCTTTTCTTATTACCGGACGCATGCGCAAACTATAGAAAGTCGTTATGACGTAGAATGTGCAAACTTTGTTGATTCCATTTATGAAATAAATCACATTTTCTAAAAACTCGTGTTTTTTAAGAATTCATCTAAACCTTCTAGAAGTTGTGAATTTAAAAAAAGGGGGGAAGTAAGCTTTTCTTATTTCTGGACGCATGCGCAAACTATAGAAAGTCGTTATTACGTAGAATGTGCATAGTTTATTGATTCCATTTATAAAATAAATCACATTTTCTAAAAATTCGTGTTTTTTAAGAAATCATGTAAACCTTCTAGAAGCTGTGATTTTAAAAAACGGGGGAATTAAGCTTTTCTTATTTCCGGACACATGCACAAACTATAGAAAGTTGTGATGATGTAGAATGTGCATACTTTGTTGATTCCACTTATGAAATAAATCACATTTTCTAAAAACTCGTGTTTTTTAAGAAATCATCTAAACCTTCTAGAAGCTGTGGTTTTAAAAAACTGGCAGAAGGAAGGTTTTCTCATTTCCGCACGCATGCGCAAACTATAGAAAGTCGTGATTATGTAGAATGTGCATAGTTTGTTGATTCCATTTATGAAATAAATCACATTTTCTAAAAACTCGTGTTTTTTAAGAATTCATTTAAACCTTCTAGAAGCTGTGAATTTAAAAAAAGGGGGGAAGTAAGCTTTTCTTATTTCCAGAAGCATGCGCAAACTATAGAAAGTCGTTATTACGTAGAATGTGCATAGTTTTTTTATTCCATTTATGAAATAAATCACATTTTCTAAAAACTCGTGTTTTTTAAGAATTCATCTAAACCTTCTAGAAGCTGTGAATTTAAAAAAAGGGGGGAAGTAAGCTTTTTTTATTTCCGGACGCATGCGCAAACAATAGAAAGTCGTTATCACGTAGAATGTGCATAGTTTGCGCATGCGCAAACTATAGAAAGTCATTATGACATAGAATGTGCATACTTTCATGATTCGATTTATAAAATAAATCAAATTTTCTAAAACCTCGTGTTTTTTAAGAAATCATGTAAACCTTCTAGAAGCTGTGATTTTAAAAAATGGGGGGAATTAAGATTTTCTTATTTCCGGACGCATGTGCAAATTATAGAAAGTCATTATGACGTAGAATGTGCAAACTTTGTTGATTCCATTTATGAAGTAAATCACAGTTTCCAAAAACTCCTGTTTTTTCTGAATTCATCTAAACCTTCTAGAAGTTGTGAATTTAAAAAAAGGGGGGAAGTAAGCTTTTCTTATTTCTGGACGCATGCGCAAACTATAGAAAGTCGTTATTACGTAGAATGTGCATAGTTTTCGCATGCGCAAACTATAGAAAGTCGTTGTGACATAGAATGTGCATACTTTTTTGATTCCATTTCTGAAATAAATCACATTTTCTAAAAACTCTTGTTTTTTAAGAAATCATGTAAACCTTCTAGAAGCTGTGATTTTAAAAAACTGGCGGAAGTAAGCTTTTCTTATTTCCGGACGCATGCGCAAACTTTAGAAAGTGGTTATGACTTAGAATGTGCATTTTTTGTTGATTCCATTTATGAAATAAATCACATTTTCTAAAAACTCGTGTTTTTTAAAAATTGATCTAAACCTTCTAGAAGCTCTGAATTTAAAAAAAGGGGGGAAGTAAGCTTTTCTTATTTCCGGACGCATGCGCAAACTATAGAAAGTTGTTATTACGTAGAAAGTGCATAGTTTGCGCATGCAAAAACTATAGAAAGTCAGTATGACATAGAATGTGCATACTTTGTTGATTCCATTTTTTAAATAAATCACATTTCCTAAAAACTCGTGTTTTTTAAGAATTCATGTAAACCTTCTAGAAGCTGTGATTTTAAAAAATGGGGGGAATTTAGCTTTTCTTATTTCTGGACGCATGCGTAAATTATAGAAATTCGTTATGCAGAAGAATGTGCATACTTTGTTGATTCCATTTATGAAATAAATCACATTTTCTAAACACTCATGTTTTTTAAGAAATCATTTAACCTTCTAGAAGCTGTGATTTTAAAAAACTGGCGGAAGTAAGCTGTTCATATTTCCGGACGCATGTGCAAACTTTAGAAAGTCGTTATTACATAGAATGTGCATACTTTGCTGATTCCATTTATGAAATAAATCACATTTTCTAAAAACTCGTGTTTTTCCTGAATTCATCTAAACCTTCTAGAAGTTGTGAATTTAAAAAAAGGGGGGAAGTAAGGTATTCTTATTTCTGGACGTATGCGCAAACTATAGAAAGTCGTTATTACGTAGAATGTGCATAGTTTGCGGATGCGCAAACTATAGAAAGTCATTATGACATAGAATGTGCATACTTTGTTGATTCCATTTATGAAATAAATCACATTTTCTAAAAACTCGTGTTTTTTAAGAATTCATCTAAACCTTCTAGAAGCTGTGAATTTAAAAAAAGGGGGGAAGAAAGCTTTTCTTATTTCTGGACGCATGCGCAAACTATAGAAAGTCGTTATTACGTAGAATGTGCATAGTTTGCGCATGCGTAAACTATAGAAAGTCGTTATGACATAGATTGTGCAGACTTTGTTAATTCCATTTATGAAATAAATCAGATTTTCTAAAAACTCGTGTTTCTTTATAAATCATGTAAACCTTCTTGAAACTGTGATTTTAAAAAACTGGCGGAAGTAAGCTTTTCTTATTTTCAGACGCATGCGCAAACTTAAGAAAGTCGTTATTACATAGAATGTGCATACTTTGTTGATTCCATTTATGAAATAAATCACATTTTCTAAAAACTCGTGTTTTTTAAGAAAGCATGTAAACCTTCTAGAAGCTGTTATTTTAAAAAACTGGCGTAAGTAAGCTTTTCATATTTCGGACGCATGCCCAAAATTTAGAAAGTCGTTACTACGTAGAATGTGCATACCTTGTTGATTCGATTTATTAAATAAATCACATTTTCTAAAAATGCATGTTTTTTAAGAATTCATCAAAACCTTTTAGAAGCTGTGAATTTAAAAAAAGGGGGGAAGTAAGCTTTTCTTATTTTCGGACGCATGCGCATACTATAGAAAGTCGTGATCACGTAGAGTGTGCATAGTTTGCAAATGCGCAAAATATAGAAAGTCATTATGACATAGAATGTGCATACTTTGTTGATTCCATTTATGAAATAAATCACATTTTCTAAAAACTCATGTTTTTTAAGAAATCATGTAAACCTTCTAGAAGCTCTGATTTTAAAAAACAGGGGGAATTAAGCTTTTCTTATTTCTGGATGCATGCGCAAACTATAGAAAGTTGTTATGACGTAGAATGTGCATACTTTGTTGATTCCATTTATGAACTAAATCACATTTTCTAAAAAGTCATGTTTTTTAAGAATTCATCTAAACCTTCTAGAAGCTGTGATTTTAAAAAACTGGCGGAAGTAAGCTTTTCTTATTTCCGGACGCATGCGCAAACTAGAAAGTCGTCACTACGTAGAATGTGCAAACCTTGTTGATTCCATTTATTAAATAAATCACATTTTCTAAAAACGCATGTTTTTTAAGAATTCATCTAAACCTTCTAGAAGCTGTGAATTTGAAAAAAGGGGGGAAGTAAGCTTTTCTTATTTCCGGACGCATGCGCAAACTATAGAAAGTAGTTATCACGTAGAATGTGCATAGTTTGCGCATGGGAAAACTATAGAAAGTCGTTATGACATAAAATGTGCATACTTTGTTGATTCCATTTATGAAATAAATCACATTTTCTAAAAACTCGTGTTTTTTAAGAAATTATGCAAACCTTCTAGAAGCTGTGATTTTAAAAAACGGGGGGAAGTAAGCTTTTCTTATTTCCGGACGCATTCGCAAACTTTAGAAAGTCGTTACTACGTAGAATGTGCATACCTTGTTGATTCCATTTATTAAATAAATCACATTTTCTAAAAACTCATGTTTTTTAAGAAATCATGTAAACCTTCTAGAAGCTGTGGTTTTAAAAAACTGGCGGAAGTAAGCTTTTCTTATTTGCGGACGCATGCGCAAACTATAGAAAGTCATTATTACGTAGAATGTGCATACCTTGTTGACTCCATTTATGAAATAAATCACATTTTCTAAAAACTCGTGTTTTTTAAGAATTCATCTAAACCTTCTAGAAGCTGTGAATTTAAAAAAAGGGGGGAAGTAGGCTTTTCTTATTTCCGGACGCATGCGCAAACTATAGAAAGTCGTTATCACGTAGAATGTGCATACTTTGTTGATTCCATTTATGAAATAAATCACATTTTCTAAAAACTCGTGATTTTTTAAGAATTCATCTAAACCTTCTAGAAGCTGTGAATTTAAAAAAGGGGGGGAAGTAAGCTTTTCTTATTTCCGGACGCATGCGCAAACTATAGAATATTGTTATTACGTAGAATGTGCATAGTTTGCACATGCGCAAACTATAGAAAGTCGTTATGACATAGAATGTGCATACTTTGTTGATTAGATTTATGAAATAAACCCCATTTCCTAAAAACACGTGTTTTTTAAGAAATCATGTGAACATTCTAGAAGCTGTGATTTTAAAAAATGGGGGAATTAAGCTTTTCTTATTTCCGGAAGCATGCGCAAACTATAGAAAGTTGTGATGACGTAGAATGTGCATACTTTTTTGATTCCATTTATGAAATAAATCACATTTTCTAAAAACTTGTGTTTTTTAAGAAATCATGTAAACCTTCTAGAAGCTGTGATTTTAAAAAATTGGGGGAATTAAGATTTTCTTATTTCCGGACGCATGCACAAATTATATAAAGTCGTTATGACATAGAGTGTGCAAAATTTGTTGATTCGATTTATGAAATAAATCACATTTTCTAAAAACTCGTGTTTTTCCTGAATTCATCTAAACCTTTTAGATGTTGTGAATTTAAAAAAAGGGGGGAAGTAAGCTTTTCTTATTTCTGGACGCATGCGCAAACTATAGAAAGTCATTATTACGTAGAATGTGCATAGTTTCCGCATGCGCAAACTATAGAAAGTCGTTATGACATAGAATGTGCATACTTTGTTAATTCCATTTATGAAATAAATCATATTTTCTAAAAACTCGTGTTTCTTTAGAAATCATGTGAACCTTCTTGAAACTGTGATTTTAAAAAACTGGCGGAAGTAAGCTTTTCTTATTTTCGGACGCATGCGCAAACTTAAGAAAGTCGTTATTACATAGAATGTGCATACTTTGTTGATTCCATTTATGAAATAAATCATATTTTCTAAAAACTCGTGTTTTTTAAGAAAGCATGTAAACCTTCTAGAAGCTGTGATTTTAAAAAACTGGCGGAAGTAAGCTTTTCATATTTCGGACGCATGCGCAAAATTTAGAAAGTCGTTACTACGTAGAATGTGCATACCTTGTTGATTCGATTTATTAAATAAATCACATTTTCTAAAAATGCATGTTTTTTAAGAATTCATCTAAACCTTTTAGAAGCTGTGAATTTAAGAAAAGGGGGGAAGTAAGCTTTTCTTATTTTCGGACGCATGCGCATACTATAGAAAGTCGTGATCACGTAGAATGTGCATAGTTTGCAAATGCGCAAAATATAGAAAGTCATTATGACATAGAATGTGCATACTTTGTTGATTCCATTTATGAAATAAATCACATTTTCTAAAAACTCATGTTTTTTAAGAAATCATGTAAACCTTCTAGAAGCTCTGATTTTAAAAAATAGGGGGAATTAAGCTTTTCTTATTTCCGGATGCATGCGCAAACTATAGAAAGTTGTTATGACGTAGAATGTGCATACTTTGTTGATTCCATTTATGAAATAAATCACATTTTCTAAAAAGTCATGTTTTTTAAGAATTCATCTAAACTTCTAAAAGCTGTGATTTTAAAAAACTGGCGGAAGTAAGCTTTTCTTATTTCTGGACGCATGCGCAAACTTTAGAAAGTCGTCACTACGTAGAATGTGCATACCTTGTTGATTCCATTTATTAAATAAATCAAATTTTCTAAAAACGCATGTTTTTTAAGAATTCATCTAAACCTTCTAGAAGTTGTGAATTTGAAAAAAGGGGGGAAGTAAGCTTTTCTTATTTCCGGACGCATGCGCAAACTATAGAAAGTAGTTATCACGTAGAATGTGCATAGTTTGCGCATGGGAAAACTATAGAAAGTCGTTATGACATAAAATGTGCATACTTTATTGATTCCATTTATGAAATAAATCACATTTTCTAAAAACTCGTGTTTTTTAAGAAATTATGCAAACCTTCTAGAAGCTGTGATTTTAAAAAACGGGGGGAAGTAAGCTTTTCTTATTTCCAGACGAATGCGCAAACTATAGAAAGTTGTTATTACGTGGAATGTGCATAGTTTGTGCATGCACAAACTATAGAATGTCATTATGACATAGAATGTGCATACTTTGTTGATTCCATTTATGATATAAATCACATTTCCTAAAAACTCGTGTTTTTTAAGAAATCATGTAAACCTTCTAGAAGCTGTGATTTTAAAAAATGGGGGAAATTTAGCTTTTCTTATATCCAGACGAATGCGCAAACTATAGAAAGTCTTAATGACGAATAATGTGCATACTTTGTTGATTCCATTTACCAAATAAATCACATTTTCTAAAAACTCGTGTTTTTTAAGAAATCATTTAACCTTCCAGAAGCTGTGATTTTAAAAAACTGGCGGAAGTAAGCATTTCATATTTCCGGACTCATGCGTAAACTTTAGAAAATTTTTATTACATAGAATGTGCATACTTTGTTGATTCCATTTATGAAATAAATCACATTTTCTAAAATCTCCTGTTTTTTAAGAAATCATGTAAACCTTCTAGAAGCTGTGGCTTTAAAAAACTGGCGGAAGTAAGCTTTTCTTATTTCCGGACGCATGCGCAAACTATAGAAAGTCGTTATCACGAAGAATGTGCATAGTTTGCGCATGCGAAATTATAGAAAGTCGTTATGACATAGAATGTGCAAACTTTGTTGATTCCATTTATCAAATAAGTCACATTTTCTAAAAACTCGTGTTTTTTAAGAATTCATCTAAACCTTCTAGAAGCTGTGAATTTAAAAAAAGGGGGGAAGTAAGCTTTTCTTATTTCTGGACGCATGCGCAAAGTATAGAAAGTCGTTATTACATAGAATGTGCATAGTTTGCGCATGCGCAAACTATAGAAAGTCGTTATGACATAGAATGTGCATACTTTGTTGATTCCATTTATGAAATAAATCACATTTTCTAAAAACTCGTGTTTTTTAAGAAATCATATAAACCTTCTAGAAGCTGTGATTTTAAAAAACTGGCGGAAGTAAGCTTTTCTTATTTCTGGATGCATGCACAAACTTTAGAAAGTTGTTACTACGTAGAATGTGCATACCTTGTTGATTCCATTTATTAAATAAATCACATTTTCTAAAAACTCATGTTTTTTAAAAAATCATGTAAACCTTCTAGAAGCTGTGGTTTTAAAAAACTGGCGGAAGTAAGCTTTTCTTATTTGCGGACGCATGCGCAAACTATAGAAAGTTGTTATTACGTAGAATGTGCATACCTTGTTGATTCCATTTATGAAATAAATCACATTTTCTAAAAACTCGTGTTTTTCAAGAATTCATCTAAACCTTCTAGAAGCTATGAATTTAAAAAAAGGGGGGAAGTAAGCTTTTCTTATTCCCAGACGCATGCGCAAACTATAGAAAGTCGTTATCACGTAGAATGTGCATACTTTGTTGATTCCATTTATGAAATAAATCACATTTTCTAAAAAATCGTGATTTTTTAAGAATACATCTAAACCTTCTAGAAGCTGTGAATTTAAAAAAAGGGGGGAAGTAAGCTTTTCTTATTTCCGGACGCATGCGCAAACTATAGAAACTTGTTATTACGTAGAATGTGCATAGTTTGCGCATGCGCAAACTATAGAAAGTCGTTATGACATAGAATGTGCATACTTTGTTGATTAGATTTATGAAATAAACCCCATTTCCTAAAAACACGTGTTTTTTAAGAAATCATGTGAACCTTCTAGAACCTATGATTTTAAAAAACGGGGGAATTAAGCTTTTCTTATTTCCGGAAGCATGCGCAAACTATAGAAAGTTGTGATGACGTAGAATGTGCATACTTTTTTTATTCCATTTATGAAATAAATCACATTTTCTAAAAACTCGTGTTTTTTAAGAAATCATGTAAACCTTCTAGAAGCTATGATTTTAAAAAACTGGCGGAAGTAAGCTTTTCATATTTCCGGACGCATGCACAAACTTTCGAAAGTTGTTATTACATAGAATGTGTGAACTTTGTTGATTCCATTTATGAAATAAATCACATTTTCTAAAAACTCGTGTTTTTTAAGAAATCATGTAAACCTTCTAGAAGCTGTGATTTTAAAAAACTGGTTTAAGGAAGCTTTTCTTATTTTCGGACGCATGCGCAAACTATAGAAAGTCGTTATTACGTAGAATATGCATAGTTTGTTGATTCCATTTATGAAATAAATCACATTTTCTAAAAACTCGTGTTTTTTAAGAATTCATCTAAACCTTCTAGAAGCTGTGAATTTAAAAAAAGGGGGGAAGTAAGCTTTTCTTACTTCCAGACGCATGCGCAAACTATAGTAAGTCGTTATTATGTAGAATGTGCAAAGTTTGCGCATGCGAAAACTATAGAAAGTCGTTATGACATAGAATGTGCAGACTTTGTTGATTCCTTTTATGAAATAAATCACTTTTTCTAAAAACTAAATGTTTTTAAGAAATCATGTAAACCTTCTAGAAGCTGTGATTTTAAAAAACGGGGGGAATTAAGCTTTTCTTATTTCCAGACGCATGTGCAAACTATAGAAAGTCATTATTATGTAGAATGTGCATAGTTTGTTGATTCCATTTATGAAATAAATTGCATTTTCTAAAAACTCGTGTTTTTTAAGAATTCATCTAAACCTTCTAGAAGCTATGAATTTAAAAAAAGGGGGGAATTAAGCTTTTCTTATTTCCGGAAGCATGCGCAAACTATAGAAGGTCGTTAATACATAGAATGTGCATAGTTTGTTGATTCCATTTATTAAATAAATCACATTTTCTAAAAACTCGTGTTTTTTAAGAATTCATCTAAACCTTCTAGAAGCTGTGAATTTAAAAAAAAGGGGGAAGTAAGCTTTTCTTATTTCCGGACGCATGCGCAAACTATAGAAAGACGTTTTCACGTAGAATGTGCATAGTTTGCGCATGCGCAAACTATAGAAAGTCATTGTGACATAGAATGTGCATAATTTCTTGATTCCATTTATGAAATAAATCACATTTTCCAAAAACTCAAGTTTTTTAAGAAATCATGTAAACCTTCTAGAAGCTGTGATTTTAAAAAACGGGGGGAATTAAGCTTTTCTTATTTCCGGACGCATGCGCAAACTATAGAAAGTTATTATGACGTAGAATGTGCATAGTTTGTTGATTCCATTTATGAAATAAATCACATTTTCTAAAAACTCGTGTTTTTTAAGAATCCATCTAAACCTTCTAGAAGCTGTGAATTTAAAAAAAGGGGGGAAGTAAGCTTTTCTCATTTCCGGACGCATGCGCAAACTATAGAAAGTCGTTATCACGTAGAATGTGCATAGTTTGCGCATGCGCAAACTACAGAAAGTCGTTATGACATAGAATGTGCATAATTTGTTGATTCCATTTATGAAATAAATCACATTTTCTAAAAACTCATGTTTTTTAAGAAACAATGTAAACCTTCTAGAAGCTGTGATTTTAAAAAACGGGGGGAATTAAGCTTTTCTTATTTCCGGACAGATGCGCAAACTATAGAAAGTTGTTATGACGTAGAATGTGCATAATTTGTTGATTCCATTGATGAAATAAATCACATTTTCTAAAGATTCGTGTTTTTTAAGAAATCATGTAAACCTTCTAGAAGCTGTGATTTTAAAAAACGAAGGGAATTAAGCTTTTCTTATTTCTGGACGCATGAGCAAACTATAGAAAGTCGTTATGAGATAGAATTTGCAAACTTTGTTGATTCCATTTATGAAATAAATCACATTTTCTAAAAACTCTCTTTTTTTAAGAATTCATCTAACCTTCTAGAAGCTGTGAATTTATAAAAAGGGGGGAAGTAAGCTTTTCTTATTTCTGGACACATGTGCAAAGTATAGAAAGTCGTTATTACGTAGAATGTGCATAGTTTGCGCATGCGCAAACTATAGAAAGTCGTTATTACATAGATTGTGCATACTTTCTTGATTCCATTTATGAAATAAATCACATTTTCTAAAAACTCATTTTTTAAAGAAATCATGTAAACCTTCTAGAAGCTGTGATTTTAAGAAACTGGCGGAAGTAAGCTTTTCTTGTTTCCGGACGCATGCGTAAACTTTATAAACTCGTTATGACATAGAATGTGCATACTTTTTTGATTCCTTTTATGAAATAAATCACATTTTCAAAAAACTCGTGTTTTTTAAGAAATCATGTAAACCTCCTAGAAGCTGTGGCTTTAAAAACTGGCGGAAGGAAGGTTTTCTTATTTACGGACGCATGCGCAAACTATAGAAAGTCGTTATTATGTAGAATGTGCATAGTTTGTTGATTCCATTTATGAAATAAATCACATTTTCTAAAAACTCGTGTTTTTTAAGAAATCATGTAAACCTTCTAGAAGCTGTGATTTTAAAAAACTGGAGGAAGTAAGCTTTTCTTATTTCGGACGCATGCGCAAACTTTATAAACTCGTTATGACATAGAATGTGCATACTATGTTGATTCCATTTATGAAATAAATCACATTTTCTAAAAACTCGTGTTTTTTAAGAAATCATGTAAACCTTCTAGAAGCTGTGGCTTTAAAAACTGGCGGAAGGAAGGTTTTCTTATTTACGGACGCATGCGCAAACTATAGAAACTCGTTATTATGTAGAATGTGCATAGTTTGTTGATTCCATTTATGAAATAAATCACATTTTCTAAAAACTCATGATTTTTAAGAATTCATCTAAACCTTCTAGAAGCTGTGAATTTAAAAAAAGGGGGGAAGCAAGCTTTTCTTATTTCCGGCCGCATGCGCAAACTATAGAAAGTCGTTATCACGTAGAATGTGCATAGTTTGCGCATGCGCAAACTATAGAAAGTTGTTATGACATAGAACGTGCATACTTTCTTGATTCCATTTATGAAATAAATCACATTTTCTAAAAACAAGTTTTTTTAAGAAATCATGTAAACCTTCTAGAAGCTGTGATTTTAAAAAACTGGCGGAAGTAAGCTTTTCTTATTTCCGGACGCATGCGCAAACTTTAGAAAGTCGTTACTACGTAGAATGTGCATACCTTGTTGATTCCATTTATTAAATAAATCACATTTTCTAAAAACTCATGTTTTTTAAGAAATCATGTAAACCTTCTAGAAGCTGTGGTTTTAAAAAACTGGCGGAAGTAAGCTTTTCTTATTTCTGGACGTATGCGCGAACTATAGAAAGTCGTTATCACGTAGAATGTGCATAGTATGCGCATGCGAAACTATAGAAAGTCGTTATGACATAGAATGTGCAAACTTTGTTGATTCCATTTATCAAATAAGTCACATTATCTAAAAACTCATTTTTTTTAAGAATTCATCTAAACCTTCTAGAAGCTGTGAATTTAAAAAAAGGGGGGAAGTAAGCTTTTCTTATTTATGGACGCATGCGCAAAGTATAGAAAGTCGTTATTACGTAGAATGTGCATAGTTTGCACATGCTCAAACTATAGAAAGTCGTTATGACATAGAATGTGCATACTTTGTTGATTCCATTTATGAAATAAATCACATTTTCTAAAAACTTGTGTTTTTTAAGAAATCATGTAAACCTTCTAGAAGCTGTGATTTTAAAAAACTGGCGGAAGTAAGCTTTTCTTATTTCCGGACGCATGCGCAAACTTTAGAAAGTCGTTACGATGTAGAATGTGCATACCTTGTTGATTCCATTTATTAAATAAATCACATTTTCTCAAAACTCACTTTTTTTAAGAAATCATGTAAACCTTCTAGAAGCTGTGGTTTTAAAAAACTGGCGGAAGTAAGCTTTTCTTATTTGCGGACGCATGCGCAAACTATAGAAAGTCGTTATTACGTAGAATGTGCATACCTTGTTGATTGCATTTATGAAATAAATCACATTTTCTAAAAACTCGTGTTTTTTAAGAATTCATCTAAACCTTCTAGAAGCTGTGAATTTAAAATAAGGGGGGAAAGAAGCTTTTCTTATTTCCGGACGCATGCGCAAACTATAGAAAGTCGTTATCACGTAGAATGTGCATACTTTGTTGATTCCATTTATGAAATAAATCACATTTTCTAAAAACTCGTGATTTTTTAAGAATTCATCTAAACCTTCTAGAAGCTGTGAATTTAAAAAAAGGGGAGAAGTAAGCTTTTCTTATTTCCGGACGCATGCGCAAACTATAGAAACTTTTTATTACGTAGAATGTGTATAGTTTGCGCATGCGCAAACTATAGAAAGTCGTTATGACATAGAATGTGCATACTTTGTTGATTAGATTTATGAAATAAACCCCATTTCCTAAAAACACGTGTTTTTTAAGAAATCATGTGAACCTTCTAGAACCTATGATTTTAAAAAACGGGGGAATTAAGCTTTTCTTATTTCCGGAAGCATGCGCAAACTATAGAAAGTTGTGATGACGTAGAATGTGCATACTTTTTTGATTCCATTTATGAAATAAATCACATTTTCTAAAAACTCGTGTTTTTTAAGAAATCATCTAAACCTTCTAGAAGCTATGATTTTAAAAAACTGGCGGAAGTAAGCTTTTCATATTTCCGGACGCATGCACAAACTTTCAAAAGTTGTTATTACATAGAATGTGTGAACTTTGTTGATTCCATTTATGAAATAAATCACATTTTCTAAAAACTCGTGTTTTTTAAGAAATCATGTAAACCTTCTAGAAGCTGTGATTTTAAAAAACTGGTTTAAGGAAGCTTTTCTTATTTTCGGACGCATGCGCAAACTATAGAAAGTCGTTATTACGTAGAATATGCATAGTTTGTTGATTCCATTTATGAAATAAATCACATTTTCTAAAAACTCGTGTTTTTTAAGAATTCATCTAAACCTTCTAGAAGCTGTGAATTTAAAAAAAGGGGGGAAGTGAGCTTTTCTTACTTCCAGACGCATGCGCAAACTATAGTAAGTCGTTATTATGTAGAATGTGCAAAGTTTGCGCATGCGAAAACTATAGAAAGTCGTTATGACATAGAATGTGCAGACTTTGTTGATTCCTTTTATGAAATAAATCACTTTTTCTAAAAACTAAATTTTTTTAAGAAATCATGTAAACCTTCTAGAAGCTGTGATTTAAAAAAACGGGGGGAATTAAGCTTTTCTTATTTCCAGACGCATGTGCAAACTATAGAAAGTCATTATTATGTAGAATGTGCATAGTTTGTTGATTCCATTTATGAAATAAATTGCATTTTCTAAAAACTCGTGTTTTTTAAGAATTCATCTAAACCTTCTAGAAGCTATGAATTTAAAAAAAGGGGGGAATTAAGCTTTTCTTATTTCCGGAAGCATGCGCAAACTATAGAAGGTCGTTAATACATAGAATGTGCATAGTTTGTTGATTCCATTTATTAAATAAATCACATTTTCTAAAAACTCGTGTTTTTTAAGAATTCATCTAAACCTTCTAGAAGCTGTGAATTTAAAAAAAAGGGGGAAGTAAGCTTTTCTTATTTCCGGACGCATGCGCAAACTATAGAAAGACGTTTTCACGTAGAATGTGCATAGTTTGCGCATGCGCAAACTATAGAAAGTCATTGTGACATAGAATGTGCATAATTTCTTGATTCCATTTATGAAATAAATCACATTTTCCAAAAACTCAAGTTTTTTAAGAAATCATGTAAACCTTCTAGAAGCTGTGATTTTAAAAAACGGGGGGAATTAAGCTTTTCTTATTTCCGGACGCATGCGCAAACTATAGAAAGTTATTATGACGTAGAATGTGCATAGTTTGTTGATTCCATTTATGAAATAAATCACATTTTCTAAAAACTCGTGTTTTTTAAGAATCCATCTAAACCTTCTAGAAGCTGTGAATTTAAAAAAAGGGGGGAAGTAAGCTTTTCTCATTTCCGGACGCATGCGCAAACTATAGAAAGTCGTTATCACGTAGAATGTGCATAGTTTGCGCATGCGCAAACTACAGAAAGTCGTTATGACATAGAATGTGCATAATTTGTTGATTCCATTTATGAAATAAATCACATTTTCTAAAAACTCATGTTTTTTAAGAAACAATGTAAACCTTCTAGAAGCTGTGATTTTAAAAAACGGGGGGAATTAAGCTTTTCTTATTTCCGGACAGATGCGCAAACTATAGAAAGTTGTTATGACGTAGAATGTGCATAATTTGTTGATTCCATTGATGAAATAAATCACATTTTCTAAAGATTCGTGTTTTTTAAGAAATCATGTAAACCTTCTAGAAGCTGTGATTTTAAAAAACGAAGGGAATTAAGCTTTTCTTATTTCTGGACGCATGAGCAAACTATAGAAAGTCGTTATGAGATAGAATTTGCAAACTTTGTTGATTCCATTTATGAAATAAATCACATTTTCTAAAAACTCTCTTTTTTTAAGAATTCATCTAACCTTCTAGAAGCTGTGAATTTATAAAAAGGGGGGAAGTAAGCTTTTCTTATTTCTGGACACATGTGCAAAGTATAGAAAGTCGTTATTACGTAGAATGTGCATAGTTTGCGCATGCGCAAACTATAGAAAGTCGTTATTACATAGATTGTGCATACTTTCTTGATTCCATTTATGAAATAAATCACATTTTCTAAAAACTCATTTTTTAAAGAAATCATGTAAACCTTCTAGAAGCTGTGATTTTAAGAAACTGGCGGAAGTAAGCTTTTCTTGTTTCCGGACGCATGCGTAAACTTTATAAACTCGTTATGACATAGAATGTGCATACTTTTTTGATTCCTTTTATGAAATAAATCACATTTTCAAAAAACTCGTGTTTTTTAAGAAATCATGTAAACCTCCTAGAAGCTGTGGCTTTAAAAACTGGCGGAAGGAAGGTTTTCTTATTTACGGACGCATGCGCAAACTATAGAAAGTCGTTATTATGTAGAATGTGCATAGTTTGTTGATTCCATTTATGAAATAAATCACATTTTCTAAAAACTCGTGTTTTTTAAGAAATCATGTAAACCTTCTAGAAGCTGTGATTTTAAAAAACTGGAGGAAGTAAGCTTTTCTTATTTCGGACGCATGCGCAAACTTTATAAACTCGTTATGACATAGAATGTGCATACTATGTTGATTCCATTTATGAAATAAATCACATTTTCTAAAAACTCGTGTTTTTTAAGAAATCATGTAAACCTTCTAGAAGCTGTGGCTTTAAAAACTGGCGGAAGGAAGGTTTTCTTATTTACGGACGCATGCGCAAACTATAGAAACTCGTTATTATGTAGAATGTGCATAGTTTGTTGATTCCATTTATGAAATAAATCACATTTTCTAAAAACTCATGATTTTTAAGAATTCATCTAAACCTTCTAGAAGCTGTGAATTTAAAAAAAGGGGGGAAGCAAGCTTTTCTTATTTCCGGCCGCATGCGCAAACTATAGAAAGTCGTTATCACGTAGAATGTGCATAGTTTGCGCATGCGCAAACTATAGAAAGTTGTTATGACATAGAACGTGCATACTTTCTTGATTCCATTTATGAAATAAATCACATTTTCTAAAAACAAGTTTTTTTAAGAAATCATGTAAACCTTCTAGAAGCTGTGATTTTAAAAAACTGGCGGAAGTAAGCTTTTCTTATTTCCGGACGCATGCGCAAACTTTAGAAAGTCGTTACTACGTAGAATGTGCATACCTTGTTGATTCCATTTATTAAATAAATCACATTTTCTAAAAACTCATGTTTTTTAAGAAATCATGTAAACCTTCTAGAAGCTGTGGTTTTAAAAAACTGGCGGAAGTAAGCTTTTCTTATTTCTGGACGTATGCGCGAACTATAGAAAGTCGTTATCACGTAGAATGTGCATAGTATGCGCATGCGAAACTATAGAAAGTCGTTATGACATAGAATGTGCAAACTTTGTTGATTCCATTTATCAAATAAGTCACATTATCTAAAAACTCATTTTTTTTAAGAATTCATCTAAACCTTCTAGAAGCTGTGAATTTAAAAAAAGGGGGGAAGTAAGCTTTTCTTATTTATGGACGCATGCGCAAAGTATAGAAAGTCGTTATTACGTAGAATGTGCATAGTTTGCACATGCTCAAACTATAGAAAGTCGTTATGACATAGAATGTGCATACTTTGTTGATTCCATTTATGAAATAAATCACATTTTCTAAAAACTTGTGTTTTTTAAGAAATCATGTAAACCTTCTAGAAGCTGTGATTTTAAAAAACTGGCGGAAGTAAGCTTTTCTTATTTCCGGACGCATGCGCAAACTTTAGAAAGTCGTTACGATGTAGAATGTGCATACCTTGTTGATTCCATTTATTAAATAAATCACATTTTCTCAAAACTCACTTTTTTTAAGAAATCATGTAAACCTTCTAGAAGCTGTGGTTTTAAAAAACTGGCGGAAGTAAGCTTTTCTTATTTGCGGACGCATGCGCAAACTATAGAAAGTCGTTATTACGTAGAATGTGCATACCTTGTTGATTGCATTTATGAAATAAATCACATTTTCTAAAAACTCGTGTTTTTTAAGAATTCATCTAAACCTTCTAGAAGCTGTGAATTTAAAATAAGGGGGGAAAGAAGCTTTTCTTATTTCCGGACGCATGCGCAAACTATAGAAAGTCGTTATCACGTAGAATGTGCATACTTTGTTGATTCCATTTATGAAATAAATCACATTTTCTAAAAACTCGTGATTTTTTAAGAATTCATCTAAACCTTCTAGAAGCTGTGAATTTAAAAAAAGGGGAGAAGTAAGCTTTTCTTATTTCCGGACGCATGCGCAAACTATAGAAACTTTTTATTACGTAGAATGTGTATAGTTTGCGCATGCGCAAACTATAGAAAGTCGTTATGACATAGAATGTGCATACTTTGTTGATTAGATTTATGAAATAAACCCCATTTCCTAAAAACACGTGTTTTTTAAGAAATCATGTGAACCTTCTAGAACCTATGATTTTAAAAAACGGGGGAATTAAGCTTTTCTTATTTCCGGAAGCATGCGCAAACTATAGAAAGTTGTGATGACGTAGAATGTGCATACTTTTTTGATTCCATTTATGAAATAAATCACATTTTCTAAAAACTCGTGTTTTTTAAGAAATCATCTAAACCTTCTAGAAGCTATGATTTTAAAAAACTGGCGGAAGTAAGCTTTTCATATTTCCGGACGCATGCACAAACTTTCAAAAGTTGTTATTACATAGAATGTGTGAACTTTGTTGATTCCATTTATGAAATAAATCACATTTTCTAAAAACTCGTGTTTTTTAAGAAATCATGTAAACCTTCTAGAAGCTGTGATTTTAAAAAACTGGTTTAAGGAAGCTTTTCTTATTTTCGGACGCATGCGCAAACTATAGAAAGTCGTTATTACGTAGAATATGCATAGTTTGTTGATTCCATTTATGAAATAAATCACATTTTCTAAAAACTCGTGTTTTTTAAGAATTCATCTAAACCTTCTAGAAGCTGTGAATTTAAAAAAAGGGGGGAAGTGAGCTTTTCTTACTTCCAGACGCATGCGCAAACTATAGTAAGTCGTTATTATGTAGAATGTGCAAAGTTTGCGCATGCGAAAACTATAGAAAGTCGTTATGACATAGAATGTGCAGACTTTGTTGATTCCTTTTATGAAATAAATCACTTTTTCTAAAAACTAAATTTTTTTAAGAAATCATGTAAACCTTCTAGAAGCTGTGATTTAAAAAAACGGGGGGAATTAAGCTTTTCTTATTTCCAGACGCATGTGCAAACTATAGAAAGTCATTATTATGTAGAATGTGCATAGTTTGTTGATTCCATTTATGAAATAAATTGCATTTTCTAAAAACTCGTGTTTTTTAAGAATTCATCTAAACCTTCTAGAAGCTATGAATTTAAAAAAAGGGGGGAATTAAGCTTTTCTTATTTCCGGAAGCATGCGCAAACTATAGAAGGTCGTTAATACATAGAATGTGCATAGTTTGTTGATTCCATTTATTAAATAAATCACATTTTCTAAAAACTCGTGTTTTTTAAGAATTCATCTAAAACTTCTAGAAGCTGTGAATTTAGAAAAAAGGGGGAAGTAAGCTTTTCTTATTTCCGGACGCATGCGTAAACTATAGAAAGACGTTTTCACGTAGAATGTGCATAGTTTGCGCATGCGCAAACTATAGAAAGTCATTGTGACATAGAATGTGCATAATTTCTTGATTCCATTTATGAAATAAATCACATTTTCCAAAAACTCAAGTTTTTTAAGAAATCATGTAAACCTTCTAGAAGCTGTGATTTTAAAAAACGGGGGGAATTAAGCTTTTCTTATTTCCGGACGCATGCGCAAACTATAGAAAGTTATTATGACGTAGAATGTGCATAGTTTGTTGATTCCATTTATGAAATAAATCACATTTTCTAAAAACTCGTGTTTTTTAAGAATCCATCTAAACCTTCTAGAAGCTGTGAATTTAAAAAAAGGGGGGAAGTAAGCTTTTCTTATTTCCGGACGCGTGCGCAAACTATAGAAAGTCGTTATCACGTAGAATGTGCATAGTTTGCGCATGCGCAAACTACAGAAAGTCGTTATGACATAGAATGTGCATAATTTGTTGATTCCATTTATGAAATAAATCACATTTTCTAAAAACTCATGTTTTTTAAGAAACAATGTAAACCTTCTAGAAGCTGTGATTTTAAAAAACGGGGGGAATTAAGCTTTTCTTATTTCCGGACAGATGCGCAAACTATAGAAAGTTGTTATGACGTAGAATGTGCATACTTTGTTGATTCCATTGATGAAATAAATCACATTTTCTAAAGATTCGTGTTTTTTAAGAAATCATGTAAACCTTCTAGAAGCTGTGATTTTAAAAAACGAAGGGAATTAAGCTTTTCTTATTTCTGGACGCATGAGCAAACTATAGAAAGTCGTTATGACATAGAATTTGCAAACTTTGTTGATTCCATTTATGAAATAAATCACATTTTCTAAAAACTCTCTTTTTTTAAGAATTCATCTAACCTTCTAGAAGCTGTGAATTTATAAAAAGGGGGGAAGTAAGCTTTTCTTATTTCTGGACACATGTGCAAAGTATAGAAAGTCGTTATTACGTAGAATGTGCATAGTTTGCGCATGCGCAAACTATAGAAAGTCGTTATTACATAGAATGTGCATACTTTCTTGATTCCATTGATGAAATAAATCACATTTTCTAAAAACTCATTTTTTTAAGAAATCATGTAAACCTTCTAGAAGCTGTGATTTTAAGAAACTGGCGGAAGTAAGCTTTTCTTGTTTCCGGACGCATGCGTAAACTTTATAAACTCGTTATGACATAGAATGTGCATACTTTTTTGATTCCTTTTATGAAATAAATCACATTTTCAAAAAACTCGTGTTTTTTAAGAAATCATGTAAACCTCCTAGAAGCTGTGGCTTTAAAAACTGGCGGAAGGAAGGTTTTCTTATTTACGGACGCATGCGCAAACTATAGAAAGTCGTTATTATGTAGAATGTGCATAGTTTGTTGATTCCATTTATGAAATAAATCACATTTTCTAAAAACTCGTGTTTTTTAAGAAATCATGTAAACCTTCTAGAAGCTGTGATTTTAAAAAACTGGAGGAAGTAAGCTTTTCTTATTTCGGACGCATGCGCAAACTTTATAAACTCGTTATGACATAGAATGTGCATACTATGTTGATTCCATTTATGAAATAAATCACATTTTCTAAAAACTCGTGTTTTTTAAGAAATCATGTAAACCTTCTAGAAGTTGTGGCTTTAAAAACTGGCGGAAGGAAGGTTTTCTTATTTACGGACGCATGCGCAAACTATAGAAACTCGTTATTATGTAGAATGTGCATAGTTTGTTGATTCCATTTATGAAATAAATCACATTTTCTAAAAACTCGTGATTTTTAAGAATTCATCTAAACCTTCTAGAAGCTGTGAATTTAAAAAAAGGGGGGAAGCAAGCTTTTCTTATTGCCGGCCGCATGCGCAAACTATAGAAAGTCGTTATCACGTAGAATGTGCATAGTTTGCGCATGCGCAAACTATAGAAAGTTGTTATGACATAGAATGTGCATACTTTCTTGATTCCATTTATGAAATAAATCACATTTTCTAAAAACAAGTTTTTTTAAGAAATCATGTAAACCTTCTAGAAGCTGTGATTTTAAAAAACTGGCGGAAGTAAGCTTTTCTTATTTCCGGACGCATGCGCAAACTTTAGAAAGTCGTTACTACGTAGAATGTGCATACCTTGTTGATTCCATTTATTAAATAAATCACATTTTCTAAAAACTCATGTTTTTTAAGAAATCATGTAAACCTTCTAGAAGCTGTGGTTTTAAAAAACTGGCGGAAGTAAGCTTTTCTTATTTCTAGACGTATGCGCGAACTATAGAAAGTCGTTATCACGTAGAATGTGCATAGTATGCGCATGCGAAACTATAGAAAGTCGTTATGACATAGAATGTGCAAACTTTGTTGATTCCATTTATCAAATAAGTCACATTATCTAAAAACTCATTTTTTTTAAGAATTCATCTAAACCTTCTAGAAGCTGTGAATTTAAAAAAAGGGGGGAAGTAAGCTTTTCTTATTTATGGACGCATGCGCAAAGTATAGAAAGTCGTTATTACGTAGAATGTGCATAGTTTGCACATGCTCAAACTATAGAAAGTCGTTATGACATAGAATGTGCATACTTTGTTGATTCCATTTATGAAATAAATCACATTTTCTAAAAACTTGTGTTTTTTAAGAAATCATGTAAACCTTCTAGAAGCTGTGATTTTAAAAAACTGGCGGAAGTAAGCTTTTCTTATTTCCGGACGCATGCGCAAACTTTAGAAAGTCGTTACGATGTAGAATGTGCATACCTTGTTGATTCCATTTATTAAATAAATCACATTTTCTAAAAACTCACTTTTTTTAAGAAATCATGTAAACCTTCTAGAAGCTGTGGTTTTAAAAAACTGGCGGAAGTAAGCTTTTCTTATTTGCGGACGCATGCGCAAACTATAGAAAGTCGTTATTACGTAGAATGTGCATACCTTGTTGATTGCATTTATGAAATAAATCACATTTTCTAAAAACTCGTGTTTTTTAAGAATTCATCTAAACCTTCTAGAAGCTGTGAATTTAAAATAAGGGGGGAAAGAAGCTTTTCTTATTTCCGGACGCATGCGCAAACTATAGAAAGTCGTTATCACGTAGAATGTGCATACTTTGTTGATTCCATTTATGAAATAAATCACATTTTCTAAAAACTCGTGATTTTTTAAGAATTCATCTAAACCTTCTAGAAGCTGTGAATTTAAAAAAAGGGGAGAAGTAAGCTTTTCTTATTTCCGGACGCATGCGCAAACTATAGAAACTTTTTATTACGTAGAATGTGTATAGTTTGCGCATGCGCAAACTATAGAAAGTCGTTATGACATAGAATGTGCATACTTTGTTGATTAGATTTATGAAATAAACCCCATTTCCTAAAAACACGTGTTTTTTAAGAAATCATGTGAACCTTCTAGAACCTATGATTTTAAAAAATGGGGGAATTAAGCTTTTCTTATTTCCGGAAGCATGCGCAAACTATAGAAAGTTGTGATGACGTAGAATGTGCATACTTTTTTGATTCCATTTATGAAATAAATCACATTTTCTAAAAACTCGTGTTTTTTAAGAAATCATGTAAACCTTCTAGAAGCTATGATTTTAAAAAACTGGCGGAAGTAAGCTTTTCATATTTCCGGACGCATGCACAAACTTTCAAAAGTTGTTATTACATAGAATGTGTGAACTTTGTTGATTCCATTTATGAAATAAATCACATTTTCTAAAAACTCGTGTTTTTTAAGAAATCATGTAAACCTTCTAGAAGCTGTGATTTTAAAAAACTGGTTTAAGGAAGCTTTTCTTATTTTCGGACGCATGCGCAAACTATAGAAAGTCGTTATTACGTAGAATATGCATAGTTTGTTGATTCCATTTATGAAATAAATCACATTTTCTAAAAACTCGTGTTTTTTAAGAATTCATCTAAACCTTCTAGAAGCTGTGAATTTAAAAAAAGGGGGGAAGTAAGCTTTTCTTATTTCCAGACGCATGCGCAAACTATAGTAAGTCGTTATTACGTAGAATGTGCAAAGTTTGCGCATGCGAAAACTATAGAAAGTCGTTATGACATAGAATGTGCAGACTTTGTTGATTCCTTTTATGAAATAAATCACTTTTTCTAAAAACTAAATTTTTTTAAGAAATCATGTAAACCTTCTAGAAGCTGTGATTTTAAAAAACGGGGGGAATTAAGCTTTTCTTATTTCCAGACGCATGTGCAAACTATAGAAAGTCATTATTATGTAGAATGTGCATAGTTTGTTGATTCCATTTATGAAATAAATTGCATTTTCTAAAAACTCGTGTTTTTTAAGAATTCATCTAAACCTTCTAGAAGCTATGAATTTAAAAAAAGGGGGGAAGTAAGCTTTTCTTATTTCCGGAAGCATGCGCAAACTATAGAAGGTCGTTATTAAATAGAATGTGCATAGTTTGTTGATTCCATTTATTAAATAAATCACATTTTCTAAAAACTCGTGTTTTTTAAGAATTCATCTAAACCTTCTAGAAGCTGTGAATTTAAAAAAAAGGGGGAAGTAAGCTTTTCTTATTTCCGGACGCATGCGCAAACTATAGAAAGACGTTTTTACGTAGAATGTGCATAGTTTGCGCATGCACAAACTATAGAAAGTCATTGTGACATAGAATGTGCATAATTTCTTGATTCCATTTATGAAATAAATCACATTTTCCAAAAACTCAAGTTTTTTAAGAAATCATGTAAACCTTCTAGAAGCTGTGATTTTAAAAAACGGGGGGAATTAAGCTTTTCTTATTTCCGGACGCATGCGCAAACTATAGAAAGTTGTTATGACGTAGAATGTGCATAGTTTGTTGATTCCATTTATGAAATAAATCACATTTTCTAAAAACTCGTGTTTTTTAAGAATCCATCTAAACCTTCTAGAAGCTGTGAATTTAAAAAAAGGGCGAAAGTAAGCTTTTCTTATTTCCGGACGCATGCGCAAACTATAGAAAGTCGTTATCACGTAGAATGTGCATAGTTTGCGCATGCGCAAACTATAGAAAGTCGTTATGACATAGAATGTGCATACTTTGTTGATTCCATCTATGAAATAAATCACATTTTCTAAAAACTCATGTTTTTTAAGAAATAATGTAAACCTTCTAGAAGCTGTGATTTTAAAAAACGGGGGGAATTAAGCTTTTCTTATTTCCGGACAGATGCGCAAACTATAGAAAGTTGTTATGACATAGAATGTGCATACTTTGTTGATTCCATCTATGAAATAAATCACATTTTCTAAAAACTCATGTTTTTTAAGAAATAATGTAAACCATCTAGAAGCTGTGATTTTAAAAAACGAAGGGAATTAAGCTTTTCTTATTTCTGGACGCATGCGCAAACTATAGAAAGTCATTATGACATAGAATTTGCAAACTTTGTTGATTCCATTTATGAAATAAATCACATTTTCTAAAAACTCTCTTTTTTTAAGAATTCATCTAAACCTTCTAGAAGCTGTGAATTTAAAAAAAGGGGGGAAGTAAGCTTTTCTTATTTCTGGACACATGCGCAAAGTATAGAAAGTCGTTATTACGTAGAATGTGCATAGTTTGCGCATGCGCAAACTATAGAAAGTCGTTATGACATAGAATGCACATACTTTCTTGATTCCATTTATGAAATAAATCACATTTTCTAAAAACTCGTTTTTTTAAGAAATCATGTAAACCTTCTAGAAGCTGTGATTTTAAAAAACTGGCGGAAGTAAGCTTTTCTTATTTCCGGACACATGCGTAAAATTTATAAACTCGTTATGACATAGAATGTGCATACTTTGTTGATTCCTTTTATGAAATAAATCACATTTTCAAAAAACTCGTGTTTTTTAAGAAATCATGTAAACCTTCTAGAAGCTGTGGCTTTAAAAACTGGCGGAAGGAAGGTTTTCTTATTTACAAACGCATGCGCAAACTATAGAAAGTCGTTATTATGTAGAATGTGCATAGTTTGTTGATTCCATTTATGAAATAAATCACATTTTCTAAAAACTCGTGTTTTTTAAGAAATCATGTAAACCTTCTAGAAGCTGTGATTTTAAAAAACTGGAGGAAGTAAGTTTTTCTTATTTCGGACGCATGCGCAAACTTTATAAACTCGTTATGACATAGAATGTGCATACTTTGTTGATTCCATTTATTAAATAAATCACATTTTCTAAAAACTCGTGTTTTTTAAGAAATCATGTAAACCTTCTAGAAGCTGTCATTTTAAAAAAGTGGTGGAAGTAAGCTTTTCATATTTCCGGACGCATGCGCAAACTTTAGAAAGTTGTTATGACGTAGAATGTGCATAGTTTGTTGATTCCATTTATGAAATAAATTACATTTTCTAAAATCTCATGTTTTTTAAGAATTCATCTAAACCTTCTAGAAGCTGTGAATTTAAAAAAAGGGGGGAAGTAAGCTTTTCTTATTTCCGGACGCATGCGCAAACTATAGAAAGTCGTTATCACGTAGAATGTGCATAGTTTGCCCATGCGCAAGCTATAGAAAGTTGTTATGACATAGAATGTGCATACTTTCTTGATTCCATTTATGAAATAAATCACATTTTCTAAAAACTCGTTTTTTTTAAGAAATCATGTAAACTTCTAGAAGCTGTGATTTTAAAAAACTGGCGGAAGTAAGCTTTTCTTATTTCCGGACGCATGCGCAAACTTTAGAAAGTCGTTACTACGTAGAATGTGCATACCTTGTTGATTCCATTTATTAAATAAATCACATTTTCTAAAAACTCATATTTTTTAAGAAATCATGTAAACATTCTAGAAGCTGTGGTTTTAAAAAACTGGCGGAAGTAAGCTTTTCTTATTTCCGGACGTATGCGCGAAATATAGAAAGTCGTTATCACGTAGAATGTGCATAGTATGCGCATGCGAAACTATAGAAAGTCGTTATGACATAGAATGTGCAAACTTTGTTGATTCCATTTATCAAATAAGTCACATTATCTAAAAACTCATTTTTTTTAAGAATTCATCTAAACCTTCTAGAAGCTGTGAATTTAAAAAAAGGGGGGAAGTAAGCTTTTCTTATTTCTGGACGCATGCGCAAAGTATAGAAAGTCGTTATTACGTAGAATGTGCATAGTTTGCACATGCTCAAACTATAGAAAGTCGTTATGACATAGAATGTGCATACTTTGTTGATTCCATTTATGAAATAAATCACATTTTCTAAAAACTCGTGTTTTTTAAGAAATCATGTAAACCTTCTAGAAGCTGTGGTTTTAAAAAACTGGCGGAAGTAAGCTTTTCTTATTTGCGGACGCATGCGCAAACTATAGAAAGTCGTTATTACGTAGAATGTGCATACCTTGTTGATTCCATTTATGAAATAAATCACATTTTCTAAAAACTCGTGTTTTTTAAGAATTCATCTAAACCTTCTAGAAGCTGTGAATTTAAAATAAGGGGGGAAGTAAGCTTTTCTTATTTCCGGACGCATGCGCAAACTATAGAAAGTCGTTATCACGTAGAATGTGCATACTTTGTTGATTCCATTTATGAAATAAATCACATTTTCTAAAAACTCGTGATTTTTTAAGAATTCATCTAAACCTTCTAGAAGCTGTGAATTTAAAAAAAGGGGGGAAGTACGCTTTTCTTATTTCCGGACGGATGCGCAAACTATAGAAACTTGTTATTACGTAGAATGTGCATAGTTTGCGCATGCGCAAACTATAGAAAGTCGTTATGACATAGAATGTGCATACTTTGTTGATTAGATTTATGAAATAAACCCCATTTCCTAAAAACACGTGTTTTTTAAGAAATCATGTGAACCTTCTAGAACCTATGATTTTAAAAAACGGGGGAATTAAGCTTTTCTTATTTCTGGAAGCATGCACAAACTATAGAAAGTTGTGATGACGTAGAATGTGCATACTTTTTTGATTCCATTTATGAAATAAATCACATTTTCTAAAAACTCGTGTTTTTTAAGAAATCATGTAAACCTTCTAGAAGCTATGATTTTAAAAAACTGGCGGAAGTAAGCTTTTCATATTTCCGGACGCATGCACAAACTTTCGAAAGTTGTTATTACATAGAATGTGTGAACTTTGTTGATTCCATTTATGAAATAAATAACATTTTCTAAAAACTCGTGTTTTTTAAGAAATCATGTAAACCTTCTAGAAGCTGTGATTTTAAAAAACTGGTTTAAGGAAGCTTTTCTTATTTTCGGACGCATGCGCAAACTATAGAAAGTCGTTATTACGTAGAATATGCATAGTTTGTTGATTCCATTTATGAAATAAATCAAATTTTCTAAAAAATCGTGTTTTTTAAGAATTAATCTAAACCTTCTAGAAGCTGTGAATTAAAAAAAAGGGGGGAAGTAAGCTTTTCTTATTTCCAGACGCATGCGCAAACTATAGTAAGTCGTTATTACGTAGAATGTGCAAAGTTTGCGCATGCGAAAACTATAGAAAGTCGTTATGACATAGAATGTGCAGACTTTGTTGATTCCATTTATGAAATAAATCACATTTTCTAAAAACTCAAGATTTTTAAGAAATCATGTAAACCTTCTAGAAGCTGTGATTTTAAAAAACGGGGGGAATTAAGCTTTTCTTATTTCCGGACGCATGCGCAAACTATAGAAAGTCGTTATTACATAGAATGTGCATACTTTGTTGATTCCATTTATGAAATAAATCACATTTTCTAAAAACTCATGTTTTTTAAGAATTCATCTAAACCTTCTAGAAGATGTAAATTTAAAAAAAGGGGTGAAGTAAGCTTTTCTTTTTTCCGGACGCATGCGCAAACTATAGAAAGTTGTTATTAGTCAGAGTGTGCATAGTTTGCGCATGCACAAACTATAGAAAGTCGTTATGACATAGAATGTGCATACTTTGTTGATTCCGTTTATGAAATAAATCACATTTTCTAAAAATTCATGTTTTTTAAGAAATCTTGTAAACCTTCTAGAAGTTGTGATTGTAAAATACGGGGGGAATTAAGCTGTTCTTATTTCCAGACGCATGCGCAAACTATAGAAAGTCGTTATGACGTAGAATGTGTAAACTTTTTTGATTCCATTTATGAAATAAATCACATTTTCTAAAAATTCGTGTTTTTTAAGAATTCATCTAAACCTTCTAGAAGTTGTGAATTTAAAAAAAGGGGGAAAGTAAGCTTTTCTTACTTCCGGACGCATGCGCAAACTATAGAAAGTTGTTATTACGTAGAAAGTGCATAGTTTGCGCATGCAAAAACTATAGAAAGTCAGTATGACATAGAATGTGCATACTTTGTTGATTCCATTTTTGAAATAAATCACATTTCCTAAAAACTCGTGTTTTTTAAGAATTCATGTAAACCTTCTAGAAGCTGTGATTTTAAAAAATGGGGGGAATTTAGCTTTTCTTATTTCTAGATGCATGCGCAAATTATAGAAAGACGTTATGAAGAAGAATGTGCATACTTTGTTGATTCCATTTATGAAATAAATCACATTTTCTAAACACTCATGTTTTTTAAGAAATCATTTAACCTTCTAGAAGCTGTGATTTTAAAAAACTGGCGGAAGTAAGCTGTTCATATTTCCGGACGCATGTGCAAACTTTAGAAAGTCGTTATTACATAGAATGTGCATACTTTGTTGATTCCATTTATGAAATAAATCACATTTTCTAAAAACTCGTGTTTTTCCTGAATTCATCTAAACCTTCTAGAAGTTGTGAATTTAAAAAAAGGGGGGAAGTAAGGTATTCTTATTTCTGGACGCATGCGCAAACTATAGAAAGTCGTTATTACGTAGAATGTGCATAGTTTGCGCATGCGCAAACTATAGAAAGTCGTTATGACATAGAATGTGCATACTTTGTTGATTCCATTTATGAAATAAATCACATTTTCTAAAAAGTCGTGTTTTTTAAGAATTCATCTAAACCTTCTAGAAGCTGTGAATTTAAAAAAAGGGTGGAAGAAAGCTTTTCTTATTTCCGGACGCATACGCAAACTATAGAAAGTCGTTATCACGTAGAATGTGCATAGTTTGCGCATGCGCAAACTATAGAAAGTCATTACTACGTAGAATGTGCATACCTTGTTGATTCTATTTATGAAATAAATCACATTTTCTAAAAACTCGTGTTTTTTAAGAAATCATGTAAACCTTCTAGAAGCTGTGATTTTAAAAAATTAGGGGAATTAAGATTTTCTTATTTCCGGACGCATGCACAAATTATAGAACGTTGTTATGACATAGAGTGTGCAAAATTTGTTGATTCGATTTATGAAATAAATGACATTTTCTAAAAACTCATGTTTTTCCTGAATTCATCTAAACCTTTTAGAAGTTGTGAATTTAAAAAAAGGGGGGAAGTAAGCTTTTCTTATTTCTGGACGCATGCGCAAACTATAGAAAGTCGTTATTACGTAGAATGTGCATAGTTTGCGCATGCGCAAACTATAGAAAGTCGTTATGACATAGAATGTGCATACTTTGTTAATTCCATTTATGAAATAAATCAGATTTTCTAAAAACTCGTGTTTCTTTAGAAATCATGTAAACCTTCTTGAAACTGTGATTTTAAAAAACTGGCGGAAGTAAGCTTTTCTTATTTTCGGACGCATGTGCAAACTTAAGAAAGTCGTTATTACATAGAATGTGCATACTTTGTTGATTCCATTTATGAAATAAATCACATTTTCTAAAAACTCGTGTTTTTTAAGAAAACATGTAAACCTTCTAGAAGCTGTGATTTTAAAAAACTGGCGGAAGTAAGCTTTTCATATTTCGGACGCATGCGCAAAATTTAGAAAGTCGTTACTACGTAGAATGTGCATACCTTGTTGATTCGATTTATTAAATAAATCACATTTTCTAAAAACGCATGTTTTTTAAGAATTCATCTAAACCTTCTAGAAGCTGTGAATTTAAAAAAAGGGGGGAAGTAAGCTTTTCTTATTTTCGGACGCATGCACATACTATAGAAAGTCGTGATCACGTAGAATGTGCATAGTTTGCGCATGCACAAAATATAGAAAGTCATTATGACATAGAATGTGCATACTTTGTTGATTCCATTTATGAAATAAATCACATTTTCTAAAAACTCGTGTTTTTTAAGAAAACATGTAAACCTTCTAGAAGCTGTGATTTTAAAAAACTGGCGGAAGTAAGCTTTTCATATTTCCGGACGCATGCGCAAACTTTAGAAAGTCGTCACTACATAGAATGTGCATACCTTGTTGATTCCATTTATTAAATAAATCACATTTTCTAAAAACGCATGTTTTTTAAGAAATCATCTAAACCTTCTAGAAGCTGTGAATTTAAAAAAAGGGGGGAAGCAAGCTTTTCTTATTTTCGGAAGCATACGCAAACTATAGAAAGTCGTTATTATGTAGAATGTGCATAGTTTTTTGATTCCATTTATGAAATAAATCACATTTTCTAAAAAATCGTGTTTTTTAAGAATTCATCTAAACCTTCTAGAAGCTGGGAATTTAAAATAAGGGGGGAAGTAAGGTTTTCTTATTTCTGGACGCATGCGCAAACTATAGAAAGCCGTTATTACGTAGAATTTGCATAGTTTGCGCATGCGCAAACTATAGAAAGTCATTGTGACATAGAATGTGCATACTTTGTTGATTCCATTTATAAGATAAATCACATTTTCTAAAAACTTGTGTTTTTTAAGAAATCATGTAAACCTCCTAGAAGCTGTGATTTTAAAAAACTGGCGGAAGTAAGCTTTTCTTATTTCCGGACGCTTGCGCAAACTTTAGAAAGTCGTTATGACATAGAATGTGCATACTTTGTTGATTCCATTTATGAAATAAATCACATTTTCTAAAAACTCGTGTTTTTTAAGAATTGATCTAAACCTTCTACAAGCTGTGAATTTAAAAAAAAGGGGGAAGTAAGCTTTTCTTATTTCCAGACGCATGCGCAAACTATAGAAAGTTGTTATTACGTAGAAAGTGCATAGTTTGCGCATGCACAAACTATAGAAAGTCAGTATGACATAGAATGTGCATACTTTGTTGATTCCATTTATGAAATAAATCACATTTCCAAAAAACTCGTGTTTTTTAAGAAATCATGTAAACCTTCTAGAAGCTGTGATTTTAAAAATTGGGGGGAATTTAGCTTTTCTTATTTCTGGACGCATGCGCAAATTATAGAAAGTCGTTATGAAGAAGAATGTGCATACTTTGTTCATTCCATTTATGAAATAAATCACATTTTCTAAAAACTCATGTTTTTTAAGAAATCATTTAACCTTCTAGAAGCTGTGATTTTAAAAAACTGGCGGAAGTAAGCTTTTCATATTTCCGGACGCATGTGGAAACTTTAGAAAGTCATTATTACATAGAATGTGCATACTTTGTTGATTCCATTTATGAAATAAATCACATTTTCTAAAAACTCATGTTTTTCCTGAATTCATATAAACCTTCTAGAAGTTGTGAATTTAAAAAAAGGGGGGAAGTAAGCTATTCTTATTTCTGGACGCATGCGCAAACTATAGAAAGTCGTTATTACGTAGAATGTGCATAGTTTGCGCATGCGCAAACTATAGAAAGTCGTTATGACATAGAATGTGCATACTTTGTTGATTCCATTTATGAAATAAATCACATTTTCTAAAAACTTGTGTTTTTTAAGAAATCATCTAAACCTTCTAGAAGCTGTGATTTTAAAAAACGGGGGGAATTAAGATTTTCTTATTTCTGGACGCATGCACAAATTATAGAAAGTCGTTATGACGTAGAGTGTGCAAACTTTGTTGATTCGATTTATGAAATAAATCACATTTTCTAAAAACTCGTGTTTTTCCTGAATTCATCTAAACCTTTTAGAAGTTGTGAATTTAAAAAAAGGGGGGAAGTAAGCTTTTCTAATTTCTGGACGCATGCGCAAACTATAAAAAGTCGTTATAACGTAGAATGTGCATAGTTTGCACATGCGCAAACTATAGAAAGTCGTTATGACGTAGAATGTGCAAACTTTGTTAATTCCATTTATGAAATAAATCAAATTTTCTAAAAACTCGTGTTTTTTAAGAAATCATGTAAACCTTCTTGAAACTGTGATTTTAAAAAACTGGCGAAAGTAAGCTTTTCTTATTTTCGGACGCATGCTCAAACTTTAGAAAGTCGTTATTACATAGAATGTGCATACTTTGTTGATTCCATTTATGAAATAAATCACATTTTCTAAAAACTCGTGTTTTTTAAGAAAGCATGTAAACCTTCTAGAAGCTGTGATTTTAAAAAACTGGCGGAAGTAAGCTTTTCATATTTCGGACGCATGCGCAAAATTTAGAAAGTCGTTACTACGTAGAATGTGCATACCTTGTTGATTCCATTTATGAAATAAGTCACATTATCTAAAAACTCGTGTTTTTTAAGACATCATGTAAACCTTTTAGAAGCTGTGGTTTTAAAAAACTGGTTTAAGGAAGCTTTTCTTATTTCCGGAAGCATGCGCAAACTATAGAAGGTCGTTAGGACGTAGAATTTGCATACTTTGTTGATTCCATTTATGAAATAAATAACATTTTCTAAAAACTCGTGTTTTTTAAGAATTCATCTAAACCTTCTAGAAGCTGTGAATTTAAAAAAGGGGGGGAAGTAAGCTTTTCTTATTTCCGAATGCATGTGCCAACTATAGAAAGTCGTTATCACGTAGAATGTGCATAGTTTGCGCATGCGCAAACTATAGAAAGTCGTTATAACATAGAATGTGCATACTTTGTTGATTCCATTTATGAAATAAATCACATTTTCTAAAAATTCGTGTTTTTTATGAAATTATGTAAACCTTCTAGAAGCTGTGATTTTAAAAAATCTGGGCGAATTAAGCTTTTCTTATTTCCGGACGCATGCACAAACTATAGAAAGTCGTTAGGACGTAGAATGTGCATACTTTGTTGATTCCATTTATGAAATAAATAACATTTTCTAAAAACTCATGTTTTTTAAGAATTCATCTAAACCTTCTAGAAGCTGTGAATTTAAAAAAAGGGGGGAAGTAAGCTTTTCTTATTTCCGGACGCATGCGCAAACTATAGAAAGTTGTTATTACTCAGAGTGTGCATAGTTAGCGCATGCACAAACTATAGAAAGTCGTTATGACATAGAATGTGCATACTTTGTGGATTCCATTTATGAAATAAATCACATTTTCTAAAAACTCGTGTTTTTTAAGAAATCATGTAAACATTCTAGAAACTGTGATTTTAAAATACGGGGGGAATTAAGCTTTTCTTATTACCGGACGCATGCGCAAACTATAGAAAGTCGTTATGACGTAGAATGTGCAAACTTTGTTGATTCCATTTATGAAATAAATCACATTTTCTAAAAACTCGTGTTTTTTAAGAATTCATCTAAACCTTCTAGAAGTTGTGAATTTAAAAAAAGGGGGGAAGTAAGCTTTTCTTATTTCTGGACGCATGCGCAAACTATAGAAAGTCGTTATTACGTAGAATGTGCATAGTTTATTGATTCCATTTATAAAATAAATCACATTTTCTAAAAATTCGTGTTTTTTAAGAAATCATGTAAACCTTCTAGAAGCTGTGATTTTAAAAAACTAGCGGAAGTAAGCTTTTCTTATTTCCGGACAAATGCGCAAACTTTAGAATGACGTTATTACATAGAATGTGCATACTTTGTTGATTCCATTTATGAAATAAATCACGTTTTCTAAAAACTCATGTTTTTTAAGAATTCATCTAAACCTTCTAGAAGATGTGAATTTAAAAAAAAGGGGGGAAGTAAGCTTTTCTTATTTCCGGACGCATGCGCAAACTATAGAAAGTTGTTATTACTCAGAGTGTGCATACTTTGCGCATGCACAAACTATAGAAAGTTGTTATGACATAGAATGTGCATACTTTTTTGATTCCGTTTATGAAATAAATCACATTTTCTAAAAAGTCGTGTTTTTTAAGAAATCTTGTAAACCTTCTAGAAGCTGTGATTTTAAAATACGGGGGGAATTAAGCTTTTCTTATTTCCGGACGCATGCGCAAACTATAGAAAGTCGTTATGACGTAGAATGTGCAAACTTTGTTGATTCCATTTAAGAAATAAATCACATTTTCTAAAAAATCGTGTTTTTTAACAATTCATCTAAACCTTCTAGAAGTTGTGAATTTAAAAAAAGGGGGGAAGTAAGCTTTTCTTATTTCTGGACGCATGCGCAAACTATAGAAAGTCGTTATTACGTAGAATGTGCATAGTTTGCGCATGCGCAAACTGTAGAAATTCGTTATGACATAGAATGTGCATACTTTGTTGATTCCATTTATGAAATAAGTCACATTTTCTAAAAACTCGTGTTTTTTAAGAAATCATGTAAACCTTCAAGAAGCTGTGGTTTTAAAAAACTGGTTTAAGGAAGCTTTTCTTATTTTTGGACGCATGTGCAAACTATAGAAATTCGTTATGACGTAGAATGTGCAAACTTCGTTGATTCCATTTATGAAATAAATCACATTTTCTAAAAACTCGTGTTTTTTAAGAATTCATCTAAACCTTCTAGAAGTTGTGAATTTAAAAAAAGGGGGGAAGTAAGCTTTTCTTATTTCCGGACGCATGCGCAAACTATAGAAAGTCGTTATTACGTAGAATGTGCATAGTTTGCGCATGCGCAAACTAAAGAAAATCGTTATGACATAGAATGTGCATACTTTGTTGATTCCATTTATAAAATAAATCACATTTTCTAAACACTCGTGTTTTTTGAGAAATCATGTAAACCTTCTAGAAGTTGTGATTTTAAAAAACTGGCGGAAGTAAGCTTTTCTTATTTCCGGACGCGTGCGCAAACTTTAGAAAGTCGTTATTACATAGAATGTGCATACTTTGTTGATTCCATTTATGAAATAAATCACATTTTCTAAACACTCGTGTTTTTTAAGAAATCATCTAAATCTTCTAGAAGCTGTGATTTTAAAAAACTGGCGGAAGTAAGCTTTTCATATTTCCGGACGCATGCGCAAACTTTAGAATGTCGTTATTGCATAGAATGTGCATACTTTGTTGATTCCATTTATGAAATAAATCACATTTTCTAAAAACTCATGTTTTTTAAGAAATCATGCAAACCTTCTAGAAGCTGTGATTTTAAAAAACGGGGGAATTAAGCTTTTCTTATTTCCAGACACATGCGCAAACTTTAGAATGTCGTTATGACATAGAATGTGCATATTTTGTTGATTCCATTTATGAAATAAATCAAATTTTCTAAAAACTCGTGTTTTTTAAGAAATTATGTAAACCTTCTAGAAGCTGTGATTTTAAAAAACGGGGGGGAATTAAGCTTTTCTTATTTTCGGACGCATGCGCAAACTATAGAAAGTCGTTAGGACGTAGAATGTGCATACTTTGTTGATTCCATTTATGAAATAAATAACATTTTTTTAAAACTCATGTTTTTTAAGAATTCATCTAAACCTTCTGGAAGCTGTGAATTTAGAAAAAGGGGGGAATTAAGCTTTTCTTATTTCCTGACGCATGCGCAAACTATAGAAAGTCGTTATGACGTAGAATGTGCATACTTTGTTGATTCCATTTATGAAATAAATCACATTTTCTAAAAACTCGTGTTTTTTAAGAAATCATGTAAACCTTCTAGATGCTGTGCTTTTAAAAAACTGGCGGAAGTAAGCTTTTCATATTTCCAGACGCATGCGCAAACTTTAGAAAGTCATTATTACATAGAATGTGCATACTTTGTTGATTCCATTTATGAAATAAATCACATTTTCTAAAAACTCGTGTTTTTTAAGAAATCATCTAAATCTTCTAGAAGCTGTGATTTTAAAAAACTGGCGGAAGTAAGCTTTTCATATTTTCGGACGCATGCGCAAACTTTAGAATGTCGTTATTGCATAGAATGTGCATACTTTGTTGATTCCATTTATGAAATAAATCACATTTTCTAAAAACTCATGTTTTTTAAGAAATCATGCAAACCTTCTAGAAGCTGTGATTTTAAAAAACGGGGGAATTAAGCTTTTCTTATTTCCGGACACATGCACAAACTATAGAAAGTTGTGATGATGTAGAATGTGCATACTTTGTTGATTCCATTTATGAAATAAATCACATTTTCTAAAAACTCGTGTTTTTTAAGAAATCATGTAAACCTTCTAGAAGCTGTGGTTTTAAAAAACTGGCAGAAGGAAGGTTTTCTCATTTCCGCACGCATGCGCAAACTATAGAAAGTCGTGATTATGTAGAATGTGCATAGTTTGTTGATTCCATTTATGAAATAAATCACATTTTCTAAAAACTCGTGTTTTTTAAGAATTCATTTAAACCTTCTAGAAGCTGTGAATTTAAAAAAAGGGGGGAAGTAAGCTTTTCTTATTTCCAGAAGCATGCGCAAACTATAGAAAGTCGTTATTACGTAGAATGTGCATAGTTTTTTTATTCCATTTATGAAATAAATCACATTTTCTAAAAACTCGTGTTTTTTAAGAATTCATCTAAACCTTCTAGAAGCTGTGAATTTAAAAAAAGGGGGGAAGTCGTTATCACGTAGAATGTGCATAGTTTGCGCATGCGCAAACTATAGAAAGTCATTATGACATAGAATGTGCATACTTTCATGATTCGATTTATAAAATAAATCAAATTTTCTAAAACCTCGTGTTTTTTAAGAAATCATGTAAACCTTCTAGAAGCTGTTATTTTAAAAAATGGGGGGAATTAAGCTTTTCTTATTTCCGGACGCATGTGCAAATTATAGAAAGTCATTATGACGTAGAATGTGCAAACTTTGTTGATTCCATTTATGAAGTAAATCACAGTTTCCAAAAACTCCTGTTTTTTCTGAATTCATCTAAACCTTCTAGAAGTTGTGAATTTAAAAAAAGGGGGGAAGTAAGCTTTTCTTATTTCTGGACGCATGCGCAAACTATAGAAAGTCGTTATTACGTAGAATGTGCATAGTTTTCGCATGCGCAAACTATAGAAAGTCGTTGTGACATAGAATGTGCATACTTTTTTGATTCCATTTCTGAAATAAATCACATTTTCTAAAAACTCTTGTTTTTTAAGAAATCATGTAAACCTTCTAGAAGCTGTGATTTTAAAAAACTGGCGGAAGTAAGCTTTTCTTATTTCCGGACGCATGCGCAAACTTTAGAAAGTCGTTATGACATAGAATGTGCATTTTTTGTTGATTCCATTTATGAAATAAATCACATTTTCTAAAAACTCGTGTTTTTTAAGAATTGATCTAAACCTTCTAGAAGCTCTGAATTTAAAAAAAGGGGGGAAGTAAGCTTTTCTTATTTCCGGACGCATGCGCAAACTATAGAAAGTTGTTATTACGTAGAAAGTGCATAGTTTGCGCATGCAAAAACTATAGAAAGTCAGTATGACATAGAATGTGCATACTTTATTGATTCCATTTTTTAAATAAATCACATTTCCTAAAAACTCGTGTTTTTTAAGAATTCATGTAAACCTTCTAGAAGCTGTGATTTTAAAAAATGGGGGGAATTTAGCTTTTCTTATTTCTGGACGCATGCGTAAATTATAGAAATTCGTTATGCAGAAGAATGTGCATACTTTGTTGATTCCATTTATGAAATAAATCACATTTTCTAAACACTCATGTTTTTTAAGAAATCATTTAACCTTCTAGAAGCTGTGATTTTAAAAAACTGGCGGAAGTAAGCTGTTCATATTTCCGGACGCATGTGCAAACTTTAGAAAGTCGTTATTACATAGAATGTGCATACTTTGTTGATTCCATTTATGAAATAAATCACATTTTCTAAAAACTCGTGTTTTTCCTGAATTCATCTAAACCTTCTAGAAGTTGTGAATTTAAAAAAAGGGGGGAAGTAAGGTATTCTTATTTCTGGACGTATGCGCAAACTATAGAAAGTCGTTATTACGTAGAATGTGCATAGTTTGCGCATGCGCAAACTATAGAAAGTCATTATGACATAGAATGTGCATACTTTGTTGATTCCATTTATGAAATAAATCACATTTTCTAAAAACTCGTGTTTTTTAAGAATTCATCTAAACCTTCTAGAAGCTGTGAATTTAAAAAAAGGGGGGAAGAAAGCTTTTCTTATTTCGGGACGCATGCGCAAACTATAGAAAGTCGTTATTACGTAGAATGTGCATAGTTTGCGCATGCGTAAACTATAGAAAGTCGTTATGACATAGAATGTGCAGACTTTGTTAATTCCATTTATGAAATAAATCAGATTTTCTAAAAACTCGTGTTTCTTTATAAATCATGTAAACCTTCTTGAAACTGTGATTTTAAAAAACTGGCGGAAGTAAGCTTTTCTTATTTTCAGACGCATGCGCAAACTTAAGAAAGTCGTTATTACATAGAATGTGCATACTTTGTTGATTCCATTTATGAAATAAATCACATTTTCTAAAAACTCGTGTTTTTTAAGAAAGCATGTAAACCTTCTAGAAGCTGTTATTTTAAAAAACTGGCGTAAGTAAGCTTTTCATATTTCGGACGCATGCCCAAAATTTAGAAAGTCGTTACTACGTAGAATGTGCATACCTTGTTGATTCGATTTATTAAATAAATCACATTTTCTAAAAATGCATGTTTTTTAAGAATTCATCAAAACCTTTTAGAAGCTGTGAATTTAAAAAAAGGGGGGAAGTAAGCTTTTCTTATTTTCGGACGCATGCGCATACTATAGAAAGTCGTGATCACGTAGAATGTGCATAGTTTGCAAATGCGCAAAATATAGAAAGTCATTATGACATAGAATGTGCATACTTTGTTGATTCCATTTATGAAATAAATCACATTTTCTAAAAACTCATGTTTTTTAAGAAATCATGTAAACCTTCTAGAAGCTCTGATTTTAAAAAACAGGGGGAATTAAGCTTTTCTTATTTCTGGATGCATGCGCAAACTATAGAAAGTTGTTATGACGTAGAATGTGCATACTTTGTTGATTCCATTTATGAACTAAATCACATTTTCTAAAAAGTCATGTTTTTTAAGAATTCATCTAAACCTTCTAGAAGCTGTGATTTTAAAAAACTGGCGGAAGTAAGCTTTTCTTATTTCCGGACGCATGCGCAAACTAGAAAGTCGTCACTACGTAGAATGTGCATACCTTGTTGATTCCATTTATTAAATAAATCACATTTTCTAAAAACGCATGTTTTTTAAGAATTCATCTAAACCTTCTAGAAGCTGTGAATTTGAAAAAAGGGGGGAAGTAAGCTTTTCTTATTTCCGGACGCATGCGCAAACTATAGAAAGTAGTTATCACGTAGAATGTGCATAGTTTGTGCATGGGAAAACTATAGAAAGTCGTTATGACATAAAATGTGCATACTTTGTTGATTCCATTTATGAAATAAATCACATTTTCTAAAAACTCGTGTTTTTTAAGAAATTATGCAAACCTTCTAGAAGCTGTGATTTTAAAAAACGGGGGGAAGTAAGCTTTTCTTATTTCCGGACGCATTCGCAAACTTTAGAAAGTCGTTACTACGTAGAATGTGCATACCTTGTTGATTCCATTTATTAAATAAATCACATTTTCTAAAAACTCATGTTTTTTAAGAAATCATGTAAACCTTCTAGAAGCTGTGGTTTTAAAAAACTGGCGGAAGTAAGCTTTTCTTATTTGCGGACGCATGCGCAAACTATAGAAAGTCATTATTACGTAGAATGTGCATACCTTGTTGACTCCATTTATGAAATAAATCACATTTTCTAAAAACTCGTGTTTTTTAAGAATTCATCTAAACCTTCTAGAAGCTGTGAATTTAAAAAAAGGGGGGAAGTAGGCTTTTCTTATTTCCGGACGCATGCGCAAACTATAGAAAGTCGTTATCACGTAGAATGTGCATACTTTGTTGATTCCATTTATGAAATAAATCACATTTTCTAAAAACTCGTGATTTTTTAAGAATTCATCTAAACCTTCTAGAAGCTGTGAATTTAAAAAAAGGGGGGAAGTAAGCTTTTCTTATTTCCGGACGCATGCGCAAACTATAGAAACTTGTTATTACGTAGAATGTGCATAGTTTGCGCATGCGCAAACTATAGAAATTCGTTATGACATAGAATGTGCATACTTTGTTGATTATATTTATGAAATAAACCCCATTTCCTAAAAACACGTGTTTTTTAAGAAATCATGTGAACCTTCTAGAAGCTGTGATTTTAAAAAACGGGGGAATTAAGCTTTTCTTATTTCCGGAAGCATGCGCAAACTATAGAAAGTTGTGATGACGTAGAATGTGCATACTTTTTTGATTCCATTTATGAAATAAATCACATTTTCTAAAAAATCGTGTTTCTTAAGAAATCATGTAAACCTTCTAGAAGCTGTGATTTTAAAAAATTGGCGGAATTAAGATTTTGTTATTTCCGGACGCATGCACAAATTATAGAAAGTCGTTATGGCATAGAGTGTGCAAAATTTGTTGATTCGATTTATGAAATAAATCACATTTTCTAAAAACTCATGTTTTTCCTGAATTCATCTAAACCTTTTAGAAGTTGTGAATTTAAAGAAAGGGGGGAAGTAAGCTTTTCTTATTTCTGGACGCATGCGCAAACTATAGAAAGTCATTATTACGTAGAATGTGCATAGTTTGCGCATGCGCAAACTATAGAAAGTCGTTATGACATAGAATGTGCATACTTTGTTAATTCCATTTATGAAATAAATCAGATTTCTAAAAACTCGTGTTTCTTTAGAAATCATGTAAACCTTCTTGAAACTGTGATTTTAAAAAACTGGCGGAAGTAAGCTTTTCATATTTCGGACGCATACGCAAAATTTATTAAATAAATCACATTTTCTAAAAATGCATGTTTTTTAAGAATTCATCTAAACCTTTTAGAAGCTGTGACTTTAAAAAAAGGGGGGAAGTAAGCTTTTCTTATTTTCGGACGCACGCGCATACTATAGAAAGTCGTGATCACGTAGAATGTGCATAGTTTGCAAATGCGCAAAATATAGAAAGTCATTATGACATAGAATGTGCATACTTTGTTGATTCCATTTATGAAATAAATCACATTTTCTAAAAACTCATGTTTTTTAAGAAATCATGTAAACCTTCTAGAAGCTCTGATTTTAAAAAACAGGGGGAATTAAGCTTTTCTTATTTCTGGATGCATGCGCAAACTATAGAAAGTTGTTATGACGTATAATGTGCATACTTTGTTGCATTCCATTTATGAAATAAATCACATTTTCTAAAAAGTCATGTTTTTTTAAGAATTCATCTAAACCTTCTAGAAGCTGTGATTTTAAAAAAACTGGCGGAAGTAAGCTTTTCTTATTTCCGGACGCATGCGCAAACTTTAGAAAGTCGTCACTACGTAGAATGTGCATACCTTGTTGAATCCATTTATTAAATAAATCACATTTTCTAAAAACGCATGTTTTTTAAGAATTCATCTAAACCTTCTAGAAGCTGTGAATTTGAAAAAAGGGGGGAAGTAAGCTTTTCTTATTTCCGGACGCATGCGCAAACTATAGAAAGTAGTTATCACGTAGAATGTGCATAGTTTGCGCATGGGAAAACTATAGAAAGTCGTTATGACATAAAATGTGCATACTTTGTTGATTCCATTTATGAAATAAATCACATTTTCTAAAAAACTCGTGTTTTTTAAGAAATTACTGCAAACCTTCTAGAAGCTGTGATTTTAAAAAACGGGGGGAAGTAAGCTTTTCTTATTTCCGGACGAATGCGCAAACTATAGAAAGTTGTTATTACGTGGAATGTGCATAGTTTGCGCATGCACAAACTATAGAATGTCATTATGACATAGAATGTGCATACTTTGTTGATTCCCACTTATCATATAAAATCACATTTCCTAAAAACTCGTGTTTTTGTAAGAAATCATGTAAACCTTCTAGAAGCTGTGATTTTAAAAAATGGGGGAAATTTAGCTTTTCTTATATCCAGGCGAATGCGCAAACTATAGAAAGTCGTTATGACGAAGAATGTGCATACTTTGTTGATTCCATTTATGAAATAAATCACATTTTCTAAAAACTCGTGTTTTTTAAGAAATCATTTAACCTTCTAGAAGTTGTGATTTTAAAAACTGGCGGAAGTAAGCATTTCATATTTCCGGACTCATGCGCAAACTTTAGAAAAGTTTTTATTACATAGAATGCTGCATACTTTGTTGATTTCATTTATGAAATAAAATCACATTTTCTAAAATCTCCTGTTTTTTAGGAAATCATGTAAACCTTCTAGAAGCTGTGGCTTTAAAAAACTGGCGGAAGTAAGCTTTTCTTATTTCCGGACGCATGCGCAAACTATAGAAAGTCGTTATCACGTAGAATGTGCATAGTTTGCGCATGCAAAATTATAGAAAGCTCGTTATGACATAGAATGTGCAAACTTTGTTGATTCCATTTATCAAATAAGTCACATTTTCTAAAAACTCGTGTTTTTTAAGAATTCATCTGAAACCTTCTAGAAGCTGTGAATTTAAAAAAAGGGGGGAAGTAAGCTTTTCTTATTTCCGGACGCCATGCGCAGACAATAGAAAGTCGTTATCACGTAGAATGTGCATAGTTTGCGCATGCGCAAACTATAGAAATTCATTACGACATAGAATGTGCATACTTTCATGATTCGATTTATAAAATAAATCAAATTTTCTAAAAACTCGTGTTTTTTAAGAAATCATGTAAACCTTCTAGAAGCTGTGATTCTAAAAAATGGGGGGAATTAAGATTTTCTTATTTCCGGACGCATGTGCAAATTATAGAAAGTCATTATGACGTAGAATGTGCAAACTTTGTTGATTCCATTTATGAAGTAAATCACAGTTTCCAAAAACTCCTGTTTTTTCTGAATTCATCTAAACCTTCTAGAAGTTGTAAATTTAAAAAAAGGGGGGAAGTAAGCTTTTCTTATTTCTGGACGCATGCGCAAACTATAGAAAGTCGTTATTACGTAGAATGTGCATAGTTTGCGCATGCGCAAGCTATAGAAAGTCGTTGTGACATAGAATGTGCATACTTTTTTGATTCCATTTCTGAAATAAATCACATTTTCTAAAAACTCTTGTTTTTTAAGAAATCATGTAAACCTTCTAGAAGCTGTGATTTTAAAAAACTGGCGGAAGTAAGCTTTTCTTATTTCCGGACGCATGCGCAAACTTCAGAAAGTCGTTATGACATAGAATGTGCATTTTTTGTTGATTCCATTTATGAAATAAATCACATTTTCTAAAAACTCGTGTTTTTTAAGAATTGATCTAAACCTTCTAGAAGCTCTGAATTTAAAAAAAGGGGGGAAGTAAGCTTTTCTTATTTCCGGACGCATGCGCAAACTATAGAAAGTTGTTATTACGTAGAAAGTGCATAGTTTGCGGATGCAAAAACTATAGAAAGTCAGTATGACATATAATGTGTATACTTTTTTGATTCCATTTTTGAAATAAATCACATTTCCTAAAAACTCGTGTTTTTTAAGAATTCATGTAAACCTTCTAGAAGCTGTGATTTTAAAAAATGGGCGGAATTTAGCTTTTCTTATTTCTGGACGCATGCGCAAATTATAGAAAGTCGTTATGAAGAAGAATGTCCATACTTTGTTGATTCCATTTATGAAATAAATCACATTTTCTAAACACTCATGTTTTTTAAGAAATCATTTAACCTTCTAGAAGCTCTGATTTTAAAAAACTGGCGGAAGTAAGCTGTTCATATTTCCGGACGCATGTGCAAACTTTAGAAAGTCGTTATTACATAGAATGTGCATACTTTGTTGATTCCATTTATGAAATAAATCACATTTTCTAAAAACTCGTGTTTTTCCTGAATTCATCTAAACCTTCTAGAAGTTGTGAATTTAAAAAAAGGGGGGAAGTAAGGTATTCTTATTTCTGGACGCATGCGCAAACTATAGAAAGTCGTTATTACGTAGAATGTGCTTAGTTTGCGCATACGCAAACTATAGAAAGTCGTTATGACATAGAATGTGCATACTTTGTTGATTCCATTTATGAAATAAATCACATTTTCTAAAAACTCGTGTTTTTTAAGAATTCATCTAAACCTTCTAGAAGGTGTGAATTTAAAAAAAGGGGGGAAGAAAGCTTTTCTTATTTCCAGACGCATGCGCAAACTATAGAAAGTCGTTATCACGTAGAATGTGCATAGTTTGCGCATGCGCAAACTATAGAAAGTCGTTACTACGTAGAATGTGCATACCTTGTTGATTCTATTTATGAAATAAATCACATTTTCTAAAAACTCTTGTTTTTTAAGAAATCATGTAAACCCTCTAGAAGCTGTGATTTTAAAAAATTGGGGGAATAAAGATTTTCTTATTTCCGGACGCATGCACAAATTATAGAAAGTCGTTATGACATAGAGTGTGCAAAATTTGTTGATTCGATTTATGAAATAAATCACATTTTCTAAAAACTCGTTTTTTTCCTGAATTCATCTAAACCTTTTAGAAGTTGTGAATTTAAAAAAAGGGGGGAAGTAATCTTTTCTTATTTCTGGACGCATGCGCAAACTATAGAAAGTCGTTATTACGTAGAATGTGCATAGTTTGCGCATGCGCAAACTATAGAAAGTCGTTATGACATAGAATGTGCAGACTTTGTTAATTCCATTTATGAAATAAATCAGATTTTCTAAAAACTCGTGTTTCTTTAGAAATCATGTAAACCTTCTTGAAACTGTGATTTTAAAAAACTGGCGGAAGTAAGCTTTTCTTATTTTCGGACGCATGCGCAAACTTAAGAAAGTCGTTATATCATAGAATGTGCATACTTTGTTGATTCCATTTATGAAATAAATCACATTTTCTAAAAACTCGTGTTTTTTAAGAAAGCATGTAAACCTTCTAGAAGCTGTTATTTTAAAAAACTGGCGGAAGTAAGCTTTTCATATTTCGGACGCATGCGCAAAATTTAGAAAGTCGTTACTAGGTATAATGTGCATACCTTGTTGATTCGATTTATTAAATAAATCACATTTTCTAAAAATGCATGTTTTTTAAGAATTCATCAAAACCTTTTAGAAGCTATGAATTTAAAAAAAGGGGGGAAGTAAGCTTTTCTTATTTTCGGACGCATGCGCATACTATAGAAAGTCGTGATCACGTAGAATGTGCATAGTTTGCAAATGCGCAAAATATAGAAAGTCATTATGACATAGAATGTGCATACTTTGTTGATTCCATTTATGAAATAAATCACATTTTCTAAAAACTCATGTTTTTTAAGAAATCATGTAAACCTTCTAGAAGCTCTGATTTTAAAAAACAGGGGGAATTAAGCTTTTCTTATTTCCGGATGCATGCGCAAACTATAGAAAGTTGTTATGACGTAGAATGTGCATACTTTGTTGATTCCATTTATGAACTAAATCACATTTTCTAAAAAGTCATGTTTTTTAAGAATTCATCTAAACCTTCTAGAAGCGGTGATTTTAAAAAACTGGCGGAAGTAAGCTTTTCTTATTTCCGGACGCATGCGCAAACTAGAAAGTCGTCACTACGTAGAATGTGCATACCTTGTTGATTCCATTTATTAAATAAATCACATTTTCTAAAAACGCATGTTTTTTAAGAATTCATCTAAACCTTCTAGAAGCTGTGAATTTGAAAAAAGGGGGGAAGTAAGCTTTTCTTATTTCTGGACGCATGCGCAAACTATAGAAAGTAGTTATCACGTAGAATGTGCATAGTTTGCGCATGGGAAAACTATAGAAAGTCGTTATGACATAAAATGTGCATACTTTGTTGATTCCATTTATGAAATAAATCACATTTTCTAAAAACTCGTGTTTTTTAAGAAATTATGCAAACCTTCTAGAAGCTGTGATTTTAAAAAACGGGGGGAAGTAAGCTTTTCTTATTTCCGGACGAATGCGCAAACTATAGAAAGTTGTTATTACGTGGAATGTGCATAGTTTGCGCATGCACAAACTATAGAATGTCATTATGACATAGAATGTGCATAATTTGTTGATTCCATTTATGATATAAATCACATTTCCTAAAAACTCGTGTTTTTTAAGAAATCATGTAAAACTTCTAGAAGCTGTGATTTTAAAAAATGGGGGAAATTTAGCTTTTCTTATATCCAGAAAGTCGTTATGACGAAGAATGTGCATACTTTGTTGATTCCATTTATGAAATAAATCACATTTTATAAAAACTCGTGTTTTTTAAGAAATCATTTAACCTTCTAGAAGCTGTGATTTTAAAAAACTGGCGGAAGTAAGCTTTTCTTATTTCCGGACGCATGCGCAAACTATAGAAAGTCGTTATCACGTAGAATGTGCATAGTTTGCGCATGCGAAATTATAGAAAGTCGTTATGACATAGAATGTGCAAACTTTGTTGATTCCATTTATCAAATAAGTCACATTTTCTAAAAACTCATGTTTTTTAAGAATTCATCTAAACCTTCTAGAAGCTGTGAATTTAAAAAAAGGGGGGAAGTAAGCTTTTCTTATTTCTGGACACATGCGCAAAGTATAGAAAGTCGTTATTACGTAGAATGTGCATAGTTTGCGCATGCGCAAACTATAGAAAGTCGTTATGACATAGAATGTGCATACTTTGTTGATTCCATTTATGAAATAAATCAAATTTTCTAAAAACTCGTGTTTTTTAAGAAATCATGTAAACCTTCTAGAAGCTGTGATTTTAAAAAACTGGCGGAAGTAAGCTTTTCTTATTTCCGGACGCATGCGCAAACTTTAGAAAGTCGTTACTACGTAGAATGTGCATACCTTGTTGATTCCATTTATTAAATAAATCACATTTTCTAAAAACTCATGTTTTTTAAGAAATCATGTAAACCTTCTAGAAGCTGTGGTTTTAAAAAAACTGGCGGAAGTAAGCTTTTCTTATTTGCGGACGCATGCGCAAACTATAGAAAGTCATTATTACGTAGAATGTGCATACCTTGTTGATTCCATTTATGAAATAAATCACATTTTCTAAAAACTCGTGTTTTTTAAGAATTCATCTAAACCTTCTAGAAGCTGTGAATTTAAAAAAAGGGGGGAAGTAGGCTTTTCTTATTTCCGGACGCATGCGCAAACTATAGAAAGTCGTTATCACGTAGAATGTGCATACTTAGTTGATTCCATTTATGAAATAAATCACATTTTCTAAAAACTCGTGATTTTTTAAGAATTCATCTAAACCTTCTAGAAGCTGTGAATTTAAAAAAAGGGGGGAAGTAAGCTTTTCTTATTTCCGGACGCATGCGCAAACTATAGAAACTTGTTATTACGTAGAATGTGCATAGTTTGCGCATGCGCAAACTATAGAAATTCGTTATGACATAGAATGTGCATACTTTGTTGATTAGATTTATGAAATACCCCATTTCCTAAAAACACGTGTTTTTTAAGAAATCATGTGAACCTTCTAGAAGCTGTGATTTTAAAAAATGGGAGAATTAAGCTTTTCTTATTTCCGGAAGCATGCGCAAACTATAGAAAGTTGTGATGACGTAGAATGTGCATACTTTTTTTATTCCATTTATGAAATAAATCACATTTTCTAAAAACTCGTGTTTTTTAAGAAATCATGTAAACCTTCTAGAAGCTGTGATTTTAAAAAATTGGGGGAATTAAGATTTTCTTATTTCCGGACGCATGCACAAATTATAGAAAGTCGTTATGACATAGAGTGTGCAAAATTTGTTGATTCGATTTATGAAATAAATCACATTTTCTAAAAACTCGTGTTTTTCCTGAATTCATCTAAACCTTTTAGAAGTTGTGAATTTAAAAAAAGGGGGGAAGTAAGCTTTTCTTATTTCTGGACGCATGCGCAAACTATAGAAAGTCATTATTACGTAGAATGTGCATAGTTTGCGCATGCGCAAACTATAGAAAGTCGTTATGACATAGAATGTGCATACTTTGTTAATTCCATTTATGAAATAAATCAGATTTCTAAAAACTCGTGTTTCTTTAGAAATCATGTAAACCTTCTTGAAACTGTGATTTTAAAAAACTGGCGGAAGTAAGCTTTTCTTATTTTCGGACGCATGCGCAAACTTAAGAAAGTCGTTATTACATAGAATGTGCATACTTTGTTGATTCCATTTATGAAATAAATCACATTTTCTAAAAACTCGTGTTTTTTAAGAAAGCATGTAAACCTTCTAGAAGCTGTGATTTTAAAAAACTGGCGGAAGTAAGCTTTTCATATTTCGGACGCATACGCAAAATTTAGAAAGTCGTTACTACGTAGAATGTGCATACCTTGTTGATTCGATTTATTAAATAAATCACATTTTCTAAAAATGCATGTTTTTTAAGAATTCATCTAAACCTTTTAGAAGCTGTGAATTTAAAAAAAGGGGGGAATCAAGCTTTTCTTATTTTCGGACGCACGCGCATACTATAGAAGGTTGTGATCACGTAGAATGTGCATAGTTTGCAAATGCGCAAAATATAGAAAGTCATTATGACATAGAATGTGCATACTTTGTTGATTCCATTTATGAAATAAATCACATTTTCAAAAAACTCGTGTTTTTTAAGAAATCATTTAACCTTCTAGAAGTTGTGATTTTAAAAAACTGGCGGAAGTAAGCATTTCATATTTCCGGACTCATGCGCAAACTTTAGAAAATTTTTATTACATAGAATGTGCATACTTTGTTGATTTCATTTATGAAATAAATCACATTTTCTAAAATCTCCTGTTTTTTAAGAAATCATGTAAACCTTCTAGAAGCTGTGGCTTTAAAAAACTGGCGGAAGTAAGCTTTTCTTATTTCCGGACGCATGCGCAAACTATAGAAAGTCGTTATCACGTAGAATCTGCATAGTTTGCGCATGCGAAATTATAGAAAGTCGTTATTACATAGAATGTGCAAACTTTGTTGATTCCATTTATCAAATAAGTCACATTTTCTAAAAACTCATGTTTTTTAAGAATTCATCTAAACCTTCTAGAAGCCGTGAATTTAAAAAAAGGGGGGAAGTAGGCTTTTCTTATTTCTGGACGCATGCGTAAAGTATAGAAAGTCGTTATTACGTAGAATGTGCATAGTTTGCGCATGCACAAACTATAGAAAGTCGTTATGACATAGAATGTGCATACTTTGTTGATTCCATTTATGAAACAAATCACATTTTCTAAAAACTCGTGTTTTTTAAGAAATCATGTAAACCTTCTAGAAGCTGTGATTTTAAAAAACTGGCGGAAGTAAGCTTTTCTTATTTCCGGACTCATACGCAAACTTTAGAAAGTCGTTACTACGTAGAATGTGCATACCTTGTTGATTCCATTTATTAAATAAATCACATTTTCTAAAAACTCATGTTTTTTAAGAAATCATGTAAACCTTCTAGAAGCTGTGGTTTTAAAAAACTAGCGGAAGTAAGCTTTTCTTATTTGCGGACGCATGCGCAAACTATAGAAAGTCGTTATTACGTAGAATGTGCATACCTTGTTGATTCCATTTATGAAATAAATCACATTTTCTAAAAACTCGTGTTTTTTAAGAATTCATCTAAACCTTCTAGAAGCTGTGAATTTAAAAAAAGGGGGGAAGTAGGCTTTTCTTATTTCCGGACGCATGCGCAAACTATAGAAAGTCGTTATCACGTAGAATGTGCATACTTTGTTGATTCCATTTATGAAATAAATCACATTTTCTAAAAACTCGTGATTTTTTAAGAATTCATCTAAACCTTCTAGAAGCTGTGAATTTAAAAAAGGGGGGGAAGTAAGCTTTTCTTATTTCCGGACGCATGCGCAAACTATAGAATATTGTTATTACGTAGAATGTGCATAGTTTGCACATGCGCAAACTATAGAAAGTCGTTATGACATAGAATGTGCATACTTTGTTGATTAGATTTATGAAATAAACCCCATTTCCTAAAAATACGTGTTTTTTAAGAAATCATGTGAACATTCTAGAAGCTGTGATTTTAAAAAATGGGGGAATTAAGCTTTTCTTATTTCCGGAAGCATGCGCAAACTATAGAAAGTTGTGATGACGTAGAATGTGCATACTTTTTTGATTCCATTTATGAAATAAATCACATTTTCTAAAAACTTGTGCTTTTTAAGAAATCATGTAAACCTTCTAGAAGCTGTGATTTTAAAAAATTGGGGGAATTAAGATTTTCTTATTTCCGGACGCATGCACAAATTATATAAAGTCGTTATGACATAGAGTGTGCAAAATTTGTTGATTCGATTTATGAAATAAATCACATTTTCTAAAAACTCGTGTTTTTCCTGAATTCATCTAAACCTTTTAGAAGTTGTGAATTTAAAAAAAGGGGGGAAGTAAGCTTTTCTTATTTCTGGACGCATGCGCAAACTATAGAAAGTCATTATTACGTAGAATGTGCATAGTTTCCGCATGCGCAAACTATAGAAAGTCGTTATGACATAGAATGTGCATACTTTGTTAATTCCATTTATGAAATAAATCATATTTTCTAAAAACTCGTGTTTCTTTAGAAATCATGTGAACCTTCTTGAAACTGTGATTTTAAAAAACTGGCGGAAGTAAGCTTTTCTTATTTTCGGACGCATGCGCAAACTTAAGAAAGTCGTTATTACATAGAATGTGCATACTTTGTTGATTCCATTTATGAAATAAATCATATTTTCTAAAAACTCGTGTTTTTTAAGAAAGCATGTAAACCTTCTAGAAGCTGTGATTTTAAAAAACTGGCGGAAGTAAGCTTTTCATATTTCGGACGCATGCGCAAAATTTAGAAAGTCGTTACTACGTAGAATGTGCATACCTTGTTGATTCGATTTATTAAATAAATCACATTTTCTAAAAATGCATGTTTTTTAAGAATTCATCTAAACCTTTTAGAAGCTGTGAATTTAAGAAAAGGGGGGAAGTAAGCTTTTCTTTTTTCGGACGCATGCGCATACTATAGAAAGTCGTGATCACGTAGAATGTGCATAGTTTGCAAATGCGCAAAATATAGAAAGTCATTATGACATAGAATGTGCATACTTTGTTGATTCCATTTATGAAATAAATCACATTTTCTAGGGGGAATTAAGCTTTTCTTATTTCCGGATGCATGCGCAAACTATAGAAAGTTGTTATGACGTAGAATGTGCATACTTTGTTGATTCCATTTATGAAATAAATCACATTTTCTAAAAAGTCATGTTTTTTAAGAATTCATCTAAACTTCTAAAAGCTGTGATTTTAAAAAACTGGCGGAAGTAAGCTTTTCTTATTTCCGGACGCATGCGCAAACTTTAGAAAGTCGTCACTACGTAGAATGTGCATACCTTATTGATTCCATTTATTAAATAAATCAAATTTTCTAAAAACGCATGTTTTTTAAGAATTCATCTAAACCTTCTAGAAGCTGTGAATTTGAAAAAAGGGGGGAAGTAAGCTTTTCTTATTTCCGGACGCATGCGCAAACTATAGAAAGTAGTTATCACGTAGAATGTGCATAGTTTGCGCATGGGAAAACTATAGAAAGTCGTTATGACATAAAATGTGCATACTTTATTGATTCCATTTATGAAATAAATCACATTTTCTAAAAACTCGTGTTTTTTAAGAAATTATGCAAACCTTCTAGAAGCTGTGATTTTAAAAAACGGGGGGAAGTAAGCTTTTCTTATTTCCAGACGAATGCGCAAACTATAGAAAGTTGTTATTACGTGGAATGTGCATAGTTTGTGCATGCACAAACTATAGAATGTCATTATGACATAGAATGTGCATACTTTGTTGATTCCATTTATGATATAAATCACATTTCCTAAAAACTCGTGTTTTTTAAGAAATCATGTAAACCTTCTAGAAGCTGTGATTTTAAAAAATGGGGGAAATTTAGCTTTTCTTATATCCAGACGAATGCGCAAACTATAGAAAGTCTTAATGATGAATAATGTGCATACTTTGTTGATTCCATTTACGAAATAAATCACATTTTCTAAAAACTCGTGTTTTTTAAGAAATCATTTAACCTTCCAGAAGCTGTGATTTTAAAAAACTGGCGGAAGTAAGCATTTCATATTTCCGGACTCATGCGTAAACTTTAGAAAATTTTTATTACATAGAATGTGCATACTTTGTTGATTCCATTTATGAAATAAATCACATTTTCTAAAATCTCCTGTTTTTTAAGAAATCATGTAAACCTTCTAGAAGCTGTGGCTTTAAAAAACTGGCGGAAGTAAGCTTTTCTTATTTCCGGACGCATGCGCAAACTATAGAAAGTCGTTATCACGAAGAATGTGCATAGTTTGCGCATGCGAAATTATAGAAAGTCGTTATGACATAGAATGTGCAAACTTTGTTGATTCCATTTATCAAATAAGTCACATTTTCTAAAAACTCGTGTTTTTTAAGAATTCATCTAAACCTTCTAGAAGCTGTGAATTTAAAAAAAGGGGGGAAGTAAGCTTTTCTTATTTCTGGACGCATGCGCAAAGTATAGAAAGTCGTTATTACGTAGAATGTGCATACTTTGCGCATGCGCAAACTATAGAAAGTCGTTATGACATAGAATGTGCATACTTTGTTGATTCCATATATGAAATAAATCACATTTTCTAAAAACTCGTGTTTTTTAAGAACTCATATAAACCTTCTAGAAGCTGTGATTTTAAAAAACTGGCGGAAGTAAGCTTTTCTTATTTCTGGATGCATGCACAAACTTTAGAAAGTTGTTACTACGTAGAATGTGCATACCTTGTTGATTCCATTTATTAAATAAATCACATTTTCTAAAAACTCATGTTTTTTAAAAAATCATGTAAACCTTCTAGAAGCTGTGGTTTTAAAAAACTGGCGGAAGTAAGCTTTTCTTATTTGCGGACGCATGCGCAAACTATAGAAAGTTGTTATTACGTAGAATGTGCATACCTTGTTGATTCCATTTATGAAATAAATCACATTTTCTAAAAACTCGTGTTTTTCAAGAATTCATCTAAACCTTCTAGAAGCTATGAATTTAAAAAAAGGGGGGAAGTAAGCTTTTCTTATTCCCAGACGCATGCGCAAACTATAGAAAGTCGTTATCACGTAGAATGTGCATACTTTGTTGATTCCATTTATGAAATAAATCACATTTTCTAAAAAATCGTGATTTTTTAAGAATACATCTAAACCTTCTAGAAGCTGTGAATTTAAAAAAAGGGGGGAAGTAAGCTTTTCTTATTTCCGGACGCATGCGCAAACTATAGAAACTTGTTATTACGTAGAATGTGCATAGTTTGTGCATGCGCAAACTATAGAAAGTCGTTATGACATAGAATGTGCATACTTTGTTGATTAGATTTATGAAATAAACCCCATTTCCTAAAAACACGTGTTTTTTAAGAAATCATGTGAACCTTCTAGAACCTATGATTTTAAAAAACGGGGGAATTAAGCTTTTCTTATTTCCGGAAGCATGCGCAAACTATAGAAAGTTGTGATGACGTAGAATGTGCATACTTTTTTTATTCCATTTATGAAATAAATCACATTTTCTAAAAACTCGTGCTTTTTAAGAAATCATGTAAACCTTCTAGAAGCTATGATTTTAAAAAACTGGCGGAAGTAAGCTTTTCATATTTCCGGACGCATGCACAAACTTTCGAAAGTTGTTATTACATAGAATGTGTGAACTTTGTTGATTCCATTTATGAAATAAATCACATTTTCTAAAAACTCGTGTTTTTTAAGAAATCATGTAAACCTTCTAGAAGCTGTGATTTTAAAAAACTGGTTTAAGGAAGCTTTTCTTATTTTCGGACGCATGCGCAAACTATAGAAAGTCGTTATTACGTAGAATATGCATAGTTTGTTGATTCCATTTATGAAATAAATCACATTTTCTAAAAACTCGTGTTTTTTAAGAATTCATCTAAACCTTCTAGAAGCTGTGAATTTAAAAAAAGGGGGGAAGTAAGCTTTTCTTATTTCCGGAAGCATGCGCAAACTATAGAAGGTCGTTAATACATAGAATGTGCATAGTTTGTTGATTCCATTTATTAAATAAATCACATTTTCTAAAAACTCGTGTTTTTTAAGAATTCATCTAAACCTTCTAGAAGCTGTGAATTTAAAAAAAAGGGGGAAGTAAGCTTTTCTTATTTCCGGACGCATGCGCAAACTATAGAAAGACGTTTTCACGTAGAATGTGCATAGTTTGCGCATGCGCAAACTATAGAAAGTCATTGTGACATAGAATGTGCATAATTTCTTGATTCCATTTATGAAATAAATCACATTTTCCAAAAACTCAAGTTTTTTAAGAAATCATGTAAACCTTCTAGAAGCTGTGATTTTAAAAAACGGGGGGAATTAAGCTTTTCTTATTTCCGGACGCATGCGCAAACTATAGAAAGTTATTATGACGTAGAATGTGCATAGTTTGTTGATTCCATTTATGAAATAAATCACATTTTCTAAAAACTCGTGTTTTTTAAGAATCCATCTAAACCTTCTAGAAGCTGTGAATTTAAAAAAAGGGGGGAAGTAAGCTTTTCTTATTTCCGGACGCATGCGCAAACTATAGAAAGTCGTTATCACGTAGAATGTGCATAGTTTGCGCATGCGCAAACTACAGAAAGTCGTTATGACATAGAATGTGCATAATTTGTTGATTCCATTTATGAAATAAATCACATTTGCTAAAAACTCATGTTTTTTAAGAAACAATGTAAACCTTCTAGAAGCTGTGATTTTAAAAAACGGGGGGAATTAAGCTTTTCTTATTTCCGGACAGATGCACAAACTATAGAAAGTTGTTATGACGTAGAATGTGCATACTTTGTTGATTCCATTGATGAAATAAATCACATTTTCTAAAGATTCGTGTTTTTTAAGAAATCATGTAAACCTTCTAGAAGCTGTGATTTTAAAAAACGAAGGGAATTAAGCTTTTCTTATTTCTGGACGCATGAGCAAACTATAGAAAGTCGTTATGACATAGAATTTGCAAACTTTGTTGATTCCATTTATGAAATAAATCACATTTTCTAAAAACTCTCTTTTTTTAAGAATTCATCTAACCTTCTAGAAGCTGTGAATTTATAAAAAGGGGGGAAGTAAGCTTTTCTTATTTCTGGACACATGTGCAAAGTATAGAAAGTCGTTATTACGTAGAATGTGCATAGTTTGCGCATGCGCAAACTATAGAAAGTCGTTATTACATAGAATGTGCATACTTTCTTGATTCCATTTATGAAATAAATCACATTTTCTAAAAACTCATTTTTTTAAGAAATCATGTAAACCTTCTAGAAGCTGTGATTTTAAGAAACTGGCGGAAGTAAGCTTTTCTTGTTCCCGGACGCATGCGTAAACTTTATAAACTCGTTATGACATAGAATGTGCATACTTTTTTGATTCCTTTTATGAAATAAATCACATTTTCAAAAAAATCGTGTTTTTTAAGAAATCATGTAAACCTCCTAGAAGCTGTGGCTTTAAAAACTGGCGGAAGGAAGGTTTTCTTATTTACGGACGCATGCGCAAACTATAGAAAGTCGTTATTATGTAGAATGTGCATAGTTTGTTGATTCCATTTATGAAATAAATCACATTTTCTAAAAACTCGTGTTTTTTAAGAAATCATGTAAACCTTCTAGAAGCTGTGATTTTAAAAAACTGGAGGAAGTAAGCTTTTCTTATTTCGGACGCATGCGCAAACTTTATAAACTCGTTATGACATAGAATGTGCATACTATGTTGATTCCATTTATGAAATAAATCACATTTTCTAAAAACTCGTGTTTTTTAAGAAATCATGTAAACCTTCTAGAAGCTGTGGCTTTAAAAACTGGCGGAAGGAAGGTTTTCTTATTTACGGACGCATGCGCAAACTATAGAAACTCGTTATTATGTAGAATGTGCATAGTTTGTTGATTCCATTTATGAAATAAATCACATTTTCTAAAAACTCGTGATTTTTAAGAATTCATCTAAACCTTCTAGAAGCTGTGAATTTAAAAAAAGGGGGGAAGCAAGCTTTTCTTATTTCCGGCCGCATGCGCAAACTATAGAAAGTCGTTATCACGTAGAATGTGCATAGTTTGCGCATGCGCAAACTATAGAAAGTTGTTATGACATAGAACGTGCATACTTTCTTGATTCCATTTATGAAATAAATCACATTTTCTAAAAACAAGTTTTTTTAAGAAATCATGTAAACCTTCTAGAAGCTGTGATTTTAAAAAACTGGCGGAAGTAAGCTTTTCTTATTTCCGGACGCATGCGCAAACTTTAGAAAGTCGTTACTACGTAGAATGTGCATACCTTGTTGATTCCATTTATTAAATAAATCACATTTTCTAAAAACTCATGTTTTTTAAGAAATCATGTAAACCTTCTAGAAGCTGTGGTTTTAAAAAACTGGCGGAAGTAAGCTTTTCTTATTTCTGGACGTATGCGCGAACTATAGAAAGTCGTTATCACGTAGAATGTGCATAGTATGCGCATGCGAAACTATAGAAAGTCGTTATGACATAGAATGTGCAAACTTTGTTGATTCCATTTATCAAATAAGTCACATTATCTAAAAACTCATTTTTTTTAAGAATTCATCTAAACCTTCTAGAAGCTGTGAATTTAAAAAAAGGGGGGAAGTAAGCTTTTCTTATTTATGGACGCATGCGCAAAGTATAGAAAGTCGTTATTACGTAGAATGTGCATAGTTTGCACATGCTCAAACTATAGAAAGTCGTTATGACATAGAATGTGCATACTTTGTTGATTCCATTTATGAAATAAATCACATTTTCTAAAAACTTGTGTTTTTTAAGAAATCATGTAAACCTTCTAGAAGCTGTGATTTTAAAAAACTGGCGGAAGTAAGCTTTTCTTATTTCCGGACGCATGCGCAAACTTTAGAAAGTCGTTACGATGTAGAATGTGCATACCTTGTTGATTCCATTTATTAAATAAATCACATTTTCTGAAAACTCACTTTTTTTAAGAAATCATGTAAACCTTCTAGAAGCTGTGGTTTTAAAAAACTGGCGGAAGTAAGCTTTTCTTATTTGCGGACGCATGCGCAAACTATAGAAAGTCGTTATTACGTAGAATGTGCATACCTTGTTGATTGCATTTATGAAATAAATCACATTTTCTAAAAACTCGTGTTTTTTAAGAATTCATCTAAACCTTCTAGAAGCTGTGAATTTAAAATAAGGGGGGAAAGAAGCTTTTCTTATTTCCGGACGCATGCGCAAACTATAGAAAGTCGTTATCACGTAGAATGTGCATACTTTGTTGATTCCATTTATGAAATAAATCACATTTTCTAAAAACTCGTGATTTTTTAAGAATTCATCTAAACCTTCTAGAAGCTGTGAATTTAAAAAAAGGGGAGAAGTAAGCTTTTCTTATTTCCGGACGCATGCGCAAACTATAGAAACTTTTTATTACGTAGAATGTGTATAGTTTGCGCATGCGCAAACTATAGAAAGTCGTTATGACATAGAATGTGCATACTTTGTTGATTAGATTTATGAAATAAACCCCATTTCCTAAAAACACGTGTTTTTTAAGAAATCATGTGAACCTTCTAGAACCTATGATTTTAAAAAACGGGGGAATTAAGCTTTTCTTATTTCCGGAAGCATGCGCAAACTATAGAAAGTTGTGATGACGTAGAATGTGCATACTTTTTTGATTCCATTTATGAAATAAATCACATTTTCTAAAAACTCGTGTTTTTTAAGAAATCATCTAAACCTTCTAGAAGCTATGATTTTAAAAAACTGGCGGAAGTAAGCTTTTCATATTTCCGGACGCATGCACAAACTTTCAAAAGTTGTTATTACATAGAATGTGTGAACTTTGTTGATTCCATTTATGAAATAAATCACATTTTCTAAAAACTCGTGTTTTTTAAGAAATCATGTAAACCTTCTAGAAGCTGTGATTTTAAAAAACTGGTTTAAGGAAGCTTTTCTTATTTTCGGACGCATGCGCAAACTATAGAAAGTCGTTATTACGTAGAATATGCATAGTTTGTTGATTCCATTTATGAAATAAATCACATTTTCTAAAAACTCGTGTTTTTTAAGAATTCATCTAAACCTTCTAGAAGCTGTGAATTTAAAAAAAGGGGGGAAGTAAGCTTTTCTTACTTCCAGACGCATGCGCAAACTATAGTAAGTCGTTATTATGTAGAATGTGCAAAGTTTGCGCATGCGAAAACTATAGAAAGTCGTTATGACATAGAATGTGCAGACTTTGTTGATTCCTTTTATGAAATAAATCACTTTTTCTAAAAACTAAATTTTTTTAAGAAATCATGTAAACCTTCTAGAAGCTGTGATTTTAAAAAACGGGGGGAATTAAGCTTTTCTTATTTCGAGACGCATGTGCAAACTATAGAAAGTCATTATTATGTAGAATGTGCATAGTTTGTTGATTCCATTTATGAAATAAATTGCATTTTCTAAAAACTCGTGTTTTTTAAGAATTCATCTAAAGCTTCTAGAAGCTATGAATTTAAAAAAAGGAGGGAATTAAGCTTTTCTTATTTCCGGAAGCATGCGCAAACTATAGAAGGTCGTTAATACATAGAATGTGCATAGTTTGTTGATTCCATTTATTAAATAAATCACATTTTCTAAAAACTCGTGTTTTTTAAGAATTCATCTAAACCTTCTAGAAGCTGTGAATTTAAAAAAAAGGGGGAAGTAAGCTTTTCTTATTTCCGGACGCATGCGCAAACTATAGAAAGACGTTTTCACGTAGAATGTGCATAGTTTGCGCATGCGCAAACTATAGAAAGTCATTGTGACATAGAATGTGCATAATTTCTTGATTCCATTTATGAAATAAATCACATTTTTCAAAAACTCAAGTTTTTTAAGAAATCATGTAAACCTTCTAGAAGCTGTGATTTTAAAAAACGGGGGGAATTAAGCTTTTCTTATTTCCGGACGCATGCGCAAACTATAGAAAGTTATTATGACGTAGAATGTGCATAGTTTGTTGATTCCATTTATGAAATAAATCACATTTTCTAAAAACTCGTGTTTTTTAAGAATCCATCTAAACCTTCTAGAAGCTGTGAATTTAAAAAAAGGGGGGAAGTAAGCTTTTCTTATTTCCGGACGCGTGCGCAAACTATAGAAAGTCGTTATCACGTAGAATGTGCATAGTTTGCGCATGCGCAAACTACAGAAAGTCGTTATGACATAGAATGTGCATAATTTGTTGATTCCATTTATGAAATAAATCACATTTTCTAAAAACTCATGTTTTTTAAGAAACAATGTAAACCTTCTAGAAGCTGTGATTTTAAAAAACGGGGGGTATTAAGCTTTTCTTATTTCCGGACAGATGCGCAAACTATAGAAAGTTGTTATGACGTAGAATGTGCATACTTTGTTGATTCCATTGATGAAATAAATCACATTTTCTAAAGATTCGTGTTTTTTAAGAAATCATGTAAACCTTCTAGAAGCTGTGATTTTAAAAAACGAAGGGAATTAAGCTTTTCTTATTTCTGGACGCATGAGCAAACTATAGAAAGTCGTTATGACATAGAATTTGCAAACTTTGTTGATTCCATTTATGAAATAAATCACATTTTCTAAAAACTCTCTTTTTTTAAGAATTCATCTAACCTTCTAGAAGCTGTGAATTTATAAAAAGGGGGGAAGTAAGCTTTTCTTATTTCTGGACACATGTGCAAAGTATAGAAAGTCGTTATTACGTAGAATGTGCATAGTTTGCGCATGCGCAAACTATAGAAAGTCGTTATTACATAGAATGTGCATACTTTCTTGATTCCATTTATGAAATAAATCACATTTTCTAAAAACTCATTTTTTTAAGAAATCATGTAAACCTTCTAGAAGCTGTGATTTTAAGAAACTGGCGGAAGTAAGCTTTTCTTGTTTCCGGACGCGTGCGTAAACTTTATAAACTCGTTATGACATAGAATGTGCATACTTTTTTGATTCCTTTTATGAAATAAATCACATTTTCAAAAAACTCGTGTTTTTTAAGAAATCATGTAAACCTCCTAGAAGCTGTGGCTTTAAAAACTGGCGGAAGGAAGGTTTTCTTATTTACGGACGCATGCGCAAACTATAGAAAGTCGTTATTATGTAGAATGTGCATAGTTTGTTGATTCCATTTATGAAATAAATCACATTTTCTAAAAACTCGTGTTTTTTAAGAAATCATGTAAACCTTCTAGAAGCTGTGATTTTAAAAAACTGGAGGAAGTAAGCTTTTCTTATTTCGGACGCATGCGCAAACTTTATAAACTCGTTATGACATAGAATGTGCATACTATGTTGATTCCATTTATGAAATAAATCACATTTTCTAAAAACTCGTGTTTTTTAAGAAATCATGTAAACCTTCTAGAAGCTGTGGCTTTAAAAACTGGCGGAAGGAAGGTTTTCTTATTTACGGACGCATGCGCAAACTATAGAAACTCGTTATTATGTAGAATGTGCATAGTTTGTTGATTCCATTTATGAAATAAATCACATTTTCTAAAAACTCATGATTTTTAAGAATTCATCTAAACCTTCTAGAAGCTGTGAATTTAAAAAAAGGGGGGAAGCAAGCTTTTCTTATTTCCGGCCGCATGCGCAAACTATAGAAAGTCGTTATCACGTAGAATGTGCATAGTTTGCGCATGCGCAAACTATAGAAAGTTGTTATGACATAGAATGTGCATACTTTCTTGATTCCATTTATGAAATAAATCACATTTTCTAAAAACAAGTTTTTTAAAGAAATCATGTAAACCTTCTAGAAGCTGTGATTTTAAAAAACTGGCGGAAGTAAGCTTTTCTTATTTCCGGACGCATGCGCAAACTTTAGAAAGTCGTTACTACGTAGAATGTGCATACCTTGTTGATTCCATTTATTAAATAAATCACATTTTCTAAAAACTCATGTTTTTTAAGAAATCATGTAAACCTTCTAGAAGCTGTGGTTTTAAAAAACTGGCGGAAGTAAGCTTTTCTTATTTCTAGACGTATGCGCGAACTATAGAAAGTCGTTATCACGTAGAATGTGCATAGTATGCGCATGCGAAACTATAGAAAGTCGTTATGACACAGAATGTGCAAACTTTGTTGATTCCATTTATCAAATAAGTCACATTATCTAAAAACTCATTTTTTTTAAGAATTCATCTAAACCTTCTAGAAGCTGTGAATTTAAAAAAAGGGGGGAAGTAAGCTTTTCTTATTTATGGACGCATGCGCAAAGTATAGAAAGTCGTTATTACGTAGAATGTGCATAGTTTGCACATGCTCAAACTATAGAAAGTCGTTATGACATAGAATGTGCATACTTTGTTGATTCCATTTATGAAATAAATCACATTTTCTAAAAACTTGTGTTTTTTAAGAAATCATGTAAACCTTCTAGAAGCTGTGATTTTAAAAAACTGGCGGAAGTAAGCTTTTCTTATTTCCGGACGCATGCGCAAACTTTAGAAAGTCGTTACGATGTAGAATGTGCATACCTTGTTGATTCCATTTATTAAATAAATCACATTTTCTAAAAACTCACTTTTTTTAAGAAATCATGTAAACCTTCTAGAAGCTGTGGTTTTAAAAAACTGGCGGAAGTAAGCTTTTCTTATTTGCGGACGCATGCGCAAACTATAGAAAGTCGTTATTACGTAGAATGTGCATACCTTGTTGATTGCATTTATGAAATAAATCACATTTTCTAAAAACTCGTGTTTTTCAAGAATTCATCTAAACCTTCTAGAAGCTGTGAATTTAAAATAAGGGGGGAAAGAAGCTTTTCTTATTTCCGGACGCATGCGCAAACTATAGAAAGTCGTTATCACGTAGAATGTGCATACTTTGTTGATTCCATTTATGAAATAAATCACATTTTCTAAAAACTCGTGATTTTTTAAGAATTCATCTAAACCTTCTAGAAGCTGTGAATTTAAAAAAAGGGGAGAAGTAAGCTTTTCTTATTTCCGGACGCATGCGCAAACTATAGAAACTTTTTATTACGTAGAATGTGTATAGTTTGCGCATGCGCAAACTATAGAAAGTCGTTATGACATAGAATGTGCATACTTTGTTGATTAGATTTATGAAATAAACCCCATTTCCTAAAAACACGTGTTTTTTAAGAAATCATGTGAACCTTCTAGAACCTATGATTTTAAAAAACGGGGGAATTGAGCTTTTCTTATTTCCGGAAGCATGCGCAAACTATAGAAAGTTGTGATGACGTAGAATGTGCATACTTTTTTGATTCCATTTATGAAATAAATCACATTTTCTAAAAACTCGTGTTTTTTAAGAAATCATGTAAACCTTCTAGAAGCTATGATTTTAAAAAACTGGCGGAAGTAAGCTTTTCATATTTCCGGACGCATGCACAAACTTTCAAAAGTTGTTATTACATAGAATGTGTGAACTTTGTTGATTCCATTTATGAAATAAATCACATTTTCTAAAAACTCGTGTTTTTTAAGAAATCATGTAAACCTTCTAGAAGCTGTGATTTTAAAAAACTGGTTTAACGAAGCTTTTCTTATTTTCGGACGCATGCGCAAACTATAGAAAGTCGTTATTACGTAGAATATGCATAGTTTGTTGATTCCATTTATGAAATAAATCACATTTTCTAAAAACTCGTGTTTTTTAAGAATTCATCTAAACCTTCTAGAAGCTGTGAATTTAAAAAAAGGGGGGAAGTAAGCTTTTCTTATTTCCAGACGCATGCGCAAACTATAGTAAGTCGTTATTACGTAGAATGTGCAAAGTTTGCGCATGCGAAAACTATTGAAAGTCGTTATGACATAGAATGTGCAGACTTTGATGATTCCTTTTATGAAATAAATCACTTTTTCTAAAAACTAAAATTTTTTAAGAAATCATGTAAACCTTCTAGAAGCTGTGATTTTAAAAAACGGGGGGAATTAAGCTTTTCTTATTTCCAGACGCATGTGCAAACTATAGAAAGTCATTATTATGTAGAATGTGCATAGTTTGTTGATTCCATTTATGAAATAAATTGCATTTTCTAAAAACTCGTGTTTTTTAAGAATTCATATAAACCTTCTAGAAGCTATGAATTTAAAAAAAGGGGGGAAGTAAGCTTTTCTTATTTCCGGAAGCATGCGCAAACTATAGAAGGTCGTTATTAAATAGAATGTGCATAGTTTGTTGATTCCATTTATTAAATAAATCACATTTTCTAAAAACTCGTGTTTTTTAAGAATTCATCTAAACCTTCTAGAAGCTGTGAATTTAAAAAAAAGGGGGAAGTAAGCTTTTCTTATTTCCGGACGCATGCGCAAACTATAGAAAGACGTTTTTACGTAGAATGTGCATAGTTTGCGCATGCACAAACTATAGAAAGTCATTGTGACATAGAATGTGCATAATTTCTTGATTCCATTTATGAAATAAATCACATTTTCCAAAAACTCAAGTTTTTTAAGAAATCATGTAAACCTTCTAGAAGCTGTGATTTTAAAAAACGGGGGGAATTAAGCTTTTCTTATTTCCGGACGCATGCGCAAACTATAGAAAGTTGTTATGACGTAGAATGTGCATAGTTTGTTGATTCCATTTATGAAATAAATCACATTTTCTAAAAACTCGTGTTTTTTAAGAATCCATCTAAACCTTCTAGAAGCTGTGAATTTAAAAAAAGGGCGAAAGTAAGCTTTTCTTATTTCCGGACGCATGCACAAACTATAGAAAGTCGTTATCACGTAGAATGTGCATAGTTTGCGCATGCGCAAACTATAGAAAGTCGTTATGACATAGAATGTGCATACTTTGTTGATTCCATCTATGAAATAAATCACATTTTCTAAAAACTCATGTTTTTTAAGAAATAATGTAAACCTTCTAGAAGCTGTGATTTTAAAAAACGGGGGGAATTAAGCTTTTCTTATTTCCGGACAGATGCGCAAACTATAGAAAGTTGTTATGACGTAGAATGTGCATACTTTGTTGATTCCATTGATGAAATAAATCACATTTTCTAAAGATTCGTGTTTTTTAAGAAATCATGTAAACCATCTAGAAGCTGTGATTTTAAAAAACGAAGGGAATTAAGCTTTTCTTATTTCTGGACGCATGCGCAAACTATAGAAAGTCATTATGACATAGAATTTGCAAACTTTGTTGATTCCATTTATGAAATAAATCACATTTTCTAAAAACTCTCTTTTTTTAAGAATTCATCTAAACCTTCTAGAAGCTGTGAATTTAAAAAAAGGGGGGAAGTAAGCTTTTCTTATTTCTGGACACATGCGCAAAGTATAGAAAGTCGTTATTACGTAGAATGTGCATAGTTTGCGCATGCGCAAACTATAGAAAGTCGTTATGACATAGAATGCACATACTTTCTTGATTCCATTTATGAAATAAATCACATTTTCTAAAAACTCGTTTTTTTAAGAAATCATGTAAACCTTCTAGAAGCTGTGATTTTAAAAAACTGGCGGAAGTAAGCTTTTCTTATTTCCGGACACATGCGTAAACTTTATAAACTCGTTATGACATAGAATGTGCATACTTTGTTGATTCCTTTTATGAAATAAATCACATTTTCAAAAAACTCGTGTTTTTTAAGAAATCATGTAAACCTTCTAGAAGCTGTGGCTTTAAAAACTGGCGGAAGGAAGGTTTTCTTATTTACGAACGCATGCGCAAACTATAGAAAGTCGTTATTATGTAGAATGTGCATAGTTTGTTGATTCCATTTATGAAATAAATCACATTTTCTAAAAACTCGTGTTTTTTAAGAAATCATGTAAACCTTCTAGAAGCTGTGATTTTAAAAAACTGGAGGAAGTAAGTTTTTCTTATTTCGGACGCATGCGCAAACTTTATAAACTCGTTATGACATAGAATGTGCATACTTTGTTGATTCCATTTATTAAATAAATCACATTTTCTAAAAACTCGTGTTTTTTAAGAAATCATGTAAACGTTCTAGAAGCAGTGGCTTTAAAAACTGGCGGAAGGAAGGTTTTCTTATTTACGGACGCATGCGCAAACTATAGAAAGTCGTTATTATGTAGAATGTGCATAGTTTGTTGATTCCATTTATGAAATAAATCACATTTTCTAAAAACTCGTGATTTTTAAGAATTCATCTAAACCTTCTAGAAGCTGTGAATTTAAAAAAAGGGGGGAAGTAAGCTTTTCTTATTTCCGGACGCATGCGCAAACTATAGAAAGTCGTTATCACGTAGAATGTGCATAGTTTGCCCATGCGCAAGCTATAGAAAGTTGTTATGACATAGAATGTGCATACTTTCTTGATTCCATTTATGAAATAAATCACATTTTCTAAAAACTCGTTTTTTTAAGAAATCATGTAAACCTTCTAGAAGCTGTGATTTTAAAAAACTGGCGGAAGTAAGCTTTTCTTATTTCCGGACGCATGCGCAAACTTTAGAAAGTCGTTACTACGTAGAATGTGCATACCTTGTTGATTCCATTTATTAAATAAATCACATTTTCTAAAAACTCATATTTTTTAAGAAATCATGTAAACATTCTAGAAGCTGTGGTTTTAAAAAACTGGCGGAAGTAAGCTTTTCTTATTTCCGGACGTATGCGCGAAATATAGAAAGTCGTTATCACGTAGAATGTGCATAGTATGCGCATGCGAAACTATAGAAAGTCGTTATGACATAGAATGTGCAAACTTTGTTGATTCCATTTATCAAATAAGTCACATTATCTAAAAACTCATTTTTTTTAAGAATTCATCTAAACCTTCTAGAAGCTGTGAATTTAAAAAAAGGGGGGAAGTAAGCTTTTCTTATTTCTGGACGCATGCGCAAAGTATAGAAAGTCGTTATTACGTAGAATGTGCATAGTTTGCACATGCTCAAACTATAGAAAGTCGTTATGACATAGAATGTGCATACTTTGTTGATTCCATTTATGAAATAAATCACATTTTCTAAAAACTCGTGTTTTTTAAGAAATCATGTAAACCTTCTAGAAGCTGTGGTTTTAAAAAACTGGCGGAAGTAAGCTTTTCTTATTTGCGGACGCATGCGCAAACTATAGAAAGTCGTTATTACGTAGAATGTGCATACCTTGTTGATTCCATTTATGAAATAAATCACATTTTCTAAAAACTCGTGTTTTTTAAGAATTCATCTAAACCTTCTAGAAGCTGTGAATTTAAAATAAGGGGGGAAGTAAGCTTTTCTTATTTCCGGACGCATGCGCAAACTATAGAAAGTCGTTATCACGTAGAATGTGCATACTTTGTTGATTCCATTTATGAAATAAATCACATTTTCTAAAAACTCGTGATTTTTTAAGAATTCATCTAAACCTTCTAGAAGCTGTGAATTTAAAAAAAGGGGGGAAGTAAGCTTTTCTTATTTCCGGACGGATGCGCAAACTATAGAAACTTGTTATTACGTAGAATGTGCATAGTTTGCGCATGCGCAAACTATAGAAAGTCGTTATGACATAGAATGTGCATACTTTGTTGATTAGATTTATGAAATAAACCCCATTTCCTAAAAACACGTGTTTTTTAAGAAATCATGTGAACCTTCTAGAACCTATGATTTTAAAAAACGGGGGAATTAAGCTTTTCTTATTTCTGGAAGCATGCGCAAACTATAGAAAGTTGTGATGACGTAGAATGTGCATACTTTTTTGATTCCATTTATGAAATAAATCACATTTTCTAAAAACTCGTGTTTTTTAAGAAATCATGTAAACCTTCTAGAAGCTATGATTTTAAAAAACTGGCGGAAGTAAGCTTTTCATATTTCCGGACGCATGCACAAACTTTCGAAAGTTGTTATTACATAGAATGTGTGAACTTTGTTGATTCCATTTATGAAATAAATAACATTTTCTAAAAACTCGTGTTTTTTAAGAAATCATGTAAACCTTCTAGAAGCTGTGATTTTAAAAAACTGGTTTAAGGAAGCTTTTCTTATTTTCGGACGCATGCGCAAACTATAGAAAGTCGTTATTACGTAGAATATGCATAGTTTGTTGATTCCATTTATGAAATAAATCAAATTTTCTAAAAACTCGTGTTTTTTAAGAATTAATCTAAACCTTCTAGAAGCTGTGAATTAAAAAAAAGGGGGGAAGTAAGCTTTTCTTATTTCCAGACGCATGCGCAAACTATAGTAAGTCGTTATTACGTAGAATGTGCAAAGTTTGCGCATGCGAAAACTATAGAAAGTCGTTATGACATAGAATGTGCAGACTTTGTTGATTCCATTTATGAAATAAATCACATTTTCTAAAAACTCAAGATTTTTAAGAAATCATGTAAACCTTCTAGAAGCTGTGATTTTAAAAAACGGGGGGAATTAAGCTTTTCTTATTTCCGGACGCATGCGCAAACTATAGAAAGTTGTTATGACGTAGAATGTGCATACTTTGTTGATTCCATTTATGAAATAAATCACATTTTCTAAAAACTCATGTTTTTTAAGGATTCATCTAAACCTTCTAGAAGCTGTGAATTTAGAAAAAGGGGGGAAGTAATCTTTTCTTATTTCCGGACGCATGCGCAAATTATAGAAAGTTGTTACGACGTAGAATGTGCATACTTTGTTGATTATATTTATGAAATAAATCACATTTTCTAAAAACTCGTGTTTTTTAAGAAATCATGTAAACCTTCTAGAATCTGTGATTTTAAAAAGCTGGTGGAAGTAAGCTTTTCATATTTCCGGACGCATGCGCAAACTTTAGAAAGTCGTTATTACATAGAATGTGCATACTTTGTTGATTCCATTTATGAAATAAATCACATTTTCTAAAAACTCGTGTTTTTTAAGAAATCATGTAAACCTTCTAGAAGCTGTGATTTTAAAAAACTGGCAGAAGGAACGTTTTCTTATTTCTGGACGCATGCACAAACTATAGAAAGTCGTTATTACATAGAATATGCATACTTTGTCTATTCCTTTTATGAAATAAATCACTTTTTCTAAAAACTCAAATTTTTTAAGAAATCATGTAAACCTTCTAGAAGCTGTGATTTTAAAAAACGGTGGGAATTAATCTTTTCTTATTTCCAGACGCATGTGCAAACTATAGAAAGTCATTATTATGTAGAATGTGCATAGTTTGTTGATTCCACTTATGAAATAAATTGCATTTTCTAAAAACTCGTGTTTTTTAAGAATTCATCTAAACCTCCTAGAAGCTGTGAATTTAAAAAAAGGGGGAAAGTAAGCTTTTCTTATTTCCGGAAGCATGTGCAAACTATAGAAGGTCGTTATTACATAGAATGTGCATAGTTTGTTGATTCCATTTATTAAATAAATCACATTTTCTAAAAACTCGTGTTTTTTAAGAATTCATCTAAACCTTCTAGAAGCTGTGAATTTAAAAAAAAGGGGGAAGTAAGCTTTTCTTATTTCCGGACGCATGCGCAAACTGTAGAAAGTCGTTATCACGTAGAATGTGCATAGTTTGCGCATGCGCAAACTATAGAAAGTCGTTATGACATAGAATGTGCATAATTTCTTGATTCCATTTATGAAATAAATCACATTTTCCAAAAACTCAAGTTTTTTAAGAAATCATGTAAACCTTCTAGAAGCTGTGATTTTAAAAAACGGGGGGAATTAAGCTTTTCTTATTTACGGACGCATGCGCAAACTATAGAAAGTTGTTATGACGTAGAATGTGCATACTTTGTTGATTCCATTTATGAAATAAATCACATTTTCTAAAAACTCGTGTTTTTTAAGAATTCATCTAAAGCTTCTAGAAGCTGTGAATTTTAAAAAAAGGGGGGATGTAATCTTTTCTTCTTTCCGGACTCATGCGCAAACTATAGAAAGTTGTTATTACGTAGAATGTGCATAGTTTGCGCATGCGCAAACTATAGGAAGTCATTATGACATAGAATGTGCATAATTTTTCGATTCCATTTATGAAATAAATCACATTTCCTGAACACTCGTGTTTTTTAAGAAATCATGTAAACCTTCTAGAAGCTGTGATTTTAAAAAATGGGGGGAATTTAGCTTTTGTTATTTTCGGACGAATGCGCAAATAATAGAAAGTCGTTATGACGAAGAATGTGCATACTTTGTTGATTCCATTTATGAAATAAATCACATTTTATAAAATCTCATGTTTTTTAAGAAATCATGTAAACCTTCTAGAAGCTGTGATTTTAAAAAACTGGCGGAAGAAAGCTTTTCATATTTCCGGACGCATGCGCAAACTTTAGAAAGTCGTTATTACATAGAATGTGCATACTTTGTTGATTCCATTTATGAAATAAATCACATTTTCTAAAAACTCATGTTTTTTAAGAAATCATGTAAACCTTCTAGAAGCTGTGGTTTTAAAAAACTGGCGGAAGTAAGCTTTTCTTATTTCCGAACGCATGCGCAAACTATAGAAAGTCGTTATTACGTAGAATGTGCATAGTTTGTTGATTCCATTTATGAAATAAATCACATTTTCTAAAAAGTCGTGTTTTTTAGGAATTCATCTAAACCTTCTACAAGCTGTGAATTTAAAAAAAGAGGGGAAGTAAGCTTTTCTTATTTCCGAACTCATGCGCAAACTATAGAAAGTCGTTATCACGTAGAATGTGCATAGTTTGCGCATGCGCAAAATATAGAAAGTCATTATAACATAGAATGTTCATACTTTGTTGATTCCATTTATGAAATAAATCACATTTCCTACAAACACGTGTTTTTTAAGAAATCATGTAAACCTTCTAGAAGCTGTGATTTTAAAAAACGGGGGATTTAAGCTTTTCTTATTTCCGGAAGCATGCGCAAACTATAGAAAGTTGTAATGACGTAGAATGTGCATACTTTGGTGATTCCATTTATGAAATAAATCACATTTTTAAACACTCGTGTTTTTTAAGAAATCATATAAACCTTCTAGAAGCTGTGATTTTAAAAAAATGGCGGAAGTAAGCTTTTCATATTTCCGGATGCATGCGCAAACTTTCGAAAGTCGTTATTACATAGAATGTGCATAGTTTGTTGATTCCATCTAAACCTTCTAGAAGCTATGAATTTAAAAAAACGGGGGAGCTAAGCTTTTCTTATTTCCGGACGCATGCGCAAACTATAGAATGTCGTTATCACGTAGAATGTGCATAGTTTGCGCATGCGCAAACTATAGAAAGTCATTATGACATAGAATGTGCATACTTTGTTGATTCCATTGATGAAATAAATCACATTTTGTAAAAACTCATGTTTTTTAAAAAATCATGTAAATCTTCTAGAAGCTGTGATTTTAAAAAACTGGTGGAAGGAAGGTTTTCTTATTTCCGAACGCATGCACAAACTATAGAAAGTTGTTATGACGTAGAATGTGCATACTTTGTTGATTCCATTTATGAAATAAATCACATTTTCTAAAAACTCGTGTTTTTTAAGAAATCATGTAAACCTTCTAGAAGCTATGATTTTAAAAAACTGGTGGAAGTAAGCTTTTCATATTTCTGGACGCATGCGCAAACTTTAGAAAGTCGTTATTACATAGAATGTGTATACTTTGTTGATTCGATTTATGAAATAAATCACATTTTCTAAAAACTCATGTTTTTTAAGAAATCATGTAAACCTTCTAGAAGATGTGATTTTAAAAAACTGGCGGAAGTAAGCTTTTATTATTTCCTGGCGCATGCGCAAACTTTAGAAAGTCGTTATTACATAGAATGTGCATACTTTGCTGATTCCATTTATGAAATAAATCACATTTTCTAAAAACTAGTGTTTTTTAAGAAATCATGTAAACCTTCTAGAAGCTGTGGTTTTAAAAAACTGGCGGAAGTAAGCTTTTCTTATTTCCGGACGCATGCGCAAACTATAGAAAGTCGTTATTACGTAGAATGTGCATAGTTTGTTGATTCCATTTATGAAATAAATCACATTTTCTAAAAACTCGTGTTTTTTAAGAATCCATCTAAACCTTCTAGAAGCTGTGAATTTAAAAAAAGGGGGGGAAGTAAGCTTTTCTTATTTCCGGACGCATGCGCAAACTATAGAAAGTCGTTATCACGTAGAATGTGCATAGTTTGTGCATGCGCAAACTATAGAAAGTCGTTATGACATAGAATGTGCATACTTTGTTGATTCCATTTATGAAATAAATCACATTTTCTAAAAACTCATGTTTTTTAAGAAATAATGTAAACCTTCTAGAAGCTGTGATTTTAAAAAACGGGGGGAATTGAGCTTTTCTTATTTCCGGACAGATGCGCAAACTATAGAAAGTTGTTATGACGTAGAATGTGCATACTTTGTTGATTCCATTGATGAAATAAATCACATTTTCTAAAGATTCGTGTTTTTTAAGAAATCATGTAAACCTTCTAGAAGCTGTGATTTTAAAAAACGAAGGGAATTAAGCTTTTCTTATTTCTGGACGCATGCGCAAACTATAGAAAATCGTTATGACATAGAATTTGCAAACTTTGTTGATTCCATTTATGAAATAAATCACATTTTCTAAAAACTCTCTTTTTTTAAGAATTCATCTAAACCTTCTAGAAGCTGTGAATTTAAAAAAAGGGGGGAAGTAAGCTTTTCTTATTTATGGACGCATGCGCAAAGTATAGAAAGTCGTTATTACGTAGAATGTGCATAGTTTGCACATGCTCAAACTATAGAAAGTCGTTATGACATAGAATGTGCATACTTTGTTGATTCCATTTATGAAATAAATCACATTTTCTAAAAACTCGTGTTTTTTAAGAAATCATGTAAACCTTCTAGAAGCTGTGATTTTAAAAAACTGGCGGAAGTAAGCTTTTCTTATTTCCGGACGCATGCGCAAACTTTAGAAAGTCGTTACTATGTAGAATGTGCATAGCTTGTTGATTCCATTTATTAAATAAATCACATTTTCTAAAAACTCACTTTTTTTTAAGAAATCATGTAAACTTTCTAGAAGCTGTGGTTTTAAAAAACTGGCGGAAGTAAGCTTTTCTTATTTGCGGACGCATGCGCAAACTATAGAAAGTCGTTATTACGTAGAATGTGCATACCTTGTTGATTCCATTTATGAAATAAATCACATTTTCTAAAAACTCGTGTTTTTTAAGAATTCATCTAAACCTTCTAGAAGCTGTGAATTTAAAATAAGGGGGGAAGTAAGCTTTTCTTATTTCCGGACGCATGCGCAAACTATAGAAAGTCGTTATCACGTAGAATGTGCATACTTTGTTGATTCCATTTATGAAATAAATCACATTTTCTAAAAACTCGTGATTTTTTAAGAATTCATCTAAACCTTCTAGAAGCTGTGACTTTAAAAAAAGGGGGGAAGTAAGCTTTTCTTATTTCCGGACGCATCCGCAAACTATAGAAACTTGTTATTACGTAGAATGTGCATAGTTTGCGCATGCGCAAACTATAGAAAGTCGTTATGACATAGAATGTGCATACTTTGTTGATTAGATTTATGAAATAAACCCCATTTCCTAAAAACACGTGTTTTTTAAGAAATCATGTGAACCTTCTAGAACCTATGATTTTAAAAAACGGGGGAATTAAGCTTTTCTTATTTCCGGAAGCATGCGCAAACTATAGAAAGTTGTGATGACGTAGAATGTGCATACTTTTTTTATTCCATTTATGAAATAAATCACATTTTCTAAAAACTCGTGTTTTTTAAGAAATCATGTAAACCTTCTAGAAGCTATGATTTTAAAAAACTGGCGGAAGTAAGCTTTTCATATTTCCGGACGCATGCACAAACTTTCGAAAGTTGTTATTACATAGAATGTGTGAACTTTGTTGATTCCATTTATGAAATAAATCACATTTTCTAAAAACTCGTGTTTTTTAAGAAATCATGTAAACCTTCTACAAGCTGTGATTTTAAAAAACTGGTTTAAGGAAGCTTTTATTATTTTTGGACGCATGCGCAAACTATAGAAAGTCGTTATTACGTAGAATATGCATAGTTTGTTGATTCCATTTATGAAATAAATCACATTTTCTAAAAACTCGTGTTTTTTAAGAATTCATCTAAACCTTCTAGAAGCTGTGAATTTAAAAAAAGGGGGGAAGTAAGCTTTTCTTATTTCCAGACGCATGCGCAAACTATAGTAAGTCGTTATTACGTAGAATGTGCAAAGTTTGCGCATGCGAAAACTATAGAAAGTCGTTATGACATAGAATGTGCAGATTTGTTGATTCCATTTATGAAATAAATCACATTTTCTAAAAACTCACGATTTTTAAGAAATCATGTAAACCTTCTAGAAGCTGTGATTTTAAAAAATGGGGGGAATTAAGCTTTTCTTATTTCCGGACGCATGCGCAAACTATAGAAAGTTGTTATGACGTAGAATGTGCATACTTTGTTGATCTTATTTATGAAATAAATCACATTTTCTAACAACTCGTGTTTTTTAAGGATTCATCTAAACCTTCTAGAAGCTGTGAATTTAGAAAAAGGGGGGAAGTAATCTTTTCTTATTTCCGGACGCATGCGCAAATTATAGAAAGTTGTTACGACGTAGAATGTGCATACTTTGTTGATTCTATTTATGAAATAAATCACATTTTCTAAAAACTCGTGTTTTTTAAGAAATCATGTAAACCTTCTAGAATCTGTGATTTTAAAAAGCTGGCGGAAGTAAGCTTTTCATATTTCCGGACGCATGCGCAAACTTTAGAAAGTCGTTATTACATAGAATGTGCATACTTTGTTGATTTCATTTATGAAATAAATCACATTTTCTAAAAACTCGTGTTTTTTAAGAAATCATGTAAACCTTCTAGAAGCTGTGATTTTAAAAAACTGGCAGAAGGAACGTTTTCTTATTTCTGGACGCATGCACAAACTATAGAAAGTCGTTATTACATAGAATATGCATACTTTGTCTATTCCTTTTATGAAATAAATCACTTTTTCTAAAAACTCAAATTTTTTAAGAAATCATGTAAACCTTCTAGAAGCTGTGATTTTAAAAAACGGTGGGAATTAAGCTTTTCTTATTTCCAGACGCATGTGCAAACTATAGAAAGTCATTATTATGTAGAATGTGCATAGTTTGTTGATTCCATTTATGAAATAAATTGCATTTTCTAAAAACTCGTGTTTTTTAAGAATTCATCTAAACCTCCTAGAAGCTGTGAATTTAAAAAAAGGGGGGAAAGTAAGCTTTTCTTATTTCCGGAAGCATGCGCAAACTATAGAAGGTCGTTATTACATAGAATCTGCATAGTTTTTTGATTCCATTTATTAAATAAATCACATTTTCTAAAAACTCGTGTTTTTTAAGAATTCATCTAAACCTTCTAGAAGCTGTGAATTTAAAAAAAAGGGGGAAGTAAGCTTTCTTATTTCCAGATGCATGCGCAAACTGTAGAAAGTCGTTATCACGTAGAATGTGCATAGTTTGCGCATGCGCAAACTATACAAAGTCGTTATGACATAGAATGTGCATAATTTCTTGATTCCATTTATGAAATAAATCACATTTTCCAAAAACTCAAGTTTTTTAAGAAATCATGTAAACCTTCTAGAAGCTGTGATTTTAAAAAACGGGGGGAATTAAGCTTTTCTTATTTACGGACGCATGCGCAAACTATAGAAAGTTGTTATGACGTAGAATGTGCATACTTTGTTGATTCCATTTATGAAATAAATCACATTTTCTAAAAACTCATGTTTTTTAAGAATTCATCTAAAGCTTCTAGAAGTTGCGAATTTTAAAAAAAGGGGGGATGTAATCTTTTCTTCTTTCCGGACGCATGCGCAAACTATAGAAAGTTGTTATTACGTAGAATGTCCATAGTTTGCGCATGCGCAAACTATAGGAAGTCATTATGACATAGAATGTGCATAATTTGTCTATTCCATTTATGAAATAAATCACATTTCCTGAACACTCGTGTTTTTTAAGAAATCATGTAAACCTTCTAGAAGCTGTGATTTTAAAAAATGGGGGGAATTTAGCTTTTGTTATTTTCGGACGAATGCGCAAATAATAGAAATTCGTTATGACGAAGAATGTGCATACTTTGTTGATTCCATTTATGAAATAAATCACATTTTATAAAATCTCATGTTTTTTAAGAGATCATGTAAACCTTCTAGAAGCTGTGATTTTAAAAAACTGGCGGAAGTAAGCTTTTCATATTTCCGGACGCATGCGCAAACTTTAGAAAGTCGTTATTACATAGAATGTGCATACTTTGTTGATTCCATTTATGAAATAAATCACATTTTCTACAAACTCATGTTTTTTAAGAAATCATGTAAACCTTCTAGAAGCTGTGGTTTTAAAAAACTGGCGGAAGTAAGCTTTTCTTATTTCCGAACGCATGCGCAAACTATAGAAAGTCGTTATTACGTAGAATGTGCATAGTTTGTTGATTCCATTTATGAAATAAATCACATTTTCTAAAAATTCGTGTTTTTTAGGAATTCATCTAAACCTTCTACAAGCTGTGAATTTAAAAAAAGGGGGGAAGTAAGCTTTTCTTATTTCCGAACGCATGCGCAAACTATAGAAAGTCGTTATCACGTCGAATGTGCATAGTTTGCGCATGCGCAAAATATAGAAAGTCATTATGACATAGAATGTGCATACTTTGTTGATTCCATTTATGAAATAAATCACATTTCCTACAAACACGTGTTTTTTAAGAAATCATGTAAACCTTCTAGAAGCTGTGATTTTAAAAAACGGGGGATTTAAGCTTTTCTTATTTCCGGAAGCATGCGCAAACTATAGAAAGTTGTAATGACGTAGAATGTGCATACTTTGTTGATTCCATTTATGAAATAAATCACATTTTTAAACACTTGTGTTTTTTAAGAAATCATGTAAACCTTCTAGAAGCTGTGATTTTAAAAAAATGGCGGAAGTAAGCTTTTCATATTTCCGGATGCATGCGCAAACTTTCGAAAGTCGTTATTACATAGAATGTGCATACTTTGTTGATTCCATTTATGAAATAAATCACATTTTCTAAAAACTCATGTTTTTTAAGAAATCATGTAAACCTTCTAGAAGCTGTGGTTTTAAAAAACTGGTTTAAGGAAGCTTTTCTTATTTTCGGAGGCATGCGCAAACTATAGAAAGTCGTTATTACATAGAATGTGCATAGTTTGTTGATTCGATTTATGAAATAAATCACATTTTCTAAAAACTCGTGTTTTTTAAGAATCCATCTAAACCTTCTAGAAGCTATGAATTTAAAAAAACGGGGGAGCTAAGCTTTTCTTATTTCCGGACGCATGCGCAAACTATAGAATGTCGTTATCACGTAGAATGTGCATAGTTTGCGCATGCGCAAACTATAGAAAGTCATTATGACATAGAATGTGCATACTTTGTTGATTCCATTGATGAAATAAATCACATTTTGTAAAAACTCATGTTTTTTAAAAAATCATGTAAATCTTCTAGAAGCTGTGATTTTAAAAAACTGGTGGAAGGAAGGTTTTCTTATTTCCGAACGCATGCACAAACTATAGAAAGTCGTTATGACGTAGAATGTGCATACTTTGTTGATTCCATTTATGAAATAAATCACATTTTCTAAAAACTCGTGTTTTTTAAGAAATCATGTAAACCTTCTAGAAGCTATGATTTTAAAAAACTGGTAGAAGTAAGCTTTTCATATTTCTGGACACATGCGCAAACTTTAGAAAGTCGTTATTACATAGAATGTGTATACTTTGTTGATTCGATTTATGAAATAAATCACATTTTCTAAAAACTCATGTTTTTTAAGAAATCATGTAAACCTTCTAGAAGCTGTGGTTTTAAAAAACTGGCAGAAGGAAGGTTTTCTTATTTCCGGACGCATGCGCAAACTATAGAAAGGCGTTATTATGTAGAATGTGCATAGTTTGTTGATTCCATTTATGAAATAAATAACATTTTCTAAGAACTCGTGTTTTTTAAGAATTCATCTAAACCTTCTAGAAGCTGTGAATTTAAAAAAAGGGGGGAGGTAAGCTTTTCTTATTTCCGGAAGCATGCGCAAACTATAGAAAGTCGTTATTACATAGAATGTGCATAGTTTGTTGATTCCATTTATGAAATAAATCATATTTTCTAAAAACTCATGGTTTTTAAGAATTCATCTAAACCTTCTAGAAGCTGTGAATTTAAAAAAAGGGGGGAAGTAAGCTTTTCTTATTTCCGGACGCATGCGCAAACTATAGAAAGTCGTTATCACGTAGAATCTGCATAGTTTGCACATGCGCAAACTATAGAAAGTTGTTATGACATAGAATGTGCATACTTTCTTGATTCCATTTATGAAATAAATCACATTTTCTAAAAACTCAAGTTTGTTAAGAAATCATCTAAACCTTCTGGAAGCTGTGATTTTAAAAAACGGGGGGAATTAAGCTTTTCTTATTTCCGGACGCATGCGCAAACTATAGAAAGTTGTTATGACGTAGAATGTGCATAGTTTGTTGATTCCATTTATGAAATAAATTACATTTTCTAAAATCTCGTGTTTTTTAAGAATTCATCTAAACCTTCTAGAAGCTGTGAATTTAAAAAAATGGGGGAAGTAAGCTTTTCTTATTTCCGGATGAATGCGCAAACTATAGAAAGTTGTTATTACGTAGAATGTCCATAGTTTGCACATGCGCAAACTATAGGAAGTCATTTTGACATAGAATGTGCATACTTTGTTGATTCCATTTATGAAATAAATCACATTTCCTAAAAACTCATGTTTTTTAAGAAATCATGTAAACCTTCTAGAAGCTGTGATTTTAAAAAATTGGTGGAAGTAAGCTTTTCTTATTTCCGGACGCATGCGCAAACTTTAGAAAGTCGTTATTACATAGAATGTGCATACTTTGTTGATTCCATTTATCAAATAAATCACATTTTCTAAAAACTCGTGTTTTTTAAGAAATCATGTAAGCCTTCTAGAAGCTGTGGTTTTAAAAAACTGGCGGAAGTAAGCTTTTCTTATTTCCGGACGCAAGCGCAAACTTTAGAAAGTCGTTATTATATAGAATTTGCATACTTTGTTGATTCGATTTATAAAATAAATCACATTTTCTAAAAACTCATGTTTTTTAAGAAATCATGTAAACCTTCTAGAAGCAGTGGTTTTAAAAAACTGGCAGAAGTAAGCTTTTCATATATCCGGACGCATGCACAAACTTTAAAAAGTCGTTATTACATACAATGTGCATACTTTGTTGATTGCATTTATGAAATAAATCACATTTTCTAAAAACTCATGTTTTTTAAGAAATCATGTAAACCTTCTAGAAGCAGTGGTTTTAAAAAACTGGCAGAAGTAAGCTTTTCTTATTTCTGGACGCATGCACAAAATATAGAAAGTCGTTATTACGTAGAATGTGCGTAGTTTTTTGATTCCATTTATGAAATAAATCACATTTTCTAAAAAGTCGTTTTTTTTAGGAATTCATCTAAACCTTCTAGAAGCTGTGAATTTAAAAAAAGGGGGGAAGTAAGCTTTTCTTATTTTCAGATGCATGCGTAAACTATAGAAAGTCGTTATCACGTAGAATGTGCATAGTTTGCGCATGCACAAAATATTGAAAGTTGTTATGACATAGAATGTGCATACTTTGTTGATTCCATTTATGAAATAAATCACATTTTCTAAAAACTCGTGTTTTTTAAGAAATCATGTAAACCTTCTAGAAGCTGTGATTTTAAAAAACTGGCGGAAGTAAGCTTTTCTTATTTCCTGACGCATGCGAAAACTTTAGAAAGTCGTTATCACATAGCATGTGCATACTTTGTTGATTCCATTTATGAAATAAATCACATTTTCTGAAAACTCGTGTTTTTTAAGAAATCATGTAAACCTTCTAGAAGCTGTGATTTTAAAAAACTAGCGGAAGTAAGCTTTTCTGATTTCTGAACGCATGCGCAAATTTTAGAAAGTCGTTACTGCGTAGAATGTGCATACCTTGTTGATTCCATTTATTAAATAAATCACATTTTCTAAAAACTTATTTTTTTTAAGAAATCATGTAAACCTTCTAGAAGCTGTGGTTTTAAAAAACTGGCGGAAGTAAGCTTTTCTTATTTCCGGACGCATGTGCAAACTATAGAAAGTCGTTATTACGTAGAATGTGCATACCTTGTTGATTCCATTTATGAAATAAATCACATTTTCTAAAAACTCATGTTTTTTAAGAATTCATCTAAACCTTCTAGAAGCTGTGAATTTAAAAAAAGGGGGGAAGTAAACTTTTCTTATTTCCGGACGCATGCGCAAATTATAGAAAGTCGTTATCACGTAGAATGTGCATAGTTTGCGCATGCACAAAATATTGAAAGTTGTTATGACATAGAATGTGCATACTTTGTTGATTCCATTTATGAAATAAATCACATTTTCTAAAAACTCGTGTTTTTTAAGAAATCATGTAAACTTTCTAGAAGCTGTGATTTTAAAAAACTGGCGGAAGGAAGGTTTTCTTATTTCCGAACGCATGCGCAAACTATAGAAAGTCGTTATTACATAGAATGTGCATAATTTGTCTATTCCTTTTATGAAATAAATCACTTTTTCTAAAAATTCAAATTTTTTAAGAAATCACGTAAACCTTCTAGAAGCTGTGATTTAAAAAAACGTGGGGAATTAAGCTTTTCTTATTTTCAGACGCATGCGCAAACTATACAAAGTCGTTATGACGTAGAATGTGCATACTTTGTTGATTCCATTTATGAAATAAATCACATTTTCTAAAAACTCATGTTTTTAAGAAATCATGTAAACCTTCTAGAAGCTGTGAGTTTAAAAAACTAGCGGAATTAATCTTTTCATATTTCCAGACGCAAGCTATAGAAAGACATTACTACGTAGAATGTGCATACCTTGTTGATTCCATTTATGAAATAAATCACATTTTCTAAAAACTCATTTTTTTTAAGAATTCATCTAAACCTTGTAGAAGCTGTGAATTTAAAAAAAGGGGGAAGTAAGCTTTTTTTATTTCCGGACGCATGCGCAAACTATAGAAAGTCGTTATCACGTAGAATGTGCATAGTTTGCGCATGCGCAAACTATAGAAAGTCGTTATGACATAGAATGTGCATACTTTGTTGATTCCAATTATGGAATAAATCACATTTTCTAAAAATCGTGTTTTTTAAGAAATCATTTAAACCTTCTAGAAGCTGTGATTTTAAAAAACGGGGGGAATTAAGCTTTTCTTATTTCCGGAGGCATGCGCAAACTATAGAAAGTCGTTATGATGTAGAATGTGCATACTTTGTTGATTCCATTTATGAAATAAATCACATATTCTAAAAACTCATGTTTTTTAAGAATTCATCTAAACCTTCTAGAAGCTGTGAATTTAAAAAAAGGGGGGAAGTAAGCTTTTCTTATTTCTGGACGCATGCGCAAACTATAAAAAGTCGTTATTACGTAGAATGTGCATAGTATTCGCATGCGCAAACTATAGAAAGTATTTATGACATAGAATGTGCATACTTTGTTGATTCCATTTATGAAATAAATCACATTTTCTAAAAACTCAAATTTTTTAAGAAATCATGTAAACCTTCTAGAAGCTGTGATTTTAAAAAACGGGGGGAATTAATCTTTTCTTATTTCCAGACGCATGCGCAAACTATAGAAAGTCGTTATGACGTAGAATGTGCATACTTTGTTGATTCCATTTATGAAATAAATCACATTTTCTAAAAACTCGTGTTTTTTAAGAAATCATGTAAACCTTCCAGAAGCTGTGAGTTTAAAAAACTAGCGGAATTAATATTTTCATATTTCCGGACGCATGAGCAAACTTTAGAAAGTTGTTATTACATAGAATGTGCATACTTTGTTGATTCCATTTATGAAAAAAATCACATTTTCTTAAAATTCATTTTTCTAAGAATCCATCTAAACCTTCTAGAAGATGTGAATTTAAAAAAAGGGGGGAAGTAAGCTTTTCTTATTTCTGGACGCATGCGGAAACTATAGAAAGTCGTTATCACGTAGAATGTGCATAGTTTGCGCATGCGCAAAACTACAGAAAGTCGTTATGACATAGAATGTGCATACTTTGTTGATTCCGTTTACGAAATAAATCACATTTTCTAAAAACTCGTGTTTTTTAAGAATTCATCTAAACCTTCTAGAAGCTGTGAATTTAAAAAAAGGGGGGGAAGTAAGCTTTTCTTATTTCTGGACGCATGCGCAAACTATAAAAAGTCGTTATTACGTAGAATGTGCATAGTATTCGCATGCGCAAACTATAGAAAGTATTTATGACATAGAATGTGCATACTTTGTTGATTCCATTTATGAAATAAATCACATTTTCTAAAAACTCAAATTTTTTAAGAAATCATGTAAACCTTCTAGAAGCTGTGATTTTAAAAGACGGGGGGAATTAAGCTTTTCTTATCTCCGGACGCATTGGCAAACCATAGAAATTTGTTATGACGTAGAATGTGCATACTTTGTTGATTCCATTTATGAAATAAATCACATTTTCTAAAAACTCATGTTTTTTAAGAAATCATGTAAACCTTCTAGAAGGTGTGATTTTAAAAAACTGGCGGAAGTAAGCTTTTCATATTTCTGGACGCATGCGCAATCTTTAGAAAGTCGTTATTACATGGAATGTGCATACCTTGTTGATTCCATTTATGAAATAAATCACATTTTCATAAAACTCGTGTTTTTTAAGCAATCATGTAAACCTTCTAGAAGCCGTGGCTTTAAAAACTGGTGGAAGGAAGGTTTTCTTATTTTCGGACGCATGCACAAACTATAGAAAGTCGTTATTATGTAGAATGTGCATAGTTTGTTGATTCCATTTATGAAATAAATCACATTTTCTTAAAACTCGTGTTTTTTAAGAATTCATCTAAACCTTCTAGAAGCTGTGAATTTAAAAAAAGGGGGGAAGTAAGCTTTTCTTATTTCCGGAAGCATGCGCAAACTATAGAAAGTCGTTATTACGTAGAATGTGCATAGTTTGTTGATTCCATTTATGAAATAAATCACATTTTCTAAAAACTCGTGTTTTTAAAGAATTCATCTAAACCTTCTAGAAGCCGTGAATTTAAAAAAAGGGGGGACGTAAGCTTTTCTAATTTCCGGACGCATGCACAAACTATAGAAACTCGTTATCACGTAGAATGTGCATAGTTTGCGCATGCGCAAACTATAAAAAGTCATTATGACATAGAATGTGCATACTTTCTTGATTCCATTTATGAAATAAATCACATTTTCTAAAAACTCGTGTTTTTTAAGAAATCATGTAAACCTTCTAGAAGCTGTGATTTTAAAATACGGGGGGAATTAAGCTTTTCTTATTTCCGGACGCATGTGCAAACTATAGAAAGTCGTTATGACGTAGAATGTGCAAAATTTGTTGATTCCATTTATCAAATAACTCACATTTTATAAAAACTCGTGTTTTTAGAATTCATCTCAACCTTCTAGAAGCTGTGAATTTAAAAATAGGGGGGAAGTAAGCTTTTCTTATTTTCGGACGCATGCGCAAACTATAGAAAGTCGTTATCACGTAGAATGTGCATAGTTTGCGCATGCGCAAACTTTAGAAAGTCGTTATGACATAGAATGTGTATACTTTTTTGATTCCATTTATGAAATAAATCACATTTTCTAAAAACTCGTGTTTTTTAAGAAATCATGTAAACCTTCTAGAAGCTGCGATTTTAAAAAACGGGGGGAATTAAGCTTTTCTTATTTCCGGACGCATGCGCAAACTATAGAAAGTTGTTATCACGTAGAATGTGAAAACTTTGTTGATTCCATTTATGAAATAAATCACATTTTCTAAAAACTCGTGTTTTTTAAGAATTCATCTCAACCTTCTAGAAGCTGTGAATTTAAAAAAAGGGGGGAGGTAAGCTTTTCTTATTTCCGGACGCATGCGCAAACTATCGAAAGTCGTTATTACGTAGAATGTGCATAGTTTGCGCATGTGCAAACTATAGAAAGTCGTTATGACATAGAATGTGCATACTTTGTTGATTCCATTTATGAAATAAATCACATTTTCTAAAAACTCAAATTTTTTAAGAAATCATGTAAACTTTCTAGAATCTGTGATATTAAAAAACGGGCGAATTAATCTTTTCTTATTTCCAGACGCATGCGCAAACTATAGAAAGTCGTTATGACGTAGAATGTGCAAACTTTGTTGATTTCATTTATGAAATAAATCACATTTTCTAAAAACTCATGTTTTTTAAGAATTCATCTAAACCTTCTAGAAGTTGTGAATTTAAAAAAAGGGGGGAAGTAAGCTTTTCTTATTTCTGGATGCATGCGCAAACTATAGAAAGTGGTTATTAGGTAGAATGTGCATAGTTTGCGCATGCGCAAACAATAGAAATTCGTTATGACATAGAATGTGCATACTTTGTTGATTCCATTTATGAAATAAATCACATTTTCTAAAAACTCGTGTTTTTTAAGAAATTATGTAAACCTTCTAGAAGCTGTGATTTTAAAAAACGGGGGGGAATTAAGCTTTTCTTATTTCCGGACGCATGCGCAAACTATAGAAAGTCGTTACGACGTAGAATGTGCATACTTTGTTGATTCCATTTATGAAATAAATAGAATTTTCTAAAAACTCATGTTTTTTAAGAATTCATCTAAACCTTCTAGAAGCTGTGAATTTAAAAAAAGGGGGGAAGTAAGCTTTTCTTATTTCCGGACGCATGCGCAAACTATAGAAAGTTGTTATTACTCAGAGTGTGCATAGTTAGCGCATGCAAAAACTATAGAAAGTCGTTATGACATAGAATGTGCATAATTTGTTCATTCCATTTATGAAATAACTCACATTTTCTAAAAACTCGTGTTTTTTAAGAAATTATGTAACCTTCTAGAAGCTGTGATTTTAAAATACGGGGGGAATTAAGCTTTTCTTATTTCTGGACGCATGCGCAAACTTTAGAAAGTCGTTATGACGTAGAATGTGAAAAATTTGTTGATTCCATTTATGAAATAAATCACATTTTCTAAAAACTCGTGTTTTTTAAGAATTCATCTAAACCTTCTAGAAGTTGTGAATTTTAAAAAAGGGGGGAAGTAAGCTTTTCTTATTTCTGGACGCATGCGCAAACTATAGAAAGTCGTTATTACGTAGAATGTGCAAACTTTGTTGATTCCATTTATGAAATAAATCACATTTTCTAAAAAGTCATGTTTTTTAAGAAATCATGTAAACCTTCTAGAAGCTGTGATTTTAAAAAATGGGAGGAATTTAGCTTTTCTTATTTCTGGACGCATGCGCAAATTATAGAAAGTAGTTATGAAGAAGAATGTGCATACTTTGTTGATTCCATTTATGAAATAAATCACATTTTCTAAAAACTCATGTTTTTTAAGAAATCATTTAACCTTCTAGAAGCTATGATTTTAAAAAACGGGCGGAAGTAAGCTTTTCATCTTTCCGGACGCATGTGCAAACTTTAGAAAGTCGTTATTACATAGAATGTGCATACTTTGTTGATTCCATTTATGAAATAAATCACATTTTCTAAAAACTCGTGTTTTTCCTGAATTTATCTAAACCTTCTAGAAGTTGTGAATTTAAAAAAAGGGGGGAAGTAAGCTATTCTTATTTCTGGATGCATGCGCAAACTATAGAAAGTCATTATTACGTAGAATGTGCATATTTTGCGCATGCGCAAACTATAGAAAGTCGTTATGACATAGAATGTGCATACTTTCTTGATTCCATTTATTAAATAAATCACATTTTCTAAAAACTCGTGTTTTTTAAGAATTCATCTAAACCTTCTAGAAGCTGTGAATTTAAAAAAAGCGGGGAAGAAAGCTTTTCTTATTTCCGGACACATGCGCAAACTATAGAAAGTCGTTATCACGTAGAATGTGCATAGTTTGCGCATGCGCAAACTATAGAAAGTCGTTACTACGTAGAATGTGCATACCTTGTTGATTCCATTTATGAAATAAATCACATTTTCTAAAAACTCGTGTTTTTTAAGAAATCATGTAAACCTTCTAGAAGCTGTGATTTTAAAAAACGGGGGGAATTAAGTTTTTCTTATTTCCGGACGCATGCACAAATTATAGAAAGTCGTTATGACGTAGAGTGTGCAAACTTTGTTGATTCGATTTATGAAATAAATCACATTTTCTAAAAACTCGTGTTTTTCCTGAATTCATCTAAACCTTTTAGAAGTTTTGAATTTAAAAAAAGGGGGGAAGTAAGCTTTTCTTATTTCTGGACGCATGCGTAAACTATAGAAAGTCGTTGTGACATAGAATGTGCATACTTTTTTGATTCCATTTCTGAAATAAATCACATTTTCGAAAAACTTGTGTTTTTTAAGAAATCATGTAAACCTTCTAGAAGCTGTGATTTTAAAAAACTGGCGGAAGTAAGCTTTTCTTATTTCCGGACGCATGCGCAAACTTTAGAAAGTCGTTATGACATAGAATGTGCATTTTTTGTTGATTCCATTTATGAAATAAATCACATTTTCTAAAAACTCATGTTTTTTAAGAATTGATCTAAACCTTCTACAAGCTGTGAATTTAAAAAACGTGGGCGAATTAAGCTTTTCTTATTTCCGGACGCATGCGCAAACTATAGAAAGTCGTTATTACGTAGAATGTGCATACTTTGTTGATTCCATTTATGAAATAAATAACATTTTCTAAAAACTCATGTTTTTTAAGAATTCATCTAAACCTTCTAGAAGCTGTGAATTTAAAAAAAGGGGGGAAGTAAGCTTTTCTTATTTCCGGACGCATGCGCAAACTATAGAAAGTTGTTATTACTCAGAGTGTGCATAGTTAGCGCATGCGCAAACTATAGAAAGTCGTTATGACATAGAATGTGCATACTTTGTTGATTCCATTTATGAAATAAATCACATTTTCTAAAAACTCGTGTTTTTTAAGAAATCATGTAAACATTCTAGAAGCTGTGATTTTAAAATACGGGGGGAATTAAGCTTTTCTTATTTCCGGACGCATGCGCAAACTATAGAAAGTCGTTATGACGTAGAATGTGCAAACTTTGTTGATTCCATTTATGAAATAAATCACATTTTCTAAAAACTCGTGTTTTTTAAGAATTCATCTAAACCTTCTAGAAGTTGTGAATTTAAAAAAAGGGGGGAAGTAAGCTTTTCTTATTTCTGGACGCGTGCGCAAACTATAGAAAGTCGTTATTACGTAGAATGTGCATAGTTTATTGATTCCATTTATAAAATAAATCACATTTTCTAAAAACTCGTGTTTTTTAAGAAATCATGTAAACCTTCTAGAAGCTGTGATTTTAAAAAACTAGCGGAAGTAAGCTTTTCTTATTTCCGGACACATGCGCAAACTTTAGAAAGTCGTTATTACATAGAATGTGCATACTTTCTTGATTCCATTTATGAAATAAATCACATTTTCTAAAAACTCATGTTTTTTAAGAATTCATCTAAACCTTCTAGAAGATGTAAATTTAAAAAAAGGGGGGAAGTAAGCTTTTCTTATTTCCGGACGCATGCGCAAACTATAGAAAGTTGTTATTACTCAGAGTGTGCATACTTTGCGCATGCACAAACTATAGAAAGTCGTTATGACATAGAATGTGCATACTTTGTTGATTCCGTTTATGAAATAAATCACATTTTCTAAAAACTCATGTTTTTTAAGAAATCTTGTAAACCTTCTAGAAGCTGTGATTTTAAAATACGGGGGGAATTAAGCTTTTCTTATTTCCGGACGCATGCGCAAACTATAGAAAGTCGTTATGACGTAGAATGTGGAAACTTTGTTGATTCCATTTATGAAATAAATCACATTTTCTAAAAACACGTGTTTTTTAAGAATTCATCTAAACCTTCTAGAAGTTGTGAATTTAAAAAAAGGGGGGAAGTAAGCTTTTCTTATTTCTGGACGCATGCGCAAACTATAGAAAGTCGTTATTACGTAGAATGTGCATAGTTTGCGCATGCGCAAACTATAGAAATTCGTTATGACATAGAATGTGCATACTTTGTTGATTCCATTTATGAAATAAGTCACATTTTCTAAAAACTCGTGTTTTTTAAGAAATCATGTAAACCTTCTAGAAGCTGTGGTTTTAAAAAACTGGTTTAAGGAAGCTTTTCTTATTTTCGGACGCATGTGCAAACTATAGAAAGTCGTTATGACGTAGAATGTGCAAACTTCGTTGATTCCATTTATCAAATAAATCACATTTTCTAAAAACTCGTGTTTTTTAAGAATTCATCTAAACCTTCTAGAAGTTGTGAATTTAAAAAAAGGGGGGAAGTAAGCTTTTCTTATTTCTGGACGCATGCGCAAACTATAGAAAGTCGTTATTACGTAGAATGTGCATAGTTTGCGCATGCGCAAACTAAAGAAAATAGTTATGACATAGAATGTGCATACTTTGTTGATTCCATTTATGAAATAAATCACATTTTCTAAACACTCGTGTTTTTTAAGAAATCATGTAAACCTTCTAGAAGTTGTGATTTTAAAAACTGGCGGAAGTAAGCTTTTCTTATTTCCGGACGCGTGCGCAAACATTAGAAAGTCGTTATTACATAGAATGTGCATACTTTGTTGATTCCATTTATGAAATAAATCACATTTTCTAAACACTCGTGTTTTTTAAGAAATCATGTAAACCTTCTAGAAGCTGTGATTTTAAAATACGGGGGGAATTAAGCTTTTATTATTTCCGGACGCATGCGCAAACTATAGAAAGTCGTTATGACGTAGAATGTGCAAACTTTGTTGATTTCATTTATAAAATAAATCACATTTTCTAAAAACTCGTGTTTTTTAAGAATTCATCTAAACCTTCTAGAAGTTGTGAATTTAAAAAAAGCGGGGAAGTAAGCTTTACTTATTTCTGGATGCATGCGCAAACTATAGAAAGTCGTTATTATGTAGAATGTGCATAGTTTGCGCATGCGCAAACTATAGAAATTCGTTATGACATAGAATGTGCATACTTTGTTGATTCCATTTATGAAATAAATCAAATTTTCTAAAAACTCGTGTTTTTTAAGAAATTATGTAAACCTTCTAGAAGCTGTGATTTTAAAAAACGGGGGGGAATTAAGCTTTTCTTATTTCCGGACGCATGCGCAAACTATAGAAAGTCGTTAGGACGTAGAATGTGCATACTTTGTTGATTCCATTTATGAAATAAATAACATTTTCTAAAAACTCATGTTTTTTAAGAATTCATCTAAACCTTCTGGAAGCTGTGAATTTAGAAAAAGGGGGGAAGTAAGCTTTTCTTATTTCCGTACGCATGCGCAAACTATAGAAAGTTGTTATTACTCAGAATGTGCATACTTTGTTGATTCAATTTATGAAATAAATCACATTTTCTAAAAACTCGTGTTTTTTAAGAAATTATGTAAACCTTCTAGAAGCTGTGATTTTAAAAAACTGGCGGAAGTAAGCTTTTCTTATTTCCGGACACATGCGCAAACTTTATAAAGTTGTTATTACATAGAATGTGCATACTTTGTTGATTCCATTTATGAAATAAATCACATTTTCTAAAAACTCATGTTTTTTAAGAATTCATCTAAACCTTCTAGAAGATGTGATTTTCAAAAACGGGGGGAATTAAGCTTTTCTTATTTCCAGACGCATGCGCAAACTATAGAAACTTGTTATTACGTAGAATGTGCCTACTTTGTTGATTCCATTTATGAAATAAATCACATTTTCTAAAAACTCGTGTTTTTTAAGAAATCATGTAAACCTTCTAGAAGCTTTTCTTTTAAAAAACTGGAGGAAGTAAGCTTTTCATATTTCCAGACGCATGCGCAAACTTTAGAAAGTCATTATTACATAGAATGTGCATACTTTGTTGATTCCATTTATGAAATAAATCACATTTTCTAAAAACTCGTGTTTTTTAAGAAATCATCTAAATCTTCTAGAAGCTGTGATTTTAAAAAACTGGCGGAAGTAAGCTTTTCATATTTCCGGACGCATGCGCAAGCTTTAGAATGTCGTTATTGCATAGAATGTGCATACTTTGTTGATTCCATTTATGAAATAAATCACATTTTCTAAAAACTCATGTTTTTTAAGAAATCATGCAAACCTTCTAGAAGCTGTGATTTTAAAAAACGGGGGAATTAAGCTTTTCTGGACACATGCGCAAAGTATAGAAAGTCGTTATTACGTAGAATGTGCATAGTTTGCGCATGCGCAAACTATAGAAAGTCGTTATGACATAGAATGTCCATACTTTCTTGATTCCATTTATGAAATAAATCACATTTTCTAAAAACTCGTTTTTTTAAGAAATCATGTAAACCTTCTAGAAGCTGTGATTTTAAAAAACTGGCGGAAGTAAGCTTTTCTTATTTCCGGACGCATGCGTAAACATTATAAACTCGTTATGACATAGAATGTGCATACTTTGTTGATTCCTTTTATGAAATAAATCACATTTTCAAAAAACTCGTGTTTTTTAAGAAATCATGTAAACCTTCTAGAAGCTGTGGCTTTAAAAACTGGCGGAAGGAAGGTTTTCTTATTTACGAACGCATGCGCAAACTATAGAAAGTCGTTATTATGTAGAATGTGCATAGTTTGTTGATTCCATTTATGAAATAAATCACATTTTCTAAAAACTCGTGTTTTTTAAGAAATCATGTAAACCTTCTAGAAGCTGTGATTTTAAAAAACTGGAGGAAGTAAGCTTTTCTTATTTTGGACGCATGCGCAAACTTTATAAACTCGTTATGACATAGAATGTGCATACTTTGTTGATTCCATTTATGAAATAAATCACATTTTCTAAAAACTCGTGTTTTTTAAGAAATCATGTAAACCTTCTAGAAGCTGTGGCTTTAAAAACTGGCGGAAGGAAGGTTTTCTTATTTACGGACGCATGCGCAAACTATAGAAAGTCGTTATTATGTAGAATGTGCATAGTTTGTTGATTCCATTTATGAAATAAATCACATTTTCTAAAAACTCGTGTTTTTTAAGAAATCATGTAAACCTTCTAGAAGCTGTGATTTTAAAAAACTGGAGGAAGTAAGCTTTTCTTATTTCGGACGCATGCGCAAACTTTATAAACTCGTTATGACATAGAATGTGCATACTTTGTTGATTCCATTTATGAAATAAATCACATTTTCTAAAAACTCGTGTTTTTTAAGAAATCATGTAAACCTTCTAGAAGCTGTGGCTTTAAAAACCGGCGGAAGGAAGGTTTTCTTATTTACGGACGCATGCGCAAACTATAGAGAGTCGTTATTATGTAGAATGTGCATAGTTTGTTGATTCCATTTATGAAATAAATCACATTTTCTAAAAACTCGTGATTTTTAAGAATTCATCTAAACCTTCTAGAAGCTGTGAATTTAAAAAAAGGGGGGAAGTAAGCTTTTCTTATTTCCGGACGCATGCGCAAACTATAGAAAGTCGTTATCATGTAGAATGTGTATACTTTGTTGATTCGATTTATGAAATAAATCACATTTTCTAAAAACTCATGTTTTTTAAGAAATCATGTAAACCTTCTAGAAGATGTGATTTTAAAAAACTGGCGGAAGTAAGCTTTTATTATTTCCTGGCGCATGCGCAAACTTTAGAAAGTCGTTATTACATAGAATGTGCATACTTTGTTGATTCCATTTATGAAATAAATCACATTTTCTAAAAACTAGTGTTTTTTAAGAAATCATGTAAACCTTCTAGAAGCTGTGGTTTTAAAAAACTGGCGGAAGTAAGCTTTTCTTATTTCCGGACGCATGCGCAAACTATAGAAAGTCGTTATTACGTAGAATGTGCATAGTTTGTTGATTCCATTTATGAAATAAATCACATTTTCTAAAAACTCGTGTTTTTTAAGAATCCATCTAAACCTTCTAGAAGCTGTGAATTTAAAAAAAGGGGGGAAGTAAGCTTTTCTTATTTCCGGACGCATGCGCAAACTATAGAAAGTCGTTATCACGTAGAATGTGCATAGTTTGTGCATGCGCAAACTATAGAAAGTCGTTATGACATAGAATGTGCATACTTTGTTGATTCCATTTATGAAATAAATCACATTTTCTAAAAACTCATGTTTTTTAAGAAATAATGTAAACCTTCTAGAAGCTGTGATTTTAAAAAACGGGGGGAATTGAGCTTTTCTTATTTCCGGACAGATGCGCAAACTATAGAAAGTTGTTATGACGTAGAATGTGCATACTTTGTTGATTCCATTGATGAAATAAATCACATTTTCTAAAGATTCGTGTTTTTTAAGAAATCATGTAAACCTTCTAGAAGCTGTGATTTTAAAAAACGAAGGGAATTAAGCTTTTCTTATTTCTGGACGCATGCGCAAACTATAGAAAATCGTTATGACATAGAATTTGCAAACTTTGTTGATTCCATTTATGAAATAAATCACATTTTCTAAAAACTCTCTTTTTTTAAGAATTCATCTAAACCTTCTAGAAGCTGTGAATTTAAAAAAAGGGGGGAAGTAAGCTTTTCTTATTTCTGGACACATGCGCAAAGTATAGAAAGTCGTTATTACGTAGAATGTGCATAGTTTGCGCATGCGCAAACTATAGAAAGTCCTTATGACATAGAATGTGCATACTTTCTTGATTCCATTTATGAAATAAATCACATTTTCTAAAAACTCGTTTTTTTAAGAAATCATGTAAACCTTCTAGAAGCTGTGATTTTAAAAAACTGGCGGAAGTAAGCTTTTCTTATTTCCGGACGCATGCGTAAACTTTATAAACTCGTTATGACATAGAATGTGCATACTTTGTTGATTCCTTTTATGAAATAAATCACATTTTCAAAAAACTCGTGTTTTTTAAGAAATCATGTAAACCTTCTAGAAGCTGTGGCTTTAAAAACTGGCGGAAGGAAGGTTTTCTTATTTACGGACGCATGCGCAAACTATAGAAAGTCGTTATTATGTAGAATGTGCATACTTTGTTGATTCCATTTATGAAATAAATCACATTTTCTAATAACTCGTGTTTTTTAAGAAATCATGTAAACCTTCTAGAAGCTGTGATTTTAAAAAACTGGAGGAAGTAAGCTTTTCTTATTTCGGACGCATGCGCAAACTTTATAAACTACTTATGACATAGAATGTGCATACTTTGTTGATTCCATTTATGAAATAAATCACATTTTCTAAAAACTCGTGTTTTTTAAGAAATCATGTAAACCTTCTAGAAGCTGTGGCTTTAAAAACTGGCGGAAGGAAGGTTTTCTTATTTACGGACGCATGCGCAAACTATAGAAAGTCGTTATTATGTACAATGTGCATAGTTTGTTGATTCCATTTATGAAATAAATCACATTTTCTAAAAACTCGTGATTTTTAAGAATTCATCTAAACCTTCTAGAAGCTGTGAATTTAAAAAAAGGGGGGAAGTAAGCTTTTCTTATTTCCGGACGCATGCGCAAACTATAGAAAGTCGTTATCACGTAGAATGTGCATAGTTTGCGCATGCGCAAACTATAGAAAGTTGTTATGACATAGAATGTGCATACTTTCTTGATTCCATTTATGAAATAAATCACATTTTCTAAAAACTCGTTTTTTTAAGAAATCATGTAAACCTTCTAGAAGCTGTGATTTTAAAAAACTGGCGGAAGTAAGCTTTTCTTATTTCCGGACGCATGCGCAAACTTTAGAAAGTCGTTACTACGTAGAATGTGCATACCTTGTTGATTCCATTTATTAAATAAATCACATTTTCTAAAAACTCATGTTTTTTAAGAAATCATGTAAACCTTCTAGAAGCTGTGGTTTTAAAAAACTGGTGGAAGTAAGCTTTTCTTATTTCTGGACGTATGCGCGAACTATAGAAAGTCGTTATCACGTAGAATGTGCATAGTATGCGCATGCGAAACTATAGAAAGTCGTTATGACATAGAATGTGCAAACTTTGTTGAATCCATTTATCAAATAAGTCACATTATCTAAAAACTCATTTTTTTTAAGAATTCATCTAAACCTTCTAGAAGCTGTGAATTTAAAAAAAGGGGGGAAGTAAGCTTTTCTTATTTATGGACGCATGCGCAAAGTATAGAAAGTCGTTATTACGTAGAATGTGCATAGTTTGCACATGCTCAAACTATAGAAAGTCGTTATGACATAGAATGTGCATACTTTGTTGATTCCATTTATGAAATAAATCACATTTTCTAAAAACTCGTGTTTTTTAAGAAATCATGTAAACCTTCTAGAAGCTGTGATTTTAAAAAACTGGCGGAAGTAAGCTTTTCTTATTTCCGGACGCATGCGCAAACTTTAGAAAGTCGTTACTATGTAGAATGTGCATAGCTTGTTGATTCCATTTATTAAATAAATCACATTTTCTAAAAACTCACTTTTTTTTAAGAAATCATGTAAACTTTCTAGAAGCTGTGGTTTTAAAAAACTGGCGGAAGTAAGCTTTTCTTATTTGCGGACGCATGCGCAAACTATAGAAAGTCGTTATTACGTAGAATGTGCATACCTTGTTGATTCCATTTATGAAATAAATCACATTTTCTAAAAACTCGTGTTTTTTAAGAATTCATCTAAACCTTCTAGAAGCTGTGAATTTAAAATAAGGGGGGAAGTAAGCTTTTCTTATTTCCGGACGCATGAGCAAACTATAGAAAGTCGTTATCACGTAGAATGTGCATACTTTGTTGATTCCATTTATGAAATAAATCACATTTTCTAAAAACTCGTGATTTTTTAAGAATTCATCTAAACCTTCTAGAAGCTGTGACTTTAAAAAAAGGGGGGAAGTAAGCTTTTCTTATTTCCGGACGCATCCGCAAACTATAGAAACTTGTTATTACGTAGAATGTGCATAGTTTGCGCATGCGCAAACTATAGAAAGTCGTTATGACATAGAATGTGCATACTTTGTTGATTAGATTTATGAAATAAACCCCATTTCCTAAAAACACGTGTTTTTTAAGAAATCATGTGAACCTTCTAGAACCTATGATTTTAAAAAATGGGGGAATTAAGCTTTTCTTATTTCCGGAAGCATGTGCAAACTATAGAAAGTTGTGATGACGTAGAATGTGCATACTTTTTTTATTCCATTTATGAAATAAATCACATTTTCTAAAAACTCAAGATTTTTAAGAAATCATGTAAACCTTCTAGAAGCTATGATTTTAAAAAACTGGCGGAAGTAAGCTTTTCATATTTCCGGACGCATGCACAAACTTTCGAAAGTTGTTCTTACATAGAATGTGTGAACTTTCTTGATTCCATTTATGAAATAAATCACATTTTCTAAAAACTCGTGTTTTTTAAGAAATCATGTAAACCTTCTAGAAGCTGTGATTTTAAAAAACTGGTTTAAGGAAGCTTTTCTTATTTTCGGACGCATGCGCAAACTATAGAAAGTCGTTATTACGTAGAATATGCATAGTTTGTTGATTCCATTTATGAAATAAATCACATTTTCTAAAAACTCATGTTTTTTAAGAATTCATCTAAACCTTCTAGAAGCTGTGAATTTAAAAAAAGGGGGGAAGTAAGGTTTTCTTATTTCCAGACGCATGCGCAAACTATAGTAAGTCGTTATTACGTAGAATGTGCAAAGTTTGCGCATGCGAAAACTATAGAAAGTCGTTATGACATAGAATGTGCAGACTTTGTTGATTCCTTTTATGAAATAAATCACTTTTTCTAAAAACTAAATTTTTTTAAGAAATCATGTAAACCTTCTAGAAGCTGTGATTTTAAAAAACGGGGGGAATTAAGCTTTTCTTATTTCCAGACGCATGTGCAAACTATAGAAAGTCATTATTATGTAGAATGTGCATAGTTTGTTGATTCCATTTATGAAATAAATTGCATTTTCTAAAAACTCGTGTTTTTTAAGAATTCATCTAAACCTTCTAGAAGCTATGAATTTAAAAAAAGGGGGGAAGTAAGCTTTTCTTATTTCCGGAAGCATGCGCAAACTATAGAAGGTTGTTATTACATAGAATGTGCATAGTTTGTTGATTCCATTTATTAAATAAATCACATTTTCTAAAAACTCGTGTTTTTTAAGAATTCATCTAAACCTTCTAGAAGCTGTGAATTTAAAAAAAAGGGGGAAGTAAGCTTTTCTTATTTCCGGACGCATGCGCAAACTATAGAAAGACGTTTTCATGTAGAATGTGCATAGTTTGCGCATGCGCAAACTATAGAAAGTCATTGTGACATAGAATGTGCATAATTTCTTGATTCCATTTATGAAATAAATCACATTTTCCAAAAACTCAAGTTTTTTAAGAAATCATGTAAACCTTCTAGAAGCTGTGATTTTAAAAAACGGGGGGAATTAAGCTTTTCTTATTTCCGGACGCATGCGCAAACTATAGAAAGTTGTTATGACGTAGAATGTGCATAGTTTGTTGATTCCATTTATGAAATAAATCACATTTTCTAAAAACTCATGTTTTTTAAGAATCCATCTAAACCTTCTAGAAGCTGTGAATTTAAAAAAAGGGGGGAAGTAAGCTTTTCTTATTTCCGGACGCATGCACAAACTATAGAAAGTCGTTATCACGTAGAATGTGCATAGTTTGCGCATGCGCAAACTACAGAAAGTCGTTATGACATAGAATGTGCATACTTTGTTGATTCCATTTATGAAATAAATCACATTTTCTAAAAACTCATGTTTTTTAAGAAATAATGTAAACCTTCTAGAAGCTGTGATTTTAAAAAACGGGGGGTATTAAGCTTTTCTTATTTCCGGACAGATGCGCAAACTATAGAAAGTTGTTATGACGTAGAATGTGCATACTTTGTTGATACCATTGATGAAATAAATCACATTTTCTAAAGATTCGTGTTTTTTAAGAAATCATGTAAACCTTCTAGAAGCTGTGATTTTAAAAAACGAAGGGAATTAAGCTTTTCTTATTTCTGGACGCATGCGCAAACTATAGAAAGTCGTTATGACATAGAATTTGCAAACTTTGTTGATTCCATTTATGAAATAAATCACATTTTCTAAAAACTCTCTTTTTTTAAGAATTCATCTAAACCTTCTAGAAGCTGTGAATTTAAAAAAAGGGGGGAAGTAAGCTTTTCTTATTTCTGGACACATGCGCAAAGTATAGAAAGTCGTTATTACGTAGAATGTGCATAGTTTGCGCATGCGCAAACTATAGAAAGTCGTTATGACATAGAATGTCCATACTTTCTTGATTCCATTTATGAAATAAATCACATTTTCTAAAAACTCGTTTTTTTAAGAAATCATGTAAACCTTCTAGAAGCTGTGATTTTAAAAAATTGGCGGAAGTAAGCTTTTCTTATTTCCGGAAGCATGCGTAAACATTATAAACTCGTTATGACATAGAATGTGCATACTTTGTTGATTCCTTTTATGAAATAAATCACATTTTCAAAAAACTCGTGTTTTTTAAGAAATCATGTAAACCTTCTAGAAGTTGTGATTTTAAAAAACTGGCAGAAGGAACGTTTTCTTATTTCTGGACGCATGCACAAACTATAGAAAGTCGTTATTACATAGAATATGCATACTTTGTCTATTCCTTTTATGAAATAAATCACTTTTTCTAAAAACTCAAATTTTTTAAGAAATCATGTAAACCTTCTAGAAGCTGTGATTTTAAAAAACGGTGGGAATTAAGCTTTTCTTATTTCCAGACGCATGTGCAAACTATAGAAAGTCATTATTATGTAGAATGTGCATAGTTTGTTGATTCCATTTATGAAATAAATTGCATTTTCTAAAAACTCGTGAATTTAAAAAAAGGGGGAAAGTAAGCTTTTCTTATTTCCGGAAGCATGCGCAAACTATAGAAGGTCGTTATTACATAGAATCTGCATAGTTTTTTGATTCCATTTATTAAATAAATCACATTTTCTAAAAACTCATGTTTTTTAAGAATTCATCTAAACCTTCTAGAAGCTGTGAATTTAAAAAAAAGGGGGAAGTAAGCTTTCTTATTTCCGGATGCATGCGCAAACTGTAGAAAGTCGTTATCACGTAGAATGTGCATAGTTTGCGCATGCGCAAACTATAGAAAGTCATTATGACATAGAATGTGCATAATTTCTTGATTCCATTTATGAAATAAATCACATTTTCCAAAAACTCAAGTTTTTTAAGAAATCATGTAAACCTTCTAGAAGCTGTGATTTTAAAAAACGGGGGGAATTAAGCTTTTCTTATTTACGGACGCATGCGCAAACTATAGAAAGTTGTTATGACGTAGAATGTGCATACTTTGTTGATTCCATTTATGAAATAAATCACATTTTCTAAAAACTCATGTTTTTTAAGAATTCATCTAAAGCTTCTAGAAGCTGCGAATTTTAAAAAAAGGGGGGATGTAATCTTTTCTTCTTTCCGGACGCATGCGCAAACTATAGAAAGTTGTTATTACGTAGAATGTCCATAGTTTGCGCATGCGCAAACTATAGGAAGTCATTATGACATAGAATGTGCATAATTTGTCTATTCCATTTATGAAATAAATCACATTTCCTGAACACTCGTGTTTTTTAAGAAATCATGTAAACCTTCTAGAAGCTGTGATTTTAAAAAATGGGGGGAATTTAGCTTTTGTTATTTTCGGACGAATACGCAAATAATAGAAAGTCGTTATGACGAAGAATGTGCATACTTTGTTGATTCCATTTATGAAATAAATCACATTTTATAAAATCTCATGTTTTTTAAGAGATCATGTAAACCTTCTAGAAGCTGTGATTTTAAAAAACTGGCGGAAGTAAGCTTTTCATATTTCTGGAAGCATGCGCAAACTTTAGAAAGTCGTTATTACATAGAATGTGCATACTTTGTTGATTCCATTTATGAAATAAATCACATTTTCTACAAACTCATGTTTTTTAAGAAATCATGTAAACCTTCTAGAAGCTGTGGTTTTAAAAAACTGGCGGAAGTAAGCTTTTCTTATTTCCGAACGCATGCGTAAACTATAGAAAGTCGTTATTACGTAGAATGTGCATAGTTTGTTGATTCCATTTATGAAATAAATCACATTTTCTAAAAACTCGTGTTTTTTAGGAATTCATCTAAACCTTCTACAAGCTGTGAATTTAAAAAAAGGGGGGAAGTAAGCTTTTCTTATTTCCGAACGCATGCGCAAACTATAGAAAGTCGTTATCACGTCGAATGTGCATAGTTTGCGCATGCGCAAAATATAGAAAGTCATTATGACATAGAATGTGCATACTTTGTTGATTCCATTTATGAAATAAATCACATTTCCTACAAACACGTGTTTTTTAAGAAATCATGTAAACCTTCTAGAAGCTGTGATTTTAAAAAATGGGGGATTTAAGCTTTTCTTATTTCCGGAAGCATGCGCAAACTATAGAAAGTTGTAATGACGTAGAATGTGCATACTTTGTTGATTCCATTTATGAAATAAATCACATTTTTAAACACTTGTGTTTTTTAAGAAATCATGTAAAGCTTCTAGAAGCTGTGATTTTAAAAAAATGGCGGAAGTAAGCTTTTCATATTTCCAGATGCATGCGCAAACTTTCGAAAGTCGTTATTACATAGAATGTGCATACTTTGTTGATTCCATTTATGAAATAAATCACATTTTCTAAAAACTCATGTTTTTTAAGAAATCATGTAAACCTTCTAGAAGCTGTGGTTTTAAAAAACTGGTTTAAGGAAGCTTTTCTTATTTTCGGAGGCATGCGCAAACTATAGAAAGTCGTTATTACATAGAATGTGCATAGTTTGTTGATTCGATTTATGAAATAAATCACATTTTCTAAAAACTCGTGTTTTTTAAGAATCCATCTAAACCTTCTAGAAGCTATGAATTTAAAAAAACGGGGGAGCTAAGCTTTTCTTATTTCCGGACGCATGCGCAAACTATAGAATGTCGTTATCACGTAGAATGTGCATAGTTTGCGCATGCGCAAACTATAGAAAGTCATTATGACATAGAATGTGCATACTTTGTTGATTCCATTGATGAAATAAATCACATTTTGTAAAAACTCATGTTTTTTAAAAAATCATGTAAATCTTCTAGAAGCTGTGATTTTAAAAAACTGGTGGAAGGAAGGTTTTCTTATTTCCGAACGCATGCACAAACTATAGAAAGTCGTTATGACGTAGAATGTGCATACTTTGTTGATTCCATTTATGAAATAAATCACATTTTCTAAAAACTCGTGTTTTTTAAGAAATCATGTAAACCTTCTAGAAGCTATGATTTTAAAAAACTGGTAGAAGTAAGCTTTTCATATTTCTGGACACATGCGCAAACTTTAGAAAGTCGTTATTACATAGAATGTGTATACTTTGTTGATTCGATTTATGAAATAAATCACATTTTCTAAAAACTCATGTTTTTTAAGAAATCATGTAAACCTTCTAGAAGCTGTGGTTTTAAAAAACTGGCAGAAGGAAGGTTTTCTTATTTCCGGACGCATGCGCAAACTATAGAAAGGCGTTATTATGTAGAATGTGCATAGTTTGTTGATTCCATTTATGAAATAAATAACATTTTCTAAGAACTCGTGTTTTTTAAGAATTCATCTAAACCTTCTAGAAGCTGTGAATTTAAAAAAAGGGGGGAGGTAAGCTTTTCTTATTTCCGGAAGCATGCGCAAACTATAGAAAGTCGTTATTACATAGAATGTGCATAGTTTGTTGATTCCATTTATGAAATAAATCATATTTTCTAAAAACTCATGGTTTTTAAGAATTCATCTAAACCTTCTAGAAGCTGTGAATTTAAAAAAAGGGGGGAAGTAAGCTTTTCTTATTTCCGGACGCATGCGCAAACTATAGAAAGTCGTTATCACGTAGAATCTGCATAGTTTGCACATGCGCAGACTATAGAAAGTTGTTATGACATAGAATGTGCATACTTTCTTGATTCCATTTATGAAATAAATCACATTTTCTAAAAACTCAAGTTTGTTAAGAAATCATGTAAACCTTCTGGAAGCTGTGATTCTAAAAAACGGGGGGAATTAAGCTTTTCTAATTTCCGGACGCATGCGCAAACTATAGAAAGTTGTTATGACGTAGAATGTGCATAGTTTGTTGATTCCATTTATGAAATAAATTACATTTTCTAAAATCTCGTGTTTTTTAAGAATTCATCTAAACCTTCTAGAAGCTGTGAATTTAAAAAAATGGGGGAAGTAAGCTTTTCTTATTTCCGGATGAATGCGCAAACTATAGAAAGTTGTTATTACGTAGAATGTCCATAGTTTGCACATGCGCAAACTATAGGAAGTCATTTTGACATAGAATGTGCATACTTTGTTGATTCCATTTATGAAATAAATCACATTTCCTAAAAACTCGTGTTTTTTAAGAAATCATGTAAACCTTCTAGAAGCTGTGATTTTAAAAAATTGGTGGAAGTAAGCTTTTCTTATTTCCGGACGCATGCGCAAACTTTAGAAAGTCGTTATTACATAGAATGTGCATACTTTGTTGATTCCATTTATCAAATAAATCACATTTTCTAAAAACTCGTGTTTTTTAAGAAATCATGTAAGCCTTCTAGAAGCTGTGGTTTTAAAAAACTGGCGGAAGTAAGCTTTTCTTATTTCCGGACGCAAGCGCAAACTTTAGAAAGTCGTTATTATATAGAATTTGCATACTTTGTTGATTCGATTTATAAAATAAATCACATTTTCTAAAAACTCATGTTTTTTAAGAAATCATGTAAACCTTCTAGAAGCAGTGGTTTTAAAAAACTGGCAGAAGTAAGCTTTTCATATATCCGGACGCATGCGCAAACTTTAAAAAGTCGTTATTACATACAATGTGCATACTTTGTTGATTGCATTTATGAAATAAATCACATTTTCTAAAAACTCATGTTTTTTAAGAAATCATGTAAACCTTCTAGAAGCAGTGGTTTTAAAAAACTGGCAGAAGTAAGCTTTTCTTATTTCTGGAGGCATGCACAAAATATAGAAAGTCATTATTACGTAGAATGTGCGTAGTTTTTTGATTCCATTTATGAAATAAATCACATTTTCTAAAAAGTCGTGTTTTTTAGGAATTCATCTAAACCTTCTAGAAGCTGTGAATTTAAAAAAAGGGGGGAAGTAAGCTTTTCTTATTTTCAGATGCATGCGTAAACTATAGAAAGTCGTTATCACGTAGAATGTGCATAGTTTGCGCATGCACAAAATATTGAAAGTTGTTATGACATAGAATGTGCATACTTTGTTGATTCCATTTATGAAATAAATCACATTTTCTAAAAACTCGTGTTTTTTAAGAAATCATGTAAACCTTCTAGAAGCTGTGATTTTAAAAAACTGGCGGAAGTAAGCTTTTCTTATTTCCTGACGCATGCGAAAACTTTAGAAAGTCGTTATCACATAGCATGTGCATACTTTGTTGATTCCATTTATGAAATAAATCACATTTTCTGAAAACTCGTGTTTTTTAAGAAATCATGTAAACCTTCTAGAAGCTGTGATTTTAAAAAACTAGCGGAAGTAAGCTTTTCTGATTTCTGGACGCATGCGCAAATTTTAGAAAGTCGTTACTGCGTAGAATGTGCATACCTTGTTGATTCCATTTATTAAATAAATCACATTTTCTAAAAACTTATTTTTTTTAAGAAATCATGTAAACCTTCTAGAAGCTGTGGTTTTAAAAAACTGGCGGAAGTAAGCTTTTCTTATTTCCGGACGCATGTGCAAACTATAGAAAGTCGTTATTACGTAGAATGTGCATACCTTGTTGATTCCATTTATGAAATAAATCACATTTTCTAAAAACTCATGTTTTTTAAGAATTCATCTAAACCTTCTAGAAGCTGTGAATTTAAAAAAAGGGGGGAAGTAAACTTTTCTTATTTCCGGACGCATGCGGAAATTATAGAAAGTCGTTATCACGTAGAATGTGCATAGTTTGCGCATGCACAAAATATTGAAAGTTGTTAAGACATAGAATGTGCATACTTTGTTGATTCCATTTATGAAATAAATCACATTTTCTAAAAACTCGTGTTTTTTAAGAAATCATGTAAACTTTATAGAAGCTGTGATTTTAAAAAACTGGTGGAAGGAAGGTTTTCTTATTTCCGAACGCATGCGCAAACTATAGAAAGTCGTTATTACATAGAATTTGCATAATTTGTCTATTCCTTTTATGAAATAAATCACTTTTTCTAAAAATTCAAATTTTTTAAGAAATCACGTAAACCTTCTAGAAGCTGTGATTTAAAAAAACGTGGGGAATTAAGCTTTTCTTATTTCCAGACGCATGCGCAAACTATACAAAGTCGTTATGACGTAGAATGTGCATACTTTGTTGATTCCATTTATGAAATAAATCACATTTTCTAAAAACTCGTGTTTTTAAGAAATCATGTAAACCTTCTAGAAGCTGTGAGTTTAAAAAACTAGCGGAATTAATCTTTTCATATTTCCAGACGCAAGCTATAGAAAGACATTACTACGTAGAATGTGCATACCTTGTTGATTCCATTTATGAAATAAATCACATTTTCTAAAAACTCGTTTTTTTTAAGAATTCATCTAAACCTTGTAGAAGCTGTGAATTTAAAAAAAGGGGGAAGTAAGCTTTTTTTATTTCCGGACGCATGCGCAAACTATAGAAAGTCGTTATCACGTAGAATGTGCATTGTTTGCGCATGCGCAAACTATAGAAAGTCGTTATGACATAGAATGTGCATACTTTGTTGATTCCAATTATGGAATAAATCACATTTTCTAAAAATCGTGTTTTTTAAGAAATCATGTAAACCTTCTAGAAGTTGTGATTTTAAAAAACGGGGGGAATTAAGCTTTTCTTATTTCCGGAGGCATGCGCAAACTATAGAAAGTCGTTATGATGTAGAATGTGCATACTTTGTTGATTCCATTTATGAAATAAATCACATATTCTAAAAACTCGTGTTTTTTAAGAATTCATCTAAACCTTCTAGAAGCTGTGAATTTAAAAAAAGGGGGGAAGTAAGCTTTTCTTATTTCTGGACGCATGCGCAAACTATAAAAAGTCGTTATTACGTAGAATGTGCATAGTATTCGCATGCGCAAACTATAGAAAGTATTTATGACATAGAATGTGCATACTTTGTTGATTCCATTTATGAAATAAATCACATTTTCTAAAAACTCAAATTTTTTAAGAAATCATGTAAACCTTCTAGAAGCTGTGATTTTAAAAAACGGGGGGAATTAATCTTTTCTTATTTCCAGACGCATGCGCAAACTATAGAAAGTCGTTATGACGTAGAATGTGCATACTTTGTTGATTCCATTTATGAAATAAATCACATTTTCTAAAAACTCGTGTTTTTTAAGAAATCATGTAAACCTTCCAGAAGCTGTGAGTTTAAAAAACTAGCGGAATTAATATTTTCATATTTCCGGACGCATGAGCAAACTTTAGAAAGTTGTTATTACATAGAATGTGCATACTTTGTTGATTCCATTTATGAAAAAAATCAAATTTTCTAAAAACTCGTGTTTTTTAAGAAATGCTGTAAACCTTCTTGAAGCTGTGGTTTTAAAAAACTGGCGAAATTTATTACGTAGAATGTGCAAACTTTGTTGATTCCATTTATGAAATAAATCACATTTTCTTAAAACTCATTTTTCTAAGAATCCATCTAAACCTTCTAGAAGATGTGAATTTAAAAAAAGGGGGGAAGTAAGCTTTTCTTATTTCTGGACGCATGCGGAAACTATAGAAAGTCGTTATCACGTAGAATGTGCATAGTTTGCGCATGCGCAAAACTACAGAAAGTCGTTATGACATAGAATGTGCATACTTTGTTGATTCCGTTTACGAAATAAATCACATTTTCTAAAAACTCGTGTTTTTTAAGAAATCATGTAAACCTTCTAGAAGCTGTGATTTTAAAAGACGGGGGGAATTAAGCTTTTCTTATCTCCGGACGCATTGGCAAACCATAGAAATTTGTTATGACGTAGAATGTGCATACTTTGTTGATTCCATTTATGAAATAAATCACATTTTCTAAAAACTCATGTTTTTTAAGAAATCATGTAAACCTTCTAGAAGGTGTGATTTTAAAAAACTGGCGGAAGTAAGCTTTTCATATTTCTGGACGCATGCGCAATCTTTAGAAAGTCGTTATTACATGGAATGTGCATACCTTGTTGATTCCATTTATGAAATAAATCACATTTTCATAAAACTCGTGTTTTTTAAGCAATCATGTAAACCTTCTAGAAGCCGTGGCTTTAAAAACTGGTGGAAGGAAGGTTTTCTTATTTTCGGACGCATGCACAAACTATAGAAAGTCGTTATTACGTAGAATGTGCATAGTTTATTGATTCCATTTATAAAATAAATCACATTTTCTAAAAACTCGTGTTTTTTAAGAAATCATGTAAACCTTCTAGAAGCTGTGATTTTAAAAAACTAGCGGAAGTAAGCTTTTCTTATTTCCGGACACATGCGCAAACTTTAGAAAGTCGTTATTACATAGAATGTGCATACTTTGTTGATTCCATTTATGAAATAAATAGAATTTTCTAAAAACTCATGTTTTTTAAGAATTCATCTAAACCTTCTAGAAGCTGTGAATTTAAAAAAAGGGGGGAAGTAAGCTTTTCTTATTTCCGGACGCATGCGCAAACTATAGAAAGTTGTTATTACTCAGAGTGTGCATATTTAGCGCATGCAAAAACTATAGAAAGTCGTTATGACATAGAATGTGCATAATTTGTTCATTCCATTTATGAAATAAATCACATTTTCTAAAAACTCGTGTTTTTTAAGAAATTATGTAACCTTCTAGAAGCTGTGATTTTAAAATACGGGGGGAATTAAGCTTTTCTTATTTCTGGACGCATGCGCAAACTTTAGAAAGTCGTTATGACGTAGAATGTGAAAAATTTGTTGATTCCATTTATGAAATAAATCACATTTTCTAAAAACTCGTGTTTTTTAAGAATTCATCTAAACCTTCTAGAAGTTGTGAATTTTAAAAAAGGGGGGAAGTAAGCTTTTCTTATTTCTGGACGCATGCGCAAACTATAGAAAGTCGTTATTACGTAGAATGTGCAAACTTTGTTGATTCCATTTATGAAATAAATCACATTTTCTAAAAAGTCATGTTTTTTAAGAAATCATGTAAACCTTCTAGAAGCTGTGATTTTAAAAAATGGGAGGAATTTAGCTTTTCTTATTTCTGGACGCATGCGCAAATTATAGAAAGTAGTTATGAAGAAGAATGTGCATACTTTATGATTCCATTTATGAAATAAATCACATTTTCTAAAAACTCATGTTTTTTAAGAAATCATTTAACCTTCTAGAAGCTGTGATTTTAAAAAACGGGCGGAAGTAAGCTTTTCATCTTTCCGGACGCATGTGCAAACTTTAGAAAGTCGTTATTACATAGAATGTGCATACTTTGTTGATTCCATTTATGAAATAAATCACATTTTCTAAAAACTCGTGTTTTTCCTGAATTTATCTAAACCTTCTAGAAGTTGTGAATTTAAAAAAAGGGGGGAAGTAAGCTATTCTTATTTCTGGATGCATGCGCAAACTATAGAAAGTCATTATTACGTAGAATGTGCATATTTTGCGCATGCGCAAACTATAGAAAGTCGTTATGACATAGAATGTGCATACTTTCTTGATTCCATTTATTAAATAAATCACATTTTCTAAAAACTCGTGTTTTTTAAGAATTCATCTAAACCTTCTAGAAGCTGTGAATTTAAAAAAAGCGGGGAAGAAAGCTTTTCTTATTTCCGGACACATGCGCAAACTATAGAAAGTCGTTATCACGTAGAATGTGCATAGTTTGCGCATGCGCAAACTATAGAAAGTTGTTACTACGTAGAATGTGCATACCTTTTTGATTCCATTTATGAAATAAATCACATTTTCTAAAAACTCGTGTTTTTTAAGAAATCATGTAAACCTTCTAGAAGCTGTGATTTTAAAAAACGGGGGGAATTAAGTTTTTCTTATTTCCGGACGCATGCACAAATTATAGAAAGTCGTTATGACGTAGAGTGTGCAAACTTTGTTGATTCGATTTATGAAATAAATCACATTTTCTAAAAACTCGTGTTTTTCCTGAATTCATCTAAACCTTTTAGAAGTTTTGAATTTAAAAAAAGGGGGGAAGTAAGCTTTTCTTATTTCTGGACGCATGCGTAAACTATAGAAAGTCGTTGTGACATAGAATGTGCATACTTTTTTGATTCCATTTCTGAAATAAATCACATTTTCGAAAAACTTGTGTTTTTTAAGAAATCATGTAAACCTTCTAGAAGCTGTGATTTTAAAAAACTGGCGGAAGTAAGCTTTTCTTATTTCCGGACGCATGCGCAAACTATAGAAAGTCGTTATTACGTAGAATGTGCATACTTTGTTGATTCCATTTATGAAATAAATAACATTTTCTAAAAACTCATGTTTTTTAAGAATTCATCTAAACCTTCTAGAAGCTGTGAATTTAAAAAAAGGGGGGAACTAAGCTTTTCTTATTTCCGGACGCATGCGCAAACTATAGAAAGTTGTTATTACTCAGAGTGTCCATAGTTAGCGCATGCGCAAACTATAGAAAGTCGTTATGACATAGAATGTGCATACTTTGTTGATTCCATTTATGAAATAAATCACATTTTCTAAAAACTCGTGTTTTTTAAGAAATCATGTAAACATTCTAGAAGCTGTGATTTTAAAATACGGGGGGAATTAAGCTTTTCTTATTTCCGGACGCATGCGCAAACTATAGAAAGTCGTTATGACGTAGAATGTGCAAACTTTGTTGATTCCATTTATGAAATAAATCACATTTTCTAAAAACTCGTGTTTTTTAAGAATTCATCTAAACCTTCTAGAAGTTGTGAATTTAAAAAAAGGGGGGAAGTAAGCTTTTCTTATTTCTGGACGCGTGCGCAAACTATAGAAAGTCGTTATTACGTAGAATGTGCATAGTTTATTGATTCCATTTATAAAATAAATCACATTTTCTAAAAACTCGTGTTTTTTAAGAAATCATGTAAACCTTCTAGAAGCTGTGATTTTAAAAAACTAGCGGAAGTAAGCTTTTCTTATTTCCGGACACATGCGCAAACTTTAGAAAGTCGTTATTACATAGAATGTGCATACTTTCTTGATTCCATTTATGAAATAAATCACATTTTCTAAAAACTCATGTTTTTTAAGAATTCATCTAAACCTTCTAGAAGATGTAAATTTAAAAAAAGGGGGCAAGTAAGCTTTTCTTATTTCCGGACGCATGCGCAAACTATAGAAAGTTGTTATTACTCAGAGTGTGCATACTTTGCGCATGCACAAACTATAGAAAGTCGTTATGACATAGAATGTGCATACTTTGTTGATTCCGTTTATGAAATAAATCACATTTTCTAAAAACTCATGTTTTTTAAGAAATCTTGTAAACCTTCTAGAAGCTGTGATTTTAAAATACGGGGGGAATTAAGCTTTTCTTATTTCCGGACGCATGCGCAAACTATAGAAAGTCGTTATGACGTAGAATGTGGAAACTTTGTTGATTCCATTTATGAAATAAATCACATTTTCTAAAAACACGTGTTTTTTAAGAATTCATCTAAACCTTCTAGAAGTTGTGAATTTAAAAAAAGGGGGGAAGTAAGCTTTTCTTATTTCTGGACGCATGCGCAAACTATAGAAAGTCGTTATTACGTAGAATGTGCATAGTTTGCGCATGCGCAAACTATAGAAATTCGTTATGACATAGAATGTGCATACTTTGTTGATTCCATTTATGAAATAAGTCACATTTTCTAAAAACTCGTGTTTTTTAAGAAATCATGTAAACCTTCTAGAAGCTGTGGTTTTAAAAAACTGGTTTAAGGAAGCTTTTCTTATTTTCGGACGCATGTGCAAACTATAGAAAGTCGTTATGACGTAGAATGTGCAAACTTCGTTGATTCCATTTATCAAATAAATCACATTTTCTAAAAACTCGTGTTTTTTAAGAATTCATCTAAACCTTCTAGAAGTTGTGAATTTAAAAAAAGGGGGGAAGTAAGCTTTTCTTATTTCTGGACGCATGCGCAAACTATAGAAAGTCGTTATTACGTAGAATGTGCATAGTTTGCGCATGCGCAAACTAAAGAAAATAGTTATGACATAGAATGTGCATACTTTGTTGATTCCATTTATGAAATAAATCACATTTTCTAAACACTCGTGTTTTTTAAGAAATCATGTAAACCTTCTAGAAGTTGTGATTTTAAAAACTGGCGGAAGTAAGCTTTTCTTATTTCCGGACGCGTGCGCAAACATTAGAAAGTCGTTATTACATAGAATGTGCATACTTTGTTGATTCCATTTATGAAATAAATCACATTTTCTAAACACTCGTGTTTTTTAAGAAATCATGTAAACCTTCTAGAAGCTGTGATTTTAAAATACGGGGGGAATTAAGCTTTTATTATTTCCGGACGCATGCGCAAACTATAGAAAGTCGTTATGACGTAGAATGTGCAAACTTTGTTGATTTCATTTATAAAATAAATCACATTTTCTAAAAACTCGTGTTTTTTAAGAATTCATCTAAACCTTCTAGAAGTTGTGAATTTAAAAAAAGGGGGGAAGTAAGCTTTACTTATTTCTGGATGCATGCGCAAACTATAGAAAGTCGTTATTATGTAGAATGTGCATAGTTTGCGCATGCGCAAACTATAGAAATTCGTTATGACATAGAATGTGCATACTTTGTTGATTCCATTTATGAAATAAATCAAATTTTCTAAAAACTCGTGTTTTTTAAGAAATTATGTAAACCTTCTAGAAGCTATGATTTTAAAAAACGGGGGGGAATTAAGCTTTTCTTATTTCCGGACGCATGCGCAAACTATAGAAAGTCGTTAGGACGTAGAATGTGCATACTTTGTTGATTCCATTTATGAAATAAATAACATTTTCTAAAAACTCATGTTTTTTAAGAATTCATCTAAACCTTCTGGAAGCTGTGAATTTAGAAAAAGGGGGGAAGTAAGCTTTTCTTATTTCCGTACGCATGCGCAAACTATAGAAAGTTGTTATTACTCAGAATGTGCATACTTTGTTGATTCAATTTATGAAATAAATCACATTTTCTAAAAACTCGTGTTTTTTAAGAAATTATGTAAACCTTCTAGAAGCTGTGATTTTAAAAAACTGGCGGAAGTAAGCTTTTCTTATTTGCGGACACATGCGCAAACTTTATAAAGTTGTTATTACATAGAATGTGCATACTTTGTTGATTCCATTTATGAAATAAATCACATTTTCTAAAAACTCATGTTTTTTAAGAATTCATCTAAACCTTCTAGAAGATGTGATTTTCAAAAACGGGGGGAATTAAGCTTTTCTTATTTCCAGACGCATGCGCAAACTATAGAAAGTCGTTATTACGTAGAATGTGCCTACTTTGTTGATTCCATTTATGAAATAAATCACATTTTCTAAAAACTCGTGTTTTTTAAGAAATCATGTAAACCTTCTAGAAGCTGTGCTTTTAAAAAACTGGAGGAAGTAAGCTTTTCATATTTCCAGACGCATGCGCAAACTTTAGAAAGTCATTATTACATAGAATGTGCATACTTTGTTGATTCCATTTATGAAATAAATCACATTTTCTAAAAACTCGTGTTTTTTAAGAAATCATCTAAATCTTCTAGAAGCTGTGATTTTAAAAAACTGGCGGAAGTAAGCTTTTCATATTTCCGGACGCATGCGCAAACTTTAGAATGTCGTTATTGCATAGAATGTGCATACTTTGTTGATTCCATTTATGAAATAAATCACATTTTCTAAAAACTCATGTTTTTTAAGAAATCATGCAAACCTTCTAGAAGCTGTGATTTTAAAAAACGGGGGAATTAAGCTTTTCTTATTTCCGCACACATGCGCAAACTATAGAAAGTTGTGATGATGTAGAATGTGCATACTTTGTTGATTCCATTTATGAAATAAATCACATTTTCTAAAAACTCGTGTTTTTTAAGAAATCATGTAAACCTTCTAGAAGCTGTGGTTTTAAAAAACTGGCAGAAGGAAGGTTTTCTCATTTCCGCACGCATGCGCAAACTATAGAAAGTCGTGATTATGTAGAATGTGCATAGTTTGTTGATTCCATTTATGAAATAAATCACATTTTCTAAAAACTCGTGTTTTTCCAGAATTTATCTAAACCTTCTAGAAGTTGTGAATTTAAAAAAAGGGGGGAAGTAAGCTATTCTTATTTCTGGATGCATGCGCAAACTATAGAAAGTCGTTATTACGTAGAATGTGCATATTTTGCGCATGCGCAAACTATAGAAAGTCGTTATGACATAGAATGTGCATACTTTCTTGATTCCATTTATTAAATAAATCACATTTTCTAAAAACTCGTGTTTTTTAAGAATTCATCTAAACCTTCTAGAAGCTGTGAAGTTAAAAAAAGCGGGGAAGAAAGCTTTTCTTATTTCCGGACACATGCGCAAACTATAGAAAGTCGTTATCACGTAGAATGTGCATAGTTTGCGCATGCGCAAACTATAGAAAGTCGTTACTACGTAGAATGTGCATACCTTGTTGATTCCATTTATGAAATAAATCACATTTTCTAAAAACTCGTGTTTTTTAAGAAATCATGTAAACCTTCTAGAAGCTGTGATTTTAAAAAACGGGGTGAATTAAGTTTTTCTTATTTCCGGACGCATGCACAAATTATAGAAAGTCGTTATGACGTAGAGTGTGCAAACTTTGTTGATTCGATTTATGAAATAAATCACATTTTCTAAAAACTCGTGTTTTTCCTGAATTCATCTAAACCTTTTAGAAGTTGTGAATTTAAAAAAAGGGGGGAAGTAAGCTTTTCTTATTTCTGGACGCATGCGCAAACTATAGAAAGTCGTTGTGACATAGAATGTGCATACTTTTTTGATTCCATTTCTGAAATAAATCACATTTTCGAAAAACTTGTGTTTTTTAAGAAATCATGTAAACCTTCTAGAAGCTGTGATTTTAAAAAACTGGCGGAAGTAAGCTTTTCTTATTTCCGGACGCATGCGCAAACTTTAGAAAGTCGTTATGACATAGAATGTGCATTTTTTGATGATTCCATTTATGAAATAAATCACATTTTCTAAAAACTCGTGTTTTTTAAGAATTGATCTAAACCTTCTACAAGCTGTGAATTTAAAAAACGTGGGCGAATTAAGCTTTTCTTATTTCCGGACGCATGCGCAAACTATAGAAAGTCGTTATTACGTAGAATGTGCATACTTTGTTGATTCCATTTATGAAATAAATAACATTTTCTAAAAACTCATGTTTTTTAAGAATTCATCTAAACCTTCTAGAAGCTGTGAATTTAAAAAAAGGGGGGAAGTAAGCTTTTCTTATTTCCGGACGCATGCGCAAACTATAGAAAGTTGTTATTACTCAGAGTGTGCATAGTTAGCGCATGCGCAAACTATAGAAAGTCGTTATGACATAGAATGTGCATACTTTGTTGATTCCATTTATGAAATAAATCACATTTTCTAAAAACTCGTGTTTTTTAAGAAATCATGTAAACATTCTAGAAGCTGTGATTTTAAAATACGGGGGGAATTAAGCTTTTCTTATTTCCGGACGCATGCGCAAACTATAGAAAGTCGTTATGACGTAGAATGTGCAAACTTTGTTGATTCCATTTATGAAATAAATCACATTTTCTAAAAACTCGTGTTTTTTAAGAATTCATCTAAACCTTCTAGAAGTTGTGAATTTAAAAAAAGGGGGGAAGTAAGCTTTTCTTATTTCTGGACGCGTGCGCAAACTATAGAAAGTTGTTATTACGTAGAATGTGCATAGTTTATTGATTCCATTTATAAAATAAATCACATTTTCTAAAAACTCGTGTTTTTTAAGAAATCATGTAAACCTTCTAGAAGCTGTGATTTTAAAAAACTAGCGGAAGTAAGCTTTTCTTATTTCCGGACACATGCGCAAACTTTAGAAAGTCGTTATTACATAGAATGTGCATACTTTCTTGATTCCATTTATGAAATAAATCACATTTTCTAAAAACTCATGTTTTTTAAGAATTCATCTAAACCTTCTAGAAGATGTAAATTTAAAAAAAGGGGGGAAGTAAGCTTTTATTATTTCCGGACGCATGCGCAAACTATAGAAAGTTGTTATTACTCAGAGTGTGCATACTTTGCGCATGCACAAACTATAGAAAGTCGTTATGACATAGAATGTGCATACTTTGTTGATTCCGTTTATGAAATAAATCACATTTTCTAAAAACTCATGTTTTTTAAGAAATTTTGTAAACCTTCTAGAAGCTGTGATTTTAAAATACGGGGGGAATTAAGCTTTTCTTATTTCCGGACGCATGCGCAAACTATAGAAAGTCGTTATGACGTAGAATGTGGAAACTTTGTTGATTCCATTTATGAAATAAATCACATTTTCTAAAAACACGTGTTTTTTAAGAATTCATCTAAACCTTCTAGAAGTTGTGAATTTAAAAAAAGGGGGGAAGTAAGCTTTTCTTATTTCTGGACGCATGCGCAAACTATAGAAAGTCGTTATTACGTAGAATGTGCATAGTTTGCGCATGCGCAAACTATAGAAATTCGTTATGACATAGAATGTGCATACTTTGTTGATTCCATTTATGAAATAAGTCACATTTTCTAAAAACTCGTGTTTTTTAAGAAATCATGTAAACCTTCTAGAAGCTGTGGTTTTAAAAAAACTGGTTTAAGGAAGCTTTTCTTATTTTCGGACGCATGTGCAAACTATAGAAAGTCGTTATGACGTAGAATGTGCAAACTTCGTTGATTCCATTTATCAAATAAATCACATTTTCTAAAAACTCGTGTTTTTTAAGAATTCATCTAAACCTTCTAGAAGTTGTGAATTTAAAAAAAGGGGGGAAGTAAGCTTTTCTTATTTCTGGACGCATGCGCAAACTATAGAAAGTCGTTATTACGTAGAATGTGCATAGTTTGCGCATGCGCAAACTAAAGAAAATAGTTATGACATAGAATGTGCATACTTTGTTGATTCCATTTATGAAATAAATCACATTTTCTAAACACTCGTGTTTTTTAAGAAATCATGTAAACCTTCTAGAAGTTGTGATTTTAAAAACTGGCGGAAGTAAGCTTTTCTTATTTCCGGACGCTGTGCGCAAACATTAGAAAGTCGTTATTACATAGAATGTGCATACTTTGTTGATTGCATTTATGAAATAAATCACATTTTCTAAACACTCGTGTTTTTTAAGAAATCATGTAAACCTTCTAGAAGCTGTGATTTTAAAATACGGGGGGAATTAAGCTTTTATTATTTCCGGACGCATGCGCAAACTATAGAAAGTCGTTATGACGTAGAATGTGCAAACTTTGTTGATTTCATTTATAAAATAAATCACATTTTCTAAAAACTCGTGTTTTTTAAGAATTCATCTAAACCTTCTAGAAGTTGTGAATTTAAAAAAAGGGGGGAAGTAAGCTTTACTTATTTCTGGATGCATGCGCAAACTATAGAAAGTCGTTATTATGTAGAATGTGCATAGTTTGCGCATGCGCAAACTATAGAAATTCGTTATGACATAGAATGTGCATACTTTGTTGATTCCATTTATGAAATAAATCAAATTTTCTAAAAACTCGTGTTTTTTAAGAAATTATGTAAACCTTCTAGAAGCTGTGATTTTAAAAAACGGGGGGGAATTAAGCTTTTCTTATTTCCGGACGCATGCGCAAACTATAGAAAGTCGTTAGGATGTAGAATGTGCATACTTTGTTGATTCCATTTATGAAATAAATAACATTTTCTAAAAACTCATGTTTTTTAAGAATTCATCTAAACCTTCTGGAAGCTGTGAATTTAGAAAAAGGGGGGAAGTAAGCTTTTCTTATTTCCGTACGCATGCGCAAACTATAGAAAGTTGTTATTACTCAGAATGTGCATACTTTGTTGATTCAATTTATGAAATAAATCACATTTTCTAAAAACTCGTGTTTTTTAAGAAATTATGTAAACCTTCTAGAAGCTGTGATTTTAAAAAACTGGCGGAAGTAAGCTTTTCTTATTTCCGGACACATGCGCAAACTTTATAAAGTTTTTATTACATAGAATGTGCATACTTTGTTGATTCCATTTATGAAATAAATCACATTTTCTAAAAACTCATGTTTTTTAAGAATTCATCTAAACCTTCTAGAAGATGTGATTTTCAAAAACGGGGGGAATTAAGCTTTTCTTATTTCCAGACGCATGCGCAAACTATAGAAAGTCGTTATGACGTAGAATGTGCCTACTTTGTTGATTCCATTTATGAAATAAATCACATTTTCTAAAAACTCGTGTTTTTTAAGAAATCATGTAAACCTTCTAGAAGCTGTGCTTTTAAAAAACTGGAGGAAGTAAGCTTTTCATATTTCCAGACGCATGCGCAAACTTTAGAAAGTCATTATTACATAGAATGTGCATACTTTGTTGATTCCATTTATGAAATAAATCACATTTTCTAAAAACTCGTGTTTTTTAAGAAATCATCTAAATCTTCTAGAAGCTGTGATTTTAAAAAACTGGCGAAAGTAAGCTTTTCATATTTCCGGACGCATGCGCAAACTTTAGAATGTCGTTATTGCATAGAATGTGCATACTTTGTTGATTCCATTTATGAAATAAATCACATTTTCTAAAAACTCATGTTTTTTAAGAAATCATGCAAACCTTCTAGAAGCTGTGATTTTAAAAAACGGGGGAATTAAGCTTTTCTTATTTCCGCACACAAGCGCAAACTATAGAAAGTTGTGATGATGTAGAATGTGCATACTTTGTTGATTCCATTTATGAAATAAATCACATTTTCTAAAAACTCGTGTTTTTTAAGAAATCATGTAAACCTTCTAGAAGCTGTGGTTTTAAAAAACTGGCAGAAGGAAGGTTTTCTCATTTCCGCACGCATGCGCAAACTATAGAAAGTCGTGATTATGTAGAATGTGCATAGTTTGTTGATTCCATTTATGAAATAAATCACATTTTCTAAAAACTCGTGTTTTTCCTGAATTTATCTAAACCTTCTAGAAGTTGTGAATTTAAAAAAAGGGGGGAAGTAAGCTATTCTTATTTCTGGATGCATGCGCAAACTATAGAAAGTCGTTATTACGTAGAATGTGCATATTTTGCGCATGCGCAAACTATAGAAAGTCGTTATGACATAGAATGTGCATACTTTCTTGATTCCATTTATTAAATAAATCACATTTTCTAAAAACTCGTGTTTTTTAAGAATTCATCTAAACCTTCTAGAAGCTGTGAATTTAAAAAAAGCGGGGAAGAAAGCTTTTCTTATTTCCGGACACATGCGCAAACTATAGAAAGTCGTTATCACGTAGAATGTGCATAGTTTGCGCATGCGCAAACTATAGAAAGTCGTTACTACGTAGAATGTGCATACCTTGTTGATTCCATTTATGAAATAAATCACATTTTCTAAAAACTCGTGTTTTTTAAGAAATCATGTAAACCTTCTAGAAGCTGTGATTTTAAAAAACGGGGTGAATTAAGTTTTTCTTATTTCCGGACGCATGCACAAATTATAGAAAGTCGTTATGACGTAGAGTGTGCAAACTTTGTTGATTCGATTTATGAAATAAATCACATTTTCTAAAAACTCGTGTTTTTCCTGAATTCATCTAAACCTTTTAGAAGTTGTGAATTTAAAAAAAGGGGGGAAGTAAGCTTTTCTTATTTCTGGACGCATGCGCAAACTATAGAAAGTCGTTGTGACATAGAATGTGCATACTTTTTTGATTCCATTTCTGAAATAAATCACATTTTCGAAAAACTTGTGTTTTTTAAGAAATCATGTAAACCTTCTAGAAGCTGTGATTTTAAAAAACTGGCGGAAGTAAGCTTTTCTTATTTCCGGACGCATGCGCAAACTTTAGAAAGTCGTTATGACATAGAATGTGCATTTTTTGATGATTCCATTTATGAAATAAATCACATTTTCTAAAAACTCGTGTTTTTTAAGAATTGATCTAAACCTTCTACAAGCTGTGAATTTAAAAAACGTGGGCGAATTAAGCTTTTCTTATTTCCGGACGCATGCGCAAACTATAGAAAGTCGTTATTACGTAGAATGTGCATACTTTGTTGATTCCATTTATGAAATAAATAACATTTTCTAAAAACTCATGTTTTTTAAGAATTCATCTAAACCTTCTAGAAGCTGTGATTTTAAAAAAAGGGGGGAAGTAAGCTTTTCTTATTTCCGGACGCATGCGCAAACTATAGAAAGTTGTTATTACTCAGAGTGTGCATAGTTAGCGCATGCGCAAACTATAGAAAGTCGTTATGACATAGAATGTGCATACTTTGTTGATTCCATTTATGAAATAAATCACATTTTCTAAAAACTCGTGTTTTTTAAGAAATCATGTAAACATTCTAGAAGCTGTGATTTTAAAATACGGGGGGAATTAAGCTTTTCTTATTTCCGGACGCATGCGCAAACTATAGAAAGTCGTTATGACGTAGAATGTGCAAACTTTGTTGATTCCATTTATGAAATAAATCACATTTTCTAAAAACTCGTGTTTTTTAAGAATTCATCTAAACCTTCTAGAAGTTGTGAATTTAAAAAAAGGGGGGGAAGTAAGCTTTTCTTATTTCTGGACGCGTGCGCAAACTATAGAAAGTCGTTATTACGTAGAATGTGCATAGTTTATTGATTCCATTTATAAAATAAATCACATTTTCTAAAAACTCGTGTTTTTTAAGAAATCATGTAAACCTTCTAGAAGCTGTGATTTTAAAAAACTAGCGGAAGTAAGCTTTTCTTATTTCCGGACACATGCGCAAACTTTAGAAAGTCGTTATTACATAGAATGTGCATACTTTCTTGATTCCATTTATGAAATAAATCACATTTTCTAAAAACTCATGTTTTTTAAGAATTCATCTAAACCTTCTAGAAGATGTAAATTTAAAAAAAGGGGGGAAGTAAGCTTTTATTATTTCCGGACGCATGCGCAAACTATAGAAAGTTGTTATTACTCAGAGTGTGCATACTTTGCGCATGCACAAACTATAGAAAGTCGTTATGACATAGAATGTGCATACTTTGTTGATTCCGTTTATGAAATAAATCACATTTTCTAAAAACTCATGTTTTTTAAGAAATTTTGTAAACCTTCTAGAAGCTGTGATTTTAAAATACGGGGGGAATTAAGCTTTTCTTATTTCCGGACGCATGCGCAAACTATAGAAAGTCGTTATGACGTAGAATGTGGAAACTTTGTTGATTCCATTTATGAAATAAATCACATTTTCTAAAAACACGTGTTTTTTAAGAATTCATCTAAACCTTCTAGAAGTTGTGAATTTAAAAAAAGGGGGGAAGTAAGCTTTTCTTATTTCTGGACGCATGCGCAAACTATAGAAAGTCGTTATTACGTAGAATGTGCATAGTTTGCGCATGCGCAAACTATAGAAATTCGTTATGACATAGAATGTGCATACTTTCTTGATTCCATTTATGAAATAAGTCACATTTTCTAAAAACTCGTGTTTTTTAAGAAATCATGTAAACCTTCTAGAAGCTGTGGTTTTAAAAAACTGGTTTAAGGAAGCTTTTCTTATTTTCGGACGCATGTGCAAACTATAGAAAGTCGTTATGACGTAGAATGTGCAAACTTCGTTGATTCCATTTATCAAATAAATCACATTTTCTAAAAACTCGTGTTTTTTAAGAATTCATCTAAACCTTCTAGAAGTTGTGAATTTAAAAAAAGGGGGGAAGTAAGCTTTTCTTATTTCTGGACGCATGCGCAAACTATAGAAAGTCGTTATTACGTAGAATGTGCATAGTTTGCGCATGCGCAAACTAAAGAAAATAGTTATGACATAGAATGTGCATACTTTGTTGATTCCATTTATGAAATAAATCACATTTTCTAAACACTCGTGTTTTTTAAGAAATCATGTAAACCTTCTAGAAGTTGTGATTTTAAAAACTGGCGGAAGTAAGCTTTTCTTATTTCCGGACGCGTGCGCAAACATTAGAAAGTCGTTATTACATAGAATGTGCATACTTTGTTGATTCCATTTATGAAATAAATCACATTTTCTAAACACTCGTGTTTTTTAAGAAATCATGTAAACCTTCTAGAAGCTGTGATTTTAAAATACGGGGGGAATTAAGCTTTTATTATTTCCGGACGCATGCGCAAACTATAGAAAGTCGTTATGACGTAGAATGTGCAAACTTTGTTGATTTCATTTATAAAATAAATCACATTTTCTAAAAACTCGTGTTTTTTAAGAATTCATCTAAACCTTCTAGAAGTTGTGAATTTAAAAAAAGGGGGGAAGTAAGCTTTACTTATTTCTAGATGCATGCGCAAACTATAGAAAGTCGTTATTATGTAGAATGTGCATAGTTTGCGCATGCGCAAACTATAGAAATTCGTTATGACATAGAATGTGCATACTTTGTTGATTCCATTTATGAAATAAATCAAATTTTCTAAAAACTCGTGTTTTTTAAGAAATTATGTAAACCTTCTAGAAGCTGTGATTTTAAAAAACGGGGGGGAATTAAGCTTTTCTTATTTCCGGACGCATGCGCAAACTATAGAAAGTCGTTATGACGTAGAATGTGCCTACTTTGTTGATTCCATTTATGAAATAAATCACATTTTCTAAAAACTCGTGTTTTTTAAGAAATCATGTAAACCTTCTAGAAGCTGTGCTTTTAAAAAACTGGAGGAAGTAAGCTTTTCATATTTCCAGACGCATGCGCAAACTTTAGAAAGTCATTATTACATAGAATGTGCATACTTTGTTGATTCCATTTATGAAATAAATCACATTTTCTAAAAACTCGTGTTTTTTAAGAAATCATCTAAATCTTCTAGAAGCTGTGATTTTAAAAAACTGGCGAAAGTAAGCTTTTCATATTTCCGGACGCATGCGCAAACTTTAGAATGTCGTTATTGCATAGAATGTGCATACTTTGTTGATTCCATTTATGAAATAAATCACATTTTCTAAAAACTCATGTTTTTTAAGAAATCATGCAAACCTTCTAGAAGCTGTGATTTTAAAAAACGGGGGAATTAAGCTTTTCTTATTTCCGCACACAAGCGCAAACTATAGAAAGTTGTGATGATGTAGAATGTGCATACTTTGTTGATTCCATTTATGAAATAAATCACATTTTCTAAAAACTCGTGTTTTTTAAGAAATCATGTAAACCTTCTAGAAGCTGTGGTTTTAAAAAACTGGCAGAAGGAAGGTTTTCTCATTTCCGCACGCACGCGCAAACTATAGAAAGTCGTGATTATGTAGAATGTGCATAGTTTGTTGATTCCATTTATGAAATAAATCACATTTTCTAAAAACTCGTGTTTTTCCTGAATTTATCTAAACCTTCTAGAAGTTGTGAATTTAAAAAAAGGGGGGAAGTAAGCTATTCTTATTTCTGGATGCATGCGCAAACTATAGAAAGTCGTTATTACGTAGAATGTGCATATTTTGCGCATGCGCAAACTATAGAAAGTCGTTATGACATAGAATGTGCATACTTTCTTGATTCCATTTATTAAATAAATCACATTTTCTAAAAACTCGTGTTTTTTAAGAATTCATCTAAACCTTCTAGAAGCTGTGAATTTAAAAAAAGCGGGGAAGAAAGCTTTTCTTATTTCCGGACACATGCGCAAACTATAGAAAGTCGTTATCACGTAGAATGTGCATAGTTTGCGCATGCGCAAACTATAGAAAGTCGTTACTACGTAGAATGTGCATACCTTGTTGATTCCATTTATGAAATAAATCACATTTTCTAAAAACTCGTGTTTTTTAAGAAATCATGTAAACCTTCTAGAAGCTGTGATTTTAAAAAACGGGGTGAATTAAGTTTTTCTTATTTCCGGACGCATGCACAAATTATAGAAAGTCGTTATGACGTAGAGTGTGCAAACTTTGTTGATTCGATTTATGAAATAAATCACATTTTCTAAAAACTCGTGTTTTTCCTGAATTCATCTAAACCTTTTAGAAGTTGTGAATTTAAAAAAAGGGGGGGAAGTAAGCTTTTCTTATTTCTGGACGCATGCGCAAACTATAGAAAGTCGTTGTGACATAGAATGTGCATACTTTTTTGATTCCATTTCTGAAATAAATCACATTTTCGAAAAACTTGTGTTTTTTAAGAAATCATGTAAACCTTCTAGAAGCTGTGATTTTAAAAAACTGGCGGAAGTAAGCTTTTCTTATTTCCGGACGCATGCGCAAACTTTAGAAAGTCGTTATGACATAGAATGTGCATTTTTTTATGATTCCATTTATGAAATAAATCACATTTTCTAAAAACTCGTGTTTTTTAAGAATTGATCTAAACCTTCTACAAGCTGTGAATTTAAAAAACGTGGGCGAATTAAGCTTTTCTTATTTCCGGACGCATGCGCAAACTATAGAAAGTCGTTATTACGTAGAATGTGCATACTTTGTTGATTCCATTTATGAAATAAATAACATTTTCTAAAAACTCATGTTTTTTAAGAATTCATCTAAACCTTCTAGAAGCTGTGAATTTAAAAAAAGGGGGGAAGTAAGCTTTTCTTATTTCCGAACGCATGCGCAAACTATAGAAAGTTGTTATTACTCAGAGTGTGCATAGTTAGCGCATGCGCAAACTATAGAAAGTCGTTATGACATAGAATGTGCATACTTTGTTGATTCCATTTATGAAATAAATCACATTTTCTAAAAACTCGTGTTTTTTAAGAAATCATGTAAACATTCTAGAAGCTGTGATTTTAAAATACGGGGGGGAATTAAGCTTTTCTTATTTCCGGACGCATGCGCAAACTATAGAAAGTCGTTATGACGTAGAATGTGCAAACTTTGTTGATTCCATTTATGAAATAAATCACATTTTCTAAAAACTCGTGTTTTTTAAGAATTCATCTAAACCTTCTAGAAGTTGTGAATTTAAAAAAAGGGGGGAAGTAAGCTTTTCTTATTTCTGGACGCGTGCGCAAACTATAGAAAGTCGTTATTACGTAGAATGTGCATAGTTTATTGATTCCATTTATAAAATAAATCACATTTTCTAAAAACTCGTGTTTTTTAAGAAATCATGTAAACCTTCTAGAAGCTGTGATTTTAAAAAACTAGCGGAAGTAAGCTTTTCTTATTTCCGGACACATGCGCAAACTTTAGAAAGTCGTTATTACATAGAATGTGCATACTTTCTTGATTCCATTTATGAAATAAATCACATTTTCTAAAAACTCATGTTTTTTAAGAATTCATCTAAACCTTCTAGAAGATGTAAATTTAAAAAAAGGGGGGAAGTAAGCTTTTATTATTTCCGGACGCATGCGCAAACTATAGAAAGTTGTTATTACTCAGAGTGTGCATACTTTGCGCATGCACAAACTATAGAAAGTCGTTATGACATAGAATGTGCATACTTTGTTGATTCCGTTTATGAAATAAATCACATTTTCTAAAAACTCATGTTTTTTAAGAAATTTTGTAAACCTTCTAGAAGCTGTGATTTTAAAATACGGGGGGAATTAAGCTTTTCTTATTTCCGGACGCATGCGCAAACTATAGAAAGTCGTTATGACGTAGAATGTGGAAACTTTGTTGATTCCATTTATGAAATAAATCACATTTTCTAAAAACACGTGTTTTTTAAGAATTCATCTAAACCTTCTAGAAGTTGTGAATTTAAAAAAAGGGGGGAAGTAAGCTTTTCTTATTTCTGGACGCATGCGCAAACTATAGAAAGTCGTTATTACGTAGAATGTGCATAGTTTGCGCATGCGCAAACTATAGAAATTCGTTATGACATAGAATGTGCATACTTTGTTGATTCCATTTATGAAATAAGTCACATTTTCTAAAAACTCGTGTTTTTTAAGAAATCATGTAAACCTTCTAGAAGCTGTGGTTTTAAAAAACTGGTTTAAGGAAGCTTTTCTTATTTTCGGACGCATGTGCAAACTATAGAAAGTCGTTATGACGTAGAATGTGCAAACTTCGTTGATTCCATTTATCAAATAAATCACATTTTCTAAAAACTCGTGTTTTTTAAGAATTCATCTAAACCTTCTAGAAGTTGTGAATTTAAAAAAAGGGGGGAAGTAAGCTTTTCTTATTTCTGGACGCATGCGCAAACTATAGAAAGTCGTTATTACGTAGAATGTGCATAGTTTGCGCATGCGCAAACTAAAGAAAATAGTTATGACATAGAATGTGCATACTTTGTTGATTCCATTTATGAAATAAATCACATTTTCTAAACACTCGTGTTTTTTAAGAAATCATGTAAACCTTCTAGAAGTTGTGATTTTAAAAACTGGCGGAAGTAAGCTTTTCTTATTTCCGGACGCGTGCGCAAACATTAGAAAGTCGTTATTACATAGAATGTGCATACTTTGTTGATTCCATTTATGAAATAAATCACATTTTCTAAACACTCGTGTTTTTTAAGAAATCATGTAAACCTTCTAGAAGCTGTGATTTTAAAATACGGGGGGAATTAAGCTTTTATTATTTCCGGACGCATGCACAAACTATAGAAAGTCGTTATGACGTAGAATGTGCAAACTTTGTTGATTTCATTTATAAAATAAATCACATTTTCTAAAAACTCGTGTTTTTTAAGAATTCATCTAAACCTTCTAGAAGTTGTGAATTTAAAAAAAGGGGGGAAGTAAGCTTTACTTATTTCTGGATGCATGCGCAAACTATAGAAAGTCGTTATTATGTAGAATGTGCATAGTTTGCGCATGCGCAAACTATAGAAATTCGTTATGACATAGAATGTGCATACTTTGTTGATTCCATTTATGAAATAAATCAAATTTTCTAAAAACTCGTGTTTTTTAAGAAATTATGTAAACCTTCTAGAAGCTGTGATTTTAAAAAACGGGGGGGAATTAAGCTTTTCTTATTTCCGGACGCATGCGCAAACTATAGAAAGTCGTTAGGACGTAGAATGTGCATACTTTGTTGATTCCATTTATGAAATAAATAACATTTTCTAAAAACTCATGTTTTTTAAGAATTCATCTAAACCTTCTGGAAGCTGTGAATTTAGAAAAAGGGGGGAAGTAAGCTTTTCTTATTTCCGTACGCATGCGCAAACTATAGAAAGTTGTTATTACTCAGAATGTGCATACTTTGTTGATTCAATTTATGAAATAAATCACATTTTCTAAAAACTCGTGTTTTTTAAGAAATTATGTAAACCTTCTAGAAGCTGTGATTTTAAAAAACTGGCGGAAGTAAGCTTTTCTTATTTCCGGACACATGCGCAAACTTTATAAAGTTGTTATTACATAGAATGTGCATACTTTGTTGATTCCATTTATGAAATAAATCACATTTTCTAAAAACTCATGTTTTTTAAGAATTCATCTAAACCTTCTAGAAGATGTGATTTTCAAAAACGGGGGGAATTAAGCTTTTCTTATTTCCAGACGCATGCGCAAACTATAGAAAGTCGTTATGACGTAGAATGTGCCTACTTTGTTGATTCCATTTATGAAATAAATCACATTTTCTAAAAACTCGTGTTTTTTAAGAAATCATGTAAACCTTCTAGAAGCTGTGCTTTTAAAAAACTGGAGGAAGTAAGCTTTTCATATTTCCAGACGCATGCGCAAACTTTAGAAAGTCATTATTACATAGAATGTGCATACTTTGTTGATTCCATTTATGAAATAAATCACATTTTCTAAAAACTCGTGTTTTTTAAGAAATCATCTAAATCTTCTAGAAGCTGTGATTTTAAAAAACTGGCGGAAGTAAGCTTTTCATATTTCCGGACGCATGCGCAAACTTTAGAATGTCGTTATTGCATAGAATGTGCATACTTTGTTGATTCCATTTATGAAATAAATCACATTTTCTAAAAACTCATGTTTTTTAAGAAATCATGCAAACCTTCTAGAAGCTGTGATTTTAAAAAACGGGGGAATTAAGCTTTTCTTATTTCCGCACACATGCGCAAACTATAGAAAGTTGTGATGATGTAGAATGTGCATACTTTGTTGATTCCATTTATGAAATAAATCACATTTTCTAAAAACTCGTGTTTTTTAAGAAATCATGTAAACCTTCTAGAAGCTGTGGTTTTAAAAAACTGGCAGAAGGAAGGTTTTCTCATTTCCGCACGCATGCGCAAACTATAGAAAGTCGTGATTATGTAGAATGTGCATAGTTTGTTGATTCCATTTATGAAATAAATCACATTTTCTAAAAACTCGTGTTTTTCCTGAATTTATCTAAACCTTCTAGAAGTTGTGAATTTAAAAAAAGGGGGGAAGTAAGCTATTCTTATTTCTGGATGCATGCGCAAACTATAGAAAGTCGTTATTACGTAGAATGTGCATATTTTGCACATGCGCAAACTATAGAAAGTCGTTATGACATAGAATGTGCATACTTTCTTGATTCCATTTATTAAATAAATCACATTTTCTAAAAACTCGTGTTTTTTAAGAATTCATCTAAACCTTCTAGAAGCTGTGAATTTAAAAAAAGCGGGGAAGAAAGCTTTTCTTATTTCCGGACACATGCGCAAACTATAGAAAGTCGTTATCACGTAGAATGTGCATAGTTTGCGCATGCGCAAACTATAGAAAGTCGTTACTACGTAGAATGTGCATACCTTGTTGATTCCATTTATGAAATAAATCACATTTTCTAAAAACTCGTGTTTTTTAAGAAATCATGTAAACCTTCTAGAAGCTGTGATTTTAAAAAACGGGGTGAATTAAGTTTTTCTTATTTCCGGACGCAGGCACAAATTATAGAAAGTTGTTATGACGTAGAGTGTGCAAACTTTGTTGATTCGATTTATGAAATAAATCACATTTTCTAAAAACTCGTGTTTTTCCTGAATTCATCTAAACCTTTTAGAAGTTGTGAATTTAAAAAAAGGGGGGAAGTAAGCTTTTCTTATTTCTGGACGCATGCGCAAACTATAGAAAGTCGTTGTGACATAGAATGTGCATACTTTTTTGATTCCATTTCTGAAATAAATCACATTTTTGAAAAACTTGTGTTTTTTAAGAAATCATGTAAACCTTCTAGAAGCTGTGATTTTAAAAAACTGGCGGAAGTAAGCTTTTCTTATTTCCGGACGCATGCGCAAACTTTAGAAAGTCGTTATGACATAGAATGTGCATTTTTTGATGATTCCATTTATGAAATAAATCACATTTTCTAAAAACTCGTGTTTTTTAAGAATTGATCTAAACCTTCTACAAGTTGTGAATTTAAAAAACGTGGGCGAATTAAGCTTTTCTTATTTCCGGACGCATGCGCAAACTATAGAAAGTCGTTATTACGTAGAATGTGCATACTTTGTTGATTCCATTTATGAAATAAATAACATTTTCTAAAAACTCATGTTTTTTAAGAATTCATCTAAACCTTCTAGAAGCTGTGAATTTAAAAAAAGGGGGGAAGTAAGCTTTTCTTATTTCCGGACGCATGCGCAAACTATAGAAAGTTGTTATTACTCAGAGTGTGCATAGTTAGCGCATGCGCAAACTATAGAAAGTCGTTATGACATAGAATGTGCATACTTTGTTGATTCCATTTATGAAATAAATCACATTTTCTAAAAACTCGTGTTTTTTAAGAAATCATGTAAACATTCTAGAAGCTGTGATTTTAAAATACGGGGGGAATTAAGCTTTTCTTATTTCCGGACGCATGCGCAAACTATAGAAAGTCGTTATGACGTAGAATGTGCAAACTTTGTTGATTCCATTTATGAAATAAATCACATTTTCTAAAAACTCGTGTTTTTTAAGAATTCATCTAAACCTTCTAGAAGTTGTGAATTTAAAAAAAGCGGGGAAGTAAGCTTTTCTTATTTCTGGACGCGTGCGCAAACTATAGAAAGTCGTTATTACGTAGAATGTGCATAGTTTATTGATTCCATTTATAAAATAAATCACATTTTCTAAAAACTCGTGTTTTTTAAGAAATCATGTAAACCTTCTAGAAGCTGTGATTTTAAAAAACTAGCGGAAGTAAGCTTTTCTTATTTCCGGACACATGCGCAAACTTTAGAAAGTCGTTATTACATAGAATGTGCATACTTTCTTGATTCCATTTATGAAATAAATCACATTTTCTAAAAACTCATGTTTTTTAAGAATTCATCTAAACCTTCTAGAAGATGTAAATTTAAAAAAAGGGGGGAAGTAAGCTTTTCTTATTTCCGGACGCATGCGCAAACTATAGAAAGTTGTTATTACTCAGAGTGTGCATACTTTGCGCATGCACAAACTATAGAAAGTCGTTATGACATAGAATGTGCATACTTTGTTGATTCCGTTTATGAAATAAATCACATTTTCTAAAAAGTCATGTTTTTTAAGAAATCTTGTAAACCTTCTAGAAGCTGTGATTTTAAAATACGGGGGGAATTAAGCTTTTCTTATTTCCGGACGCATGCGCAAACTATAGAAAGTCGTTATGACGTAGAATGTGGAAACTTTGTTGATTCCATTTATGAAATAAATCACATTTTCTAAAAACACGTGTTTTTTAAGAATTCATCTAAACCTACTAGAAGTTGTGAATTTAAAAAAAGGGGGGAAGTAAGCTTTTTTTATTTCTGGACGCATGCGCAAACTATAGAAAGTCGTTATTACGTAGAATGTGCATAGTTTGCGCATGCGCAAACTATAGAAATTCGTTATGACATAGAATGTGCATACTTTGTTGATTCCATTTATGAAATAAGTCACATTTTCTAAAAACTCGTGTTTTTTAAGAAATCATGTAAACCTTCTAGAAGCTGTGGTTTTAAAAAACTGGTTTAAGGAAGCTTTTCTTATTTTCAGACGCATGTGCAAACTATAGAAAGTCGTTATGACGTAGAATGTGCAAACTTCGTTGATTCCATTTATGAAATAAATCACATTTTCTAAAAACTCGTGTTTTTTAAGAATTCATCTAAACCTTCTAGAAGTTGTGAATTTAAAAAAAGGGGGGAAGTAAGCTTTTCTTATTTCTAGACGCATGCGCAAACTATAGAAAGTCGTTATTACGTAGAATGTGCATAGTTTGCGCATGCGCAAACTAAAGAAAATCGTTATGACATAGAATGTGCATACTTTGTTGATTCCATTTATGAAATAAATCACATTTTCTAAACACTCGTGTTTTTTAAGAAATCATGTAAACCTTCTAGAAGTTGTGATTTTAAAAACTGGCGGAAGTAAGCTTTTCTTATTTCCGGACGCGTGCGCAAACATTAGAAAGTCGTTATTACATAGAATGTGCATACTTTGTTGATTCCATTTATGAAATAAATCACATTTTCTAAACACTCGTGTTTTTTAAGAAATCATGTAAACCTTCTAGAAGCTGTGATTTTAAAATACGGGGGGAATTAAGATTTTCTTATTTCCGGACGCATGCGCAAACTATAGAAAGTCGTTATGACGTAGAATGTGCAAACTTTGTTGATTTCATTTATAAAATAAATCACATTTTCTAAAAACTCGTGTTTTTTAAGAATTCATCTAAACCTTCTAGAAGTTGTGAATTTAAAAAAAGGGGGGAAGTAAGCTTTACTTATTTCTGGATGCATGCGCAAACTATAGAAAGTCGTTATTATGTAGAATGTGCATAGTTTGCGCATGCGCAAACTATAGAAATTCGTTATGACGTAGAATGTGCATACTTTGTTGATTCCATTTATGAAATAAATCAAATTTTCTAAAAACTCGTGTTTTTTAAGAAATTATGTAAACCTTCTAGAAGCTGTGATTTTAAAAAACGGGGGGGAATTAAGCTTTTCTTATTTCCGGACGCATGCGCAAACTATAGAAAGTCGTTAGGACGTAGAATGTGCATACTTTGTTGATTCCATTTATGAAATAAATAACATTTTCTAAAAACTCATGTTTTTTAAGAATTCATCTAAACCTTCTGGAAGCTGTGAATTTAGAAAAAGGGGGGAAGTAAGCTTTTCTTATTTCCGTACGCATGCGCAAACTATAGAAAGTTGTTATTACTCAGAATGTGCATACTTTGTTGATTCAATTTATGAAATAAATCACATTTTCTAAAAACTCGTGTTTTTTAAGAAATTATGTAAACCTTCTAGAAGCTGTGATTTTAAAAAACTGGCGGAAGTAAGCTTTTCTTATTTCCGGACACATGCGCAAACTTTAGAAAGTTGTTATTACATAGAATGTGCATACTTTGTTGATTCCATTTATGAAATAAATCACATTTTCTAAAAACTCATGTTTTTTAAGAATTCATCTAAACCTTCTAGAAGATGTGATTTTCAAAAACGGGGGGAATTAAGCTTTTCTTATTTCCAGACGCATGCGCAAACTATAGAAAGTCGTTATGACGTAGAATGTGCCTACTTTGTTGATTCCATTTATGAAATAAATCACATTTTCTAAAAACTCGTGTTTTTTAAGAAATCATGTAAACCTTCTAGAAGCTGTGCTTTTAAAAAACTGGAGGAAGTAAGCTTTTCATATTTCCAGACGCATGCGCAAACTTTAGAAAGTCATTATTACATAGAATGTGCATACTTTGTTGATTCCATTTATGAAATAAATCACATTTTCTAAAAACTCGTGTTTTTTAAGAAATCATCTAAATCTTCTAGAAGCTGTGATTTTAAAAAACTGGCGGAAGTAAGCTTTTCATATTTCCGGACGCATGCGCAAACTTTAGAATGTCGTTATTGCATAGAATGTGCATACTTTGTTGATTCCATTTATGAAATAAATCACATTTTCTAAAAACTCATGTTTTTTAAGAAATCATGCAAACCTTCTAGAAGCTGTGATTTTAAAAAACGGGGGAATTAAGCTTTTCTTATTTCCGCACACATGCGCAAACTATAGAAAGTTGTGATGATGTAGAATGTGCATACTTTGTTGATTCCATTTATGAAATAAATCACATTTTCTAAAAACTCGTGTTTTTTAAGAAATCATGTAAACCTTCTAGAAGCTGTGGTTTTAAAAAACTGGCAGAAGGAAGATTTTCTCATTTCCGCACGCATGCGCAAACTATAGAAAGTCGTGATTATGTAGAATGTGCATAGTTTGTTGATTCCATTTATGAAATAAATCACATTTTCTAAAAACTCGTGTTTTTCCTGAATTTATCTAAACCTTCTAGAAGTTGTGAATTTAAAAAAAGGGGGGAAGTAAGCTATTCTTATTTCCTGATGCATGCGCAAACTATAGAAAGTCGTTATTACGTAGAATGTGCATATTTTGCGCATGCGCAAACTATAGAAAGTCGTTATGACATAGAATGTGCATACTTTCTTGATTCCATTTATTAAATAAATCACATTTTCTAAAAACTCATGTTTTTTAAGATTTCATCTAATCCTTCTAGAAGCTGTGAATTTAAAAAAAGCGGGGAAGAAAGCTTTTCTTATTTCCGGACACATGCGCAAACTATAGAAAGTCGTTATCACGTAGAATGTGCATAGTTTGCGCATGCGCAAACTATAGAAAGTCGTTACTACGTAGAATGTGCATACCTTGTTGATTCCATTTATGAAATAAATCACATTTTCTAAAAACTCGTGTTTTTTAAGAAATCATGTAAACCTTCTAGAAGCTGTGATTTTAAAAAACGGGGGGAATTAAGTTTTTCTTATTTCCGGACGCATGCACAAATTATAGAAAGTCGTTATGACGTAGAGTGTGCAAACTTTGTTGATTCGATTTATGAAATAAATCACATTTTCTAAAAACTCGTGTTTTTCCTGAATTCATCTAAACCTTTTAGAAGTTGTGAATTTAAAAAAAGGGGGGAAGTAAGCTTTTCTTATTTCTGGACGCATGCGCAAACTATAGAAAGTCGTTGTGACATAGAATGTGCATACTTTTCTGATTCCATTTCTGAAATAAATCACATTTTCGAAAAACTTGTGTTTTTTAAGAAATCATGTAAACCTTCTAGAAGCTGTGATTTTAAAAAACTGGCGGAATTAAGCTTTTCTTATTTCCGGATGCATGCGCAAACTTTAGAAAGTCGTTATGACATAGAATGTGCATTTTTTGTTGATTCCATTTATGAAATAAATTACATTTTCTAAAAACTCGTGTTTTTTAAGAATTGATCTAAACCTTCTACAAGCTGTGAATTTAAAAAACGTGGGCGAATTAAGCTTTTCTTATTTCCGGACGCATGCGCAAACTATAGAAAGTCGTTATTACGTAGAATGTGCATACTTTGTTGATTCCGTTTATGAAATAAATAACATTTTCTAAAAACTCATGTTTTTTAAGAATTCATCTAAACCTTCTAGAAGCTGTGAATTTAAAAAAAGGGGGGAAGTAAGCTTTTCTTATTTCCGGACGCATGCGCAAACTATAGAAAGTTGTTATTACTATGAGTGTGCATAGTTAGCGCATGCGCAAACTATAGAAAGTCGTTATGACATAGAATGTGCATACTTTGTTGATTCCATTTATGAAATAAATCACATTTTCTAAAAACTCGTGTTTTTTAAGAAATCATGTAAACATTCTAGAAGCTGTGATTTTAAAATACGGGGGGAATTAAGCTTTTCTTATTTCCGGACGCATGCGCAAACTATAGAAAGTCGTTATGACGTAGAATGTGCAAACTTTGTTGATTCCATTTATGAAATAAATCACATTTTCTAAAAACTCGTGTTTTTTAGGAATTCATCTAAACCTTCTAGAAGTTGTGAATTTAAAAAAAGGGGGGAAGTAAGCTTTTCTTATTTCTGGACGCGTGCGCAAACTATAGAAAGTCGTTATTACGTAGAATGTGCATAGTTTATTGATTCCATTTATAAAATAAATCACATTTTCTAAAAACTCGTGTTTTTTAAGAAATCATGTAAACCTTCTAGAAGCTGTGATTTTAAAAAACTAGCGGAAGTAAGCTTTTCTTATTTCCGGACACATGCGCAAACTTTAGAAAGTCGTTATTACATAGAATGTGCATACTTTCTTGATTCCATTTATGAAATAAATCACATTTTCTAAAAACTCATGTTTTTTAAGAATTCATCTAAACCTTCTAGAAGATGTAAATTTAAAAAAAGGGGGGAAGTAAGCTTTTCTTATTTCCGGACGCATGCGCAAACTATAGAAAGTTGTTATTACTCAGAGTGTGCATACTTTGCGCATGCACAAACTATAGAAAGTCGTTATGACATAGAATGTGCATACTTTGTTGATTCCGTTTATGAAATAAATCACATTTTCTAAAAAGTCATGTTTTTTAAGAAATTTTGTAAACCTTCTAGAAGCTGTGATTTTAAAATACGGGGGGAATTAAGCTTTTCTTATTTCCGGACGCATGCGCAAACTATAGAAAGTCGTTATGACGTAGAATGTGGAAACTTTGTTGATTCCATTTATGAAATAAATCACATTTTCTAAAAACACGTGTTTTTTAAGAATTCATATAAACCTTCTAGAAGTTGTGAATTTAAAAAAAGGGGGGAAGTAAGCTTTTCTTATTTCTGGACGCATGCGCAAACTATAGAAAGTCGTTATTACGTAGAATGTGCATAGTTTGCGCATGCGCAAACTATAGAAATTCGTTATGACATAGAATGTGCATACTTTGTTGATTCCATTTATGAAATAAGTCACATTTTCTAAAAACTCGTGTTTTTTAAGAAATCATGTAAACCTTCTAGAAGCTGTGGTTTTAAAAAACTGGTTTAAGGAAGCTTTTCTTATTTTCGGACGCATGTGCAAACTATAGAAAGTCGTTATGACGTAGAATGTGCAAACTTCGTTGATTCCATTTATCAAATAAATCACATTTTCTAAAAACTCGTGTTTTTTAAGAATTCATCTAAACCTTCTAGAAGTTGTGAATTTAAAAAAAGGGGGGAAGTAAGCTTTTCTTATTTCTGGACGCATGCGCAAACTATAGAAAGTCGTTATTACGTAGAATGTGCATAGTTTGCGCATGCGCAAACTAAAGAAAATCATTATGACATAGAATGTGCATACTTTGTTGATTCCATTTATGAAATAAATCACATTTTCTAAACACTCGTGTTTTTTAAGAAATCATGTAAACCTTCTAGAAGTTGTGATTTTAAAAACTGGCGGAAGTAAGCTTTTCTTATTTCCGGACGCGTGCGCAAACATTAGAAAGTCGTTATTACATAGAATGTGCATACTTTGTTGATTCCATTTATGAAATAAATCACATTTTCTAAACACTCGTGTTTTTTAAGAAATCATGTAAACCTTCTAGAAGCTGTGATTTTAAAATACGGGGGGAATTAAGCTTTTCTTATTTCCGGACGCATGCGCAAACTACAGAAAGTAGTTATGACGTAGAATGTGCAAATTTTGTTGATTTCATTTATAAAATAAATCACATTTTCTAAAAACTCGTGTTTTTTAAGAATTCATCTAAACCTTCTAGAAGTTGTGAATTTAAAAAAAGGGGGGAAGTAAGCTTTACTTATTTCTGGATGCATGCGCAAACTATAGAAAGTCGTTATTATGTAGAATGTGCATAGTTTGCGCATGCGCAAACTATAGAAATTCGTTATGACATAGAATGTGCATACTTTGTTGATTCCATTTATGAAATAAATCAAATTTTCTAAAAACTCGTGTTTTTTAAGAAATTATGTAAACCTTCTAGAAGCTGTGATTTTAAAAAACGGGGGGGAATTAAGCTTTTCTTATTTCCGGACGCATGCGCAAACTATAGAAAGTCGTTAGGACGTAGAATGTGCATACTTTGTTGATTCCATTTATGAAATAAATAACATTTTCTAAAAACTCATGTTTTTTAAGAATTCATCTAAACCTTCTGGAAGCTGTGAATTTAGAAAAAGGGGGGAAGTAAGCTTTTCTTATTTCCGTACGCATGCGCAAACTATAGAAAGTTGTTATTACTCAGAATGTGCATACTTTGTTGATTCAATTTATGAAATAAATCACATTTTCTAAAAACTCGTGTTTTTTAATAAATTATGTAAACCTTCTAGAAGCTGTGATTTTAAAAAACTGGCGGAAGTAAGCTTTTCTTATTTCCGGACACATGCGCAAAATTTAGAAAGTTATTATTACATAGAATGTGCATACTTTGTTGATTCCATTTATGAAATAAATCACATTTTCTAAAAACTCATGTTTTTTTAAGAATTCATCTAAACCTTCTAGAAGATGTGATTTTCAAAAACGGGGGGAATTAAGCTTTTCTTATTTCCAGACGCATGCGCAAACTATAGAAAGTCGTTATGACGTAGAATGTGCCTACTTTGTTGATTCCATTTATGAAATAAATCACATTTTCTAAAAACTCGTGTTTTTTAAGAAATCATGTAAACCTTCTAGAAGCTGTGCTTTTAAAAAACTGGAGGAAGTAAGCTTTTCATATTTCCAGACGCATGCGCAAACTTTAGAAAGTCATTATTACATAGAATGTGCATACTTTGTTGATTCCATTTATGAAATAAATCACATTTTCTAAAAACTCGTGTTTTTTAAGAAATCATCTAAATCTTCTAGAAGCTGTGATTTTAAAAAACTGGCGGAAGTAAGCTTTTCATATTTCCGGACGCATGCGCAAACTTTAGAATGTCGTTATTGCATAGAATGTGCATACTTTGTTGATTCCATTTATGAAATAAATCACATTTTCTAAAAACTCATTTTTTTTAAGAAATCATGCAAACCTTCTAGAAGCTGTGATTTTAAAAAACGGGGGAATTAAGCTTTTCTTATTTCCGCACACATGCGCAAACTATAGAAAGTTGTGATGATGTAGAATGTGCATACTTTGTTGATTCCATTTATGAAATAAATCACATTTTCTAAAAACTCGTGTTTTTTAAGAAATCATGTAAACCTTCTAGAAGCTGTGGTTTTAAAAAACTGGCAGAAGGAAGGTTTTCTCATTTCCGCACGCATGCGCAAACTATAGAAAGTCGTGATTATGTAGAATGCGCATAGTTTGTTGATTCCATTTATGAAATAAATCACATTTTCTAAAAACTCGTGTTTTTTAAGAATTCATTTAAACCTTCTAGAAGCTGTGAATTTAAAAAAAGGGGGGAAGTAAGCTTTTCTTATTTCCAGAAGCATGAGCAAACTATAGAAAGTCGTTATTACGTAGAATGTGCATTGTTTTTTTATTCCGTTTATGAAATAAATCACATTTTCTAAAAACTCGTGTTTTTTAAGAATTCATCTAAACCTTCTAGAAGCTGTGAATTTGAAAAAAGGGGGGAAGTAAGTTTTTCTTATTTCCAGACGCATGCGCAAACTATAGAAAGTAGTTATCACGTAGAATGTGCATAGTTTGGGCATGGGAAAACTATAGAAAGTCGTTATGACATAAAATGTGCATACTTTGTTGATTCCATTTATGAAATAAATCACATTTTCTAAAAACTCGTGTTTTTTAAGAAATTATGCAAACCTTCTAGAAGCTGTGATTTTAAAAAACGGGGGGAAGTAAGCTTTTCTTATTTCCGGACGAATGCGCAAACTATAGAAAGTTGTTATTATGTGGAATGTGCATAGTTTGCGCATGCACAAACTATAGAATGTCATTATGACATAGAATGTGCATACTTTGTTGATTCCATTTATGATATAAATCACATTTCCTAAAAACTCGTGTTTTTAAGAAATCATGTAAACCTTCTAGAAGCTGTGATTTTAAAAAATGGGGGAAATTTAGCTTTTCTTATATCCAGGCGAATGCGCAAACTATAGAAAGTCGTTATGACGAAGAATGTGCATACTTTGTTGATTACATTTATGAAATAAATCACATTTTCTAAAAACTCGTGTTTTTTAAGAAATCATTTAACCTTCTAGAAGCTGTGATTTTAAAAAACTGGCGGAAGTAAGCATTTCATATTTCCGGACTCATGCGCAAACTTTAGAAAATTTTTATTACATAGAATGTGCATACTTTGTTGATTCCATTTATGAAATAAATCACATTTTATAAAATCTCCTGTTTTTTAAGAAATCATGTAAACCTTCTAGAAGCTGTGGCTTTAAAAAACTGGCGGAAGTAAGCTTTTCTTATTTCCGGACGCATGCGCAAACTATAGAAAGTCGTTATCACGTAGAATGTGCATAGTTTGCGCATGCGAAATTATAGAAAGTCGTTATGACATAGAATGTGCAAACTTTGTTGATTCCATTTATCAAATAAGTCACATTTTCTAAAAACTCGTGTTTTTTAAGAATTCATCTAAACCTTCTAGAAGCTGTGAATTTAAAAAAAGGGGGCAAGTAAGCTTTTCTTATTTCCGGACGCATGCGCAAACTTTAGAAAGTCGTTATTACGTAGAATGTGCATAACTTGTTGATTCCATTTATTAAATAAATCACATTTTCTAAAAACTCATGTTTTTTAAGAAATCATGTAAACCTTCTAGAAGCTGTGGTTTTAAAAAACTGGCGGAAGTAAGCTTTTCTTATTTGCGGACGCATGCGCAAACTATAGAAAGTCGTTATTACGTAGAATGTGCATACTTTGTTGATTCCATTTATGAAATAAATCACATTTTCTAAAAACTCGTGTTTTTTAAGAATTCATCTAAACCTTCTATAAGCTGTGAATTTAAACAAAGGGGGGAAGTAGGCTTTTCTTATTTCCGGACGCATGCGCAAACTATAGAAAGTCGTTATCACGTAGAATGTGCATACTTTGTTGATTCCATTTATGAAATAAATCACATTTTCTAAAAACTCGTGATTTTTTAAGAATTCATCTAAACTTTCTAGAAGCTGTGAATTTAAAAAAAGGGGGGAAGTAAGCTTTTCTTATTTCCGGACGCATGCGCAAACTATAGAAACTTGTTATTACGTAGAATGTGCATAGTTTGCGCATGCGCAAACTATAGAAAGTCGTTATGACATAGAATGTGCATACTTTGTTGATTAGATTTATGAAATAAACCCCATTTCCTAAAAACACGTGTTTTTTAAGAAATCATGTGAACCTTCTAGAAGCTGTGATTTTAAAAAACGGGGGAATTAAGCTTTTCTTATTTCCTGAAGCATGCGCAAACTATAGAAAGTTGTGATGACGTAGAATGTGCATACTTTTTTGATTCCATTTATGAAATAAATCACATTTTCTAAAAACTCGGGTTTTTTAAGAAATCATGTAAACCTTCTAGAAGCTGTGATTTTAAAAAACTGGGGGAATTAAGATTTTCTTATTTCCGGACGCATGCACAAATTATAGAAAGTCGTTATGACATAGAGTGTGCAAAATTTGTTGATTCGATTTATGAAATAAATCACATTTTCTAAAAACTCGTGTTTTTCCTGAATTCATCTAAACCTTTTAGAAGTTGTGAATTTAAAAAAAGGGGGGAAGTAAGCTTTTCTTAGTTCTAGACGCATGCGCAAACTATAGAAAGTCATTATTATGTAGAATGTGCATAGTTTGCGCATGCGCAAACTATAGAAAGTCGTTATGACATAGAATGTGCATACTTTGTTAATTCCATTTATGAAATAAATCAGATTTTCTAAAAACTCGTGTTTCTTTAGAAATCATGTAAACATTCTTGAAACTGTGATTTTAAAAAACTGGCAGAAGTAAGCTTTTCTTATTTTCGGACGCATGCGCAAACTTAAGAAAGTCGTTATTACATAGAATGTGCATACTTTGTTGAATCCATTTATGAAATAAATCACATTTTCTAAAAACTCGTGTTTTTTAAGAAAGCATGTAAACCTTCTAGAAGCTGTGATTTTAAAAAACTGGCGGAAGTAAGCTTTTCATATTTCGGACGCATATGCAAAATTTAGAAAGTCGTTACTACGTAGAATGTGCATACCTTGTTGATTCGATTTATTAAATAAATCACATTTTCTAAAAATGCATGTTTTTTAAGAATTCATCTAAACCTTTTAGAAGCTGTGAATTTAAAAAAAGGGGGGATGTAAGCTTTTCTTATTTTCGGACGCACGCGCATACTATAGAAAGTCGTGATCACGTAGAATGTGCATAGTTTGCAAATGCGCAAAATATAGAAAGTCATTATGACATAGAATGTGCATACTTTGTTGATTCCATTTATGAAATAAATCACATTTTCTAAAAACTCATGTTTTTTAAGAAATCATGTAAACCTTCTAGAAGCTCTGATTTTAAAAAACAGGGGGAATTAAGCTTTTCTTATTTCTGGATGCATGTGCAAACTATAGAAAGTTGTTATGACGTAGAATGTGCATACTTTGTTGATTCCATTTATGAAATAAATCACATTTTCTAAAAAGTCATGTTTTTTAAGAATTCATCTAAACCTTCTAGAAATTGTGATTTTAAAAAACTGGCGGAAGTAAGCTTTTCTTATTTCCGGACGCATGCGCAAATTTTAGAAAGTCGTCACTACGTAGAATGTGCATACCTTGTTGATTCCATTTATTAAATAAATCACATTTTCTAAAAACGCATGTTTTTTAAGAATTCATCTAAACCTTCTAGAAGCTGTGAATTTGAAAAAAGGGGGGAAGTAAGCTTTTCTTATTTCCGGACGCATGCGCAAACTATAGAAAGTAGTTATCACGTAGAATGTGCATAGTTTGCGCATGGGAAAACTATAGAAAGTCGTTATGACATAAAATGTGCATACTTTGTTGATTCCATTTATGAAATAAATCACATTTTCTAAAAACTCGTGTTTTTTAAGAAATTATGCAAACCTTCTAGAAGCTGTGATTTTAAAAAACGGGGGGAAGTAAGCTTTTCTTATTTCCGGACGAATGCGCAAACTATAGAAAGTTGTTATTACGTGGAATGTGCATAGTTTGCGCATGCAGAAACTATAGAATGTCATTATGAGATAGAATGTGCATACTTTGTTGATTCCATTTATGATATAAATCACATTTTCTAAAAACTCGTGTTTTTTAAGAAATCATGTAAACCTTCTAGAAGCTGTGATTTTAAAAAATGGGGGAAATTTAGCTTTTCTTATATCCAGGCGAATGCGCAAATTATAGAAAGTCGTTATGACGAAGAATGTGCATACTTTGCTGATTCCATTTATGAAATAAATCACATTTTCTAAAAACTCGTGTTTTTTAAGAAATCATTTAACCTTCCAGAAGCTGTGATTTTAAAAAACTGGTGGAAGTAAGCATTTCATATTTCCGGACTCATGCGCAAACTTTAGAAAAATTTTATTACATAGAATGTGCATACTTTGTTGATTCCATTTATGAAATAAATCACATTTTCTAAAATCTCCTGTTTTTTAAGAAATCATGTAAACCTTCTAGAAGCTGTGGCTTTAAAAAACTGGCGGAAGTAAGCTTTTCTTATTTCCGGACGCATGCGCAAACTATTGAAAGTCGTTATCACGTAGAATGTGCATAGTTTGCGCATGCGGAATTATAGAAAGTCATTATGACATAGAATGTGCAAACTTTGTTGATTCCATTTATCAAATAAGTCACATTTTCTAAAAAGTCGTGTTTTTTAAGAATTCATCTAAACCTTCTAGAAGCTGTGAATTTAAAAAAAGGGGGGAAGTAAGCTTTTCTTATTTCTGGACGCATGCGTAAAGTACAGAAAGTCGTTATTACGTAGAATGTGCATAGTTTGCGCATGCGCAAACTATAGAAAGTCGTTATGACATAGAATGTGCATACTTTGTTGATTCCATTTATGAAATAAATCACATTTTCTAAAAACTCGTGTTTTTTAAGAAATCATGTAAACCTTTTAGAAGCTGTGATTTTAAAAAACTGGCGGAAGTAAGCTTTTCTTATTTCCGGACGCATGCGCAAACTTTAGAAAGTCGTTACTAAGTAGAATGTGCATACCTTGTTGATTCCATTTATTAAATAAATCACATTTTCTAAAAACTCATGTTTTTTAAGAAATCATGTAAACCTTCTAGAAGCTGTGGTTTTAAAAAACTGGCGGAAGTAAGCTTTTCTTATTTGCGGACGCATGCGCAAACTATAGAAAGTCGTTATTACGTGGAATGTGCATACCTTGTTGATTCCATTTATGAAATAAATCACATTTTCTAAAAACTCGTGTTTTTTAAGAATTCATCTAAACCTTCTAGAAGCTGTGAATTCAAAAAAAGGGGGGAAGTAGGCTTTTCTTATTTCCGGACGCATGCGCAAGCTATAGAAATTCGTTATCACGTAGAATGTGCATACTTTGTTGATTCCATTTATGAAATAAATCACATTTTCTAAAAACTCGTGATTTTTTAAGAATTCATCTAAACCTTCTAGAAGCTGTGAATTTAAAAAAAGGGGGGAAGTAAGCTTTTCTTATTTCCGGACGCATGCGCAAACTATAGAAACTTGTTATTACGTAGAATGTGCATAGTTTGCGCATGCGCAAACTATAGAAAGTCGTTATGACATAGAATGTGCATACTTTGTTGATTAGATTTATGAAATAAACCCCATTTCCTAAAAACACGTGTTTTTTAAGAAATCATGTGAACCTTCTAGAAGCTGTGATTTTAAAAAATGGGGGAATTAAGCTTTTCTTATTTCCGGAAGCATGCGCAAACTATAGAAAGTTGTGAAGACGTAGAATGTGCATACTTTTTTTATTCCATTTATGAAATAAATCACATTTTCTAAAAACTCGTGTTTTTTAAGAAATCATGTAAACCTTCTAGAAGCTGTGATTTTAAAAAATTGGGGGAATTAAGATTTTCTTATTTCCGGACGCATGCACAAATTATAGAAAGTCGTTATGACATAGAGTGTGCAAAATTTGTTGATTCGATTTATGAAATAAATCACATTTTCTAAAAACTCGTGTTTTTCCTGAATTCATCTAAACCTTTTAGAAGTTGTGAATTTAAAAAAAGGGGGGAAGTAAGCTTTTCTTATTTCTGGACGCATGCGCAAACTATAGAAAGTGATTATTACGTAGAATGTGCATAGTTTGCGCATGCGCAAACTATAGAAAGTCGTTATGACATAGAATGTGCATACTTTGTTAATTCCATTTATGAAATAAATCAGATTTTCTAAAATCTCGTGTTTCTTTAGAAATCATGTGAACCTTCTTGAAACTGTGATTTTAAAAAACTGGCGGAAGTAAGCTTTTGTTATTTTCGGACGCATGCGCAAACTTTCGAAAGTCGTTATTACATAGAATGTGCATACTTTGTTGATTCCATTTATGAAATAAATCACATTTTCTAAAAAATCGTGTTTTTTAAGAAATCATGCAAAACCTTCTAGAAGCTGTGGTTTTAAAAAACTGGAGGAAGGAAGCTTTTCTTATTTCCGGACGCATGCGCAAACTATAGAAAGTCGTTATTACGTAGAATGTGCATAGTTTGTTGATTCCATTTATGAAATAAATCACATTTTCTAAAAATTCGTGTTTTTTAAGAATTCATCTAAACCTTCTAGAAACTGTGAATTTGAAAAAAGGGGGGAAGTAAGCTTTTCTTATTTCCGGACGCATGCACAAACTATAGAAAGTCGTTATTACGTAGAATGTGCATAGTTTGGGCATGCGCAAACTATAGAAAGTTGTTATGACATAGAATTTGCATACTTTGTTGATTCCATTTATGAAATAAATAACATTTTCTAAAAACTCGTGTTTTTTAAGAATTCATCTAAATCTTCTACAAGCTGTGAATTTAAAAAAAGGGGGGAAGTAAGCTTTTCTTATTTCCGGACGCATGCGCAAACTATAGAAAGTCGTTATTACGTAGAATGTGCATAGTTTGTTGATTCCATTTATGAAATAAATCACATTCTCTAAAAATTCGTGTTTTTTAAGAATTCATCTAAACCTTCTAGAAACTGTGAATTTGAAAAAAGGGGGGAAGTAAGCTTTTCTTATTTCCGGACGCATGCACAAACTATAGAAAGTCGTTATTACGTAGAATGTGCATAGTTTGGGCATGCGCAAACTATAGAAAGTTGTTATGACATAGAATTTGCATACTTTGTTGATTCCATTTATGAAATAAATAACATTTTCTAAAAACTCGTGTTTTTTAAGAATTCATCTAAACCTTCTAGAACCTGTGAATTTAAAAAAAAGGGGGAAGTAAACTTTTCTTATTTCCGGACGCATTCGCAAACTATAGAAAGTTGTTATGACATAGAATGTGCATACTTTGTTGATTCCATTTATGAAATAAATCACATTTTCAAAAAACTCGTTTTTTTTAAGAAATCATGTAAACCTTCTAGAAGCTGTGATTTTAAAAAACAGGCGGAAGTAAGCTTTTCATATTTCTGGACGCATGCGCAAACTTTCAAAAGTCGTTATTACATAGAATGTGCATACTTTGTTGATTCGATTTATGAAATAAATCACATTTTCTAAAAACTCGTGTTTTTTAAGAAATCATGCAAAACCTTCTAGAAGCTGTGGTTTTAAAAAACTGGAGGAAGGAAGCTTTTCTTATTTCCGGACGCATGCACAAACTATAGAAAGTCGTTATTACGTAGAATGTGCATAGTTTGTTGATTCCATTTATGAAATAAATCACATTTTCTAAAAATTCGTGTTTTTTAAGAATTCATCTAAACCTTCTAGAAACTGTGAATTTGAAAAAAGGGGGGAAGTAAGCTTTTCTTATTTCCGGACGCATGCACAAACTATAGAAATTCGTTATTACGTAGAATGTGCATAGTTTGGGCATGCGCAAACTATAGAAAGTTGTTATGACATAGAATTTGCATACTTTGTTGATTCCATTTATGAAATACATCACATTTTCTAAAAACTCAAGTTTTTTAAGAAATCACGTAAACCTTTTAGAAGCTGTGATTTTAAAAAACGGGGGGAATTAAGCTTTTCTTATTTCCGGACGCATGCGCAAACTATAGAAAGTTGTTATGACGTAGAATGTGCATACTTTGTGGATTCCATTTATGAAAAAAATCACATTTCCTAAAAACTCGTGTTTTTTAAGACATCACATAAACCTTCTAGAAGCTGTGATTTTAAAAAACCGTGGGAATTAAGCTTTTCTTATTTCCGGACGCATGCGCAAACTATAGAAAGTTGTTATGATGTAGAATATGCATACTTTGTTGATTCCATTTATGAAATAAATCACATTTTCTAAAAACTCATGTTTTTTAAGAATTCATCTAAACCTTCTAGAAGCTGTGAATTTAAAAAAAGGGGGGAAGTAGGCTTTTCTTATATCCGGACGCATGCGCAAACTATAGAAAGTTGTTATTACGTAGAATGTGCATAGTTTGCACATGCACAAACTATAGAAAGTCGTTATGACATAGAATGTGCATACTTTGTTGATTCCATTTATGAAATAAATCACATTTCCTAAAAACTCGTGTTTTTCAAGACATCACATAAACCTTCTAGAAGCTGTGATTTTAAAAAACCGTGGGAATTAAGCTTTTCTTATTTCCGGACGCATGCGCAAACTATAGAAAGTTGTTATGATGTAGAATATGCATACTTTGTTGATTCCATTTATGAAATAAATCAAATTTTCTAAAAACTCATGTTTTTTAAGAATTCATCTAATCCTTCTAGAAGCTGTGAATTTAAAAAAAGGGGGGAAGTAAGCTTTTCTTATATCCGGACGCATGCGCAAACTATAGAAAGTTTTTATTACGTGGAATGTGCATAGTTTGCGCATGCACAAACTATAGAATGTCATTATGAGATAGAATGTGCATACTTTGTTGATTCCATTTATGATATAAATCACATTTTCTAAAAACTCGTGTTTTTTAAGAAATCATGTAAACCTTCTAGAAGCTGTGATTTTAAAAAATGGGGGAAATTTAGCTTTTCTTATATCCAGGCGAATGCGCAAACTATAGAAAGTCGTTATGACGAAGAATGTGCATACTTTGCTGATTCCATTTATGAAATAAATCACATTTTCTAAAAACTCGTGTTTTTTAAGAAATCATTTAACCTTCCAGAAGCTGTGATTTTAAAAAACTGGCGGAAGTAAGCATTTCATATTTCCGGACTCATGCGCAAACTTTAGAAAAAATTTATTACATAGAATGTGCATACTTTGTTGATTCCATTTATGAAATAAATCACATTTTCTAAAATCTCCTGTTTTTTAAGAAATCATGTAAACCTTCTAGAAGCTGTGGCTTTAAAAAACTGGCGGAAGTAAGCTTTTCTTATTTCCGGACGCATGCGCAAACTATTGAAAGTCGTTATCACGTAGAATGTGCATAGTTTGCGCATGCGGAATTATAGAAAGTCGTTATGACATAGAATGTGCAAACTTTGTTGATTCCATTTATCAAATAAGTCACATTTTCTAAAAAGTCGTGTTTTTTAAGAATTCATCTAAACCTTCTAGAAGCTGTGAATTTAAAAAAAGGGGGGAAGTAAGCTTTTCTTATTTCTGGACGCATGCGTAAAGTACAGAAAGTCGTTATTACGTAGAATGTGCATAGTTTGCGCATGCGCAAACTATAGAAAGTCGTTATGACATAGAATGTGCATACTTTGTTGATTCCATTTATGAAATAAATCACATTTTCTAAAAACTCGTGTTTTTTAAGAAATCATGTAAACCTTTTAGAAGCTGTGATTTTAAAAAACTGGCGGAAGTAAGCTTTTCTTATTTCCGGACGCATGCGCAAACTTTAGAAAGTCGTTACTAAGTAGAATGTGCATACCTTGTTGATTCCATTTATTAAATAAATCACATTTTCTAAAAACTCATGTTTTTTAAGAAATCATGTAAACCTTCTAGAAGCTGTGGTTTTAAAAAAACTGGCGGAAGTAAGCTTTTCTTATTTGCGGACGCATGCGCAAACTATAGAAAGTCGTTATTACGTAGAATGTGCATACCTTGTTGATTCCATTTATGAAATAAATCACATTTTCTAAAAACTCGTGTTTTTTAAGAATTCATCTAAACCTTCTAGAAGCTGTGAATTCAAAAAAAGGGGGGAAGTAGGCTTTTCTTATTTCCGGACGCATGCGCAAGCTATAGAAATTCGTTATCACGTAGAATGTGCATACTTTGTTGATTCCATTTATGAAATAAATCACATTTTCTAAAAATTCGTGATTTTTTAAGAATTCATCTAAACCTTCTAGAAGCTGTGAATTTAAAAAAAGGGGGGAAGTAAGCTTTTCTTATTTCCGGACGCATGCGCAAACTATAGAAACTTGTTATTACGTAGAATGTGCATAGTTTGCGCATGCGCAAACTATAGAAAGTCGTTATGACATAGAATGTGCATACTTTGTTGATTAAATTTATGAAATAAACCCCATTTCCTAAAAACACGTGTTTTTTAAGAAATCATGTGAACCTTCTAGAAGCTGTGATTTTAAAAAATGGGGGAATTAAGCTTTTCTTATTTCCGGAAGCATGCGCAAACTATAGAAAGTTGTGATGACGTAGAATGTGCATACTTTTTTTATTCCATTTATGAAATAAATCACATTTTCTAAAAACTCGTGTTTTTTAAGAAATCATGTAAACCTTCTAGAAGCTGTGATTTTAAAAAATTGGGGGAATTAAGATTTTCTTATTTCCGGACGCATGCACAAATTATAGAAAGTCGTTATGACATAGAGTGTGCAAAATTTGTTGATTCGATTTATGAAATAAATCACATTTTCTAAAAACTCGTGTTTTTCCTGAATTCATCTAAACCTTTTAGAAGTTGTGAATTTAAAAAAAGGGGGGAAGTAAGCTTTTCTTATTTCTGGACGCATGCGCAAACTATAGAAAGTGATTATTACGTAGAATGTGCATAGTTTGCGCATGCGCAAACTATAGAAAGTCGTTATGACATAGAATGTGCATACTTTGTTAATTCCATTTATGAAATAAATCAGATTTTCTAAAATCTCGTGTTTCTTTAGAAATCATGTGAACCTTCTTGAAACTGTGATTTTAAAAAACTGGCGGAAGTAAGCTTTTGTTATTTTCGGACGCATGCGCAAACTTTCGAAAGTCGTTATTACATAGAATGTGCATACTTTGTTGATTCCATTTATGAAATAAATCACATTTTCTAAAAAATCGTGTTTTTTAAGAAATCATGCAAAACCTTCTAGAAGCTGTGGTTTTAAAAAACTGGAGGAAGGAAGCTTTTCTTATTTCCGGACGCATGCGCAAACTATAGAAAGTCGTTATTACGTAGAATGTGCATAGTTTGTTGATTCCATTTATGAAATAAATCACATTTTCTAAAAATTCGTGTTTTTTAAGAATTCATCTAAACCTTCTAGAAACTGTGAATTTGAAAAAAGGGGGGAAGTAAGCTTTTCTTATTTCCGGACGCATGCACAAACTATAGAAAGTCGTTATTACGTAGAATGTGCATAGTTTGGGCATGCGCAAACTATAGAAAGTTGTTATGACATAGAATTTGCATACTTTGTTGATTCCATTTATGAAATAAATAACATTTTCTAAAAACTCGTGTTTTTTAAGAATTCATCTAAATCTTCTACAAGCTGTGAATTTAAAAAAAGGGGGGAAGTAAGCTTTTCTTATTTTCGGACGCATGCGCAAACTATAGAAAGTCGTTATTACGTAGAATGTGCATAGTTTGTTGATTCCATTTATGAAATAAATCACATTCTCTAAAAATTCGTGTTTTTTAAGAATTCATCTAAACCTTCTAGAAACTGTGAATTTGAAAAAAGGGGGGAAGTAAGCTTTTCTTATTTCCGGACGCATGCACAAACTATAGAAAGTCGTTATTACGTAGAATGTGCATAGTTTGGGCATGCGCAAACTATAGAAAGTTGTTATGACATAGAATTTGCATACTTTGTTGATTCCATTTATGAAATAAATAACATTTTCTAAAAACTCGTGTTTTTTAAGAATTCATCTAAACCTTCTAGAACCTGTGAATTTAAAAAAAAGGGGGAAGTAAACTTTTCTTATTTCCGGACGCATTCGCAAACTATAGAAAGTTGTTATGACATAGAATGTGCATACTTTGTTGATTCCATTTATGAAATAAATCACATTTTCAAAAAACTCGTTTTTTTTAAGAAATCATGTAAACCTTCTAGAAGCTGTGATTTTAAAAAACAGGCGGAAGTAAGCTTTTCATATTTCTGGTCGCATGCGCAAACTTTCAAAAGTCGTTATTACATAGAATGTGCATACTTTGTTGATTCGATTTATGAAATAAATCACATTTTCTAAAAACTCGTGTTTTTTAAGAAATCATGCAAAACCTTCTAGAAGCTGTGGTTTTAAAAAACTGGAGGAAGGAAGCTTTTCTTATTTCCGGACGCATGCACAAACTATAGAAAGTCGTTATTACGTAGAATGTGCATAGTTTGTTGATTCCATTTATGAAATAAATCACATTTTCTAAAAATTCGTGTTTTTTAAGAATTCATCTAAACCTTCTAGAAACTGTGAATTTGAAAAAAGGGGGGAAGTAAGCTTTTCTTATTTCCGGACGCATGCACAAACTATAGAAATTCGTTATTACGTAGAATGTGCATAGTTTGGGCATGCGCAAACTATAGAAAGTTGTTATGACATAGAATTTGCATACTTTGTTGATTCCATTTATGAAATACATCACATTTTCTAAAAACTCAAGTTTTTTAAGAAATCACGTAAACCTTTTAGAAGCTGTGATTTTAAAAAAACGGGGGGAATTAAGCTTTTCTTATTTCTGGACGCATGCGCAAACTATAGAAAGTTGTTATGACGTAGAATGTGCATACTTTGTGGATTCCATTTATGAAATAAATCACATTTCCTAAAAACTCGTGTTTTTTAAGACATCACATAAACCTTCTAGAAGCTGTGATTTTAAAAAACCGTGGGAATTAAGCTTTTCTTATTTCCGGACGCATGCGCAAACTATAGAAAGTTGTTATGATGTAGAATATGCATACTTTGTTGATTCCATTTATGAAATAAATCACATTTTCTAAAAACTCATGTTTTTTAAGAATTCATCTAAACCTTCTAGAAGCTGTGAATTTAAAAAAAGGGGGGAAGTAGGCTTTTCTTATATCCGGACGCATGCGCAAACTATAGAAAGTTGTTATTACGTAGAATGTGCATAGTTTGCACATGCACAAACTATAGAAAGTCGTTATGACATAGAATGTGCATACTTTGTTGATTCCATTTATGAAATAAATCACATTTCCTAAAAACTCGTGTTTTTTAAGACATCACATAAACCTTCTAGAAGCTGTGATTTTAAAAAACCGTGGGAATTAAGCTTTTCTTATTTCCGGACGCATGCGCAAACTATAGAAAGTTGTTATGATGTAGAATATGCATACTTTGTTGATTCCATTTATGAAATAAATCAAATTTTCTAAAAACTCATGTTTTTTAAAAATTCATCTAATCCTTCTAGAAGCTGTGAATTTAAAAAAAGGGGGGAAGTAAGCTTTTCTTATATCCGGACGCATGCGCAAACTATAGAAAGTCGTTACTACGTAGAATGTGCATACTTTGTTGATTCCATTTATGAAATAAATCACATTTCCTAGAAACTCGTGGTTTTTAAGAAATCGTGTAAACCTTCTAGAAGCTGTGATTTTAAAAAATGTGGGGAATTAAGCTTTTCTTATTTCCGGACGCATGCGCAAACTGTAGAAAGTCATTATGACGAAGAATGTGCATACTTTCTTGATTCCATTAATCAAATAAATCACATTTTCTAAAAACTCGTGTTTTTTAAGAATTCATCTAAACCTTCTAGAAGCTGTGAATTTAAAAAAAGGGGGGAAGTAAGCTTTTCTTATTTCCGGACGCATGCGCAAATTATAGAAAGTTGTTATTACGTAGAATGTGCATAGTTTGCGCATGCGCAAACTATAGAAAGTCGTTATGACATAGAATGTGCATACTGTGTTGACTCCATTTATGAAATAAATCACATTTCCTAAAAACTCGTGTTTTTTAAGAAATCATGTAAACCTTCTAGAAGCTGTGATTTTTAAAAAAGGGGGGAATTAAGCTTTTCTTATTTCCGGACGCATGCGCAAACTATAGAAAGTTGTTATGACGTAGAATGTGCATACTTTGTTGATTCCATTTATGAAATAAATCACATTGTCAAAAAACTCATTTTTTTTAAGAAATCATGTAAACCTTCTAGAAGCTTTGATTTTAAAAAACTGGCGGAAGTAAGCTTTATATATTTCCGGACGCATGCGCAAACTTTCGAAAGTCGTTATTACATAGAATGTGCATACTTTGTTGATTCCATTTATGAAATAAATCACATTTTCTAAAAACTCGTGTTTTTTAAGAAATCATGTAAATCTTCTTGAAGCTGTGGTTTTAAAAAACTCACGGAAGGAAGCTTTTCTTATTTCCGGACGCATGCGCAAACTATAGATAGTCGTTATCACGTAGAATGTGCATAGTTTGCGCAAGTACAAACTATAGAAAGTCGTTATGACATATAATTTGCATACTTTGTTGATTCCATTTATGAAATAAAGCACATTTTCTAAAAATTCGTGTTTTTTATGAAATTATGTAAACCTTCTAGAAGCTGTGATTTTAAAAAACGGGGGGGAATTAAGCTTTTCTTATTTCCGGATGCATGCGCAAACTATAGAAAGTCGTTATGACGTAGAATGTGCATACTTTGTTGATTCCATTTATTAAATAAATCACATTTTCTAAAAACTCGTGTTTTTTAAGAATTCATCTAAACCTTCTAGAAGCTATGAATTTAAAAAAAGGGGGGAAGTAAGCTTTTCTTATTTCCGGACGCATGCGCAAACTATAGAAAGTCGATATTACTTAGAATGTGCATAGTTTGGGCATGCGCAAACTATAGAAAGTTGTTATGACATAGAATTTGCATACTTTGTTGATTCCATTTATGAAATAAATCACATTTTCTAAAAACTCAAGTTTTCTAAGAAATCATGTAAACCTTTTAGAAGCTGTGATTTTAAAAAACGGCGGCAATTAAGCTTTTCTTATTTTCGGACGCATGCGCAAACTATAGAAAGTTGTTATGACGTAGAATGTGCATGATTTGTGGATTCCATTTATGAAATAAATCACATTTCCTAAAAACTCTTGTTTTTTAAGACATCATGTAAACCTTCTAGAAGCTATGATTTTAAAAAACGGTGGGAATTGAGCTTTTCTTATTTCCGGACGCATGCGCAAACTATAGAAAGTTGTTATGATGTAGAATGTGCATACTTTGTTGATTCCATTTATGAAATAAATCACATTTTCTAAAATCTCGTGTTTTTTAAGAATTCATCTAAACCTTCTAGAAGCTGTGAATTTAAAAAAAGGCGTTTAGTAAGCTTTTCTTATTTCCGGACGCATGCGCAAACAATAGAAAGTTGTTATTACGTAGAATGTGCATAGTTTGCACATGCACAAACTATAGAAAGTGGTTATGACATAGAATGTGCATACTTTGTTGATTCCATTTATGAAATAAATCACATTTCCTAGAAACTCGTCTTTTTTAAGAAATCATGTAAACCTTCTAGAAGCTGTGATTTTAAAAAATGGGGGTAATTAAGCTTTTCTTATTTCCGGACGCATGCGCAAACTATAGAAAGTTGTTATGATGTAGAATGTGCATACATTGTTGATTCCATTTATGAAATAAATCACATTTCCTAAAAACTCGTGTATTTTAAGAAATCATGTAAACCTTTTAGAAGCATTGATTTTAAAAAACTGCCGTAAGTAAGGTTTTCTTATTTCCGGATGCATGCGCAAACTATAGAAAGTCGTTACTACGTAGAATGTGCATACTTTGTTGATTCCATTTATGAAATAAATCATATTTTATAAAAACTCGTGTTTTTTAAGAAATCATGTAAACCTTCTAGAAGCTGTGGTTTTAAAAAACTGGCGGAAGTAAGCTTTTCTTATTTCCGGACGCATGTGCAAACTATAGAAAGTCGTTACTACGTAGAATGTGCATACCTTGTTGAATCCATTTATGAAATGAATGACATTTTCTAAAAACTCATGTTTTTTAAGAATTCATCTAAACCATCTAGAAGCTGTGAATTTAAAAAAAGGGGGGAAGTAAGCTTTTCTTATTTCCGGACGCATGCGCAAATTATAGAAAGTCGTTATCACGTAGAATGTGCATAGTTTGCGCATGCACAAACTATAGAAAGTCGTTATGACATAGAATGTGCATACTTTGTTTATTCCATTAATGAAATAAATCACATTTTCTATAAACTCGTGTTTTTTAAGAAATCATGTAAGCCTTCTAGAAGCTGTGATTTTAAAAAACAGGGGGAATTAATCTTTTCTTATTTCTGGACGCATGCGCAAACTATAGAAAGTTGTTATGATGTAGAATGTGCATAGTTTGTTGATTCCATTTATGAAAGAAATCACATTCTCTAAAAACTCATGTTTTTTAAGAATTCATCTAAACCTTCTAGAACCTGTGAATTTAAAAAAAAGGGGGAAGTAAACTTTTCTTATTTCCGGACGCATTCGCAAACTATAGAAAGTTGTTATGACATAGAATGTGCATACTTTGTTGATTCCATTTATGAAATAAATCACATTTTCAAAAAACTCGTGTTTTTTAAGAAATCATGTAAACCTTCTAGAAGCTGTGATTTTAAAAAACAGGCGGAAGTAAGCTTTTCATATTCCTGGACGCATGCGCAAACTTTCGAAAGTCGTTATTACATAGAATGTGCATACTTTGTTGATTCGATTTATGAAATAAATCACATTTTCTAAAAACTCGTGTTTTTTAAGAAATCATGCAAAACCTTCTAGAAGCTGTGGTTTTAAAAAACTGGAGGAAGGAAGCTTTTCTTATTTCCGGACGCATGCGCAAACTATAGAAAGTCGTTATTACGTAGAATGTGCATAGTTTGTTGATTCCATTTATGAAATAAATCACATTTTCTAAAAATTCGTGTTTTTTAAGAATTCATCTAAACCTTCTAGAAACTGTGAATTTGAAAAAAGGGGGGAAGTAAGCTTTTCTTATTTCCGGACGCATGCACAAACTATAGAAAGTCGTTATTACGTAGAATGTGCATAGTTTGGGCATGCGCAAACTATAGAAAGTTGTTATGACATAGAATTTGCATACTTTGTTGATTCCATTTATGAAATACATCACATTTTCTAAAAACTCAAGTTTTTTAAGAAATCACGTAAACCTTTTAGAAGCTGTGATTTTAAAAAACGGGGGGAATTAAGCTTTTCTTATTTCCGGACGCATGCGCAAACTATAGAAAGTTGTTATGACGTAGAATGTGCATACTTTGTGGATTCCATTTATGAAATAAATCACATTTCCTAAAAACTCATGTTTTTTAAGACATCACGTAAACCTTCTAGAAGCTGTGATTTTAAAAAACCGTGGGAATTAAGCTTTTCTTATTTCCGGACGCATGCGCAAACTATAGAAAGTTGTTATGATGTAGAGTATGCATACTTTGTTGATTCCATTTATGAAATAAATCACATTTTCTAAAAACTCATGTTTTTTAAGAATTCATCTAAACCTTCTAGAAGCTGTGAATTTAAAAAAAGGGGGGAAGTAAGCTTTTCTTATATACGGACGCATGCGCAAACTATAGAAAGTTGTTATTACGTAGAATGTGCATAGTTTGCACATGCACAAACTATAGAAAGTCGTTATTGTAATGCCCCTAAAATGACTGTGGACCTTAAGGGCACTTGTCGAGTGACCCAGCCGAACAACTTCGATAAAGTGGTTTCTTGATCCTTGATACGTCTTAAAAGATTGAGGAAAACCTGAAGATGTGAATGACGACAATAATTGATAAATGAATTAAGGATTTAAATTATATATGTGGAGTGGTATAATTGATTGATTAGTTCTTGCTTAATGATTAGCCCTGATTGATCAAGTCAAAGTATAGTAGGACAGCTACAACCTTAGCTTTGTGACTTGGGAGGATGCAACTGAGATGCATCATAGCTTTCCGCATTTATTCTGAACTTCGGGACGAAGTTCTAAATAAGTAGGGGTGTATGTAGTGCCCCTAGACTACTGTAGACATTGAGGGAACTTGTTTAGTGACCCAACTGTTTCAAACATTAATAAAATAATCCTTTGATTTTATTTTGAGTATATTTATGATTACCATTGATTGTAAATCAATAAAATAATGATTTATGTTAGTGAGAAATGTGTGTAGCGATAGGTGAAACGGTTCACCGAAGGACACATAAAGGAACATGAAGGGTCGTAGAGTACGGGTAAATCACACACAGGGGGAGCGACGACGATGTCGACTTCCGACAAGAATACCACGCATGAGCAGATAAGCATTGATCCGCTTGCTCAAGAGGAATGCGTGAGGGCGTACGAGGTGGGCCACGACGGAGCTGGTCACGTACGAGTTGAGGGGCGCGCAGTGAGAACGGACTCACTCCTCAGCGCCATTAGTCCCTAGATAGCATGTAGACGGAGGATGGATGGTAACGATTCCTAAAAATCCCTACAAGAGTTCCCGCAAGTCAAAACGGAAAAACGGTGGCAGAAGGGCCCAACGATGCGGTACCCTGTCGAGAACGGAAAGAATGGATGCAAGGACCCAACGATGCGGTACCATGCCAAGGAATGGAAACCATGGATGAGTGGGCCCGACGGAGTGGTGCAATGTCAGGGAATTAAAAAAATTAAGGAACCAGGAGCCCAACGGCGCGGCACCGTGATCCTAGTGAGTTTGATTGTTAAATTAAACTGCATAAAAACTTAGGAGAATAACTCTAGATTATTACTTGGCAAATGCATAAAAATAGTTTAGACATTTGCACATGAATAGTTATTTTGTTGAGCATTTAAAATAATAGAAATCATTATTTAGGAGCAAAATAGAATCCTAAGATTAGACACCTAGTCAACTAAAAGCTAGGAGTTGATTAAAATATCTGGGGGACAAACTAGAGCAAACTTAGGGGTGTAGGTGCACTTCCCAAAGAAACTGACACTTGGATGGGTGAGTGTTTTAATTAAATAATTAATTAAAAATAATTAATTATGCATGAAGCGACATGTGTCGCATGAGATTTTCCTTTATAAGGAAGGCTTAGGGAATGGGTAAAGGGCCCATGATTTGGACGATTGTCGTAATTTTCGAATGCCTCAAAGACTTGCTGCTATCTAAGGGTTTGGCTGAGAAATCCTCGTGGGAGGGGAAGCCCAAGCTGGATTTCTGAAAAACGTGTGTGAGATCTACGACCCAAGCTCGGGGGAGGCCATGCGACTGAAAGCATGAGCCTATGGTTGGGTGGCGGAGCTAACGGTTGCTTCGCCTATGGTTAAACGAGCTTTGCTGGTTATGGTTATGGTTTGTTTTGATTTGCTAGTTTATTCATTTATTTAGTTTATTTATCCAGTCTTTATGCTTCTAATCTCTTTTTGTATCAAGTGGTTGAGTTTCAGGTTAAACAGCAAAGATCCTAGAGGAGGGGCTCTACATTTGGTATCAGAGCCGGTCGAGCCTTGAGGGCACCCGAGTCATATTTTATTTTGGGGTTTGTCGGTGATCGTGGTGGTCAAACAGCGGGATTGGAACTTCGACCTTCATGGGAATACGCATTCGACCGAACAGCTATTTCTATAGGTTCTTATTTACTAACATAATAAATATCTTATTTTCTATGACCAGAAATTTTTATCGAGATCTCTGAGTTTTTATTTAAAAAAAAAAAATCTCTTTTCTGAGTCGAGAAACAAGTTCTGAGATCTATAAATTCTGATCTCTGCATTCTTAGATGGCGTAATCGTTTCATTAAATTTTAGTCGAAACTTGTTTATACTCACGAAATGTAGCTGATTGCAAACGATTAATGGATCTCTGTATTTTATTCAACAAAATGATGCTCAGAAAGTTTATCGACTTTCTTCCATTAAATTTCAGTGAACAGACTTATTACACAGATCAATTTTCTGTCTAATAATTCCAGTGTTTAGTTTTAAATATTCGGATCGACTATTCACCATTGAATTTAAGTGATCAGTTTTTAGATCGACTTCCTGGCATGTAATTTCGACGATTAGTTTTAAATACCCCGATTGACTTCTGTCATTCGGATTTCAGTGATCGGTTCGATACTTAGCTCGTTTCTCTGTCCTTTAAAGTTTTCATGTTCAGAGTGGGTCTCGACCTCGACTCCCCGATATTTATACACGGTGGTCAGTTTTTTTTATTAACGCCCAGTTCCGTTGATTTTAACTTTTCGCTATTGAAATCGCCACGATGAATACTAGTTTCGATTGATCTTCACTCCTTGATATTTTTTAACAGCTCCGATGAATATGAATACCCAGTTCAATTTGATCTTAACCCTCTGCTAATCATTACGTTGGAAAAATTATGAATGCCTAGATCGAGTCTCGACCTGCGTCTTTGTCAAATGCTCACTGTGAGGAAAAGTATTCCCCAGATCGTGTCTCGACCTTCACTCTCATCAGGATAAATTCCGAGCCCTGAATACAACCTAGCCATTCCGATCTAAAATTTCAACCCACATCAGTTCTTCTTAATTCTGTTCTGTGCATGCTTCTCTTTTATTCGAGCGACAGAGACCGATCCACTACCCATAAACTCCTCACTGTTGTCTCTAAGTTTAAGGATCCGCAGATTCTGAGAATAGAACCCACCCTGCACAATTTCTGGACCCGATCGTTGCTGCTGAGGTGCGTCGACACCTGGAGGGAGATGCTCACGGCTGTCGAGCAGGGAATGCTGGTATATCATTAATTTCCCATGCATAGTTTTATTAAGAAATTGATTATTGATGCTGCATCAACGCAATGCCTTCAGATCCATTCTGTGTCGAGAAATCGATTTCATTCTGGTTATCTCTGTAATCTTTTTGTGATGAATGTGGGCGTGGATCCAATTTGTACCAATTCGATTTAAATCTATTCTGTGTCGAGAAGTCGATTTCATTTATTGTTATCTCCGTAATCTTTTATGATGAAATGTGAGTCAACTCCTGAATGCCGACGGTGTGAATTTTATTTTGTTGAACCCTGCAAAATATCAATACTCTGTTCTGTCAGGATGAATACGGTCTCGGTATTCTAATTCGGTTCAATCAAACTGCCTCTGCATTTTAATGCTGAAGTCGATTCCGAAGCTGTAACTCTTTTTTTTTTTTTTTTTCGATTCCAAATTTTAAAACCGATCTAGAATGGTTGACTCTGTCTTTTCCTCTATGAATTCGATTCTAAGTTAATCTGTGGAAATCGATTTTAGTTCTGAAATTCATCGTGTTTTGGTTTCGAATCCAGCAATTACATGTTCCATCTATCTCACGATCCCAACCCAGATCTCGATGAAGAATTGTTTTATTACTTTACGATTTCGATCCAAACGCGTCTGAGAAATAGACTTGAAATTGTAACTGTCTTCCCAGATCTAAATGAAGAAATCGATTCTATTTGTAACTATTTCCTTTTGTTAAAATTCGATTTGGATTTTGGATTGATAGCGTTGCAAATCTGGCGATTGGGCGTTTTTCCAGCATTTAAGAAAAAAAAAATTTGCATTTGACCATTGATTAACTCTGTATCAGTTAAAGAAGATAGGCGTTCTCCCAGATGTAAAAATTGGTATTCTGAATATTAATGATTTTGTATCAGTTAGGCATTTGGACGTTTTTCCAGCATTATAAATTTTTTTTTTCATTTGACCATTGATTAACTCTGTATCAGTTAAAGAAGATAGGCGTTCTCCCAGTTGTAAAAAAAATTGGTGTTCTGAATATTAAATGATTTTGTACCAATTATGAATTTGGGCTTTTTTCCAGTATTATAGAAAATTTTATTTGACCATTAATTAATTTTGTATCGGTTAAGAAGATAGGCGTTCTTCCTGCTTGTAGAAATTTGTATTTGACTAGTAAATAAATTTGGTATTAGATATGAAAATAGGTGTTTTTCCAGCATTCTAGAAATTGTAATTCGAGCTTTAAATTAATTCTGTCTCAGGTTTGGGAATGGCGTCTTTAATTCCTTCTCATAATAGGGATTGGTGTTTTAATTTTATTTTGGTATTTGGTATTAACTAAGAAGATATGAATGTTAAATGAGTTCGTCCTATTTGAATAAGATCGGTATTGTTTTGGTTGACTTTTTGGTATAAGTTAATTGAAAAGTTGTTTTAATTTTTATATATTTATGATATGATCTTTTGGAAGTTAAAAATAGTAGGTGTGGTATTTACACTTAAATCTATTATGAAGAAAATACAATCGATAGGAGCTGAATAGATCCCTTCCTGTTAAATGTGATTTCCTGGAGTTCGATACTGCCTGGTCATTGCGCGCCCTCATCAAGACAACTCTTAACCATCAGGGTTGGCGATCTGCAATATCAGAGAGTTGATGAGATAATTCGAAGTAAAGATGGGTTATAAATACCCACCGTCCGTTGATTAAGTTAATATTCCCATATTCGACGGTAGTGGGAGTGGCATTATTAACTGACTCCGATTTTATTCGATATATATATATATATATATATATATATATATATATATTTCAGAAATTGATAACTTGAATAAATCCCTTCTCGTTGTTTTTATTTATATATATAAGATTATACATATATAAAAGGAATGATAAAAGAAATTAGAAGAAGTAGTTGTAGTTCTTAAATTTGAAGTGAAAATATTATCTTACAAATATATATATACAACCGTGCTAGTATGCTGTGTATCCGGCAAAAGTGAAATGGATATTTCATATTAGAAACTTAGTGATTGTTGTTAAAATGTATAAAGGTTATAAATAAATATTGATAAGAAGAACTTAGAGTAGGATATTCTACTTCTTATAGAGTCACTTACATACAAAGGTTGCATTTTCTTGTTGAAATTGGATTTTGAAATATAGTTATTTTTCTTTTTTATATATATATATATAAAAGTCATATATATAAGTTGTGATAGGGAAGAAATTGAAGTCGACATTCTAACTTTTTACATTGAATATATAGTGGCATTCATGATTATATGCATGATTCAAAGTATGATAGAAACTTACATTTCATTATATGATGGATTAGTTATGAATTTAGTCACAGCAATTAGAGGTGACCACTTATTCATATTCGTATAATCACCATTACATTTAAAGTGTAGAGATACATGTTTACATTTGTTGTATAGGAGGAATATGAGATTAGACGAATGAATTAATTAATTAATATATATATATATATATATATATATATATATATATATATATAATGTGGTATTAGTGAATAGGGTGGTTATATATTTATATATGTTTTTAACAGTGACTATTGCATTGTGCCTAAAATTTGACTTGTATGATTTGCATTACCTTTTGTTTATCCTTTTATACTTTGCATCACATGCTACACCTTCCTTCTTTCATGTATATATTAGTTATACATGGTATGCGTTAGCTCTAGTATTATATGATGCATTCCTGGAATCATATTGCATTGTAATCTTAATTGAAATTAGTCAAGGTAATATATGGCTTTAAACCCAATAGTGCTTACTTGAATATTTGCCTATCAAATTTTATTTATTTGGTTGTATGTATTATGGCAATGAATGATGGAGAAAATAGATATACTTATACAAGATGTATGAATGTATCTAGATATAATGAGAAGTAAAGGTAAGTAGGTTGTTACTATAATATTTTTATCAAATATAAAATAGAGTTTGAGATAAGAAAAGGGAAATTATAGAAATATAAGATGTTGGTTGTTGTTATTATAAATTTATTCTACCAATTATAGAAGTGTGTTAAGGTAGGGAAAAAAAAAAATAGTGTATATATATAATTTGTCTATAGAATTGTTCTTTTGGAGAGGAAGAAAATATAAACTTATTTTATCATATGTATATAAGGATGACTAAATTAGGAAAAAAAAAAAAAAAAATCATTTTATTTTATGGACATTGGAAGTTTATATATATATATAGAAAATGGAGGACATTGGGTTTTCTTACAAAGTGAGGACATGGAAGGTAACATTTAACTTTCTATACATAGTCCTCATGAGAAGAACAAGGGGTGAGCCCATATGATCAATTAACAAAGGAATCCAACTTGGTGAATTTTAGTTGTAATGTTGCAAAATGCATATACTAATCGAGTCTTCGACGAACTGTCGAGAGGGTTAAACAAACTCAAATTTTGGAAATCGAGATGCCGATGTGACCATCGTCATGAGACGAACATGATCACAATGTTTCACATCATGACAACACCGTTATCGAAAATCAGAAACTACAAATTGACGTGACTATGATGTGGTAATAATGGAGAAATTATAACTTGGAAAACCCATCAAATCTACTTTTGTAAAACAAAGTATGGAGAAGATCAACGTGATAAAGATGAACGCAATGATGCTAACCATTTGACATGGTGAAACCTAAACAAAAGACGAGTAGTCCTCAAGATGGGATTCGATGAGGTTAAGACACATATAGTACGACTTGATGAGTCTGTCGAAGTAGTTCCATGACAACGAAAATGATGAAATGAGGTAAGGACGTGATAAGATCATTAACCTGGACACAACCTTACTTATGAAAAGAATAATAGCTAATGTTTAATATGTTAGACTAAGTCACTAAATTTTGACGCTTGGAATCCTGTCTAATTGAGAACCAACATTATTAAAACATTTAGGGTTTTGGAGGTAGTCTTATGGAATTTGGATTTGGGACAATTTGAGGGTCTCTCCTGATATGTTAAAATCGTGATTATATCTTACCGCATATTTTATGATGTTTACCTTCTCTTGGAGGTAGGATAACAAAATAGACTTAAATCCTTGCTTGGATTTGTTAGGCTTGATAAACTTTTGGGTGACTATTGACGCAATGCAGCTTATAGATAACTTGGACATTGTAAACCTTTGTAGATGACTAGAAGGTATAGAAAATCTAATTTGGTGCTGACAGTTATAAAAGAATTATTGGATCTGTAGTACATAAGGATACAATTAAGTCCCGAGGGTGTATTTGAACCATTCTAATTGATATAGAAAATAGTGATTAGAACCACTTGTGCTTATAGCCATGATTATTGGAGAAAAATAGAATACAATGACATGAAGATGAGAATAGAAATCAATATAAATCCTAGCATCGAAAGTACAAGAACAAAAAAAAATTAACTTCGGGACGAAGTTCTATATAAAAGAGGGGGTGTATGTAATGCCCCTAAAATGACTGTGGACCTTAAGGGCACTTGTCGAGTGACCCAGCCGAACAACTTCGATAAAGTGGTTTCTTGATCCTTGATACGTCTTAAAAGATTGAGGAAAACCTGAAGATGTGAATGACGACAATAATTGATAAATGAATTAAGGATTTAAATTATATATGTGGAGTGGTATAATTGATTGATTAGTTCTTGCTGAATGATTAGCCCTGATTGATCAAGTCAAAGTATAGTAGGACAGCTACAACCTTAGCTTTGTGACTTGGGAGGATGCAACTGAGATGCATCATAGCTTTCCGCATTTATTCTGAACTTCGGGACGAAGTTCTAAATAAGTAGGGGTGTATGTAGTGCCCCTAGACTACTGTAGACATTGAGGGAACTTGTTTAGTGACCCGACTGTTTCAAACATTAATAAAATAATCCTTTGATTTTATTTTGAGTATATTTATGATTACCATTGATTGTAAATCAATAAAATAATGATTTATGTTAGTGAGAAATGTGTGTAGCGATAGGTGAAACGGTTCACCGAAGGACACATAAAGGAACATGAAGGGTCGTAGAGTACGGGTAAATCACACACAGGGGGAGCGACGACGATGTCGACTTCCGACAAGAATACCACGCATGAGCAGATAAGCATTGATCCGCTTGCTCAAGAGGAATGCGTGAGGGCGTACGAGGTGGGCCACGACGGAGTTGGTCACGTACGAGTTGAGGGGCGCGCAGTGAGAACGGACTCACTCCTCAGCGCCATTAGTCCCTAGATAGCATGTAGACGGAGGATGGATGGTAACGATTCCTAAAAATCCCTACAAGAGTTCCCGCAAGTCAAAACGGAAAAACGGTGGCAGAAGGGCCCAACGATGCGGTACCCTGTCGAGAACGGAAAGAATGGATGCAAGGACCCAACGATGCGGTACCATGCCAAGGAATGGAAACCATGGATGAGTGGGCCCGACGGAGTGGTGCAATGTCAGGGAATTAAAAAATTAAGGAACCAGGAGCCCAACGGCGCGGCACCGTGATCCTAGTGAGTTTGATTGTTAAATTAAACTGCATAAAAACTTAGGAGAATAACTCTAGATTATTACTTGGCAAATGCATAAAAATAGTTTAGACATTTGCACATGAATAGTTATTTTGTTGAGCATTTAAAATAATAGAAATCATTATTTAGGAGCAAAATAGAATCCTAAGATTAGACACCTAGTCAACTAAAAGCTAGGAGTTGATTAAAATATCTGGGGGACAAACTAGAGCAAACTTAGGGGTGTAGGTGCACTTCCCAAAGAAACTGACACTTGGATGGGTGAGTGTTTTAATTAAATAATTAATTAAAAATAATTAATTATGCATGAAGCGACATGTGTCGCATGAGATTTTCCTTTATAAGGAAGGCTTAGGGAATGGGTAAAGGGCCCATGATTTGGACGATTGTCGTAATTTTCGAATGCCTCAAAGACTTGCTGCTATCTAAGGGTTTGGCTGAGAAATCCTCATGGGAGGGGAAGCCCAAGCTGGATTTCTGAAAAACGTGTGTGAGATCTACGACCCAAGCTCGGGGGAGGCCATGCGACTGAAAGCATGAGCCTATGGTTGGGTGGCGGAGCTAACGGTTGCTTCGCCTATGGTTAAACGAGCTTTGCTGGTTATGGTTATGGTTTGTTTTGATTTGCTAGTTTATTCATTTATTTAGTTTATTTATCCAGTCTTTATGCTTCTAATCTCTTTTTGTATCAAGTGGTTGAGTTTCAGGTTAAACAGCAAAGATCCTAGAGGAGGGGCTCTACAGTTATGACATAGAATGTGCATACTTTGTTGATTCCATTTATGAAATAAATCACATTTCCTAGAAACTCGTGGTTTTTAAGAAATCGTGTAAACCTTCTAGAAGCTGTGATTTTAAAAAATGTGGGGAATTAAGCTTTTCTTATTTCCGGACGAATGCGCAAACTGTAGAAAGTCATTATGATGAAGAATGTGCATACTTTGTTGATTCCATTAATCAAATAAATCACATTTTCTAAAAACTCGTGTTTTTTAAGAATTCATCTAAACCTTCTAAAAGCTGTGAATTTAAAAAAAGGGGGGAAGTAAGCTTTTCTTATTTCCAGACGCATGCGCAAACTATAGAAAGTTTTTATTACATAGAATGTGCATAGTTTGCGCATGCGCAAACTATAGAAAGTCGTTATGACATAGAATGTGCATACTGTGTTGATTCCATTTATGAAATAAATCACATTTCCTAAAAACTCGTGTTTTTTAAGAAATCATGTAAACCTTCTAGAAGCTGTGATTTTAAAAAAAGGGGGGAATTAAGCTTTTCTTATTTCCGGACGCATGCGCAAACTATAGAAAGTTGTTATGACGTAGAATGTGCATACTTTGTTGATTCCATTAATGAAATAAATCACATTTTCTATAAACTCGTGTTTTTTAAGAAATCATGTAAGCCTTCTAGAAGCTGTGATTTTAAAAAACTAGCGGAAGTAAGCTTTTCATATTTCCGGACGCATGCGCAAACTTTCGAAAGTTGTTATTACATAGAATGTGCATAGTTTGTTGATTCCATTTATGAAATAAATCACATTCTCTAAAAAATCGTGTTTTTTAAGAATTCATCTAAACCTTCTAGAACCTATGAATTTAAAAAACGGGGGGAATTAAGCTTTTCTTATTTCCGGAAAATTGCGCAAACTATAGAAAGTTGTTATGACGTAGAATGTGCATACTTTGTTGATTCCATTTATGAAATAAATCACATTTTCAAAAAACTCGTGTTTTTTAAGAAATCATGTAAACCTTCTAGAAGCTGTGATTTTAAAAAATGGGCGGAAGTAAGCTTTTCATATTTCTGGACGCATGCGCAAACTTTCGAAAGTCGTTATTACATAGAATGTGCATACTTTGTTGATTCCATTTATGAAATAAATCACATTTTCTAAAAACTCGTGTTTTTTAAGAAATCATGCAAAACCTTCTAGAAGCTGTGGTTTTAAAAAACTGGAGGAAGGAAGCTTTTCTTATTTCCGGACGCATGCGCAAACTATAGAAAGTCGTTATTACGTAGAATGTGCATAGTTTGTTGATTCCATTTATGAAATAAATCACATTTTCTAAAAATTCGTGTTTTTTAAGAATTCATCTAAACGTTCTAGAAACTGTGAATTTGAAAAAAGGGGGGAAGTAAGCTTTTCTTATTTCCGGACGCATGCACAAACTATAGAAAGTCGTTATTACGTAGAATGTGCATAGTTTGGGCATGCGCAAACTATAGAAAGTTTTTATGACATAGAATTTGCATACTTTGTTGATTCCATTTATGAAATACATCACATTTTCTAAAAACTCAAGTTTTTTAAGAAATCACGTAAACCTTTTAGAAGCTGTGATTTTAAAAAACGGGGGGAATTAAGCTTTTCTTATTTCCGGACGCATGCGCAAACTATAGAAAGTTGTTATGATGTAGAATGTGCATACTTTGTGGATTCCATTTATGAAATAAATCACATTTCCTAAAAACTCGTGTTTTTTAAGACATCACATAAACCTTCTAGAAGCTGTGATTTTAAAAAACCTTGGGAATTAAGCTTTTCTTATTTCCGGACGCATGCGCAAACTATAGAAAGTTGTTATGATGTAGAATATGCATACTTTGCTGATTCCATTTATGAAATAAATCACATTTTCTAAAAACTCATGTTTTTTAAGAATTCATCTAAACCTTCTAGAAGCTGTGAATTTAAAAAAAGGGGGGAAGTAAGCTTTTCTTATATCCGGACGCATGCGCAAACTATAGAAAGTTGTTATTACGTAGAATGTGCATAGTTTGCACATGCACAAACTATAGAAAGTCGTTATGACATAGAATGTGCATACTTTGTTGATTCCATTTATGAAATAAATCACATTTCCTAGAAACTCGTGGTTTTTAAGAAATCGTGTAAACCTTCTAGAAGCTGTGATTTTAAAAAATGTGGGGAATTAAGCTTTTCTTATTTCCGGACGCATGCGCAAACTGTATAAAGTCATTATGACGAAGAATGTGCATACTTTGTCGATTCCATTAATCAAATAAATCACATTTTCTAAAAACTCGTGTTTTTTAAGAATTCATCTAAACCTTCTAGAAGCTGTGAATTTAAAAAAAGGGGGGAAGTAAGCTTTTCTTATTTCCGGACGCATGGGCAAACTATAGAAAGTTGTTATTACGTAGAATGTGCATAGTTTGCGCATGCGCAAACTATAGAAAGTCGTTATGACATAGAATGTGCATACTGTGTTGATTCCATTTATGAAATAAATCACATTTCCTAAAAACTCGTGTTTTTTAAGAAATCATGTAAACCTTCTACAAGCTGTGATTTTAAAAAAAGGGGGGAATTAAGATTTTCTTATTTCCGGATGCATGCGCAAACTATAGAAAGTTGTTATGACATAGAATGTGCATACTTTGTTGTTTCCATTTATGAAATAAATCGCATTTTCTAAAAACTCGTGTTTTTTAAGAAATCATGTAAACCTTCTAGAAGCTGTGATTTTAAAAAACTAGGGGAAGTAAGCTTTTCATATTTCCGGACGCATGTGCAAACTTTCGAAAGTCGTTATTACATAGAATGTGCATACTTTGTTACCATTTATGAAATAAATCACATTTTCTAAAAACTCGTGTTTTTTAAGAAATCATGTAAGCCTTCTAGATGTTGTGATTTTAAAAAACGGGGGGAATTAAGCTTTTCTTATTTCCGGAAAATTGCGCAAACTATAGAAAGTTGTTATGACGTAGAATGTGCATACTTTGTTGATTCCATTTATGAAATAAATCATATTATCAAAAAACTCATGTTTTTTAAGAAATCATGTAAACCTTCTAGAAGCTGTGATTTTAAAAAACAGGCGGAAGTAAGCTTTTCATATTTCTGGACGCATGCGCAAACTTTCGAAAGTCGTTATTACATAGAATGTGCATACTTTGTTGATTCGATTTATGAAATAAATCACATTTTCTAAAAACTCGTGTCTTTTAAGAAATCATGCAAAACCTTCTAGAAGCTGTGGTTTTAAAAAACTGGAGGAAGGAAGCTTTTCTTATTTCCGGACGCATGCGCAAACTATAGAAAATCGTTATTACGTAGAATGTGCATAGTTTGTTGATTCCATTTATGAAATAAATCACATTTTCTAAAAATTCATGTTTTTTAAGAATTCATCTAAACCTTCTACAAACTGTGAATTTGAAAAAAGGGGGGAAGTAAGCTTTTCTTATTTCCGGACGCATGCACAAACTATAGAAAGTCGTTATTACGTAGAATGTGCATAGTTTGGGCATGCGCAAACTATAGAAAGTTGTTATGACATAGAATTTGCATACTTTGTTGATTCCATTTATGAAATACATCACATTTTCTAAAAACTCAAGTTTTTTAACAAATCACGTAAACCTTTTAGAAGCTGTGATTTTAAAAAACGGGGGGAATAAAGCTTTTCTTATTTCCGGACGCATGCGCAAACTATAGAAAGTTGTTATGACGTAGAATGTGCATACTTTGTGGATTCCATTTATGAAATAAATCACATTTCCTAAAAACTCGTGTTTTTTAAGACATCACATAAACCTTCTAGAGGCTGTGATTTTAAAAAACCGTGGGAATTAAGCTTTTCTTATTTCCGGACGCATGCGCAAACTATAGAAAGTTGTTATGATGTAGAATATGCATACTTTGTTGATTCAATTTATGAAATAAATCACATTTTCTAAAAACTCATGGTTTTTAAGAATTCATCTAAACCTTCTAGAAGCTGTGAATTTAAAAAAAGGGGGGAAGTAAACTTTTCTTATATCTGGACGCATGCGCAAACTATAGAAAGTTGTTATTACGTAGAATGTGCATAGTTTGCACATGCACAAACTATAGAAATTCGTTATGACATAGAATGTGCATACTTTGTTGATTCCATTTATGAAATAAATCACATTTCCTAGAAACTCGTGGTTTTTAAGAAATCGTGTAAACCTTCTAGAAGCTGTGATTTTAAAAAATGTGGGGAATTAAGCTTTTCTTATTTCCGGACGCATGCGCAAACTGTAGAAAGTCATTATGACGAAGAATGTGCATACTTTGTTGATTCCATTTATCAAATAAATCACATTTTCTAAAAACTCGTGTTTTTTAAGAATTCATCTAAACCTTCTAGAAGCTGTGAATTTAAAAAAGGGGGGGAAGTAAGCTTTTCTTATTTCCGGACACATGCGCAAACTATAGAAAATTGTTATTACATAGAATGTGCATAGTTTGCGGATGCGCAAACTATAGAAAGTCGTTATGACATAGAATGTGCATACAGTGTTGATTCCATTTACGAAATAAATCACATTTCCTAAAAACTCGTGTTTTTTAAGAAATCATGTAAATCCTCTAGAAGCTGTGATTTTAGAAAAAGGGGGGAATTAAGCTTTTCTTATTTCTGGACGCACGCGCAAACTATAGAAAGTTGTTATGACGTAGAATGTGCATACTTTGTTGTTTCGATTTATGAAATAAATCACATTTTCTAAAAACTCGTGTTTTTTAAGAAATCATGTAAACCTTCTAGAAGCTGTGATTTTAAAAAACTAGGGGAAGTAAGCTTTTCTAATTTCCGGACGCATGCGCAAACTTTAGAAAGTCGTTATTACATAGAATGTGCATACTTTGTTGATTCAATTTATGAAATAAATCACATTTTCTAAAAAATCATGTTTTTTAAGAAATCATGTAACCTTCTAGAAGCTTTGGTTTCAAAAAACTGGCGGAAGATAGCTTTTATTACTTCCGGACGCATGCGCAAACTATAGAAAGTCGTTATTACGTAGAATGTGCATAGTTTGTTGATTCCATTTATGAAATAAATCACATTTTTTAAAAACTCGTGTTTTTTAAGAATTCATCTAAACCTTCTAGAAGCTGTGAATATAAAAAACTAGCGGAAGGAAGCTTTTATTATTTCCGGACGCATGCGCAAACTATAGAAAGTCATTACTACGTAGAATGTGCATACTTTGTTGATTCCATTTATGAAATAAATCACATTTTCTAAAAACTCGTGTTTTTTAAGAAATCATGTAAACCTTCTAGAAGCTGTGTTTTAAAAAAACTGGCAGAAGTAAGCTTTTTTTATTTCCGGACGCATGCGCAAACTATAGAAAGTCGTTACTACGTAGAATGTGCATACCTTGTTGACTCCATTTATGAAATGAATCACATTTTCTAAAAACTCATGTTTTTTAAGAATTCATCTAAACCTTCTAGAAGCTGTGAATTTAAAAAAAGGGGGGAAGTAAGCTTTTCTTATTTCCAGACGCATGCGCAAACTATAGAAAGTCGTTATCACGTAGAATGTGCATAGTTTGCGCATGCGCAAACAATAGAAAGTCGATATGACATAGAATCTGCATACTTTATTGATTCCATTAATGAAATAAATCAGATTTTCTAAAAACTCGTGTTTTTTAAGAAATCATGTAAGCCTTCTGGAAGCGGTGATTTTAAAAAACGGTGTGAATTAAGCTTTTCTTATTTCCGGACGCATGCGCAAACTATATAAAGTTGTTATGATGTAGAATGTGCATACTTTGTTGATTCCATTTATGAAATAAATCACATTTTCTAAAAACTCGTGTTTTTTATGAATTCATAAAAACCTTCTAGAAGCTGTGAATTTAAAAAAAGGGGGGAAGTAAGCTTTTCTTATTTCTGGATGCATGCGCAAACTATAGAAAGTCGTTATCACGTAGAATGTGCATAGTTTGCGCATGCGCAAACAATAGAAAGTCGTTATGACATAGAATGTGCATACTTTGTTGATTCCATTTATGAAATAAATCACATTTTCTAAAAACTCGTGTTTTTTAAGAAATCATGTAAACCTTCTTGAAGCTGTGGTTTTAAAAAACTGGCGGAAGGAAGCTTTTCTTATTTCCGGACGCATGCGCAAACTATAGAAATTCGTTATCACGTAGAATGTGCATAATTTGCGCATGGACAAACTATAGAAAGTCGTTATGACATAGAATCTGCATACTTTGTTGATTCCATTTATGAAATAAATCACATTTTCTAAAAATTCGTGTTTTTTACGAAATTATGTAAACCTTCTAGAAGCTGTGATTTTAAAAAAAGGGCGAGAATTAAGCTTTTCTTATTTCCGGACGCATGCGCAAACTATAGAAAGTCGTTATGACGTAGAATGTGCATACTTTGTTGATTCCATTTATTAAATAAATCACATTTTCTAAAAACTCGTGTTTTTTAAGAATTCATCTAAACCTTCTAGAAGCTGTGAATTAAAAAAAAGGGGGGAAGTAAGCTTTTCTTATTTCCGGATGCATGCGCAAACTATAGAAAGTCGTTATTACGTAGAATGTGCATAGTTCGGGCATGTGCAAACTATAGAAAGTTGTTATGACATAGAATTTGCATACTTTGTTGATTCCATTTATGAAATAAATCACATTTTCTAAAAACTCAAGTTTTTAAGAAATCATGTAAACCTTTTAGAAGCTGTGATTTTAAAAAACTGCAGGAATTAATCTTTTCTTATTTTCGGACGCATGCGCAAACTATATAAAGTTGTTATGACGTAGAATGTGCATACTTTGTGGATTCCATTTATGAAATAAATCACATTTCCTAAAAACTCGTGTTTTTTAAGACATCATGTAAACCTTCTAGAAGCTGTGATTTTAAAAAACGGTGGGAATTGAGCTTTTCTTATTTCCGGACACATGCGCAAACTATAGAAAGTTGTTATGATGTAGAATGTGCATACTTTGTTGATTCCATTTATTAAATAAATCACATTTTCTAAAAACTCGTGTTTTTTAAGAATTCATCTAAACCTTCTAGAAGCTGTGGAAGTAAAAAAAGGGGGGAAGTAAGCTTTTCTTATTTCCGGACGCATGCGCAAACTATAGAAAGTTGTTATTACGTAGAATGTGCATAGTTTGCACATGCACAAACTATAGAAAGTCGTTATGACATAGAATGTGCATACTTTGTTGATTCCATTTATGAAATAAATCACATTTCCTAGAAACTCGTGTTTTTTAAGAAATCATGTAAACCTTCTAGAAGCTGTGATTTTAAAAAATGGGGGGAATTAAGCTTTTCTTATTTATGGACGCATGCGCAAACTATAGAAAATTGTTATGACGTAGAATGTGCACACATTGTTGATTCCATTTATGAAATAAATCACATTTTCTAAAAACTCGTGTATTTTAAGAAATCATGTAAACCTTTTAGAAGCTGTGATTTTAAAAAACTGGCGTAATTAAGCTTCTCTTATTTCCGGACGCATGCGCAAACTATAGAAAGTAGTTACTACGTAGAATGTGCATACTTTGTTGATTCCATTTAAGAAATAAATCACATTTTCTAAAAACTCGTGTTTTTTAAGAAATCATGTAAACCTTCTAGAAGCTGTGGTTTTTAAAAACTGGCGGAAGTAAGTTTTTCTTATTTCCTAATACATGCGCAAACTATAGAAAGTCGTTACTACGTAGAATGTGCATACCTTGTTGAATCCATTTATGAAATGAATGACATTTTCTAAAAACTCATGTTTTTTAAGAATTCATCTAAACAATCTAGAAGCTGCGAATTTAAAAAAATGGGGGAAGTAAGCTTTTCTTATTTCCGGACACATGCGCAAACTATAGAAAGTCGTTATCACGTAGAATGTGCATAGTTTGCGCATGCACAAACTATAGAAAGTCGTTATGACATAGAGTGTGCATACTTTGTTGATTCCATTAATGTAATAAATCACATTTTCTATAAACTCATGTTTGTTAAGAAATCATGTAAGCCTTCTAGAAGCCGTGATTTTAAAAAACAGGGGGAATTAATCTTTTCTTATTTCCAGACGCATGCGCAAACTATAGAAAGTTCTTATGACGTAGAATGTGCATACTTTGTTGATTCCATTTATGAAAGAAATCACATTTTCTAAAAACTCGTGTTTTTTAAGAATTCATCTAAACCTTCTAGAAGCTGTGAATTTAAAAAAAGGGGGGAAGTAAACTTTTCTTATTTCCGGACGCATGCGCAAACTATAGAAAGTTGATATGACGTGGAATTTGCATACTTTGTTGATTCCATTTATGAAATAAATCACATTTTCTAAAAACTCGTGTATTTTAAGAAATCATGTAAACCTTCTAGAAGCTGTGATTTTAAAAAACAGGCGGAAGTAAGCTTTTCATATTTCCGGACGCATGCGCAAACTTTCGAAAGTCGTTATTACATAGAATGTGCATACTTTGTTGATTCCATTTATGAAATAAATAACATTTTCTAAAAACTCATGTTTTTTAAGAAATCATGTAAACCTTCTAGAAGCTGTGGTTTTAAAAAACTGGCGGAAGGAAGCTTTTCTTATTTCCGGACGCATGCGCAAACTATAGAAAGTCGTTATTACGTAGAATGTGCATACTTTGTTGATTCCATTTATGAAATAAATCACAATTTCTAAAAATTCGTGTTTTTTAAGAATTCATCTAAACCTTCTAGAAGCTGTGAATTTGAAAAAAGGGGGGAAGTAAGCTTTTGTTATTTCCGGACGCATGCGCAAACTATAGAAAGTCGTTATTACGTAGAATGTGCATAGTTTTGGCATGCGCAAACTATAGAAAGTTGTTATGAGATAGAATTTGCATACTTTGTTGATTCCATTTATGAAATAAATCACATTTTCTAAAAACTCAAGTTTTTTAAGAAATCACGAAAACCTTTTAGAAGCTGTGATTTTAAAAAACGGGAGGAATTAAGCTTTTCTTATTTCCGGACGCATGTGCAAACTATAGAAAGGTGTTATGACGTAGAATGTGCATACTTTTTGGATTCCATTTATGAAATAAATCACATTTCCTAAAAACTCGTGTTTTTTAAGACATCATGTAAACCTTCTAGAAGCTGTGATTTTAAAAAACCGTGGGAATTAAGCTTTTCATATTTCCGGACGCATGCGCAAACTATAGAAAGTTGTTATGATGTAGAATGTGCATACTTTGTTGATTCCATTTATGAAATAAATCACATTTTCTAAAAACTCATGTTTTTTAAGAATTCATCTAAACCTTCTAGAAGTTGTGAATTGAAAAAAAGGGGGGAAGTAAGCTTTTATTATATCCGGACGCATGCACAAACTATAGAAAGTTGTTATTACGTAGAATGTTCATAGTTTGCACATGCACAAACTATAGAAAGTCGTTATGACATAGAATGTGCATACTTTGTTGATTCCATTTATGAAATAAATCAGATTTCCTAGAAACTCGTGGTTTTTAAGAAATCGTGTAAACCTTCTAGAAGCTGTGATTTTAAAAAATGTGGGGAATTAAGCTTTTCTTATTTCCGGACGCATCCACAAACTGTAGAAAGTCATTATGACGAAGAATGTGCATACTTTGTTGATTCCATTTATGAAATAAATCACATTTTCTAAAAACTCGTGTTTTTTAAGAATTCATCTAAACCTTCTAGAAGCTGTGAATTTAAAAAAAGGGGGGAAGTAAGCTTTTCTTATTTCCGGACGCATGCGCAAACTATAGAAAGTTGTTATGACGTAGAATGTGCATACTTTGTTGTTTCCATTTATGAAATAAATCACATTTTCTAAAAACTCGTGTTTTTAAGAAATCATGTAAACCTTCTAGAAGCTGTGATTTTAAAAAACTAGCGGAAGTAAGCTTTTCATATTTCCGGACGCATGTGCAAACTTTCGAAAGTCGTTATAACATAGAATGTGCATACTTTGTTGATTCCATTTATGAAACAAATCACATTTTCTAAAAACTCGTGTTTTTTAAGAAATCATGTAAACCTTCTAGACGCTGTGATTTTAAAAAACTGGCAGAAGTAGGCTTTTCTTATTTCCGGATGCATGCGTAAACTATAGAAAGTCGTTATTACGTAGAATGTGCATAGTTTGTTGATTCCATTTATGAAATAAATCACATTTTCTAAAAACTCATGTTTTTTAAGAATTCATGTAAACCTTCTAGAAGATATGATTTTAAAAAAAGGGGGGAAGTAAGCTTTTCTTATTTCCGGACGCATGCACAAACTATAGAAAGTCATTATCACGTAGAATATGCATAGTTTGCGCATGCGCAAACTATAGAAGGTCGTTATGACATAGAATGTGCATACTTTGTTGATTCCATTTATGAAATAAATCACATTTTCTAAAAACTCGTGTTTTTTAAGAAATCATGTAAGCCTTCTAGAAGTTGTGATTTTAAAAAACGGGGGGAATTAAGCTTTTCTTATTTCCGGAAAATTGCGCAAATTATAGAAAGTTGTTATGACGTAGAATGTGCATACTTTGTTGATTCCATTTATGAAATAAATAACATTTTCTAAAAACTCGTGTTTTTTAAGAATTCATCTAAATCTTCTACAAGCTGTGAATTTAAAAAAAGGGGGGAAGTAAGCTTTTCTTATTTCCGGACGCATGCGCAAACTTTCGAAAGTCGTTATTACATAGAATGTGCATACATTGTTGATTCCATTTATGAAATAAATCACATTTTCTAAAAACTCGTGTTTTTTAAGAAATCATGCAAAACCTTCTAGAAGCTGTGGTTTTAAAAAACTGGAGGAAGGAAGCTTTTCTTATTTCCGGACGCATTAGCAAACTATAGAAAGTCGTTATTACGTAGAATGTGCATAGTTTCTTGATTCCATTTATGAAATAAATCACATTTTCTAAAATCTCGTGTTTTTTAAGAAATCCTGTAAACCTTCTAGAAGCTGTGATTTTAAAAAACTGGCGGAATTTAGCTTTTCATATTTCCGGACGCATGCGCAAACTTTGGAAAGTCGTTATTATATAGAATGTGGATACTTTGTTGATTCCATTTATGAAATAAATCACATTTTCTAAAAAGTCATGTTTTTTAAGAAATCATGTAACCTTTTAGAAATTGTGGTTTTAAAAAACTGGCGGAAGGAAGCTTTTATTATTTCCGGACGCATGAGCAAACTATAGAAATTCGTTATTACATAGAATGTGCATAGTTTGTTGATTCCATTTATGAAATAAATCACATTTTTTAAAAACTCGTTTTTTTTAAGAATTCATCTAAACCTTCTAGAAGCTGTGAATTTAAAAAATTGGCGGAAGGAAGCTTTTATTATTTCCGGACGCATTCGCAAACTATAGAAATTCATTACTACGTAGAATGTGCATACTTTGTTGATTCCATTTATGAAATAAATCACATTTTCTAAAAACTCGTGTTTTTTAAGAAATCATGTAAACCTTCTAGAAGCTGTGTTTTAAAAAAACTGGCGGAAGTAAGCTTTTCTTATTTCCGGACGCATGCGCAAACTATAGAAAGTCGTTACTACGTAGAATGTGCATACCTTGTTGACTCAATTTATGAAATGAATCACATTTTCTAAAAACTCATGTTTTTTAAGAATTCACCTAAACCTTCTAGAAGCTGTGATTTTAAAAAAAGGGGGGAAGTAAGCTTTTCTTATTTCCGGACGCATGCGCAAACTATAGAATGTCCTTATCACGTAGAATGTGCATAGTTTGCGCATGCGCAAACAATAGAAATTCGTTATGACATAGAATGTGCATACTTTGTTGATTCCATTAATGAAATAAATCAGATTTTCTAAAAACTCGTGTTTTTTAAGAAATCATGTAAGCCTTCTAGAAGCTGTGATTTTAAAAAATGGTGGGAATTAAGCTTTTCTTATTTCCGGACGCATGCGCAAACTATAGAAAGTTGTTATGATGTAGAATGTGCATACTTTGTTGATTCCATTTATGAAATAAATCACATTTTCTAAAAACTCGTGTTTTTTAAGAATTCATGTAAACCTTCTAGAAGCTGTGAATTTAAAAAAAGGGCGGAAGTAAGCTTTTCTTATTTTTGGACGCATGCGCAAACTATAGAAAGTCATTATCAGGTAGAATGTGCATAGTTTGCGCATGCGCAAACAATAGAAATTCGTTATGACATAGAATGTGCATACTTTGTTGATTCCATTTAAGAAATAAATCACATTTCCTAAAAACTCGTGTTTCTTAAGAAATCATGTAAACCTTCTAGAAGCTGTGGTTTTAAAAAACGGGGGGAATTAAGCTTTTCTTTTTTCCGGATGCATGCGCAAACTATGGAAAGTTGTTATGACGTAGAATTCGCATACTTTGTTGATTCCATTTATGAAATAAATCACATTTTCTAAAAACTAGTGTTTTTTAAGAAATCGTGTAAACCTTCTAGACGCTGTGATTTTAAAAAACTGGCAGAAGTAAGCTTTTCTTATTTCCGGACGCATGCGCAAACTATAGAAAGTCATTATTACGTAGAATGTCCATAGTTTGTTGATTCCATTTATGAAATAAATCACATTTTCTAAAAACTCGTGTTTTTTAAGAATTCATCTAAACCTTCTAGATGCTGTGATTTTAAAAAACTGGCAGAAGTAAGCTTTTCTTATTTCTGGACGCATGCACAAACTATAGAAAGTCATTATTACGTAGAATGTGCATAGTTTGTTGATTCCATTTATGAAATAAATCACATTTTCTAAAAACTCTTGTTTTTTAAGAATTCATCTAAACCTTCTAGAAGATATGATTTTAAAAAAAGGGGGGAAGTAAGCTTTTCTTATTTCCGGACGCATGCACAAACTATAGAAAGTCATTATCACGTAGAATGTGCATAGTTTGCGCATGCGCAAACTATGGAAGGTCGTTATGACATAGAATGTGCATACTTTGTTGATTCCATTTATGTAATAAATCACATTTTCTAAAAACCCGTGTTTTTTAAGAAATCATGTAAGCCTTCTAGAAGTTGTGATTTTAAAAAACGGGGGGAATTAAGCTTTTCTTATTTCCGGAAAATTGCGCAAATTATAGAAAGTTGTTATGACGTAGAATGTGCATACTTTGTTGATTCCATTTATGAAATAAATCACATTTTCTAAAAACTCGTGTTTTTTAAGAATTCATCTAAATCCTCTACAAGCTGTGAATTTAAAAAAAGGGGGGAAGTAAGCTTTTCTTATTTCCGGACGCATGCGCAAACTTTAGAAAGTCGTTATTACATAGAATGTGCATACTTTGTTGATTCCATTTATGAAATAAATCACATTTTCAAAAAACTCGTTTTTTTTAAGAAATCATGTAACCTTCTAGAAGCTGTGGTTTTAAAAAACTGGCGGAAGGTAGCTTTTATTTCTTCCGGACGCATTAGCAAACTATAGAAAGTCGTTATTACGTAGAATGTGCATAGTTTGTTGATTCCATTTATGAAATAAATCACATTTTCTAAAATCTCGTGTTTTTTAAGAAATCCTGTAAACCTTCTAGAAGCTGTGATTTTAAAAAACTGGCGGAATTTAGCTTTTCATATTTCCGGACGCATGCGCAAACTTTGGAAAGTCGTTATTATATAGAATGTGGATACTTTGTTGATTCCATTTATGAAATAAATCACATTTTCTAAAAAGTCATGTTTTTTAAGAAATCATGTAACCTTCTAGAAGTTGTGGTTTTAAAAAAATGGCGGAAGGAAGCTTTTATTATTTCCGGACGCATGAGCAAACTATAGAAATTCGTTATTACATAGAATGTGCATAGTTTGTTGATTCCATTTATGAAATAAATCACATTTTTTAAAAACTCATTTTTTTTAAGAATTCATCTAAACCTTCTAGAAGCTGTGAATATAAAAAACTGGCGGAAGGAAACTTTTATTATTTCCGGACGCATTCGCAAACTATATAAAGTCATTACTACGTAGAATGTGCATACTTTGTTGATTCCATTTATGAAATAAATCACATTTTCTAAAAACTCGTGTTTTTTAAGAAATCATGTAAACCTTCTAGAAGCTGTGTTTTAAAAAAACTGGCGGAAGTAAGCTTTTCTTATTTCCGGACGCATGCGCAAACTATAGAAAGTCGTTACTACGTAGAATGTGCATACCTTGTTGACTCCATTTATGAAATGAATCACATTTTATAAAAACTCATGTTTTTTAAGAATTCACCTAAACCTTCTAGAAGCTGTGAATTTAAAAAAAGGGGGGAAGTAAGCTTCTCTTATTTCCGGACGCATGCGCAAACTATAGAAAGTCCTTATCACGTAGAATGTGCATAGTTTGCGCATGCGCAAACAATAGAAAGTCGTTATGACATAGAATGTGCATACTTTGTTGATTCCATTAATTAAATAAATCAGATTTTCTAAAAACTCGTGTTTTTTAAGAAATCATGTAAGCCTTCTTGAAGCTGTGATTTTAAAAAATGGTGGGAATTAAGCTTTTCTTATTTCCGGACGCATGCGCAAACTATAGAAAGTTGTTTTGATGTAGAATGTGCATACTTTGTTGATTCCATTTATGAAATAAATCACATTTTCTAAAAACTCGTGTTTTTTAAGAATTCATATAAACCTTCTAGAAGCTGTGAATTTAAAAAAAGGGCGGAAGTAAGCTTTTCTTATTTTTGGACGCATGCGCAAACTATAGAAAGTCATTATCATGTAGAATGTGCATAGTTTGCGCATGCGCAAACAATAGAAAGTCATTATGACATAGAATGTGCATACTTTGTTGATTCCATTTAAGAAATAAATCACATTTCCTAAAAACTCGTGTTTTTTAAGAAATCATGTAAACCTTCTAGAAGCTGTGGTTTTAAAAAACGGGGGGAATTAAGCTTTTCTTTTTTCCGGATGCATGCGCAAACTATGGAAAGTTGTTATGACGTAGAATTCGCATACTTTGTTGATTCAATTTATGAAATAAATCACATTTTCTAAAAACTAGTGTTTTTTAAGAAATCGTGTAAACCTTCTAGAAGCTGTGATTTTAAAAAACTGGTGGAAGTAAGCTTTTCATATTTCCAGACGCATGCGCAAACTTTCGAAAGTCGTTATTACATAGAATGTGCATACTTTTTTTATTCCATTTATGAAATAAATCACATTTTCTAAAAACTTGTGTTTTCTAAGAAATTATGTAAACCTTCTACAAGCTCTGATTTTAAAAAACGGGGATAATTAAGCTTTTCTTATTTCCGGATGCGTGAGCAAACTATAGAAAGTCGTTATGACGTAGAATGTGCATACTTTGTTGATTCCATTTATGAAATAAATCACATTTTCTAAAAACTCGTGTTTTTAAAGAATTCATCTAAACCTTCTAGAACCTGTGAATTTAAAAAAAGGGGGGAAGTAAGCTTTTCTTATTTCCGGACGCATGCGCAAACTATAGAAAGTTGTTATTACGTAGAATGTGCATAGTTTGCACATGCACAAACTATAGAATCTCGTTATGACATAGAATGTGCATACTTTGTTGATTCCATTTATGAAATAAATTACATTTCCAAGAAACTCGTGTTTTTTAAGAAATCATGTAAACCTTCTAGAAGCTGTGACTTTAAAAAATGGGGGGAATTAAGCTTTTCTTAATTCCGGACGCATGCGCAAACTATAGAAAGTCATTATGACAAAGAATGTGCATACTTTGTTGATTCCATTTATGAAATAAATCACCTTTTCTAAAAACTCTTGTTTTTTAAGAAATCATGTAAACCTTCTAGAAGCTGTGATTTTAAAAAACTGGCGGAAGTAAGCTTTTCATATTTCCGGACGCATGCGCAAACCTTAGAAAGTCATTATTATATAGAATGTGCATACTTTGTTGATTCCATTTATGAAATAAATCACATTTTCTAAAAACTCGTGTTTTTTAAGAAATCATGTAACCTTCTAGAAGCTGTGGTTTTAAAAAACTGGCGGAAGGTAGCTTTTATTATTTCCGGACGCATTAGAAAACTATAGAAAGTCGTTTTTACATAGAATGTGCATATTTTGTTGATTCCATTTATGAAATAAATCACATTTTCTAAAAACGCGTGTTTTTTAAGAATTCATCTAAACCTTCTAGAAGCTGTGAATTTAAAAAAACGGGGGAAGTAAGCTTTTCTTATTTCTGGACGCATGCGCAAACTTAGAATGTTGTTATTACGTAGAAAGTGCATACATTGTTGATTGCATTTATGAAATAAATCACATTTCCTAAAAACTCGTGTATTTTAAGAAATCATGTAAACCTTCTAGAAGCTGTGATTTTAAAAAACTGGCGTAAGTAAGCTTTTCTTATTTCCGGACGCATGCGCAAACTATAGAAAGTCGTTACTACGTAGAATGTGCATACTTTGTTGATTCCATTTATGAAATAAATCACATTTTCTAAAAACTCGTGTTTTTTAAGAAATCATGTAAACCTTCTAGAAGCTGTGGTTTTGAAAAACTGGCGGAAGTAAGCTTTTCTTATTTCCGGACGCATGCGCAAACTATAGAAATTCGTTACTACGTAGAATGTGCATACCTTGTTGACCCCATTTATGAAATGAATAACATTTTCTAAAACCTCATGTTTTTTAAGAATTCAGCTAAACCATCTAGAAGCTGTGAATTTAAAAAAAGGGGGGAAGTAAGCTTTTCTTATTGCCGGACGCATGCGCAAACTATAGAAAGTCGTTATCAAGTAGAATGTGCATAGTTTGCGCATGCACAAACTATAGAAAGTCGTTATGACATAGAATGTGCATACTTTGTTGATTCCATTAATGAAATAAATCACATTTTCTATAAACTCGTGTTTTTTAAGAAATCATGTAAGCCTTCCAGAAGCTGTGATTTTAAAAAACAGGGGGAAGTAAGCTTTCTTATGTCCGGACGAATGCGCAAACTATAGAAAGTTGTTATGACGTAGAATGTGCATACTTTGTTGATTCCATTTATGAAATAAATCACATTTTATAAAAACATGTCTTTTTTAAGAATTCATCTAAACCTTCTAGAAGTTGTGAATTTAAAAAAAGGGGGGAAGTAAGCTTTTCTTATTTCCAGACGCATGCGCAAATTATAGAAAGTTGTTATTACGTAGAATGTGCATAGTTTGCGCATGCGCAAACTATAGAAAGTCGTTATGACATAGAATGTGCATACTTTGTTGATTCCAATTATGAAATAAATCACATTTCCTAAAAACTCATGTTTTTTAAGAAAACATGTAAACTTTCTAGAAGCCGTGATTTTAAAAAATGGGGGGAATTAAGCTTTTCTTATTTCCAGACGCATGCGCAAACTATAGAAATTCGTTATTACGTAAAATGTGCATAGTTTGTTGATTCCATTTATGAAATAAATCACATTTTTTAAAAACTCGTGTTTTTTAAGAATTCATCTAAACCTTCTAGAAGCTGTGAATTTAAAAAACTGGCGGAAGGAAGCTATTATTATTTCCGGACGCATGCGCAAACTATAGAAAGTCATTATTACGTAGAATGTGCATACTTTGTTGATTCCATTTATGAAATAAATCACATTTTCTAAAAACTCGTGTTTTTTAAGAAATCATGTAAACCTTCTAGAAGCTGTGTTTTTAAAAAACTGGCGGAAGTAAGCTTTTCTTATTTCCGGACGCATGCGCAAACTATAGAAAGTCGTTACTACGTAGAATGTGCATACCTTGTTGACTCCATTTATGAAATGAATCACATTTTCTAAAAACTCATGTTTTTTAAGAATTTATCTAAACCTTCTAGAAGCTGTGAATTTAAAAAAAGGGGGGAAGTAAGCTTTTCTTATTTCCGGACGCATGCGCAAACTATTGAAAGTCGTTATAACGTAGAATGTGCATAGTTTGCGCATGCGCAAACAATAGAAAGTCGTTATGACATAGAATGTGCATACTTTGTTCATTCCATTAATGAAATAAATCAGATTTTCTAAAAACTCGTGTTTTTTAAGAAATCATGTAAGCGTTCTGGAAGCTGTGATTTTAAAAAACGGTGGGAATTAAGCTTTTCTTATTTCCGGACGCATGCGCAAACTATAGAAAGTTGTTATGATGTAGAATGTGCGTACTTTGTTGATTCCATTGATGAAATAAATCACATTTTCTAAAAATTCATGTTTTTTAAGAATTCATATAAACCTTCTAGAAGCTGTGAATTTAAAAAAACGGGGGAAGTAAGCTTTTCTTATTTCTGGACGCATGCACAAACTATAGAAAGTTGTTATCACGTAGAATGTGCATAGTTTGCGCATGCGCAAACAATAGAAAGTCGTTATGAAATAGAATGGACATACTTTGTTGATTCCATTTATGAAATAAATCACATTTCCTAAAAACTCGTGTTTTTTAAGAAATCATGTAAACCATCTAGAAGCTGTGATTTTAAAAAACAGGGGGAATTAAGCTTTTCTTTTTTCCGGACGCATGCGCAAACTATAGAAAGTTGTTATGATGTAGAATGTGCATACATTGTTGATTCCATTTATGAAATAAATCAAATTTTCTAAAAACTCGTGTTTTTTAAGAAATCATGTAAACCTTCTAGAAGCTGTGATTTTAAAAAACTGGCGGAAGTAAGCTTTTCATATTTCCGTACACATGCGGAAACTTTTGAAAGTCGTTATTACATAGAATGTGCATACTTTGTTGATTCCATTTATGAAATACATCACATTTTCTAAAAACTCATGTTTTTTAAGAAATCATGTAAACCTTCTAGAAGCAGTGGTTTTAAAAAACTGGCGGAAGGAAGCTTTTCTTATTTCCGGACGCATGCGCAAACTATAGAAAGTCGTTATTACGTAGAATGTGCATAGTTTGTTGATTCCATTTATGAAATAAATCACATTTTCTAAAAATTCGTGTTTTTTGAGAATTCATCTAAACCTTCTAGAAGCTGTGAATTTGAAAAAAGGGGTGAAGTAAGCTTTTCTTATTTCTGGATGCATGCGCAAACTATAGAAAGTTGTTATGACATAGAATATGCATACATTGTTGATTCCATTTATGAAATAAATCACATTGTCTAAAAACTCGTGTATTTTAAGAAATCATGTAAACCTTTTAGAAGCTGTGATTTTAAAAAACTTGCTTAAGTAAGCTTTTCTTATTTCCGGACGCATGCGCAAACTATAGAATGTCGTTACTATGTAGAATGTGCATACTTTGTTAATTCCATTTATGAAATAAATCACATTTTCTAAAAACTCATGTTTTCTAAGAAATCATGTAAACCTTCTAGAAGCTGTGGTTTTAAAAAACTGGCAGAAGTAAGCTTTTCTTATTTTCGGACGCATGCGCAAACTATAGAAAGTCTTTACTACGTAGAATGTGCATACCTTATTGAATCCATTTATGAAATGAATGAAATTTTCTAAAAACTCATGTTCTTTAAGAATTCATCTAAACCATCTAGAAGCTGTGAATTTAAAAAAAGGGGGGAAGTAAGCTTTTCTTATTTCCGGACGCATGCGCAAACTATAGAAAGTCGTTATCACGTAGAATGTGCATAGTTTGTGCATGCACAAACTATAGAAAGTCGTTATGACATAGAATGTGCATACTTTGTCGATTCCATTAATGAAATAAATCACATTTTCTATAAACTCGTGTTTTTTAAGAAATCATGTAAACCTTCTAGAAGCTGTGATTTTAAAAAACTGGCAGAAGTAAGCTTTTCATATTTCCGGATGCATGCGCAAACTTTCGAAAGTCGTTATTACATAGAATGTGCATACTTTGTTGATTCCATGTATGAAATAAATCACATTTTCTAAAAACTCGTGTTTTTTAAGAAATCATGTAAACATTCTAGAAGCTGTGGTTTTAAAAAACTGGCGGAAGGAAGCTTTTCTTATTTCCGGACGCATGCGCAAACTATAGAAAGTCGTTATTACGTAGAATGTGCATAGTTTGTTGATTCCATTTATGAAATAAATCACATTTTCTAAAAATTCATGTTTTTTAAGAATTCATCTAAACCTTCTAGAAGCCGTGAATTTGAAAAAAGGGGGGAAGTAAGCTTTTCTTATTTCCTGACGCATGCGCAAACTATAGAAAGTCGTTATTACGTAGAATGTGCATAGTTTGGGCATGCGCAAACTATAGAAAGTTGTTATGACATAGAATGTGCATACTTTGTTGATTCCATTTATGAAATAAATCACATTTTCTAAAAACTCGTGTTTTTTAAGAAATCATGTAATCCTTCTAAAAGCTGTGATTTTAAAAAAGGGGGGGAATTAAGGTTCTCTTATTTCCGGACACATGCGCAAATTATAGAAAGTGGTTATGACGTAGAGTCTGCATACTTTGTGGATTCCATTTATGAAATAAATCAGATTTCCTAAAAACTCGTGTTTTTTAAGACATCATGTAAACCTTCTAGAAGCTGTGATTTTAAAAAACGGTGGGAATTAAGCTTTTCTTATTTCCGGACGCATGCCCAAACTATAGAAAGTTGTTATGATGCAGAATGTGCATACTTTGTTGATTCCATTTATGAAATAAATCACATTTTCTAAAAACTCACATTTTTTAAGAATTCATCTAAACCTTCTAGAAGCTGTGAATTTAAAAAAAGGGGGGAAGTAAGCTTTTCTTATATGCGGACGCATGCGCAAACTATAGAAAGTTGTTATTACATAGAATGTGCATAGTTTGCACATGCACAAACTATAGAAAGTCGTTATGACATAGAATGTGCATACTTTGTTGATTCCATTTATGAAATAAATCACATTTCCTAGAAACTCGTGTTTTTAAGAAATCGTGTAAACCGTCTAGAAGCTGTGATTTTAAAAAATGGGGGGAATTAAGCTTTTCTTATTTCCGGACGCATGCGTAAACTGTAGAAAGTCATTATGACGAAGAATGTGCATACTTTGTTGATTCCATTTATGAAATAAATCAGATTTTCTAAAAACTTGTGGTTTTTAAGAATTTATCTAAACCTTCTAGAAGCTGTGAATATAAAAAAAGGGCGGAAGTAAGCTTTTCTTATTTCCGGACGCATTCGCAAACTATAGAAAGTTGTTATTACGTAGAATGTGCATAGTTTGCGCATGCGCAAACTATAGAAAGTCGTTATGACATAGAATGTGCATAAACTCGTGTTTTTTAAGAAATCATGTAGACCTTCTAGAAGCTGTGATTTTAAAAAAAGGGGGGAATTAAGATTTTCTTATTTCCGGACGCATTCGCAAACTATAGAAAGTTGTTATGACGTAGAATGTGCATACTTTGTTGTTTCCACTTATGAAATAAATCATATTTTCTAAAAACTCATGTTTTTTAAGAAATCATGTAAACCTTCTAGAAGCTGTGATTTTAAAAAACTAGCGGAAGTAAGTTTTTCATATTTCCGGACGCATGTGCAAACTTTCGAAAGTCGTTATTACATAGAATGTGCATACTTTGTTGATTCCATTAATGAAAAAAAACACATTTTCTAAAAACTCGTGTTTTTTAAGAAATCATGTAAACCTTCTAGACGCTGTGATTTTAAAAAACTGGCGGAAGTAAGCTTTTCTTATTTCCGGACGCATGCGCAAACTATAGAAAGTCTTTATTACATAGAATGTGCATAGTTTGTTGATTCCATTTATGAAATAAATCACATTTTCTAAAAACTCGTGTTTTTTAAGAATTCATCTAAACCTTCTAGAATATATGAATTTAAAAAAAGGGGGGAAGTAAGCTTTTCTTATTTCCGGACGCATGCGCAAACTATAGAAAGTCGTTATCACGTAGAATGTGCATAGTTTGCGCATGCGCAAACTATAGAAGGTCATTATGACATAGAATGTGCATACTTTGTTGATTCCATTTATGAAATAAATCACATTTTCTAAAAACTCGTGTTTTTTAAGAAATCATGTAAGCCTTCTAGAAGTTGTGATTTTAAAAAACGGGGGGAATTAAGCTTTTCTTATTTCCAGAAAATTGCGCAAACTATAGAAAGTTGGTATGACGTAGAATGTGCATACTTTGTTGATTCCATTTATGAAATAAATCAAAATTTCTAAAAATTTGTGTTTTTTAAGAATTCATCTAAACCTTCTAGAAGCTGCGAATTTAAAAAAAGGGGGGAAGTAAGCTTTTCTTATTTCCGGACGCATGTGCAAACTATAGAAAGTTGTTATTACATAGAATATGCATAGTTTGCGCATACGCAAACTATAGAAAGTCGTTATGACATAGAATGTGCATACTGTGTTGATTCCAGTTATGAAATAAATCACATTTTCTAAAAACTCGTGTTTTTTAAGAATTCATCTAAACCTTCTAGAAGCTGTGATTTTTAAAAACTGGCAGAAGTAAGCTTTTCTTATTTCCGGACGCATGCGCAAACTATAGAAAGTCGTTATCACGTAGAATGTGCATAGTTTATTGATTCCATTTATGAAATAAATCACATTTTCTAAAAACTCATGTTTTTTAAGAAATCATGTAAATCTTCTAGAAGCTGTGAATTTAAAAAAAGGGGCGAAGTAAGCTTTTCTTATTTCCGGACCCATGCGCAAACTATAGAAAGTCGTTATCACGTAGAATGTGCATAGTTTGCGCATGCGCAAACCATAGAAAGTCGTTATGACATAGAATGTGCATACTTTGTTGATTCCATTTATGAAATAAATCACATTTTCTAAAAACTCGTGTTTTTTAAGAAATCATGTAAACCTTCTAGAAGCTATGGTTTTAAAAAACTGGCAGAAGTAAGCTTTTCTTATTTCCGGACGCATGCACAAACTATAAAAAGTCGTTATTACGTAGAATGTGCATAGTTTGTTGACTCCATTTATGAAATGAATCACATTTTCTAAAAACTCATGTTTTTTAAGAATTCATCTAAACCTTCTAGAAGCTATGAATTTAAAAAAAGGGGGGAAGTAAGCTTTTCTTATTTCCGGACGCATGCGCAAACTATAGAAAGTCGTTATCACGTAGAATGTGCATAGTTTGCGCATGCGCAAACAATAGAAAGTCGTTATGACATAGAATGTGCATACTTTGTTGATTCCATTAATGAAATAAATCATATTTTCTAAAAACTCGTGTTTCTTAAGAAATCATGTAAGCCTTCTGGAAGCTGTGATTTTAAAAAAAGGCGGGAATTAAGCTTTTCTTATTTACGGACGCATGCACAAACTATAGAAAGTTGTTATGATGTAGAATGTGCATACTTTGTTGATTCCATTTATGAAGTAAATCACATTTTCTAAAAAATCGTGTTTTTTAAGAATTCATATAAACCTTCTAGAAGTTGTGAATTTAAAAGAAGGGAGAAGTAAGCTCTTCTTATTTCTGGACGCATTCGCAAACTATAGAAAGTCCCTATCACGTAGAATGTGCATAGTTTGCGCATGCGCAAACAATAGAAAGTCGTTATGACATAGAATGTGCATACTTTGTTGATTCCATTTATGAAATAAATCACATTTCCTAAAAACTCGTGTTTTTTAAGAAATCATGTAAACCTTCTAGAAGCTGTGATTTTAAAAAACTGGGGGAATTAAGCTTTTCTTTTTTCCGGATGCATGCGCAAACTATAGAAAGTTGTTATGATGTAGAATGTGCATACTTTGTTGATTCCATTTATGAAATAAATCACGTTTTCTAAAAACTCGTGTTTTTTAAGAAATCATGTAAACCTTCTAGAAGCCGTTGTTTTAAAAAACTGGCGGAAGTAAGCTTTTCTTATTTCCAGACGCATGCACAAACTATAGAAAGTCGTTCTTACGTAGAATGTGCATAGTTTGCGTATGCGCAAACTATAGAAAGTCGTTATGACATAGAATGTGCATACTTTGTTGATTCCATTTATGAAATAAATCACATTTTGTAAAAACTCGTGTTTTTGAAGAAATCATGTAAACCTTCTAGAAGCTGTGATTTTAAAAAACTGGCGGAAGTAAGCTTTTCTTATTTCCAGACGCATGCACAAACTATAGAAAGTCGTTCTTACATAGAATGTGCATAGTTTGCGTATGCGCAAACTATAGAAAGTCGTTATGACATAGAATGTGCATACTTTGTTGATTCCATTTATGAAATAATCACATTTTCTAAAAACTCGTGTTTTTGAAGAAATCATGTAAACCTTCTAGAAGCTGTGATTTTAAAAAACTGGCGGAAGTAAGCTGTTCTTATTTCCGGACGCATGCACAAACTATAGAAAGTTGTTACCACGTACAATGTGCATACTTTGTTGATTCGATTTATGAAATAAATCACATTTTCTAAAAACTCGTGTTTTTTAAGAATTCATCTAAACCTTCTAGAAGCTGTTAATTTAAAAAAAGGGGGGAAGTAAGATTTTATTATTTCCGGACTGTAATGCCCCTAAAATGACTGTGGACCTTAAGGGCACTTGTCGAGTGACCCAGCCGAACAACTTCGATAAAGTGGTTTGTTGAGCCTTGATACGTCTTAAAAGATTGAGGAAAACCTGAAGATGTGAATGACGACAATAATTGATAAATGAATTAAGGATTTAAATTATATATGTGGAGTGGTATAATTGATTGATTAGTTCTTGCTTAATGATTAGCCCTGATTGATCAAGTCAAAGTATAGTAGGACAGCTACAACCTTAGCTTTGTGACTTGGGAGGACGCAACTGAGATGCATCATAGCTTTCCGCATTTATTCTGAACTTCGGGACGAAGTTCTAAATAAGTAGGGGTGTATGTAGTGCCCCTAGACTACTGTAGACATTGAGGGAACTTGCTTAGTGACCCGACTATTTCAAACATTAATAAAATAATCCTTTGATTTTATTATGAGTATATTTATGATTACCATTGATTGTAAATCAATAAAATAATGATTTATGTTTGTGAGAAATGTGTGTAGCGATAGGTGAAACGGTTCACCGAAGGACACATAAAGGAACATGAAGGGTCGTAGAGTACGGGTAAATCACACACAGGGGGAGCGACGACGATGTCGACTTCCGACAAGAATACCACGCATGAGCAGATAAGCATTGATCCGCTTGCTCAAGAGGAATGCGTGAGGGCGTACGAGGTGGGCCACGACGGAGCTGGTCACGTACGAGTTGAGGGGCGCGCAGTGAGAACGGACTCACTCCTCAGCGCCATTAGTCCCTAGATAGCATGTAGACGGAGGATGGATGGTAACGATTCCTAAAAATCCCTACAAGAGTTCCCGCAAGTCAAAACGGAAAGACGGTGGCAGAAGGGCCCAACGATGCGGTACCCTGTCGAGAACGGAAAGAATGGATGCAAGGACCCAACGATGCGGTACCATGCTAGGGAATGGAAACCATGGATGAGTGGGCCCGACGGAGTGGTGCAATGTCAGGGAATTAAAAATTAAGGAACCAGGAGCCCAACGGCGCGCCACCGTGATCCTAGTGAGTTTGATTGTTAAATTAAACTGCATAAAAACTTAGGAGAATAACTCTAGATTATTACTTGGCAAATGCATAAAAATAGTTTAGACATTTGCACATGAATAGTTATTTTGTTGAGCATTTAAAATAATAGAAATCATTATTTAGGAGCAAAATAGAATCCTAAGATTAGACACCTAGTCAACTAAAAGCTAGGAGTTGATTAAAATATCTGGGGGACAAACTAGAACAAACTTAGGGGTGTAGGTGCACTTCCCAAAGAAACTGACACTTGGATGGGTGAGTGTTTTAATTAAATAATTAATTAAAAATAATTAATTATGCATGAAGCGACATGTGTCGCATGAGATTTTCCTTTATAAGGAAGGCTTAGGGAATGGGTAAAGGGCCCATGATTTGGACGATTATCGTAATTTTCGAATGCCTCAAAGACTTGCTGCTATCTAAGGGTTTGGCTGAGAAATCCTGGTGGGAGGGGAAGCCCAAGCTGGATTTCTGAAAAACGTGTGTGAGATCTACGACCCAAAGCTCGGGGGAGGCCATGCGACTGAAAGCATGAGCCTATGGTTGGGTGGCGGAGCTAACGGTTGCTTCGCCTATGGTTAAACGAGCTTTGCTGGTTATGGTTATGGTTTGTTTTAATTTGCTAGTTTATTCATTTATTTAGTTTATTTATCCAGTCATTATGCTTCTAATCTCTTTTGTATCAAGTGGTTGAGTTTCAGGTTAAACAGCAAAGACCCTAGAGGAGGGGCTCTACATTTGACCCTAGAGGAGGGGCTCCTAGTTCCTTAATTTTAATTCCTTGACATGGCACCACTCCGTCGGGTCCATTCATCCATGGTTTCCATTCCTTGGCATGGTATCTCATCGTTGGGTCCTTGCATCCATTCTTTCCGTTCTCGACAGGGTACCGCATCGTCGGGCCCTTCTGCCACCATCTTTCCGTTTTGACTTGCGGGAACTTTTGTAGGGATTTTAGGAATCGTTACCATCCATCCTCCGTCTACATGCTATCTAGGGACTAATGGCGCTGAGGAGTGAGTCCGTTCTCACTGCGCGCCCCTCAACTCGTACGTGATCAGCTCCGTCGTGGCCCACCTCGTACGTCCTCACGCATTCCTCTTGAGCAAGCGGATCAATGCTTATCTGCTCATGCGTGGTATTCTTGTCGGAAGTTGACATCGTCGTCGCTTCCCCTGTGTGTGATTTAACCGTACTCTACGACCCTCCATGTTCCTTTGTGTGTCCGTTGGTGAACCGTCTCACTTGTTTCTACACACACTTCTCGCAACAAATTATTAGTAGCACTGTTCTCAACAATCATCATCTGGTTTCTAACTCTAGCATTGTTAAACATTTATGATTTATTCAAACTGCTCATTCATCTTATCAAATATACATTTCGTCGCCAAATACATAATCACCATACAGCTAGTCGTTAAGCATTATCCATCAACATAATTTTCCATAGTCATAGCTAATCGTTTAACATATGCAATTATTCATTTACCTCGACAGTTCAGATACACATACTCAAAAAAATAAGGTCAAAAGGTTATTTAATTAATGTTTCAATCAGCCGGGTCACTCAGCAGGTGCCCTCAATGTCTACACAAGTCTAGGGGCACTACAGCGCAAACTATAGAAAGTCGTTATCACGTAGAATGTGCATAGTTTGTGCATGCGCAAACAATAGAAAGTCGCTATGACATAGAATGTGCATACTTTGTTGATTCCATTTATGAAAGAAATCACATTTCCTAAAAACTCATGTTTCTTAAGAAATCATGTAAGCCTTCTGGAAGCTGTGATTTTAAAAAAAGGTGGGAATTAAGCTTTTCTTATTTCCGGACGCATGCACAAACTATAGAAAGTTGTTATGATGTAGAATGTGCATACTTTGTTGATTCCATTTATGAAATAAATCACATTTTCTAAAAACTCGTGTTTTTTAAGAATTCATATAAACCTTCTAGAAGCTGTGAATTTAAAAAAAGGGGGAAGTAAGCTTTTCTTATTTCTGGACGCATGCGCAAACTATAGAAAGTCGTTATCACGTAGAATGTGCATAGTTTGCGCATGCGCAAACAATAGAAAGTCGTTATGACATAGAATGTGCATACTTTGTTGATTCCATTTATGAAATAAATCACATTTCCTAAAAACTCGTGTTTTTTAAGAAATCATGTAAACCTTCTAGAAGTTGTGATTTTAAAAAACAGGGGGAATTAAGCTTTTCTTTTTTCCGGACGCATGCACAAACTACAGAAAGTTGTTATGATGTAGAATGTGCATACTTTGTTGATTCCATTTATGAAATAAATCACGTTTTCTAAAAACTCGTGTTTTTTAAGAAATCATGTAAACCTTCAAGAAGCCGTGGTTTTAAAAAACTGGCGGAAGTAAGCATTTCTTATTTCCAGACGCATGCACAAACTATAGAAAGTCGTTCTTACGTAGAATGTGCATAGTTTGCGTATGCGCAAACTATAGAAAGTCTTTATGACATAGAATGTGCATACTTTGTTGATTCCATTTATGAAAGAAATCACATTTCCTAAAAACTCGTGTTTTTTAAGAAATCATGTAGACTTTCTAGAAGCTGTGATTTTAAAAAACAGGGGGAATTAAGCTTTTCTTATTTCCAGATGCATACGCAAACTATAGAAAGTTGTTATGACGTAGAATGTGCATACTTTGTTGATTCCATTTATGAAATAAATCACATTTTCTAAAAACTCGTGTTTGTTAAGAAATCATGTAAACCTTCTAGAAGCTGTGGTTTTAAAAAACTGGCGGAAGTAAGCTTTTCTTATTTCCGGACGCATGCGGAAACTATAGAAAGTCGTTATCACGTAGAATGTGCATAGCTTGCGCATGTGCAAACTATAGAAAGTCGTTATGACATAGAATGTGGATACTTTGTTGATTCCATTTATGAAATAAATCACATTTTCTGAAAACTCGTGTTTTTTAAGAAATCATGTAAACCTTCTAGAAGTTGTGATTTTAAAAAACGGGGGGAATTAAGCTTTTCTTATTTCCGGACGCATGCGCAAACTATAGAAAGTCGTTATGACGTAGAATGTGCAAAATTTGTTGATTCCATTTATGAAATAAATCACATTTCTAAAAACTCATGTTTTTTAAGAATTCATCTAAACCTTCTAGAAGCTGTGAATTTAAAAAAAGGGGGGAAGTACGCTTTTCTTATTTCTGGACGCATGCACAAACTATAGAAAGTTGTTATTACGTAGAATTTGCATAGTTTGCGCATGCGCAAACTATAGAAAGTCGTTATGACATAGAATGTGCATACTTTGTTGATTCCATTTATGAAAGAAATCACATTTCCTAAAAACTCGTGTTTTTTAAGAAATCATGTGAACCTTCTAGAAGCTGTGATTTTAAAAAACAGGGGGAATTAAGCTTTTCTTATTTCCGGATGCATGCACAAACTATAGAAAGTTGTTATGACGTAGAATGTGCATACTTTGTTGATTCCATTTATGAAATTTATCACATTTTCTAAAAACTTGTGTTATTTAAGAAATCATGTAAACCTTCCAGAAGCTGTGATTTTAAAAAACTGGCGGAAGTTAGCTTTTCATATTTCCGGATGCATGCGTAAACTTTCGAAAGTCATTATTACATAGAATGTGCATACTTTGTTGATTCCATTTATGAAATAAATCACATTTTCTAAGAACTCATGTTTTCTAAGAAATTATGTAAACATTCTAGAAGCCGTGATTTTAAAAAACGGGGATAATTAAGCTTTTCTTATTTCCGGATGCATGAGCAAACTATAGAAAGTCGTTATGACGTAGAATGTGCATACTTTGTTGATTCCATTTATGAAATAAATCACATTTTCTAAAAACTCGTGTTTTTTAAGAATTCATCTAAACCTTCTACAAGCTTTGAATTTAAGAAAAGGAGGGAAGTAAGCTTTTCTTATTTCCGGACGCATGCGCAAACTATAGAAAGTTGTTATTACGTAGAATGCGCAAACTATAGAAAGTTGTTTTTTAAGAAATCATGTAAACTTTCTAGAAGCTGTGATTTTAAAAAACGGGGGGAATTAAGCTTTTCTTATTTCCGGACGCATGCGCAAACTATAGAAAGTCATTATGACAAAGAATGTGCATACTTTGTTGATTCCTTTTATGAAATAAATCACCTTTTCTAAAAACTCGTATTTTTTAAGAAATCATGTAAACGTTCTAGAAGCTGTGATTTTAAAAAATTGGCGGAAGTAAGCTTTTCATATTTCCGGACGCATGCGCAAACTTTAGAAGGTCGTTATTATATAGAATGTGCATAATTTGTTGATTCCATTTATGAAATAAATCACATTTTCTAAAAACTCGTGTTTTTTAAGAAATCATGTAACATTCTAGAAGCTGTGGTTTTAAAAAACTGGCAGAAGGAAGCTTTTATTATTTCCGGACGCATTAGCAAACTATAGAAAGTCGTTATTACGTAGAATGTGCATAGTTTGTTGATTCCATTTATGAAATAAATCTTATTTTCTAAAAACTCGTGTTTTTTAAGAATTCTTCTAAACCTTCTAGAAGCTGTCAATTTAAAAAAATGGGGGAAATAAGCTTTTCTTATTTCCGGACGCATGCGCAAACTATAGAAACTTGTTATTACGTAGAATGTGCATAGTTCACACATGCGCAAACTATAGAAAGTCGTTATGACATAGAATGTGCATACTTTGTTGATTACATTTATGAAATAAATCACATTTCCTAAAAACTCGTGTTTTTTAAGAATTCATCGAAACATTCTAGAAGCTGTGAATTTAGAAAACTGGCGTAAGTAAGCTTTTCTTATTTCCGGACGCATGCGCAAACTATAGAGAGTCGTTACTACGTAGAATGTGCATACTTTGTTGATTCCATTTATGAAATAAATCACATTTTATAAAAACTCGTGTTTTTTAAGAAATCATGTAAACCATCTAGAAGCCGTGGTTTTAAAAAAATGGCGGAAGTAAGCTTTTCTTATTTCTGGACGCATGCGCAAACTATAGAAAGTCATTACTACATAGAATGTGCATACCTTGTTGACTCGATTTATGAGATGAATCACATTTTCTAAAAACTCATGTTTTTTAAGAATTCATCTAAACCTTCTAGAAGCTGTGAATTTAAAACAAGGGGGGAAGTAAGCTTTTCTTATTTCCGGACGCATGCACAAACTATAGAAAGTCGTTATCACGTAGAATGTGCATAGTTTGCGCATGCACAAACTATAGAAAGTCGTTATGACATAGAATGTGCATACTTTGTTGATTCCATTAATGAAATAAATCACATTTTCTGTAAACTCGTGTTTTTTAAGAATTCATCTAAACCTTCTAGAAGCTGTGAATTTAAAAAAATGGGGGAAGTAAGCTTTTCTTATTTCCGGACGGATGCGCAAACTATAGAAAGTTGTTATGATGTAGAATGCGCATACTTTGTTGATTCCATTTATGAAATAAATCACATTTTCTAAAAACTCGTGTTTTTTAAGAAATCATGTAAACCTTCTAGAAGCTGTGATTTTAAAAAACTGGCGGAAGTAAGCTTTTCATATTTCCGGATGCATGCGCAAACTTTAGAAAGTTCTTATTACATAGAATGTGCATAGTTTGTTGTTTCCATTTATGAAATAAATCACATTTTCTAAAAACTCGTGTTTTTTAAGAAATCATGTAAACCTTCTAGAAGCTGTGATTTTAAAAAACGGGGATAATTAAGCTTTTCTTATTTCCGGATGCATGAGCAAACTATAGAAAGTCGTTATGACGTAGAATGTGCATACTTTGTTGATTCCATTTATGAAATAAATCACATTTTCTAAAAACTCGTGTTTTTTAAGAATTCATCTAAACCTTCTACAAGCTTTGAATTTAAGAAAAGGAGGGAAGTAAGCTTTTCTTATTTCCGGACGCATGCGCAAACTATAGAAAGTTGTTATTACGTAGAATGCGCATAGTTTGTACATGCGCAAACGATAGAAAGTCGTTATGACATAGAATGTGCATAATTTGTTGATTCCATTTATGAAATAAATCACATTTCCTAGAAACTCATGTTTTTTTAAGAAATCATCTAAACCTTCTAGAAGCTGTGATTTTAAAAAACGGGGGGAATTAAGCTTTTTCTTATTTCCGGACGCATGCGCAAACTATAGAAAGTCATTATGACGAAGAATGTGCATACTTTGTTGATTCCTTTTATGAAATAAATCACCTTTTCTAAAAACTCGTCTTTTTTAAGAAATCATGTAAACGCTCTAGAAGCTGTGATTTTAAAAAATTGGCAGAAGTAAGCTTTTCATATTTCCGGACGCATGCGCAAACTTTAGAAGGTCGTTATTATATAGAATGTGCATAATTTGTTGATTCCATTTATGAAATAAATCACATTTTCTAAAAACTCGTGTTTTTTAAGAAATCATGTAACATTCTAGAAGCTGTGGTTTTAAAAAACTGGCAGAAGGAAGCTTTTATTATTTCCGGACGCATTAGCAAACTATAGAAAGTCGTTATTACGTAGAATGTGCATAGTTTGTTGATTCCATTTATGAAATACATCTTATTTTCTAAAAACTCGTGTTTTTTAAGAATTCATCTAAACCTTCTAGAAGCTGTGAATTTAAAAAAATGGGGGGAAGTAAGCTTTTCTTATTTCCGGACGCATGCGCAAACTATAGAAACTTGTTATTACGTAGAATGTGCATAGTTCACACATGCGCAAACTATAGAAAGTCGTTATGACATAGAATGTGCATACTTTGTTGATTACATTTATGAAATAAATCACATTTCCTAAAAACTCGTGTTTTTTAAGAATTCATCGAAACGTTCTAGAAGCTGTGAATTTAGAAAACTGGCGTAAGTAAGCTTTTCTTATTTCCGGACGCTATGCGCAAACTATAGAGGGTCGTTACTACGTAGAATGTGCATACTTTGTTGATTCCATTTATGAAATAAATCACATTTTATAAAAACTCGTGTTTTTTAAGAAATCATGTAAACCATCTAGAAGCCGTGGTTTTAAAAAAATGGCGGAAGTAAGCTTTTCTTATTTCTGGACGCATGCGCAAACTATAGAAAGTCGTTACTACGTAGAATGTGCATACCTTGTTGACTCGATTTATGAGATGAATCACATTTTCTAAAAACTCATGTTTTTTAAGAATTCATCTAAACCTTCTAGAAGCTGTGAATTTAAAAAAAGGGGGGAAGTAAGCTTTTCTTATTTCCGGACGCATGCACAAACTATAGAAAGTCGTTATCACGTAGAATGTGCATAGTTTGCGCATGCACAAACTATAGAAAGTCGTTATGACATAGAATGTGCATACTTTGTTGATTCCATTAATGAAATAAATCACATTTTCTCTAAACTCGTGTTTTTTAAGAATTCATCTAAACCTTCTAGAAGCTGTGAATTTAAAAAAATGGGGGAAGTAAGCTTTTCTTATTTCCGGACGGATGCGTAAACTATAGAAAGTTGTTATGATGTAGAATGCGCATACTTTGTTGATTCCATTTATGAAATAAATCACATTTTCTAAAAACTCGTGTTTTTTAAGAAATCATGTAAACCTTCTAGAAGCTGTGATTTTAAAAAACTGGCGGAAGTAAGCTTTTCATATTTCCGGATGCATGCGCAAACTTTAGAAAGTTGTTATTACATAGAATGTGCATAGTTTGTTGTTTCCATTTATGAAATAAATCACATTTTCTAAAAACTCGTGTTTTTTAAGAAATCATGTAAACCTTCTAGAAGCTGTGAATTTAAAAAAACGGGGGGAATTAAACTTTTCTTATTTCCGGACGCATGCGCGAACTATAAAAAGTTGTTATGACGTAGAATGTGCATACATTGTTGATTCCATTTATGAAATAAATCACATTTTCTAAAATCTCGTCTATGTTAAGAAATCATGTAAACCTTCTAGAAGCTGTGATTTTAAAAAACTGGTGTAAGTAAGCTTTTCCTATTTCCGGACGCGTGGGCAAACTATAGAAAGTCATTACTACGTAGAATGTGCATACTTTGTTGATTCCATTTATGAAATAAATCAGATTTTCTAAAAACTCGTGTTTTTTAAGAAATCATGTAAACCTTCTAGAAGCTGTGGTTTTAAAAAACTGGCGGAAGCAAGCTTTTCTTATTTCCGGACGCATGCGCAAACTATAGAAAATCGTTACTACGTAGAATGTCCATACCTTGTTGACTCCATTTATGAAATGAATCACATTTTCTAAAAACTCATGTTTTTTTAGAATTCATCTAAACCTTCTAGAAGCTGTGAATTTAAAAAAAGGGGGGAAGTAAGCTTTTCTTATTTCTGGACGCATGCACAAACTATAGAAAGTCGTTATCACGTAGAATGTACATAGTTTGCGCATGCACAAACTATAGAAAGTCGTTATGACATAGAATGTGCATACTTTGTTGATTCCATTAATGAAATAAATCACATTTTCTATAAACTCGTGTTTTTTAAGAAATCATGTAAGCCTTCTAGAAGCTGTGATTTTAAAAAACGGGGGGAATTAAGCTCTTATTATTTCCGGACGCATGCGCAAACTATAGAAAGTTGTTATGACGTAGAATGTGCATACTTTGTTGATTTCATTTATGAAAGAAATCACATTTTCTAAAAACTTGTGTTTTTTAAGAATTCATCTAAACCTTCTAGAAGCTGTGAATTTAAAAAAAGGGGGGAAGTAAACTTTTCTTATTTCCGGACGCATGCACAAACTATAGAAAGTTGTTATTACGTAGAATGTGCATAGTTTGCGCATGCGCAAACTATAGAAAGTCGTTATGACATAGAATGTGCATACTTTGTTGATTCCATTTATGAAATAAATCACATTTCCAAAAAACTCGTGTTTTTTAAGAAATCATGTAAACCTTCTAGAAGCTGTGATTTTAAAAAACAGGGGGAATTAAGCTTTTCTTATTTCAGGACGCATGCGCAAACTAAAGAAAGTCGTTATCACGTAGAATGGATAGTTTGCGCATGCACAAACTATAGAAAGTCGTTATGACATAGAATGTGCATACTTTGTTTATTCCATTAATGAAATAAATCACATTTTCTATAAACTCGTGTTTTTTAAGAAATCATGTAAGCCTTCTAGAAGCTGTGATTTTAAAAAACGGGGGGAATTAAGCTTTTCTTATTTCCGGGACACATGCACAAACTATAGGAAGTTGTTATGACGTAGAATGTGCATACTTTGTTGATTTCATTTATGAAAGAAATCACATTTTCTAAAAACTCGTGTTTTTTAAGAATTCATCTAAATCTTCTAGAAGCTGTGAATTTAAAAAAAGGGGGGGAAGTAAACTTTTCTTATTTCCGGACGCATGCGCAAACTATAGAAAGTTGTTATTACGTAGAATGTGCATAGTTTGTGCATGCGCAAACTATAGAAAGTCGTTTATGACATAGAATGTGCATACTTTGTTGATTCCATTTATGAAATAAATCACATTTCCTAAAAACTCGTGTTTTTTAAGAAATCATGTAAACCTTCTAGAAGCTGTGATTTTAAAAAATGGGGGGGAATTAAGCTTTTCTTATTTTCGACGCATGCGCAAACTATAGAAAGTTGTTATGACGTATAATGTGAATACTTTGTTTATTCCATTTATGAAATAAATCACATTTTCTAAAAACTCGTGTTTTTTAAGAATTCATCTAAACCTTCTAGAAGCTGTGAATTTTAAAAAAAGGGGGGAAGAAAGCTTTTCTTATTTCCGGACCGCATGCGCAAACTATAGAAAGTTGTTATTACTTAGAATGTGCATAGTTTGCACATGCGCAAACTATCGAAATTCGTGTATGACATAGAATGTGCATACTTTGATGATTCCATTTAAGAAATAAATCACATTTCCTAGAAACTCGTGTTTTTTAAGAAATCATTTAAACCTTCTAAAAGCTGTGATTTTAAAAAATGGGGGGAATTAAGCTTTTCTTATTTCTGGACGCATGCGCAAACTATAGAAAGTCATTATGATGAAGAATGTGTGCATACTTTGTTGATTCCATTTATGAAATAAATGACCTTTTTCTAAAAACTCGTGTTTTTTAAGAAATCATGTAAACGTTCTAGAAGCTGTGATTTTAAAAAACTGGCGGAAGTAAGCTTTTCATATTTCCGAACGCAATGCGCAAACTTTCAAAACGTCGTTATTAGATAGAATGTGCATACTTTGTTGATTCCATTTATGAAATAAATCACATTTTCTAAAAACTCGTGTTTTCTAAGAAATCATGTAAACCTTCTAGAAGCTGTGGGTTTAAAAAACTGGCGGGAAGGAAGCTGTTTCTTATTTCTGGACGCCATGCGCAAACTATAGAAAGTCGTTATTACATAGAATGTGCATAGTTTGTTGATTCCATTTATTAAATATATCACATTTTCTAAAAATTCGTGTTTTTTAAGAATTCATCTAAACCTTCTAGAAGCTGTGAATTAAAAAAAGGGGGGGAAGTAAGCTTTTCTTATTTCCGGACGCATGCGCAAACTATAGAAATTCGTTATTACGTAGAATGTGCATAGTTTCGGCATGCGCAAAACTATAGAAAGTTGTTATGACATAGAATTTGCATACTTTGTTGATTCCATTTATGAAATAAATCACATTTTCTAAAAACTCAAGTTTTTTAAGAAATCATGTAAACCTTTTTAGAAGCTATGATTTTAAAAAAACGGGGGGAAATAAGCTTTTCTTATTTCCGGACGCATGTGCAAACTATAGAAAGTTGTTATGACGTAGAATGGGCATACTTTGTGGATTCCATTTATGAAATAAATCACATTTCCTAAAAACTCGTCTTTTTTTAAGGACATCATGTAAACCTTCTAGAAGCTGTGATTTTAAAAAACGGGGGGGAATTAAGCTTTTCTTATTTCCGGACGGATGCGCAAACTATAGAAAGTTGTTATGTAGTAGAATGCGCATACTTTCTTGATTCCATTTATGAAATAAATCACATTTTCTAAAAACTCGTGTTTTTTAAGAAAACATGTAAACCTTCTAGAAGCTGTGATTTTAAAAAACTGGCGGAAATAAGCTTTTCATATTTCTGGAAAGCGATGCGCAAACTTTAGAAAGTCGTTATTACATAGAATGTGCATACTTTGTTGATTCCAATTATGAAATAAATCACATTTTCTAAAAACTCGTGTTTTTTAAGAATTCATCTAAACATTCTAGAAGCTGTGAATTTAAAAAAAGGGGCGGAAGTAAGCTTTTCTTATTTCCGGACGCATGCGCAAACTATAGAAAGTCGTTATTACGTAGAATGTGGATAGTTTGCGCATGCAAAAACTATAGAAAGTCGTTATGACATAGAATGTGCATACTTTGTTGATTCCATTTATGAAATAAATCACATTTTCTAAAAAACTCAAGTTTTTTAAGAAATCATCTAAACCTTCTAGAAGCTGTGAATTTAAAAAAAGGGGGGGAAGTAAGCTTTTCCTTACTTCCGGACGCATGCGCAAACTATAGAAAGTCGTTATCATGTAGAATGTGCATAGTTTGGGCATGCGCCAAACTATAGAAAATCGTTATGACATAGAATGTGCATAGTTTGTTGATTCCATTTATGAAATAAATCACATTTTCGAAAAACTCGTGTTTTTTAAGAAATCATCTAAACCTTCTAGAAGCTGGTGATTTTAAAAAAACTGGCGGAAGTAAGCTTTTCTTATTTCGGGACGCATGCGCAAGCTATAGAAAGTCGTTACTACGTAGAATGTGGAAACTTTGTTGATTCCATATATGAAATAAAATCACATTTTCTAAAAACTCGTGTTTTTTAAGAATTCATCTAAACCTTCAAGAAGCTATGAATTTAAAAAAAGGGGGGGGAGTAAGCTTTTCTTATTTCCAGACGCATGCAGCCAAACTATAGAAAGTCGTTATTACGTAGAATGTGGATAGTTTGCGCATGCAAAAACTATAGAAAGTCGTTATGACATAGAATGTGCATACTTTGTTGATTCCATTTATGAAATAAATCACATTTTCTAAAAACTCAAGTTTTTTAAGAAATCATGTAAACCTTCTAAAAGCTGTGATTTTAAAAAACGGGGGTAATTAAGCTTTTCGTATTTCCAGACGCATGCGCAAACTATAGAAAGTCGTTATGACGTAGAATGTGCATACTTTGTTGACTCCATTTATGAAATAAATCACATTTCTAAAAACTCGTGTTTTTTAAGAAATCATGTAAACCTTCTAGAAGCTGTGGTTTTAAAAAACTGGCGGAAGTAAGCTTTTCTTATTTCCGGACGCATGCACAAACTATAGAAAGTCGTTATCACGTAGAATGTGCATAGTTTGCGCATGCGCAAAATTTAGAAAGTCGTTATGACATAAAATGTGCATACTTTGTTGATTCCATTTATGAAATAAATCACATTTTCTTAAAACTCGTGTTTTTTAAGAAATCATGTAAACCTTCTAGAAGCTGTGATTTTAAAAAACTGGCGGAAGTAAGCTTTTCTTATTTCCGGACGCATGCGCAAACAATAGAAAGTCGTTATTACGTAGAATGTGCATAGTTTGCGCATGCAAAAACTATAGAAAGTCGTTATGACATAGAATGTGCATACTGTGTTGATTTCATTTATGAAATAAATCACATTTTCTAAAAACTCAAGTTTTTTAAGAAATCATGTAAACCTTCTAAAAGCAGTGATTTTAAAAAACGGGGGGTAATTAAGCTTTTCTTATTTCCAGACGCATGCGCAAACTATAGAAAGTCGTTATGACGTAGAATGTGCATACTTTGTTGACTCCATTTATGAAATAAATCAGATTTTCTAAAAAGTCATGTTTTTTAAGAAATCATGTAAACCTTCTAGAAGCTGTGGTTTTAAAAAACTGGTGGAAGTAAGCTTTTCTTATTTCTGGATGCATGCGCAAACTATAGAAAGTCATTATTACGTAGAATGTGCATAGTTTGTTGATTCCATTTATGAAATAAATCACATTTTCTAAAAATTCATGTTTTTTAAGAATTCATCTAAACCTTCTAGAAGCTGTGAATTTAAAAAAAGGGGGGAAGTAAGCTTTTCTTATTTCCGGACGCATGCGCAAACTATAAAAAGTCGTTATTACATAGAATGTGGATTGTTTGTTGATTCCATTTATGAAATAAATCAAATTTGCTAAAAACTCGTGTTTTTTAAGAATTCATCTAAACGTTCTAGAAGCTGTGAATTTAGAAAAAGGGGGGAAGTAAGCTTTTCTTATTTCCGGACGCACGCGCAAACTATAGAAAGTCGTTATCACGTAGAATGTGCATAGTTTGCGCATGCGCAAAATTTAGAAAGTCGTTATGACATAAAATGTGCATACTTTGTTGATTCCATTTATGAAATAAATCACATTTTCTAAAAACTCGTGTTTTTTTAAGAAATCATGTAAACCTTCTAGAAGCTGTGATATTAAAAAAACAGGCGGAAGTAAGCTTTTCTTATTTCCTGGACGCATGCGCAAACTATAGAAAGTCGTTACTATGTAGAATGTGCATACTTTGTTGATTCCATTAATGAAATAAATCACATTTTCTATAAACTCGTGTTTTTTTAAGAAATCATGTAAGCCTTCTAGAAGCTGTGATTTTAAAAAACGGGGGGAATTAAGCTTTTCTTATTTCCGGACGCATGCGCAAACTATAGAAAGTTGTTATGACGTAGAATGTGCATACTTTGTTGATTTCATTTATGAAAGAAATCACATTTTCCTAAAAACTCGTGTTTTTTAAGAATTCATCTAAACCTTCTAGAAGCTGTGAATTTAAAAAAAGGGGGGAAGTAAACTTTTCTTATTTCCGGACGCATGCACAAACTATAGAAAGTTGTTATTACGTAGAATGTGCATAGTTTGCGCATGCGCAAACTATAGAAAGTCGTTATGACATAGAATGTGCATACTTTGTTGATTCCATTTATGAAATAAATCACATTTCCAAAAACTCGTGTTTTCTAAGAAATCATGTAAACCTTCTAGAAGCCGTGATTTTAAAAAACAGGGGGAATTAAGCTTTTCTTATTTCCGGACGCATGCGCAAACTAAAGAAAGTCGTTATCACGTAGAATGTGGATAGTTTGCGCATGCACAAACTATAGAAAGTCGTTATGACATAGAATGTGCATACTTTGTTGATTCCATTAATGAAATAAATCGCATTTTCTATAAACTCGTGTTTTTTAAGAAATCATATAAGCCTTCTAGAAGCTGTGATTTTAAAAAACGGGGGGAATTAAGCTTTTCTTATTTCCAGACACATGCACAAACTATAGAAAGTTGTTATGACGTAGAGTGTGCATACTTTGTTGATTTCATTTATGAAATAAATCACATTTTCTAAAAACTCGTGTTTTTTTAAGAATTCATCTAAATCTTCTAGAAGTTGTGAATTTAAAAAAAGGGGGGAAGTAAACTTTTCTTATTTCCGGACGCATGTTCAAACTATAGAAAGTTGTTATTACGTAGAATGTGCATGGTTTGCGCATGCGCAAACTATAGAAAGTCGTTTATGACATAGAATGTGCACACTTTGTTGATTCCATTTAAATCACATTTCCTAAAAACTCATGTTTTTTAAGAAATCATGTAAACCTTCTAGAAGCTGTGATTTTAAAAAACAGGGGGAATTAAGCTTTTCTTATTTCCGGACGCATGCGCAAAACTATAGAAAGTTGTTATGACGTATAATGTGAATACTTTGTTTATTCCATTTATGAAATAAATCACATTTTCTAAAAACTCGTGTTTTTTAAGAATTCAATAAACCTTCTAGAAGCTGTGAATTTTAAAAAAGGGGGAAGAAAGCTTTTCTTATTTCCGGACGCATGCGCAAACTATAGAAAGTTGTTATTACTTAGAATGTGCATAGTTTGCACATGCGCAAACTATCGAAATTCGTTATGACATAGATTGTGCATACTTTGTTGATTCCATTTAAGAAATAAATCACATTTCCTAGAAACTCGTAAATGGGGGGAATTAAGCTTTTCTTATTTCTGGACGCATGCGCAAACTATAGAAAGTCATTATCATGTAAAACTTCTAGAAGCTGTGATATTAAAAAACTGGCGGAAATAAGCTTTTCATATTTCCGGAAGCATGCGCAAACTTTAGAAAGTCGTTATTACATAGAATGTGCATACTTTGTTGATTACATTTATGAAATAAATCACATTTTCTAAAAACTCGTGTTTTTTAAGAATTCATCTAAACATTCTAGAAGCTGTGAATTTAAAAAAAGGGGGGAAGTAAGCTTTTCTTATTTCCGGACGCATGCGCACACTATAGAAAGTCGTTATTACGTAGAATATGGATAGTTTGCGCATGCAAAAACTATAGAAAGTCGTTATGACATAGAATGTGCATACTTTGTTGATTCCATTTATGAAATAAATCACATTTTCTAAAAACTCAAGTTTTTTAAGAAATCATCTAAACCTTCTAGAAGCTGTGAATTTAAAAAAAGGGGGGAAGTAAGCTTTTCTTACTTCTGGACGCATGCGCAAACTATAGAAAGTCGTTATCATGTAGAATGTGCATAGTTTGGGCATGCGCAAATTATAGAAAATCTTTATGACATAGAATGTGCATAGTTTGTTGATTCCATTTATCAAATAAATCACATTTTCGAAAAACTCGTGTTTTTTAAGAAATCATCTAAACCTTCTAGAAGCTGTGATTTTAAAAAACTGGCAGAAGTAAGCTTTTCTTATTTCGGGACGCATGCGCGAACTATAGAAAGTGGTTATGACGTAGAATGTGCATACATTGTTGATTCCATTTATGTAATAAAACACATTTTCTAAAAATTCGTGTTTTTTAAGAAATCATGTAAACCTTCTAGAAGCTCTGATTTTAAAAAACTGGCGGAAGTAAGCTTTTCAGATTTCTGGACGCATGCGCAAACTATAAAAAGTTGTTATTACGTAGAATGTGCATAGTTTGTTGATTCCATTTATCAAATAAATCACATTTTCGAAAAACTCGTGTTTTTTAAGAAATCATCTAAACCTTCTAGAAGCTGTGATTTTAAAAAACTGGCAGAAGTAAGCTTTTCTTATTTCGGGACGCATGCGCGAACTATAGAAAGTGGTTATGACGTAGAATGTGCATACATTGTTGATTCCATTTATGTAATAAAACACATTTTCTAAAAATTCGTGTTTTTTAAGAAATCATGTAAACCTTCTAGAAGCTCTGATTTTAAAAAACTGGCGGAAGTAAGCTTTTCAGATTTCTGGACGCATGCGCAAACTATATAAAGTCCTTTTTACGTAGAATGTGCATAGTTTGCGCATGCACAAACTATCTAGAGTCGTTATGACATAGAATGTGCATACTTTGTTGATTCCATTTATGAAATAAATCACATTTCCTAAAAACTCGTGTTTTTTAAGAAATCGTGTAAACCTTCTACAAGCCGTGATTTTAAAAAACTGGCGGAAGTAAGCTTTTCTTATTTCCGGACGCATGCGCAAACTATAAAAAGTTGTTATTACGTAGAATGTGCATAGTTTGTTGATTCCATTTATGAAATAAATCACATTTTCTAAAAACTCATGTTTTTTAAGAATTCATCTAAACCTTCTAGAAGCTGTAAATTTAAAAAAAAGGGGGGAAGTAAGCTTTTCTTATTTCCGGACGCATGCGCAAACTATAGAAAATCGTTATCACGCAGAATGTACATAGTTTGCGCATGCGCAAACTATAGAAAGTTGTTACGACATAGAATGTGCATACTTTGTTGATTCCATTCATGAAATAAATCACATTTTCTAAAAACTAGTGTTTTTTAAGAAATCATGTAAACCTTCTAGAAGCTGTGATTTTAAAAAACGGGGGGAAGTAAGCTTTTCTTATTTCCGGACGCATGCGCAATCTATAGAAAGTCCTTATTACGTAGAATGTGCATAGTTTGCGCATGCGCAAAGTATAGAAAGTCGTTATGACATAGAATGTGCATACTTTGTTGATTCCATTTATGAAATAAATCACATTTTCTAAAAACTCGTGTTTTTTAAGAAATCATGTAAACCTTCTAGAACCTGTGATTTTCAAAAACTGGCGGAAGTAAGCTTTTCATATTTCTGGATGCATGCGCAAACTTTCGAAAGTCGTTATTACATAGAATGTACATACTTTGTTGATTCCATTTATGAAATAAATCACATTTTCTAAAAACTCGTGTTTTTTAAGAAATCATGTAAACCTTCTACAAGTTGTGATCTTAAAAAACTGGCAGAAGTAAGCTTTTCTTATTTCCGAACGCATGCGCAAACTATAAAAAGCTGTTATTACGTAGAATGTGCATAGTTTGTTGATTCCATTTATGAAATAAATCACATTTTCTAAAAACTCGTGTTTTTTAAGAATTCATCTAAACCTTCTAGAAGCTGTGAATTTAAAAAAAGGGGGGAAGTAAGCTTTTCTTATTTCCGGACGAATGTGCAAACTATAGAAAGTCGTTATCACAAAGAATGTGCATAGTTTGCGCATGTGCAAACTATAGAAAGTCGTTACGACATAGAATGTGCATACTTTGTTGATTCCATTTATGAAATAAATCAAATTTTCTAAAAATTCGTGTTTTTTAAGAATTCATCTAAACCTTCTAGAAGCTGTGAATTTAAAAAAAGGGGGGAAGTAAGCTTTCTTATTTCCGGACGCATGCGCAAACTATATAAAGTCCTTATTACGTAGAATGTGCATAGTTTGCTCATGCACAAACTATAGAAAGTCGTTATGACATAGAATGTGCATACTTTGTTGATTCCATTTATGAAATAAATCACATTTCCTAAAAACTCGTGTTTTTTAAGAAATCATGTAAACCTTCTAGAAGCTGTGATTTTAAAAAACGGGGGGAATTAAGCTTTTCTTATTTCCAGACACATGCACAAACTATAGAAAGTGGTTATGACGTAGAATGTGCATACTTTGTTGATTCCATTTATGAAATAAATCACATTTTCTAAAAAATCATGTTTCTTAAGAATTCATCTAAACCTTCTAGAAGCTGTGAATTTAAAAAAAGGGGGCAAGTAAGCTTTTCTTATTTCCGGACGCATGCGCAAACTATAGAAAGTTTTTATTACGTAGAATGTGCATAGTTTGCGCATGCGCAAACTATAGAAAGTCATTATGACATAGAATGTGCATACTTTGTTGATTCCATTTATGAAATAAATCATATTTTCTAAAAACTCGTGTTTTTTAATAATTCATCTAAACCTTCTAGAAGCTGTGAATTTAAAAAAAGGGGGGAAGTAAACTTTTCTTATTTCCGGACGCATGCGCAAACTATAGAAAGTTTTTATTACGTAGAATGTGCATAGTTTGCGCATGCGCAAACTATAGAAAGTCATTATGACATAGAATGTGCATACTTTGTTGATTCCATTTATGAAATAAATCATATTTTCTAAAAACTCGTGTTTTTTAATAATTCATCTAAACCTTCTAGAAGCTGTGAATTTAAAAAAATGGGGGAAGTAAGCTTTTCTTATTTCCAGACGCATGCGCAAACTATAGAAAGTCGTTATTACGTAGAATGTGCATAGTTTTCGCGTGCACAAACTACAGAAAGTCGTTATGACATAGAATGTGCATACTTTGTTGATTTCATTTATGAAATAAATCACATTTTCTAAAAACTCGTGTTTTTTAAGAAATCATGTAAACTTTCTAGAAGCTGTGATTTTAAAAAACAGGCGGAAGTAAGCTTTTCTTATTTACGGACGCATGCGGAAACTTTAGAAAGTCGTTATTACATAGAATGTGCATACTTTGTTGATTCCATTTATGAAATAAATCACATTTTCTAAAAACTCGCGTTTTTTAAGAAATCATGTAAACCTTCTAGAAGCTGTGATTTTAAAAAACTGGCGGAAGTAAGCTGTTCTTATTTCCGGACGCATGCGCAAACTATAGAAAGTCATTAACGCGTACAATGTGCATACTTTGTTGATTCCATTTATGAAATAAATCACATTTTCTAAAAACTTGTGTTTTTTAAGAATTCATGTAATCCTTCTAGAAGCTGTGGTTTTAAAAAACTGGCGGAAGTAAGGTTTTCTTATTTCCAGACGCATACGCAAACTATAGAAAGTCGTTACTACGTAGAATGTGCCTACCTTGTTGATTCCATTTATGAAATGAATCACATTTTCTAAAAACTCGTGTTTTTTAAGAATTCATCTAAACCTTCTAGAAGCTGTTAATTTAAAAAAAGGGGGGAAGTAAGATTTTCTTATTTCGGGACGCATGCGCAAACTATAGAAAGTCGTTATCACGTAGAAGGTGCATAGTTTACGCATGCGCAAACTATAGAAAGTCGTTATGACATAGAATGTGCATACTTTGTTTATTCCATTTATGAAATAAATCACATTTTCTAAAAACTCGGGTTTTTTAAGAAATTATTTAAACCTTCTAGAAGCTGTGATTTTAAAAAACGGGGGGGAATTAAGCTTTTGTTATTTCCGGAGGCATGCACAAACTATAGAAAGTCATTATGACGTAGAATGTGCATACTTTGTTAATTCCATTTATGAAATAAATCACATTTCCTAAAAACTCGTGTTTTTTAAGAAATCATGTAAACCTTCTAGAAGCTGTGATTTTAAAAAACGGCGGGAATTAAGCTTTTCTTATTTCCGGACGCATGCGCAAACTATAGAAAGTCGTTATGAAGTAGAATGTGCATATATTGTTGATTCCATTTATGAAATAAATCACATTTTCTAAAAACTCGTGTTTTTAAAGAAATCATGTAAACCTTCTAGAAGCTCTGAATTTAAAAAACTGGCGGAAGTAAGCTGTTCTTATTTCCGGACGCATGCGCAAACTATAGAAAGTCGTTATCACGTAGAATGTGCATAGTTTGCGCATGCGCAAACTATAGAAAGTCATTATGACATAGAATGTGCATACTTTGTTTATTCCATTTATGAAATAAATCACATTTTCTAAAAACTCGTGTTTTTTAAGAAATCATGTAAGCCTTCTAGAAGCCGTGATTTTAAAAAACGGGGGGAATTAAGCTTTTCTTATTTCTGGACGGATGCGCAAACTATAGAAAGTCGTTATGACATAGAACGTGCAAACTTTGTTGATTCCATTTATGAAATAAATCACATTTTCTAAAAACTCGTGTTTTTTAATAAGTCATCTAAACCTTCTAGAAGCTGTGAATTTAAAAAAAGGGGGGAAGTAAGCTTTTCTTATTTCCAGACGCATGCGCAAACTATAGAAAGTCGTTATTACGTAGAATGTGCATAGTTTTCGCATGCGCAAACTACAGAAAGTCGTTATGACATAGAATGTGCATACTTTGTTGATTCCATTTATGAAATAAATCATATTTTCTAAAAACTCGTGTTTTTTAAGAAATCATGTAAACTTTCTAGAAGCTGTGATTTTAAAAAACAGGCGGAAGTAAGCTTTTCTTATTTACGGACGCATGCGGAAACTTTAGAAAGTCGTTATGACATAGAATGTGCATACTTTGTTGATTCCATTTATGAAATAAATCACATTTTCTAAAAACTCGTGTTTTTTAAGAAATCATGTAAACCTTCTAGAAGGTGTGATTTTAAAAAACTGGCGGAAGTAAGCTTTTCTTATTTCCGGACGCATGCGCAAAATTTACAAAGTCTTTATTACATAGAATGTGCATACTTTTTTGATTCCATTTATGAAATAAATCACATTTTCTAAAAACTCGTGTTTTTTAAGAAATCAGGTAAACCTTCTAGAAGCTGTGATTTTAAAAAACTGGCGGAAGTAAGCTTTTCTTATTTCCGGACGCATGCTCAAACTATAGAAGGTCGTTTTGATGTAGAATGTGCATACTTTGTTGACTCCATTTATGAAATAAATCACATTTACTAAAAACTCGTGTTTTATAAGAATTCATCTAAACCTTCTAGAAGCTGTGAATTTAAAAAAAGGGGGGAAGTAAACTTTTCTTATTTCCGGATGCATGCACAAACTATAGAAATTTGTTATTAAGTAGAATGTGCATAGTTTGCGCATGCGCAAACTATAGAAAGTCGTTATGACATAGAATGTGCATACTTTGTTGATTCCATTTATGAAATAAATCACATTTTCTAAAAACTCGCGTTTTTTAAGAAATCATGTAAACCCTCTAGAAGCTGTGATTTTAAAAAAAGGGGGGAATTAAGCTTTTCTTATTTCCGGACAGATGCGCAAACTATAGAAAGTTGTTATGACGTACAATGTGCATACATTGTTGATTCCATTTATGAAATAAATCACATTTTCGAAAAACTCATGTTTTTTAAGAAATCATGTAAACCTTCTAGAAGCTGTGATTTTAAAAAACTGGCGGAAGTAAGCTTTTCATATTTTCGGATGCATGCGCAAACTTTACAAAGTCGTTATTACATAGAATGTGCATACTATGTTGATCCCATTTATGAAATAAATCACATTTTCTTAAAACTCGTGTTGTTTAAGAAATCATGTAAACCTTCTACAAGCTGTGATTTTAAAAAACTGGCGGAAGTAAGCTTTTCTTATTTCCGGACGCATGTGCAAACTATAGAAATTCGTTATCACGTAGTATGTGCATAGTTTACGCATGCGCAAATTATAGAAAGTCATTATGACATAGAATGTGCATAGTTTGGTTATTCCATTTATGAAACAAATCACATTTTCTAAAAACTCGTGTTTTTTAAGAATTCAGCTAAACCTTCTAGAAGCTGTGAATTTAAAAAAAGGGGGGAAGTAAGCTTTTCTTATTTCCGGACACATGCGCAAACTATAGAAAGTTGTTATGACATAGAATGTGCATACTTTGATGATTCCATTTATGAAACAAATCACATTTTCTAAAAACTCATGTTTTATAAGAATTCATCTAAACCTTCTAGAAGCTGTGAATTTAAAAAAAGGGGGGAAGTAAACTTTTCTTATTTCCGGATGCATGCACAAACTATAGAAAGTTGTTATGACGTAGAATGTGCATAGTTTACGCATGCGCAAACTATAGAAAGTTGTTATGACATAGAATGTGCATACTTTGTTGATTCCATTTATGAAATAAATCACATTTTCTAAAAACTCGTGTTTTTTAAGAAATCAGCTAAACCTTCTAGAAGGTGTGAATTTAAAAAAAGGGGGAAGTAAGCTTTTCTTATTTCCGGACACATGCGCAAACTATAGAAAGTTGTTATGACATAGAATGTGCATACTTTGTTGATTCCATTTATGAAATAAATCACATTTCCTAAAAACTCATGTTTTTTAAGAAATCATGTAAACCTTCTAGAAGCTGTGATTTTAAAAAACGGGGGGAACTAAGCTTTTCTTATTTCCGGACGGATGCGCAAACTATAGAAATTTGTTATGTCGTAGAATGTGCATACTTTGTTGATTCCATTTATGAAATAAATCACATTTTCTGAAAACTCGTGTTTTTTAAGAAATCATGTAAACCTTCTAGAAGCTGTGGTTTAAAAAAACTGGCGGAAGGAAGCTTTTCTTATTTCCGGACGCATGCGCAAACTATAGAAAGTCAATTTTTTGTAGAATGTGCATAGTTTGTTGATTCCATTTATGAAATAAATCACATTTTCTAAAAACTTGTGTTTTTTAAGAATTCATCTAAACCTTCTAGTAGCTGTGAATTTAAACAAAGGGGGGAAGTAAGCTTTTCTTATCTCCGGACGCATGCGTAAACTATAGAAAGTCGTTATCAAGTAGAATGTGCATAGTTTGCGCATGCGCAAACTATAGAAAGTCGTTATGACATAGAATGTGCATACTTTGTTGATTCCATTTATGAAATAAATCACATTTTCTAAAAACTCATGTTTTTTAAGAAATCATGTAAACCTTCTAGAAGGTGTGATTTTAAAAAACTGGCGGAAGTAAGCTTTTCTTATTTCCGGACGCATGCGCAAAATTTACAAAGTCGTTATTACATAGAATGTGCATACTTTGTTGATTCCATTTATGAAATAAATCACATTTTCTAAAAACTCGTGTTTTTTAAGAAATCAGGTAAACCTTCTAGAAGCTGTGATTTTAAAAAACTGGCGGAAGTAAGCTTTTCTTATTTCCGGACGCATGCTCAAACTATAGAAGGTCGTTATGATGTAGAATGTGCATACTTTGTTGACTCCATTTATGAAATAAATCACATTTACTAAAAACTCGTGTTTTATAAGAATTCATCTAAACCTTCTAGAAGCTGTGAATTTAAAAAAAGGGGGGAAGTAAACTTTTCTTATTTCCGGATGCATGCACAAACTATAGAAATTTGTTATTAAGTAGAATGTGCATAGTTTGCGCATGCGCAAACTATAGAAAGTCGTTATGACATAGAATGTGCATACTTTGTTGATTCCATTTATGAAATAAATCACATTTTCTAAAAACTCGCGTTTTTTAAGAAATCATGTAAACCCTCTAGAAGCTGTGATTTTAAAAAAAGGGGGGAATTAAGCTTTTCTTATTTCCGGACGGATGCGCAAACTATAGAAAGTTGTTATGACGTACAATGTGCATACATTGTTGATTCCATTTATGAAATAAATCACATTTTCGAAAAACTCATGTTTTTTAAGAAATCATGTAAACCTTCTAGAAGCTGTGATTTTAAAAAACTGGCGGAAGTAAGCTTTTCATATTTTCGGACGCATGCGCAAACTTTACAAAGTCGTTACTACATAGAATGTGCATAATATGTTGATCCCATTTATGAAATAAATCACATTTTCTTAAAACTCGTGTTGTTTAAGAAATCATGTAAACCTTCTACAAGCTGTGATTTTAAAAAACTGGCGGAAGTAAGCTTTTCTTATTTCCGGACGCATGTGCAAACTATAGAAAGTCGTTATCACGTAGTATGTGCATAGTTTACGCATGCGCAAACTATAGAAAGTCATTATGACATAGAATGTGAATACTTTGGTTATTCCATTTATGAAATAAATCACATTTTCTAAAAACTCGTGTTTTTTAAGAATTCAGCTAAACCTTCTAGAAGCTGTGAATTTAAAAAAAGGGGGGAAGTAAGCTTTTCTTATTTCCGGACACATGCGCAAACTATAGAAAGTTGTTATGACATAGAATGTGCATACTTTGATGATTCCATTTATGAAATAAATCACATTTCCTAAAAACTCGTGTTTTTTAAGAAATCATGTAAACCTTCTAGAAGCTGTGATTTTAAAAAACGGGGGGAACTAAGCTTTTCTTATTTCCGGACGGATGCGCAAACTATAGAAATTTGTTATGTCGTAGAATGTGCATACTTTGTTGATTCCATTTATGAAATAAATCACATTTTCTGAAAACTCGTGTTTTTTAAGAAATCATGTAAACCTTCTAGAAGCTGTGGTTTTAAAAAACTGGCGGAAGGAAGCTTTTCTTATTTCCGGACGCATGCGCAAACTATAGAAAGTCAAATTTTTGTAGAATGTGCATAGTTTGTTGATTCCATTTATGAAATAAATCACATTTTCTAAAAACTTGTGTTTTTTAAGAATTCATCTAAACCTTCTAGCAGCTGTGAATTTAAACAAAGGGGGGAAGTAAGCTTTTCTTATTTCCGGACGCATGCGTAAACTATAGAAAGTCGTTATCACGTAGAATGTGCATAGTTTGCGCATGCGCAAACTATAGAAAGTCGTTATGACATAGAATGTGCATACTTTGTTGATTCCATTTATGAAATAAATCACATTTTCTAAAAACTCTTGTTTTTTAAGAAATCATGTAAACCTTCTAGAAGGTGTGATTTTAAAAAAACTGGCGGAAGCAAGCTTTTCTTATTTCCGGACGCATGCGCAAACTTTACAAAGTCGTTATTACATAGAATGTGCATACTTTGTTGATTCCATTTATGAAATAAATCACATTTTCTAAAAACTCGTGTTTTTTAAGAAATCAGGTAAACCTTCTAGAAGCTGTGATTTTAAAAAACTTGCGGAAGTAAGCTTTTCTTATTTCTGGATGCATGCTCAAACTATAGAAGGTCGTTATGATGTAGAATGTGCATACTTTGTTGACTCCATTTATGAAATAAATCACATTTACTAAAAACTCGTGTTTTATAAGAATTCATCTAAACCTTCTAGAAGCTGTGAATTTAAAAAAAGGGGGGAAGTAAACTTTTCTTATTTCCGGATGCATGCACAAACTATAGAAAGTTGTTATTAAGTAGAATGTGCATAGTTTGCGCATGCGCAAACTATAGAAAGTCGTTATGACATAGAATGTGCATACTTTGTTGATTCCATTTATGAAATAAATCACATTTTCTAAAAACTCGTGTTTTTTAAGAAATCATGTAAACCCTCTAGAAGCTGTGATTTTCAAAAAAGGGGGGAATTAAGCTTTTCTTATTTCTGGACGCATGCGCAAACTATAGAAAGTTGTTATGACGTAGAATGTGCATACTTTGTTGTTACCATTTATGAAATAAATCACATTTTCTAAAAACTCGTGTTTTTTAAGAAATCAGGTAAACCTTCTAGAAGCTGTGATTTTAAAAAACTTGCGGAAGTAAGCTTTTCTTATTTCCGGACGCATGCTCAAACTATAGAAGGTCGTTATGATGTAGAATGTGCATACTTTGTTGACTCCATTTATGAAATAAATCACATTTACTAAAAACTCGTGTTTTATAAGAATTCATCTAAACCTTCTAAAAGCTGTGAATTTAAAAAAAGGGGGGAAGTAAACTTTTCTTATTTCCGGATGCATGCACAAACTATAGAAAGTTGTTATTAAGTAGAATGTGGATAGTTTGCGCATGCGCAAACTATAGAAAGTCGTTATGACATAGAATGTGCATACTTTGTTGATTCCATTTATGAAATAAATCACATTTACTAAAAACTCGTGTTTTATAAGAATTCATCTAAACCTTCTAGAAGCTATGAATTTTAAAAAAGGGGGGAATTAAACTTTTCTTATTTCTGGACACATGCGCAAACTATAGAATGTTTTTATTACGTAGAATGTGCATAGTTTGCGCATGCGCAAACTATAGAAAAGTCATTATGACATAGAATGTGCATACTTTGTTGATTCCATTTATAAAATAAATCACATTTTCTAAAAACTCATGTTTTTTAAGAAATCATGTAAACCTTCTAGAAGCTGTGATTTTAAAAAATGGGGGGAATTAAGCCTTTCTTATTTCCGGACGCATGTGCAAAGTATAGAAAGTCGTTATTACGTAGAATGTGTTTAGTTTGTTGATTCCATTTATGAAATAAATCACATTTTCTAAAAACTCATGTTTTTTAAGAATTCATCTAAACCTTCTAGAAGTTGTGAATTGAAAAAAAGGGGGGAAGTAAGCTTTTCTTATTTCCAGAAGGATGCACAAACTATAGAAAGTCGTTATCACGTAGAATGTGCATAGTTTGCGCATGCGCAAACTATAGAAATTCGTTATGACATAGAATGTGCATACTTTGTGATTCCATTTATGAAATAAATCACATTTTCTAAAAACTCGTGTTTTTTAAGAAATCATGTAAACCTTCTAGAAGCTGTGATTTTAAAAACCGGGGGAAATTAAGCTTTTCTTATTTCCGGACGCATGCGCAAACTATAGAAAGTTGTTATGACATAGAACGTGCATACTTTGTTGATTCCATTTATGAAATAAATCACATTTTGTAAAAACTCGTGTTTTTAAAGAATTCATCTAAACCTCCTAGAAGCTGTGAATTTAGAAAAAAGGTGGGAGGTAAGCTTTTCTTATTTCCGGACGCATGCGCAAACTATAGAAAGTTGTTATTACATAGAATGTGCATAGTTTGCACATGCGCAAACTATAGAAAGTCGTTATGACATAGAATGTGCATACTTTGTTGATTCCATTTATGAAATAAATCACATTTCCTAAAAAGTCATGTTTTTTAAGAAATCATGTAAACCTTCTTGAAGCTGTGATTTTAAAAAACGGGGGGAATTAAGCTTTTCTTATTTCCGGACGTATGCGCAAACTATAGAAAGTTGTTATGACGTACAATGTGCATACATTGTTGATTCCATTTATGAAATAAATCACATTTTCTAAAAACTCTTGTTTTTTAAGAAATCATGTAAACCTTCTAGAAGCTGTGATTTTAAAAAACTGGCGGAAGTAAGCTTTTCATATTTTCGGACGCATGCGCAAACTTTACAAAGTCGTTATTACATAGAATGTGCATAGTATGTTGATCCCATTTATGAAATAAATCACATTTTCTGAAAACTCGTGTTGTTTAAGAAATCATGTAAACCTTCTAGAAGCTGTGATTTTAAAAAACTGGCGGAAGTAAGCTTTTCTTATTTCCGGACGCATGTGCAAACTATAGAAAGTCGTTATCACGTAGAATGTGCATATTTTACGCATGCGCAAACTATAGAAAGTTGTTATGACATAGAATGTGCATACTTTGTTGATTCCATTTATGAAATAAATCACATTTTCTAAAAACTCGTGTTTTTTAAGAATTCAGCTAAACCTTCTAGAAGCTGTGAATTTAAAAAAAGGGGGAAGTAAGCTTTTCTTATTTCCGGACACATGCGCAAACTATAGAAAGTTGTTATGACATAGAATGTGCATACTTTGTTGATTCCATTTATGAAATAAATCACATTTCCTAAAAACTCATGTTTTTTAAGAAATCATGTAAACCTTCTAGAAGCTGTGATTTTAAAAAACGGGGGGAACTAAGCTTTTCTTATTTCCGGACGGATGCGCAAACTATAGAAATTTGTTATGTCGTAGAATGTGCATACTTTGTTGATTACATTTATGAAATAAATCACATTTTCTGAAAACTCGTGTTTTTTAAGAAATCATGTAAACCTTCTAGAAGCTATGGTTTTAAAAAACTGGCGGAAGGAAGCTTTTCTTATTTCTGGACGCATGCGCAAACTATAGAAAGTCAAATTTTTGTAGAATGTGCATAGTTTGTTGATTCCATTTATGAAATAAATCACATTTTCTAAAAACTTGTGTTTTTTAAGAATTCATCTAAACCTTCTAGCAGCTGTGAATTTAAACAAAGGGGGGAAGTAAGCTTTTCTTATCTCCGGACGCATGCGTAAACTATAGAAAGTCGTTATCCAGTAGAATGTGCATAGTTTGCGCATGCGCAAACTATAGAAAGTCGTTATGAAATAGAATGTGCATACTTTGTTGATTCCATTTATGAAATAAATCACATTTTCTAAAGACTCGTGTTTTTTAAGAAATCATGTAAACCTTCTAGAAGGTGTGATTTTAAAAAACTGGCGGAAGTAAGCTTTTCTTATTTCCGGACGCATGCGCAAACTTTACAAAGTCGTTATTACATAGAATGTGCATACTTTGTTGATTCCATTTATGAAATAAATCACATTTTCTAAAAACTCGTGTTTTTTAAGAAATCAGGTAAACCTTCTAGAAGCTGTGATTTTAAAAAACTGGCGGAAGTAAGCTTTTCTTATTTCCGGACGCATGCTCAAACTATAGAAGGTCGTTATGATGTAGAATGTGCATACTTTGTTGACTCCATTTATGAAATAAATCACATTTACTAAAAACTCGTGTTTTATAAGAATTCATCTAAACCTTCTAGAAGCTGTGAATTTAAATAAAGGGGGGAAGTAAACTTTTCTTATTTCCGGATGCATGCACAAACTATAGAAATTTGTTATTAAGTAGAATGTGCATAGTTTGCGCATGCGCAAACTATAGAAAGTCGTTATGACATAGAATGTGCATACTTTGTTGATTCCATTTATGAAATAAATCACATTTTCTAAAAACTCGCGTTTTTTAAGAAATCATGTAAACCCTCTAGAAGCTGTGATTTTAAAAAAAGGGGGGAATTAAGCTTTTCTTATTTCCGGACGGATGCGCAAACTATAGAAAGTTGTTATGACGTACAATGTGCATACATTGTTGATTCCATTTATGAAATAAATCACATTTTCGAAAAACTCATGTTTTTTAAGAAATCATGTAAACCTTCTAGAAGCTGTGATTTTAAAAAACTGGCGGAAGTAAGCTTTTCATATTTTCGGACGCATGCGCAAACTTTACAAAGTCGTTATTACATAGAATGTGCATACTATGTTGATCCCATTTATGAAATAAATCACATTTTCTTAAAACTCGTGTTGTTTAAGAAATCATGTAAACCTTCTACAAGCTGTGATTTTAAAAAACTGGCGGAAGTAAGCTTTTCTTATTTCCGGACGCATGTGCAAACTATAGAAAGTCGTTATCACGTAGTATGTGCATAGTTTATGCATGCGCAAACTATAGAAAGTTGTTATGACATAGAATGTGCATACTTTGTTGATTCCATTTATGAAATAAATCACATTTTCTAAAAACTCGTGTTTTTTAAGAATTCAGCTAAGCCTTCTAGAAGCTGTGAATTTAAAAAAAGGGGGGAAGTAAGCTTTTCTTATTTCCGGACACATGCGCAAACTATAGAAAGTTATTATGACATAGAATGTGCATACTTTGATGATTCCATTTATGAAATAAATCACATTTCCTAAAAACTCGTGTTTTTTAAGAAATCATGTAAACCTTCTAGAAGCTGTGATTTTAAAAAACGGGGGGAACTAAGCTTTTCTTATTTCCAGACGGATGCACAAACTATAGAAATTTTTTATGTCGTAGAATGTGCATACTTTGTTGATTCCATTTATGAAATAAATCACATTTTCTGAAAACTCATGTTTTTTAAGAAATCATGTAAACCTTCAAGAAGCTGTGGTTTTAAAAAACTGGCGGAAGGAAGCTTTTCTTATTTCCGGACGCATGCGCAAACTATAGAAAGTCAAATTTTTGTAGAATGTGCATAGTTTGTTGATTCCATTTATGAAATAAATCACATTTTCAAAAAACTTTTTTTTTTAAGAATTCATCTAAACCTTCTAGTAGCTGTGAATTTAAACAAAGGGGGGAAGTAAGCTTTTCTTATTTCCGGACGCATGCGTAAACTATAGAAAGTCGTTATCAAGTAGAATGTGCATAGTTTGCGCATGCGCAAACTATAGAAAGTCGTTATGACATAGAATGTGCATACTTTGTTGATTCCATTTATGAAATAAATCACATTTTCTAAAAACTCGTGTTTTTTAAGAAATCATGTAAACCTTCTAGAAGGTGTGATTTTAAAAAACTAGCGGAAGTAAGCTTTTCTTATTTCCGGACGCATGCGCAAACTTTACAAAGTCGTTATTACATAGAATGTGCATACTTTGTTGATTCCATTTATGAAATAAATCACATTTTCTAAAAACTCGTGTTTTTTAAGAAATCAGGTAAACCTTCTAGAAGCTGTGATTTTAAAAAACTGGCGGAAGTAAGCTTTTCTTATTTCCGGACACATGCTCAAACTATAGAAGGTCGTTATGATGTAGAATGTGCATACTTTGATGACTCCATTTATGAAATAAATCACATTTACTAAAAACTCGTGTTTTATAAGAATTCATCTAAACCTTATAGAAGCTGTGAATTTAAAAAAAGGGGGAAAGTAAACTTTTCTTATTTCCGGATGCATGCACAAACTATAGAAAGTTGTTATTAAGTAGAATGTGCATAGTTTGCGTATGCGCAAACAATAGAAAGTCGTTATGACATAGAATGTGCATACTTTGTTGATTCCATTTACGAAATAAATCACATTTTCTAAAAACTCGTGTTTTTTAAGAAATCATGTAAACCCTCTAGAAGCTGTGATTTTAAAAAAAGGGGGGAATTAAGCTTTTCTTATTTCCGGACGGATGCGCAAACTATAGAAAGTTGTTATGACGTACAATGTGCATACATTGTTGATTCCATTTATGAAATAAATCACATTTTCGAAAAACTCATGTTTTTTAAGAAATCATGTAAACCTTCTAGAAGCTGTGATTTTAAAAAACTGGCGGAAGTAAGCTTTTCATATTTTCGGACGCATGCGCAAACTTTACAAAGTCGTTATTACATAGAATGTGCATAATATGTTGATCCCATTTATGAAATAAATCACATTTTCTGAAAACTCGTGTTGTTTAAGAAATCATGTAAACCTTCTACAAGCTGTGATTTTAAAAAACTGGCGGAAGTAAGCTTTTCTTATTTCCGGACGCATGCGCAAACTATAGAAAGTCGTTATCACGTAGAATGTGCATAGTTTACGCATGCGAAAACTATAGAAATTTGTTATGACATAGAATGTGCATACTTTGTTGATTCCATTTATGAAATAAATCACATTTTCTAAAAACTCGTGTTTTTTAAGAATTCAGCTAAACCTTCTAGAAGCTGTGAATTTAAAAAAAGGGGGCAAGTAAGCTTTTCTTATTTCCGGACACATGCGCAAACTATAGAAAGTTGTTATGACATAGAATGTGCATACTTTGATGATTCCATTTATGAAATAAATCACATTTCCTAAAAACTCGTGTTTTTTAAGAAATCATGTAAACCTTCTAGAAGCTGTGATTTTAAAAAACGGGGGGAACTAAGCTTTTCTTATTTCCGGACGGATGCGCAAACTATAGAAATTTGTTATGTCGTAGAATGTGCATACTTTTTTGATTCCATTTATGAAATAAATCACATTTTCTGAAAACTCGTGTTTTTTAAGAAATCATGTAAACCTTCTAGAAGCTGTGGTTTTAAAAAACTGGCGGAAGGAAGCTTTTCTTATTTCCAGACGCATGCGCAAACTATAGAAAGTCAAATTTTTGTAGAATGTGCATAGTTTGTTGATTCCATTTATGAAATAAATCACATTTTCTAAAAACTTGTGTTTTTTAAGAATTCATCTAAACCTTCTAGCAGCTGTGAATTTAAACAAAGGGGGGAAGTAAGCTTTTCTTATTTCCGGACGCATGCGTAAACTATAGAAAGTCGTTATCACGTAGAATGTGCATAGTTTGCGCATGCGCAAACTATAGAAAGTCGTTATGGCATAGAATGTGCATACTTTGTTGATTCCATTTATGAAATAAATCACATTTTCTAAAAACTCTTGTTTTTTAAGAAATCATGTAAACCTTCTAGAAGGTGTGATTTTAAAAAACTGGCGGAAGCAAGCTTTACTTATTTCCGGACATATGCGCAAACTTTACAAATTCGTTATTACATAGAATGTGCATACTTTGTTGATTCCATTTATGAAATAAATCACATTTTCTAAAAACTCGTGTTTTTTAAGAAATCAGGTAAACCTTCTAGAAGCTGTGATTTTAAAAAACTTGCGGAAGTAAGCTTTTCTTATTTCTGGACGCATGCTCAAACTATAGAAGGTCGTTATGATGTAGAATGTGCATACTTTGTTGACTCCATTTATGAAATAAATCACATTTACTAAAAACTCGTGTTTTATAAGAATTCATCTAAACCTTCTAGAAGCTGTGAATTTAAAAAAAGGGGGGAAGTAAACTTTTCTTATTTCCGGATGCATGCACAAACTATAGAAAGTTGTTATTAAGTAGAATGTGCATAGTTTGCGCATGCGCAAACTATAGAAAGTCGTTATGACATAGAATGTGCATACTTTGTTGATTCCATTTATGAAATAAATCACATTTTCTAAAAACTCGTGTTTTTTAAGAAATCATGTAAACCCTCTAGAAGTTATGATTTTAAAAAAAGGGGGGAATTAAGCTTTTCTTATTTCTGGACGCATGCGCAAACTATAGAAAGTTGTTATGACGTAGAATGTGCATACTTTGTTGTTACCATTTATGAAGTAAATCACATTTTCTAAAAACTCGTGTTTTTTAAGAAATCAGGTAAACCTTCTAGAAGCTGTGATTTTAAAAAACTTGCGGAAGTAAGCTTTTCTTATTTCCGGACGCATGCTCAAACTATAGAAGGTCGTTATGATGTAGAATGTGCATACTTTGTTGACTCCATTTATGAAATAAATCACATTTACTAAAAACTCGTGTTTTATAAGAATTCATCTAAACCTTCTAAAAGCTGTGAATTTAAAAAAAGGGGGGAAGTAAACTTTTCTTATTTCCGGATGCATGCACAAACTATAGAAAGTTGTTATCACGTAGAATGTGCATAGTTTACGCATGGGCAAACTATAGAAAGTTGTTATGACATAGAATGTGCATACTTTGTTGATTCCATTTATGAAATAAATCACATTTTCTAAAAACTCGTGTTTTTTAAGAATTCAGCTAAACCTTCTAGAAGCTGTGAATTTAAAAAAAGGGGGAAGTAAGCTTTTCTTATTTCCGGACACATGCGCAAACTATAGAAAGTTGTTATGACATAGAATGTGCATACTTTGTTGATTCCATTTATGAAATAAATCACATTTCCTAAAAACTCATGTTTTTTAAGAAATCATGTAAACCTTCCGGACGGATGCGCAAACTATAGAAATTTGTTATGTCGTAGAATGTGCATACTTTGTTGATTCCATTTATGAAATAAATCACATTTTCTGAAAACTCGTGTTTTTTAAGAAATCATGTAAACCTTCTAGAAGCTGTGGTTTTAAAAAACTGGCGGAAGGAAGCTTTTCTTATTTCCGGACGCATGCGCAAACTATAGAAAGTCAAATTTTTGTAGAATGTGCATAGTTTGTTGATTCCATTTATGAAATAAATCACATTTTCTAAAAACTTGTGTTTTTTAAGAATTCATCTAAACCTTCTAGCAGCTGTGAATTTAAACAAAGGGGGGAAGTAAGCTTTTCTTATCTCCGGACGCATGCGTAAACTATAGAAAGTCGTTATCAAGTAGAATGTGCATAGTTTGCGCATGCGCAAACTATAGAAAGTCGTTATGACATAGAATGTGCATACTTTGTTGATTCCATTTATGAAATAAATCACATTTTCTAAAAACTCGTGTTTTTTAAGAAATCATGTAAACCTTCTAGAAGGTGTGATTTTAAAAAACTGGCGGAAGTAAGCTTTTCTTATTTCCGGACGCATGCGCAAAATTTACAAAGTCTTTATTACATAGAATGTGCATACTTTTTTGATTCCATTTATGAAATAAATCACATTTTCTAAAAACTCGTGTTTTTTAAGAAATCAGGTAAACCTTCTAGAAGCTGTGATTTTAAAAAACTGGCGGAAGTAAGCTTTTCTTATTTCCGGACGCATGCTCAAACTATAGAAGGTCGTTTTGATGTAGAATGTGCATACTTTGTTGACTCCATTTATGAAATAAATCACATTTACTAAAAACTCGTGTTTTATAAGAATTCATCTAAACCTTCTAGAAGCTGTGAATTTAAAAAAAGGGGGGAAGTAAACTTTTCTTATTTCCGGATGCATGCACAAACTATAGAAATTTGTTATTAAGTAGAATGTGCATAGTTTGCGCATGCGCAAACTATAGAAAGTCGTTATGACATAGAATGTGCATACTTTGTTGATTCCATTTATGAAATAAATCACATTTTCTAAAAACTCGCGTTTTTTAAGAAATCATGTAAACCCTCTAGAAGCTGTGATTTTAAAAAAAGGGGGGAATTAAGCTTTTCTTATTTCCGGACGGATGCGCAAACTATAGAAAGTTGTTATGACGTACAATGTGCATACATTGTTGATTCCATTTATGAAATAAATCACATTTTCGAAAAACTCATGTTTTTTAAGAAATCATGTAAACCTTCTAGAAGCTGTGATTTTAAAAAACTGGCGGAAGTAAGCTTTTCATATTTTCGGATGCATGCGCAAACTTTACAAAGTCGTTATTACATAGAATGTGCATACTATGTTGATCCCATTTATGAAATAAATCACATTTTCTTAAAACTCGTGTTGTTTAAGAAATCATGTAAACCTTCTACAAGCTGTGATTTTAAAAAACTGGCGGAAGTAAGCTTTTCTTATTTCCGGACGCATGTGCAAACTATAGAAATTCGTTATCACGTAGTATGTGCATAGTTTACGCATGCGCAAACTATAGAAAGTCATTATGACATAGAATGTGCATAGTTTGGTTATTCCATTTATGAAACAAATCACATTTTCTAAAAACTCGTGTTTTTTAAGAATTCAGCTAAACCTTCTAGAAGCTGTGAATTTAAAAAAAGGGGGGAAGTAAGCTTTTCTTATTTCCGGACACATGCGCAAACTATAGAAAGTTGTTATGACATAGAATGTGCATACTTTGATGATTCCATTTATGAAACAAATCACATTTTCTAAAAACTCGTGTTTTATAAGAATTCATCTAAACCTTCTAGAAGCTGTGAATTTAAAAAAAGGGGGGAAGTAAACTTTTCTTATTTCCGGATGCATGCACAAACTATAGAAAGTTGTTATGACGTAGAATGTGCATAGTTTACGCATGCGCAAACTATAGAAAGTTGTTATGACATAGAATGTGCATACTTTGTTGATTCCATTTATGAAATAAATCACATTTTCTAAAAACTCGTGTTTTTTAAGAAATCAGCTAAACCTTCTAGAAGGTGTGAATTTAAAAAAAGGGGGAAGTAAGCTTTTCTTATTTCCGGACACATGCGCAAACTATAGAAAGTTGTTATGACATAGAATGTGCATACTTTGTTGATTCCATTTATGAAATAAATCACATTTCCTAAAAACTCATGTTTTTTAAGAAATCATGTAAACCTTCTAGAAGCTGTGATTTTAAAAAACGGGGGGAACTAAGCTTTTCTTATTTCCGGACGGATGCGCAAACTATAGAAATTTGTTATGTCGTAGAATGTGCATACTTTGTTGATTCCATTTATGAAATAAATCACATTTTCTGAAAACTCGTGTTTTTTAAGAAATCATGTAAACCTTCTAGAAGCTGTGGTTTAAAAAAACTGGCGGAAGGAAGCTTTTCTTATTTCCGGACGCATGCGCAAACTATAGAAAGTCAATTTTTTGTAGAATGTGCATAGTTTGTTGATTCCATTTATGAAATAAATCACATTTTCTAAAAACTTGTTTTTTTTAAGAATTCATCTAAACCTTCTAGTAGCTGTGAATTTAAACAAAGGGGGGAAGTAAGCTTTTCTTATCTCCGGACGCATGCGTAAACTATAGAAAGTCGTTATCAAGTAGAATGTGCATAGTTTGCGCATGCGCAAACTATAGAAAGTCGTTATGACATAGAATGTGCATACTTTGTTGATTCCATTTATGAAATAAATCACATTTTCTAAAAACTCGTGTTTTTTAAGAAATCATGTAAACCTTCTAGAAGGTGTGATTTTAAAAAACTGGCGGAAGTAAGCTTTTCTTATTTCCGGACGCATGCGCAAAATTTACAAAGTCGTTATTACATAGAATGTGCATACTTTGTTGATTCCATTTATGAAATAAATCACATTTTCTAAAAACTCGTGTTTTTTAAGAAATCAGGTAAACCTTCTAGAAGCTGTGATTTTAAAAAACTGGCGGAAGTAAGCTTTTCTTATTTCCGGACGCATGCTCAAACTATAGAAGGTCGTTATGATGTAGAATGTGCATACTTTGTTGAGTCCATTTATGAAATAAATCACATTTACTAAAAACTCGTGTTTTATAAGAATTCATCTAAACCTTCTAGAAGCTGTGAATTTAAAAAAAGGGGGGAAGTAAACTTTTCTTATTTCCGGATGCATGCACAAACTATAGAAATTTGTTATTAAGTAGAATGTGCATAGTTTGCGCATGCGCAAACTATAGAAAGTCGTTATGACATAGACTGTGCATACTTTGTTGATTCCATTTATGAAATAAATCACATTTTCTAAAAACTCGCGTTTTTTAAGAAATCATGTAAACCCTCTAGAAGCTGTGATTTTAAAAAAAGGGGGGAATTAAGCTTTTCTTATTTCCGGACGGATGCGCAAACTATAGAAAGTTGTTATGACGTACAATGTGCATACATTGTTGATTCCATTTATGAAATAAATCACATTTTCGAAAAACTCATGTTTTTTAAGAAATCATGTAAACCTTCTAGAAGCTGTGATTTTAAAAAACTGGCGGAAGTAAGCTTTTCATATTTTCGGACGCATGCGCAAACTTTACAAAGTCGTTATTACATAGAATGTGCATACTATGTTGATCCCATTTATGAAATAAATCACATTTTCTTAAAACTCGTGTTGTTTAAGAAATCATGTAAACCTTCTACAAGCTGTGATTTTAAAAAACTGGCGGAAGTAAGCTTTTCTTATTTCCGGACGCATGTGCAAACTATAGAAATTCGTTATCACGTAGTATGTGCATAGTTTACGCATGCGCAAACTATAGAAAGTCATTATGACATAGAATGTGCATAGTTTGGTTATTCCATTTATGAAACAAATCACATTTTCTAAAAACTCGTGTTTTTTAAGAATTCAGCTAAACCTTCTAGAAGCTGTGAATTTAAAAAAAGGGGGGAAGTAAGCTTTTCTTATTTCCGGACACATGCGCAAACTATAGAAAGTTGTTATGACATAGAATGTGCATACTTTGATGATTCCATTTATGAAATAAATCACATTTCCTAAAAACTCGTGTTTTTTAAGAAATCATGTAAACCTTCTAGAAGCTGTGATTTTAAAAAACGGGGGGAACTAAGCTTTTCTTATTTCCGGACGGATGCGCAAACTATAGAAATTTGTTATGTCGTAGAATGTGCATACTTTGTTGATTCCATTTATGAAATAAATCACATTTTCTGAAAACTCGTGTTTTTTAAGAAATCATGTAAACCTTCTAGAAGCTGTGGTTTTAAAAAACTGGCGGAAGGAAGCTTTTCTTATTTCCGGACGCATGCGCAAACTATAGAAAGTCAAATTTTTGTAGAATGTGCATAGTTTGTTGATTCCATTTATGAAATAAATCACATTTTCTAAAAACTTGTGTTTTTTAAGAATTCATCTAAACCTTCTAGCAGCTGTGAATTTAAACAAAGGGGGGAAGTAAGCTTTTCTTATTTCCGGACGCATGCGTAAACTATAGAAAGTCGTTATCACGTAGAATGTGCATAGTTTGCGCATGCGCAAACTATAGAAAGTCGTTATGACATAGAATGTGCATACTTTGTTGATTCCATTTATGAAATAAATCACATTTTCTAAAAACTCTTGTTTTTTAAGAAATCATGTAAACCTTCTAGAAGGTGTGATTTTAAAAAACTGGCGGAAGCAAGCTTTTCTTATTTCCGGACGCATGCGCAAACTTTACAAAGTCGTTATTACATAGAATGTGCATACTTTGTTGATTCCATTTATGAAATAAATCACATTTTCTAAAAACTCGTGTTTTTTAAGAAATCAGGTAAACCTTCTAGAAGCTGTGATTTTAAAAAACTGGCGGAAGTAAGCTTTTCTTATTTCCGGACGCATGCTCAAACTATAGAAGGTCGTTATGATGTAGAATGTGCATACTTTGTTGACTCCATTTATGAAATAAATCACATTTACTAAAAACTCGTGTTTTATAAGAATTCATCTAAACCTTCTAGAAGCTGTGAATTTAAAAAAAGGGGGGAAGTAAACTTTTCTTATTTCCGGATGCATGCACAAACTATAGAAATTTGTTATTAAGTAGAATGTGCATAGTTTGCGCATGCGCAAACTATAGAAATTCGTTATGACATAGAATGTGCATACTTTGTTGATTCCATTTATGAAATAAATCACATTTTCTAAAAACTCGCGTTTTTTAAGAAATCATGTAAACCCTCTAGAAGCTGTGATTTTAAAAAAAGGGGGGAACTAAGCTTTTCTTATTTCCGGAGGGATGCGCAAACTATAGAAAGTTGTTATGACGTACAATGTGCATACATTGTTGATTCCATTTATGAAATAAATCACATTTTCGAAAAACTCATGTTTTTTAAGAAATCATGTAAACCTTCTAGAAGCTGTGATTTTAAAAAACTGGCGGAAGTAAGCTTTTCATATTTTCGGACGCATGCGCAAACTTTACAAAGTCGTTATTACATAGAATGTGCATACTATGTTGATCCCATTTATGAAATAAATCACATTTTCTTAAAACTCGTGTTGTTTAAGAAATCATGTAAACCTTCTACAAGCTGTGATTTTAAAAAACTGGCGGAAGTAAGCTTTTCTTATTTCCGGACGCATGTGCAAACTATAGAAAGTCGTTATCACGTAGTATGTGCATAGTTTACGCATGCGCAAACTATAGAAAGTCATTATGACATAGAATGTGCATACTTTGGTTATTCCATTTATGAAATAAATCACATTTTCTAAAAACTCGTGTTTTTTAAGAATTCAGCTAAACCTTCTAGAAGCTGTGAATTTAAAAAAAGGGGGGAAGTAAGCTTTTCTTATTTCCGGACACATGCGCAAACTATAGAAAGTTGTTATGACATAGAATGTGCATACTTTGATGATTCCATTTATGAAATAAATCGCATTTCCTAAAAACTCGTGTTTTTTAAGAAATCATGTAAACCTTCTAGAAGCTGTGATTTTAAAAAACGGGGGGAACTAAGCTTTTCTTATTTCCGGACGGATGCGCAAACTATAGAAATTTGTTATGTCGTAGAATGTGCATACTTTGTTGATTCCATTTATGAAATAAATCACATTTTCTGAAAACTCGTGTTTTTTAAGAAATCATGTAAACCTTCTAGAAGCTGTGGTTTTAAAAAACTGGCGGAAGGAAGCTTTTCTTATTTCCGGACGCATGCGCAAACTATAGAAAGTCAAATTTTTGTAGAATGTGCATAGTTTGTTGATTCCATTTATGAAATAAATCACATTTTCTAAAAACTTGTGTTTTTTAAGAATTCATCTAAACCTTCTAGCAGCTGTGAATTTAAACAAAGGGGGGAAGTAAGCTTTTCTTATTTCCGGACGCATGCGTAAACTATAGAAAGTCGTTATCACGTAGAATGTGCATAGTTTGCGCATGCGCAAACTATAGAAAGTCGTTATGACATAGAATGTGCATACTTTGTTGATTCCATTTATGAAATAAATCACATTTTCTAAAAACTCTTGTTTTTTAAGAAATCATGTAAACCTTCTAGAAGGTGTGATTTTAAAAAACTGGCGGAAGCAAGCTTTTCTTATTTCCGGACGCATGCGCAAACTTTACAAAGTCGTTATTACATAGAATGTGCATACTTTGTTGATTCCATTTATGAAATAAATCACATTTTCTAAAAACTCGTGTTTTTTAAGAAATCAGGTAAACCTTCTAGAAGCTGTGATTTTAAAAAACTTGCGGAAGTAAGCTTTTCTTATTTCTGGACGCATGCTCAAACTATAGAAGGTCGTTATGATGTAGAATGTGCATACTTTGTTGACTCCATTTATGAAATAAATCACATTTACTAAAAACTCGTGTTTTATAAGAATTCATCTAAACCTTCTAGAAGCTGTGAATTTAAAAAAAGGGGGGAAGTAAACTTTTCTTATTTCCGGATGCATGCACAAACTATAGAAAGTTGTTATTAAGTAGAATGTGCATAGTTTGCGCATGCGCAAACTATAGAAAGTCGTTATGACATAGAATGTGCATACTTTGTTGATTCCATTTATGAAATAAATCACATTTTCTAAAAACTCGTGTTTTTTAAGAAATCATGTAAACCCTCTAGAAGCTGTGATTTTCAAAAAAGGGGGGAATTAAGCTTTTCTTATTTCTGGACGCATGCGCAAACTATAGAAAGTTGTTATGACGTAGAATGTGCATACTTTGTTGTTACCATTTATGAAATAAATCACATTTTCTAAAAACTCGTGTTTTTTAAGAAATCAGGTAAACCTTCTAGAAGCTGTGATTTTAAAAAACTTGCGGAAGTAAGCTTTTCTTATTTCCGGACGCATGCTCAAACTATAGAAGGTCGTTATGATGTAGAATGTGCATACTTTGTTGACTCCATTTATGAAATAAATCACATTTACTAAAAACTCGTGTTTTATAAGAATTCATCTAAACCTTCTAAAAGCTGTGAATTTAAAAAAAGGGGGGAAGTAAACTTTTCTTATTTCCGGATGCATGCACAAACTATAGAAAGTTGTTATTAAGTAGAATGTGGATAGTTTGCGCATGCGCAAACTATAGAAAGTCGTTATGACATAGAATGTGCATACTTTGTTGATTCCATTTATGAAATAAATCACATTTTCTAAAAACTCGTGTTTTTTAAGAAATCATGTAAACCTTCTAGAAGGTGTGATTTTAAAAAAATGGCGGAAGTAAGCTTTTCTTATTTCCGGACGCAAACTATAGAAAGTATTTATTACGTAGAATGTGCATAGTTTGGTGATTCCATTTATGAAATAAATCACATTTTCTAAAAACTCGTGTTTTTTAAGAAATCATGTAAACCTTCTAGAAGCTGTGGTTTTAAAAAACTGGCGGAAGGAAGCTTTTCTTATTTCCGGACGCATGCGCAAAGTATAGAAAGTCATTATTACGAAGAATGTGCATAGTTTGTTGATTCCATTTATGAAATAAATCACATTTTCTAGAAACTTGTGTTTTTTAAGAAATCGTGTAAACCTTCTAGAAGCTATGACTTTAAAAAACTGGCGGAAGTAAGCTTTTCATATTTCCGGACGCATGCGCAAAATTTAGAAAGTCGTTATTATATTGAATGCGCATACTTTGTTGATTCCATTTATGAAATAAATCACATTTTCTAAAAACTCTTGTGTTTTAAGAAATCATGTAAACCTTCTAGAAGCTGTGATTTTAAAAAACTGCCGGAAGTAAGCTTTTCTTATTTCCGGACGCATGCGCAAACTTTAGAAAGTCGTTATTACATAGAATGTGCATACTTTGTTGATTCCATTTATGAAATAAATCACATTTTCTAAAAACTCTTACTTTTTAAGAATTCATCTAAACCTTTTAGAAGCTGTGAATTTAAAAAAAGGGGGGAAGTAAGCTTTTCTTATTTCCGGACGCATGCGCAAACTATAGAAAGTTGTTATTAAGTAGAATGTGCATAGTTTGCTCATGCGCAAACTATAGAAAGTCAATATGACATAGAATGTGCATACTTTGTTGATTCCATTGATGAAATAAATCACATTTTCTAAAAACTCGTGTTTTTTAAGAAATCATGTAAACCTTCTAGAAGCTGTGGTTTTAAAAAACTGGCGGAAGGAAGCTTTTCTTATTTCCGGATGCATGCGCAAACTATAGAAAGTATTTATTACATAGAATTTGCATAGTTTGTTGATTCCATTTATAAAATAAATCACATTTTCTAAAAACTCGTGTTTTTTAAGAAATCATGTAAACCTTCTAGAAGCTGTGGTTTTAAAAAACTGGTGGAAGGAAGCTTTTCTTATTTCCGGACGCATGCGCAAACTATAGAAAGTCATTATTACGAAGAATGTGCATAGTTTGTTGATTCCATTTATGAAATAAATCACATTTTCTAAAAACTCGTGTTTTTTAAGAAATCGTGTAAACCTTCTAGAAGCTGTGATTTTAAAAAACTGGCGGAAGTAAGCTTTTCTTATTTTCGGACGCATGCGCAAACTATAGAAAGTCGTTACTACGTAGAATGTGCATAGTTTGCGCATGCGCATACTATAGAAAGTCGTTATGACATAGAATGTGCATACTTTGTTGATTCCATTTATGAAATAAATCACATTTTCTAAAAACTCGTGTTTTTTAAGAAATCATGTAAACCTTCTAGAAGGTGTGATTTTAAAAAACTGGCGGAACTAAGGTTTTGTTATTTTTCGGACGCATGCGCAAACTTTAGAAAGTCGTTATTACATAGAATGTGCATACTTTGTTGATACCATTTATGAAATAAATCACATTTTCTAAAAACTCGTGTTTTTTAAGAAATTAGGTAAACCTTCTAGATGCTGTGATTTTAAAAAACTCTCGGAAGTAAGCTTTTCTTATTTCCGGATACATGCGCAAACTATAGAAAGGCATTACTATGTAGAATGTGCATACTTTGTTGATTCCATTTATGGAATAAATCACATTTTCTAAAATCTCATCTTTTTTAAGAAATCATGTAAACCTTCTAGAAGCTGTGGTTTTAAAAAACTGGCGGAAGGAAGCTTTTCTTATTTCCGGACGCATGCGCAAACTATAGAAAGTCTTTATTATGTAGAATGTGCATAGTTTGTTGATTCCATTTATGAAATAAATCACATTTTCTAAAAACTCGTGTTTTTTAAGAAATCATGTAAACCTTCTAGAAGTTGTGGTTTTAAAAAACTGGCGGAAGGAATCTTTTCTTATTTCCGGACGCATGCGCAAACTATAGAAAGGCATTACTACGTAGAATGTGCATACTTTGTTGATTCTGTTTATGGAATAAATCACATTTTCTAAAAACTCATGTTTTTTAAGAAATCATGTAAACCTTCTAGAAGCCGTGGTTTTAAAAAACTGGCGGAAGGAAGCTTTTCTTATTTCCGGACGCATGCGCAAACTATAGAAAGTCTTTATTACGTAGAATGTGCATAGTTTGTTGATTCCATTTATGAAATAAATCACATTTTCTAAAAACTCGTGTTTTTTAAGAAATCATGTAAACCTTCTAGAAGCTGTGGTTTTAAAAAACTGGCGGAAGGAATCTTTTCTTATTTCCGGACGCAAGCGCAAACTATAGAAAGTCAATATTACGAAGAATGTGCATAGTTTGTTGATTCCATTTATGAAATAAATCACATTTTCTAAAAACTCATGTTTTTTAAGAAATCGTGTAAACCATCTAGAAGCTGTGATTTTAAAAAACTGGCGGAAGTAAGCATATCATATTTCCGGATGCATGCACAAAATTTAGAAAGTCGTTATTACATAGAATGCACATACTTTGTTGATTCCATTTATGAAATAAATCACATTTTCTAAAAACTCGTGTGTTTTAGGAAATCATGTAAACCTTCTAGAAGCTGTGATTTTAAAAAACTGGCGGAAGTAAGCTTTTCTTATTTCCAGATGCATGCGCAAACTTTAGAAAGTCGTTATTACATAGAATGTGCATACTTTTGTTGATTTCATTTATGAAATAAATCACATTTTCTAAAAACTCATGTTTTTTAAGAAATCATGCAGTGCCCCCCCCTATCCAGAAGGGCATCGAAGTTCTAGATTTTGATGAAGGTTTTGTAACCAGCTCCTACGGAGTTGTATTTCTTTTCTTTTTTTATTTCAATAATAAATAAGTATCATTATGCTTTCATTATGCTAAATTTCTGCGTAATTTTAGTGATTAGGAAGTGTCTAGCAGCATACAGTGCACCTACATATAGTAATTTTATCAACATACATATAATTATAATTTCTTGCATAATACTCAGTATATTGAAATATAAATCATTTTTCTTACTACTAGTAGAATACCTGGACCGATGTAGGTTGTAGATTGTCCCCTTGCTCCTGAATCCTTTCCCGTCCAAGCTTTTTGCTCCCGGAAACTTTCCGTTCCAAGCCTTTATACCAAAAATGGATGAACCACCCTGCCAACCAGCTCTTATCGTGCTGGCCCTAGGAAACCGACGGGTTTCCTAGCCCCCGGGCCCACAAACCAATAATCCCGACAGCAACTTTCCTTAGTACCTTTCCATAGTTCAATAGTAATTTTTCTCTCAGTTAACCCCACCTCAGTCTTTGAGTTTCCCACCTCCTCAAAGCTTCGAGTTCTCCCCCTCTTCGGCATTCCTCCTTTTCATCAAAATACTCAAATACTAAGTGTACCTCTCCCAAAAGAAAACCAACCCCCCCCCCTCTCATCTCCGTGAAACCATTGCTTTATAGATCCATTTTCCTCCTCCACTTGCCTTCCTGTTTACTCCACCGCCCTCCATAAGAACCCTCGAGCCCCCAAAACATTAAATTGATTGCTTGTTTTACAATCCAACTCATAAATAAATATTATTTTATAGTACTTCTTTTCTCGAGCAGTTCAATGGTATTAAGACTAGTTAGGTTGGATTTGATGAGTTGAATGTACATTATTTAATGATTCTTGAAATATTCAATTTAAGATATTCACGAAGGCGGTGGATTCAATATTAGTCTTATCCTCCATTTAATATGTTGAATAAATAATAATTAAATACTATCATGTTGACCCTTTCAAATTTGAAGTGGTAGTTTGTTTTAATTATAAATATATATAAAAATCCAATCTCAGATCGGTTTTGTGACATGACAGTAATTTATGAATATAAATTTAATTGAGTTTTATCTTAACCTTCCTCATTTAATAATTTAATAATACTCCTTTCTCGTTTCATAACAATAAATTAATTAATTTAATAATTCAAACATGTTCACTTACCCACTTATGATTTCTTTCATTCCAATAAGGACACATTATCATTATTAACATTAGTTAAATAATAATAATAATAATATTAAATAATCATAATAATAATAATAATAAATATTAATGGTGATTTAAGTACCTTAGCACTAATCTAACATACTTAATCAATAATAAGTACCTTAGCACTAATCTAACATACTTTCATTGATAAACGAAGTACTCTTAAGGGTTTAATTAATCAATATTAACAATTAGATAATACACGCTTCCAGCATTAATGTTTATTTGCTATACTTCATATTTCCGATACCTTCACTTGCGGCAATTATTTTAGTTGTTCATTACAATGTTTACATATAAGATTAATTAAATTATTTTATACATAAACAAATCGATCATCTATTACTCATGTCGTTTACCCAAACCTTAACTGAGTTATCTATGACAACTTATGACATTGTTAAATACTGATAAGTATGTCTTAAACAGATACTATCGCACATGTACAAAATGTGCATGCATGGCCATGCGTATGCACAGGTCTGACAGGTACTATAAACATACATCATATTTCCTATGCTTAACAGCTAACTAATACTAATAATACTTCATGCAAATAGAACAAGTATATTACATTTATCATAACATTACTAGAACATCATTGGTTATCTTATGAGTTTTTAATATTTCATTTCATTATTTTTATGATTACATCAGTTCAATCAATCAAGTACAAGGAAATGTACCTACTACCACTAACTCAAGATCAAGGAATACCCAACCCTCAACAGTACTAACTAAAATATCCTCCCATCCTTACCTGCGTCCGCATCCTCCCTATCCTTCCTCTGCTAGTACAAAAGTGGATGTCAGCTATACTGACCTAGCCACGTAGAACGTGAGAGCGGTAGCATCGGATAACTAGCGGACCTAACCTCTCCTAGTAGGAATCCGACCATCGTCATCACAACAACTTGGGGAGCGTGTCTCAGCACGGCCCTCCCACGACCTCAGGTATCATAGAAACATAGGGTGGGAAATACATCCATCCCTCTCAACATACTGGGTCTACGCCCTTATCAACTCATACTTTGTTTCTCTCGAGATTATTGGTTTGTGTCATCGTATCATCAACTTGGTAAACAAGGCTCTCTACAAAATAGGTACTATACCATACTTCATATCAAGTATCCCGCTATTGCATAGCCCCGATGTCCTGCGGATTAGTACTTTGCAGCCATACATTTATAACAATATTTCCATTCTGTCATCGTCTGATCCATATTGTCAACATCATTTATTTCATCACATAAAATCATTAAATCAATCACAGCATAAATACCACATCATATATATCACATTTCATCCAGGACGATTATTAAACATGCACCGTCATTATGAAATAAAAGAATCTCGTGATAACTACAACATAGTAACCACATAAACCTAATAACATCATGAGGATGGTAACCTTGTAACATCATAACCGTAGTATCAACATGGGCATAGGAACATCCTAAACATACTAGCAACATATCATCATGTCTAACATGCTGAAAATATAGTTCACTCTGTCTAGCTGAGTCAAACAGATACTTAGCAAATAAAGTGAAAGGTGTCTAACTCATAAACTCGCCTAGTCAAAATATGGGGCGTTACATACACCCACCCTTCAGGAAACTTCGTCTTGAAGTTATGGTCATAATAATGCAGGGAAAATCTTGACACATAAACTCTTCATTCCTGCAAGTAGCAGGTGTTGGCCATACTTGTCCTACTTAACTTTGACTTGACCGAATATGTCGATATTATCTTATGGATTTGCTTCTTTCATCCCCTTATGTGTATTCTAATAAATAAATAAAAATTTAGATTAATCCTTCTATCGAATCTCTAGAATCCCTAAGGTTATAATCAAGTGCTATCCACCTTAGTATCCTACTTCTTACCATTTAGCAACATCCTTCAAGTTATAACATCCAGAGAGGTTTACTCATCACAAAAGCTTATATTGATCCAACTTAGCATGAAATAATCAACGATTTAAATTGGAGGTCGTTAGAACTCATATTTGTATTCACTCAACACGCAACTACCAAGGACCCTTAAGGTTTGCATACCTCTCTTAGGGAAGAAGGTTCATGTCCTCAAAATCCTAAGGTCATACATTATTATTTCCTTATCGGTAATAAACAATAACAAAAGTATCGTAAAATCATTAAACTAGGAGAACTATTATTGTTTATAAGGTTTTCATGGCTATTTCTTATCAGAATACAATTGTTATCAAGTTTATTTATTATTCTCATTTTCAAACTAATATAATTTGTTGGGAAACCATTACTTCTTCAATTCCTTAAGAATTTCATAGCTAGTTTGTTCCCACCCTTACCATCGCAAAGGTAATTACTAGTATTTATCCTAGTATGCCATTGTATTGGTACATCACCACTCTTCCTACCCACACAAGCAACCTTTATGTACTTTGTAAAGGCCTTAGTCTAATCCTACAAGTTGAACGAAAACATCATTACTTAATATGTTCAATCATATTAGAACTTCATAACAACTGCTTTAATTGAGTTAAGTTGGGGACTGTGTTGAGATTCTTATGACTCTCTTATTATTACCCGAGATCATCACTATATTAGGTATGATTAATCCGAAATTTTCTCAAAAACCTTTCGCACCATTACACCAATATTTAACTTAATTAGTCTAAAGCCATGTTCCCCCTTAATAAAATCGTCTTTTAATAAGCTTTATATGCAATCTCCTGGTTTAAGTACATGGTGTTTTCCATAATGTGATTCAAAAGGATACCTATCCTTGTATCCAACAAATTTATTTCCATCCATTATCTTATCTAAATAATATATAATGTATTTTCTAAGTCTCTCTCTCTCTTTTTTTTTTTTCCCTAATCTATATACATTTATTTATATTTTTAAATGAAATTTTTATTTGTAAATATAATTATGAGAGGTTCACGAGTTTTCACTTTAATTTGTACCTTGTACCAAGTTATCTATATACACCCATTAATGTTTGTGTAATTTGTTGTGGGGAAGTAGCAGCTCAAACACCACTTCATGTTTATTTAACCATGTTCTCTTATTAAACACAAACAAAGTTTAGATGTGGTTCTCCTAACAAATTACACATTCACATAACCATTAAACATGTTAATTACCCAACATGTAAAACCTATTCAATAGAACTAGATGAGGTTACATAGCATTGCAACTAATGTAATCTAGGAATTTTATTAATAGATTAAAACACAACTTTTCCTTTCTTAGTTGATATGTAAAAATTACCACTCTTTGTAATACTCATTTGAATTGTTCTAGATGGTTGTAAATGTTAACTTTTAAGTTGATCTTTTTACGTGAGTGAATGTCTTAGACTTTTAGCATGTATTTCTTTTTATCATAAGATTGTCAACCTAGTTTAAAGTAAACTAAATAAGGTTTGTATATGAAACACTAAATTTTTAAGTTTATTTTAATAAAATTATGAAAGCCACTGTCATCATAAGTACCCCATCCTCGTACAAAATTTGAACCGAAATTAGAGAAGAAATATAAGAAAATAAAGGAATTCATTTCTACCCTGTCATTTTACATCACGAGGAAAACCTTTATTTTTTTGAATTTAAATTTTACAGCAAGTACTTTTAACATATAATCTTTATATATATATATATTGAACTTATAGGGGTATAATAGCTTTGTTGTTTTGTCAAACCTGCTTCTCTTAATGTATGCACAATCAAAATCTCCTTGGTTACTCCAGAGATTACCAAATGTAGTGCTCCTCTATCGAAAAAAAAGTTTAGAAATGCCTATATTTATACTTATGTGCAAGGAACAGTTTGTTAGGATCAACGTGTTGAAATATATGGTCGTTTTCATTAATGATTTTGTCATGTAGTGAAATTAGCGTCTTAGCATTCAGCTCGCCATGCTCGTTTCAGCGGTTCCTTGTTTTCAGATTATGTGGTTGTTTCGTCTCTTCGACTATACATTGAAGTCTCGACAAGGGCTTTTCTAAATTTTAAATAAATATATTAATGTTTGATCTAGTCTATATATTAAACCCAAACATTAATCTTAATGGTTTAGCATAATAAAAATAATTTATTTAACTTAATTTAAGCACTAATATTCCACTATCAACATCACTATTTCACATTCTAGTTCAATTTAAACCCAAAATTTAAATTTAAATAAACATATTTCATCATTAATTAAAATATGATATATCATTAATTTAGACATTAATCAAAACATTTAATCAACATCAATTATCATTTTAATTTTTATATTTATTTATTTATTTATTTTTTAATTATTTTTTATTTTATTTTTAATTATTATTATTTTTTATTTCAAAAATCTCCGTTCATTTTGAGACTTAATGGAACTATAGTTTTGAATTTTTAAACATTTTATAATAATGATTTTACACATTTATTTCTTTTTTTTTATTTCAATTTTATTCTATAAAATATTAACCTAACCCTAGCCTAATCCCTAGCTAACAGCCCTCTCTCTCCACAGGGAACGCAGCCCTTATTTCCCACGCGTCCCTGACTTGCCCTCGGATCCCCATCCTTTCACCTCCAAGGCAGCCTATGGTTCAAGGGCGCCCATGTGAGGGTCTCATGCATGCTTTCCATGTGCCGGTATGTATGCTACCAGGTGGACTATGGCTAGGAGCCCCAGCTGAAGGCGATCTTCTTTATATCAAGTCTCCACCTACCTCGCGCGCGCGTGAACTCTCATTTCTTCTCCTGCTAGCTCAGCAACTCAGTGACACCCTTCCTGGCTCTGCAACTCTGCCTGGAGAGTGTTGATGCCATGGAACCCATTTTTGTATTCTCATGTTGTTGTTGCTCAAAATGCGTTGAAGCCCTCTTAGTGGTACCATTCTACTTGTTTCTGGTGATGGATATCTACTGAAAGTATGATTCAAAACTCAGATGTGAAGGGCGCATGCTTATTGCCTAGGCTCTTCTGCTTTACTGGGTTCTGTTCTGCGTTACAAGCATGGTCATGAGGATCGACACATGAAGAGCAAATCGAAAAGCTCAAGCGCTGGGATTAAGATATCAGTTGGGCGGTTGGTAGGTTGTCTTTTATTTGTCACTGTTATGGATTTCTTTTTTTTATATACATATTTTTAGAAGCACAATCATGCAGTTGTGCTGAGGCTGAGTTGTGTTTCTGGTTTGTTACAAAAAAAATTAAAAATTGTATGGTAGTTGATGTCCACGGTGAGCGCGTTATAATTGTTATCTCCTATGTCTCTTCTGTCTTTCACATTTCGGCCAGAATTGAGTAGGACAATGAGTTAAAGCAAATAAGTAAAGTTTTGAAAACTTGACAACAATCGAGAGCGTATAATGATCAGGGAAGAGACTCATAAAACTCGAGCGTTGATGTTCTTTTATGAAATCGGCTGGATGGTTTATTGGCTTAGAACTTTCGCTTAGTGGTTGGATTCCAATTTCCACCGAACCAACCCAAGATCCAATCACTCTGCATGTAATGCCAGATGAGTTGCCCCATCCAAATCCAAGAAACCCATAATAAATCTACCGCCCAGGCATAATGCATTGATGCCAACAGTAGGTTTTATTTAAATAAATGCCAATGATGGGTTTAATTGAAAACACGCTCAGCTCCTTCATCATATCCACTGCAATTATAATAGTGAAGTGAATCCTCTTCTTAGTCAAACCGAAACCCCTAAGATATGAAGGGGACTAAAATACTTTTGTCACCATCATGAATTGAAATAATTGGGGAAATGATTTGACAGAATCAAAGTCTTGTCAACAAAATATTCACACAGTTCCCGTCTATTAAACCCAATCGGAATTACCCTCGCATACTTCATTGCAAGTCATAAGGACAGTACTCACAATTAACCGTTCTATTTCTTGGAGCTTGGTGATCATGTGATTATTCTCCACCTTTCCCTTGGTGTTTTATGAAGCCCAGCTTGCCTTGATCCACTCATTATAATATTTGATTGATCGTTGTATACTTTTTGCAATTTTATAATTAAATCTTGTAGATCAGAATTTTCCACTTCTTTTGCATCATAACATATCTGGAATCACTGTAGATTATCTTCTGATTTTTGTTCGTTGGTATGATTTTGAAATCTCATTAACTTGAAAAGATGAATCTGAACACTTATAATGCCGAGCACTATGTATCCAAAGCGTACAGTAAAAGTGATTTATCTCATTTTCTCATTTTTAAGTACATAAAAATTTATATTACATTTTTTTTTACCTCTCAGAGTTTTGAATAGATCCTAAGTTGTCGTTAGTAACACTCATTTATGTCATTATGATTATTCCTGTAGAGCTGGATTTCTCTTTTCTTTTGAACCATTTTAACTTTCAGCCGCAATAACTCTTTTTCTTATAAAGCATTTTAACTTTGAGCATTTTTTTAAAATGAACCCTTACTGGTTAAATTCAACTGCGATAACTGTAACTTGACAGATTCTGCCTTTTCTTAAAACTCGTTTTCATTGATGATTTTGTTAAATACTTCAACTATTAAGCATTGAGCTTGTTACTCTATCGCCCTAGTTTTATTTCCAAATGCTTTATAGTATTGTCGTAGCTTTGAAGGTCCCATTGTTTCAGCTTCTGCCTATCCTCTTCGTCTTGCTTTTGTGGCATGTTTGGTCCGTTTAATATTTGAATCCCCAGTATTTATTTTGCTTTGTTTGAATTTTTGCATTTAATATTTGAATCCCCAGTATAAAATCCGTTTAGTTGTGGGAGAGACCCAATAAAATAAATTACCGGATATGATGTACAGTGTCAAATATACATCATACTCAAAATCATGATTAACCCAATAAAATAAATTACCGGATATGATGTACAATGTCAAATATACATCATACTCAAAATCATGATTACGACAGTGTATTCAGTGGATCATTGAGATCCGCCTACTCTACTCCCAATACTGATTGATTATGACAAGAAAATAACCTCCAAAGCATAAATCCTTTTTTTTTGTCATTTTACTAAGCAAGGGCCACAACTTTTAGTTTATTTCTTTGGTGTTCAATTAATACAGAGTATCATATTTTAAAATTATTGTTTGTTCAATGATTTCTCTTTATACTTACCTTTTTCCTTGTAAGGATCTTCTAGGCTTTATTGGTGATTTCTAAATTAAGGAACATGTGACCCATATCATAGAGACATAGAGTCAAAGAAACAAGCTAAAGACTAGAGTTGCAAACAAAAGAATTTGGAATTTTCAGAAATATGTCATAATATACACTGAATCTAAGTGGAATTTTGAAAACAGATATATATATATAAGTATAGTAAATCCTAGTTAACTAAACCAAAACTATATCGATTTAGTTCAGATTGAAAAAGTTATTATCGACTTCGGTAACCTGCTTTTAAAACATAAACTTTTGACAAACCCTAAATCCATTTTTTTCTTACAGACTTCATAATTTGGGCGTTATTTTCCTTTGAATAGCCATTACCCCCCGTTTCGATTCTCACGGAGGTCCATTTTCAAACTTTAAGAACTACTTCGGTCGAATTAGGATGATAAATGCATGTACGTGCCAGCTAGGGTTAAACCCGAGATCTTCTATGAAAATTTGTTTATACTAAAATAAGAGCACGCATCTCTACTTTAGGAGGAGTAGTATAATTAACATACAAGCATTAAAGTATTCAACAAGAAGACACAGTCATTGGCTTATTGCAGCCTGTAAGGATGACGCTTACATCGTGGAGGCTCTTCCAAAAAACAAATTCACCCAGCTTAAACTCACGAGGGTTTATATATTGATTACATCCTCCCCTATTAAACTAGTGTTCAACTGTAATTATATATTGATCACTTTACGGCATCTGTAAATGTTGATATAATATGTGCATTTTGTTGTGGTGCCTTAAATATAGATATGCATTCCAGTTGAATTACATTAACATAGCTCACGCTAGAAAATAACACTAAAACTTTAGATATACAATTTGTACTTGTTATCTTGCTTCAACCTGCAAATAATTGTACTATTTTTTTCCATTAAAACTGGGGTTGGATTCACTTTGTTATATTATGTAAATATTTTTATCCCAAGAACATTGTTAGAGGTTAACTTTCATTCTTAATGAGTAATAGATTTTGATGACAAAATGTTTTTAATTCCTTAAATATATTTGCAATATGTATCTATTTTGAAATACAAACACACATATATTTACATATATGCAGTTTTTCTAACATATCCAACTTTCTAATGGTGTTTGTGTTCGTGCAGGTATTTCTATCAAGGTTCATGTTCTAAGTTATTGTAGGCTTTAACATGGTGAAAATTCAAGGTAGTTTAGGCATGTGCAGGCCCTAAAGGTCTAAAGGTTCAAGCCTTAAGCTCTGATACCAAATGCAGTGCCCCCCCCCTATCCAGAAGGGCATCGAAGTTCTAGATTTTGATGACAGTTTTGTAACCAGCTCCTACGGAGTTGTATTTCTTTTCTTTTTTTATTTCAATAATAAATAAGTATCATTATGCTTTCATTATGCTAAATTTCTGCGTAATTTTAGTGATTAGGAAGTGTCTAGCAGCATACAGTGCACCTACATATAGTAATTTTATCAACATACATATAATTATAATTTCTTGCATAATACTCAGTATATTGAAATATAAATCATTTTTCTAACTACTAGTAGAATACCTGGACCGATGTAGGTTGTAGATTGTCCCCTTGCTCCTGAATCCTTTCCCGTCCAAGCTTTTTGCTCCCGGAAACTTTCCGTTCCAAGCCTTTATACCAAAAATGGATGAACCACCCTGCCAACCAGCTCTTATCGTGCTGGCCCTAGGAAACCGACGGGTTTCCTAGCCCCCGGGCCCACAAACCAATAATCCCGACAGCAACTTTCCTTAGTACCTTTCCATAGTTCAATAGTAATTTTTCTCCCAGTTAACCCCACCTCAGTCTTTGAGTTTCCCACCTCCTCAAAGCTTCGAGTTCTCCCCCTCTTCGGCATTCCTCCTTTTCATCAAAATACTCAAATACTAAGTGTACCTCTCCCAAAAGAAAACCAACCCCCCCCCTCTCATCTCCGTGAAGCCATTGCTTTATAGATCCATTTTCCTCCTCCACTTGCCTTCCTGTTTACTCCACCGCCCTCCATAAGAACCCTCGAGCCCCCAAAACATTAAATTGATTGCTTGTTTTACAATCCAACTCATAAATAAATATTATTTTATAGTACTTCTTTTCTCGAGCAGTTCAATGGTATTAAGACTAGTTAGGTTGGATTTGATGGGTTGAATGTACATTATTTAATGATTCTTGAAATATTCAATTTAAGATATTCACGAAGGCGGTGGATTCAATATTAGTCTTATCCTCCATTTAATATGTTGAATAAATAATAATTAAATACTATCATGTTGACCCTTTCAAATTTGAAGTGGTAGTTTGTTTTAATTATAAATATATATAAAAATCCAATCTCAGATCGGTTTTGTGACATGACAGTAATTTATGAATATAAATTTAATTGAGTTTTATCTTAACCTTCCTCATTTAATAATTTAATAATACTCCTTTCTCGTTTCATAACAATAAACTAATTAATTTAATAATTCAAACATGTTCACTTACCCACTTATGATTTCTTTCATTCCAATAAGGACATATTATCATTATTAACATTAGTTAAATAATAATAATAATAATATTAAATAATCATAATAATAATAATAATAATAAATATTAATGGTGATTTAAGTACCTTAGCACTAATCTAACATACTTAATCAATAATAAGTACCTTAGCACTAATCTAACATACTTTCATTGATAAACGAAGTACTCTTAAGGGTTTAATTAATCAATATTAACAATTAGATAATACACGCTTCCAGCATTAATGTTTATCTGCTATACTTCATATTTCCGATACCTTCACTTGCGGCAATTATTTTAGTTGTTCATTACAATGTTTACATATAATATTAATTAACTTATTTTATACATAAACAAATCGATCATCTATTACTCATGTCGTTTACCCAAACCTTAACTGAGTTATCTATGACAACTTATGACATTGTTAAATACTGATAAGTATGTCGTAAACAAATACTATCGCACATGTACAAAATGTGCATGCATGGCCATGCGTATGCACAGGTCTGACAGGTACTATAAACATACATCATATTTTTTATGCTTAACAGCTAACTAATACTAATAATACTTCATGCAAATAGAACAAGTATATTACATTTATCATAACATTACTAGAACATCATTGGTTATCTTATGAGTTTTTAATATTTCATTTCATTATTTTTATGATTACATCAGTTCAATCAATCAAGTACAAGGAAATGTACCTACTACCACTAACTCAAGATCAAGGAATACCCAACCCTCAACAGTACTAACTAAAATATCCTCCCATCCTTACCTGCGTCCGCATCCTCCCTATCCTTCCTCTGCTAGTACAAAAGTGGATGTCAGCTATACTGACCTAGCCACGTAGAACGTGAGAGCGGTAGCATCGGCTAACTAGCGGACCTAACCTCTCCTAGTAGGCATCCGACCATCGTCATCACAACAACTTGGGGAGCGTGTCTCAGCACGGCCCTCCCACGACCTCGGGTATCATAGAAACATAGGGTGGGCAATACATCCATCCCTCTCAACATACTGGGTCTACGCCCTTATCAACTCATACTTTGTTGCTCTCGAGATTATTGGTTTGTGTGATCGTATCATCAACTTGGTAAACAAGGCTCTCTACAAAATAGGTACTATACCATACTTCATATCAAGTATCCCGCTATTGCATAGCCCCGATGTCCTGCGGATTAGTACTTTGCAGCCATACATTTATAACAATATTTCCATTCTATCATCGTCTGATCCATATTGTCAACATCATTTATTTCATCACATAAAATCATTAAATCAATCACAGCATAAATACCACATCATATATATCACATTTCATCCAGGACGATTATTAAACATGCACCGTCATTATGAAATAAAAGAATCTCGAGATAACTACAACATAGTAACCACATAAACCTAATAACATCATGAGGATGGTAACCTCGTAACATCATAACCGTAGTATCAACATGGGCATAGGAACATCCTAAACATACTAGCAACATATCATCATGTCTAACATGCTGAAAATATAGTTCACTCTGTCTAGCTGAGTCAAACATATACTTAGCAAATAAAGTGAAAGGTCAATAACTCATAAACTCGCCTAGTCAAAATATGGGGCGTTACAAATCATGTAAACCTTCTAGAAGCTGTGATTTTAAAAAATTGGCGGAATTAAGCTTTTCTTATTTCCGGACGCATGCGCAAACTATAGAAAGTCGTTACTACATAGAATATGCATACTTTGTTGATTCCATTTATGAAATAAATCACATTTTCTAAAAACTAGTGTTTTTTAAGAAATCATGTAAACCTTCTAGAAGCTGTGGTTTTAAAAAACTGGTGGAAGGAAGCTTTTCTTATTTCCAAACGCATGCGCAAACTATAGAAAGTCGTTATTACGTAGAATGTGCATAGTTTGTTGATTCCATTTATGGTATAAATCACATTTTCTAAAAACTCGTGTTTTTTAAGAAATCATGTAAACCTTCTAGAAGCTGTGATTTTAAAAAACAGGCGGAATTAATCTTTTCTTATTTCCGAACGCATGCACAAACTATAAAAAGTTGTTATGACGTAGAATGTGCATACTTTGTTGATTCCATTTATGAAATAAATCACATTTTCTAAAAACTCGTGTTTTTTAAGAATTCATCTAGACCTTCTAGAAGCTATGAAGCATGCGCAAACTTTAGAAAGTCGTTATTACGTAGAATGTGCATAGTTTGTTGATTCGATTTATGAAATAAATCACACTTTCGAAAAACTCGTGTTTTTTAAGAAATCATGTAAACCTTCTAGAAGCTGTGATTTTAAAAAACGGGGGGAATTAAGCTTTTCTTATTTCCGGATGCATGCAAAAACTATAGAAAGTCGTTATGACGTAGAATGTTCAAACTTTGTTGATTTCATTTATGAAATAAATCACATTTTCTAAAAACTCATGTTTTTTAAGAATTCATCTAAACCTTCTAGAAGCTGTGAATTTAAAAAAAGGGGGGAAGTAAGCTTTTCTTATTTCTGGACGGATGTGCGAACTATAGAAAGTTGTTATTACGTAGAATGTCCATAGTTTGCGCATGCGCAAACTATAGAAAGTCGTTATGACATAGAATGTGCATACTTTGTTGATTCCATTTATGAAATAAATCATATTTCCTAAAAACTCATGTTTTTTAAGAAATCATGTAAACCTTCTAGAAGCTGTGATTTTAAAAAACGGGGGGAATTAAGCTTTTCTTATTTCCGGACGCATGCGCAAAATATAGAAAGTTGTTATGACGTAGAATGTGCATACATTGTTGATTCCATTTATGAAATAAATCACATTTTCTGAAAACTCGTGTTTTTTAAGAAATCATGTAAGCCTTCTAGAAGCTGTGATTTTAAAAAACTGGCGGAAGTAAGCTTTTCATATTTTCGGACGCATGCGCAAGCTTTACAAAGTCGTTATTACATAGAATTTGCATACTATGTTGATTCCATTTATGAAATAAATCACATTTTCTAAAAACTCGTTTTGTTTAAGAAATCATGTAAACCTTCTACAAGCTGTGATTTTAAAAAACTGGCGGAAGTAAGCTTTTCTTATTTCCGGAAGCATGCGCAAACTATAGAAAGTCTTTACTACGTAGAATGTGCATACTTTGTTGATTCCATTTATGAAATAAATAACATTTTCTAAAAGCTCGTGTTTTTTAAGAAATCATGTAAACCTTCTAGAAGCTGTGGTTTTAAAAAACTGGCGGAAGTAAGCTTTTCTTATTTCCGGACGCATGCGCAAACTATAGAAAGTCGTTATGACGTAGAATGTGCATAGTTTGTTGATTCCATTTATGAAATAAATCACATTTATAAAAACTCATGTTTTTTAAGAATTCATCTAAACCTTCTAGAAGCTGTGAATTTAAAAAAAGGGGGGAAGTAAGCTTTTCTTATTTCCGGACGCATGCGCAAACTATAGAAAGTCGTTATCACGTAGAATGTGCATAGTTTGCACATGCGAAAACTATAGAAATTTGTTATGACATAGAATGTGCATACTTTGTTGATTCCATTTATGAAATAAATCACATTTTCTAAAAACTCGTGTTTTTTAAGAAATCATGTAAACCTTCTAGAAGCTGTGATTTTAAAAAACGGGGGGAATTAAGCTTTTTTTTATTTCCGGACGCATGTCCAAACTATAGAAAGTCGTTATGACGTAAAATGTGCATACTTTGTTGATTCCATTTATCAAATAAATCACATTTTCTAAAAAATCGTGTTTCTTAAGAAATCATGTAAACCTTCTAGAAGCTGTGATTTTAAAAAACTGGCGGAAGTAAGCTTCTCTTATTTCCGGACACATGCACAAACTTTAGAACGTCGTTATTACATAGAATGTGGATACTTTGTTGATTCCATTTATGAAATAAATCACATTTTCTAAAAACTCGTGTTTTTTAAGAATTCATGTAAACCTTCTAGAAGCCGTGATTTTTAAAAACTGGCGGAAGTAAGCTTTTCTTCTTTCCGGACGCATGCGCAAACTATAGAAAGTCGTTACTACATAGAATGTGCATACTTTGTTGATTCCATTTATGAAATAAATCACATTTTCTAAAAACTCGTGTTTTTTAAGACATCATGTAAACCTTCTAGAAGCTGTGGTTTTAAAAAACTGGCGGAAGGAAGCTTTTCTTATTTCCGGACGCATCCGCAAACTATAGAAAGTCATTATTATGAAGAATGTGCATAGTTTGTTGATTCCATTTATGAAATAAATCACATTTTCTAAAAACTAGTGTTTTTTAAGAAATCATGTAAACCTTCTAGAAGCTGTGATTTTAAAAAACTGGCGGAAGTAAGCTTTTCTTATTTCCGGACGCATGCACAAACTTTAGAAAGTCATTATTACATAGAATGTGCATACTTTGTTGATTCCATTTACGAAATAAATCACATTTTCTAAAAACTCGTGTGTTGTAAGAAATCATGTAAACCTTCTAGAAGCTGTGATTTTAAAAAACTGGCGGAAGTAAGCTTTTCTTATTTCCGGACGCATGCGCAAACTTTAGAAAGTCGTTATTACATAGAATGTGCATACTTTGTTGATTCCATTTATGAAATAAATCACATTTTCTAAAAACTCATGTTTTTTAAGAAATCATGTAAACCTTCTGGAAGCTGTGATTTTAAAAAACTTGCGGAAGTAAGCTTTTCTTATTTCCGGACGCATGCGCAAACTATAGAAAGTCGTTACTACATAGAATGTGCATACTTTGTTGATTCCATTTATGAAATAAATCACATTTTCTAAAAACTAGTGTTTTTTAAGAAATCATTTAAACCTTCTAGAAGCTGTGGTTTTAAAAAACTGGCCGAAGGAAGCTTTTCTTATTTCCGGACGCATGCAGAAACTATAGAAAGTCTTTATTATGTAGAATGTGCATAGTTTGTTGATTCCATTTATGAAATAAATCACATTTTCTAAAAACTCATGTTTTTTAAGAAATCATGTAAACCTTCTAGAAGCTAAGCTTATTTCCGGACGCATGCACAAACTATAGAAAGTTGTTATGATGTAGAATGTGCATACTTTGTTGATTCCATTTATGGAATAAATCACATTTTCTAAAAACTCGTGTTTTTTAAGAAATCATGTAAACCTTCTAGAAGGTGTGATTTTAAAAAACTGGCGGAACTAAGGTTTTGTTATTTTCCGGACGCATGCGCAAACTTTAGAAAGTCGTCATTACATAGAATGTGCATACTTTGTTGATACCATTTATGAAATAAATCACATTTTCTAAAAACTCGTGTTTTTTAAGAAATCAGGTAAACCTTCTAGATGCTGTGATTTTAAAAAACTGTCGGAAGTAAGCTTTTCTTATTTCCGGATGCATGCGCAAACTATAGAAAGGCATTACTACGTAGATGATTCCGTTTATGGAATAAATCACATTTTCTAAAAACTCATGTTTTTTAAGAAATCATGTAAACCTTCTAGAAGCTGTGGTTTTAAAAAACTGGCGGAAGGAAGCTTTTCTTATTTCCGGACGCATGCGCAAACTATAGAAAGTATTTATTACATAGAATGTGCATAGTTTGTTGATTCCATTTATGAAATAAATCACATTTTCTAAAAACTCGTGTTTTTTAAGAAATCATGTAAACCTTCTAGAAGCTGTGGTTTTAAAAAACTGGCGGAAGGAATCTTTTCTTATTTCCGGACGCATGCGCAAACTATAGAAAGGCATTACTACGTAGAATGTGCATACTTTGTTGATTCCGTTTATGGAATAAATCATATTTTCTAAAAACTCATGTTTTTTAAGAAATCATGTAAACCTTCTAGAAGCTGTGGTTTTAAAAAACTAGCGGAAGGAAGCTTTTCTTATTTCCGGACGCATGCGCAAACTATAGAAAGTCTTTATTACGTAGAATGTGCATAGTTTGTTGATTCCATTTATGAAATAAATCACATTTTCTAAAAACTCGTGTTTTTTAAGAAATCATGTAAACCTTCTAGAAGCTGTGGTTTTAAAAAACTGGCGGAAGGAATCTTTTCTTATTTTCGGACGCATGCGCAAACTATAGAAAGTCAATATTACGAAGAATGTGCATAGTTTGTTGATTCCATTTATGAAATAAATCACATTTTCTAAAAATTCATGTTTTTTAAGAAATCGTGTAAACCTTCTACAAGCTGTGATTTTAAAAAATTGGCGGAAGTAAGCTTTTCTTATTTCCGGACGCATGCGCAAACTATAGAAAGTCGTTACTACATAGAATATGCAAACTTTGTTGATTCCATTTATGAAATAAATCACATTTTCTAAAAACTAGTGTTTTTTAAGAAATCATGTAAACCTTCTAGAAGCCGTGGTTTTAAAAAACTGGTGGAAGGAAGCTTTTCTTATTTCCGAACGCATGCGCAAACTATAGAAAGTCGTTATTACGTAGAATGTGCATAGTTTGTTGATTCCATTTATGGTATAAATCACATTTTCTAAAAGCTCGTGTTTTTTAAGAAATCATGTAAACCTTCTAGAAGCTGTGATTTTAAAAAACGGGCGGAATTAAGCTTTTCTTATTTCCGAACGCATGCACAAACTATAAAAAGTTGTTATGACGTAGAATGTGCATACTTTGTTGATTCCATTTATGAAGTAAATCACATTTTCTAAAAACTCGTTTTTTTTAAGAATTCATCTAAACCTTCTAGAAGCTGTGAATTTAAAAAAAGGGGGGAAGTAAGCTTCTCTTATTTCTGGAGGCATGCGCAAACTATAGAAAGTTGTTATTACGTAGAATGTGCATAGTTTGCGCATGCGAAAACTATAGAAAGTCGTTATGACATAGAATGTGCATACTTTGTTGATTCCATTTATGAAATAAATCACATTTCCTAAAAAATCGTGTTTTTTAAGACATCATGTAAACCTTCTAGAAGCTGTGATTTTAAAAAACGGGGGGAATTAAGCTTTTCTTATTTTCGGGCGCATGCGCAAACTATAGAAAGTTGTTATGACGTAGAATGTGCATAATTTGTTAATCCATTTATGAAATAAATCACATTTTCTAAAAACTCGTGTTTTTTAAGAAATCATTTAAACCTTCTAGAAGCTGTGATTTTAAAAAACTGGCAAAAGTGAGCTTTTCATATTTCCGGACGCATGCGCAAAGTTTAGAAAGTCGTTATTACACAGAATTTGCATACTTTGTTGATTCCATTTATGAAATAAATCAAATTTCCTAAAAACTCATGTTTTTTAAGAAATCATGTAAACCTTGTAGAAGCTGTGGTTTTAAAAAACTGGCGGAAGTAATCTTTTCTTATTTTTGGACGCATGCACAAACTATAGAAAGTCGTTACTACATAGAATGTGCATACTTTGTTGATTTCATTTATGAAATAAATCACATTTTCTAAAAACTCATGTTTTTTAAGAAATCATGTAAACCTTCTAGAAGCTGTGGTTTTAAAAAACTGGCGGAAGGAAGCTTTTCTTATTTCAGGACGCATGCGCAAACTTTAGAAAGTCGTTATTACGTAGAATGTGCATAGTTTGTTGATTCGATTTATGAAATAAATCATTTTTCCTAAAAACTCATGTTTTTTAAGAAATCATGTAAACCTTCTAGAAGCTGTGATTTTAAAAGACGGGGGGAATTAAGCTTTTCTTATTTCCGGACGCATGTGCAAAATATAGAAAGTTGTTATGACGTAGAATGTGCATACATTGTTGATTCCATTTATGAAATAAATCATATTTTCTGAAAACTCGTGTTTTTTAAGAAATCATGTAAGCCTTCTAGAAGCTGTGATTTTAAAAAACTGGCGGAAGTAAGCTTTTCATATTTTCGGACGCATGCGCAAGCTTTACAAAGTCGTTATTACATAGAATTTGCATACTATGTTGATTAAATTTATGAAATAAATCACATTTTCTAAAAACTCGTTTTGTTTAAGAAATCATGTAAACCTTCTACAAGCTGTGATTTTAAAAAACTGGCGGAAGTAAGCTTTTCTTATTTCCGGAAGCATGCGCAAACTATAGAAAGTCTTTACTACGTAGAATGTGCATACTTTGTTGATTCCATTTATGAAATAAATAACATTTTCTAAAAGCTCGTGTTTTTTAAGAAATCATGTAAACCTTCTAGAAGCTGTGGTTTTAAAAAACTGGCGGAAGTAAGCTTTTCTTATTTCCGGACGAATGCGCAAACTATAGAAAATCGTTATGACGTAGAATGTGCATAGTTTGTTGATTCCATTTATGAAATAAATCACATTTATAAAAACTCATGTTTTTTAAGAATTCATCTAAACCTTCTAGAAGCTGTGAATTTAAAAAAAGGGGGGAAGTAAGCTTTTCTTATTTCCGGACGCATGCGCAAACTATAGAAAGTCGTTATCACGTAGAATGTGCATAGTTTGCGCAATGCGCAAACTATAGAAATTTGTTATGACATAGAATGTGCATACCTTGTTGATTCCATTTATGAAATAAATCACATTTTCTAAAAACTCGCGTTTTTTAAGAAATCATGTAAACCTTCTAGAAGCTGTGATTTTAAAAAACGGGGGGAATTAAACTTTTTTTATTTCCGGACGCATGTCCAAACTATAGAAAGTCGTTATGACGTAGAATGTGCATACTTTGTTGATTCCATTTATCAAATAAATCACATTTTCTAAAAACTCCTGTTTCTTAAGAAATCATGTAAACCTTCTAGAAGCTGTGATTTTAAAAAACTGGCGGAAGTAAGCTTTTCATATTTCCGGACGCATGCACAAACTTTAGAAAGTCATTATTACATAGAATGTGCATACTTTGTTGATTCCATTTACGAAATAAATCACATTTTCTAAAAACTCGTGTGTTGTAAGAAATCATGTAAACCTTCTAGAAGCTGTGATTTTAAAAAACTGGCGGAAGTAAGCTTTTTTAATTTCCGGACGCATGCGCAAACTTTAGAAAGTCGTTATTACATAGAATGTGCATACTTTGTTGATTCCATTTATGAAATAAATCACATTTTCTAAAAACTCATGTTTTTTAAGAAATCATGTAAACCTTCTGGAAGCTGTGATTTTAAAAAACTTGCGGAAGTAAGCTTTTCTTATTTCCGGACGCATGCGCAAACTATAGAAAGTCGTTACTACATAGAATGTGCATACTTTGTTGATTCCATTTATGAAATAAATCACATTTTCTAAAAACTAGTGTTTTTTAAGAAATCATGTAAACCTTCTAGAAGCTGTGGTTTTGCAAAACTGGCCGAAGGAAGCTTTTCTTATTTCCGGACGCATGCGGAAACTATAGAAAGTCGTTATTATGTAGAATGTGCATAGTTTGTTGATTCCATTTATGAAATAAATCACATTTTCTAAAAACTCATGTTTTTTAAGAAATCATGTAAACCTTCTAGAAGCTAAGCTTATTTCTGGACGCATGCACAAACTATAGAAAGTTGTTATGATGTAGAATGTGCATACTTTGTTGATTCCATTTATGAAATAAATCACATTTTCTAAAAACTCGTGTTTTTTAAGAATTCATCTAAACCTTCTAGAAGCTGTGAATTTGAAAAAAGGGGGGAAGTAAGCTTTTCTTATTTCCGGACGCATGCGCAAACTATAGAAAGTTGTTATTACGTAGAATGTGCATAGTTTGTGCATGTGGAAACTATAGAAAGTCATTATGACATAGAATGTGCATACTTTGTTGATTACATTTATGAAATAAATCACATTTCCTAAAAACTCGTGTTTTTTAAGAAATAATTTAAACCTTCTAGAAGCTCTGATTTTAAAAAACTGGCGGAAGTAAGCTTTTCATATTTCCGGACGCATGCGCAAAATTTCGAAAGTCGTTATTACATAGAATGTGCATACTTTGTTGGTTCCATTTATGAAATAAATCACATTTTCTAAAAACTCATGTTTTTTAAGAAATCATGTAAACCTTCTAGAAGCTGTGGTTTTAAAAAACTGGCGGAAGTAAGCTTTTCTTATTTCCGGATGCATGCGCAAACTATAGAAAGTCATTACTACGTAGAATGTGCATAGTTTGTTGATTCCGTTTATGAAATAAATCACATTTTCTAAAAACTCATGTTTTTTAAGAAATCACGTAAACCTTCTAGAAGCTGTGGTTTTAAAAAACTGGCAGAAGGAAGCTTTTCTTATTTCCGGATGCATGCGCAAACTATAGAAAGTCGTTATTACATAGAATGTGCATAGTTTGTTGATTCCATTTATGAAATAAATCACATTTTCTAAAAACTCATGTTTTTTAAGAAATCATGTAAACCTTCTAGAAGCTGTGATTTAAAAAAACGGGGGTAATTAAGCTTATTTCCGGACGCATGCACAAGCTATAGAAAGTTGTTATGGTGTAGAATGTGCATACCTTGTTGATTCCATTTATGAAATAAATCACATTTTCTAAAAACTCGTGTTTTTTAAGAATTCATCTAAACCTTCTAGAAGCTGTGAATTTAAAAAAAGGGGGGAAGTAAGCTTTTCTTATTTCCGGACGCATGTGCAAACTATAGAAAGTTGTTATTACGTAGAATGCCCATAGTTTGCGCATGCGAAAACTATAGAAAGCCGTTATGACATAGAATGTGCATACTTTGTTGATTCCATTTATGAAATAAATCACATTTCCTAAAAACTCGTGTTTTTTAAGAAATCATTTAAACCTTCTAGAAGCTGTGATTTTAAAAAACTGGCGGAAGTAAGCTTTTCATATTTCCGGACGCATGCGCAAAATTTAGAAAGTCGTTATTACATAGAATGTGCATACTTTGTTGATTCCATTTATGAAATAAATCACATTTTCTAAAAACTCGTGTTTTTTAAGAAATCATGTAAAGCTTCTAGAAGCTGTGGTTTTAAAAAACTGGAAGAAGGAAGCTTTTCTTATTTCCAGACGGATGCGCAAACTATAGAAAGTCGTTATTATGTAGAATGTGCATAGTTTGTTGATTCCATTTATGAAATAAATCACATTTTCTAAAAACTCATGTTTTTTAAGAAATCATGTAAACCTTCTAGAAGCTGTGATTTTAAAAAACGAGGGGAATTAAGGTTTTCTTATTTCTATACGCATGCGCAAACTATAGAAAGTCGTTATGATGTAGAATGTGCATACTTTTTTTATTCCATTTATGAAATAAATCACATTTTCTAAAAACTCGTGTTTTTTAAGAAATCATGTAAACCTTCTAGAAGCTGTGATTTTAAAAAACTGGCGGAAGTAAGCTTTTCATATTTCCGGACGCATGCACAAACTTTTGAAAGTCATTATTACATAGAATGTGCATACTTTGTTGATTCCATTTATGAAATAAATCACATTTTCTAAAAACTCGTGTTTTTTAAGAAATCATGTAAACCTTCTAGAAGCTGTGGTTTTAAAAAACTGGCGGAAGTAAACTTTTCTTATTACCGGATGTATGCCCTAACTATAGAAAGTCATTACTACGTAGAATGTGCATACTTTGTTGATTCCATTTATGAAATAAATCACATTTTCTAAAAACTCGTGTTTTTTAAGAATTCATCTAAACCTTCTAGAAGCTGTGAATTAGAGAAGGGGGGAAGTAAGCTTTTCTTATTTCCGGACGCATGCACAAACTATAGAAAGTCGTTATCACGTAGAATGTGCATAGTTTGCGCATGCGCAAACTATAAAAAGTTGTTATGACATAGAATGTGCATACTTTGCTCATTCCATTTATGAAATAAATCACATTTTCTAAAAACTCGTGTTTTTTAAGAATTCAGCTAAACCTTCTAGAAGCTGTGAATTTAAAAAAAGGGGGGAAGTAAGATTTTCTTATTTCCGGACGCATGCGCAAACTATAGAAAGTTGTTATTAAGTAGAATGTGCATAGTTTGCGCATGCGCAAACTATAGAAAGTCGTTAGGACATAGAATGTGCATACTTTGTTGATTCCGTTTATGAAATAAATCACATTTTCTAAAAACTCATGTTTTTTAAGAAATCATGTAAACCTTCTAGAAGCTGTGGTTTTAAAAAACTGGTGGAAGGAAGGTTTTCTTATTTCCGGATGCATGCGCAAACTATAGAAATTCGTTATTACGTAGAATGTGCATAGTTTGTTGATTCCATTTATGAAATAAATCACATTTTCTAAAAACTCGTGTTTTTTAAGAAATCATGTAAACCTTCTAGAAGCTATGGTTTTAAAAAACTGGCGGAAGGAAGCTTTTCTTATTTCCGGACGCATGCGCAAACTATAGATAGTCATTATTATGAAGAACGTGCATAGTTTGTTGATTCCATTTATGAAATAAATATCATTTTCTAAAAACTCGTGTTTTTTAAGAAATCATGTAAACCTTCTAGAAGCTGTGATTTTAAAAAACTAACAGAAGTAAGCTTTTCATATTTCCGGACGCATGCGCAAAATTTAGAAAGTTGTTATTTCATAGAATGTGCATACTTTGTTGATTCCATTTATGAAATAAATCACATTTTCTAAAAACTCGTGTTTTTTAAGAAATCATGTAAACCTTCTAGAAGCTGTGATTTTAAAAAACTGGCGGAAGTAAGCTTTTCATATTTCCGGACGCATGCACAAACTTTTGAAAGTCATTATTACATAGAATGTGCATACTTTGTTGGTTCCATTTATGAAATAAATCACATTTTCTAAAAACTCGTGTTTTTTAAGAAATCATGTAAACCTTCTAGAAGCTGTGGTTTTAAAAAACTGGCGGAAGTAAACTTTTCTTATTACCGGATGTATGCCCTAACTATAGAAAGTCATTACTACGTAGAATGTGCATACTTTGTTGATTCCATTTATGAAATAAATCACATTTTCTAAAAACTCGTGTTTTTTAAGAATTCATCTAAACCTTCTAGAAGCTGTGAATTAGAAAAGGGGGGAAGTAAGCTTTTCTTATTTCCGGACGCATGCGCAAACTATAGAAAGTCGTTATCACGTAGAATGTGCATAGTTTGCGCATGCGCAAACTATAAAAAGTTGTTATGACATAGAATGTGCATACTTTGCTCATTCCATTTATGAAATAAATCACATTTTCTAAAAACTCGTGTTTTTTAAGAATTCAGCTAAACCTTCTAGAAGCTGTGAATTTAAAAAAAGGGGGGAAGTAAGCTTTTCTTATTTCCGGACGCATGCGCAAACTATAGAAAGTTGTTATTAAGTAGAATGTGCATAGTTTGCGCATGCGCAAACTATAGAAAGTCGTTAGGACATAGAATGTGCATATTTTGTTGATTCCGTTTATGAAATAAATCACATTTTCTAAAAACTCATGTTTTTTAAGAAATCATGTAAACCTTCTAGAAGCTGTGGTTTTAAAAAACTGGCGGAAGGAAGGTTTTCTTATTTCCGGATGCATGCGCAAACTATAGAAATTCGTTATTACGTAGAATGTGCATAGTTTGTTGATTCCATTTATGCAATAAATCACATTTTCTAAAAACTCGTGTTTTTTAAGAAATCATGTAAACCTTCTAGAAGCTGTGGTTTTAAAAAACTGGCGGAAGGAAGCTTTTCTTATTTCCGGACGCATGCGCAAAATTTAGAAAGTTGTTATTTCATAGAATGTGCATACTTTGTTGATTCCATTTATGAAATAAATCACATTTTCTAAAAAATCGTGTGTTTTAAGAAATCTTGTAAACCTTCTAGAAGCTGTGATTTTAAAAAACTAGCGTAAGTAAGCTTTTCTTATTTCCGGACGCATGTGCAAACTTTAGAAAGTCGTTATTACATAGAATGTGCATACTTTGTTGATTCCATTTATGAAATAAATCACATTTTCTAAAAACTCATGTTTTTTAAGAAATCATGTAAACCTTCTAGAAGCTGTGATTTTAAAAAACTGGCGGAAGTAAGCTTTTCTTATTTCCGTACGCCTGTGCAAACTATAGAAAGTCGTTACTACATAAAATATGCATACTTTGTTGATTCCATTTATGAAATAAATCACATTTTCTAAAAACTAGTGTTTTTTAAGAAATCATGTAAACCTTCTAGAAGCTGTGGTTTTAAAAAACTGGCCGAAGGAAGCTTTTCTTATATCCGGACTAATGCGGAAACTATAGAATGTCGTTATTATGTAGAATGTGCATAGTTTTTTGATTCCATTGATGAAATAAATCACATTTTCTAAAAACTCGTCTTTTTTAAGAAATCATGTAAACCTTCTCGAAGCTGTGATTTTAAAAAACGGGCGGAATTAAGCTTTTCTTATTTCCGGACGCATGCACAAACTATAGAAAGTTGTTATGACATAGAATGTGCATACTTTGTTGATTCCATTTATGAAATAAATCACATTTCCTAAAAACTCCTGTTTTTTAAGACATCATGTAAACCTTCTAGAAGCTCTGATTTTAAAAAACGGGGGGAATTAAGCTTTTCTTATTTTCGGACGCATGCGCAAACTATAGAAATTTGTTATGACGTAGAATGTGCATACTTTGTTTATTCCATTTATGAAATAGATCACATTTTCTAAAAACTCGTGTTTTTTAAGAAATCATTGAAACCTTCTAGAAGCTGTGGTTTTAAAAAACTTGCAGAAGTAAGCTTTTCTTATTTCCGGACGCATGCGCAAACTATAGAAAGTCGTCACTACGTAGAATGTGCATAGTTTGTTGATTCCATTTATGAAATAAATCACATTTTCTAAAAACTTGTGTTTTTTAATATTTCATCTAAACCTTCTAGAAGCCGTGAATTTAAAAAAACTGGCGGAAGTAACCGTTTCTTATTTCCGGACACATGCGCAAACTATAGAAAGTCGTTATCACGTAGAATGTGCATAGTTTGCGCATACGCAAACTATAGAAAGTCGTTATGACATAGAATATGCATACTTTGTTGATTCCATTTATGAAATAAATGACATTTTCTAAAAACTCGTGTTTTTTAAGAAATCATTTAAGCCTTCTAGAAGCTGTGAATTTAAAAAACGGGGGGAATTAAGCTTTTCTTATTTCCAGATGCATGCGCAAACTATAGAAATTTGTTATGACGTAGAATGTGCATACTTTGTTGATTCCATTTATGAAATAAATCACATTTTCTAAAAACTCATGTTTTTTAAGAATTCATCTAAACCTTCTAGAAGCTCTGATTTTAAAAAACTGGCGGAAGTAAGCTTTTCTTATTTCCGGACACATGCGCAAACTATAGAAAGTTGTTATTACGTAGAATGTGCATAGTTTGCGCATGTGAAAACTATATAAAGTCGTTATGACATAGAATGTGCATACCTTGTTGATTCCATTTATGAAATAAATCACATTTCCTAAAAACTCGTGTTTTGTAAGACTTCATGTAAACCTTCTAGAAGCTGTGGTTTTAAAAAACTGGCGGAAGTAAGCTTTTCTTATTTCCGGATGCATGCGCAAACTATAGAAAGTCGTTACTACGTAGAATGTGCATAGTTTGTTGATTCCATTTATGAAATAAATCACATTTTCTAAAAACTTGTGTCTTTTAAGAATTCATCTAAACCTTCTAGAAGCTGTGAATTTAAAAAAAGGGGGGAAGTAAGCGTTTCTTATTTCCGGACGCATGCGCAAACTATAGAAAGTCGTTATCATGTAGAATGTGCATAGTTTGCGCATGCGCAAACTATAGAAAGTCGTTATGACATAGAATGTGCATACTTTGTTGATTCCATTTATGAAATAAATCACATTTTCTAAAAACTCGTGTTTCTTAAGAAATCATGTAAACCTTCTAGAAGCTGTGATTTTAAAAAACTGGCGGAAGTAAGCTTTTCTTATTTCGGGACACATGCGCAAATTTTAGAAAGTCGTTATTACAAAGAATGTGCATACTTTGTTGATTCCATTTATGAAATAAATCACATTTTCTAAAAACTCGTGTTTTTTAAGAAATCATTTAAAGCTTCTAGAAGCCGTGATTTTTAAAAACTGGCGGAAGTAAGCTTTTCTTATTTCCGGACGCATGCGCAAACTATAGAAAGTCGTTATCACTTAGAATGTGCATAGTTTGGGCTTGCGCAAAGTATAGAAAATCGTTATGACATAGAATGTGCATACTTCGTTGATTCCATTTATGAAATAAATCACATTTTCTAAAAACTCGTGTTTTTTAAGAATTCAGCTAAACCTTTTAGAAGTTGTGAATTTAAAAAAAGGGGGGAAGTAAGCTTTTCTTATTTCCGGACGCATGCACAAACTATAGAAAGTTGTTATCAAGTAGAATGTGCATAGTTTGCGCATGCGCAAACTATAGAAAGTCGTTATTACATAGAATGTGCATACTTTGTTGATTCCATTTATGAAATAAATCACATTTTCTAAAAACTCACGTTTTTTAAGAAATCATGTAAACCTTCTAGAAGCTGTGGTTTTAAAAAACTGGTCGAAGGAAGCTCTTCTTATTTCCGGACGCATGCGCAAACTATAGAAAGTCGTTATTACGTAGAATGTGCAGAGTTTGTTGATTCCGTTTATGAAATAAATCACATTTTCTAAAAACTCGTGTTTTTTAAGAATTCATCTACACCTTCTAGAAGCTGTGATTTTAAAAAACTGGCAGAAGTAAGCTTTTCTTATTTCCGGACGCATGCGCAAACTATAGAAATTTGTCATTACGTAGAATGTGCATAGTTTGCGCATGCGAAAACTATAGAAAGTCGTTATGACATAGTATGCGTGTTAGATTTTCAGAATTTACTTCAATCTGATCTAGGATCTTAACTGAGACAACAACATGTACAGCATATCTACAGCATATCAATCATGGAGACAATAATGCAAGCACACAAGAGACACAAAGATTTACTTGGGGAAAACCATAAAGGTGAAAAACCCCAATAACTTTCTCAGAGATAGATAGAGCAATGATACAACCAACCAAGAGAGATAGCCATAACCTAGAAGCAGATCCTCCTCCTCCATAAGTGCGCCACTCCTCCTTGAGTGCATGTGTGAGAAGTGAGTGAGTAAATAGAGTGCCTCCCGCACTCTATTTATACTTGACTTGACTTGCCTTTTTACCTAACTCATGTAGGCTCGAACTTAACCACATAACATAATGCTGACTGGGCCGACCCCCAATAGGGTGGTCTAATAACCCTTTGACCCACATGGCCGACCCCCAATAGGGTGGTCTAATAACCCTTTAACCCACATGACTTATACAGGGCCGATCCCAAACAAGGTGGTCTAATAACCCATCAAGTATAAGTTACGACACTTACAATATAAATAACGACACTTCCTTATAGAGGAATAATACCATATCTATAGGAATATAATATACATATATGTGAAATACATTTCGAAGTTACATATACATCAACACTCCCTCTTAACTAGGAAGGTATTTCTCAGCACAGTTCTTCTAGCACAAGTCATCTTCTCTGGATCATCGTCACTGGATAATCGTCATTGAGTCATCATCATCGTCACTGCTGCTGCTATCTCAATCAATCTCTGAATCTACTCATCATAGGAAGTTCTACAGAGCCAGTCCTTTTTCATACTGGATGTAGGCCCACCACCTGCAGGTCTTCGTCATCACTGGCCATACTGTGGAATCCTCAGGACTTATTACGTGCGTCACAAAACCTTGAAAGAGCATCCCAGTATGTTACGGGTACACAACTCCGACCTGTAGGATCTCCCAGGGCGCTATTACATGTGACCCCACCACAAAACCTCGAAAGAGCATCTCAGGATGTTACGGGTACACAACTCCGACCTGAAATCTCCCAAGGCACAAATTACATGTGGTCCACCACAAAACCTAGCAAGAGCATCTCAGGATGTTACGGGTACACAACTCCGACCTGAAATATCCCAGGGCACAAATTACATGTGGTCATGGAAAAACCTCGAAAGAGCATCTCAGGATGTTACGGGTACACAACTCTGACCTGAAATCTCCCAGGGCCCAAATTACATGCCATAGGACAAAACCTCGCAAGAGCATCTCAGGATTTTACGGGTACACAACTCCGACCTGAAATCTCCCAGGGCACAAATTACATGTCCTCCCAGAGCAATGTCTCGAAAGAGCATCCCAGGCTGTTACGGGTACACAACTCCGACCTATAGGATCTCCCAGACATGCTCATCTGCACAACCTGATCCACGGCCACAGAGTATCAACCTGATACTCACCATACATCATCCTGATGTACTCATGATCGTCCTGATCATCATCACTGGAACGTCCTGCTGCATGTCATCTGGAGCAACATCCTCAAGCTCATCATCCATGATCATCCTGATCATCACTGCAACATCCTATTGCATGATCCACTTGATCATCAATGCATCCCCCTGATGCATACCAAGTATCTACCTGATACATATCATCATACATGATCCTCCTGATCATACAATGTATCCACCTGATACATGATACATATCACCATACATGATCCACCTAATCATACAATGTATCTACCTGATACATATACAGATACATGGTCCAAGCATCCAACATGATGCATATAAAATACATACACATGATCCAACTGATCATATCCAGCATCCAACATGATGCATACATACATAAATGATCCAACTGATCATATCCAGCATCCAACATGATGCATACATACATAAATGATCCAACTGATCATATTCAGCATCCAACATGATGCATACATACACAAATGATCCAAATGATCATATCCAGCATCCAACATGATGCATACATGCATAAATGATCCAACTGATCATATCCAAGAAGAAACCAGAACATCATCCTGATGCTCATCATCCAGCGCTTACATCCACAGCCATGTGAAGGATCCTCCTTCCAACATGCTTGGAATGGCTTCAGCAAATGTGTCCATCACTTCTTCCTCTAAGTGTCCTCGATCTGAAGAATGCCAAGCCTCTCTCTGAAGTACTCGAACTTCACTCTGGCTAGTGGCTTCACCAGCACATCTGCAATCTGCTCGTCCGTCGCAACATACTGAAGCTTCACAGCTCCTCTCTGCACCATATCCCTGATATAGTGATATTTGATCTCTATGTGTTTCGACCTGTCATGAAACACTGGGTTCTCGGACAGCTTCACACAACTCTGGTTATCACAGAAGATACCAGTAGCCTCCAACGGGAGATCAAATAACTCAGACAATAGCTTCCGTAGCCATACTGCCTCACAACTAGCTGAATAGGCTGCAACATACTATGCCTTAGCGCAGCACCCAGATGTGCTCTTCCTATCTGCAGCACTGCCATCCCAATCTGAATCAACATAACCCTATAGGTTAAACTTTTGATCCGCCTCATACCTGAGTCCATAATCCACTGTACCCTTCAGGTACCCCAGAACATGCTTTACAGCAACCAGGTGAACACTCCTCGGATCCGTCAAGAACTGGCTCAATGTGTTCACCGCAAAGCAAATATCTGGTCTCGTGTTCGTCAGGTACATCAAGGACCCAATCATCTGACAATACATAGTGATATCAATCGGCTCAGATGAAGCATCACACTGACGCTTCAGGTTCGATGCCATAGGTGTGGCCATAGCTTTGCAGTCCATCATCCTGAACCTCTTCAGGATCTCTACTACATACTTCCCTTGTATAAGGAAGATTCCATCACTCTGCCACATCTCCATGCCAAAAAATAAATAGTGCATCATCCCCAAGTTCTTCATCTCTAACTTGGCAGTAAGCTTCCACTGCATGTCGGCAATCAATCTATCTTCATCCGTAACAAACAGGTTATCCGCATACAAAAGTAGTATCACTGGATTGCCTTCCTCAGCCTTGTAGTAAAGGTTGGAATCCTCTTTATTCTTGGTAAAGCCCAAACTGGATAGAAAGTTGTCTATCCTACCATACCAAGTTCTGCACACATATCTGACAACACCATGCTGTCTTGAAATCCATCTGGTGCATCTTCTATTTCATCACTTTTATATTTCTCAATGCTGCCATCTGCAATATGCTTGATCTGATAGTTCCATTTGGAAGTCATAACAAACTTCCCTTCACGTCTTGGGACTGCAACCCAAACATCATTCTTCATGATCGACGGATCATGGCATTCCATTTCTTCATCCCAGATCCTAGGAACTTCAATATCTTCAATAGATATCTTTGTTGCTGGAACAAATGTTGTAGTCCTTTTGTAGGTGAATATATACGGTCTTTCCTACAAAACAGGTTAAATTGCATGATTAGAAACATCTCATAATTTTCAGAACAAATTCTTACACATAAAGAAATATGTCATGCAGTCATGCAATTATCTTAGCCAATGCTTCAATACAACATTTATCCATATTTCGTAACTTTCTAGATGCCTTCCAATCTCTACCAGAACATTGTTCAGAGTGTGCACAACTCCCAACATGTTAGCAAAGAGTTTTCATTCTAGATAAGTAGTAATGGAATGTTTTACAGTGCCATAGGCCACTTACCCATGTATATTAGTAGTATACCGTTCATCAATGCAACTATTCTAATATGCACAATACATATCCTAAGTCTAGGAACATGAGCATATACATCATTGAACAATTTTATTTAAACAAACAAATATGCAAGAAATGATAATTAAAATACTTATCTTTGTTTGTTCGTTGGGTGGACTCCCTCTGAGTCTTCACTTTCTTGCAGGAGCTGCTGGAGTCCTAATTTGCAGTAGCTTCTTCTACACCTTTCTGTTGCGGAATGTAGAGAGATGGACAACTCCCTCTGAATATCTGCATCCTTTCATAAACCACTGGAGTGTACTCCCTCTTGATCTTTGCTTCATGGATTACCTGTTCTTCAACTCATATTCATCCTTGGTCCCTATGCATGCTTATTAGTATCATGATTGAGTTATCCTTGTGATCTCATATAAAATCATACATTCATTAGTATACTATTAAAACACAATAATCTCAAGCATGTATAGTCATGATCATTTCAAACAGAAATAATAAGCATTAGCATTCAAGGTTTATGTAGGATTCTTATGGTTAGTCAAATCATAAGAAACATAACATGTCTAAACCTGTAATTACTCAAACCTATACCATCATGATTCTTCTGGTTAGTCATATCATCAATTATGGTAAGAAATATAATATGCATACAATCATGATTATTCAAACCTATGACTTCATGAATAATCATTATCAACAACAGTATAAGATCCTAACACAAGGTAGGATTCTATCTTGATATAGGAAAACATACCTGGATTAGCATGCTAGCTATTTATGTCTAACATGCTCACATGATGTCTTCTTGTTCTTCTTCAAGGACTTGTGCTAGTAACCTATATATCTCATAGGTTAACTATTACAAAACCAAGTTATACATACCTCGTAAATGAATCTTCTATGAGATCCATGACAATGGGTGAATCTTTGTCCTCATGTTATCATGATCATATGTTCTTGGACCAAAACATGATTTGTCTTTCTTGGTGTACATTTCATGTTAGTAGACAACATAAACCTCATACAACACCATAATGCATTAGTACAATCATAAGTGTCAACACCCTAACCAATGAATATCTTCTATCATGCATTCATAATTTTGTTAAGGTGATACGACAAATCTAAAATCAAAATTGTACTAGCCGTAATAACATGAAGACAAACATACCATAAACTTAATCATGGACAAATATCGAAACATACCTCGATGAGTCATACCTGTCGAGATCGCTTGTAATCTTCTTATGTAAGGCCTTAGCCTTATCTCCCTCTGAAACAAGAACTTCTTCACTCATGCAGATGATCAATCCATCTTCTTCTAGGATTAACCCAATCCACTTGATTTGCAAGAACTGGACCTGGAGCTGGATATGGGTTTGTCAGAGAAACCCCAAAAATTCAAACTTTGAATTTCAAACTTCTGAAAGGATAGAAATATGCGCCTTGATGAGCTGATCAAACTGGTATATTCAGAATTTGAAAACTACAAAGTTTCACTCCTCAATTTTGCCTTTGAAACTTCCGGATTCACTGGACGTGACCCTGAACTGGGGTTTGATGAATCCCACTCTTTTTCCCCATCAAAAGGTTTGATCCAAATCTCTAAGCTTCTATTTTTCTGAGGAGCTTCCAGCTGTGGTCACAGATTGCAAAAATTCCCATTTTTACAGAAGCCCTAGTTTTCCACTTTTCTGATCAAAGTCCCGAACTAGGGTTTGACCAAGCCCGGCATTTTTCCCAACCAAAAATTCTGATCTTGGTCTCTAAATTTATATTTTGATGAGTAGCATTCAGCCATGGTCTCCGATTACAAAAATTCCAACTTTCTTCAAAGCCGTAAATTCCGGAAGCCATGAATGAAGGTACTAAAAAATAATTCTATTTTGATAGAAATATGTACCTGATTGTTTATGGTGTAACTCCAAACTTTTCAATCCACAGGGTCTAAAAAATGTTTACTGAGATAGCCTGACCTGTTATCTTTCCATCCTGACAGGTCTGACCTCAATTGGATTCTCTGAGAGAGAGTTATGTCAAATGTCGCAACGTGGCCTGTTTTGGGATAAAAAAGAAGAGCGAACTTGTACGGCGTGCCACGTGTCACTATTTGAACTTCGGCCTCTGAAAAAATTTCCTGAGATATATCGGCCTGTTATCTTTCCATCCTGACAGGTCTGACCTCAATGGGACTCTCCGAGAGAGAGTTATGCCAAGTGTCGCAACATGACCTGTTTATGGGATAATACAGGAGAGCGAACTTGTACGGCGTGCCACGTGTCACTGGTTCAACTTCGGCCTCCGAAAACGTTTTCTGAGATAGTACAGACTGTGTACTACCTGTTACTTTTTACTAAATTTCATTTGGAGCTTCCTATCCCAAGATATGACCTTTTTTCCAAGGTCACCTGATTTTGACTCAGATCTGGAAGAGGCAGAAACCCTATATTGTACAGATCATAAATCACAAAGTACAACGAATTAGAGGTTTTCCTTTGGACACAAGGTACCTGGAGATTTAATATTCGTCCTGTAACAATTTCAGATCCAAAAACGTTTCCAAAATGGATTTATAGCGAAAGTTCTACGATGACTGGTTTTTGCTATATCAAGCCCTAGCATCGTAAGTGCAACAAGTGTCATACATGCCATATCATGCCTTCTTTCAGGCTAGCTCTGATACCATGTTAGATTTTCAGAATTTACTTCAATCTGATCTAGGATCTTAACTGAGAGAACAACATGTACAGCATATCTACAACATATCAATCATGGAGACAATAATGCAAGCACACAAGAGACACAAAGATTTACTTGGGGAAAACCATAAAGGTGAAAAACCCCAATAACTTTCTCAGAGATAGATAGAGCAATGATACAACCAACCAAGAGAGATAGCCATAACCTAGCAGCAGATCCTCCTCCTCCATAAGTGCGCCACTCCTCCTTGAGTGCATGTGTGAGAAGTGAGTGAGTAAATAGAGTGCCTCCCGCACTCTATTTATACTTGACTTGACTTGCCTTTTTACCTAACTCATGTAGGCTCGAACTTAACCACATAACATAATGCTGACTGGGCCGACCCCCAATAGGGTGGTCTAATAACCCTTTGACCCACATGGCTGACCCCCAATAGGGTGGTCTAATAACCCTTTGACCCACATGACTTATACAGGGCCGATCCCAAACAAGGTGGTCTAATAACCCATCAAAAATAAGTTACGACACTTACAATATAAATAACGACACTTCCTTATATAGGAATAATACCATCTCTATAGGAATATAATATACATATATGTGAAATACATTCCGAATTTACATATACATCAACAATGCGCATACTATGTTGATTCCATTTATGAAATAAATCACATTTCCTAAAAACTCGTGTTTTTTAAGATTTCATGTAAACCTTCTAGAAGCTGTGGTTTTAAAAAACTGGCAGAAGTAAGCTTTTCTTATTTCCGGATGCATGCGTAAACTATAGAAAGTCGTTACTACGTAGAATGTGCATAGTTTGCTGATTGCATTTATGAAATAAATCACATTTTCTAAAAACTTGTGTCTTTTAAGAATTCATCTAAACCTTCTAGAAGCTGTGAATTTAAAAAAAGGGGGGAAGTAAGCATTTCTTATTTCCGGACGCATGCGCAAACTATAGAAAGTCGTTATCACGTAGAATGTGCATAGTTTGCGCATTCGCAAACTATAGAAAGTCGTTATGACATAGAATGTGCATACTTTGTTGATTCCATTTATGAAATAAATCACATTTTCTAAAAACTCGTGTTTTTTAAGAAATCATGTAAACCTTCTAGAAGCTGTGATTTTAAAAAACGGGGGGAATTAAGCTTTTCTTCTTTCCGGACGCATGCAAGAACTATAGAAAGTCGTTATGACTTAGAATGTGCAAAATTTGTTGATTTCATTGATGACATCAATCACATTTTCTAAAAACTCATGTTTTTTAAGAATTCATCTAAACCTTCTAGAAGCTGTGAATTTAAAAAAAGGGGGGAAGTAAGCTTTTCTTATTTCCTGACGCATGCGCAAACTATAGAAAGTCGTTATTAGGTAGAATGTGCATAATTTGCGCATGCGCAAACTATAGAAAGTCGTTATGACATAGAATGTGCATACTTTGTTGATTCCATTTATGAAATAAATCACATTTTCTAAAAACTCGTGTTTTTTAAGAAATCATGTAAACCTTCTAGAAGCTGTGATTTTAAAAAACTAGCGGAAGTAAGCTTTTCTTATTTCCGGATGCATGCGCAAACTTTAGAAAGTCGTTATTACATAGAATGTGCATACTTTGTTGATTCCATTTATCAAATAAATCACATTTTCTAAAAACTCGTGTTTTTTAAGAAATCATGTAACCCTTCTAGAAGCTGTGATTTTAAAAAACTGGCGGAAGTAAGCTTTTCTTATTTCCAGACGCATGCGCAAACTATAGAAAGTCGTTACTACTTAGAATGTTCATACTTTGTTGATTCCATTTATGAAATAACTCAACTTTTCTAAAAACTCGTGTTTTTTAAGAAATCATGTAAACTTTCTAGAAGCTGTGGTTTTAAAAAACTGGCCGAAGGAAGCTTTTCTTATTTCCAGACGCATGCGCAAACTATAGAAAGTCGTTATTACGTAGAATGTGCAGAGTTTGTTGATTCCATTTATGAAATAAATCACATTTTCTAAAAACTCGTGTTTTTTAAGAAAACATGTAAGCCTTCTAGAAGCTGTGATTTTAAAAAACGGGAGGAATTAAGCTTTTCTTATTTCCAGATGCATGCGCAAACTATAGAAAGTTGTTATGACGTAGAATGTGCATACTTTGTTGATTCCATTTATGAAATAAATCACATTTTATAAAACCTCATGTTTTTTAAGAATTCATCTAAACCTTTTAGAAGCTGTTAATTTAAAAAAAGGGGGGAAGTAAGCTTTTCTTATTTCCGGACGCATGCGCAAACTATAGAAAGTAATTATTACGAAAAATGTGCATAGTTTGTTGATTCCATTTATGAAATAAATCACATTTTCTAAAAACTCGTGTTTTTTAAGAAATCATGTAAACCTTCTAGAAGCTGTGATTTTAAAAAACTGGCGGAAGTGAGCTTTTTATATTTCCGGACACATGCGCAAACTTTAGAAAGTCGTTATTACATAGAATGTGCATACTTTGTTGATTCCATTTATGAAATAAATCACATTTTCTAAAAACTCGTGTGTTTTAAGAAATCATGTAAACCTTCTAGAAGTTGTGATTTTAAAAAACTAGCGGAAGTAAGCTTTTCTTATTTCCGGACACATGCGCAAACTTTAGAAAGTCGTTATTACATAGAATGTGCATACTTTGTTGATTCCATTTATGAAATAAATCACATTTTCTAAAAACTCATGTTTTTTAAGAAATCATGTAAACCTTCTAGAAGCTGTGATTTTAAAAAACTGGCGGAAGTAAGCTTTTCATATTTCCGGACGCATACACAAACTTTCGAAAGTCGTTATTACATAGAATGTGCATACTTTTTTGATTCCATTTATGAAATAAATCACATTTTCTAAAAACTCGTGTTTTTTAAGAAATCATGTAAACCTTCTATAAGCTGTGGTTTTAAAAAACTGGCGGAAGGAAGCTTTTCTTATTTCCGGACGCATGCGCAAACTATAGAAAGTCATTATTACGTAGAAAGTGCATAGTTTGTTGATTCCATTTATGAAATAAATCACATTTTCTAAAAACTCGTGTTTTTTAAGAATTCATCTAAACCTTCTAGAAGCTGTGAATTTAGAAACAGGGGGGAAGTAAGCTTTTCTTATTTCCGGACGCATTCGCAAACTATAGAAAGTCGTTATTACGTAGAATGTGCATAGTTTGGGAATGCACTGTTAAAATTCAATATGCTAAGACAGAAAATAGCAGCATTACATTCCATTTCACAATAATAGCATATACAGGATCACTGAAGAAACAACAAGCATAGCATAAACACAAGAGACAGAGATTTATCCTGGGAAACCCTCATGGGGTAGAAAACCCAGCAAAGCTTCCTCAATATAGATGACCAGCAATATACAAAGATGCAAACCCTGAGCATAAGCTCCTTCTCCTCCATAGCAGACCTCTCCTCCACAAATGCGCCTTTCTCAAGTGAGTGAGTGTATCAAATGAGGAACACACCTCCTCTATTTATACACTACTCTGATATGTATTTTACACAAGTACATGTAGGCTCGTATTTAACCATTAGGTTAAATACCCCATTATAACTGACTGGGCCGACCCCCACATGGTGGGTCTAATAACCCTAGTTACCACATTCAACTCGGAGGAATAAACATCTCCGGATTTATAGTATAATCACATCGGAGGTATGGAACATCTTCGGAATAAATAATGTACAAATATAATATTCTTTGAAGTTACAATATTTCAACACTCCCCCTTAACGAGAAGGATATTATAACAGTATCTGCACGAGCAAGGAGTCATCAACATCATACATGATACATCTATAAATCATTGGAAGCTTTCTCAACGTCATCAGTAACTCAAGCAGTTACTGGAACATCTTCAATACTGGAACATTGACATCTTCAGTATTGAGTCTTTATCTTCTGCAGCACTCGAACAGCTACAACAACATCAACATCTGGATCCTCACGATCATCAGTATCGTCATCTCACGATCATTAGCATCGTCATCACACGATCATCAGCATCGTCATCACACGATCATCAACATCGTCATTACACGATCATCAGCATCGTCATCACACGATCATCAGCATCGTCATCTCACGATCATCAGCATCGTCATCACACGATCATCAGCATCGTCATCACACGATCATCAGCATCGTCATCGCACAATCAGCAGTACAAGTATTCATGCCAATACAAGTAACCACATCATCAATACAAGTATCCATACCGATACAAGTAACCACATCATCAATACAAGTATCCATACCGATACAAGTAATCACATCATCAATACAAGTATCCTACCGATACAAGTAACCACATCATCAATACAAGTATCCTACCGATACAAGTAACCACATCATCAATACAAGTATCTTACCGATGCAAGTAACCACATCATCAATACAAGTATCCTACCGATACAAGTAACCACATCATCAATACAAGTATCCTACCGATACAAGTAACCACATCATCAATACAAGTATCCTATCGATACGAGTAACCACATCATCAATACAAGTATCCTACCGATACAAGTAACCACATTATCAGTACCATTACTTTCTCGGAGACCATTCGTCTACGGATCAATTCAGGGACCGAAGTCCGGGGATGATACAATCCCCATCACGTACATTTTGAACTAGCAGTTCCGGGATGATGCAATCCCTATCACGTACATTTTGAACTATCAGTTCCGGGATGATGCAATCCCCATCACGTACATTTTGAACTATCAGTTCCGGGATGATGCAATCCCCATCACGTACATTTTGAACTATCAGTTCCGGGATGATGCAATCCCCATCACGTACATTTTGAACTATCAGTTCCGGGATGATGCAATCCCCATCACGTACATTTTGAACTATCAGTTCCGGGATGATGCAATCCCCATCACGTACATTTTGAACTATCAGTTCCGGGATGATGCAATCCCCATCACGTACATTTTGAACTATCAGTTCCGGGATGATGCAATCCCCATCACGTACATTTTGAACTATCAGTTCCGGGATGATGCAATCCCCATCACGTACATTTTGAACTATCAGTTCCGGGATGATGCAATCCCCTATCACGTACATTTTGAACTAAGGTCTAGGGACGATGCAGTCCTATCTTCTATTCTCGGAGACCTCACGTCTACGACTCTCTTTAGGACTGAAAGTCCAGGGATGATCCAATCCCCTCAAGTTCACCAAGGACTTCATTCTCGGAGACCTCTCGTCTACGGCTCTCTTTAGGACTGAAAGTCCAGGGATGATCCAATCCCCTCAACTGTCCACTAAGGACTTCATTCTCGGAGACCTTACGTCTACGGCTCTCTTTAGGACTGAAAGTCCAGGGATGATCCAATCCCCTCAACTGTCCACTAAGGACTTCATTCTCGGAGACCTTACGTCTATGGCTCTCTTTAGGACTGAAAGTCCAGGGATGATCCAATCCCCTCAACGGTCCACTAAGGACTTCATTCTCGGAGACCTTACGTCTACGGCTCTCTTTAGGACTGAAAGTCCAGGGATGATCCAATCCCCTCAACTGTCCACTAAGGACTTCATTCTCGGAGACCTTACGTCTACGGCTCTCTTTAGGACTGAAAGTCCAGGGATGATCCAATCCCCTCAACTGTCCACTAAGGACTTCATTCTCGGAGACCTTACGTCTACGGCTCTCTTTAGGACTGAAAGTCCAGGGATGATCCAATCCCCTCAACTGTCCACTAAGGACTTCATTCTCGGAGACCTTACGTCTACGGCTCTCTTTAGGACTGAAAGTCCAGGGATGATCCAATCCCTTCAACTGTATTCTCATCCATACAGGTACAATCATATATCACATCAAAACATGTATACATCACATCAAAACATGTGTACATCAAAACATGTATACATCACTTAATCAACACATGTATACATCACATCAAAACATGTGTTCATCATCACTAATCAAAACATGTGTACATCAAAACATGTATACATCACTAATCAAAACATGTACACATCACATCAAAACATGTGTACATCAAAACATGTATACATCACTTAATCAACACATGTACACATCACATCAAAACATGTATACATCACAACTAGCATGTATTCTTACTAATACATCTAATATCAAAACATGTATACATCACAACTAGCATGTATTCTTACTAATACATCAAACATCAAAACATGTATACATCACAACTAGCATGTATTCTTACTAATACATCAAAACATGTATACATCAAACCTAGCATGTATTCTTACTAATACATCAAAACATGTATACATCACACCAAAACATGTATACATCTAGCATGTATTCTCACCAATACATCTATCATCAAAATCATGTATAAGTAAAGCTAAGTTTTCTAAGTATAAGAGTCCTAAATCTAAATAATTCTAAGTAACTAGGTGTAGAGAACAGGTTACCTCATCAACGACCTTGTTGTTTGATGAGACAATCTCATCAGTAGTGACTATACTACTCCCCCTTTCGAGGAGGGTCCTTTTGAACTACACCAAGCTTGTCTCGGAAGTATTCAAACTTCACTCGAGACAGAGGTTTGGTTGGTAACTTCTTCACTTGACGTAGAGGCTTGGTTAGTACAATGGTAACCTGTTACAAATTCAAACTTTTAGAGTTCCTTTCTGTGTCATATCTTGTTAGTTCCCTATGTTCTTTGACTTATCATGGAACACTAGATTCTATGTCATCTTGATACAACTCTAAATATCACATAGGATCTCAGTTGGTTCTATCTCTAAGTCAAACAATCCTAAAGCCAAACTTCTTCACAACTAGCAGAGCAAGCAGCCATATATTCCGCTTGTGCTGAGAGCCACACTAGACTGCTTCCAGCTAAACCACGAGATCATGGCTAATCCCAGACAATAACATCCTCTCGATGTGTTCTTCTTGTCTGATACACTTCCTGCCCAAACAGAATCTGAATAGCCATCTGAAGTCATGATCTTCAAGATAGCATAGATCAAATTCTATCGTGTCCTTTATGTGCCTCATCACATACTTTGCAACTATCAGGTAAACACATCTAGTTTCCACTAGATACTAACTCAAGGTGATCATAACAAAGCATATATCTAACCTAGTATATGTTAGATATATCAAAGACCCAATAAATTGACTGTACAGAGTTATATCCACTAACTCTGATGAGTTATCCCCTAACAGCTTCAAGTTGGAATCCATAAGAGTGGCCATTCCAACACCTCAAGTCATATTTCTCATCATACTTTCCCTGGTTGAGAAATATTCCTTCTGAGCCTTGCCATACTTCCAGACCTAGGAAGTAAAGCATCAATTTGAGATCTTTCATTTTTCATTTCTGCATTGAATGATCTTCTGCATATCTATCTGTGCCATCTCTCGTTAGATGGGTCTACTGATATGAGCCTTAATATCATTCGAACTCTGTGGTGAGTTCCTTCTTGCTTCCATGTCATATGTGTATCATATTCAACCTTGTAGCAAAGGTTGAGATCCACATCACCCATGGTGATCATTAAGCTTATCAAATTATTATCGATCCTAGGTACCTATACAGAACCTGATTCATACTTCTTCTTTAATTACACCATACTTGGAGCAAACACCTTGTCGTGATTCTCTTCCCCTTTCTAAGAGAATCTTCTAGCCATGAGCCTTCTATATTTTGTTTGATTTGTAAATCTTCTTGTTTGAACATCCACCACTTGTACGGTGTCCATCATTCTTCATGACCTTTCCTACAAATCAAAATTAAGTACATGATTAGTAATACTTCATAATCATCAAAAGATAACCCATTATGCATACAGATATCATTTACATAGTGATGCAACTATTTTGACCAATACTTTGGCACAACACTTTCCCATATCCTGTATGCATACAGTGGCTATCTAGATGCCTTCCATCTCTACCAGAACATACTATCGAGAGTGTGCACAACTCTCAGCATGTCAGCAAAGAGGTTTCATTCTAGACAAGCAATAATGGAATGTTTGTCCAAACATATGCACATTAGTTGTATACTGTTCAATGCTCTATAAATGTTTACACTTAGCATTATATATTCTAGGAATACAAATATGCATGCAGGCAATATCATTACTATTTCAAATAGCAACTCAAATACTTATCTTTTATGTTTGTGTGGCTGCCTCCCGCTTGATCTTCTGTATGTCTTTTGAACTTCTATTCATTCTGTACCACTGTGCATGCTCAAGAGTCATCCTCATGATCTCATACACAAACATACACTCATTAGTATATTCTAAATGCTATCAAAACATTATAGTACTAAATAATCTTGAAAACGTATAGTCATGATTATAGTTAATAACCATTAGTATTCAAGATTTCAGGGAAGTCTTCTTTTACTCATGCATATCATTGATAAAAGATATAATATGCATAATCCCTTGATTATTAACTTTATGAATAAGCATAACCAATCATTCCAAGTATACTTATATAAGGGATCCTAACACAAGGTAAGATTCATGGGAAACATACCTGGATTAGTATACCTACTTGATTATGTACAACATACCTAAACAACCTCTTCAATGATTTAGAGATCCTGAGCTAGAACCTGCATGTCTCATAGGTATAACAAAGTCATGCATACCTCGTAAGTAGAACAAATATTATGGATGAGTCTTTGTCTTCATGTTTTTATGGTCATGGAGCCTGATTTGTCTTTTGTGATGTACCTGTATCTTGTTAGCAGACAACCTCAACCTCACACAACACCATAATGCATTAGTACAATCATAAGTGTCAACACCCTAACCAATGAATATCTTCTATCATGCATTCATAATTTTGTTAAGGTGATACAACAAATCTAAAATCAAGATTGTACTAACTGTAATAACATGAAGACAAACATACCATAAACTTAATCATGAACAAATCTCAAAACGTACCTCGATGAGTCATAACTGTCGAGATCGCTTGTAATCTCCTTATGTAAAGCCTTAGCCTCATCTCCCTCTGAAACATGAACTCCTTCACTTATGTAGGTGACCAATCCATCTTCTTCTAGGATTAACCCTATCCACTTGATTTGCAAGAACTGGACCTGGAGCTGGATATGGGTTTGTCAGAGAAACCCCAAAAATTCAAACTTTTAAGTTCAAACTTCCGAAAGGATAGAGATATGTGCCTTGATGAGCTGATCAAACTGATATATTCAGAATTTGAAAACTGCAAAGTTTTACTCCTTAATTTTGCCTTTGAAACTTTCGGATTCACTGGACGTGACCCTGAACTGGGGTTTGATGAAGCCCACTCTTTTTCCCCATCAAAAAGTTTGATCCAAAGCTCTAAGCTTCTATTTTTCTGAGGAGCTTCCAGCCGAGGTCACAGATTTCAAAAATTCCCATTTTTACAGAAGCCCTAATTTTTCGCTTTTCTGATCAAAGTCCCGAACTAGGGTCTAATCAAGCCCGGCCTTCTTCCCAACCAAAAATTCTGATCTTGGTCTCTAAATTTCTATTTTGATGAGTAGCATCCAGCCGTGGTCTCCGATTACAAAAATTTCAACTTTCTCCAAAGCCCTAAATTCCGGAAGTCATGAATGAAGGTACCAAAAAATAATTCTGTTTTGACAGAAATATGTACCTGATTGTTTCTGGTGTAACTCTGAAATTTTTGATCCACAGGGTCTGAAAAAAGTTTCCTGAGATAGCCTGACCTGTTATCTTTCCATCCTGACAGGTATGACCTCAATTGGATTCTCTGAGAGAGAGTTATGCCAAATGTCGCAACGTGACCTGTTTTGGGAAAATACAGGAGAGCGAACTTGTACGGCGTGCCACGTGTCACTGTTTGACCTTCAGCCTCTGAAAAAGTTTTCTGCGATAGCTCGGCCTGTTATCTTTCCATCCTGACAGGTCTGACCGCAATTGGATTTTCTGAGAGAGAGTTATGCCAAGTGTCGCAACGTGACCTGTTTATGGGATAATACAGGAGAGCGCACTTGTACGGAGTTCCACGTGTGACTGGTTCAACTTCGGCCTCTAAAAAAGTTTTCTGAGATAGTTCATACTGTGTACTACCTGTTACTTTTTACAAAATTTCATTTGGAGCTTCCTAGCCCAAGATATGACCTTTTTCCCAAGGTCACCTGATTTTGACTCAGATCTGGAAGAGGCAGAAACCCTATATTGTACAGATCATAAATCACAAAGTACAACGAATTAGAGGTTGTCCTTTGGACACAAGGTACCTGGAGATTTTATCTTCGTCCTGTAACAATTTCAGATTTGAAAACTTCGCCAAAACGGATTTATAGCGAAAGTGCTACGATGACTGGTTTTTGCTATGTAAAACCCTAACCTTCAAATTGTCGTAAGTAAAGCAAGTGTCTTTAGTGCCATACCTTGTCTTCCTTCAGGTTAGCTCTGATACCATGTTAAAATTCAATATGCTAAGACAGAAAATAGCAGCATTACATTCCATTTCACAATAATAACATATACAGGATCACTGAAGAAACAACAAGCATAGCATAAACACAAGAGACAGAGATTTATCCTGGGAAACCCTCATGGGGTAGAAAACCCAGCAAAGCTTCCTCAATATAGATGACCAGCAATATACAAAGATGCAAACCCTGAGCATAAGCTCCTTCTCCTCCATAGCAGACCTCTCCTCCACAAATGCGCCTTTCTCAAGTGAGTGAGTGTATCAAATGAGGAACACACCTCCTCTATTTATACACTACTCTGATATGTATTTTACACAAGTACATGTAGGCTCGTATTTAACCATTAGGTTAAATACCCCATTATAACTGACTGGGCCGACCCCCACATGGTGGGTCTAATAACCCTAGTTACCACATTCAACTCGGAGGAATAAACATCTCCGGATTTATAGTATAATCACATCGGAGGTATGGAACATCTTCGGAATAAATAATGTACAAATATAATATTCTTTGAAGTTACAATATTTCAACACTCCCCCTTAACGAGAAGGATATTATAACAGTATCTGCACGAGCAAGGAGTCATCAACATCATACATGATACATCTATAAATCATTGGAAGCTTTCTCAACGTCATCAGTAACTCAAGCAGTTACTGGAACATCTTCAATACTGGAACATTGACATCTTCAGTATTGAGTCTTTATCTTCTGCAGCACTCGAACAGCTACAACAACATCAACATCTGGATCCTCACGATCATCAGTATCGTCATCTCACGATCATTAGCATCGTCATCACACGATCATCAGCATCGTCATCACACGATCATCAACATCGTCATTACACGATCATCAGCATCGTCATCACACGATCATCAGCATCGTCATCTCACGATCATCAGCATCGTCATCACACGATCATCAGCATCGTCATCACACGATCATCAGCATCGTCATCGCACAATCAGCAGTACAAGTATTCATGCCAATACAAGTAACCACATCATCAATACAAGTATCCATACCGATACAAGTAACCACATCATCAATACAAGTATCCATACCGATACAAGTAATCACATCATCAATACAAGTATCCTACCGATACAAGTAACCACATCATCAATACAAGTATCCTACCGATACAAGTAACCACATCATCAATACAAGTATCTTACCGATGCAAGTAACCACATCATCAATACAAGTATCCTACCGATACAAGTAACCACATCATCAATACAAGTATCCTACCGATACAAGTAACCACATCATCAATACAAGTATCCTATCGATACGAGTAACCACATCATCAATACAAGTATCCTACCGATACAAGTAACCACATTATCAGTACCATTACTTTCTCGGAGACCATTCGTCTACGGATCAATTCAGGGACCGAAGTCCGGGGATGATACAATCCCCATCACGTACATTTTGAACTAGCAGTTCCGGGATGATGCAATCCCTATCACGTACATTTTGAACTATCAGTTCCGGGATGATGCAATCCCCATCACGTACATTTTGAACTATCAGTTCCGGGATGATGCAATCCCCATCACGTACATTTTGAACTATCAGTTCCGGGATGATGCAATCCCCATCACGTACATTTTGAACTATCAGTTCCGGGATGATGCAATCCCCATCACGTACATTTTGAACTATCAGTTCCGGGATGATGCAATCCCCATCACGTACATTTTGAACTATCAGTTCCGGGATGATGCAATCCCCATCACGTACATTTTGAACTATCAGTTCCGGGATGATGCAATCCCCATCACGTACATTTTGAACTATCAGTTCCGGGATGATGCAATCCCCATCACGTACATTTTGAACTATCAGTTCCGGGATGATGCAATCCCCTATCACGTACATTTTGAACTAAGGTCTAGGGACGATGCAGTCCTATCTTCTATTCTCGGAGACCTCACGTCTACGGCTCTCTTTAGGACTGAAAGTCCAGGGATGATCCAATCCCCTCAAGTCCACCAAGGACTTCATTCTCGGAGACCTCTCGTCTACGGCTCTCTTTAGGACTGAAAGTCCAGGGATGATCCAATCCCCTCAACTGTCCACTAAGGACTTCATTCTCGGAGACCTTACGTCTACGGCTCTCTTTAGGACTGAAAGTCCAGGGATGATCCAATCCCCTCAACTGTCCACTAAGGACTTCATTCTCGGAGACCTTACGTCTATGGCTCTCTTTAGGACTGAAAGTCCAGGGATGATCCAATCCCCTCAACGGTCCACTAAGGACTTCATTCTCGGAGACCTTACGTCTACGGCTCTCTTTAGGACTGAAAGTCCAGGGATGATCCAATCCCCTCAACTGTCCACTAAGGACTTCATTCTCGGAGACCTTACGTCTACGGCTCTCTTTAGGACTGAAAGTCCAGGGATGATCCAATCCCCTCAACTGTCCACTAAGGACTTCATTCTCGGAGACCTTACGTCTACGGCTCTCTTTAGGACTGAAAGTCCAGGGATGATCCAATCCCCTCAACTGTCCACTAAGGACTTCATTCTCGGAGACCTTACGTCTACGGCTCTCTTTAGGACTGAAAGTCCAGGGATGATCCAATCCCTTCAACTGTATTCTCATCCATACAGGTACAATCATATATCACATCAAAACATGTATACATCACATCAAAACATGTGTACATCAAAACATGTATACATCACTTAATCAACACATGTATACATCACATCAAAACATGTGTTCATCATCACTAATCAAAACATGTGTACATCAAAACATGTATACATCACTAATCAAAACATGTACACATCACATCAAAACATGTGTACATCAAAACATGTATACATCACTTAATCAACACATGTACACATCACATCAAAACATGTATACATCACAACTAGCATGTATTCTTACTAATACATCTAATATCAAAACATGTATACATCACAACTAGCATGTATTCTTACTAATACATCAAACATCAAAACATGTATACATCACAACTAGCATGTATTCTTACTAATACATCAAAACATGTATACATCACAACTAGCATGTATTCTTACTAATACATCAAAACATGTATACATCACACCAAAACATGTATACATCTAGCATGTATTCTCACCAATACATCTATCATCAAAATCATGTATAAGTAAAGCTAAGTTTTCTAAGTATAAGAGTCCTAAATCTAAATAATTCTAAGTAACTGGGTGTAGAGAACAGGTTACCTCATCAACGACCTTGTTGTTTGATGAGACAATCTCATCAGTAGTGACTATACTACTCCCCCTTTCGAGGAGGGTCCTTTTGAACTACACCAAGCTTGTCTCGGAAGTATTCAAACTTCACTCGAGACAGAGGTTTGGTTGGTAACTTCTTCACTTGACGTAGAGGCTTGGTTAGTACAATGGTAACCTGTTACAAATTCAAACTTTTAGAGTTCCTTTCTGTGTCATATCTTGTTAGTTCCCTATGTTCTTTGACTTATCATGGAACACTAGATTCTATGTCATCTTGATACAATTCTAAATATCACATAGGATCTCAGTTGGTTCTATCTCTAAGTCAAACAATCCTAAAGCCAAACTTCTTCACAACTAGCAGAGCAAGCAGCCATATATTCCGCTTGTGCTGAGAGCCACACTAGACTGCTTCCAGCTAAACCACGAGATCATGGCTAATCCCAGACAATAACATCCTCTCGATGTGTTCTTCTTGTCTGATACACTTCCTGCCCAAACAGAATCTGAATAGCCATCTGAAGTCATGATCTTCAAGATAGCATAGATCAAATTCTATCGTGTCCTTTATGTGCCTCATCACATACTTTGCAACTATCAGGTAAACACATCTAGTTTCCACTAGATACTAACTCAAGGTGATCATAACAAAGCATATATCTAACCTAGTATATGTTAGATATATCAAAGACCCAATAAATTGACTGTACAGAGTTATATCCACTAACTCTGATGAGTTATCCCCTAACAGCTTCAAGTTGGAATCCATAAGAGTGGCCATTCCAACACCTCAAGTCATATTTCTCATCATACTTTCCCTGGTTGAGAAATATTCCTTCTGAGCCTTGCCATACTTCCAGACCTAGGAAGTAAAGCATCAATTTGAGATCTTTCATTTTTCATTTCTGCATTGAATGATCTTCTGCATATCTATCTGTGCCATCTCTCGTTAGATGGGTCTACTGATATGAGCCTTAATATCATTCGAACTCTGTGGTGAGTTCCTTCTTGCTTCCATGTCATATGTGTATCATATTCAACCTTGTAGCAAAGGTTGAGATCCACATCACCCATGGTGATCATTAAGCTTATCAAATTATTATCGATCCTAGGTACCTATACAGAACCTGATTCATACTTCTTCTTTAATTACACCATACTTGGAGCAAACACCTTGTCGTGATTCTCTTCCCCTTTCTAAGAGAATCTTCTAGCCATGAGCCTTCTATATTTTGTTTGATTTGTAAATCTTCTTGTTTGAACATCCACCACTTGTACGGTGTCCATCATTCTTCATGACCTTTCCTACAAATCAAAATTAAGTACATGATTAGTAATACTTCATAATCATCAAAAGATAACCCATTATGCATACAGATATCATTTACATAGTGATGCAACTATTTTGACCAATACTTTGGCACAACACTTTCCCATATCCTGTATGCATACAGTGGCTATCTAGATGCCTTCCATCTCTACCAGAACATACTATCGAGAGTGTGCACAACTCTCAGCATGTCAGCAAAGAGGTTTCATTCTAGACAAGCAATAATGGAATGTTTGTCCAAACATATGCACATTAGTTGTATATTGTTCAATGCTCTATAAATGTTTACACTCAGCATTATATATTCTAGGAATACAAATATGCATGCAGGCAATATCATTACTATTTCAAATAGCAACTCAAATACTTATCTTTTATGTTTGTGTGGCTGCCTCCCGCTTGATCTTCTGTATGTCTTTTGAACTTCTATTCATTCTGTACCACTGTGCATGCTCAAGAGTCATCCTCATGATCTCATACACAAACATACACTCATTAGTATATTCTAAATGCTATCAAAACATTATAGTACTAAATAATCTTGAAAACGTATAGTCATGATTATAGTTAATAACCATTAGTATTCAAGATTTCAGGGAAGTCTTCTTTTACTCATGCATATCATTGATAAAAGATATAATATGCATAATCCCTTGATTATTAACTTTATGAATAAGCATAACCAATCATTCCAAGTATACTTATATAAGGGATCCTAACACAAGGTAAGATTCATGGGAAACATACCTGGATTAGTATACCTACTTGATTATGTACAACATACCTAAACAACCTCTTCAATGATTTAGAGATCCTGAGCTAGAACCTGCATGTCTCATAGGTATAACAAAGTCATCCATACCTCGTAAGTAGAACAAATATTATGGATGAGTCTTTGTCTTCATGTTTTTATGGTCATGGAGCCTGATTTGTCTTTTGTGATGTACCTGTATCTTGTTAGCAGACAACCTCAACCTCACACAACACCATAATGCATTAGTACAATCATAAGTGTCAACACCCTAACCAATGAATATCTTCTATCATGCATTCATAATTTTGTTAAGGTGATACAACAAATCTAAAATCAAGATTGTACTAACTGTAATAACATGAAGACAAACATACCATAAACTTAATCATGAACAAATCTCAAAACGTACCTCGATGAGTCATACCTGTCGAGATCGCTTGTAATCTCCTTATGTAAAGCCTTAGCCTCATCTCCCTCTGAAACATGAACTCCTTCACTTATGTAGGTGACCAATCCATCTTCTTCTAGGATTAACCCTATCCACTTGATTTGCAAGAACTGGACCTGGAGCTGGATATGGGTTTGTCAGAGAAACCCCAAAAATTCAAACTTTTAAGTTCAAACTTCCGAAAGGATAGAGATATGTGCCTTGATGAGCTGATCAAACTGATATATTCAGAATTTGAAAACTGCAAAGTTTTACTCCTTAATTTTGCCTTTGAAACTTTCGGATTCACTGGACGTGACCCTGAACTGGGGTTTGATGAAGCCCACTCTTTTTCCCCATCAAAAAGTTTGATCCAGAGCTCTAAGCTTCTATTTTTCTGAGGAGCTTCCAGCCGAGGTCACAGATTTCAAAAATTCCCATTTTTACAGAAGCCCTAATTTTTCGCTTTTCTGATCAAAGTCCCGAACTAGGGTCTAATCAAGCCCGGCCTTCTTCCCAACCAAAAATTCTGATCTTGGTCTCTAAATTTCTATTTTGATGAGTAGCATCCAGCCGTGGTCTCCGATTACAAAAATTTCAACTTTCTCCAAAGCCCTAAATTCCGGAAGTCATGAATGAAGGTACCAAAAAATAATTCTGTTTTGACAGAAATATGTACCTGATTGTTTCTGGTGTAACTCTGAAATTTTGCATCCACAGGGTCTGAAAAAAGTTTCCTGAGATAGCCTGACCTGTTATCTTTCCATCCTGACAGGTATGACCTCAATTGTATTCTCTGAGAGAGAGTTATGCCAAATGTCGCAACGTGACCTGTTTTGGGAAAATACAGGAGAGCGAACTTGTACGGCGTGCCACGTGTCACTGTTTGACCTTCAGCCTCTGAAAAAGTTTTCTGAGATATCTCGGCCTGTTATCTTTCCATCCTGACAGGTCTGACCTCAATTGGATTTTCTGAGAGAGAGTTATGCCAAGTGTCGCAACGTGAACTGTTTATGGGATAATACAGGAGAGCGCACTTGTACGGAGTTCCACGTGTCACTGGTTCAACTTAGGCCTCTAAAAAAGTTTTCTGAGATAGTTCAGACTGTGTACTACCTGTCACGTTTTACGAAATTTCATTTGGAGCTTCCTAGCCCAAGATATGACCTTTTTCCCAAGGTCACCTGATTTTGACTCAGATCTGGAAGAGGCAGAAACCCTATATTGTACAGATCATAAATCACAAAGTACAACGAATTAGAGGTTGTCCTTTGGACACAAGGTACCTGGAGATTTTATCTTCGTCCTGTAACAATTTCAGATCCGAAAACTTCGCCAAAACGGATTTATAGCGAAAGTGCTACGATGACTGGTTTTTGCTATGTAAAACCCTAACCTTCAAATTGTCGTAAGTAAAGCAAGTGTCTTTAGTGCCATACCTTGTCTTCCTTCAGGTTAGCTCTGATACCATGTTAAAATTCAATATGCTAAGACAGAAAATAGCAGCATTACATTCCATTTCACAATAATAGCATATACAGGATCACTGAAGAAACAACAAGCATAGCATAAACACAAGAGACAGAGATTTATCCTGGGAAACCCTCATGGGGTAGAAAACCCAGCAAAGCTTCCTCAATATAGATGACCAGCAATATACAAAGATGCAAACCCTGAGCATAAGCTCCTTCTCCTCCATAGCAGACCTCTCCTCCACAAATGCGCCTTTCTCAAGTGAGTGAGTGTATCAAATGAGGAACACACCTCCTCTATTTATACACTACTCTGATATGTATTTTACACAAGTACATGTAGGCTCGTATTTAACCATTAGGTTAAATACCCCATTATAACTGACTGGGCCGACCCCCACATGGTGGGTCTAATAACCCTAGTTACCACATTCAACTCGGAGGAATAAACATCTCCGGATTTATAGTATAATCACATCGGAGGTATGGAACATCTTCGGAATAAATAATGTACAAATATAATATTCTTTGAAGTTACAATATTTCAACATGCACAAACTATAGAAAGTTGTTATGACATAGAGTTTGCATACTTTGTTGATTCCATTTATGAAATAAATCACATTTTCTAAAAACTCAAGTTTTTTAAGAAATCATGTAAACCTTTTAGAAGCTGTGATTTTAAAAAACGGGGGGACTTAAACTTTTCTTATTTCTGGATGGATGCGCAAACTATAGAAAGTTGTTATGACGTAGAATGTGTATACTTTGTTGATTCCATTTATGAAATAAATCACATTTTCTAAAAACTCGTGTTTTTTAAGAAATCATGTAAACTTTCTAGAAGCTGTGATTTTAAAAAACTGGCGGAAGTAAGCTTTTCATATTTTTGGACGCATGCACAAACTTTAGAAAGTCGTTATTACATAGAATGTGCATACTTTGTTGATTCCATTGATGAAATAAATCTCATTTTCTAAACACTCGTGTTTTTTAGGAAATCATGTAACCTTCTAGAAGTTGTGGTTTTTAAAAACTGGCGGAAGGAAGCTTTTCTTATTTCTGGATGCATGAACAAACTATAGAAAGTCGTTATTACGTAGAATGTGCATACTTTGTTGATTCCATTTATGAAATAAATCACATTTTCTAAAAATTCGTGTTTTTTAAGAATTCATCTAAACCTTCTTGAAGCTGTGAATTTAAAAAAAGGGGGGAAGTAAGCTTTTCTTATTAACGGATGCATGCGCAAACTATAAAAAGTCGTTATTACGTAGAATGTGCATAGTTTGTTGATTCCATTTATGAAAAACTTGTGTTTTTTAAGAATTCATCTAAACTTTCTAGGAGCTGTGAATTTAAAAAAAGGGGGCAAGTAAGCTTTTCTTATTTCCAGACGCATGCGCAAACTATAGAAAGTTGTTATCACGTAGAATGTGCATAGTTTGCGCATGCGCAAACTTTAGAAAGTCGTTATGACATAGAATGTGCATACTTTGTTGATTCCATTTATGAAATAAATCACATTTTCTAAAAACGCGTGTTTTTTAAGAAATCATGTAAACCTTCTAGAAGCTGTGATTTTAAAAAACTGGCGGAAGTAAGCTTTTCTTATTTCCGGAAACATGCGCAAACTATAGAAAGTTGTTACTATGTAGAATGTGTATACTTTGTTGATTCCATTTATTAAATAAATCACATTTTCTAAAAACTCGTGTTTTTTAAGAATTCATCTAAAACTTTTAGAAGCTGTGAATTTAGAAAAAGGGGGGAAGTAAGCTTTTCTTATTTCTTGACACATGCGCAAACTATAGAAAGTCCTTATCACGTAGAATGTGCATAGTTTGCGCATGCGCAAACTATAGAAAGTTGTTATGACATAGAGTGTGCATACTTTGTTGATTCCATTTATGAAATAAATCACATTTTCTAAAAACTCGTGTTTTTTAAGAAATTATGTAAACCTTCTAGAAGCTGTGATTTTAAAAAACGGGGGGGGAATTAAGCTTTTCTTATTTCCGGACGCATGCGCAAACTATAGAAAGTCGTTATGACATAGAATGTGCATACTTTGTCGATTCCCTTTATGAAATAAATCACATTTTCTAAAAACTCATGTTTTTAAAGAATTCATCTAAACCTTCTAGAAGCTGTGAATTTAAAAAAAGGGGGGAAGTAAGCTTTTCTTATTTCCGGACGCATGCGGAAACTATAGAAAGTTGTTATTACGTAGAATGTGCATAGTTTGCGCATGCGCAAACTATAGAAAGTCGTTATGACATAGAATGTGCATACTTTGTTGATTCCATTTATGAAATAAATCACATTTTCTAAAAACTCGTGTTTTTTAAGAAATCATTTAAGCCTTCTAGAAGCTGTGATTTTAAAAAATGGGGGGAATTAAGCTTTTCTTATTTCCGGAGGCATGCACAAACTTTAGAAAGTCATTATGACAAATAATGTGCATACTTTGTTGATTCCATTTACGAAATAAATCACATTTTCTAAAAACTCGTGTTTTTTAAGAAATCATGTAAGCCTTCTAGAAGCTATGATTTTAAAAAACGGGGGGAATTAAGCTTTTCTTATGTCCAGACGAATGCGCAAACTATAGAAAGTTGTTATGACGTAGAATGTGCATACTTTGTTGATTCCATTTATGAAATAAATCACATTTTCTAAAAACTCGTGTTTTTTAAGAATTCATCTAAACCTTCTAGAAGTTTTGAATTGAAAAAAAGGGGGGAAGTAATATTTTCTTATTTCCGGATGGATGCACAAACTATAGAAATTCGTTATCACGTAGAATGTGCATAGTTTGCGCATGTGCAAACTATAGAAATTTGTTATGACATAGAATGTGCATACTTTGTGATTCAATTTATGAAATAAATCACATTTTCTAAAAACTCGTGTTTTTTAAGAAATCATGTAAACCTTCTAGAAGCTGTGATTTTAAAAAACGGGGGGAATTAAGCTTTTCTTATTTCCGGACGCATGCGCAAACTATAGAAAGTTGTTATGACGTAGAATGTGCATACTTTGTTGATTCCATTTATGAAATAAATCACATTTTCTAAAAACTCGTGTTTTTTAAGAATTCATCTAAACCTTCTAGAAGAAGTGAATTTAAAAAAAGGGGGGAAGTAAGCTTTTCTAATTTCCGGACACATGCGCAAACTATAGAAAGTTGTTATTACGTAGAATGTGCATAGTTTGCGCATGCGCAAACTATAGAAATTCGTTATGACATAGAATGTGCATACTTTGTTGATTCCATTTATGAAATAAATCACATTTTCTAAAAACTCGTGTTTTTTAAGAAATCATGTAAACCTTCTAGAAGCTGTGATTTTAAAAAATGGGGGGAGTTAAGCTTTTCTTATTTCCGGATGCATGCGCAAACTATAGAAAGTCATTATTGTTGGCCCGGTTTTGCAACCAGGCGTAGTGCTATGGGCACCTGCTAACTAGTAGCAGCAGTTTCAAATAGAATTAAACAAGAAACTAAACTAGACTAAACTAATCATGGATCTATGCAAGAATCTTAGCAAATAATGTAAACATTTTAAAAAACAAGAACAAGAAAATATTAAAGAATGAATTTGTATTGAAAAATGGGGGGGCAAGCAAGTTCTTGCGATAATACCTTCAATGGTGAAGGTTGATGTTGAGCAACTCCCAAGATGAGTAGCTCCAAGCTCCAAGAGGTGTCCTTCTCCAAGGTTGCTTCAATGGCTAAAATGCTCAAGGGAGATTTCAGCAGCATAAGGATGAGATAATGGATGGATGTGAAATGAGGAGCCCCTACCACCTTTTTATAGGTTTTGGTGGTGGGGAATACCATTTGTGGTTTTGTGGAAACCAAATGGTATTGACCAACATGGTTTAGGTACTTTTCCCTCCTTTTTCCTTTTTTGAATAAAAATAATATTTTAATTCCCTTTTTAATATTTTTGGGAATTTGGACCCTTTTTGAGAGTTTTTTATGCTTTTCAGGAAAAATAATCTTTTTTAATGGAAAAAGGGGTGTACTAAGGTCTTTTGGTGACCTTTTGTTGTTTTCAGAGGCTCAGATGGTGGAAAAGTGGACAAATGGGTCATGTGAATAAAGGAATGAGCTAGTGAGCACTTTTTAGGTGTTAACAATTATGATGAAGAATGTGAATACTTTGTTGATTCCATTTATGAAATAAATCACATTTTCTAAAAACTCATGTTTTTAAGAAATCATGGAAACCTTCTAGAAGCTGTGATTTTAAAAAACTGGCGGAAGTAAGGTTCTCATATTTCCGGACGCATGCGCAAACCTTACAAAGTCGTTATTACATAGACTGTGCATACTTTGTTGATTCCATTTATGAAATAAATCACATTTTCTAAAAACTCGTGTTTTTTAAGAATTCATCTAAACCTTCTAGAAGCTGTGAATTTAAAAAAAGGGGGGAAGTAAGCTTTTCTTATTTCCAGATGCATGCGCAAACTATAGAAAGTTGTTATTACATAGAATGTGCATAGTTTGCGCATGCGCAAACTATAGAAAGTCGTTATGACATAGAATGTGCATACTTTGTTGATTCCATTTATGAAATAAATCACATTTCCGAAAAACTCGTGTTTTTTAAGACATCATGTAAACATTCTAGAAGCTGTGATTTTAAAAAACGGGGGGAATTAATCTTTTCTTATTTCCGGACAGATGCGCAAACTATAGAAAGTTGTTGTGATGTAGAATGTGCATACTTTGTTGATTCCATTTATGAAATAAATCACATTTTCTAAAAACTCGTGTTTTTTAAGAACTCATTTAAACCTTCTACAGGCTGTGATTTTAAAAAACTGGCGGAAGTAAGCTTTTCATATTTACGGACGCATGCGCAAACTTTAGAAAGTTGTTATTACATAGAATGTGCATACTTTGTTGATTCCATTAATGAAATAAATCACATTTTCTAAAAACTCATGTTTTTTAAGAAATCATGTAAACCTTCTAGAAGCTGTGGTTTTAAAAAACTGGCGGAAGGAAGCTGTTCTTATTTCCGGACGCATGCACAAACTAGAGAAAGTTGTTATGACGAAGAGTGTGCATAGTTTGTTGATTCCATTGATGAAATAAATCACATTTTCTAAAAACTCGTGTTTTTTAAGAATTCATCTAAACCTTCTAGAAGCTGTGAATTTAAAAAAAGGGGGGAAGTAAGCTTTTTTTATTTCCGGACGCATGCGCAAATTTTAGAAAGTCGTTATTATGTAGAATGTGCATAGTTTGTTGATTCCATTTATGAAATAAATCACATTTTCTAAAAACTCGTGTTTTTTAAGAATTCATCTAAACCTTCTAGAAGCTATGAATTTAAAAAAAGGGCGGAAGTAAGCTTCTCTTATTTTCGGACGCATGCGCAAACTATAGAAAGTCATTATCACGTAGAATGCTCATAGTTTACGCATGCGCAAACTTTAGAAAGTCGTTATGACATAGAATGTGCATACTTTGTTGATTCCATTGATGAAATAAATCACATTTTCTAAAACCTCGTGTTTTTTAAGAAATCATGTAAATCATCTAGAAGCTGTGATTTTAAAAAACTGCCAGAAGTAAGCTTTTATTATTTCCGGACTTATGCGCAAACTATAGAAAGTCGTTACTACATAGAATGTGCATACTTTGTTGATTCCATTTATGAAATAAATCATATTTTCTAAAAACTCGTGTTTTTTAAGAATTCATCTAAACCTTCTAGAAGCTGTGAATTTAAAAAAAAGGGGAAGTAAGCTTTTTTTATTTCTGAACGCATGCGCAAACTATAGAAAGTCGTAATCACGTAGAATGTGCATAGTTTGCGCATGCGCAAACTATAGAAAGTCGTTATGACATAGAATATGCATACTTTGTTGATTCCATTTATGAAATAAATCACATTTCCTAAAAACTTGTGTTTTTTAAGAAATCATTTAAACCTTCTAGAAGCTGTGATTTTAAAAAACGGGAGGAATTAAGCTTTTTTATTTCCGGATGCATGCTCAAACTATAGAAAGTCGTTATTACGTAGAATGTGAATAGTTTGTTGATTCCATTTATTAAATAAATCACATTTTCTAAAAACTCGTGTTTTTTAAGTATTCATCTAAACCTTCTAGAAGCTGTGAATTTAAAAAAAGGGGGGAAGTAAGCTTTTCTTACTTCGGGACTCATGCGGAAACTATAGAAAATTGTTATCACGTAGAATGTGCATACTTTCTTGATTCCATTTATGAAATAAATCACATTTTCTAAAAACTAGTGTTTTTTAAGAAAACATGTAAACCTTCCAGAAGCTGTGGTTTTAAAAAACTGGCGGAAGTAAGATTTTTTTATTTCCGGACGCATTCGCAAACTATAGAAAGTCGTTATGACGTAGAATGTGCATAGATTGTTGATTCCATTTATGAAATAAATCACATTTTCTAAAAACTCGTGTTTTTTAAGAATTCATCTAAACCTTCTATAAGCTGTGAATTTAAAAAAGGGGGGGAAGTAAGCTTTTCTTATTTCCGGACGCTTGCGCAAACTATAGAAAGTCATTATCACGTAGAATGTGCATAGTTTGCGCATGCACAAACTATAGAAATTCGTTATGACATAGAATGTGCATACTTTGTTGATTCCATTTATGAAATAAATCACATTTTCTAAAAATTCATGTTTTTTAAGAAATCATGTAAACCTTCTAGAAGCTGTGATTTTAAAAAACGGGGGGAATTACGCTTTTCTTATTTCCAGATGCATGCGCAAACTATAGAAAGTTGTTATGACGTAGAATTCCCATACATTGTTGATTCCATTTATGAAATAAATCACATTTTCTAAAAACTAGTGTTTTTTAAGAATTCCTCTAAACCTTCTAGAAGCTGTGAATTTAAAAAAAGGGGGGAAATAAGCTTTTCTTATTTCCGAACGCATGCGCAAACTATAGAAAGTTGTTATTACATAGAATGTGCATAGTTTGCGCATGCGCAAACTATAGAAATTCGTTATGACATAGAATGTGCATACTTTGTTGATTCCATTTATGAAATAATTCACATTTCCTAAAAACTCGTGTTTTTTAAGAAATCATGTAAAACTTCTAGAAGCTGTGATTTTAAAAAACGGGGGGAATTAAGCTTTTCTTATTTCCGGATGCATGCTCAAACTATAGAAAGTCGTTATGATGTAGAATGTGCATACTTTGTTGAATCCATTTATGAAATAAATCACATTTTCTAAAAACTCCAGTTTTTTAAGAAATCATGTAAACCTTCTAGAAGCTGTGGTTTTAAAAAACTGGCGGAAGTAAGGTTTTCTTATTTCCTGACGCATGCGCAAACTATAGAAAGTTCTTATTATGTAGAATGTGGATAGTTTGTTGATTCCATTGATGAAATAAATCACATTTTCTAAAAACTCGTGTTTTTTAAGAAATCATGTAAACCTTCTAGAAGCTGTGATTTTAAAAAACGGGGGGAATTAAGCTTTTCTTATTTCCGGACGCATGCGCAAACTATAGAAAGTCATTATGACGTAGAATGTGCATACTTTGTTGATTCCATTTATGAAACAAATCACATTTTCTAAAAACTCGTGTTTTTTAAGAATTCATCTAAACCTTCTAGAAGCCGTAAATTTAAAAAAAGGGGGGAAGTAAGCTTTTCTTATTTTCGGACGCATGCGCAAACTATAGAAAGTTGTTATTACATAGAATGTGCATAGTTTGCGCATGTGAAAACTATAGAGAGTCGTTATGACATAGAATGTGCATACTTTGTAGATTCCATTTATGAAATAAATACAATTTCCTAAAAACTCATGTTTTTTAAGAAATCATGTAAACCTTCTAGAAGCTGTGAATTTAAAAAACGGGGGGAAGTAAGCTTTTCTTATTTCCGGACGCATGCGCAAATTATAGAAAGTCGTTATTATGTAGAATGTGCATAGTTTGTTGATTCCATTTATGAAATAAATCACGTTTTCTAAAAACTCGTGTGTTTTAAGAATTCATCTAAACCTTCTAGAAGCTGTGAATTTAAAAAAAGGGGGGAAGTAAGCTTTTCTTATTTCTGAGCGCATGCGCAAACTATAGAAAGTCGTTATCACGTAGAATGTGCATAGTTTGCGCATGCGCAAACTATAGAAAGTCGTTATGACATAGAATGTGCATACTTTGTTGATTCCATTTAAGAAATAAATCACATTTTCTAGAAACTCGTGTTTTTTAAGAAATCATGTAAACCTTCTAGAAGCTATGGTTTTAAAAAACTGGCGGAAGTAAGCTTTTCTTATTTCCGGACGCATGCGCAAACTATAGAAAGTCGTTATTACGTAGAATGTGCATAGTTTGTTGATTCCATTTATGAAATAAATCACAATTTCTAAAAACTTGTGTTTTTTAAGAATTCATCTAAACCTTCTAGAAGCTGTGAATTTAAAAAAAGGGGGGAAGTAAGCTTTTCTTATTTCTGGACGCATCCGCAAACTATAGAATGTCTTTATCACGTAGAATGTGCATACTTTGGAGATTCCATTTATGAAATAAATCACATTTTCTAAAAACTCGTGTTTTTTAAGAAATCATGTAAACCTTCTAGAAGCTGTGGTTTTAAAAAACTGGCGGAAGTAAGCTTTTCTTATTTCCGGACGCATGCGCAAACTATAGAAAGTCGTTATTACGTAGAATGTGCATACCTTGTTGATTCCATTTATGAAATAAATCATATTTTTTAAAACTTCGTGTTTTTTAAGAATTCATCTAAACCTTCTAGAAGCTGTGAATTTAAAAAAAAGGGGGAAGTAAGCTTTTCTTATTTCCGGACGCTTGCGCAAACTATAGACAGTCGTTATCACGTAGAATGTGCATAGCTTGCGCATGAACAAACTATAGAAAGTTGTTATGACGTAGAATGTGCATACTTTATTGATTCCATTTATGAAATAAATCACATTTTCTAAAAACTCGTGTTTCTTAAGAATTCATCTAAACCTTCTAGAAGCTATGAATTTAAAAAAAGGGGGGAAGTAAGTTTTTCTTATTTCCGAACGCATGCGCAAACTATAGAAAGTTGTTATGAAGTAGAATGTTCATATTTTGTTGATTCCATTTATGAAATAAATCACATTTTCTAAAAACTTGTGTTTTTTAAGAATTCATCTAAACCTTCTAGAAGCTGTGATTTTAAAAAACTGGCGGAAGTAAGCTTTTCTTATTTCCGGACGCATGCGCAAACTATAGAAAGTCGTTATTACGTAGAATGTGCATATTTTGTTGATTCCATTTATTAAATAAATCACATTTTATAAAAACTCGTGTTTTTTAAGAATTCATCTAAACCTTCTAGAAGCTGTGAATTTAAAAAAAGTGGCGAAGTAAGCTTTTCTTATTTCCGGACCCATGTGCAAACTATAGAATGTCGTTATCACTTAGAATGTGCATAGTTTGTGCATGCGCAAACTATAGAAAGTCGTTATGACATAGAATGTGCATACTTTGTTGATTCCATTTATGAAATAAATCACATTTTCTAAAAACTCGTGTTTTTTAAGAAATCACGTAAACCTTCTAGAAGCTGTGGTTTTAAAAAACTGGCGGAAGGAAGCTTTTCTTATTTCCGGACGCATGCGCAAACTATAGAAAGTCGTTATTACGTAGAATGTGCATAGGTTGTTGATTCCATTTATGAAATAAATCACATTTTCTTAAAACTCGTGTTTTTTAAGAATTAATCTAAACCTTCTAGAAGTTGTGAATTTAAAAAAAGGGGGGAAGTAAGCTTTTCTTATTTCCGGACGCATGCGCAAACTATAGAAAGTCGTTATCATGTAGAATGTGCATCCTTTGTTGATTCGATTTATGGAATAAATCACATTTTCTAAAAACTCGTGTTTTTTAAGAAAACATGTAAACCTTCTAGAAGCCGTGGTTTTAAAAAACTGGCGGAAGGAAGCTTTTCTTATTTCCGGACGCATGCGCAAACTATAGAAAGTCGTTATTACGTAGAATGTGAATAGTTTGTTGATTCCATTTATGAAATAAATCACATTTTCTAAAAACTCATGTTTTTTAAGAATTCATCTAAACCTTCTAGAAGCTGTGAATTTAAAAAAAGGGGGGAAGTAATCTTTTCTTATTTCCAAACGCATGGTCAAACTATAGAAAGTCGTTATTACGTAGAATGTGCATAGTTTGTTGATAACATTTAAGAAATAAATCACATTTTCTAAAAACTCATGTTTTTTAAGAATTCATCTAAACCTTCTAGAAGCTGTGAATTTAAAAAAAGGGGGGAAGTAAGCTTTTCTTATTTCCGGACGCATGCGCAAACTATAGAAAGTCGTTATCACGTAGAATGTGCATAGTTTGCGCATGCGCAAACTATAGAAAGTCGTTATAACATAGAATGTGCATACTTTGTTGATTCAATTTATGAAATAAATCACATTTTCTAAAAACTCGTGTTTTTTAAGAAATCATGTAAACCTTCTAGAAGCTATGATTTTAAAAAACTGGCGGAAGTAAGCTTTTCTTATTTCCGGACGCATTCGCAAACTATAGAAAGTCGTTACTACGTAGAATGTGCATACTTTGTTGATTCCATTTATGAAATAAATCACATTTCCTAAAAACTTGTGTTTTTTAAGAATTCATCTAAACCGTCTAGAAGCTGTGAATCTTAAAAAACGGGGGGAATTGAGTTTTTCTTATTTCCGAACGCACGCTCAAACTTTAGAAAGTCGTTATGATGTAGAATGTGCATACTTTGTTGATTCCATTTATGAAATAAATCACATTTTCTAAAAACTCAAATTTTTTAAGAAATCATGTAAACCTTCTGGAAGCTGTGATTTTAAAAAATAGGGGGAATTAAGGTTTTCTTATTTCCAGACACATGCGCAAACTATAGAAAGTCGTTATGATGTAGAATGTGCATACTTTGTTGATTCCATTTATGAAATAAATCACATTTATAAAAACTCGTGTTTTTTAAGAAATGATGTAAACCTTCTAGAAGCTATGATTTTAAAAAACTGGCGGAAGTAAGCTTTTCATATTTCCGGACGTATGCGCAAACTTTAGAAAGTCGTTATTACATAGAATGTGCATACTTTGTTGATTCAATTTAATAAATAAATCACATTTTCTAAAAACTCATGTTTTTTAAGAAATCATGTAAACCTTCTAGAAGCTATGGTTTTAAAAAACTGGCGGAAGTAAGCTTTTCTTATTTCCGGACGCATGCGCAAACTATAGAAAGTCGTTATTACATAGAATGTGCATAGTTTCTTGATTCAATTTATGAAAGAAATCACATTTTCTAAAAACTCGTGTTTTTTAAGAATTCATCTAAACCTTCTAGAAGCTGTGAATATAAAAAAAGGGGGGAAGTAAGTTTTTCTTATTTCCGAACAAATGCGCAAACTATAGAAAGTTGTTATTACGTAGAATGTGCATAGTTTGCGCATGCGCAAACTATAGAAAGTCGTTATGACATAGAATGTGCATACTTTGTTGATTCCATTTATGAAATAAATCACATTTCCTAAAAACTCGTGTTTTTTAAGAAATCATGTAAACCTTTTAGAAGCTGTGATTTTAAAAAATGGGGGGAATGAAGCTTTTCTTATTTACGGATGCATGCGCAAACTATAGAAAGTCGTTATGACGAAGAATGTGCATACTTTGTTGATTCCATTTATGAAATAAATCACATTTTCTTAAACTCGTGTTTTTTAAGAAATCATGTAAACCTTCTAGAAGCTGTGATTTTAAAAAACGGGGGGAATTAAGCTTTTCTTATTTCCGGACGCATGCACAAACTATAGAAAGTCGTTAACACGTAGAATGTGCATAGATTGCGCGTGCGCAAACTATAGAAAGTCGTTATGACATAGAATGTGCATACTTTGTTCATTCCATTTATGAAATAAATCACATTTCCTAAAAACTTGTGTTTTTTAAGAACTCATGTAAACCTTCAAGAAGCTGTGATTTTAAAAAACGGGGGGAAGTAAGCTTTTCTTATTTCCGAACGCATGCGCAAACTATAGAAAGTCGTTAACACGTAGAATGTGCATAGATTGCGCATGCGCAAACTATAGAAAGTCGTTATGACATAGAATGTGCATACTTTGTTGATTCCATTTATGAAATAAATCACATTTCCTAAAAACTCGTGTTTTTTAAGAAATCATGTAAACCTTCAAGAAGCTGTGATTTTAAAAAACGGGGGGAATTAAGCTTTTCTTATTTCCGAACGCATGCTCAAACTATAGAAAGTCGTTATGATGTAGAATGTGCATACTTTGTTGATTCCATTTATGAAATAAATCACATTCTCTAAAAACTTGTGTTTTTTAAGAAATGATGTAAACCTTCTTGAAGCTGTGATTTTAAAAAACATGCGGAAGTAAGCTTTTCATATTTCCGGACGCATGCGCAAACTTTAGAAAGTCGTTATTACATAGAATGTGCATACTTTGTTGATTCCATTTATGAAATAAATCGCATTTTCTAAAAACTCATGTTTTTTAAGAAATCATGTAAACCTTCTAGAAGCCGTGGTTTTAAAAAACTGGCCGAAGTAGGCTTTTCTTATTTCCGGACGCATGCACAAACTATAGAAAGTCGTTTCTACGTAGAATGTGCATACTTTGTTGATTCCATTTATGAAATAAATCACATTTTCTAGAAACTCGTGTTTTTTAAGAAATCATGTAAACCTTCTAGAAGCTGTGGTTTTAAAAAACTGGCGGAAGTAAGCTTTTCTTATTTCCGGACGCATGCGCAAACTATAGAAAGTCGTTATTATGTAGAATGTGCATAGTTTGTGCATGCACAAACTATAGAAAGTCGTTATGACATAGAATGCGCATACTTTGGTGATTCCATTTATGAAATAAATCACATTTTCTAAAAACTCATGTTTTTTAAGAAATCATCTAAACCTTCTAGAAGCTGTGATTTTAAAAAATGGGGGGAATTAAGCTTTTCTTATTTCCAGACGGATGCGGAAACTATAGAAAGTTGTTATGACATAGAATGTGCAAACATTGTTGATTCCATAATGAAATAAATCACATTTTCTAAAAACTCGTGTTTTTTAAGAAAGTCATTATTACGTAGAATGTGCATAGTTTGTTGATTCCATTGATGAAATAAATCACATTTTCTAAAAACTCGTGTTTTTTAAGAATTCATCTAAACCTTCTAGAAGCTGTGAATTTAAAAAAAGGGGGGAAGTAAGCTTTTCTTATATCCGGACATATGCGCAAATTATAGAAAGTTGTTATTACGAAGAGTGTGCATAGTTTGTTCATTCCATTTATCAAATAAATCACATTTTCTAAAAACTCATGTTTTTTAAGAATTCATCTAAACCTTCTAGAAGCTGTGAATTTAAAAAAAGGGGGGAAGTAAGTTTTCTTATTTCCGGACACTTGCGCAAACTATAGAAAGTCGTTATCACGCAGAATGCGCATAGTTTGTGCATACAAAAACTATGGAAATTCGTGATGACATAGAATGTGCATACTTTGTTGATTCCATTTATGAAATAAATCACATTTTCTAAAAATTCGTGTTTTTTAAGAAATCATGTAAACTTTCGAGAAGCTGTGATTTTAAAAAACAGGTGGAATTAAGGTTTTCTTTTTTCCGGACGCATGCACAAACTATAGAAAGTCGTTATGACGTAGAATGTGCATACTTTGTTGATTCCATTTATGAAATAAATCACATTTTCTAAAAACTCGTGTTTTTTAAGAATTCATCTAAACCTTCTAAAAGCTGTGAATTTAAAAAAAGGGGGGAAGTAAGCTTTTCTTATTTCCGGACGCATGCACAAACTATAGAAAGTTGTTATTACGTAGAATGTGCATAGTTTGCGCATGCACAAACTATAGAAATTCGTTATGTCATAGAATGTGCATACTTTGTTGATTCCATTTATGAAATAAATCACATTTCCTAAAAACTCGTGTTTTTTAAGACATCATGTAAACCTTCTAGAAGCTGTGATTTTAAAAAACGGGGGGAATTAAACTTTTCTTATTTCCGGACGGATGCGCAAACTATAAAACGTTGTTATGACGTAGAATGTGCATACTTTGTTGATTCCATTTATGAAATAAATCACATTTTCTAAAAACTCGTGTTTTTTAAGAAATCATGTAAACCTTCTAAGAGCTGTGATTTAAAAAACTAGCGGAAGTAAGCTTTTCATATTTCCGGACGCATGCGCAAACTTTAGAAAGTCGTTATTACATAGAATGTGCATACTTTGTTGATTCCATTAATGAAATAAATCACATTTTCTAAAAACTCATGTTTTTTAAGAAATCATGTAAACCTTCTAGAAGCTGTGGTTTTAAAAAACTGGCGGAAGGAAGCTTTTCTTATTTCCGGACGCATGTGCAAACTATAGAAAGTCGTTATTACGTAGAATGTGCATAGCTTGTTGATTCCATTGATGAAATAAATCACATTTTCTAAAAACTCGTGTTTTTTAAGAATTCATCTAAACCTTCTAGAAGCTGTGAATTTCAAAAAAGAGGGGAAGTGAGCTTTTCTTATTTCCGGAGGCAGGCGCAAATTATAGAAAGTCATTATTACGTAGAATGTGCATAGTTTGTTGATTCCATTTATGAAATAAATCACATTTTCTAAAAACTCGTGTCTTTTAAGAATTCATCTAAATCTTCTAGAAGCTGTGAATTTAAAAAAAGGGGGGAATTAAGCTTTTCTTATTTACGGACGCATGCGCGAACTATAGAAAGTCGTTATCACGTAGAATGCTCATAGTTTGCGCATGTGCAAACTTTAGAAAGTCGTTATGACATAGAATGTGCATACTTTGTTGATTCCAGTTATGAAATAAATCACATTTTCTAAAACCTCGTGTTTCTTAAGAAATCATGTAAACCTTCTAGAAGCTGTGATTTTAAAAAACGGGGGGAATTAAGCTTTTCTTATTTCCAGATGCATGCTCAAACTATAGAAAGTCGTTATGATGTAGAATGTGCATACTTTGTTGATTCCGTTTATGAAATAAATCACATTTTCTAAAAACTCGTGTTTTTTAAGAAATCATGTAAACATTCAAGAAGCTGTGGTTTTAAAAAACTGGCGGAAGTAAGCTTTTCTTATTTCCGGACACATGCGCAAACTATAGAAAGTCGTTATTACGTAAATTGTGCATACCTTGTTGATTCCATTTATGAAATAAATCACATTTTCTAAAAACTTGTGTTTTTTAAGAAATCATGTAAACCTTCTAGAAGCTGCGATTTTAAAAAACTAGCGGAAGTAAGCTTTTCATATGTCCGGACGCATGCAGAAACTTTAGAAAGTCTTTATTACATAGAATGTGCATAGTTTGTTGATTCCATTTATGAAATAAATCACATTTTCTAAAAACTTGTGTTTTTTAAGAAATCATGTAAACCTTCTAGAAGCTGTGGTTTTAAAAAACTGGCGGAAGGAAGCTTTTCTTATTTCCGGACACATGCGCAAACTATAGAAAGACGTTATTACGTAGAATGTTCATAGTATATTGATTCCATTTATGAAATAAATTAGATTTTCTAAAAACTCATGTTTTTTAAGAATTCATCTAAACCTTCTAGAAGCTGTGCATTTAAAAAAATTGGCGAAGTAAGCTTTTCTTATTTCTGGACGAATGCGCAAACTATAGAAAGTCGTTATCACGTAGAATGTGCATAGTTTGCGCATGTGCAAACTATAGAAAGTCGTTATGACATAGAATGTGCATACTTTGTTGATTCCATTGATGAAATAAATCACACCTTCTAAAAACTCTTGTTTTTCAAGAAATCATGTAAACCTTCTAGGAGCTGTGGTTTTAAAAAACTAGCGGAAGTAATCTTTTCTTATTTCCGGACGCATGCGCAAACTATAGAAAGTCATTATTACATAGAATGTGCATAGTTTGTTAATTCCATTTATGAAATAAATCACATTTTCTAAAAACTCATGTTTTTTAAGAATTCATATAAACATTCTAGAAGCTGTGATTTTAAAAAACGGGGGGAATTAAGCTTTTCTTATTTCCGGACGGATGCGCAAACTATAGAAAGTTGTTATGACGTAGAATGTGCATACTTTGTTGATTCCATTTATGAAATAAATCACATTTTCTAAAAAACTCGTGTTTTTTAAGAATTCATCTAAACCTTCTAGAAGCTGTGAATTTAAAAAAAGGGGGGAAGTAAGCTTTTCTTATTTCTAGAGGCATGCACAAACTATAGAAAGTTGTTATGACGTAGAATTTGCATACTTTGTTGATTCCATTTATGAAATAAATCACATTTTCTAAAAACTCGTGTTTTTTAAGAAATCATGTAAACCTTCTAGAAGCTGTGGTTTTAAAAAACTGGCGGAAGGAAGCTTTTCTTATTTCCTGACACATGCGCAAACTATAGAAAGTCGTTATTACATAGAATGTGCATAGTTTATTGATTCCATTTATGAAATAAATCAGATTTTCTAAAAACTCATGTTTTTTAAGAATTCATCTAAACCTTCTAGAAGCTGTGCATTTAAAAAAATTGGCGAAGTAAGCTTTTCTTATTTCCTGACACATGCGCAAACTATAGAAAGTCGTTATTACATAGAATGTGCATAGTTTATTGATTCCATTTATGAAATAAATCAGATTTTCTAAAAACTCATGTTTTTTAAGAATTCATCTAAACCTTCTAGAAGCTGTGCATTTAAAAAAATTGGCGAAGTAAGCTTTTCTTTTCTCTGGACGAATGCGCAAACTATAGAAAGTCGTTATCACGTAGAATGTGCATAGTTTGCGCATGCGCAAACTATAGAAAGTTGTTATGACATAGAATGTGCATACTTTGTTGATTCCATTGATGAAATAAATCACACCTTCTAAAAACTCGTGTTTTTCAAGAAATCATGTAAACCTTTTAGGAGTTGTGGTTTTAAAAAACTAGCGGAAGTAATCTTTTCTTATTTCCGGACGCATGCGCAAACTATAGAAAGTCGTTATTACATAGAATGTGCATAGTTTTTTAATTCCATTTATGAAATAAATCACATTTTCTAAAAACTCGTGTTTTTTAAGAATTCATATAAACATTCTAGAAGCTGTGATTTTAAAAAACGGGGGGAATTAAGCTTTTCTTATTTCCGGACGGATGCGCAAACTATATAAAGTTGTTATGACGTAGAATATGCATACTTTGTTGATTCCATTTATGAAATAAATCACATTTTCTAAAAACTCGTGTTTTTTAAGAAACCATGTAAACCTTCTACAAGCTGTGATTTTAAAAAACTGGCAGAAAAGTGCTTTTCATATTTCCGGATGCATGCGCAAACTTTAGAAAGTTGTTATTACATAGAATGTGCATACTTTGTTGACTCCATTAATGAAATAAATCACATTTTCTAAAAACTCGTGTTTTTTAAGAAATCATGTAAACCTTCTAGAAGCCGTGGTTTTAAAAAACTGGCGGAAGGAAGCTTTTCTTATTTCTTGACACATGCGCAAACTATAGAAAGTCGTTATTACATAGAATGTGCATAGTTTGTTGATTCCATTGATGAAATAAATCACATTTTCTAAAAACACGTGTTTTTTTAGAATTCATCTAAACCTTCTAGAAGTTGTGGACTTAAAAAAAGGGGGGAAGTAAGCTTTTCTTATTTCCGGACGTATGCGCAAACTATAGAAAGTTGTTATTACGTAGAATGTGCATAGTTTGTTGATTCCATTTATGAAATAAATCACATTTTCTAAAAACTCCTGTTTTTTAAGAATTCATTTAAACCTTCTAGAAGATGTGAATTTAAAAAAAGGGGGGAAGTAAGCTTTTCTTATTTCCGGACGCATGCGCAAACTATAGAAAGTCGTTATCACGTAGAATGCTCATAGTTTGCCCATGCGCAAACTTTAGAAAGTCGTTATGACATAGAATGTGCATACTTTGTTGATTCCATTTATGAACAAAATCACATTTTCAAAAAACTCCTGTTTTTTAAGAATTCATCTAAACCTTCTAGAAGCTGTGAATTTTAAAAAAGGGGGGAAGTAAGCTTTTCGTATTTCTGGACGCATGCACAAACTATAGAAAGTTGTTATGACTTAGAATTTGCATACTTTGTTGATTCCATTTATGAAATAAATCACATTTTCTAAAAACTCGTGTTTTTTAAGAATTCATCTAAACCTTGTAGAAGCTGTGAATTTAAAAAAAGGGGCGAAGTAAGCTTTTCTTATTTCCGGACGCATGCGCAAACTCTAGAAAGTCATTATTACGTAGAATGTGGATAGTTTGCGCATGTAAAAACTATAGAAAGTCGTTATGACATAGAATGTGCATACTTTGTTGATTCCATATATGAAATAAATCACATTTCCTAAAAACTCGTGTTTTTTAAGAAATCATGTAAACCTTCTAGAAGCTGTGATTTTTAAAAACGGGGGGAATTAATCTTTTCTTATTTCCAGATGCATGCTCAAACTATAGAAAGTCGTTATGATGTATAATGTGCATACTTTCTTGATTCCATTTATGAAATAAATCACATTTTCTAAAAACTCGTGTTTTTTAAGAAATCATGTAAACCTTCTAGAAGCTGTGGTTTTAAAAAACTGGAGGAAGTAAGCTTTTCTTATTTCCTGACGCATGCGCAAACTATAGAAAGTTCTTATTACGTAGAATGTGCATAGTTTGTTGATTCCATTGATGAAATAAATCACATTTTCTAAAAACTCGTGTTTTTTAAGAAATCATGTAAACCTTCTAGAAGCTGTGATTTTAAAAAACGGGGCGAATTAAGCTTTTCTTATTTCCGGACGCATGCACAAACTATAGAAAGTCGTTATGACGTAGAATGTGCATAGTTTGTTGATTCCATTTATGAAATAAATCACATTTTCTAAAAAGTCGTATTTTTTAAGAATTCATCTAAACCTTCTAGAAGCCGTGAATTTAAAAAAAGGGGGGAAGTAAGCTTTTCTTATTTTCTGACGCATGCGCAAACTATAGAAAGTTGTTATTACGTAGAATGTGCATAGTTTGCGCATGCGCAAACTATAGAGAGTCGTTATGACATAGAATGTGCATACTTTGTTGATTCCATTTATGAAATAAATCACATTTTCTAAAAACTCGTGTTTTTTAAGAAATCATGTAAACCTTCTAGAAGCAGTGAATTTAAAAAAAGGGGGGAAGTAAGCTTTTCTTATTTCCAGACGCATGGGCAAATTATAGAAAGTCGTTATTACGTAGAATGTGCATAGTTTGTTCATTCCATTTATGAAATAAATCAGATTTTCTAAAAACTTGTGTTTTTTAAGAATTCATCTAAACCTTCTAGAAGCTGTGCATTTAAAAAAATTGGCGAAGTAAGCTTTTCTTTTTTCTGGACGAATGCGCAAACTATAGAAAGTCGTTATCACGTAGAATGTGCATAGTTTGCGCATGCGCAAACTATAGAAAGTTGTTATGACATAGAATGTGCATACTTTGTTGATTCCATTGATGAAATAAATCACACCTTCTAAAAACTCGTGTTTTTCAAGAAATCATGTAAACCTTTTAGGAGTTGTGGTTTTAAAAAACTAGCGGAAGTAATCTTTTCTTATTTCCGGACGCATGCGCAAACTATAGAAAGTCGTTATTACATAGAATGTGCATAGTTTTTTAATTCAGTTTATGAAATAAATCACATTTTCTAAAAACTCGTGTTTTTTAAGAATTCATATAAACATTCTAGAAGCTGTGATTTTAAAAAACGGGGGGAATTAAGCTTTTCTTATTTCCGGACGGATGCGCAAACTATATAAAGTTGTTATGACGTAGAATGTGCATACTTTGTTGATTCCATTTATGAAATAAATCACATTTTCTAAAAACTCGTGTTTTTTAAGAAACCATGTAAACCTTCTACAAGCTGTGATTTTAAAAAACTGGCAGAAAAGTGCTTTTCATATTTCCGGATGCATGCGCAAACTTTAGAAAGTTGTTATTACATAGAATGTGCATACTTTGTTGACTCCATTAATGAAATAAATCACATTTTCTAAAAACTCGTGTTTTTTAAGAAATCATGTAAACCTTCTAGAAGCCGTGGTTTTAAAAAACTGGCGGAAGGAAGCTTTTCTTATTTCTTGACACATGCGCAAACTATAGAAAGTCGTTATGACATAGAATGTGCATACTTTGTTGATTCCAGTTATGAAATAAATCACATTTTCTAAAACCTCGTGTTTCTTAAGAAATCATGTAAACCTTCTAGAAGCTGTGATTTTAAAAAACGGGGGGAATTAAGCTTTTCTTATTTCCAGATGCATGCTCAAACTATAGAAAGTCGTTATGACATAGAATGTGTGTACTTTGTTGATTCCATTTATGAAATAAATCACATTTTCTAAAAACTCATGTTTTTTAAGAAATCATGTAAACCTTCTAGAAGCTCTGATTTTCAAAAACGGGGGGAATTAAGCTTTTCTTATTTCCTGACGCATGCTCAAACTATAGAAAGTCGTTATGATGTAGAATGTGCATACTTTGTTGATTCCATTTATGAAATAAGCCACATTTTCTAAAAACTCGTGTTTTTTAAGAAAACATGTAAACCTTCTAGAAGCTGTGGTTTTAAAAAACTGGCGGAAGTAAGCTTTTCTTATTTCCGGACGCATGCGCAAACTATAGAAAGTCGTTATGACGTAGAATGTGCATAGTTTGTTGATTCCATTTATGAAATAAATCACATTTTCTAAAAACTTGTGTCTTTTAAGAATTCATCTAAACCTTCTAGAAGCTGTGAATTTAAAAAAAGGGGGGAAGTAAGCGTTTCTTATTTCCAGACGCATGCGCAAACTATAGAAAGTCGTTATCATGTAGAATGTGCATAGTTTGCGCTTGCGCAAACTATAAAAAGTCGTTATGACATAGAATGTGCATACTTTGTTGATTCCATTTATGAACAAAATCACATTTTCAAAAAACTCCTGTTTTTTAAGAATTCATCTAAACCTTCTAGAAGCTGTGAATTTAAAAAAAGGGGGGAAGTAAGCTTTTCTTATTTCTGGACGCATGCACAAACTATAGAAAGTTGTTATGACTTAGAATTTGCATACTTTGTTGATTCCATTTATGAAATAAATCACATTTTCTAAAAACTCGTGTTTTTTAAGAATTCATCTAAACCTTGTAGAAGCTGTGAATTTAAAAAAAGGGGCGAAGTAAGCTTTTCTTATTTCCGGACGCATGCGCAAACTCTAGAAAGTCATTATTACGTAGAATGTGGATAGTTTGCGCATGTAAAAACTATAGAAAGTCGTTATGACATAGAATGTGCATACTTTGTTGATTCCATATATGAAATAAATCACATTTCCTAAAAACTCGTGTTTTTTAAGAAATCATGTAAACCTTCTAGAAGCTGTGATTTTTAAAAACGGGGGGAATTAATCTTTTCTTATTTCCAGATGCATGCTCAAACTATAGAAAGTCTTTATGATGTAGAATGTGCATACTTTCTTGATTCCATTTATGAAATAAATCACATTTTCTAAAAACTCGTGTTTTTTAAGAAATCATGTAAACCTTCTAGAAGCTGTGGTTTTAAAAAACTGGCGGAAGTAAGCTTTTCTTATTTCCTGACGCATGCGCAAACTATAGAAAGTTCTTATTACGTAGAATGTGCATAGTTTGTTGATTCCATTGATGAAATAAATCACATTTTCTAAAAACTCGTGTTTTTTAAGAAATCATGTAAACCTTCTAGAAGCTGTGATTTTAAAAAACGGGGCGAATTAAGCTTTTCTTATTTCCGGACGCATGCACAAACTATAGAAAGTCGTTATGACGTAGAATGTGCATAGTTTGTTGATTCCATTTATGAAATAAATCACATTTTCTAAAAAGTCGTATTTTTTAAGAATTCATCTAAACCTTCTAGAAGCCGTGAATTTAAAAAAAGGGGGGAAGTAAGCTTTTCTTATTTTCTGACGCATGTGCAAACTATAGAAAGTTGTTATTACGTAGAATGTGCATAGTTTGCGCATGCGCAAACTATAGAGAGTCGTTATGACATAGAATGTGCATACTTTGTTGATTCCATTTATGAAATAAATCACATTTTCTAAAAACTCGTGTTTTTTAAGAAATCATGTAAACCTTCTAGAAGCAGTGAATTTAAAAAAAGGGGGGAAGTAAGCTTTTCTTATTTCCGGACGCATGGGCAAATTATAGAAAGTCGTTATTACGTAGAATGTGCATAGTTTGTTCATTCCATTTATGAAATAAATCAGATTTTCTAAAAACTTGTGTTTTTTAAGAATTCATCTAAACCTTCTAGAAGCTGTGCATTTAAAAAAATTGGCGAAGTAAGCTTTTCTTTTTTCTGGACGAATGCGCAAACTATAGAAAGTCGTTATCACGTAGAATGTGCATAGTTTGCGCATGCGCAAACTATAGAAAGTTGTTATGACATAGAATGTGCATACTTTGTTGATTCCATTGATGAAATAAATCACACCTTCTAAAAACTCGTGTTTTTCAAGAAATCATGTAAACCTTTTAGGAGTTGTGGTTTTAAAAAACTAGCGGAAGTAATCTTTTCTTATTTCCGGACGCATGCGCAAACTATAGAAAGTCGTTATTACATAGAATGTGCATAGTTTTTTAATTCCATTTATGAAATAAATCACATTTTCTAAAAACTCGTGTTTTTTAAGAATTCATATAAACATTCTAGAAGCTGTGATTTTAAAAAACGGGGGGAATTAAGCTTTTCTTATTTCCGGACGGATGCGCAAACTATATAAAGTTGTTATGACGTAGAATGTGCATACTTTGTTGATTCCATTTATGAAATAAATCACATTTTCTAAAAACTCGTGTTTTTTAAGAAACCATGTAAACCTTCTACAAGCTGTGATTTTAAAAAACTGGCAGAAAAGTGCTTTTCATATTTCCGGATGCATGCGCAAACTTTAGAAAGTTGTTATTACATAGAATGTGCATACTTTGTTGACTCCATTAATGAAATAAATCACATTTTCTAAAAACTCGTGTTTTTTAAGAAATCATGTAAACCTTCTAGAAGCCGTGGTTTTAAAAAACTGGCGGAAGGAAGCTTTTCTTATTTCTTGACACATGCGCAAACTATAGAAAGTCGTTATGACATAGAATGTGCATACTTTGTTGATTCCAGTTATGAAATAAATCACATTTTCTAAAACCTCGTGTTTCTTAAGAAATCATGTAAACCTTCTAGAAGCTGTGATTTTAAAAAATGGGGGGAATTAAGCTTTTCTTATTTCCAGATGCATGCTCAAACTATAGAAAGTCGTTATGACATAGAATGTGCGTACTTTGTTGATTCCATTTATGAAATAAATCACATTTTCTAAAAACTCATGTTTTTTAAGAAATCATGTAAACCTTCTAGAAGCTCTGATTTTCAAAAACGGGGGGAATTAAGCTTTTCTTATTTCCTGACGCATGCTCAAACTATAGAAAGTCGTTATGATGTAGAATGTGCATACTTTGTTGATTCCATTTATGAAATAAGCCACATTTTCTAAAAACTCGTGTTTTTTAAGAAAACATGTAAACCTTCTAGAAGCTGTGGTTTTAAAAAACTGGCGGAAGTAAGCTTTTCTTATTTCCGGACGCATGCGCAAACTATAGAAAGTCGTTATGACATAGAATGTGCATAGTTTGTTGATTCCATTTATGAAATAAATCACATTTTCTAAAAACTTGTGTCTTTTAAGAATTCATCTAAACCTTCTAGAAGCTGTGAATTTAAAAAAAGGGGGGAAGTAAGCGTTTCTTATTTCCGGACGCATGCGCAAACTATAGAAAGTCGTTATCATGTAGAATGTGCATAGTTTGCGCTTGCGCAAACTATAAAAAGTCGTTATGACATAGAATGTGCATACTTTGTTGATTCCATTTATGAAATAGAACACATTTTCTAAAAACTTGGTTTTTAAGAAATCATGTAAACCTTCTAGAAGCCGTGGTTTTAAAAAACTTGCGGAAGGAAGCTTTTCTTATTTTCGGATGCATGCGCAAACTATAGAAAGTCGTTATTACGTAGAATGTGCTTAGTTTGTTGATTCCATTTATGAAATAAATCATATTTTCTAAAAACTCATGTTTTTTAAGAAATCATGTAAACATTCTAGAAGCTGTGGTTTTAAAAAACTGACGGAAGGAAGCTTTTCTTATTTCCGGACGCATGCGTAAACTATAGAAAGTCGTTATTACGTAGAATGTGATTAGTTTGTTGATTCCATTTATGAAATAAATCACATTTTCTAAAAACTCGTGTTTTTTAAGAAATCATGTAAACCTTCTCGAAGCTGTGATTTTAAAAAACGCGGGGAATTAAGATTTTCTTATTACCGGACGCATGCGCAAACTATAGAAAGTTATTATGATGTAGAATGTGCATACTTTGTTGATTCCATTCATGAAATAAATGACATTTTCTAAAAAATCATGTTTTTTAATAATTCATCTAAACCTTCTAGAAGCTGTGAATTTAATAAAAAGGGGGAAGTAAGCTTTTCTTATTTCTGGACGCATGCGCAAACTTTAGAAAGTCGTTATTACATAGAATGTGCATACTTTGTTGATTCCATTTATGAAATAAATCACATTTTATAAAAACTCATGTTTTTTAAGAAATCATGTAAACCTTCTAGAATTTGTGGTTTTAAAAAACTTGCGGAAGTTAGCTTTTCTTATTTCCGGATGCATGCGCAAACTATAGAAAGTCGTTATTACGTAGAATGTGCATAGTTTGTTGATTCCATTTATGAAATAAATCACATTTTCTAAAAACTCGTGTTTTTTAAGAATTCATCTAAACCTTCTAGAACCTGTGAACTTAAAAAAATGGGGGAAGTAAGCTTTTCTTATTTCCGGACGCATTCGCAAACTATAGAAAGTCGTTATCACGTAGAATGTGCATAGTTTGCGCATGCGCAAACTATAGAAAGTCGTTATGACATAGAATGTGCATACTTTGTTGATTCCATTTATGAAATAAATCACATTTTCTAAAAACTCATGTTTTTTAAGAATTCATCTCAACCTTCTAGAAGCTGTGAATTTAAAAAAAGGGGGGAAGTAAGCTTTTCTTTTTTTCCGGAAGCATGCGCAAACTATAGAAAGTCGTTATCACGTAGAATGTGCATAGTTTGTGCATGCCAAAACTATAGAAAGTCGTTATGACATAGAATGTGCATACTTTGTTGATTCCATTGATGAGATAAATCACATTTTCTAAAAGCTCATGTTTTTTAAGAAATCAGGTAAACCTTCTAGAAGCTGTGATTTTAAAAAACAGGGGGGATTAAGCTTTTCTTATTTCCGGATGCATGCGCAAACTATAGAAAGTTGTTATTACGTAGAATGTGCATAGTTTGTTCATTCCATTTATGAAATAAATCACATTTTCTAAAAACTCGTGTTTTTTAAGAATTCATCTAAACCTTCTAGAAGCTGTGAATTTAAAAAAAGGGGGGAAGTAAGCTTTTCTTATTTCCGGAAGCATGCGCAACCTATAGAAAGTCGTTATCACGTAGAATGTGCATAGTTTGCGCATGCGCAAACTATAGAAAGTCGTTATGACATAGAATGTGCATACTTTGTTGATTCCATTTATGAAGTAAATCACATTTTCTAAAAACTCATGTTTTTCAAGAAATCATGTAAACCTTCTAGAAGCTGTGATTTTAAAAAACGAGGGGAATTAAGCTTTTCTTATTTCCGGACGGATGCGCAAACTATAGAAAGTCGTTATGATGTAGAATGTGCAAACTTTGTTGATTCCATTTATGAAATAAATCACATTTTCTAAAAACTCGTGTTTTTTAAGAATTCATCTAAACCTTCTAGAACCTGTGAATTTAAAAAAATGGGGGAAGTAAGCTTTTCTTAATTCCGGACGCATTCGCAAACTATAGAAAGTCGTTATCACGTAGAATGTGCATAGTTTGCGCATGCGCAAACTATAGAAAGTCGTTATGACATAGAATGTGCATACTTTGTTGATTCCATTTATGAAATAAATCACATTTTCTAAAAACTCATGTTTTTTAAGAATTCATCTAAACCTTCTAGAAGCTGTGAATTTAAAAAAAGGGGGGAAGTAAGCTTTTCTTTTTTTCCGGAAGCATGCGCAAACTATAGAAAGTCGTTATCACGTAGAATGTGCATAGTTTGTGCATGCCAAAACTATAGAAAGTCGTTATGACATAGAATGTGCATACTTTGTTGATTCCATTGATGAGATAAATCACATTTTCTAAAAGCTCATGTTTTTTAAGAAATCAGGTAAACCTTCTAGAAGCTGTGATTTTAAAAAACAGGGGGGATTAAGCTTTTCTTATTTCCGGATGCATGCGCAAACTATAGAAAGTTGTTATTACGTAGAATGTGCATAGTTTGTTCATTCCATTTATGAAATAAATCACATTTTCTAAAAACTCGTGTTTTTTAAGAATTCATCTAAACCTTCTAGAAGCTGTGAATTTAAAAAAAGGGCGGAAGTAAGCTTTTCTTAATTCCGGACGCATGTGCAAACTATAGAAAGTCGTTATTACGTAGAATGTGCATAGTTTGCGCATGCGCAAACTATAGAAAGTCGTTATGACATAGAATGTGCATACTTTGTTGATTCCATTTAAAAAATAAATCACATTTTCTAAAAACTCGTGTTTTTTAAGAAATCATGTAAACCTTCTAGAAGCTGTGATTTTAAAAAACTGGCGGAAGTAAGCTTTTCTTATTTTTGGACGCATGCGCAAACTTTCGAAAGTCGTTATTACATAGAATTTGCATACTTTGTTGATTCAATTTATGAAATAAATCACATTTTCTAAAAACTCCTGTTTTTTAAGAAATCATGTAAACCTTCTAGAAGCTGTGAATTTCAAAAACTGGCGGAAGTAAGCTTTTCTTATTTCGGGACGCATGCGCAAACTATAGAAAGTCATTACTACGTAAAATGTGCATAGTTTGTTGATTCCATTTATGAAATAAATCACATTTTCTAAAAACTTGTGTCTTTTAAGAATTCATCTAAACCTTCTAGAAGCTGTGAATTTAAAAAAAGGGGGGAAGTAAGCGTTTCTTATTTCCGGACGCATGCGCAAACTATAGAAAGTCGTTATCATGTAGAATGTGCATAGTTTGCGCATGTGCAAACTATAAAAAGTCGTTATGACATAGAATGTGCATACTTTGTTGATTCCATTTATGAAATAAATCACATTTTCTAAAAACTTGGTTTTTAAGAAATCATGTAAACCTTCTAGAAGCTGTGGTTTTAAAAAACTTGCGGAAGGAAGCTTTTCTTATTTTCGGATGCATGCGCAAACTATAGAAAGTCGTTATTACGTAGAATGTGCTTAGTTTGTTGATTCCATTTATGAAATAAATCATATTTTCTAAAAACTCGTGTTTTTTATGAAATCATGTAAACCTTCTAGAAGCTGTGATTTTAAAAAACTGGCGGAATTAAGCTTTTCTTATTTCCGGACGCATGTGCAAACTATAGAAAGTTGTTATGACGTAGAATGTGCATTCTTTGTTGATTCCATTTATGAAATAAATCACATTTTATAAAAACTCTTGTTTTTTAAGAAATCATGTAAACCTTCTAGAAGCTGTGGTTTTAAAAAACTTGCGGAAGGAAGCTTTTCTTATTTCCGGACGCATGCGCAAACTATAGAAAGTCGTTATTACGTAGAATGTGCATAGTTTGTTGATTCCATTTATGAAATAAATCACATTTTCTAAAAACTCATGTTTTTTAAGAATTCATCTAAACCTTCTAGAAGCTGTGAATTTAAAAAAAGGGCAGAAGTAAGCTTTTATTAATTCCGGACGCATGCGCAAACTATAGAAAGTCGTTATTACGTAGAATGTTCATAGTTTGCGCATGCGCAAACTATAGAAAGTCATTATGAGATAGAATGTTTATACTTTGTTGATTCCATTTAAAAAATAAATCACATTTTCTAAAAACTCGTGTTTTTCAAGAAATCATGTAAACCTTCTAGAAGCAGTGACTTTAAAAAACTGGCGGAAGTAAGCTTTTCTTATCTCCGGACGCATGCGCAAACTTTCAAAAGTTGTTATTACATAGAATTTTCATACTTTGTTGATTCAATTTATGAAATAAATCACATTTTATAAAAATTCGTGTTTTTTAAGAAATCATGTAAACCTTCTAGAAGCTGTGAATTTCAAAAACTGGCGGAAGTAAGCTTTTCTTATTTCGGGACGCATGCGCAAACTATAGAAAGTCGTTACTACGTATAATGTGCATACTTTGTTGATTCCATTTATGAAATAAATCACATTTTCTAAAAACTTGTTTTTTAAGAAATAATGTAAACCTTCTAGAAGCTGTGGTTTTAAAAAACTGGCGGAAGGAAGCTTTTCTTATTTTCGGACGCATGCGCAAACTATAGAAAGTCGTTATTACATAGAATGTGCTTAGTTTGTTGATTCCATTTATGAAATAGATCATATTTTCTAAAAACTCGTGTTTTTTAAGAAATCATGTAAACCTTCTAGAAGCTGTGATTTTAAAAAACTGGGGGAATTAAGCTTTTCTTTTTTCCGGACGCATGCGCAAACTATAGAAAGTTGTTATGACGTAGAATGTGCATACTTTGTTGATTCCATTTATGAAATAAATCACATTTTCTAAAAACTCCTGTTTTTTAAGAAATCATGTAAACCTTCTAGAAGCTATGGTTTTAAAAAACTGGCGTAAGTAAGTTTTTCTTATTTCTGGACGCATGCGCAAACTATAGAAAGTCGTTATGACATAAAATGTGCATACTTTGTTGATTCCATTTATGAAATAAATCACATTTTCCAAAAACACATGTTTTTTAAGAAATCATGTAAACCTTCTAGAAGCTATGATTTTAAAAAACTGGCGAAAGTAAGCTTTTCTTATTTCCGGACGCATGCACAAAGTATAGAAAGTCGTTACTACGTAGAATGTGCATACTTTCTTGATTCCCTTTATGAAATAAATCACATTTTCTAAACACTCATGTTTTTTAAGAATTCATCTAAACCTTCTAGAAGCCGTGATTTTAAAAAAGGGGGGGAAGTAAGCTTTTCTTATTTCCGGACGCATGCGCAAACTATAGAAAGTCGTTATCACGTAGAATGTGCATAGTTTGCGCATGTGCAAACTATAGAAAGTCGTTATGACATAGAATGTGCATACTTTGTTGATTCCATTTATGAAATAAATCACATTTTCTAAAAACTCGTGTTTTTTAAGAATTCATCTAAACCTTCTAGAAGCTGTGAATTTAAAAAAAGGGGGGAAATAAGCTTTTCTTATTTCTGGAAGCATGCGCAAACTATAGAAAGTCGTTATCACGTAGAATGTGCATAGTTTGTGCATGCCAAAACTATAGAAAGTCATTATGACATAGAATGTGCATACTTTGTTGATTCCATTTATGAAATAAATGACATTTTCTAAAAACTCGTGTTTTTTAAGAATTCATCTAAATCTTCTAGAAGCTGTGAATTTAAAAAAATAGGGGAAGTAAGCTTTTCTTATTTCCGGACGCCTGCGCAAGCTTCATAAAGTCGTTATTACATAGAATTTGCATAATTTGGTTATTCCATTTATGAAATAAATCAAATTTTCTGAAAACTCGTGTTTTTTAAGAAATCATGTAAACCTTCTAGAAGCTGTGATTTTAAAAAACTGGCGGAATTAAGCTTTTCTTATTTCCGGACGCATGCGCAAACTATAGAAAGTTGTTATGACGTAGAATGTGCATACTTTGTTGATTCCATTTATGAAATAAATCACATTTTCTAAAAACTTGTGTTTTTTAAGAATTTATCTAAATCTTCTAGAAGATGTGAATTTAAAAAAAGAGGGGAAGGAAGCTTTTCTTATTTCCGGACGCATGCGCAAGCTTTAGAAAGTCGTTATTACATAGAATGTGCATACTTTGTTGATTCGATTTATGAAATAAATCACATTTTCTAAAAACTCGTGTTTTTTAAGAAATCATCTAAACCTTCTAGAAGCTGTGAATTTAAAAAAAGGGGGGAAGTAAGCTTTTCTTATTTCCGGACGCATGCGCAAACTATAGAAAGTGTTTATTACGTGGAATGTGCATAGTTTGCGCATGCGCAAACTATAGAAATTCGTTATGACATAGAATGTGCATACTTTGTTGATTCCGTTGATGAAATAAATCACATTTTCTAAAATCTCATCTGTTTTAAAAATCATGTAAACCTTCTAGAAGCTGTGATTTTAAAAAACTGGCGGAAGTAAGCTTTTCTTATTTCCGGACGCATGCGCAAACTTTAGAAAGTCATATTTACATAGAATGTGCATACTTTGTTGATTCCATTTATGAAATAAATCACATTTTCTAAAAATTCATGTTTTTTAAGAAATCATGTAAACCTTCTAGATGCTATGATTTTAAAAAACTGGCGGAAGTAAGCTTATCTTATTTTCGGACGCATGCGCAAACTATAGAAAGTCGTTACTACGTAGAATGTGCATACTTTGTTGATTCCATTTATGAAATAAATCACATTTTCTAAAACTCGTGTTTTTTAAGAAATCATGTAAACCTTCTAGAAGCTGTGGTCTTAAAAAACTTGCGGAAGGAAGCTTTTCTTATTTCCGTACGCATGCGTAAACTATAGAAAGTCGTTATTACGTAGAATGTGCATAGTTTGTTGATTCCATTTACGAAATAAATCACATTTTCTAAAAACTCATGTTTTTTAAGAATTCATCTAAACCTTCTAGAAGCTGTGAATTTAATAAAAGGGGGGAAGTAAGCTTTTCTTATTTCCGGACGCATGCGCAAACTATAGAAAGTCGTTATCACGTAGAATTGCATAGTTTGCATATGCGGAAACTATAGAAAGTCGTTATGACATAGAATGTGCATAATTTGTTGATTCCATTTATGAAATAAATCACATTTTCTAAAAACTCGTGTTTTTTAAGAAATCATGTAAACCTTCTAGAAGCCGTGATTTTAAAAAACGGGGGGAATTAAGCTTTTCTTATTTCCGGACGCATGCGCAAACTATAGAAAGTCGTTATGACTTAGAATGTGTAAACTTTGTTGATTCCATTTATGAAATAAATCACATTTTCTAAAAACACGTATTTTTTAAGAAATCATGTAAACCTTCTAGAAGCTCTGGTTTTAAAAAACTAGCGGAAGGAAGCTTTTCTTATTTCCGGACGCATGCGCAAACTATAGAAAGTCGTTACTACGTAGAATGTGCATAGTTTGCTGATTCCATTTATGAACTAAATCACATTTTCTAAAAACTCGTGTTTTTTAAGAAATCATGTAAACCTCTAGAACCTGTGATTTTAAAAAACTGGCGGAAGGAAGCTTTTCTTATTTCCGGACGCATGCGCAAACTATAGAAAGTATTTATGACATAGAATGTGCATACTTTGTTGATTCCATTTATGAAATAAATCACATTTCCTAAAAACTCGTGTTTTTTAAGAAATCATGTAAACCTTCTAGAAGCTGTGATTTTAAAAAATGGGGGAAAAAAGCTTTTCTTATTTCCGGACGCATGCGCAAACTATAGAAAGTTGTTATCACGTAGAATGTGTATAGTTTGCGCATGCGCAAACTATAGAAAGTCGTTATGACATAGAATGTGCATACTTTGTTGATTCGATTTATGAAATAAATCACATTTTCTAAAAACTTGTGTTTTTTAAGAAATCATGTAAACCTTCTAGAAGCTGTGATTTTAAAAAACTGGCGGAATTAAGCTTTTCTTATTTCCAGACGCATGCGCAAACTATAGAAAGTTGTTATGACGTAGAATGTACATACTTTGTCGATTCCATTGATGAAATAAATCACATTTTCTAAAAAATCATGTTTTTTAAGAATTCATCTAAACCTTCTAGAAGCTGTGAATTTAAAAAAAGGGGGAAGTAAGCTTTTCTTATTTCCGGACGCATGCGCAAACTATAGAAAGTTGTTATCACGTAGAATGTGCATAGTTTGCGCATGCACAAACTATAGAAAGTCGTTATGACATAGAATGTGCATACTTTGTTGATTCGATTTATGAAATAAATCACATTTTCTAAAAACTTGTGTTTTTTAAGAAATCATGTAAACCTTCTAGAAGCTGTGATTTTAAAAAACTGGCGGAATTAATCTTTTCTTATTTCCGGACGCATGCGCAAACTATAGAAAGTTGTTATGACGTAGGAAAGTGTGAATACATTATATTTTATTCCGTATAAAAATGAAAGGAATCTTCTATTCTAAATCATAGCTTTTAATTCGACTTAAACAATGTGACTACTTTATCTATCAAATAGAGTATATAAGTAATGATGATCATTCTTAAACATTTCTATTGTATGCAACCTATCATTACATTGGTTATAATTGCAAAGGATACACCTAAGAGAAAGATAGATCATGAGTAATTTGCAATGTCACCTTAAACCGTAATGAGTTTTATTGTTTATAATATCTTGTACACATAGGCTTTATAGTTATAATCAAACATTGATTCTTCCATCTAATTCTCGAATGACTTGAAGAAATAGGAAATTATGCTTTTGTTTCATAACAATTACATAGAAAAGTGTGAATACATTATATTTTATTCTCTATAAAAAAAAAGGAATCTTATATTTTAAATTATAGTTTTTATTTCAACTTAAACAATGTGACTACTTTCTCTATCAATTTAAGTATACACTCTTTTAAATAAATCATAACCTTAAATCTTTCCTATCCCTGATGTAAACATATTGTACTGCACTCAAACATATTATAAGATAACACTGCGATATTTTCCCAAATATATTTCAATCGATAATGCGACCATGATTCCTTCGTTTATACAAGTAAATACTTCGATTCAACATATTGTAATTTACATGCATTTCGAGATAGTTATGATTCAAATACGATGACACTGTGTTTTCCACTTTTCAAGATTGGTATGAAAATATGATACAGTCATTTTTACATCATTTAAATACCGGCATTCAGTTGACCTTAATATAAATAAATGCATTACTTTGAACATACCATAATTATACTGTAGCTATAATTTCTAAAGATATTTCAAAGTATACATGGAATGCTTAAAATAAATTTAACTTAAATTTAAGATTGGCGTCCTAATTATGCTGTAGCTTTAACTTTTAATACTCTGCAGCTTGGACATATACCAACGATAAAAGGGCGGGAGGAGGATTTCGTAAACCAAACCTTACGTTTCGTCTAGCTCAGTTAAATTAATGCTGTTCTAGATCTGTAATCGACAGGAATGCACGGTTCACGGACCACCATCCGTGAGCTAGGTTTGGTCCAGGGTCCAATGTTCACGGATCTTAACGCGGAGATCTAAATCTTTCCAAGAAACGATTGTTTTGGGATAACTACCAGTTCGACGCAATAAGATCTGAAACTTGACGACAGACAACTGGGCTTTGAAATTTTATGAGTGGACCTCGATCCTGAGCACTAGTCGACTACCAAATTATGAGTGTGGGAGGGATTCGATTAGTTAAGATCGGTCTCGAATAAAGTGATAATATTCCGATCCATTGGCAGACAGAACCGAGGTGGACGTCTGTAGATTTTACTGAAAGATGACGGCCTTATCGCCAAAAATGAATAGGGATAGACCGTAGGCATGAACCCTGTTCGAAGCCGGATCTGGGCGTTACAACCGAGATGCTGCAATCAACACTTAGCGGTAGATCTCAGAGGGTTGTTTAACTACGAGATTTGTACATTTGGCATAATACCACAGAAACAGAGTCAATACTAATGTTCTACTCCGATGATTCTATCTGTTCATTGCCGAGCCATCCTGGGCATATGTCCACTACTAATCTTAACCAAGGGCGTGGACTCAGGGATGAAGACTCGGCTTTGTATGAAATCCTAAGAGTTGACTGAGCTTTTGGGGATCGATCGCTGCAATCATCATACAGAGTCGAGTGAGGCACATCGTTCAATTCAGGGATATACTTTGAAATGGATGATCAACCATGTACCGGTTGAATCGGTCTAACCTTCGAATTTAGTCGATCTTTGAGACCAAACTCTGCAATTGAGATGCAGGTCAGTCTTATGGATCACCGAAAAGGTTATAGACCAATCGATCTAAACATTACAATCCATTCTAAAATTTACAGGTGGATAGAGCTCTGCAATCGAGATGCAGGTCAGTCTTACGGATCACGGAGAAGATTATTCAATCGATCTGAACATTGAAATCCTTTCTAAAATTTACAGATAGACAGAACTCTGCAATCGAGATGCAGGTCAGTCTTACGGGTCACGAAAAAGATTATTCAATCAATCTGAACATTGAAATCCTTTCTAAAATTTACAGATAGACAGAACTTTGCAATCAAGATGCAGATAAGTCTTACGGGTCACGGAAAAGATTATTCAATCGATCTGAACATTGAAATCCTTTCTGAAATTTATAGATAGACAGAACTATGCAATCAAGATGCAGGTCAGTCTTACGGGTCATGGAAAATATTATTCAATTGATCTGAGCATTGAAATTCCTTCTAAAATTTACGGTTAGAAAGCGGATCAGCCCATTAGATCGATCTCTGTAACAGAAATACAGAGTCGATCCATCTTAAGTAAAACTAATCATATTAAATTTGCAATTACAGTAATAGTATAAAATAAATGAAGCAACATTAATTCATACCGAGTTTGATCCGTCTAGAGATCGATCCATCTTAATTTAAACTAATCATATCAAATTGCGATTAGAACAACAGTATAAAATAAATAAAGCTACATTACTTCATACAGAGTTCGATTCATTTCACAAATGCCGAAAGTAAAGAGTTTCAGTTGTTAAAAACAATTATTACTAATAAGCATATCAAAACACAAGGAATACCTCTCTGGTTGTCGCTTGGAGAAGTCTGAAGATGGTGCTGAAGATGATCCTTGCCGTACTGCTGCTGATGACCTCAACCGTTCACCATGGGACACCTCGGTAAACCACCCAACCACTCTGGAATTACTCTTCTTCTTTCCAGACCCCCGAGCCAATCGGGCCGTAGAGTTCACACAAGTATTTCAGAAATTTCGCTTGGGCTTCCCTTCCCACCAGGATTTCTTAGCCAAACCCTTAGATAGCAGCAAGTCTTTGAGGCATTCGAAAATTACGACAATCGTCCAAATTATGGGCCCTTTACCCATTCCCCAAGCCTTCCTTATAAAGGGAAATATCCTGCGACACATGTCGCTTCATGCATAATTAAATATTTTTAATTATTTATTTAATTAAAACACTCACCCATCCAAGTGTCAGTTTCTCTGGGATGTGCACCTACATCCCTAAGTTTGCTCTAGTTTGTCCCCCGGATATTTTAATCAACTCCTAGCTTTTAGTTGACTAGGTGTCTAATCTATTTTGCTCCTAAATAATAATTTCTATTATTTTAAATGCTCAACAAAAATAACTATTCATGTTCAAATGTCTAAGCTATTGTTATGCATTTGCTAAGTACTAATCTAGAGTTATACTCCTAAGTTTTTATGCAGTTTAATTTACCAATCAAACTCACTAGGATCATGGTGATGCGTCGTCGAGCTCCTGGTTCCTTAAATTTTAATCCCCTGACATGGCACCACTCCATCGGGTCCAATCATCCATGGTTTCTGTTCCTTGGCATGGTACCACCTCATTGGGTCCTTGCGTCCATTCTTTCCGTTCTCGACAGGGTACCGCATTGTTGGGCCCTTCTACCACCATCTTTCCGTTTTGACTTGCGGGAACTCTTGTAGGGATTTTAGGAATCGTTACCATCCATCCTCCGTCTACATGCTATCTAGGGACTAATGGCGCTGAGGAGTGAGTCTATTCTCACTGCGCGCCCCTCAACTCGTACGTGACTAGCGCCGTCGTGGCCCACCTCGTACGCCCTCACACATTCCTCTTCAGCAAGCGAGTCAATGCTTATCTGCTCATGCGTGGTATTCTTGTCAGAAGTCGACATCGTCGTCGCTTCCCCTGTGTGTGATTTACCCGTACTCTACGGCCCTTCATGTTCCTTTGTGTGTCCGTTGGTGAACCGTCTCACTTGTTTCTACACACACTTCTCACAACAAATTATTAGTAGCACTGTTCTCAACAATCATCATCTGGTTTCTAACTCTAGTATTTGTTAAACATTTATGACTTATTCAAACTGCTCATTCATCTTATCAAATATACATTTCGTCGCCAAATACATAATCACCATACAGCTAGTCGTTAAGCATTTTCCATCAACATAATTTTCCATAGTCATAGCTAATCGTTTAACATATGCAATTATTCATTTACCTCAGAGTTCAGATACACATACTAAAAAAAAATAAGGTCAAAAGGTTATTTAATTAATGTTTCAATCAGCCGGGTCACTCAGCAGGTGCCCTCAATGTCTACACAAGTCTAGGGGCACTACACTATAGAAAGTCGTTATGACATAGAATGTGCATACTTTGTTGATTCCATTTATGAAATAAATCACATTTTCTAAAAACTCGTGTTTTTTAAGAAATCATGTAAACCTTCTAGAAGCTGTGATTTTAAAAAACGGGGGGAATTAAGCTTTTCTTATTTGCGGACGCATGCGCAAACTATAGAAAGTCGTTATGACGTAGAATGTTCAAACTTTGTTGACTCCATTTATTAAATAAATCACATTTTCTAAAAACTCGTGTTTTTTAAGAATTCATCTAAACCTTCTAGAAGCTGTGAATTTAAAAAAAGGGGGGAAGTAAGCTTTTCTTATTTCCGGACGCATGCGCAAACTATAGAAAGTCGTTATTACATAGAATGTGCGTATTTTGCACATGCGCAAACTATAGAAATTCGTTATGACATAGAATGTGCATACTTTGTTGATTCCATTTATGAAATAAATCACATTTTCTAAAAACTCGTGTGTTTTAAGAAATCATGTAAACCTTCTAGAAGCTGTTATTTTAAAAAACTGGTGGAAGTAAGCTTTTCTTATTTCCGGACGCATGCGCAAACTTTAGAAAGTCGTTATTACATAGAATGTGCATACTTTGTTGATTCCATTTATGAAATAAATCACATTTTCTAAAAACTCATGTTTTTTAAGAAATCATGTAAACCTTCTAGAAGCTGTGATTTTAAAAAACTGACAGAAGTAAGCTTTTCATATTTTCGGACGCATGCGCAAACTTTTGAAAGTCGTTATTACATAGAATGTGCATACTTTGTTGATTCCATTTATTAAATAAATCACATTTTCTAAAAACTCGTGTTTTTTAAGAAATCATGTAAACCATCTAGAAGCTGTGATTTTAAAAAACGGGGGGAATTAAGCTTTTCTTATTTCCGGATGCATGCGCAAACTATAGAAAGTCGTTATGACGTAGAATGTGCAAACTTTGTTGATTCCATTTATGAAATAAATCACATTTTCTAAAAACTCGTGTTTTTTAAGAATTCATCTAAACCGTCTAGAAGCTGTGAATTTAAAAAAAGGGGGGAAGTAAGCTTTTCTTATTTCTGGACGCATGCGCAAACTTTAGAAAGTCGTTATTACGTAGAATGTGCATAGTTTGCACATGCGCAAACTATAGAAAGTCGTTATGAGATAGAATGTGCATACTTTGTTGATTCCATTTATGAAATAAATCACATTTCCTAAAAACTCGTGTTATTTAAGACATCATGTAAACCTTCTAGAAGCTGTGATTTTAAAAAAGGGGGGAATTAAGCTTTTCTTATTTCTGGACGGATGCGCAAACTATAGAAAGTTGTTATGACGTAGAATGTGCATACTTTGTTGATTCCATTTATGAAATAAATCACATTTTCTAAAAACTCGTGTTTTTTAAGAAATCATGTAAACCTTCTAGAAGCTGTGATTTTAAAAAACGGGGGGAATTAAGCTTTTCTTATTTCCGGACGCATGCGCAAACTATAGAAAGTCGTTACTACGTAGAATGTGCATACTTTGTTGATTCCATTTATGACATAAATCAAATTTTCTAAAAACTCGTGTTTTTTAAGAAATCATGTAAACCTTCTAGAAGCTGTGGTTTTAAAAAACTAGCGGAAGGAAGCTTTTCTTATTTCTGGACGCATGCACAAACTATAGAAAGTCGTTACTACGTAGAATGTGCATACTTTGTTGATTCCATTTATGAAATAAATCACATTTTCTAAAAACTCGTGTTTTTTAAGAAATCATGTAAACCTTCTAGAAGCTGTGATATTAAAAAACTGGCGGAAGGAAGCTTTTCTTATTTCCGGACGCATGCGCAAACTATAGAAAGTTGTTATGACGTAGAATGTGCATTCTTTGTTGATTCCATTTATGAAATAAATCATATTTTCTAAAAAAGCGTGTTTTTTAAGAATTCATCTAAACCTTTTAGAAGCTGTGAATTTAAAAAAAGGGGGGAAGTAAGCTTTTCTTATTTCCGGACGCATGCGCAAACTTTAGAAAGTAGTTATTACATAGAATGTACATACTTTGTTGATTCCATTTATGAAATAAATCACATTTTCTAAAAACTCATGTTTTTTAAGAAATCATGTAAACCTTCTAGAAGCTGTGGTTTTAAAAAACTTGCGGAAGTAAGATTTTCTTATTTCCGGACGCATGCGCAAACTATAGAAAGTCGTTATTACGTAGAATGTGCATAGTTTGTTGATTCCATTTATGAAATAAATCACATTTTCTAAAAACTTGTGTTTTTTAAGAATTCATCTAAATCTTCTAGAAGCTGTGAATTTAAAAAAAGGGGGGAAGTAAGCTTTTCTTATTTCCGGACGCATGCGCAAGCTTAAGAAATTCGTTATTACATAGAATTTGCATACTTTGTTGATTCCATTTATGAAATAAATAACATTTTCTAAAAACTCGTGTTTTTTAAGAAATCATGTAAACCTTCTAGAAGCTGTGGTTTTAAAAAACTGGCGTAAGTAAGCTTTTCTTATTTCCGAACGCATGCGCAAACTATAGAAAGTCGTTACTACGTAGAATGTGCATAGTTTGTTAATTGGATTTATTAAATAAATCACATTTTCTAAAAACTTATGTTTTTTAAGAATTCATCTAAACCTTCTAGAAGCTATGAATTTAAAAAAAGGGGGGAAGTAAGGTTTTCTTATTTCCGGACGCACACGCAAACTATAGAAAGTTGTTAACACGTAGAATGTGCATAGTTTGCGCATGCACAAACTATAGAAAGTAGTTATGACATAGAATGTGCATACTTTGTTGATGCGATTTATGAAATAAATCACATTTTCTAAAAACTCGTGTTTTTTAAGAAATCATGTAAACCTTCTAGAACCTGTGATTTTAAAAAACTGACAGAAGTAAGCTTTTCATTTTTTCGGACGCATGCGCAAACTTTTGAAAGTCGTTATTACATAGAATGTGCATACTTTGTTGATTCCACTTATTAAATAAATCACATTTTCTAAAAACTCGTGTTTTTTAAGAAATCATGTAAACATTCTAGAAGCTGTGATTTTAAAAAACGGGGGGAATTAAGCTTTTCTTATTTCCGAACGCATGCGCAAACTATAGAAAGACGTTATGACGTAGAATGTGCAAACTTTGTTGATTCCATTTATGAAATAAATCACATTTTCTAAAAACTCCTGTTTTTTAAGAAATCATGTAAACCTTCTAGAAGCTATGATTTTAAAAAACTGGCGGAAGTAAGCTTTTCATATTTTCGGACGCATGCGCAAACTTTTGAAAGTCGTTATTACATAGAATGTGCATACTTTGTTGATTCCTTTTATGAAATAAATCACATTTTCTAAAAACTCGTGTTTTTTAAGAAATCATGTAAACCTTATAGAAGCTGTGATTTTAAAAAACGAGGGGAATTAAGCTTTTCTTATTTCCGGATGCATGCGCAAACTATAGAAAGTCATTATGACGTAGAATGTGCAAACTTTGTTGATTCCATTTATGAAATAAATCACATTTTCTAAAAAGTCGTGTTTTTTAAGAATTCATCTAAACCGTCTAGAAGCTGTGAATTCAAAAAAAGGGGGGAAGTAAGCTTTTCTTATTTCTGGACGCATGCGCAAACTTTTGAAAGTCGTTATTACGTAGAATGTGCATATTTTGCGCCTGTGCAAACTATAGAAAGTCGTTATGACATAGAATGTGCATACTTTGTTGATTCCATTTGAAATAAATCACTTTTCCTAAAAACTCGTGGTTTTTAAGACAACATGTAAACCTTCTAGAAGCTGTGATTTTAAAAAACGGGGGGAATTAAGCTTTTCTTATTTCCGGAGAGATGCGCAAACTATAGAAATTTTTTATGACGTAGAATGTGCATACTTTGTTGATTCCATTTATGAAATAAATCACATTTTCTAAAAACTCGTGTTTTTTAAGAAATCATGTAAACCTTCTAGAAGGTGTGATTTTAAAAAACGGGGGGAATTAAGCTTTTCTTATTTCCGGACGCATGCGCAACCTATAGAAAGTCGTTACTACGTAGAATTTGCATACTTTGTTGATTCCATTTTTGAAATAAATCAAATTTTCTAAAAACTCGTGTTTTTTAAGAAATCATGTAAACCTTCTAGAAGTTGTGGTTTCAAAAAACTGGCGGAAGGAAGCTTTTCTTATTTCCGGATGCATGCGCAAACTATAGAAAGTTGTTATGACGTAGAATGTGCATACTTTGTTGATTCCCTTTATGAAATAAATCACATTTTCTAAAAAAACGTGTTTTTTATGAATTCATCTAAACCTTCTAGAAGCTGTGAATTTAAAAAAAGGGGGGAAGTAAGATTTTCCTATTTCCAGATGCATGCGCAAACTTTAGAAAGTCGTTATTACATAGAATGTGCATACTTAGTTGAATTAATTTAATAAATAAATCACATTTTCTAAAAACTCATGTTTTTTAAGAAATCATGTAAACCTTCTAGAAGCTGTGGTTTTAAAAAAACTTGCGGAAGTAAGCTTTTCTTATTTCCGGACGCATGCGCAAACTTTGGAAAGTCGTTATTACATAGAATGTGCATACTTTGTTGATTCCATTTATGAAATAAATCAGATTTTCTAAAAACTCGTGTTTTTTAAGAAATCATGTAAACCTTCTAGAAGCTGTGATTTTAAAAAACTGGCGGAAGGAAGCTTTTCTTATTTCCGGACACATGCGCAAACTATAGAAAGTTGTTATGATATAGAATGTGCATACTTTGTTGATTCCATTTATGATATAAATCACATTTTCTAAAAAAGCGTGTTTTTTAAGAATTCATCTAAACCTTCTAGAAGCTGTGAATTTAAAAAAAGGGGGGAAGTAAGCTTTTCTTATTTCCAGACGCATGCGCAAACTTTAGAGAGTCATTATTACATAGAATGTGCATACTTTGTTGATTCCATTTATAAAATAAATCACATTTTCTAAAAATTCGTGTTTTTCAAGAAGTCAAGTAAACATTCTAGAAGCTGTGGTTTTAAAAAACTTGCGGAAGTAAGCTTTTCTTATTTCCGGACGCATGCGCAAACTATAGAAAGTCGTTATTACGTAGAATGTGCATAGTTTGTTGATTCCATTTATGAAATAAATAACATTTTCTAAATCTAATGTTTTTTAAGAATTCATCTAAACCTTCTAGAAGCTGTGAATTTAAAAAAAGGGGGGAAGTAAGCTTTTCTTATTTCTGGTCGCATGCGCAAACTTTAGAAAGTCGTTATTACGTAGAATTTGCATAGTTTGCGCATGCGCAAACTATAGAAAGTCGTTATGACGTAGAATGTGCATACTTTGTTGATTCCATTTATGAAATAAATCACATTTCCTAAAAACTCGTGTTTTTTAAGAAATCATGTAAACCTTCTAGAAGCTGTGATTTTAAAAAATGGGGGGAATTAAGCTTTTCTTATTTCTTGACACATGCGCAAACTATATAAAGTCGTTACTACGTAGAATGTGCATACTTTGTTGATTCCATTTATGAAATAAATCAAATTTTCTAAAAACTCGTGTTTTTCAAGAAATCATTTAAACCTTCTAGAAGCTGTGGTTTTAAAAAACTGGCGGAAGGAAGCTTTTCTTATTTCCGGACGCATGCGCAAACTATAGAAGGTCCTTACTACGTAGAATGTGCATACTTTGTTGATTCGATTTATGAAATAAATCACATTTTCTAAAAACTCGTGTTTTTTAAGAAATCATGTAAACCTTCTAGAAACTGTGATTTTAAAAAACTGGCGGAAGGAAGCTTTTCTTATTTCCGGACGCATGCGCAAACTATAGAAAGTTGTTTTGACGTAGAATGTGCATACTTTGTTGATTCCATTTAAGAAATAAATCACATTTTCTAAAAAAGCGTGTTTCTTAAGAATTCATCTAAACCTTCTAGAAGCTGTGAATTTAAAAAAAGGGGGGAAGTAAGCTTTTCTTATTTCCGGACGCAAGCGCAAACTTTAGAAAGTCTTTATTACATAGAATGTGCAGACTAAGTTGATTCCTTTTATGAAATAAATAACATTTTCTAAAAACTCATGTTTTTTAAGAATTCATCTAAACCTTCAAGAAGCTGTGAATTTAAAAAAAGGGGGGAAGTAAGCTTTTCTTATTTCCGGACGCATGCGCAATCTATAGAAAGTCATTATCACGTAGAATGTGCATAGTTTGCGCATGCACAAACTATAGAAAGTTGTTATGACATAGAATGTGCATACTTTGTTGATTCTATTTATGAAATAAATCACATTTTCTAAAAACTCGTGTTTTTTAAGAAATCATGTACACCTTCTAGAAGTTGTGATTTTAAAAAACGGGCGGAATTAAGCTTTTCTTATTTCCGGATGCATGCGCAAACTATATAAAGTGGTTATGACATAGAATGTCCAAACTTTGTTGATTCCATTTATGAAATAAATCACATTTTCTAAAAACTCGTGTTTTTTAATAATTCACCTAAACCTTCTGGAAGCTATGAATTTAAAAAAAAGGGGGGAAGTAAGGTTTTAAAATTTTTGGACGCATGCGCAAACTATAGAAAGTCGTTATTACGTAGAATGTGCATAGTTTGTTGATTCCATTTATGAAATAAATCACATTTTCTAAAGGTAATGTTTTTTAAGAATTCATCTAAACCTTCTAGAAGCTGTGAATTTAAAAAAAGGGGGGAAGTAAGCTTTTCTTATTTCCGGACGCATGCACAAACTATAGAAAGTCGTTATCACGTAGAATGTGCATAGTTTGCGCATGCGCAAACTATAGAGAGTCGTTAGGACATAGAATGTGCATACTTTGTTGATTCCATTTATGAAATAAATCACATTTTCTAAAAACTCGTGTTTTTTAAGAAATCATGTAAACCTTCTAGAAGTTTTGATTTTAAAAAACAGGGGAAATTAAGCTTTTCTTATTTCTGGACGCATGCGCAAACTATAGAAAGTTGTTATGACGTAGAATGTGCATACTTTGTTGATTCCATTTATGAAATAAATCACATTTTCTAAAAATTTGTGTTTTTTAAGAATTCATCTAAATCTTCTAGAAGCTGTGAATTTAAAAAAAGGGTGGAAGTAAGCATTTCGTATTTCCGGACCCATGCGCAAGCTTTAGAAAGTCATTATTAAATAGAATTTGCATACTTTGTTGATTCCATTTATGAAATAAATCACATTTTCTAAAAACTCGTGTTTTTTAAGAAATCATGTAAACCTTCTAGAAGCTATGGTTTTAAAAAACTGGCGTAAGTAAGCTTTTCTTATTTCCGGACGCATGCGCAAACTATAGAAAGTCGTTACTACGTAGAATGTGCATAGTTTGTTAATTGGATTTATTAAATAAATCACATTTTCTAAAAACTTATGTTTTTTAAGAATTCATCTAAACCTTCTAGAAGCTGTGAATTTAAAAAAAGGGGGGAAGTAATGTTTTCTTATTTCCGGACGCACGCGCAAACTATAGAAAGTTGTGATCACGTAGAATGTGCATAGTTTGCGCATGCGCAAACTATAGAAAGTAGTTATGACATAGAATGTGCATACTTTGTTGATGCAATTTATGAAATAAATCACATTTTCTAAAAACTTGTGTTTTTTAAGAAATCATGTAAACCTTCTAGAAGCTGTGATTTTAAATAACTGGCGGAATTAAACCTTTCTTATTTCCGGACGCATGCGCAAACTATAGAAAGTGGTTATGACGTAGAATGTGCATACTTTGTTGATTCCATTTATGAAATAAATCACATTTTCTAAAAAATCGTATTTTTTAAGAATTCATCTAAACCTTCTAGAAGCTGTGAATTTAAAAAAAGGGGGAAGTAAGCTTTTCTTATTTCCGGACGCATGCGCAAACTTTAGAAAGTCGTTACTACATAGAATGTGCATACTTTGTTGATTCCATTTATGAAATAAATCACATTTTCTAAAAACTCGTGTTTTTTAAGAAATCATGTAAACCTTCTAGAAGCTGTGGTTTTAAAAAACTTGCGGAAGTAAGCTTTTCTTATTTCCGGATGCATGCGTAAACTATAGAAAGTCATTATTACGTAGAATGTGCATAGTTTGTTGATTCCATTTATGAAATAAATCACATTTTCTAAAACTAATGTTTTTTAAGAATTCATCTAAACCTTATAGAAGCTGTGAATTTAAAAAAAGGGGGGAAGTAAGCTTTTCTTATTTCCGGACGCATGCGCAAACTATAGAAAGTCGTTATCACGTAGAATGTGCATAGTTTGCGCATGCGCAAACTATAGAGAGTCGTTATGACATAGAATGTGCATACTTTGTTGATTCCATTTATGAAATAAATCACATTTCCTAAAAACTCGTGTTTTTTAAGAAATCATGTAAACCTTCTAGAAGCTGTGATTTTAAAAAACTGGGGGAATTAAGCTTTTCTTATTTCTAGACACATGCGCAAACTATAGAAAGTCGTTACTATGTAGAATGTGAATACTTTGTTGATTCCATTTATGAAATAAATCAAATTTTCTAAAAACTCGTTTTTTTCAAGAAATCATTTAAACCTTCTAGAAGCTGTGGTTTTAAAAAACTGGCGGAAGGAAGCTTTTCTTATTTCCGGACGCATGCGCAAACTATAGAATGTCGTTACTACGTAGAATGTGCATACTTTGTTGATTCGATTTATGAAATAAATCACATTTTCTAAAAACTCGTGTTTTTTAAGAAATCATGTAAACCTTCTAGAAACTGTGATTTTAAAAAACTGGCGGAAGGAAGCTTTTCTTATTTCCGGACGCATGCGCAAACTATAGAAAGTTATTTTGACGTAGAATGTGCATACTTTGTTGATTCCATTTAAGAAATAAATCACATTTTCTAAAAAAGCGTGTTTCTTAACAATTCATCTAAACCTTCTAGAAGCTGTGAATTTAAAAAAAGGGGGGAAGTAAGCTTTTCTTATTTCCGGACGCATGCGCAAACTTTAGAAAGTCTTTATTACATAGAATGTGCAGACTAAGTTGATTCCTTTTATGAAATAAATAACATTTTCTAAAAACTCATGTTTTTTAAGAATTCATCTAAACCTTCAAGAAGCTGTGAATTTAAAAAAAGGGGGGAAGTAAGCTTTTCTTATTTCCGGACGCATGCGCAATCTATAGAAAGTCATTATCACTTAGAATGTGCATAGTTTGCGCATGCACAAACTATAGAAATTTGTTATGACATAGAATGTGCATACTTTGTTGATTCCATTTATGAAATAAATCACATTTTCTAAAAACTCATGTTTTTTAAGAAATCATGTACACCTTCTAGATGTTGTGATTTTAAAAAACGGGCGGAATTAAGCTTTTCTTATTTCCGGATGCATGCGCAAACTATATAAAGTGGTTATGACATAGAATGTCCAAACTTTGTTGATTCCATTTATGAAATAAATCACATTTTCTAAAAACTCGTGTTTTTTAATAATTCACCTAAACCTTCTGGAAGCTATGAATTTAAAAAAAAGGGGGGAAGTAAGGTTTTAAAATTTTTGGACGCATGCGCAAACTATAGAAAGTCGTTATTACGTAGAATGTGCATAGTTTGTTGATTCCATTTATGAAATAAATCACATTTTCTAAAAACTCGTGTTTTTTAAGAAATCATGTAAACCTTCTAGAAGCTGTGGTTTTAAAAAACTTGCGGAAGTAAGGTTTTCTTATTTCCGGACACATGCGCAAACTATAGAAAGTCGTTATTACGTAGAATGTGCATAGTTTGTTGATTCCATTTATGAAATAAATCACATTTTCTAAAGGTAATGTTTTTTAAAAATTCATCTAAACCTTCTAGAAGCTGTGAATTTAAAAAAAGGGGGGAAGTAAGCTTTTCTTATTTCCGGACGCATGCACAAACTATAGAAAGTCGTTATCACGTAGAATGTGCATAGTTTGCGCATGCGCAAACTATAGAGAGTCGTTATGACATAGAATGTGCATACTTTGTTGATTCCATTTATGAAATAAATCACATTTTCTAAAAACTCGTGTTTTTTAAGAAATCATGTAAACCTTCTAGAAGTTTTGATTTTAAAAAACAGGGGAAATTAAGCTTTTCTTATTTCTGGACGCATGCGCAAACTATAGAAAGTTGTTATGACGTAGAATGTGCATACTTTGTTGATTCCATTTATGAAATAAATCACATTTTCTAAAAACTTGTGTTTTTTAAGAATTCATCTAAATCTTCTAGAAGCTGTGAATTTAAAAAAAGGGGGGAAGTAAGCATTTCGTATTTCCGGACCCATGCGCAAGCTTTAGAAAGTCATTATTAAATAGAATTTGCATACTTTGTTGATTCCATTTATGAAATAAATCACATTTTCTAAAAACTCGTGTTTTTTAAGAAATCATGTAAACCTTCTAGAAGCTATGGTTTTAAAAAACTGGCGTAAGTAAGCTTTTCTTATTTCCGGACGCATGCGCAAACTATAGAAAGTCGTTACTACGTAGAATGTGCATAGTTTGTTAATTGGATTTATTAAATAAATCACATTTTCTAAAAACTTATGTTTTTTAAGAATTCATCTAAACCTTCTAGAAGCTGTGAATTTAAAAAAAGGGGGGAAGTAATGTTTTCTTATTTCCGGACGCACGCGCAAACTATAGAAAGTTGTTATAACGTAGAATGTGCATAGTTTGCGCATGCGCAAACTATAGAAAGTAGTTATGACATAGAATGTGCATACTTTGTTGATGCAATTTATGAAATAAATCACATTTTCTAAAAACTTGTGTTTTTTAAGAAATCATGTAAACCTTCTAGAAGCTGTGATTTTAAAAAACTGGCGGAATTAAACTTTTCTTATTTCCGGACGCATGCGCAAACTATAGAAAGTGGTTATGACATAGAATGTGCATACTTTGTTGATTCCATTTATGAAATAAATCACATTTTCTAAAAAATCGTATTTTTTAAGAATTCATCTAAACCTTCTAGAAGCTGTGAATTTAAAAAAAGGGGGAAGTAAGCTTTTCTTATTTCCGGACGCATGCGCAAACTTTAGAAAGTCGTTACTACATAGAATGTGCATACTTTGTTGATTCCATTTATGAAATAAATCACATTTTCTAAAAACTCGTGTTTTTTAAGAAATCATGTAAACCTTCTAGAAGCTCTGGTTTTAAAAAACTTGCGGAAGTAAGCTTTTCTTATTTCCGGACGCATGCGCAAACTATAGAAAGTCATTATTACGTAGAATGTGCATAGTTTGTTGATTCCATTTATGAAATAAATCACATTTTCTAAAACTAATGTTTTTTAAGAATTCATCTAAACCTTCTAGAAGCTGTGAATTTAAAAAAAGGGGGGAAGTAAGCTTTTCTTATTTCCGGACGCATGCGCAAACTATAGAAAGTCGTTATCACGTAGAATGTGCATAGTTTGCGCATGCGCAAACTATAGAGAGTCGTTATGACATAGAATGTGCATACTTTGTTGATTCCATTTATGAAATAAATCACATTTCCTAAAAACTCGTGTTTTTTAAGAAATCATGTAAACCTTCTAGAAGCTGTGATTTTAAAAAACTGGGGGAATTAAGCTTTTCTTATTTCTGGACACGAGCGCAAACTATAGAAAGTCGTTACTATGTAGAATGTGAATACTTTGTTGATTCCATTTATGAAATAAATCAAATTTTCTAAAAACTCGTGTTTTTCAAGAAATCATTTAAACCTTCTAGAAGCTGTGGTTTTAAAAAATTGGCGGAAGGAAGCTTTTCTTATTTCCGGACGCATGCGCAAACTATAGAAGGTCGTTACTACGTAGAATGTGCATAATTTGTTGATTTGATTTATGAAGTAAATCACATTTTCTAGAAACTCGTGTTTTTTAAGAAATCATGTAAACCTTCTAGAAACTGTGATTTTAAAAAACTGGCGGAAGGAAGCTTTTCTTATTTCCGGACGCATGCGCAAACTATAGAAAGTTGTTATGACGTAGAATGTGCATACTTTGTTGATTCCATTTAAGAAATAAATCACATTTTCTAAAAAAGCGTGTTTCTTAAGAATTCATCTAAACCTTCTAGAAGCTGTGAATTTAAAAAAAGGGGGGAAGTAAGCTTTTCTTATTTCCGGACGCATGCACAAACTAAAGAAAGTCGTTATCACGTAGAATTTGCATAGTTTGCGCATGCGCAAACTATAGAAAGTCGTTATGACATAGAATGTGCATACTTTGTTGATTCCATTTATGAAATAAATCAATTTTCTAAAAACTCATGTTTTTTAAGTAATCATGTAAACCTTCTAGAAGCTGTGATTTTAAAAAACTGGAGGAATTAAGCTTTTCTTATTTCCGGACGCATGCACAAACTATAGAAAGTTGTTATGACGTAGAATGTGCATAGTTTGTTGATTCCATTTATGAAATAAATTACATTTTCTAAAAATTTGTGTTTTTTAAGAATTCATCTAAATCTTCTAGAATCCGTGAATTTAAAAAAAGGGGGGAAGTAAGATTTTCTTATTTCCGGACGCATGCGCAAGCTTTAGAAAGTCATTATTAAATAGAATTTGCATACTTTGTTGATTCCATTTATGAAATAAATCACATTTTCTAAAAACTCGTGTTTTTTAAGAAATCACGTAAACCTTCTAGATGCTATGGTTTTAAAAAACTGGCATAAGTAAGCTTTTCGTATTTCCGGACGCATGCGCAAACAATAGAAAGTCGTTATTACGTAGAATGTGCATAGTTTGTTGATTCCATTTATTAAATAAATCACATTTATTAAATAAATCACATTTTCTAAAAACTCATGTTTTTTAAGAATTCATCTAAACCTTCTAGAAGCTGTGAATTTAAAAAAAGGGGGGAAGTAAGCTTTTCTTATTTTCGGACGCACGTGCAAACTATAGAAACTTTTTATCACGTAGAATGTGCATAGTTTACGCATGCGCAAACTATAGAAATTAGTTATGACATAGAATGTGCATACTTTGTTGATTCGATTTATGAAATAAATCACATTTTCTAAAAACTCGTGTTTTTTAAGAAATCATGTAAACCTTCTAGAAGCTGTGATTTTAAAAAACTGGACGAAGGAAGCTTTTCTTATTTCCGGACGCATGCGCAAACTATAGAAAGTTGTTATGACATAGAATGTGCATACTTTGTTGATTCCATTTATGAAATAAATCACATTTTCTAAAAAATCGTATTTTTTAAGAATTCATCTAAACCTTCTAAAAGCTGTGAATTTAAAAAAGGGGGAAGTAAGCTTTTCTTATTTCCGGACGCATGCGCAAACTTTAGAAAGTCGTTACTACATAGAATGTGCATAATTTGTTGATTCCATTTATGAAATAAATCACATTTTCTAAAAACTCCTGTTTTTTAAGAAATCATGTAAACCTTCTAGAAGCTGTGGTTTTAAAAAACTTGCGGAAGTAAGCTTTTCTTATTTCCGGACGCATGCGCAAACTATAGAAAGTCGTTATTACGTAGAATGTGTATAGTTTGTTGATTCCATTTATGAAATAAGTCACATTTTCTAAAACTAATTTTTTTTAAGAATTTATCTAAACCTTCTAGAAGCTGTGAATTTAAAAAAAGGGGGGAAGTAAGCTTTTCTTATTTCCGGACGCATGCGCAAACTATAGAAAGTCGTTATCACGTAGAATGTGCATAGTTTGCGCATGCGCAAACTATAGAGAGTCGTTATGACATAGAATGTGCATACTTTGTTGATTCCATTTATGAAATAAATCACATTTTCTAAAAACTCGTGTTTTTCAATAATTCATCTAAACCTTCTAGAAGCTATGAATTTAAAAAAAGGGGGGAAGTAAGCTTTTCATATTTCCGGACGCATGCGCAAACTATAGAAAGTCGTTATTACGTAGAATGTGCATAGTTTGTTGATTCCATTTATGAAATAAATCACATTTTCTAAAAACTCGTGTTTTTTAAGAATTCATGTAAACCTTCTAGAAGCTGTGATTTTAAAAAACATTCGGAAGCAAGCTTTTCTTATTTCCGGACGCATGCGCAAACTTTGGAATGTCGTTTTTACATAGAATGTGCATACTTTGTTGATTCCATTTATGAGATAAATAACACTTTCTAAAAACTTGTGTCTTTCAAGAAATCATGTAAACCTTCTAGAAGCTGTGATTTTAAAAAACAGGCGGAATTAAGCTTTTCTTATTTCTGGACGCATGCGCAAACTATAGAAAGTTGTTATGACGTAGAATGTGCATAGTTTGTTGATTCCATTTATGAAATAAATCACATTTTCTAAAAACTCATGTTTTTTAAGAAATCATGTAAACCTTCTAGAAGCTGTGATTTTAAAAAACTTTCCGGAAGCAAGCTTTTCTTATTTCCGGACGCATGCGCAAACTTTGGAATGTCGTTATGACATAGAATGTGCATACTTTGTTGATTCCATTTATGAAATAAATCACATTTTCTAAAAACTCGTGTTCTTTAAGAAATCATGTAAACCTTCTAGAAGCTGTGATTTTAAAAAACTGGCAGAAAGAAGCTTGTTTTATTTCCGGACGCATGCGCAAACTATAGAAAGTTTTTATGACGTAGAATGTGCATACTTTGTTGATTCCATTTATCAAATAAATCACATTTTCTAAAAACTCGTGTTTTTTAAGAATTCATCTAAACCTTCTAGAAGCTGTGAATTTAAAAAAAGGGGGGAAGTAAGCTTTTCTTATTTCCGGATGCATTCGCAAACTATAGAAAGTCGTTATCACGTAGAATGTGCATATTTTGCGCATGCACAAACTATAGAAAGTCGTTATAACATAGAATGTGCTTACTTTGTTTATTCCATTTATAAAAGAAATCACATTTTCTAAAAACTCGTGTTTTTTAAGAAATCATGTAAACCTTCTAGAAGCTGTGATTTTAAAAAACAGGGGGAATTAAGCTTTTCTTACTTCCGGACGCATGCGCAAACTATAGAAAGTTGTTATGACGTAGAATGCGCAATTTTGGTTGATTCCATTTATGAAATAAATCACATTTTCTAAAAACTCGTGTTTTTTAAGAATTCATTTAAACCTTCTAGAAGCTGTGAATTTAAAAAAAGGGGGGAAGTAAGCTTTTCTTATTTCCGGACGCATGCTCAAACTTTAGAAAGTCGTTATTACGTAGAATGTGCATAGTTTGCGCATGCGCAAACTATAGAAAGTCGTTATGAAATAGAATGTGCATGTTTGTTGATTCCATTTATGAAATAAATCACATTTCCTAAAAACTCGTGTTTTTTAAGACATCATGTAAACCTTCTAGAAGCTGTGATTTTAAAAAACGGGGGGAATTAAGCTTTTGTTATTTCTGGACGGATGCGCAAACTATAGAAAGTTGTTATGATGTAGAATGTGCATACTCTGTTGATTCCATTTATGAAATAAATCACATTTTCTAAAAACTCGTGTTTTTTAAGAAATCATGTAAACCTTCTAGAAGCTGTGATTTTAAAAAACCGGGGGAATTAAGCTTTTCTTATTTCCGGAAGCATGCGCAAACTATAGAAAGCCGTTATGACGTAGAATGCGCAATTTTGGTTGATTCCATTTATGAAATAAATCACATTTTCTAAAAACTCGTGTTTTTTAAGAATTCATTTAAACCTTCTAGAAGCTGTGAATTTAAAAAAAGGGGGGAAGTAAGCTTTTCTTATTTCCGGACGCATGCTCAAACTTTAGAAAGTCGTTATTACGTAGAATGTGCATAGTTTGCGCATGCGCAAACTATAGAAAGTCGTTATGAAATAGAATGTGCATGTTTGTTGATTCCATTTATGAAATAAATCACATTTCCTAAAAACTCGTGTTTTTTAAGACATCATGTAAACCTTCTAGAAGCTGTGATTTTAAAAAACGGGGGGAATTAAGCTTTTGTTATTTCTGGACGGATGCGCAAACTATAGAAAGTTGTTATGATGTAGAATGTGCATACTCTGTTGATTCCATTTATGAAATAAATCACATTTTCTAAAAACTCGTGTTTTTTAAGAAATCATGTAAACCTTCTAGAAGCTGTGGTTTTAAAAAACTGGCGGATGGAAGCTTTTCTTATTTCCGGACGCATGCGCAAACTATAGCAAGTCGTTACTACGTAGAATATGCATACTTTGTTGATTCCATTTATGAAATAAATCACATTTTCTAAAAACTCGTGTTTTTTAAGAAATCATGTAAACCTTCTAGAAGCTGTGATTTTAAAAAACTGGCGGAAGGAAGCTTTTCTTATTTCCGGACGCATGCGCAAACTATAGAAAGCTGTTATGATGTAGAATGTGCATACTTTGTTGATTCCATTTATGAAATAAATCTCATTTTCTAAAAAAGCGTGTTTTTTAAGAATTCATCTAAACCTTCTAGAGGCTGTGAATTTAAAAAAAGGGGGGAAGTAAACTTTTCTTATTTCCGGATGCATGCGCAAACTATAGAAAGTCGTTATGACATAGAATGTGCATACTTTGTTGATTCCATTTATGAAATAAATCACATTTTCTAAATACTCGTGTTTTTTAAGAAATCATATAAACCTTCTAGAAGCTGTGATTTTAAAAAACGGGGGGAATTAAGCTTTTCTTATTTCTCGATGCATGCGCAAACTATAGAAAGTCGTTATCACGTAGAATGTTCAAACTTTGTTGAACCCATTTATGAAATAAATCACATTTTCTAAAAACTCGTGTTTTTTAAGAAATCATGTAAACCTTCAAGAAGCTGTGATTTTAAAAAACTTGCAGAAGCAAGCTTTTCTTATTTCCGGAAGCATGCGCAAACTTTGGAAAGTCGTTATTGCATAGAATGTGCATACTTTGTTGATTCCATTTATGAAATAAATCGCATTTTCTAAAAACTCGTGTTTTTTAAGAAATCATGTAAACCTTCTAGAAGCTGTGATTTTAAAAAACTGGCGGAAGTAAGCTTTTCTTATTTCCGGACGCATGCGTGAACTATAGAAAGTCGTTACTACGTAGAATGTGCATACTTTGTTGATTCCATTTATGAAATAAATCACATTTTGTAAAAACTCATGTTTTTTAAGAAATCATGTAAACCTTCTAGAAGCTGTGGTTTTAAAAAACTGGGGGAAAGAAGCTTTTCTTATTTCCGGACGCATGCGCAACCTATAGAAAGTCGTTATTACGTAGAATGTGCATACTTTGTTAATTCCATTTGTCAAATAAATCCCATTTTCTAAAAACTCGTGTTTTTTAAGAATTCATCTAAACCTTCTAGATGCTGTGAATTTAAAAAATGGTGGGAAGTAAGCTTTTCTTATATCAGGACGCATGCGCAAACTATAGAAAGTTGTTATGACGTAGAATGTGCATAGTTTGCGCATGCGCAAACTATAGAAATTCGTTATGACATAGAATGTGCATACTTTGTTGATTCCATTTATGAAATAAATCACATTTCCTAAAAACTCGTGTTTTTTAAGACATCATGTAAACCTTCTAGAAGCTGTGATTTTAAAAAACGGGGGGAATTAAGCTTTTGTTATTTCCGGACGGATGCGCAAACTATAGAAAGTTGTTATGACGTAGAATGTGCATACTTTTTTGATTCCATTTATGAAATAAATCACATTTTCTAAAAACCCCTGTTTTTTAAGAAATCATGTAAACCTTCTAGAAGATGTGATTTTAAAAAACCGGGGGAATTAAGCTTTTCTTATTTCCAGACGCATGCGCAAACTATAGAAAGTCGTTACTACATAGAATGTGCATACTTTGTTGATTCCATTTATGAAATAAATCAAATTTTCTAAAAACTCGTGTTTTTTAAGAAATCATGTAAACCTTCTAGAAGCTGTGGTTTTAAAAAACTGGCGGATGGAAGCTTTTCTTGTTTCCGGATGCATGCGCAAACTATAGAAAATCGTTATCACGTAGAATGTGCATAGTTTGCGAATGCGCAAACTATAGAAAGTCGTTATGACATAGAATGTGCATACTTTGTTGATTCCATTTATGAAATAGATCACATTTTCTAAAAACTCGTGTTTTTTAGGAAATCATGTAAACCTTCTAGAAGTTGTGATTTTAAGAAAAGGGGGAAGTAAGCTTTTCTTATTTCCGGACGCATGCGCAAACTTTAGAAAGTCGTTATTACATAGAATGTGAATACTTTGTTGATTCCATTTATGAAATAAATCACATTTTCTAAAAACTCGTGTTTTTTAAGAAATCATGTAAACCTTCTAGAAGCTATGATTTTAAAAAACTGGCAGAAAGAAGCTTGTTTTATTTCCGGACGCATGCGCAAACTATAGAAAGTTTTTATGACGTAGAATGTGCATACTTTGTTGATTCCATTTATCAAATAAATCACATTTTCTAAAAACTCTTGTTTTTTAAGAATTCATCTAAACCTTCTAGAAGCTGTGAATTTAAAAAAAGGGGGGAAGTAAGCTTTTCTTATTTCCGGATGCATTCGCAAACTATAGAAAGTCGTTATCACGTAGAATGTGCATATTTTGCGCATGCACAAACTATAGAAAGTCGTTATAACATAGAATGTGCTTACTTTGTTGATTCCATTTATAAAAGAAATCACATTTTCTAAAAACTCGTGTTTTTTAAGAAATCATGTAAACCTTCTAGAAGCTGTCATTTTAAAAAACAGGGGGAATTAAGCTTTTCTTACTTACGGACGCATGCGCAAACTATAGAAAGTTGTTATGACGTAGAATGCGCAAACTTAGTTGATTCCATTTATGAAATAAATCACATTTTCTAAAAACTCGTGTTTTTTAAGAATTCATTTAAACCTTCTAGAAGCTGTGAATTTAAAAAAAGGGGGGAAGTAAGCTTTTCTTATTTCCGGACGCATGCGCAAACTTTAGAAAGTCGTTATTACGTAGAATGTGCATAGTTTGCGCATGCGCAAACTATAGAAAGTCGTTATGAAATAGAATGTGCATGTTTGTTGATTCCATTTATGAAATAAATCACATTTCCTAAAAACTCGTGTTTTTTAAGACATCATGTAAACCTTCTAGAAGCTGTGATTTTAAAAAACGGGGGGAATTAAGCTTTTGTTATTTCTGGACGGATGCGCAAACTATAGAAAGTTGTTATGATGTAGAATGTGCATACTCTGTTGATTCCATTTATGAAATAAATCACATTTTCTAAAAACTCGTGTTTTTTAAGAAATCATGTAAACCTTCTAGAAGCTGTGATTTTAAAAAACCGGGGGAATTAAGCTTTTCTTATTTCCGAACGCATGCGCAAACTATAGAAAGCCGTTACTACGTAGAATGTGCATACTTTGTTGATTCCATTTATGAAATAAATCAAATTTTCTAAAAACTCATGTTTTTTAAGAAATCATGTAAACCTTCTAGAAGCTGTGGTTTTAAAAAACTGGCGGATGGAAGCTTTTCTTATTTCCGGACGCATGCGCAAACTATAGCAAGTCGTTACTACGTAGAATATGCATACTTTGTTGATTCCATTTATGAAATAAATCACATTTTCTAAAAACTCGTGTTTTTTAAGAAATCATGTAAACCTTCTAGAAGCTGTGATTTTAAAAAACTGGCGGAAGGAAGCTTTTCTTATTTCCGGACGCATGCGCAAACTATAGAAAGCTGTTATGATGTAGAATGTGCATACTTTGTTGATTCCATTTATGAAATAAATCTCATTTTCTAAAAAAGCGTGTTTTTTAAGAATTCATCTAAACCTTCTAGAAGCTGTGAATTTAAAAAAAGGGGGGAAGTAAACTTTTCTTATTTCCGGATGCATGCGCAAACTATAGAAAGTCGTTATGACATAGAATGTGCATACTTTGTTGATTCCATTTATGAAATAAATCACATTTTCTAAATACTCGTGTTTTTTAAGAAATCATATAAACCTTCTAGAAGCTGTGATTTTAAAAAACGGGGGGAATTAAGCTTTTCTTATTTCTCGATGCATGCGCAAACTATAGAAAGTCGTTATCACGTAGAATGTTCAAACTTTGTTGAACCCATTTATGAAATAAATCACATTTTCTAAAAACTCGTGTTTTTTAAGAAATCATGTAAACCTTCAAGAAGCTGTGATTTTAAAAAACTTGCAGAAGCAAGCTTTTCTTATTTCCGGAAGCATGCGCAAACTTTGGAAAGTCGTTATTACATAGAATGTGCATACTTTGTTGATTCCTTTTATGAAATAAATCGCATTTTCTAAAAACTCATGTTTTTTAAGAAATCATGTAAACCTTCTAGAAGTTGTGATTTTAAAAAACTGGCGGAAGTAAGCTTTTCTTATTTCCGGACGCATGCGTGAACTATAGAAAGTCGTTACTACGTAGAATGTGCATACTTTGTTGATTCCATTTATGAAATAAATCACATTTTCTGAAAAATCGTATTTTTTAAGAATTCATCTAAACCTTCTAGAAGCTGTGAATTTAAAAAAAGGGGGAAGTAAGCTTTTCTTATTTCCGGACGCATGCGCAAACTTTAGAAAGTCGTTACTACATAGAATGTGCATACTTTGTTGATTCCATTTATGAAATAAATCACATTTTCTAAAAACTCGTGTTTTTTAAGAAATCATGTAAACCTTCTAGAAGCTGTGGTTTTAAAAAACTTGCGGAAGTAAGCTTTTCTTATTTCCGGATGCATGCGCAAACTATAGAAAGTCATTATTACGTAGAATGTGCATAGTTTGTTGATTCCATTTATGAAATAAATCACATTTTCTAAAACTAATGTTTTTTAAGAATTCATCTAAACCTTCTAGAAGCTGTGAATTTAAAAAAAGGGGGAAGTAAGCTTTTCTTATTTCCGGACGCATGCGCAAACTATAGAAAGTCGTTATCACGTAGAATGTGCATAGTTTGCGCATGCACAAACTATAGAGAGTCGTTATGACATAGAATGTGCATACTTTGTTGATTCCATTTATGAAATAAATCACATTTCCTAAAAACTCATGTTTTTTAAGAAATCATGTAAACCTTCTTGAAGCTGTGATTTTAAAAAACTGGGGGAATTAAGCTTTTCTTATTTCTCGACACATGCGCAAACTATAGAAAGTCGTTACTATGTAGAATGTGCATACTTTGTTGATTCCATTTATGAAATTAATCAAATTTTCTAAAAACTCGTGTTTTTCAAGAAATCATTTAAACCTTCTAGAAGCTGTGGTTTTAAAAAATTGGCGGAAGGAAGCTTTTCTTATTTCCGGACGCATGCGCAAACTATAGAAGGTCGTTACTACGTAGAATGTGCATACTTTGTTGATTTGATTTATGAAGTAAATCACATTTTCTAGAAACTCGTGTTTTTTAAGAAATCATGTAAACCTTCTAGAAGCTGTGATTTTAAAAAACTGGCGGAAGTAAGCTTTTCTTATTTCCGGACGCATGGGTGAACTATAGAAAGTCGTTACTACGTAGAATGTGCATACTTTGTTGATTCCATTTATGAAATAAATCACATTTTGTAAAAACTCATGTTTTTTAAGAAATCATGTAAACCTTCTAGAAGCTGTGGTTTTAAAAAACTGGGGGAAAGAAGCTTTTCTTATTTCCGGACGCATGCGCAACCTATAGAAAGTCGTTATTACGTAGAATGTGCATACTTTGTTAATTCCATTTGTCAAATAAATCACATTTTCTAAAAACTCGTGTTTTTTAAGAATTCATCTAAACCTTCTAGATGCTGTGAATTTAAAAAATGGTGGGAAGTAAGCTTTTCTTATATCCGGACGCATGCGCAAACTATAGAAAGTTGTTATGACGTAGAATGTGCATAGTTTGCGCATGCGCAAACTATAGAAATTCGTTATGACATAGAATGTGCATACTTTGTTGATTCCATTTATGAAATAAATCACATTTCCTAAAAACTCGTGTTTTTTAAGACATCATGTAAACCTTCTAGAAGCTGTGATTTTAAAAAACGGGGGGAGTTAAGCTTTTGTTATTTCCGGACCAATGCGCAAACTTTAGAAAGTTGTTATGACGTAGAATGTGCATACTTTGTTGATTCCATTTATGAAATAAATCATATTTTCTAAAAACTCCTGTTTTTTAAGAAATCATGTAAACCTTCTAGAAGATGTGATTTTAAAAAACCGGGGGAATTAAGCTTTTCTTATTTCCAGACGCATGCGCAAACTATAGAAAGTCGTTACTACGTAGAATGTGCATACTTTGTTGATTCCATTTATGAAATAAATCAAATTTTCTAAAAACTCGTGTTTTTTAAGAAATCATGTAAACCTTCTAGAAGCTGTGGTTTTAAAAAACTGGCGGATGGAAGCTTTTCTTGTTTCCGGATGCATGCGCAAACTATAGAAAATCGTTATCACGTAGAATGTGCATAGTTTGCGAATGCGCAAACTATAGAAAGTCGTTATGACATAGAATGTGCATACTTTGTTGATTCCATTTATGAAATAGATCACATTTTCTAAAAACTCGTGTTTTTTAGGAAATCATGTAAACCTTCTAGAAGTTGTGATTTTAAAAAAAGGGGGAAGTAAGCTTTTCTTATTTCCGGACGCATGCGCAAACTTTAGAAAGTTGTTATTACATAGAATGTGAATACTTTGTTGATTCCATTTATGAAATAAATCACATTTTCTAAAAACTCGTGTTTTTTAAGAAATCATGTAAACCTTCTAGAAGCTATGATTTTAAAAAACTGGCGGAAGTGATCTTTTCTTATTTCCGGACGCATGCGCAAACTATAGAAAGTCGTTACTACATAGAATATGCATACTTTGTTGATTCCATTTATGAAATAAATCACATTTTCTAAAAACTCGTGTTTTTTAAGAAGTCATGTAAACCTTCTAGTAGCTGTGGTTTTAAAAAACTTGTGGAAGTAAGCTTTTCTTATTTTCGGACGCATGCGCAAACTATAGAAAGTCATTATTACTTAGAATGTGGAAAGTTTGTTGATTCCATTTATGAAATAAATCAGATTTTTAAAAACTAATGTTTTTTAAGAATTCATCTAAACCTTCTGGAAGCTGTGAATTTAAAAAAAGGGGCGAAGTAAGCTTTTCTTATTTTAGGACGCATGCGCAAACTATAGAAAGTCGTTATCACGTAGAATATGCATAGTTTGCACATGCGCAAACTTTAGAAAGTCATTATGACATAGAATGTGCATACTTTGTTGATTCCATTTATGAAATGAATCACATTTCCTAAAAACTCGTGTTTTTTAAGACATCATGTAAACCTTCTAGAAGCTGTGATTTTAAAAAACGGGGGGAATTAACCTTTTATTATTTCCGAACGGATGCGCAAACTATAGAAAGTTGTTATGACGTAGAATGTGCATATTTTTTTGATTCCATTTATGAAATAAATCTAATTTTCTAAAAACTCATGTTTTTTAAGAAATCATGTAAACCTTCTAGAAGCTATGGTTTTAAAAAACTGGCGTAAGTAAGCTTTTCTTATTTCCGGACGCATGCGCAAACTATAGAAAGTCGTTACTACGTAGAATGTGCATAGTTTGTTAATTGGATTTATTAAATAAATCACATTTTCTAAAAACTTATGTTTTTTAAGAATTCATCTAAACCTTCTAGAAGCTGTGAATTTAAAAAAAGGGGGGAAGTAATGTTTTCTTATTTCCGGACGCACGCGCAAACTATAGAAAGTTGTTATCACGTAGAATGTGCATAGTTTGCGCATGCGCAAACTATAGAAAGTAGTTATGACATAGAATGTGCATACTTTGTTGATGCAATTTATGAAATAAATCACATTTTCTAAAAACTTGTGTTTTTTAAGAAATCATGTAAACCTTCTAGAAGCTGTGATTTTAAAAAACTGGCGGAATTAAACTTTTCTTATTTCCGGACACATGCGCAAACTATAGAAAGTTGTTATGACGTAGAATGTGCATACTTTGTTGATTCCATTTATGAAATAAATCACATTTTCTAAAAAATCGTATTTTTTAAGAATTCATCTAAACCTTCTAGAAGCTGTGAATTTAAAAAAAGGGGGAAGTAAGCTTTTCTTATTTCCGGACGCATGCGCAAACTTTAGAAAGTCGTTACTACATAGAATGTGCATACTTTGTTGATTCCATTTATGAAATAAATCACATTTTCTAAAAACTCGTGTTTTTTAAGAAATCATGTAAACCTTCTAGAAGCTGTGGTTTTAAAAAACTTGCGGAAGTAAGCTTTTCTTATTTCCAGACGCATGCACAAACTATAGAAAGTCATTATTACGTAGAATGTGCATAGTTTGTTGATTCCATTTATGAAATAAATCACATTTTCTAAAACTAATGTTTTTTAAGAATTCATCTAAACCTTCTAGAAGCTGTGAATTTAAAAAAAGGGGGGAAGTAAGCTTTTCTTATTTCCGGATGCATGCGCAAACTATAGAAAGTCGTTATCACGTAGAATGTGCATAGTTTGCGCATGCGCAAACTATAGAGAGTCGTTATGACATAGAATGTGCATACTTTGTTGATTCCATTTATGAAATAAATCACATTTCCTAAAAACTCGTGTTTTTTAAGAAATCATGTAAACCTTCTAGAAGCTGTGATTTTAAAAAACTGGGGGAATTAAGCTTTTCTTATTTCTAGACACATGCGCAAACTATAGAAAGTCGTTACTATGTAGAAGGTGCATACTTTGTTGATTCCATTTATGAAATAAATCAAATTTTCTAAAAACTCGTGTTTTTCAAGAAATCATTTAAACCTTCTAGAAGCTGTGGTTTTAAAAAATTAGCGGAAGGAAGCTTTTCTTATTTCCGGACGCATGCGCAAACTATAGAAGGTCGTTACTACGTAGAATGTGCATACTTTGTTGATTTGATTTATGAAGTAAATCACATTTTCTAGAAACTCGTGTTTTTTAAGAAATCATGTAAACCTTCTAGAAACTGTGATTTTAAAAAACTGGCGGAAGGAAGCTTTTCTTATTTCCGGACGCATGCGCAAACTATAGAAAGTTGTTATGACGTAGAATGTGCATACTTTGTTGATTCCATTTAAGAAATAAATCACATTTTCTAAAAAAGCGTGTTTCTTAAGAATTCATCTAAACCTTCTAGAAGCTGTGAATTTAAAAAAAGGGGGGAAGTAAGCTTTTCTTATTTCCGGACCCATGCGCAAACTAAAGAAAGTCGTTATCACGTAGAATTTGCATAGTTTGCGCATGCGCAAACTATAGAAAGTCGTTATGACATAGAATGTGCATACTTTGTTGATTCCATTTATGAAATAAATCAATTTTCTAAAAACTCATGTTTTTTAAGTAATCATGTAAACCTTCTAGAAGCTGTGATTTTAAAAAACTGGCGGAATTAAGCTTTTCTTATTTCCGGACGCATGCGCAAACTATAGAAAGTTGTTATGACGTAGAATGTGCATAGTTTGTTGATTCCATTTATGAAATAAATTACATTTTCTAAAAATTTGTGTTTTTTAAGAATTCATCTAAATCTTCTAGAAGCTGTGAATTTAAAAAAAGGGGGGAAGTAAGATTTTCTTATTTCCGGACGCATGCGCAAGCTTTAGAAAGTCATTATTAAATAGAATTTGCATACTTTGTTGATTCCATTTATGAAATAAATCACATTTTCTAAAAACTCGTGTTTTTTAAGAAATCATGTAAACCTTCTAGATGCTATGGTTTTAAAAAACTGGCGTAAGTAAGCTTTTCGTATTTCCGGACGCATGAGCAAACAATAGAAAGTCGTTATTACGTAGAATGTGCATAGTTTGTTGATTCCATTTATTAAATAAATCACATTTATTAAATAAATCACATTTTCTAAAAACTCATGTTTTTTAAGAATTCATCTAAACCTTCTAGAAGCTGTGAATTTAAAAAAAGGGGGGAAGTAAGGTTTTCTTATTTTCGGACGCACGTGCAAACTATAGAAAGTTGTTATCACGTAGAATGTGCATAGTTTTGCGCATGCGCAAACTATAGAAAGTAGTTATGACATAGAATGTGCATACTTTGTTGATTCGATTTATGAAATAAATCACATTTTCTAAAAACTTGTGTTTTTTAAGAAATCATGTAAACCTTCTAGAAGCTGTGATTTTAAAAAACTGGCGGAATTAAGCTTTTCTTATTTCCAGACGTATGCGCAAAATATAGAAAGGTGTTATGACGTAGAATGTGCATAGTTTGCGCATTCGCAAACTATAAAAAGTCGTTATGACATAGAATGTGCATACTTTGTTGATTCCATTTATGAAATGAATCACATTTTCTAAAAAGTCTTGTTTTTTAAGAAATCATGTAAAGCTTCTAGAAGCTGTGATTTTAAAAAATGGGGGGAATTAAGCTTTTCTTATTTCCGGACACATCCGCAAACTATGGAAAGTCGTTATGACGTAGAATGTGCAAACTTTGTTGATTCCATTTATGAAATAAATCACCTTTTCTAAAAACTCATGTTTTTTAAGAATTCATCTAAACCTTCTAGAAGCTGTGAATTTAAAAAAATGGGGGAAGTAAGCTTTTCTTATTTCCGGACGCTGTAAAATTAGTCACAGCAGATCTAATGAACAAGTAAATCAATCACAACAGATGAATATAGAAAATATGGTGTAAAACTGTGCAAAACATGCAGCAGTTCTCAATATCCCAATAAGGGTGAATGAATTACAATAGAATACAATCGCTGTCAATGAGCAATTCGAATTGACTAAGTAGTCCATTCGAATCACTGAATGGAGTAGCTTGATTCCAACTAGGAGTCCTCATCATCAATCGGTGGTGGTCATCAATGCACAAGAACCAGTCATCCAGGTGTCAATCTGAGTCTAACTGAGTGTGTCATTTTTAACTGAAGTGTGTAGCACTGATTAATGGAAGGAGGCTCAGTGGGGGGCGCATGGGAGACTAACTGAAGTCAGAACAAGTCATCTAGTCAAACTGGAGGTCCAACAGAAGTGAAACAGTCAGTCGGGAGTGAAACTAGCCTCAATTCAAGGAGAATCGGAGCTAACTGAATGTAACTGAAGTGGAACTGCAGTGGTAGGTGAACAAGTGCGCCCTTCTCTGGCAGTAGGTGAGAAGTGGGCGCCTTTCAGCCTAGGAGGGCTAAAACTCTGTAGGAAGTGGCTCCCGGGTGCTAGAATGAGGTGGATAAGGTGCTGGAGGAATCAAACTGGTGACTGGGATGCATGCAAGTGCATGCAGGTGCATGCAAACCCTAGATTTTGCATGCAAACCCTAATTGCATGCAAGATCCTGAAAAAGATGATGTGGATATCCGAACACCCCCCCTCAAGCTAAACTATGATGTGCAAAAAATAATGTGGGGCCCTGGTAACTAAGACCAAAGGTCACCCCAATACAATAATAATCCAAAACTAATAATAGTCAATAAACTGAGGAAATGGGGAAAACCTCATGGGAAAAATACCCCCCCTCAAAATGAACTGTAACACACCAAAAGTTTTAACTGCTCCAAACTAAAATAGATATGTCTGGAGGTATCTTACTCTTGGGAGTAAATGGATTATGCTCCAAAAACATGTGCTTGAATTCTCCATCAATGGATGCAAGCGAATGTGGAGACTTTAAGAACTTTCTCTTCATACGGAAAATGGTGAGAACAAATCTGAAAATATGAGGATGATCCTGGAACCTGTGATTCGAACCAAGTGAGGTAGGAAGAGCTCCAATCCGATAAAATAGATCTTGAAACTTGAACTTATTATCAATAGAAGTTAAATCAGCTCCAAAAATAGATGAATGGTTTCTTGAGATCTCCTTTGAACCAACAAGGGTGAGATCAAAACCAAAATCAGCAAAAAGTGCATGAGAATTGAACTCAAGCGAATGGTAGTGCTCTCCATCTTCATTAAAACTCTGAGAAACTTTGCAAATGATAGAACATAAGTTTATAGAAGGCATGCAATCAAGGAGGGAAAATGCTTCACCTCCAAAATCAGATTTTACCTCCAAAACATCAAGTAGATCATTATTCCGCATGCCGACAAACTCATGTGAAAGAGAGGATTCAAGAACCTCTTTGGAATCTAGAGTATGAGCTTGTTTATCTTGCTCAGAATTCGAAATAGAAGACTTTGAGAGAATGAGTGTTGAATCTACAGTTTCTTCTTCATCTTGAACAATTGTTGAGGCCAACACATGATCGGAAAGAACACATAAGGAGATCTCACTGGGCTTGTTCTCCAAAAGGATAGCATGATCCTCTTCTTCCTGCTTTCCAAATTCTCTGTCAAGTTGGACCCATAGATCACTTGGATTTTCAGCAGTCTTACTGAGGTAGCGCATACAAGGAGACATAGAAAGACATATTTCTCCAAAAGCTCTGTCACAATCATTGAGCCAATCATTCTCCTCTTCATCGGAATCAAAATATCTTGTATTACCAATGCACATATCAAAAAGACATTGTCTCTTCAAGAATGCAATCATCTTTGGTTTCCATTCATCATAGTTGAAAGGAGTAAGAATATTTTGTGAAGAAGAAGTCTCCATATTTGCATTAGCGAATGCACATGGAGAAAGTAAGAAACCTGCAAATCACACACAAACAAACACTATGTTTTCAGCCTTGCATGCACATGAGCGAATGCACATGAGATTTTGCATGCCGCTGCTGAAATATATTGGTGAGCAAAGATTGCTCTCTCTTCATGTAGAACACCTGTAGAAAAGAAATCTTGTCCCTGTCATGGCTCTGATACCATGTAAAATTAGTCACATCAGATGTAATGAACAAGTAAATCAATCACAACAGATGAACATAGAAAATATGGTGTAAAACTGTGCAAAACATGCAGCAGTTCTCAATATCCCAATAAGGGTGAATGAATTACAATAGAATACAATCGCTGTCAATGAGCAATTCGAATTGACTAAGTAGGCCATTCGAATCACTGAATGGAGTAGCTTGACTCCAACTAGGATTCCTCATCATCAATCGGTGGTGGTCATTAATGCACAAGAACCAGTCATCCAGGTGTCAATTTGAGTCTAACTGAGTGTGTCATGTGTAACTGAAGTGTGTAGCACTGATTAAGGGAAGGAGGCTCAGTGGGGGGCGCATGGGAGACTAACTGAAGTCAGAACAAGTCATCTAGTCAAACTGGAGGTCCAACGGAAGTGAAACAGTCAGTCGGGAGTGAAACTAGCCCCAATTCAGGGAGAATCGAAGCTAACTGAATGTAACTAAAGTGGAACTGCAGTGGTAGGTGAACAAGTGCGCCCTTCTCTGGCAGTAGGTGAGAAGTGGGCGCCTTTCAGCCTAGGAGGGCTAAAACTCTGTAGGAAGTGGCTCCCGGGTGCTAGAATGAGGTGGCTAAGGTGCTGGAGGCATCAAACTGGTGACTGGGATGCACGCAAGTGCATGCAGGTGCATGCAAACCCTAGATTTTGCATGCAAACCCTAATTGCATGCAAGATCCTGAAAAAGATGATGTGGATATCTGAACAGACGCATGCGCAAACTATAGAAAGTCGTTATTAGGTAGAATGTGCACAGTTTGCGCATGCGAAAACTATAGAAATTCGTTATGACATAGAATGTGCACACTTTGTTGATTCCATTTATGAAATAAATCACATTTTCTAAAAAATCGTCTGTTTTAAGAAATCATGTAAACGTTCTAGAAGCTGTGATTTTAAAAAACTGGCGGAAGTAAGCTTTTCTTATTTCCAGACGCATGCGCAAACTTCAGAAAGTCATTATTACATAGAATGTGCATACTTTGTTGATTCCATTTATGAAATAAATCACATTTTCTAAAAACTCGTGTTTTTTTAGAAATCATGTAAACCTTCTAGAAGCTATGATTTTAAAAAACTGGCAGAAGGAAGCTTTTCTTATTTCCGGACGAATGCGCAAACTATAGAAAGTCGTTATCACGTAGAATGTGCATAGTTTGCGCATGCGCAAACTATAGAAAGTTGTTATGACATAGAATGTGCATACTTTGTTGATTCCATTTATGAAATAAATCACATTTTCTAAAAACTCGTGTTTTTTAAGAAATCATGTAAACCTTCTAGAAGCTGTGATTTTAAAAAACGGGGGGAATTAAGCTTTTCTTATTTCCGGACGCATGCACAAACTATAGAAAGACGTTATGACGTAGATTGTGCATACTTTGTTGATTCCATATATGAAATAAATCACATTTTCTAAAAACTCATGTTTTTTAAGAATTCATCTAAACCTTCTAGAAGTTGTGAATTTAAAAATAGGGGGGAAGTAAGCTTTTCTTCTTTCCGTACGCATGCGCAAACTATAGAAAGGTGTTATTACGTAGAATGTGCATAGTTTCGGCATGCGCAAACTATAGAAAGTCTTTATGACATAGAAAGTGCATACTTTGTTGATTCCATTTATGAAATAAATCACATTTCATAAAAACTCATGTTTTTTAAGACATCATGTAAACCTTCTAGAAGTTGTGATTTTAAAAAACGGGGGGAATTAAGCTTTTCTTATTTCCGAACGGATGCGCAAACTATAGAAAGTTGTTATGACGTAGAATGTGCATACTTTGTTTATTCCATTTATGAAATAAATCACATTTTCTAAAAACTCGTGTTTTTTAAGAGATCATGTAAACCTTCTAGAAGCTGTGGTTTTAAAAAACTGGTGGAAGGAAGCTTTTCTTATTTCCGGACGCATGCGCAAACTATAGAAAGTCGTTATTATGTAGAATGTGCATAGTTTATTGATTCCATTGATGAAATAAAACACATTTTCTAAAAAAACGTGTTTTTTAAGAAATCATGTAAACCTTCTAGAAGCTGTGATTTTAAAAAACGGGGGGAATTAAGCTTTTCTTATTTCCGGACGCATGCGCAAACTATAGAAAGTTGTTATGACGTAGAATGTGCATACTTTGTCTATTCCATTTATGAAATAAATCACATTTTCTAAAAACTGGTGTTTTTTAAGAATTCATCTAAACCTTCTAGAAGCTGTGAATTTAAAAAATGGGGGGAAGTAAGCTTTTCTTATTTCCGGACGCATGCGCAAACTATAGAAAGTTGTTATTACGTAGAATGTGCATAGTTTGCGCATGCGAAAACTATAGAAAATCATTATGACATAGAATGTGCATACTTTGTTGATTCCATTTATGAAATAAATCACATTTCCTAAAAACTCGTGTTTTTTCAGACATCATGTAAACCTTCTAGAAGCTGTGATTTTAAAAAACGGGGGGAATTAAGCTTTTCTTATTTCCGGACGGATGCGCAAAGTATAGAAAGTTGTTATGACGTAGAATGTGCATACTTTGTTGATTCCATTTATGAAATAAATCACATTTTCTAAAAACTCGTGTTTTTTAAGAAATCATGTAAACCTTCTAGAAGCTGTGATTTTAAAAAATGGGGGGAATTAAGGTTTTCTTATTTCCGAACGCATACGCAAACTATAGAAAGTCATTATTACGTAGAATGTGCATACTTTTTTTATTCCATTTATGAAATAAATCACATTTTCTAAAAACTCGTGTTTTTTAAGAAATCATGTAAACCTTCTAGAAGCTTGGTTTTAAAAAACTGGCGGAAGGAAGCTTTTCTTATTTCCGGACGCATGCGCAAACTATAGAAAGTCGTTACTACGTAGAATGTGCATACTTTGTTGATTCCATTTATGAAATAAATCACATTTTCTAAAAACTCATGTTTTTTAAGAAATCATGTAAACCTTCTAGAAGCTGTGGTTTTAAAAAAATGGCAGAAGTAAGCTTTTCTTATTTCCGGACACATGCACAAACTATAGAAAGTAGTTACTACGTAGAATGTACATACCTTGTTGATTCCATTTATGAAATAAATCACATTTTCTAAAAACTCGTGTTTTTTAAGAAATCATGTAAACCTTCTAGAAGCTGTGATTTTAAAATACTTGCGGAAGCAAGCTTTTCTTATTTCCGGACGCATGCGCAAACTTTAGAAAGTCATTATTACATAGAATGTGCATACTTTGTTGATTCCATTTATGAAATAAATCACATTTTCTAAAAACTCGTGTTTTTTAAGAAATCATGTAAACCTTCTAGAAGCTGTGATTTTAAAAAACTGGCGGAAGTAAGCTTTTCTTATTTCCGGACGCATGCGCAAACTATAGAAAACCGTTACTACGTAGAATGTGCATACTTTGTTGATTCGATTTATGAAATAAATCACATTTTCTAAAAACTCATGTTTTTTAAGAAATCATGTAAACCTTCTAGAAGCTGTGGTTTTAAAAAACTGGCGGAAAGAAGCTTTTCTTATTTCCGAATGCATGCGCAAACTATAGAACATCGTTTTTACGTAGAATGTGCATAGTTTGTTGATTCCATTTATGAAATAAATCACATTTTCTAAAAACTCATGTTTTTTAAGAAATCATGTAAACCTTCTAGAAGTTGTGATTTTAAAAAACGGGGGGTATTAAGATTTTCTTATTTCCGGACGCATGCGCAAACGATAGAAAGTCGTTACTACGTAGAATGTGCATACTTTGTTGATTCCATTTATGAAATAAATCACATTTTCTAAAAACTCGTGTTTTTTAAGAAATCATGTAAACCTTCTAGAAGCCGTGATTTTAAAAAACGGGGGGAATTAAGCTTTTCTTATTTCTGGACGCATGCGCAAACTATAGAAAGTTGTTATGACGTAGAATGTGCATACTTTGTTGATTCCATTTATGAAATAAATCACATTCTCTAAAAACTCGTGTTTTTTAAGAATTCATCTAAACCTTCTAGAAGCTGTGAATTTAAAAAAAGGGGGGAAGTAAGCTTTTCTTATTTCCGGACGCATGCGCAAACATTAGAAAGTCGTGATTACATAGAATGTGCATACTTTGTTGATTCCATTTATGAAATAAATCACATTTTCTAAAAACTCGTGTTTTTTAAGAAATCATGTAAACCTTCTAGAAGCTGTGGTTTTAAAAAACTTGTGGAAGTAAGCTTTTCTTATTTACGGACGCATGCGCAAACTATAGAAAGTCATTATTATGTAGAATGTGCATAATTTGTTGATTCCATTTATGAAATAAATCACATTTTCTAAAAAGTCATGTTTTTTAAGAATTCATCTAAACCTTCTAGAAGCTGTGAATTTAAAAAAAGGGGCGAAGTAAGCTTTTCTTATTTCCGGACACATGCGCAAACTATAGAAAGTCATTATCACGTAGAATGTGCATAGTTTGCGCATGCGCAAACTATAAAAAGTCGTTATGACATAGAATGTGCATACTTTGTTGATTCCATTTATGAAATGAATCACATTTTCTAAAAAGTCGTGTTTTTTAAGAAATCATGTAAACCTTCTAGAAGCTGTGATTTTAAAAAATGGGGGGAATTAAGCTTTTCTTATTTCCGGACACATCCGCAAAGTATAGAAAGTGGTTATGACGTAGAATGTGCAAACTTTGTTGATTCCATTTATGAAATAAATCACCTTTTCTAAAAACTCATGTTTTTTAAGAATTCATCTAAACCTTCTAGAAGCTATGAATCTAAAAAAATGGGGGAAGTAAGCTTTTCTTATTTCCGGACGCATGCGCAAACTATAGAAAGTCGTTATTACGTAGAATGTGAATAGTTTACGCATGCGCAAACTATAGAAAGTCGTTATGACATAGAATGTGCATACTTTGTTGATTCCATTTATGAAATAAATCACATTTTCTAAAAACTCGTCTGTTTTAAGAAATCATGTAAACGTTCTAGAAGCTGTGATTTTAAAAAACTGGCGGAAGCAAGCTTTTCTTATTTCCGGACGCATGCACAAACTTCAGAAAGTCGTTATTACATAGAATGTGCATACTTTTTTGATTCCATTTATGAAATAAATCACATTTTATAAAAACTCATGTTTTTTTAGAAATCATGTAAACCTTCTAGAAGCTATGATTTTAAAAAACTGGCGGAAGGAAGCTTTTCTTATTTCCGGACGCATGCGCAAACTATAGAAAGTCGTTACTACGTAGAATGTGCATACTTTGTTGATTCCATTTATGAAATAAATCACATTTTCTAAAAACTCGTGTTTTTTAAGAAATCATGTAAACCTTCTAGAAGCTGTGGTTTTAAAAAACTGGCGGAAAGAAGCTTTTCTTATTTCCGGACGCATGCGCAAACTATAGAAAGTTGTTATTACATAGAATGTGCATAGTTTGTTGATTCCATTTATGAAATAAATCACATTTTCAAAAAACTCGTGTTTTTTAAGAAATCATGTAAACCTACTAGAAGCTGTGATTTTAAAAAATGGGGGGAATTAAGCTTTTCTTATTTCTGGACGCATGCGCAAAATATAGAAAGTTGTTATGACGTAGAATGTGCATACTTTGTTGATTCCATTTATGAAATAAATCACATTTTCTAAAAACTCATGTTTTTTAAGAATTCATCTAAACCTTCTAGAAGCTGTGAATTTAAAAAAAGGGGGTAAGTAAGCTTTTCTTATTTCCGTATGCATGCGCAAACTATAGAAAGTTGTTATTACGTAGAATGTGCATAGTTTGCGCATGCGTAAACTATAGAAAGTCGTTATGACATAGAATGTGCATACTTTTTTTATTCCATTTATGAAATAAATCACATTTCCTAAAAACTCGTGTTTTTTAAGACATCATGTAAACCTTCTAGAAGCTGTGATTTTAAAAAACGGGGGGAATTTGTTGAAATATTGTAACTTCAAAGAATATTATATTTGTATATTATTTATTCCGGAGATGTTCCATACCTCCGATGTGATTATACTATAAATCCGGAGATGTTTATTCCTCCAAGTTGGTTGTGGTAACTAGGGTTATTAGACCCACCATGTGGGGGTCGGCCCAGTCAGTTATAATGGGGTATTTAACCTAATGGTTAAATACGAGCCTACATGTACTTGTGTAAAATATATATCAGAGTAGTGTATAAATAGAGGAGGTGTTTTCCTCATTTGATACTCTCACTCACTTGAGGATAACACACTTGTGGAGAAGAGGTCTGCTATTGTGGAGGAGGAGATCATGTCTCAGGGTTTCATCTTTGTATATTGCTGGTCATCTATATTGAGGAAGCTTTGCTGGGTTTTCTACCCCATGAGGGTTTCCCAGGATAAATCTCTGTCTCTTGTGTTTATGCTATGTTTGTTGTTTCTTCAGTGATCCTGTATATGCTATTATTGAGAAATGGAATGTAATGCTGCTATTTTTGGTCTTAGCATATTGAATCTTAACATGGTATCAGAGCCAACCTGAAGGAAGACAAGGTATGGCACTTATGACACTTGCTTTACTTACGACAATTTGAAGGTTAGGGTTTTACATAGCAAAACCAATCATCGTGGAATTTTCGCTATAACTCCATTTTGGAAAAGGTTCAGGGTCTGAAAAGTTTACAGGTCGAAGATAACATCTGCTGGTACCTTGTGTCCAAAGGGCATCCTCATATTCGTTGTACTTTGTGAGTTATGATCAGTACAATTTAGGGTTTCTGCCTCTTCCAGATCTCAGTCAAAATCAGGTGACCTTGAAAAAAAAGGTCATAACTTGGGCTAGGAAGCTCAAAATGAAATTTCGTAAAACGTGACAGGTAGTACACAGCCTGCACTATCTCAGGAAACTTTTTTCAGAGGACGAAGGTGAACCAGTGACACGTGGCATGCAGTACAAGTTCGCTCTCCTTTTTTATCCCATAAACAAGTCAGGTTGCGACACTTGGCATAACTCTCTCTCAGAGAGTCCAATTGAGGTCAGACCTGTCAGGATGGAAAGATAACAGGTCGAGCTATCTCAGGAAAAGTTTTCAGAGGCCAAAGTTCAAACAGTGACACGTGGCATGCCGTACAAGTTCGCTCTCCTGTTTTATCCCATAAACAGGTCATGTTGCGACACTTGGCATAACTCTCTCTCAGAAAACTCAATTGAGGTCAGACCTGTCAGGATGGAAAGATGACAGGTCACGCTACTGTAGAAAAAGGGTTTCAGACCCTGTGGAGCAAAAATTTCAGAGTTATAGTAGAAACAATCAGGTGCATATTTCTGTCAAAACAGAATTATTTTTGGAGCACCTTTATTCATGGCTTCCGGAATTTAGGGTTTCGGAGAAAGTTAGAATTTTTGGAATCGGATTCCACGGCTGAATGCTACTCAGGAAAATCAAAATTTAGAGACCAAGATCGAATTTTTTGGTTGGGTGGAAGACCGGGCTTGATCAAACCCCAGTTCGGGATTTGATCGGAAAGATGGAAAATTAGGGCTTCAGCAAAAGTTGGAATTTTTGAAGTCTGTAACCACGGCTGGAAGCTCCTAAGAAAAATAAGAGTTTAGAGCCTTGGATCGAACCTTTTGTTTGGGCAGAAGGGTGGGCTTCATCAAACCCTAGTTTGGGATCCTGTCCAGAAGATCCAGAAGTTTCAAAGGCAATTTCGAGGGGTCAAATTTTGGAAATTCCAAAATTGAAGTATGCTAGTTTGATCAGCTCAGCAAGACATATTCTTTCATCCATTAAGAAGTGTGAAAGTCAAAGATTGAATTTTTAGGGTTTCTCTAGAAAACCCTAATTAAGCTCCAGATCAAGTTTCAGGGGGAGTTGAGGCTAAGGCCTTACATAAGAAGACTACAAGAAGTCTCGACAGGTATGGCTTAAGGAGGCTCAGGTATGTCCTGAAATCTAATTCTTGATTAAGTTCATGATGTGTTTGTCTTCATATTATTTATTCGTACAATCTTGATTAATGTTAGAATTGTCTTATCACCCTAGTAACAGTGTGGATGCATGTGAGTGATCAAAGACATTCATTGATTAGGGCTATATGATTGTACTAATGCATTATGATGTTGTGTGAGGTTGATGTTGTCTGCTAACAAGGCTCAGGTACATCACAAAAGACAAATCAGGTTCCATGACCATGAAAACATGAAGACAAAGACTCATCCCTAATCTTTGTTCTACTTACGAGGTATGTATGACTTTGTTATATTATGCTTAACCTATGAGACATGCAGGTTCTAGCTCAGGATCTCTAAATCATTGAAGAGATTGTTTAGGTATGTTGTACATAACTAAGTAGGTATACTAATCCAGGTATGTTTCCCATGAATCTTACCTTGTGTTAGGATCCCTTATATAAGTATACTTGGTATGATTGGTTATGCTTATTCATAAAGTTAGTAATCAAGGGATTATGCATATTATGTCTTTTATCTTGATTGATGATATGCATGAGTAAAAGAAGACTTCCCTGAAATCTTGAATACTAATGTTTATTAACTATAATCATGACTATACATTCTCAAGATTGTTTAGAACTATAATGTTTTGATAACATTTAGAACATACTAATGGGTGTATGTTTGTGTATGAGATCATGAGGATGACACTTGAACATGCACAGTGGTACATAATGAATAGAAGTTCAAAAGACATACAGAAGATCAAGCGGGAGGCAACCACACAAACATAAAAGATAAGTATTTGAGTTGTTATTTGAAGTAGTAAATGATATTGCCTGTAATAGGTTGTATGCATATTTGTACTCCTATAATATATCATGCTAAGTGTAAATATTCATAGAACATTGAACAGTATACTACTAATATGCATATGATTGGTAAGTTGGACAAACATTCCATTGTTGCTTGTCTAGAATGAAACCTCTTTGCTGACATGCTGAGAGTTGTGCACACTCTCGATAGTATGTTCTGGTAGAGATGGAAGGCATCTAGATAGCCACTGTATGCATACAGGATATGGGAAAGTGTTGTGCCAAAGTATTGGTCAATATAGTTGCATAAATATGTAAATGATATCTGTATGCATAATAGGTTATCATGTCAATATGATTTGATGATTATGAAGTATTACTAATCATGTACCTAATTTTGATTTGTAGGAAAAATCATGATGAATCATGAACAAGCGATGGATGTTCAACAAAAGGATTTACAAATCAAACACACTATAGAAAGCCTGTAATTAAGAGATGTTTTGCTCCAAGGGACTAGATAAGACCATTCTATTAATAATGTAATCAGGTTTTGTATGGGTTCCCAGGATCGGTAGTCAATTGATGAGCTTAATGATCATCATGGGTGATGTGGATCTCAACCTTTGCTACAAGGTTGAATATGGGTTCTATACACATATGACATGGATGCAAGAAGGAACTCACCACAGAGTTCGAATGATTTTGAGGCTCATATTAGTAGACCCATTTGATGAACCTATCATACCATTATTGTATGACGATGATCTCTTTCTGACAAGGAATGAGAAACAGGTCATGAAAATGGCTGCAGAAATGAAAATGAAAGATCTCGGATTAATGCACTACTTCTTAGGTCTAGAAGTATGGCAATATCCAAAAGGAATCTTTTAATTCAAGGTAAGTATACTGTGAAGTTTCTAAAAAGATTTGATATGTTGGAGTATAAAGCCATGGCCACTCCCATGGACTCCAACTTGAAGTTGTTAGTTAATGACACATCGGATTTAGTGGACCTAACCCTATATAGACAAATCATTGGGTCAATGATGTATTTAACAAATACTAGGCCAGATATATGCTTTGTTGTAAATACCCTAAGTCAGTATCTAGTAGAACCTAGAAAGGTTCACTTAATAGCTACAAAGAATGTAGTGAGGTACCTGAAAGGTACATTGGATTTTGGTCTATATTATCTTGGAGGTCATGAACTCCGTTTACATGGTTACTCAAATTCTGATTGGCCAGGAAGTGTCTCAGACAGAAAGAGTACATCAGGTGGATGTTATAGTCTTGAATCTACCATGATCTCATGGTTTATCAAGAAACAATCTAGTGTGGCTCTCAGTACTACTGAAGCATAATATATAGCCATCTGCTCTACCACCTATGAAGCAGTGTGGCTTCAGAAGCTTTTATATAGGAGTGTTTGACTTAGAAATGGATTCCACTGTGATTATGTGTGACAATCAAAGCTGCATCAAGATGATAGAAAATCTTGTATTCCACGATAAGTCAAAACACATTGAGATCCGATACATCTATATACGAGATATGGTGCAGAAAGGAGCTATCAAGCTCGAGTATATAAGCACTAAGGATCAAATTGATGATATCCTGACCAAACCTCTGTCTCGAGTAAAGTTTGAACACTTCCAAGACAAGCTTGGTGTAGTTCAGAAGGACTCTCCTCGAAAGGGGGAGTAGCACAGTATCCGATAACAAGTCTATCTCATCAATGATGAGGTTACCTATTTACTGCACTTAGTTACCTAGAATTATTTAGATTTAAGACTCTTATATTCCTTCTTTTGATGATAGATGTATACATGCTTTTGATGTTAGTTTTGATAATAGATGTATACATGATGATGATACATGTTGTGATGATACATGTTTTGATGATGATGATACATGTTTTGATGATACATGTTTTGATGATGATGATACATGTTTTGATGATGATTATACATGTTTTGATGTGTAGGACCCCTCCTTTAGGGTCCCCTTGAACTGAACTTGAAACTTTAACAACTTCATACAAACAAATTAGCCATCATAGTTACTGGAAAAATAAAATAAAAAGCGTGAATAACTTAACAAAAATAAGCAAAACCTTAACCTGTCAACCCGATCCGGCTGGTCCATTTTCGCCTTCGTCTTCCGTGGGATCCCTACAGCAAAGCTCGTTTAACCATTGGTGAAGCAACCGTTAGATTCGCCACCCAACCATAGGCTCATGCTTTCAGTCGCATGGCCTCCCCCGAGCTTTGGGTCGTAGAGCTCACACACACAAAAAATCAAGAAACCCAGTTTGGGATTCCCCCCCACCAAGATTTCCAGCCAAACCCTTAATAGCAGCAATTCATGAGGTAACTCAATATTACGATAGTCATCCAGGGTCTGGGTCCTTTACCCATCCCCAAATTCTCCCTTTTAAAGGAAAATCCCCCGCAACACATGTCGCTTCATGCATAAATAATTATTTAATTAATTCTTTAATGAAAAACAACTCACCCATCCAAGTGTCAGTTTCTCTAGGAGATGCACCAACATCCCTAAGTTTGCTCATGTTTGTCCCCTAGATATTTCACTTAACTCCTAGATTTGTGGTGTAGGTGGAGTTGACTAGGTGTCCATGCCTAGGATTCCATTTTGCTCCTAAATAAATAATTATAATATTTTTAAGTAATCAGGAATATCCTTTCATGTGCAATGCCTAAATAACACTTAATATTATTTAAATGCCAAAGTAATCATTTATGTGCAAATGACTAAAGTACTGAAATGCATTTTTAAGTAAAGTTCTAGGTGCAAAATTATACGTTTCAACGCAGTTAAGTTTAGCAATCAACTTTTACTAGGGACCCGGTGTCGTGCCGTTGGGCCTCCTTGTTCCTTAATTTAATTTCTCTGACATGGCACCACTCCGTCGAGTCCAGTCATCCATAGTTTCCATTCCTTGGCAAGGCACCACATCGTTGGGTCCTTGCATTTACTCTTTCCGTTCTTGGAAGGGTACTGCACCGTCGGGCCCTTCTGCCGTCATCCTTCCGTTTTGACTTGCGGGAACTTCATGTAGGGATTTCAGGAGCCGTTACCTTCCATCCTCTGTCTACACGCTATTAGGGACTAATGGCATTGAGGAGTGAGTCCGTTCTCACTGTGCGCCCCCCAACTCGTACGTGACCAGCTCCGTTGTGGCCCACCTCGTACGCCCTCACGCTTTCCTCTTGAGCAAGCGGATCAGTGCTTATCTGCTCAAGCTTGGTATTCCGTCGGAAGTCGACATCGTCGTCGCTCTCCCTGTGTGTGATTTACTCGTACTCTACGACCCTTCATATTCCATTGTGTGCCCGTTGGTGAACCGTTTCACCTGTCGCTACACACATTTCTCACAAACGTAAATTAGTAGCATTGTCCTCAATAATCACAATTTGGTTTATAAATCTATTGCTTCATTAAGCATCTATAATTTACTTAATCATTACTCTTTCGTCTAATCACATAATCAATTGCATAGCTAGTCATTAAGCATCATTCATATATACAGTTTTCATATCAAAGTTAATCGTTAAACAACATGAAATTGTCCATTCACAATAACTACCCAAATGCACATATATCAATCAATCGTAATCATAAATATACTCAAAATAAAATCAAAGGATTATTATATTAATGTTTCAAACAGTTGGGTCACTTAGCAGGTGCGCTCAATGTCTACAGTAGTCTAGGGGCACTACAATCCTATCTCAATTAGTCGAGCATATGTAACATTCAGTCATTCTATCTCAATTAGTCGAATATTCATTTATCAAGTAAAGTAATAGTTTCTATAACTGTTGTTCAAGCATTTTCAAAGTAAATTCAAATGGTTTGTGTTTTGCTTAGCCAATTCATTTCAAAACTAGTACCTCATTATTCTAAACAGTTAAGGTACCGAGGTGGGCATTACATTCGCCCGCTCTTATTAAAACTTCATCCCGAAGTTAAGTCTCATGTGCTTCCACGGTGAGTTTTCACTTCCTCTTCACATTCATTTCTTCAATATAACCGCAATTGATAATAACATTTCATTTCTTCTTTTCTACCCTCATATAAGTATAAATCGCATAATTGATAATATAACTAAATCACACCTTTCATAGTGTAGTAATCCCCACAATAGTTCTCTCTTGACTCACTAATTGTAACCAGGATTGAAATCGTCTACAACAAATTCTTTCAATTGAACAAAACTATAAGTATATCATGTACAAAAATACTGAAAACACTGACATATTTCAACATAAGGGATAAAATATTTAATTCCAACTTCTCCCTTTCCCATAATTACGTATAACTATCACATGTTCAAAGCAATGTCTGAATTTCAAAATAAGAATTTACAACCAATCGATAAAATTCTTGATGCATAACCCATCATCAAAGTATATCAACCCTGACTATCATTCAATCTTTCATACTAGCATTTTTAGAGAAGAAGAATTCTAACCTGTTCGAGAAGATGGGAGTATCCTTGTCAAAGGAGAAGAAGTAAAACCACAGCTCTAATTTTTTTTTCACGTCGATCTCCATGCATTGCTCATCGTAAGTCACAATCTCCCATTATTAAACATTATATATATTCATTCCTTCTTGATAGTAAATCATAGGCATCCCACCTTCAAAATTATCTAAGCACTTCTTTCTTTAAATTCATATGTGGTCATTACTTGTCATTTATCATTAGATACATTCACAAAAACAATGTTTTACATTCTTTTTGAACATAATCTAATTAATTCAATAGTGTAAGAGTCATTCTCAAAAAGATTTAAAAAGACATTATATTGATACACAATACATGTATATAATAAAGAGATTCATACACCCCTATCGTCATTGAATTCTACTTTTCTCCAATAATCAAGGCTATAAGCACAAGTAATTAAATTCATTAGCTCCTATACCATCTAGTACAGTTACAATACACCCTCGGGAATTCAATCGTAATTTTGCGTAATGCAAATTTAATAATTCTTTAATAACTACTTAGATTTTCTATCTCTCCTATTCATCTGCAAAGATTCATGATATCCAATTTATTTACTAGTTATATGCGTCAAAAGCCACACCGTAGTTATCCAATCATCTTTTGCATAACAAATCCGAACAAGAATCCAAATCCATTGGTTATACCTTCCTCCAAGATGAGAAGGTAACGTCATACCATATTCAGTGAAATATTGACGGTAAGTTATAATCACAGGTAAATAAGTTAAGAGTGTCTATCAAATAGTCCTAAACCCCATTCCCATAAGACTACTTCCAAATCCTTACATGTCGGTTCACAATTCGATAGGATTCGAGTCGTCGAAATTTTAGTGACATAGTCGAACACATTGAAGTTTAATTCTTAGTCCTTTCTTCAGTAACATCATGTCCAAGATAATGAGCTTATCGCATTCTTCTCCCATTTCATCATTTCCGTTATCACAGGGTTACTTTGATAGACTGATCAAGTCGCACTATGTGTGTTTTCTTAGCCTCATCAAGTTCCATCTCAAGGGTTAGTCGTCTTTTCATCACGGTCTCATCAAGTCAGGTAGTCATCATTATTGTGTTTAACTATTCAAGTTGATTCCTTCTATAATTCATTTGTTACATCATTTTATCAATGTGACCACCTTCTTGTCTAAGTCCAAAATCTTCTTCATTTTCATTGTTTAACTACTTTCATCCAAGCCAAAGAGTACAACACATTATCCCTTCTTCTTATACCAAATGTAAAGACTCGGTTGGACAAGAGTGAGTAGCACTTTCCCCGGTCATCTAATTGTTAAGGATAAGAAGCATAATAACTAAACTCTTAAGATTTCCAAAACCTTAATACATGTAAACAAGTTTATTCTACCTCTTTCTTTTCCACATTTCATGTATAAATTAAATACAAACATGTATTAACTATGCAATCTGGGTACCAAGCGATTTATATAATTTCACTTTATAAATTGCTATTCTCATAGTAATTGCATCTACGATGTAAACACATATCTATTATACTAGATACTATCTAGACCGAATTAATTATTTCTAAATGAGAAGGACTATTTTACAAACAACTTAGATAAAATGGAATACAATAAAAAATTAATCCTTTTCACGTTGTTTTCCCCTTTCAACATTCCTATTCCCTCTTCAAATACAATAACTATATGCATAACATTCAAATGCACCGAATTACTTCAATCAAATTAATCATAAGGAAAAATTTCAATTAATATTATGAAGTTTTCCATTTATCTTATATCCATTTACTTTCAAATTAGGATGATGGTGGATTATATAATGAGAAGGGTACATTCTCCAAGTTTCTAATTAATAATATAAGGTTTTACACATAAAGAACTCGTTGGCTATAAGCCTTCTAAATCGAGTAATAATACTTAGATTATATAATTACCCTCTCTCTTAATTTACCTAGTAGTTGCAATGTCAACATGTTTCCTACATAAGGAATTTATGTTTCTCCTAGCGTGGTGTTGATGTGCTTTTCTCTGCCAGGATTCCTGCTTCCACTCTGCCAAACCGTGCGTTCTCTTTCATTGCATAATGCCTATCTGGGGAGTGGGGAGTAGTATAAGGGGATAACTAAAACTTTCTTGATTGACTGGAATTCGGCAGAGCAATAGTAACTTAAATGGTAATTTAGTTCCATACTTGCCCGCAATAAAGAAGAGTAAAAAGGAATCTTAAAATAGCGTTGTCAATTAATGAAGGGTCCGCCACAGTTACAAGAAACTACTCCAGCTACCAAATTTCATTAATATTTCTATAAAATCACCAGAATTTAAGGAGATGGAAGGTATGAATCAAGCTAGAAGTTGTGGCACACGTCGTAGCACTTAAAATCTACTACATGTCAGCCAATACCAACGTGCCAAGATGGAGAGATTATCATAGATGAAGCATGAATTTATGAGAGATAAAGAATCTATGTATATTATCGTTTTTAACAAGGATTATTATCGTTATTCATCTTTCTATAAAAAGAATTACCTACACAGTTCTCCCACATCACATAAGTGGGTAACACATCTTATGTATATCTTAATTAAACATTTTATAACCCCATCGACATTATCACAAAAAAAAAAATGAATAATCTTAATAAATTATATGTTCGAATGAGAGGTTATACATAACAGAATTCTAACTTAAATCGACAGGAATAATAAAAGTAAATACAAATTGTCTCGGCGTCCATACAAAAATGTCATGATCTCTGTCGACAGAATTAATACTAAGAATTAAGGGGTAGTTACTACCCAGCTATTTTAAGAAATCGTGAACTCCAGGGGTAGTTACTACAACCCTAGGATCGGATTGTCTCCAGTTGTCCCATCCCATGCTAATCCACAACGATCCTTACATTCCAACAGAAGAACATATGCCCAGATCCAGGGTTACAGAAGTCAACACAAGTATATAAAAATATTAACCCAAATATTTAAACTTATTCTCCAACACTCACTCCCGATAAGTGAGATTTAGGAAACAATGATCCAAAAATTTCATACCCTTTTCATTTATACCATGAGCATTATGTATTGGACATCTTGTAAAAAACAAACTGTAATTATCCACCTTAAGCAGATCACGATTTCACCATAATAAACACTGAGATCGCTTATCCTAAGGATGATATTACTAACAAGAATCTTTTGTTCAAGTTGTAATATAACCACAGGAATCAAACTTAGGACTGTAAGCAATGATATGCATATAAGTAGAAATCAGAGGTAAACCCAGAGGTTAGTAAACTAGATGCAGTAATTGCATTGTTTCCAGGCGTGTGTAGTGTATGTGTTAAAGGCAGAAATGTACAAAGGATAAGTTCAAAGACTATTACAACTCTGCCAAACAATCGTATGTCGATTGCATTGTGCAAGAGTGTTACAGTCCTGCACACAATCATTCGTTACTATCCATGTGTAGTATTACTACAATTCTTCCAAACGACAAAAAAGGACATAGAGCAGCTATATGACCTCGTAACCTCAAATAAGGACAAATAACAAGTTAAACAGCAATCGTGAGATCGCATAGTTGGGTGACAGAGGTATCGTTTTGGAAAATATCTCGCTGCTATTGGAATTCGTCACTCTCTGGAAGGTAGGGTAGCTAGATCGGTTTTGTTCTTGCAACAATTAAAGAGATTGTTTTACAAAACCAAGACCCTGTTCTACGAAATCAAAAGAGAGTAAATGCTAATATGGTATTTAGTCCATCGTGTAATGGTTACCTCCTATAGTCTATATACAGTGACCATACACAGGAAACATACATTGATAAATTCTCCGATCACCCAACATGTATGCCAAGTACAATTTAATTGCTGCATTCAACATTTAAGTCAAAAAAATAAAAATAAAATAAAAAATAACATACGCATGCTCAGGTATGAGATTGCCAGCTTCGTGATCAAGTATGAAATCGCCCAGCTAAGAGCCCGTTTCCAACCCAGAAGAGAGATCCCCCCTAGCGAGAGCGTTTCCCTTCCCACTGCTGTGTTCAAATGCAGAGGTCAAACTCCTTTTCCTTTCCCATTCAAGAACGAATATCCTCCGCTGATATTAGCCTTCCTATGTCAACTACCGGGGTTTGTCTCTCACACTTCTTTCCCCTGCCCAAAAAGCATAAGCCCTCCAAATTCTGAATTGCACGCAGAGACTCTTTAAAACTCGGATTTAAATCAATTTAAGACCTGAGATTGTCAGGTGGAATGGAAACCACAGAACTTTTAAGTTCAAAATAAAACCGAAGCAGAATACAGGGTTTAAACGATGTCATAAATAAAGGTGCAGCGATCTCATATCCAGAAGAGCGATTGATCTGCAGAGTATGGGAAATCGCTATAAGGAAAAGAAAAAGGCTTATGCCAAGATCCCACTGCCCAATCCCTACGTAGAAAACAACCCAGTCCAGAAAAGAAATGCAGAGTAAACCACACAGTGATCTATCTTTCTTTGCACAAAAGAAAACAGAGTTTGTTTATGATTCAATTATGCATGACAATGCTCCACAAGTCTTTACACAACAGCCAGTTGCGTACCAACTGTATGAAAATTCTAAGTCCATTAACACACCTGGATTGAATCCGTAAAAGAAGGAAGAAAAGTATCCCTGCCTCGTCTGTCACTGAGATGTAAGAGAAATTGTGATAAAACTTAAGATTTAAAATAATAATAAGATCCTCAATGAAATGTAAACGCAGAGCATTTATTGAATGCATCATTGCACAGATCGAACTCACTAATGACAAGATTTTAAGAGTTAAGACAATAATGAAATCTGAAATCGAATTTCAATGGAATGTGAATGCAGAGAAATCACTGAACTTTTAAGTTCAAATTAAAACTCAAGCAAAATCAAAGATCGCCATAAGAAAAGATTCGTAGCAGAGTATTCGATGAAGAGTCAAGACTTGGGTTTAAATCATTGAACCCAGAGTGTAATGATTTTCTGGAATGTCAGATTAGATTTACAGGAAATCGATTAAAAACAAATGTAGCACGAGTTGGGCGTCATAAAATCAATCCATACCGAAATGGTAGAGCAGAAATTAATAGGTGCTACAGATCGACAGAGCTTAAGGATTTGCAGGAAGCCAGAATTTGTTTCTCTTCATTTATTCATGTAAGTCTTTAAAATGTATATAAAGTAAATATAGAACTTATAATTGGACAGAGAATTTCAATTAAACTTTATAAATGGGTTCACAGAGGTAAAATTAGTCTAACATTTTAAAGTATCTATGCACAGGTTAGCGACTACATTCCTGTTTGAACTGATGAAAATCCATCCACATATGTCTGTTGCAATTTCAGCGTTCTAAAGCTTCATGCACAGAAAAATACATTTTACATTCCTCATACTAATATAACAGAAAATAAGAATGGTGACCTGTTTCGACGGTCGATCCGACTGCCATCGTTGACTTGATATGCCAACCGCTGTCGTCGATCCTCTCCTTTCAACAGTTCAACGACAAGACCCTGTTAAAAATATGAGTCCATTGCCCTCAAGGCTCGATCGGCTCTGATACCAAATGTAGGACCCCTCCTTTAGGGTCCCCTTGAACTGAACTTGAAACTTTAACAACTTCATACAAACAAATTAGCCATCATAGTTATTGGAAAAATAAAATAAAAAGCGTGAATAACTTAACAAAAATAAGCAAAACCTTAACCTGTCAACCCGATCCGGCTAGTCCATTGTCGCCTTCGTCTTCCGTGGGATCCCTCCAGCAAAGCTCGTTTAACCATTGGTGAAGCAACCGTTAGATTCGCCACCCAACCATAGGCTCATGCTTTCAGTCGCATGGCCTCCCCCGAGCTTTGGGTCGTAGAGCTCACACACACAAAAAAATCAAGAAACCCAGTTTGGGATTCCCCCCCACCAAGATTTCCAGCCAAACCCTTAATAGCAGCAAGTCATGAGGTAACTCAATATTATGATAGTCATCCAGGGTCTGGGTCCTTTACCCATCCCCAAATTCTCCATTTTAAAGGAAAATCCCCTGCAACACATGTCGCTTCATTCATAAATAATTATTTAATTAATTCTTTAATGAAAAACAACTCACCCATCCAAGTGTCAGTTTCTCTAGGAGATGCACCAACATCCCTAAGTTTTCTCATGTTTGTCCCCTAGATATTTCACTTAACTCCTAGATTTGTGGTGTAGGTGGAGTTGACTAGGTGTCCATGCCTAGGATTCCATTTTGCTCCTAAATAAATAATTATAATATTTTTAAGTAATCAGGAATATCCTTTCATGTGCAATGCCTAAATAACACTTAATATTATTTAAATGCCAAAGTAATCATTTATGTGCAAATGCCTAAAGTACTCAAATGCATTTCTAAGTAAAGTTCTAGGTGCAAAATTATACGTTTCAACGCAGTTAAGTTTAGCAATCAACTTTTACTAGGGACCCGGTGTCGTGCCGTTGGGCCTCCTTGTTCCTTAATTTAATTTCTCTGACATGGCACCACTCCGTCGAGTCCAGTCATCCATAGTTTCCATTCCTCGGCAAGGCACCACATAGTTGGGTCCTTGCATTTACTCTTTCCGTTCTCGGCAGGGTACCGCACCGTCGGGCCCTTCTGCCGTCATCCTTCCGTTTTGACTTGCGGGAACTTCATGTAGGGATTTCAGGAGCCGTTACCTTCCATCCTCTGTCTACACGCTATTAGGGACTAATGGCGTTGAGGAGTGAGTCCGTTCTCACTGCGCGCCCCCCAACTCGTACGTGACCAGCTCCATCGTGGCCCACCTCGTACGCCCTCACGCTTTCCTCTTGAGCAAGCGGATCAGTGCTTATCTGCTCAAGCGTGGTATTCCATCGGAAGTCGACATCATCGTCGCTCTCCCTGTGTGTGATTTACTCGTACTCTACGACCCTTCATATTCCATTGTGTGCCCGTTGGTGAACCGTTTCACCTGTCGCTACACACATTTCTCACAAACGTAAATTAGTAGCATTGTCCTCAATAATCACAATTTGGTTTATAAATCTATTGCTTCATTAAGCATCTATAATTTACTTAATCATTACTCTTTCGTCTAATCACATAATCAATTGCATAGCTAGTCGTTAAGCATCATTCATATATACAGTTTTCATATCAAAGTTAATCGTTAAACAACATGAAATTGTCCATTCACAATAAATACCCAAATGCACATATATCAATCAATCGTAATCATAAATATACTCAAAATAAAATCAAAGGATTATTATATTAATGTTTCAAACAGTTGGGTCACTTAGCAGGTGCCCTCAATGTCTACAGTAGTCTAGGGGCACTACAATCCTATCTCAATTAGTCGAGCATATGTAACATTCAGTCATTCTATCTCAATTAGTCGAGTATTCATTTATCAAGTAAAGTAATAGTTTCTATAACTGTTGTTCAAGCATTTTCAAAGTAAATTTAAATGGTTTGTGTTTTGCTTAGCCAATTCATTTCAAAACTAGTACCTCATTATTCTAAACAGTTAAGATACCGAGGTGGGCATTACATGATGATACATGTTTTGATGATGATTATACATGTTTTGATGATACATGTTTTGATGATGATTATACATGTTTTGATGATACATGTTTTGATGATGATGATACATGTTTTGGTGATGATGATACATGTTTTGGTGATGATGATACATGTTTTGGTTATACATGTTTTGATGATGAGGATACATGTTTTTGGTGTACAACATGTGAAGGGATTGGATCATTCCTGGACTTCAGTCCGAAAGAAGAGCCATAGACGTATGTCTTCGAAAATGAAGTTCTTGGTGAACATGTGAAGGGATTGGATCATTCCTAGACGTCAGTCCGAAAGAAGAACCGTAGACGTATGTCTTCGAAAATGAAGTTCTTGGTGAACATGTGAAGGGATTGGATCATTCTTGGACTTCAGTCCGAAAGAAGAGCCGTAGACGTATGTCTTCGAAAATGAAGTTCTTAGTGAACATGTGAGGGGATTGGATCATTCCCGAACTTCAGTCCTAAAGAAGAGCCGTAGACATGAGGTCTCTGATAACTGAATGATAGGACTGGATCGTCCCTGGACTTCGGTTCAAAAGCTACACGATAAGATTGGATCGTCCCTGGACCTCGGTTCAAAATGTACGTGACAAATCCTAGAATTGCTCTAGGTTACATCCAGCATGAAACAGGGTTGGATCTGTAGTTATGATACATCCAGCATGAAACAGGGATGGCTCTGTAGTTGTGATACATCCAGCATGAAACAGGGCTGGCTCTGTAGTTGTGATACATCCAGCATGAAACAGGGTTGGCTCTGTAGTTGTGATACATCCAGCATGAAACAGGGCTGGCTCTGTAGTTGTGATACATCCAGCATGAAACAGGGATGGCTCTATAGTTGTGATACATCCAGCATGAAACAGGGATGGCTCTGTAGTTGTGATACATCCAGCATGAAACAGGGCTGGCTCTGTAGTTGTGATACATCCAGCATGAAACAGGGCTGGCTCTGTAGTTGTGATACATCCAGCATGAAACAGGGCTGGCTCTGTAGATGTGATACATCCAGCATGAAACAAGGCTGGCTCTGTAGATGTGACACATCCAGTATGAAAGAGGACTGGCTCTGTGGCAGTAAATCCTAGATCTGATCTAGGTCGCATCCAGTATGAAAAAGGACTGGCACTGTGGTTGGGATTAGATCGTCCCTAGACATGAGACCTGTCTTAAAGAGATAAGGATTGATCATCCTGGAACTTGATCTGGATTGGATCATCCATGGACCTATGTCCTAAAGAGAGCAGGATTGATCATCCTGTAATATGATCATGTGATGACGATACTGTTGATCGTATGATGACGATGCTGATCGTGTGATGACGATGTTGATGATCGTGTGATGACGATGCTAATGATCGTGTGATGACGATGTTGATGATCATGTGATGACGATGCTGATGATCGTGAGATGAAGATACTGATGATTGTGTGATGAGGATGCTGATGATCATGTGATGAGGATGCTGATGATCATGAGATGATGATACTGATGATCGTGTGATGACGATGTTGATGATCGTGAGGATCCAGACGTTGATGGTGCTATAGTTGTTCGAGTGCTGCAGAAGATAAAGACTCAGTACTGAAGATGTTGATGTTCCAGTAACTGGTTGAGTTATTGATGATGTTAAGAAAGCTTCCAATGATTTATAGATGTATCATGTATGATGTTGATGACTCCTTGCTCGTGCAGATATTGTTATAATATCCTTCTCGTTAAGGACGAGTGTTGAAATATTGTAACTTCAAAGAATATTATATTTGTATATTATTTATTCCGGAGATGTTCCATACCTCCGATGTGATTATACTATAAATCCGGAGATGTTTATTCCTCCAAGTTGGTTGTGGTAACTAGGGTTATTAGACCCACCATGTGGGGGTCGGCCCAGTCAGTTATAATGGGGTATTTAACCTAATGGTTAAATACGAGCCTACATGTACTTGTGTAAAATATATATCAGAGTAGTGTATAAATAGAGGAGGTGTGTTCCTCATTTGATACTCTCACTCACTTGAGGATAGCGCACTTGTGGAGAAGAGGTCTGCTATTGTGGAGGAGGAGATCATGTCTCAGGGTTTCATCTTTGTATATTGCTGGTCATCTATATTGAGGAAGCTTTGCTGGGTTTTCTACCCCATGAGGGTTTCCCAGGATAAATCTCTGTATCTTGTGTTTATGCTCTGCTTGCTGTTTCTTCAGTGATCCTGTATATTCTATTACTGAGAAATCGAATGTAATGCTGCTATTTTCTGTCTTAGCATATTGAATCTTAACGGAATTAAGCTTTTCTTATTTCTGAACGGATGCGCAAACTATAGAAAGTTGTTATGACGTAAAATGTGCATACTTTGTTGATTCCATTTATGAAATAAATCACATTTTCTAAAAACTCGTGTTTTTTAAGAAACCATGTAAACCTTCTAGAAGATGTGGTTTTAAAAAACTGGCGGAAGGAAGCTTTTCTTATTTCCGGACGCATGCGCAAACTATAGAAAGTCGTTATTACGTAGAATGTGCATAGTTTGTTGATTCCATTTATGAAATAAATCACATTTTCTAAAAACTCGTGTTTTTTAAGAAATCATGTAAACCTTCTAGAAGCTGTGATTTTAAAATACTTGCGGAAGCAAGCTTTTCTTATTTCCGGACGCATGCGAAAACTTTAGAAAGTCGTTATTACATAGAATGTGCATACTTTGTTGATTCCATTTATGAAATAAATCACATTTTCTGAAAAGTCGTGTTTTTTAAGAAATCATGTAAACCTTCTAGAAGCTGTGATTTTAAAAAACTGGCCGAAGTAAGCTTTTCTTATTTCCGGACGCATGCGCAAACTATAGAAAATAGTTACTACGAAGAATGTGCATACTTTGTTGATTCGATTTATGAAATAAATCACATTTTCTAAAAACTCGTGTTTTTTAAGAAATCATGTAAACCTTCTAGAAGTTGTGGTTTTAAAAAACTGGCGGAAAGAAGCTTTTCTTATTTCCAGAGGCATGCGCAAACTATAGAACGTCGTTATTAGTAGAATGTGCATAGTTTGTTGATTCCATTTATGAAATAAATCACATTTTCTAAAAACTCATGTTTTTTAAGAAACCATGTAAACCTTCTAGAAGTTGTGATTTTAAAAAACGGGGGGAATTAAGCTTTTCTTATTTCCGGACGCATGCGCAAACGATAGAAAGTTGTTACTACGTAGAATGTGCATACATTATTGATTACATTTATGAAATAAATCACATTTTCTAAAAACTTGTGTTTTTTAAGAAATCATGTAAACCTTCTAGAAGCTGTGGTTTTAAAAAACTGGCGGAAGGAAGCTTTTCTTATTTCCGGACGCATGCGCACACTATAGAAAGTCGTTTTTACATAGAATGTGCATAGTTTGTTGATTCCATTTATGAAATAAATCACATTTTCTGAAAACTCGTGTTTTTAAAGAAATCATGTAAACCTTCTAGAAGCTGTGAGTTTAAAAAACGGGGGGAATTAAGCTTTTCTTATTTCTCGACGAATGCGCAAACTATAGAAAGTTGTTATGACATAGAATGTGCATACTTTGTTGATTCCATTTATGAAATAAATCACATTCTCTAAAAACTCGTGTTTTTTAAGAATTCATCTAAACCTTCTAGAAGCTATGAATTTAAAAAAAGGGGGGAAGTAAGCTTTTCTTATTTCCGGACGCATGTGCAAACATTAGAAAGTCGTTATTACATAGAATGTGCATACTTTGTTGATTCCATTTATGAAATAAATCACATTTTCTAAAAAATCGTGTTTTTTAAGAAATCATGTAAACCTTCTAGAAGCTGTGGTTTTAAAAAACTTGCGGAACTAAGCTTTTCTTATTTACGGACGCATGCGCAAACTATAGAAAGTCATTATTATGTAGAATGTGCATAATTTGTTGATTCCATTTATGAAATAAATGACATTTTCTAAAAACTCATGTTTTTTAAGAATTCATCTAAACCTTCTAGAAACTGTGAATTTAAAAAAAGGTGCAAAGTAAGCTTTTCTTATTTCCGGACACATGCCCAAACTATAGAAAGTCATTATCACGTAGAATGTGCATAGTTTGCGCATGCGCAAACTATAAAAAGTCATTATGACATAGAATGTGCATACTTTGTTGATTCCATTTATGAAATGAATCACATTTTCTAAAAACTCGTATTTTTTAAGAAATCATGTAAACCTTCTAGAAGCTGTGATTTTAAAAAACTGGCGGAAGCAAGCTTTTCTTATTTCCGGACGCATGCGCAAACTTTAGAAAGTCGTTATTACATAGAATGTGAATAATTTGTTGATTCCATTTATGAAATAAATCACATTTTCTAAAAACTCGTGTTTTTTAAGAAATCATGTAAACCTTCTAGAAGCTATGATTTTAAAAAACTGGCGGAAGTAAGCTTTTCTTATTTCCGGACGCATGTGCAAACTATAGAAAGTCGTTACTACGTAGAATGTGCATACTTTGTTGATTCCATTTATGAAATAAATCACATTTTCTAAAAACTCGTGTTTTTTAAGAAATCATGTAAACCTTCTAGAAGCCGTGGTTTTAAAATACTGGCGGAAAGAAGCTTTTCTTATTACCGGACGCATGCGCAAACTATAGAAAGTTGTTATTACATAGAATGTGCATAGTTTGTTGATTCCATTTATGAAATAAATCACATTTTCTAAAAACTCATTTTTTTTAAGAAATCATGTAAACCTACTAGAAGCTGTGATTTTAAAAAATGGGGAGAATTAAGCTTTTCCTATTTCCGGACGCATGCGCAAACTATAGAAAGTTGTTATGATGTAGAATGTGCATACTTTGTTGACTCCATTTATGAAATAAATCACATTTTCTAAAAACTCATGTTTTTTAAGAATTCATCTAAACCTTCTAGAAGCTGTGAATTTAAAAAAAGGGGGTAAGTAAGCTTTTCTTATTTCCGTACGCATGCGCAAACTATAGAAAGTTGTTATTATGTTTAATGTACATAGTTTGCGCATGCGTAAACTATAGAAAGTCGTTATGAAATAGAATGTGCATACTTTTTTTATTCCATTTATGAAATAAATCACATTTCCTGAAAACTCATGTTTTTTAAGACATCATGTAAACCTTCTAGAAGCTGTGATTTTAAAAAACGGGGGGAATTAATCTTTTCTTATTTCCGAACGGATGCGCAAATTATAGAAAGTTGTTATGACATAAAATGTGCATACTTTGTTGATTCCATTTATGAAATAAATCACATTTTCTAAAAACTCGTGTTTTTTAAGAAACCATGTAAACCTTCTAGAAGCTGTGGTTTTAAAAAACTGGCGGAAGGAAGCTTTTCTTATTTCCGGACGCATGCGCAAACTATAGATAGTCGTTATTATGTAAAATGTGCATAGTTTGTTGATTCCATTGATGAAATAAAACACATTTTCTAAAAACACGTGTTTTTTAAGAAATCATGTAAACCTTCTAGAAGTTGTGATTTTAAAAAACGGGGGGAATTAAGCTTTTCTTATTTCCGAACTGATGCGCAAACTATAGAAAGTTGTTATGACATAGAATGTGCATACTTTGTTGATTCCATTTATGAAATAAATCACATTTTCTAAAAACTCATGTTTTTTAAGAAATCATGTAAATCTTCTAGAAGCTGTGGTTTTAAAAAACTGGCGGAAGGAAGCTTTTCTTATTTCTGGACGCATGCGCAAACTATAGAAAGTTGTTATTATGTAGAATGTGCATAGTTTGTTGATTCCATTGATGAAATAAAACACATTTTCTAAACAAATGTGTTTTTTAAGAAATCATGTAAACCTTCTAGAAGCTGTGATTTTAAAAAACGGGGGGAATTAAGCTTTTCTTATTTCCGGACGCATGCGCAAACTATAGAAAGTTGTTATGACGTATAATGTGCATACTTTGTTGATTCCATTTATGAAATAAATCACATTTTCTAAAAATTGGTGTGTTTTAAGAATTCATCTAAACCTTCTAGAAGCTGTGAATTTAAAAAAAGGAGGGAAGTAAGCTTTTCTTATTTTCGGACACATGCGCAAACTATAAAAAGTCGTTATCACGTAGAATGTGCATAGTTTGCGCATGCGCAAACTTTAGAAATTCGTTATGACATAGAATGTGCATACTTTGTTGTTTCCATTGATGAAATAGATCACATTTTCTAAAAACTCGTGTTTTTTAAGAAATCATGTAAACCTTCTAGAAGCTTTGATTTTAAAAAACTGGCGGAAGTAAGCTTTTCATCTTTCCGGATGCATGCGAAAACTATAGAAAGAAGTTACTACGTAGAATGTGCATACTTTGTTGATTCCATTTATAAAATAAATTACATTTTCTAAAAACTCATGTTTTTTAAGAAATCATGTAAACCTTCTAGAAGCTGTGATTTTAAAAAACTAGCGGAAGTAAGCTTTTCATATTTCCGGACGCATGCACAAACTTTCGAAAGTCGTTATTACATTGAATGTGCATACTTTGTTGATTACATTTATGAAATAAATCACATTTTCTAAAAACTCGTGTTTTTTAAGAAATCATGTAAACCTTCCAGAAGCTGTGGTTTGAAAAAATTGGCGGAAGGAAGCTTTTCTTATTTCCGGACGCATGCGCAAACTATAGAAAGTCGTTATTACGTAGAATGTGCATAGTTTGTTGATTCCATTTATGAAATAAATCACATTTTCTAAAAACTCTTATTTTTTAAGAGTTCATCTAAACCTTCAAGAAGCTGTGAATTTAAAAAAACGGGGGAAGTAAGCTTTTCTTATTTCTGGACGCATGCGCAAACTATAGAAAGTCGTTATCACGTAGAATGTGCATAGTTTGCGCAAGCGCAAACTATAGAAAGGCGTTATGACATAGAATGTGCATACTTTGTTGATTCCATTTATGAAATAAATCACATTTTTCTAAAATCTCATGTTATTTAATAAATCATGTAAACCTTCTAGAAGCTGTGATTTTAAAAAACGGGGGTAATTAAGCTTTTCTTATTTCCGGATGCATGCGAAAACTATAGAAAGTCGTTATCACGTAGAATGTGCATAGTTTCTTGATTCCATTTATGAAATAAATCACATTTTCTAAAAACTCGTGTTTTTTAAGAATTCATCTAAACATTTTAGAAGCTGTGAATTTAAAAAAAGGGGGGAAGTAAGCTTTTCTTATTTCCGGACGCATGCGCAAACTATAGAAAGTCGTTATCACGTAGAATGTGCATAGTTTGCGCATGCACAAACTTTAGAAAGTCGTTATGACAAAGAATGTGCATACTTTGTTGATTCCATTGATGAAATAAATCACATTTTCTAAAAACTCGTGTTTTTTAAGAAATCATGTAAACCTTCTAGAATCTATGATTTTAAAAAACTGGCGGAAGTAAGCTTTTCTTATTTCCGAACGCATTGACAAACTATAGAAAGTCGTTACTACGTAGAATGTGCATACTTTGTTGATTCCATTTATGAAATAAATCACATTTTCTAAAAACTCGTGTTTTTTAAGAATTCATCTAAACCTTCTAGAAGCTGTGAATTTAAAAAAAGGGTGGAAGTAAGCTTTTCTTATTTCCGGACGCATGCGCAAACTATAGAAAGTCTTTATTACAAAGAATGTGCATAGTTTGTGCATGCGCAAACTATACAAAGTCGTTATGACATAGAATGTGCATACTTTGTTGATTCCATTTACGAAATAAATCACATTTTCTAAAAACTCGTGTTTTTTAAGAAATCATGTAAACCTTCTAGAAGATGTGATTTTAAAAGACTGGTGGAAGTAAGCTTTTCTTATTTCCGGACGCATGCGCAAACTTTAGAAAGTCGTTATTACATAGAATGTGCATACTTTGTTGATTCCATTTACGAAATAAATCACATTTTCTAAAAACTCGTGTTTTTTAAGAAATCATGTAAACCTTCTAGAAGCTGTGATTTTAAAAAATTGGCGGAAGTAAGCTTTTCTTATTTCCGGACGCATACGCAAACTTTATAAAGTTGTTATTACATATAATGTGCATAGTTTGTTGATTCCATTTATGAAATAAATCACATTTTCTAAAAACTCATGTTTTTTAAGAAATCATGTAAACCTTCTAGAAGCTGTGATTTTAAAAAACTGGCGGAAGTAAGCTTTTCTTATTTTCGGATGCATGCGCAAACTATAGAAAGCCGTTATTACGTAGAATGTGCATAGTTTGTTGATTCCATTTATTAAATAAATCACATTTTCTAAAAACTCATGTTTTTTATGAAATCATGTAAACCTTCAAGTAGCTGTGATTTTAAAAAACGGGGGGAATTAAGCTTTTCTTATTTCTGGACGCAGGCGCAAACTATAGAAAGTTGTTATGACGTAGAATGTGCATACTTTGTTGATTCCATTTATGAAATAAATTACATTTTCTAAAAAGTCATGTTTTTTAAGAATTCATCTAAACCTTCTAGAAGCTGTGAATTTAAAAAAAGGGGGGAAGTAAGCTTTTCTTCTTTCCAGATGCATGCGCAAACTATAGAAAGTTGTTATTATGTAGAATGTGCATAGTTTGCGCATGCGCAAACTATATAAAGTTGTTATGACATAGAATGTGCATACTTTGTTGCTTCCATTTATGAAATAAATGACATTTCCTAAAACCTCGTGTTTTTTAAGACATCATGTACACCTTCTAGAAGCTGTGATTTTAAAAAACGGGGGGAATTAAGCTTTTCTTATTTCCGGACGCATGCGCAAACTATACAAAGTCATTACTACGTAGAATGTGCATACTTTGTTGATTCAATTTATGAAATAAATCACATTTTCTAAAAACTCGTGTTTTTTAAGAAATCATGTAAACCTTCTAGATGCTGTGGTTTTAAAAAACTGGCGGAAGGAAGGTTTTCTTATTTCCGGACGCATGCGTAAACTATAGAATGTCGTTATTACATAGAATGTGATTATTTTGTTGATTCCATTTATGAAATAAATCACATTTTCTAAAAAATCGTGTTTTTTAAGATATCATGTAAACCTTCTAGAAGCTGTGATTTTAAAAAACAGGGGGAATTAAGCTTTTCTTATTTCCGGACGCATGCGCAAACTATTGAAAGTTGTTACTACGTAGAATGTGCATACTTTGTTGATTCCATTTGTGAAATAAATCACATTCTCTAAAAACTCGTGTCTTTTAAGAAATCATGTAAACCTTCTAAAAGCCGTGGTTTTAAAAAACTGTCGGAAGGAAGCTTTTCTTATTTCCGTATGCATGCGCAAACTATAGAAAGCCGTTATTACGAAGAATGTGCATAGTTTGTTGATTCCATTTATGAAATAAATCACATTTTCTAAAAACTTGTGTTTTTTAAGAAATCATGTAAACCTTTAGAAGCTGTGATTTTAAAAAACGGGGGGAATTAAGCTTTTCTTATTTCCGGATGCATGCGCAAACTATAGAAAGTTGTTATGACGTAGAATGTGAATACTTAATTGATTCCATTTATGAAATAAATCACTCTTTCTAAAAACTCGTATTTTTTAAGAATTCCTCTAAACCTTCTAGAAGCTGTGAATTTAAAAAAAGGGGGGAAGTAAGCTTTTCTTATTTCCGGACGCATGCGCAAACTATAGAAAGTTGTTATTACGTAGAATGTGCATAGTTTGCGCATGCGCAAACTATAGAAATTCGTTATGACATAGAATGTGAATACTTTGTTTATTCCATTTATGAAATAAATCACATTTCCTAAAAATTCGTGTTTTTTAAGACATCCTGTAAACCTTCTAGAAGCTGTGATTTTAAAAAATGGGGGGAATTAAGCTTTTCTTATTTCCGGACGGATGCGCAAACTATAGATAGTTGTTATGATGTAGAATGTGCATACTTTGTTGATTCCATTTATGAAATAAATCACATTTTCTAAAAACTCGTGTTTTTAAATAAATCATGTAAACCTTCTAGAAGTTGTGGCTTTAAAAAACTAGCGGTAGGAAGCTTTTCTTATTTCTGACCACATGCGCAAACTATTGAAAGTCGTTATTACGTAGAATGTGCATAGGTTGTTGATTCCATTTATGAAATAAATCACATTTTCTAAAAACTCGTGTTTTTTAAGAATTCATCTAAACCTTCTAGAAGCTGTGAATTTAAAAAAGGGGGAAGTAAGCTTTTATTATTTCCAGACGCATGCGCAAACTATAGAAAGTCGTTATTACGTAAAATGTGCATTGTTTGTTGATTCCATTTATGAAATAAATCACATTTCCTAAAAACTCGTGTTTTTTAAGAATTCATCTAAACCTTGTAGAAGCTGTGAATTTAAAAAAATGGGGGAAGTAAGATTTTCTTATTTCCGGACGCATGCGCAAACTATAGAAAGTCGTTATCACATAGAATGTCCATAGTTTGCGCATGCGCAAACTATCGAAAGTCGTTTTGACATAGAGTGTGCATACTTTGTTGATTCCATTTATGAAATAAATCACATTTTCTAAAAACTCATGTTTTTTAAGAAATGATGTAAACCTTCTAGAAGCTGTGATTTTAAAAAACGGGGAGAATTAGGCTTTTCTTATTTCTGGACGCATGCGCAAACTATAGAAAGTCATTATGATGTAGAATGTGCATACTTTGTTGATTCCATTTATGAAACAAATCAAATTTTGTAAAAACTCGTGTTTTTTAAGAATTCATCTAAACCTTCGAGAAGCTGTGAATTTAAAAAAAGGGGGGAAGTAAGCTTTTCTTATTTCAGGACGCATGCGCAAACTATAGAAAGTTGTTATTTCGTAGAATGTGCATAGTTTGCGCATGCGCAAACTATAGAAAGTCGTTATGACATAGAATGTGCATACTTTGTTGATTCCATTTATGAAATAAATCACATTTCCTAAAAACTCGTGTTTTTTAAGACATCATGTAAACCTTCTAGAAGCTGTGATTTTAAAAAACGGGGGGAATTAAGCTTTTCTTATTTCCGGACGGATGCGCAAACTATAGAAAGATGTTATGATGTAGAATGTGCATACTTTGTTGATTCCATTTATGAAATAAATCACATTTTCTAAAAACTCGTGTTTTTAAAGAAATCATGTAAACCTTCTAGAAGCTGTGATTTTAAAAAACTGGCGGAAGTAATCTTTTCATATTTCTGGATGCATGCGCAAACTTTAGAAAGTCGTTATTACATAGAATGTGCATACTTTGTTGATTCCATTTATGAAATAAATCACATTTCCTAAAAACTCGTGTTTTTTAAGAATTCATCTAAATGTTCTAGAAGCTGTGATTTTAAAAAACGGGGGGAATTAGGCTTTTCTTATTTACGGACGCATGCGCAAATTATAGAAAGTCGTTATCACGTAGAATGTGCAAACTTTGTGGATTCCATTTATGAAATAAATAACATTTTCTAAAAACTCGTGTTTTTTAAGAATTCATCTAAACCTTCTAGAAGTTGTGAATTTAAAAAAGGGGGGGAAGTAAGGTTTTGTTATTTTCGGACGCATGCGCAAACTATAGAAAGTCGTTATTATGTAGAATGTGCATAGTTTGCACATGCGCAAACTATAGAAAGTCGTTATGACATAGAATTGCATACTTTCTTGATTCCACTTATGAAATAAATCACATTTTGTAAAAACTCAAGATTTTTAAGAAATCATGTAAACCTTCTAGAAGCTGTGATTTTAAAAAATGGGCGGAATTAAGCTGTTCTTATTTCCATACGCATGCGCAAACTTTAGAAAGTCGTTAGTACATAGAATGTGCAAACTTTGTTTATTCAATTTATGAAATAAATCACATTTTCTAAAAACTCGTGTTTTTTAAGAAATCATGTAAACCTTCTAGAAGCTGTGGTTTTAAAAAACTGGCGGAAGTAAGCTTTTTTTATTTCCGGATGCATGCGCAAACTATCTAAAGTCGTTATTACGTAGAATGTGCATAGTTTGTTGATTCCATTTATGAAATAAATCACATTTTCTAAAAACTCTTGTTTTTTAAGAATTCATTTAAACCTTCTAGAAGCTGTGAATTTAAAAAAAGGGGGGAAGTAAGCTTTTCTTATTTCCGGACGAATGCGCAAACTATAGAAAGTCGTTATCACGTAGAATGTGCATAGTTTGCGCATGCGCAAACTATAGAAAGTCGTTATGACCTAGAATGTGCATACTTTGTTGATTCCATTTATGAAATAAATCAAATTTTCTAAAAACTCATGTTTTTTAAGAAATCATGTAAACCTTCTAGAAGCCGTGGTTTTAAAAAACTAGCGGAAGTAAGCTTTTATTATTTCTGGACGCATGAGCAAACTATAGAAATTCATTATTACGTAGAATGTGCATAGTTTGTTGTTTCTATTTATGAAATAAATAAAATTTTCTAAAAATTCGTGTTTTTTAACAAATCATGTAAACCTTCTAGAAGCTGTGATTTTAAAAAACTGGCGGAAGTAAGCTTTTCATATTTCCGGACGCATGCGCAAACTTTAGAAAGTCGTTATTACATAGAATGTGCATACTTTTTTGACTCAATTTATGAAATAAATCACATTTTCTAAAAATTCGTATTTTTTAAGAATTCATCTAAATATTCTAGAAGTTGTGAATTTAAAAAAAGGGGGGAGGTAAGCTTTTCTTATTTCCGGACGCATGTGCAAACTATAGAAAGTCGTTATCACGTAGAATGTGCATAGTTTGCGCATGCGCAAACTATGGAAAGTCGTTATGACATAGAATGTGCATACTTTGTTGATTCCATTTATGAAATAAATCACATTTTCTAAAAACTCGTGTTTTTTAAGAAATCATGTAAACCTTCTAGAAGCTGTGAATTTAAAAAAGGGGGGGAAGTAAGCTTTTCTTATTTCCGGACGCATGAACAATACAATACAAAGTCGTTATCACGTAGAATGTGCATAGTTTGCGCATGCGCAAACTATAGAAATTCGTTATGACATAGAATGTGCATACTTTGTTCATTCCATTTATGAAATAAATCACATTTCCTAAAAACTCGTGTTTTTTAAGAAATCATGTAAACCTTCTAGAAGCTGTGATTTTAAAAAACTGGGGCAAGTAAGCTTTTCTTATTTCCGCACGCATACGCAAACTTTAGAAAGTCGTTAGTATATAGAATGTGCAAACTTTGTTTATTCAATTTATGAAATTAATCACCTTTTATAAAAACTCGTGTTTTTTAAGAAATCATGTAAACCTTCTAGAAGTTGTGGTTTTAAAAAACTGGCGGAAGTAAGCTTTTCTTATTTCCGGATGCATGCGCAAACTATCGAAAGTCGTTATTACGTAGAATGTGCATAGTGTGTTGATTCCATTTATGAAATAAATCACATTTTCTAAAAACTCGTGTTTTTTAAGAATTCATCTAAACCTTCTAGAAGCTGTGAATTTAAAAAAAGTGGGGAAGCAAGCTTTTCTTATTTCCGGACGCATGCGCAAACTATTGAAATTCGTTATTATGTAGAATGTGCATAGTTTGCGCATGCGCAAACTATAGAAAGTCGTTATGACATAGAATGTGCATACTTTGTTGATTCCATTGATGAAATAAATCACATTTTCTAAAAACTCGTGTTTTTTAAGAAATCATGTAAACCTTCTAGAAGCTGTGATTTTAAAAAACGGGGGGAATTAAGCTTTTCTTATTTCCGGACGCATGCACAAACTATAGAAAGTCGTTATGACGTAGAATGTGCAAACTTTGTTGATTCCATTTATGAAATAAATCACATTTTCTAAAAACTCGTGTTTTTTAAGAATTCATCGAAACCTTCTAGAAGCTATGAATTTAAAAAAAGGGGGGAAGTAAGCTTTTCTTATTTCCGGACGCATGCGCAAACTATAGAACGTCGTTATTACGTAGAATGTACATAGTTTGCGCATGCAGAAACTATAGAAAGTCGTTATGAAATAGAATGTGCATACTTTGTTGATTCCATTTATGAAATAAATCACATTTTCTAAAAAGTCGTGTTTTTTAAGAAATCATGTCAACCTTCTAAAAGCTGTGATTTTAAAAAACTGGCGGAAGTAAGCTTTTCTTATTTCCGGACGCATGAGCAAACTATATAAAGTTGTTATTACGTAGAATGTGCATAGTTTGCGCATGCGCAAATTATACAAAGTTGTTATGACATAGAATGTGCATACTTTGTTGATTCCATTTATGAAATAAATCACATTTTCTAAAAACTCGTGTTTTTTATGAAATCATGTAAACCTTCTAGAAGCAATGATTTTAAAAAACTGGAGGAAGTAAGCTTTTCATATTTCCGGACGCATGCGCAAACTATATAAAGTCGTTATGACATAGAATGTGCATACTTTGTTGATTCCATTTATGAAATAAATCAAATTTTCTAAAAACTCGTGTTTTTTAAGAAATCATGTAAACCTTCTAGAAGGCGTGGTTTTAAAAAACTGGCGGAAGTAAGCTCTTCTTATTTCCGGACGCATGGGCAAACTATAGAAATTCGTTATTACGTAGAATGTGCATAGTTTGTTGATTCCATTTATGAAATAAATCACATTTTCTAAAAACTCGTGTTTTTTAAGAAATCATGTAAACCTTCTAGAAGCTATGATTTTAAAAAAACTGGCGGAAGTAAGCTTTTCATATTTCCGGACGCATGCGCAAACTTTAGAAAATCGTTATTACATAGAATGTGCATACTTTTTTGATTCAATTTATGAAATAAATCACATTTTCTAAAAATTCGTGTTTTTTAAGAATTCATCTAAATATTCTAGAAGCTGTGAATTTAAAAAAAGGGGGGAAGTAAGCTTTTCTTATTTCCGGACGCATGCGCAAACTATAGAAAGTCGTTATCACGTAGAATGTGCATAGTTTGCGCATGCGCAAACTATAGAAAGTCGTTATGACATAGAATGTGCATACCTTGTTGATTCCATTTATGAAATAAATCACATTTTCTAAAAACTCGTGTTTTTTAAGAAATCATGTAAACCTTCTAGAAGCTGTGAATTTAAAAAAAGGGGGGAAGTAAGCTTTTCTTATTTCCGGACGCATGCACAAACAATACAAAGTCGTTATCACGTAGAATGTGCATAGTTTGCGCATACGCAAACTATAGAAATTCGTTATGACATAGAGTGTTCATACTTTGTTGATTCCATTTATGAAATAAATCACATTTCCTAAAAACTCGTGTTTTTTAAGAATTCCTGTAAACCTTCTAGAAGCTGTGATTTTAGAAAACTGGCGGAAGTAAGCTTTTCTTATTTCCGGACACATGCGCAAACTTTAGAAAGTCGTTATTACATAGAATGTGCATACTTTGTTGATTCCATTTATGAAATAAATCAAATTTTCTAAAAACTCATGTTTTTTAAGAAATCATGTAAACCTTCTAGAAGCTGTGGTTTTAAAAAACTGGCGGAAGTAAGCTTTTCTTATTTCCGGATGCATGAGAAAACTATAGAAAGTCGTTATTACGTAGAATGTGCATAGTTTGTTGATTCCATTTATGAAATAAATCATATTTTCTAAAAACTCGTGTTTTTTAAGAAATCATGTAAACCCTCTAGAAGCTGTGATTTTGAAAAACTGGCATAAGTAAGCTTTTCATATTTCCGGACGCATGCGCAAACTTTAGAAAGTCGTTATTACATAGAATGTGCATACTTTTTTGATTCAATTTATGAAATAAATCACATTTAATAAAAATTCATGTTTTTTAAGAATTCATCTAAACATTCTAGAAGCTGTGAATTTAAAAAAAGGGGGGAAGTAAGCTTTTCTTATTTCCTGACGCATGCGCAAACTATAGAAAGTCGTTATCACGTAGAATGTGCATAGTTTGCGCATGCGCAAACTATAGAAAGTCGTTATGACATAGAATGTGCAGACTTTGTTGATTCCATTTATGAAATAAATCACATTTTCTAAAAACTCGTGTTTTTTAAGAAATCATGTAAACCTTCTAGAAACTGTGAATTTAAAAAAAGTGGGGAAGTAAGCTTTTCTTATTTCCGGACGCATGCACAAACAATAGAAAGTCGTTATCACGTAGAATGTGCATAGTTTGCGCATGCACAAACTATAGAAATTCGTTATGACATAGAATGTGCATACTTTGTTAATTCCATTTATGAAATAAATCACATTTCCTAAAAACTCGTGTTTTTTAAGACATCCTGTAAACCTTCTAGAAGCTGTGATTTAAAAAAACTGGCGGAAGTAAGCTTTTCTTATTTCTGGACGCATACGCAAACTTTAGAAAGTTGTTATTACATAGAATGTGCATACTTTGTTGATTCCATTTATGAAATAAATCACATTTCCTAAAAACTCGTGTTTTTGAAGAATTCATCTAAACCTTCTAGAAGCTGTGAATTTAAAAAAATGGGGGGAAGTAAGCTTTTCTTATTTCCGGACGCATGCGCAAACTATAGAAAGTTGTTATCACGTAGAATGTCCATAGTTTGCGCATGCGCAAACTATCGAAATTCGTTATGACATAGAATGTGCATACTTTGTTGATTCCATTTATGAAATAAATCACATTTTCTAAAAACTCGTGTTTTTTAAGAATTCATCTAAACGTTCTAGAAGCTGTGAATTTAAAAAAGGGGGGGGAAGTAAGGTTTTCTTATTTTCGGACGCATGCGCAAACTATAGAAAGTCGTTATTATGTAGAATGTGCATAGTTTGCACATGCGCAAACTATAGAAAGTCGTTATGACATAGAATGTGCATACTTTGTTGATTCCATTTATGAAATAAATCACATTTTGTAAAAACTCAAGTTTTTTAAGAAATCATGTAAACCTTCTAGAAGCTGTGATTTTAAAAAATGGGGGGAATTAAGCTGTTCTTATTTCAGGATGCATGCGCAAACTATAGAAAGTCTTTATGACGTATAATGTGCATACTTTGTTGATTCCATTTATGAAATAAATCACATTTTCTAAAAACTCATGTTTTTTAAGAAATCATGTAAACCTTCTAGAAGCTGTGATTTTAAAAAACTGGTGGAAGTAAGCTTTTCTTTTTTCCGGACGCATGCGCAAACTTTAGAAAGTCGTTAGTACATAGAATGTGCAAACTTTGTTGATTCAATTTATGAAATAAATCAAATTTTCTAAAAACTCATGTTTTTTACGAAATCATGTAAACCTTCTAGAAGCTGTGGTTTTAAAAAACTGGCAGAAGAAAGCTTTTCTTATTTCTGGATGCATGGGCAAACTATAGAAAGTCGTTATTACGTAGAATATGCATAGTTTGTTGATTCCATTTATGAAATAAATCACATTTTCTAAAAACTCGTGTTATTTAAGAATTCATCTAAACCTTCTAGAAGCTGTGAATTTAAAAAAAGGGGGGAAGTAAGCTTTTCTTATTTCCGGACGCATGTGCAAACTATAGAAAGTCGTTATCACGTAGAATGTGCATAGTTTGTGCATGCGCAAACTATAGAAAGTCGTTATGACATAGAATGTGCATACTTTGTTGATTCCATTGATGAAATAAATCACATTTTCTAAAAGCTCGTGTTTTTTAAGAAATCATGTAAAGCTTCTAGAAGCTGTGATTTTAAAAAACGGGGGGAATTAAGCTTTTCTTATTTCCGGACGCATGCGCAAACTATAGAAAGTCGTTATGACACAGAATCTGCAAACTTTGTTGATTCCATTTATGGAATAAATCACATTTTCTAAAAACTCGTGTTTTTTAAGAATTCATCGAAACCTTCTAGAAGCTGTGAATTTAAAAAAAGGGGGGAAGTAAGCTTTTCTTATTTTTGGACGCATGCGCAAACTATAGAAAGTCGTTATTACGTAGAATGTCAATAGTTTGCGCATGCGCAAACTATAGAAAGTCGTTATGAAATAGAATGTGCATACTTTGTTGATTCCATTTATGAAATAAATCACATTTTCTAAAAACTCGTGTTTTTTAAGAAATCATGTAAACCTTCTAAAAGCTGTGATTTTAAAAAACTGGCGGAAGTAAGCATTTCTTATTTTCGGACGCATGAGCAAACTATATAAAGTTGTTATTACGTAGAATGTGCATAGTTTGCGCATGCGCAAACTATAAAAAGTCGTTATGACATAGAATGTGCATACTTTGTTGATTCTATTTATGTAATAAATCACATTTTCTAAAAACTCGTGTTTTTTATGAAATCATGTAAGCCTTCTGGAAGCTATGATTTTAAAAAACTGGTTGAAGTAAGCTTTTCATATTTCCGGACGCATGCGCAAACTTTAGAAAGTCGTTATTACATAGAATGTGCATACTTTGTTGATTCCATTTATGAAATAAATCAAATTTTCTAAAAACTCGTGTTTTTTAAGAAATCATGTAAACCTTCTAGAAGCCGTGGTTTTAAAAAACTGGCGGAAGTAAGCTTTTCTTATTTCCGGATGCATGCGCAAACTTTAGAAAGTCGTTATTAGATCGAATGTGCATACTTTTTTTATTCAATTTATGAAATAAATCACATTTTCTAAAAATTCGTGTTTTTTAAGAAATCATCTAAACATTCTAGAAGCTGTGAATTTAAAAAAAGGGGGGGAAGTAAGCTTTTCTTATTTCCGGACGCATGCGCAAACTATAGAAAGTCGTTATCACGTAGAATGTGCATAGTTTGCGCATGCGCAAACTATAGAAAGTCGTTATGACATAGAATGTGCATACTTTGTTGATTCCATTTATGAAATAAATCAAATTTTCTAAAAACTCGTGTTTTTTAAGAAATCATGTAAACCTTCTAGAAGCTGTGAATTTAAAAAAAGGGGGGAAGTAAGCTTTTCTTATTTCCGAACGCATGCACAAACAATAGAAAGTCGTTATCACGTAGAATGTGCATAGTTTGCGCATGCGCAAACTATAGAAATTCGGTATGACATAGAATGTGCATACTTTGTTGATTCCATTTATGAAATAAATCACATTTCCTAAAAACTCGTGTTTTTTAAGACATCCTGTAAACCTTCTAGAAGCTGTGATTTTAAAAAACTGGCGGAAGAGCTTTTCTTATTTCCGGACGCATACGCAAACTTTAGAAAGTCGTTATGACGTAGAATGTGCATAGTTTGTTGCTTCCATTTATGAAATAAATCACATTTTCTAAAAACTCATGTTTTTTAAGAAATCATGTAAACCTTCTAGAAGCCATGATTTTAAAAAACTGGCGGAAGTAAGCTTTTCTTTTTTCCCGACGCATGCGCAAACTATAGAAAGCCGTTATTACGTAGAATGTGCATAGTTTGTAGATTCCATTTATTAAATAAATCACATATTCTAAAAACTCGTGTTTTTTTAGAAATCATGTAAACCTTCTAGTAGCTGTGATTTTAAAAAACGGGGGGAATTAAGCTTTTCTTATTTCCGGACGCAGGCGCAAACTATAGAAAGTTGTTATGACGTAGAATGTGCATACTTTGTTGATTCCATTTATGAAATAAATTACATTTTTCAAAAAGTCATGTTTTTTAAGAATTCATCTAAACCTTCTAGAAGCTGTGAATTTAAAAAAAGGGGGGAAGTAAGCTTTTCTTATTTCCGGACGCATGCGCAAACTATAGAAAGTCGTTACTACGTATAAAGTGCATACTTTGTTGATTCCATTTATGAAATAAATCACATTTTCTAAAAACTCGTGTTTTTTAAGAAATCATGTAAACCTTCTAGATGCTGTGGTTTTAAAAAACTGGAGGAAGGAAGGTTTTCTTATTTTTGGACGCATGCGCAAACTATAGAAAGTTGTTATGACATAGAATGTGCATACTTTGTTGATTCCATTTATGAAATAAATCACATTTCCTAAAACCTCGTGTTTTTTAAGATATCATGTAAACCTTCTAGAAGCAGTGATTTTAAAAAACGGGGGGAATTAAGCTTTTCTTATTTCCGGACGCATGCGCAAACTATAGAAAGTCGTTACTACGTATAAAGTGCAAACTTTGTTGATTCCATTTATGAAATAAATCACATTTTCTAAAAACTCGTGTTTTTTAAGAAATCATGTAAACCTTCTAGATGCTGTGGTTTTAAAAAACTGGTGGAAGGAAGGTTTTCTTATTTTTGGACGCATGCGCAAACTATAGAAAGTCGTTATTACATAGAATGTGCTTAGTTTGTTGATTCCATTTATGAAATAAATCACATTTTCTAAAAACTCGTGTTTTTTAAGAAATCATGTAAACCTTCTAGAAGCTGTGATTTTAAAAAACAGGGGGAATTAAGCTTTTCTTATTTCCGGACGCATGCGCAAACTATAGAAAGTTGTTATGAAATAAATCAAATTTTCTAAAAACTCGTGTTTTTTAAGAAATCATGTAAACCTTCTAGAAGCTGTGAATTTAAAAAAAGGGGGGAAGTAAGCTTTTCTTATTTCCGAACGCATGCACAAACAATAGAAAGTCGTTATCACGTAGAATGTGCATAGTTTGCGCATGCGCAAACTATAGAAATTCGGTATGACATAGAATGCGCAAACTATAGAAAGTCGTTACTACGTATAATGTGCATACTTTGCGCATGCGCAAACTATAGAAATTCGGTATGACATAGAATGTGCATACTTTGTTGATTCCATTTATGAAATAAATCACATTTCCTAAAAACTCGTGTTTTTTAAGACATCCTGTAAACCTTCTAGAAGCTGTGATTTTTAAAAAACTGGCGGAAGAGCTTTTCTTATTTCCGGACGCATACGCAAACTTTAGAAAGTCGTTATGACGTAGAATGTGCATAGTTTGTTGATTCCATTTATGAAGTAAATCACATTTTCTAAAAAATCATGTTTTTTAAGAAATCATGTAAACCTTCTTGAAGCTGTGATTTTAAAAAACTGGCGGGAAGTAAGCTTTTCTTTTTTCCCGACGCATGCACAAACTATAGAAAGCCGTTATTACGTAGAATGTGCATAGTTTGTAGATTCCATTTATTAAATAAATCACATATTCTAAAAACTCGTGTTTTTTTAGAAATCATGTAAACCTTCTAGTAGCTGTGATTTTAAAAAACGGGGGGAATTAAGCTTTTCTTATTTCCGGACGCAGGCGCAAACTATAGAAAGTTGTTATGACGTAGAATGTGCATACTTTGTTGATTCCATTAATGAAATAAATTACATTTTTCAAAAAGTCATGTTTTTTAAGAATTCATCTAAACCTTCTAGAAGCTGTGAATTTAAAAAAAGGGGGGAAGTAAGCTTTTCTTATTTCCGGACGCATGCGCAAACTATAGAAAGTTGTTATTACGTAGAATGTGCATAGTTTGCGCATGCGCAAACTATAGAAAGTTGTTATGACATAGAATGTGCATACTTTGTTGATTCCATTTATGAAATAAATCACATTTCCTAAAACCTCGTGTTTTTTAAGATATCATGTAAACCTTCTAGAAGCAGTGATTTTAAAAAACGGGGGGAATTAAGCTTTTCTTATTTCCGGACGCATGCGCAAACTATAGAAAGTCGTTACTATGTATAATGTGCATACTTTGTTGATTCCATTTATGAAATAAATCACATTTTCTAAAAACTCGTGTTTTTTAAGAAATCATGTAAACCTTCTAGATGCTGTGGTTTTAAAAAACTGGTGGAAAAAATGTTTTCTTATTTTTTGACGCATGCGCAAACTATAGAAAGTCGTTATTACATAGAATGTGCTTAGTTTGTTGATTCCATTTATGAAATAAATCACATTTTCTAAAAACTCGTGTTTTTTAAGAAATCATGTAAACCTTCTAGAAGCTGTGATTTAAAAAAAGGGGGGAAGTAAGCTTTTCTTATTTCCAGACGCATGCGCAAACTATAGAAAGTCGTTATCACGTAGAATGTGCATAGTTTGCGCATGCGCAAACTATAGAAAGTCGTTATGACATAGAATGTGCATACTTTGTTGATTCCATTGATGAAATAAATCAAATTTTCTAAAAACTCGTGTTTTTAGGAAATGTGATTTATTTCATAAATGGAATCAACAAAGTATGCACATTCTATGTCATACCGAATTTCTATAGTTTGCGCATGCGCAAACTATGCACATTCTATGTGATAAGGACTTTCTATTGTTTGTGCATGCGTTCGGAAATAAGAAAAGCTTACTTCCACCCTTTTTTTAAATTCACAGCTTCTAGAAGGTTTACATGATTTCTTAAAAAACACGAGTTTTTAGAAAATTTGATTTATTTCATAAATGGAATCAACAAAGTATGCACATTCTATGTCATAACGACTTTCTATAGTTTGCGCATGCGCAAACTATGCACATTCTACGTGATAACGACTTTCTATAGTTTGCGCATAGGTCCGGAAATAAGAAAAGCTTACTTCCCCCCTTTTTTTAAATTCACAGCTTCTAGAATGTTTAGATGATTTCTTAAAAAACACGAATTTTTAGAAAATGTAAACCGAATCACATTTTCTAAAAACTCATGTTTTTTAAGAAATCATGTAAACCTTCTAGAAGCTGTGAATTTAAAAAAAGGGTGGAAGTAAGCTTTTCTTATTTCCGAACGCATGCACAAACAATAGAAAGTCGTTATCACGTAGAATGTGCATAGTTTGCGCATGCGCAAACTATAGAAATTCGTTATGACATAGAATGTGCATACTTTGTTGATTCCATTTATGAAATAAATCACATTTCCTAAAAACTCGTGTTTTTTAAGAAATCATGTAAACCTTCTAGATGTTGTGGTTTTAAAAAACTGGCTGGAAGGAAGGTTTTCTTATTTCTGGACGCATGCGCAAACTATAGAAAGTCGTTATTACATAGAATGTGCTTAGTTTGTTGATTCAATTTATGAAATAAATCACATTTTCTAAAAACTCGATGCACATTCTATGTAATAACGAATTTCTAAAGTTTCTATAGTTTGCGCATGCGTCCGGAAATAAGAAAAGCTTAATTCCCCCTGTTTTTTAAAATCACAGCTTCTAGAAGGTTTACATGATTTCTTAAAAAACACGAGTTTTTAGAAAATGTGATTTATTTCATAAATTGAATCAAAAAACTAAGCACATTCTATGTAATAACAACTTTCTATAGTTTGCGCATGCGTCCAAAAATAAGAAAACCTTCCTTCCGCCAGTTTTTTAAAACCACAGCATCTAGAAGGTTTACATGATTTCTTAAAAAACACGAGTTTTTAGAAAATGTGATTTATTTCATAAATGGAATCAACAAAGTATGCACATTATACGTAGTAACGACTTTCTATAGTTTGCGCATGCGTCCGGAAATAAGAAAAGCTTAATTCCCCCCGTTTTTTAAAATCACTGCTTCTAGAAGGTTTACATGATATCTTAAAAAACACGAGGTTTTAGGAAATGTGATTTATTTCATAAATGGAATCAACAAAGTATGCACATTCTATGTCATAACAACTTTCTATAGTTTGCGCATGCGCAAACTATGCACATTCTACGTAATAACAACTTTCTATAGTTTGCGCATGCGTCCGGAAATAAGAAAAGCTTACTTCCCCCCTTTTTTTAAATTCACAGCTTCTAGAAGGTTTAGATGAATTCTTAAAAAACATGACTTTTTGAAAAATGTAATTTATTTCATAAATGGAATCAACAAAGTATGCACATTCTACGTCATAACAACTTTCTATAGTTTGCGCCTGCGTCTGGAAATAAGAAAAGCTTAATTCCCCCCGTTTTTTAAAATCACAGCTACTAGAAGGTTTACATGATTTCTAAAAAAACACGAGTTTTTAGAATATGTGATTTATTTAATAAATGGAATCTACAAACTATGCACATTCTACGTAATAACGCTTTTCTATAGTTTGCGCATGCGTCGGGAAAAAAGAAAAGCTTACTTCCGCCAGTTTTTTAAAATCACAGCTTCTAGAAGGTTTACATGATTTCTTAAAAAACACGAGTTTTTAGAAAATGTGATTTATTTCATAAATGTAATCAACAAACTATGCACATTCTACGTAATAACGAATTTCTATAGTTTGCTCATGCGTCCGGAAATAAGAAAAGCTTACTTCCGCCAGTTTTTTAAAACCACGGCTTCTAGAAGGTTTACATGATTTCTTAAAAAACATGAGTTTTTTAGAAAATTTGATTTATTTCATAAATGGAATCAACAAAGTATGCACATTCTATGTAATAACGACTTTCTAAAGTTTGCGCATGCGTCCGGAAATATGAAAAGCTTACTTCAACCAGTTTTTTAAAATCATAGCTTCCAGAAGGCTTACATGATTTCATAAAAAACACGAGTTTTTAGAAAATGTGATTTATTACATAAATGGAATCAACAAATTATGCACATTCTATGTCATAACGACTTTCTATAGTTTGCGCATGCGCAAACTATGCACATTCTACGTGATAACGACTTTCTATAGTTTGCGCATGCGTCCGGAAATAAGAAAAGCTTACTTCCCCCCTTTTTTAAATTCACAGCTTCTAGAATGTTTAGATGAATTCTTAAAAAACACGAATGTTTAGAAAATGTTATTTATTTCATAAATTGAATAAAAAAAGTATGCACATTCTATGTAATAACGAATTTCTAAAGTTTGCGCATGAGTCCGGAAATATGAAAAGCTTACTTCCGCCAGTTTTTTAAAATCACAGCTTCTAGAAGGTTTACATGATTTCTTAAAAAACACGAGTTTTTAGAAAATGTGATTTATTTAATAAATGTAATCAACAAACTATGCACATTCTACATAATAACGAATTTCTATAGTTTGCTCATGCGTCCGGAAATAAGAAAAGCTTACTTCCGCCAGTTTTTTAAAACCACGGCTTCTAGAAGGTTTACATGATTTCTTAAAAAACACGAGTTTTTAGAAAATTTGATTTATTTCATAAATGGAATCAACAAAGTATGCACATTCTATGTAATAACGACTTTCTAAAGTTTGCGCATGCGTCCGGAAATATGAAAAGCTTACTTCAACCAGTTTTTTAAAATCATAGCTTCTACAAGGTTTACATGATTTCATAAAAAACATGAGTTTTTAGAAAATGTGATTTATTTCATAAATGGAATCAACAAAGTATGCACATTCTATGTCATAACGACTTTTTATAGTTTGCGCATGCGCAAACTATGCACATTCTACGTAATAACAACTTTATATAGTTTGCTCATGCGTCCGAAAATAAGAAATGCTTACTTCCGCCAGTTTTTTAAAATCACAGCTTTTAGAAGGTTTACATGATTTCTTAAAAAACACGAGTTTTTAGAAAATGTGATTTATTTCATAAATGGAATCAACAAAGTATGCACATTCTATTTCATAACGACTTTCTATAGTTTGCGCATGTGCAAACTATGGACATTCTACGTAATAACGACTTTCTATAGTTTGCGCATGCGTCCAGAAATAAGAAAAACTTACTTCCCCCCTTTTTTTAAATTCACAGCTTCTAGAAGGTTTCGATGAATTCTTAAAAAACACGAGTTTTTAGAAAATGTGATTTATTTCATAAATGGAATCAACAAAGTTTGCAAATTCTACGTCATAACGACTTTCTATAGTTTGCGCATGAGTCCGGAAATAAGAAAAGCTTAATTCCCCCCGTTTTTTAAAATCACAGCTTCTAGAAGGTTTACATGATTTCTTAAAAAACACGAGCTTTTAGAAAATGTGATTTATTTCATCAATGGAATCAACAAAGTATGCACATTCTATGTCATAACGACTTTCTATAGTTTGCACATGCACAAACTAGGCACATTCTACGTGATAACGACTTTCTATAGTTTGCGCATGCGTCCGGAAATAAGAAAAGCTTACTTCCCCCCTTTTTTTAAATTCACAGCTTCTAGAAGGTTTAGATGAATTCTTAAAAAACACGAGTTTTGCGAAAATGTGATTTATTTCATAAATGGAATCAACAAACTATGCACATTCTACGTAATAACGACTTTCTATAGTTTGCGCATGCATCCGGAAATAAGAAAAGCTTACTTCTGCCAGTTTTTTAAAACCACAGCTTCTAGAAGGTTTGCATGATTTCTTAAAAAACATGAGTTTTTAGAAAATGTGATTTATTTCATAAATTGAATCAACAAAGTTTGCACATTCTATGTACTAACGACTTTCTAAAGTTTGCGCATGCGTCCGGAAATAAGAAAAGCTTACTTCTGCCAGTTTTTTAAAATCACAGCTTCTAGAATGTTTACATGATTTCTTAAAAAACATGAGTTTTTAGAAAATGTGATTTATTTCATAAATGGAATCAACAAAGTATGCACATTATACGTCATAACGACTTTCTATAGTTTGCGCATGCATATGGAAATAAGAACAGCTTAATTCCCCCCATTTTTTAAAATCACAGCTTCTAGAAGGTTTACATGATTTCTTAAAAAACTTGAGTTTTTACAAAATGTGATTTATTTCATAAATGGAATCAACAAAGTATGCACATTCTATGTCATAACGACTTTCTATAGTTTGCGCATGTGCAAACTATGCACATTCTACATAATAACGACTTTCTATAGTTTGCGCATGCGTCCGAAAATAAGAAAACCTTACTTCCCCCCCTTTTTTAAATTCACAGCTTCTAGAACGTTTAGATGAATTCTTAAAAAACACGAGTTTTTAGAAAATGTGATTTATTTCATAAATGGAATCAACAAAGTATGCACATTCTATGTCATAACGAATTTTGATAGTTTGCGCATGTGCAAACTATGGACATTCTACGTGATAACGACTTTCTATAGTTTGCGCATGCGTCCGGAAATAAGAAAAGCTTACTTCCCCCATTTTTTTAAATTCATAGCTTCTAGAAGGTTTAGATGAATTCTTAAAAAACACGAGTTTTTAGGAAATGTTATTTATTTCATAAATGGAATCAACAAAGTATGCACATTCTATGTAATAACGACTTTCTAAAGTTTGCGCATGCGTCCGGAAATATGAAAAGCTTACTTCCCCCATTTTTTTAAATTCACAGCTTCTAGAAGGTTTAGATGAATTCTTAAAAAACACGAGTTTTTAGGAAATGTGATTTATTTCATAAATGGAATCAACAAAGTATGCACATTCTACGTCATAACAACTTTCTATAGTTTGCGCATCCGTCCGGAAATAAGAAAAGCTTAATTCCGCCCGTTTTTTAAAATCAGAGCTTCTAGAAGGTTTACATGATGTCTTAAAAAACACGAGTTTTTAGGAAATGTGATTTATTTCATAAATGGAATCAACAAAGTATGCACATTCTATGTCATAACGACTTTCTATAGTTTGTGCATGCGCAAACTATGCACATTCATAGCTTCCCCCCTTTTTTTAGAAAATGGAATCAACGAACTATGCACATTATATGTAATAATGTGCATGCGCAAACTATAGAAAGTTCTTATGACGTAGAATGTGCATACTTTGTTAATTACATTTATGAAATAAATCACATTTTCTAAAAACTCGTGTTTTTTAAAAAATCATGTAAACCTTCTAGAAGCTGTGATTTTAAAAAACATGGGGAATTAAGCTTTTCTTATTTCCGGACGCATGCGCAAACTATAGAAAGTCGTTACTACTTAGAATGTGCATACTTTCTTGATTCCATTTATGAAATAAATCACATTCTCTAAAAACTCGTGTTTTTTAAGAAATCATGTAAACCTTCTAAAAGCTGTGGTTTTAAAAAACTGCCAAAAGGAAGCTTTTCTTATTTCCAGACGCATGCGCAAACTATAGAAAGCCGTTATTACGTAGAATGTGCATAGTTTGTTGATTACATTTATGAAATAAATCACATTTTCTAAAAACTCGTGTTTTTTAAGAAATCGTGTAAACCTTCTAGAAGCTGTGATTTTAAAAAACAGGGGGAATTAAGATTTTCTTATTTCCGGATGCATGCGCAAACTATAGAAAATTGTTATGATGTAGAATGTGCATACTTTGTTGATTCCATTATATGAAATAAATCACATTTTCTAAAAACTCGCGTTCTTTAAGAAATCATGTAAACCTTCTAGAAGCTGTGATTTTAAAAAACATGGGTTATTAAGCTTTTCTTATTTCTGGACGCATGCGCAAACTATAGAAAGTCGTTACTACGTAGAATGTGCATACTTTGTTGATTCCATTTATGAAATAAATCACATTCTCTAAAAACTCGTGTTTTTTAAGAAATCATGTAAACCTTCTAAAAGCTGTGGTTTTAAAAAACTGCCAGAAGGAAGATTTTCTTATTTCCGGACGCATGCGCAAACTATAGAAAGCCATTATTACGTAGAATGTGCATAGTTTGTTGATTCCATTTATGAAATAAATCACATTTTCTAAAAACTCGTGTTTTTTAAGAAATCATGTAAACCTTCTAGAAGTCGTGATTTTAAAAAACGGGGGGAATTAAGCTTTTCTTATTTCCGGATGCATGTGCAAACTATAGAAAGTTGTTATGACGTAGAATGTGCATACTTAATTGATTCCATTTATGAAAGAAATCACTCTTTCTAAAAACTTGTATTTTTTAAGAATTCCTCTAAACCTTATAGAAGCTGTGAATTTAAAAGAAGGGGGGAAGTAAGCTTTTCTTATTTCCGGACGCATGCGCAAACTATATAAAGTTGTTTTTACGTAGAATGTGCATAGTTTGCGCATGCGCAAACTATAGAAAGTCGTTATTACGTAGAATGTCCATAGTTTGTGCATGCGCACACTATAGAAATTCGTTATGAAATAGAATGTGCATACATTGTTGATTCCATTTATGAAACAAATCACATTTCCTAAAAACTCGTGTTTTTTAAGAAATCATGTAAACCTTCTAAAAGCTGTGATTTTAAAAAACTGGCGGAAGTAAGCTTTTCTTATTTCCAGACGCATGCGCAAACTATATAAAGTTGTTATTACGTAGAATGTGCATAGTTTGCACATGCGCAAACCATACAAAGTCGTTATGACAAAGAATGTGCATACTTTGTTCATTCCATTTATGAAATAAATCACATTTTCTAAAAACTCGTGTTTTTTATGAAATCATGTAAACCTTCTAGAAGCTATGATTTTAAAAAACTGGAGGAAGTAAGCTTTTCATATTTCCGGACGCATGCGCAAACTTTAGAAAGTCGTTATTACATAGAATGTGCATACCTTGTTGATTCCATTTATGAAATAAATCAAATTTTCTAAAAACTCGTGTTTTTTAAGAAATCTTGTAAACCTTCTAGAAGCTGTGGTTTTAAAAAACTGGCGGAAGTAAGCTTTTCGTATTTCCGGACGCATGAGCAAACTATAGAAAGTCGTTATTACGTAGAATGTGCATAGTTTCTTGATTCCATTTATGAAATAAATCACATTTTCTAAAAACTCGTGTTTTTTAAGAAATCATGTAAACCTTCTAGAAGCTGTGAATTTAAAAAAAGGGGGGAAGTAAGCTTTTCTTATTTCCGGACGCATGCGCAAACTATAGAAAGTCGTTATCATGTAGAATGTGCATAGTTTGCGCATGCGCAAACTATAGAAAGTCGTTATGACATAGAATGTGCATACTTTGTTGATGATATTTATGAAATAAATCACATTTTCTAAAAGCTCGTGTTTTTTAAGAAATCATGTAAACCTTCTAGAAGCTGTGAATTTAAAAAAAGGGGGGAAGTAAGCTTTTCTTATTTCCGGACGCATGCACAAACAATAGAAAGTCGTTATCACGTAGAATGTGCATAGTTTGCGCATGCACAAACTATAGAAATTCGTTATGACATAGAATGTGCATACTTTGTTGATTCCATTTATGAAATAAATCACATTTCCTAAAAACTCGTGTTTTTTAAGACATCCTGTAAACCTTCTAGAAGCTGTGATTTAAAAAAACTGGCGGAAGTAAGCTTTTCTTATTTCCGGACGCATACACAAACTTTAGAAAGTCGTTATTACATATAATGTGCATAGTTTGTTGATTCCATTTATGAAATAAATCACATTTTCTAAAAACTCATATTTTTTAAGAAATCATGTAAACCTTCTAGAAGCCGTGATTTTAAAAAACTGGCAGAAGTAAGCTTTTCTTATTTCCGGACGCATGCGCAAACTATAGAAAGCCATTATTACGTAGAATGTGCATAGTTTGTTGATTCCATTTATTAAATAAATCACATTTTCTAAAAACTCGTGTTTTTTAAGAAATCATGTAAACCTTCCAGAAGCTGTGGTTTTAAAAAACTAGAAGAAGTAAGCTTTTCTTATTTCTGGACGCATGCGCAAACTATAGAAATTCATTACTACGTAGAATGTGCATACCTTGTTGATTCCATTTATGAAATAAATCACATTTTCTAAAAAGTCATGTTTTTTAAGAATTCATCTAAACCTTCTAGAAGCTGTGAATTTAAAAAAGGGGGGAAGTAAGCTTTTCTTATTTCCGGACGCATGCGCAAACTATAGAAAGTTGTTATTACGTAGAATGTGCATAGTTTGCGCATGCGCAAACTATAGAAAGTCATTATGACATAGAATGTGCATACTTTGTTGATTCCATTTATGAAATAAATCACATTTCCTAAAACCTCGTGTTTTTTAAGACATCATGTAAACCTTCTAGAAGCTGTGATTTTAAAAAACGGGGGGAATTAAGCTTTTCTTATTTCCGGACGCATGCGCAAACTATAGAAAGTTGTTATGACGTAGAATGTGTATACTTTGTTGATTCCATTTATGAAATAAATCACATTTTCTAAAAAATTGTGTTTTTAAAGAAATCATGTAAACATTCTAGAAGCTGTGATTTTAAAAAACTGGCGGAAGTAAGCTTTTCATATTTCCGGACGCATGCGCAAACTTTAGAAAGTCGTTATTACATAGAATGTGCATACTTTGTTGATTCCATTTATGAAATAAATCACATTTCCTAAAAACTCGTGTTTTTTAAGAATTCATCTAAACCTTCTAGAAGCTGTGAATTTAAAAAAATGGGGGAAGAGAGCTTTTCTTATTTCCGAATGCATGCGCAAACTATAGAAAGTCGTTATCACGTAGAATGTCCATAGTTTGCGCATGCGCAAACTATCGAAATTCGTTATGACATAGAATGTGCATACTTTTTTGATTCCATTTATGAAATAAATCACATTCTCTAAAAACTCGTGTTTTTTAAGAATTCATCTAAACGTTCTAGAAGCTGTGAATTTAAAAAAGGGCAGGAAGTAAGGTTTTCTTATTTTCGGACGCATGCGCAAACTATAGAAAGTCGTTATTATGTAGAATGTGCATAGTTTGCACATGCGCAAACTACAGAAAGTCGTTATGACATAGAATGTGCATACTTTGTTGATTCCGTTTATGAAATAAATCACATTTTGTAAAAACTCAAGTTTTTTAAGAAATCATGTAAACCTTCTAGAAGCTGTGATTTTAAAAAATGGGGGGAATTAAGCTGTTCTTATGTCCAGATGCATGCGCAAACTATAGAAAGTCGTTATGACGTATAATGTGCATACTTTGTTGATTCCATTTATGAAATAAATGATATTTTCTAAAAACTCGTGTTTTTTAAGAAATCATGTAAACCTTCTAGAAGCTGTGATTTTAAAAAACTGGCGGAAGTAAGCTTTTCTTATTTCCGGACGCATGCGCAAACTTTAGAAAGTCGTTAGTACATAGAATGTGCAAACTTTGTTGATTCAATTTATGAAATAAATCACATTTTCTAAAAACTCATGTTTTTTAAGAAATCATGTAAACCTTCTAGAAGCTGTGGTTTTAAAAAACTGGCGGAAGTAAGCTTTTCTTATTTCTGGATGCATGCGCAAACTATAGAAAGTCGTTATTACGTAGAATGTGCATAGTTTGTCGATTCCACTTATGAAATAAATCACATTTTCTAAAAACTCGTGTTTTTTAAGAATTCATCTAAACCTTCTAGAAGTTGTGAATTTAAAAAAAGGGGGGAAGTAAGCTTTTCTTATTTCCGGACGCATGCGCAAACTATAGAAAGTCGTTATCACGTAGAATGTGCATAGTTTGTGCATGCGCAAACTATAGAAAGTCGTTATGACATAGAATGTGCATACTTTGTTGATTCCATTGATGAAATAAATCACATTTTCTAAAAGCTCGTGTTTTTTAAGAAATCATGTAAACCTTCTAGAAGCTGTGATTTTAAAAAACGGGGGGAATTAAGCTTTTCTTATTTCCGGACGCATGCGCAAACTATAGAAAGTCGTTATGACGTAGAATCTGCAAACTTTGTTGATTCCATTTATGAAATAAATCACATTTTCTAAAAACTCGTGTTTTTTAAGAATTCATCGAAACCTTCTAGATGCTGCGAATTTAAAAAAAGGGGGGAAGTAAGCTTTTCTTATTTCCGTACGCATGCGCAAACTATAGAAAGTCGTTATGAAATAGAATGTGCATACTTTGTTGATTCCATTTATGAAATAAATCACATTTTCTAAAAACTCGTGTTTTTTAAGAAATCATGTAAACCTTCTAAAAGCTGTGATTTTAAAAAACTGGCGGAAGTAAGCTTTTATTATTTTCGGACGCATGAGCAAACTATATAAAGTTGTTATTACGTAGAATGTGCATAGTTTGCGCATGCGCAAACTATAAAAATTCCTTATGACATAGAATGTGCTTGCTTTGTTGATTCCATTTATGAAATAAATCACATTTTCTAAAAACTCGTGTTTTTTATGAAATCATGTAAACCTTCTAGAAGCTGTGATTTTAAAAAACAGGGGGAATTAAGCTTTTCTTATTTCCAGACGCATGCGCAAACTATAGAAAGTTGTTAATATGTAGAATGTGCATACTTTGTTTGATTCCATTTATGAAATAAATCACATTTTCTAAAAACTCGTGTTTTTTAAGAAATCATGTAAACCTTCTAGAAGCTGTGATTTTAAAAAACATGGGGAATTAAGCTTTTCTTATTTCCGGACGCATGCGCAAACTATAGAAAGTCGTTACTACGTAGAATGTGCATACTTTCTTGATTCCATTTATGAAATAAATCACATTCTCTAAAAACTCGTGTTTTTTAAGAACTCATGTAAACCTTCTAAAAGCTGTGGTTTTAAAAAACTGCCAGAAGGAAGCTATTCTTATTTTCGGACGCATGCACAAACTATAGAGAGCCGTTATTACGTAGAATGTGCATAGTTTGTTGATTCCATTTATGAAATAAATCACATTTTCTAAAAACTCATGTTTTTTAAGAAATCATGTAAATCTTCTAGAAGCTGTGATTTTAAAAAACAGGGGGAATTAAGCTTTTCATATTTCCGGACGCATGAATAACCTATAGAAAGTATTTATGACTTAGAATGTGCATACTTGGTTGATTCCATTTATGAAATAAATCACATTTTCTAAAAACTCGTGTTTTTTAAGAAATCATGTAAACCTTCTAGAAGCTGTGATTTTAAAAAACATGGGTTATTAAGCTTTTCTTATTTTCGGACGCATGCGCAAACTATAGAAAGTTGTTACTACGTAGAATGTGCATACTTTCTTGATTCCATTTATGAAATAAATCACATTCTCTAAAAACTTGTGTTTTTTAAGAAATCATGTAAACCTTCTAAAAGCTGTGGTTTTAAAAAACTGCCAAAAGGAAGCTTTTCTTATTTCCGGACGCATGCGCAAACTATAGAAAGCCGTTATTACGTAGAATGTGCATAGTTTGTTGATTCCATTTATGAAATAAATCACATTTTCTAAAAACTCGTGTTTTTTAAGAAATCATGTAAACCTTCTAGAAGCTGTGATTTTAAAAAACAGGGGGAATTAAGCTTTTCTTATTTCCGGACGCATGCGCAAACTATAGAAAGTTGTTAATATGTAGAATGTGCATACTTTGTTGATTCCATTTATGAAATAAATCACATTTTCTAAAAACTCGTGTTTTTTAAGAAATCATGTAAACCTTCTAGAAGCTGTGATTTTAAAAAACATGGGGAATTAAGCTTTTCTTATTTCCGGACGCATGCGCAAACTATAGAAAGTCGTTACTACGTAGAATGTGCATACTTTCTTGATTCCATTTATGAAATAAACCACATTCTCTAAAAAATCGTGTTTTTTAAGAAATCATGTAAACCTTCTAAAAGCTGTGGTTTTAAAAAACTTCCAGAAGGAAGCTATTCTTATTTTCGGACGCATGCGCAAACTATAGAAAGCCGTTATTACGCAGAATGTGCATAGTTTGTTGATTCCATTTATGAAATAAATCACATTTTCTAAAGACTCATGGTTTTTAAGAAATCATGTAAATCTTCTAGAAGCTGTGATTTTAAAAAACAGGGGGAATTAAGCTTTTCATATTTCCGGACGCATGCGCAACTTATAGAAAGTTGTTATGACTTATAATGTGCATACTTGGTTGATTCCATTTATGAAATAAATCACATTTTCTAAAAACTCGTGTTTTTTAAGAAATCATGTAAACCTTCTAGAAGCTGTGATTTTAAAAAACATGGGTTATTAAGCTTTTCTTATTTCCGGACGCATGCGCAAACTATAGAAAGTCGTTATCACGTAGAATGTGCATACCTTGTTGATTCCATTTATGAAATAAATCACATTTTCTAAAAACTCATGTTTTTTAAGAATTCATCTAAACCTTCTAGAAGCTGTGAATTTAAAAAAAGGGGCGAAGTAAGCTTTTCTTATTTCCGGACCCATGCGCAAACTATAGAAAGTCGTTATCATGTAGAATGTGCATAGTTTGCGCATGCGCAAACTATAGAAAGTTGTTATGACATAGAATGTGCATACTTTCTTGATTCCATTTATGAAATAAATCACATTTTCTAAAAAATTGTATTTTTTAAGAATTCATCTAAACCTTCTAGAAGCTGTGAATTTACAAAAAGGGGGGAAGTAAGCTTTTCTTATTTCCGGATGCATGCACAAACTATAGAAAGTCGTTATCACGTAGAATGTGCATACTTGGTTGATTACATTTATGAAATAAATCACATTTTCTAAAAACTCGTGTTTTTTAAGAAATCATGTAAACCTTCTAGAAGCTGTGGTTTTAAAAAACTAGCGGAAGTAAGCTTTTCTTATTTCCGGACGCATGCGCAAACTATAGAAAGTTCTTATTACGTAGAATGTGCATACCTTTTTGATTCCATTTATCAAATAAATCACATCTTCTAAAAACTCATGTTTTTTAAGAATTCATCTAAACCTTCTAGAAGCCGTGAATTTAAAAAAAAGGGGGAAGTAAGCTTTTCATATTTCCGGGCGCTTGCGCAAACTATAGAAAGTCGTTATTACGTAGAATGTGCATACCTTTTTGATTCCATTTATCAAATAAATCACATTTTCTAAAAACTCATGTTTTTTAAGAATTCATCTAAACCTTCTAGAAGCTGTGAATTTAAAAAAAGGGGGGAAGTAAGCTTTTCTTATTTCCGGACGCATGCGCAAACTATAGAAAGTCGTTATCACGCAGAATGCGCATAGTTTGCGCATGCAAAAACTATAGAAATTCGTGATAACATAGAATGTGCATACGTTGTTGATTCCATTTATGAAATAAATCACATTTTCTAAAAATTCGTGTTTTTTAAGAAATCATGTAAACTTTCGAGAAGCTGTGATTTTAAAAAACAGGTGGAATTAAGCTTTTCTTATTTCCGGACGCATGCACAAACTATAGAAAGTCGTTATGACGTAGAATGTGCATACTTTGTTGATTCCATTTATGAAATAAATCACATTTTCTAAAAACTCGTGTTTTTTAAGAATTCATCTAAACCTTCTAGAAGCTGTGAATTTAAAAAAAAGGGGGAAGTAAGCTTTTCTAATTTCCGGACGCATGCACAAACTATAGAAAGTTGTTATTACGTAGAATGTGCATAGTTTGCGCATGCACAAACTATAGAAATTCGTTATGTCATAGAATGTGCATACTTTGTTGATTCCATTTATGAAATAAATCACATTTCCTAAAAACTCGGGTTTTTTAAGACATCATGTAAACCTTCTAGAAGCTGTGATTTTAAAAAACGGGGGGAATTAAACTTTTCTTATTTCCGGACGGATGCGCAAACTATAAAACGTTGTTATGACGTAGAATGTGCATACTTTGTTGATTCCATTTATGAAATAAATCACATTTTCTAAAAACTCCTGTTTTTTAAGAAATCATGTAAACCTTCTAAGAGCTGTGATTTTAAAAAACTGGCAGAAGTAAGCTTTTCATATTTCCGGACGCATGCGCAAACTTTAGAAAGTCGTTATTACATAGAATGTGCATACTTTGTTGATTCCATTAATGAAATAAATCACATTTTCTAAAAACTCATGTTTTTTAAGAAATCATGTAAACCTTCTAGAAGCTGTGGTTTTAAAAAACTGGCGGAAGGAAGCTTTTCTTATTTCCAGACGCATGTGCAAACTATAGAAAGTCGTTATTACGTAGAATGTGCATAGCTTGTTGATTCCATTGATGAAATAAATCACATTTTCTAAAAACTCGTGTTTTTTAAGAATTCATCTAAACCTTCTAGAAGCTGTGAATTTCAAAAAAGAGGGGAAGTGAGCTTTTCTTATTTCCGGAGGCAGGCGCAAATTATAGAAAGTCGTTATTACGTAGAATGTGCATAGTTTGTTGATTCCATTTATGAAATAAATCACATTTTCTAAAAACTCGTGTCTTTTAAGAATTCATCTAAATCTTCTAGAAGCTGTGAATTTTAAAAAAGGGGGGAATTAAGCTTTTCTTATTTACAGACGCATGCGCAAACTATAGAAAGTCGTTATCACGTAGAATGCTCATAGTTTGCGCATGTGCAAACTTTAGAAAGTCGTTATGACATAGAATGTGCATACTTTGTTGATTCCAGTTATGTAATAAATCACATTTTCTAAAACCTCGTGTTTTTTAAGAAATCATGTAAACCTTCTAGAAGCTGTGATTTTAAAAAACGGGGGGAATTAAGCTTTTCTTATTTCCAGATGCATGCTCAAACTATAGAAAGTCGTTATGATGTAGAATGTGCATACTTTGTTGATTCCGTTTATGAAATAAATCACATTTTCTAAAAACTCGTGTTTTTTAAGAAATCATGTAAACATTCAAGAAGCTGTGGTTTTAAAAAACTGGCGGAAGTAAGCTTTTCTTATTTCAGGATGCATGCGCAAACTATAGAAAGTCGTTATTACGTAGAATGTGCATACCTTGTTGATTCCATTTATGAAATAAATCACATTTTCTAAAAACTTGTGTTTTTTAAGAAATCATGTAAACCTTCTAGAAGCTGCGATTTTAAAAAACTAGCGGAAGTAAGCTTTTCATATATCTGGACGCATGCGGAAACTTTAGAAAGTCTTTATTACATAGAATGTGCATAGTTTGTTGATTCCATTTATGAAATAAATCACATTTTCTAAAAACTCGTGTTTTTTAAGAAATCATGTAAACCTTCTAGAAACTGTGGTTTTAAAAAACTGGCGGAAGGAAGCTTTTCTTATTTCCTGACACATGCGCAAACTATAGAAAGACGTTATTACGTAGAATGTGCATAGTTTATTGATTCCATTTATGAAATAAATCAGATTTTCTAAAAACTCATGTTTTTTAAGAATTCATCTAAACCTTCTAGAAGCTGTGCATTTAAAAAAATTGGCGAAGTAAGCTTTTCATATTTCTGGACGAATGTGCAAACTATAGAAAGTCATTATCACGTAGAATGTGCATAGTTTGCGCATGAGCAAACTATAGAAAGTCGTTATGACATAGAATGTGCATACTTTGTTGATTCCATTGATGAAATAAATCACACCTTCTAAAAACTCGTGTTTTTCAAGAAATCATGTAAACCTTCTAGGAGCTGTGGTTTTAAAAAACTGGCGGAAGTAATCTTTTATTATTTCCGGACGCATGCGCAAACTACAGAAAGTCGTTAGTACATAGAATGTGCAAACTTTGTTGATTCAATTTCTGAAATAAATCACATTTTCTAAAAACTCATGTTTTTTAAGAAATCATGTAAACCTTCTAGAAGCTGTGGTTTTAAAAAATTGGCGGAAGTAAGCTTTTCTTATTTCCGGATGCATGCGCAAACTATAGAAAGTCATTATTACGTAGAATGTGCATAGTTTGTTGATTCCATTTATGAAATAAATCACATTTTCTAAAAACTCGTGTTTTTTAAGAATTCATCTAAACCTTCTAGAAGCTGTGAATTTAAAAAAAGGGGGGAAGTAAGCTTTTCTTATTTCCGGACGCATGCGCAAACTATAGAAAGTGGTTATCACGTAGAATGTGCATAGTTTGTGCATGCGCAAACTATAGAATGTCGTTATGACATAGAATGTGCATACTTTGTTGATTCCATTGATGAAATAAATCACATTTTCTAAAAGCTCGTGTTTTTTAAGAAATCATGTAAACATTCTAGAAGCTGTGATTTTAAAAAACGGGGGGAATTAAGCTTTTCTTATTTCCGGACGCATGCGCAAACTATAGAAAGTCGTTATGACGTAGAATCTGCAAACTTTGTTGATTCCATTTATGAAATAAATCACATTTTCTAAAAACTCGTGTTTTTTAAGAATTCATCGAAACCTTCTAGAAGCTGTGAATTTAAAAAAAGGGGGGAAGTAAGCTTTTCTTATTTCCGTACGCATGCGCAAACTATAGAAAGTCGTTATTACGTAGAATGTCCATAGTTTGCGCATGCGCAAACTATAGAAAGTCGTTATGAAATAGAATGTGCATACTTTGTTGATTCCATTTATGAAATAAATCACATTTTCTAAAAACTCGTGTTTTTTAAGAAATCATGTAAACCTTCTAAAAGCTGTGATTTTAAAAAAACTGGCGGAAGTAAGCTTTTCTTATTTTCGGACGCATGAGCAAACTATATAAAGTTGTTATTACGTAGAATGTGCATAGTTTGCGCATGCGCAAACTATAAAAAGTCGTTATGACATAGAATGTGCATGCTTTGTTGATTCCATTTATGAAATAAATCACATTTTCTAAAAACTCGTGTTTTTTATGAAATCATGTAAACCTTCTAGAAGCTATGAATTTAAAAAACTGGTTGAAGTAAGCTTTTCATATTTCCAGATGCATGCGCAAACTTTAGAAAGTCATTATTACATAGAATGTGCATACTTTGTTGATTCCATTTATGAAATAAATCAAATTTTCTAAAAACTCGTGTTTTTTAAGAAATCATGTAAACCTTCTAGAAGCCGTGGTTTTAAAAAACTGACGGAAGTAAGCTTTTCTTATTTCCGGACGCATGAGCAAACTATAGAAATTCGTTATTATGTAGAATGTGCATAGTTTGTTGATTACATTTATGAAATAAATCACATTTTCTAAAAACTCGTGTTTTTTAAGAAATCATGTAAACCTTCTAGAAGCTGTGATTTTAAAAAACTGGCGGAAGTAAGCTTTTCATATTTCCGGACGCATGCGCAAACTTTAGAAAGTCGTTATTACATAGAATGCGCATACTTTTTTTATTCAATTTATGAAATAAATGACATTTTCTAAAAATTCGTGTTTTTTAAGAATTCATCTAAACATTCTAGAAGCTGTGAATTTAAAAAAAGGGGGGAAGTAAGCTTTTCTTATTTCCGGACGCATGCGCAAACTATAGAAAGTCGTTATCACGTAGAATGTGCATAGTTTGCGCATGCGCAAACTATAAAAAGTCATTATGACATAGAATGTGCATACTTTGTTGATTCCATTTATGAAATAAATCACATTTTCTAAAAACTCGTGTTTTTTAAGAAATCATGTAAACCTTCTAGAAGCTGTGAATTTAAAAAAAGGGGGGAAGTAAGCTTTTCTTATTTCCGAACGCATTCACAAACAATAGAAAGTCGTTATCATGTAGAATGTGCATAGTTTGCGCATGCGCAAACTATAGAAATTCGTTATGACATAGAATGTGCATACTTTGTTGATTCCATTTATGAAATAAATCACATTTCCTAAAAACTCGTGTTTTTTAAGACATCCTGTAAACCTTCTAGAAGCTGTGATTTTAAAAAACTGGCGGAAGTAAGCTTTTCTTATTTCCGGACGCATACGCAAACTTTAGAAAGTCGTTATGACGTAGAATGTGCATAGTTTGTTGATTCCATTTATGAAATAAATCACATTTTCTAAAAACTCATGTTTTTTAAGAAATCATGTAAACCTTCTAGAAGCTGTGATTTTAAAAAACTGGCGGAACTAAGCTTTTCTTATTTCCGGACGCATGCGCAAACTATAGAAAGCCGTTATTACGTAGAATGTGCATAATTTGTTGATTCCATTTATTAAATAAATCACATTTTCTAAAAACTCGTGTTTTTTAAGAAATCATGTAAACCTTCTAGTAGCTGTGATTTTAAAAAACGGGGGGAATTAAGCTTTTCTTATTTCCGGACGCAGGCGCAAACTATAGAAAGTTGTTATGACGTAGAATGTGCATACTTTGTTGATTCCATTTATGAAATAAATTACATTTTCTAAAAAGTCATGTTTTTTAAGAATTCATCTAAACCTTCTAGAAGCTGTGAATTTAAAAAAAGGGGGGAAGTAAGCTTTTCTTATTTCCGGACGCATGCGCAAACTATAGAAAGTTGTTATTACGTAAAATGTGCATAGTTTGCGCATGCGCAAACTATAGAAAGTTGTTATGACATAGAATGTGCATACTTTGTTGATTCCATTTATGAAATAAATCACATTTCCTAAAACCTAAGTGTTTTTTAAGATATCATGTAAACCTTCTAGAAGCTGTGATTTTAAAAAACGGGGGAATTAAGCTTTTCTTATTTCCGGACGCATGCCCAAACTATAGAAAGTCGTTACTACGTAGAATGTGCATACTTTGTTGATTCCATTTATGAAATAAATCACATTTTCTAAAAACTCGTGTTTTTTAAGAAATCATGTAAACCTTCTAGATGCTGTGGTTTTAAAAAACTGGCGGAAGGAAGGTTTTCTTATTTCTGGACGCATCCGCAAACTATAGAAAGTCGTTATTACATAGAATGTGCTTAGTTTGTTGATTCCATTTATGAAATAAATCACATTTTCTAAAAACTCGTGTTTTTTAAGAAATCATGTAAACCTTCTAGAAGCTGTGATTTTAAAAAACAGGGGGAATTAAGCTTTTCTTATTTTCGGACGCATGCGTAAACTATAGAAAGTTGTTATGACGTATAATGTGCATACTTTGTTGATTCCATTTATGAAATAAATCACATTTTCTAAAAACTCGTGTTTTTTAAAAAATCATGTAAACCTTCTAGAAGCTGTGATTTTAAAAAACATGGGGAATTAAGCTTTTCTTATTTCCGGACGCATGCGAAAACTATAGAAAGTCGTTACTACGTAGAATGTGCACACTTTCTTGATTCCATTTATGAAATAAATCACATTCTCTAAAAACTCGTTTTTTTTAAGAAATCATGTAAACCTTCTAAAAGCTGTGGTTTTAAAAAACTGCCAAAAGGAAGCTTTTCTTATTTCCGGACGCATGCGCAAACTATAGAAAGCCGTTATTACGTAGAATGTGCATAGTTTGTTGATTCCATTTATGAAATAAATCACATTTTCTAAAAACTCGTGTTTTTTAAGAAATCATGTAAACCTTCTAGAAGCTGTGATTTTAAAAAACAGGGGGAATTAAGCTTTTCTTATTTCCGGACGCATGCGCAAACTATAGAAAGTTGTTAATATGTAGAATGTGCATACTTTGTTGATTCCATTTATGAAATAAATCACATTTTCTAAAAACTCGTGTTTTTTAAGAAATCATGTAAACCTTCTAGAAGCTGTGATTTTAAAAAACATGGGGAATTAAGCTTTTCTTATTTCTGGACGCATGCGCAAACTATAGAAAGTCGTTACTACATAGAATGTGCATACTTTCTTGATTCCATTTATGAAATAAATCACATTCTCTAAAAACTCGTGTTTTTTAAGAAATCATGTAAACCTTCTAAAAGCTGTGGTTTTAAAAAACTGCAAGAAGGAAGCTATTCTTATTTTCGGACGCATGCGCAAACTATAGAAAGCCGTTATTACGTAGAATGTGCATAGTTTGTTGATTCCATTTATGAAATAAATCACATTTTCTAAAAACTCATGTTTTTTAAGAAATCATGTAAATCTTCTAGAAGCTGTGATTTTAAAAAACAGGGGGAATTAAGCTTTTCATATTTCCGGACGCATGCACAACCTATAGAAAGTTGTTATGACTTAGAATGTGCATACTTGGTTGATTCCATTTATGAAATAAATCACATTTTCTAAAAACTCGTGTTTTTTAAGAAATCATGTAAACCTTCTAGAAGCTGTGATTTTAAAAAACATGGGTTATTAAGCTTTTCTTATTTCCGGACGCATGCGCAAACTATAGAAAGTCGTTACTACGTAGAATGTGCATACTCTGTTGATTCCATTTCTGAAATAAATCACATTCTCTAAAAACTCGTGTTTTTTAAGAAATCATGTAAACCTTCTAAAAGCTGTGGTTTTAAAAAACTGCCGGAAGGAAGCTTTTCTTATTTCCGGACGCATGCGCAAACTATAGAAAGCCGTTATTATGTAGAATGTGCATAGTTTGTTGATTGCATTTATGAAATAAATCAATATTTTTAAAAACTTGTATTTTTTAAGAATTCCTCTAAACCTTCTAGAAGCTGTGAATTTAAAAAAAGGGGGGAAGTAAGCTTTTCTTATTTCCGGACGCATGCGCAAACTATAGAAAGTTGTTATTACGTAGAATGTGCATAGTTTGCGCATGCGCAAACTATAGAAATTCGTTATGACATAGAATGTGCATACTTTGTTGATTCCATTTATGAAATAAATCACATTTCCTAAAAACTCGTGTTTTTTAAGACATCCTGTAAACCTTCTAGAAGCTGTGATTTTAAAAAACGGGGGGAATTAAGCTTTTCTTATTTCCGGACGGTCGCGCAAACTATAGAAAGTTGTAATGACGTAGAATGTGCATACTTTGTTGATTCCATTTATGAAATAAATTACATTTTCTAAAAACTCGTGTTTTTAAAGAAATCATGTAAACCTTGTAGAAGCTGTGATTTTAAAAAACTGGCGGAAGTAAGCTTTTCATATTTCGGGACGCATGCGCAAACTTTAGAAAGTCGTTATTACATAGAATGTGCATACTTTGTTGATTCCATTTATAAAATAAATCATATTTTCTGAAAACTCGTGTTTTTTAAGAAATCATGTAAACCTTCTAGAAGCTGTGGCTTTAAAAAACTGGCGGAATGAAGCTTTTCTTATTTCCGGACGCATGCGCAAACTATTGAAAGTTATTATTACGTAGAATGTGCATAGGTTGTTGATTCCTTTTATGAAATAAATCACATTTTCTAAAAACTCGTGTTTTTTAAGAATTCATCTAAACCTTCTAGAAGCTATGAATTTAAAAAAAGGGGGGAAGTAAGCTTTTCTTATTCCCAGACGCATGCGCAAACTGTAGAAAGTCGTTATTATGTAAAATGTGCATTGCTTGTTGATTCCATTTATGAAATAAATCACATTTCGTAAAAACTCGTGTTTTTTAAGAATTCATCTAAACCTTCTAGAAGCTGTGAATTTAAAAAAATGGGGGAAGTAAGATTTTCTTATTTCCGGACGCATGCGCAAACTATAGAAAGTCGTTATCACATAGAATGTCCATAGTTTGCGCATGCGCAAACTATCGAAAGTCGTTATGACATAGAATGTGCATACTTTGTTGATCCCATTTATGAAATAAATCACATTTTCTAAAAGCTCGTGTTTTTTAAGAAATCATGTAAACCTTCTAGAAGCTGTGATTTTAAAAAACGGGGAGAATTAGGCTTTTCTTATTTCCGGATGCATGCGCAAATTATAGAAAGTCGTTATGACATAGAATCTGCATACTTTGTTGATTCCATTTATGAAACAAATCACATTTTGTAAAAACTCATATTTTTTAAGAATTCATCTAAACCTTCGAGAAGCTATGAATTTAAAAAAAGGGGGGAAGGAAGCTTTTCTTATTTCAGGACGCATGCGCAAACTATAGAAAGTTGTTATTACATAGAATGTGCATAGTTTGCGCATGCACAAACTATAGAAAGTCGTTATGACATAGAATGTGCATACTTTGTTGATTCCATTTATGAAATAAATCACATTTCCTAAAAACTCGTGTTTTTTAAGACATCATGTAAACCTTCTAGAAGCTGTGATTTTAAAAAACGGGGGGAATTAAGCTTTTCTTATTTCCGGACGGATGCGCAAACTATAGAAAGTTGTTATGACGTAGAATGTTCATACTTTGTTGATTCCATTTATGAAATAAATCACATTTTCTAAAAACTCGTGTTTTTAAAGAAATCATGTAAACATTCTAGAAGCTGTGATTTTAACAAACTGGCGGAAGTAAGCTTTTCATATTTCCGGATGCATGCGCAAACTTTAGAAAGTCGTTATTACATAGAATGTGCATACTTTGTTGATTCCATTTATGAAATAAATCACATTTCCTAAAAACTTGTGTTTTTTAAGAATTCATGTAAACCTTCTAGAAGCTGTGAATTTAAAAAAATGGGGGAAGTAAGCTTTTCTTATTTCCGGACGCATGCGCAAACTATAGAAAATTCGTTATCACGTAGAATGTCCATAGTTTGCGCATGCGCAAACTATCGAAATTCGTTATGACATAGAATGTGCATACTTTGTTGATTCCATTTATGAAATAAATCACATTTTCTAAAAACTCGTGTTTTTTAAGAATTCATCTAAACGTTCTAGAAGCTGTGAATTTAAAAAAGGGGGGGAAGTAAGGTTTTCTTATTTTCGGACGCATGCGCAAACTATAGAAAGTCGTTATTATGTAGAATGTGTATAGTTTGCATATGCACAAACTATAGAAAGTCGTTATGACATAGAATGTGCATACTTTGTTGATTCCATTTACGAAATAAATCACATTTTCTAAAAACTCGTGTTTTTTAAGAAATCATGTCAACCTTCTAGAAGCTGTGATTTTAAAAAACTGGCGGAAGTAAGCTTTTCATATTTCTGGAAGCATGCGCAAACTTTAGAAAGTCGTTATGAAATAGAATGTGCATACTTTGTTGATTCCATTTATTAAATATTTCACATTTTCTAAAAACTCGTGTTTTTTAAGAATTCATCTAAACCTTCTAGAAGCTGTGAATTTAAAAAAATGGGGGAAGTAAGATTTTCTTATTTCCGGACGCATGCGCAAACTATAGAAAGTCGTTTTCACGTAGAATATCCATAGTTTGCGCATGCGCAAACTATCGAAAGTCGTTATGACATATAATGTGCGTACTTTGTTGATTCCATTTATGAAATAAATCACATTTTCTAAAAACTCGTGTTTTTTAAGAAATCATGTAAACCTTTTAGAAGCTGTGATTTTAAAAAACGGGGAGAATTAGGCTTTTTAGATTTCTGGACGCATGCGCAAACTACAGAAAGTCATTATGACGTAGAATGTGCATACTTTGTTGATTCCTTTTATGAAACAAATCACATTTTGTAAAAACTCGTGTTTTTTAAGCATTCATCTAAACCTTCGAGAAGCTGTGAATTTAAAAAAAGGGCGGAAGTAAGCTTTTCTTATTTAAGGACGCATGCGCAAACTATAGAAAGTTGTTATTACGTAGAATGTGCATGCTTTGTTGATTCCATTTATAAAATAAATCATATTTTCTAAAAACTCGTGTTTTTAAAAAAATCATGTAAACCCTCTAGAAGTTGTGGCTTTAAAAAACTGGCGGAAGGAAGCTTTTCTTATTTCCGGACGCATGCGCAAACCATAGAAAGTCGATATTTCTTAGAATGTGCATAATTTGCTGATTCCATTTACGAAATAAATCACATTTCCTAAAAACTCGTGTTTTTTAAGAATTCATCTAAACCTTATAGAAGATGTGAATTTAAAAAAATGGGGGAAGTAAGGTTTTCTTATTTCCGGACGCATGCGCAAACTATAGAAAGTCGTTATTATGTAGAATGTGCATAGTTTGCACATGCGCAAACTATAGAAAGCCGTTATGACATAGAATGTGCATACTTTGTTGATTCCATTTATGAAATAAATCATATTTTCTAAAAACTCGTGTTTTTTAAGAAATTATGTAAACCTTATAGAAGCTGCGATTTTAAAAAACGGGGGAAATTAAGCTTTTCTTATTTCCGGACGCATGCGCAAACTATAGAAAGACGTTATGACGTAGAATGTGCATACTTTTTTTATTCCATTTATGAAGTAAATGACATTTTCTAAAAACTCATGTTTTTTAAGAAATCATGTAAACCTTCTAGAAGCTGTGGTTTTAAAAAACTGGTGGAAGGAAGCTTTTCTTATTTCCGGACGCATGCGCAAACTATAGAAAGTCGTTATTATGTAGAATGTGCATAGTTTGTTGATTCCATTTATGAAATAAATCACATTTTCTAAAAACTCGTGTTTTCTAAGAATTCATCTAAACCTTATAGAAGCTGTGAATTTAAAAAAACTGGCGGATGTAATCTTTTCTTATTTCCGGACGCCTGCGCAAACTATAGAAAGTCGTTATGACATAGAATGTGCATACCTTGTTGATTCCATTTATGAAATAAATCACATTTTCTAAAAACTCGTGTGTTTTAAGAAATCATGTAAACCTTCTAGAAGCTGTGATTTTAAAAAACGGGGGGAATTAAGCTTTTTTTATTTCCGGATGAATGCGCAAACTATAGAAAGTTGTTATGACGTAGAATGTGCATACTTTGTTGATTACATTTATGAAATAAATCACTCTTTCTAAAAACTCATGTTTTTTAACAATTCATCTAAACCTTCTAGAAGCTGTGAATTTAAAAAAAGGGGGGAAGTAAGCTTTTCTTATTTTCGGATGCATGCGCAAACTATAGAAAGTTGTTATTACGTAGAATGTGCATAGTTTGCGCATGCGCAAACTATAGAAATTCGTTATGACATAGAATGTGCATACTTTGTTGATTCTATTTATGAAATAAATCACATTTCGTAAACACTCGTGTTTTTTAAGACATCATGTAAACCTTCTAGACGCTGTGATTTTAAAAAACGGGGGGAATTAAGATTTTCTTATTTCCGGACGGATGCGCAAACTATAGAAAATTGTTATGACATAGAATGTGCATACTTTGTTGATTCCATTTATGAAATAAATCACATTTTCTAAAAACTCATGTTATTAAAGAAATCATGTAAACCTTCTAGAAGCTGTGATTTTAAAAAACTGGCGAAAGTCGTTATCACGTAGAATGTCCATAGTTTGCGCATGCGCAAACTATCGAAATTCGTTATGACATAGAATGTGCATACTTTGTTGATTCCATTTATGAAATAAATCACATTTTCTAAAAACTCTTGTTTTTTAAGAAATCATGTAAACCTTCTAGAAGCTGTGATTTTAGAAAATGGGGGGAATTAGGCTTTTCTTATTTCCGGACGCATGCGCAAAAGATAGCAAGTCGTTATGACTTAGAATGTGCAAACTTTGTGGATTCCATTTATGAAATAAATCACAGTTTCTGAAACCTCGTGTTTTTTAAGAATTCATCTAAACCTTCTAGAAGCTGTGAATTTGAAAAAAGGGGGGAAGTAAGCTTTTCTTATTTCCGGACGCATGCGCAAACTATAGAAAGTTGTTATTGCGTAGAATGTGCATAGTTTGCGCATGCGCAAACTATAGAAAGTCGTTATGACATTGAATGTGCATACTTTGTTGATTCCATTTATGAAATAAATCACATTTCCTAAAAACTCGTGTTTTTTAAGAAATCATGTAAACCTTCTAGAAGCTGTGATTTTAAAAAACTAGCGGAAGTAAACTTTTCATATTTCCGGACGCATGCGCAAACTTTAGAAAATCGTTATTACATAGAATGTGCATACTTTGTTGATTCCATTTATGAAATAAATCACATTTTCTAAAAACTTGTGCTTTTTAAGAAATCATGTAAACCTTCTAGAATCTGTGGTTTTTAAAAACTAGCGGAAAGAAGCTTTTCTTATTTCCGGACGCATGCGCAAACTATAGAAAGTCATTACTACGTAGAATGTGCATAGTTTGTTGATTCCATTTATGAAATAAATCACATTTTCTAAAAACTCATGTTTTTTAAGAATTCAGGTAAACCTTCTAGAAGATGTGAATTTAAAAAAAGCGGGGAAGTAAGCTTTTCTTATTTCCGGACGCATGCGCAATCTTTAGAAACTCGTTATTACATAGAATGTGCATACTTTGTTGATTCCATTTATGAAATAAATCACATTTTCTAAAAACTCGTGTTTTTTAAGAAATCATTTAAACCTTCTAGAAGCTGTGATTTTAAAAAACAGGGGGAATTAAGCTTTTCTTATTTCCGGACGCATGCGCAAACTATAGAAAGTAGTTATGACGTAGAATGTGCATACTTTGTTGATTCCATTTATGAAATAAATCACATTTTCTAAAAACTCATCTTTTTTAAGAAATCATGTAAACCTTCTAGAAGGTGTGATTTTAAAAAACTGGCGGAAGTAATCTTTTCTTATTTCCGGACGCATGCGCAAACTATAGAAAGTCGTTATGACATAGAATGTGCATACTTTCTTGATTCCATTTATGAAATAAATCACATTTTCTAAAAACTCGTGTGTTTTAAGAAATCATGTAAACCTTCTAGAAGCTGTGATTTTAAAAAACTGGCGGAGGGAAGCTTTTCTTATTTCCGGACGCATGCGCAAACTATAGAAAGTCGTAATTACGTAGAATGTGCATAGTTTGTTGATTCCATTTATGAAATAAATCAAATTTTCTAAAAACTCGTGTTTTTTAAGAATTCATCTAAACCTTCTAGAAGCTGTGAATTTAAAAAAAGGGGGGAAGCAAGCTTTTCTTATTTCCGGATGCATGCGCAAACAATAGAAAGTCGTTATCACGTAGAATGTGCATAGTTTGCGCATGCGCAAACTTTAGAAAGTCGTTATGACATAGAATGTGCATACTTTGTTGATTCCATTGATGAAATAAATCACATTTTCTAAAAACTCGTGTTCTTGAAGAAATCATGTAAACCTGCTAGAAGCTGTGGTTTTAAAAAACTGGCGGAAGGAAGCTTTTCTTATTTCCGGACGCATGCGCAAACTATAGAAAGTCGTTATTACGTAGAATGTGCATAGTTTGTTGATTCCATTTATGAAATAAATCATATTTTCTAAAAACTCGTGTTTTTTAAGAATTCATCTAAACCTTCTAGAAGTTGTGAATTTAAAAAAAGGGGGAAAGTAAGCTTTTCTTATTTCCGGACCCATGCGCAAACTATAGAAAGTCGTTATCACGTAGAATGTGCATAGTTTGCGCATGCGCAAACTATAGAAAGTCGTTCTGACATAGAATGTGCATACTTTGTTGATTCCATTGATGAAATAAATCACATTTTCTAAAAACTCGTGTTTTTCAAGAAATCATGTAAACCTGCTAGAAGCTGTGGTTTTAAAAAACTGGCGGAAGGAAGCTTTTCTTATTTCCGGACGCATGCGCAAACTATAGAAATTCGTTATGACGTAGAATGTGCAAAATTTGTTGATTTTATTTTGAAATAAATCACATTTTCTAAAAACTTGTGTTTTTTAAGAATTCATCTAAACCTTCTAGAAGCTGTGAATTTGAAAAAAGGGGGGAAGTAAGCTTTTCTTATTTCCGGACGCATGCGCAAACTATAGAAAGTTGTTATTGCGTAGAATGTGCATAGTTTGCGCATGCGCAAACTATAGAAATTCGTTATGACATAAATCACATTTCCTAAAAACTCGTGTTTTCTAAGAAATCATGTAAACCTTCTAGAAGCTGTGATTTTAAAAAACTGGCGGAAGTAAACTTTTCATATTTCCGGACGCATGCGCAAACTTTAGAAAATCGTTATTACATAGAATGTGCATACTTTGTTGATTCCATTTATGAAATAAATCACATTTTCTAAAAACTTGTGCTTTTTAAGAAATCATGTAAACCTTCTAGAATCTGTGGTTTTTAAAAATTGGCGGAAAGAAACTTTTCTTATTTCCGAACGCATGGGCAAACTATAGAAAGTCGTTATTACGTAGAATGTGCATAGTTTGTTGATTCCATTTATGAAATAAATCATATTTTCTAAAAACTCGTGTTTTTTAAGAATTCATCTAAACATTCTAGAAGCTGTGAATTTAAAAAAAGGGGGGAAGTAAGCTTTTCTTATTTCCGGACGCATGCACAAACTATAGAAAGTCGTTATTACGTAGAATGTGCATAGTTTGCGCATGCGCAAACTATAGAAAGTCGTTATGACATAGAATGTGGATACTTTGTTGATTCCATTTATGAAATAAATCACATTTTATAAAAACTCGTGTTTTTTAAGAAATCATGTAAACCTTCTAGAAGCTGTGATTTTAAAAAACTGGCGGAAGTAAGCTTTTCTTATTTCCGGACGCATGCGCAAACTATAGAAAGTCGTTGTTACGTAGAATGTGCATAGTTTGCGCATGCGCAAACTATAGAAAGTCGTTATGGCATAGAATGTACATACTTTGTTGATTCCATTTATGAAATAAATCACATTTTCTAAATACTCGTGTTTTTTAAGAAATCGTGTAAACCTTCTAGAAGCTGTGATTTTAAAAAACTGGCGTAAGTAAGCTTTTCGTATTTCCGGACGCATGCACAAACTTTAGAAAGTCGTTATTACATAGAATGTGCATACTTTGCTGATTCCATTTATGAAATACATCACATTTTCTAAAAACTCGTGTTTTTTAAGAATTCATCTAAACCTTCTAGAAGCTGTGAATTTAAAAAAAGGGGGGAAGTAAGCTTTTCTTATTTCCTGACGCATGTGCAAACTAAAGAAAGTTGTTATTACGTAGAATGTGCATAGTTTGCGCATGCACAAACTATAGAAATTCGTTATGACATAGCATGTGCATACTTTGTTGATTCCATTTATGAAATAAATCACATTTCCTAAACACTCGTGTTTTTTAAGACATCATGTAAACCTTCTAGAAGCTGTGATTTTAAAAAACGGGGGGAATTAAGATTTTCTTATTTCCGGACGGATGCGCAAACTATAGAAAGTTGTTATGACGTAGAATGTGCATACTTTGTTGACTCCATTTATGAAATAAATCACATTTTCTAAAAATTTGTGATTTTAAAGAAATCATGTAAACCTTCTAGAAGCTGTGGTTTTAAAAAACTGGTGGAAGTAAGCTTTTCATATTTCCGGACGCATTCGCAAACTTTAGAAAGTCGTTATTACATAGAATGTGCATACTTTGTTGATTCCATTTATAAAATAAATCATATTTTCTAAAAACTCGTGTTTTTTAAGAAATCATGTAAACCTTCTAGAAGCTGTGGCTTTAAAAAACTAGCGGAAGGAAGCTTTTCTTATTTCCGGACGCATGCGCAAACTATATAAAGTCGTTATTACGTAGAATGTGCATAGTTTGTTGATTCCATTTATGAAATAAATCACATTTTCTAAAAACTCGTGTTTTTTAAGAATTCATCTAAACCTTCTAGAATCTGTGAATTTAAAAAAAGGGGGGAAGTAAGCTTTTCTTATTTCCGGACGCATGCGCAAACTATAGAAAGTCGTTACTACGTAGAATGTGCATTGTTTGTTGATAACATTTATGAAATAAATAACATTTCCTAAAATCTCGTGTTTTTTAAGAATTCATCTAAACCTTCTAGAAGCTGTGAATTTCAAAAAATGGGGGAAGTAAGCTTTTCTTATTCCAGGACGAATGCGCAAACTATGGAAAGTCGTTATCACGTAGAATGTCCATAGTTTGCGCATGCGCAAACTATCGAAATTCGTTATGACATAGAATGTGCGTACTTTGTTGATTCCATATATGAAATAAATCACATTTTCTAAAAACTCGTGTTTTTTAAGAAATCATGTAAACCTTCTAGAAGCTGTGATTTTAAAAAACGGGGAGAATTAGGCTTTCTTATTTCTAGACGCATGCGCAAACTATAGAAAGTCGTTATGACGTAGAATGTGCATACTTTGTTGATTCCATTTATGAAATAAATCACATTTTCTAAAAACTCGTGTTTTTTAAGAATTCATCTAAACCTTCGAGAAGCTCTGAATTTAAAAAAAGGGGGAAGTAAGCTTTTCTTATTTTAGGACTTATGCGCAAACTATAGAAAGTTGTTATTACATAGAATGTTCATAGTTTGCGCATGCGCAAACTATAGAAATTCGTTATGACATAGAATGTGCATATTTTGTTGATTCCATTTATAAAAGAAATAACATTTCCTAAAAACTCGTGTTTTTTAAGACATCATGTAAACCTTCTAGAAGCTGTGATTTTAAAAAACGGGGGGAATTAGGCTTTTCTTATTTCCGGATGCATGCGCAAACTATAGAAACTCGTTATGACGTAGAATGTGCAAACTTTGTGGATTCCATTTATGAAATAAATCACATTTTCTAAAAACTTGTGTTTTTTAAGAAATCATGTAAAACTTCTAGAATTTGTGGTTTTTAAAAACTCCCGGAAGGAAGCTTTTCTTATTTCCGGATGCATGCGCAAACTATAGAAAGTCGTTATTACGTAGAATGTGCATAGTTTGTTGATTCCATTTATGAAATAAATCACATTTTCTAAAAATTCGTGTTTTTTAAGAATTCATCTAAACCTTCTAGAAGATGTGAATTTAAAAAAAGGGGGGAAGTAAGCTTTTCATATTTCCGGACGCATGCGCAAACTTTAGAAAGTCATTATTACATAGAATGTGCATACTTTGTTGATTCCATTTATTTAATAAATCACATTTTCTAAAATATCGTGTTTTTTAAGAAATCATGTAAACCTTCTGGAAGCTGTGATTTTAAAAAACAGGGGGAATTAAGCTTTTCTTATTTCCGGGCGCATGCGCAAACTATAGAAAGTCGTTACTATGTAGAATGTACATACTTTGTTGATTACATTTATGAAACAAATCACATTTTCTAAAAACTCGTGTTTTTTAAGAAATCATGTAAACCTTCTAGAAGCTGTGGTTTTAAAAAACTGCCGGAAGGAAGCTTTTCTTACTTCCGGAAGCATGCGCAAACTATAGAAAGCCGTTATTACGTAGAATGTGCATAGTTTGTTGATTCCATTTATGAAATAAATCACATTTTCTAAAAACTCGTGTTTTTTAAGAATTCATCTAAACCTTCTAGAATCTGTGAATTTAAAAAAAGGGGGGAAGTAAGCTTTTCTTATTTCCGGACGCATGCGCAAATGATAGAAAGTCGTTACTATGTAGAATGTGCATTGTTTGTTGATTCCATTTATGATATAAATCACATTTCCTAAAAACTCGTGTTTTTTAAGAATTCATCTAAACCTTCTAGAAGCTGTGAATTTAAAAAAAAGGGGGAAGTAATCTTTTCTTATTTCCGGACGCATGCGCAAACTATAGAAAGTCGATATCACGAAGAATGTCCATAGTTTGCGCATGCACAAACTATCAAATGTCGTTATGACATAGAATGTGCGTACTTTGTTGATTCCATTTATGAAATAAATCACATTTTCTAAAAATTCGTGTTTTTTAAGAATTCATCTAAACCTTCGAGAAGCTGTGAATTTAAAAAAAGGGGGGAAGTAAGCTTTTCTTATTTCCGGACCCATGCGCAAACTATAGAAAGTCGTTATCACGTAGAATGTGCATAGTTTGCGCATGCGCAAACTATAGAAAGTCGTTGTGACATAGAATATGCATACTTTGTTGATTCCATTGATGAAATAAATCACATTTTCTAAAAACTCGTGTTTTTCAAGAAATCATGTAAACCTGCTAGAAGCTGTGGTTTTAAAAAACTGGCGGAAGGAAGCTTTTCTTATTTCCGGACGCATGCGCAAACTATAGAAATTCGTTAGGACGTAGAATGTGCAAAATTTGTTGATTTTATTTTGAAATAAATCACATTTTCTAAAAACTCGTGTTTTTTAAGAATTCATCTAAACCTTCTAGAAGCTGTGAATTTCAAAAAATGGGGGAAGTAAGCTTTTCTTATTTCCGGACGAATGCGCAAACTATGGAAAGTCGTTATCACGTAGAATGTCCATAGTTTGCGCATGCGCAAACTATCGAAATTCGTTATGACATAGAATGTGCGTACTTTGTTGATTCCATATATGAAATAAATCACATTTTCTAAAAACTCGTGTTTTTTAAGAAATCATGTAAACCTTCTAGAAGCTGTGATTTTAAAAAACGGGGAGAATTAGGCTTTTCTTATTTCTAGACGCATGCGCAAACTATAGAAAGTCATTATGACGTAGAATGTGCATACTTTGTTGATTCCATTTATGAAATAAATCACATTTTCTAAAAACTCGTGTTTTTTAAGAATTCATCTAAACCTTCGAGAAGCTCTGAATTTAAAAAAAGGGGGAAGTAAGCTTTTCTTATTTTAGGACGCATGCGCAAACTATAGAAAGTTGTTATTACATAGAATGTTCATAGTTTGCGCATGCGCAAACTATAGAAATTCGTTATGACATAGAATGTGCATATTTTGTTGATTCCATTTATGAAAGAAATAACATTTCCTAAAAACTCGTGTTTTTTAAGACATCATGTAAACCTTCTAGAAGCTGTGATTTTAAAAAACGGGGGGAATTAGGCTTTTCTTATTTCCGGATGCATGCGTAAACTATAGAAACTCGTTATGACGTAGAATGTGCAAACTTTGTGGATTCCATTTATGAAATAAATCACATTTTCTAAAAACTTGTGTTTTTTAAGAAATCATGTAAAACTTCTAGAATCTGTGGTTTTTAAAAACTCCCGGAAGGAAGCTTTTCTTATTTCCGGATGCATGCGCAAACTATAGAAAGTCGTTATTACGTAGAATGTGCATAGTTTGTTGATTCCATTTATGAAATAAATCACATTTTCTAAAAATTCGTGTTTTTTAAGAATTCATCTAAACCTTCTAGAAGATGTGAATTGAAAAAAAGGGGGGAAGTAAGCTTTTCATATTTCCGGACGCATGCGCAAACTTTAGAAAGTCATTATTACATAGAATGTGCATACTTTGTTGATTCCATTTATTTAATAAATCACATTTTCTAAAATATCATGTTTTTTAAGAAATCATGTAAACCTTCTGGAAGCTGTGATTTTAAAAAACATGGGGAATTAAGCTTTTCTTATTTCTGGGCGCATGCGCAAACTATAGAAAGTCGTTACTATGTAGAATGTACATACTTTGTTGATTACATTTATGAAATAAATCAAATTTTTCTAAAAACTCATGTGTTTTATGAAATCACGTAGACCTTCTAGAAGCTGTGGTTTTAAAAAACTGCCGGAAGGAAGCTTTTCTTACTTCCGGAAGCATGCTCAAACTATAGAAAGCCGTTATTACGTAGAATGTGCATAGTTTGTTGATTCCATTTATAAAATAAATCATATTTTCTAAAAACTCATGTGTTTTATGAAATCACGTAGACCTTCTAGAAGTTGTGGCTTTAAAAAACTGGCGGAAGGAAGCTTCTCTTATTTCCGGATGCATGCGCAAACTATAGAAAGTCGTTATTACTTAGAATGTGCATAGTTTGTTGATTCCATTTATGAAATAAATCACATTTCCTAAAAACTCGTGTTTTTTAAGAATTCATCTAAACCTTCTAGAAGTTGTGAATTTAAAAAAATGGGGGAAGTAAGCTTTTCTTATTTCCGGACGCATGCGCAAACTATGGAATGTCGTTATCACGTACAATGTCCATAGTTTGCGCATGCGCAAACTATCGGAAGTCGTTATGACATACAATGTGCATACTTTGTTGATTCCATTTATGAAATAAATCACATTTTCAAAAAACTCGTGTTTTTTAAGAAATCATGTAAACCTTCTAGAAGCTGTGATTTTAAAAAACGAGGGAAATTAGGCTTTTCTTATTTCCGTACGCAGGCGCAAACTAGAGAAAGTCATTATGACGTAGAATGTGCAAACTTTGTGGATTCCATTTATGAAATAGATCAGATTTTCTAAAAATTCGTGTTTTTTAAGAATTCATCTAAACCTTCTAGAAGTTGTGAATTTAAAAAAGGGGGGAAGTAAGCTTTTCTTATTTCCGGACGCATGCGCAAACTATAGAAAGTCACTATTATGTAGAATGTGCATAGTTTGCATATGCGCAAACTACAGAAAGTCGTTATGACATAGAATGTGGATAGTTTGTTGATTCCATTTATGAAATAAATCACATTTTCTAAAAACTCAATTTTTTTAGGAAATCATGTAAACCTTCTAGAAGCTGTGATTTTAAAAAACGGGGGGAATTAAGCTTTTCTTATTTCCAGATGCATTCACAAACTATAGAAATTCGTTATGACGTAGAATGTGCATACTTTGTTGATTCCATTTATGAAATAAATCACATTTTCTAAAAACTCGTGTTTTTTAAGAAATCATGTAAACCTTCTAGAAGCTGTGATTTTAAAAAACTGGCAGAAGTAAGCTTTTCATATTTCCGTACACATGCACAAACTTTAGAAAGGCGTTATTACATAGAATGTGCATACTTTGTTGATTCCATTTAGAAAATAAATCATATTTTCTAAAAACTCGTGTTTTTTAAGAAATGATGTAAACCTTCTAGAAGTTGTGGCTTTAAAAAACTGGCGGAAGGAAGCTTTTCTAATTTCCGGACGCATGCGCAAACTATAGAAAGTTGTTATTACGTAGAATGTCCATAGTTTGCGCATGCACAAACTATCGAAATTCGTTATGACATACAATGTGCATACTTTGTTGATTCCATTTATGAAATAAATCACATTTTCTAAAAACTTGTGTTTTTTAAGAATTCATCTAAACCTTGTAGATGCTGTGAATTTAAAAAAAGGGGGGAAGTAAGCTTTTCTTATTTCCGGACGCATGCACAAACTATAGAAAGTCGTTATTATGTAGAATGTGCATAGTTTGCACATGCGCAAACTATAGAAACTCGTTATGACATAGAATGTGCATACTTTGTTGATTCCATTTATGAAATAAATCACATTTTCTAAAAACTCATGTTTTTTAAGAAATCATGTAAACCTTCTAGAAGCCGTGATTTTAAAAAACGGGTGGAATTAAGCTTTTCTTATTTCCAGATGCATCTGCAAACTATAGAAAGTCGTTATGACATAGAATGTGCATACTTTTTTGATTCCATTTATGAAATAAATCACATTTTCTAAAAACTCGTGTTTTTTAAGAAATCATGTAAACCTTCTAGGAGTTGTGATTTCAAAAAACTGGGGGAATTAAGCTTTTCTTATTTCCGGACGCATGCGCAAACTATAGAAAGTCGTTATGACGTAGAATGTGTAAACTTTGTTGATTCTATTTATGAAATAAATCACATTTTCTAAAAACTCGTGTTTTTCAAGAAATCATGTAAACCTGCTAGAAGCTGCAGTTTTAAAAAACTGGCGGAATGAAGCTTTTCTTATTTCCGGATGCATGCGCAAACTATAGAAAGTCGTTATTACGTAGAATGTGCATAGTTTGTTGATTCCATTTATGAAATAAATCACATTTTCTAAAAACTCGTGTTTTTTAAGAATTCATCTAAACCTTCTAGAAGCTGTGAATTTAAAAAAAGGGGGGAAGTAAGCTTTTCTTATTTCCAGACGCATGCGCAAACTATAGAAAGTCGTTATTGCGTAGAATGTGCATAGTTTGCGCATGCGCAAACTATAGAAAGTCGTTATGACATAGAATGTGCATACTTTGTTGATTCCATTTATGAAATAAATCACATTTTCTAAAAACTCGTGTTTTTTAAGAATTCATCTAAACCTTCTAGAAGCTGTGAATTTAAAAAAAGGGGGGAAGTAAGCTTTTCTTAGTTCCAGACGCATGCGCAAACTATAGAAAGTCGTTATCACGTAGAATGTGCATAGTTTCCGCATGCGCAAACTATAGAAAGTCGTTATGACATAGAATGTGCATACTTTGTTGATTCCATTTATGAAATAAATCACATTTTCTGAATACTCGTGTGTTTTAAGAAATCATGTAAACCTTCTAGAAGCTGGGATATTAAAAAACTGGTGGAAGGAAGCTTCTCTTATTTCCGGACACATGCGCAAACTATAGAAAGTCGTAATTATGTAGAATGTGCATAGTTTGTTGATTCCATTTATGAAGTAAATCACATTTTCTAAAAACTCGTGTTTTTTAAGAACTCATCTAAACCTTCTAGAAGCTGTGAATTTAAAAAAAGGGGGGAAGTAAGCTTTTCTTATTTCCGGACGTATGCGCAAACAATAGAAAGTCGTTATCACGTATAATGTGCATAGTTTGCGCATGCGCAAAATTTAGAAAGTCGTTATGACATAGAATGTGCATACTTTGTTGTTTCCATTGATGAAATAAATCACATTTTCTAAAAACTCGTGTTTTTTAAGAAATCATGTAAACCTTCTAGAAGCTGTGATTTTAAAAAACTGGCGGAAGTAAGCTTTTCATATTTCCGGAAGCATGCACAAACTTTAGAAAGTCGTTATGACATAGAATGTGCATACTTTGTTGATTCCATTTATTAAATAATTCACATTTTCTAAAAACTCGTGTTTTTTAAGAAATCATGTAAACCTTCTAGAAGCTGTGATTTTAAAAAAAGGGGGAAAGTAAGCTTTTCTTATTTCCGGACGCATGCGCAAACTATAGAAAGTCGTTATCACGTAGAATCTGCATAGTTTCCGCATGCGCAAACTATAGAAAGTCGTTATGACATAGAATGTGCATACTTTGTTGATTCCATTGATGAAATAAATCACATTTTCTAAAAACTCGTGTTTTTTAAGAAATCATGTAAACCTTCTAGAATCTGTGATTTTAAAAAACGAGGGGAATTAAGCTTTTCCTATTTCCGGACGCATGCGCAAACTATAGAAAATCGTTATGACGTAGAATGTGCAAACTTTGTTGATTTTATTTTGAAATAAATCACATTTTCTAAAACCTCGTGTTTTTTAAGAATTCATATAAACCTTCTAGAAGCTGTGATTTTAAAAAACGGGGGGAATTAGGCTTTTCTTATTTCCGAACGCATGCGCAAAATATAGAAAGTCGTTATGACGTAGAATGTGCAAACTTTGTGGATTCCATTTATGAAATAAATCACATTTTCTTAAAACTCGTGTTTTTTAAGAATTCATCTAAACCTTCTAGAAGCTGTGAATTTAAAAAAAGCGGGGAAGTAAGCTTTTCTTATTTCCGGACGCATGCGCAATCTATAGAAAGTCGTTATTATGTAGAATGTGCATAGTTTGCACATGCGCAAACTATAGAAAGTCGTTATGACATAGAATGTGCATACTTTGTTGATTCCATTTATGAAATAAATCACATTTCCTAAAAACTCGTGTTTTTTAAGAATTCATCTAAACCTTCTAGAAGATGTGAATTTAAAACAAGGGGGGAAGTAAGCTTTTCTTATTTCCGGATGCATGCGCAAACTATAGAAAGTCGTTATCACGTAAAATGTGCATAGTATGCGCATGGGTAAACTTTAAAAAGTCGTTATGACATAGAATGTGAATACTTTATTGATTCCATTTATGAAATAAATCACATTTTCTAAAAACTCGTGTTTTTTAAGAAATCACGTAAACCTTCTAGAAGCTGTGATTTTAAAAAACTGGCGGAAGTAAGCTTTTCTTATTTCCGGACGCATGCGCAAACTATAGAAAGTTGCTACTACATAGAATGTGCATACTTTATTGATTCCTTTTATGAAATAAATCACATTTTCTAAAAACTCGTGTTTTTTAAGAATTCATCTAAACCTTCTAGAAGCTGTGAATTTAAAAAAAGGGGCGAAGTAAGCTTTTCTTATTTCCGGACGCATGCGCAAACCTTAGAAAGTCGTTATTACATAGAATATGCATACTTTGTTAATTCCATTTATGAAATAAATCACATTTTCTAAAAACTCGTGTTTTTTAAGAATTCACCTAAACCTTCTAAAAGCTGTGAATTTAAAAAAAGGGGGAAAGTAAGCTTTTCTTATTTCCGGACGCATGCGCTAACTATAGAAAGTCGTTATCACGTAGAATGTGCATAGTTTGCGCATGCGCAAACTATAGAAAGTCGTTATGACATAGAATGTGCATACTTTGTTGATTCCACATATGAAATAAATCACATTTTCTAAAAACTCGTGTTTTTTAAGAAATCATGTAAACCTTCTAGAAGCTGTGATTTTAAAAAACGGGGGGAATTAAGGTTTTCTTATTTCCGGACGCATGCGCAAACTATAGAAAGTCGTTATGACGTAGAATGTGCAAACTTTGTTGATTCTATTTAGGAAATAAATAACATTTTCTAAAAACTCGTGTTTTTTAAGAATTCATCTAAACCTTGTAGATGCTGTGAATTTAAAAAAAAAGGGGAAGTAAGCTTTTCTTATTTCCGGACGCATGCGGAAACTATAGAGAGTCGATATTACGTAGAATGTGCATAGTTTACGCATGCGCAAACTATAGAAAGTCGTTATGACATAGAATGTGCATACTTTGTTGATTCCATTTATGAAATAAATCACATTTTCTAAAAACTCGTGTTTTTTAAGAAATCATGTAAACCTGCTAGAAGCTGTGAGTTTAAAAAACTTGCAGAAGTAAGCTTTTCATATTTCCGGACGCATGCGCAAAATATAGAAAGTCGTTACTACGTAGAATGTGCAAACTTTGTTGATTCCATTTATGAAATAAATCAAATTTTTCTAAAAACTCGTGTTTTTTAAGAAATCATGTAAACCTTCTAGAAGCTGTTATTTTAAAAAACTGGCGGAAGTAAGCTTTTCTTATTTCCGGACGGATGCGCAAACTTTAGAAAATCGTTATTATATAGAATGTGCATACATTGTTGATTCCATTTATGAAATAAATCACATTTTCTAAAAACTCGTGTTTTTTAAGAAATCATGTAAACCTTCTAGAAGCCGTGGTTTTAAAAAACTGGCGGAAGTAAGCTTTTCTTATTTCCGGACGCATGCGCAAACTATAGAAAGTCCTTATTATGTAGAATGTGCATACTTTGATGATTCCATTTATGAAATAAATCTCATTTTCTAAAAACTCGTGTTTTTTAAGAAATCATGTAAACCTTCTAGAAGCTGTGATTTTAAAAAACTGGCGGAAGTAAGCTTTTCATATTTTCGGACGCATGCGCAAACTTTCAAAAGTCGTTATTACATAGAATGTGCTTACTTTGTTGATTCCATTAATGAAATAAATCACATTTCCTAAAAACTCGTGTTTTTTAAGAAATCATGTAAACCTTCTAGAAGCTGTGGTTTTAAAAAACTGGCGGAAGGAAGCTTTTCTTATTTCTGGACGCATGCGCAAACAATGGAAATTCGTTACTACATAGAATGTGCATAGTTTGTTGAATCCATTTACGAAATAAATCACATTTTCTAAAAACTCGTGTTTTTTAAGAATTCATATAAACCTTCTAGAAGCTTTGAATTTAAAAAAGGGGGGGAAGTAAGCTTTTCTTATTTCCGGACGCATGCACAAACTAGAGAAAGTCGTTCTCACGTAGAATGTGCATAGTTTGCGCATGCGCAAACTATAGAAAGTCGTTATGACATAGAATGTGCATACTTTGTTGATTCCAATTATGAAATAAATCACATTTTCAAAAAACTCGTGTTTTTTAAGAAAAAATGTAAACTTTCTAGAAGGTGTGATTTTTAAAAACGCGGGGAATTAAGCTTTTCTTATTTCCGGACGCATGCGCAAACTATAGAAATTCGTTACGACATAGAATGTGCAAACTTTGTTGATTCTATTTATGAAATAAATCATATTTTCTAAAAACTCGTGTTTTTTAAGAATTCATCTAAACCTTCTAGAAGCTGTGAATTTAAAAAAAGGGGGGAAGTCGTTATTACGTAGAATGTGCATAGTTTGTGTATGCGCAAACTCTAGAAATATGTTATGACATAGAATGTGCATACTTTGTTGATTCCCTTTATGAAATAAATCACATTTTATAAAAACTCGTGTTTTTTAAGAAATCATGTAAACCTTCTAGAAGGTGTGATTTTAAAAAACTGGCGGAAGTAAGCTTTTCTTATTTTCGGACGCATGCGCAAACTATAGAAAGTCATTACTACGTAGAATGTGCATACTTTGTTGATTCCATTTATGAAATAAATCACATTTTCTAAAAACTCATGTTTTTTAAGAAATCAGGTAAACCTTCTAGAAGCTGTGGTTTTAAAAAACTGGCGGAAGAAAGCTTTTCTTATTTCCGGACGCATGCGCAAACTATAGAAACTCGTTATTACGTAGAATGTGCTTAGTTTGTTAATTCCGTTTATGAAATAAATCACATTTTCTAAAAACTCATGTTTTTTCGAAATCATGTAAACCTTCTAGAAGCTGTGATTTTAAAAAACAGGGGGAATTAAGCTTTTCTTATTTCCGGACGCATGCGCAAACTATAGAAAGTTGTGATGACATAGAATGTGCATACTTTGTTGATTCCATTTATGAAATAAATCACATTTTCTAAAAACTCGCGTTTTTTAAGAAATCATGTAAACCTTCTAGAGATTGTGATTTTAAAATACTCGCGGAAGTAAGCTTTTCTTATTTCCGGACGCATGCGCAAACTTTAGAAAGTCGTTATTACATAGAATGTGCATACTTTGTTAATTCCATTTATGAAATAAATCACATTTTCTAAAAAGTCGTGTTTTTTAAGAAATTATGTAAACCTTCTAGAAGCTGTGATTTTAAAAAACGGGGGGAATTAAGCTTTTCTTATTTCCGGATGCATGCGCAAACTATAGAAAGTCGTTATCACGTAGAATGTGCATAGTTTGCACATGCGCAAACTATAGAAATTCGTTATGACATAGAATGTGCATACTTTGTTGATTCCATTTATGAAATAAATCACATTTTCTAAAAACTCGTGTTTTTTAAGAAATCATGTAAACCTTCTAGAAGTTGTGATTTTAAAAAACGGGGGAAATTAAGCTTTTCTTATTTCCGGACGCATGCGCAAACTATAGAATGTCGTTATGACATAGAATGTGTATACTTTGTTGATTGCCTTTATGAAATAAATCCCATTTTCTAAAAACTCTTGGTTTTTAAGAAATCATGTAAACCCTCTAGAAGCTGTGATTTTAAAAAACTGGCGGAAGTAAGCTTTTCTTATTTCCGGACGTATGCGCAAACCTTATAAAATCGTTATTACATACAATGTGCATACTTTGTTTACTCCATTTATGAAATTAATCGCATTTTCTAAAAACTCATGTTTTTTAAGAAATCATGTAAACCTTCTAGAAGCTGTGATTTTAAAAAACTGGCGGAAGTAAGCTTTTCTTATTTCCGGACGTATGCGCAAACTTTAGAAAGTCATTATTACATAGAATGTGCATATTTTGTTGATTCCATTTATGAAATAAATCACATTTTCTAAAAACTCGTGTTTTTTAAGAAATCATGTAAACCTTCTAGAAGCCGTGGTTTTAAAAAACTGGCGGAAGTAAGCTTTTCTTATTTCCGGACGCATGCGTAAATTATAGAGAGTCGTTACTACGTAGAATGTGCATACCTTGTTGATTCCATTTATGAAATAAATCACATTTTCTAAAAACACGTGTTTTTTAAGAATTCATCTAAACCTTCTAGAAGATGTGAATTTAAAAAAAGGGGGGAAGTAAGCTATTCTTATTTCTGGATGCATGCGCAAACTATAGAAAGTCGTTATCACGTAGAATGTGCATAGTTTGCGCATGCACAAACTATAGAAATTTGTTATGACATAAAATGTGCATACTTTCTTGATCCCATTTATGAAATAAATCACATTTTCTAAAAACTCGTGTTTTTTAAGAAATCATGTAAACCTTCTAGAAGCTGTGATTTTTAAAAACTTGAGGACGTAAGTTTTTCTTATTTCCGGACGCATGCGCAAACTTTCGAAAGTCGTTATGACATAGAATGTGCATACTTTGTTGATCCCATTTATGAAATAAATCACATTTTTTAAAAACTCATGTTTTTTAAGAAATCATGTAAACCTTCTAGAAGCTGTGAGTTTAAAATACTGGCGGAAGTAAGCTTTTCATATTTCTGGACGCATGCGCAAACTATAGAAAGTTGTTACTACGTAGAATGTGCATAGTTTGTTGATTCCATTTATGAAATAAATCACATTTTCTAAAAACTCGTGTTTTTTAAGAAAACATGTAAGCCTTCTAGAAGCTGTGATTTTAAAAAACTGGGGGAAGTAAGCTTTTCTTATTTCAGGACGCATGAGCAAGCTTTAGAAAGTCATTATTACGTAGAATGTGCATACCTTGTTGATTCCATTTATGAAATAAATCACATTTTCTAAAAACTCGTGTTTTTTTTAGAATTCATCTAAATCTTCTAGAAGCTGTGAATTTAAGAAAAGGGGGGAAGTAAGCTTTTCTTATTTTCGGACGCATGCGCAAACTATAGAAAGTCGTTATCACGTAGAATATTCATAGTTTGCGCATGCACAAACTGTAGAAAGTAGTTATGACATAGAATGTGCATACTTTGTTGAGCCCATTTATGAAATAAATCACATTTTCTAAAAACTCGTGTTTTTTAAGAAATCATGTAAACCTAATAGAAGCTGTGATTTTAAAAAACTTGTGGAAGTAAGCTTTTCATATTTCCGGACGCATGCGCGAACTATAGAAAGTCGATATGACGTAGAATGTGCAAACTTTTTTGATTCTATTTATGAAATAAATAACATTTTCTAAAAACTCGTGTTTTTTAAGAATTCATCTAAACCTTGTAGATGTTGTGAATTTAAAAAAAGCGGGGAAGTAAGCTTTTCTTATTTCCGGACGCATGCGGAAACTATAGAGAGTCGATATTACGTAGAATGTGCATAGTTTATGCATGCGCAAACTATAGAAAGTCGTTATGACATAGAATGTGCATACTTTGTTTATTCCATTTATGAAATAAATCTTATTTTCTAAAAACTCGTGTTTTTTAAGAAATCATGTAAACCTACTAGAAGTTATGAGTTTAAAAAAATGGCGGAAGTAAGCTTTTCATATATCCGGACGCATGCGCAAAATATAGAAAGTCGTTACTACGTAGAATGTGCATACTTTGTTGATTCCATTTATGAAATAAATCAAATTTTTCTAAAAACTCGTGTTTTTTAAGAAATCATGTAAACCTTCTAGAAGCTGTTATTTTAAAAAACTGGCAGAAGTAAGCTTTTCTTATTTCCGGACGCATGCGCAAACTTTAGAAAGTCGTTATTATATAGAATGTGCATACGTTGTTGATTCCATTTATGAAATAAATCACATTTTCTAAAAACTCGTGTTTTTTAAGAAATCATGTAAACCTTCTAGAAGCCGTGGTTTTAAAAAACTGGCGGAAGTAAGCTTTTCATATTTTCGGACGCATGCGCAAACTTTCGAAAGTCGTTATTACATAGAATGTGCATACTTTGTTGATATCATTAATGAAATAAATAATATTTTCTAAAAACTCGTGTTTTTTAAGAAATCATGTAAACCTCCTAGAAGTTGTGGTTTTAAAAAACTGGCGGAAGGAAGCTTTTCTTATTTCTGGACGCATGCGCAAACTATAGAAAGTCGTTATTACATAGAATGTGCATAGTTTGTTGATTCCATTTATGAAATAAATCACATTTTCTAAAAACTCGTGTTTTTTAAGAATTCATATAAACCTTCTAGAAGCTTTGAATTTTAAAAAAGGGGGGAAGTAAGCTTTTCTTATTTCCGGACGCTTGCACAAACTAGAGAAAGTCGTTCTCACGTAGAATGTGCATAGTTTGCGCATGCACAAACTATAGAAAGTCGTTATGACATAGAATGTGCTTACATTGTTGATTCCAATTATGAAATAAATCACATTTTAAAAAAACTCGTGTTTTTTAAGAAATCATGTAAACCTTCTAGAAGGTGTGATTTTTAAAAAACGGGGGGAATTAAGCTTTTCTTATTTCCGGATGCATGCGCAAACTATAGAAATTCGTTACGACATACAATGTGCAAACTTTGTTGATTCTATTTATGAAATAAATCATATTTTCTAAAAACTCGTGTTTTTTAAGAATTCATCTAAACCTTCTAGAAGCTGTGAATTTAAAAAAATGGGGGAAGTAAGCTTTTCTTATTTCTGGACGCATGCGCAAACTATAAAAAGTCGTTATTACGTAGAATGTGCATAGTTTGTGTATGCGCAAACTCTAGAAAGTCGTTATGACATAGAATGTGCATACTTTGTTGATTCCATTTATGAAATAAATCACATTTTATAAAAACTCGTGTTTTTTAAGAAATCATGTAAACCTTCTAGAAGGTGTGATTTTAAAAAACTGGCGGAAGTAAGCTTTTCTTATTTCCTGACGCATGCGCAAACTTTAGAAAGTCGTTATTACATAGAATGTACATACTTTCTTGATTCCATTTATGAAATAAATCACATTTTCTGAAAACTCTTCTTTTTTAAGAAATCATGTAAACCTTCTAGAAGCTGTGATTTTAAAAAACTAGCGGAAGTAAGCTTTTCTTATTTCCGGACGCATGCGCAAACTATAGAAAGTCGTTATCACGTAGAATGTGCATAGTTTGCGCATGCACAAACTATAGAAATTTGTTATGACATAGAATGTGCATACTTTGTTGATCCCATTTATGAAATAAATCACATTTTCTAAAAACTCGTGTTTTTTAAGAAATCATGTAAACCTTCTAGAAGCTGTGATTTTTAAAAACTTGAGGAAGTAAGTTTTTCTTATTTCCGGACGCATGCGCAAACTTTCGAAAGTCGTTATGACATAGAATGTGCATACTTTGTTGATCCCATTTATGAAATAAATCACATTTTTTAAAAACTCATGTTTTTTAAGAAATCATGTAAACCTTCTAGAAGCTGTGAGTTTAAAATACTGGCGGAAGTAAGCTTTTCATATTTCTGGACGCATGCGCAAACTATAGAAAGTTGTTACTACGTAGAATGTGCATACTTTATTGATTCCATTTATGAAATAAATCACATTTTCTAAAAACTCGTGTTTTTTAAGAAAACATGTAAGCCTTCTAGAAGCTGTGATTTTAAAAAACTGGGGGAAGTAAGCTTTTCTTATTTCGGGACGCATGAGCAAGCTTTAGAAAGTCGTTATTACGTAGAATGTGCATACCTTGTTGATTCCATTTATGAAATAAATCACATTTTCTAAAAACTCGTGTTTTTTTAGAATTCATCTAAATCTTCTAGAAGCTGTGAATTTAAGAAAAGGGGGGAAGTAAGCTTTTCTTATTTTCGGACGCATGCGCAAACTATAGAAAGTCGTTATCACGTAGAATATTCATAGTTTGCGCATGCGCAAACTGTAGAAAGTAGTTATGACATAGAATGTGCATACTTTGTTGAGCCCATTTATGAAATAAATCACATTTTCTAAAAACTCTTGTTTTTTAAGAAATCATGTAAACCTACTAGAAGCTGTGATTTTAAAAAACTTGTGGAAGTAAGCTTTTCATATTTCCGGACGCATGCGCAAACTATAGAAAGTCGTTATGACGTAGAATGTGCAAACTTTGTTGATTCTATTTATGAAATAAATAACATTTTCTAAAAACTCATGTTTTTTAAGAATTCATCTAAACCTTGTAGATGCTGTGAATTTAAAAAAAGCGGGGAAGTAAGCTTTTCTTATTTCCGGACGCATGCGGAAACTATAGAGAGTCGATATTACGTAGAATGTGCATAGTTTATGCATGCGCAAACTATAGAAAGTCGTTATGACATAGAATGTGCATACTTTGTTGATTCCATTTATGAAATAAATCACATTTTCTAAAAACTCGTGTTTTTTGAGAAATCATGTAAACCTGCTAGAAGCTATGAGTTTAAAAAAATGGCGGAAGTAAGCTTTTCATATATCCGGACGCATGCGCAAAATATAGAAAGTCGTTACTACGTAGAATGTGAATACTTTGTTTATTCCATTTATGAAATAAATCAATTTTTTCTAAAAACTCGTGTTTTTTAAGAAATCATGTAAACCTTCTAGAAGCTGTTATTTTAAAAAACTGGCGGAAGTAAGCTTTTCTTATTTCCGGACGCATGCGCAAACTTTAGAAAGTCGTTATTATATAGAATGTGCATACGTTGTTGATTCCATTTATGAAATAAATCACATTTTCTAAAAACTCGTGTTTTTTAAGAATTCATATAAACCTTCTAGAAGCTTTGAATTTTAAAAAAGGGGGGAAGTAAGCTTTTCTTATTTCCGGACGCTTGCACAAACTAGAGAAAGTCGTTCTCACGTAGAATGTGCATAGTTTGCGCATGCACAAACTATAGAAAGTCGTTATGACATAGAATGTGCTTACATTGTTGATTCCAATTATGAAATAAATCACATTTTAAAAAAACTCGTGTTTTTTAAGAAATCATGTAAACCTTCTAGAAGGTGTGATTTTTAAAAAACGGGGGGAATTAAGCTTTTCTTATTTCCGGACGCATGCGCAAACTATAGAAATTCGTTACGACATACAATGTGCAAACTTTGTTGATTCTATTTATGAAATAAATCATATTTTCTAAAAACTCGTGTTTTTTAAGAATTCATCTAAACCTTCTAGAAGCTGTGAATTTAAAAAAAGGGGGGAAGTAAGCTTTTCTTATTTCTGGACGCATGCGCAAACTATAAAAAGTCGTTATTACGTAGAATGTGCATAGTTTGTGTATGCGCAAACTCTAGAAAGTCGTTATGACATAGAATGTGCATACTTTGTTGATTCCATTTATGAAATAAATCACATTTTATAAAAACTCGTGTTTTTTAAGAAATCATGTAAACCTTCTAGAAGGTGTGATTTTAAAAAACTGGCGGAAGTAAGCTTTTCTTATTTCCGGACGCATGCGCAAACTTTAGAAAGTCGTTATTACATAGAATGTACATACTTTCTTGATTTCATTTATGAAATAAATCACATTTTCTGAAAACTCGTCTTTTTTAAGAAATCATGTAAACCTTCTAGAAGCTGTGATTTTAAAAAACTAGCGGAAGTAAGCTTTTCTTATTTCCGGACGCATGCGCAAACTATAGAAAGTCCTTACTACGTAGAATGTGGAAACTTTGTTGATTCCATTTATGAAATAAATCACATTTTCTAAAAACTCATGTTTTTTAAGAAATCATGTAAACCTTCTAGAAGCTGTGGTTTTAAAAAGCTGGCGGAAGGAAGCTTTTCTTATTTCCGGACGCATGCGCAAACTATAGAAACTCTTTATTACGTAGAATGTGCTTATTTTGTTGATTCTGTTTATGAAATAAATCACATTTTCTAAAAACTCGTGTTTTTTTAGAAATCATGTAAACTTTCTAGAAGCTGTGATTTTAAAAAACAGGGGGAATTAAGCTTTTCTTATTTCCGGATGCATGCGCAAACTATAGAAAGTTGTGATGACGTAGAATGTGCATACTTTGTTGATTCCATTTATGAAATATATCACATTTTCTAAAAACTCGTGTTTTTTAAGAAATCATGTAAACCTTCTAGAAGCTGTGATTTTAAAAAACTAGTGGAAGTAAGCGTTTCTTATTTTCGGACGCATTCGTAATCTATAGAAAGTCGTTACTACGTAGAATGTGCATACCTTGTTGATTCCATTGATGAAATAAATCACATTTTCTAAAAACACGTGTTTTTTTAGAATTCATCTAAACCTTCTAGAAGCTGTGAATTTAAAAAAAGGTGGGAAGTAAGCTATTCTTATTTCCTAACGCATGCGAAAACTATAGAAAGTCGTTATCACGTAGAATGTGCATAGTTTGCGCATGCGCAAACTATAGAAATTCGTTATGACATAGAATGTGCATACATTGTTGATCCCATTTATGAAATAAATCACATTTTCTAAAAGCTCGTGTTTTTTAAGAAATCATGTAAACCTTCTAGAAGCTGTGGTTTTAAAAAACTGGTGGAAGTAAGCTTTTCTTATTTCCGGACGCATGCGCAAACTATAGAAAATCGTTATTATGTAGAATGTGCATAGTTTGTGAATTCCGTTTATGAAATAAATCACATTTTCTAAAAACTCGTGTTTTTTAAAAATTCATCTAAACCTTCTAGAAGCTATGAATTTAAAAAAAGGGGGGAAGTAAGCTTTTCTTATTTCCGGACGCATGCGCAATCTATAGAAGGTCGTTATCATGTAGAATGTGCATAGTTTGCGCAAGCGCAAACTATAGAAAGTCGTTATGACATAGAATGTGCATACTTTGTTGATTCCATTTATGAAATAAATCACATTTTCTAAAAACTCGTGTTTTTTAAGAAATCATGTAAACCTTCTAGAAGTTGTGATTTTAAAAAACGGGGGGAATTAAGCTTTTCTTATTTCGGGACGCATGCGCAAACTATAGAAAGTCGTTATGACGTAGAATGTGCAAACTTTGTTGATTCCATTTATGAGATAAATCACATTTTCTAAAAACTTGTGTTTTTCAAGAATTCATCTAAACCTTCTAGAAGCTGTGAATTAAAAAAAAGGGGGGAAATAAGCTTTTTTTATTTCCGGACGCATGCGCAAACTATAGAAAGTCGTTATTACGTAGAATGTGCATAAATTGTTGATTCCATTGATGAAATAAATCACATTTTCTAAAAACTCGTGTTTTTTAAGAATTCATCAAAACCTTCTAGAAGCTGTGAATTTAAAAGAAGGGTGGAAGTAAGCTTTTCTTATTTCCGGACGCATGCGCAAACTATAGAAAGTCGTTATCACGTAGAATGTGCATAGTATGCGCTTGCGCAAACTTTAGAAATTCGTTATGACATAGAATGGTCATACTTTGTTGATTCCATTTAAGAAATAAATCACATTTTCTAAAAACTCGTGTTTTTTAAGAAATCATGTAAACCTTCTAGAAGCTGTGATTTTAAAAAACTAGCGGAAGTAAGCTTTTCTTATTTCCGGACGCATGCGCAAACTATAGAAATTCGTTACTACATAGAATGTGCATACTTTGTTGATTCCATTAATGAAATAAATCACATTTTCTAAAAACTCATGTTTTTTAAGAATTCATCTAAACCTTCTAGAAGCTGTGAATTTAAAAAAAGGGGGGAAGTAAGCTTTTCTTATTTCCGGACGCATGCGCAATCTATAGGAAGTCGTTATTACGTAGAATGTTCATAGTTTGCGCATGCAAAAACTATAGAAAGTCGTTATGACATCGAATGTGCATACTTTGTTGATTCCATTGATGAAATAAATCACATTTCCTAAAAACTCGTGTTTTTCTAGACATCATGTAAACCTTCTAGAAGTTGGGATTTTAAAAAATGTGGGGAATTAAGCTTTTCTTATTTCCGGACGGATGCGCAAACTATAGAAAGTTGTTATGATGTAGAATGTGCATACTTTGTTGATTCCATTTATGAAATAAATCACATTTTCTAAAAACTCATGTTTTTTAAGAAATCATGTAAACCTTCTAGAAGCTGTGATTTTAATAAACTGGCAGAAGTAAGCTTTTAATATTTCCGGACGCATGCGCAAACTTTAGAAAGTCGTTATTACATAGAATGTGCATACTTTGTTGATTCCATTTATGAAATAAATCATATTTTCTAAAAACTCGTGTTTTTTAAGAAATCATGTAAACCTTCTAGAAGTTGTGGTTTTTAAAAACTGGCGGAAGGAAGCTTTTCTTATTTCCGGATGCATGCGCAAATTATAAAAAGTCGTTAGTACGTAGAATGTGCATAGTTTGTTGATTCCATTTATGAAATAAATCACATTTTCTAAAAACTCGTGTTTTTTAAGAATTCATCTAAACCTTCTAGAAGCTGTGAATTTAAAAAAAGGGGGGAAGTAAGGTTTTCTTACTTCCGGACGCATGCGCAAACTATAGAAAGTCGTTATTTAGGAGAATGTGCATAGATTGTTGATTCCATTTATGAAATAAATCACATATGCTAAAAGCTCGTGTTTTTTAAGAATTCATCTAAACCTTCTAGATGCTGTGAATTTAAAATAAGTGGTGAAGTAAGCTTTTCTTATTTCCGGACGCATGCGCAAACTATAGAAAGTCGTTATTACGTAGAATGTGCATAGTTTGCGCATGTGCAAAATATAGAAAGTCGTTATTACGTAGAATGTGCTTAGTTTGTTGATTCCATTAATGAAATAAATCACAATTTGTAAAAACTCATGTGTTTTTAGAAATCATGTAAACCTTCTAGAGGCTGTGAATTTAAAAAACGGGGGGAATTAAGGTTTTCTTATTTTCGGACGCATGTGCAAACTATAGGAAGTTGTTATGACGTAGAATGTGCATACTTTGTTGATTCCATTTATTAAATAAATCACATTTTGTAAAAACTCGTGTTTTTTATGAAATCATGTAAACCTTCTAGAAGCTGTGATTTTAAAAAACTAGCGGAAGTAAGCTTTTCTTATTTCCGGACGCATGCGCAAAGTATAGAACGTCGTTACTACATAGAATGTGCATACCTTGTTGATTCCATTGATGAAAAAAATCAAATTTTCTAAAAACACATGTTTTTTAAGAATTCATCTAAACCTTCTAGAAGCTGTGAATTTAAAAAAAGGGGGGAAGTAAGCTATTCTTATTTCCGGACACATGCGCAAACTATAGAAAGTCGTTATTACATAGAATGTGCATAGATTGTTGATTCCATTTATGAAATAAATCACATTCTCTAAAAACTCGTCTTTTTTAAGAATTCATCTAAACCTTCTAGAAGCTGTGAATTTAAAAAAAGGGGGGAAGTAAGCTTTTCTTATTTCCGGACGCATGCGCAATCTATAGAAGGTCGTTATCATGTAGAATGTGCATAGTTTGCGCAAGCGCAAACTATAGAAAGTCGTTATGACATAGAATGTGCATACTTTGTTGATTCCATTTATGAAATAAATCACATTTTCTAAAAACTCGTGTTTTTTAAGAAATCATGTAAACCTTCTAGAAGTTGTGATTTTAAAAAACGGGGGGAATTAAGCTTTTCTTATTTCCGGACGCATGCGCAAACTATAGAAAGTCGGTACTACGTAGAATCTTCATACTTTTTTGATTCAATTTATGAAATAAATCACATTTTCTAAAAACTCGTGTTTTTTAAGAAATCATGTAAACCTTCTAGAAGCTGTGAATTTAAAAAAAGGGCGGAAGTAAGCTTTTCTTATTTCCGAACGCATGCGCAAACTCGAGAAAGTCGTTATCACGTAGAATGTGCATAGTTTGCGCATTCACAAACTATAGAAAGTCGTTATGACATAGAATGTTCATACTTTGTTGATTCCATTTATGAAATAAATCATATTTTCTTAAAACTCGTGTTTTTTAAGAAATCATGTAAACCTTCTAGAAGCTATGATTTTAAAAAACGGGGGGAATTAAGTTTTATTTATTTCCGGACGCATGTGCAAACTATAGAAAGTCGTTATGACATAGAATGTGCAAAATTTGTTGATTCTATTTATGAAATAAATCACATTTTATAAAAACTCATGTTTTTTAAGAATTCATCTAAACCTTCTAGAAGCTGTGAATTTAAAAAAAGGGGGGAAGTAAGCTTTTCTTATTTCCGGACGCATGCGCAAACTATAGAAAGTCATTATTACGTAGAATGTGCATAGTTTGCGCATGCGCAAACTAAAGAAAGTCGTTATGACATAGAATGTGCATACTTTGTTGATTCCATTTATGAAATAAATCACATTTTCTAAAAACTCGTGTTTTTTAAGACATCATGTAAACCTTCTAGAAGTTGTGATTTTAAAAAATGTGGGGAATTAAGCTTTTCTTATTTCCGGACGCATGGGCAAACTATAGAAAGTTGTTATGACGTAGAATGTGGATAGTTTGTTGATTCCATTTATGAAATAAATCAAATTTTCTAAAATCTCGTGTTTTTTAAGAATTCATCTAAACCTTCTAGAAGATGTGAATTTAAAAAAAGCGGGGAAGTAAGCTTTTCTTATTTTCGGACGCATGCGCAAACTATAAAAAGTTGTTATTACGTAGAATGTGCATAGTTTGCGCATGCGCAAACTATAGAAAGTCGTTATGACATAGAATGTGCATACTTTGTTGATTCCATTTATGAAATAAATCAAATTTCCTAAAAATGCATGTTTTTTAAGACATCATGTAAACCTTCTAGAAGTTGTGATTTTAAAAAATGTGGGGAATTAAGCTTTTCTTATTTCCGTATGGATGCGCAAACTATAGAAAGTTGTTATTATGTAGAATGTGCATAGTTTGTGTATGCGCAAACTCTAGAAAGTCGTTATGACATAGAATGTGCATACTTTGTTGATTCCATTTATGAAATAAATCAAATTTTCTAAAAACTCATGTTTTTTAAGAAATCATGTAAACCTTCTAGAAGCTGTGATTTTAATAAACTGGCGGAAGTAAGCTTTTCATATTTCCGGACGCATGCACAAACTTTAGAAAGTCGTTATTACATAGAATGTGCATACTTTGTTGATTCCATTTATGAAATAAATCATATTTTCTAAAAACTCATGTTTTTTAAGAAATCATGTAAACCTTCTAGAAGTTGTGGTTTTTAAAAACTGGTCGAAGGAAGCTTTTCTTATTTCCGGACGCATGCGCAAACTATAGAAAGTCGTTAGTACGTAGAATGTGCATAGTTTGTTGATTCCATTTATGAAATAAATCACATTTTCTAAAAACTCGTGTTTTTTAAGAATTGATCTAAACCTTCTAGAACCTGTGAATTTAAAATAAGGGGGGAAGTAAGCTTTTCTTACTTCCGGACGCATGCGCAAACTATAGAAAGTCATTATTACGTAGAATGTGCATAGATTGTTGATTCCATTTATGAAATAAATCACATTTTCTAAAAACTCATGTTTTTTAAGAATTCATCTAAACCTTCTAGAAGCTGTGAAGTAAGCTTTTCTTATTTCCGGACGCATGCGCAGACTATAGAAAGTCGTTTTTACGCAGAATGTGCATAGTTTGCGTATGCGCAAAATATAGAAAGTCGTTATGACATAGAATGTGCATACTTTGTTGATACCATTTATGAAATAAATCACATTTTCTAAAAACTTGTGTTTTTTAAGAAATCATGTAAACCTTCTAGAAGCTGTGAATTTAAAAAACTGGTGGAAGTAAGCTTTTCATATTTCCTGACGCATGCGCAAACTATAGAAAGTCGTTACTACGTAGAATGTGCATACTTTGTTGATTCAATTTATGAAATAAATCACATTTTCTAAAAACTCGTGTTTTTTAAGCAATCATGGAAACCTTCTAGAAGCTGTGATTTTAAAAAACTGGCGGAAGTAAGCTTTTCTTATTTCCGGACGCATGCGCAAACTTTAGAAAGTCGTTATTATATAGAATGTGCATACGTTGTTGATTCCATTTAAGAAATAAATCACATTTTCTTAAAACTCGTGTTTTTTAAGAAATCATGACAAACCTTCTAGAAGCTGTGGTTTTAAAAAACTGGCGGAAGTAAGCTTTTCTTATTTCCGGACGGATGCGCAAACTATAGAAAGTCCTTATTACGTAGAATGTGCATACTTTGTTGATTCCATTTATGAAATAAATCACATTTTCTAAAAAGTCGTGTTTTTTAAGAAATCATGTAAACCTTCTAGAAGCTGTGGTTTTAAAAAACTGGCAGAAGGAAGCTTTTCTTATTTCCGGACGCATGCGCAAACTATAGAAAGTCGTTATTACAGAGAATGTGCATAGTTTGTCGATTCCATTTATGAAATAAATCACATTTTCTAAAAACTTGTGTTTTTTAAGAATTCATCTAAACCTTCTAGAAGCTTTGAATTTAAAAAAAGGGGGGAAGTAAGCTTTTCTTATTTCAGGACGCATGCGCAAACTAGATAAAGTCGTTCTCACTTAGAATGTGCATAATTTGCGCATGCGCAAACTATAGAAAGTCGTTATGACATAGAATGTGCATACTTTGTTAATTCCATTGATGAAATAAATCGCATTTTCAAAAAACACGTGTTTTTTAAGAAATAATGTAAACCTTCTAGAAGCTGTGATTTTAAAAAATGGCGGGAATTAAGCATTTCTTATTTCCGGACGCATGCGCAAACTGTAGAAAGTCGTTATGACATAGAATGTGCAAACTTTGTTGATTCTATTTATGAAATAAATCACATTTTCTAAAAACTCATGTTTTTTAAGAATTCATCTAAACCTTCTAGAAGCTGTGAATTTAAAAAAAGGGGGGAAGTAAGCTTTTCTTATATCTGGACGAATGCGCAAACTATAAAAAGTCGTTATTACCTAGAATGTGCATAGTTTGCATATGCGCAAACTATATAAAGTCGTTATGACATAGAATGTGCATACTTTGTTGATTCCATTTATGAAATAAATCACATTTTCTAAAAACTCATGTTTTTTAAGAAATTATGTAAACCTTATAGAAGCTGTGATTTTAAAAAACGGGGGGAATTAAGCTTTTCTTATTTCCGGACGCATGCGCAAACTATAGAAAGTCGTTATCACGTAGAATGTGCATAGTTTGCGCATGCGCAAACTATAGAAATTCGTTATGACATAGAATGTGCATACTTTGTTGATCCCATTTATGAAATAAATCACATTTTCTAAAAACTCGTGTTTTTTAAGAAATCATGTAAACCTTCTAGAAGCTGTGATTTTAAAAAACTTGCGGAAGTAAGCTTTTCTTATTTCCGGACGCATGTGCAAACTTTCGAAAGTCGTTATGACATAGAATTTGCATACTTTGTTGATCCCATTTATGAAATAAATCACATTTTCTAAAAAATCGTGTTTTTTAAGAAATCATGTAAACCTTCTAGAAGCTATGAGTTTAAAAAACTGGCGGAAGTAAGCTTTTAATATTTCCGGATGCATGCGCAAACTATAGAAAGTCGTTACAACGTAGAATGTGCATACTTTGTTGATTCCATTTATGAAATAAATCACATTTTCTAAAAACTCATGTTTTTTAAGAAATCATGTAAGCCTTCTAGAAGCTGTGATTTTAAAAAACTGGGGGAAGTAAGCTTTTCTTATATCCGGACGCATGCACAAACTATAGAAAGTCGTTACTACGTAGAATGTGCATACCTTGTTGATTCCATTTATGAAATAAATCACATTTTCTAAAAACTCGTGTTTTTTAAGAAATCATGTAAACCTTCTAGAAGCTGTGATTTAAAAAAACTGGCTAAAGTAAGCTTTTCTTATTTCCAGACACATGCGCAAACCTTAGAAAGTCGTTATTACATAGAATGTGCATACTTTGTTGATTCCTTTTATGAAATAAATCACATTTTCTAAAAACTCGTGTTTTTTAAGAAATCATGTAAACCTTCTAGAAGCTGTGGTTTTAAAAAACTGGCGGAAGTAAGCTTTTCTTATTTCCGGACGCATGCGCAAACTATAGAAAGTGGTTATTACGTAGAATGTGCATAGTTTGTTGATTCCATTTATGAAATAAATCACATTTTCTAAAAACTCGTGTTTTTTAAGAAATAATCTAAACCTCCTAGCACCTGTGAATTAAAAAAAAGGGGGGAAATAAGCTTTTCTTATTTCCGGATGCATGCGCAAACCATAGAAATTCGTTATTACGTAGAATGTGCATAGTTTGCACATGCGCAAACTATAGAAGGTCGTTATCACGTAGAATGTGCATAGTTTGCGCATGCGCAAACTATAGAAAGTCGTTATGACATAGAATGTGCATACATTTGGATTCCATTTATGAAATAAATCACATTTTTTAAAAACTCATGCTTTTTAAGAAATCATGTAAACCTTCTAGAAGCTGTGATTTTAAAAAACTAGCGGAAGTAAGCTTTTCTTATTTCCGGACGCATGCGCAAACTTTAGAAAGTCGTTATTACATAGAATGTGCATACTTTGTTGATTGCATTTATGAAATAAATCACATTTTCTAAAAACTCGTGTTTTTTAAGAAACCATGTAAACCTTCTAGAAGGTGTGATTTTAAAAAACTGGCGGAAGTAAGCTTTTCTTATTTCCGGACGCATGCACAAACTTTAGAAAGTCGTTATGACATAGAATGTGCATACTTTTGTTGATTCGATTTATGAAATAAATCACATTTTCTAAAAGCTCGTGTTTTTTAAGAAATCATGTAAACCTTCTAGAAGCTGTGATTTGAAAAAACTGGATGAAGTAAGCTTCTCATATTTCCGGACGCATGCGCAAAATTTAGAAAGTCGTTATTACATAGAATGTGCATACTTTGTGTATTCCATCTATCAAATAAATCACATTTTCTAAAAACCTGTGTTTTTTAAGAAATCATGTAAACCTTCCAGAAGGTGTGATTTTAAAAAACTAGCGGAAGTAAGCTTTTCTTATTTCCGGATGGATGCGCAAACTATAGAAAGTCATTATTATGTAGAATGTGCATAGTTTGTGGATTCCATTTATGAAATAAATCACATTTCCTAAAAACTCATGTTTTTTAAGAATTCACCTAAACCTTCTAGAAGCTGTGAATTTAAAAAAAGGGGGGAAGTAAGCTTTTCTTATTTCCGGACGCATGCGCAAACTATAGAAACTCGTTATCACCTAGAATGTGCATAGTTTGCACATGCGCAAACTATAGAAAGTTGTGCTGACATAGAATGTGCATACTTTGTTGATTCTGTTGATGAAATAAATCACATTTCCTAAAAACTCGTGTTTTTGAAGACATCATGTAAACCTTCTAGAAGCTGTGATTTTAAAAAACGGGGGAAATTAAGCTATTCTTATTTCTGGACAGATGCGTAAACTATAGAAAGTTTTTATGACGTAGAATGTGCATACTTTGTTGATTCCATTTATGAAATAAATCACATTTTCTAAAAACTCGTGCTTTTTAAGAAATCATGTAAACCTTCTAGAGGCTGTGATTTTAAAAAACTGGGGGAAGTAAGCTTTTCATATTTTTGGACGCATGCGGAAACTTTCGAAAGTCGTTATTAAATAGAATGTGCATAATTTGTTCATTCCATTTATGAAATAAATCACATTTTCTAAAAACTCGCGTTTTTTAAGAAATCATGTAAACCTTCTAGAAGCTGTGGTTTTAAAAAACTGGCCGAAGGAAGCTTTTCTTATTTCCGGATGCATGCACAAACTATAGAAAGTCGTTATTATGTAGAATGTGCATATTTTGATGATTCCATTTATGAAATAAATCACATTTTCTAAAAACTCGTGTTTTTTAAGAAATCATGTAAACCGTCTAGAAGCTGTGATTTTAAAAAACTGGCAGAAGTAAGCTTTTCTTATTTCCGGACGCATGCGCAAACTGTAGAAAGTCGTTATTACGTAGAATGTGCATAGTTTGCGCATGTGCAAACTATAGAAAGTCGTTATGACATAGAATGTGCATACTCTGTTGATTCCATTTATGAAATAAATCACATTTTCTAAAAACTCGTGTTTTTTAAGAAATCATGTAAACCTTCTAGAAGCTGTGATTTTAAAAAACTGGCGGAAGTAAGCTTTTCATATTTTCGGACGCATGCGCAAACTTTAGAAAGTCGTTATTACATAGAATGTGCATACTTTGTTGATTCCATTTATGAAATAAATCACATTTTCTAAAAACTCATGTTTTTTAAGAAATCATGTAAACCTTCTAGAAGTTGTGATTTTAAAAAACGGGGGGAATTAAGCTTTTCTTATTTCCGGACGCATGCACAAACTATAGAAAGTTGTTATGACGTAGAATGTGCATACTTTGTTGATTCCATTTATGAAATAAATCACATTTTCTAAAAACTCGTGTTTTTTAAGAATTCATCTAAACCTTCTAGAAGGTGTGAATTTAAAAAAAGGGGGGAAGTAAGCTTTTCTTATTTCCGAACGCATGCGCAAACTATAAAAAGTTTTTATTACGTAGAATGCGCATAGTTTGCGCATGCACAAACTATAGAAAGTCGTTATGACATAGAGTGTGCATAATTTGTTGATTCCATTTATGAAATAAATCACATTTTCTAAAAACTCGTGTTTTTTAAGAAATCATGTAAACCTTCTAGAAGCTGTCATTTTAAAAAACTGGTGGAAGTAAGCTTTTCATATTCCGGACGCATGCGCAAAGTTTAGAAAGTCGTTATTACATAGAATGTGCAAACTTTGTTGATTCCATTTATGAAACAAATCACATTTTCTAAAAACTCGTGTTTTGTAAGAAATCATGTAAACCTTCTAGAAGCTGTGATTTTAAAAAACTGACGGAAGTAAGCTTTTCATATTTCTGGATGCAAGAGCAAACTTTAGAAAGTCGTTATTACATAGAATCTGCATACTTTGTTGATTCCATTTATGAAATAAATCTCATTTTCTAAAAACTCGTGTTTTTTAAGAAATCATGTAAACCTTCTAGAAGCTGTGGTTTAAAAAAAGTAGCGGAAGTAAGCTTTTCTTATTTCCGGACGCATGCGAAAAGAATAGAAAGTCGTTATTACATAGAATGTGCATAGTTTGTTGATTCCATTTATGAAATAAATCACATTTTCTAAAAACTCGTGTTTTTAAAGAAATCATGTAAACCTTCTACAAGTTGTGGTTTTAAAAAACTGGCCGAAGGAACCTTTTCTTATTTCCGGACACATGCGCAAACTATAGAAAGTCGTTATTACGTAGAATGTGCATAGTTTGTTGATTCCGTTTATGAAATAAATCACATTTTCTAAAAATTCGTGTTTTTTAAGAAATCATGTAAACCTTCTAGAAGCTGTCATTTTAAAAAACTGGTGGAAGTAAGCTTTTCATATTTCCGGACGCATGCGCAAAGTTTAGAAAGTCGTTATTACATAGACTGTGCATACTTTGTTGATTCCATTTATGAAATAAATCACATTTTCTAAAAACTCGTGTTTTTTAAGAAATCATGTAAACCTTCTAGAAGCTATGGTTTTAAAAAACTGGCGGATGTAAGATTTTCTTATTTCCGGATGCATGTGCAAACTATAGACAGTCGTTATTACATAGAATGTGCATTCTTTGTTGATTCGATTTATGAAATAAATCACATTTTCTAAAAACTCATGTTTTTTAAGAAATCATGTAAACATTCTAGAAGCTGTGGTTTTAAAAAACTAGCGGAAGGAAGCTTTTCTTATTTTGGGACGCACGTGCAAACTATAGAAAGTCGTTATTACGTAGAATGTGCATAGTTTGTTGATTCCATTTATGGAATAAATCACATTTTCTAAAAACTCGTGTTTTTTAAGAAATCATGTAAACCTTCTAGAAGCTGTGAATTTAAAAAAAGGGGGGAGGTAAGCTTTTCTTATTTCCGGATGCATGCGCAAACTATAGAAAGTCGTTATTACGTAGAATGTGCATAGTTTGCGCATGTGCAAACTATATAAAGTTGTTATGACATAGAATGTGCATAATTTTTTATTCCATTTATGAAATAAATCACATTTTCTAAAAACTCGTGCTGTTTAAGAAATCAGGTAAACCATCTAGAAGCTGTGATTTTAAAAACCTGGCAGAAGTAAGCTTTTCTTATTTCCGGATGCATGCGCAAACTTTAGAAAGTCGTTGTTACATAGAATGTGCATACTTTGTTTATTCCATTTATAAAATAAATCACATTTTCTAAAAACTCGTGTTGTTTAAGAAATCATGTAAACCTTCTCGAAGCTGTGATTTTAAAAAACTGGCGGAAGTAAGGTTTTCTTATTTCCGGATGCATGCGCAAACTTTAGAAAGTCGCTATAACATAGAATGTGCATACTTTGTTGATTCCATTTATGAAATAAATCACATTTTCTAAAAACTCGTGTTTTTTAAGAAATCATGTAAACCTTCTAGAAGCTGTGATTTTAAAAAACTGGCGGAAGTAAGCTTTTCTTATTTCCGGACGCATGCGCAAACTATAGAAAGTCATTATTACGTAGAATGTGCATAGTTTGCACATGCGCAAACTATAGAGATTCGTTATGACATAGAATGTGCATACTTTCTTGATTCCATTTATGAAATAAATCACATTTTCTAAAAACTCGTGTTTTTTAAGAAATCATGTAAAGCTTCTAGAAGCTGTGATTTTAAAAAACTGGCGGAAGTAAGCTTTTCATATTTCTGGACGCATGCGCAAACTTTAGAAAGTCATTATTACATAGAATGTGCATACTTTGTTGATTCCATTTATGAAATAAATCACATTTTCTAAAAACTCGTGTTTTTTAAGAAATAATGTAAACCTTCTAGAAGCTGTGGTTTTAAAAAAATGGTGAATGTAAGCTTTTCTTATTTCCGGACGCATGCGCAAACTATAGAAATTCGTTATTACGTAGAATTTGCATACTTTGTTGATTCCATTTATGAAATAAATCACATTTTCTAAAAACTCATGTTTTCTAAGAAATCATGTAAACCTTCTAGAAGCTGTGATTTTAAAAAACTGGCGGAAGCAAGCTTTTCATATTTCCGGACGCATGCGCAAACTTTCGAAAGTCGTTATTACATTGAATGTGCATACTTTGTTGATTCCATTTATGAAATAAATCACATTTTCTAAAAACTCGTGTTTTTTAAGAAATCATGTAAACCTTCTAGAAGCTGTGGTTTTAAAAAACTGGCGGAAGTAAGCTTTTGTTATTTCCGGACGCATGCGCAAACTTTAGAAAGTCGTTATTACATAGAATGTGCATACGTTGTTGATTCCATTTATGAAATAAATCACATTTTCTAAAAACTCATGTTTTTTAAGAAATCATGTAAACCTTCTAGAAGCTGTGATTTTAAAAAACTGGCGGAAGTAAGATTTTCTTATTTCCGGATGCATGCGCAGACTATAGAAAATCGTTACTACGTAGAATGTGCATACTTTGTTGATTCCATTTATGAAATAAATCACATTTTCTAAAAACTCGTGTTTTTTAAGAAATAATGTTAACCTTCTAGAAGCTGTGGTTTTAAAAAACTGGCGGAAGGAATCTTTTCTTATTTCTGGACGCATGCGCAAATTATAGAAAGTCGTTATTACGTAGAATGTGCTTAGTTTGTTAATTCCATTTATGAAATAAATCACATTTTCTAAAAACTCAAGTTTTTTAAGAAATCATGTAAACCTTCTTGAAGCTGTGAATTTAAAAAAAGGGGGGAAGTAAGCTTTTCTTATTTCCGGACGCATGCACAAACTATAGAAAGTCGTTATTACGTAGAATGTGCATAGTTTGTTGATTCCATTTATGAAATAAATCAGATTTTCTAAAAACTCGTGTTTTTTAAGAATTCATCTAAACCTTCTAGAAGCGGTGAATTTAAAAAAAGGGGGGAAGTAAGGTTTTCTTATTTCCATACGCATCCGCAAACTATAGAAAGTCGTTATCACGTAGAATGTGCATTGTATGCGCATGCACAAACTTTAGAAAATCGTTATGACATAGAATGTGCATACTTTCTTGATTCTATTTATGAAATAAATCACATTTTCAGAAAACTCTTGTTTTTTAAGAAATCATGTAAACCTTCTAGAAGCTGTGATTTTAAAAAACTGGCGGAAGTAAGCTTTTCTTATTTCCGGACGCATGCGCAAACTATAGAAAGTCGTTACTATGTACAATGTCCATACATTGTTGATTCCATTTATGAAATAAATCACATTTTCTAAAAACTCTTATTTTTTAAGAAATCATGTAAACCATTTTTTAAGAAATCATGTAAACCTTCTAGAAGCTGTGATTTTAAAAAACTTGTGGAAGTAAGCTTTTCTTATTTCCGGACGCATGCGCAAACTTTACAAAGTCGTTATTACATGGAATGTGCATACTTTGTTGATTCCATTTATGAAATAAATCACATTTTCTAAAAACTCGTGTTTTTTAAGAAATCATGTAAACCTTGTAGAAGCTGTGGTTTTAAAAAACTGGCGAAAGTAAGCTTTTCTTATTTCCGGACGCATGCGACAACTATAGAAAGTCGTTATTACGTAGAATGTGCATAGTTTGTTGATTCCATTTATGAAATAAATCACATTTTCTAAAAACTCGTGTTTTTTAAGAATTCATATAAACCTTCTAGAAGCTGTGAATTTAAAAAAAGGGGGGAAGTAAGCTTTTCTTATTTCCGGACGCATGCGCAAACTATAGAAAGTCGTTATCACGTAGAATGTGCATAGTATGCGCATGCGCAAACTATAGAAAGTTGTTATGACATAGAATGTGCATACTTTGTTGATTCCATTTATGAAATAAATCACATTTTCTAAAAACTCGTGTTTTTTAAGAAATTATGTAAACCTTCTAGAAGCTGTGATTTTAAAAAACTGGCGGAAGTAAGCTTTTCTTATTTCCAGACGCATGCACAAACTTTAGAAAGTCGTTATTACATAGAATGTGCATACTTTGTTGATTCCATTTATGAAATAAATCACATTTTTTAAAAACTCGTGTTTTTTAAGAAATCATGTAAACCTTCTACAAGGTGTGATTTTAAAAAACTGGCGGAAGTAAGCTTTTCTTATTTCCGGACGCATGCGCAAAATATAGAAAGTCGTTATTACATAGAATGTGCATACTTTCTTGATTCCATTTATGAAATAAATCACATTTTATAAAATCTCATGTTTTTTAAGAAACCATGTAAACCTTCTAGAAGCTGTGATTTTAAAAAACTGGCGGAAGTAAGCTTTTCTTATTTCTGGACGCATGCGCAAACTATAGAAAGTCGTTATTACGTAGAATTTGCATAGTTTGCACATGTGCAAACTATAGAAAGTTGTTATGACATAGAATGTGCATACTTTGTTGATTCCATTTATGAAATAAATCACATTTTCTAAAAACTCGTGTTTTTTAAGAAATCATGTAAACATTCTAGAAGCTGTGATTTAAAAAAACTGGCGGAAGTAAGCTTTTCATATTTCCGGACGCATGCGCAAACTTTAGAAAGTCGTTATTACATAGAATGTGCATACTTTGTTGATTCCATTTATGAAATAAATCACATTTTTTAAAAACTCGTGTTTTTTAAGAAATCATGTAAACCTTCTACAAGCTGTGGTTTTAAAAAACTAGCGGAAGTAAGCTTTTCTTATTTCCGGACGCATGCACAAACTATAGAAAGTCGTTATTACGTAGAATCTGCATAGTTTTTTAATTTCATTTATGAAATAAATCACATTTTCTACAAACTCATGTTTTTTAAGAATTCATCTAAACCTTCTAGAAGCTGTGAATTTAAAAAAAGGGGGGAAGTAAGCTTTTCTTATTTCCGGACGCATCCGCAAACTATAGAAAGTTGGTATGACGTGGAATGTGCATACTTTGTTGATTCCATTTATGAAATAAATCACATTTTCTAAAAACTCGTGTTTTTTATTAATTCATCTAAACCTTCTAGAAGCTGTGAATTTAAAAAAAGGGGAAAAGTAAGCTTTTCTTATTTCCGGACGCATGCACAAACTATAGAAAGTCGTTATCACGTAGAATGTGCATAGTTTGCGCATGCGCAAACTATAGAAAGTCGTTATGACATAGAATGTGCATACTTTGTTGATTCCATTTATGAAATAAATCACATTTTCTAAAAACTCGTGTTTTTTAAGAAATCATGTAAACCTTCTAGAAGCTGTGATTTTAAAAAACGGGGGGAATTAAGCTTTTCTTATTTCCGGACGCATGTGCAAACTATAGCAAGTCGTTATGACATAGAATGTGCAAACTTTGTTGATTCCATTTATGAAAAAAATCACATTTTCTAAAAACTCGTGTTTTTTAAGAAATCATGTAAACCTTCTAGAAGCTGTGATTTTAAAAAACGGGGGGAATTAAGCTTTTCTTATTTTCGGACGCATGCACAAACTATAGAAAGTCGTTATGACATAGAATGTGCATACTTTGCTGATTCCACTTATGAAATAAATCACATTTTCTAAAAACTCGTGTTTTTTAAGAAATCATGTAAACCTTATAGAAGCTTTGATTTTAAAAAATGGGGGGAATTAAGCTTTTCATAGTTCCGGACGCATGCGCAAACTTTAGAAAGTTGTTATGACATAGAATGTGCATACATTTTGATTCCATTTATGAAATAAATCACATCTTCTAAAAACTCGTGCTTTTTAAGAAATCATGTAAACCTTCTAGAAGCTGTGATTTTGAAAAACTGGCGGAAGTAAGCTTTTCTTATTTCTGGACGCATGCGCAAACAATAGAAAGTTGTTATTACGTAGAATGTGCATAGTTTGCGCATGCGCAAACTATAGAAAGTAGTTATGACGTAGAATGTGCATACTTTGTTGATTCCGTTTATGAAATAAATCACATTTTCTAAAAACTCGTGTTTTTTAAGAATTCATCTAAACCTTCTAGAAGCTGTGAATTTAAAAAAAGGGGGGAAGTAATCTTTTCTTATTTCCGGACGCATGCGCAAATGATAGAAAGTTGTTATTACATAGAATGTGCATAGTTTGCACATGCGCAAACTATAGAAAGTCGTTATGAAATAGAATGTGCATACTTTGGTTATTCCATTTATGAAATAAATCACATTTCCTAAAAAATCGTGTTTTTTAAGACATCATGTAAACCTTCTAGAAGCTGTGATTTTAAAAAATGGGGGGAATTAAGCTTTTCTTATTTCCGAACGGATGGGCAAACTATAGAAAGTTGTTATGACGTAGAATGTGCATACTTTGTTGATTCCATTTATGAAATAAATCACATTTTCTAAAAACTCATGTTTTTTAAGAAATCATGTAAACCTTCTAGAAGCTGTGATTTTAAAAAACTGGCGGAAGTAAGCTTTTCATATTTCCGGACGCATGCGCAAACTATAGAAAGTTGTTATGACGTAGAATGTGCATACTTTGCTTATTCATTTTATGAAATAAATCACATTTTCTAAAAACTCACGTTTTTTAAGAATTCATCTAAACCTTCTAGAAGCTGTGAATTTAAAAAAAGGGGGAAAGTAAGCTTTTCTTATTTTTGGACGCATGCGCAAACTATAGAAACTCGTTATCACGTAGAATGTGCATAGTTTGCGCATGTGCAAAATATAGAAAGTCGTTATGACATAGAATGTGCATACTTTGTTGATTCCATTTATGAAGTAAATCACATTTTCTAAAAGCTCGTGTTTTTTAAGAAATCATGTAAACCTTCTAGAAGCTGTGATTTTAAAAAACGGGGGGAATTAAGCTTTTCTTATTTCTGGACGCATGCACAAACTATAGAAAATCGTTATGACGTAAAATGTGCAAACTTTGTTGATTCCATTTATGAAATAAATCACATTTTCTAAAAACTCGTGTTTTTTAAGAATTCATCTAAACCTTCTAGAAGCTGTGAATTTAGAAAAAGGGCGTAAGTAAGCTTTTCTTATTTCCGGACGCATGTGCAAAGTATAGAAAGTCGTTATTACGTAGAATGTGCATAGTTTGCGCATGCGCAAACTATAGAAAGTCGTTATGACATAGAATGTGCATACATTGTTGATACCATTTATGAAATAAATCACATTTTCAAAAAACTCGTGTTTTTTAAGAATCCATGTAAACCTTCTAGAAGCTATGAATTTAAAAAAAGGGGGGAAGTAAGCTTTTCTTATTTCCGGATGCATGCGCAAACTATAATAGATCGTTATCACGTAGAATGTGCATAGTATGCGCATGCGCAAACTTTAGAAAGTCGTTATGACATAGAATGTGCATACTTTGTTGATTCCATTTATGAAATAAATCACATTTTCTAAAAACTCGTGTTTCTTAAGAAATCGTGTAAACCTTCTAGAAGTTGTGATTTTAAAAAAATGGCGGAAGTAAGCTTTTCTTATTTCCAGACGCATGCAAAAACTATAGAAAGTCGTTACTACGTAGAATGTGCATACTTTGTTGATTCCATTTATGAAATAAATCACATTTTCTAAAAACTCGTGTTTTTTAAGAATTCATCTAAACCTTCTAGAAACTGTGAATTTAAAAGAAGGGGGGAAGTAAGCTTTTCTTATTTCTGGACGCATGCGCAAACTATAGAAAGTCGTTATTACGTAGAATGTGCATAGTTTGCGCATGCGCGAACTATAGAAAGTTGTTATGACATATAATGTGCATACTTTGTTGATTCCATTTATGAAATAAATCACATTTTCTAAAAACTCGTGTTTTTTAAGAAATCATGTAAACCTTCTAGAAGCCGTGATTTTAAAAAACTGGCAGAAGTAATATTTTCATATTTCCGGACGCATGCGCAAACTTTAGAAAGTCGTTATTACATAGAATGTGCATACTTTGTTGATTCCATTCATGAAATAAATCACATTTTCTAAAAACTGGTGTTTTTTAAGAAATCATGTAAACCTTCTAGAAGCTGTGGTTTTAAAAAACTGGCGGAAGTAAGCTTTTCTTATTTCCGGACACATGCGCAAAGAATAGAAAGTCGTTATTACGTAGAATGTGCATAATTTGTTGATTCCATTTATGAAATAAATCACATTTTCAAAAAACTCGTGTTTTTTAAGAATTCATCTAAACCTTCTAGAAGCTGTGAATTTAAAAAAAGGGGGGAAGTAAGCTTTTCTTATTTCCGGACGTATGCGGAAACTATAGAAAGTCGTTATCACGAAGAATGTGCATAGTTTGCGCATGCGCAAACTATAGAAAGTCGTTATGACATAGAATGTGCATACTTTGTTGATTCCATTTATGAAATAAATCACATTTTCTAAAAACTCGTGTTTTTTAAGAAATCATGTAAACCTTCTAGAAGCTGTGATTTTAAAAAACGGGGGGAATTAAGCTTTTCTTATTTCCGGACGCATGTGCAAACTATAGCAAGTCGTTATGACATAGAATGTGCAAACTTTGTTGATTCCATTTATGAAAAAAATCACATTTTCTAAAAACTCAAGTTTTTTAAGAAATCATGTAAACCTTCTAGAAGCTGTGATTTTAAAAAACGGGGCAATTAAGCTTTTCTTATTTCCAGACGCATGCGCAAACTATAGAAAGTCGTTATGCCGTAGAATGTGCAAACTTTGTTTATTCTATTTAAGAAATAAATCACATTTTCTAAAAACTTGTTTTTTTTAAGAATTCATCTAAACCTTCTAGAAGCTGTTAATTTAAAAAAAGGGGGGAAGTAAGCTTTTCTTATTTCCGGACGCATGCGGAAACTATAGAAAGTCGTTATTACGTAGAATGTGCATAGTTTGCGCATTCACAAACTATAGAAGGTCCTTATGATGTATAATGTGCATACTTTGTTGATTCCATTTATGAAATAAATCACATTTTCTAAAAACTCGTGTTTTTTAAGAAATCATGTAAACCTTCTAGAAGCTGTGATTTTAAAAAACTGGCAGAAGTAAGCTTTTCTTATTTCCAGACGCATGTGCAAACTTTAGAAAGTCGTTATTACATAGAATGTGCATACCTTGTTGATTCCATTTATGAAATAAATCACATTTTCTAAAAACTCGTGTTTTTTAGGAATTCATTTAAACCTTCGAAAAGCTGTGAATTTAAAAAAAGGGGGGAAGTAAGCTTTTCTTATTTCCGGACGCATGCGAAACTATAGAAAGTTGTTATCACGTAACATGTGCATACTTTGTTGATTCCATTTATGAAATAAAACACATTTTCTAAAAACTCGTGTTTTTTAAGAAATCATGTAAACCTTCTAGAAGCTGTGATTTTAAAAAACTGGCGGAAGTAACCTTTTCTTATTTCCGGACGCATGCAAAAACTATAGAAAGTCGTTACTACGTAGAATGTGCATACTTTGTGGATTCCATTTATGAAATAAATCACATTTTCTAAAAACTCGTGTTTTTTAAGAATTCATCTAAACCTTCTAGAAGCTGTGAATTTAGAAAAAGGGGGGAAGTAAGCTTTTCTTATTTCTGGATGCATGCGCAAACTATAGAAATTCGTTATGACGTAGAATGTGCATAGTTTGTTGATTCCATTTATGAAATAAATCACATTTTTTAAAAAGTCGTGTTTTTTAAGAATTCATCTAAACCTTCTAGAAGTTGTGAATTTTTAAAAAGGGGGGAAGTAAGCTTTTCTTATTTCCGGACGCATGCGCAAACTATAGAAAGTCGTATTACGTAGAATGTGCATAGTTTGTTGATACCATTTATGAAATAAATCACATTTTCTAAAAACTCGTGTTTTTTAGGAATTCATTTAAACCTTCTAGAAGCTGTAAATTTAAAAAAAGGGGGGAAGTAGGCTTTTCTTATTTCCGGACGCATGCGCAAAGTATAGAAAGTCGTTATCACGTAGAATGTGCATAGTATGTGCATGCGCAAACTTTAGAAAGTCGTTATGACATAGAATGTGCATACTTTGTTGATTCCCTTTATGAAATAAATCACATTTTCTAAAAACTCGTGTTTTTTAAGAAATCATGTAAACCTTCTAGAAGCTATGATTTTAAAAAACTGGCGGAAGTAACCTTTTCTTATTTCCGGACGCATGCAAAAACTATAGAAAGTCGTTACTACGTAGAATGTGCATACTTTGTTGATTCCATTTATGAAATAAATCACATTTTCTAAAAACTCGTGTTTTTTAAGAATTCATCTAAACCTTCTAGAGGCTGTGAATTTAAAAAAAGGGGGGAAGTAAGCTTTTCTTATTTCCGGACGCATACGCAAACTATAGAAAGTCGTTATGACGTAGAATGTGCATAGTTTGTGCATGCGCAAACTATAGAAAGTCGTTATGACATAGAATTTGCATACTTTGTTGATTCCATTTATGAAATAAATGACATTTTCTAAAAACTCGTGTTTTTTAAGAAATCATGTACACCTTCTAGAAGCTGTGATTTTAAAAAACTGGCACAAGTAAGCTTTTCATATTTTCAGACGCATGCGGAAACTTTAGAAAGTTGTTATTACATAGAATTTGCATACTTTGTTGATTCCATTTATGAAATAAATCACATTTTCTAAAAACTGGTGTTTTTTAAGAAATCATGTAAACCTTCTAGAAGCTGTGGTTTAAAAAAAAACTGGCGGAAGTAAGCTTTTCTTACTTCCGGACGCATGCACAAAAAATAGAAAGTCATTATTACATAGAATGTGCATAGTTTGTTGATTCCATTGATGAAATAAATCACATTTTCTAAAAACTCGTGTTTTTTAAGAATTCATCTAAACCTTCTAGAAGCTGTGAATTTAAAAAAAGGGGGGAAGTAAGCTTTTCTTATTTCCGGACGCATGCGCAAACTATAGAAAGTCGTTATGACGTAGAATGTGCATAGTTTGTGCATGCGCAAACTATAGAAAGTCGTTATGACATAGAATTTGCATACTTTGTTGATTCCATTTATGAAATAAATAACATTTTCTAAAAACTCGTGTTTTTTAAGAATTCATCTAAACCTTCTAGAAGCTGTGAATTTAGAAAAAGGGGGGAAGTAAGCTTTTCTTATTTCTGGATGCATGCGCAAACTATAGAAAGTCGTTATGACGTAGAATGTGCATAGTTTGTTGATTCCATTTATGAAATAAATCACATTTTCTAAAAAGTCGTGTTTTTTAAGAATTCATCTAAACCTTCTAGAAGTTGTGAATTTTTAAAAAGGGGGGAAGTAAGCTTTTCATATTTCCGGACGCATGCGCAAACTATAGAAAGTCGTATTATGTAGAGTGTGCATAGTTTGTTGATACCATTTATGAAATAAATCACATTTTCTAAAAACTCGTGTTTTTTAGGAATTCATTTAAACCTTCGAGAAGCTGTGAATTTAAAAAAAGGGGGGAAGTAGGCTTTTCTTATTTCCGCACGCATGCGCAAAGTATAGAAAGTCGTTATCACGTAGAATGTGCATAGTATGTGCATGCGCAAACTTTAGAAAGTCGTTATGACATAGAATGTGCATACTTTGTTGATTCCCTTTATGAAATAAATCACATTTTCTAAAAACTCGTGTTTTTTAAGAAATCATGTAAACCTTCTAGAAGCTGTGATTTTAAAAAACTGGCGGAAGTAACCTTTTCTTATTTCCGGACGCATGCAAAAACTATAGAAAGTCGTTACTACGTAGAATGTGCATACTTTGTGGATTCCATTTATGAAATAAATCACATTTTCTAAAAACTCATGTTTTTTAAGAATTCATCTAAACCTTCTAGAAGCTGTGAATTTAAAAAAAGGGGGGAAGTAAGCTTTTCTTATTTCCGGACGCATGCGCAAACTATAGAAAGTCGTTATGACGTAGAATGTGCATAGTTTGTGCATGCGCAAACTATAGAAAGTCGTTATGACATAGAATTTGCATACTTTGTTGATTCCATTTATGAAATAAATCACATTTTCTAAAAACTCGTGTTTTTTAAGAATTCATCTAAACCTTCTAGAAGCTGTGACTTTAGAAAAAGGGGGGAAGTAAGCTTTTCTTATTTCTGGATGCATGCGCAAACTATAGAAAGTCGTTATGACGTAGAATGTGCATAGTTTGTTGATTCCATTTATGAAATAAATCACATTTTTTAAAAAGTCATGTTTTTTAAGAATTCATCTAAACCTTCTAGAAGTTGTGAATTTTTAAAAAGGTGGGAAGTAAGCTTTTCTTATTTCCGGACGATGCGCAAACTATAGAAAGTCATATTACGTAGAATGTGCATAGTTTGTTGATACCATTTATGAAATAAATCACATTTTCTAAAAACTCGTGTTTTTTAGGAATTCATTTAAACCTTCTAGAAGCTGTAAATTTAAAAAAAGGGGGGAAGTAGGCTTTTCTTATTTCCGGACGCATGCGCAAAGTATAGAAAGTCGTTATCACGTAGAATGTGCATAGTATGTGCATGCGCAAACTTTAGAAAGTCGTTATGACATAGAATGTGCATACTTTGTTGATTCCCTTTATGAAATAAATCACATTTTCTAAAAACTCGTGTTTTTTAAGAAATCATGTAAACCTTCTAGAAGCTATGATTTTAAAAAACTGGCGGAAGTAACCTTTTCTTATTTCCGGACGCATGCAAAAACTATAGAAAGTCGTTACTACGTAGAATGTGCATACTTTGTTGATTCCATTTATGAAATAAATCACATTTTCTAAAAACTCGTGTTTTTTAAGAATTCATCTAAACCTTCTAGAAGCTGTGAATTTAAAAAAAGGGGGGAAGTAAGCTTTTCTTATTTCCGGACGCATACGCAAACTATAGAAAGTCGTTATGACGTAGAATGTGCATAGTTTGTGCATGCGCAAACTATAGAAAGTCCTTATGACATAGAATTTGCATACTTTGTTGATTCCATTTATGAAATAAATCACATTTTCTAAAAACTCGTGTTTTTTAAGAAATCATGTAAACCTTCTAGAAGCTGTGATTTTAAAAAACTGGCACAAGTAAGCTTTTCATATTTTCAGACGCATGCGGAAACTTTAGAAAGTTGTTATTACATAGAATTTGCATACTTTGTTGATTCCATTTATGAAATAAATCACATTTTCTAAAAACTGGTGTTTTTTAAGAAATCATGTAAACCTTCTAGAAGCTGTGGTTTAAAAAAAAACTGGCGGAAGTAAGCTTTTCTTACTTCCGGACGCATGCACAAAAAATAGAAAGTCGTTATTACATAGAATGTGCATAGTTTGTTGATTCCATTTATGAAATAAATCACATTTTCTAAAAACTCGTGTTTTTTAAGAAATCATGTAAACCTTCTAGAAGCTGTGGTTTTAAAAAACTGGCGGAGGTAAGCTTTTCTTATTTACGGACACATGCGCAAAGAATAGAAAGTCGTTATTACGTAGAATGTGCATAGTTTGTTGATTCCATTTACGAAATAAATCACATTTTCAAAAAACTCATGTTTTTTAAGAATTCATCTAAACCTTCTAGAAGCTGTGAATTTAAAAAAAGGGGGGAAGTAAGCTTTTCTTATTTCCGGACGCATGCGGAAACTATAGAAAGTCGTTATTACGTAGAATGTGCATAGTTTGCGCATGCGCAAACTATAGAAATTCGTTATGACATAGAATGTGCATACTTTGTTGATTCCATTTATGAAATAAATCATATTTTCTAAAAACTCGTGTTTTTTAAGAAATCATGTAAACCTTCTAGAAGCTGTGATTTTAAAAAACTGGCGGAAGTAAGCTTTTCTTATTTCCGGAAGCATGTGCAAGCTTTAGAAAGTCGTTATTACATAGAATGTGCATACTTTCTTGATTCCATTTATGAAATAAATCACATTTTCTAAAAACTCGTGTTTTTTAAGAATTCATGTAAACCTTCTAGAAGCTGTGATTTTAAAAAACGGGGGGAATTAAGCTTTTCTTATTTCCGGACGCATGCGCAAACTATATAAAGTTGTTATGACGTAGAATGTGCAAACTTTGTTGATTCCATTTATGAAATAAATCACATTTTCTAAAAACTCGTGTTTTTGAAGAATTCATCTAAACCTTCAAGAAGCTCTGAATTTAGAAAAAGGGGGGAAGTAAACTTTTCTTATTTCCGGATGCATGCGCAAACTATAGAAAGTCGTTATTACGTAGAATGTGCATAGTTTTCCGATTCCATTTATGAAATAAATCACATTTTCTCAAAACTCGTGTTTTTTAAGAAATCATGTAAACCTTCTAGAAGCTGTGATTTTACAAAATTGGCGGAAGTAAGCTTTTCATTTTTCCGGACGCATGCGCAAACTTTAGAAAGTCGTTATTACATAGAATGTGCATACTTTGATGATTCCATTTATGAAATAAATAACATTTTCTAAAAACTTGTGTTTTTTAAGAATTCATCTAAACCTTCTAGAAGCTGTGAATTTAAAAAAAGGGGGCAAGTAAGCTTTTCTTATTTCCGGACGCATGCGCAAACTATAGAAAGTCGTTATTACTTAGAATGTGCATACTTTGTGCATGCGCAAACTATAGAAAGTCGTTATGACATAGAATGTCCATACTTTGTTGATTCCATTTATGAAATAAATCACATTTTCTAAAAACTCGTGTTTTTTAATAAATCATGTACACCTTCTAGAAGCTGTGATTTTAAAAAACTGGCACAAGTAAGCTTTTCATATTTTCAGACGCATGCGGAAACTTTAGAAAGTTGTTATTACATAGAATTTGCATACTTTGTTGATTCCATTTATGAAATAAATCACATTTTCTAAAAACTGGTGTTTTTTAAGAAATCATGTAAACCTTCTAGAAGCTGTGGTTTAAAAAAAACTGGCGGAAGTAAGCTTTTCTTACTTCCGGACGCATGCACAAAAAATAGAAAGTCGTTATTACATAGAATGTGCATAGTTTGTTGATTCCATTTATGAAATAAATCACATTTTCTAAAAACTCGTGTTTTTTAAGAATTCATCTAAACCTTCTAGAAGCTGTGAATTTAAAAAAAGGGGGGAAGTAAGCTTTTCTTATTTCCGGACGCATGCGCAAACTATAGAAAGTCGTTATGACGTAGAATGTGCATAGTTTATGCATGCGCAAACTATAGAAAGTCGTTATGACATAGAATTTGCATACTTTGTTGATTCCATTTATGAAATAAATCACATTTTCTAAAAACTCGTGTTTTTTAAGAATTCATCTAAACCTTCTAGAAGCTCTGAATTTAGAAAAAGGGGGGAAGTAAGCTTTTCTTATTTCTGGATGCATGCGCAAACTATAGAAAGTCGTTATGACGTAGAATGTGCATAGTTTGTTGATTCCATTTATGAAATAAATCACATTTTCTAAAAAGTCGTGTTTTTTAAGAATTCATCTAAACCTTCTAGAAGTTGTGAATTTTTAAAAAGGGGGGAAGTAAGCTTTTCATATTTCCGGATGCATGTGCAAACTATAGAAAGTCGTATTATGTAGAATGTGCATAGTTTGTTGATACCATTTATGAAATAAATCACATTTTCTAAAAACTCGTGTTTTTTAGGAATTCATTTAAACCTTCGAGAAGCTGTGAATTTAAAAAAAGGGGGGAAGTAGGCTTTTCTTATTTCCGCACGCATGCGCAAAGTATAGAAAGTCGTTATCACGTAGAATGTGCATAGTATGTGCATGCGCAAACTTTAGAAAGTCGTTATGACATAGAATGTGCATACTTTGTTGATTCCCTTTATGAAATAAATCACATTTTCTAAAAACTCGTGTTTTTTAAGAAATCATGTAAACCTTCTAGAAGCTGTGATTTTAAAAAACTGGCGGAAGTAACCTTTTCTTATTTCCGGACGCATGCAAAAACTATAGAAAGTCGTTACTACGTAGAATGTGCATACTTTGTGGATTCCATTTATGAAATAAATCACATTTTCTAAAAACTCATGTTTTTTAAGAATTCATCTAAACCTTCTAGAAGCTGTGAATTTAAAAAAAGGGGGGAAGTAAGCTTTTCTTATTTCCGGACGCATGCCCAAACTATAGAAAGTCGTTATGACGTAGAATGTGCATAGTTTGTGCATGCGCAAACTATAGAAAGTCGTTATGACATAGAATTTGCATACTTTGTTGATTCCATTTATGAAATAAATCACATTTTCTAAAAACTCGTGTTTTTTAAGAATTCATCTAAACCTTCTAGAAGCTGTGACTTTAGAAAAAGGGGGGAAGTAAGTTTTTCTTATTTCTGGATGCATGCGCAAACTATAGAAAGTCGTTATGACGTAGAATGTGCATAGTTTGTTGATTCCATTTATGAAATAAATCACATTTTTTTAAAAGTCGTGTTTTTTAAGAATTCATCTAAACCTTCTAGAAGTTGTGAATTTTTAAAAAGGTGGGAAGTAAGCTTTTCTTATTTCCGGACGATGCGCAAACTATAGAAAGTCGTATTACGTAGAATGTGCATAGTTTGTTGATACCATTTATGAAATAAATCACATTTTCTAAAAACTCGTGTTTTTTAGGAATTCATTTAAACCTTCTAGAAGCTGTAAATTTAAAAAAAGGGGGGAAGTAGGCTTTTCTTATTTCCGGACGCATGCGCAAAGTATAGAAAGTCGTTATCACGTAGAATGTGCATAGTATGTGCATGCGCAAACTTTAGAAAGTCGTTATGACATAGAATGTGCATACTTTGTTGATTCCCTTTATGAAATAAATCACATTTTCTAAAAACTCGTGTTTTTTAAGAAATCATGTAAACCTTCTAGAAGCTATGATTTTAAAAAACTGGCGGAAGTAACCTTTTCTTATTTCCGGACGCATGCAAAAACTATAGAAAGTCGTTACTACGTAGAATGTGCATACTTTGTTGATTCCATTTATGAAATAAATAACATTTTCTAAAAACTCGTGTTTTTTAAGAATTCATCTAAACCTTCTAGAAGCTGTGAATTTAAAAAAAGGGGGGAAGTAAGCTTTTCTTATTTCCGGACGCATACGCAAACTATAGAAAGTCGTTATGACGTAGAATGTGCATAGTTTGTGCATGCGCAAAGTATAGAAAGTCGTTATGACATAGAATTTGCATACTTTGTTGATTCCATTTATGAAATAAATCACATTTTCTAAAAACTCGTGTTTTTTAAGAAATCATGTAAACCTTCTAGAAGCTGTGATTTTAAAAAACTGGCACAAGTAAGCTTTTCATATTTTCAGACGCATGCGGAAACTTTAGAATGTTGTTATTACATAGAATTTGCATACTTTGTTGATTCCATTTATGAAATAAATCACATTTTCTAAAAACTGGTGTTTTTTAAGAAATCATGTAAACCTTCTAGAAGCTGTGGTTTAAAAAAAAACTGGCGGAAGTAATCTTTTCTTACTTCCGGACGCATGCACAAAAAATAGAAAGTCGTTATTACATAGAATGTGCATAGTTTGTTGATTCCATTTATGAAATAAATCACATTTTCTAAAAACTCGTGTTTTTTAAGAAATCATGTAAACCTTCTAGAAGCTGTGATTTTAAAAAACTGGCGGAAGTAAGCTTTTCTTATTTCCGGAAGCATGTGCAAGCTTTAGAAAGTCGTTATTACATAGAATGTGCATACTTTCTTGATTCCATTTATGAAATAAATCACATTTTCTAAAAACTCGTGTTTTTTAAGAATTCATCTAAACCTTCTAGAAGCTGTGAATTTAAAAAAAGGGGGCAAGTAAGCTTTTCTTATTTCCGGACGCATGCGCAAACTATAGAAAGTCGTTATTACTTAGAATGTGCATACTTTGTGCATGCGCAAACTATAGAAAGTCATTATGACATAGAATGTCCATACTTTGTTGATTCCATTTATGAAATAAATCGCATTTTCTAAAAACTCGTGTTTTTTAAGAAATCATGTAAACCTTCTAGAAGCTGTGATTTTAAAAAACTGGCGGAAGTAAGCTTTTCTTATTTCCGGACGCATGTGAAAACTTTAGAAAGTGGTTATTACATAGAATGTGCATACTTTGTTGATTCCATTTATGAAATAAATCGCATTTTCTAAAAACTCATGTTTTTTAAGAAATTATGTAAACCTTCTAGAAGTTGTGATTTTAAAAAACTGGCGGAAGTAAGCTTTTCTTATTTCCGGACGCGTGCGCAAACTATAGAAAATCGTTACTACGTAGAATGTGCATACTTTGTTGATTCCATTTATGAAATAAATCACATTTTCTAAAAACTCATGTTTTTTAAGAAATCATGTAAACCTTCTCGAAGCTGTGGTTTTAGAAAACTGACGGAAGTAAGCTTTTCTTATTTCCGGATGCATACGCAAACTATAGAAAGTCGTTATTACGTAGAATGTGCTTAGTTTGTTAATTCCATTTATGAAATAAATCACATTTTCTAAAAACTCATTTTTTTTAAAATCATGTAAACCTTCTAGAAGCTGTGATTTTAAAAAACGTGGGGAATTAGCTTTTCTTATTTCCGGACGCATGCGCAAACTATAGAAAGTTGTTATGACGTAGAATTTGCATACTTTGTTGATTCCATTTATGAAATAAATCACATTTTCTAAAAACTAGTGTTTTTTAAGAATTCATCTAAACCTTCTAGAAGCCGTGAATTTAAAAAAAGGGGGGAAGTAAGCTTTTCTTATTTCCGGATGCATGCGCAAACTATAAAAAGTTGTTATTACGTAGAATGTGCATAGTTTGCGCATTCGCAAAATATAGAAAGTCGTTATGACATAGAATGTGCATACTTTGTTGATTCCATTTATGAAATAAATCACATTTTCTAAAAACTGGTGTTTTTTAAGAAATCATGTAAACCTTCTAGAAGCTGTGGTTTTAAAAAACTGGCGGAAGTAAGCTTTTCTTATTTCCGGACACATGCGCAAAGAATAGAAAGTCGTTATTACGTAGAATGTGCATAATTTGTTGATTCCATTTATGAAATAAATCACATTTTCAAAAAACTCGTGTTTTTTACGAAATCATGCAAACCTTCTAGAAGCTGTGATTTTAAAAAACTGGCGGAAGTAAGCTTTTCATATTTCCAGACGCATGCGCAAACTTTATAAAGTCGTTATTACATAGAATCTCCATACTTTGTTGATTCCATTTATGAAATAAATCACATTTTCTAAAAACTCGTGTTTTTTAAGAAATCATTTAAACCTTCTACAGGCTGTGGTTTTAAAAAACTGGCCGAAGGAAGCTTTTCTTATTTGCGGACACATGCTCAAACTATAGAAAGTCGTTATTACGTAGAATGTGCATAGTTTGTTCATTCCATTTATGAAATAAATCACATTTTCTAAAAACTCGTGTTTTTTAAGAATTCATCTAAACCTTCTCGAAGCTGTGAATTTAAAAAAAGGGGGGAAGTAAGCTTTTCTTATTTCGGGACGCATGCGCAAACTATAGAAAGTCGTTATCACGTAGAATGTGCATACTTTGCGCATGCGCAAACTATAGAAATTCGTTATGAAATAGAATGTGCATACTTTGTTGATTCCATTTATGAAATAAATCATATTTTCTGAAAACTAGTGTTTTTTAAGAAATCATGTAAACCTTCTAGAAGTTGTGATTTTAAAAAATGGGGGGAATTAAGCTTTTCTTATTTCCGGACGCATGCGCAAACTACAGAAAGATGTTATGATGTAGAATGTGGAAACTTTGTTGATTCCATTTATGAAATAAATCACATTTTCTAAAAACTCGTGTTTTTTAAGAATTCATCTAAACCTTCTCGAAGCTGTGAATTTAAAAAAAGGGGGGAAGTAAGCTTTTCTTATTTCTGGACGCATGCGCAAACTATAGAAAGTCGTTATCACGTAGAATGTGCATAGTTTGCGCATGCGCAAACTATAGAAAGTCGTTATGACATAGAATGTTCATACTTTGTTGATTCCATTTATGAAATAAATCACATTTTCTAAAAACTCGTGTTTTTTAAGAAATCATGTAAACCTTCTAGAAGCTTTGAATTTAAAAAACGGGGGGAATTAAGCTTTTCTTATTTCCAGATGCATGCGCAAACTATAGAAAGTCGTTAGCACGTAGAATGTACAAACTTTCTTGATTCTATTTATGAAATAAATCACATTTTCTAAAAACTCGTGTTTTTTAAGAATTCATCTAAACCTTCTAGAAGCTGTGAATTTTAAAAAAGGGGGGAAGTAAGCTTTTCTTATTTCCGGATGAAAGCGCAAACTATAGAAACTTGTTATTACCTAGAATGTGCATAGTTTGCGCATGCGCAAGCTATAGAAATTCATTATGAAATACAATGTGCATACTTTTTTTATTCCATTTATGAAATAAATAATATTTTCTAAAAACTCGTGTTTTTTAAGAAATCATGTAAACCTTCTAGAAGTTGTGATTTTAAAAAACGGGGGGAATTAATCTTTTCTTATTTCCGGATGCATGCGCAAACTATAGAAAGTCGTTATGACGTAGAATGTACAAAATTTCTTGATTCTATTTATGAAATAAATCACATTTTCTAAAAACTCGTGTTTTTTAAGAATTCATCTAAAACTTCTAGAAGCCGTGAATTTAAAAAAAGGGGGGAAGTAAACTTTTCTTATTTCCGGACGCATGGGCAAACAAAAAAAAGTCGTTATTACGTAGAATGTGCATAGTTTGTTCATTCCATTTATGAAATAAATCACATTTTCTAAAAACTCGTGTTTTTTAAGAATTCATCTAAACCTTCTCGAAGCTGTGAATTTAAAAAAAGGGGGGAAGTAAGCTTTTCTTATTTCCGGACGCATGCGCAAACTATAGAAAGTCGTTATCACGTAGAATGTGCATAGTTTGCGCATGTGCAAACTATAGAAAGTCGTTATGATATAGAATGTGCATACTTTGTTGATTCCATTTATGAAATAAATCACATTTTCAAAAAACTCGCGTTTTTTAAGAAATCATGTAAACCTTCTAGAAGCTGTGATTTTAAAAAACGGGGGGAATTAAGCTTTTCTTATTTCCGGATGCATGCGCAAACTATAGAAAGTCGTTAGAACGTAGAATGTACAAACTTTCTTGATTCTATTTATGAAATAAATCACATTTTCTAAAAACTCATGTTTTTTAAGAATTCATCTAAATCTTCTAGAAGCTGTGAATTTAAAAAAAGGGGGGAAGTAAGCTTTTCTTATTTCTGGACGCATGGGCAAACAAAAAAAAGTCGTTATTACGTAGAATGTGCATAGTTTGTTCATTCCATTTATGAAATAAGTTACATTTTCTAAAAAATCGTGTTTTTTAAGAATTCATCTAAACCTTCTAGAAGCTGTGAATTTAAAAAAGGGGGGAAGTAAGCTTTTCTTATTTCCGGACGCATGCGCAAACTATAGAAAGTCGTTATCACGTAGAATGTGCATAGTTTGCGCATGCGCAAACTTTAAAAAGTAGTTATGACATAGAATGTGCATACTTTGTTGATTCCATTTATGAAATAAATTACATTTTCTAAAAACTCTTATTTTTTAAGAAATCATGTAAACCTTCTAGAAGCTGTGATTTTAAAAATCTGGCGGTAGTAAGCTTTTCTTATTTCCAGACACATGTGCAAACTATAGAAAGTCGTTACTACGTAGAATGTGCATACTTTGTTGATTCCATTTATGAATTAAATCACATTTTCTAAAAACTCGTGTTTTTTAAGATTTCATCTAAACCTTCTAGAAGTTGTGAATTTAAAAAAAGTGGGGAAGTAAGCTTTTCTTATTTCCGAACACATGCGCAAACTATAGAAAGTTGTTATCACATAGAATGTGGATAGTTTGCGCATGCGCAAACTTTAGAAAGTCGTTATTACATAGAATGTCCATACTCTGTTGATTCCATTTATGAAATAAATCACATTTTCTAAAAACTCATGTTTTTTAAGGAATCATGTAAACCTTCTAGAAGCTGTGGTTTTAAAAAACTGGTGGAAGTAAGCTTTTCTTATTTTCGGACGCATGCGCAAACTATAGAAAGTTGTTATTACGTAGAATGTGCATAGCTTGTTGATTCCATTTATGAAATAAATCACATTTTCTAAAACTTCGTGTTTTTTAAGAATTCATCTAAACCTTCCAGAAGCTGTGAATTTAGAAAAAGGGGGGAAGTAGGCTTTTCTTATTTCCGGACGCATGCGCAAACTATAGAAAGTCGTTATGACGTAGAATGTGCATAGTTTGCGCATGCGCAAAGTATAGCAAGTCGTTATGAAATAGAATGTGCATACTTTGTTGATTCCATTTATGAAATAAATCACATTTTCTAAAAACTCGTGTTTTTTAAGAAATCATGTAAACCTTCTAGAAGCTGTGGTTTTAAAAAGCTGGCTGAAGGAAGCTTTTCTTATTTCCGGACACATGCGCAAACTATCGAAAGTCGTTATTACGTAGAATGTGCATAGTTTGTTGATTCCATTTATGAAATAAATCACATTTTCTAAAAACTCGTGTTTTTTAAGAATTCATGTAAACCTTCTAGAAGCTGTGAATTTGAAAAAAGGGGGGAAGTAAGCTTTTCTTATTTCCGGACGCATGCGCAAACTATAGAAAGTTGTTATGATGTAGAATGTGCATAGCTTGCGCATGCGCAAACTATAGAATGTCGTTATGACATAGAATGTGCATACTTTTTTGATTCCATTTATGAAATAAATCACATTTTTTAAAAACTCAAGTTTTTTAAGAAATCATGTAAACCTTCTAGAAGCTGTGAATTTAAAAAAAGGGGGGAAGTAAGCTTTTCTTATTTTCGGACACATGCACAAACTATAGAAAGTGGTTATGACGTAGAATGTGCATACTTTGTTAATTCCATTTATGAAATAAATCACATTTTCTAAAAACTTGTGTTTTTTAAGAATTCATCTAAACCTTCTAGAAGCTGTGAATTTAAAAAAAGGGGGGAAGTAAGATTTTCTTATTTCCGGACGTATGCGCAAACTATAGAAAGTCGTTATCACGTCGAATGTGCATAGTTTGTGCATGCGCAAAATATAGAAAGTCGTTATGACATAGAATGTGCATACTTTGTTGATTCCATTTATGAAATAACTCACATTTTCTAAGAACTCGTGTTTTTTAAGAACTCATGTAAACCTTCTAGAAGCTGTGATTTTAAAAAACGGGGGGAATTCAGCTTTTCTTATTTCCGGACGCATGCGCAAACTATAGAAAGTCGTTATGATGTAGAATGTGCAAACTTTGTTTATTCCATTTATGAAATAAATCACATTTTCTAAAAACTCGTGTTTTTTAAGAATTCATCTAAACCTTCTAGAAGCTGTGAATTTAGAAAAAAGGGGGAAGTAAGCTTTTCTTATTTCCGGATGCATGCGCAAACTATAGAAAGTTGTTATTACGTAGAATGTGCATAGTTTGCGCATGCGCAAACTATAGAAAGTTGTTATGACATAGAATGTGCATACTTTGTTGATTCCATTTATGAAACAAATCACATTTTCTAAAAACTCGTGTTTTGTAAGAAATCATGTAAACCTTCTAGAAGCTGTGATTTTAAAAAACTGACGGAAGTAAGCTTTTCATATTTCCGGACGCATGCGCAAACTTTAGAAAGTCGTTATTACATAGAATGTGCATACTTTGTTGATTCCATTTATGAAATAAATCTCATTTTCTAAAAACTGGTCTTTTTTAAGAAATCATGTAAACCTTCTAGAAGCTGTGGTTTTAAAAAACTAGCGGAAGTAAGCTTTTCTTATTTCTGGACGCATGCGCAAAGACTAGAAAGTCGTTATTACGTAGAATGTGCATAGTTTGTTGATTCCATTTATGAAATAAATCACATTTTCTAAAAACTCGTGTTTTTTAAGAAATCATGTAAACCTTCTACAAGCTGTGGTTTTAAAAAACTTGCCGAAGGAAGCTTTTCTTATTTCCGGACACATGCGCAAACTATAGAAAGTCGTTATTACGTAGAATGTGCATAGTTTCTTGATTCCATTTATGAAATAAATCACATTTTGTAAAAACTCGTGTTTTTTATTAATTCATCTAAAGCTTCTAGAAGCTGTGAATTTAAATAAAGGGGGGAAGTAAGCTTTTCTTATTTCCGGACGCATGCGCAAACTATAGAAAGTCGTTATGACGTAGAATGCGCATAGTTTCCGCATGCGCAAACTATAGAAAGTCGTTATGACGTAGAATGTGAAAACTTTGTTGATTCCATTTAAGAAATAAATCACATTTTCTAAAAACTCGTTTTTTTTAAGAATTCATCTAAACCTTCTAGAAGCTGTGAATTTAAAAAAAGGGGGGAAGTAAGCTTTTCTTACTTCCGGACGCATGCGCAAACTATAGAAAGTTGTTATGACGTAGAATGTGCATAGCTTGCGCATGCGCAAACTATAGAAAGTCGTTATGACATAGAATGTGCATACTTTGTTGATTCCATTTATGAAATAAATCACATTTTCCAAAAACTCGTGTTTTTTAAGAAATCATGTAAACCTTCTAGAAGCTGTGATTTTAATAAACTGGCGGAAGTATGCTTTTCATATTGCCGGACGCATGCGCAAACATTAGAAAGTCGTTATTACATAGAATTTGCATACTTTGTTGATTCCATTTATGAAATAAATCACATTTTCTAAAAACTCATGTTTTTTAAGAAATCATGTAAACCTTCTAGAAGCTGTGATTTTAAAAAACGGGGGGAATTAAGCTTTTCTTATTTCCGGACGCATGCGAAAACTATAGAAAGTCGTTATGACGTAGAATGTGCAAAATTTGTTGCTTCCATTTATGAAATAAATCACATTTTCTAAAAACTCGTGTTTTTTAAGATTTCATCTAAACCTTCTAGAAGCTGTGAATTTAGAGAAACGGGGGAAGTAAGCTTTTCTTATTTCCGGATGCATGCGCAAACTATAGAAAGTTGTTATTACGTAGAATGTGCATAGTTTGCGCATGCGCAAACTATAGAAAGTCGTTATGACATAGAAGGTGCATACTTTGTTGATTCCATTTATGAAACAAATAATATTTTCAAAAAATCGTGTTTTTTAAGAAATCATGTAAACCTTCTAGAAGCTGTGATTTTAAAAAACTAGCGGAAGTAAGCTTTTCATATTTCCGCACGCATGCGCAAACTTTAGAAAGTCGTTATTACATAGAATGTGCATACTTTGTTTATTCCATTTATGAAATAAATCACATTTTCTAAAAACTGGTGTTTTTTAAGAAATCGTGTAAACCTTCTAGAAGCCGTGGTTTTAAAAAACTGGCAGAAGTAAGCTTTTCTTATTTCCGGACGCATGCGCAAACTATAGAAAGTTGTTATGATGTAGAATTTGCATACTTTGTTGATTCCTTTTATGAAATAAATCACATTTTCTAAAAACTCCTGTTTTTTAAGAATTCATCTAAACCTTCTAGAAGATGTGAATTTAAAAAAAGGGGGGAAGTAAGCTTTTCTTATTTCCGGACGCATGCGCAAACTATAAAAAGTTGTTATTACGTAGAATGTGCATAGTTTGCGCATGCACAAACTATAGAAAGTCGTTATGACATAGAATGTGCATACTTTTTTGATTCCATTTATGAAATATATCACATTTCGTAAAAACTCGTGTTTTTTAAGACATCATGTAAACCTTCTAGAAGTTGTGATTTTAAAAAACGGTGGGAATTAAGCTTTTCTTATTTCCGGACGGATGCGCAAACTATAGAAAATTTTTATGACGTAGAATTTGCATACTTTGTCGATTCCATTTATGAAATAAATCACATTTTCTAAAAAATCGTGTTTTTTAAGAAATCATGTAAACCTTCTAGAAGCCGTGGTTTTAAAAAACTGGCGGAAGGAAGCTTTTGTTATTTCCAGACGCATACGCAAACTATAGAAATTTGTTATTACGTAGAATGTGCATAGTTTGTTGATTCTATTTATGAAATAAATCACATTTTCTAAAAACTCGTGTTTTTTAGGAATTCATCTAAACCTTCTAGAAGCTGTGAATTTAAAAAAAGGGTTGGAGTAAGCTTTTCTTATTTCCGGATGCATGCGCAAACTATAGAAAGTCGTTATTACGTAGAATGTGCATAGTTTACGCATGCGCAAACTATAGAAAGTTGTTATGACATAGAATGTGCATACTTTGTTGATTCCATTTATGAAATAAATCACATTTTCTAAAAACTCAATTTTTTAAGAAATCATGTAAACCTTCTAGAAGCTGTGATTTTAAAAAACTGGCGGAAGTAAGCTTTTCTTATTTCCGGACGCATGTGAAAACTTTAGAAAGTCGTTATTACATAGAATGTGCATACTTTGTTGATTCCATTTATGAAATAAATCACATTTTCTAAAAACTCATGTTTTTTCAGAAATCATGTAAACCTTCTAGAAGCTGTGATTTTAAAAATCTGGCGGAAGTAAGCTTTTCTTATTTCCGGACGCATGCGCCAACTAAAGAAAATCGTTACTACGTAGAATGTGCATACTTTGTTGATTCCATTTATGAAATAAATCACATTTTCTAAAAACTCGTGTTTTTTAAGAAATAATGTAAACCTTCTAGAAGCTGTGGTTTTAAAAAACTGGCGGAAGGAAGCTTTTCTTATTTCCGAACCCATGCGCATACTATAGAAAGTCGTTATTACGTAGAATTTGCTTAGTTTGTTAATTCCATTTATGAAATAAATCACATTTTCTAAAAACTCATGTTTTTCAAGAAATCATGTAAACCTTCTAGAAGCTGTGATTTTAAAAAACGGGGGGAATTAAGCTTTTCTTATTTTCGGACGCATGCGCAAACTATAGAAAGATCTTATGACGTAGCATTTGCATACTTTGTTGATTCCATTTATGAAATAAATCACATTTTCTAAAAACTCCTGTTTTTTAAGAATTCATCTAAACCTTCTAGATGCTGTGATTTTAAAAAACTGGCGGAAGTAAGCTTTTCATATTTCCGGATGCATGCGCAAACTTTAAAAAGTCGTTATTACATAGAATGTGCATACTCTGTTGATTCCATTTATGAAATAAATCACATTTTCTAAAAACTCGTGTTTTTTAAGAAATCATGTAAACCTTCTAGAAGCTGTGGTTTTAAAAAACTGGCGGAAGTAAGCTTTTCATATTTCCGGAAGCATGCGCAAAATTTAGAAAGTCGTTATTACATAGAATGTGCATACTATGTTGATTCCATCTATGAAATAAATCACATTTTCTAAAAACTCATGTTTTTTAAGAAATCATGTAAACCTTCTAGAAGCCGTTGTTTTCAAAAACTGGAGGAAGGAAGCTTTTCTTCTATCTGGACGCATGCGCAAACTATAGAAAGTCGTTATTGCATAGAATGTGCATATTTTGTTGATTCCATTTATGAAATAAATCACATTTTCTAAAAACTCGTGTTTTTTAACAATTCATCTAAACCTTCTAGAAGCTGTGAATTTAAAAAAAGGGGGGAGGTAAGCTTTTCTTATTTCCGGAGGCATGGGCAAACTATAGAAAGTCGTTATCACGTAGAATGTGCATTGTTTGCGCATGCGCAAACTATAGAAAGTCATTATGACATAGAATGTGCATAGTTTGTTGATTCCATTTATGAAATAAATCGCATTTTCTAAAAACTCGTGTTTTTTAAGAAATCATGTAAACCTTCTAGAAGCTGTGATTTTAAAAAACGGGGGAAATTAAGCTTTTCTTATTTCCGGACATATGTGCAAACTATAGAAAGTTGTTATGACGTAGACTGTGCATACTTTGTTGATTCCATTTATGAAATAAATCACATTTTCTAAAATCTCATGTTTTTTAAGAATTCATCTAAACCTTCTAGAAGCTGTGAATTTAAAAAAAGGGGGGAATAAGCTTTTCTTATTTCCGGACGTATGCGCAAACTATAGAAAGTTGTTATTACATAGAATGTGCATAGTTTGCGCATGCGCAAAGTATAGAAAGTCGTTATGAGATAGAATGTGCATACTTTGTTGATTCCATTTATGAAATAAATCATGTTTCCTAAAAACTCGTCTTTTTTTAAGACATCATGTAAACCTTCTAGAAGCTGTGATTTTAAAAAACTGGCGGAAGTAAGCTTTTCATATTTTCGGACGCATGCGCAAACTTTAGAAAGTCATTATTACATAGAATGTGCATACTTTGTTGATTCGATTTATGAAATAAATCAGATTTTCTAAAAACTCGTGTTTTTTAAGAAATCATGTAAACCTTCTAGAAGCTGTGGTTTTAAAAAACTGGCGGAAGGAAGTTTTTCTTATTTCCGGACGCATGGGCAAACTATAAAAATTCGTTATTACGTAGAATGTGCATAGTTTGTTCATTCCATTTATGAAATAAATCACATTTTCTAAAAACTCGTGTTTTTTAAGAATTCATCTAAACCTTCTAGAAGCTGAGAATTTAAGAAAAGGGGGGAAGTAAGCTTTTCTTAGTTCCGGACGCATGCGCAAACTATAGAAAGTCGTTATGATGTAGAATGTGCATACTTTGTTGATTCCATTTATGAAAGAAATCACATTTTCTAAAAACTCATGTTTTTTAAGCAGTCGTGTAAACCTACTAGAAGCTGTGGTTTTAAAAAGCTGGCGGAAGTAAGCTTGTCTTATTTCCGGACGCATGCGCAAACTATAGAAAGTCGTTATTACGTAGAATGTGCATAGTTTGTTGATTCCATTTATGAAATAAATCACATTTTCTAAAACTTCGTGTTTTTTAAGAATTCATCTAAACCTTCCAGGAGCTGTGAATTTAAAAAAAGGGAGGAAGTAGGCTTTTCTTATTTCCGGACGCATGCGCAAACTATAGAAAGTCGTTATCACGTAGAATGTGCATAGTTTGCGCATGCGCAAACTATAGAAAGTCGTTATGAAATAGAATGTGCATACTTTGTTGATTCCATTTATGAAATAAATCATATTTTCTAAAAACTTGTGTTTTTTAAGAAATCATGTAAACCTTCTAGAAGCTGTTATTTTAAAAAACGGGGGAAATTAAGCTTTTCTTATTTCCGGACGCATGCGCAAACAATAGAAAAAAAAGGGGGGAAGTAGGCTTTTCTTATTTCTAGAAGCTGTGAATTTAAAAAAGCTGGGAAGTAGGATTTTCTTATTTCCGGACGCATGCGCAAACTATAGAAAGTCGTTATCACGTAGAATGTGCATAGTTTGCGCATGCGCAAACTATAGAAAGTCGTTATGACGTAGAATGTGGAAACTTTGTTGATTGCATTTATGACATAAATCACATTTTCTAAAAACTCGTGTTTTTTAAGAATTCATCTAAACCTTCTAGAAGTTGTGAATTTAAAAAAAGGGGGGAAGTAGGCTTTTCTTATTTCCGAACGCATGCGCAAACTATAGAAAGTCGTTATCACGTATAATGTGCATAGTTTGCCCATGCGCAAACTATAGAAAGTCGTTATGACATAGAATGTGCATACTTTGTTGATTCCATTTATGAAATAAATCATATTTTCTAAAAACTCGTGTTTTTTAGGAAATCATGTAAACCTTCTAGAAGCTGTGGTTTTAAAAAACTGGCGGAAATAAGCTTTTCTTATTTACGGATGCATGCGCAAACTAGAGAAAGTCATTATTACGTAGAATGTGCATATTTTGTTGATTCCATTTATGAAATAAATCACATTTTCTAAAAACTCGTGTTTTTTAAGAATTCATCTAAACCTTCTAGAAGCCGTGAATTTAAAAAAAGGGGGGAAGTAAGCTCTTCTTATTTCCGGACGCATGCGCAAACTATAGAAAGTCGTTATCATGTAGAATATGCATAGTTTGCACATGCGCAAACTATAGAAAGTTGTTATGACATAGAATGTGCATACTTTGTTGATTCCATTTATGAAATAAATCACATTTTCTAAAAACTCGTGTTTTTTAAGAAATCATGTAAGCCTTCTAGAAGCTGTGATTTTAAAAAACGGGGGGAATTAAGCTTTTCTTAATTCCGGACACATGCGCAAACTATAGAAAGTTGTTATGACGTAGAATGTGCATACTTTGTTGATTCCATTTCTGAAATAAATCACATTTTCTAAAAACTCGTGTTTTTTAAGCATTCATCTAAACCTTCTAGAAGCTGTGAATTTTAAAAAAGGGGGGAAGTAAGCTTTTCTTATTTCCGGACGTATGCGCAAACTATAGAAACTTGTTATTACCTAGAATGTGCATAGTTTGCGCATGCACAAACTATAGAAAGTCGTTATGACATAGAACGTGCATACTTTGTTGATTCCATTTATGAAATAAATCACATTTCCTAAAAACTCTTGTTTTCTAAGAAATAATGTAAACCTTCTAGAAGCTGTGATTTTAAAAAACGGGGGGAATTAAGATTTTCTTATTTCCGGACGCATACGCAAACTATAGAAAGTTTTTATGACGTAGAATGTGCATACTTTGTTGATTCCATTTATGAAATAAATCACATTTTCTAAAAACTTGTGTTTTTTAAGAATTCATCTAAACCTTCTAGAAGCAGTGAATTTAAAAAAAGGGGGGAAATAAGCTTTTCTTATTTCCGAACGCATGCGCAAACTATAGAAAGTCGTTATCACGTAGAATGTGCATAGTTTGCGCATGCGCAAACTATAGAAAGTCGTTATGACATAGAATGTGCATACTTTCTTGATTCCATTTATGAAATAAATCAGATTTCCTAAAAAGTCGTGTTTTTTGGGAAATCATGTAAACCTTCTAGAAGCTGTGATTTTAAAAAACGGGGGGAATTGAGCTTTTCTTATTTCCGGACGCATGCTCAAACTATAGAAAGTCGTTATGATGTAGAATGTGCATACTTTGTTGATTCCATTTATGAAATAAATCACATTTTCTAAAAACTCGTGTTTTTTAAGAAGTCATGTAAACCTTCTAGAAGCTGTGATTTTAAAAAACTGGCGGAAGTAAGCTTTTCATATTTCCGGATGCATGCGCAAACTTTAGAAAGTCGTTATTACATAGAATGTGCATACTCTGTTAATTCCATTTATGAAATAAATCACATTTTCTAAAAACTCGTTTTTTTTAAGAAATCATGTAAACCTTCTAGAAGCTGTGGTTTTAAAAAACTGACGGAAGTAAGCTTTTCATATTTTCGGACGCATGCGCAAACTTTAGAAAGTCGTTATTACATAGAATGTGCATACTATGTTGATTCCATCTATGAAATAAATCACATTTTCTAAAAACTCGTGTTCTTTAAGAAATCATGTAAACCTTCTAGAAGCTGTGGTTTTAAAAAATTGGCGGAAGGAAGCTTTTCTTCTATCTGGACTCATGCGCAAACTATAGAAAGTCGTTATTACTTAGAATGTGCATAGTTTGTTGATTCCATTTATGAAATAAATCACATTTTCTAAAAACTCGTGTTTTTTAACAATTCATCTAAACCTTCTAGAAGCTGTGAAGTTAAAAAAAGGGGGGAAGTAAGCTTTTCTTATTTCCGGACGCAAGCGGAAACTATAGAAAGTCGTTATTACGTAGAATGTGCATTGTTTTCGCATGCGCAAACTATAGAAAGTCGTTATGACATAGAATGTGCATACTTTGTTGATTCCATTTATGAAATAAATCACATTTTCTAAAAACTCGTGTTTCTTAAGAAATCATGTAAACCTTCTAGAAGCTGTGATTTTAAAAAATGGGGGGATTTAAGCTTTTCTTATTTCGAGACGTATGCGCAAACTATAGAAAGTTGTTATGACGTAGACTGTGCATACTTTGTTGATTCCATTTATGAAATAAATCACATTTTCTAAAATCTCATGTTTTTTAAGAATTCATCTGAACCTTCTAGAAGCTGTGAATTTAAAAAAAGGGGGGAAGTAAGCTTTTCTTATTTCCGGACGTATGCGCAAACTATAGAAAGTTGTTATTACGTAGAATGTGCATAGTTTGCGCATGTGCATAGTTTGCGCATGCGCAAAGTATAGAAAGTCGTTATGACATAGAATGTGCATACTTTGTTGATTCCATTTATGAAATAAATCACATTTTCTAAAAACTCGTGTTTTTTAAGAAATCATGTACACCTTCTAGAAGCTGTGATTTTAAAAAATGGGGGGATTTAAGATTTTCTTATTTCGGGACGTATGCGCAAACTATAGAAAGTTGTTATGACGTAGACTGTGCATACTTTGTTGATTCCATTTATGAAATAAATCACATTTTCTAAAATCTCATGTTTTTTAAGAATTCATCTAAACCTTCTAGAAGCTGTGAATTTAAAAAAAGGGGGGAAGGAAGCTTTTCTTATTTCCGGACGTATGCGCAAACTATAGAAAGTCTTTATGACATAGAATGTGCATACTTTGTTGATTCCATTTATTAAATAAATCAAATTTTCTAAAAACTTGTGTTTTTTAAGAAATCATGTAAACCTTCTAGAAGCTGTGATTTTAAAAAACTGGCGGAAGTAGGCTTTCCATATATCCGTACGCATGCACAAACTTTAGAAAGTCGTTATTACATAGAATGTGCATACTTTGTTGATTCGATTTATGAAATAAATCACATTTTCTAAAAACTCATGTTTTTTAAGAAATCATGTAAACCTTCTAGAAGCTGTGGTTTTAAAAAACTGGCGGAAGGAAGCTTTTCTTATTTCCGGACGCATGCACAAACTATAGAAAGTCGTTATTACGTAGAATGTGCATAGTTTGTTGATTCCATTTATGAAATAAATCACATTTTCTAAAAACTCGTGTTTTTTAAGAATTCATGTAAACCTTCTAGAAGCAGTGAATTTAAAAAAAGATGGGAAGTAAGCTTTTCTTATTTCCGGACGCATGGGCAAACTATAAAAAGTCGTTATTACGTAGAATGTGCATAGTTTGTTGATTCCATTTATGAAATAAATCACATTTTCTAAAAACTCGTGTTTTTTAAGAATTCATCTAAACCTTCTAGAAGCTGTGAATTTAAAAAAAGGGGGGAAGTAAGCTTTTCTTACTTCCGGACGCATGGGCAAACAAAAAAAAGTCGTTATTACGTAGAATGTGCATAGTTTGTTGATTCCATTTATGAAATAAATCACATTTTTTAAAAACTCGTGTTTTTTAAGAATTCATATAAACCTTCTCGAAGCTCTGAATTTAAAAAAAAAGGGGGGAAGTAAGCTTTTCTTATTTCCGGACGCATGAGCAAACTATAGAAAGTCGTTATCACGTAGAATGTGCATAGTTTGCTCATGCGCAAATTATAGAAAGTCAATATGACATAGAATGTGCATACTTTGTTGATTCCATTTATGAAATAATCCACATTTTCTAAAAACTCGTGTTTTTTAAGAAATCATGTAAACCTTCTAGAAGCTTTGATTTTAAAAAACGAGGGGAATTAAGGTTTTCTTATTTTCGGACGCATGTGCAAACTATACCAAGTCGTTATGACGTAGAATGTGCAAACTTTGTTGATTCCATTGATGAAAAAAATCACATTTTCTAAAAACTCAAGTTTTTTAAGAAATCATGTAAACCTTCTAGAAGCTGTGATTTTAAAAAACGGGGGGAATTAAGCTTTTCTTATTTCCGGATGCATGCGCAAACTATAGAAAGTCGTTATGACGTAGAATGTACAAACTTTGTTGATTCTATTGATAATGTAAATCACATTTTCTAAAAACTCGTGTTTTTTAAGAATTCATCTAAACCTTCTAGAAGCTGTGGATTTAAAAAAAGGGTGGAAGTAAGCTTTTCTTATTTCCGGATGCATGGGCAAACAAAAAAAAGTTTTTATTACGTAGAATGTGCATAGTTTGTTCATTCCATTTATGAAATAAATCACATTTTCTAAAAACTCATGTTTTTTCAGAATTCATCTAAACCTTCTAGAAGCTGTGAATTTAAAAAAAGGGGGGAAGTAAGCTTTTCTTATTTCCGGACGCATGCGCAAACTATAGAAAGTCGTTATCACGTAGAATGTGCATAGTTTGCGCATGCGCAAACTTTAGAAAGTCGTTATGACATAGAAGGTGCATACTTTGTTGATTCCATTTATGAAATAAATCACATTTTCTAAAAACTCTTATTTTTTAAGAAATCATGTAAACCTTCTAGAAGCTGTGATTTTAAAAATCTGGCGGAAGTAAGCTTTTCTTATTTCCAGACGCATGTGCAAACTATGGAAAGTCATTACTACGTAGAATGTGCATACTTTGTTGATTCCATTTATGAAATAAATCAGATTTTCTAAAAACTCGTATTTTTAAGAATTCATCTAAACCTTCTAGAAGCTGTGAATTTAAAAAAAGTGGGGAAGTAAGCTTTTCTTATTTCCGAACACATGCGCAAACTATAGAAAGTCGTTATGACATAGAATGTGCATACTTTGTTGATTCCATTTATGAAATAAATCAGATTTCCTAAAAACTCGTGTTTTTTAAGAAATCATGTAAACCTTCTAGAAGCTGTGAATTTAAAAAAAGGGGGGAAGAAAGCTTTTGTTATTTTCGGACGCATGCGCAAACTATAGAAAGTCGTTATCACGTAGAATGTGCACAGTTTGCGCATGCGCAAACTATAGAAAGTCGTTATGACATAGAATGTGCATACTTTGTTGATTCCATTTATGAAATAAATCACATTTTCTAAAAACTCGTGTTTTTTAAGAAATCATGTAAACCTTCTAGAAGCTTTGATTTTAAAAAACGGGGGGAATTATGTTTTTCTTATTTCCGGACGCATGTGCAAACTATAGCAAGTCGTTATGACGTAGAATGTGCAAAATTTGTTGATTCTATTTATGAAATAAATCACATTTTCTAAAAACTCATGTTTTTTAAGAATTCATCTAAACCTTCTAGAAGCTGTGAATTTAAAAAAAGGGGGGAAGTAATCTTTTCTTATTTACGAACGCATGCGGAAACTATAGAAAGTCGTTATTACGTAGAATGTGCATAGTTTGCACATACGCAAACTATAGAAAGTCGTTATGACATAGAATGTGCATACTTTGTTGATTCCATTTATGAAATAAATCACATTTTCTAAAAACTCGTGTTTTTTAAGAAATCATGTAAACCTTTTAGAAGATGTGATTTTAAAAAACTGGCGGAAGTAAGGTTTTCTTATTTCCTGACGCATGCGCAAACTATAGAAAGTCGTTATCACGTAGAATGTGCAAACTTTGTTGATTCTATTTATGAAATAAATCACATTTTCTAAAAACTCTTGTTTTTTAAGAATTCTTCTAAACCTTCTAGAAGCTGTGAATTTAAAAAAAGGGGGGAAGTAAGCTTTTCTTATTTCCGGACGCATGCGAAAACTATAGAAAGTCGTTATTACGTAGAATGTGCATAGTTTGCGCATGCGCAAACTATAGAAAGTCGTTATTACGTGGAATATGCACAGTTTGTTGATTCCATTTATGAAATAAATCACATTTTCTAAAAACTCATGTTTTTTAAGAATTCATCTAAACCTTCTAGAAGCTGTAAAATTAAAAAAAGGGGGGAAGTAAGCTTTTCTTATTTCCGGACGCATGCGGAAACTATAGAAAGTCGTTATTACGTAGAATGTGCATAGTTTGCGCATGCGCAAACTATAGAAAGTCTTTATGACGTAGAATGTGCATACTTTGTTGATTCCATTTATGAAATAAATCACATTTTCTAAAAACTCGTGTTTTTTAAGAAATCATGTAAACCTTCTAGAAGCTGTGATTTTAAAAAACTGGCGGAAGTAAGCTTTTCTTATTTCCGGACGCATGCGCAAACTTTAGAAAGTCGTTATTACATAGAATGTGCATACTCTGTATATTCCATTTATGAAATAAATCGCATTTTCTAAAAACTCGTGTTTTTTAAGAAATCATGTAAATCTTCTAGAAGCTGTGGTTTAAAAAAACTGGCAAAAGTAAGCTTTTCTTATTTCCGGACGCATGCGCAAACTATAGAAAGTCGTTATTACGTAGAATGTGCATAGCTTGTTGATTCCATTTATGAAATAAATCACATTTTCTAAAACTTCGTGTTTTTTAAGAATTCATCTAACCTTCCAGAGGCTGTGAATTTAAAAAAAGGGGGGAAGTAGGCTTTTCTTATTTCCAGATACATGCGCAAACTATAGAAAGTCGTTATCACGTAGAATGTGCATAGTTTGCGCATGCGCAAACTATAGAAAGTCGTTATGACATAGAATGTGCATACTTTGTTGATTCCATTGATGAAATAAATCACATTTTCTAAAAACTTGTGTTTTTTGAGAAATCATGTAAACCTTCTAGAAGCTGTGATTTTAAAAAACGGGGGGAAATAAGCTTTTCTTATTTTTGGACGCATGCGCAAACTATAGAAAGACGTTCTGACGTAGAATGTGGAAACTTTGTTGATTCCATTTATGAAATAAATCACATTTTCCAAAAACTCGTGTTTTTTAAGAATTCATCTAAACCTTCTAGAAGCTGTGAATTTAAAAAAAGGGGGGAAGTAGGCTTTTCTTATTTATGAACGCATGCTCAAACTATAGACAGTCGTTATCACGTAGAATGTGCATAGTTTGCGCATGCGCAAACTATAGAAAGTCGTTATGACATAGAATGTGCATAATTTGTTGATTCCATTTATGAAATAAATCATATTTTCTAAAAACTCGTGTTTTTTAAGAAACCATGTAAACCTTCTAGAAGCTGTGGTATTAAAAAACTGGCGGAAGTAAGCTTTTCTCATTTACGGACGCATGCACAAACTATAGAAAGTCGTTATTACGTAGAGTGTGCATAGTTTGTTGATTCCATTTATGAAATAAATCACATTTTCTAAAAACTCGTGTTTTTTAAGAATTCATCTAAACCTTCCAGAAGCTGTGAATTTAAAAAAAGGGGGGAAGTAAGCTCTTCTTATTTCTGGACAAATGCGCAAACTATAGAAAGTCGTTATCACGTAGAATGTGCATAGTTTGCGCATGCGCAAACTATAGAAAGTCGTTATGACATAGAATGTGCATACTTTGTTGATTCCATTTATGAAATAAATCACATTTTCTAAAGACTCGTGGTTTTCAAGAAATAATGTAAGCCTTCTAGAAGCTGTGATTTTAAAACATGGGGGGAATTAAGCTTTTCTTATTTCCGGACGCATGCACAAACTATAGAAAGTTGTTATGACGTAGAATGTGCATACTTTGTTGATTCCATTTATGAAATAAATCACATTTTCTAAAAACTCGTGTTTTTTAAGAATTCATCTAAACCTTCTAGAAGCTGTGAATTTAAAAAAAGGGGTGAAGTAAGCTTTTCTTATTTCCGGACGCATGCGCAAACTATAGAAAGTCGTTATGACGTAGAATGTGCAAACTTTGTTGATTCTATTTATGAAATAAATCACATTTTCTAAAAACTTGTGTTTTTTAAGAATTCATCTAAACCTTCTAGAAGCTTTGAATTTAAAAAAAGGGGGGAAGTAATCTTTTCTTATATCCGGACGCATGCGGAAAATATAGAAAGTCGTTATTACGTAGAATGTGCATAGTTTGCGCATGCGCAAACTATAGAAAGTCGTTATGACATAGAATGTGCATACTTTGTTGATTCCATTTAAGCTGTGATTTCATAGAATGTCCATACTTTGTTAGTCTAAACCTTCTAGGAGCTGTGATTTTAAAAAACTGGCGGAAGTAAGCTTTTCTTATTTCCGGACGCATGTGCAAACTTTAGAAAGTCGATATTACATAGAATGTGCATACTTTGTTGATTCCATTTATGAAATAAATCACATTTTCTAAAAACTCATGTTTTTTATGAAATCATGTCAACCTTCTAGAAGCTGTGATTTTAAAAATATGGCGGAAGTAAGCTTTTCTTTTTTCCGGACGCGTGCGCAAACTATAGAAAATCGTTACTACGTAGAATGTGCATACTTTGTTGATTCCATTTATGAAATAAATCACATTTTCTAAAATCTCGTGTTTTTTAAGAAATCATGTAAACCTTCTAGAAACTGTGGTTTTAAAAAACTAGCGGAAGGAAGCTTTTCTTATTTCCGGATGCATGCGCATACGATAGAAAGTCGTTATTACGTTGAATGTGCTTAGTTTGTTAATTCCATTTATGAAATAAATCACATTTTCTAAAAACTCGTGTTTTTTAAGAAATCATGTAAACCTTCTAGAAGCTGTGATTTTAAAAAACGGGGGGAATTAAGCTTTTCTTATTTCCGGACGCATGCGCAAACTATAGAAAGGCGTTATCACGTAGAATGTGGAAACTTTGTTGATTCCATTGGTGAAATAAATCACATTTTCTAAAAACTCGTGTTTTTTTGGAATTCATCTAAACCTTCTAGAAGCTGTGAATTTAAAAAAAGGGGGGAAGTAAGCTTTTCTTATTTCCGAACGCATGCGCAAACTATAGAAAATCGTTATCACGTAGAATGTGCATAGTTTGCGCATGCACAAATTATAGAAAGTCGTTATGACATAGAATGTGCATACTTTGTTGATTCCATTTATTAAATAAATCACATTTTCTTAAAACTCGTGTTTTTTAAGAAATCATGTAAAACTTCTAGAAGCTGTGATTTTAAAAAATGGGGGGAAATAAGCTTTTCTTATTTCCGGACGCATGCGCAAACTATAGAAAGTCGTTCTGACGTAGAATGTGCAAACTTTGTTGATTCTATTTATGAAATAAATCACGTTTTCTAAAATCTCGTGTTTTTTAAGAATTCATCGAAACCTTCTAGAAGCTGTGAATTTAAAAAAAGGGGGGAAGTAAGCTTTTCTTATTTTCGGACACATGCGCAAACTATAGAAAGTCGTTATTATGTAGAATGTGCATAGTTTGCGCATGCGCAAACTATAGAAAGTCGTTATGACATAGAATGTGCATACTTTGTTGATTCCATTTATGAAATAAATCACATTTTCTAAAAACTCATGTTTTTTAAGAAATCATGTAAACCTTCTAGAAGCTGTGATTTTAAAAAACTGGCGGAATTAAGCTTTTCTTATTTCCGGACGCATGTGCAAACTTTAGAAATTCGATATTACATAGAATGTACATACTTTGTTGATTCCATTGATGAAATAAATCACATTTTCTAAAAACTCATGTTTTTTATGAAATCATGTAAACCTTCTAGAAGCTGTGATTTTAAAAATCTGGCGGAAGTAAGCTTTTCTTATTTCCGGACGCGTGCGCAAACTATAGAAAATCGTTACTACGTAGAATGTGCATACTTTGTTGATTCCATTTATGAAATAAATCACATTTTCTAAAAACTCGTGTTTTTTAAGAAATCATGTAAACCTTCTAGACACTGTGGTTTTAAAAAACTTGCGGAAGGAAGCTTTTCTTATTTCCGGACGCATGCGCATACGATAGAAAGTCGTTATTACGTTGAACGTGCTTAGTTTGTTAATTCCATTTATAAAATAAATCACATTTTCTAAAAACTCGTGTTTTTTAAGAAATCATGTAAACCTTCTAGAAGCTGTGATTTTAAAAAACGGGGGGAATTAAGCTTTTCTTATTTCCGGACGCATGAGCAAACTATAGATAGTTGTTATGACGTAGAATGTGCATACTTTGTTGATTCCATTTATGAAATAAATCACATTTTCTAAAAACTTGTTTTTTTTAAGAAATCATGTAAACCTTCTAGAAGCTGTGATTTTAAAAAACTGGCGGAAGTAAGCTTTTCATATTTCCGGACGCATGCGCAAACTTTAGAATGTCGTTATTACATAGAATGTGCATACTTTGTTGATTCCATTTATGAAATAAATCACATTTTCTAAAAACTCGTGTTTTTTAAGAAATCATGTAAACCTTCTAGAAGCTGTGGTTTTAAAAAACTGGCAGAAGGAAGCTTTTCTTATTCCCGAACTCATGCACAAACTATAGAAAGTTGTTATTACGTAGAATGTGCATAGTTTGTTGATTCCATTTATGAAATAAATCACATTTTCTAAAAACTCCTGTTTTTTAAGAATTCATCTAAACCTTCTAGAAGCTGTGAATTTAAAAAAAGGGGGGAAGTAAGCTTTTCTTATTTCCGGATGCATGTGCAAACTATAAAAAGTCATTATTACGTAGAATGTGCATAGTTTGTTGATTCCAGTTATGAAATAAATCACATTTTCTAAAAATTCATGTTTTTTAAGAATTCATCTAAACCTTCTAGAAGCTGTGAATTTAAAAAAAGGGGGAAAGTAAGCTTTTCTTATTTCCGGACGCATGCGCAAACTATAGAAAGTCGTTATCACGTAGAATGTGCATAATTTGTGCATGCGCAAACTATAGAAAGTTGTTATGACATAGAATGTGCATACTTTGTTGATTCCATTTATGAAATAAATCACATTTTCTAAAAAGTCGTGTTTTTTAAGAAATCATGTAAGCCTTCTAGAAGCTGTGATTTTAAAAAACGGGGGGAATTAGGCTTTTCTTATTTCCGGACGCATGCGCAAACTATAGAAAGTTGTTATGACGTAGAATGTGCATAATTTGTTGATTCCTTTTATGAAATAAATCACATTTTCTAAAAACTCATGTTTTTTAAGAATTCATCTAAACCTTCTAGAAGCTATGAATTTAAAAAACTGGCGGAAGTAAGCTTTTCATATTTCCGGACGCATGCGCAAACATTAGAAAGTCGTTATTACGTAGAATATGCATAGTTTGTTGATTCCATTTATGAAATAAATCGCATTTTCTAAAAACTCGTGTTTTTTAAGAATTCATCTAAACCTTCTAGAAGCTGTGAATTTAAGAAAAGGGGGGAAGTAAGCTTTTCTTATTTCCGGACGGATGCGCAAACTATAGGAAGTTCTTATTACGTAGAATGTGCATAGTTTGCGCATTCGCAAACTATAGAAAGTCGTTATGACATAGAATGTGCATACTTTCTTGATTCCATTTATAAAATAAATCACATTTTCTAAAAACTCAAGTTTTTTAAGAAATCATGTAAACCTTCTAGAAGCTGTGATTTTAAAAAACTGGCGGAAGTAAGCTTTTCTTATTTCCGGACGCATGCGCAAACTATAGAAAGTCATTACTACTTAGAATGTGCATACTTTGTTGATTCCATTTATGAAATAAATCACATTTTCTAAAACTCGTTTGTTTTAAGAAATCATGTAAACCTTCTAGAAGCTGTGGTTTTAAAAAACTGGCGGAAGTAAGGTTTTCTTATTTCCGGAGGCATGCGCAAACTATAGAAAGTCTTTACTACGTAGAATTTGCATACCTTGTTGATTCCATTTATGAAATGAATCACATTTTCTAAAAACTCGTGTTTTTTAAGAATTCATCTAAACCTTCTAGAAGCAGTGAATTTAAAACAAGGGGGGAAGTAAGCTTTTCTTATTTCTGGACGCATGCGCAAACTATAGAAAGTCGTTATGACGTAGAATGTGCATACTTTGTTGATTACATTTATGAAATAAATCACATTTTCTAAAAACTCATGTTTTTTAATAATTCATCTAGATCTTCTAGAAGCTGTGAATTAAAAAAAAGGGGGGAAGTAAGCTTTTCTTATTTCCGGACGCATGCGCAAACTATAGAAAGTTGTTATTAAGTAGAATATGCATATTTGCGCATGCGCAAACTATAGAAATTCGTTATGACATAGAATGTGCATACTCTGTTGATTCCATTTATGAAATAAATCACATTTCCTAAAAACTCGTGTTTTTTAAGAAATCATGTAAACCTTCTAGAAGCTGTGATTTTAAAAAACTGGCGGAAGCAAGCTTTTCATATTTCCGGACGCATGCGCAAACTTTGGAAAGTCGTTATTACATAGAATGTGCATACTTTGTTGATTCCATTTATGAAATAAATCACATTTTCTAAAAACTTGTGTTTTTAAGAAATCATGTAAACCTTCTAGAAGCTGTGGTTTTAAAAAACTGGCGGAAGTAAGCTTTTCATATATCCGGACGCATGTGCAAACCTTAGAAAGTCGTTATTACATAGAATGTGCATACTATGTTGATTCCATTTATGAAATAAATCACATTTTCTTAAAACTCGTGTTTTTTAAGAATTCATCTAAACCTTCTAGAAGCTGTGAATTTAAAAAAAGGGGTGAAGTAAGCTTTTCTTATTTCCGGACGCATGCGCAAACTATAGAAAGTCGTTATGACGTAGAATGTGCAAACTTTGTTGATTCTATTTATGAAATAAATCACATTTTCTAAAAACTTGTGTTTTTTAAGAATTCATCTAAACCTTCTAGAAGCTTTGAATTTAAAAAAAGGGGGGAAGTAATCTTTTCTTATATCCGGACGCATGCGGAAAATATAGAAAGTCGTTATTACGTAGAATGTGCATAGTTTGCGCATGCGCAAACTATAGAAAGTCGTTATGACATAGAATGTGCATACTTTGTTGATTCCATTTAAGCTGTGATTTCATAGAATGTCGATACTTTGTTAATCTAAACCTTCTAGGAGCTGTGATTTTAAAAAACTGGCGGAAGTAAGCTTTTCTTATTTCCGGACGCATGTGCAAACTTTAGAAAGTCGTTATTACATAGAATGTGCATACCTTGTTGATTCCATTTATGAAATAAACCACATTTTCTAAAAACTCGTGTTTTTTAAGAATTCATCTAAACCTTCTAGAAGCTGTGAATTTAAAAAAAGGGGGGAAGTAAGCTTTTCTTATTTCCGGACGCATGCACAGACTATAGAAAGTCGTTATCACGTACAATGTGCAAGCTTTGTTGATTCTATTTATGAAATAAATCACATTTTCTAAAAACTCGTGTTTTTTAAGAATTCATCTAAACCTTCTAGAAGCTGTGAATTTAAAAAAAGGGGGGAAGCAAGCTTTTCTTATTTTCGGACACATGCGGAAACTATAGAAACTATAGAAGCTGTGATTTTAAAACCCTGGCGGAAGTAAGCTTTTCTTATTTCCGGACGCATGTGCAAACTTTAGAAAGTCGATATTACATAGAATGTGCATACTTTGTTGATTCCATTTATGAAATCAATCACATTTTCTAAAAACTCATGTTTTTTATGAAATCATGTCAACCTTCTAGAAGCTGTGATTTTAAAAATCTGGCGGAAGTAAGCTTTTCTTTTTTCCGGACGCGTGAGCAAACTATAGAAAATCGTTACTACGTAGAATGTGCATACTTTGTTGATTCCATTTATGAAATAAATCACATTTTCTAAAATCTCGTGTTTTTTAAGAAATCATGTAAACCTTCTAGAAACTGTGGTTTTAAAAAACTAGCGGAAGGAAGCTTTTCTTATTTCCGGACGCATGCGCATACGATAGAAAGTCGTTATTACGTTGAATGTGCTTAGTTTGTTAATTCCATTTATGAAATAAATCACATTTTCTAAAAACTCGTGTTTTTTAAGAAATCATGTAAACCTTCTAGAAGCTGTGATTTTAAAAAACGGGGGGAATTAAGCTTTTCTTATTTCCGGACGCATGCGCAAACTATAGAAAGACACTATAACGTAGAATGTGGAAACTTTGTTGATTCCATTGGTGAAACAAATCACATTTTCTAAAAACTCGTGTTTTTTTAGAATTCATCTAAACCTTCTAGAAGCTGTGAATTTAAAAAAAGGGGGGAAGTAAGCTTTTCTTATTTCCGAACGCATGCGCAAACTATAGAAAATCGTTATCACGTAGAATGTGCATAGTTTGCGCATGCACAAATTATAGAAAGTCGTTATGACATAGAATGTGCATACTTTGTTGATTCCATTTATTAAATAAATCACATTTTCTAAAAACTCGTGTTTTTTAAGAAATCATGTAAAACTTCTAGAAGCTGTGATTTTAAAAAATGGGGGGAAATAAGCTTTTCTTATTTCCGGACGCATGCGCAAACTATAGAAAGTCGTTCTGACGTAGAATGTGCAAACTTTGTTGATTCTATTTATGAAATAAATCACGTTTTCTAAAATCTCGTGTTTTTTAAGAATTCGTCGAAACCTTCTAGAAGCTGTGAATTTAAAAAAAGGGGGGAAGTAAGCTTTTCTTATTTTCGGACACATGCGCAAACTATAGAAAGTCGTTATTATGTAGAATGTGCATAGTTTACGCATGCGCAAACTATAGAAAGTCGTTATGACATAGAATGTGCATACTTTGTTGATTCCATTTATGAAATAAATCACATTTTCTAAAAACTCATGTTTTTTAAGAAATCATGTAAACCTTCTAGAAGCTGTGATTTTAAAAAACTGGCGGAATTAAGCTTTTCTTATTTCCAGACGCATGTGCAAACTTTAGAAATTCGATATTACATAGAATGTGCATACTTTGTTGATTCCATTGATGAAATAAATCACATTTTCTAAAAACTCATGTTTTTTATGAAATCATGTAAACCTTCTAGAAGCTGTGATTTTAAAAATCTGGCGGAAGTAAGCTTTTCTTATTTCCGGACGCGTGCGCAAACTATAGAAAATCGTTACTACGTAGAATGTGCATACTTTGTTGATTCCATTTATGAAATAAATCACATTTTCTAAAAACTCGTGTTTTTTAAGAAATCATGTAAACCTTCTAGACACTGTGGTTTTAAAAAACTTGCGGAAGGAAGCTTTTCTTATTTCCGGACGCATGCGCATACGATAGAAAATCGTTATTACGTTGAACGTGCTTAGTTTGTTAATTCCATTTATAAAATAAATCACATTTTCTAAAAACTCGTGTTTTTTAAGAAATCATGTAAACCTTCTAGAAGCTGTGATTTTAAAAAACGGGGGGAATTAAGCTTTTCTTATTTCCGGACGCATGCGCAAACTATAGAAAGTTGTTATGACGTAGAATTTGCATACTTTGTTGATTCCATTTATGAAATAAATCACATTTTCTAAAAACTCCTATTTTTTAAGATTTCATCTAAACCTTCTAGAAGTTGTGAATTTAAAAAAACGGGGGAAGTAAGCTTTTCTTATTTCCGGACGCATGCGCAAACTATAAAAAGTTTTTATTACGTAGAATGTGCATAGTTTGTGCATGCGCAAACTATAGAAAGTCGTTATGACATAGAATGTGCATACTTTGTTGATTCCATTTATGAAATAAATCACATTTCGTAAAAACTCGTGTTTTTTAAGACATCATGTAAACCTTCTAGAAGTTGTGATTTTAAAAAATGGGTGGAAATAAGCTTTTCTTATTTCCGGACGGATGCACAAACTATAGAAAGTTGTTATGAAGTAGAATGTGCATAATTTTTTGATTCCATTTATGAAATAAATCACATTTTCTAAAAACTCGTGTTTTTTAAGAAATCATGTAAACCTTCTAGAAGCTGTGATTTTAAAAAACTGGCGGAAGTAAGCTTTTCATATTTCCGGATGCATGCGCAAACTTTAGAATGTCGTTATTACATAGAATGTGCATATTCTGTTGATTCCATTTATGAAATAAATCACATTTTCTAAAAACTCATGTTTTTTAAGAAATCATGTAAACCTTCTAGAAGCTGTGGTTTTAAAAAACTGGCAGAAGTAAGCTTTTCATATTTCCGGACGCATGCGCAAACTTTAGAAAGTCGTTATTACACAGAATGTGCATACTATGTTGATTCCATCTATGAAATAAATCACATTTTCTAAAAACTCGTGTTTTTTAAGAATTCATCTAAACCTTCTAGAAGCTGTGAATTTAAAAAAAGGGGGCAAATAAGCTTTTCTTATTTCCGAACGCAAGCGCAAACTATAGAAAGTCGTTATCATGTAGAATGTGCATAGTTTGCGCATGTGCAAACTATAGAAAGTCGTTATGACAAGGAATGTGCATACTTTGTTGATTCCATTTATGAAATAAATCACATTTTCTAAAAACTCGTGTTTTTTAAGAACTCGTGTAAGCCTTCTAGAAGCTGTGATTTTAAAAAATGGGGGGAATTAAGCTTTTCTTATTTTCGGACGCATGCGCAAACTATAGAAAGTTGTTATGACGTAGAATGTGCATACTTTGTTGATTCCATTTATGAAATAAATCACATTTTCTAAAAACTCGTGTTTTTTAAGAATTCATCTAAACCTTCTAGAAGCTGTGAATTTAAGTAAAGGGGGTAAGTAAGCTTTTCTTATTTACGGACGCATGCGCAAACTATAGAAAGTTGTTATTACGTAGAATGTGCGTAGTTTGCGCATGCGCAAACTATAGAAAGTCATTATGACATAGAATGTGCATACTTTGTTGATTCCATTTATGAAATAAATCACATTTCCTAAAAAGTCGTGTTTTTTAAGAAATCATGTAAACCTTCTAGAAGCTGTGATTTTAAAAAACGGGGGGAATTAAGCTTTTCTTATTTCCGGACGCATGAGAAAACTATAGATAGTTGTTATGACGTAGAATGTGCATACTTTGTTGATTCCATTTATGAAATAAATCACATTTTCTAAAAACTTGTGTTTTTTAAGAAATCATGTAAACCTTCTAGAAGCTGTGATTTTAAAAAACTGGCGGAAGTAAGCTTTTCATATTTCCGGACGCATGCGCAAACCTTAGAATGTCGTTATTACATAGAATGTGCATACTTTGTTGATTCCATTTATGAAATAAATCACATTTTCTAAAAACTCGTGTTTTTTAAGAAATCATGTAAACCTTCTAGAAGCTGTGGTTTTAAAAAACTGGCAGAAGGAAGCTTTTCTTATTCCCGAACTCATGCGCAAACTATAGAAAGTTGTTATTACGTAGAATGTGCATAGTTTGTTGATTCCATTTATGAAATAAATCACATTTTCTAAAAACTCATGTTTTTTAAGAATTCATCTAAACCTTCTAGAAGCTGTGAATTTAAAAAAAGGGGGGAAGTAAGCTTTTCTTATTTCCGGATGCATGTGCAAACTATAAAAAGTCATTATTACGTAGAATGTGCATAGTTTGTTGATTCCAGTTATGAAATAAATCACATTTTCTAAAAACTCGTGTTTTTTAAGAATTCATCTAAACCTTCTAGAAGATGTGAATTTAAAAAAAGGGGGAAAGTAAGCTTTTCTTATTTCTGGACGCATGCGCAAACTATAGAAAGTCGTTATCACGTAGAATGTGCATAATTTGCGCATGCGCAAACTATAGAAAGTTGTTATGACATAGAATGTGCATACTTTGTTGATTCCATTTATGAAATAAATCACATTTTCTAAAAACTCGTGTTTTTTAAGAAATCATGTAAGCCTTCTAGAAGCTGTGATTTTAAAAAACGGGGGGAATTAGGCTTTTCTTATTTCCGGACGCATGCGCAAACTATAGAAAGTTGTTATGACGTAGAATGTGCATACTTTGTTGATTCCTTTTATGAAATAAATCACATTTTCTAAAAACTCATGTTTTTTAAGAATTCATCTAAACCTTCTAGAAGCTATGAATTTAAAAAACTGGCGGAAGTAAGCTTTTCATATTTCCGGACGCATGCGCAAACATTAGAAAGTCGTTATTACGTAGAATATGCATAGTTTGTTGATTCCATTTATGAAATAAATCGCATTTTCTAAAAACTCGTGTTTTTTAAGAATTCATCTAAACCTTCTAGAAGCTGTGAATTTAAGAAAAGGGGGGAAGTAAGCTTTTCTTATTTCCGGATGGATGCGCAAACTATAGGAAGTTCTTATTACGTAGAATGTGCATAGTTTGCGCATTCGCAAACTATAGAAAGTCGTTATGACATAGAATGTGCATACTTTCTTGATTCCATTTATAAAATAAATCACATTTTCTAAAAACTCAAGTTTTTTAAGAAATCATGTAAACCTTCTAGAAGCTGTGATTTTAAAAAACTAGCGGAAGTAAGCTTTTCTTATTTCCGGACGCATGCGCAAACTATAGAAAGTCATTACTACTTAGAATGTGCATACTTTGTTGATTCCATTTATGAAATAAATCACATTTTCTAAAAACTCGTTTGTTTTAAGAAATCATGTAAACCTTCTAGAAGCTGTGGTTTTAAAAAACTGGCGGAAGTAAGGTTTTCTTATTTCCGGAGGCATGCGCAAACTATAGAAAGTCTTTACTACGTAGAATTTGCATACCTTGTTGATTCCATTTATGAAATGAATCACATTTTCTAAAAACTCGTGTTTTTTAAGAATTCATCTAAACCTTCTAGAAGCAGTGAATTTAAAACAAGGGGGGAAGTAAGCTTTTCTTATTTCTGGACGCATGCGCAAACTATAGAAAGTCGTTATGACGTAGAATGTGCATACTTTGTTGATTACATTTATGAAATAAATCACATTTTCTAAAAAGTCATGTTTTTTAATAATTCATCTAGATCTTCTAGAAGCTGTGAATTAAAAAAAAGGGGGGAAGTGAGCTTTTCTTATTTCCGGACGCATGCGCAAACTATAGAAAGTTGTTATTAAGTAGAATATGCATAGTTTGCGCATGCGCAAACTATAGAAATTCGTTATGACATAGAATGTGCATACTCTGTTGATTCCATTTATGAAATAACTCACATTTCCTAAAAACTCGTGTTTTTTAAGAAATCATGTAAACCTTCTAGAAGCTGTGATTTTAAAAAACTGGCGGAAGCAAGCTTTTCATATTTCCGGACGCATGCGCAAACTTTGGAAAGTCGTTATTACATAGAATGTGCATACTTTGTTGATTCCATTTATGAAATAAATCACATTTTCTAAAAACTTGTGTTTTTTAAGAAATCATGTAAACCTTCTAGAAGCTGTGGTTTTAAAAAACTGGCGGAAGTAAGCTTTTCATATATCCGGACGCATGTGCAAACCTTAGAAAGTCGTTATTACATAGAATGTGCATACTATGTTGATTCCATTTATGAAATAAATCACATTTTCTAAAAACTCGTGTTTTTTAAGAAATCATGTAAACCTTCTAGAAGCTGTGGTTTTAAAAAACTGGCAGAAGGAAGCTTTTCTTATTCCCGAACGCATGCGCAAACTATAGAAAGTTGTTATTACGTAGAATGTGCATAGTTTGTTGATTCCATTTATGAAATAAATGACATTTTATAAAAACTATTGTTTTTTAAGAATTCATCTAAACCTTCTAGAAGCTGTGAATTGAAAAAAAGGGGGAAGTAAGCTTTCCTTATTTCCGGACGCATGCGCAAACTATAGAAAGTCGTTATCACGTAGAATGTGCATAGTTTGCGCATGCACAAACTATAGAAAGGTTTTATGACATAGAATGTGCATACTTTGTTTTTTAAGAATTCATCTAAACCTTCTAGAAGCTGTGAATTGAAAAAAAGGGGGAATTAATCTTTTCTTATTTCCGGACGCATGTGCAAACTATAGAGAGTTGTTATGACGTAGAATGTGGATACTTTGTTGATTCCATTTATGAAATAAATCACATTTTCTAAAAACTCGTGTTTTTTAAGAATTCATCTAAACCTTCTAGAAGCTGTGAATTTAAAAAAAGGGGGGAAGTAAGCTTTTCTTATTTCCGGACGCATGCGCAAACTATAAAAATTTGTTATTACGTAGAATGTGCATAGTTTGCACATGGGAAAACTATAGAAAGTTGTTATGACATAGAATGTGCATACTTTGTTGATTCCATTTATTAAATAAATCACATTTTCTAAAAACTCGTATTTTTTAAGAAATCATGTAAACCTTCTAGAAGATGTGATTTTAAAAAACTGGCGGAAGTAAGCTTTTCTTATTTCTGGACGCATGCGCAAACTATAGAAAGTCGTTACTACGTAGAATGTGCATACTTTGTTGATTCCATTTATGAAATAAATCACATTTTCTAAAAACTTGTGTTTTTTAAGAATTCATCTAAACCTTCTAGAAGCTGTGAATTTAAAAAAAGGGGGGAAGTAAGCTTTTCTTATTTCCGGACGCATGCGCAAACTATACAAAGTTGTTATTTCATAGAATGTGCATAGTTTGCGCATGCGCAAAATATAGAAAGTCGTTATGACATAGAATGTGCATACTTTGTTTATTCCATTTATGAAATAAATCACATTTTCTAAAAACTCGTGTTTTCTAAGAAATCATGTAAACCTTCTAGAAGCTGCGATTTTAAAAAACTTGCGGAAGTAAGCTTTTCTTATTTCCGGACGCATGCACAAACTTTAGAAAGTCGTTATTACATAGAATGTGCATACTTTGTTGATTCCATTTATGATATAAATCACATTTTCTAAAAACTCGTGTTTTTTAAGAAATCATGTAAACCTTCTACAAGCTGTGATTTTAAAAAACTGGCGGAAGTAAGCTTTTCTTATTTCCGGACGCATGCCCAAACTTTAGAAAGTCGTTATTACATAGAATGTGCATACTTTGTTGATTCCATTTATGAAATAAATCACATTTTCTAAAACCTCGTGTTTTTTAAGAAATCATGTAAACCTTCTAGAAGCTGTGATTTTAAAAAACGGGGGGAATTAAGCTTTTCTTATTTCCGGACGCATGCGCAAACTATAGAAAGTCGTTATGATGTATAATGTGCAAACTTTGTTGATTCCACTTATGAAATAAATCACATTTTCTAAAAACTCGTGTATTTTAAGAATTCATCTAAACCTTATGGAAGCTGTGAATTTAAAAAAAGGGGGGAAGTAAGCTTTTCTTATTTCTGGACGCATGCGCAAACTATAGAAAGTCGTTATTACGTAGAATGTGCATAGTTTGCGCATGCGCAAACTATAGAAAGTCGTTATGACATACAATGTGCATACTTTGTTGATTCCATTTATGAAATAAATCACATTTTCTAAAAACTCAAATTTTTTAAGAAATCTTGTAAACCTTCTAGAAGCTGTGATTTTAAAAAACAGGGGGAATTAAGCTTTTCTTATTTCCACACGCATGCGCAAACTATAGAAAGTCGTTATGACGTAGAATGTGCATACTTTGTTGATTCCATTTATGAAATAAATCACATTTTCTAAAAACTCGTGTTTTTTAAGAAATCATGTAAACCTTCTAGAAGCTGTGTTTTTAAAAAACTGGCGGAAGTAAGCTTTTCTTATTTCCGGACGCATGTGCAAACTATAGAAAGTTGTTACTACGTAGAATGTGCATACATTGTTGATTCCATTTATGAAATAAATCACATTTTCTAAAAACTCATGTTTTGTAAGAAATCATGTAAAGCTTCTAGAAGCTGTGGTTTTAAAAAACTGGCGGAAGTAAGCTTTTCTTAATTCCGGATGCATGCGCAAACTATAGAAAGTCGTTATTACGTATCATGTGCATAGTTTGTTGATTCCATTTATGAAATAAATCACATTTTCTAAAAACTCGTGCTGTTTAAGAAATCATCTAAACCTTCTAGAAGACGTGAATTTAAAAAAAGGGGGGAAGTAAGCTTTTCTTATTTCCAGACGCATGCGCAAACTATAGAAAGTCGTTATCATGTAGAATGTGCATAGTTTGCGCATGCGCAAACTATAGAAAGTCATTATGACATAGAATGTGCATAATTTGTTGATTCCATTTATGAAATAAATCACATTTTCTAAAAACTCGTGTTTTTTAAGAAATCATGTAAACTTTCTAGAAGCTGTGATTTTAAAAAACGAGGGAAATTAAGCTTTTCTTATTTCTAGACGCATGCACAAACTATAGAAAGCCGTTATGACGTAGAATCTGCAAACTTTGTTGATTCCATTTATGAAATAAATGACATTTTCTAAAAACTCGTGTTTTTTAAGAAATCATGTAAACCTTCTAGAAGCTCTGATTTTAAAAACTTGGCGGAAACAAGCTTTTCATATTTCCGTACGCATGCGCAAAATTTAGAAAGTCGTTATTGCATAGAATGTGCATACTTTGTTGATTCCTTTTATGAAATAAAACACATTTTCTAAAAACTCGTGTTTTTTAATAAATCATGTAAACCTTCTAGAAGCTGTGGTTTTAAAAAACTGGCGGAAGTAAGCTTTTCTTATTTCCGGACGCATGCGCAAACTATAGAAAGTCGTTATTACGTAGAATGTGCATAGTTTGTTGATTCCATTTATGAAATAAATCATATTTTCTAAAAACTCGTGTTTTTTAAGAATTCATCTAAACCTTCTAGAAGCTGTGAATTTAAAAAAAGGGGGGAAGTAAACTTTTCTTATTTCTGGACGCATGCGCAAACTATAGAAAGTCGTTATCACGTAGAATGTGCATAGTTTGCGCATGCGCAAACTATAGAAAGGCGTTATGACATAGATTGTGCATACTTTGTTGATTCCATTTATGAACTAAATCACATTTTCTTAAAACTCGTCTTTTTTAATAAATCATGTAAACCTTCTAGAAGCTTTGATTTTTAAAAAAGGGGGGAATTAAGCTGTTCTTATTTCCGGACGCATGCGCAAACTATAGAAAGTCGTTATGATGTAGAATGTGCAAACTTTTTTGATTCCATTTATGAAATAAATCACATTTTCTAAAAACTCGTGTTTTTTAAGAAATTATGTATACCTTCTAGAAGCTGTGATTTTAAAAAACTGGCGGAAGCAAGCTTTTCTTATTTCCGGACGCCTGCGCAAACTATAGAAAGTCGCTATTACGTAGAATGTGCTTAGTTTTTTGATTCCATTTATGAAATAAATCACATTTTCTAAAAACTCGTGTTTTTTAAGAAATCATGTAAACCTTCTAGAAGCTGTGATTTTAAAAAACGGGGTGAATTAAGCTTTTCTTATTTCCGGACGCATGCGCAAACTATAGAGAGTTGTTATGACGTAGAATGTGCATACTTTGTTGATTCCATTTATGAAATAAATCACATTTTCTTAAAACTCATGTTTTTTAAGAATTCATCTAAATCATGTAAACCTTCTAGAAGCTGTGATTTTAAAAAATGGGGGAATTAAGCTTTTCTTATTTCCGGACGCATGCGCAAACTATAGAAAGTCGTTATGACGTAGAAGGTGCAAACTTTGTTGATTACATTTATGAAATAAATCACATTTTCTAAAAACTCGTGTTTTTTAAGAAATTATATAAACCTTCTAGAAGCTGTGATTTTAAAAAACTGGCGGAAGTAAGCTTTTCTTATTTCCGGACGCATGCGCAAACTATAGAAAGTCGTTACTACGTAGAATGTGCATACTTTGTTGATTCCATTTATGAAATAAATCACATTTTCTAAAAACTTGTGTTTTTTAAGAATTCATCTAAACCTTCTAGAAGCTGTGAATTTAAAAAAAGGGGGGAAGTAAGCTTTTCTTATTTCCGGACGCATGCGCAAACTATAAAAATTTGTTATTACGTAGAATTTGCATAGTTTGCACATGGGAAAACTATAGAAAGTTGTTATGACATAGAATGTGCATACTTTGTTGATTCCATTTATTAAATAAATCACATTTTCTAAAAACTCGTATTTTTTAAGAAATCATGTAAACCTTCTAGAAGATGTGATTTTAAAAAACTGGCGGAAGTAAGCTTTTCTTATTTCTGGACGCATGCGCAAACTATAGAAAGTCGTTACTACGTAGAATGTGCATACTTTGTTGATTCCATTTATGAAATAAATCACATTTTCTAAAAACTTGTGTTTTTTAAGAATTCATCTAAACCTTCTAGAAGCTGTGAATTTAAAAAAAGGGGGGAAGTAAGCTTTTCTTATTTCCGGACGCATGCGCAAACTATACAAAGTTGTTATTTCATAGAATGTGCATAGTTTGCGCATGCGCAAAATATAGAAAGTCGTTATGACATAGAATGTGCATACTTTGTTTATTCCATTTATGAAATAAATCACATTTTCTAAAAACTCGTGTTTTCTAAGAAATCATGTAAACCTTCTAGAAGCTGCGATTTTAAAAAACTTGCGGAAGTAAGCTTTTCTTATTTCCGGACGCATGCACAAACTTTAGAAAGTCGTTATTACATAGAATGTGCATACTTTGTTGATTCCATTTATGATATAAATCACATTTTCTAAAAACTCGTGTTTTTTAAGAAATCATGTAAACCTTCTACAAGCTGTGATTTTAAAAAACTGGCGGAAGTAAGCTTTTCTTATTTCCGGACGCATGCCCAAACTTTAGAAAGTCGTTATTACATAGAATGTGCATACTTTGTTGATTCCATTTATGAAATAAATCACATTTTCTAAAACCTCGTGTTTTTTAAGAAATCATGTAAACCTTCTAGAAGCTGTGATTTTAAAAAACGGGGGGAATTCAGCTTTTCTTATTTCCGGACGCATGCGCAAACTATAGAAAGTCGTTATGATGTATAATGTGCAAACTTTGTTGATTCCACTTATGAAATAAATCACATTTTCTAAAAACTCGTGTATTTTCAGAATTCATCTAAACCTTATGGAAGCTGTGAATTTAAAAAAAGGGGGGAAGTAAGCTTTTCTTATTTCTGGACGCATGCGCAAACTATAGAAAGTCGTTATTACGTAGAATGTGCATAGTTTGCGCATGCGCAAACTATAGAAAGTCGTTATGACATACAATGTGCATACTTTGTTGATTCCATTTATGAAATAAATCACATTTTCTAAAAACTCAAATTTTTTAAGAAATCTTGTAAACCTTCTAGAAGCTGTGATTTTAAAAAACAGGGGGAATTAAGCTTTTCTTATTTCCACACGCATGCGCAAACTATAGAAAGTCGTTATGACGTAGAATGTGCATACTTTGTTGATTCCATTTATGAAATAAATCACATTTTCTAAAAACTCGTGTTTTTTAAGAAATCATGTAAACCTTCTAGAAGCTGTGTTTTTAAAAAACTGGCGGAAGTAAGCTTTTCTTATTTCCGGACGCATGTGCAAACTATAGAAAGTTGTTACTACGTAGAATGTGCATACATTGTTGATTCCATTTATGAAATAAATCACATTTTCTAAAAACTCATGTTTTGTAAGAAATCATGTAAACCTTCTAGAAGCTGTGGTTTTAAAAAACTGGCGGAAGTAAGCTTTTCTTAATTCCGGATGCATGCGCAAACTATAGAAAGTCGTTATTACGTATCATGTGCATAGTTTGTTGATTCCATTTATGAAATAAATCACATTTTCTAAAAACTCGTGCTGTTTAAGAAATCATCTAAACCTTCTAGAAGCCGTGAATTTAAAAAAAGGGGGGAAGTAAGCTTTTCTTATTTCCAGACGCATGCGCAAACTATAGAAAGTCGTTATCATGTAGAATGTGCATAGTTTGCGCATGCGCAAACTATAGAAAGTCGTTATGACATAGAATGTGCATAATTTGTTGATTCCATTTATGAAATAAATCACATTTTCTAAAAACTCGTGTTTTTTAAGAAATCATGTAAACTTTCTAGAAGCTATGATTTTAAAAAACGAGGGAAATTAAGCTTTTCTTATTTCTGGACGCATGCACAAACTATAGAAAGCCGTTATGACGTAGAATCTGCAAACTTTGTTGATTCCATTTATGAAATAAATGACATTTTCTAAAAACTCGTGTTTTTTAAGAAATTATGTAAACCTTCTAGAAGCTCTGATTTTAAAAACTTGGCGGAAACAAGCTTTTCATATTTCCGGACGCATGCGCAAACTTTAGAAAGTCGTTATTGCATAGAATGTGCATACTTTGTTGATTCCTTTTATGAAATAAAACACATTTTCTAAAAACTCGTGTTTTTTAATAAATCATGTAAACCTTCTAGAAGCTGTGGTTTTAAAAAACTGGCGGAAGTAAGCTTTTCTTATTTCCGGACGCATGCGCAAACTATAGAAAGTCGTTATTATGTAGAATGTGCATAGTTTGTTGATTCCATTTATGAAATAAATCATATTTTCTAAAAACTCGTGTTTTTTAAGAATTCATATAAACCTTCTAGAAGCTGTGAATTTAAAAAAAGGGGGGAAGTAAACTTTTCTTATTTCTGGACGCATGCGCAAACTATAGAAAGTCGTTATCACGTAGAATGTGCATAGTTTGCGCATGCGCAAACTATAGAAAGGCGTTATGACATAGATTGTGCATACTTTGTTGATTCCATTTATGAACTAAATCACATTTTCTTAAAACTCGTCTTTTTTAATAAATCATGTAAACCTTCTAGAAGCTTTGATTTTAAAAAAAGGGGGGAATTAAGCTGTTCTTATTTCCGGACGCATGCGCAAACTATAGAAAGTCGTTATGATGTAGAATGTGCAAACTTTTTTGATTCCATTTATGAAATAAATCACATTTTCTAAAAACTCGTGTTTTTTAAGAAATTATGTATACCTTCTAGAAGCTGTGATTTTAAAAAACTGGCGGAAGCAAGCTTTTCTTATTTCCGGACGCCTGCGCAAACTATAGAAAGTCGCTATTACGTAGAATGTGCTTAGTTTGTTGATTCCATTTGTGAAATAAATCACATTTTCTAAAAACTCGTGTTTTTTAAGAAATCATGTAAACCTTCTAGAAGCTGTGATTTTAAAAAACGGGGTGAATTAAGCTTTTCTTATTTCCGGACGCATGCGCAAACTATAGAGAGTTGTTATGACGTAGAATGTGCATACTTTGTTGATTCCATTTATGAAATAAATCACATTTTCTTAAAACTCATGTTTTTTAAGAATTCATCTAAATCATGTAAACCTTCTAGAAGCTGTGATTTTAAAAAATGGGGGAATTAAACTTTTCTTATTTCCGGACGCATGCGCAAACTATAGAAAGTCGTTATGACGTAGAATATGCAAACTTTGTTGATTACATTTATGAAATAAATCACATTTTCTAAAAACTCGTGTTTTTTAAGAAATTATATAAACCTTCTAGAAGCTGTGATTTTAAAAAACTGGCGGAAGTAAGCTTTTCTTATTTCCGGACGCATGTGCAAACTATAGAAAGTCGTTACTACGTAGAATGTGCATACTTTGTTGATTCCATTGATGAAATAAATCACATTTTCTAAAAACTTGTGTTTTTTAAGAATTCATCTAAACCTTCTAGAAGCTGTGAATTTAAAAAAAGGGGCGAAGTAAGCTTTTCTTATTTCCGGACGGATGCGCAAAATATAGAAAGTTGTTATTACGTAGAATGTGCATAGTTTGAGCATGCACAAAATATAGAAAGTCGTTATGACATAGAATGTGCATAATTTGTTGATTCCATTTATGAAATAAATCACATTTTCTAAAAACTCGTGTTTTTTAAGAAATCATGTACACCTTCTAGAAGCTGCGATTTTAAAAAACTTGCGGAAGTAAGCTTTTCTTATTTCCGGACGCATGCACAAACTTTAGAAAGTCGTTATTACATAGAATGTGCATAATTTGTTGATTCCATTTATGATATAAATCACATTTTCTAAAAACTCGTGTTTTTTAAGAAATCATGTAATGCTTCTACAAGCTGTGATTTTAAAAAACTGGCGGAAGTAAGCTTTTCTTATTTCCGGACGCATGCGCAAACTTTGGAAAGTCGTTATTACATAGAATGTGCATACTTTGTTGATTCCATTTATGAAATAAATCACATTTTCTAAAACCTCGTGTTTTTTAAGAAATCATGTAAACCTTCTAGAAGCTGTGATTTTAAAAAACGGGGTGAATTAAGCTTTTCTTATTTCCGGACGCATGCGCAAACTATAGAGAGTTGTTATGACGTAGAATGTGCATACTTTGTTGATTCCATTTATGAAATAAATCACATTTTCTTAAAACTCATGTTTTTTAAGAATTCATCTAAATCATGTAAACCTTCTAGAAGCTGTGATTTTAAAAAATGGGGGAATTAAGCTTTTCTTATTTCCGGACGCATGCGCAAACTATAGAAAGTCGTTATGACGTAGAAGGTGCAAACTTTGTTGATTACATTTATGAAATAAATCACATTTTCTAAAAACTCGTGTTTTTTAAGAAATTATATAAACCTTCTAGAAGCTGTGATTTTAAAAAACTGGCGGAAGTAAGCTTTTCTTATTTCCGGACGCATGCGCAAACTATAGAAAGTCGTTACTACGTAGAATGTGCATACTTTGTTGATTCCATTTATGAAATAAATCACATTTTCTAAAAACTTGTGTTTTTTAAGAATTCATCTAAACCTTCTAGAAGCTGTGAATTTAAAAAAAGGGGGGAAGTAAGCTTTTCTTATTTCCGGACGCATGCGCAAACTATAAAAATTTGTTATTACGTAGAATTTGCATAGTTTGCACATGGGAAAACTATAGAAAGTTGTTATGACATAGAATGTGCATACTTTGTTGATTCCATTTATTAAATAAATCACATTTTCTAAAAACTCGTATTTTTTAAGAAATCATGTAAACCTTCTAGAAGATGTGATTTTAAAAAACTGGCGGAAGTAAGCTTTTCTTATTTCTGGACGCATGCGCAAACTATAGAAAGTCGTTACTACGTAGAATGTGCATACTTTGTTGATTCCATTTATGAAATAAATCACATTTTCTAAAAACTTGTGTTTTTTAAGAATTCATCTAAACCTTCTAGAAGCTGTGAATTTAAAAAAAGGGGGGAAGTAAGCTTTTCTTATTTCCGGACGCATGCGCAAACTATACAAAGTTGTTATTTCATAGAATGTGCATAGTTTGCGCATGCGCAAAATATAGAAAGTCGTTATGACATAGAATGTGCATACTTTGTTTATTCCATTTATGAAATAAATCACATTTTCTAAAAACTCGTGTTTTCTAAGAAATCATGTAAACCTTCTAGAAGCTGCGATTTTAAAAAACTTGCGGAAGTAAGCTTTTCTTATTTCCGGACGCATGCACAAACTTTAGAAAGTCGTTATTACATAGAATGTGCATACTTTGTTGATTCCATTTATGATATAAATCACATTTTCTAAAAACTCGTGTTTTTTAAGAAATCATGTAAACCTTCTACAAGCTGTGATTTTAAAAAACTGGCGGAAGTAAGCTTTTCTTATTTCCGGACGCATGCCCAAACTTTAGAAAGTCGTTATTACATAGAATGTGCATACTTTGTTGATTCCATTTATGAAATAAATCACATTTTCTAAAACCTCGTGTTTTTTAAGAAATCATGTAAACCTTCTAGAAGCTGTGATTTTAAAAAACGGGGGGAATTCAGCTTTTCTTATTTCCGGACGCATGCGCAAACTATAGAAAGTCGTTATGATGTATAATGTGCAAACTTTGTTGATTCCACTTATGAAATAAATCACATTTTCTAAAAACTCGTGTATTTTCAGAATTCATCTAAACCTTATGGAAGCTGTGAATTTAAAAAAAGGGGGGAAGTAAGCTTTTCTTATTTCTGGACGCATGCGCAAACTATAGAAAGTCGTTATTACGTAGAATGTGCATAGTTTGCGCATGCGCAAACTATAGAAAGTCGTTATGACATACAATGTGCATACTTTGTTGATTCCATTTATGAAATAAATCACATTTTCTAAAAACTCAAATTTTTTAAGAAATCTTGTAAACCTTCTAGAAGCTGTGATTTTAAAAAACAGGGGGAATTAAGCTTTTCTTATTTCCACACGCATGCGCAAACTATAGAAAGTCGTTATGACGTAGAATGTGCATACTTTGTTGATTCCATTTATGAAATAAATCACATTTTCTAAAAACTCGTGTTTTTTAAGAAATCATGTAAACCTTCTAGAAGCTGTGTTTTTAAAAAACTGGCGGAAGTAAGCTTTTCTTATTTCCGGACGCATGTGCAAACTATAGAAAGTTGTTACTACGTAGAATGTGCATACATTGTTGATTCCATTTATGAAATAAATCACATTTTCTAAAAACTCATGTTTTGTAAGAAATCATGTAAACCTTCTAGAAGCTGTGGTTTTAAAAAACTGGCGGAAGTAAGCTTTTCTTAATTCCGGATGCATGCGCAAACTATAGAAAGTCGTTATTACGTATCATGTGCATAGTTTGTTGATTCCATTTATGAAATAAATCACATTTTCTAAAAACTCGTGCTGTTTAAGAAATCATCTAAACCTTCTAGAAGCCGTGAATTTAAAAAAAGGGGGGAAGTAAGCTTTTCTTATTTCCAGACGCATGCGCAAACTATAGAAAGTCGTTATCATGTAGAATGTGCATAGTTTGCGCATGCGCAAACTATAGAAAGTCGTTATGACATAGAATGTGCATAATTTGTTGATTCCATTTATGAAATAAATCACATTTTCTAAAAACTCGTGTTTTTTAAGAAATCATGTAAACTTTCTAGAAGCTATGATTTTAAAAAACGAGGGAAATTAAGCTTTTCTTATTTCTGGACGCATGCACAAACTATAGAAAGCCGTTATGACGTAGAATCTGCAAACTTTGTTGATTCCATTTATGAAATAAATGACATTTTCTAAAAACTCGTGTTTTTTAAGAAATTATGTAAACCTTCTAGAAGCTCTGATTTTAAAAACTTGGCGGAAACAAGCTTTTCATATTTCCGGACGCATGCGCAAACTTTAGAAAGTCGTTATTGCATAGAATGTGCATACTTTGTTGATTCCTTTTATGAAATAAAACACATTTTCTAAAAACTCGTGTTTTTTAATAAATCATGTAAACCTTCTAGAAGCTGTGGTTTTAAAAAACTGGCGGAAGTAAGCTTTTCTTATTTCCGGACGCATGCGCAAACTATAGAAAGTCGTTATTATGTAGAATGTGCATAGTTTGTTGATTCCATTTATGAAATAAATCATATTTTCTAAAAACTCGTGTTTTTTAAGAATTCATATAAACCTTCTAGAAGCTGTGAATTTAAAAAAAGGGGGGAAGTAAACTTTTCTTATTTCTGGACGCATGCGCAAACTATAGAAAGTCGTTATCACGTAGAATGTGCATAGTTTGCGCATGCGCAAACTATAGAAAGGCGTTATGACATAGATTGTGCATACTTTGTTGATTCCATTTATGAACTAAATCACATTTTCTTAAAACTCGTCTTTTTTAATAAATCATGTAAACCTTCTAGAAGCTTTGATTTTAAAAAAAGGGGGGAATTAAGCTGTTCTTATTTCCGGACGCATGCGCAAACTATAGAAAGTCGTTATGATGTAGAATGTGCAAACTTTTTTGATTCCATTTATGAAATAAATCACATTTTCTAAAAACTCGTGTTTTTTAAGAAATTATGTATACCTTCTAGAAGCTGTGATTTTAAAAAACTGGCGGAAGCAAGCTTTTCTTATTTCCGGACGCCTGCGCAAACTATAGAAAGTCGCTATTACGTAGAATGTGCTTAGTTTGTTGATTCCATTTGTTAAATAAATCACATTTTCTAAAAACTCGTGTTTTTTAAGAAATCATGTAAACCTTCTAGAAGCTGTGATTTTAAAAAACGGGGTGAATTAAGCTTTTCTTATTTCCGGACGCATGCGCAAACTATAGAGAGTTGTTATGACGTAGAATGTGCATACTTTGTTGATTCCATTTATGAAATAAATCACATTTTCTTAAAACTCATGTTTTTTAAGAATTCATCTAAATCATGTAAACCTTCTAGAAGCTGTGATTTTAAAAAATGGGGGAATTAAACTTTTCTTATTTCCGGACGCATGCGCAAACTATAGAAAGTCGTTATGACGTAGAATATGCAAACTTTGTTGATTACATTTATGAAATAAATCACATTTTCTAAAAACTCGTGTTTTTTAAGAAATTATATAAACCTTCTAGAAGCTGTGATTTTAAAAAACTGGCGGAAGTAAGCTTTTCTTATTTCCGGACGCATGTGCAAACTATAGAAAGTCGTTACTACGTAGAATGTGCATACTTTGTTGATTCCATTGATGAAATAAATCACATTTTCTAAAAACTTGTGTTTTTTAAGAATTCATCTAAACCTTCTAGAAGCTGTGAATTTAAAAAAAGGGGCGAAGTAAGCTTTTCTTATTTCCGGACGGATGCGCAAAATATAGAAAGTTGTTATTACGTAGAATGTGCATAGTTTGAGCATGCACAAAATATAGAAAGTCGTTATGACATAGAATGTGCATAATTTGTTGATTCCATTTATGAAATAAATCACATTTTCTAAAAACTCGTGTTTTTTAAGAAATCATGTACACCTTCTAGAAGCTGCGATTTTAAAAAACTTGCGGAAGTAAGCTTTTCTTATTTCCGGACGCATGCACAAACTTTAGAAAGTCGTTATTACATAGAATGTGCATAATTTGTTGATTCCATTTATGATATAAATCACATTTTCTAAAAACTCGTGTTTTTTAAGAAATCATGTAATGCTTCTACAAGCTGTGATTTTAAAAAACTGGCGGAAGTAAGCTTTTCTTATTTCCGGACGCATGCGCAAACTTTGGAAAGTCGTTATTACATAGAATGTGCATACTTTGTTGATTCCATTTATGAAATAAATCACATTTTCTAAAACCTCGTGTTTTTTAAGAAATCATGTAAACCTTCTAGAAGCTGTGATTTTAAAAAACGGGGGAATTAAGCTTTTCTTATTTCCGGACGCATGCGCAAACTATAGAAAGTCGTTATGACGTAGAATGTGAAAACTTTGTTGATTCCATTTATGAAATAAATCACATTTTCTAAACACTCGTGTATTTTAAGAATTTATCTAAACCTTATGGAAGCTGTGAATTTAAAAAAAGGGGGGAAGTAAGCTTTTCTTATTTCCGGACGCATGCGCAAACTATAGAAAGTCGTTATTACGTAGAATGTGCATAGTTTGCGCATGCGCAAACTATAGAAAGTCGTTATGACATAGAATGTGCATACTTTCTTGATTCCATTTATGAAATAAATCACATTTTTTAAAAACTCAAATTTTTTAAGAAATCTTGTAAACCTTCTAGAAGCTGTGATTTTAAAAAACGGGGGGAATTAAGCTTTTCTTATTTCCACACGCATGCGCAAACTATAGAAAGTCGTTATGATGTAGAATGTGCATACTTTGTTGATTCCATTTATGAAATAAATCTCATTTTCTAAAAACTCGTGTTGTTTAAGAAATCACGTAAACCGTCTAGAAGCTGTGATTTTAAAAAAATGGCGGAAGTAAGCTTTTCATATTTCCGGACGCATACGCAAAATTTAGAAAGTCGTTATTACATAGAATGTGCATACTTTGTTGATTCCATTTATGAAATAAATAACATTTTCTAAAAAATCGTGTTTTTTGGGAAATCATGTAAACCTTCTAGAAGCTGTGATTTTAAAAAACTGGCGGAAGTAAGCTTTTCTTATTTCCGGACGCATGCGCAAACTATAGAAAGTTGTTATTACGTAGAATGTGCATAGTTTGTTGATTCCATTTATGAAATAAATCACATTTTCTAAAACCTCATGTTTTTTAAGAATTCATCTAAACATTCTAGAAGCTGTGAATTTAAAAAAAAGGGGGAAGTAAGCTTTTCTTATTTCCGGACGCATGCGCAAACTAAAGAAAGTCTTTATCATGTAGAATGTGCATAGTTTGCGCATGCGCAAACTATAGAAAGTCGTTATATCATAGAATGTGCATACTTTGTTGATTCCATTTATGAAATAAATCACATTTTCTAAAAACTCGTGTTTTTTAACAAATCATGTAAACCTTCTAGAAGCTGTGATTTTAAAAAACGGGGGAAATTAATCTTTTCTTATTTCTGGATGCATGCGCAAACTATAGAAAGTCGTTATGACATAGAATGTGCAAACTTTGTTGATTCCATTTATGAAATAAATCACATTTTCTAAAAACTCATGTTTTTTAAGAAATCATGTAAACCTTCTAGAAGCTGTGATTTTAAAAACTTGGCGGAAACAAGCTTTTCATATTTCCAGACGCATGCGCAAACTATAGAAAGTCGTTATTACGTAGAATGTGCATAGTTTGCGCATGCGCAAACTATAGAAAGTCGTTATGACATAGAATGTGCATACTTTTTTGATTTCATTTATGAAATAATTCACATTTTCTAAAAACTCAAATTTTTTAAGAAATCTTGTAAACCTTCTAGAAGCTTTGATTTTAACAAACGGGGGGAATTGAGCTTTTCTTATTTCCAGACGCATGCGCAAACTATAGAAAGTCGTTATGACGTAGAGTGTGAATACTTTGTTGATTCCATTTATGAAATAAATCACATTTTCAAAAAATCATGTTTTTTAAGAAATCATGTAAACCTTCTAGAAGCTGTGATTTTAAAACACTGGCGGAAGTAAGCTTTTCATATTTCCGGACGCATGCGCAAACTTTCGAAAGTCGTTATTACATTGAATGTGCATAGTTTGTTGATTCCATTTATGAAATTAATCTCATTTTCTAAAAACTCGTGTTTTTTAAGATTTCATCTAAACCTTCTAGAAGCTGTGAATTTAAAAAAAGGGGGAATTAAGTTTTTCTTATTTCCAGACGCATGCGCAAACTATAGAAAGTCATTATCACGTAGGATGTGCATAGTTTGTGCATGCGCAAACTATAGAAAGTCGTTATGACATAGAATGTGCATACTTTGTTGATTCCATTTATGAAATAAATCACATTGACTAAAAACTCGTGTTTTTTAAGAAATCATGTAAACCTTCCAGAAGCTGTGATTTCAAAAACAGGGGGAATTAAGCTTTTCTTATTTCCGGACGCATGCGCAAACTGTAGAAAGTCATTATGACGTAGAATGTGCAAACTTTGTTGATTCTATTTTTGAAATAAATCACATTTTCTAAAAACTCGTGTTTTTTAAGAATTCATCTAAACCTCTCTAGAAGCTGTGAATTTAAAAAAAGGGGGGAACTAAGCTTTTTTATTTCCGGACGCATGCGGAAACTATAAAAAGTTGTTATTAAGTAGAATGTGCATAGTTTGCGCATGCGCAAACTATAGAAAGTCGTTATGACATGGAATGTGCATACTTTGTTGATTCCATTTATGAAATAAATCACATTTCCTAAAAACTCGTGTTTTTTAATACATCATGTAAACCTTCTAGAAGCTGTGGTTTTAAAAAACTGGCAGAAGTAAGCTTTTCTTATTTCCGGACGCATGCGCAAACTTTAGAGAGCCGTTATTACATAGAATGTGCATATTTTTTTGATTCCTTTTATGAAATAAAACACATTTTCTAAAAACTCGTGCTTTTTAATAAATCATGTAAACCTTCTAGAAGATGTGGTTTTAAAAAACTGGCGGAAGTAAGCTTTTCTTATTTCCGGACGCGTGCGCAAACTATAGAAAGTCGTTATTACGTAGAATGTGCATATTTTGTTGATTCCATTTATGAAATAAATCCTATTTTCTAAAAACTCATGTTTTTTATTAAAACATGTAAACCTTCTAGAAATTGTGGTTTTAAAAAACGGGTGGATGTAAGCTTTTCTTATTTCCGGACGCATGCGCAAACTATAGAAATTCGTTATCACGTAGAATGTGCATAGTTTGCGCATGCGCAAACTATAGAAAGGCGTTATGACATAGATTGTGCATACTTTGTTGATTCCATTTATGAAATAAATCACATTTTCTTAAAACTCGTGTTTTTTAATAAATCATGTAAACCTTCTAGAAGCTGTGATTTTAAAAAACGGGGGGAATTAAGCTTTTCTTATTTCCGGACGCATGCGCAAACTATAGAAAGTCGTTATGACGTAGAATGTGCAAAATTTGTCGATTCCATTTATGAAATAAATCACATTTTATAAAAACACGTGTTTTTTAAGAATTCATCTAAACCTTCTAGAAGCTGTGAATTTAAAAAAAGGGGGGAATTAAGCTTTTCTTATTTCCGAACGCATGCGCAAACTATAGAAAGTCATTATGACATAGAATGTGCATACTTTGTTGATTCCATTTTTGAAATAAATCACATTTTCTAAAAACTCGTGTTTTTTAAGAAATCATGTAAACCTTCGAGAAGCTGTGATTTTAAAAAACTGGCGGAAGTAAGCTTTTCTTATTTCCGGACGCATGCGCAGACTTTAGAAAGTCGTTATTACATATAATGTGCATACTTTTTTGATTCCATTTATGAAATAAATGACATTTTCTAAAAACTCGTGTTTTTTAAGAAATCATGTAAACCTTCTAGAAGCTGTGATTTTAAAAAACTAGCGGAAGTAAGCTTTTCTTATTTCCGGACACATGCGCAAACTATAGAAAGTCGTTACAACGTAGAATGTGCATACTTTGTTGATTCCATTTATGAAATAAATCACATTTTCTAAAAACTCGTGTTTTTTAAGAAATCATGTAAACCTTCTAGAAGCTGTGGTTTTAAAAAACTGGCGGAAGGAAGCTTTTCTTATTTCCGGACGCATGCGCAACCTATAGAAAGTCGTTATCACGTAGAATGTGCATACTTTGCGCTTTTGCAAACTTTAGAAAGTCGTTATAACATAGAATGTGCATACTTTGTTGATTCTATTTATGAAATAAATCACATTTTCTAAAAACTCGTGTTTTTTAAGAAATCATGTAAACCTTCTAGAAGATCTGATTTTAAAAAACTGGCGGAAGTAAGCTTTTCTTATTTCCGGATGCATGCGCAAACTATTGAAAGTTGTTACTACCTAGAATATGCATACTTTGTTGATTCCATTGATGAAATAAATCACATTTTCTAAAAATTCATGTTTTTTAAGAATTCCTCTAAACCTTCTAGAAGCTGTGAATTTAAAAAAAGGGGGGGAAGTAAGCTTTTCTTATTCCCGGACGCATGCACAAACTATAGAAAGTCGTTATTACGTAGAATGTGCATAGTTTGCGCATGCGCAAACTATAGAAAGTCGTTAGGACATAGAATGTGCATACTTTGTTGATTCCATTTATGAAATAAATCACATTTTCTAAAAACTTGTGTTTTTTATGAACTCATGTAAACCTTCTAGAAGCTGTGATTTTAAAAAACTTGCGGAAGTAAGCTTTTCTTATTTCCGGACGCATGCGCAAACTTTAGAAAGTCGTTATTACATAGAATGTGCATACTTTGTTGATTCCATTTATGAAATAAATCACATTTTCTAAAAACTCGTGTTTTTCCAGAAATCATGTAAACCTTCTAGAAGCTGTGGTTTTTTAAAACTGGTGGAAGGAAGCTTTTCTTATTTCCGGACGCATGCGCAAACTATAGAAAGTCGTTACTACGTAGAATGTGCATACTTTTTTTATTCAATTTATGAAATAAATGACATTTTCTAAAAACTCATTTTTTTAAGAAATCATGTAAACCTTCTAGAAGCTGTGATTTTAAAAAACGGGGGAAATTAAGCTTTTCTTATTTCTGGATCCATGCGCAAACTATAGGAAGTTGTTATGACGTAGAATGTGCAAAATTTGTTGATTCCATTTATGAAATAAATCGAATTTTCTAAAAACTCGTGTTTTTTAAGAAATCATGTAAACCTTCTAGAAGCTGTGATTTTGAAAACTTGGCGGAAGTAAGCTTTTCATATTGCCGGACGCATGCACAAACTTTAGAAAGTCGTTATTACATAGAAAGTGCATACTTTGTTGATTCCTTTTATGAAATAAAACACATTTTCTAAAAACTCGTGTTTTTTAATAAATCATGTAAACCTTCTAAAAGCTGTGGTTTTAAAAAACTGGCGGAAGTAAGCTTTTCTTATTTCCGGACGCGTGCGCAAACTATAGAAAGTCGTCATTACGTAGTATGTGCATAGTTTGTTGATTCCATTTATGAAATAAATCATATTTTCTAAAAACTCATGTTTTTTAAAAATTCATCTAAACCTTCTAGAAGCTATGAATTTAAAAAAAGGGGGGAAGTAAGCTTTTCTTATTTCCGGACGCATGCGCAAACTATAGAAAGTCGTTATCACGTAGAATGTGCATAGTTTGCGCATGCGCAAACTATAGAAAGGCGTTATGACATAGATTGTGCATACTTTGTTGATTCCATTTATTAAATAAATCACATTTTCTTAAAACTCGTGTTTTTTAATAAATCATGTAAACCTTCTAGAAGCTGTGATTTTGAAAAACGGGGGGAATTAAGCTTTTCTTATTTCCGGACGCATGCGCAAACTATAGAAAGTCGTTATGACGTAGCATGTGCAAACTTTGTTGATCGCATTTATGAAATAAATCACATTTTCTAAAAACTCGTGTTTTTTAAGAATTCATCTAAACCTTCTAGAAGCTGTGAATTTAAAAAAAGGGGGGAATTAAGCTTTTCTTATTTCCGAACGCATGGGCAAACTATAAAAAGTCGTTATGACATATAATGTGCATACTTTGTTGATTCCATTTTTGAAATAAATCACATTTTCTAAAAACTCGTGTTTTTTAAGAAATCATGTAAACCTTCGAGAAGCTGTGATTTTAAAAAACTGGTGGAAGTAAGCTTTTGTTATTTTCGGACGCATGCGCAGACTTTAGAATGTCGTTATTACATAGAATGTGCATACTTTTTTGATTCCATTTATGAAATAAATCACATTTTCTAAAAACTCGTGTTTTTTAAGAAATCATGTAAACCTTAAAGAAGCTGTGATTTTAAAAAACTGGCGGAAGTAAGCTTTTGTTATTTTCGGACGCATGCGCAGACTTTAGAATGTCGTTACTACGTAGAATGTGCATACTTTGTTGATTCCCTTTATGAAATAAATCACATTTTCTAAAAACTCGTGTTTTTTAAGAAATCATGTAAACCTTCTAGAAGCTGTAGTTTTAAAAAACTGGCGGAAGGAAGCTTTTCTTATTTCCTCACGCATGCGCAAACTATAGAAAGTCATTATCACGTAGAATGTGCATAGTTTGCGCTTGCGCAAACCTTAGAAAGTCGTTATAACATAGAATGTGCATACTTTGTTGATTCTATTTATGAAATAAATCACATTTTATAAAAACTCGTGTTTTTTAAGAAATCATGTAAACCTTCTAGAAGATGTGATTTTAAAAAACTGGCGGAAGTAAGCTTTTCTTATTTCCGGACGCATGTGCAAACTATAGAAATTTGTTACTACCTAGAATGTGCATACTTTGTTGATTCCATTGATGAAATAAATCACATTTTCTAAAAACTCATGTTTTTTAAGAATTCGTCTAAACCTTCTAGAAGCTGTGAATTTAAAAAAAGGGGGGAAGTAAGCTTTTCTTATTTCCGGACGCATGCGAAAACTATAGAAAGTCGTTATTACGTAGAATGTGCATATTTTGCGCTTGCGCAAACTTTAGAAAGTCGTTATAACGTAGAATGTGCATACTTTGTTGATTCCATTTATAAAATAAATCACATTTTCTAAAAACTCATGTTTTTTAAGAAATCATGTAAACCTTCTAGAAGCTGCGATTTTAAAAAACTGGCGGAAGTAAGCTTTTCTTATTTCCGGCCGCATGCGCAAACTATAGAAATTCGTTACTACGTATAACGTGCATACTTTTTTGATTCAATTTATGAAATAAATAAAATTTTCTAAAAACTCGTTTTTTTAAGAAATCATGTAAACCTTCTAGAAGCTATGATTTTAAAAAACTGGTGGAAGTAAGCTTTTCCTATTTCAGGACGCATGCACAAACTATAGAAAGTCGTTACTACGTAGAATGTGCATAGTTTGCGCATGCGCAAACTATAAGAAGTCGTCATGACATAGAATGTGCATACTTTGTTGATTCCATTTATGAAATAAATCACATTTTCTAAAAACTCGTGTTTTTTAGAAATCATGTAAACCTTCTAGAAGCTGTGATTTTAAAAAACTGGCGGAAGTAAGCTTTTCTTATTTCCGGACGCATGCGCAAACTTTAGAAAGTCGTTTTTACATAGAATGTGCATACTTTGTTGATTCCATTTATGAAATAAATCACATTTTCTAAAAACTCGTGTTTTTTAAGAAATCATGTAAACCTTCTAGAAGCTGTGATTTTAAAAAACTGGCGGAAGTAAGCTTTTCTTTTTTCCGGACGCATGCGCAAACTATAGAAAGTCGTTACTACGTAGAATGTGCATACTTTTTTGATTCCATTTATGAAATAAATCACATTTTCTAAAAACTCGTGTTTTTTAAGAAATCATGTAAACCTTCTAGAAGCTGTGATTTTAAAAAACTGGCGGAAGTAAGCTTTTCTTTTTTCCGGACGCATTCGCAAACTATAGAAAGTCGTTACTACGTAGAATGTGCATACTTTGTTGATTCCATTTATGAAATAAATCACATTTTATAAAAACTCATGTTTTTTAAGAAATCATGTAAACCTTCTAGAAGCCGTGGTTTTAAAAAACTGGCAGAAGAAAGCTTTTCTTATTTCCGGACGCATGCGCAAACTATAGAAAGTCGTTATCACGTAGAATGTGCATAGTTTGCGCTTGCACAAACTTTAGAAATTCGTTATAACATAGGATGTGCAAACTTTGTTGATTCTATTTATGAAATAAATCACATTTTCTAAAAACTCGTGTTTTTTAAGAAATCATGTAAACCTTCTAGAAGATGTGATTTTAAAAAACTGGCGGAAGTAAGCTTTTCTTATTTCGGGACGCATGCGCAAACTATACAAAGTTGTTACTACCTAGAATGTGCATACTTTGTTGATTCCATTGATGAAATAAATCACATTTTCTAAAAACTCATGTTTTTTAAGAATTCGTCTAAACCTTCTAGAAGCTGTGAATTTAAAAAAAGGGGGGAAGTAAGCTTTTCTTATTTCCGGACGCATGCGCAAACTATAGAAAGTCGTTATTACGTAGAATGTGCATAGTTTCCGCAAGCGCAAACTATAGAAAGTCATTAATACATAGAATGTGCATTCTTTGTTGATTTCATTTATGAAATAAATCACATTTTCTAAAAACTTGTGTTTTTTATGAACTCATGTAAACCTTCTAGAAGTTGTGATTTTAAAAAACTTGCGGAAGTAAGCTTTTCTTATTTGCGGACGCATGCGCAAACTTTAGAAAGTCGTTATTACATATAATGTGCATACTTTGTTGATTACATTTATAAAATAAATCACATTTTCTAAAAACTCATGTTTTTTAAGAAATCATGTAAACCTTCTAGAAGCTGCAATTTTAAAAAATTGGCGGAAGTAAGCTTTTCTTATTTCCGGACGCATGCGCAAACTATAGAAAGTCGTTACTACGTAGAATGTGCATATTTTTTTGATTCAATTTATGAAATAAATCACATTTTCTAAAAACTCATTTTTTTAAGAAATCATGTAAACCTTCTAGAAGCTATGATTTTAAAAAACTGGTAAGAAAGTAAGCTTTTCCTATTTCCGGTGTGATTTTAAAAAACTGGCGGAAGTAAGCTTTTCTTATTTCCGGACGCATGCGCAAAATATAGAAAGTCGTTATTACATAGAATGTGCATACTTTCTTGATTCCATTTATGAAATAAATCACATTTTATAAAATCTCATGTTTTTTAAGAAACCATGTAAACCTTCTAGAAGCTGTGATTTTAAAAAACTGGCGGAAGTAAGCTTTTCTTATTTCTGGACGCATGCGCAAACTATAGAAAGTCGTTACTACGTAGAATGTGCATAGTTTGCGCATGCGCAAACTATAAAAAGTCGTTATGACATAGAATGTGCATACTTTGTTGATTCCATTTATGAAATAAATCACATTTTCTAAAAACTCGTGTTTTTAAAGAAATCATGTAAACCTTCTAGAAGCTGTGATTTTAAAAAACGGGCGGAAGTAAGCTTTTCTTATTTCCGGACGCATGCGCAAACTTTAGAAAGTCGTTATTACATAGAATGTGCATACTTTGTTGATTCCATTTATGAAATAAATCACATTTTCTAAAAACTCATGTTTTTTAAGAAATCATGTAAACCTTCTAGAAGCTGTGATTTTAAAAAGCTGGCGGAAGTAAGCTTTTCTTATCTCCGGATGCATGCGCAAACTATAGAAAGTCGTTACTACGTAGAATGTGCATACTTTTCTGATTCCATTTATGAAATAAATCACATTTTCTAAAAACTCGTGTTTTTTAAGAAATCATGTAAACCTTCTAGAAGCTGTGGTTTTAAAAAACTGGCGGAAGGAAGCTTTTCTTATTTTCGGACGCATGCGCAAACTATAGAAAGTCGTTATTATGTAGAATGTGCATAGTTTGCGCATGCACAAACTATAGAAAGTAATTATGACATAGAATGTGCATACTTTGTTGATTCCATTTTTGAAATAAATCACATTTTCTAAAAACTCGTGTTTTTTAAGAAATCATGTAAACCTTCTAGAAGCTGTGATTTTAAAAAACTGGCGGAAGTAATCTTTTCTTATTTCCGGACGCATGCGCAAACTTTAGAAAGTCGTTATTACATAGAATGTGCATACTTTGTTGATTCCATTTATGAAATAAATCACATTTTCTAAAAACTCATGTTTTTTAAGAAATCATGTAAACCTTCTAGAAGCTGTGATTTTAAAAAACTAGCGGAAGTAAGCTTTTCTTATTTCCGGACGCATGCGCAAACTATAGAAAGTCGTTACTACGTAGAATGTGCATACTTTGCTGATTCCATTTATGAAATAAATCACATTTTCTAAAAACTCGTGTTTTTTAAGAAATCATGTAAACCTTCATGAATCTGCGATTTTAAAAAACGGGGGGAATTAACCTTTTCTTATTTCCGGACGCGTGCGCAAACTATAGAAAGTCGTTATGACGTAGAATGTGCATACTTTGTTGATTCCATTTATGAAATAAATCACATTTTCTAAAAACTCATGTTTTTTAAGAAATCATGTAAACCTTCTAGAAGCTGTGATTTTAAAAAACTGGCTGAAGTAAGCTTTTCTTATTTCCGGACGCATGCGCAAACTTTAGAAAGTCGTTATTACATAGAATGTCCATACTTTGTTGATTCAATTTTTGAAATAAATCACATTTTCTAAAACCTCGTGTTTTTTAAGAAATCATGTAAACCTTCTAGAAGATGTGATTTTAAAATACAGGGGGAATTAAGCTTTTCTTATTTCCGGACGCATGCGCAAACTATAGAAAGTTGTTATTACGTAGAATGTGCATACTTTGTTGATTCCATTTATGAAATAAATCACATTTTCTAAAAACTCGTGTTTTTTAAGAATTCATCTACACCTTCTAGAAGCTGTGAATTTAAAAAAAGGGGGGAAGTAAGCTTTTCTTGTTTCCGGGCGCATGCCCAAACTATAGAAAGTTGTTATTACGTAGAATGTGCATAGTTTCTTGATTCCATTTATGAAATAAATCACATTTTCTAAAAACTCGTGTTTTTTAAGAATTCATCTAAACCTTCTAGAAGCTGCGAATTTAAAAAAAGGGGGGAAGTAAGCTTTTCTTACTTCCGGATGCATGCGCAAACTATAGAAAGTCGTTATCACGTAGAATGTGCATAGGATGCGCATGCGCAAACTTTAGAAAGTCGTTATGACATAGAATGTGCATACTTTGTTGATTCCATTTATGAAATAAATCACATTTTCTAAAAACTCTTGTTTTTTAAGAAATTATGTAAACCTTCTAGAAGCTGTGATTTTAAAATACTGGCGAAAGTAAGTTTTCTTATTTCCGGACGCATCCGCAAACTATAGAAATTCGTTACTATGTAGAATGTGCATACTTTGTTGATTCCATTTAAGAAATAAATCACATTTTCTAAAAACTTGTGTTTTTTAACAATTCATCTAAACCTCCTAGAAGCTGTGAATTTAAAAAAAGGGGGGAAGTAAGGTTTTTTATTTCCAGACGCATGCACAAACTATAGAAACTCATTATTACGTAGAATGTGCATAGTTTGCGCATGCGCAAAATATAGAAAGTCGTTATGACATAGAATGTGCATACTTTGTTGATTCCATTTATGAAATAAATCACATTTCCTAAAAACTCGTGTTTTTTAAGACATCATGTAAACCTTCTAGATGTCGTGATTTTAAAAAAAGGGGGGAATTAAGCTTTTCCTATTTTCGGACGGATGCGCAAACTATAGAAAGTTGTTATGACGTAGAATGTGCATACTTTGTTGATTCCATTTATGAAATAAATCACATTTTCTAAAAACTCGTGTTTTTTAAGAAATCATGTAAACCTTCTAGAAGCTGTGATTTTAAAAAACTGGCGGAAGTAAGCTTTTCATATTTCCGGACGCATGCGCGAACTTTAGAAAGTCGTTATTACATAGAATATGCATACTTTGTTGATTCCATTTATGAAATAAATCACATTTTCTAAAAACTCGTGTTTTTTAAGAAATCATGTAAACCTTCTAGAAGCTGTGGTTTTTAAAAACTGGTGGAAGGAAGCTTTTGTTATTTCTGGACGCATGCGCAAACTATAGAAAGTCGTTATTACGTAGAATGGGCATAGTTTGTTGATTCCATTTATGAAATAAATTACATTTTCTAAAAACTCTTGTTTTTTATGAATTCATCGAAACCTTCTAGAAGCTGTGAATTTAGAAAAAGGGGGGAAGTAAGCTTTTCTTGTTTCCGGACGCATGCCCAAACTATCGAAAGTTGTTATTACGTAGAATGTGCATACTTTGTTGATTCCATTTATGAAATAAATCACATTTTCTAAAAACTCGTGTTTTTTAAGAATTCATCTAAACCTTCTAGAAGCTGTGAATTTAAAACAAGGGGGGAAGTAAGCTTTTCTTATTTCCGGACGCATGCGCAAACTATAGAAAGTCATTATCATGTAGAATGTGCATAGTATGCGCATGCGCAAACTTTAGAAAGTCGTTATGACATAGAATGTGCATACTTTGTTGATTCCATTTATGAAATAAATCACATTTTCCAAAAACTTGTGTTTTTTAAGAATTCATCTAAACCTTCTAGAAGCTGTGAATTTAAAAAAAGGGGGGAAGTAAGCTTTTCTTATTTCCGGACGCATAAGCAAACTATAGAAAGTCATTATTACATAGAATGTGCATAGTTTGCGCAAGCACAAAATATATAAAGTCGTTATGACATAGAATGTGCATACTTTGTTGATTCCATTTATGAAATAAATCACATTTTCTAAAAACTCGTGTTTTTTAAGAAATCATGTAAACCTTCTAGAAGCTGTGATTTTAAAAAGCTTGCGGAAGTAAGCTTTTCTTATTTCCGGATGCATGCACAAACTTCAGAAAGTCGTTATTACATAGAATGTGCATACTTTGTTGATTGCATTTATGATATAAATCACATTTTCTAAAAACTCGTGTTTTTTAAGAAATCATGTAAACCTTCTACAAGCTGTGATTTTAAAAAACTGGCTGAAGTAAGCTTTTCTTATTTCCGGACGCATGCACAAACTTTAGAAAGTCGTTATTACATAGAATGTGCATACTTTGTTCATTCCATTTATGAAATAAATCACATTTTCTAAAACCTTGTGTTTTTTAAGAAATCATGTAAACCTTCTAGAAGCTGTGATTTTAAAAAACGGGGGGAATTAAGCTTTTCTTATTTCCGGACGCATGCGCAAACTATAGAAAGTCGTTATGACGTAGAATGTGCAGACTTTGTTGATATAATTTATGAAATAAATCACATTTTCTAAAAACTCGTGTATTTTAAGAATTCATCTAAAGCTTCTAGAAGCTGCGAATTTAAAAAAAGGGGGGAAGTAAGCTTTTCTTATTTCCGGACGCATGCGCAAACTATAGAAAGTCGTTATTACGTAGAATGTGCATAGTTTGCGCATGCACAAACTATAGAAAGTCGTTATGACATAGCATGTGCATACTTTGTTGATTCCATTTATGAAATAAATCACATTTTCTAAAAACTCGTGTCTTTTAAGAAATCATGTAAACCTTCTAGAAGCTGTGATTTTAAAAAACTAGCGGAAGTAAGCTTTTCTTATTTCCGGACGCATGCGCAAACTATAGAAATTCGTTACTACGTAGAATGTGCATACTTTGTTGATACCATTTATGAAATAAATCACATTTTATAAAAACTCGTGTTTTTTAAGAAATCATGTAAACCTTCATGAAGCTGTGATTTTAAAAAACGGGGGAATTAACCTTTTCTTATTTCCGGACGCGTGCCCAAACTATAGAAAGTCGTTATGACGTAGAATGGGCATACTTTGTTGATTCCATTTATGAATAAATCACATTTTCTAACAACTCATGTTTTCTAAGAAATCATGTAAACCTTCTAGAAGCTGTGATTTTAAAAAACTGGCTGAAGTAAGCTTTTCTTATTTCCGGACGCATGCGCAAACTTTAGAAAGTCGTTATTACATAGAATGTCCATACTTTGTTGATTCCATTTATGAAATAAATCACATTTTCTAAAACCTCGTGTTTTTTAAGAAATCATGTAAACCTTCTAGAAGCTGTGATTTTAAAATACGGGGGGAATTAAGCTTTTCTTATTTCCGGACGCATGCGCAAACTATAGAAAGTTGTTATTATGTAGAATGTGCATACTTTGTTGATTCCATTTATGAAATAAATCACATTTTCTAAAAACTCGTGTTTTTTAAGAATTCATCTACACCTTCTAGAAGCTGTGAATTTAAAAAAAGCGGGGAAGTAAGCTTTTCTTGTTTCCGGACGCATGCCCAAACTATAGAAAGTTGTTATTACGTAGAATGTGCATAGTTTGTTGATTCCATTTATGAAATAAATCACATTTTCTAAAAACTCGTGTTTTTTAAGAATTCATCTAAACCTTCTAGAAGCTGTGAATTTAAAAAAAGGGGGGAAGTAAGCTTTTCTTACTTACGGACGCATGCGCAAACTATAGAAAGTCGTTATCACGTAGAATGTGCATAGTATGCGCATGCGCAAACTTTAGAAAGTCATTATGACATAGAATGTGCATACTTTGTTGATTCCATTTCTGAAATAAATCACATTTTCTAAAAACTCATGTTTTTTAAGAATTCATCTACACCTTCTAGAAGCTGTGAATTTAAAAAAAGGGGGGAAGTAAGCTTTTCTTGTTTCCGGACGCATGCCCAAACTATAGAAAGTTGTTATTACGTAGAATGTACATAGTTTGTTGATTCCATTTATGAAATAAATCACATTTTCTAAAAACTCGTGGTTTTTAAGAATTCATCTAAACCTTCTAGAAGCTGTGAATTTAAAAAAAGGGGGGAAGTAAGCTTTTCTTACTTCCGGACGCATGCGCAAACTATAGAAAGTCGTTATCACGTAGAATGTGCATAGTATGCGCATGCGCAAACTTTAGAAAGTCGTTATGACATAGAATGTGCATACTTTGTTGATTCCATTTATGAAATAAATCACATTTTCTAAAAACTCGTGTTTTTTAAGAAATTATGTAAACCTTCTAGAAGCTGTGATTTTAAAAAACTGGCGAAAGTAAGCTCTTCTTATTTCCGGACGCATGCGCAAACTATAGAAAGTCATTACTATGTAGAATGTGCATACTTTGTTGATTCCATTTAAGAAATATATCACATTTTCTAAAAACTTGTGTTTTTTAACAATTCATCTAAACCTTCTAGAAGTTGTGAATTTAAAAAAAGGGGGGAAGTAAGCTTTTCTTATTTCCAGACGCATGCGCAAACTATAGAAAGTCGTTATTACGTAGAATGTGCATAGTTTGCGCATGCGCAAAATATAGAAATTCGTTATGACATAGAATGTGCATACTTTGTTGATTCCATTTATGAAATAAATCACATTTCCTAAAAACTCGTGTTTTTTAAGACAACATGTAAACATTCTAGATGTTGTGATTTTAAAAAATGGGGGGAATTAAGCTTTTCCTATTTTCGGACGGATGCGCAAACTATAGAAAGTTGTTATGACGTAGAATGTCCATACTTTGTTGATTCCATTTATGAAATAAATCACATTTTCTAAAAACTCGTGTTTTTTAAGAAATCATGTAAACCTTCTAGAACTGTGATTTTAAAAAACTGGCGGAAGTAAGCTTTTCATATTTCCGGACGCATGCGCAAACATTAGAAAGTCGTTATTACATAGAATATGCATACTTTGTTGATTCCATTTATGAAATAAATCACATTTTCTAAAAACTCGTGTTTTTTAAGAAATCATGTAAACCTTCTAGAAGCTGTGGTTTTAAAAAACTGGTGGAAGGAAGCTTTTCTTATTTCCGGACGCATGCGCAAACTATAGAAAGTTGTTATTACGTAGAATGTGCATAGTTTGTTGATTCCATTTATGAAATAAATCACTTTTTCTAAAAACTCGTGTTTTTTAAGAAATCATGTAAACCTTCTAGAAGCTGTGATTTTAAAAATCTGGACGCATGCCCAAACTATAGAAAGTCGTTATTACGTAGAATGTGCATAGTTTGCGCATGCACAAACTATAGAAAGTCATTATGACATAGAATGTGCATACTTTGTTGATTCCATTTTTGAAATAAATCACATTTTCTAAAAAGTCGTGTTTTTTAAGAAATCATGTAAACCTTCTAGAAGCTGTGATTTTAAAAATCTGGCGGAAGTAATCTTTTCTTATTTCGGGACGCATGCGCAAACTTTAGAAAGTCGTTATTACATAGAATGTGCATACTTTGTTGATTCCATTTATGAAATAAATCACATTTTCTAAAAACTCGTGTTTTTTAAGAAATCATGTAAACCTTCTAGAAGCTGTGATTTTAAAAAACTAGCGGAAGTAAGCTTTTCTTATTTCCGGACGCATGCGCAAACTATAGAAAGTCGTTACTACGTAGAATGTGCATACTTTGCTGATTCCATTTATGAAATAAATCACTTTTTCTAAAAACTCGTGTTTTTTAAGAAATCATGTAAACCTTCATGAAGTTGTGATTTTAAAAAACGGGGGGAATTAAACTTTTCTTATTTCCGAACGCGTGCGCAAACTATAGAAAGTCGTTATGACGTAGAATGTGCATACTTTGTTGATTCCATTTATGAAATAAATCACATTTTCTAAAAACTCGTGTTTTTCAAGAAATCATGTAAACCTTCTAGAAGCTGTGATTTTAAAAAACTGGCGGAAGTAAGCTTTTCATATTTCCGGACGCATGCGCAAACTTTAGAAAGTCGTTATTACATAGAATATGCATACTTTGTTGATTCCATTTACGAAATAAATCACATTTTCTAAAAACTCATGTTTTTTAAGAAATCATGTAAACCTTCTAGAAGTTGTGGTTTTTAAAAACTGGTGGAAGGAAGCTTTTCTTATTTACGGACGCATGCGCAAACTATAGAAAGTCGTTATTACGTAGAATGTGCATAGTTTGTTGATTCCATTTATGAAATAAATCACATTTTCTAAAAACTCTTGTTTTTTATGAATTCATCTAAACCTTCTAGAAGCTGTGAATTTAAAAAAAGGGGGGAAGTAAGCTTTTCTTGTTTCCGGACGCATGCCCAAACTATAGAAAGTTGTTATTACGTAGAATGTGCATACTTTGTTGATTCCATTTATTAAATAAATAACATTTTCTAAAAACTCGTGTTTTTTAAGAATTCATCTAAACCTTCTAGAAGCTGTGAATTTAAAAAAATGGGGGAAGTAAGCTTTTCTTATTTCCGGACGCATGCGCAAACTATAGAAAGTCGTTATCACGTAGAATGTGCATAGTATGCGCATGCGCAAACTTTAGAAAGTCGTTATGACATAGAATGTGCATACTTTGTTGATTCCATTTATGAAATAAATCACATTTTCTAAAAACTTGTGTTTTTTAAAAATTCATCTAAACCTTCTAGAAGCTGTGAATTTAAAAAAAGGGGGGAAGTAAGCTTTTCTTATTTCCGGATGCATGTGCAAACTATAGAAAGTCATTATTACGTAGAATGTGCATAGTTTGCGCATGCACAAAATATAGAAAGTCGTTATGACATAGAATCTGCATACTTTGTTGATTCCATTTATGAAATAAATCACATTTTCTAAAAACTCATGTTTTTTAAGAAATCATGTAAACCTTCTAGAAGCTGTGATTTTAAAAAACTGGCGGAAGTAAGCATTTCTTTTTTCCGGACGGATGCCCAAACTATAGAAAGTTATTATTACATAGAATTTGCATAGTTTGTTGATTCCATTTATGAAATAAATTACATTTTCTAAAAACTCGTGTTTTCTTAGTTCCTGACGCATGCACAAACTTCAGAAATTCGTTATTACATAGAATCTGCATACTTTGTTGATTCCATTTATGATATAAATCACATTTTCTAAAAACTAGTGTTTTTTAAGAAATCATGTAAACCTTCTACAAGCTGTGATTTTAAAAAATTGGCGGAAGTAAGCTTTTCTTATTTCCGGACGCATGCACAAACTTTAGAAAGTCATTATTACATAGAATGTGCATACTTTGTTCATTCCATTTATGAAATAAATCACATTTTCTAAAACTTGTGTTTTTTAAGAAATCATGTAAACCTTCTAGAAGCTGTGATTTTAAAAAACGGGGGGAATTAAGCTTTTCTTATTTCCGGATGCATGCGCAAACTATAGAAAGTCGTTATGACGTAGAATGTGCAAACTTTGTTGATATAATTTATGAAATAAATCACATTTTCTAAAAACTCGTGTATTTTAAGAATTCATCTAAACCTTCTAGAAAGCTGCGAATTTAAAAAAAGGGGGGAAGTAAGCTTTTCTTATTTCCGGACGCATGCGCAAACTATAGAAAGTCGTTATTACGTAAAATGTGCATAGTTTGCGCATGCACAAACTATAGAAAGTCGTTATGACATAGCATATGCATACTTTGTTGATTCCATTTTTTAAATAAATCACATTTTCTAAAAATTCGTGTTTTTAAAGAAATCATGTAAACCTTCTAGAAGCTGTGATTTTAAGATACGGGGGGAATTAAGCTTTTCCTATTTCCGGATGCATGCACAAACTATAAAAAGTTGTTATTACGTAGAATGTGCATACTTTGTTGATTCCATTTACGAAATAAATCACATTTTCTAAAAACTCGTGTTTTTTAAGAATTCATCTAAACCTTCTAGAAGCTGTGAATTTAAAAAAAGGGGGGAAGTAAGCTTTTCTTATTTCTGGACGCATGCGCAAACTATAGAAAGTCGTTATCACGTAGAATTGGCATAGTATGCGCATGCACAAACTTTAGAAAGTCGTTATGACATAGAATGTGCATACTTTGTTGATTCCATTTATGAAATAAATCACATTTTCTAAAAACTCGTGTTTTTTAAGAAATTATGTAAACCTTCTAGAAGCTGTGATTTTAAAAAACTGGCGGAATTAAGCTTTTCTTATTTCCGGATGCATGCGCAAACTATAGAAAGTCGTTACTACGTAGAATGTGCATACTTTGTTGATTCCATTTATGAAATAAATCACATTTTCTAAAAACTCGTGTTTTTTAAGAAATCATGTAAACCTTCAAGAAGCTGTGATTTTAAAAAACTGGCGGAAGTAAGCATTTCTTTTTTCCGGACGCATGCCCAAACTATAGAAAGTTGTTATTACGTAGAATGTGCATAGTTTGTTGATTCCATTTATGAAATAAATTACATTTTCTAAAAACTCGTGTTTTTTGTGAATTCATCTAAACCTTCTAGAAGCTGTGAATTTAAAAAGAGGGGGAAGTAAGCTTTTCTTATTTCCGGACGCATGCGCAAACTATAGAAAGTCGTTATCACGTAGAATGTGCATAGTATGTGCATGCGCAAACTTTAGAAAGTCGTTATGACATAGAATATGCATACTTTGTTGATTCCATTTACGAAATAAATCACATTTTCTAAAAACTCATGTTTTTTAAGAAATCATGTAAACCTTCTAGAAGCTGTGGTTTTTAAAAACTGGTGGAAGGAAGCTTTTCTTATTTACGGACGCATGCGCAAACTATAGAAAGTCGTTATTACGTAGAATGTGCATAGTTTGTTGATTCCATTTATGAAATAAATCACATTTTCTAAAAACTCTTGTTTTTTATGAATTCATCTAAACCTTCTAGAAGCTGTGAATTTAAAAAAAGGGGGGAAGTAAGCTTTTCTTGTTTCCGGACGCATGCCCAAACTATAGAAAGTTGTTATTACGTAGAATGTGCATACTTTGTTGATTCCATTTATTAAATAAATAACATTTTCTAAAAACTCGTGTTTTTTAAGAATTCATCTAAACCTTCTAGAAGCTGTGAATTTAAAAAAAGGGGGGAAGTAAGCTTTTCTTATTTCCGGACGCATGCGCAAACTATAGAAAGTCGTTATTACGTAGAATGTGCCTAGTTTGCACATGCGCAAAATATAGAAAGTCGTTATGACATAGAATGTGCATACTTTGTTGATTCCATTTATGAACTAAATCACATTTTCTAAAAACTCGTGTTTTTTAAGAAATCGTGTAAACCTTCTAGAACCTGTGATTTTAAAAAACTTGCGGAAGTAAGCTTTTCTTTTTTCCGGACGCATGCGCAAACTATAGAAAGTCGTTACCATGTATAATGTGCATACTTTGTTGATTCCATTTATGAAATAAATCACATTTCCTAAAAATCGTGTTTTTTAAGACATCATGTAAACCTTCTAGAAGTTGTAATTTTAAAAAACGGGGGGAATTAAGCTTTTCCTATTTTCGGACGGATGCGCAAACTATAGAAAGTCGTTATGACGTAGAATTTTCATACTTTGTTGATTCCATTTATGAAATAAATCACATTTTCTAAAAACTCGTGTTTTTTAAGAAATCATGTAAACCTTCTAAAAGCTGTGATTTTAAAAAACTGGCGGAAGTAAGCTTTTCATATTTCCGGACGCATGCGCAAACTATAGAAAGTCGTTACTACGTAGAATGTGCATACTTTGTTGATTCCATTTACGAAATAAATCACATTTTCCAAAAACTCGTGTTTTTTAAGAAATCATGTAAACCTTCTAGAAGCTGTGGTTTTTAAAAACTGGTGGAAGGAAGCTTTTCTTATTTCCAGACGCATGTGCAAACTATAGAAAGTCGTTATTACGTAGAATGTGCATAGTTTGTTGATTCCATTTATGATATAAATCACATTTTCTAAAATCTCTTGTTTTTTATGAATTCATCTAAACCTTCTAGAAGCTATGAATTTAAAAAAAGGGGGGAAGTAAGCTTTTCTTTTTTCCGGACGCATGCCCAAAATAAAGAAAGTTGTTATTACGTAGAATTTGCATAGTTTGTTGATTCCATTTATGAAATAAATTACATTTTCTAAAAACTCGTGTTTTTTGAGAATTCATCTAAACCTTCTAGAAGCTGTGAATTTAAAAAAAGGGGGGAAGTAAGCTTTTCTTATATCCGGACGCATGTGCAAACTATAGAAAGTCATTATTACGTAGAATGTGCATACTTTGTTGAATCCATTTATGATATAAATCACATTTTCTAAAAAGTCGTGTTTTTTAAGAAATCATGTAAACCTTCTACAAGCTGTGATTTTAAAAAACTGGTGGAAGTAAGCTTTTCTTATTTACGGATGCATGCGCAAACTGTAGAAAGTCGTTATTACGTAGAATGTGCATAGTTTGTTGATTCCATTTATGAAATAAATCACATTTTCTAAAACCTCATGTTTTTTAAGAATTCATCTAAACCTTCTAGAAGCTGTGAATTTAAAAAAAGGGGGGAAGTAAGCTTTTCTTATTTCCGGACGAATGCGCAAACTATAGAAAGTCGTTATCATGTAGAGTGTGCATAGTTTGCGCATGCGCAAACTATAGAAATTCATTACGACATAGAATGTGCATACTTTGTTGATTCCATTTATGAAATAAATCACATTTTCTAAAAACGCGTGTTTTTTAACAAATCATGTAAACCTTCTAGAAGTTGTGATTTTAAAAAACGGGGGAAATTAAGCTTCTCTTATTTCTGGACGTATGCGCAAACTATAGAGAGTCATTATGACGTAGAATGTGCTAACTTTGTTGATTCCATTTATGAAATAAATCACATTTTCTAAAAACTCGTTTTTTTTAAGAAATCATGTAAACCTTCTAGAAGCTGTGATTTTAAAAACTTGGCGGAAGTAAGCTTTTCATATTTCCGGACGCATGCGCAAACTTTAGAAAGTCGTTATTAGATAGAATGTGCATACTTTGTTGATTCCTTTTATGAAATAAAACACATTTTCGAAAAACTCGTGTTTTTTAATAAATCATGTAAACCTTCTAGAAGCTGTGGTTTTAAAAAACTGGCGGAAGTAAGCTTTTCTTATTTCCGGATGCATGCGCAAACTGTAGAAAGTCGTTATTACGTAGAATGTGCATAGTTTGTTGATTCCATTTATGAAATAAATCACATTTTCTAAAACCTCATGTTTTTTAAGAATTCATCTAAACCTTCTAGAAGCAATGAATTTAAAAAAAGGGGGGAAGTAAGCTTTTCTTATTTCCGGACGCATGCGCAAACTATAGAAAGTCGTTATCATGTAGAGTGTGCATAGTTTGTGCATGCGCAAACTATACAAAGTCGTTATGACATAGAATGTGCATACTTTGTTGATTCCATTTATGAAATAAATCACATTTTCTAAAAACTCGTGTTTTTTAACAAATCATGTAAACCTTCTAGAAGTTGTGATTTTAGAAAACGGGGGAAATTAAGCTTTTCTTATTTCTGGACGTATGCGCAAACTATAGAGAGTCGTTATGACGTAGAATGTGCTAACTTTGTTGATTCCATTTATGAAATAAATCACATTTTGTAAAAACTCGTGTTTTTAAAGAAATCATGTAAACCTTCTAGAAGCTGTGATTTTAAAAACTTGGCGGAAGTAAGCTTTTCATATTTCCGGACGCATGCGCAAACTTTAGAAAGTCGTTATTAGATAGAATGTGCATACTTTGTTGATTCCTTTTATGAATTAAAACACATTTTCAAAAAACTCGTGTTTTTTAATAAATCATGTAAACCTTCTAGAAGCTGTGGTTTTAAAAAACTGGCGGAAGTAAGCTTTTCTTATTTCCGGACGCATGCGCAAACTATAGAAAGTCGTTACTACGTAGAATGTGCATACTTTCTTGATTCCATTGATGAAATAAATCACATTTTCTAAAAACTCGTGTTTTTTAAGAATTCATCTAAACCTTCTAGAAGCTGTGAATTTAAAAAAAGGGGGGAAGTAAGCTTTTCTTATTTCCGGACGCATGCGCAAACTATAGAAAGTCGTCGTTACGTAGAATGTGCATAGTTTGCGCATGCGCAAAATATAGAAAGTCGTTATGACATAGAATATGCATACTTTGTTGATTCCATTTATGAAATAAATGACATTTTCTAAAAACTCGTGTTTTTTAAGAAATTATGTAAACCTTCTAGAAGCTGTGATTTTAAAAAACTGGCGGAAGTAAGCATTTCTTTTTTCCGGAAGGATGCCCAAACTATAGAAAGTTATTATTACATAGAATTTGCATAGTTTGTTGATTCCATTTATGAAATAAATTACATTTTCTAAAAACTCGTGTTTTTTGAGAATTCATCTAAACCTTCTAGAAGCTGTGAAGTTAAAAAGAGGGGGGAAGTAAGCTTTTCTTATTTCCGGACGCATGCGCAAACTATAGAAAGTCGTTATCACGTAGAATGTGCATAGTATGCGCATGCGAAAACTTTAGAAAGTCGTTATGACATAGAATGTGCATACTTTGTTGATTCCATTTATGAAATATATCACATTTTCTAAAAACTCATGTTTTTTAAGAAATTATGTAAACCTTCTAGAAGCTGTGATTTTAAAAAACTGGCGGAAGTAAGCTTTTCTTATTTCCGGATGCATGCGCAAACTATAGAAATTCGTTACTATGTAGAATGTGCATACTTTGTTGATTTCATTTATGAAATAAATCACATTTTCTAAATACTTGTGTTTTTTAAGAAATCATGTAAACCTTCTAGAAGCTGTGATTTTGAAATACTAGCGGAATCAAGCTTTTCATATTTCCGGACGCATGCGCAAACTTTAGAAAGTCGTTATTACATAGAATATGCATACTTTGTTGATTCCATTTATGAAATAAATCACATTTTCTAAAAACTCGTGTTTTTTAAGAAATCATGTAAACCTTCTAGAAGCTGTGGTTTTTAAAAACTTGTGGAAGGAAGCTTTTCTTATTTCCGGACGCATGCGCAAACTATAGAAATTCGTTATTACATAGAATGTGCATAGTTTGTTGATTCCATTTATGAAATAAATCACATTTTCTAAAAAATCTTGTTTTTTATGAATTCATCTAAACCTTCTAGAAGCTGTGAATTTAAAAAAAGGGGGGAAGTAAGCTTTTCTTGTTTCCGGACGCATCCCAAACTATAGAAAGTTGTTATTATGTAGAATGTGCATAGTTTGTTGATTCCATTTATGAAATAAATCACATTTTCTAAAAACTCGTGTTTTGTAAGAATTCATCTAAACATTCTAGAAGCTGTGAATTTAAAAAAAGGGGGGAAGTAAGCTTTTCTTATTTCCGGACGCATGCGCAAACTATAGACAGTCGTTATCACGTAGAATGTGCATAGTATGCACATGCGCAAACTTTAGAAAGTCGTTCTGACATAGAATGTGCATACTTTGTTGATTCCATTTATGAAATAAATCACATTTTCTAAAAACTCGTGTTTTTTAAGAAATTATGTAAACCTTCTAGAAGCTGTGATTTTAAAAAATTGGCGGAAGTAAGCTTTTCTTATTTACGGACGCATGCGCAAACTATAGAAAGTCGTTACTATGTAGAATGTGCATACTTTGTTGATTCCATTTATAAAATAAATCACATTGTCTAAAAACTTGTGTTTTTTAACAATTCATCTAAACCTTCTAGAAGCTGTGAATTTAAAAAAAGGGGGGAAGTAAGCTTTTCTTATTTCCGGACGCATGCGCAAACTATAGAAAGTCGTTATTATGTAGAATATGCATACTTTGCGCATGCGGAAAATGTAGAAAGTCGTTATGACATAGAATGTGCATACTTTGTTGATTCTATTTATGAAATAAATCACATTTTCTAAAAACTCGTGTTTTTTAAGAAATCATGTAAACCTTCTAGAAGCTGTGGTTTTTAAAAACTCGTGGAAGGAAGTTTTTCTTATTTCCGGACGCATGCGCAAACTATAGAAAGTCGTTATTACGTAGAATGTGCATAGTTTGTTGATTCCATTTATGAAATAAATCACATTTTATAGAAACTCTTGTTTTTTATGAATTCATCTAAACCTTCTAGAAGCTGTGAATTTAAAAAAAGGGGGGAAGTAAGCTTTTCTTGTTTCCGGACGCATGCCCAAACTATAGAAAGTTGTTATTACGTAGAATGTGCATAGTTTTTTGATTCCATTTATGAAATAAATCACATTTTCTAAAAACTCATGTTTTTTAAGAATTCATCTAAACCTTCTAGAAGCTGTGAATTTAAAAAAATGGGAGAAGTAAGCTTTTCTTATTTCCGGACGCATGCGCAAACTATAGAAAGTCGTTATCACTTAGAATGTGCATAGTATGCGCATGCACAAACTTTAGAAAGTCATTATGACATAGAATGTGCATACCTTGTTGATTCCATTTATGAATTAAATCACATTTTCTAAAAACTCGTGTTTTTTAAGAAATTATGTAAACCTTCTAGAAGCTGTGATTTTAAAAAACTGGCGGAAGTAAGCTTTTCTTATTTCCGGACGCATGCGCAAACTATAGAAAGTCGTTACTATGTAGAATGTGCATACTTTGTTGATTCCATTTATGAAATAAATCACATTTTCTAGAAACTTGTGTTTTTTAACAATTCATCTAAACCTTCTAGAAGCTGTGAATTTAAAAAAAGGGGGGAAGTAAGCTTTTCTTATTTCCGGACGCATGCGCAAACTATAGAAAGTCGTGATTACGTAGAATGTGCATAGTTTGCGCATGCGCAAAATATAGAAAGTCGTTATGACATAGAATGTGCATACTTTGTTGATTCCATTTATGAAATAAATCACATTTCCTAAAAACTTGTGTTTTTTAAGACATCATGTAAACCTTCTAGATGTTGTGATTTTAAAAAACGGGGGGAATTAAGCTTTTCTTACTTTCGGACGGATGCGCAAACTATAGAAATTTGTTATGAAATAGAATATGCATACTTTGTTGATTCCATTTATGAAATAAATCAAATTTTCTAAAAACTCATGTTTTTTAAGAAATCATGTAAACCTTCTAGAAGCTGTGATTTTAAAAAACTGGCGGAATCAAGCTTTTCATATTTCCGGACGCATGCGCAAACTTTAGAAAGTCATTATTACATAGAATATGCATACTTTGTTGATTCCATTTATGAAATAAATCACATTTTCTAAAAACTCGTGTTTTTTAAGAAATCATGTAAACCTTCTAGAAGCTGTGGTTTTTAAAAACTCGTGGAAGGAAGCTTTTCTTATTTCCGGACGCATGCGCAAACTATAGAAAGTCGTTATTACGTAGAATGTGCATAGTTTGTTGATTCCATTTATGAAATAAATCACATTTTCTAAAAACTTGTGTTTTTTAACAATTCATCTAAACCTTCTAGAAGCTGTGAATTTAAAAAAAGGGGGGAAGTAAGCTTTTCTTATTTCCGGACGCATGCGCAAAGTATAGAAAGTCGTTATTACGTAGAATGTGCATAGTTTGCGCATGCGCAAAATATAGAAAGTCGTTATGACATAGAATGTGCATACTTTGTTGATTCCATTTATGAAATAAATCACATTTCCTAAAAACATGTGTTTTTTAAGACATCATGTAAACCTTCTAGATGTTGTGATTTTAAAAAACGGGGGGAATTAAGCTTTTCCTACTTTCGGACGGATGCGCAAACTATAGAAAGTTGTTATGACATAGAATGTGCATACTTTGTTGATTCCATTTACGAAATAAATCACATTTTCTAAAAACTCATGTTTTTTAAGAAATCATGTAAACCTTCTAGAAGCTGTGATTTTAAAAAACTGGCAGATTCAAGCTTTTCATATTTCCGGACGCATGCGCAAACTTTAGAAAGTCGTTATTACATAGAATGTGCATACTTTGTTGATTCCATTTATGAAATAAATCATATTTTCTAAAAACTCGTGTTTTTCAAGAAATTATGTAAACCTTCTAGACGCTGTGATTTTAAAAAACTGGCGGAAGTAAGCTTTTCTTATTTCCGGATGCATGCGCAAACTATAGAAAGTCGTTACTACGTAGAAGGTGCATACTTTGTTGATTCCATTTATGAAATAAATCACATTTTCTAAAAACTTGTGTTTTTTAAGAATTCATCTAAACCTTCTAGAAGCTGTGAATTTAAAAAAAGGGGGGAAGTAAGCTTTTCTTATTTCCGGACGCATGCGCAAACTATAGAAAGTCGTTATTACATACAATGTGCATAGTTTGCGCATGTGCAAAATATAGAAAGTCGTTATGACATAGAATGTGCATACTTTGTTGATTCCATTTATGAAATAAATCACATTTTCTAAAAACTCGTGTTTTTTAAGAAATCATGTAAACCTTCTAGAAGCTGTGATTTTAAAAAACTTGCGGAAGTAAGGTTTTCTTATTTCCGGACGCATGCGCAAACTATAGAAAGTTGTTACTATGTAGAATGTGCATACTTTGTTGATTCCATTTATGAAATAAATCACATTTTCTAAAAACTCGTGTTTTTTAAGAAATCATGTAAACCTTCTAGAAGCTGTGATTTTAAAAAACGGGGGGAATTAAGCTTTTCTCATTTCCGGATGTTGATGTATATGTAACTTCGGAATGTATTTCACATATATGTATATTGTATTACTATAGAGATGGTATTATTCCTCTATAAGGAAGTGTCGTCATTTATATTGTAAGTGTCGTAACTTATACTTGATGGGTTATTAGACCACCTTGTTTGGGGTCGGCCCTGTATAAGTCATCTGGGTCAAAGGGTTATTAGACCACCCTATTGGGGGTCGGCCATGTGGGTCAAAGGGTTATTAGACCACCCTATTGGGGGTCGGCCCACTCAGCATTATGTTATGTGGTTAAGTTCGAGCCGACATGAGTTAGGTAAAAAGACAAGTCAAGTCAAGTATAAATAGAGTGCGGGAGGCACTTTATTTACTCACTCACTTCTCACACATGCTCTCAAGGAGGAGAGGCGCACTTATGGAGGAGGAGGATCTGCTGCTAGGTTGTGTCTATCTCTTATGGTTGGTTGTATCATTTCTCTATCTATCTCTGAGGAAGTTATTGGGGTTTTTCACCTTTATGGTTTTCCCCAAGTAAATCTTTGTGTCTCTTGTGTGCTTGCATTATTGTCTCCATGATTGATATGCTGTAGATATGCTGTACATGTTGTTCTCTCAGTTAAGATCCTAGATCAGATTGAAGTAAATTCTGAAAATTTAACATGGTATCAGAGCTAGCCTGAAAGAAGGCATGATATGGCATGTATGACACTTGCACTTACGATGCTAGGGCTTGATATAGCAAAAACCAGTCATCGTAGCACTTTCGCTATAAATCCGTTTTGGCGAAGTTTTAGGATCTGAAATTGTTACAGGCCGAAGCTAAGATCTCTAGGTATCTTGTGTCCAAAGGAAAACCTCTAATTCGTTGTACTTTGTGATTTATGATCTGTACAATATAGGGTTTCTGCCTCTTCCAGATCCGAGTCAAAATCAGGTGACCTTGGGAAAAAGGTCATATCTTGGGCTAGGAAGCTCCAAATGAAATTTCGTAAAAAGTGACAGGTAGTACACAGTCTGCACTATCTCAGAAAACGTTTTCAGAGGCCGAAGTTGAACCAGTGACACGTGGCACGCCATACAAGTTAGCTCTCCTGTTTTATCCCAAAACAGGTCACGTTGCGACATTTGGCATAACTCTCTCTCAGAGAGTCCAATTGAGGTCAGACCTGTCAGGATGGAAAGGTAACAGGACGAGATATCTCAGAAAACTTTTTCAGAGGCCGAAGTTAAAACAGTGACACGTGGCACGCCGTACAAGTTCGCTCTCCTGTTTTATCCCAAAACAGGTCATGTTGCGACATTTGGCATAACTCTCTCTCAGAGTATCCAATTGAGGTCAGACCTGTCAGGATGGAAAGATAACAGGTCAGGCTATCTCAGGAAACGTTTTCAGACCCTGTGGATCAAAAATTTTGGAGTTACACCAGAAACAATCAGGTACATATTTCTGTCAAAACAGAATTATTTTTTGGTACCTTCATTCATGGATTCCGGAATTTAGGGCTTTGGAGAAAGTTGAAATTTTTGTAATTGGAGACCACGGCTGGATGCTACTCATCAAAATAGAAATTTAGAGACCAAGATCAGAATTTTTGGTTGGGCAGAAGGCCGGGCTTGATTAGACCCTAGTTCGGGACTTTGATCAGAAAAGTGGAAAATTAGGGCTTCTGTAAAAATGGGAATTTTTTAAATCTGTGACCACGGCTGGAAGCTCCTCAGAAAAATAGAAGCTTAGAGCTTTGGATCAAACATTTTGATGGGGCAAAAGAGTGGGCTTCATCAAACCCCAGTTCAGGGTCATGTCCAGTGAATCCGGAAGTTTCAAAGGCAAAATTGAGGAGTGAAACTTTGCAGTTTTCAAATTCTGAATATACCAGTTTGATCAGTTCATCAAGGCGCATATTCCTATCCTATCGGAAGGTTGAAATTCAAAGTTTGAATTTTTGGAGTTTCTCTGACAAACCCATATCCAGCTCAAGGTCTAGTTCTTGCAAATCAAGTGGATTGGGTTAATCCTAGAAGAAGATGGATTGATCACCTGCATAAGTGAAAGAAGTTCCTGTCTCAGAGGGAGATGAGGATAAGGCCTTACATAAGAAGATTACAAGCGATCTCGACAGGTATGACTCATCGAGGTATGTTTCGATATTTGTCCATGATTAAGTTTATGGTATGTTTGTCTTCATGTTATTACGGTTAGTACAATTTTGATTTTAGATTTGTTGTATCACCTTAACAAAATTATGAATGCATGATAGAAGATATTGATTGGTTAGGGTGTTGACACTTATGATTGTACTAATGCATTATGGTGTTGTATGAGGTTTATGTTGTCTACTAACATGAAAGGTACACCAAGAAAGACAGATCATGTTCTGGTCCAAGAACATATGATCATGATAACATGAGGACAAAGATTCATCCATTGTCATGGATCTCATACAAGATCCATTCACGAGGTATGTATAACTTGGTTTTATAATGGTTAACTTATGAGACATGCAGGTTACTAGCACAAGTCACTAAAGAGAACCAAAAGACATTATACGGGTATGTTAGACATAACTAGCTAACATGATAATCCAGGTATGTTTTTCCTATATCAAGCTAGATTCCTACCTTGGGTTAGGATCTTATACTATCGCGTTGTTGATAATGATTATTCATGAAGTCATAGGTTTGAATAATCATGATTGTATGCATATTATGTTTCTTACCATAATTGATGATATGACTAACCAGAAGAATCATGATGGTATAGGTTTGAATAATCACAGGTTTTATGCATTTTATATCTCTTATCTTGATTGATGATTCAACTAACCTGAAGAGTCATAGGCTTGAGTAATTACAGGTTTAGACATGTTATGTTTCTTATGATTTGACTAACCATAAGAATCCTTGAATGCTAATGCTTATTATTTCTGTTTGAAATGATCATGACTATACATGCTTGAGATTATTGTGTTTTAATAGTATACTAATGAATGTATGATTTTATATGAGATCACAAGGATAACACATTCATGATACTAATAAGCATGCATAGGGACCAAGGATGAATATGAGTTCAAGAACAGGTAATTCAGGAAGCAAAGATCAAGAGGGAGCACACTCTAGTTGTTCCTGCAAGAAAGCAAAGGAGCACACTTCAGTAGTTTCTGCAAGGATGCAGATATTCAGAGGGAGTTGATCATCTCTCTACATTTCACAACAGAAAGGTGTAGAAGAAGCTACCTCAGATTAGGACTCCAGCAGCTCCTGCAAGGAAACAAAGACTCAGAGGGAGTCCACCCAACGAACAAAGAAAGATAAGTATTTTAATCATCATTTCTTGCATATTTGTTTGTTTAAATAAAATTGTTCAATAATGTATATACTGATGTTCCTAGAATTAGGTTGTGTATTATGCATATTAGAATAATTGCATTGATGAACAGTATACTCCTAATATGCATGGGTAAGTGGCCTATGGCACTGTACAACATTCCATTACTACTTATCTAGAATGAAACCTCTTTGCTGACATGTTGGGAGTTGTGCACACTCTTAACAATGTTCTGGTAGAGATTGGAAGGCATCTAGAAAGTTACGAAATATGGATAAATGTTGTATTGAAGCATTGTCTAAGATAATTGCATGACTGTATGGCATATTTCTTTATGTGTAAGAATTTGCTCTGAAAACTATGAGATGTTTTCTAATCATGCAATTTAACTTGTTGTGTAGGAAAGATCGTATGCCATCTCCTACAAAAGAAGAACTACAACATTTGTTCCAACAACAAAGATATCTATTGAAGATATTGAAGTTCCCAGGATCTGGGATGAAGAAATGGAATGCCATGATCCGTCGATCATGAAGAATGATGTTTGGGATGTAGTCCCAAGACGTGAAGGGAAGTTTGTTATGACTTCCAAATGGAACTATCAGATCAAGCATGTTGCAGATGGCAGCATTGAGAAATATAAAAGTGATGAAATAGAAGATGCACCAGATGGATTTCAAGTCAGCATGGTGTAGTCATATATATGTGCAGAACTTGGTATGGTAGGATAGACAGCTTTCTATCCAGTTTGGGCTTTACCAAGAGTAAAGCGGATTCCAACCTTTACTACAAGGTTGAGGAAGGAAATCCAGTGATACTACTTTTGTATGCGGATAACCTGTTTGTTACAGGTGAAGATAGATTGATTGCCGACACGCAGCGGAAGCTTACTACCGAGTTCGAGATGAAGAACTTGGGGATGATGCACTATTTGTTTTTGGCATGGTGGTATGGCAGAGTGATGGAATCTTCCTTGGACAAGGGAAGACTGCAGTAGAGATCCTGAAGAGGTTCGGGATGATGGATTGCAAGGCCATGGCCACACCTATGGCATCGAATCTGAAGCTTCTTGGTGATACTTCATCTGAGCTGGTTGATGTCTCTATGTATCGTCAGATGATTGGGTCCTTGATGTACCTGACGAACACGAGACCGGATATTTCCTTTGCTGTGAACACATTGAGCCAGTTCCTGACGGATCCGAGGAGTGTTCACCTGGTTGCTGTAAAGCATGTTCTGAGGTACCTGAAGGGTACAGTGGATTATGGGCTCAGATATGAGGTGAATCAAAAGTTTAACCTGCAGGGTTATGTTGATTCAGATTGGGCTGGCAGTGCTGCAGATAGGAAGAGCACATCTGGGTGTTGCTTCAGTATGGGATCAGGTGTGATCTCTTGGTTTAGCAGGAAGTAGTCCTGCGTAGCACTGAGTACAGCTGAGGCAGAGTATGTTGCAGACTGTTCAGCTAGTTGTGAGGCAGTATGGCTACGGAAGCTACTGTCTGAGTTATTTGATCTCCCGTTGGAGGCTACTGGTATCTTCTGTGATAACCAGAGTTGTGTGAAGCTGTCCGAGAACCCAGTGTTTCATGACAGGTCGAAACACATAGAGATCAAATATCACTATATCAGGGATATGGTGCAGAGAGGAGCTGTGAAGCTCCTGTATGTTGCGACGGACGAGCAGATTGCAGATGTGCTGACGAAGCCACTAGCCAGGGTGAAGTTCGAGTACTTCAGAGAGAGGCTTGGCGTTCTTCAGATCGAGGACACTTCGAGGAAGAAGTGATGGACACATTTGCTGAAGCCATTCCAAGCATGTTGGAAGGAGGATCCTTCACATGGCTGTGGATGTAAGCGCTGGATGATGGGCATCAGGATGATGTTCTGGTTTCTGCTTGGATATGATCAGTTGGATCATTTTGTATGTATGTACGCATCATGTTGGATGCTGGATATGATCAGTTGGATCATTTTGTATGTATGTACGCATCATGTTGGATGCTGGATATGATCAGTTGGATCATTTTTTGTATGTACGCATCATGTTGATGCTGGATATGATCAGTTGGATCATGTGTACGTATTTTGTATATGCATCATGTTGGATGCTTGGACCATGTATCTGTATATGTATCAGGTGGATACATTGTATGATCAGGTGGATCATGTATGGTGATATGTATCATGTATTTGTATTTGTATCAGGTGGATACATTGATGATCAGGAGGATCATGTATGATGATATGTATCAGGTAGATACTTGGTATGCATCAGGTAGATGCATTGATGATCAGGAGGATCATGTATGATGATATGTATCATGTATTTGTATCAGGTGGATACATTGTATGATCAAGAGGATCATGTATGATGATATGTATCAGGTAGATACTTGGTATGCATCAGGTAGATGCATTGATGATCAGGATGATCATGGTTGACGAGCTTCAGGATGTTGCTCCGGATGACATGCAGCAGGATGTTGCAGTGATGATCAGGATGATCATAGATGACGAGCTTCAGGATGTTGCTCCAGATGACATGCAGCAGGACGTTGCAGTGATAATGATCAGGATGATCATGGATACATCAGGATGATGTATGGTGAGTATCAGGTTGATACTCTGTGGCCGTGGATCAGGTTGTGCAGATGAGCATATAATCCGGTGCCCTGGGAGATTTGCAGATGGTCTTTCGAGGTTTTTCCTATGGCATGTAATTCGGTGCCCTGGGACATCTGGCAAATGCTCTTTCGAGGTTTTACTCTGGGAGGACATGTAATTCGGTGCCCTGGGAGATCTGCAGATAGTCTTTCGAGGTTTTGCCTATGGCATGTAATTCGGTTCCCTGGGATATCTGGCAGATGCTCTTTCGAGGTTTTGTCCTATGGCATGTAATTCGGTACCCTGGGAGATCTACAGATAGTCTTTCGAGGTTTTTCCTATGGCATGTAATTCGGTTCCCTGGGATATCTGGCAGATGCTCTTGTGAGGTTTTGCCATGACCACATGTAATTCGTTGCCCTAGGAGATCCTATAGGTAGAGCTGTGTGCTCGTAACAGCCTGGGATGCTCTTGCGAGGTTTTGTGGTGAGGTCACATGTAATTCGGTGCCCTGGGAGATCCTATAGGTAGAGCTGTGTGCTCGTAACAGCCTGGGATGCTCTTTCGAGGTTTTGTGACGCACGTAAAAGTCCTGAGGATTCCACAGTATGGCCAGTGATGATGAAGACCTGCAGGTGGTGGGCCTACATCCAGTATGAAAAAGGACTGGCTCTGTAGAACTTCCTATGACGAGTAGATTCAGAGATTGATTGAGATAGCAACAGCAGTGACGATGATGATGACTCGATGACGATTATCTAGTGACGATGATCCAGAGAAGATGACTTGTGCTAGAAGAACTGTGCTGAGAAATACCTTCCTAGTTAAGAGGGAGTGTTGATGTATATGTAACTTCGGAATGTATTTCACATATATGTATATTGTATTACTATAGAGATGGTATTATTCCTCTATAAGGAAGTGTCGTCATTTATATTGTAAGTGTCGTAACTTATACTTGATGGGTTATTAGACCACCTTGTTTGGGGTCGGCCCTGTATAAGTCATGTGGGTCAAAGGGTTATTAGACCACCCTATTGGGGGTCGGCCATGTGGGTCAAAGGGTTATTAGACCACCCTATTGGGGGTCGGCCCACTCAGCATTATGTTATGTGGTTAAGTTCGAGCCGACATGAGTTAGGTAAAAAGACAAGTCAAGTCAAGTATAAATAGAGTGCGGGAGGCACTCTATTTACTCACTCACTTCTCACACATGCTCTCAAGGAGGAGAGGCGCACTTATGGAGGAGGAGGATCTGCTGCTAGGTTGTGTCTATCTCTTATGGTTGGTTGTATCATTTCTCTATCTATCTCTGAGGAAGTTATTGGGGTTTTTCACCTTTATGGTTTTCCCCAAGTAAATCTTTGTGTCTCTTGTGTGCTTGCATTATTGTCTCCATGATTGATATGTTGTAGATATGCTGTACATGTTGTTCTCTCAGTTAAGATCCTAGATCAGATTGAAGTAAATTCTGAAAATTTAACACCGGACGCGTGCGCAAACTATAGAAAGTCGTTATGACATAGAATTTGCATACTTTGTTGATTCCATTTATGAAATAAATCACATTTTCTAAAAACTCATGTTTTTTAAGAAATCATGTAAACCTTCTAGAAGCTGTGATTTTAAAAAACTGGCTGAAGTAAGCTTTTGTTATTTCCGGACGCATGCGCAAAATTTAGAAAGTCGTTATTACATAGAATTTCCATACTTTGTTGATTCCATTTATGAAATAAATAAAATTTTCTAAAACCTCGTGTTTTTTAAGAAATCATTAAACCTTCTAGAAGCTGTGATTTTAAAATACGGGGGGAATTAAGCTTTTCTTATTTCCGGACGCATGCGCAAACTATAGAAAGTTGTTATTACGTAGAATGTGCATACTTTGTTGATTCCATTTATGAAATAAATCACATTTTCTAAAAACTCGTGTTTTTTAAGAATTCATCTAAACCTTCTAGAAGCTGTGAATTTAAAAAAAGGGGGGAAGTAAGCTTTTCTTATTTCCGGACGCATGCGCAAACTATAAAAAGTTGTTATTACGTAGACTGTGCATAGTTTGCGCATGTGCAAACTATAGAATGTGCATACTTTGTTGATTCCATTTATGAAATAAATCACATTTCCTAAAAACTCGTGTTTTTTAAGACATCATGTAAACCTTCTAGAAGTTGTAATTTTAAAAAATGGGGGGAATTAAGCTTTTCCTATTTTCGGACGGATGCGCAAACTATAGAAAGTTGTTATGACGTAGAATGTGCATACTTTGTTGATTCCATTTATGAAATAAATCACATTTTCTAAAAACTCGTGTTTTTTAAGAAATCATGTAAACCTTCTAGAAGCTGTGATTTTAAAAAACTGGCGGAAGTAAGTTTTTCATATTTCCGGACGCATGCGCAAACTTTAGAAAGTCGTTATTACATAGAATATGCATACTTTGTTGATTCCATTTATGAAATAAATCACATTTTCTAAAAACTCATGTTTTTTAAGAAATCATGTAAACCTTCTAGAAGCTGTGGTTTTTAAAAACTGGTGGAAGGAAGCTTTTCTTATTTCCGGACGCATGCGCAAACTATAGAAAGTCGTTATTACGTAGAATGTGCATAGGTTGTTGATTCCATTTATGATATAAATCACATTTTCTAAAAACTCTTGTTTTTTATGAATTCATCTAAACCTTCTAGAAGTTGTGAATTTAAAAAAAGGGGAGAAGTAAGCTTTTCTTTTTTCCGGACGCATGCGCAAACTATAGAAAGTCGTTACTACGTAGAATGTGCATACTTTGTTGATTCCATTTATGAAATAAATCACATTTTCTAAAAACTTGTGTTTTTTAAGAATTCATCTAAACCTTCTAGAAGCTTTGAATTTAAAAAAAGGGGGGAAGTAAGCTTTTCTTATTTCCGGACCCATGCGCAAACTATAGAAAGTCGTTATTACGTAGAATGTGCGTAGTTTGCGCATGCGCAAAATATAGAAAGTCGTTATGACATAGAATGTGCATACTTTGTTGATTCCATTTATGAAGTAAATCACATTTTCTAAAAACTCGTGTTTTTTAAGAAATCATGTAAACCTTCTAGAAGCTGTGATTTTAAAAAACTTGCGGAAGTAAGGTTTTCATATTTCCCGACGCATGCACAAACTTCAGAAAGTCCTTATTACATAGAATGTGCATACTTTGTTGATTCCATTGATGATATAAATCACATTTTCTAAAAAGTCTTGTTTTTTAAGAAATCATGTAAACCTTCTACAAGCTGTGATTTTAAAAAACTGGCGGAAGTAAGGTTTTCTTATTTCCAGACGCATGCGCAAACTTTAGAAAGTCGTTATTACATAGAATGTGCATACTTTGTTGATTCCATTTATGAAATAAATCACATTTTCTAAAACCTCGTGTTTTTTAAGAGATCATGTAAACCTTCTAGAAGCTGTGATTTTAAAAAACGGGGGGAATTAAGCTTTTCTTATTTCCGGACGCATGCGCAAACTATAGAAAGTCGTTATGACGTAGAATGTGAAAACTTTGTTGATTCCATTTATGAAATAAATCACATTTTCTAAAAACTCGTGTTTTTTAAGAATTCATCTAAACCTTCTAGAAGCTGTGAATTTAAAAAAAGGGCGGAAGTAAGGTTTTCTTATTTCCGGACGCATGCGCAAACTATAGAAAGTCGTTATCATGTAGAATGTGCATAGTTTGCGCAATGCGCAAACTATAGAAAGTCATTATGACGTAGAATGTGAAAACTTTGTTGATTCCATTTATGGAATAAATCACATTTTCTAAAAACTCGTGTTTTTTAAGAAATCATGTAAACCTTCTAGAAGCTGTGATTTTAAAAACTTGGCGGAAGTAAGCTTTTCATATTTCCGGACGCATGCGCAAACTTTAGAAAGTAGTTATTAGATAGAATGTGTATACTTTGTTGATTCCTTTTATGAAATAAAACACATTTTCTAAAAACTCGTGTTTTTTAATAAATCATGTAAACCTTCTAGAAGCTGTGGTTTTAAAAAACTGGCGGAAGTAAGCTTTTCATATTTCCGGACGCATGTGCAAACTTTAGAAAGTCGTTATTACATAGAAAATGCATACTTTGTTGATTCCATTTATGAAATAAATCACATTTTCTAAAAACTCATGTTTTTTAAGAAATCATGTAAACCTTCTAGAAGCTGTGGTTTTTAAAAACTGGTGGAAGGAAGCTTTTCTTATTTCCGGACGCATGCGCAAACTATAGAAAGTCGTTATTATGTAGAATGTGCATAGTTTGTTGATTCCATTTATGAAATAAATCATATTTTCTAAAAACTCGTGTTTTTTAAGAATTCATCTAAACCTTCTAGAAGCTGTGAATTTAAAAAAAGGGGGGAAGTAAGCTTTTCTTATTTCCGGACGCATGCGCAAACTATAGAAAGTCGTTATCACGTAGAATGTGCATAGTTTGCGCATGCGCAAACTATAGAAAGGCGTTATGACATAGATTGTGCATACTTTGTTGATTCCATTTATTAAATAAATCACATTTTCTAAAAACTCGTGTTTTTTAATAAATCATGTAAACCTTCTAGAAGCTGTGATTTTAAAAAACTGGCGGAAGTAAGCTTTTCTTATTTCCGGACGCATGCGCAGACTTTAGAAAGTCGTTATTACATAGAATGTGCATACTTTTTTTATTCCATTTATGAAATAAGTCACATTTTCTAAAAACTCGTGTTTTTTAAGAAATCATGTAAACCTTCTAGAAGCTGTGATTTTAAAAAACTAGCGGAAGTAAGGTTTTCTTATTTCCGGACGCATGCGCAAACCATAGAAAGTCGTTACTACGTAGAATTTGCATACTTTGTTGATTCCATTTATGAAATAAAACACATTTTCTAAAAACTCGTGTTTTTTAAGAAATCATGTAAACCTTCTAGAAGCTGTGGTTTTAAAAAACTGGCGGAAGGAAGATTTTCTTATTTCCGGACGCATGCGCATACTATAGAAAGTCGTTATCACAAGAATGTGAATAGTTTGCGCTTGCGCAAACTTTAGAAAGTCGTTATAACATAGAATGTGCATACTTTGTTGATTCCATTTATGAAATAAATCACATTTTCTAAAAACTCATGTTTTTTATGAAATCATGTAAACCTTCTAGAAGCTGTGAATTTAAAAAAAGGGGGGAAGTAAGCTTTTCTTATTTCCGGACGCATGCGCAAACTATAGAGAGTCGTTCTTACGTAGAATGTGCATAGTTTGCGCATGCGCAAACTATAGAAAGTCGTTAGGACATAGAATTTGCATAATTTGTTGATTCCATTTATGAAATAAATCACATTTTCTAAAAACTCGTGTTTTTTATGAAATCATGTAAACCTTCTGGAAGCTGTGATTTTAAAAAGCTTGCAGAAGTAAGCTTTTCTTATTTCCGGACGCATGCGCAAAATTTAGAAAGTCGTTATTACATAGAATGTGCATACTTTGTTGATTCCATTTATGAAATAAATCACATTTTCTAAAAACGTGTTTTTTAAGAAATCATGTAAACCTTCTAGAAGTTGTGATTTTAAAAAACTGGGGGAAGTAAGCTTTTCTTATTTCCGGACGCATGCGCAAACTATAGAAAGTCGTTACTATGTAGAATTTGCATACTTTGTTGATTCCATTTATGAAATAAATCACATTTTCTAAAAACTCGTGTTTTTTAAGAAATCATGTAAACCTTCTAGAAGTTGTGATTTTAAAAAACTGGCGGAAGTAAGCTTTTCTTATTTCCGGATGCATGCGCAAACTTTAGAAAGTCGTTATTACATAGAATGTGCATACTTTGTTGATTCCATTTATGAAATAAATCACATTTTCTAAAAACTCGTGTTTTTTGAGAAATCATGTAAACCTTCTAGAAGTTGTGATTTTAAAAAACTAGTGGAAGTAAGCTTTTCTTATTTCCGGACGCATTCGCAAACTATAGAAAGTCGTTACTACGTAGAATGTGCATACTTTGTTATTACGTAGAATGTGCATACTTTGTTGATTCCATTTATGAAATAAATCACATTTTCTAAAAACTCATGTTTTTTAAGAATTCATCTAAACCTTCTAGAAGCCGTGAATTTAAAAAAAGGGGGGAAGTAAGCTTTTCTTATTTCCGGACGCATGCGCAAACTATAAAAAGTTGTTATTACGTAGAATGTGCATAGTTTGCGCATGCGCAAACTATAGAAAGTCGTTAAGACATTGAATGTGCATACTTTGTTGACTCCATTTATGAAATAAATAACATTTCCTAAAAACTCGTGTTTTTTAAGACATCATGTAAACCTTCTAGAAGTTGTGATTTTAAAAAACGGGGGGAATTAAGCTTTTCTTATTTCCGGACGGATGCACAAAATATAGAAAGTTGTTATGACGTAGAATGTGCATTCTTTGTTGATTCCAATTATGAAATAAATCACATTTTCTAAAAACTCGTGTTTTTTAAGAAATCATGTAAACCTTCTAGAAGCTGTGATTTTAAAAAACTGGCGGAAGTAAGCTTTTCTTATTTCCGGACGCATGTGCAAACTATAGAAAGTCGTTACTATGTAGAATGTGCATAGTTTGCGCATGGGAAAACTATAGAAAGTCGTTATGACATAGAATGTGCATACTTTTTGATTCCATTTATTAAATAAATCACATTTTCTAAAAACTCGTGCTTTTTAAGAAATCATGCAAACCTTCTATAAGCTGTGATTTTAAAAAACTGGTGGAAGTAAGCTTTTCTTATTTCCGAACGCATGCGCAAACTTTAGAAAGTCGTTATTACATAGAATATGCATACTTTGTTGATTCCATTTATGAAATAAATCACATTTTCTAAAAACTCTTGTTGTTTGAGAAATCATGTAAACCTTCTAGAAGTTGTGATTTTAAAAAACTGGCGGAAGTAAGCTTTTCTTATTTCCGGACGCATGCGCAAACTATAGAAAGTCGTTACTACGTAGAATGTGCATACTTTGATGATTCCATTTATGAAATAAATCACATTTTCTAAAAACTCGTGTTTTTTAAGAAATCATGTAAACCTTCTAGAAGTTGTGGTTTTAAAAAACTGGCGGAAGCAAGTTTTTCTTATTTCCGGACGCATGCGCAAACTATAGAAAGTCGTTATTACGTAGAATGTGCTTAGTTTGTTGATTCCATTTATGAAATAAATCCCATTTTATAAAAACTCGTGTTTTTTAAGAAATCATGTAACCTTTCTAGAAGCTCTGATTTTAAAATACGGGGGGAATTAAGCTTTTCTTATTTCCTGACGCATGCGCAAACTATAGAAAGTTGTTATGACGTAGAATGTGCATACTTTGTTGATTCCATTTATGAAATAAATCACATTTTCTAAAAACTCGTGTTTTTTAAGAATTCATCTAAACCTTCTAGAAGCTGTGAATTTAAAAAAAGGGGGGAAGTAAGCTTTTGTTATTTCCGGACGCATGCGCAAACTATAAAAAGTTGTTATTACGTAGAATGTGCATAGTTTGCGCATGCGCAAACTATAGAAAGTTGTTATGACATAGAATGTGCATACATTGTTGATTCCATTTATGAAATAAATCACATTTCCTAAAAACTCGTGTTTTCTAAGACATCATGTAAACCTTCTAGATGTTGTGATTTTAAAAAAACGGGGGGAATTAAGCTTTTCCTATTTTCGGACGGATGCGCAAACTATAGAAAGTTGTTATGACGTAGAATGTGCATACTTTGTTGATTCCAATTATGAAATAAATCACATTTTCTAAAAACTCATGTTTTTTAAGAAATCATGTAAACCTTCTAGAAGCTGTGATTTTAACAAACTGGCAGAAGTAAGCTTTTCATATTTCCGGACGCATGCGCAAACTTTAGAAAGTCGTTATTACATAGAATATGCATACTTTTCTGATTCCATTTATGAAATAAATCACATTTTCTAAAAACTCGTGTTTTTTAAGAAATCATGTAAACCTTCTAGAAGCTGTGGTTTTTAAAAATTGGTGGAAGGAAGCTTTTCTTATTTCCGGACGCATGCGCAAACTATAGAAAGTCGTTATTACGTAGAATGTGCATAGTTTGTTGATTCCATTTATGAAATAAATCACATTTTCTAAAAACTCGTGTTTAAGAATTCATCTAAACCTTCTAGAAGCTGTGAATTTAAAAAAAGGGGGGAAGTAAGCTTTTCTTGTTTCCGGACGCATGCCCAAACTATAGAAAGTTGTTATTACGTAGAATGTGCATAGTTTGTTGATTCCATTTATGAAATAAATCACATTTTCTAAAAACTCGTGTTTAAGAATTCATATAAACCTTCTAGAAGCTGTGAATTTAAAAGAAGGGGGGAAGTAAGCTTTTCTTATTTCCGGACGCATGCGCAAACTATAGAAAGTCGTTATCACGTAGAATGTGCATAGTATGCGCATGCGCAAACTTTAGAAAGTCGTTATGACATAGAATGTGCATACTTTCTTGATTCCATTTATGAAATAAATCACATTTTCTAAAAACTCGTGTTTTTTAAGAAATTATGTAAACCTTGTAGAAGCTGTGATTTTAAAAAACTGACGGAAGTAAGCTTTTCTTATTTCCGGACGCATGCGCAAACTATAGAAAGTCATTACTATGTAGAATGTGCATACTTTGTTGATTCCATTTATGAAATAAATCACATTTTCTAAAAACTTGTGTTTTTTAACAATTCATCTAAACCTTCTAGAAGCTGTGAATTTAAAAAAAGGGGGAAAGTAAGCTTTTCTTATTTCCGGACGCATGCGAAAACTATAGAAAGTCGTTATTACGTAGAATGTGCACAGTTTGCACATGCGCAAAATATAGAAAGTCGTTATGACATAGAATGTGCATACTTTGTTGATTCCATTTATGAAATAAATCACATTTCCTAAAAACTCGATTTTTTTAAGACATCATGCAAACCTTCTACATGTTGTGATTTTAAAAAACGGGGGGAATTAAGCTTTTCCTATTTTCGGACGGATGCGCAAACTATAGAAAGTTGTTATGACATAGAATGTGCATACTTTGTTGATTCCATTTATGAAATAAATCACATTTTCTAAAAACTCATGTTTTTTAAGAAATCATGTAAACCTTCTAGAAGTTGTGATTTTAAAAAACTGACGGAATCAAGCTTTTCATATTTCCGGACGCATGCGCAAACTTTAGAAAGTCGTTATTACATAGAATATGCATACTTTGTTGATTCCATTTATGAAATAAATCACACTTTCTAAAAACTCGTGTTTTTTAAGAAATCATGTAAACCTTCTAGAAGCTGTGATTTTAAAAAACTGGCGGAAGTAAGCTTTTCTTATTTCCGGACGCATGCGCAAACTATTGAAAGTTGTTATGACGTAGAATGTGCATACTTTGTTGATTCCATTTATGAAATTAATCACATTTTCTAAAAACTCGTGTTTTTTAAGAAATCATGTAAACCTTCTAGAAGCTGTGATTTTAAAATACTGGAGGAAGCAAGCTTTTCTTATTTCCGGACGCATGCGCAAACTATAGAAAGTCGTTATTACATAGAATGTGCTTAGTTTGTTGATTCCATTTATGAAATAAATCACATTTTCTAAAAACTCGTGTTTTTTAAGAAATCATGTAAACCTTCTAGAAGCTGTGATTTTAAAATACGGGGGGAATTAAGCTTTTCTTATTTCTGGACGCATGCGCAAACTATTGAAAGTTGTTATGACTTAGAATGTGCATACTTTGTTGATTCCATTTATGAAATAAACCACATTTTCTAAAAACTCGTGTTTTTTAAGAATTCATCTAAACCTTCTAGAAGTTGTGAATTTAAAAAAAGAGGGGAAGGAAGCTTTTCTTATTTCCGGACGCATGCAAAAACTATAGAAAGTCGTTATTACATAGAATGTGCATAGTTTGCGCATGCGCAAAATATAGAAAGTCGTTATGACATAGAATGTGCATACTTTGTTGATTCCATTTATGAAATAAATCACATTTTCTAAAAACTCATGTTTTTTAAGAAATCATATAAACCTTCTAGAAGCTGTGATTTTAAAAAACTGGCGGAATCAAGCTTTTCATATTTCCGGACGCATGCGCAAACTTTAGAAAGCCGTTATTACATAGAATATGCATACTTTGTTGATTCCCTTTATGAAATAAATCACATTTTCTAAAAACTCATGTTTTTTAAGAAATCATATAAACCTTCTAGATGCTGTGATTTTAAAAAACTGGCGGAATCAAGCTTTTCATATTTCCGGACGCATGCGCAAACTATAGAAAGTCGTTATTACGTAGAATGTGCATAGTTTGTTGATTCCATTTTTGAAATAAATCACATTTTCTAAAAAATCGTGCTTTTTATGAATTCATCTAAACCTTCTAGAAGCTGTGAATTTAAAAAAAGGGGGGAAGTAAGCTTTTCTTGTTTCCGGACGCATGCCCAAACTATAGAAAGTTGTTATTACGTAGAATGTGCATAGTTTGTTGATTCCATTTATGAAATAAATCACATTTTCTAAAACTCGTGTTTTTTAAGAATTCATCTAAACCTTCTAGAAGCTGTGAATTTAAAAACAGGGGGGAAGTAAGCTTTTCTTATTTCCGGACGCATGCGCAAACTATAAAAAGTTGTTATTACGTAGAATGTCCATAGTTTGTGCATGCGCAAACTATAGAAAGTTCTTATGACATAGAATGTGCATACTTTGTTGATTCCATTTATGAAATAAATCACATTTTCTAAAAACTCATGTTTTTTAAGAAATCATGTAAACCTTCTAGAAGCTGTGATTTTAAAAAACTGGTGGAATCAAGCTTTTCATATTTCCGGATGCATGCGCAAACTTTAGAAAGTCGTTATTACATAGAATATGCATACTTTGTTGATTCCATATATGAAATAAATCACATTTTCTAAAAACTCGTGTTTTTTAAGAAATCATGTAAACCTTCTAGAAGCTGTGGTTTTTAAAAACTGGCGGAAGTAAGCTTTTCTTATTTCCGAACGCATGCGCAAACTATAGAAAGTCATTATTACGTAGAATTTGCATGGTTTGTTGATTCTATTTATGAAATAAATCACATTTTCTAAAAACTCTTGTTTTTTATGAATTCATCTAAACCTTCTAGAAGCTGTGAATTTAAAAAAAGGGGGGAAGTAAGCTTTTCTTGTTTCCGGACGCATGCCCAAACTATGGAAAGTTGTTATTACGTAGAATGTGCATAGCTTGTTGATTCCATTTATGAAATAAATCACATTTTCTAAAAACTCTTGTTTTTTAAGAATTCATCTAAACCTTCTAGAAGCTGTGAATTTAAAAAAAGGGGGGAAGTAAGCTTTTCTTATTTCCAGACAAATGCGCAAACTATAGAAAGTCGTTATAACATAGAATGTGCATAGTATGCGCATGCGCAAACTTTAGAAAGTCCTTATGACATAGAATGCGCATACTTTGTTGATTCCATTTATGAAATAAATCACATTTTCTAAAAACTCGTGTTTTTTAAGAAATTATGTAAACCTTCTAGAAGCTGTGATTTTAAAAAACTGGCGGAAGTAAGCTTTTCTTATTTCCGGATGCATGCGCAAACTATAGGAAGTCATTACTACGTAGAATGTGCAAAATTTGTTGATTCCATTTATGAAATAAATCACATTTTCTAAAAACTTGTGTTTTTTAAGAATCTATCTAAACCTTCTAGAAGCTGTGAATATAAAAAAAGGGGGGAAGTAAGCTTTTCTTATTTCTGGACGCATGCGCAAACTATAGAAAGTCGTTATCACGTAGAATGTGCATAGTATGCGTATGCAAAAACTTTAGAAAGTCGTTATGACATAGAATGTGCATACTTTGTTGATTCCATTTATGAAATAAATCACATTTTCTAAAAACTCGTGTTTTTTAAGAAATTATGTAAACCTTCTAGAAGCTGTGATTTTAAAAAACTGGCGGAAGTAAGCTTTTCTTATTTCTGGATGCATGCGCAAACTATAGAAAGTCGTTACTACGTAGAATGTGCATACTTTGTTGATTCCATTTATGAAATAAATCACATTTTCTAAAAACTCGTGTGTTTTAACAAATCATGTAAACCTTCAAGAAGCTGTGATTTTAAAAAACGGGGGGAATTAAGCTTTTCTTATTTCCGGACGCGTGCGCAAACTATAGAAAGTCGTTATGACGTAGAATGTGCATACTTTGTTGATTCCATTTATGAAATAAATCACATTATCTAAAAACTCATGTTTTTTAAGAAATCATGTAAACCTTCTAGAAGCTGTGATTTTAAAAAACTGGCTGAAATAAGCTTTTCTTATTTCCGGACGCATGCGCAAACTTTAGAAAGTCGTTATTACATAGAATGTCCATACTTTCTTGATTCCATTTATGAAATAAATCACATTTTCTAAAACCTCGTGTTTTTTAAGAAATCATTAAACCTTCTAGAAGCTGTGATTTTAAAATACGGGGGGAATTAAGCTTTTCTTATTTCCGGACGCGTGCGCAAACTATAGAAAGTCGTTATGACGTAGAATGTGCATACTTTGTTGATTCCATTTATGAAATAAACCACATTTTCTAAAAACTCATGTTTTTTAAGAAATCATGTAAACCTTCTAGAAGCTGTGGTCTTTAAAAACTGGTGGAAGGAAGATTTTCTTATTTCCGGACGCATGTGCAAACTATAGAAATTCGTTATTATGTAGAATGTGCATAGTTTGTTGATTCCATTTATGATATAAATCACATTTTCTAAAAACTCTTGTTTTTTATGAATTCATCTAAACCTTCTAGAAGCTGTGAATTTAAAAAAAGGGGGGAAGTAAGCTTTTCTTGTTTCCGGACGCATGCCCAAACTATAGAAAGTTGTTATTATGTAGAATGTGCATAGTTTGTTGATTCCATTTATGAAATAAATCACATTTTCTAAAAACTCTTGTTTTTTAAGAATTCATCTAAACCTTCTAGAAGCTGTGAATTCAAAAAAAGGGGGAAAGTAAGCTTTTCTTATTTCCGGACGCATGCGCAAACTATAGAAAGTCGTTATCACGTAAATTGTGCATAGTATGCGCATGCGCAAACTTTAGAAAGTCGTTATGACATAGAATGTGCATACTTTGTTGATTCCATTTATGAAGTAAATCACATTTTCAAAAACTCGTGTTTTTTAAGAAATCATGTAAACCTTCTAGAAGCTGTGATTTTTAAAAACTTGCGGAAGTAAGCTTTTCTTATTTCCGGACGCATGCAAAAACTTCAGAAAGTTGTTATTACATAGAATGTGCATACTTTGTTGATTCCATTTATGAAATAAATCACATTTTCTAAAACCTCGTGTTTTTTAAGAAATCATGTAAACCTTATAGAACCTGTGATTTTAAAAAACGGGGGGTATTAACCTTTTCTTATTTCCGGACGCATGCGCAAACTATAGAAAGTCGTTATGACGTAGAATGTGCAAACTTTATTGATTCCATTTATGAAATAAAAGACATTTTCTAAAAACTCGTGTATTTTAAGAATTCATCTAAACCTTCTAGAAGATGTGAATTTAAAAAAAGGGGGGAAGTAAACATTTCTTATTTCCGGACGCATGCGCAAACTATAGAAAGTCGTTATCACATAGAATGTGCATAGTATGCGCATGCGCAAACTTTAGAAAGTCGTTATGACATAGAATGTGCATACTTTGTTGATTCCATTTATGAAATAAATCACATTTTCTAAAAACTCGTGTTTTTTAAGAAATTATGTAAACCTTCTAGAAGCTGTGATTTTAAAAAACTGGTGGAAGTAAGCTTTTATTTTTTCTGGACGCATGTGCAAACTATAGAAAGTCGTTATTACGTAGAATGTGAATAGTTTGCGGATGCGCAAAATATAGAAAGTCGTTATGACATAGAATGTGCATACTTTGTTGATTCCATTTATGAAATAAATCACATTTTCTAAAAACTCGTGTTTTTTAACAAATCATGTAAACCTTCTAGACGCTGTGATTTTAAAAAACTTACGGAAGTAAGCTTTTCTTATTTCCGGATGCATGTGCAAACTATAGAAATTCGTTACTACGTAGAATGTGCATAATTTGTTGATTCCATTTATGAAATAAATCACATTTTCTAAAAACTCGTGTTTTTTAACAAATCATGTAAACCTTCAAGAAGCTGTGATTTTAAAAAGCGGGGGGAATTAAGCTTTTCTTATTTCCGGACGCGTGCGCAAACTATAGAAAGTCGTTATGATGTAGAATGTGCATACTTTGTTGATTCCATTTATGAAATAAATCACATTATCTAAACACTCATGTTTTTTAAGAAATCATGTAAACCTTCTAGAAGCTGTGATTTTGAAAAACTGGCTGAAGTAAGCTTTTCTTATTTCCGGACGCATGCGCAAACTTTAGAAAGTCGTTATTACATAGAATTTCCATATTTTCTTGATTCCATTTATGAAATAAATCACATTTTCTAGAACCTCGTGTTTTTTAAGAAATCATTAAACCTTCTGGAAGCTATGATTTTAAAATACGGGGGGAATTAAGCTTTTCTTATTTTCGGACGCATGCGCAAACTATAGAAAGTTGTTATGACGTAGAATGTGCATACTTTGTTGATTCCATTTATGAAATAAATAACATTTTCTAAAAACTCGTGTTTTTTAAGAATTCATCTAAACCTTCTAGAAGCTGTGAATTTAAAAAAGGGGGGTAGTAAGTTTTTCTTATTTCCGGACGCATGCGCAAACTATAAAAAGTTGTTATTACGTAGAATGTGCATAGTTTGTGCATGCGAAAACTATAGAAAGTCGTTATGACATAGAATGTGCATACTTTGTTGATTCAATTTATGAAATAAATCACATTTCCTAAAAACTCGTGTTTTTTAAGACATCATGTAAACCTTCTAGAAGTTGTGATTTTAAAAAACGGGGGGAATTAAGCTTTTCCTATTTTCGGACGGATGCGCAAACTATAGAAAGTTGTTATGATGTAGAATGTGCATACTTTGTTGATTCCATTTATGAAATAAATCACATTTTCTAAAAACTCGTGTTTTTTAAGAAATCATGTAAACCTTCTAGAAGCTGTGATTTTAAAAAACTGGCGGAAGTAAGCTTTTCGTATATCCGGACGCATGCCCAAACTTTAGAAAGTCGCTACTTACGTAGAATGTGCATACTTTTTTGATTCCATTTATGAAATAAATCACATTTTCTAAAAACTCGTGTTTTTTAAGAAATCATGTAAACCTTCAAGAAGCTGTGATTTTAAAAAACGGGGGGAATTAAGCTTTTCTTATTTCAGGACGCATGCGCAAACTATAGAAAGTTGTTATTACGTAGAATGTGCATACTTTGTTGATTCCATTTATGAAATAAATCACATTTTCTAAAAACTCGTGATTTTAAGAAATCATGTAAACCTTCTAGAAGCTGTGGTTTTTAAAAACTGGTGGAGGGAAGCTTTTCTTATTTCCGGACGCATGCGCAAACTATAGAAAGTCGTTATTACGTAGAATGTGCATAGTTTGTTGATTCCATTTATGATATAAATCACATTTTCTAAAAACTCTTTTTTTTTATAAATTCATCTAAACCTTCTAGAAGCTGTGAATTTAAAAAAAGGGGGGAAGTAAGCTTTTCTTGTTTCCGGACGCATGCCCAAACTATAGAAAGTTGTTATTACGTAGAATGTGCATAGTTTGTCGATTCCATTTATGAAATAAATCACATTTTCTAAAAAATCTTGTTTTTTAAGAATTCATCTAAACCTTCTAGAAGCTGTGAATTCAAAAAAAGGGGGAAAGTAAGCTTTTCTTATTTCCGGACACATGCCCAAAATATAGAAAGTCTTTCTCACGTAGAATGTGCATAGTATGCGCATGCGCAAACTTTAGAAAGTCGTTATGACATAGAATGTGCATACTTTGTTGATTCCATTTATTAAATAAATCACATTTTCTAAAAACTCGTGTTTTTTAAGAAATTATGTAAACCTTCTAGAAGCTGTGATTTTAAAAAACTGGCGGAAGTAAGCTTTTCTTATTTTCAGACGCATGCGCAAACTATAGAAAGTTGTTACTACGTAGAATGTGCATACTTTGTTGATTCCATTTATGAAAGAAATCACATTTTCTAAAAACTTGTGTTTTTTAAGAATTCATCTAAACCTTCTAGAAGCTGTGAATTTAAAAAGAGGGGGGAAGTAAGCTTTTCTTATTTCCGGACGCATGCACAGACTATAGAAAGTCGTTATTACATAGAATGTGCATAGTTTGCGCATGCGCAAAATATAGAAAGTCGTTATGACATAGAATGTGCATACTTTGTTGATTCCATTTATGAAGTAAATCACATTTTCTAAAAACTCGTGTTTTTTAAGAAATCATGTAAACCTTCTAGAAGCTGTGATTTTAAAAAACTTGCGGAAGTAAGCTTTTCTTATTTTCGGACGCATGCACAAACTTCAGAAAGTCGTTATTACATAGAATGTGAATACTTTGTTGATTCCATTTATGAAATAAATAATATTTTCTAAAACCTCGTGTTTTTTAAGAAATCATGTAAACCTTCTAGAAGCTGTGATTTTAAAAAACGGGGGGAATTAACCTTTTCTTATTTCCGGACGCATGCGCAAACTATAGAAAGTCGGTATGACGTAGAATGTGCAAACTTTGTTGATTCCATTTATTAAATAAAACACATTTTCTAAAAACTCGTGTATTTTAAGAATTCATCTAAACCTTCTAGAAGCTGTGAATTTAAATAAAGGGGGGAAGTAAGGTTTTCTTATTTCCGGACGCATGCGTAAACTATAGAAAGTCGTTATTACGTAGAATGTGCATAGTTTGCGCATGCGCAAACTATAGAAAGTCGTTATGACATAGAATGTGCAGACTTTGTTGATTCCTTTTATGAAATAAATCACATTTTCTAAAAACTCAAATTTTTTAAGAAATCTTGTAAACTTTCTAGAAGCTGTGATTTTAAAAAACGGGGGGGATTAAGCTTTTCTTATTTCCACACGCATGCGCAAACTATAGAAATTCATTATGACGTAGAATGTGCATACTTTGTTGGTTCCATTTATGAAATAAATCACATTCTCTAAAAACTCGTGTTTTTTAACAAATCATGTAAACCTTCTAGAAGCTGTGATTTTAAAAAACTGGCAGAAGTAAGCTTTTCATATTTCCGGACGCATACGCAAACTTTAGAAAGTAGTTATTACATAGAATGTGCATACTTTGTTTATTCCATTTATGAAATAAATCACATTTTCTAAAAAATCGCGTTTTTTAGGAAATCATGTAAACCTTCTAGAAGCTGTGGTTTTAAAAAACTGGCGGAAGTAAGCTTTTCTTATTTCCGGACGCATGCGCAAACTATAGAAAGTCGTTATTATGTAGAATGTGCATAGTTTGTTGATTCCATTTATGAAATAAATCATATTTTCAAAAAACTCGTGTTTTTTAAGAATTCATACAAACCTTCTAGAAGCTGTGAATTTAAAAAAAGGGGGGAAGTAAGCTTTTCTTATTTCCGGACGCATGCGCAAACTATAGAAAGTCGTTATCACGTAGAATGTACATAGTTTGCGCATGCGCAAACTATAGAAAGGCGTTATCACATAGATTGTGCATGCTTTGTTGATTCTATTTATGAAATAAATCACATTTTCTAAAAACTCGTGTTTTTTAATAAATCATGTAAACCTTCTAGAAGCTGTGATTTTAAAAAACGGGGGGAATTAAGCTTTTCTTATTTTCGGACGCATGCGCAAACTATAGAAAGTCGTTATGACGTAGAATGTGCAAACTTTGTTGATTTCATTTATGAAATAAATCACATTTTCTAAAAACTCGTGTTTTTTAAGAATTCATCTAAACCTTCTAGAAGCTGTGAATTTAAAAAAAGGGGGGAATTAAGCTTTTCTTATTTCCGGACGCATGCGCAAACTATAGAAAGTCGTTATTACGTAGAATGTGCATAGTTTGCACATGCGCAAACTATAGAAAGTCATTATGACATAGAATATGCATACTTTGTTGATACCATTTTTGAAATAAATCACATTTTCTAAAAACTCGTGTTTTTTAAGAAATCATGTAAACCTTCTAGACGCTGTGATTTTAAAAACCTAGCAGAAGTAAGCTTTTCTTATTTCCGGACGCATGCGCAGACTTTAGAAAGTCGTTATTACATAGAATGTGCATACTTTTTTTATTCCATTTATGAAATAAATCACATTTTCTAAAAACTCGTGTTTTTTAAGAAATCATGTAAACCTTCTAGAAGCTGTGATTTTAAAAAAGTAGCGGAAGTAAGCTTTTCTTATTTCCGGACGCATGCGCAAACCATAGAAAGTCGTTACTCCGTAGAATGTGCATACTTTGTTGATTCCATTTATTAAATAAATCACATTTTCTAAAAAATCGCATTTTTTAGGAAATCATGTAAACCTTCTAGAAGTTGTGTTTTTTAAATGCTGGCGGAAGTAAGCTTTTCTTATTTCCGGACACATGCACAAACTATAGAAAGTCGTTATTACATAGAATGTGCATCGTTTGCGCATGTGCAAAATATAGAAAGTCGTTATCACATAGAATGTGCATACTTTGTTGATTCCATTTATGAAATAAATCACATTTCCTAAAAACTCGTGTTTTTTAAGACATCGTGTATGTTGAAATATTGTAACTTCAAAGAATATTATATTTGTATATTATTTATTCCGGAGGTGTTCCATACCTCCGATGTGATTATACTATAAATCCGGAGATGTTTATTCCTCCAAGTTGATTGTGGTAACTAGGGTTATTAGACCCACCTTGTGGGGGTCGGCCCAGTCAGTTGTAGTGGGGTATTTAACCCATTGGTTAAATACGAGCCTACGTGTACTTGTGTAAAAGATATGTCAGTGTAGTGTATAAATAGAGGAGGTGTGTTCCTCATTTGACACACTCACTCACTTGAGGATAGCGCACTTGTGGAGGAGAGGTCTGCTATTGTGGAGGAGGAGATCATGTCTCAGGGTTTCATCTTTGTATATTGCTGGTCATCTATATTGAGGAAGCTTTGATGGGTTTTCTACCACATGAGGGTTTCCCAGGATAAATCTCTGTCTCTTGTGTTTATGTTGTGCTTGTTGTTTCTTCAGTGATCCTGTATATGCTATTATTGTGAAATGGAATGTAATGCTGCTATTTTCTGTCTTAGCATATTGAATTTTAACATGGTATCAGAGCTAACCTGAAGGAAGACAAGGTATGGCACTAACGACACTTGCTTTACTTACGACATTTTCAAGGATAGGGTTTTACATAGCAAAAACCAGTCATCATAGAACTTTCGTTATAAATCCGTTTTGGCGACGTTTTCGGATCTGAAATTGTTACACGACGAATATTAAATCTCCATGTACCTTGTGTCCAAAGGACAACCTCTAATTCGTTGTACTTTGTGATTTATGATCTGTACAAAATAGGGTTTCTTCCTCTTCCAGATCTGAGTCAAAATCAGGTGACCTTGGGAAAAAGGTCATATCTTGGGCTAGGAAGCTCCAAATGAAATTTCGTAAAAAGTGAAAGGTAGTACACAGTCTGTACTATCTCAGAAAACGTTTTCAGAGGCCGACATTGAACCAGTGACATGTGGCACTCCGTACACATTCGTTCTCCTGTATTATCCCATAAACAGGTCATGTTGCGACACTTGGAATAACTCTCTCTCAGAGAGTCCAATTGAGGTCCGACCTATCAGGATGGAAATATAACGGGCCGAGCTATCTCAAGAAATGTTTTTAGAGGCCGAAGTTCAAACAGTGACACGTGGCACGCCTTACAAGTTTGCTATTCTGTTTCATCCCAAAACAGGTCACGTTGCGACATTTGACATAACTCTCTCTCAGAGAATCCAATTGAGGTCAGACCTGTCAGGATGGAAAGATAACAGGTTAGGCTATCTCAGAAAAGGTTTTCAGACCCTGTGGATTGAAAAGTTTGGATTTACACCAGAAACAATCAGGTACATATTTCTGTCAAAACAGAATTATTTTTTAGTACCCTCATTCATGGCTTCCAGAATTTAGGGCTTTGAAGAAAGCTGGAATTTTTGTAAACGGAGACCAAGGCTGAATGCTACTCATCAAAATAAGAGTTTAGAGCCTTGGATCGAACCTTTTGTTTTGGCAGAAGGGTGGGCTTCATCAAACCCTAGTTCGGGATCCTGTCCAGAAGATCCAGAAGTTTCAAAGGCAATTTTGAGGGGTCAAATTTTGGAAATTCCAAAATTGAAGTATGCTAGTTTGATCAGCTCAGCAAGACATATTCTTTCATCCATTCAGAAGTGTGAAAGTCAAAGATTGAATTTTTAGGGTTTCTCTAGAAAACCCTAATCAAGCTCCAGATCAAGTTTCAGGGGGAGTTGAGACTACAAGAAGTCTCGACAGGTATGACTTAAGGAGGCTCAGGTATGTCTTGAAATCTAATTCTTGATTAAGTTCATGATGTGTTTGTCTTCATATTATTTATTAGTACAATCTTGATTAATGTTAGAATTGTCTTATCACCCTAGTAACAGTATGAATGCATGTGAATGATCAAAGACATTCATTGATTAGGGCTATATGATTGTACTAATGCATTATGATGTTGTGTGAGGTTGATGTTGTCTGCTAACAAGGCTCAGGTACATCACAAAAGACAAATCAGGTTCCATGACCATGAAAACATGAAGACAAAGACTCATCCATAATCTTTGTTCTACTTACGAGGTATGTATGACTTTGTTATATTATGCTTAACCTATGAGACATGCAGGTTCTAGCTCAGGATCTCTAAATCATTGAAGAGATTGTTTAGGTATGTTGTACATAACTAAGTAGGTATACTAATCTAGGTATGTTTCCCATGAATCTTACCTTGTGTTAGGATCCCTTATATAAGTATACTTGGTATGATTGGTTATGCTTATTCATAAAGTTAGTAATCAAGGGATTATGCATATTATGTCTTTTATCTTGATTGATGATATGCATGAGTAAAAGAAGACTTCCCTGAAATCTTGAATACTAATGTTTATTAACTATAATCATGACTATACATTCTCAAGATTATTTAGAACTATAATGTTTTGATAACATTTAGAACATACTAATGGGTGTATGTTTGTGTATGAGATCATGAGGATGACACTTGAACATGCACAGTGATACATAATGAATAGAAGTTCAAAAGACATACAGAAGATCAAGCGGGAGGCAACCACACAAACATAAAAGATAAGTATTTGAGTTGTTATTTGAAATAGTGAATCATATTGCTTGTAATAGGTTGTATGCATATTTGTATTCCTATAATATATCATGCTAAGTGTAAATATTCGTAGAACATTGAACAATATACTACTAATATGCATATGATTGGCAAGTTGGACAAACATTCCATTGTTGCTTGTCTAGAATGAAACCTCTTTGCTGACATGCTGAGAGTTGTGCACACTCTCGATAGTATGTTCTGGTAGAGATGGAAGGCATCTAAATAGCCACTGTATGCATACAGGATATGGGAAAATGTTGTGCCAAAGTATTGGTCAAGATAGTTGCATAACTATGTAAATGATATCTGTATGCATAATAGGTTATCATGTCAATATGATTTGATGATTATGAAGTATTACTAATCATGTACCTAATTTTGATTTGTAGGAAAAATCATGATCAATGATGAACAAGCGATGGATGTTCAAAAAAAGGATTTACAAATCAAACACACTATAGAAAGCTTGTGGTTAAGAGATTCTCTTGGAAAGAGGAAGAGAATCATGATGAGATGCTTTGACCATTCTCTTAATAACGTAATCAAGTTCTGTATGGGTTCCCAGGATCGATAGTCAATTGATGAGCTTAATGATCATCATGGGTGATGTGGTTCTCAACCTTAGCTACAAGGTTGAATATGGGTTCTATACACATATGACATGGATGCAAGAAGGAACTCACCACAGAGTTCGAATGATTTTGAGACTCATATTAGTAGACCCATCTGACGAGAGATGGCACAGATAGATATGCAGAAGATCACTCAATGCTGAGTGAGAATAATGGACAATTGATAGCTTCATGACAAAGCTTGGGCTTTACCAGAAGTAAAAATGTTCCTAACCCTTACCTTAAGGTTGTGGATGATGAACCTATCATACCATTATTGTATGACTATGATCTCTTTCTGACAAGGAATGAGAAACAGGTCATGAAAATGGTTGCAAAAAAAAAAAAATGAAAATGAAAGATCTTGGATTAATGCACTACTTCTTAGGTCTAGAAGTATGGCAAGATCCAAAAGGAATCTTTTAAATCAAGGTAAGTATGCTGTGAAGTTTCTAAAAAGATTTGATATGTTGGAATATAAAGCCATGGCCACTCCCATGGACTCCAACTTGAAGTTGTTAGTTAATGACTCATCGTATTTAATGGACCTAACCCTATATAGACAAATCATTGGGTCATTGATGTACTCAACAAATACTAGGCTAGATATATACTTTGTTGTAAATACCCTAAGTCAGTATCTAGTAGAACCTAGAAAGGTGCACTTAATAGCTACAAAGCATGTAGTGAGGTACCTAAAAGGTACATTAGATTTTGGTCTATATTATCTTGGAGGTCATGAACTTCGTTTACATGGTTACTCAGATTCTGATTGGGCAGGAAGTGCCTGAGACAGAGAGAGTACATCAGGTGGATGTTATAGTCTTGAATCTGCCATGATCTCATGGTTCAGCAAGGAACAATCTAGTGTGGCTCTCAGTACTACTGAAGCAATATATATATATAGCTGTCTGCTCTGCCAGCTGTGAAGCAGTGTGGCTTCAGAAGCTATTATATGGAGTGTTTGACTTAGAAATGAATCAAGATAGAAAATCTTGTATTCCACGATAAGTCAATAACACATAGAGATCCGATACTTCTATATACGAGATATGGTGCAGAGAGGAGCTATCAAGCTCGAGTATATAAGCACTAAGGATCAGATTGCCGTTATCCTGACTAAACCTTTGTCTCGAGTAAAGTTTGAATACTTCCGAGACAAGCTTGGTATAGTCCAGAAGGACCCTCCTCGAAAGGAGGAGTAGTATAGTATTTAATAACAATTCTGTCCCTTAAATTTTATTTTGTTGTACTTAGCTACTTACAAATATTTAGATTTAGAACTCTTATATATCTTTTATTTTAGATGTATACATGTTTTGATGTGATGTATACATGTTTTGATGTTAGATGTATTAGTGAGAATACATGCTAGATGTATACATGTTTTGAGGTGAGATATACATGCTTTTGATGATAGATGTATACATGTTTTTGATGATAGATGTTATGCATGTTTTGATGTTGAGGATACATGTTTTGATGTTGAGGATACATGTTTTGATGATGAGGATACATGTTTTGATGATGATGATACATGTTTTGATGATACATGTTTTGATGATGATTATACATGTTTTGATGATACATGTTTTGGTGATGAGGATACATGTTTTTGGTATACAACATGTGAAGGGATTGGATCATTCCTGGACTTCAGTCCGAAAGAAGAGCCGTAGATGTATGTCTTCGAAAATGAAGTTCTTGGTGAACATGTGAAGGGATTGGATCATTCCTGGACTTCAGTCCGAAAGAAGAGCCGTAGAGGTATGTCTTCGAAAATGAAGTTCTTAGTGAACATGTGAGGGGATTGGATCATTCCCGGACTTCAGTCCTAAAGAAGAGCTGTAGACATGAGGTATCCGATAACTGAATGATAGGACTGGATCGTCCCTGGACTTCGGTTCAAAAGGTACACGATAGGACTGGATCGTCCCTGGACCTCAGTTCAAAATGTACGTGACAAATCCTAGAATTGCTCTAGGTTACATCCAGCATGAAACAGGGCTGGCTCTGTAGATGTGATACATCCAGCATGAAACAGGGCTGGCTCTGTAGATGTGATACATCCATCATGAAAGAGGGCTGGCTCTATAGTTGTGATACATCCAGCATGAAACAGGGCTGGCTCTGTAGTTGTGATACATCCAGCATGAAACAGGGCTGGCTCTGTAGTTGTGATACATCCAGCATGAAACAGGGCTGGCTCTGTAGTTGTGATACATCCAGCATGAAACAGGGCTGGCTCTGTAGTTGTGATACATCCAGCATGAAACAGGGCTGGCTCTGTAGTTGTGATACATCCAGCATGCAACAGGGCTGGCTCTGTAGATGTGATACATCCAGCATGAAACAGGGCTGGCTCTGTAGATGTGACACATCCAGTATGAAAGAGGACTGGCACTGTGGTCGGGATTGAAGTGTCCCTAGACATGAGACTTGTCTTAAAAGAGATAAGGATTGATCATCCTGTAAGCTGATCGTGTGATGACGATTCTGATGATCGTGTGATGACGATGCTATTGATCGTGTGATGACGATGTTGATGATCATGTGATGACGATGTTGCTGATCGTGTGATGACGATGCTGTTGATCGTGTGATGACGATGCTGATTATCGTATGATGATGATGCTGCTGATCGTGTGATGACGATGCTGCTAATCGTGATATGACGATGTTGATGATCGTGTGATGACGATGCTAATGATCGTGTGATGACGATGCTGATGATCGTGTGATGACTATGCTGATGATCATGAGATGACGATGCTGATGATCGTGAGATGACGATGCTGATGATCATGTAATGACGATGCTGATGATCGTATGATGACGATGATGCTGAACGTGATGGTCTAGATGACGATGTTGATGATCGTGAGGATCCAGACGTTGATGTTGCTATAGTTGTTCGAGTGCTGCAGAAGATAAAGACTCAGTACTGAAGATGTTGATGTTCCAGTAACTGGTTGAGTTACTGATGATGTTAAGAAAGCTTCCAATGATTTATAGATGTATCATGTATGATGTTGATGACTCCTTACTTGTGCAGATACTGTTATAATATCCTTATCGTTAAGGGGGAGTGTTGAAATATTGTAACTTCAAAGAATATTATATTTGTAAATTATTTATTCCGGAGATGTTCCATACCTCCGATGTGATTATACTATAGATCCGGAGATGTTTATTCCTCCAAGTTGGTTGTGGTAACTAGGGTTATTAGACCCACCTTGTGGGGGTCGGCCCAGTCAGTTGTAGTGGGGTATTTAACCCATTGGTTAAATACGAGCCTACGTGTAATTGTGTAAAAGATATGTCAGTGTAGTGTATAAATAGAGGAGGTGTGTTCCTAATTTGACACACTCACTCACTTGAGGATAGCGCACTTGTGGAGGAGAGGTCTGCTATTGTGGAGGAGGAGATCATGTCTCAGGGTTTCATCTTTGTATATTGCTGGTCATCTATATTGAGGAAGCTTTGCTCGGTTTTCTACCCCATGAGGGTTTCCCAGGATAAATCTCTGTCTCTTGTGTTTATGCTGTGCTTGTTGTTTCTTAGCATATTGAATTTTAACAATGTAAACCTTCTAGATGTTGTGATTTTAAAAAACGAGGGGAATTAAGATTTTCCTATTTTCGGACGGATGCGAAAACTATAGAAAGTTGTTATGACATAGAATGTGCATACTTTGTTGATTCCATTTATGAAATAAATCACATTTTCTAAAAACTCATGTTTTTTAAGAAATCATGTAAACCTTCTAGAAGCTGTGATTTTAAAAAACTGGCGGAATCAAGCTTTTCATATTTCCGGACGCATGCGCAAAAATTAGAAAGTCGTTATTACATAGAATATGCGTACTTTGTTGATTCCATTTATGAAATAAATCACATTTTCTAAAAACTCGTGTTTTTTAAGAAATCATGTAAACCTTCTAGAAGCTGTGGTTTTTAAAAACTCGTGGAAGGAAGCATTTATTATTTCCGGACGCATGCGCAAACTATAGAAAGTCGTTATTACGTAGAATGTGCATAGTTTGTTGATTCCATTTATGAAATAAATCACATTTTCTAAAAACTCTTGTTTTTTATGAATTCATCTAAACCTTCTAGAAGCTGTGAATTTAAAAAAAGGGGGGAAGTAAGCTTTTCTTGTTTCCAGACGCATGCCCAAACAATGGAAAGTTGTTATTACGTAGAATGTGCATAGTTTGTTGATTCCATTTAAGAAATAAATCACATTTTCTAAAAACTCGTGTTTTTTAAGAATTCATCTAAACCTTCTAGAAGCTGTGAATTTAAAAAAAGGGGGGAAGTAAGCTTTTCTTATTTCCGGACACATGCGCAAAATATAGAAAGTTGTTATCACGTAGAATGTGCATAATATGTGCATGCGCAAACTTTAGAAAGTTGTTATGACATAGAATGTGCATACTTTGTTGATTCCATTTATGAAATAAATCACATTTTCTAAAAACTCGTGTTTTTTAAGAAATTATGTAAACCTTCTAGAAGCTGTGATTTTAAAAAACCAGCGGAAGTAAGCTTTTCTTATTTCCGGATGCATGCGCAAACTATAGAAAATCGTTACTATGTAGAATGTGCATACTTTGTTGATTCCATTTATGAAATAAATCACATTTTCTAAAAACTTGTGTTTTTTAAGAATTCATCTAAACCTTCTAGAAGTTGTGAATTTAAAAAAAGGGGGGAAGTAAGCCTTTCTTATTTCCGGACGCATGCGCAAACTATAGAAAGTCGTTATTACGTAGAATGTGCATAGTTTGCGCATGCACAAAATATAGAAAGTCGTTATGACATAGAATGTGCATACTTTGTTGATTCCATTTATGAAATAAATCACATTTTCTAAAAACTCGTGCCTTTTAAGAAATCATGTAAACCTTCTAGAAGCTGTGATTTTAAAAAACTTGCGGAAGTAAGCTTTTCTTATTTCCGGACGCATGCGCAAACTATAGAAAGTCGTTACTACGTAGAATGTGCATACTTTGTTGATTCCATTTATGAAATAAATCACATTTTCTAAAAACTCGTGTTTTTTAAGAAATCATGTAAACCTTCAAGAAGCAGTGGTTTTAAAAAACGGGGGGAATTAAGCTTTTCTTATTTTCGGATGCGTGCGCAAATTATAGAAAGTCATTATGACGTAGAATGTGCATACTTTGTTGATTCCATTTATGAAATAAATCACATTTTCTAAAAACTCATGTTTTTTAAGAAATCATGTAAACCTTCTAGAAGCTGTGATTTTAAAAAACTGGCTGAAGTAAGCTTTTCTTATTTCCGGACGCATGCGCAAACTTTAGAAAGTCGTTATTACATAGAATGTCCATACTTTGTTGATTCCATTTATGAAATAAATCACATTCTCTAAAACCTCGTGTTTTTTAAGAAATGATTAAACCTTCTAGAATCTGTGATTTTAAAATACGGGGGGAATTAAGCTTTTCTTATTTCCGGGCGCATGCGCAAACTACAGAAAGTTGTTATGACGTAGAATGTGCATACTTTGTTGATTCCATTTATGAAATAAATCACATTTTCTAAAAACTCGTGTTTTTTAAGAATTCATCTAAACCTTCTAGAAGCTGTGAATTTAAAAAAAGGGCGGAAGTAAGCTTTTCTTATTTCCGGACGCATGCGCAAACTATAAAAAGTTGTTATTATGTAGAATGTGCATAGTTTGCGCATGCGCAAACTATAGAAATTCGTTATGACATAGAATGTGCATACTTTGTTGATTCCATTTATGAAATAAATCACATTTCCTAAAAACTCGTGTTTTTTAAGACATCATGTAAACCTTCTAGAAGTTGTGATTTTAAAAAACGGGGGGAATTAGGCTTTTCCTATTTTCGGACGGATGCGCAAACTATAGAAAGTTGTTATGACGTACAATGTGCATACTTTGTTGATTCTATTTATGAAATAAATCACATTTTCTAAAAACTCGCGTTTTTTAAGAAATCATGTAAACCTTCTAGAAGCTGTGATTTTAAAAAACTGGCAGAAGTAAGCTTTTCATATATCCGGACGCATGTGCAAACATTAGAAAGTCGTTATTACATAGAATATGCATACTTTGTTGATTCCATTTATGAAATAAATCACATTTTCTAAAAACTCGTGTTTTTTAAGAAATCATGTAAACCTTCTAGAAACTGTGGTTTTTAAAAACTGGTGGAAGGAAGCTTTTCTTATTTCCGGACGCATGCGCAAACTATAGAAAGTCGTTATTACGTACAATGTGCATAGTTTGTTGATTCCATTTATGAAATAAATCACATTTTCTAAAAACTCTTGTTTTTTATGAATTCATCTAAACCTTCTAGAAGCTGTGAATTTAAAAAAAAGGGGGAAGTAAGCTTTTCTTGTTTCTGGACGCATGCCCAAACTATAGAAAGTTGTTATTATGTAGAATGTGCATAGTTTGTTGATTCCATTTATGAAATAAATCACATTTTCTAAAAACTCATGTTTTTTAAGAATTCATCTAAACCTTCTAGAAGCTGTGAATTTAAAAAAAGGGGGGAAGTAAGCTTTTCTTATTTCCGGACGCATGCGAAAACTATAGAAAGTTGTTATCACGTAGAATGTGCATAGTATGCGCATGTGCAAACTTTAGAAAGTCGTTATGACATAGAATGTGCATACTTTGTTGATTCCATTTATGAAATAAATCACATTTTGTAAAAACTCGTGTTTTTTAAGAAATTATGTAAACCTTCTAGAACCTGTGATTTTAAAAAACTGGCGGAAGTAAGCTTTTCTTATTTTCGGACACATCCGCAAACTATAGAAAGTCGTTACTACGTAGAATGTGCATACTTTGTTGATTCCATTTATGAAATAAATCACATTTTCTAAAAACTTGTGTTTTTTAAGAATTCATCTAAACCTTCTAGAAGCTGTGAATTTAAAAAAAGGGGGAAGTAAGCTTTTCTTATTTCGGGACGCATGCGCAAACTATAGAAAGTCGTTATTACGTAGAATGTGCATAGTTTGCGCATGCGCAAAATATAGAAAGTCGTTATGACATAGAATGTGCATACTTTGTTGATTCTATTTATGAAGTAAATCACATTTTCTAAAAACTCGTGTTTTTTAAGAAATCATGTAAACCTTCTAGAAGCTGTGATTTTAAAAAACTTCCGGAAGTAAGATTTTCTTATTTCCGGACGCATGCACAAACTTCAGAAAGTCGTTATTACATAGAATGTGCATACTTTGTTGATTCCATTTATGATATAAATCACATTTTCTAAAAAGTCATGTTTTTTAAGAAATCATGTAAACCTTCTACAAGCTGTGATTTTAAAAAACTGGCGGAAGTAAGCTTTTCTTATTTCCGGACGCATGTGCAAACATTAGAAAGTCATTATTACATAGAATGTGCATACTTTGTTGATTCCATTTATGAAATAAATCCCATTTTCTAAAACCTCGTGTTTTTTAAGAAATCATGTAAACCTTCTAGAAGCTGTGATTTTAAAAAACGGGGGGAATTAAGCTTTTCTTATTTCCGGACGCATGCGCAAACTATAGAAAGTCGTTATGACGTAGAATGTGCAATCTTTGTAGATTCCATTTATGAAATAAAACACATTTTCTAAAAACTCGTGTATTTTAAGAATTCATCTAAACCTTCTAGAAGCTGTGAATTTAAAAAAAGGGGGGAAGTAACGTTTTCTTATTTCTGGACGCATGCACAAACTATAGAAAGTCGTTATTACGTAGAATGTGCATAGTTTGCGCATGCGCAAACTATAGAAAGTCGTTATGACATAGAATGTCCATACTTTGTTGATTCCTTTTATGAAATAAATCACATTTTCTAAAAACTCAATTTTTTGAAGAAATCTTGTAAACCTTCTAGAAGCTGTGATTTTAAAAAACGGGGGAAATTATGCTTTTCTTATTTCCACACGCATGCGCAAACTATAGAAAGTCATTATGACGTAGAATGTGCATACTTTGTTGATTCCATTTATGAATTAAATCACATTTTCTAAAAACTCGTGTTTTTTAACAAATCATGTAAACCTTCTAGAAGCTGTGATTTTAAAAAACTGGCGGAAGTAAGCTTTTCATATTTCCGGACGCATACGCAAACTTTAGAAAGTCGTTTTTACATACAATGTGCATACTTTGTTGATTCCATTTATGAAATAAATCACATTTTCTAAAAAATCACGTTTTTTAGGAAATCATGTAAACCTTCTAGAAGCCGTGTTTTTAAAAAACTGGCGGAAGTAAGCTTTTCTTATTTCCGGACGCATGCGCAAACTATAAAAAGTCGTTATTACGGAGAATGTGCATAGTTTGTTGATTCCATTTATGAAATAAATCACATTTTCTAAAACCTCATGTTTTTTAAGAATTCATCTAAACCTTCTAGAAGCTGTGAATTTAAAAAAAGAGCGGAAGTAATCTTTTCTTATTTCCGAACGCATGCGCAAACTATAGAAAGTCATTATCATGTAGAATGTGCATAGTTTGCGCATGTGCAAACTATAGAAAGTCGTTATGACATAGAATGTGCATACTTTGTTGATTCCATTTATGAAATAAATCACATTTTCTAAAAACTCATGTTTTTTAACAAATCATGTAAACCTTCTAGAAGCTGTGATTTTAAAAAACGGTGGAAATTAAGCTTTTCTTATTTCTGGACGTATGAGCAAACTATAGAGAGTCGTTATGACGTAGAATGTGCAAACTTTGTTGATTCCATTTATAAAATAAATCACATTTTCTAAAAACTAGTGTTTTTTAAGAAATCATGTAAACCTTCTAGAAGCTGTGATTTTAAAAACTTGGCGGAAGTAAGCTTTTCATATTTCCGGACGCATGCGCAAACTTTAGAAAGTTTTTATTAGATAGAATGTGCATACTTTGTTGATTCCTTTTATGAAATAAAACACATTTTCTAAAAACTCGTGTTTTTTAATAAATCATGTAAGCCTTCTAGAAGCTGTGGTTTTAAAAAACTGGCGGAAGTAAGCTTTTCTTATTTCCGGACGCATGCGCAAACTATAGAAAGTCGTTATTACGTAGAATGTGCATAGTTTGTTTATTTCATTTATGAAATAAATCATATTTTCTAAAAACTCATCTTTTTTAAGAATTCATCTAAACCTTCTAGAAGCTGTGAATTTAAAAAAAGGGGGGAAGTAAGCTTTTCTTATTTCTGGACGCATGCGCAAACTATAGAAAGTCGTTATCACGTAGAATGTGCATAGTTTGCGCATGCGCAAACTATAGAAAGGCGTTATGACATAGAATGTGCATACTTTGTTGATATCATTTTTGAAATAAATCACATTTTCTAAAAACTCGTGTTTTTTAAGTAATCATGTAAACCTTCTAGAAGCTGTGATTTTAAAAAACTGGCGGAAGTAAGCTTTTCTTATTTCCGTACGCATGCGCAGACTTTAGAAAGTCGTTATTACATAGAATGTGCATACTTTTTTGATTCCATTTATGAAATAAATCACATTTTCTAAAAACTCGTGTTTTTTAAGAAATCATGTAAACCTTCTAGAAGCTGTGATTTTAAAAAACTAGCGGAAGTAAGCTTTTCTTATTTCCGGACGCATGCGCAAACCATAGAAAGTCGTTACTATGTAGAATGTGCATACTTTGTTGATTCCATTTATGAAATAAATCACATTTTCTAAAAAGTCGTGTTTTTTAAGAAATCATGTAAACCTTCTAGAAGCTGTGGTTTTAAAAAACTGGCGGAAGGAAGCTTTTCTTATTTCCGGACGCATGCGCATACTATAGAAAGTCGTTAACACGTAAAATGTGCATAGTTTGCGCTTGCGCAAACTTTAGAAAGTCGTTATAACATATAATGTGCATACTTTGTTGATTCCATTTATGAAATAAATCACATTTTCTAAAAAATCGTGTTTTTTAAGAAATCATGTAAACCTTCTAGAAGCTGTGATTTTAAAAAACTGGCGGAAGTAAGCTTTTCTTATTTCTGGACGCATGCGCAAACTATAGAAAGTCGTTACTACCTATAATGTGCATACTTTGTTGATTCCATTTATGAAATAAATCAGATTTTCTAAAAACTCGTGTTTTTTAAGAAATTATGTAAACCTTCTAGAAGCTGTGATTTTAAAAAACTGGCAGAAGTAAGCTTTTCTTATTTCCGGATGCATGCGCAAACTTTAGAAAGTCGTTATTACATAGAATGTGCATACTTTGTTGATTCCATTTATGAAATAAATCACATTTTCTAAAAACTCGTGTTTTTTAAGAAATCATGTAAACCTTCTAGAAGCTGTGATTTTAAAAAACTGGCGGAAGTAAGCTTTTCTTATTTCCGGACGCATGCCCAAACTTTAGAAAGTCGTTATTACATAGAATGTGCATACTTTGTTGATTCCATTTATGAAATAAATCACATTTTCTAAAAACTCGTGTTTTTTGAGAAATCATGTAAACCTTCTAGAAGTTGTGATTTTAAAAAACTGGCGGAAGTAAGCTTTTCTTATTTCCGGACGCATGCGCAAACTATAGAAAGTCGTTACTACGTAGAATGTGCACACTTTGTTGATTCCATTTATGAAATAAATCACATTTTCTAAAAACTCGTGTTTTTTAAGAAGTCATGTAAACCTTCTAGAAGCTGTGGTTTTAAAAAACTGGCGGAAGCAAGCTTTTCATATTTCCGGACGCATGGGAAAACTTTATAAAGTCGTTATTACATAGAATATGCATACTTTGTTGGTTCCATTTATGAAATAAATCACATTTTCTAAAAACTCATGTTTTTTAAGAAATCATGTAAACCTTCTAGAAGCTGTGGTTTTTAAAAACTCGTGGAAGGAAGCTTTTCTTATTTCCGGACGCATGCGCAAACTATAGAAAGTCGTTACTACGTAGAATGTGCATACTTTGTTGATTCCATTTATGAAATAAATCACATTTTCTAAAAACTCTTTTTTTTTAAGAAATCATGTAAACCTTCTAGAAGCCGTGGTTTTAAAAAACTAGCAGAAGCAAGCTTTTCATATTTTTGGACGCATGCGCAAACTTTAGAAAGTCGTTATTACATAGAATATGCATACTTTGTTGATTCCATTTATGAAATAAATCCCATTTTCTAAAAACTCGTGTTTTTTAAGAAATCATGTAAACCTTCTAGAAGCTGTGGTTTTTAAAAACTCGTGGAAGGAAGCTTTTCTTCTTTCCGGACGCATGCGCAAACTATAGAAAGTCGTTATTACATAGAATGTGCATAGTTTGTTGATTCCATTTTATAAATAAATCACATTTTCTCAAAACTCGTGTTTTTTATGAATTCATCTAAACCTTCTAGAAGCTGTGAATTTAAAAAAAGGGAGGAAGTAAGCTTTTCTTGTTTCTGGACGCATGCCCAAACTGTAGAAAGTTGTTATTACGTAGAATGTGCAAACTTTGTTGATTCCATTTATGAAATAAATCACATTTTCTAAAAACTCGTTTTTTTTAAGAATTCATCTAAACCTTCGAGAAGCTGTGAATTTAAAAAAAGTGGGGAAGTAAGCTTTTCTTATTTCTGGACGCATGCGCAAACTATAGAAAGTCGTTATTACGTAGAATGTGCATAGTTTGCACTTGCGCAAACTATAGAAATTTGTTATGACGTAGAATGTGCATACTTTGATGATTCCATTGATGAAATAAATCACATTTTCTAAAAACTCGTGTTTTTTAAGAATTCATCTAAACCTTCCTGAAGTTGTGAATTTAAAAAAAGGGGGGAAGTAAGGTTTTCTTATTTCCGGATGCATGCGCAAACTATAGAAAGTTGTTATTACATAGAATGTGCATAGTTTGCGCATGTGCAAACTATAGAAATTCGTTATGATGAAGAATGTGTATACTTTGTTGATTCCATTTATGAAATAAATCACATTTTCTAAAAATTCGTGTTTTTTAAGAAATCATGAAAACCTTCTAGAAGCTGTGATTTTAAAAAACTGGCGGAAGTAAGCTTTTCATATTTCCGGACAAATGCGCAAACTTTAGAAAGTCATTATTACATAGAATGTGCATACTTTGTTGATTCCATTTATGAAATAAATCACATTTTCTAAAAACTCGTGTTTTTTAAGAATTCATCTAAACCTTCTAGAAGCTGTGAATTTAAAAAAAGGGGGGAAGTAAGATTTTCTTATTTCCGGACGCATGCGCAAACTATAGAAAGTCGTTATTACATAGAATGTGCATAGTTTGTTGATTACATTTATGAAATAAATCACATTTTCTTAAAACTCGTGTTTTTTAACAATTCATCTAAACCTTCTAGAAGCTATGAATTTAAAAAAAGGGGGGAAGTAAGCTTTTCTTATTTGCGGATGCATGCGCAAACTATAGAAAGTCGTTTTCACGTAGAATGTGCATAGTTTGCGAATGCGCAAACTATAGAAAGTCGTTATGACATAGAATGTGCATACTTTGTTGATACCATTGATGAAATAAATCACATTTTCTAAAAACTCGTGTTTTTTAAGAAATCATGTAAACCTTCTAGGATCGGTGATTTTAAAAAACGGAGGGAATTAAGCGTTTCATATTTACGTACGCATGCGCAAACTATAATAAGTCGTTATGACGTAGAATGTGCATACTTTGTTGATTCCATTTATGAAATAAATCACATTTTCTAAAAACTCGTGTTTTTTAAGAATTCATCTAAACCTTCTAGAAGCTGTGAATTTAAAAAAAGGGGGGAAATAAGCTTTTCTTATTTCCGGACGCATGCGCAAACTATAGAAAGTTGTTATTACATAGAATGTGCATAGTTTGCGGATGTGCAAACTATAGAAAGTCGTTATGACATATAATGTGCATACTTTGTTGATTCCATTTATGAAATAAATCACTTTTTCTAAAAACTCGTGTTTTTTAAGAAATCATGTAAACCTTCTTGAAGCTGTGATTTTAAAAAAAGGGGGGAATTAAGCTTTTCTTATTTCCAGACGCATGCGCAAACTATAGAAAGTCGTTATGACGTAGAATGTGCAAACATTGTTGATTCCATTTATGAAATAAATCACATTTTCTAAAAACTAGTGTTTTTTAAGAATTCATTTAAACCTTCGAGAAGATGTGAATTTAAAAAAAGCAGGGAAGTAAGCTTTTCTTACTTCTGGATGCATGCGTAAACTATAGAAAGTCGTTATTACTTAGAATGTGCATAGTTTGCGCATGCGCAAACTATAGAAATTTGTTATGACGTAGAATGTGCATACATTGTTGATTCCATTTATGAAATAAATCACATTTTCTAAAAACTCGTGTTTTTTAAGAATTCATCTAACCCTTCTAGAAGCTGTGAATTTAAAAAAAGGGGGGAAGTAAGCTTTTCTTATTTCCGGACGCATCCGCAAACTATAGAAAGTTGTTATTACATAGAATGTGCACAGTTTGCGGATGCGCAAACTATAGAAAGTCGTTATGACGAACAATGGGCATACTTTGTTGATTCCATTTATGAAATAAATCACATTTTCAAAAAACTCGTGTTTTTTAAGAAATCATGAAAACCTTCTAGAAGCTGTGATTTTAAAAAACTGGCGGAAGTAAGCTTTTCATATTTCCGGACACATGCGCAAACTTTAGAAAGTCGTTATTACATAGAATGTGCATACTTTGTTGATTCCATTTATGAAATAAATCACATTTTCTAAAAACTCAAGTTTTCTAAGAAATCATGTAAACCTTCTAGAAGCTGTGATTTTAAAAAATGGGGGGGAACTAAGCTTTTCTTATTTCCAGACGCATGCGCAAACTATAGAAAGTCGTTATGACGTAGAATGTGCATAGTTTGCGCATGCGCAAACTCTAGAAAGTCGTTATGACATAGAATGTGCATACTTTGTTGATTCCATTTATGAAATAAATCACATTTCCTAACAACTCGTGTTTTTTAAGGAATCATGTAAACCTTCTAGAAGCTCTGATTTTAAAGAACGGGGGGAATTAAGCTTTTCTTATTTCCGGACGCATGGGCAAACTATAGAAATTCGTTTTGACGTAGAATGTGCATAGTTTGTTGATTCCATTTATGAAATAAATCACATTTTCTAAAAACTCGTGTTTTTTAAGAATTCATCTAAACCTTCTAGAAGCTGTGAATTTAAAAAAAGGGGGGAAGTAAGCTTTTCTTATTTCCGGACACATGCGCAAAATATAGAAAGTCGTTATCACGTAGAATGTGCATAGTATGTGCATGCGCAAACTTTAGAAAGTCGTTATGACATAGAATGTGCATACTTTGTTGATTCCATTTATGAAATAAATCACATTTTCTAAAAACTCGTGTTTTTTAAGAAATTATGTAAACCTTCTAGAAGCTGTGATTTTAAAAAACCAGCGGAAGTAAGCTTTTCTTATTTCCGGATGCATGCGCAAACTATAGAAAATCGTTACTATGTAGAATGTGCATACTTTGTTGATTCCATTTATGAAATAAATCACATTTTCTAAAAACTTGTGTTTTTTAAGAATTCATCTAAACCTTCTAGAAGCTGTGAATTTAAAAAAAGGGGGGAAGTAAGCCTTTCTTATTTCCGGACGCATGCGCAAACTATAGAAAGTCGTTATTACGTAGAATGTGCATAGTTTGCGCATGCACAAAATATAGAAAGTCGTTATGACATAGAATGTGCATACTTTGTTGATTCCATTTATGAAATAAATCACATTTTCTAAAAACTCGTGTCTTTTAAGAAATCATGTAAACCTTCTAGAAGCTGTGATTTTAAAAAACTTGCGGAAGTAAGCTTTTCTTATTTCCGGACGCATGCGCAAACTATAGAAAGTCGTTACTACGTAGAATGTGCATACTTTGTTGATTCCATTTATGAAATAAATCACATTTTCTAAAAACTCGTGTTTTTTAAGAAATCATGTAAACCTTCAAGAAGCAGTGATTTTAAAAAACGGGGGGAATTAAGCTTTTCTTATTTCCGGATGCGTGCGCAAATTATAGAAAGTCATTATGACGTAGAATGTGCATACTTTGTTGATTCCATTTATGAAATAAATCACATTTTCTAAAAACTCATGATTTTTAAGAAATCATGTAAACCTTCTAGAAGCTGTGATTTTAGAAAACTGGCGTAAGTAAGCTCTTCATATTTCCGGACGCATGCGCAAACTTTAGAAAGTTGTTATTACATAGAATGTGCATAATTTGTTGATTCCATTTATGAAATATATCACATTTTCTAAAAACTCATGTTTTTTAAGAAATCATGTAAACCTTATAGAATGGTTTTAAAAAACTGGCGGAAGTAAGCTTTTCTTATTTCCGGACGCATGCACAAACTATAGCAAGTCATTATCGCATAGAATGTGCATAGTTTGCGCATGCCCATACTATAGAAAGTCGTTATGACTTTGAATGTGCATACTTTGTTGATTCCATTTGTGAAATAAATCACATTTTTTAAAAACTCGTGTTTTTTAAGAAATCATGTAAACCTTCTAGAAGCTGTGATTTTAAAAAATGGGGGGGAATTAAGCTTTTCTTATTTCCGGATGCATCCGCAAACTATAGAAAGTCGTTATGACGTAGAATGTGCAAACTTTGTTGATTCCATTTATGAAATAAATCACATTTTCTAAAAAATCATGTTTTTTAAGAATTCATCTAAACCTTCTAGAAGTTGTGAATTTAAAAAAAGGGGGAAAGTAAGCTTTTCTTATTTCCGGACGCATGCGCAAACTATAGAAAGTTGTTATTACGTAGAATGTGCATAGTTTGCGCATGCGCAAACAATAGAAAGTCGTTATGACATAGAATGTGCATACTTTGTTGATTCCATTTATGAAATAAATCACATTTCCTAAAAACTCGTGTTTTTTAAGAAATCATGTAAACCTTCTTGAAGCTCTGATTTTAAAGAATGGGGGGAATTAAGCTTTTCTTATTTCCGTACCCATGCGCAAACTATAGATAGTCGTTATGATGAAGAATGTGCATACTTTGTTGATTCCATTTATGAAGTAAATCACATTTTCGAAAAACTCGTGTTTTTTAAGAAATCACGTAAACCTTCTAGAAGCTGTGATTTTAAAAAACAGGCGGAAGTAAGCTTTTCATATTTCCGGACGCATGTGCAAACTCTAGAAATTCGTTATTACGTAGAATGTGCATAGTTTGTTGATTCCATTTATGAAATAAATCACATTTTCTAAAAACTCATGTTTTTTAGGAAATCATGTAAACCTTCTAGAAGCTGTGATTTTAAAAAACTGGCGGAAGTAAGCTTTTCTTATTTCCGGACGCATGCGAAAACTATAGAAAGTCGTTATTACGTAGAATGTGCATACTTTGTTGATTCCATTTATGAAATAAATCACATTTTCTAAAAACTTGTGTTTTTTAAGAAATCATGTAAACCTTCTAGAAGCTGTGAGTTTAAAAAACGGGGGGAATTAAGCTTTTCTTATTTCTGGACGCATGCGCAAACTATAAAAAGTTGTTATTACGGAGAATGTGCATCGTTTGCGCATGCGCAAACTATAGAAAGTCGTTATGACATAGAATGTGCATAGTTTGTTGATTCCATTTATGAAATAAATCACATTTTCTAAAAACTCATGTTTTTTATGAAATTATGTAAACCTTCTAGAAGCTGTGATTTTAAAAAACGGGGGGGAATTAAGCTTTTCTTATTTCCGGACGCATGCGCAAACTATGGAAAGTTGTTATGACGTAGAATCTGCATACTTTTCTGATTCCATTGATGAAATAAATCACATTTTCTAAAAACAAGTGTTTTCTAAGAATTCATCTAAACCTTCTAGAAGCTGTGAATTTAAAAAAAGGGGGGAAGTAAGCTTTTCTTATTTCCGGATGCATGCGCAAACTATAGAAAGTTGTTATTACGTAGAATGTGCATAGTTTGCGCATGCGCAAACTATAGAAAGTCGTTATGACATAGAATGTGCATACTTTGTTGATTCCATTTATGAAATAAATAACATTTCCTAAAAACTCGTGTTTTTTAAGAAATCATGTAAACCTTCTAGAAGCTGTGATTTTAAAAAACAGGCGGAAGTAAGCTTTTCATCTTTCCGGACGCATGCACAAACAATAGAAAGTCGTTATTACGTAGAATGTGCATAGTTTGTTGATTCCATTTATGAAATAAATCACATTTTCTAAAAACTCATGTTTTTTAAGAAATCATGTAAACCTTCTAGAAGCTGTGGTTTTAAAAAACTGGCGGAAGTAAGCTTTTCTTATTTCCGGACGCATGCGCAAACTATAGAAAGTCGTTATCACCTAGCATGTGCATTGTTTGTTGATTCCATTTATGAACTAAATCACATTTTCTAAAAAATCGTGTTTTTTAAGAAATCTTGTAAACCTTCTAGAAGCTGTGAGTTTACAAAACGGGGGGAATTAAGCTTTTCTTATTTCTGGACGCATGTGCAAATTATAGAAAGTTGTTATTACGTAGAATGTGCATAGGTTGCACATGCGCAAACTATAGAAAGTCATTATGACATAGAATGTGCATACTTTGTTGATTCCATTTATGAAATAAATCACATTTTCTAAAAACTCGTGTTTTTTAAGAAATCATGTAAACCTTCGAGAAGCCGTGATTTTAAAAAACGGGGGGAATTAAGCTTTTCTTATTTCCGGATGCATGAGCAAACTATAGAAAGTCGTTATGACGTAGAATGTGCATACTTTTCTGATTCCATTTATGAAATAAATCACATTTTCTAAAAACTCGTGTTTTTTAAGAATTCATCTAAACCTTCAAGAAGCTGTGAATTTTAAAAAATGGGGGAAGTAAGCTTTTCTTATTTCCGGACGCATGCACAAACTATAGAAAGTCGTTATCACGTAGAATGTGCATAGTTTGCGGACGCGCAAACTATAGAAAGTCGTTATGACATTGAATGTGCATACTTTGTTGATTCCATTTATGAAATAAATCACATTTTTTTAAAACTCGTGTTTTTTAAGAAATCATGTAAACCTTCTAGAAGCTTTGATTTTAAAAAACGGGGGGAACTAAGCTTTTCTTATTTCCAGACGCATGCGCAAACTATAGAAAGTCTTTATGACGTAGAATGTGCAAACTTAGTTGATTCCATTTATGAAATAAATCACATTTTCTAAAAAATCGTGTTTTTTAAGAATTCATATAAACCTTTTAGAAGCTGTGAATTTGAGAAAAGGGGGAAAGTAAGCTTTTCTTATTTCATGACGCATGCGCAAACTATAGAAAGTTGTTATTACGTAGAATGTGCATATTTTGCGCATGCGCAAACTATAGAAAGTCGTTATTACATAGAACGTGCATACTTTGTTGATTCCATTTACGAAATAAATCAAATTTTCTAAAAACTAAAGTTTTTAAGAAATCATGTAAACCTTCTAGAAGCTGTGATTTTAAAAAACGGGGGGAATTAAGCTTTTCTTATATCCAGACGCATGCGCAAACTATAGAAAGTCGTTATGACGTAGAATGTGCATACTTTGTTGATTCCATTTATGAAATAAATCACATTTTCTAAAAACTCATGTTTTCTAAGAAATCATGTAAACCTTCTAGAAGCTGTGATTTTAAAAAACGGGGGGAATTAAGCTTTTCTTATTTCCCGACGCATGCGAAAACTATAGAAAGTCGTTATGACGTAGAATGTGCATACTCTTCTTATTCGATTTATGAAATAAATCACATTTTCTAAAACTCGTGTTTTTTAAGAATTCATCTAAACCTTCTAGAAGCTGGGAATTTAAAAAAAGGGGGGAAGTAAGCTTTTCTTATTTCTGGACGCATGCACAAACTATAGAAAGTCGTTATCACGTAGAATGTGCATAGTTTGCGCATGCGCAAACTATAGAAAGTCGTTATGACATTGAATGTGCATACTTTTTTTTTTCCATTTATGAAATAAATCGCATTTTTTAAAAACTCGTGTTTTTTAAGAAATCATATAAACCTTCTAGAAGCTGTGATTTTAAAAAACGGGTGGAATTAAGCTTTTCTTATTTCCGGACGCATGCGCAAACTATAGAAAGTCGTTATGACGTAGAATGTGCAAAATTTGTTGATTCCATTTATGAAATAAATCACATTTTCTAAAAAATCATGTTTTTTAAGAATTCATCTAAACCTTGTAGAATCTGTGAATTCAAGAAAAGGGGGAAAGTAAGCTTTTCCTATTTCCGGACGCATGCGCAAACTATAGAAAGTCGTTATTATGTAGAATGTGCATAGTTTGTGCATGCTCAAACTATAGAAAGTCGTTATTGCATAGAATGTGCATACTTTGTTTATTCCATTTACGAAATAAATCACATTTTCTAAAAACTCAAGTTTTTTAAGAAATTATGTAAACCTTCTAGAAGCTGTGATTTTAAAAAACGGGGGGAATTAAGCTTTTCTTATTTCCAGACGCATGCGCAAACTATAGAAAGTCGTTATGACATAGAATGTGCATACTTTGTTGATTCCATTTAAGAAATAAATCACATTTCCGAAAAACTCGTGTTTTATAAGAAATCATGTAAACCTTCTAGAAGCTCTGATTTTAAAAAATGGGGGGAATTAAGCTTTTCTTATTTTCGGATGCATGCGCAAACTATAGAAGGTCGTTATGACATAGAATGTGCATACTTTGTTTATTCCATTTATGAAATAAATCACATTTTCTATAAACTCGTGTTTTTTAAGAAATCATGTAAACCTTCTAGAAGCTGTGATTTTAAAAAACTGGGGTAAGAAGCTTTTCATATTTCCGGATGCATGCGCAAACTTTAGAAAGTCGTTATTACATAGAATGTGCATACTTTGTTGATTCGATTTATGAAATAAATCACATTTTCTAAAAACTCGTGTTTTTTACGAAATCATGTAAACCTTCGAGAAGCCGTGATTTTAAAAAACGGGGGGAATTAAGCTTTTCTTATTTCCGGATGCATGAGCAAACTATAGAAAGTCGTTATGACGTAGAATGTGCATACTTTTCTGATTCCATTTATGAAATAAATCACATTTTCTAAAAACTCGTGTTTTTTAAGAATTCATCTAAACCTTCAAGAAGCTGTGAATTTTAAAAAATGGGGGAAGTAAGCTTTTCTTATTTCCGGACGCATGCACAAACTATAGAAAGTCGTTATCACGTAGAATGTGCATAGTTTGCGGACGCGCAAACTATAGAAAGTCGTTATGACATTGAATGTGCATACTTTGTTGATTCCATTTATGAAATAAATCACATTTTTTTAAAACTCGTGTTTTTTAAGAAATCATGTAAACCTTCTAGAAGCTTTGATTTTAAAAAACGGGGGGAACTAAGCTTTTCTTATTTCCAGACGCATGCGCAAACTATAGAAAGTCTTTATGACGTAGAATGTGCAAACTTAGTTGATTCCATTTATGAAATAAATCACATTTTCTAAAAAATCGTGTTTTTTAAGAATTCATATAAACCTTTTAGAAGCTGTGAATTTGAGAAAAGGGGGAAAGTAAGCTTTTCTTATTTCATGACGCATGCGCAAACTATAGAAAGTTGTTATTACGTAGAATGTGCATATTTTGCGCATGCGCAAACTATAGAAAGTCGTTATTACATAGAACGTGCATACTTTGTTGATTCCATTTACGAAATAAATCAAATTTTCTAAAAACTAAAGTTTTTAAGAAATCATGTAAACCTTCTAGAAGCTGTGATTTTAAAAAACGGGGGGAATTAAGCTTTTCTTATATCCAGACGCATGCGCAAACTATAGAAAGTCGTTATGACGTAGAATGTGCATACTTTGTTGATTCCATTTATGAAATAAATCACATTTTCTAAAAACTCATGTTTTCTAAGAAATCATGTAAACCTTCTAGAAGCTGTGATTTTAAAAAACGGGGGGAATTAAGCTTTTCTTATTTCCCGACGCATGCGAAAACTATAGAAAGTCGTTATGACGTAGAATGTGCATACTCTTCTTATTCGATTTATGAAATAAATCACATTTTCTAAAACTCGTGTTTTTTAAGAATTCATCTAAACCTTCTAGAAGCTGGGAATTTAAAAAAAGGGGGGAAGTAAGCTTTTCTTATTTCTGGACGCATGCACAAACTATAGAAAGTCGTTATCACGTAGAATGTGCATAGTTTGCGCATGCGCAAACTATAGAAAGTCGTTATGACATTGAATGTGCATACTTTTTTTTTTCCATTTATGAAATAAATCGCATTTTTTAAAAACTCGTGTTTTTTAAGAAATCATATAAACCTTCTAGAAGCTGTGATTTTAAAAAACGGGTGGAATTAAGCTTTTCTTATTTCCGGACGCATGCGCAAACTATAGAAAGTCGTTATGACGTAGAATGTGCAAAATTTGTTGATTCCATTTATGAAATAAATCACATTTTCTAAAAAATCATGTTTTTTAAGAATTCATCTAAACCTTGTAGAATCTGTGAATTCAAGAAAAGGGGGAAAGTAAGCTTTTCCTATTTCCGGACGCATGCGCAAACTATAGAAAGTCGTTATTATGTAGAATGTGCATAGTTTGTGCATGCTCAAACTATAGAAAGTCGTTATTGCATAGAATGTGCATACTTTGTTTATTCCATTTACGAAATAAATCACATTTTCTAAAAACTCAAGTTTTTTAAGAAATTATGTAAACCTTCTAGAAGCTGTGATTTTAAAAAACGGGGGGAATTAAGCTTTTCTTATTTCCAGACGCATGCGCAAACTATAGAAAGTCGTTATGACATAGAATGTGCATACTTTGTTGATTCCATTTAAGAAATAAATCACATTTCCGAAAAACTCGTGTTTTATAAGAAATCATGTAAACCTTCTAGAAGCTCTGATTTTAAAAAATGGGGGGAATTAAGCTTTTCTTATTTTCGGATGCATGCGCAAACTATAGAAGGTCGTTATGACATAGAATGTGCATACTTTGTTTATTCCATTTATGAAATAAATCACATTTTCTATAAACTCGTGTTTTTTAAGAAATCATGTAAACCTTCTAGAAGCTGTGATTTTAAAAAACTGGGGTAAGAAGCTTTTCATATTTCCGGATGCATGCGCAAACTTTAGAAAGTCGTTATTACATAGAATGTGCATACTTTGTTGATTCGATTTATGAAATAAATCACATTTTCTAAAAACTCGTGTTTTTTAAGAAATCATGTAAACCTTCGAGAAGCCGTGATTTTAAAAAACGGGGGGAATTAAGCTTTTCTTATTTCCGGATGCATGAGCAAACTATAGAAAGTCGTTATGACGTAGAATGTGCATACTTTTCTGATTCCATTTATGAAATAAATCACATTTTCTAAAAACTCGTGTTTTTTAAGAATTCATCTAAACCTTCAAGAAGCTGTGAATTTTAAAAAATGGGGGAAGTAAGCTTTTCTTATTTCCGGACGCATGCACAAACTATAGAAAGTCGTTATCACGTAGAATGTGCATAGTTTGCGGACGCGCAAACTATAGAAAGTCGTTATGACATTGAATGTGCATACTTTGTTGATTCCATTTATGAAATAAATCACATTTTTTTAAAACTCGTGTTTTTTAAGAAATCATGTAAACCTTCTAGAAGCTTTGATTTTAAAAAACGGGGGGAACTAAGCTTTTCTTATTTCCAGACGCATGCGCAAACTATAGAAAGTCTTTATGACGTAGAATGTGCAAACTTAGTTGATTCCATTTATGAAATAAATCACATTTTCTAAAAAATCGTGTTTTTTAAGAATTCATATAAACCTTTTAGAAGCTGTGAATTTGAGAAAAGGGGGAAAGTAAGCTTTTCTTATTTCATGACGCATGCGCAAACTATAGAAAGTTGTTATTACGTAGAATGTGCATATTTTGCGCATGCGCAAACTATAGAAAGTCGTTATTACATAGAACGTGCATACTTTGTTGATTCCATTTACGAAATAAATCAAATTTTCTAAAAACTAAAGTTTTTAAGAAATCATGTAAACCTTCTAGAAGCTGTGATTTTAAAAAACGGGGGGAATTAAGCTTTTCTTATATCCAGACGCATGCGCAAACTATAGAAAGTCGTTATGACGTAGAATGTGCATACTTTGTTGATTCCATTTATGAAATAAATCACATTTTCTAAAAACTCATGTTTTCTAAGAAATCATGTAAACCTTCTAGAAGCTGTGATTTTAAAAAACGGGGGGAATTAAGCTTTTCTTATTTCCCGACGCATGCGAAAACTATAGAAAGTCGTTATGACGTAGAATGTGCATACTCTTCTTATTCGATTTATGAAATAAATCACATTTTCTAAAACTCGTGTTTTTTAAGAATTCATCTAAACCTTCTAGAAGCTGGGAATTTAAAAAAAGGGGGGAAGTAAGCTTTTCTTATTTCTGGACGCATGCACAAACTATAGAAAGTCGTTATCACGTAGAATGTGCATAGTTTGCGCATGCGCAAACTATAGAAAGTCGTTATGACATTGAATGTGCATACTTTTTTTTTTCCATTTATGAAATAAATCGCATTTTTTAAAAACTCGTGTTTTTTAAGAAATCATATAAACCTTCTAGAAGCTGTGATTTTAAAAAACGGGTGGAATTAAGCTTTTCTTATTTCCGGACGCATGCGCAAACTATAGAAAGTCGTTATGACGTAGAATGTGCAAAATTTGTTGATTCCATTTATGAAATAAATCACATTTTCTAAAAAATCATGTTTTTTAAGAATTCATCTAAACCTTGTAGAATCTGTGAATTCAAGAAAAGGGGGAAAGTAAGCTTTTCCTATTTCCGGACGCATGCGCAAACTATAGAAAGTCGTTATTATGTAGAATGTGCATAGTTTGTGCATGCTCAAACTATAGAAAGTCGTTATTGCATAGAATGTGCATACTTTGTTTATTCCATTTACGAAATAAATCACATTTTCTAAAAACTCAAGTTTTTTAAGAAATTATGTAAACCTTCTAGAAGCTGTGATTTTAAAAAACGGGGGGAATTAAGCTTTTCTTATTTCCAGACGCATGCGCAAACTATAGAAAGTCGTTATGACATAGAATGTGCATACTTTGTTGATTCCATTTAAGAAATAAATCACATTTCCGAAAAACTCGTGTTTTATAAGAAATCATGTAAACCTTCTAGAAGCTCTGATTTTAAAAAATGGGGGGAATTAAGCTTTTCTTATTTTCGGATGCATGCGCAAACTATAGAAGGTCGTTATGACATAGAATGTGCATACTTTGTTTATTCCATTTATGAAATAAATCACATTTTCTATAAACTCGTGTTTTTTAAGAAATCATGTAAACCTTCTAGAAGCTGTGATTTTAAAAAACTGGGGTAAGAAGCTTTTCATATTTCCGGATGCATGCGCAAACTTTAGAAAGTCGTTATTACATAGAATGTGCATACTTTGTTGATTCGATTTATGAAATAAATCACATTTTCTAAAAACTCGTGTTTTTTAATAAATCATGTAAACCTTCTAGAAGCTGTGGTTTTAAAAAACCGGCGGAAGTAAGCTTTTCTTATTTTCGGACGCATGCGAAAACTATAGAAAGTCGTTATTACGTAGAATGTGGATTGTTTGTTGATTCCATTTATGAAATAAATCACATTTTCTAAAAACTCGTGTTTTTTAAGAAATTATGTAAACCTTCTAGAAGCTGTGATTTTAAAAAACAGGGGGGAATTAAGCTTTTCTTATTTCCGGACGCATGCGCAAACTATAGAAAGTCGTTATGACATAGAATCTGCATACTTTTCTGATTCCATTTATGAAATAAATCACATTTTCTAAAAACTCGTGTTTTTTAAGAATTCATCTAAACCTTCTAGAAGCTGTGAATTTAAAAAAAGGGGGGAAGTAAGCTTTTCTTATTTCCGGATGCATGCGCAAACTATAGAAAGTCGTTATCACGTAAAATGTGCATAGTTTGCGAATGCGCAAACTATAGAAAGTCGTTATGACATAGAATTTGCATACTTTGTTGATTCCATTTATGAAATAAATCACATTTTCTAAAAACTCGTGTTTTTTAAGAAATCATGTAAACCTTCTAGAAGCTGTGATTTTAAAAAACGGGGGGAATTAAGCTTTTCTTATTTCCAGATGCATGCGCAAACTATAGAAAGTCGTTATGACGTAGAATGTGCATACTTCGTTGGTTCCATTTATGAAATAAATCACATTTTCTAAAAACTCGTGTTTTTTAAGAAATCATGTAAACCTTCTAGAAGCTGTGATTTTAAAAAACTGGGGTAAGTAAGGTTTTCATATTTCCGGACGCATGCGCAAACTTTAGAAAGTCGTTATTACATAGAAAGTGCATACTTTGTTGATTCCATTAATGAAATAAATCACATTTTCTAAAAACTCGTGTTTTTTAAGAAATCATGTAAACCTTCTAGAAGCTGTGGTTTTAAAAAACCGGCGGAAGTAAGCTTTTCTTATTTCCGGACGCATGCAAAAACTATAGAAAGTCGTTATCACGTAGAATGTGCATTGTTTGTTGATTTCATTTATGAAATAAATCACATTTTCTAAAAACTCATGTTTTTTAAGAAATCATGTAAACCTTCTAGAAGCTGTGAGTTTAAAAAATGGGGGGAATAAAGCTTTTCTTATTTCCGGACGCATGCGCAAACTATAGAAAGTTGTTATTCCCTAGAATGTGCATCGTTTGCGCATGCGCAAACTATAGAAAGTCGTTATGACATAGAATGTGCATAGTTTGTTGATTCCATTTATGAAATAAATCAAATTTTCTAAAAACTCATGTTTTTTAAGAAATTATGTAAACCTTCTAGAAGCTGTGATTTTAAAAAACGGGGGGGAATTAAGCTTTTCTTATTTTCGGACGCATGCGCAAACTATAGAAAGTCGTTATGACGTAGAATCTGCATACTTTTCTGATTCCATTTATGAAATAAATCACATTTTCTAAAAACTCATGTTTTTTAAGAATTCATCTAAACCTTCTAGAAGCTGTGAATTTAAAAAAAGGGGGGAAGTAAGCTTTTCTTATTTCCGGATGCATGCGCAAACTATAGAAAGTTGTTATTACGTAGAATGTGCTTAGTTGCGCATGCGCAAACTATAGAAAGTCATTATGACATAGAATGTGCATACTTTGTTGATTCCATTTATGAAATAAATCACATTTCCTAAAAACTCGTGTTTTTTAAGAAATCATGTAAACCTTCTAGAAGCTGTGATTTTAAAAAATAGGCGGAAGTAAGTTTTTCATATTTCCGGACGCATGCGCAAACTATAGAAAGTCGTTATTACGTAGAATGTGCATAGTTTGTTGATTCCATTTATGAAATAAATCACATTTTCTAAAAACTCTTGTTTTTTAAGAAATCATGTAAACCTTCTAGAAGCTGTGGTTTTAAAAAACTGGCGGAAGTAAGCTTTTCTTATTTCCGGACGCATGCGCAAACTATAGAAAGTTGTTATCACGTAGAATGAGCATTGTTTGTTGATTCCATTTATGAAATAAATCACATTTTCTAAAAACTCGTGTTTTCAAAGAAATCATGTAAACCTTCTAGAAGCTGTGATTTTAAAAAACGGGGGGGAATTAAGCTTTTCTTATTTCCCGACGCATGCGCAAACTATAGAAAGTCGTTATGACGTAGAATGTGCATACTCTTCTGATTCGATTTATGAAATAAATCACATTTTCTAAAAACTCGTGTTTTTTAAGAATTCAACTAAACCTTCTAGAAGCTGGGAATTTAAAAAAAGGGGGGAAGTAAGCTTTTCTTATTTCTAGACGCATGCACAAACTATAGAAAGTCGTTATCACGTAGAATGTGCATAGTTTGCGCATGCTCAAACTATAGAAAGTCGTTATGACATTGAATGTGCATACTTTGTTTTTCCATTTATGAAATAAATCACATTTTTTAAAAACTCGTGTTTTTTAAGAAATCATATAAACCTTCTAGAAGCTGTGATTTTAAAAAACGTGGGGAATTAATCTTTTCTTATTTCCGGACGCATGCGCAAACTATAGAAAGTTGTTATGACGTAGAATGTGCAAACTTTGTCGATTCCATTTATGAAATAAATCACATTTTCTAAAAAATCATGTTTTTTAAGAATTCATCTAAACCTTCTAGAAGCTGTGAATTTAAGAAAAGGGGGAAAGTAAGCTTTTCCTTTTTCCGGACGCATGCGCAAACTATAGAAAGTCGTTATTATGTACAATGTGCATAGTTTGTGCATGCTCAAACTATAGAAAGTCGTTATTGCATAGAATGTGCATACTTTGTTGATTCCATTTACGAAATAAATCACATTTTCTAAAAACTCAAGTTTTTTAAGAAATCATGTAAACCTTCTAGAAGCTGTGATTTTAAAAAACGGGGGGAATTAAGCTTTTCTTATTTCCAAACGCATGCGCAAACTATAGAAAGTCGTTATGACATAGAATGTGCATACTTTGTTGATTCCATTTAAGAAATAAATCACATTTCCTAAAAACTCGTGTTTTTTAAGAAATCATGTAAACCTTCTAGAAGCTCTGATTTTAAAAAACGGGGGGAATTAAGCTTTTCTTATTTCCGGACGCATGCACAAAATATAGAAAGTCGTTATGACGTAGAATGTGCATACTTTGTTGATTCCATTTATGAAATAAATCACATTTTCTAAAAACTCGTGTTTTTTAAGAAATCATGTAAACCTTCTAGAAGCTGTGATTTTAAAAAACAGGCGGAAGTAAGCTTTTCATATTTCCGGACGCATGCGCAAACTTTAGAAAGTCGTTATTACATAGAATGTGCATACTTTGTTGATTCCATTTATGAAATAAATCACATTTTCTAAAAACTCGTGTTTTTTAAGAAATCATGTAAACCTTCTAGAAGCCGTGGTTTTAAAAAACTGGCGGAAGTAAGCTTTTCTTATTTCCGGACGCATGCGCAAGCTATAGAAAGTCTTTATTACATAGAATGTGCATAGTTTGTTAATTCCATTTATGAAATAAATCACATTTTATAAAAACTCATGTTTTTTAAGAATTCCTCTAAACCTTCTAGAAGTTGTGAATTTAAAAAAAGGGGGGAAGTAAGCTTTTCTTATTTTCGGATGCATGCACAAACTATAGAAAGTTGTTATCACGTAGAATATGCATAGTTTGCGCATGCGCAAACTATAAAAAGTCGTTATGACATAGAATGTGCATACTTTGTTGATTCCATTTATGAAATAAATCACATTTTCTAAAAACTCGTGTTTTTTAAGAAATCATGTAAACCTTCTAGAAGCTTTGATTTTAAAAAACGGGGGGGAATTAAGCTTTTTTATTTTCGGACGCATGCGCAAACTATAGAAAGTTGTTATGACGTAGAATGTGCATACTTTGTTGATTCCATTTATGAAATAAATCACATTTTCTATAAACTCGTGTTTTTTAAGAAATCATGTAAACCTTCTAGAAGCTGTGATTTTAAAAAACTGGGGTAAGTAAGCTTTTCATATTTCCGGATGCACGCGCAAACTTTAGAAAGTCGTTATTACATAGAATGTGCATACTTTGTTGATTCCATTTATGAAATAAATCACATTTTCTAAAAACTCGTGTTTTTTAAGAAATCATGTAAACCTTTTAGAAGCTGTGGTTTTAAAAAACCGGCGGAAGTAAGCTTTTCTTATTTCCGGACGCATGCGAAAACTATAGAAAGTCGTTATTACGTAGAATGTGCATTGTTTGTTGATTCCATTTATGAAATAAATCACTTTTTCTAAAAACTCATGTTTTTTAAGAAATCATGTAAACCTTCTAGAAGCTGTGAGTTTAAAAAACGGGGGGAATTAAGCTTTTCTTATTTCCGGACGCATGCGCAAACTATAGAAAGTTGTTATTACGTAGAATGTGCATAGTTTGCGCATGCACAAACTATAGAAAGTCGTTATGAGATAGAATGTGCATAGTTTGTTCATTCCATTTATGAAATAAATCACATTTTCTAAAAACTCATGTTTTTTAAGAAATTATGTAAACCTTCTAGAAGCTGTGATTTTAAAAAACGGGGGGGAATTAAGCTTTTCTTATTTCTGGACGCATGCGCAAACTATAGAAAGTCGTTATGACGTAGAATCTGCATACTTTTCTGATTCCATTTATGAAATAAATCACATTTTCTAAAAACTCGTGTTTTTTAAGAATTCATCTAAACCTTCTAGAAGCTGTGAATTTATTTCCGGATGCATGCGCAAACTATAGAAAGTTGTTATTACGTAGAATGTGCATAGTTTGCGCATGCGCAAACTATAGAAAGTCGTTATGACATAGAATGTGCATACTTTGTTGATTCCATTTTTGAAATAAATCACATTTTCTAAAAACTCGTATTTTTTAAGAAATCATGTAAACCTTCTAGAAGATGTGATTTTAAAAAACGGGGGCAATTAAGCTTTTCTTATTTCCGGACGCATGCACAAACTATAGAAAGTCATTATGACGTAGAATGTGCATACTTTGTTGATTCCATTTATGAAATAAATCACATTTTCTAAAAACTTGTGTTTTTTAAGAAATCATGTAAACCTTCTAGAAGCTGTGATTTTAAAAAGCTGGCGTAAGTAAGCTTTTCATATTTCCGGACGCATGCGCAAACTTTAGAAAGTCGTTATTACATAGAATGTCCATACTTTGTTGATTCCATTTATGAAATAAATCACATTTTCTAAAAACTCGTGTTTTTTAAGAAATCATGTAAACCTTCTAGAAGCTGTGGTTTTAAAAAACTGGCGGAAGTAAGCTTTTCTTATTTCCGGACGCATGCACAAACTATAGAAAGTCGTTATTACGTAGAATGTGCATAGTTTGTTGTTTCCATTTATGAAATAAATCACATTTTCTAAAAACTCGTGTTTTTTAAGAAATCATGTAAACCTTCTAGAAGCTGTGATTTTAGAAAACTGGCGTAAGTAAGCTCTTCATATTTCCGGACGCATGCGCAAACTTTAGAAAGTTGTTATTACATAGAATGTGCATACTTTGTTGATTCCATTTATGAAATAAATCACATTTTCTAAAAACTCATGTTTTTTAAGAAATCATGTAAACCTTATAGAATGGTTTTAAAAAACTGGCGGAAGTAAGCTTTTCTTATTTCCGGACGCTTGCGCAAACTATAGAATGTCATTATTACGTAGAATGTGCATAGTTTGTTGATTACATTTATGAAATAAATCACATTTTCTAAAAACTCTTGTTTTTTAAGAATTCATCTAAACCTTCTAGAAGCTGTGAATTTAAAAAAAGGGGGGAAGTAAGCTTTTCTTATTTCTGGACGCATGCACAAACTATAGCAAGTCATTATCACATAGAATGTGCATAGTTTGCGCATGCCCATACTATAGAAAGTCGTTATGACTTTGAATGTGCATACTTTGTTGATTCCATTTGTGAAATAAATCACATTTTTTAAAAACTCGTGTTTTTTAAGAAATCATGTAAACCTTCTAGAAGCTGTGATTTTAAAAAATGGGGGGGAATTAAGCTTTTCTTATTTCCGGATGCATGCGCAAACTATAGAAAGTCGTTATGACGTAGAATGTGCAAACTTTGTTGATTCCATTTATGAAATAAATCACATTTTCTAAAAAATCGTGTTTTTTAAGAATTCATCTAAACCTTCTAGAAGCTGTGAATTTAAAAAAAGGGGGAAAGTAAGCTTTTCTTATTTCCGGACGCATGCGCAAACTATAGAAAGTCATTATTACGTAGAATGTGCATAGTTTGTGCATGCGCAAACTATAGAAAGTCGTTATTACATAGAATGTGCATACTTTGTTGATTCCATTTATGAAATAAATCACATTTTCTAAAAACTCATGTTTTTTAAGAAATCATGTAAACCTTCTATAAGCTATGGTTTTAAAAAACTGGCGGAAATAAGCTTTTCTTATTTCCGGACACATGCGCAAACTATAGAAAGTCGTTATGACGTAGAATGTGCAAACTTTGTTGATTCCATTTATGAAATAAATCACATTTTCTAAAAAATCATGTTTTTTAAGAATTCAACTAAACCTTCTAGAAGCTGTGAATTTAAAAAAAGGGGGAAAGTAAGCTTTTCCTATTTCCGGATGCATGCACAAACTATAGAAAGTCGTTATTATGTAGAATGTGCATAGTTTGTGCATGCTCAAACTATAGAAAGTCGTTATTGCATAGAATGTGCATACTTTGTTGATTCCATTTACGAAATAAATCACATTTTCTAAAAACTCAAGTTTTTTAAGAAATGATGTAAACATTCTAGAAGCTGTGATTTTAAAAAACGGGGGGAATTAAGCTTTTCTTATTTCCAGATGCATGCGCAAACTATAGAAAGTCGTTATGACGTAGAATGTGCATTCTTTGTTGATTCCATTTATGAAATAAATCACATTTCCTAAAAACTCGTGTTTTTTAAGAAATCATGTAAACCTTCTAGAAGCTCTGATTTTAAAAAACGGGGGGAATTAAGCTTTTCTTATTTCCGGACGCATGCGCAAAATATAGAAAGTCGTTATGACGTAGAATGTGCATACTTTGTTGATTCCATTTATGAAATAAATCACATTTTCTAAAAATTCTTGTTTTTTAAGAAATTATGTAAACCTTCTAGAAGCTGTGATTTTAAAAAACTGACGGAAGTAAGCTTTTCATATTTCCGGACGCATGCGCAAACTATAGAAAGTCGTTATTACGTAGAATGTCCATAGTTTGTTGATTCCATTTATGAAATAAATCACATTTTCTAAAAACTCGTGTTTTTTAAGAAATCATGTAAACCTTCTAGAAGTTGTGGTTTTAAAAAACTGGCAGAAGTAAGCTTTTCTTATTTCCGGACGCATGCGAAAACTATAGAAAGTCGTTATTACGTAGAATGTGCATTGTTTGTTGATTCCATTTATGAAATAAATCACATTTTCTAAAAACTCGTGTTTTTTAAGAAATCATGTAAACCTTCTAGAAGCTGTGAGCTTAAAAAACGGGGGGAATTAAGCTTTTCTTATTTCCGGACGCATGCGCAAACTATAGAAAGTTGTTATTATGTAGAATGTGCATAGTTTGCGCATGTGCAAACTATAGAAAGTCGTTATGACATAGAATGTGTATAGTTTGTTGATTCCATTTATGAAATAAATCACATTTTCTAAAAACTCATGTTTTTTAAGAAATTATGTAAATCTTCTAGAAGCTCTGATTTTAAAAAACGAGGGGAATTAAGCTTTTCTTATTTCCGGACGCATGCGCAAAATATAGAAAGTCGTTATGACATAGAATGTGCATACTTTGTTGATTCCATTTATGAAATAAATCTCATTTTCTAAAAAATCAAGTTTTTTAAGAAATCATGTAAACCTTCTAGAATCTGTGATTTTAAAAAACGGGGGGAATTAAGCTTTTATTATTTCCAGACGCAGGCGCAAACTATAGAAAGTCGTTATGACGTAGAATGTGCATAGTTTGCGCATGCGCAAACTATAGAAAGTCGTTATGACATCGAATGTGCATACTTGGTTGATTCCATTTATGAAATAAATCACATTTCCTAAAAACTCGTGTTTTTTAAGAAATCATGTAAACCTTCTAGAAGCTCTGATTTTAAAAAACGTGGGGAATTAAGCTTTTCTTATTTCCGGATACATGCGCAAAATATAGAAAGTCGTTATGACGTAGAATGTGCATACTTTGTTGATTCCATTTATGAAATAAATCTCATTTTCTAAAAACTCAATTTTTTTAAGAAATCATGTAAACCTTCTAGAATCTGTCATTTTAAAAAACAAGGGGAATTAAGCTTTTATTATTTCCAGACGCAGGTGCAAACTATAGAAAGTCGTTATGACGTAGAATGTGCATAGTTTGCGCATGCGCAAACTATAGAAAGTCGTTATGACATAGAATGTGCATACTTTGTTGATTCCATTTATGAAATAAATCACATTTCCTAGAAACTCGTGTTTTTTAAGAAATCATGTAAACCTTCTAGAAGCTCTGATTTTAAAAAACGGGGGGAATTAAGCTTTTCTTATTTCCGGACGCATGCACAAAATATAGAAAGTCGTTATGACGTAGAATGTGCATACTTTGTTGATTCCATTTATGAAATAAATCACATTTTCTAAAAACTCGTGTTTTTTAAGAAATCATGTAAACCTTCTAGAAGCTGTGATTTTAAAAAACAGGCGGAAGTAAGCTTTTCATTTTTCCGGACGCATGTGCAAACTTTAGAAAGTCGTTATTACATAGAATGTGCATACTTTGTTGATTCCATTTATGAAATAAATCACATTTTCTAAAAAATCGCGTTTTTTAAGAAATCATGTAAACCTTCTAGAAGCTGTGGTTTTAAAAAACCGGCGGAAGTAAGCTTTTCTTATTTCCGGACGCATGCACAAACTATAGAAAGTTGTTATTACGTAGAATGTGCATAGTTTGCGCATGCGCAAACAATAGAAAGTCGTTATAACATAGAATGTGCATACTTTGTTGATTCCATTTATGAAATAAATCACATTTCCTAAAAACTCGTGTTTTTTAAGAAATCATGTAAACCTTCTTGAAGCTCTGATTTTAAGGAATGGGGGGAATTAAGCTTTTCTTATTTCCGTACCCATGCGCAAACTATAGATAGTCGTTATGATGTAGAATGTGCATACTTTGTTGATTCCATTTATGAAATAAATCACATTTTCGAAAAACTCGTGTTTTTTAAGAAATCACGTAAACCTTCTAGAAGCTGTGATTTTAAAAAACAGGCGGAAGTAAGCTTTTCATATTTCCGGACGCATGCGCAAACTATAGAAATTCGTTATTACGTAGAATGTGCATAGTTTGTTGATTCCATTTATGAAATAAATCACATTTTCTAAAAACTCATGTTTTTTAGGAAATCATGTAAACCTTCTAGAAGCTGTGATTTTAAAAAACTGGCGGAAGTAAGCTTTTCTTATTTCCGGACGCATGCGCAAACTATAGAAAGTCGTAAGACGTAGAATGTGCATACTTTGTTGATTCCATTTATGAAATAAATCACATTTTCTAAAAACTCATGTTTTTTATGAAATCATGTAAACCTTCTAGAAGCAGTGAATTTAAAAAAAGGGGGGAAGTAAGCTTTTCTTATTTCCGGACGCATGCGCAAACTATAGAAAGTCGTTATCACGTAGAATATGCATAGTTTGCGCATGCGCAAACTATAGAAAGTCGTTCTGACATAGAATGTGCATACTTTGTTGATTCCATTTATGAAATAAATCACATTTTCTAAAAACTCGTGTTTTTTAAGAAATCATGTAAACCTTCCAGAAGATGTGATTTTAAAAAACGGCGGCAATTAAGCTTTTCTTATTTCCGGACGCATGCACAAACTATAGAAAGTCGTTATGACGTATAATGTGCATACTTTGTTGATTCCATTTATGAAATAAATCACATTTTCTAAAAACTTATGTTTTTTAAGAAATCACGTAAACCTTCTAGAAGCTGTGATTTTAAAAAACTGGCGTAAGTAAGCTTTTCATATTTCCGGACGCATGCGCAAACTATAGAAAGTCGTTATCACGTAGAATGTGCATACTTTTTTGATTCCATTTATGAAATAAATCACATTTTCTAAAAACTCGTGTTTTTTAAGAATTCATGTAAACCTTCTAGAAGCTGTGGTTTTAAAAAACTGGTGGAAGTAAACTTTTCTTATTTCCGGACGCATTCTCAAACTTTAGAATTCGTTATTATATAGAATGTGCATACTTTGTTGATTCCATTTATGAAATAAATAACATTTTCTAAAAACTCATGTTTTTTAAGAAATCATGTAAACCTTCTAGAAGCTGTGATTTTAAAAAACTTGGGTAAGTAAGCTTTTCATATTTCCAGACGCATGCGAAAACTATAGAAAGTCGTTATTACGTAGAATGTGCATTGTTTGTTGATTCCATTTATGAAATAAATCACATTTTCTAAAAACTCGTGTTTTTTAAGAAATCATGTAAACCTTCTAGAAGCTGTGAGCTTAAAAAACGGGGGGAATTAAGCTTTTCTTATTTCCGGACGCATGCGCAAACTATAGAAAGTTGTTATTATGTAGAATGTGCATAGTTTGCGCATGTGCAAACTATAGAAAGTCGTTATGACATAGAATGTGTATAGTTTGTTGATTCCATTTATGAAATAAATCACATTTTCTAAAAACTCATGTTTTTTAAGAAATTATGTAAATCTTCTAGAAGCTCTGATTTTAAAAAACGAGGGGAATTAAGCTTTTCTTATTTCCGGACGCATGCGCAAAATATAGAAAGTCGTTATGACATAGAATGTGCATACTTTGTTGATTCCATTTATGAAATAAATCTCATTTTCTAAAAAATCAAGTTTTTTAAGAAATCATGTAAACCTTCTAGAATCTGTGATTTTAAAAAACGGGGGGAATTAAGCTTTTCTTATTTCCGGACGCATGCGCAAACTATAGAAAGTCATTATTACGTAGAATGTGCATAGTTTGTGCATGCGCAAACTATAGAAAGTCGTTATTACATAGAATGTGCATACTTTGTTGATTCCATTTATGAAATAAATCACATTTTCTAAAAACTCATGTTTTTTAAGAAATCATGTAAACCTTCTATAAGCTATGGTTTTAAAAAACTGGCGGAAATAAGCTTTTCTTATTTCCGGACACATGCGCAAACTATAGAAAGTCGTTATGACGTAGAATGTGCAAACTTTGTTGATTCCATTTATGAAATAAATCACATTTTCTAAAAAATCATGTTTTTTAAGAATTCAACTAAACCTTCTAGAAGCTGTGAATTTAAAAAAAGGGGGAAAGTAAGCTTTTCCTATTTCCGGATGCATGCACAAACTATAGAAAGTCGTTATTATGTAGAATGTGCATAGTTTGTGCATGCTCAAACTATAGAAAGTCGTTATTGCATAGAATGTGCATACTTTGTTGATTCCATTTACGAAATAAATCACATTTTCTAAAAACTCAAGTTTTTTAAGAAATGATGTAAACATTCTAGAAGCTGTGATTTTAAAAAACGGGGGGAATTAAGCTTTTCTTATTTCCAGATGCATGCGCAAACTATAGAAAGTCGTTATGACGTAGAATGTGCATTCTTTGTTGATTCCATTTATGAAATAAATCACATTTCCTAAAAACTCGTGTTTTTTAAGAAATCATGTAAACCTTCTAGAAGCTCTGATTTTAAAAAACGGGGGGAATTAAACTTTTCTTATTTCCGGACGCATGCGCAAAATATAGAAAGTCGTTATGACGTAGAATGTGCATACTTTGTTGATTCCATTTATGAAATAAATCACATTTTCTAAAAATTCTTGTTTTTTAAGAAATTATGTAAACCTTCTAGAAGCTGTGATTTTAAAAAACTGACGGAAGTAAGCTTTTCATATTTCCGGACGCATGCGCAAACTATAGAAAGTCGTTATTACGTAGAATGTCCATAGTTTGTTGATTCCATTTATGAAATAAATCACATTTTCTAAAAACTCGTGTTTTTTAAGAAATCATGTAAACCTTCTAGAAGTTGTGGTTTTAAAAAACTGGCAGAAGTAAGCTTTTCTTATTTCCGGACGCATGCGAAAACTATAGAAAGTCGTTATTACGTAGAATGTGCATTGTTTGTTGATTCCATTTATGAAATAAATCACATTTTCTAAAAACTCGTGTTTTTTAAGAAATCATGTAAACCTTCTAGAAGCTGTGAGCTTAAAAAACGGGGGGAATTAAGCTTTTCTTATTTCCGGACGCATGCGCAAACTATAGAAAGTTGTTATTATGTAGAATGTGCATAGTTTGCGCATGTGCAAACTATAGAAAGTCGTTATGACATAGAATGTGTATAGTTTGTTGATTCCATTTATGAAATAAATCACATTTTCTAAAAACTCATGTTTTTTAAGAAATTATGTAAATCTTCTAGAAGCTCTGATTTTAAAAAACGAGGGGAATTAAGCTTTTCTTATTTCCGGACGCATGCGCAAAATATAGAAAGTCGTTATGACATAGAATGTGCATACTTTGTTGATTCCATTTATGAAATAAATCTCATTTTCTAAAAAATCAAGTTTTTTAAGAAATCATGTAAACCTTCTAGAATCTGTGATTTTAAAAAACGGGGGGAATTAAGCTTTTATTATTTCCAGACGCAGGCGCAAACTATAGAAAGTCGTTATGACGTAGAATGTGCATAGTTTGCGCATGCGCAAACTATAGAAAGTCGTTATGACATCGAATGTGCATACTTGGTTGATTCCATTTATGAAATAAATCACATTTCCTAAAAACTCGTGTTTTTTAAGAAATCATGTAAACCTTCTAGAAGCTCTGATTTTAAAAAACGTGGGGAATTAAGCTTTTCTTATTTCCGGATACATGCGCAAAATATAGAAAGTCGTTATGACGTAGAATGTGCATACTTTGTTGATTCCATTTATGAAATAAATCTCATTTTCTAAAAACTCAATTTTTTTAAGAAATCATGTAAACCTTCTAGAATCTGTCATTTTAAAAAACAAGGGGAATTAAGCTTTTATTATTTCCAGACGCAGGTGCAAACTATAGAAAGTCGTTATGACGTAGAATGTGCATAGTTTGCGCATGCGCAAACTATAGAAAGTCGTTATGACATAGAATGTGCATACTTTGTTGATTCCATTTATGAAATAAATCACATTTCCTAGAAACTCGTGTTTTTTAAGAAATCATGTAAACCTTCTAGAAGCTCTGATTTTAAAAAACGGGGGGAATTAAGCTTTTCTTATTTCCGGACGCATGCACAAAATATAGAAAGTCGTTATGACGTAGAATGTGCATACTTTGTTGATTCCATTTATGAAATAAATCACATTTTCTAAAAACTCGTGTTTTTTAAGAAATCATGTAAACCTTCTAGAAGCTGTGATTTTAAAAAACAGGCGGAAGTAAGCTTTTCATTTTTCCGGACGCATGTGCAAACTTTAGAAAGTCGTTATTACATAGAATGTGCATACTTTGTTGATTCCATTTATGAAATAAATCACATTTTCTAAAAAATCGCGTTTTTTAAGAAATCATGTAAACCTTCTAGAAGCTGTGGTTTTAAAAAACCGGCGGAAGTAAGCTTTTCTTATTTCCGGACGCATGCACAAACTATAGAAAGTTGTTATTACGTAGAATGTGCATAGTTTGCGCATGCGCAAACAATAGAAAGTCGTTATAACATAGAATGTGCATACTTTGTTGATTCCATTTATGAAATAAATCACATTTCCTAAAAACTCGTGTTTTTTAAGAAATCATGTAAACCTTCTTGAAGCTCTGATTTTAAGGAATGGGGGGAATTAAGCTTTTCTTATTTCCGTACCCATGCGCAAACTATAGATAGTCGTTATGATGTAGAATGTGCATACTTTGTTGATTCCATTTATGAAATAAATCACATTTTCGAAAAACTCGTGTTTTTTAAGAAATCACGTAAACCTTCTAGAAGCTGTGATTTTAAAAAACAGGCGGAAGTAAGCTTTTCATATTTCCGGACGCATGCGCAAACTATAGAAATTCGTTATTACGTAGAATGTGCATAGTTTGTTGATTCCATTTATGAAATAAATCACATTTTCTAAAAACTCATGTTTTTTAGGAAATCATGTAAACCTTCTAGAAGCTGTGATTTTAAAAAACTGGCGGAAGTAAGCTTTTCTTATTTCCGGACGCATGCGCAAACTATAGAAAGTCGTAAGACGTAGAATGTGCATACTTTGTTGATTCCATTTATGAAATAAATCACATTTTCTAAAAACTCATGTTTTTTATGAAATCATGTAAACCTTCTAGAAGCAGTGAATTTAAAAAAAGGGGGGAAGTAAGCTTTTCTTATTTCCGGACGCATGCGCAAACTATAGAAAGTCGTTATCACGTAGAATATGCATAGTTTGCGCATGCGCAAACTATAGAAAGTCGTTCTGACATAGAATGTGCATACTTTGTTGATTCCATTTATGAAATAAATCACATTTTCTAAAAACTCGTGTTTTTTAAGAAATCATGTAAACCTTCCAGAAGATGTGATTTTAAAAAACGGCGGCAATTAAGCTTTTCTTATTTCCGGACGCATGCACAAACTATAGAAAGTCGTTATGACGTATAATGTGCATACTTTGTTGATTCCATTTATGAAATAAATCACATTTTCTAAAAACTTGTGTTTTTTAAGAAATCACGTAAACCTTCTAGAAGCTGTGATTTTAAAAAACTGGCGTAAGTAAGCTTTTCATATTTCCGGACGCATGCGCAAACTATAGAAAGTCGTTATCACGTAGAATGTGCATACTTTTTTGATTCCATTTATGAAATAAATCACATTTTCTAAAAACTCGTGTTTTTTAAGAATTCATGTAAACCTTCTAGAAGCTGTGGTTTTAAAAAACTGGTGGAAGTAAACTTTTCTTATTTCCGGACGCATTCTCAAACTTTAGAATTCGTTATTATATAGAATGTGCATACTTTGTTGATTCCATTTATGAAATAAATAACATTTTCTAAAAACTCATGTTTTTTAAGAAATCATGTAAACCTTCTAGAAGCTGTGATTTTAAAAAACTTGGGTAAGTAAGCTTTTCATATTTCCAGACGCATGCGAAAACTATAGAAAGTCGTTATTACGTAGAATGTGCATTGTTTGTTGATTCCATTTATGAAATAAATCACATTTTCTAAAAACTCGTGTTTTTTAAGAAATCATGTAAACCTTCTAGAAGCTGTGAGCTTAAAAAACGGGGGGAATTAAGCTTTTCTTATTTCCGGACGCATGCGCAAACTATAGAAAGTTGTTATTATGTAGAATGTGCATAGTTTGCGCATGTGCAAACTATAGAAAGTCGTTATGACATAGAATGTGTATAGTTTGTTGATTCCATTTATGAAATAAATCACATTTTCTAAAAACTCATGTTTTTTAAGAAATTATGTAAATCTTCTAGAAGCTCTGATTTTAAAAAACGAGGGGAATTAAGCTTTTCTTATTTCCGGACGCATGCGCAAAATATAGAAAGTCGTTATGACATAGAATGTGCATACTTTGTTGATTCCATTTATGAAATAAATCTCATTTTCTAAAAAATCAAGTTTTTTAAGAAATCATGTAAACCTTCTAGAATCTGTGATTTTAAAAAACGGGGGGAATTAAGCTTTTCTTATTTCCGGACGCATGCGCAAACTATAGAAAGTCATTATTACGTAGAATGTGCATAGTTTGTGCATGCGCAAACTATAGAAAGTCGTTATTACATAGAATGTGCATACTTTGTTGATTCCATTTATGAAATAAATCACATTTTCTAAAAACTCATGTTTTTTAAGAAATCATGTAAACCTTCTATAAGCTATGGTTTTAAAAAACTGGCGGAAATAAGCTTTTCTTATTTCCGGACACATGCGCAAACTATAGAAAGTCGTTATGACGTAGAATGTGCAAACTTTGTTGATTCCATTTATGAAATAAATCACATTTTCTAAAAAATCATGTTTTTTAAGAATTCAACTAAACCTTCTAGAAGCTGTGAATTTAAAAAAAGGGGGAAAGTAAGCTTTTCCTATTTCCGGATGCATGCACAAACTATAGAAAGTCGTTATTATGTAGAATGTGCATAGTTTGTGCATGCTCAAACTATAGAAAGTCGTTATTGCATAGAATGTGCATACTTTGTTGATTCCATTTACGAAATAAATCACATTTTCTAAAAACTCAAGTTTTTTAAGAAATGATGTAAACATTCTAGAAGCTGTGATTTTAAAAAACGGGGGGAATTAAGCTTTTCTTATTTCCAGATGCATGCGCAAACTATAGAAAGTCGTTATGACGTAGAATGTGCATTCTTTGTTGATTCCATTTATGAAATAAATCACATTTCCTAAAAACTCGTGTTTTTTAAGAAATCATGTAAACCTTCTAGAAGCTCTGATTTTAAAAAACGGGGGGAATTAAACTTTTCTTATTTCCGGACGCATGCGCAAAATATAGAAAGTCGTTATGACGTAGAATGTGCATACTTTGTTGATTCCATTTATGAAATAAATCACATTTTCTAAAAATTCTTGTTTTTTAAGAAATTATGTAAACCTTCTAGAAGCTGTGATTTTAAAAAACTGACGGAAGTAAGCTTTTCATATTTCCGGACGCATGCGCAAACTATAGAAAGTCGTTATTACGTAGAATGTCCATAGTTTGTTGATTCCATTTATGAAATAAATCACATTTTCTAAAAACTCGTGTTTTTTAAGAAATCATGTAAACCTTCTAGAAGTTGTGGTTTTAAAAAACTGGCAGAAGTAAGCTTTTCTTATTTCCGGACGCATGCGAAAACTATAGAAAGTCGTTATTACGTAGAATGTGCATTGTTTGTTGATTCCATTTATGAAATAAATCACATTTTCTAAAAACTCGTGTTTTTTAAGAAATCATGTAAACCTTCTAGAAGCTGTGAGCTTAAAAAACGGGGGGAATTAAGCTTTTCTTATTTCCGGACGCATGCGCAAACTATAGAAAGTTGTTATTATGTAGAATGTGCATAGTTTGCGCATGTGCAAACTATAGAAAGTCGTTATGACATAGAATGTGTATAGTTTGTTGATTCCATTTATGAAATAAATCACATTTTCTAAAAACTCATGTTTTTTAAGAAATTATGTAAATCTTCTAGAAGCTCTGATTTTAAAAAACGAGGGGAATTAAGCTTTTCTTATTTCCGGACGCATGCGCAAAATATAGAAAGTCGTTATGACATAGAATGTGCATACTTTGTTGATTCCATTTATGAAATAAATCTCATTTTCTAAAAAATCAAGTTTTTTAAGAAATCATGTAAACCTTCTAGAATCTGTGATTTTAAAAAACGGGGGGAATTAAGCTTTTATTATTTCCAGACGCAGGCGCAAACTATAGAAAGTCGTTATGACGTAGAATGTGCATAGTTTGCGCATGCGCAAACTATAGAAAGTCGTTATGACATCGAATGTGCATACTTGGTTGATTCCATTTATGAAATAAATCACATTTCCTAAAAACTCGTGTTTTTTAAGAAATCATGTAAACCTTCTAGAAGCTCTGATTTTAAAAAACGTGGGGAATTAAGCTTTTCTTATTTCCGGATACATGCGCAAAATATAGAAAGTCGTTATGACGTAGAATGTGCATACTTTGTTGATTCCATTTATGAAATAAATCTCATTTTCTAAAAACTCAATTTTTTTAAGAAATCATGTAAACCTTCTAGAATCTGTCATTTTAAAAAACAAGGGGAATTAAGCTTTTATTATTTCCAGACGCAGGTGCAAACTATAGAAAGTCGTTATGACGTAGAATGTGCATAGTTTGCGCATGCGCAAACTATAGAAAGTCGTTATGACATAGAATGTGCATACTTTGTTGATTCCATTTATGAAATAAATCACATTTCCTAGAAACTCGTGTTTTTTAAGAAATCATGTAAACCTTCTAGAAGCTCTGATTTTAAAAAACGGGGGGAATTAAGCTTTTCTTATTTCCGGACGCATGCACAAAATATAGAAAGTCGTTATGACGTAGAATGTGCATACTTTGTTGATTCCATTTATGAAATAAATCACATTTTCTAAAAACTCGTGTTTTTTAAGAAATCATGTAAACCTTCTAGAAGCTGTGATTTTAAAAAACAGGCGGAAGTAAGCTTTTCATTTTTCCGGACGCATGTGCAAACTTTAGAAAGTCGTTATTACATAGAATGTGCATACTTTGTTGATTCCATTTATGAAATAAATCACATTTTCTAAAAAATCGCGTTTTTTAAGAAATCATGTAAACCTTCTAGAAGCTGTGGTTTTAAAAAACCGGCGGAAGTAAGCTTTTCTTATTTCCGGACGCATGCACAAACTATAGAAAGTTGTTATTACGTAGAATGTGCATAGTTTGCGCATGCGCAAACAATAGAAAGTCGTTATAACATAGAATGTGCATACTTTGTTGATTCCATTTATGAAATAAATCACATTTCCTAAAAACTCGTGTTTTTTAAGAAATCATGTAAACCTTCTTGAAGCTCTGATTTTAAGGAATGGGGGGAATTAAGCTTTTCTTATTTCCGTACCCATGCGCAAACTATAGATAGTCGTTATGATGTAGAATGTGCATACTTTGTTGATTCCATTTATGAAATAAATCACATTTTCGAAAAACTCGTGTTTTTTAAGAAATCACGTAAACCTTCTAGAAGCTGTGATTTTAAAAAACAGGCGGAAGTAAGCTTTTCATATTTCCGGACGCATGCGCAAACTATAGAAATTCGTTATTACGTAGAATGTGCATAGTTTGTTGATTCCATTTATGAAATAAATCACATTTTCTAAAAACTCATGTTTTTTAGGAAATCATGTAAACCTTCTAGAAGCTGTGATTTTAAAAAACTGGCGGAAGTAAGCTTTTCTTATTTCCGGACGCATGCGCAAACTATAGAAAGTCGTAAGACGTAGAATGTGCATACTTTGTTGATTCCATTTATGAAATAAATCACATTTTCTAAAAACTCATGTTTTTTATGAAATCATGTAAACCTTCTAGAAGCAGTGAATTTAAAAAAAGGGGGGAAGTAAGCTTTTCTTATTTCCGGACGCATGCGCAAACTATAGAAAGTCGTTATCACGTAGAATATGCATAGTTTGCGCATGCGCAAACTATAGAAAGTCGTTCTGACATAGAATGTGCATACTTTGTTGATTCCATTTATGAAATAAATCACATTTTCTAAAAACTCGTGTTTTTTAAGAAATCATGTAAACCTTCCAGAAGATGTGATTTTAAAAAACGGCGGCAATTAAGCTTTTCTTATTTCCGGACGCATGCACAAACTATAGAAAGTCGTTATGACGTATAATGTGCATACTTTGTTGATTCCATTTATGAAATAAATCACATTTTCTAAAAACTTGTGTTTTTTAAGAAATCACGTAAACCTTCTAGAAGCTGTGATTTTAAAAAACTGGCGTAAGTAAGCTTTTCATATTTCCGGACGCATGCGCAAACTATAGAAAGTCGTTATCACGTAGAATGTGCATACTTTTTTGATTCCATTTATGAAATAAATCACATTTTCTAAAAACTCGTGTTTTTTAAGAATTCATGTAAACCTTCTAGAAGCTGTGGTTTTAAAAAACTGGTGGAAGTAAACTTTTCTTATTTCCGGACGCATTCTCAAACTTTAGAATTCGTTATTATATAGAATGTGCATACTTTGTTGATTCCATTTATGAAATAAATAACATTTTCTAAAAACTCATGTTTTTTAAGAAATCATGTAAACCTTCTAGAAGCTGTGATTTTAAAAAACTTGGGTAAGTAAGCTTTTCATATTTCCAGACGCATGCGCAAACTTTAGAAAGTCGTTATTACATAGAATGTGCATACTTTGTTGATTCCATTTATGAAATAAATCACATTTTCTAAAAACTCCTGTTTTTTAAGAAATCATGTAAACCTTCTAGAAGCTGTGGTTTTAAAAAACCGGCGGAAGTAAGCTTTTCTTATTTCCGGACGCATGCGAAAACTATAGAAAGTCGTTATTACGTAGAATGTGCATACTTTGTTGATTCCATTTATGAAATAAATCACATTTTCTAAAAACTCATGTTTTTTAAGAAATCATGTAAACCTTCTAGAAGCTGTGAGTTTAAAAAACGGGGGGAATTAAGCTTTTCTTATTTCTGTACGCATGCGCAAACTATAAAAAGTTGTTATTACGGAGAATGTGCATCGTTTGCGCATGCGCAAACTATAGAAAGTCGTTATGACATAGAATGTGCATACTTTGTTGATTCCATTTATGAAATAAATAACATTTCCTAAAAACTCGTGTTTTTTAAGAAATCATGTAAACCTTCTAGAAGCTGTGATTTTAAAAAACAGGCGGAAGTAAGCTTTTCATCTTTCCGGACGCATGCGCAAACTATAGAGAGTCGTTATTACGTAGAATGTGCATAGTTTGTTGATTCCATTTATGAAATAAATGACATTTTCTAAAAACTCATGTTTTTTAAGAAATCATGTAAACCTTCTAGAAGCTGTGGTTTTAAAATACTGGCGGAAGTAAGCTTTTCTTATTTCCGGACGCATGCGCAAACTATAGAAAGTCGTTATCAACTAGCATGTGCATTGTTTGTTGATTCCATTTATGAAATAAATCACATTTTCTAAAAACTCGTGTTTTTTAAGAAATCATGTAAACCTTCTAGAAGCTGTGAGTTTAAAAAACGGGGGGAATTAAGCTTTTCTTATTTCTGGACGCATGTGCAAATTATAGAAAGTTGTTATTACGTAGAATGTGCATAGTTTGCACATGCGCAAACTATAGAAAGTCATTATGACATAGAATGTGCATACTTTGTTGATTCCATTTATGAAATAAATCACATTTTCTGAAAACTCGTGTTTTTTAAGAAATCATGTAAACCTTCGAGAAGCCGTGATTTTAAAAAATGGGGGGAATTAAGCTTTTCTTATTTCCGGATGCATGCGCAAACTATAGAAAGTTGTTATGACGTAGAATGTGCATAATTTTCTGATTCCATTTATGAAATAAATCACATTTTCTAAAAACTCGTGTTTTTTAAGAATTCATCTAAACCTTCAAGAAGCTGTGAATTTTAAAAAATGGGGGAAGTAAGCTTTTCTTATTTCCGGACGCATGCACAAACTATAGAAAGTCGTTATCACGTAGAATGTGCATAGTTTGCGGACGCGCAAACTATAGAAAGTCATTATGACATAGAATGTGCATACTTTGTTGATTCCATTTATGAAATAAATAACATTTCCTAAAAACTCGTGTTTTTTAAGAAATCATGTAAACCTTCTAGAAGCTGTGATTTTAAAAAACAGGCGGAAGTAAGCTTTTCATCTTTCCGGACGCATGCGCAAACTATAGAGAGTCGTTATTACGTAGAATGTGCATAGTTTGTTGATTCCATTTATGAAATAAATGACATTTTCTAAAAACTCATGTTTTTTAAGAAATCATGTAAACCTTCTAGAAGCTGTGGTTTTAAAAAACTGGCGGAAGTAAGCTTTTCTTATTTCCGGACGCATGCGCAAACTATAGAAAGTCGTTATCAACTAGCATGTGCATTGTTTGTTGATTCCATTTATGAAATAAATCACATTTTCTAAAAACTCGTGTTTTTTAAGAAATCATGTAAACCTTCTAGAAGCTGTGAGTTTAAAAAACGGGGGGAATTAAGCTTTTCTTATTTCTGGACGCATGTGCAAATTATAGAAAGTTGTTATTACGTAGAATGTGCATAGTTTGCACATGCGCAAACTATAGAAAGTCATTATGACATAGAATGTGCATACTTTGTTGATTCCATTTATGAAATAAATCACATTTTCTGAAAACTCGTGTTTTTTAAGAAATCATGTAAACCTTCTAGAAGCTTTGATTTTAAAAAACGGGGGGAACTAAGCTTTTCTTATTTCCAGACGCATGCGCAAACTATAGAAAGTCGTTATGACGTAGAATGTGCAAACTTAGTTGATTCCATTTATGAAATAAATCACATTTTCTAAAAAATCGTGTTTTTTAAGAATTCATATAAACCTTTTAGAAGCTGTGAATTTGAGAAAAGGGGGAAAGTAAGCTTTTCTTATTTCATGACGCATGCGCAAACTATAGAAAGTTGTTATTACGTAGAATGTGCATATTTTGCGCATGCGCAAACTATAGAAAGTCGTTACCACATAGAACGTGCATACTTTGTTGATTCCATTTACGAAATAAATCAAATTTTCTAAAAACTCAAGTTTTTAAGAAATCATGTAAACCTTCTAGAAGCTGTGATTTTAAAAAACGGGGGGAATTAAGCTTTTCTTATATCCAGACGCATGCGCAAACTATAGAAAGTCGTTATGACGTAGAATGTGCATACTTTGTTGATTCCATTTATGAAATAAATCACATTTCCTAAAAACTCGTGTTTTTTAAGAAATCATGTAAACCTTCTAAAAGCTCTGATTTTAAAAAACGGGGGGAATTAAGCTTTTCTTATTTCCAGACGCATGCGCAAAATATAGAAAGTCGTTATGACGTAGAATGTGCATACTTTGTTGATTCCATTTTTGAAATAAATCACATTTTCTAAAAATTCCTGTTTTTTAAGAAATCATGTAAACCTTCTAGAAGCTGTGATTTTAAAAAACTGACGGAAGTAAGCTTTTCATATTTCCGGACGCATGCGCAAACTTTAGAAAGTAGTTATTACATAGAATGTGCATACTTTGTTGATTCCATTAATGAAATAAATCACATTTTCTAAAAACTCGTGTTTTTCAAGAAATCATGTAAACCTTCTAGAAGCTGTGGTTTTAAAAAACTGGCGGAAGTAGGCTTTTCTTATTTCCGGATGCATGTGCAAACTATAGAAAGTCTTTATTACGTAGAATGTGCATAGTTTGTTGATTCCATTTATGAAATAAATCACATTTTCTAAAAACTCGTGTTTTTTAAGAATTCATCTAAACCTTCTAGAAGTTGTGCATTTAAATAAAGGGGGGAAGTAAGCTTTTCTTATTTCCGGACGCATGTGCAAACTATAGAAAGTCGTTATCACGTAGAATCTGCATAGTTTGCGCATGCGCAAACTATAGAAAGTCGTTATGACATAGAATGTGCATACTTTGTTGATTCCATTTATGAAATAAATCACATTTTTTTAAAACTCGTGTTTTTTAAGAAATCATGTAAACCTTCTAGAAGCTTTGATTTTAAAAAACGGGGGGAACTAAGCTTTTCTTATTTCCAGACGCATGTTCAAACTATAGAAAGTCGTTATGACGTAGAATGTGCAAACTTAGTTGATTCCATTTATGAAATAAATCACATTTTCTAAAAAATCGTGTTTTTTAAGAATTCTTCTAAACCTTTTAGAAGCTGTGAATTTGAGAAAAGGGGGAAAGTAAGCTTTTTTAATTTTCTGACGCATCCGCAAACTATAGAAAGTCGTTATTACGTAGAATGTGCATAGTTTGCGCTTGCGCAAACTATAGAAAGTCGTTATTACATAGAACATGCATACTTTGTTGATTCCATTTACGAAATAAATCACATTTTCTAAAAACTCAAGTTTTTAAGAAATCATGTAAACCTTCTAGAAGCTGTGATTTTAAAAAATGGGGGGAATTAAGCTTTTCTTATGTCCAGACGCATGCGGAAACTATAGAAAGTCGTTATGACGTAGAATGTGCATACTTTGTTGATTCCATTTATGAAATAAATCACATTTCCTAAAAACTCGTGTTTTTTAAGAAATCATGTAAACCTTCTAAAAGCTCTGATTTTAAAAAACGGGGGGAATTAAGCTTTTCTTATTTACGGACGCATGCGCAAATTATAGAAATTCGTTATGACGTAGAATGTGCATACTTTGTTGATTCCATTTATGAAATAAATCACATTTTCTAAAAATTCCTGTTTTTTAAGAAATCATGTAAACCTTCTAGAAGCTGTGATTTTAAAAAACTGGCAGAAGTAAGCTTTTCATATTTCCGGACGCATGCAGAAACTTTAGAAAGTCGTTATTACATAGAATGTGCATACTTTGTTGATTCCATTTATGAAATAAATCACATTTTCTAAAAACTCGTGTTTTTCAAGAAATCATGTAAACCTTCTAGAAGCTGTGGTTTTAAAAAACTGGCGGAAGTAGGCTTTTCTTATTTCCGGACGCATGCGCAAACTATAGAAAGTCTTTATTACGTAGAATGTGCATAGTTTGTTGTTTCCATTTATGAAATAAATCACATTTTCTAAAAACTCATGTTTTTTAAGAATTCATCTAAAGCTTCTAGAAGCTATGAATTTAAATAAAGGGGGGAAGTAAGCTTTTCTTATTTCCGGACGCATGCGCAAACTATAGAAAGTCGTTATCACGTAGAATGTGGATAGTTTGCGCATGCGCAAACTATAGAAAGTCGTTATGACATAGAATGTGCATACTTTGTTGATTCCATTTATGAAATAAATCACATTTTCTAAAAACTCATGTTTTTTAAGAAATCATGTAAACCTTCTAGAAGCTGTGATTTTAAAAAACGGGGGGAATTAAGCTTTTCTTATTTCGGACGCATGCGCAAACTATGGAATTCGTTATTATATAGAATGTGCATACTTTGTTGATTCCATTGATGAAATAAATCACATTTTCTAAAAACTCGTGTTTTTTAAGAATTCATCTAAACCTTCTAGAAGCTGTGAATTTAAAAAAAGGGGGCAAGTAAGCTTTTCTTATTTCCGGACGCATGCGCAAACTATAGAAAGTTGTTATTGTAGTGCCCCTAGACTACTGTAGACATTGAGGGCACTTGCTTAGTGACCTGACTATTTGAAACATTAATAAAATAATCCTTTGATTTTATTTTGAGTATATTTATGATTACGATTGATTGTAAATCAATAAAATAATGATATATGGTTGTGAGAAATGTGTGTAGCGACAGGTGAAACGGTTCACCGAAGAACACACAAATAAATATGAAGGGTTGTAGAGTACAGGTAAATCACACACAGGGGAAGCGACGACGATGTCAACTTCCAACAAGAATACCATGCATGAGCAGATAAGCATTGATCCGCTTGCTCAAGAGGAATGCATGAGGACGTACGAGGTGGGCCACGACTGAGCTGGTCACGTACGAGTTGAGGAGCGCGCAGTGAGAACGGACTCACTCCTCTGCGCCATTAGTCCCTAGATAGCATGTAGACGGAGGATGTATGGTAACGATTCCTAAAATCCCTACAAGAGTTCCCGCAAGTCAAAATGAAAAGATGGTGGCAGAAGGGCCCAACGATGCGGTACCCTGTCAAGAACGGAAAGAGTGGACGCAAGGACCCAACGAGGTGGTACCATGCCAAGGAATGGAAACCATGGATGATTGGACCCGACGGAGTGGTGCCATGTCAGGGGATTAAAAAATTAAGGAACCAGGAGCCGAACGACGCGGCATCGTGATCCTAGTGAGTTTGATTGTTAAATTAAACTGCATAAAAACTTAGGAGAATAACTATAGATTATTACTTAGCAAATGCATAACAATAGCTTAGACATTTGCACATGAATAGTTATTTTGTTGAGCATTTAAATTAATAGAAATTATTATTTTGGAGCAAAATAGATTAGACACCTAGTCAACTAAAAGCTAGGAGTTGATTAAAATATCTGGGGGACAAACTAGAGCAAACTTAGGGATGTAGGTGCACTTCCCAGAGAAACTGACACTTGGATGGGTGAGTGTTTTAATTAAATAAATAATTAAAAATATTTAATTATGCATGAAGCGACATGTGTCGCAGGAGATTTCCCTTTATAAGGAAGGCTTAAGGAATGGGTAAGTGGGCCCATAATTTGGACGATTGTCGTAATTTTCGAATACCTCAAAGACTTGCTGCTATCTAAGGGTTTGGCTTAGAAATCCTGGTGGGAAGGGAAGCTCAAGCTGAATTTCTGAAATACTTGTGTGAGCTCTACGACCCAAATCTCGGGGGAGGCCATGCGACTGAAAGCATGAGCCTATGGTTGGGTGGCAAAGCTAACGGTTGCTTCGCCTATGGTTAAATGAGCTTTGCTGGAGGGGTCCTACGGAAGACGCAGACAACAATGGACCAGCTCGATCGGGTTGACAGGTTAAGGTTTGCTTATTTTTGTTAAGTTATTCACTCTTTTATTTTATTTTTTTCAATAACTATAATGGCTAATTTGTTTGTATGAAGTTTTTAAAGTTTCAGGTTCAGTTCAAGGGGACCCTAAAGGAGGGGTTATACATTTGGTATCAGAGCCAGGTTGACCCTTGAGGGAACCGGACTCATATTCTACCAAAGGGTTGTCAGTATCTTCATCAAGGTGGAAATCAGACGGTCGATGCAGCGATTTAGCTGCAGCTACAACTATCTACTCGATCTGAAAATCAATCATCAGATCAGGTACATTGTTTCTTTTTAGGTAATTTTTTTTTTCTTGTATGGAGATGGATATCGATTTTCTTTAATAAGATATCGATCTGGTTTTGTATGAAGTAAACTCTGAACTCTGCGTTTTACTTATGCTTATGAATCGATCTGTTTAATAGGATTTTACCACTCTGTTTATATATAAAACTCGATCGGTACAGCAATAGGATAACTCTGTTTCACATTATATATATTTTTCTTTTAATCGTTAAGAATTATGCGAGAGACCCGATGGGAAGGTCGGTTACACTCTTGTATATCCAATCCCTGACGAACTTAAGATTTCTTTTAAATCAATTCGAAATTTAAAATCTGTATAATTTCCTGTTAATGCAACCGTGGTCGTTTCCAGAAATTGCTTTTATGAGTTTCATTAACCCTCTACTTTCCTCGTAATTTGTTGACCGTTTTAGTATCGGTGATGCATTTCGATTCTGATTTGATCCCATCACTGTGTACTTTTTCCAAATCTATTATTGAACTGCATTTGATAATCATGCTCCACGTTGATCCCATCACCGTGGGAGATTCCAGATCTATTCATTGGATTACAATTTGATTTTATACTCTGCGTTGATCTCATTCTGTGGACATTTTTCCAACTCTAACAAATTGAATTACATATTGTCTCTGCCTTTACCCCAGTAAGGATAGAGGTCCACATTTCGCTATCCCCTGCACTATTCCATGAATTCCGTTGAGCAAATCTGACTCTATACCTCCTAATCTCTGCGATTCCAGACATAAGATCGAATCCGATCTGCATCTTACCTTGGACCTGAATTTTATTTGAGATCGATTCTGGATCTGCGATGCTGGCTTGAAATTTAGATTATTAAACTTAAATTTAAAATCACGAATTGAAATCCTGTCTTTCTGACTTAGGGTTTAATTTGAAGTCTATAAAATCTCTGTATTTCATTTTAAATGTTGTTTCCAGGTCAATGCGTCGAATTACAACTACCTCTGCCAGTTAACTACCGCTTTTTCACTCTTCCGCTAGATCCGTGATATTCAAACTTAGAGTTTGTTTGCTTTCCTTCTTTTAGTGTTCAAAGTTCATCTTCCGATCTCACACAGTGATCCCTTGAATGTATTAACGTTTCCAGGATTCTTAATACTGGTTGTAACTTCGACTTTAAAAATCTCTGTGTTTATCTGAGTCAAAACTGTGTTTCCAGAAAATCATGACTATAATTGTAATTTCGATCTTCAACTTTTCTGTGTTCATTGTTTCAAAAACTGAAAGGCGATTCCAGAATCCGTAGTGTGATGGTAACTTGATCTATAAGATCCCTGTGTATCTACATACCAAGATTGAATGATGATCATTAAAAATCTATATGGCTACTGTATCTTGAAATCTCTGTCCAATTAATTTAAAATTTGAAATCTCTGTCCAATGCGTATCTCAGCGATTCATCTGGATCATGTTGACTGTTTTTTTATATATATTGAATTTAGCTCCTCCATCAGCATCCTCTGCATAAAGGTTTGGATGAGATCTTTGTTAAAAAAATTGTCGAACCGCATTTGTCTTTATTAACTAATTTCCTGCATATAAATATTGATCTACCAAATCTAGGGAAATCACTATGGATTGTAGTCAGCTTTCTGTGCTTACTATTCGATTGGATCGGGAAAGATGTTGTGGATCGATCTGCAAACCATCCAATTTCAGATTTATAAATTCAATCCACAATTCCATCTCCGAGACTTGAGTTATACGCTACAAAACTCTTTAATTAAAACTCTACCATAGACTGCGCCTTCACCCAGATCTTAGGGAATCTCATTGCAACTGGGTGTATGTAATTAAACTAAAATTTGATTAAAATGATGTGACCCCGATCGCTTTACTCTGATCTGGCCGAATGCCTTAAGCTGAGACCTTACTCCACCTACTGTGCATCTGATAATTAAAATCCTGTGAGAAAGAAACTCTGAGACAACCTGTGTTTAAATTTCAGTGCGAGTCTGTGTTCGCCTCCTTTACTTCTCATTACTTAACTGTCAGTTAGACTCAAAACAATGATCAGAGAATTAACGTAATTGATAGTCAAATCTGAGAAGTCACTCTCCCTACCCACTCGAATTCATGTTCGTATGAGTGCTAGGTGGCATAGATCTGGAGCTCCATTGATTTGATGTGTTTGCATAGTCGTTGGTTAACGTTCCACAGATCAAGAGATCAAAACCCGTAGGACCCTTTGTTATCCACTAAACCATCTTTAAATAATAGTTCTCTTGGCATGTTGGCAAAGGTGTTCGATTGTTGCAGTCTCATAAAAATTTTTAGATGACTGCGACCTCACTCCTTACTGTTGTAGATGTTTACATTTCTATATGGGTCTGTGCGTTCTCTTCTTTTACATTTTATTGATGAATCCTAATATCCTAAAAATTTTAAAAGATCTGAGTATTGGTAAAATGGCTGCTGTTTAATTTCTGGATTTCATGCTATTCTCAGTTCACACAGACATACCAAATCGATGGAGAAATTTGTTTAAAGTTATGTATATATATATATTTAAATTACTAAAACTTCTTTTACTGGAAGGAATGAATTCATGGAATTTGAGTATTTTAAACCCTGTAGACGTCATGGCTTTCCAATTAACAAACTTATGAGGCAGTGCTATCCCAGTAATATAAATCCACTACCGAGTTTGATCTATGTCGCCCTGTACCCTGCGAATCTCTGAGTCTTGCTTTAAGGAAGTAAGCCCTTAAAATAGACCTGCATCCTCACCGGAAGGTGATCAATATAGTCTCTCCTTTTAATTAAAATTTGTTTTCATCCCCGATTTCTATTTGAAAATTGACCTGTTTGTTTTCCCAGTTATTTCGACTACAAAAATTGAATTTCAATTTGCTAAACGTCATCCATCTCTACTACCTAACTGCCATGGCGGATCTTTACCTTGACAAGGCTCGCAAAGGTTTTAATGCCCCTCTTCCTCAGCCAGCTGCTATACCTCTGTGTGTGAACAGTCTGATACCCACTCCTATAGGTGGAAATCAAACCTTCAGGCTGGAGTTAAACTCCACCTCGGATTCTAGGTTATAGCCGCAATCAGCGACCACGTCTTCCACTTAATTAAGAGCTATCATGACAGCCAGGAGATCAAGATTGGGTTCCAACTCCATAATGAAACTAATAGACAGTGGGAGTTTAGCTCGGCGGATTAAGGAGGGATGCTCGGATTTAATTGGGACATGTCTGTATGCACGATCATTTTCATAGCTGGAAATTAATTAATCTTATATTTAGACTGAAGATTTGTTTTACTTACTTGTCCTCGATTTAGCGAATCATTCTTACTCTTCTTGCTTTAAAAAAAGAGAGAGAGGAAACTTAGAGTAATTACTTGCGGACGCATATGCTGTTCTTATAACTGAAAGCGGTGAAATAGGAATGTACACGGTTTTCACTTAAGTTCTGTTAGTGTAAGGAATAAGGAATGCATTTAATCTTCCGTCAAAACTGGGGTTGCATTTAGTTTAGCGGAAGGAAGAAAATTTATGTGCTTATTTTATTAAGCTGGAGGTTTGTATTTAGTTTAATAAAAAGTGGAGTTATATATTGTATAGATTGAAGTTGTACTAGTTAAATGAAAGAGAAAGAATCTCTTTTGTTTTATATATTAAATAGTAAATTGTACTTGGGTTATATATATTTATATATACTTTTTATAGTTGTGTTTAATGTCACAAAAACAGTAAACATTTAAGAATGTATCAAACATAGGATGTATACATCGTGATGGGATATAGAGGAATTACTACATAAACATTTATCTGTGGTTTGCATTTAGTTTAGTGGAAAGAAGAAAATTTATGTGGTTATTTTATTAAACTGAAAATTTGGTATTTAGTTTTTATATGTTGTACATTTTCTTAGATTGAAATTGTAGTAGTTAAATGAAAGGGAAGAATTTCTTTTGTATGCTTTATAAATTTAATAGTAAATTGTACTTGGTTTAGCGATAAAGAAAATTTATATGCTTATTATATTAGTCTGGAAATTGTACTTAGTTTAATGGAGGAGAAGAATTTATATACATATATACATAATAAACTGAAATTCGTACTTATTATAATAGAATGAGAAGGATATATGTGATTACATATTAAACTAAGGTCTATATTTAATTAAGGAATGGGAATAATTTTCTTTTTATTTTTTTTATTTTTTATTTTATTATGTTTTATATATTAAGAAGTCATTTGTGATTGGCGGTATGAAAAGGAGGAACTTATTTACCATGTAACCAAGTGTTAAAAATAAAAATAAAACAAAAAATTAAAACCCGAGAACAGACCTACGGAATAGTAACCTCCATATTAGTTAACTCATTTAAAAGAATAAGTCGATTTATAATCTAGGCCATTTTAAAAGAATTTTCCATGGTTACTAGATCTTAGGACAACATCTCATGCGGGTAAATCGTGATCGTATAGAAGTTTTATATTAGGAAAAATAGCTTTCTAGTTAAAATGTGTAATGAGGAATTCTTTATAATCCCAACTTATGTTGCCCAGAAAATGGTGATATATATATACTTACTTACTTGTCAACACCTCGAAGGAGGACACCACATGATGCTTTATATATAGCAAATACAAAAAAAAAAAAAATTATATTTTTGGAGGAATGCATTGTGCATTGTTATTATATATATAGATGACACTTATATTTTCGTAAGTCTTGAGATTCACTACATTATTATGTGTACACATATGATGAAAGGAATTGTATGATCTATATGTTTTATAGATATGGGAGGAGTGCATAATTTTTATATATATACATTGAGAGAATTGTTATTTATACATCTTATATGTTGGGAGGCATTGCGTTTTGTTAGGAGTTTTATATATTGAAAGATTGTATATTTTATTTATTTATTTATATATATGAAGAATGTACCTTATATATATTATAGATATAGAAAGGTAAGTAAGGATACATTTAAATGTTTTACAACAATTCTTTCTTATTTTTATAGGCTTAAGGGTTTCAAGCATATATAACAAGAAGTACTATCCTCGGACTTTATATTTAAGGACTAAACTTAAATGAGTTTTTTTTTTTAAGATTTTATATATTTCTTAAATGTATAAGGTGAGCACTCCGGGATTACAGTGGTCGCTGGACAGGTGGCCAACAGGTTTTCAATCTACTCCACTTGCTAAAACTAGTTGTCTTCCAGGTATCCACTACTTCAACAATTCAAATTCATGAGAATGGTGGAATTGGAATAAGATGTGTCTACTCATCTAAATTATATTTAGAATTAGAATGGGAATACTTTTAGCTATGTCAAATACATGTGAAAAGTAAAAGATATCATAATTAATGCTACGGAGTCATTATGTTATAAGTGGTGATGTTTAAACTATTAGGACATTCTATAACTTATGAAGAAAAATATTATTCATGTCTAAAAGTCCAACTAGTTACAATGAGTACCGTCATAATTGTTATTAAATATAACGGTTGAATACAACGGAGAACATATGTATTAGATGAGCGTTGAAGAAATGACGACTTTTATAAAATACATTATATAGTTGAGACCTTTAGGTGAAGTAAAAGATGGGAAGTTTGATGTCAAGAAATTGTTGAATAACTAATGTAAACCTTAGAAAACTGTGACAAAAAAAAAAAAAAAAGATCACTCGTTCAACATGAAGGACGCTACATTGGGGGTGAATTGAAGTATATGATTATGCCCTTAAAATTAATATTTCGATAATCGGTTAGTACTTATTCATGGTGAAAGAAAATGCACCAAATATTGTTGGAAGTTAAACTAATGAAAGCTACATGGTGTCAACAATAGAATGAAAAACCTGAAGGAGTGTTTAGATGGATTTTAGTAAACTAAAGGAGAAGAGATGGTATGTGTATTAAATGATTTGTTTGAAGTTATGGCTTAGAGTAATTAAATCATGAGTTATGATTGTTATTCTAATCATAATTCCATAATAAGATTTGATATGAGTGGTGATAATTGTCTTCTAAGCTAAGTTTATGGCATACACTTGCTACGAAGATCGACGTAGAAAAATCGAAGCTGCAATTTTTACTTCTTCTCCTTCGGTAGGGATACTCCCAGCTTCTCAAACAGGTTAGAATTCTTCTTCTCTAAAAAAAAAAATTGCTAGTATGAATGATTGAATGGAATTCAGGGTTCATATACTTTGATGATGGGTTATGCGTCAAGAATTTTATTGATTGGTTGTAAATGCTTATTTTTCTGAAATCAAGGTGATGGCTTCGCAGGTATGCACTACTAATTTGTAATCGTGATTTGAAATGTGAAAAGAGAAAAGTTAAACTTACTTGAATGATAGAATTTTAATTGTGCTTAAGTTAGGAAGAGAAGAAAAACTTGCATGACGTTGTTTATAAAAATATGAGATTATACTAAGTAAATGGCACTCCAATATTTAATTATAATTTGGATTATGAGAAGAGAGAGGTTGCATGAAAGATAAGTTTAGTAATGGTTAAAGTATGTATTGAAGAACTGAATTGGAAAGGGTAAATTCTTATTTTGAAATTCGGACATTGTTTTAAAACATATGATAGTTATACGCAATTATAGAAAAGGAAGAAGTTGGAATTGAAGATTTTATTCCTTATGCTGAAATATGTTGGTGCTTTAAGGATTTTCGTGAATGATATACTTATAGTTTTGTTGAATGGAAAGAATTTATTGTAGACGATTTCAATCCTGGTTACAATGAGTGAGTCAAGAGAGAACTCCTGTGGGGATTGCTACACTAGGAAAGGTACGTGTAATGCCCCTAAAATGACTATGGACTTTAAGAGCACTTGTCGAGTGACCTGGCAGAACAAAATTTAATAAAGTGGCCCTTCGAGTTAGGATGTGTCTTAATAAGGGAGAATCACCTGATGATGTTCATGACTATAGTTGATAAATGAATTAATGAATTGAATTATATGTGTGGACTGGGATAATTGATTGATCAGTTCTTGCTTGAATGCTTAGCCTTGATTGGTCAAGTCAAAGTATTGTAGGACAGCTATAGTCCTAGCTTTGTGACTTGAGAAGACGCAACTGAGATGCGTCATAGCTTTCCGCATTTATTCTGAACTTTGGGACGAAGTTCTAAATAAGTAGGGGTGTATGTAGTGCCCCTAGACTACTGTAGACATTGAGGGCACTTGCTTAGTGACCTGACTATTTGAAACATTAATAAAATAATCCTTTGATTTTATTTTGAGTATATTTATGATTACGATTGATTGTAAATCAATAAAATAATGATATATGGTTGTGAGAAATGTGTGTAGCGACAGGTGAAACGGTTCACCGAAGGACACACAAAGAAATATGAAGGGTTGTAGAGTACGGGTAAATCACACACAGGGGAAGCGACGACGATGTCAACTTCCAACAAGAATACCACGCATGAGCAGATAAGCATTGATCCGCTTGCTCAAGAGGAATGCGTGAGGACGTACGAGGTGGGCCACGATGGAGCTGGTCACGTACGAGTTGAGGGGCGCACAGTGAGAACGGACTCACTCCTCTGCGCCATTAGTCCCTAGATAGCATGTAGACGGAGGATGGATGGTAACGATTCCTAAAATCCCTACAAGAGTTCCCGCAAGTCAAAACGAAAAGATGGTGGCAGAAGGGCCCAACGATGCGGTACCCTGTCAAGAACGGAAAGAGTGGACGCAAGGGCCCAACGAGGTGTTACCATGCCAAGGAATGGAAACCATGGATAATTAGACCCGACGGAGTGGTGCCATGTCAAGGGATTAAAAAATTAAGGAACTAGGAGTCGAACGACGCGGCACCGTGATCCTAGTGAGTTTGATTGTTAAATTAAACTGCATAAAAACTTAGGAGAATAACTCTAGATTATTACTTAGCAAATGCATAACAATAGCTTAGACATTTGCACATGAATAGTTATTTTGTTGAGCATTTAAATTAATAGAAATTATTATTTATGAGCAAAATAGATTAGACACCTAGTCAACTAAAAGCTAGGAGTTGATTAAAATATCTGGGGGACAAACTAGAGCAAACTTAGGGATGTAGGTGCACTTCCCAGAGAAACTGACACTTGGATGGGTGAGTGTTTTAATTAAATAAATAATAAAAAATATTTAATTATGCATGAAGCGACATGTGTCGCAGGAGATTTCCCTTTATAAGGAAGGCTTAAGGAATGGGTAAGTGGGCCCATAATTTGGACGATTGTCGTAATTTTCGAATACCTCAAAGACTTGCTGCTATTTAAGGGTTTGGCTTAGAAATCCTGGTGGGAAGGGAAGCCCAAGCTGAATTTCTGAAATACTTGTGTGAGCTCTACGACCCAAAGCTCGGGGGAGGCCATGCGACTAAAAGCATGAGCCTATGGTTGGGTGGCGAAGCTAACGGTTGCTTCGCCTATGGTTAAACGAGCTTTGCTGGAGGGGTCCTACGGAAGATGCAGACAACAATGGACCAGCTAGATCGGGTTGACAGGTTAAGGTTTGCTTATTTTTGTTAAGTTATTCACTCTTTTATTTTATTTTTTTCAATAACTATAATGGCTAATTTGTTTGTATGAAGTTTTTAAAGTTTCAGGTTCAGTTCAAGGGGACCCTAAAGGAGGGGTCCTACATTTGGTATCAGAGCCAGGTTGACCCTTGAGGGAACCGGACTCATATTCTACCAAAGCGTTGTCAGTATCTTCATCAAGGTGGAAATCAGACGGTCGATGCAGCGATTTAGCTGCAGCTACAACTATCTACTGGATCTGAAAATCAATCATCAGATCAGGTACATTGTTTCTTTTTAGTTAATTTTTTTTTTCTTGTATGGAGATGGATATCGATTTTCTTTAAAAAGATATCGATCTGGTTTTGTAAGAAGTAAACTCTGAACTCTGCGTTTTACTTATGCTTATGAATCGATTTGGTTAATAGGATCTTACCACTCTGTTTATATATAAAACTCGATCGGTACAGCAATAGGATAACTCTGTTTCACATTATATATATTTTTCTTTTAATCGTTAAGAATTATGCGAGAGACCCGATGGGAAGGTCGGTTACACTCTTGTATATCCAATCCCTGACAAGCTTAAGATTTCTTTTAAATCAATTCGAAATTTAAAATCTGTATAATTTCGTGTTAATGCAACCGTGGGCGTTTCCAGAAATTGCTTTTATGAGTTTCATTAACCCTCTACTTTCCTCGTAATCTGTTGACCGTTTTAGTATCGGTGATGCATTTCGATTCTGCTTTGATCCCATCACTGTGTACTTTTTCCAAATCTATTATTGAACTGCATTTGATAATCATGCTCCGCGTTGATCCCATCACCGTGGGCGATTCCATATCTATTCATTGGATTACAATTTGATTTTATACTCTGCGTTGATCTCATTCTGTGGACATTTTTCCAACTCTAACAAATTGAATTACATATTATCTCTGCCTTTACCCCAGTAAGGATAGAGGTCCACATTTCGCTATCCCCTGCACTATTCCATGAATTCAGTTGAGAAAATCTGACTCTATACCTCCTAATCTCTGCGATTCCAGACATAAGATCGAATCCGATCTGCATCTTACCTTGGACCTGAATTTTATTTGAGATCGATTCTGGATCTGCGATGCTGGCTTGAAATCTAGATTATTAAACTTAAATTTAAAATCACGAATTGAAATCCTGTCTTTCTGACTTAGGGTTTAATTTGAAGTCTATAAAATCTCTGTATTTCATTTTAAATGTTGTTTCCAGGTCAATGCGTCGAATTACAACTACCTCTGCCAGTTAACTACCGCTTTTTCACTCTTCCGCCAAATCCGTGATATTCAAACTTAGAGTTTGTTTGCTTGCCTTCTTTTAGTGTTCAAAGTTCATCTTCCGATCTTACACAGTGATCCCTTGAATGTATTAATGTTTCCAGGATTCTTAATACTGGTTGTAACTTTGACTTTAAAAATCTCTGTTTTTATCTGAGTCAAAACTGTGTTTCCAGAAAATCATGACTATAATTGTAATTTCGATCTTCAACTTTTCTGTGTTCATTGTTTCAAAAACTGAAAGGCGATTCCAGAATCCGTAGTGTGATGGTAACTTGATCTATAAGATACCTGTGTATCTACATACCAAGATTGAATGATGATCATTAAAAATCTATATGGCTACTGTATCTTGAAATCTCTGTCCAATTAATTTAAAATTCGAAATCTCTGTCCAATGCGTATCTCAGCGATTCATCTGGATCATGTTGACTGTTTTTTATATATATTGAATTTATCTGCTCCATCGGCATCCTCTGCATAAAGGTTTGGATGAGATCTTTGTTAAAAAAATTGTCGAACCGCATTTGTCTTTATTAACTAATTTCCTGCATATAAATATTGATCTACCGAATCTAGGGAAATCACTATGGATTGTAGTCAGCTTTCTGTGCTTACTATTCGATTGGATCGGGAAAGATGTTGTGGAAAGATCATGTTTTTTAAGAAATCATGTAAACCTTCTAGAAGCTGTGAGTTTAGAAAACGGGGGGAATTAAGCTTTTCTTATTTCCAGACGCATGCGCAAACTATAGAAAGTTGTTATTACGTAGAATGTGCATAGTTTGCGCATGCGCAAACTATAGAAAGTCGTTATTACATAGAATGTGCATAGTTTGTTGATTCCATTTATGAAATAAATCACATTTTCTAAAAACTCATGTTTTTTAAGAAATTATGTAAACCTTCTAGAAGCTGTGATTTTAAAAAACGGGGCGGAATTAAGCTTTTCTTATTTCTGGACGCATGCGATAACTATAGAAAGTCGTTATGACGTGGAATCTAAATACTTTTCTGATTCCATTTATGAAATAAATCACATTTTCTAAAAACTCGTGTTTTTTAAGAATTCATCTAAACCTTCTAGAAGCTGTGAATTTAAAAAAAGGGGGGAAGTAAGCTTTTCTTATTTCCGGACGCATGCACAAACTATAGAAAGTTGTTATTACGTAGAATGTGCATAGTTTGCGCATGCGCAAACTATATAAAGTCGTTATGACATAGAATGTGCATACTTTGTTGATTCCATTTATGAAATAAATCACATTTCCTAAAAACTCGTGTTTTTTAAGAAATCATGTAAACCTTCTTGAAGCTCTGATTTTAAAGAATGGGGGGAATTAAGCTTTTCTTATTTCCGGACCCATGCGCAAACTATAGAAAGTCGTTATGATGTAGAATGTGCATACTTTGTTGATTCCATTTATGAAATAAATCACATTTTTCGAAAAACTCATGTTTTTTAAGAAATCACGTAAACCTTCTAGAAGATTTGATTTTAAAAAACAGGCGGAAGTAAGCTTTTCATATTTCCGGACGCATGCGCAAACTATAGAAAGTCGTTATTACGTAGAATGTGCATAGTTTGTTGATTCCATTTATGAAATAAATCACATTTTCTAAAAACTCATGTTTTTTAAGAAATCATGTAAACCTTCTAGAAGCTGTGATTTTAAAAAACTGGCGGAAGTAAGCTTTTCTTATTTCCGGATGCATGCGCAAACTATAGAAAGTCATAAGACGTAGAATGTGCATACTTTGTTGATTCCATTTATGAAATAAATCACATTTTCTAAAAACTCATGTTTTTTAAGAAATCATGTAAACCTTCTAGAAGCAGTGAATTTAAAAAAAGGGGGGAAGTAAGCTTTTCTTATTTCCGGACGCATGCGCAAACTATAGAAAGTCGTTATCACGTAGAATATGCATAGTTTGGGCATGCGCAAACTATAGAAAGTCGTTATGACATAGAATGTGCATACTTTGTTGATTCCATTTATGAAATAAATCACATTTTCTAAAAACTCGTGTTTTTTAAGAAATCATGTAAACCTTCTAGAAGTTGTGAATTTAAAAAACGGGGGAAATTAAGCTTTTCTTCTTTCCGGACGCATGCGCAAACTATAGAAAGTCGTTATGACGTAGAATGTGCATACTTTGTTGATTATATTTATGAAATAAATCACATTTTCTAAAAACTTGTGTTTTTTAAGAAATCATGTAAACCTTCTAGAAGCTGTGATTTTAAAAAACTGGCGTAAGTAAGCTTTTCATATTTCCTGACGCATGCGCAAAGTATAGAAAGTCGTTATCACATAGAATGTCCATAGTTTGCGCATGCGCAAACTATAGAAAGTCGTTATGACATAGATTGTGCATACTTTGTTGATTCCATTTATGAAATAAATCACATTTTCTAAAAACTCGTGTTTTTTAAGAATTCATGTAAACCTTCTAGAAGCTGTGGTTTTAAAAAACTGGTGGAAGTAAGCTTTTCTTATTTCCGGACGCATTCTCAAACTTTAGAATTAGTTATTATATAGAATGTGCATACTTTGTTGATTCCATTTATGAAATAAATCACATTTTCTAAAAACTCGTGTTTTTTAAGAAATCATGTAAACCTTCTAGAAGCTGTGATTTTAAAAAACTGGGGTAAGTAAGCTTTTCATATTTTCGGACGCATGCGCAAACTTTAGAAATTCGTTATTACATAGAATGTGCATACTTTGTTGATTCCATTTATGAAATAAATCACATTTTCTAAAAACTCGTGTTTTTTAAGAAATCATGTAAACCTTCTAGAAGCTGTGGTTTTAAAAAATCGGTGGAAGTAAGCTTTTCTTATTTCCGGACGCATGCGAAAACTATAGAAAGTCGTTATTACGTAGAATGTGCATACTTTGATGATTCCATTTATGAAATAAATCACATTTTCTAAAAACTCGTGTTTTTTAAGAATTCATCTAAACCTTCTAGAAGCTGTGAATTTAAAAAAAGGGGGGAAGTAAGCTTTTCTTATTTCCGGACGCATGCACAAACTATAGAAAGTTGTTATTACGTAGAATGTGCATAGTTTGCGCATGCGCAAACTATATAAAGTCGTTATGACATAGAATGTGCATACTTTGTTGATTCCATTTATGAAATAAATCACATTTCCTAAAAACTCGTGTTTTTTAAGAAATCATGTAAACCTTCTTGAAGCTCTGATTTTAAAGAATGGGGGGAATTAAGCTTTTCTTATTTCCGGACCCATGCGCAAACTATAGAAAGTCGTTATGATGTAGAATGTGCATACTTTGTTGATTCCATTTATGAAATAAATCACATTTTTCGAAAAACTCATGTTTTTTAAGAAATCACGTAAACCTTCTAGAAGCTTTGATTTTAAAAAACAGGCGGAAGTAAGCTTTTCATATTTCCGGACGCATGCGCAAACTATAGAAAGTCGTTATTACGTAGAATGTGCATAGTTTGTTGATTCCATTTATGAAATAAATCACATTTTCTAAAAACTCATGTTTTTTAAGAAATCATGTAAACCTTCTAGAAGCTGTGATTTTAAAAAACTGGCGGAAGTAAGCTTTTCTTATTTCCGGATGCATGCGCAAACTATAGAAAGTCATAAGACGTAGAATGTGCATACTTTGTTGATTCCATTTATGAAATAAATCACATTTTCTAAAAACTCATGTTTTTTAAGAAATCATGTAAACCTTCTAGAAGCAGTGAATTTAAAAAAAGGGGGGAAGTAAGCTTTTCTTATTTCCGGACGCATGCGCAAACTATAGAAAGTCGTTATCACGTAGAATATGCATAGTTTGGGCATGCGCAAACTATAGAAAGTCGTTATGACATAGAATGTGCATACTTTGTTGATTCCATTTATGAAATAAATCACATTTTCTAAAAACTCGTGTTTTTTAAGAAATCATGTAAACCTTCTAGAAGTTGTGAATTTAAAAAACGGGGGAAATTAAGCTTTTCTTCTTTCCGGACGCATGCGCAAACTATAGAAAGTCGTTATGACGTAGAATGTGCATACTTTGTTGATTATATTTATGAAATAAATCACATTTTCTAAAAACTTGTGTTTTTTAAGAAATCATGTAAACCTTCTAGAAGCTGTGATTTTAAAAAACTGGCGTAAGTAAGCTTTTCATATTTCCTGACGCATGCGCAAAGTATAGAAAGTCGTTATCACATAGAATGTCCATAGTTTGCGCATGCGCAAACTATAGAAAGTCGTTATGACATAGATTGTGCATACTTTGTTGATTCCATTTATGAAATAAATCACATTTTCTAAAAACTCGTGTTTTTTAAGAATTCATGTAAACCTTCTAGAAGCTGTGGTTTTAAAAAACTGGTGGAAGTAAGCTTTTCTTATTTCCGGACGCATTCTCAAACTTTAGAATTAGTTATTATATAGAATGTGCATACTTTGTTGATTCCATTTATGAAATAAATCACATTTTCTAAAAACTCGTGTTTTTTAAGAAATCATGTAAACCTTCTAGAAGCTGTGGTTTTAAAAAATCGGTGGAAGTAAGCTTTTCTTATTTCCGGACGCATGCGAAAACTATAGAAAGTCGTTATTACGTAGAATGTGCATACTTTGATGATTCCATTTATGAAATAAATCACATTTTCTAAAAACTCGTGTTTTTTAAGAAATCATGTAAACCTTCTAGAAGCTGTGAGTTTAAAAAATGGGGGGAATTAAGCTTTTCTTATTTCCAGACGCATGCGCAAACTATAGAAAGTTGTTATTACGGAGAATGTGCATCGTTTGTGCATGCGCAAACTATAGAAAGTCGTTATGACATAGAATGTGCATAGTTTGTTGATTCCATTTATGAAATAAATCACATTTTCTAAAAACTCAAGTTTTTTAAGAAATTATGTAAACCTTGTAGAAGCTGTGATTTTAAAAAACAGGCGGAAGTAAGCTTTTCATACTTCTGGACGCATGCGCAAACTATAGAAAGTCGTTATTACGTAGAATGTGCATAGTTTGTTGATTCCATTTATTAAATAAATCACATTTTCTAAAAACTCATGTTTTTTAAGAAATCATGTAAACCTTCTAGAAGCTGTGGTTTTAAAAAACTGGCGGAAGTAAGCTTTTCTTATTTCCGGACGCATGTGCAAACTATAGAAAGTCGTTATCACGTAGCCTGTGCATTGTTTGTTGATTCCATTTATGAAATAAATCACATTTTCTAAAAACTCGTGTTTTTTAAGAAATCATGTAAACCTTCTAGAAGCTGTGAGTTTAAAAAACGGGGGGAATTAAGCTTTTCTTATTTCCGGACGCATGCGCAAACTATAGAAAGTTGTTATTACGTAGAATGTGCATAGTTTGCACATGCACAAACTATAGAAAGTCGTTATGACATAGAATGTGCATACTTTGTTGATTCCATTTATGAAATAAATCACATTTTCTAAAAACTCGTGTTTTTTAAGAATTCATCTAAATCTTTTAGAAGCTGTGAATATAAAAAAGGGGGGAAGTAAGCTTTTCTTATTTCCGGACGCATGTGCAAAGTATAGAAAGTTGTTATTAGGTAGAATGTGCATAATTTGCGCATGCGCAAGCTATAGAAAGTCGTTATGACATAGAATGTGCATATTTTGATGATTCCATTTATGAAATAAATAACCTTTTCTAAAACTCATTTTTTTAACAAATTATGTAAACCTTCTAGAAGCTATGATTTTAAAAAACGGGGGGAATTAAGCTTTTCTTATTTCTGGACGCATGCGCAAACTATAGAAAGTAGTTATGACGTAGAATCTGCAAAGTTTGTTGATTCCATATATGAAATAAATCCTATTTTCTAAAAACTCAAGTTTCTAAAAAAATCATGTAAACCTTCTAGAAGCTGTGATTTTAAAAAACGGGGGGAATTAAGGTTTTCTTATTTCCAGATGCATGCGCAAGCTATAGAAAGTCATTATGATGTAGAATGTGCATACTTTGTTGATTCCATTTCTGAAATAAATCACATCTTCTAAAAACTCGTGTTTTTAAAGAAATCATGTAAACCTTCTAGAAGCTGTGATTTTAAAAAACGGGGGGAATTAAGCTTTTCTTATTTCCAGCCGCATGCGCAAACTATAGAAAGTCGTTATGACGTAGAATGTGCATACTTTTTGATTCCATTTAGGAAATAAATCACATTTTCTAAAAACTCAAGTTTTTTAAGAAATCATGTAAACCTTCTAGAAGCTGTGATTTTAAAAAACGGGGGGAATTAAGCTTTTCTTATTTCCAGACGCATGCGCAAACTATAGAAAGTCATAATGACGTAGAATGTCCATACTTTGTTGATTTCATTTCTGAAATAAATCACATTTTCTAAAAACTCGTGTTTTTAAAGCAATCATGCAAACCTTCTAGAACCTGTGGTTTTAAAAAACTGGCGGAAGTAAGCTTTTCTTATTTCCAGATGCATGCGCAAACTATAGAAAGTCGTTATTACGTAGAATGTGCATAGTTTGTTGATTCCATTTATGAAATAAATCACATTTTCTAAAAACTCATGTTTTTAAAGAAATCATGTAAACCTTCTAGAAGCTGTGATTTTAAAAAACTAGCGGAAGTGAGCTTTATATATTTCCGGACTCATGCGCAAACTTTAGAAAGTCGTTATTACATAGAATGTGCATACTTTGTTGATTCCATTTATGAAATAAATCACATTTTCTAAAAACTTGTTTGTTTTAAGAAATCATGTAAACCTTCTAGAAGCTGTGATTTTAAAAAACGGGGGGAATTAAGCTTTTCTTATTTCCAGATGCATGCGCAAACTATAGAAATTCGTTATGAGGTAGAATGTGCAAACTTTGTTGATTCCATTTATGAAATAAATCACATTTAATAAAAAATCGTGTTTTTTAAGAATTCATCTAAACCTTCTAGAAGCTGTGAATTTAAAAAAAGGGGGGAAGTAAGCTTTTCTTATTTCCAGACGCATGCGCAAACTATAGAAAGTCGTTATTACATAGAATGTGCATAGTTTGCGCATGCGCAAACTATAGAAAGTCGTTATGACATAGAATGTGCATACTTTGTTGATTCCATTTATGAAATAAATCACATTTTCAAAAAACTCGTGTTTTTTAAGAAATCATGTAAACCTTCTAGAAGCTCTGATTTTAGAAAACGGGGGGAATTAATCTTTTCTTATTTCCGGACGCATCCGCAAACTATAGAAAGTCGTTATGACGTAGAATGTGCATACTTTGTTGATTCCATTTATGAAATAAATCACATTTTCTAAAAACTCGTGTTTTTTAAGAAATCATGTAAACCTTCTAGAAGCTGTGATTTTAAAAAACTGGCGGAAGTAAGCTTTTCATATTTCTGGACGCATGCGCAAACTTTAGAAAGTTGTTATTACATAGAATGTGCATACTTTGTTGATTCCATTTATGAAATAAATCACATTTTCTAAAAACTCATGTTTTTTAAGAAATCATGTAAACCTTCTAGAAGCTGTGGTTTTAAAAAACTGGCGGAAGTAAGCTTTTCTTATTTCCGGACGCATGCGCAAACTATAGAAAGTCATTAGTACGTAGAATGTGCATAGTTTGTTGATTCCATTTATGAAATAAATCACATTTTCTAAAAACTCGTGTATTTTAAGAATTCATCTAAACCTTCTAGAAGCTGTGAATTTAAAAAGAGGGGGGAAGTAAGCTTTTCTTATTTCCGGACGCATGCGCAAACTATAGAAAGTCATTATCAAGTAGAATGTGCATAGTTTGCACATGCGCAAACTATAGAATGTCGTTATGACATTCAATATGCATACTTTTTTAATTCCATTTATGAAATAAATCACATTTTAAAAAAACTCGTGTTTTTTAAGAAATCATGTAAACCTTCTAGAAGCTGTGATTTTAAAAAATGGGGGAATTAAGCTTTTCTTATTTCCGGATGCATGCGCAAACTATAGAAAGTCGTTATGACGTAGAATGTGCATAGTTTGTTGATTCCATTTATGAAATAAATGACATGTTCTAAAAACTCGTGTTTTTTAAGAATTCATCTAAACCTTCTAGCAGCTGTGAATTTAAAAAAGGGGGGAAGTAAGCTTTTCTTATTTCCGGACGCATGCGCAAACTATAGAAAGTCGTTATCACGTAGAATGTGCATTGTTTGCGCATGCGCAAACTATAGAAAGTCGTTATGACATTGAATGTGCATACTTTGTTGATTCTATTTATGAAATAAATCACATTTTCTAAAAACTTGTGTTTTTTAAGAAATCATGTACACCTTCTAGTAGCCGTGATTTTAAAAAACGGGGGGAATTAAGCTGTTCTTATTGCCGGACGCATGTGCAAACTATAGAAAGTCGTTATGACGTAGAATGTGCAAAATTTGTTGATTCTATTTATGAAATAAATCACATTTTCTAAAAAATCGTGTTTTTTAAGAATTCATCTAAACCTTCTAGAAGCTGTGAATTTAAAAAAAGGGGGGAAGTAAGTTTTTCTTATTTCCGGACGCATGCACAAACTATAGAAAGTCGTTATCACGTAGAATGTGCAAACTTTGTTGATTCCATTTATGAAATAAATCACATTTTCTAAAAACTCGTGTTTTTTAAGAATTCATCTAAACCTTCTAGAAGCTATGAATTTAAAAAAGGGGGGGAAGTAAGCTTTTCTTATTTCAGGACGCATGCGCAAACTATAGAAAGTCGTTATGACATAGAATGTGCATAGTTTGTTGATTCCATTTATGAAATAAATCACATTTTCTAAAAACTCGTGTTTTTGAAGAAATCATGTAAACCTTCTAGAAGCTGTGATTTTAAAAAACGGGGGAAATTAAGCTTTTCTTATTTCCAGACGCATGCGTAAACTATAGAAAGTTTTTATGACGTAGAATGTCCATACTTTGTTGATTCAATTTCTGAAATAAATCAGATTTTCTAAAAACTCGTGTTTTTAAAGCAATCATGCAAACCTTCTAGAAGCTGTGGTTTTAAAAAACTGGCGGAAGTAAGCTTTTCTTATTTCTGGATGCATGCGCAAACTATAGAAATTCGTTATTACGTAGAATGTGCATAGTTTGTTGATTCCATTTATGAAATAAATCACATTTTCTAAAAACTCGTGTTTTTAAAGCAATCATGCAAACCTTCTAGAACCTGTGGTTTTAAAAAACTGGCGGAAGTAAGCTTTTCTTATTTCCGGACACATGCGCAAACTATAGAAAGTCGTTATTACGTAGAATGTGCATAGTTTGTTGATTCCATTTATGAAATAAATCACATTTTCTAAAAACTCGTGTTTTTTAAGAAATCATGTAAACCTTCTAGAAGCTGTGATTTTAAAAAACGAGGGGAATTAAGCTTTTCTTATTTCCGGACACATGCGCAAACTATAGAAATTCGTTATGATCTAGAATGTGCATACTTTGTTGATTTCATTTATGAAATAAATCACATTTTCTAAAAACACGTGTTTTTTAAGAAATCATGTAAACCTTCTAGAAGCTGTGATTTTAAAAACTGGAGGAAGTAAGCTTTTCTTATTTCCGGACACATGCGCAAACTTTAGAAAGTCATTATTATATAGAATGTGCATACTTTGTTGATTCCATTTATGAAATAAATCACATTTTCTAAAAACTCATGTTTTTTAAGAAATGATGTAAACCTTCTAGAAGCTATGATTTTAAAAAACTGGCGGAAGTAAGCTTTTCTTATTTCCGGATGCATGCGCAAACTATAGAAAGTCGTTACTACGTAGAATGTGCATACTTTGTTGATTCCATTAATGAAATAAATAACATTTTCTAAAAACTCGTGTTTTTTAAGAATTCATCTAAACCTTCTAGAAGGTGTGAATTTAAAAAAAGGGGGGAAATAAGCTTTTCTTATTTCCGGACGCATACGCAAACTATAGAAAGTCGTTATCACGTAGAATGTGCATAGTTTGCACATGCGCAAACTATAGAAAGTCGTTATGACATAGAATGTGCATACTTTGTTGATTCCATTTATGAAATAAATCACATTTTCAAAAAACTCATTTTTTTTAAGAAATCATGTAAACCTTCTAGAAGCTCTGATTTTAAAAAACGGGGGGAATTAAGCTTTTCTTATTTCCGGACGAATCCGCAAACTATAGAAAGTCGTTATGACGTAGAATGTGCATACTTTGTTGATTCCATTTATGAAATAAATCACATTTTCTAAAAACTCGTGTTTTTTAAGAAATCATGTAAACCTTCTAGAAGCTGTGATTTTAAAAAACTGGCGGAAGTAAGCTTTTCATATTTCCGGACGCATGCGCAAACTTTAGAAAGTTGTTATTACATAGAATGTGCATACTTTGTTGATTCAATTTATGAAATAAATCACATTTTCTAAAAACTCATGTTTTTTAAGAAATCATGTAAACCTTCTAGAAGCTGTGGTTTTAAAAAACTGGCGGAAGTAAGCTTTTCTTATTTCCGAACGCATGCGCAAACTATAGAAAGTCGTTATGACATTGAATGTGCATACTTTGTTGATTCCATTTATGAAATAAACCACATTTTCTAGAAACTCGTGTTTTTTAAGAAATCATGTAAACCTTCTAGAAGCTGTGGTTTTAAGAAACGGGGGGAATTAAGTTTTTCTTATTGCCGGACGCATGTGCAAACTATAGAAAGTCGTTATGACCTAGAATGTGCAAACTTTGTTGATTCTATTTATGAAATAAATCACATTTTCTAAAAAATCGTGTTTTTTAAGAATTCATCTAAACCTTCTAGAAGCTGTGAATTTAAAAAAAGGGGGGAAGTGAGCCTTTCTTATTTCCGGACGCATGCAAAAACTATAGAAAGTCGTTATCACGTAGAATGTGCAAACTTTGTTGATTCCAATTATGAAATAAATCACATTTTCTAAAAACTCGTGTTTTTTAAGAATTCATCTAAACCTTCTAGAAGCTGTGAATTTAAAAAAAGGGGGAAACTAAGCTTTTTTTTTATTTCCGGACGCATGCGCAAACTATAGAAAGTCGTTATCACGTAAAATGTGCATAGTTTGCACATGCGCAAACTATAAGAAGTCGTTGTGACATAGAATGTGCATACTTTGTTGATTCCATTTATGAAATAAATCACATTTTCTAAAAACTCGTGTTTTTTAAGAAATTATGTAAACCTTCTAGAAGCTGTGATTTTAAAAAATGGGGGGGAATTAAGCTTTTCTTATTTCCGGACGCATGCGCCAACTATAGAAAGTCGTTATGACGTAGAATGTGCATACTTTGTTGATTCAATTTATGAAATAAATCAAATTTTCTAAAAACTCCTGTTTTTTAAGAAATGATGTAAACCTTCTAGAAGCTGTGATTTTAAAAAACTGGCGGAAGTAAGCTTTTCATATTTCCGGGTGCATGCGCAAAATTTAGAAATTCGTTATTACATAGAATGTGCATACTTTGTTGATTCCATTTATGAAATAAATCACATTTTCTAAAAACTCGTGTTTTTTAAGAAATCATGTAAACCTTCTAGAAGCTGTGGTTTTAAAAAACTGGCGGAAGTAAGCTTTTCTTATTTCCGGACGCATGCGAAAACTATAGAAAGTCGTTATCACGTAGAATGTGCATAGTTTGTTGATTCCAATTATGAAATAAATCACATTTTCTAAAAACTCGTGTTTTTTAAGAATTCATCTAAACCTTCTTTAAACTGTGAATTTAAAAAAAGGGGGGAAGTAAGCTTTTCTTATTTCTGGATGCATGCGCAAACTATAGAAATTCGTTATCACGTAGAATGTGCGTAGTTTGCGCATGCGCAAACTATAGAAAGTCGTTATGACATTGAATGTGCATACTTTGTTGATTCCATTTATGAAATAAATCACATTTTCTAAAAACTCGTGTTTTTTAAGAAATCATGTAAACCTTTTAGAAGCTGTGATTTTAAAAAACTGGCGGAAGTAAGCTTTATATATTTCCGGACTCATGCGCAAACTTTAGAAAGTTGTTATTACATAGAATGTGCATACTTTGTTGATTCCATTTATGAAATAAATCACATTTTCTAAAAACTTGTGTGTTTTAAGAAATCATCTAAACCTTCTAGAAGCTGTGATTTTAAAAAACGGGGGGAATTAAGCTTTTCTTATTTCCAGACGCATGCGCAAACTATAGAAAGTCGTTATGAGGTAGAATGTGCAAACTTTGTTGATTCCATTTATGAAATAAATCACATTTTCTAAAAAATCGTGTTTTTTAAGAATTCATCTAAACCTTCTAGAAGCTGTGAATTTAAAAAAGGGGGGAAGTAAGCTTTTCTTATTTCCAGACGCATGCGCAAACTATAGAAAGTCGTTATTACATAGAATGTGCATAGTTTGCGCATGCGCAAACTATAGAAAGTCGTTATGACATAGAATGTGCATACTTTGTTGATTCCATTTATGAAATAAATCACATTTTGAAAAAACTCGTGTTTTTTAAGAAATCATGTAAACCTTCTAGAACCTCTGATTTTAAAAAACGTGGGGAATTAAGCTTTTCTTATTTCCGGACGCATCCGCAAACTATAGAAATTCGATATGACGTAGAATGTGCATACTTTGTTGATTCCATTTATGAAATAAATCACATTTTCTAAAAACTCGTGTTTTTTAGGAAATCATGTAAACCTTCTAGAAGCTGTGATTTTAAAAAACTGGCGGAAGTAAGCTTTTCATATTTCCGTACGCATGCGCAAACTTTAGAAAGTTGTTATTACATAGAATGTGCATACTTTGTTGATTCCATTTATGAAATAAATCACATTTTCTAAAAACTCATGTTTTTTAAGAAATCATGTAAACCTTCTAGAAGCTGTGGTTTTAAAAAACTGGCGGAAGTAAGATTTTCTTATTTCCGAACGCATGCGCAAACTATAGAAAGTCGTTAGTACGTAGAATGTGCATAGTTTGTTGATTCCATTTATGAAATAAATCACATTTTCTAAAAACTCATGTTTTTTAAGAATTCATCTAAACCTTCTAGAAGCTGTGAATTTAAAAAAAGGGGGGAAGTAAGCTTTTCTTATTTCCGGACGCATGCGCAAACTATAGAAAGTCGTTATCAGGTAGAATGTGCATAGTTTGCGCATGCGCAAACTATAGAATGTCGTTATGACATTCAATATGTATACTTTTTTTATTCCATTTATGAAATAAATCACATTTTAAAAAAACTCGTGTTTTTTAAGAAATCATGTAAACCTTCTAGAAGCTGTGATTTTAAAAAATGGGGGGAATTAAGCTTTTCTTATTTCCGGATGCATGCGCAAACTATAGAAAGTCGTTATGACGTAGAATGTGCATAGTTTGTTGATTCCATTTATGAAATAAATGACATTTTCTAAAAACTCGTGTTTTTTAAGAATTCATCCAAACCTTCTAGAAGCTGTGAATTTAAAAAAAGGGGGGAAGTAAGCTTTTCTTATTTCCGGACGCATGCGCAAACTATAGAAAGTCATTATCACGTGGAATGTGCATAGTTTGCGCATGCGCAAACTATAGAAAGTCGTTATGACATTGAATGTGCATACTTTGTTTATTCCATTTATGAAATAAATCACATTTTCTAAAAACTCGTGTTTTTTAAGAAATCATGTAAACCTTCTAGAAGCTGTGATTTTAAAAAACGGGGGGAATTAAGCTTTTCTTATTGCCGGACGCATGTGCAAACTATAGAAAGTCGTTATGATGTAGAATGTGCAAACTTTGTTGATTCTATTTATGAAATAAATCACATTTTTTAAAAAATCATGTTTTTTAAGAATTCATCTAAACCTTCTAGAAGCTGTGAATTTAAAAAAAGGGGGGAAGTAAGTTTTTCTTATTTCCGGACGCATGCACAAACTATAGAAAGTCGTTATCACGTAGAATGTGCAAACTTTGTTGATTCCATTTATGAAATAAATCATATTTTCTAAAAACTCATGTTTTTTAAGAATTCATCTAAACCTTCTAGAAGCTGTGAATTTAAAAAAAGGGGGGAAGTAAGCTTTTTTTTATTTCCGGACGCATGCGCAAACTATAGAAAGTCGTTATCACGTAGAATGTGCATAGTTTGCACATGCGCAAACTATAAGAAGTCGTTGTGACATAGAATGTGCATACTTTGTTGATTCCATTTATGAAATAAATCACATTTTCTAAAAACTCGTGTTTTTTAAGAAATTGTGTAAACCTTCTAGAAGCTGTGATTTTAAAAAACGGGGGGGAATTAAGCTTTTCTTATTTCCGGACGCATGCGCAAACTATAGAAAGTCATTATGACGTATAATGTGCATACTTTGTTGATTCCATTTATGAAATAAATCACATTTTCTAGAAACTCGTGTTTTTTAAGAATTCATCTAAACCTTCTAGAAGCTATGAATTTAAAAAAAGGGGGGAAGTAAGCTTTTCTTATTTCCGGACGCATGCGCAAACTATAGAAAGTCGTTATGACATAGAATGTGCATACTTTGTTGATTCAATTTATGAAATAAATCAAATTTTCTAAAAACTCGTGTTTTTTAAGAAATGATGTAAACCTTCTAGAAGCTGTGATTTTAAAAAACTGGCGGAAGTAAGCTTTTCATATTTCCGGATGCATGCGCAAAATTTAAAAATTCGTTATTACATAGAATGTGCATACTTTGTTGATTCCATTTATGAAATAAATCACATTTTCTAAAAACTCGTGTTTTTTAAGAAATCATGTAAACCTTCTAGAAGCTGTGATTTTAACAAACGGGGGGAATAAAGCTTTTCTTATTTCCAGACGCATGCGCAAACTATAGAAAGTCGTTATGACGTAGAATGTGCAAACTTTGTTGATTCCATTTATGAAATAAATCACATTTTCTAAAAAATCATGTTTTTTAAGAATTCATCTAAACCTTTTAGAAGCTGTGAATTTAAAAAAGGGGGGAAGTAAGCTTTTCTTATTTCCAAACGCATGCGCAAACTATAGAAAGTCGTTATTAGGTAGAATGCGCATAGTTTGCGCATGCGCAAACTATAGGAAGTCGTTATGACATAGAATGTGGATACTTTGTTGATTCCATTTATGAAATAAATCACATTTTCTAAAAACTTGTGTTTTTTAAGAAATCATGTAAACCTTCTAGAAGCTGTGATTTTAAAAAACGGGGGGAATTAAGCATTTCTCATTTCCAGACGCATGCGTAGACTATAGAAAGTCGTTATGACGTAGAATTTGCATACTTTGTTGATTCCATTTCTGAAATAAATCACACTTTCTAAAAACTCGTGTTTTTAAAGCAATCATGCAAACCTTCTAGAACCTGTGGTTTTAAAAAACTGGCGGAAGTAAGCTTTTCTTATTTCTGGATGCATGCGCAAACTATAGAAAGTCGTTATTACGTAGAATGTGCATAGTTTGTTGATTCCATTTATGAAATAAATCACATTTTCTAAAAACTCGTGTTTTTTAAGAAATCATGTAAACCTTCTAGAAGCTGTGATTTTAAAAAACTGGAGGAAGTAAGCTTTTCTTATTTCCGGACGCATGTGCAAACTTTAGAGAGTCGTTATTATATAGAATGTGCATACTTTGTTGATTCCATTTATGAAATAAATAAATTTTTCTAAAAACTCGTGTTTTTTAAGAAATCATGTAAACCTTCTAGAAGCTGTGATTTTAAAAAACTGGCGGAAGTAAGCTTTATATATTTCCGGACTCATGCGCAAACTTTAGAAAGTCGTTATTATGTAGAATGTGCATACTTTGTTGATTCCATTAATGAAATAAATTACATTTTCTAAAAGCTCGTGTTTTTTAACAAATTATGTAAACATTCTAGAAGCTGTGATTTTAAAAAACGGGGGGGAATTAAGATTTTCTTATTTCCGGACGCATGCTCAAACTATAGAAAGTCGTTATGACATAGAATGTCCATACTTTGTTCATTCCATTTATGAAATAAATCACATTTTCTAAAAACTCGTGTTTTTTAAAGAATTCATCTAAATCTTTTAGAAGCTGTGAATATAAAAAAAGGGGGGAAGTAAGCTTTTCTTATTTCCGGACGCATGCGCAAAGTATAGAAAGTTGTTATTACGTAGAATGTGCATAGTTTGCGCATGCGCAAGCTATAGAAAGTCGTTATGTCATAGAATGTGCATATTTTGACGATTCCATTTATGAAATAAATCACCTTTTCTAAAACTCATTTTTTTTAAGAAATTATGTAAACCTTCTAGAAGCTATGATTTTAAAAAAACGGGGGAATTAAGCTTTTCTTATTTCCGGACGCATGCACAAACTATAGAAAGTAGTTATGACGTAGAATCTGTAAACTTTATTGATTCCATATATGAAATACATCATATTTTCTAAAAACACAAGTTTTTAAAGAAATCATGTAAAGCTTCTAGAAGCTGTGATTTTAAAAAACGGGGGGAATTAAGGTTTTCTTATTTCCAGATGCATGCGCAAACTATAGAAAGTCGTTATGACGTAGAATGTGCATACTTTGTTGATTCCATTTCTGAAATAAATCACATCTTCTAAAAACTCGTGTTTTTTAAGAATTCATCTAAACCTTCTAGAAGCTATGAATTTAAAAAAAGGGGGGAAGTAAGCTTTTCTTATTTCCGGACACATGCGCAAACTATAGAAAGTCGTTATTACGTAGAATGTGCATAGTTTGTTGATTCCATTTATGAAATAAATCACATTTGATAAAAACTCGTGTTTTTTAAGAAATCATGTAAACCTTCTAGAAGCTGTGATTTTAAAAAACGGGGGGAATTAAGCTTTTCTTATTTCCAGACGCATGCGCAAACTATAGAAAGTCATTATGAGTTAGAATGTGCAAACTTTGTTGATTCCATTTATGAAATAAATCACATTTTCTAAAAAATCGTGTTTTTTAAGAATTCATCTAAACCTTCTAGAAGCTGTGAATTTAAAAAAAGGGGGGAAGTAAGCTTTTCTTATTTCCAGACGCATGCGCAAACTATAGAAAGTCGTTATTACATAGAATGTGCATAGTTTGCGTATGCGCAAACTATAGAAAGTCGTTATGACATAGAATGTGCATAGTTTGTTGATTCCATGTATGAAATAAATCACATTTTCTAAAAACTAAAGCTTTTAAGAAATCATGTAAACCTTCTAGAAGCTCCAATTTTAAAAAACGGGGGGAATTAAGCTTTTGTTATTTCCAGACGCATGCGCAAACTATAGAAAGTTGTTATGACGTAGAATGTGCATAGTTTGCGCATGCGCAAACTATAGAAAGTTGTTATGACATAGAAGGTGCATACTTTGTTGATTCCATTTATGAAATAAATCACATTTTCTAAAAACTCGTGTTTTTAAAGAAATCATGTAAAGCTTCTAGAACCTATGGTTTTAAAAAACTGGCGAAAGTAAGCATTTCTTATTTCCGGACGCATGCTCAAACTATAGAAAGTCGTTATAACATAGAATGTGCATAGTTTGTTGATTCCATTTATGAAATAAATCACATTTTCTAAAAACTCGTGTTTTCTAAGAAATCATGTAAGCCTTCTAGAAGCTGTGATTTTAAAAAACGAGGGGAATTAAGCTTTTCTTATTTCCGGACACATGCGCAAACTATAGAAATTCGTTATGATGTAGAATGTGCATACTTTGTTGATTTCATTTATGAAATAAATCACATTTTCTAAAAACTCGTGTTTTTTAAGAAATCATGTAAACCTTCTAGAAGCTGTGATTTTAAAAAACTGGAGGAAGTAAGCTTTTCTTATTTCCGGACGCATGCGCAAATTTTAGAAAGTCATTATTATATAGAAGGTGGATACTTTGTTGATTCCATTTATGAAATAAATCACATTTTCTAAAAACTCGTGTTTTTTAAGAAATCATGTAAACCTTCTAGAAGCTATGATTTTAAAAAACTGGCGGAAGTAAGGTTTTCTTATTTCCGGATGCATGCGCAAACTATCGAAAGTCGTTACTACGTAGAATGTGCATACTTTGTTGATTCCATTAATGAAATAAATAACATTTTCTAAAAACTCATGTTTTTTAAGAATTCATCTAAACCTTCTAGAAGGTGTGAATTTAAAAAAAGGGGGGAAGTAAGCTTTTCTTATTGCCGGACACATACGCAAACTATAGAAATTCGTTATCACGTAGAATGTGCATAGTTTGCACATGCGCAAACTATAGAAAGTCGTTATGACATAGAATGTGCATACTTTGTTGATTCCATTTATGAAATAAATCACATTTTAAAAAAACTCGTGTTTTTTAAGAAATCATGTAAACCTTCTAGAAGCTCTGATTTTAAAAAACGGGGGGAATTAAGCTTTTCTTATTTCCGGACGCATCCGCAAACTATAGAAAGTCGTTATGACGTAGAATGTGCATACTTTGTTGATTCCATTTATGAAATAAATCACATTTTCTAAAAACTCGTGTTTTTTAAGAAATCATGTAAACCTTCTAGAAGCTGTGATTTTAAAAAACTGGCGAAAGTAAGCTTTTCATATTTCCGGACGCATGCGCAAACTTTAGAAAGTTGTTATTACATAGAATGTGCATACTTTGTTGATTCCATTTATGAAATAAATCACATTTTCTAAAAACTCATGTTTTTTAAGAAATCATGTAAACCTTCTAGAAGCTGTGGTTTTAAAAAACTGGCGGAAGTAAGCTTTTCTTATTTCCGGACGCATGCGCAAACTATAGAAAGTCGTTATTACGTAGAATGTGCATAGTTTGTTGATTCCATTTATGAAATAAATCACATTTTCTAAAAACTCTTGTTTTTTAAGAATTCATCCAAACCTTCTAGAAGCTGCGAATTTAAAAAAAGGGGGGAAGTAAGCTTTTCTTATTTCCGGACGCATGCGCAAACTATAGAAAGTCGTTATCAAGTAGAATGTGCATAGTTTGCGCATGCGCAAACTATAGAATGTCGTTATGAAATTCAATATGCATACTTTTTTTATTCCATTTATGAAATAAATCACATTTTAAAAAAACTCGTGTTTTTTAAGAATTCATCTAAACCTTCTAGAAGCTGTGAATTTAAAAAAAGGGGGGAAGTAAGCTTTTCTTATTTCCGGACGCATGCGCAAACTATAGAAAGTCGTTATGCCATTGAATGTGCATACTTTGGTGATTCCATTTATGAAATAAATCACATTTTCTAAAAACTTGTGTTTTTTAAGAAATCATGTAAACCTTCTAGAAGCTGTGATTTTGAAAAACGGGGGGAATTAAGCTTTTCTTATTGCCGGACGCATGTGCAAACTATAGAAAGTCGTTATGACGTAGAATGTGCAAACTTTGCTGATTCTATTTATCAAATAAATCACATTTTCTAAAAAATCGTGTTTTTTAAGAATTCATCTAAACCTTCTAGAAGCTGTGAATTTAAAAAAAGGGGGGGAGTAAGTTTTTCTTATTTCCGGACGCATGCACAAACTATAGAAAGTCGTTATGACGTAGAATATGCATACTTTTTTTATTCCATTTATGAAATAAATCACATTTTAAAAAATATCGTGTTTTTTAAGAAATCATGTAAACCTTCTAGAAGCTGTGATTTTAAAAAATGGGGGGAATGAAGCTTTTCTTATTTCCGGATGCATGCGCAAACTATAGAAAGTCGTTATGACGTAGAATGTGCATAGTTTGTTGATTCCATTTATGAATTAAATGACATTTTCTAAAAACTCGTGTTTTTTAAGAATTCATCTAGACCTTCTAGAAGCTGTGAATTTAAAAAAAGGGGGGAAGTAAGCTTTTCTTATTTCCGGACGCATGCGCAAACTATAGAAAGTCGTTATCACGTAGAATGTGCATAGTTTGCGCATGCGCAAACTATAGAAAGTCGTTATGACATTGAATGTGCATACTTTGTTGATTCCATTTATGAAATAAGCCACATTTTCTAGAAACTCGTGTTTTTTAAGAAATCATGTAAACCTTCTAGAAGCTGTGATTTTAAAAAACGGGGGGAATTAAGCTTTTCTTGTTTCCGGACGCATGCACAAACTATAGAAAGTTGTTATCACGTAGAATGTGCAAACTTTGTTGATTCCATTTATGAAATAAATCACATTTTCTAAAAACTCGTGTTTTTTTAAGAATTCATCTAAACCTTCTAGAAGCTGTGAATTTAAAAAAGGGGGGGAACTAAGCTTTTTTTATTTCCGGACGCATGCGCAAACTATAGAAAGTCGTTATCACGTAGAATGTGCATAGTTTGTGCATGCGCAAACTATAGAAAGTCGTTATGACATTGAATGTGCATACTTTGTTGATTCCATTTATGAAATAAGCCACATTTTCTAGAAACTCGTGTTTTTTAAGAAATCATGTAATCCTTCTAGAAGCTGTGATTTTAAAAAACGGGTGGAATTAAGCTTTTCTTATTGACGGACGCATGTGCAAACTATAGAAAATCGTTATGAGGTAGAATGTGCAAACTTTGTTGATTCCATTTATGAAATAAATCACATTTTCTAAAAACTCGTGTTTTTTAAGAATTCATCTAAACCTTCTAGAAGCTGTGAATTTAAAAAATGGGGGGAAGTAAGCTTTTCTTATTTCCAGACGCATGCGCAAACTATAGAAAGTCGTTATTACATAGAATGTGCATAGTTTGCGCATGCGCAAACTATAGAAAGTCGTTATGACATAGAATGTGCATACTTTGTTGATTCCATTTATGAAATAAATCACATTTTCAAAAAACTCGTGTTTTTTAAGAAATTGTGTAAACCTTCTAGAAGCTGTGATTTTAAAAAACGGGGGGAATTAAGCTTTTCTTATTTCCGGACGCATCCGCAAACTATAGAAAGTCGTTATGACGTAGAATGTGCATACTTTGTTGATTCCATTTATGAAATAAATCACATTTTCTAAAAACTCGCGTTTTTTAAGAAATCATGTAAACCTTCTAGAAGCTGTGGTTTTAAAAAACTAGCGGAAGTAAGCTTTTCTTATTTCCGGACGCATGCGCAAACTATAGAAAGTCGTTAGTACGTAGAATGTGCATAGTTTGTTGATTCCATTGATGAAATAAATCACATTTTCTAAAAACTCGTGGTTTTTAAGAATTCATCTAAACCTTCTAGAAGCTGTAAATTTAAAAAAAGGGGGGAAGTAAGCTTTTCTTATTTCCGGACGCATGCGCAAACTATAGAAAGTCGTTATCAAGTAGAATGTGCATAGTTTGCGCATGCGCAAACTATAGAATGTCGTTATGAAATTCAATATGCATACTTTTTTTATTCCATTTATGAAATAAATCACATTTTAAAAAAACTCGTGTTTTTTAAGAAATCATGTAAACCTTCTAGAAGCTGTGATTTTAAAAAATTGGGGGAATTAAGCTTTTCTTATTTCCGCATGCATGCGCAAACTATAGAAAGTCGTTATGACGTAGAATGTGCATAGTTTGTTGATTCCATTTATGAAATAAATGACATTTTCTAAAAACTCGTGTTTTTTAAGAATTCATCTAAACCTTCTAGAAGCTGTGAATTTAAAAAAAGGGGGGAAGTAAGCTTTTCTTATTTCCGGACGCATGCGCAAACTATAGAAAGTCGTTATGCCATTGAATGTGCATAGTTTGTTGATTCCATTTATGAAATAAATCACATTTTCTAAAAACTTGTGTTTTTTAAGAAATCATGTAAACCTTCTAGAAGCTGTGATTTTGAAAAACGGGGGGAATTAAGCTTTTCTTATTGCCGGACGCATGTGCAAACTATAGAAAGTCGTTATGACGTAGAATGTGCAAACTTTGCTGATTCTATTTATGAAATAAATCACATTTTCTAAAAAATCGTGTTTTTTAAGAATTCATCTAAACCTTCTAGAAGCTGTGAATTTAAAAAAGGGGGGAAGTAAGTTTTTCTTATTTCCGGACGCATGCACAAACTATAGAAAGTCGTTATCACGTAGAATGTGCAAACTTTGTTGATTCCATTTATGAAATAAATCACATTTTCTAAAAACTCGTGTTTTTTAAGAATTCATCTAAACCTTCTAGAAGCTGTGAATTTAAAAAAAGGGGGGAAGTAAGCTTTTTTTTATTTCCGGACGCATGCGTAAACTATAGAAATTCGTTATCACATAGAATGTGCATAGTTTGCACATGCGCAAACTATAAGAATTCGTTGTGACATAGAATGTGCATACTTTGTTGATTCCATTTATGAAATAAATCACATTTTCTAAAAACTCGTGTTTTTTAAGAAATTGTGTAAACCTTCTAGAAGCTGTGATTTTAAAAAACGGGGGGGAATTAAGCTTTTCTTATTTCCGGACGCATGCGCAAACTATAGAAAGTCATTATGACGTAGAATGTGCATACTTTGTTGATTCCATTTATGAAATAAATCACATTTTCTAGAAACTCGTGTTTTTTCAGAATTCATCTAAACCTTCTAGAAGCTATGAATTTAAAAAAAGGGGGGAAGTAAGCTTTTCTTACTTCCGGACGCATGCGAAAACTATAGAAAGTCATTATGACGTAGAATGTGCATACTTTGTTGATTCAATTTATGAAAGAAATCAAATTTTCTAAAAACTCGTGTTTTTTAAGAAATGATGTAAACCTTCTAGAAGCTGTGATTTTAAAAAACTGGCGGAAGTAAGCTTTTCATATTTCCGGACGCATGCGCAAACTATAGAAAGTCGTTATCACGTAGAATGTGCATTGTTTGCGCATGCGCAAACTATAGAAAGTCGTTATGACATTGAATGTGCATACTTTGTTGATTCTATTTATGAAATAAATCACATTTTCTAAAAACTTGTGTTTTTTAAGAAATCATGTACACCTTCTAGTAGCCGTGATTTTAAAAAACGGGGGGAATTAAGCTGTTCTTATTGCCGGACGCATGTGCAAACTATAGAAAGTCGTTATGACGTAGAATGTGCAAAATTTGTTGATTCTATTTATGAAATAAATCACATTTTCTAAAAAATCGTGTTTTTTAAGAATTCATCTAAACCTTCTAGAAGCTGTGAATTTAAAAAAAGGGGGGAAGTAAGTTTTTCTTATTTCCGGACGCATGCACAAACTATAGAAAGTCGTTATCACGTAGAATGTGCAAACTTTGTTGATTCCATTTATGAAATAAATCACATTTTCTAAAAACTCGTGTTTTTTAAGAATTCATCTAAACCTTCTAGAAGCTATGAATTTAAAAAAGGGGGGGAAGTAAGCTTTTCTTATTTCAGGACGCATGCGCAAACTATAGAAAGTCGTTATGACATAGAATGTGCATAGTTTGTTGATTCCATTTATGAAATAAATCACATTTTCTAAAAACTCGTGTTTTTGAAGAAATCATGTAAACCTTCTAGAAGCTGTGATTTTAAAAAACGGTGGAAATTAAGCTTTTCTTATTTCCAGACGCATGCGTAAACTATAGAAAGTTTTTATGACGTAGAATGTCCATACTTTGTTGATTCAATTTCTGAAATAAATCAGATTTTCTAAAAACTCGTGTTTTTAAAGCAATCATGCAAACCTTCTAGAAGCTGTGGTTTTAAAAAACTGGCGGAAGTAAGCTTTTCTTATTTCTGGATGCATGCGCAAACTATAGAAATTCGTTATTACGTAGAATTTGCATAGTTTGTTGATTCCATTTATGAAATAAATCACATTTTCTAAAAACTCGTGTTTTTAAAGCAATCATGCAAACCTTCTAGAACCTGTGGTTTTAAAAAACTGGCGGAAGTAAGCTTTTCTTATTTCCGGACACATGCGCAAACTATAGAAAGTCGTTATTACGTAGAATGTGCATAGTTTGTTGATTCCATTTATGAAATAAATCACATTTTCTAAAAACTCGTGTTTTTTAAGAAATCATGTAAACCTTCTAGAAGCTGTGATTTTAAAAAACGAGGGGAATTAAGCTTTTCTTATTTCCGGACACATGCGCAAACTATAGAAATTCGTTATGATCTAGAATGTGCATACTTTGTTGATTTCATTTATGAAATAAATCACATTTTCTAAAAACACGTGTTTTTTAAGAAATCATGTAAACCTTCTAGAAGCTGTGATTTTAAAAACTGGAGGAAGTAAGCTTTTCTTATTTCCGGACACATGCGCAAACTTTAGAAAGTCATTATATATAGAATGTGCATACTTTGTTGATTCCATTTATGAAATAAATCACAATTTTCTAAAAACTCATGTTTTTTTAAGAAATGATGTAAACCTTCTAGAAGCTATGATTTTAAAAAACTGGCGGAAGTAAGCTTTTCTTATTTCCGGATGCATGCGCAAACTATAGAAAGTCGTTACTACGTAGAATGTGCATACTTTGTTGATTCCATTAATGAAATAAATAACATTTTCTAAAAACTCGTGTTTTTTAAGAATTCATCTAAACCTTCTAGAAGGTGTGAATTTAAAAAAAAGGGGGGAAATAAGCTTTTCTTATTTCCGGACGCATACGCAAACTATAGAAAGTCGTTATCACGTAGAATGTGCATAGTTTGCACATGCGCAAACTATAGAAAGTCGTTTATGACATAGAATGTGCATACTTGTTGATTCCATTTATGAAATAAAATCACATTTTCAAAAAACTCATTTTTTTTAAGAAATCATGTAAACCTTCTAGAAGCTCTGATTTTAAAAAACGGGGGGAATTAAGCTTTTCTTATTTCCGGACGAATCCGCAAACTAAGAAAGTCGTTATGACGTAGAATGTGCATACTTTGTTGATTCATTTATGAAATAAATCACATTTTCTAAAAACTCGTGTTTTTTAAGAAATCATGTAAACCTTCTAGAAGCTGTGATTTTAAAAAACTGGCGGAAGTAAGCTTTTCATATTTCCGGACGCATGCGCAAACTTTAGAAAGTTGTTATTACATAGAATGTGCATACTTTGTTGATTCAATTTATGAAATAAATCACATTTTCTAAAAACTCATGTTTTTTAAGAAATCATGTAAACCTTCTAGAAGCTGTGGTTTTAAAAAACTGGCGGAAGTAAGCTTTTCTTATTTCCGAACGCATGCGCAAACTATAGAAAGTCGTTATGACATTGAATGTGCATACTTTGTTGATTCCATTTATGAAATAAACCACATTTTCTAGAAACTCGTGTTTTTTAAGAAATCATGTAAACCTTCTAGAAGCTGTGGTTTTAAGAAACGGGGGGAATTAAGTTTTTCTTATTGCCGGACGCATGTGCAAACTATAGAAAGTCGTTATGACCTAGAATGTGCAAACTTTGTTGATTCTATTTATGAAATAAATCACATTTTCTAAAAAAATCGTGTTTTTTAAGAATTCATCTAAACCTTCTAGAAGCTGTGAATTTAAAAAAAAGGGGGAAGTGAGCCTTTCTTATTTCCGGACGCATGCAAAAACTATAGAAAGTCGTTATCACGTAGAATGTGCAAACTTTGTTGATTCCAATTATGAAATAAATCACATTTTCTAAAAACTCGTGTTTTTTAAAGAATTCATCTAAACCTTCTAGAAGCTGTGAATTTAAAAAAAGGGGGAAACTAAGCTTTTTTTTTTATTTCCGGACGCATTGCGCAAACTATAGAAAGTCGTTATCACGTAAAATGTGCATAGTTTGCACATGCGCAAACTATAAGAAGTCGTTGTGACATAGAATGTGGCATACTTTGTTGATTCCATTTATGAAATAAATCACATTTTCTAAAAACTCGTGTTTTTTAAGAAATTATGTAAACCTTCTAGAAGCTGTGATTTTAAAAAATGGGGGGGAATTAAGCTTTTCTTATTTCCGGACGCATGCGCCAACTATAGAAAGTCGTTATGACGTAGAATGTGCATACTTTGTTGATTCAATTTATGAAATAAATCAAATTTTTCTAAAAACTCCTGTTTTTTAAGAAATGATGTAAACCTTCTAGAAGCTGTGATTTTAAAAAACTGGCGGAAGTAAGCTTTTCATATTTCCGGGTGCATGCGCAAAATTTAGAAATTCGTTATTACATAGAATGTGCATACTTTGTTGATTCCATTTATGAAATAAATCACATTTTCTAAAAACTCGTGTTTTTTAAGAAATCATGTAAACCTTCTAGAAGCTGTGGTTTTAAAAAACTGGCGGAAGTAAGCTTTTCTTATTTCCGGACGCATGCGAAAACTATAGAAAGTCGTTATCACGTAGAATGTGCATAGTTTGTTGATTCCAATTATGAAATAAATCACATTTTCTAAAAACTCGTGTTTTTTAAGAATTCATCTAAACCTTCTTTAAACTGTGAATTTAAAAAAAGGGGGGAAGTAAGCTTTTCTTATTTCTGGATGCATGCGCAAACTATAGAAATTCGTTATCACGTAGAATGTGCGTAGTTTGCGCACTGCGCAAACTATAGAAAGTCGTTATGACATTGAATGTGCATACTTTGTTGATTCCATTTATGAAATAAATCACATTTTCTAAAAACTCGTGTTTTTTAAAGAAATCATGTAAACCTTTTAGAAGCTGTGATTTTAAAAAACTGGCGGAAGTAAGCTTTATATATTTCCGGACTCATGCGCAAACTTTAGAAAGTTGTTATTACATAGAATGTGCATACTTTGTTGATTCCATTTATGAAATAAATCACATTTTCTAAAAACTTGTGTGTTTTAAGAAATCATCTAAACCTTCTAGAAGCTGTGATTTTAAAAAACGGGGGGAATTAAGCTTTTCTTATTTCCAGACGCATGCGCAAACTATAGAAAGTCGTTATGAGGTAGAATGTGCAAACTTTGTTGATTCCATTTATGAAATAAATCACATTTTCTAAAAAATCGTGTTTTTTAAGAATTCATCTAAACCTTCTAGAAGCTGTGAATTTAAAAAAGGGGGGAAGTAAGCTTTTCTTATTTCCAGACGCATGCGCAAACTATAGAAAGTCGTTATTACATAGAATGTGCATAGTTTGCGCATGCGCAAACTATAGAAAGTCGTTATGACATAGAATGTGCATACTTTGTTGATTCCATTTATGAAATAAATCACATTTTGAAAAAACTCGTGTTTTTTAAGAAATCATGTAAACCTTCTAGAACCTCTGATTTTAAAAAACGTGGGGAATTAAGCTTTTCTTATTTCCGGACGCATCCGCAAACTATAGAAATTCGATATGACGTAGAATGTGCATACTTTGTTGATTCCATTTATGAAATAAATCACATTTTCTAAAAACTCGTGTTTTTTAGGAAATCATGTAAACCTTCTAGAAGCTGTGATTTTTAAAAAACTGGCGGAAGTAAGCTTTTCATATTTCCGTACGCATGCGCAAACTTTAGAAAGTTGTTATTACATAGAATGTGCATACTTTGTTGATTCCATTTATGAAATAAATCACATTTTCTAAAAACTCATGTTTTTTAAGAAATCATGTAAACCTTCTAGAAGCTGTGGTTTTAAAAAACTGGCGGAAGTAAGATTTTCTTATTTCCGAACGCATGCGCAAACTATAGAAAGTCGTTAGTACGTAGAATGTGCATAGTTTGTTGATTCCATTTATGAAATAAATCACATTTTCTAAAAACTCATGTTTTTTAAGAATTCATCTAAACCTTCTAGAAGCTGTGAATTTAAAAAAAGGGGGGAAGTAAGCTTTTCTTATTTCCGGACGCATGCGCAAACTATAGAAAGTCGTTATCAGGTAGAATGTGCATAGTTTGCGCATGCGCAAACTATAGAATGTCGTTATGACATTCAATATGTATACTTTTTTATTCCATTTATGAAATAAATCACATTTTAAAAAAACTCGTGTTTTTTAAGAAATCATGTAAACCTTCTAGAAGCTGTGATTTTAAAAAATGGGGGGAAATTAAGCTTTTCTTATTTCCGGATGCATGCGCAAACTATAGAAAGTCGTTATGACGTAGAATGTGCATAGTTTGTTGATTCCATTTATGAAATAAATGACATTTTCTAAAAACTCGTGTTTTTTAAGAATTCATACCAAACCTTCTAGAAGCTGTGAATTTAAAAAAAGGGGGGAAGTAAGCTTTTCTTATTTCCGGACGCATGCGCAAACTATAGAAAGTCATTATCACGTGGAATGTGCATAGTTTTGCGCATGCGCAAACTATAGAAAGTCGTTATGACATTGAATGTGCATACTTTGTTTATTCCATTTATGAAATAAATCACATTTTCTAAAAACTCGTGTTTTTTAAGAAATCATGTAAACCTTCTAGAAGCTGTGATTTTAAAAAACGGGGGGAATTAAGCTTTTCTTATTGCCGGACGCATGTGCAAAACTATAGAAAGTCGTTATGATGTAGAATGTGCAAACTTTGTTGATTCTATTTATGAAATAAATCACATTTTTTAAAAAATCATGTTTTTTAAGAATTCATCTAAACCTTCTAGAAGCTGTGAATTTAAAAAAAGGGGGGAAGTAAGTTTTTCTTATTTCCGGACGCATGCACAAACTATAGAAAGTCGTTATCACGTAGAATGTGCAAACTTTGTTTGATTCCATTTATGAAATAAATCATATTTTCTAAAAACTCATGTTTTTTAAGAATTCATCTAAACCTTCTAGAAGCTGTGAATTTAAAAAAAGGGGGGAAGTAAGCTTTTTTTTTATTTCCGGACGCATGCGCAAACTTAGAATATCACGTAGAATGTGCATAGTTTGCACATGCGCAAACTATAAGAAGTCGTTGTGACATAGAATGTGCATACTTTGTTGATTCCATTTATGAAATAAATCACATTTTCTAAAAACTCGTGTTTTTTAAGAAATTGTGTAAACCTTCTAGAAGCTGTGATTTTAAAAAACGGGGGGGAATTAAGCTTTTCTTATTTCCGGACGCATGCGCAAACTATAGAAAGTCATTATGACGTATAATGTGCATACTTTGTTGATTCCATTTATGAAATAAATCACATTTTCTAGAAACTCGTGTTTTTTAAGAATTCATCTAAACCTTCTAGAAGCTATGAATTTAAAAAAAGGGGGGAAGTAAGCTTTTCTTATTTCCGGACGCATGCGCAAACTATAGAAAGTCGTTATGACATAGAATGTGCATACTTTGTTGATTCAATTTATGAAATAAATCAAATTTTCTAAAAACTCGTGTTTTTTAAGAAATGATGTAAACCTTCTAGAAGCTGTGATTTTAAAAAACTGGCGGAAGTAAGCTTTTCATATTTCCGGATGCATGCGCAAAATTTAAAAATTCGTTATTACATAGAATGTGCATACTTTGTTGATTCCATTTATGAAATAAATCACATTTTCTAAAAACTCGTGTTTTTTAAGAAATCATGTAAACCTTCTAGAAGCTGTGATTTTAACAAACGGGGGGAATAAAGCTTTTCTTATTTCCAGACGCATGCGCAAACTATAGAAAGTCGTTATGACGTAGAATGTGCAAACTTTGTTGATTCCATTTATGAAATAAATCACATTTTCTAAAAAATCATGTTTTTTAAGAATTCATCTAAACCTTTTAGAAGCTGTGAATTTAAAAAAGGGGGGAAGTAAGCTTTTCTTATTTCCAAACGCATGCGCAAACTATAGAAAGTCGTTATTAGGTAGAATGCGCATAGTTTGCGCATGCGCAAACTATAGGAAGTCGTTATGACATAGAATGTGGATACTTTGTTGATTCCATTTATGAAATAAATCACATTTTCTAAAAACTTGTGTTTTTTAAGAAATCATGTAAACCTTCTAGAAGCTGTGATTTTAAAAAACGGGGGGAATTAAGCATTTCTCATTTCCAGACGCATGCGTAGACTATAGAAAGTCGTTATGACGTAGAATTTGCATACTTTGTTGATTCCATTTCTGAAATAAATCACACTTTCTAAAAACTCGTGTTTTTAAAGCAATCATGCAAACCTTCTAGAACCTGTGGTTTTAAAAAACTGGCGGAAGTAAGCTTTTCTTATTTCTGGATGCATGCGCAAACTATAGAAAGTCGTTATTACGTAGAATGTGCATAGTTTGTTGATTCCATTTATGAAATAAATCACATTTTCTAAAAACTCGTGTTTTTTAAGAAATCATGTAAACCTTCTAGAAGCTGTGATTTTAAAAAACTGGAGGAAGTAAGCTTTTCTTATTTCCGGACGCATGTGCAAACTTTAGAGAGTCGTTATTATATAGAATGTGCATACTTTGTTGATTCCATTTATGAAATAAATAAATTTTTCTAAAAACTCGTGTTTTTTAAGAAATCATGTAAACCTTCTAGAAGCTGTGATTTTAAAAAACTGGCGGAAGTAAGCTTTATATATTTCCGGACTCATGCGCAAACTTTAGAAAGTCGTTATTATGTAGAATGTGCATACTTTGTTGATTCCATTAATGAAATAAATTACATTTTCTAAAAGCTCGTGTTTTTTAACAAATTATGTAAACATTCTAGAAGCTGTGATTTTAAAAAACGGGGGGGAATTAAGATTTTCTTATTTCCGGACGCATGCTCAAACTATAGAAAGTCGTTATGACATAGAATGTCCATACTTTGTTCATTCCATTTATGAAATAAATCACATTTTCTAAAAACTCGTGTTTTTTAAGAATTCATCTAAATCTTTTAGAAGCTGTGAATATAAAAAAAGGGGGGAAGTAAGCTTTTCTTATTTCCGGACGCATGCGCAAAGTATAGAAAGTTGTTATTACGTAGAATGTGCATAGTTTGCGCATGCGCAAGCTATAGAAAGTCGTTATGTCATAGAATGTGCATATTTTGACGATTCCATTTATGAAATAAATCACCTTTTCTAAAACTCATTTTTTTTAAGAAATTATGTAAACCTTCTAGAAGCTATGATTTTAAAAAACGGGGGAATTAAGCTTTTCTTATTTCCGGACGCATGCACAAACTATAGAAAGTAGTTATGACGTAGAATCTGTAAACTTTATTGATTCCATATATGAAATACATCATATTTTCTAAAAACACAAGTTTTTAAAGAAATCATGTAAAGCTTCTAGAAGCTGTGATTTTAAAAAACGGGGGGAATTAAGGTTTTCTTATTTCCAGATGCATGCGCAAACTATAGAAAGTCGTTATGACGTAGAATGTGCATACTTTGTTGATTCCATTTCTGAAATAAATCACATCTTCTAAAAACTCGTGTTTTTTAAGAATTCATCTAAACCTTCTAGAAGCTATGAATTTAAAAAAAGGGGGGAAGTAAGCTTTTCTTATTTCCGGACACATGCGCAAACTATAGAAAGTCGTTATTACGTAGAATGTGCATAGTTTGTTGATTCCATTTATGAAATAAATCACATTTGATAAAAACTCGTGTTTTTTAAGAAATCATGTAAACCTTCTAGAAGCTGTGATTTTAAAAAACGGGGGGAATTAAGCTTTTCTTATTTCCAGACGCATGCGCAAACTATAGAAAGTCATTATGAGTTAGAATGTGCAAACTTTGTTGATTCCATTTATGAAATAAATCACATTTTCTAAAAAATCGTGTTTTTTAAGAATTCATCTAAACCTTCTAGAAGCTGTGAATTTAAAAAAAGGGGGGAAGTAAGCTTTTCTTATTTCCAGACGCATGCGCAAACTATAGAAAGTCGTTATTACATAGAATGTGCATAGTTTGCGTATGCGCAAACTATAGAAATTCGTTATGACATAGAATGTGCATAGTTTGTTGATTCCATGTATGAAATAAATCACATTTTCTAAAAACTAAAGCTTTTAAGAAATCATGTAAACCTTCTAGAAGCTCCAATTTTAAAAAACGGGGGGAATTAAGCTTTTGTTATTTCCAGACGCATGCGCAAACTATAGAAAGTTGTTATGACGTAGAATGTGCATAGTTTGCGCATGCGCAAACTATAGAAAGTTGTTATGACATAGAAGGTGCATACTTTGTTGATTCCATTTATGAAATAAATCACATTTTCTAAAAACTCGTGTTTTTAAAGAAATCATGTAAAGCTTCTAGAACCTATGGTTTTAAAAAACTGGCGAAAGTAAGCATTTCTTATTTCCGGACGCATGCTCAAACTATAGAAAGTCGTTATAACATAGAATGTGCATAGTTTGTTGATTCCATTTATGAAATAAATCACATTTTCTAAAAACTCGTGTTTTCTAAGAAATCATGTAAGCCTTCTAGAAGCTGTGATTTTAAAAAACGAGGGGAATTAAGCTTTTCTTATTTCCGGACACATGCGCAAACTATAGAAATTCGTTATGATGTAGAATGTGCATACTTTGTTGATTTCATTTATGAAATAAATCACATTTTCTAAAAACTCGTGTTTTTTAAGAAATCATGTAAACCTTCTAGAAGCTGTGATTTTAAAAAACTGGAGGAAGTAAGCTTTTCTTATTTCCGGACGCATGCGCAAATTTTAGAAAGTCATTATTATATAGAAGGTGGATACTTTGTTGATTCCATTTATGAAATAAATCACATTTTCTAAAAACTCGTGTTTTTTAAGAAATCATGTAAACCTTCTAGAAGCTATGATTTTAAAAAACTGGCGGAAGTAAGGTTTTCTTATTTCCGGATGCATGCGCAAACTATCGAAAGTCGTTACTACGTAGAATGTGCATACTTTGTTGATTCCATTAATGAAATAAATAACATTTTCTAAAAACTCATGTTTTTTAAGAATTCATCTAAACCTTCTAGAAGGTGTGAATTTAAAAAAAGGGGGGAAGTAAGCTTTTCTTATTGCCGGACACATACGCAAACTATAGAAATTCGTTATCACGTAGAATGTGCATAGTTTGCACATGCGCAAACTATAGAAAGTCGTTATGACATAGAATGTGCATACTTTGTTGATTCCATTTATGAAATAAATCACATTTTCAAAAAACTCGTGTTTTTTAAGAAATCATGTAAACCTTCTAGAAGCTCTGATTTTAAAAAACGGGGGGAATTAAGCTTTTCTTATTTCCGGACGCATCCGCAAACTATAGAAAGTCGTTATGACGTAGAATGTGCATACTTTGTTGATTCCATTTATGAAATAAATCACATTTTCTAAAAACTCGTGTTTTTTAAGAAATCATGTAAACCTTCTAGAAGCTGTGATTTTAAAAAACTGGCGGAAGTAAGCTTTTCATATTTCCGGACGCATGCGCAAACTTTAGAAAGTTGTTATTACATAGAATGTGCATACTTTGTTGATTCCATTTATGAAATAAATCACATTTTCTAAAAACTCATGTTTTTTAAGAAATCATGTAAACCTTCTAGAAGCTGTGGTTTTAAAAAACTGGCGGAAGTAAGCTTTTCTTATTTCCGGACGCATGCGCAAACTATAGAAAGTCGTTATTACGTAGAATGTGCATAGTTTGTTGATTCCATTTATGAAATAAATCACATTTTCTAGAAACTCTTGTTTTTTAAGAATTCATCCAAACCTTCTAGAAGCTGCGAATTTAAAAAAAGGGGGGAAGTAAGCTTTTCTTATTTCCGGACGCATGCGCAAACTATAGAAAGTCGTTATCAAGTAGAATGTGCATAGTTTGCGCATGCGCAAACTATAGAATGTCGTTATGAAATTCAATATGCATACTTTTTTTATTCCATTTATGAAATAAATCACATTTTAAAAAAACTCGTGTTTTTTAAGAATTCATCTAAACCTTCTAGAAGCTGTGAATTTAAAAAAAGGGGGGAAGTAAGCTTTTCTTATTTCCGGACGCATGCGCAAACTATAGAAAGTCGTTATGCCATTGAATGTGCATACTTTGGTGATTCCATTTATGAAATAAATCACATTTTCTAAAAACTTGTGTTTTTTAAGAAATCATGTAAACCTTCTAGAAGCTGTGATTTTGAAAAACGGGGGGAATTAAGCTTTTCTTATTGCCGGACGCATGTGCAAACTATAGAAAGTCGTTATGACGTAGAATGTGCAAACTTTGCTGATTCTATTTATCAAATAAATCACATTTTCTAAAAAATCGTGTTTTTTAAGAATTCATCTAAACCTTCTAGAAGCTGTGAATTTAAAAAAAGGGGGGGAGTAAGTTTTTCTTATTTCCGGACGCATGCACAAACTATAGAAAGTCGTTATGACGTAGAATATGCATACTTTTTTTATTCCATTTATGAAATAAATCACATTTTAAAAAATATCGTGTTTTTTAAGAAATCATGTAAACCTTCTAGAAGCTGTGATTTTAAAAAATGGGGGGAATGAAGCTTTTCTTATTTCCGGATGCATGCGCAAACTATAGAAAGTCGTTATGACGTAGAATGTGCATAGTTTGTTGATTCCATTTATGAATTAAATGACATTTTCTAAAAACTCGTGTTTTTTAAGAATTCATCTAGACCTTCTAGAAGCTGTGAATTTAAAAAAAGGGGGGAAGTAAGCTTTTCTTATTTCCGGACGCATGCGCAAACTATAGAAAGTCGTTATCACGTAGAATGTGCATAGTTTGCGCATGCGCAAACTATAGAAAGTCGTTATGACATTGAATGTGCATACTTTGTTGATTCCATTTATGAAATAAGCCACATTTTCTAGAAACTCGTGTTTTTTAAGAAATCATGTAAACCTTCTAGAAGCTGTGATTTTAAAAAACGGGGGGAATTAAGCTTTTCTTGTTTCCGGACGCATGCACAAACTATAGAAAGTTGTTATCACGTAGAATGTGCAAACTTTGTTGATTCCATTTATGAAATAAATCACATTTTCTAAAAACTCGTGTTTTTTAAGAATTCATCTAAACCTTCTAGAAGCTGTGAATTTAAAAAAGGGGGGGAACTAAGCTTTTTTTATTTCCGGACGCATGCGCAAACTATAGAAAGTCGTTATCACGTAGAATGTGCATAGTTTGCGCATGCGCAAACTATAGAAAGTCGTTATGACATTGAATGTGCATACTTTGTTGATTCCATTTATGAAATAAGCCACATTTTCTAGAAACTCGTGTTTTTTAAGAAATCATGTAATCCTTCTAGAAGCTGTGATTTTAAAAAACGGGTGGAATTAAGCTTTTCTTATTGACGGACGCATGTGCAAACTATAGAAAATCGTTATGAGGTAGAATGTGCAAACTTTGTTGATTCCATTTATGAAATAAATCACATTTTCTAAAAACTCGTGTTTTTTAAGAATTCATCTAAACCTTCTAGAAGCTGTGAATTTAAAAAATGGGGGGAAGTAAGCTTTTCTTATTTCCAGACGCATGCGCAAACTATAGAAAGTCGTTATTACATAGAATGTGCATAGTTTGCGCATGCGCAAACTATAGAAAGTCGTTATGACATAGAATGTGCATACTTTGTTGATTCCATTTATGAAATAAATCACATTTTCAAAAAACTCGTGTTTTTTAAGAAATTGTGTAAACCTTCTAGAAGCTGTGATTTTAAAAAACGGGGGGAATTAAGCTTTTCTTATTTCCGGACGCATCCGCAAACTATAGAAAGTCGTTATGACGTAGAATGTGCATACTTTGTTGATTCCATTTATGAAATAAATCACATTTTCTAAAAACTCGCGTTTTTTAAGAAATCATGTAAACCTTCTAGAAGCTGTGGTTTTAAAAAACTAGCGGAAGTAAGCTTTTCTTATTTCCGGACGCATGCGCAAACTATAGAAAGTCGTTAGTACGTAGAATGTGCATAGTTTGTTGATTCCATTGATGAAATAAATCACATTTTCTAAAAACTCGTGGTTTTTAAGAATTCATCTAAACCTTCTAGAAGCTGTAAATTTAAAAAAAGGGGGGAAGTAAGCTTTTCTTATTTCCGGACGCATGCGCAAACTATAGAAAGTCGTTATCAAGTAGAATGTGCATAGTTTGCGCATGCGCAAACTATAGAATGTCGTTATGAAATTCAATATGCATACTTTTTTTATTCCATTTATGAAATAAATCACATTTTAAAAAAACTCGTGTTTTTTAAGAAATCATGTAAACCTTCTAGAAGCTGTGATTTTAAAAAATTGGGGGAATTAAGCTTTTCTTATTTCCGCATGCATGCGCAAACTATAGAAAGTCGTTATGACGTAGAATGTGCATAGTTTGTTGATTCCATTTATGAAATAAATGACATTTTCTAAAAACTCGTGTTTTTTAAGAATTCATCTAAACCTTCTAGAAGCTGTGAATTTAAAAAAAGGGGGGAAGTAAGCTTTTCTTATTTCCGGACGCATGCGCAAACTATAGAAAGTCGTTATGCCATTGAATGTGCATAGTTTGTTGATTCCATTTATGAAATAAATCACATTTTCTAAAAACTTGTGTTTTTTAAGAAATCATGTAAACCTTCTAGAAGCTGTGATTTTGAAAAACGGGGGGAATTAAGCTTTTCTTATTGCCGGACGCATGTGCAAACTATAGAAAGTCGTTATGACGTAGAATGTGCAAACTTTGCTGATTCTATTTATGAAATAAATCACATTTTCTAAAAAATCGTGTTTTTTAAGAATTCATCTAAACCTTCTAGAAGCTGTGAATTTAAAAAAGGGGGGAAGTAAGTTTTTCTTATTTCCGGACGCATGCACAAACTATAGAAAGTCGTTATCACGTAGAATGTGCAAACTTTGTTGATTCCATTTATGAAATAAATCACATTTTCTAAAAACTCGTGTTTTTTAAGAATTCATCTAAACCTTCTAGAAGCTGTGAATTTAAAAAAAGGGGGGAAGTAAGCTTTTTTTTATTTCCGGACGCATGCGTAAACTATAGAAATTCGTTATCACATAGAATGTGCATAGTTTGCACATGCGCAAACTATAAGAATTCGTTGTGACATAGAATGTGCATACTTTGTTGATTCCATTTATGAAATAAATCACATTTTCTAAAAACTCGTGTTTTTTAAGAAATTGTGTAAACCTTCTAGAAGCTGTGATTTTAAAAAACGGGGGGGAATTAAGCTTTTCTTATTTCCGGACGCATGCGCAAACTATAGAAAGTCATTATGACGTAGAATGTGCATACTTTGTTGATTCCATTTATGAAATAAATCACATTTTCTAGAAACTCGTGTTTTTTCAGAATTCATCTAAACCTTCTAGAAGCTATGAATTTAAAAAAAGGGGGGAAGTAAGCTTTTCTTACTTCCGGACGCATGCGAAAACTATAGAAAGTCATTATGACGTAGAATGTGCATACTTTGTTGATTCAATTTATGAAAGAAATCAAATTTTCTAAAAACTCGTGTTTTTTAAGAAATGATGTAAACCTTCTAGAAGCTGTGATTTTAAAAAACTGGCGGAAGTAAGCTTTTCATATTTCCGGACGCATGCGCAAACTATAGAAAGTCGTTATCACGTAGAATGTGCATTGTTTGCGCATGCGCAAACTATAGAAAGTCGTTATGACATTGAATGTGCATACTTTGTTGATTCTATTTATGAAATAAATCACATTTTCTAAAAACTTGTGTTTTTTAAGAAATCATGTACACCTTCTAGTAGCCGTGATTTTAAAAAACGGGGGGAATTAAGCTGTTCTTATTGCCGGACGCATGTGCAAACTATAGAAAGTCGTTATGACGTAGAATGTGCAAAATTTGTTGATTCTATTTATGAAATAAATCACATTTTCTAAAAAATCGTGTTTTTTAAGAATTCATCTAAACCTTCTAGAAGCTGTGAATTTAAAAAAAGGGGGGAAGTAAGTTTTTCTTATTTCCGGACGCATGCACAAACTATAGAAAGTCGTTATCACGTAGAATGTGCAAACTTTGTTGATTCCATTTATGAAATAAATCACATTTTCTAAAAACTCGTGTTTTTTAAGAATTCATCTAAACCTTCTAGAAGCTATGAATTTAAAAAAGGGGGGGAAGTAAGCTTTTCTTATTTCAGGACGCATGCGCAAACTATAGAAAGTCGTTATGACATAGAATGTGCATAGTTTGTTGATTCCATTTATGAAATAAATCACATTTTCTAAAAACTCGTGTTTTTGAAGAAATCATGTAAACCTTCTAGAAGCTGTGATTTTAAAAAACGGGGGAAATTAAGCTTTTCTTATTTCCAGACGCATGCGTAAACTATAGAAAGTTTTTATGACGTAGAATGTCCATACTTTGTTGATTCAATTTCTGAAATAAATCAGATTTTCTAAAAACTCGTGTTTTTAAAGCAATCATGCAAACCTTCTAGAAGCTGTGGTTTTAAAAAACTGGCGGAAGTAAGCTTTTCTTATTTCTGGATGCATGCGCAAACTATAGAAATTCGTTATTACGTAGAATGTGCATAGTTTGTTGATTCCATTTATGAAATAAATCACATTTTCTAAAAACTCGTGTTTTTAAAGCAATCATGCAAACCTTCTAGAACCTGTGGTTTTAAAAAACTGGCGGAAGTAAGCTTTTCTTATTTCCGGACACATGCGCAAACTATAGAAAGTCGTTATTACGTAGAATGTGCATAGTTTGTTGATTCCATTTATGAAATAAATCACATTTTCTAAAAACTCGTGTTTTTTAAGAAATCATGTAAACCTTCTAGAAGCTGTGATTTTAAAAAACGAGGGGAATTAAGCTTTTCTTATTTCCGGACACATGCGCAAACTATAGAAATTCGTTATGATCTAGAATGTGCATACTTTGTTGATTTCATTTATGAAATAAATCACATTTTCTAAAAACACGTGTTTTTTAAGAAATCATGTAAACCTTCTAGAAGCTGTGATTTTAAAAACTGGAGGAAGTAAGCTTTTCTTATTTCCGGACACATGCGCAAACTTTAGAAAGTCATTATTATATAGAATGTGCATACTTTGTTGATTCCATTTATGAAATAAATCACATTTTCTAAAAACTCATGTTTTTTAAGAAATGATGTAAACCTTCTAGAAGCTATGATTTTAAAAAACTGGCGGAAGTAAGCTTTTCTTATTTCCGGATGCATGCGCAAACTATAGAAAGTCGTTACTACGTAGAATGTGCATACTTTGTTGATTCCATTAATGAAATAAATAACATTTTCTAAAAACTCGTGTTTTTTAAGAATTCATCTAAACCTTCTAGAAGGTGTGAATTTAAAAAAAGGGGGGAAATAAGCTTTTCTTATTTCCGGACGCATACGCAAACTATAGAAAGTCGTTATCACGTAGAATGTGCATAGTTTGCACATGCGCAAACTATAGAAAGTCGTTATGACATAGAATGTGCATACTTTGTTGATTCCATTTATGAAATAAATCACATTTTCAAAAAACTCATTTTTTTTAAGAAATCATGTAAACCTTCTAGAAGCTCTGATTTTAAAAAACGGGGGGAATTAAGCTTTTCTTATTTCCGGACGAATCCGCAAACTATAGAAAGTCGTTATGACGTAGAATGTGCATACTTTGTTGATTCCATTTATGAAATAAATCACATTTTCTAAAAACTCGTGTTTTTTAAGAAATCATGTAAACCTTCTAGAAGCTGTGATTTTAAAAAACTGGCGGAAGTAAGCTTTTCATATTTCCGGACGCATGCGCAAACTTTAGAAAGTTGTTATTACATAGAATGTGCATACTTTGTTGATTCAATTTATGAAATAAATCACATTTTCTAAAAACTCATGTTTTTTAAGAAATCATGTAAACCTTCTAGAAGCTGTGGTTTTAAAAAACTGGCGGAAGTAAGCTTTTCTTATTTCCGAACGCATGCGCAAACTATAGAAAGTCGTTATGACATTGAATGTGCATACTTTGTTGATTCCATTTATGAAATAAACCACATTTTCTAGAAACTCGTGTTTTTTAAGAAATCATGTAAACCTTCTAGAAGCTGTGGTTTTAAGAAACGGGGGGAATTAAGTTTTTCTTATTGCCGGACGCATGTGCAAACTATAGAAAGTCGTTATGACCTAGAATGTGCAAACTTTGTTGATTCTATTTATGAAATAAATCACATTTTCTAAAAAATCGTGTTTTTTAAGAATTCATCTAAACCTTCTAGAAGCTGTGAATTTAAAAAAAGGGGGGAAGTGAGCCTTTCTTATTTCCGGACGCATGCAAAAACTATAGAAAGTCGTTATCACGTAGAATGTGCAAACTTTGTTGATTCCAATTATGAAATAAATCACATTTTCTAAAAACTCGTGTTTTTTAAGAATTCATCTAAACCTTCTAGAAGCTGTGAATTTAAAAAAAGGGGGAAACTAAGCTTTTTTTTTATTTCCGGACGCATGCGCAAACTATAGAAAGTCGTTATCACGTAAAATGTGCATAGTTTGCACATGCGCAAACTATAAGAAGTCGTTGTGACATAGAATGTGCATACTTTGTTGATTCCATTTATGAAATAAATCACATTTTCTAAAAACTCGTGTTTTTTAAGAAATTATGTAAACCTTCTAGAAGCTGTGATTTTAAAAAATGGGGGGGAATTAAGCTTTTCTTATTTCCGGACGCATGCGCCAACTATAGAAAGTCGTTATGACGTAGAATGTGCATACTTTGTTGATTCAATTTATGAAATAAATCAAATTTTCTAAAAACTCCTGTTTTTTAAGAAATGATGTAAACCTTCTAGAAGCTGTGATTTTAAAAAACTGGCGGAAGTAAGCTTTTCATATTTCCGGGTGCATGCGCAAAATTTAGAAATTCGTTATTACATAGAATGTGCATACTTTGTTGATTCCATTTATGAAATAAATCACATTTTCTAAAAACTCATGTTTTTTAAGAAATCATGTAAACCTTCTAGAAGCTGTGGTTTTAAAAAACTGGCGGAAGTAAGCTTTTCTTATTTCCGGACGCATGCGAAAACTATAGAAAGTCGTTATCACGTAGAATGTGCATAGTTTGTTGATTCCAATTATGAAATAAATCACATTTTCTAAAAACTCGTGTTTTTTAAGAATTCATCTAAACCTTCTTTAAACTGTGAATTTAAAAAAAGGGGGGAAGTAAGCTTTTCTTATTTCTGGATGCATGCGCAAACTATAGAAATTCGTTATCACGTAGAATGTGCGTAGTTTGCGCATGCGCAAACTATAGAAAGTCGTTATGACATTGAATGTGCATACTTTGTTGATTCCATTTATGAAATAAATCACATTTTCTAAAAACTCGTGTTTTTTAAGAAATCATGTAAACCTTTTAGAAGCTGTGATTTTAAAAAACTGGCGGAAGTAAGCTTTATATATTTCCGGACTCATGCGCAAACTTTAGAAAGTTGTTATTACATAGAATGTGCATACTTTGTTGATTCCATTTATGAAATAAATCACATTTTCTAAAAACTTGTGTGTTTTAAGAAATCATCTAAACCTTCTAGAAGCTGTGATTTTAAAAAACGGGGGGAATTAAGCTTTTCTTATTTCCAGACGCATGCGCAAACTATAGAAAGTCGTTATGAGGTAGAATGTGCAAACTTTGTTGATTCCATTTATGAAATAAATCACATTTTCTAAAAAATCGTGTTTTTTAAGAATTCATCTAAACCTTCTAGAAGCTGTGAATTTAAAAAAGGGGGGAAGTAAGCTTTTCTTATTTCCAGACGCATGCGCAAACTATAGAAAGTCGTTATTACATAGAATGTGCATAGTTTGCGCATGCGCAAACTATAGAAAGTCGTTATGACATAGAATGTGCATACTTTGTTGATTCCATTTATGAAATAAATCACATTTTGAAAAAACTCGTGTTTTTTAAGAAATCATGTAAACCTTCTAGAACCTCTGATTTTAAAAAACGTGGGGAATTAAGCTTTTCTTATTTCCGGACGCATCCGCAAACTATAGAAATTCGATATGACGTAGAATGTGCATACTTTGTTGATTCCATTTATGAAATAAATCACATTTTCTAAAAACTCGTGTTTTTTAGGAAATCATGTAAACCTTCTAGAAGCTGTGATTTTAAAAAACTGGCGGAAGTAAGCTTTTCATATTTCCGTACGCATGCGCAAACTTTAGAAAGTTGTTATTACATAGAATGTGCATACTTTGTTGATTCCATTTATGAAATAAATCACATTTTCTAAAAACTCATGTTTTTTAAGAAATCATGTAAACCTTCTAGAAGCTGTGGTTTTAAAAAACTGGCGGAAGTAAGATTTTCTTATTTCCGAACGCATGCGCAAACTATAGAAAGTCGTTAGTACGTAGAATGTGCATAGTTTGTTGATTCCATTTATGAAATAAATCACATTTTCTAAAAACTCATGTTTTTTAAGAATTCATCTAAACCTTCTAGAAGCTGTGAATTTAAAAAAAGGGGGGAAGTAAGCTTTTCTTATTTCCGGACGCATGCGCAAACTATAGAAAGTCGTTATCAGGTAGAATGTGCATAGTTTGCGCATGCGCAAACTATAGAATGTCGTTATGACATTCAATATGTATACTTTTTTTATTCCATTTATGAAATAAATCACATTTTAAAAAAACTCGTGTTTTTTAAGAAATCATGTAAACCTTCTAGAAGCTGTGATTTTAAAAAATGGGGGGAATTAAGCTTTTCTTATTTCCGGATGCATGCGCAAACTATAGAAAGTCGTTATGACGTAGAATGTGCATAGTTTGTTGATTCCATTTATGAAATAAATGACATTTTCTAAAAACTCGTGTTTTTTAAGAATTCATCCAAACCTTCTAGAAGCTGTGAATTTAAAAAAAGGGGGGAAGTAAGCTTTTCTTATTTCCGGACGCATGCGCAAACTATAGAAAGTCATTATCACGTGGAATGTGCATAGTTTGCGCATGCGCAAACTATAGAAAGTCGTTATGACATTGAATGTGCATACTTTGTTTATTCCATTTATGAAATAAATCACATTTTCTAAAAACTCGTGTTTTTTAAGAAATCATGTAAACCTTCTAGAAGCTGTGATTTTAAAAAACGGGGGGAATTAAGCTTTTCTTATTGCCGGACGCATGTGCAAACTATAGAAAGTCGTTATGATGTAGAATGTGCAAACTTTGTTGATTCTATTTATGAAATAAATCACATTTTTTAAAAAATCATGTTTTTTAAGAATTCATCTAAACCTTCTAGAAGCTGTGAATTTAAAAAAAGGGGGGAAGTAAGTTTTTCTTATTTCCGGACGCATGCACAAACTATAGAAAGTCGTTATCACGTAGAATGTGCAAACTTTGTTGATTCCATTTATGAAATAAATCATATTTTCTAAAAACTCATGTTTTTTAAGAATTCATCTAAACCTTCTAGAAGCTGTGAATTTAAAAAAAGGGGGGAAGTAAGCTTTTTTTTATTTCCGGACGCATGCGCAAACTATAGAAAGTCGTTATCACGTAGAATGTGCATAGTTTGCACATGCGCAAACTATAAGAAGTCGTTGTGACATAGAATGTGCATACTTTGTTGATTCCATTTATGAAATAAATCACATTTTCTAAAAACTCGTGTTTTTTAAGAAATTGTGTAAACCTTCTAGAAGCTGTGATTTTAAAAAACGGGGGGGAATTAAGCTTTTCTTATTTCCGGACGCATGCGCAAACTATAGAAAGTCATTATGACGTATAATGTGCATACTTTGTTGATTCCATTTATGAAATAAATCACATTTTCTAGAAACTCGTGTTTTTTAAGAATTCATCTAAACCTTCTAGAAGCTATGAATTTAAAAAAAGGGGGGAAGTAAGCTTTTCTTATTTCCGGACGCATGCGCAAACTATAGAAAGTCGTTATGACATAGAATGTGCATACTTTGTTGATTCAATTTATGAAATAAATCAAATTTTCTAAAAACTCGTGTTTTTTAAGAAATGATGTAAACCTTCTAGAAGCTGTGATTTTAAAAAACTGGCGGAAGTAAGCTTTTCATATTTCCGGATGCATGCGCAAAATTTAAAAATTCGTTATTACATAGAATGTGCATACTTTGTTGATTCCATTTATGAAATAAATCACATTTTCTAAAAACTCGTGTTTTTTAAGAAATCATGTAAACCTTCTAGAAGCTGTGATTTTAACAAACGGGGGGAATAAAGCTTTTCTTATTTCCAGACGCATGCGCAAACTATAGAAAGTCGTTATGACGTAGAATGTGCAAACTTTGTTGATTCCATTTATGAAATAAATCACATTTTCTAAAAAATCATGTTTTTTAAGAATTCATCTAAACCTTTTAGAAGCTGTGAATTTAAAAAAGGGGGGAAGTAAGCTTTTCTTATTTCCAAACGCATGCGCAAACTATAGAAAGTCGTTATTAGGTAGAATGCGCATAGTTTGCGCATGCGCAAACTATAGGAAGTCGTTATGACATAGAATGTGGATACTTTGTTGATTCCATTTATGAAATAAATCACATTTTCTAAAAACTTGTGTTTTTTAAGAAATCATGTAAACCTTCTAGAAGCTGTGATTTTAAAAAACGGGGGGAATTAAGCATTTCTCATTTCCAGACGCATGCGTAGACTATAGAAAGTCGTTATGACGTAGAATTTGCATACTTTGTTGATTCCATTTCTGAAATAAATCACACTTTCTAAAAACTCGTGTTTTTAAAGCAATCATGCAAACCTTCTAGAACCTGTGGTTTTAAAAAACTGGCGGAAGTAAGCTTTTCTTATTTCTGGATGCATGCGCAAACTATAGAAAGTCGTTATTACGTAGAATGTGCATAGTTTGTTGATTCCATTTATGAAATAAATCACATTTTCTAAAAACTCGTGTTTTTTAAGAAATCATGTAAACCTTCTAGAAGCTGTGATTTTAAAAAACTGGAGGAAGTAAGCTTTTCTTATTTCCGGACGCATGTGCAAACTTTAGAGAGTCGTTATTATATAGAATGTGCATACTTTGTTGATTCCATTTATGAAATAAATAAATTTTTCTAAAAACTCGTGTTTTTTAAGAAATCATGTAAACCTTCTAGAAGCTGTGATTTTAAAAAACTGGCGGAAGTAAGATTTATATATTTCCGGACTCATGCGCAAACTTTAGAAAGTCGTTATTATGTAGAATGTGCATACTTTGTTGATTCCATTAATGAAATAAATTACATTTTCTAAAAGCTCGTGTTTTTTAACAAATTATGTAAACATTCTAGAAGCTGTGATTTTAAAAAACGGGGGGGAATTAAGATTTTCTTATTTCCGGACGCATGCTCAAACTATAGAAAGTCGTTATGACATAGAATGTCCATACTTTGTTCATTCCATTTATGAAATAAATCACATTTTCTAAAAACTCGTGTTTTTTAAGAATTCATCTAAATCTTTTAGAAGCTGTGAATATAAAAAAAGGGGGGAAGTAAGCTTTTCTTATTTCCGGACGCATGCGCAAAGTATAGAAAGTTGTTATTACGTAGAATGTGCATAGTTTGCGCATGCGCAAGCTATAGAAAGTCGTTATGTCATAGAATGTGCATATTTTGACGATTCCATTTATGAAATAAATCACCTTTTCTAAAACTCATTTTTTTTAAGAAATTATGTAAACCTTCTAGAAGCTATGATTTTAAAAAACGGGGGAATTAAGCTTTTCTTATTTCCGGACGCATGCACAAACTATAGAAAGTAGTTATGACGTAGAATCTGTAAACTTTATTGATTCCATATATGAAATACGTCATATTTTCTAAAAACACAAGTTTTTAAAGAAATCATGTAAAGCTTCTAGAAGCTGTGATTTTAAAAAACGGGGGGAATTAAGGTTTTCTTATTTCCAGATGCATGCGCAAACTATAGAAAGTCGTTATGACGTAGAATGTGCATACTTTGTTGATTCCATTTCTGAAATAAATCACATCTTCTAAAAACTCGTGTTTTTTAAGAATTCATCTAAACCTTCTAGAAGCTATGAATTTAAAAAAAGGGGGGAAGTAAGCTTTTCTTATTTCCGGACACATGCGCAAACTATAGAAAGTCGTTATTACGTAGAATGTGCATAGTTTGTTGATTCCATTTATGAAATAAATCACATTTGATAAAAACTCGTGTTTTTTAAGAAATCATGTAAACCTTCTAGAAGCTGTGATTTTAAAAAACGGGGGGAATTAAGCTTTTCTTATTTCCAGACGCATGCGCAAACTATAGAAAGTCATTATGAGTTAGAATGTGCAAACTTTGTTGATTCCATTTATGAAATAAATCACATTTTCTAAAAAATCGTGTTTTTTAAGAATTCATCTAAACCTTCTAGAAGCTGTGAATTTAAAAAAAGGGGGGAAGTAAGCTTTTCTTATTTCCAGACGCATGCGCAAACTATAGAAAGTCGTTATTACATAGAATGTGCATAGTTTGCGTATGCGCAAACTATAGAAAGTCGTTATGACATAGAATGTGCATAGTTTGTTGATTCCATGTATGAAATAAATCACATTTTCTAAAAACTAAAGCTTTTAAGAAATCATGTAAACCTTCTAGAAGCTCCAATTTTAAAAAACGGGGGGAATTAAGCTTTTGTTATTTCCAGACGCATGCGCAAACTATAGAAAGTTGTTATGACGTAGAATGTGCATAGTTTGCGCATGCGCAAACTATAGAAAGTTGTTATGACATAGAAGGTGCATACTTTGTTGATTCCATTTATGAAATAAATCACATTTTCTAAAAACTCGTGTTTTTAAAGAAATCATGTAAAGCTTCTAGAACCTATGGTTTTAAAAAACTGGCGAAAGTAAGCATTTCTTATTTCCGGACGCATGCTCAAACTATAGAAAGTCGTTATAACATAGAATGTGCATAGTTTGTTGATTCCATTTATGAAATAAATCACATTTTCTAAAAACTCGTGTTTTCTAAGAAATCATGTAAGCCTTCTAGAAGCTGTGATTTTAAAAAACGAGGGGAATTAAGCTTTTCTTATTTCCGGACACATGCGCAAACTATAGAAATTCGTTATGATGTAGAATGTGCATACTTTGTTGATTTCATTTATGAAATAAATCACATTTTCTAAAAACTCGTGTTTTTTAAGAAATCATGTAAACCTTCTAGAAGCTGTGATTTTAAAAAACTGGAGGAAGTAAGCTTTTCTTATTTCCGGACGCATGCGCAAATTTTAGAAAGTCATTATTATATAGAAGGTGGATACTTTGTTGATTCCATTTATGAAATAAATCACATTTTCTAAAAACTCGTGTTTTTTAAGAAATCATGTAAACCTTCTAGAAGCTATGATTTTAAAAAACTGGCGGAAGTAAGGTTTTCTTATTTCCGGATGCATGCGCAAACTATCGAAAGTCGTTACTACATAGAATGTGCATACTTTGTTGATTCCATTAATGAAATAAATAACATTTTCTAAAAACTCATGTTTTTTAAGAATTCATCTAAACCTTCTAGAAGGTGTGAATTTAAAAAAAGGGGGGAAGTAAGCTTTTCTTATTGCCGGACACATACGCAAACTATAGAAATTCGTTATCACGTAGAATGTGCATAGTTTGCACATGCGCAAACTATAGAAAGTCGTTATGACATAGAATGTGCATACTTTGTTGATTCCATTTATGAAATAAATCACATTTTCAAAAAACTCGTGTTTTTTAAGAAATCATGTAAACCTTCTAGAAGCTCTGATTTTAAAAAACGGGGGGAATTAAGCTTTTCTTATTTCCGGACGCATCCGCAAACTATAGAAAGTCGTTATGACGTAGAATGTGCATACTTTGTTGATTCCATTTATGAAATAAATCACATTTTCTAAAAACTCGTGTTTTTTAAGAAATCATGTAAACCTTCTAGAAGCTGTGATTTTAAAAAACTGGCGGAAGTAAGCTTTTCATATTTCCGGACGCATGCGCAAACTTTAGAAAGTTGTTATTACATAGAATGTGCATACTTTGTTGATTCCATTTATGAAATAAATCACATTTTCTAAAAACTCATGTTTTTTAAGAAATCATGTAAACCTTCTAGAAGCTGTGGTTTTAAAAAACTGGCGGAAGTAAGCTTTTCTTATTTCCGGACGCATGCGCAAACTATAGAAAGTCGTTATTACGTAGAATGTGCATAGTTTGTTGATTCCATTTATGAAATAAATCACATTTTCTAAAAACTCTTGTTTTTTAAGAATTCATCCAAACCTTCTAGAAGCTGCGAATTTAAAAAAAGGGGGGAAGTAAGCTTTTCTTATTTCCGGACGCATGCGCAAACTATAGAAAGTCGTTATCAAGTAGAATGTGCATAGTTTGCGCATGCGCAAACTATAGAATGTCGTTATGAAATTCAATATGCATACTTTTTTTATTCCATTTATGAAATAAATCACATTTTAAAAAAACTCGTGTTTTTTAAGAATTCATCTAAACCTTCTAGAAGCTGTGAATTTAAAAAAAGGGGGGAAGTAAGCTTTTCTTATTTCCGGACGCATGCGCAAACTATAGAAAGTCGTTATGCCATTGAATGTGCATACTTTGGTGATTCCATTTATGAAATAAATCACATTTTCTAAAAACTTGTGTTTTTTAAGAAATCATGTAAACCTTCTAGAAGCTGTGATTTTGAAAAACGGGGGGAATTAAGCTTTTCTTATTGCCGGACGCATGTGCAAACTATAGAAAGTCGTTATGACGTAGAATGTGCAAACTTTGCTGATTCTATTTATCAAATAAATCACATTTTCTAAAAAATCGTGTTTTTTAAGAATTCATCTAAACCTTCTAGAAGCTGTGAATTTAAAAAAAGGGGGGGGAGTAAGTTTTTCTTATTTCCGGACGCATGCACAAACTATAGAAAGTCGTTATGACGTAGAATATGCATACTTTTTTTATTCCATTTATGAAATAAATCACATTTTAAAAAATATCGTGTTTTTTAAGAAATCATGTAAACCTTCTAGAAGCTGTGATTTTAAAAAATGGGGGGAATGAAGCTTTTCTTATTTCCGGATGCATGCGCAAACTATAGAAAGTCGTTATGACGTAGAATGTGCATAGTTTGTTGATTCCATTTATGAATTAAATGACATTTTCTAAAAACTCGTGTTTTTTAAGAATTCATCTAGACCTTCTAGAAGCTGTGAATTTAAAAAAAGGGGGGAAGTAAGCTTTTCTTATTTCCGGACGCATGCGCAAACTATAGAAAGTCGTTATCACGTAGAATGTGCATAGTTTGCGCATGCGCAAACTATAGAAAGTCGTTATGACATTGAATGTGCATACTTTGTTGATTCCATTTATGAAATAAGCCACATTTTCTAGAAACTCGTGTTTTTTAAGAAATCATGTAAACCTTCTAGAAGCTGTGATTTTAAAAAACGGGGGGAATTAAGCTTTTCTTGTTTCCGGACGCATGCACAAACTATAGAAAGTTGTTATCACGTAGAATGTGCAAACTTTGTTGATTCCATTTATGAAATAAATCACATTTTCTAAAAACTCGTGTTTTTTAAGAATTCATCTAAACCTTCTAGAAGCTGTGAATTTAAAAAAGGGGGGGAACTAAGCTTTTTTTATTTCCGGACGCATGCGCAAACTATAGAAAGTCGTTATCACGTAGAATGTGCATAGTTTGCGCATGCGCAAACTATAGAAAGTCGTTATGACATTGAATGTGCATACTTTGTTGATTCCATTTATGAAATAAGCCACATTTTCTAGAAACTCGTGTTTTTTAAGAAATCATGTAAACCTTCTAGAAGCTGTGATTTTAAAAAACGGGTGGAATTAAGCTTTTCTTATTGACGGACGCATGTGCAAACTATAGAAAATCGTTATGAGGTAGAATGTGCAAACTTTGTTGATTCCATTTATGAAATAAATCACATTTTCTAAAAACTCGTGTTTTTTAAGAATTCATCTAAACCTTCTAGAAGCTGTGAATTTAAAAAATGGGGGGAAGTAAGCTTTTCTTATTTCCAGACGCATGCGCAAACTATAGAAAGTCGTTATTACATAGAATGTGCATAGTTTGCGCATGCGCAAACTATAGAAAGTCATTATGACATAGAATGTGCATACTTTGTTGATTCCATTTATGAAATAAATCACATTTTCAAAAAACTCGTGTTTTTTAAGAAATTGTGTAAACCTTCTAGAAGCTGTGATTTTAAAAAACGGGGGGAATTAAGCTTTTCTTATTTCCGGACGCATCCGCAAACTATAGAAAGTCGTTATGACGTAGAATGTGCATACTTTGTTGATTCCATTTATGAAATAAATCACATTTTCTAAAAACTCGCGTTTTTTAAGAAATCATGTAAACCTTCTAGAAGCTGTGGTTTTAAAAAACTAGCGGAAGTAAGCTTTTCTTATTTCCGGACGCATGCGCAAACTATAGAAAGTCGTTAGTACGTAGAATGTGCATAGTTTGTTGATTCCATTGATGAAATAAATCACATTTTCTAAAAACTCGTGGTTTTTAAGAATTCATCTAAACCTTCTAGAAGCTGTAAATTTAAAAAAAGGGGGGAAGTAAGCTTTTCTTATTTCCGGACGCATGCGCAAACTATAGAAAGTCGTTATCAAGTAGAATGTGCATAGTTTGCGCATGCGCAAACTATAGAATGTCGTTATGAAATTCAATATGCATACTTTTTTTATTCCATTTATGAAATAAATCACATTTTAAAAAAACTCGTGTTTTTTAAGAAATCATGTAAACCTTCTAGAAGCTGTGATTTTAAAAAATTGGGGGAATTAAGCTTTTCTTATTTCCGCATGCATGCGCAAACTATAGAAAGTCGTTATGACGTAGAATGTGCATAGTTTGTTGATTCCATTTATGAAATAAATGACATTTTCTAAAAACTCGTGTTTTTTAAGAATTCATCTAAACCTTCTAGAAGCTGTGAATTTAAAAAAAGGGGGGAAGTAAGCTTTTCTTATTTCCGGACGCATGCGCAAACTATAGAAAGTCGTTATGCCATTGAATGTGCATAGTTTGTTGATTCCATTTATGAAATAAATCACATTTTCTAAAAACTTGTGTTTTTTAAGAAATCATGTAAACCTTCTAGAAGCTGTGATTTTGAAAAACGGGGGGAATTAAGCTTTTCTTATTGCCGGACGCATGTGCAAACTATAGAAAGTCGTTATGACGTAGAATGTGCAAACTTTGCTGATTCTATTTATGAAATAAATCACATTTTCTAAAAAATCGTGTTTTTTAAGAATTCATCTAAACCTTCTAGAAGCTGTGAATTTAAAAAAGGGGGGAAGTAAGTTTTTCTTATTTCCGGACGCATGCACAAACTATAGAAAGTCGTTATCACGTAGAATGTGCAAACTTTGTTGATTCCATTTATGAAATAAATCACATTTTCTAAAAACTCGTGTTTTTTAAGAATTCATCTAAACCTTCTAGAAGCTGTGAATTTAAAAAAAGGGGGGAAGTAAGCTTTTTTTTATTTCCGGACGCATGCATAAACTATAGAAATTCGTTATCACATAGAATGTGCATAGTTTGCACATGCGCAAACTATAAGAATTCGTTGTGACATAGAATGTGCATACTTTGTTGATTCCATTTATGAAATAAATCACATTTTCTAAAAACTCGTGTTTTTTAAGAAATTGTGTAAACCTTCTAGAAGCTGTGATTTTAAAAAACGGGGGGGAATTAAGCTTTTCTTATTTCCGGACGCATGCGCAAACTATAGAAAGTCATTATGACGTAGAATGTGCATACTTTGTTGATTCCATTTATGAAATAAATCACATTTTCTAGAAACTCGTGTTTTTTCAGAATTCATCTAAACCTTCTAGAAGCTATGAATTTAAAAAAAGGGGGGAAGTAAGCTTTTCTTACTTCCGGACGCATGCGAAAACTATAGAAAGTCATTATGACGTAGAATGTGCATACTTTGTTGATTCAATTTATGAAAGAAATCAAATTTTCTAAAAACTCGTGTTTTTTAAGAAATGATGTAAACCTTCTAGAAGCTGTGATTTTAAAAAACTGGCGGAAGTAAGCTTTTAATATTTCCGGATGCATGCGCAAAATTTAGAAATTCGTTATTACATAGAATGTGCATACTTTGTTGATTCCATTTATGAAATAAATCACATTTTCTAAAAAATCGTGTTTTTTAAGAAATCATGTAAACCTTCTAGAAGCTGTGGTTTTAAAAAACTGGCAGAAGTAAGCTTTTCTTATTTCCGGACGCATGCGAAAACTATAGAAAGTCGTTATCACGTAGAATGTGCATAGTTTGTTGATTCCAATTATGAAATAAATCACATTTTCTAAAAACTCGTGTTTTTTAAGAATTCATCTAAACCTTCTTTAAACTGTGAATTTAAAAAAAGGGGGGAAGTAAGCTTTTCTTATTTCCGGATGCATGCGCAAACTATAGAAATTCGTTATCACGTAGAATGTGTGTAGTTTGCGCATGCGCAAACTATAGAAAGTCGTTATGACATTGAATGTGCATACTTTGTTGATTCAATTTATGAAATAAATCACATTTTCTAAAAACTCGTGTTTTTTAAGAAATCATGTAAACCTTCTAGAAGCTATGATTTTAAAAAACGGGGGGAATAAAGCTTTTCTTATTTCCAGACGCATGCGCAAACTATAGAAAGTCGTTATGACGTAGAATGTGCAAACTTTGTTGATTCCATTTATGAAATAAATCACATTTTCTAAAAAATCGTGTTTTTTAAGAATTCATCTAAACCTTTTAGAAGCTGTGAATTTAAAAAAGGGGGGAAGTAAGCTTTTCTTATTTCCGAACGCATGCGCAAACTATAGAAAGTCGTTATTAGGTAGAATGTGCATAGTTTGCGCATGCGCAAACTATAGGAAGTCGTTATGACATAGAATGTGGATACTTTGTTGATTCCATTTATGAAATAAATCACATTTTCTAAAAACTTGTGTTTTTTAAGAAATCCTGTAAACCTTCTAGAAGTTGTGATTTTAAAAAACGGGGGGCATTAAGCATTTCTCATTTCCAGACGCATGCGCAGACTATAGAAAGTCGTTATGACATAGAATTTGCATACTTTGTTGATTCCATTTATGAAATAAATCACACTTTCAAAAAACTCGTGTTTTTTAAGAAATCATCTAAACCTTCTAGAAGATGTGATTTTAAAAATCTGGCGGAAGTAAGCTTTTCTTATTTCCGGATGCATGCGCAAACTATAGAAAATCGTTACTACGTAGAATGTGCATACTTTGTTCATTCCATTAATGAAATAAATAACATTTTATAAAAACTCGCGTTTTTTAAGAATTCATCTAAACCTTCTAGAAGCTGTGAATTTAAAAAAAGGGGGGAAGTAAGCTTTTCTTATTTCTGGATGCATGCGCAAACTATAGAAAGTTGTTTTTACGTAGAATGTGCATATTTTGCGCATGCGCAAACTATAGAAAGTCATTATGACATAGAATGTGCATAGTTTGTTGATTCCATTTATGAAATAAATCACATTTTCTAAAAACTCGTGTTTTTTAAGAAATCATGTAAACCTTCTAGAAGCTGTGATTTTAAAAAACGGGGGGAATTAAGCTTTTCTTATTTCCAGACGCATGCGCAAACTATAGAAAGTCGTTATGACGTAGAATGTCCATACTTTTTTGATTCCATTTCTGAACTAAATCACATTTTCTAAAAACTTGTGTTTTTAAAGCAATCATGCAAACCTTCTAGAACCTGTGGTTTTAAAAAACTGGCGGAAGTAAGCTTTTCTTATTTCTGGACGCATGCGCAAACTATAGAAAGTCGTTATTACGTAGAATGTGCATAGTTTGTTGATTCCATTTATGAAATAAATCACATTTTCTAAAAACTCTTGTTTTTTAAGAAATCATGTAAACCTTCTAGAAGCTGTGATTTTAAAAAACTGGAGGAAGTAAGCTTTTCTTATTTCCGGACGCATGCGCAAACTTTAGAGAGTCGTTATTATATAGAATGTGCATACTTTGTTGATTCCATTTATGAAATAAATAAATTTTTCTAAAAACTCGTGTTTTTTAAGAAATCATGTAAACCTTCTAGAAGCTGTGATTTTAAAAAACTGGCGGAAGTAAGCTTTATATATTTCCGGACTCATGCGCAAACTTTAGAAAGTCGTTATTACGTAGAATGTGCATACTTTGTTGATTCCATTAATGAAATAAATCACATTTTCTAAAAGCTCGTGTTTTTTAACAAATTATGTAAACCTTCTAGAAGCTGTGATTTTAAAAAACGGGGGGGAATTAAGATTTTCTTATTTCCGGACGCATGCGCAAACTATAGAAGGTCGTTATGACATAGAATGTCCATACTTTGTTGATTCCATTTATGAAATAAATCACATTTTCTAAAAACTCGTGTTTTTTAAGAATTCATCTAAATCTTTTAGAAGCTGTGAATATAAAAAAAGGGGGGAAGTAAGCTTTTCTTATTTCCGGACGCATGCGCAAAGTATAGAAAGTTGTTATTACGTAGAATGTGCATAGTTTGCGCATGCGCAAGCTATAGAAAGTCGTTATGACATAGAATGTGCATATTTTGACGATTCCATTTATGAAATAAATCACCTTTTCTAAAACTCATTTTTTTTAAGAAATTATGTAAACCTTCTAGAAGCTATGATTTTAAAAAACAGGGGGAATTAAGCTTTTCTTATTTCCGGACGCATGCACAAACTATAGAAAGTAGTTATGACGTAGAATCTGCAAACTTTGTTGATTCCATATATGAAATAAATCATATTTTCTAAAAACACAAGTTTTTAAAGAAATCATGTAAACCTTCTAGAAGCTGTGATTTTAAAAAACGGGGGGAATTAAGGTTTTCATATTTCCAGATGCATGCGCAAACTATAGAAAGTCGTTATGATGTAGAATGTGCATACTTTGTTGATTCCATTTCTGAAATAAATCACATCTTCTAAAAACTTGTGTTTTTAAAGAAATCATTGAAACCTTCTAGAAGCTGTGATTTTAAAAAACGGGGGGAATTAAGCTTTTCTTATTTCAAGCCGCATGCGCAAACTATAGAAAGTCGTTATGACGTAGAATGTGCATACTTTTTTATTCCATTTATGAAATAAATCACATTTTCTAAAAACTCAAGTTTTTTAAGAAATCATGTAAAACTTCTAGAAGCTGTGATTTTAAAAAACGGGGGGAATTAAGCTTTTCTTATTTCCAGACGCATGCGCAAACTATAAAAAGTCGTTATGACGTAGAATGTCCATACTTTGTTGATTCCATTTCTGAAATAAATCACATTTTCTAAAAACTCGTGTTTTTAAAGCAATCATGCAAACCTTCTAGAACCTGTGGTTTTAAAAAACTGGCGGAAGTAAGCTTTTCTTATTTCCGGACGCATGCGCAAACTATAGAAAGTCGTTATTACGTAGAATGTGCATAATTTGTTGATTCCATTTATGAAATAAATTACATTTTTTAAAAACTCGTGTTTTTTAAGAAATCATGTAAACCTTCTAGAAGCTGTGATTTTAAAAAACTGGCGGAAGTAAGCTTTATATATTTCCGGACTCATGCGCAAACTTTAGAAAGTCGTTATTACATAGAATGTGCATACTTTGTTGATTCCGATTATGAAATAAATCACATTTTCTAAAAACTTGTGTGTTTTAAGAAATCATGTAAACCTTCTAGAAGCTGTGATTTTAAAAAACGGGGGGAATTAAGCTTTTCTTATTTCCAGACGCATGCGCAAACTATAGAAAGTCGTTATGAGGTAGAATGTGCAAACTTTGTTGATGTCATTTATGAAATAAATCACATTTTCTAAAAAATCGTGTTTTTTAAGAATTCATCTAAACCTTCTAGAAGCTGTGAATTTAAAAAAAGGGGGGAAGTAAGCTTTTCTTATTTCGAGACGCATGCGCAAACTATAGAAAGTCGTTATTACATTGAATGTGCATAGTTTGCGCATGCGCAAACTATAGAAAGTCGTTATGACATAGAATGTGCATAGTTTGTTGATTCCATTTATGAAATAAATCACATTCTCTAAAAACTAAAGCTTTTAAGAAATCATGTAAACCTTCTAGAAGCTCTGATTTTAAAAAACGGGGGGAATTAAGCTTTTGTTATTTCCAGACGCATGCGCAAACTATAGAAAGTCGTTATGACGTAGAATGTGCATAGTTTGCGCATGCGCAAACTATAGAAAGTTTTTATGACATAGAAGGTGCATACTTTGTTGATTCCATTTATGAAATAAATCACATTTTCTAAAAACTCATGTTTTTAAAGAAATCATGTAAAGCTTCTAGAACCTATGGTTTTAAAAAACTGGCGGAAGTAAGCATTTCTTATTTCCGGACGCATACGCAAACTATAGAAAGTCGTTATAACATAGAATGTGCATAGTTTGTTGATTCCATTTATGAAATAAATCACATTTTCTAAAAACTCGTGTTTTTTAAGAAATCATGTAAACCTTCTAGAAGCTCTGATTTTAAAAAACGAGGGGAATTAAGCTTTTCTTATTTCCGGACACATGCGCAAACTATAGAAATTCGTTATCATGTAGAATATGCATACTTTGTTGATTTCATTTATGAAATAAATCACATTTTCTAAAAACTCGTATTTTTTAAGAAATCATGTAAACCTTCTAGAAGCTGTGATTTTAAAAAACTGGAGGAAGTAAGCTTTTCTTATTTCCGGACGCATGCGCAAACTTTAGAAGGTCATTATTATATAGAATGTGCATACTTTGTTGATTCCATTTATGAAATAAATCACATTTTCTAAAAACTCGTGTTTTTTAAGAAATCATGTAAACCTTCTAGAAGCTATGATTTCAAAAAACTGGCGGAAGTAAGCTTTTCTTATTTCCGGATGCATGCGCAAACTATAGAAAGTCGTTACTACGTAGAATGTGCATACTTTGTTGATTCCATTAATGAAATAAATAACATTTTCTAAAAACTCATGTTTTTTAAGAATTCATCTAAACCTTCTAGAAGGTGTGAATTTAAAAAAAGGGGGGAAGTAAGCTTTTCTTATTTCCGGACGCAAACGCAAACTATAGAAAGTCGTTATCACCTAGAATGTGCATAGTTTGCACATGCGCAAACTATAGAAAGTCGTTATGACATAGAATGTGCATACTTTGTTGATTCCATTTATGAAATAAATCACATTTTCAAAAAACTCGTGTTTTTTAAGAAATCATGTAAACCTTCTAGAAGCTCTGATTTTAAAAAACGGGGGGAATTAAGCTTTTCTTATTTCCGGACGCATCCGCAAACTATAGAAAGTCGTTATGACGTAGAATGTGCATACTTTGTTGATTCCATTTATGAAATAAATCACATTTTCTAAAAACTCGTGTTTTTTAAGAAATCATGTAAACCTTCTAGAGTCTGTGATTTTAAAAAACTGGCGGAAGTAAGCTTTTCATATTTCCGGATGCATGCGCAAACTTTAGAAAGTTGTTATTACATAGAATGTGCATACTTTGTTGATTCCATTTATGACATAAATCACATTTTCTAAAAACTCATGTTTTTTAAGAAATCATGTAAACCTTCTAGAAGCTGTGGTTTTAAAAAATTGGCGGAAGTAAGCTTTTCTTATTTCCGGACGCATACGCAAACTATAGAAAGTCGTTATCACGTAGAATGTTTATAGTTTGCGGATGCACAAACTATAGAAAGTCATTATGACATTGAATTTGCATACTTTGTTGATTCCATTTATGAAATAAATCACATTTTCTAGAAACTCGTGTTTTTTAAGAAATCATGTAAACCTTCTAGAAGCTGCGATTTTAAAAAACGGGGGGAATTAAGCTTTTCTTATTGCCGGACGCATGTGCAAACTATAGAAAGTCGTTATGACGTAGAATGTGCAAACTTTGTTGATTCTATTTATGAAATAAATCACATTTTCGAAAAAATCGTGTTTTTTAAGAATTCATCTAAACCTTCTAGAAGCTGTGAATTTAAAAAAGGGAGGAAGTAAGCTTTTCTTATTTCCGGACGCATGCACAAACTATGGAAAGTCGTTATCACGTAGAATGTGCAAACTTTGTTGATTCCATTTATGAAATAAATCACATTTTCTACAAACTCGTGTTTTTCAAGAATTCATCTAAACCTTCTAGAAGCTGTGAATTTAAAAAAAGGGGGGAACTAAGCTTTTTTTTATTTCCGGACGCATGCGCAAACTATAGAAAGTCGTTATCACGTAGAATGTGCATAGTTTGCACATGTGCAAACTATAAGAAGTCGTTGTGACATAGAATGTGCATACTTTGTTGATTCCATTTATGAAATAAATCACATTTTCTAAAAACTCGTGTTTTTTAAGAAATTATGTAAACCTTCTAGAAGCTGTGATTTTAAAAAACGGGGGGGAATTAAGCTTTTCTTATTTCCGGACGCATGCGCAAACTATAGAAAGTCATTATGACGTAGAATGTGCATACTTTGTTGATTCCATTTATGAAATAAATCACATTTTCTAGAAACTCGTGTTTTTTAAGAATTCATCTAAACCTTCTAGAAGCTATGAATTTAAAAAAGGGGGGAAGTAAGCTTTTCTTATTTCCGGACGCATGCGCAAACTATAGAAAGTCGTTATGACGTAGAATGTGCATACTTTGTTGATTCAATTTATGAAATAAATCAAATTTTCTAAAAACTCGTGTTTTTTAAGAAATGATGTAAACCTTCTAGAAGCTGTGATTTTAAAAAACTGGCGGACGTAAGCTTTTCATATTTCCGGATGCATGCGCAAAATTTAGAAATTCGTTATTACATAGAATGTGCATACTTTGTTGATTCCATTTATGAAATAAATCACATTTTCTAAAAACTCGTGTTTTTTAAGAAATCATGTAAACCTTCTAGAAGCTGTGGTTTTAAAAAACTGGCGGAAGTAAGCTTTTCTTATTTCCGGACGCATGCGAAAACTATAGAAAGTCGTTATCACGTAGAATGTGCATACTTTGTTGATTCCAATTATGAAATAAATCACATTTTCTAAAAACTCGTGTTTTTTAAGAATTCATCTAAACCTTCTTTAAACTGTGAATTTAAAAAAAGGGGGGAAGTAAGCTTTTCTTATTTCCGGATGCATGCAAAAACTATTGAAATTCGTTATCACGTAGAATGTGCGTAGTTTGCGCATGCGCAAACTATAGAAAGTCGTTATGACATTGAATGTGCATACTTTGTTGATTCCATTTATGAAATAAATCACATTTTCTAAAAACTCGTGTTTTTTAAGAAATCATGTAAACCTTCTAGAAGCTGTGATTTTAAAAAACGGGGGGAATAAAGCTTTTCTTATTTCCAGACGCATGCGCAAACTATAGAAGGTCGTTATGACGTAGAATGTGCAAACTTTGTTGATTCCATTTATGAAATAAATGACATTTTCTAAAAAATCGTGTTTTTTAAGAATTCATCTAAACCTTCTAGAAGCTGTGAATTTAAAAAAGCGGGGAAGTAAGCTTTTCTTATTTCCGAACGCATGCGCAAACTATAGAAAGTCGTTATTACGTAGAATGTGCATATTTTGCGCATGCGCAAACTATAGGAAGTCATTATGACATAGAATGTGGATACTTTGTTGATTCCATTTATGAAATAAATCACATTTTCTAAAAACTTGTGTTTTTTAGAAATCATGTAAACCTTCTAAAAGCTGTGATTTTAAAAAACGGGGGGAATTAAGCATTTCTCATTTCCAGACGCATGCGCAGACTATAGAAAGTCATTATGATGTACAATTTGCATACTTTGTTGATTCCATTTATGAAATAAATCACATTTTCAAAAAACTCGTGTTTTTTAAGAAATCATCTAAACCTTCTAGAAGATGTGATTTTAAAAAACTGGCGGAAGTAAGCTTTTCTTATTTCCGGACGCATGCGCAAACTATAGAAAGTCGTTACTACGTAGAATGTGCATACTTTGTTCATTCCATTAATGAAATAAATAACATTTTATAAAAACTCGTGTTTTTTCAGAATTCATCTAAACCTTCTAGAAGCTGTGAATTTAAAAAAAGGGGGAAAGTAAGCTTTTCTTATTTTAGGACGCATGCGCAAACTATAGAAAGTTGTTTTTAGGTAGAATGTGCATAGTTTGCGCATGCGCAAACTATAGAAAGTCGTTATGACATAGAATGTGCATAGTTTGTTGATTCCATTTATGAAATAAATCACATTTTCTAAAAACTCGTGTTTTTTAAGAAATCATGTAAACCTTCTAGAAGCTGTGATTTTAAAAAACGGGGGGAATTAAGCTTTTCTTATTTCCAGATGCATGCGCAAACTAGAGAAAGTTGTTATGACGTAGAATGTCCATACTTTGTTGATTCCATTTCTGAAATAAATCAGATTTTCTAAAAACTCGTGTTTTTAAAGCAATCATCCAAACCTTCTAGAAGCTGTGGTTTTAAAAAACTGGCGGAAGTAAGCTTTTCTTATTTCTGGATGCATGCGCAAACTATAGAAAGACGTTATTACGTAGAATGTGCATAGTTTGTTGATTCCATTTATGAAATAAATCACATTTCCTAAAAACTCGTGTTTTTTAAGAAATCATGTAAACATTCTAGAAGCTGTGATTTTAAAAAACTGGAGGAAGTAAGCTTTTCTTATTTCCGGACGCATGCGCAAACTTTAGAGAGTCGTTATTATATAGAATGTGCATACTTTGTTGATTCCATTTATGAAATAAATCACATTTTCTAAAAACTCGTGTTTTTTAAGAAATCATGTAAAGCTTCTAGAAGCTGTGATTTTAAAAAACTGGAGGAAGTAAGCTTTTCTTATTTCCGGACGCATGCACAAACTATAGAAAGTCGTTATTACGTAGAATGTGCATAGTTTTTTGATTCCATTTATGAAATAAATCACATTTTCTAAAAACTCGTGTTTTTTAAGAATTCATCTAAACCTTCTAGAAGCTGTGAATTTAAAAAAAGGGGGGAAGTAAGTTTTTCTTATTTCCGGACGCATGCGCAAACTATAGAAAGTCGTTATCAAGTAGAATGTGCATAGTTTGCGCATGCGCAAACTATAGAATATCGTTATGACATTGAATATGCATACTTTTTTTATTCCATTTATGAAATAAATCACATTTTAAAAAAACTCGTGTTTTTTAAGAAATCATGTAAACCTTCTAGAAGCTATGATTTTAAAAAACTGGCGGAAGTAAGCTTTTCTTATTTCCGGATGCATGCGCAAACTATAGAAAGTCGTTACTACGTAGAATGTGCATACTTTGTTGATTCCATTAATGAAATAAATAAAATTTTCTAAAAACTCGTGTTTTTTAAGAATTCATCTAAACCTTCTAGAAGGTGTGAATTTAAAAAATGGGGGGAAGTAAGCTTTTCGTATTTCCAGACGCATACGCAAACTATAGAAAGTCGTTATCACGTAGAATGTGCATAGTTTGCACATGCGCAAACTATAGAAAGTCGTTATGACATAGAGTGTGAATACTTTGTGGATTCCATTTATGAAATAAATCACATTTTCAAAAAACTCGGGTTTTTTAAGAAATCATGTAAACCTTCTAGAAGCTCTGATTTTAAAAAACGGGGGGAAATAAGCTTTTCTTATTTCCAGACGCATGCACAAACTATAGAAAGTCGTTATCAAGTAGAATGTGCATAGTTTGCGCATGCGCAAACTATAGAATGTCGTTATGACATTGAATATGCAAACTTTTTTTATTCCATTTATGAAATAAATCACATTTTAAAAAAACTCGTGTTTTTTAAGAAATCATGTAAACCTTCTAGAAGCTGTGATTTTAAAAAACGGGGGGAATTAAGGTTTTCTTATTTCCGGACGCATGCGCAAACTATAGAAAGTCGTTATCACATAGAATGTGCATAGTTTGCACATGTGCAAACTATAAGAAGTCGTTGTGACATAGAATGTGCATACTTTGTTGATTCCATTTATGAAATAAATCACATTTTCTAAAAACTCGTGTTTTTTAAGAAATTATGTAAACCTTCTAGAAGCTGTGATTTTAAAAAACGGGGGGGAATTAAGCTTTTCTTATTTCCAGACGCATGCACAAACTATAGAAAGTCATTATGACGTAGAATGTGCATACTTTGTTGATTCCATTTATGAAATAAATCACATTTTCTAGAAACTCGTGTTTTTTAAGAATTCATCTAAACCTTCTAGAAGCTATGAATTTAAAAAAAGGGGGGAAGTAAGCTTTTCTTCTTTCCGGACGCATGCGCAAACTATAGAAAGTCGTTATGACGTAGAATATGCATACTTTGTTGATTCAATTTATGAAATAAATCAAATTTTCTAAAAACTCGTGTTTTTTAAGAATTCATCTAAACCTTCTAGAAGCTGTGATTTTAAAAAATGGGGGGAATTAAGCTTTTCTTATTTCCGGATGCATGCGCAAACTATAGAAAGTCGTTATGACGTAGAATGTGCATAGTTTGTTGATTCCATTTATCAAATAAATGACATTTTCGAAAAACTCGTGTTTTTTAAGAATTCATCTAAACCTTCTAGAAGCTATGAATTTAAAAAAAGGGGGGAAGTAAGCTTTTCTTATTTCCGAACGCATGCGCAAACTATAGAAAGTCGTTATCACGTAGAATGTGCATAGTTTGCGCATGCGCAAACTATAGAAAGTCGTTATAACATTGAATGTGCATACTTTGTTGATTCCATTTATGAAATAAATCACATTTTCTAGAAACTTGTGTTTTTTAAGAAATCATGTAAACCTTCTAGAAGCTGTGATTTTAAAAAACGGGGGGAATTAAGGTTTTCTTATTGCCAGACGAATGCGCAAACTATAGAAAGTCGTTATTAGGTAGAATGTGCATAGTTTGCGCATGCGCAAACTATAGGAAACTATAGGAAGTAATTATGACATAGAATGTGGATACTTTGTTGATTCCATTTATGAAATAAATCACATTTTCTAAAAACTTTTTTTTTTTAAGAAATCATGTAAACCTTCTAGAAGCTGTGATTTTAAAAAACGGGGGGAATTAAGCATTTCTCATTTCCAGAGGCATGCGCAGACTATAGAAAGTCGTTATGACGTAGAATTTGCATACTTTCTTGATTCCATTTATGAAATAAATCACATTTTCAAAAAACTTGTGTTTTTTAAGAAATCATCTAAACCTTCTAGAAAATGTGATTTTAAAAAACTGGCGGAAGTAAGCTTTAATTATTTCCGGACGCATGCGCAAACTATAGAAAGTCGTTACTACGTAGAATGTGCATACTTTGTTCATTCCAATAATGAAATAAATAACATTTTATAAAAACTCATGTTTTTTAAGATTTCATCTAAACCTTCAAGAAGCTGTGAATTTAAAAAAAGGGGGGATGTAAGCTTTTCTTATTTTCGGACGCATGCGTAAACTATAGAAAGTTTTTATTACGTAGAATGTGCATAGTTTGCGCATGCGAAAGCTATAGCAAGTCGTTATGACATAGAATGTACATACTTTGTTGATTCCATTTATGAAATAAATCACATTTCCTAAAAACTCGTGTTTTTTAAGAAATCATGTAAACCTTCTAGAAGCTGTGATTTTAAAAAAGGGGGTGAATTAAGCTTTTCTTATTTCCGGATGCATGCGCAAACTATAGAAAGTGGTTATGACATATAATGTGCATACTTTGTTGATTCCATTTATGAAATAAATCACATTTTCTAAAAACTCGTGTTTTTTAAGAAATCATGTAAACCTTCTAGAAGATGTGATTTTAAAAAACTGGCGGAAGTAAGCTTTTCTTATTTCCGGACGCATCCGCAAACTTTAGAAAGTCGTTATTAAATAGAATGTGCATACTTTGTTGATTCCATTTATGAAATAAATCACATTTTCTAAAAACTCGTGTTTTTTAAGAAATCATGTAAACCTTCTAGAAGCTGTGATTTTAAAAAACTGGCGGAAGTAAGCTTTTCTTATTTCCGGATGGATGCGCAAACTATAGAATGTCGTTACTACGTAGAATGTGCATAATTTTTGATTCCATTAATGAAATAAATAACATTTTCTAAAAAATTGTGTTTTTTAAGAATTCATCTAAACCTTCTAGAAGCTGTGAATTTAAAAAAAGGGGGGAAGTAAGCTTTTCTTATTTATGGACGCATGCGCAAACTATAGAAAGTTGTTATTACATAGAATGTGCATAGTTTGCACATGCGCAAACTATAGAAAGTCGTTATGACATAGAATGTACATACTTTGTTGATTCCATTTACGAAATAAATCACATTTCCTAAAAACTCGTGTTTTTTAAGATATCATGTAAACCTTCTCGAAGCAATGATTTTAAAAAATGGGGGGAATTAAGCTTTTCTTATTTCCGGATGCATGTGCAAACTATAGAAAGTCGTTATGACGTAGAATGTGCATAATTTGTTTGATTCAATTTATGAAATAAATCACATTTTCTAAAAACTCGTGTTTTTTAAGAAATCATGTAAACCTTCTAGAAGCTATGATTTTAAAAAACTGGCGGAAGTAAGCTGTTCATATTTCCGGACGCATGTGCAAACTTTAGAAAGTCGTTATTACATAGAATGTGCATAGTTTGTTGATTCCATTTATGAAATACATCACATTTTCTAAAAACTCTTGTTTTTTAAGAAATCATGTAAACCTTCGAGAAGCTGTGGTTTTAACAAACTGGCGGAAGTAAGCTTTTCTTATTTCCGTACGCATGCGCAAACTATAGAAAGTCGTTATTATTTAGAATGTGCATATTTTGTTGATTCCATTTATGAAATAAATCACATTTTCTAAAAACTCGTGTTTTTTAAGAATTCATCTAAACCTTCTAGAAGCTGTGAATTTAAAAAAAGGGGGGAAGTAAGCTTTTGTTATTTCCTGATGCATGCGCAAATTATAGAAAGTTGTTAACACGTAGAATGTGCATAGTTTGCACATGCGCAAACTATAGAAAGTCGTTATGACATAGAATGTGCATACTTTGTTGATTCCATTTATGAATTAAATCACCTTTTCTAAAAACCCATTTTTTTTTTGAAATTATGTAACCCTTCTAGAAGCTGTGTTTTTAAAAAACCGGGGGAATTAAGCTTTTCTTATTTCCGGACGCATGCGCAAACTATAGAAAGTCGTTATTACGTAGAATGTGCAAACTTTGGTTATTCCATTTATGAAATAAATCACATTTTCTAAAAACTCAAGTTTTTTAAGAAATCATGTAAACCTTCTAGAAGCTGTGATTTTAAAAAACGGGGGGAATTAAGCTTTTGTTATTTCTAGACGCATGCGCAAACTATACAAAGTCGTTATGACCTCGAATGTGCATACTTTGTTGATTCCATTTATGAAACAAATAACATTTTCTAAAAACTCGTGTTTTTTAAGAATTCATCTAAACCTTCTAGAAGCTGGGAATTTAAAAAAAGGGGGGAAGTAAGCTTTTCTTACTTCCGGACGCATGCGCAAACTATAGAAATTCATTATCACGTAGAATGTGCATAGTTTGCGCATGCGCAAACTATAGAAAGTCGTTATGACATAGAATATGCATACTTTGTTGATTCCATTTATGAAATAAATCACCTTTTCTAAAAACTCGTGTCTTTAAGAATTCATCTAAATGTTCTAGAAGCTGTGAATTTAAAAAAAGAGGGGAAGTAAGCTTTTCTTATTTCCGGACGCATGTGCAAACCATAGAAAGTTGTTATTATGTAGAATGTGCATAGTTTGCGCATGCGCAAACTATAGAACGTCGTTATGACATAGAATGTGCATACTTTGTTGATTCCATTTATGAAATAAGTCACATTTCCTAAAAACTCGTGTTTTTTAAGAAATCATGTAAACCTTCTAGAAGCTCTGATTTTAAAAAATGGGGGGAATTAAGCTTTTCTTATTTCCGGACGCATGCGCAAACTATAGAAAGTCATTATGACATAGAATGTGCATACTTTGTTGATTCCATTTATGAAATAAATCACATTTTCGAAAAACTCGTGTTTTTTAAGAAATCATGTAAACCTTCTAGAAGCTATGATTTTAAAAAATAGGCGGAAGTAAGCTTTTCATGTTTCCGGACGCATGTGCAAGCTTTAGAAAGTCGTTATTACATAGAATGTGCATACTTTGTTGATTCCATTTATGAAATAAATCACATTTTCTAAAAACACATGTTTTTTAAGAAATCATGTAAACCTTCTAGAAGCTGTGGTTTTAAAAAACTGGTGGAAGTAAGCTTTTCTTATTTCCGGACGCATGCGCAAACTATAGAAAGTCGTTTTTACGTAGAATGTGCATAGTATGCGCATGCGCAAACTATAGAAATTCGTTATGACATTGAATGTGCATAAATTGTTGATTCCATTTATGAAATAAATCACATTTTCTAAAATCTCAAGTTTTTTAAGAAATCATGTAAACCTTCTAGAAGCTGTGATTTTAAAAAACGGGGGGAATTAAGCTTTTCTTATTTCCGGACGCATACGAAAACTATAGAAAGTCGTTATGACGTAGAATCTGCATACTTTGTTGATTCCATTTATGAAATAAATCACATTTTCTAAAAACTCGTATTTTTTAAGAATTCATCTAAACCTTCTAGAAGCTGTGAATTTAAAAAAAGGGGGGATGTAAGTTTTTCTTATTTCCGGACGCATGCGCAAACTATAGAAAGTTGCTATTGAATAGAATGTGCATAGTTTGCCAATGCGCAAACTATAGCAAGTCGTTATGACATAGAATGTGCATACTTTGTTGTTTCCATTTATGAAATAAATTACATTTCTTAAAAACTCGTGTTTTTTAAGAAATCATGTAAACCTTCTAGAAGCTGTGATTTTAACAAAGGGGGGGAATTAAGCTTTTCTTATTTCCGGACGCATGCGCAAACTATAGAAAGTCGTTATCACGTAGAATGTGCAGAGTTTGCACATGAGCAAACTATAGAAAGTCGTTATGACATAGAATGTGCATACTTTGTTGATTCCATTTATGAAATAAATCACATTTCCTAAAAACTCGTGTTTTTTAAGAAATCATGTAAACCTTCTAGAAGCTCTGATTTTAAAAAACGGGGGGAATTAAGCTTTTCTTATTTCCGGACGCATGCGCAAACTTTAGAAAGTCGTTATTACATAGAATGTGCATACTTGGTTGATTCCATTTATGAAATAAATCACATTTTCTAAAAACTCCTATTTTTTAAGAAATCATCTAAACCCTCTAGAAGCTGTGGTTTTAAAAAACTAGCGGAAGTAAGTTTTTCTTATTTCCGGACGCATGCGCAAACTATAGAAAGTCGTTATCACGTAGAATGTGCATAATTTGTTGATTCCATTTATGAAATAAATCACATTTTCTAAAAACTCGTGTTTTTTAAGAAATCATTTAAACCTTCTAGAAGCTGTGATTTTAAAAAATGGGGAAATTAAGCTTTTCTTATTTTCGGACGCATGCGCAAACTTTAGAAAGTTGTTATGACGTAGAATGTGCATACTTTGTTGATTCCATATATGAAATAAATCACATTTTCTAAAAACTTGTGTTTTTTAAGAATTCGTCTAAACCTTCTAGAAGCTGTGAATTTAAAAAAAGGGGGGAAGTAAGCTTTTCTTATTTTCGGACGCATGCGCAAACTATAGAAAGTCGTTATCACATAGAATGTGTATAGTTAGCGCATGCGCAAACTATAGAAAGTCGTTATGACGTAGAATGTGCATACTTTGTTGATTCCATTTATGAAATAAATCACATTTTCTAAAAACTCATGTTTTTTAAGAATTCATCTAAACCTTCTAGAAGCTATGAATTTAAAAAAAAGGGGGAAGTAAGATTTTCTTATTTCCAGACGCATGCGCAAACTATAGGAAGTCCTTATGACGTAGAATGTGCATTCTTTGTTGATTCCATTTATGAAATAAATCACATTTTCTAAAAACTCATGTTTTTTAAGAAATCATGTAAACCTTCTAGAAGTTGTGATTTTAAAAAATGGGGGCAAGTAAGCTTTTCTTATTTCCGGACACATGCGCAAACTTTAGAAAGTCGTTATTACATAGAATGTGCATAATTTTTTGATTCCATTTATGAAATAAATCACATTTTCTAAAAACTCTTGTTTTTCAAGAAATCATGTAAACCTTCTAGAAGCTGTGATTTTAAAAAACTGCCAGAAGTAAGCTTTTGTTATTTCCGGATGCATGTGCAAACTATAGAAAGTCATTACTACGTAGAATGTGCATACTTTGTTGATTCCATAAATGAAATAAATAACATTTTTTAAAAACTCGTGTTTTTAAAGAATTCATCTAAACCTTCTAGAAGCTGTGAATTTAAAAAAAGGGGGGAAGTAAGCTTTTCTTATTTCTGGACACATGCGCAAACAATAGAAAGTCATTATCAAGTAGAATTTGCATAGTTTTCGCATGGGCAAACTATAGAAAGTCGTTATGACATAGAATGTGAATACTTTGTTGATTCCATTTATGAAATAAATCACATTTTCTAAAAACTCGTGTTTTTTAAGAATTCATCTAAACCTTCTAGAAGCTGTGAATTTAAAAAAAGCGGGGAAGTAAGCTTTTCTTATTGTCAGACGCATGCGGAACCTATAGAAAGAGGTTATTACGTAGAATGTGCATAGTTTGTGCATGCGCAAACTATAGAAAGTTGTTATGACATAGAATGTGCATACTTTGTTGATTCCATTTATGAAATAAATCACATTTTTTAAAAACTCGTGTTTTTTTAAGAAATCATGTGAACCTTCTAGAAGCTGTGATTTTAAAAAAGGGGGGGAATTAAGCTTTTCTTATTTCCGGACGCATGCGCAAACTATAGAAAGTCGCTATGACATAGAATGTGCATACTTTGTTGATTCCATTTATGAAATAAATCACATTTTCTAAAAACTCGTGTTTTTCAAGAAATCATGTAAACCTTCTAGAAGCTGTGATTTTAAAAAACTAGCGGATGTAAGCTTTTCTTATTTCCAGACGCATGCGAAACTATAGAAAGTCGTTATTACGTAGAATGTGCATAGTTTGTTGATTCCATTTATGAAATAAATCACATTTTCTAAAAACTCCTGTTTTTTAAGAATTCATCTAAACCTTCTAGAAGCTGTGAATTTAGAAAAAGGGGGGAAGTAAGCTTTTCTTATTTCCGGACGCATGCGCAAACTATAGAAAGTCGTTATCACGTAAAATGTGCATAGTTTCCGCATGTGCAAACTATAGAAAGTCGTTATGACATTGAATGTGCATACTTTGTTGATTCCATTTATGAAATAAATCACATTTTCTAAAAAATCGTGTTTTTTAAGAATTCATCTAAACCTTCTAGACGCTGTGATTTTAAAAAACGGGGGGAATTAAGCTTTTCTTATTTCCGGACGGACGCGCAAACTATAGAAAGTCGTTATTACCTAGAATGTCCATAGTTTGCGCATGCTCAAACTATAGAAAGTTGTTATGACATAGAATGTGCATACTTTGTTGATTCCATTTATGAAATAAATCACATTTTCTAAAAACTCATGTTTTTTAAGAAATCATGTAAACCTTCTAGAAGATGTGATTTTAAAAAACTAGCGGAAGTAAGCTTTTCTTATTTCCGGATGCATGCGCAAACTTTAGAAAGTCATTATTACATAGAATGTGCATACTTTGTTGATTCAATTAATGAAATAAATAACATTTTCTAAAAACTCGTGTTTTTTAAGAATTCATCTAAACCTTCTAGAAGCTGTGAATTTAAGAAAAGGGGGGAAGTAAGCTTTTCTTATTTCGGGACGCATGCGCAAACTATAGAAAGTCGTTATCACGTAGAATGTGCATAGTTTGCGCATGCGCAAACTATAGAAAGTCGTTATGACATAGAATGTGTATACTTTGTTGATTCCATTTATGAAATAAATCACATTTTCTAAAAACTCGTGTTTTTTAAGAAATCATGTAAACCTTCTAGAAGCTGCGATTTTAAAAAACGTGATGAATTAAAACATTTTAGAAGCTGATGAATTAAGCTTTTCTTATTTCCGGAAGCATGCGCAAACTATAGAAAGTCGTTATTACATAGAATGTGCATACTTTGTTGATTCCATTAATGAAATAAATCACATTTTTTAAAAAATCGTGTTTTTTAAGAATTCATCTAAACCTTCTAGAAGTTGTGAATTTAAAAAAAGGGGGAAGTAAGCTTTTCTTATTTCCAGACGCATGCGCAAACTATAGAAAGTCGTTATTACGTAGAATGTGCATACTTTGTTCATGCCCAAACTATAGAAATTCGTTATGACATAGAATGTGCGTACTTTGTTGATTCCATTTATAAAATAAATCAAATTTTCTAAAAACTCAAGTTTTTTAAGAAATCATGTAAACCGTTTAGAATCTGTGATTTTAAAAACGGGGGGGGAATTAAGATTTTCTTATTTCAAGACGCATGCGCAAACTATAGAAAGTCGTTATGACGTAGAATGTGCATACTTTGTTGATTCCATTTATGAAATAAATCACATTTTCTAAAAACTCGTGTTTTTTAAGAAATCATGTAAACCTTCTAGAAGCTGTGATTTTAAAAAACGGGGGGGAATTAAGCTTTTTTTTTTCCGGACTTATGCGCAAACTATAGAAAGTAATTATCACTGAGAATGTGCATACTTTTCTGATTCCATTTATGAAATATATCACATTTTCTAAACAATCGTGTTTTTAAAGAAATCATCTAAACCTTCTAGAAGCTGTGATTTTAAAAAATATGGGGAATTAAGCTTTTCTTATTTCCGGACGCATGCACAAACTATAGAAATTCGTTCTGACATAGAATGTGCAAACTTTGTTGATTCCATTTATGATATAAATCACATTTTCTAAAAAATCGTGTTTTTTAAGAATACAACTAAACTTTCTAGAAGCTGTGAATTTAAAAAAAGGGGGGAAGTAAGCTTTTCTTATTTCGGGACGCATGCGCAAACTATAGAAAGTCGTTATCACGTAGAATGTGCATAGTTTGCGCATGCGGAAACTATAGAAAATCGTTATGACATTGAATGTGCATACTTTGTTGATTCCATTTATGAAATAAATCACATTTTCTAAAAACTTGTGTTTTTTAAGAAATCATGTAAACCTTCTAGAAGCTGTTCTTTTAAAAAACGGGGGAAATTAAGCTTTTCTTATTTCCGGACGCATGTGCAAATTATAGAAAGTCGTTATGACGTAGAATGTGCAAACTTTGTTGATTCCATTTGTGAAATAAATAACATTTTCTAAAAATTCGTGTTTTTTAAGAATACATCTAAAGCTTCTAGAAGCTGTGAATTTAAAAAAAGGGGCGAAGTAAGCTTTTCTTATTTCCGGACGCATGCGCAAACTATAGAAAGTCGTTATCTCATAGAATGTGCATAGTTTGCGCATGCGCAAACTATAGAAATTTGTTATGACATATAATGTGCATACTTGGTTGATTCCATTTATGAAATAAATCACATTTTCTGAAAACTCGTGTTTTTTAAGAAATTATGTAAACCTTCTAGAAGCTGTGATTTTAAAAAACGAGGGGGAATTAAGCTTTTTTTTTTCCGGACTCATGCGCAAACTATAGAAAGTCATTATCACTGAGAATGTGCATACTTTTCTGATTCCAATTATGAAATATATCACATTTTCTAAAAACTCGTGTTTTTAAAGAAATCATCTAAACCTTCTAGAAGCTGTGATTTTAAAAAATATGGGGAATTAAGCTTTTCTTATTTCCGGACGCATGCACAAACTATAGAAAGTCGTTCTGACATAGAATGTGCAAACTTTGTTGATTCCATTTATGATATAAATCACATTTTCTAAAAAATCGTGTTTTTTTAAGAATTCATCTAACCCTTCTAGAAGCTGTGAATTTAAAAAAAAGGGGGGAAGTAAGCTTTTCTTATTTCCAGACGCATGCGCAAACTATAGAAAGTTGTTATCACGTAGAATTTTCATATTTTGCGCATGCGCAAACTATAGAAAGTCGTTATGACGTAGAATGTGAATACTTTGTTGATTCCATTTATGAAATAAATCACATTTTCTAAAAACTCGTGTTTTTTAAGAATTCATCTAAACGTTCTAGAAGCTGTGAATTTAAAAAAAGGGGGGAAGTAAGCTTTTCTTATTTCCAGACAGATGTGCAAACTATAGAAAGTCGTTATCACATAGAATGTGCATAGTTTGTGCATTCGGAAACTATAGAAAGTCGTTATGACATAGAATGTGCATACTTTGTTGATTCCATTTATGAAATAAATCACATTTTCTAAAAACTCCTATTTTTAAAGAAATCATGGAAACCTTCTAGAAGCTGTGATTTTAAAAAATGTGGGGAATTAAGCTTTTCTTATTTCCGGACGCATGCGCAAACTATAGAAAGTCGTTATGACATAGAATGTGCAAACTTTGTTGATTCCATTTATGAAATAAATCACATTTTCTAAAAAATCGTGTTTTTTAAGAATTCATATAAACCTTCTAGAAGCTGTGAATTTAAAAAAAGGGGGGAAGTAAGCTTTTCTTATTTCCGGACGCATGCGCAAACTATAGAAAGTCGTTATCACGTAGAATTTGCATATTTTGCGCATGCGCAAACTATAGAAAGTCGTTATGACGTAGAATGTGCATACTTTGTTGATTCCATTTATGAAATAAATCACATTTTCTAAAAACTCGTGTTTTTTAAGAATTCATCTAAACCTTCTAGAAGCTGTGAATTTAAGAAAAGGGGGAAAGTAAGCTTTTCTTATTTCTGGACGCATGCGCAAACTATAGAAAGTTGTTATTAGGTAGAATGTGCATAGTTTGCGCATGCGCAAACTATAGAAAGTCTTTATGACATAGAATTTGCATACTTTGTTGATTCCGTTTATGAAATAAATCACATTTTCTAAAAACTCAAGTTTTTTAAGAAATCATGTAAACCTTCTAGAAGCTGTGATTTTAAAAAACTGGGGGAATTAAGCTTTTCTTATTTCCAGGCGCATGCGCAAACTATAGAAAGTCGTTATGACGTAGAATATGCATACTTTGTTGATTCCATTTTTGAAATAAATCACATTTTCTAAAAACTCATGTTTTTTAAGAAATCATGTAAACCTTCTAGAAGATGTGATTTTAAAAACCTTGCGGAAGTAAGCTTTTCTTATTTCTGGACGCATGCACAAACTTTAGAACGTCGTTATTACATAGAATATGCATACTTTGTTGATTCCATTTATGAAATAAATCACATTTTCAAAAAGCTCTTGTTTTTAAGAAATCATGTAAACCTTCTAGAAGCTTTGATTTTAAAAAACTGGCGGAAGTAGGCTTTTCTTATTTCCGGACGCATGCGCAAACTATAAAAAGTCATTACTACGTAGAATGTGCATACTTTGTTGATTCCATTAATGAAATAAATAACATTTTCTAAAAATTCGTTTTTTTTAGAATTCATCTAAACCTTCTAGAAGCTGTGAATTTAAAAAAAGGGGGGAAGTAAGCTTTTCTTATTTCCAGACGCATGGGCAAACTATAGAAAGTCGTTATCACAAAGAATGTGCATAGTTTGCGCATGCGCAAACTATAGAAAGTCGTTATGACATATAATGTGCATACTTGGTTGATTCCATTTATGAAATAAATCACATTTTCTAAAAACTAGTGTTTTTTAAGAAATTATGTAAACCTTCTAGAAGCTGTGATTTTAAAAAACGGGGGGGAATTAAGCTTTTTTTTTTTTCCGGACGCATGCGTAAACTATAGAAAGTCGTTATCACTTAGAATGTGCATACTTTTCTGATTCCATTTATGAAATATATCACACTTTCTAAAAACTCGTGTTATCTAAGGAATCATAAAACCTTCTAGAAGCTGTGATTTTAAAAAACTGGCAGAAGTAAGCTTTTCATATTTCTGGACGCATGCGCAAAGTTTAGAAAGTCGTTATTACATAGAATGTGCATACTTTTTTGATTCCATTTATGAAATAAATCACATTTTCTAAAAACTCATGTTTTTAAAGAAATCATCTAAACCTTCTAGAAGCTGTGATTTTAAAAAATGTGGGGAATTAAGCTTTTCTTATTTCCGGACGCATGCACAAACTATAGAAAGTCGTTATGACATAGAATGTGCAAACTTTGTTGATTCCATTTATGATATAAATCACATTTTCTAAAAAATCGTGTTTTTTTAAGAATTCATCTAAACCTTCTAGAAGCTGTGAATTTAAAAAAAGGAGGGAAGTAAGCTTTTCTTATTTCCGGACGCATGCGCAAACTATAGAAAGTCGTTATTACTTAGAATGTTCATAGTTTGCGCATGTGCAAACTATAGAAAGTCGTTATGACATAGAATGTGCATACTTTGTTGATTCCATTTATGAAATAAATCACATTTTCTAAAAACTCCAGTTTTTCAAGAAATCATGTAAACCTTCAAGAAGCTGTGATTTTAAAAAACGGGGGGAAATAAGCTTTTCTTATTTCCGGACGCATGTGCAAACTATAGAAAGTCATTATGACGTAGAATGTGCATACTTTGATGATTCCATTTATGAAATAAATCACATTTTCTAAAAACTCATGTTTTTTAAGAATTCATCTAAACCTTCTAGAAGCTGTGAATTTAAAAAAAGGGGGGAAGTAAGCTTTTCTTATTTCTGGACGCATGCGCAAACTATAGAAAGTCGTTATTACGTAGAATGTGCATAGTTTGCGCATGCGCAAACTATAGAAATTCGTTATGACATAGAATGTGCATAGTTTGGTTATTCCTTTTATGAAATAAATCACATTTTCTAAAAACTCATGTTTTTTAAGAAATCATGTAAACCTTCTAGAAGCTGTGGTTTTAAAAAACTTGCGGAAGTAAGCTTTTCTTATTTCTGGACGCATGCGCAAAATATAGAAAGTCGTTATTACGTAGAATGTGCATAGTTTGTTGATTCCATTTATGAAATAAATGACATTTTCTAAAAACTCATGTTTTTTAAGAAATCATGTAAACCTTCTAGAAGCTGTGATTTTAAAAAACGGGCGGAAGTAAGCTTTTCTTATTTCCGGACGCATGTGCAAACTATAGAAAGTCGTTACTACGTAGGAATGTGTATACTTTGTTGATTCCATTTATGAAATAAATCACATTTTCTAAAAACTCGTGTTTTTTAAGAAATCATGTAAACCTTCTAGAAGCTGTGGTTATCACATAAACTCGTGTTTTTTAAGAATTCATCTAAACCTTCTCGAAGTTGTGAATTTAAAAAAAGGGGGGAAGTAAGCTTTTCTTACTTCCCGACACCTGCGCAAACTATAGAAAGTCGTTATCACATAGAATGTGCATAGTTTGTGCATGCGGAAACTATAGAAAGTCGTTATAACATAGAATGTGCATACTTTGTTGATTCCATTTATGAAATAAATCACATTTTCTAAAAACTCCTGTTTTTAAAGAAATCATGGAAACCTTCTAGAAGCTGTGAATTTAAAAAAAGGGGGGAAGTAAGCTTTTCTTATTTCTGGACGCATGCGCAAACTATAGAAAGTCGTTATGACATAGAATGTGCATACTTTCTTGATTCCATTTATGAAATAAATCACATTTTCTAAAAACTCGTGTTTTTTAAGAAATCATGTAAACCTTCTAGAAGCTGTGATTTTAAAAAACTGGTGGAAGTAAGCTTTTCTTATTTCCGGATGCATGCTCAAACTATAGAAAGTCGTTATCACGTAGAATGTGCATACTTTGTTGATTCCATTTATGAAATAAATGACATTTTCTAAAAACTCATGTTTTTTAAGAAATCATGTAAACCTTCTAGAAGCTGTGATTTTAAAAAACTGGCGGAAGTAAACTTTTCTTATTTCCGGACGCATGCGCAAACTATAGAAAGTCGTTACTACATAGAATTTGTATACTTTGTTGATTCCATTTATGAAATAAATCACATTTTCTAAAAACTCGTGTTTTTTAAGAAATCATGTAAACCTTCTAGAAGCTCTGATTTTAAAAAACGGGGGGAAGGAAGCTTTTCTTATTTCCGGACGCATGAGCAAACTATAGAAAGTCATTATTACATAGAATGTGCATAGTTTGTTGATTCCATTTATGAAATAAATCATATTTTCTAAAAACTCATGTTTTTTAAGAAATCATGTAAACCTTCTAGAAACTGTGATTTTAAAAAACGGGGGGAATTGAGCTTTTCTTATTTTCGGACGCATGCACAAACTATAGAAAGTCGTTATCACGTAGAATGTGCATAGTTTGCGCATGCGCAAACTATAGAAAGTAGTTATTACATAGAATGTGCATACTTTGTTGATTCCATTTATGAAATAAATCACATTTTCTAAAAACTCGTGTTTTTTAAGAAATCATGTAAACCTTCTAGAAGCTGTGGTTTTAAAAAACTAGCGGAAGTAAGCTTTTCTTATTTCCGGACGCATGCGCAAACTATAGAAAGTCGTTATTACGTAGAATTTTCATACTATGTTGATTCCATTTATAAAATAAATCACATTTTCTAATAACTCGTGTTTTTTAAGAAATCATGTAAACCTTCTAGAAGCTGTGGTTTTAAAAAACTGGCGAAAGTAAGCTTTTCTTATTTCCGGACGCATGCGCAAGCGATAGAAAGTCGTTACTATGTAGAATGTGCATACCTTGTTGAATCCATTTATGAAATAAATCACATTTTCTAAAAACTCGTGTTTTTTAAGAATTCATCTAAACCTTCTAGATGCTGTGAATTTAAAAAAAGGGGGGAAGTAAGCTTTTCTTATTTCCGGAGGCATGCGCAAACTTTAGAAATTCGTTATTACATAGAATATGCATACTTTGTTGATTCCCTTTATGAAATAAATCACATTTTCTAAAAACTTGTGTTTTTTAAGAAATCATGTAAACCTTCTAGAAACTGTGATTTTAAAAAACTGGCGGAAGTAAGCTTTTCTTATTTCCGGACGCATGCGCAAACTATAGAAAGTCGTTACTACGTAGAATGTGCATACTTTGTTGATTGCATTTATGAAATAAATCACATTTTCTAAAAACTTGTGTTTTTAAAGAAATCATGTAAACCTTCTAGAAGCTGTGGTTTTAAAAAATTAGCGGAAGTAAGCTTTTCTTATTTCTGGATGCATGCACAAACTTTAGAAAGTCGTTATCACGTAGAATGTGCATAGTTTGCGCATGCGCAAACTATAGTAAGTCATTATGAGATAGAATGTTCATACTTTTGTTGATTCCATTTATGAAATAAATCACATTTTCTAAAAACTCGTGTTTTTTAAGAAATCATGTAAAGCTTCTAGAAGCTGTGATTTTAAAAAATGGGGGGAATTAAGCTTTTCTTATTTCCGGACGCATGCGTAAACTATAGAAAGTCGTTATGATGTAGAATGTGCAAACTTTGTTGATTCCATTTATGAAATAAATCACATTTTCTAAAAACTTGTGTTTTTTAAGAATTCATCTAAACCTTCTACAAGCTGTGAATTTAAAAAAAGGGGAGAAGTAAGCTTTTCTTATTTCCAGACGCATGCGCAAACTATAGAATGTCGTTATTACATAGAATGTGCATAGTTTGCACATGCGCAAACTATAGAAAGTCGTTATTACATAGAATGTGCATACTTTGTTGATTCCATTAATGAAATAAATCACATTTTCTAAAAACTCATGTTTTTTAAGAAATCATGTAAACCTTCTAGAAGCTGCGATTTTAAAAAACTGGCGGAAGTAAGCTTTTCTTATTTCCGGATGCATGCGCAAACTTTAGAATGTCATTATTACATAGAATGTGCATACTTTTTTGATTCCATTTATGAAATAAATCACATTTTTTAAAAACTCGTGTTTTTTAAGAAATCATGTAAACCTTCTGGAAGCTGTGATTTTAAAAAGCTTGCGGAATAAGCTTTTGTTATTTCTGGATACATGCGCAAACTTTAGAAACTCGTTATTACATAGAATGTGCATACTTTGTTGATACCATTTATGAAATAAAGCACATTTTCTAAAAACTCGTGTTTTTTAAGAAATCATGTAAACCTTCTAGAAGCTGTGATTTGAAAAAACGGGGGGAATTAAGCTTTTCTTATTTCCGGACGCATCCGCAAACTATAGAAAGTCGTTATGACGTAGAATGTGCAAACTTTGTTGATTCCATTTATGAAATAAATCACATTTTCTTAAAACTCGTGTTTTTTAAGAATTCATCTAAACCTTCTAGAAGCTGTGAATTTAAAAAAAGGGGGAAAGTAAGCGTTTCTTATTTCCGGACGCATGCGCAAACTATAGAAAGTCGTTATTACGTAGAATGTGCATAGTTTGCACATGCGCAAACAATAGAAATTCGTTATTACATAGAATGTGCATACTTTGTTGATTCCATTAATGAAATAAATCACATTTTCTAAAAACACGTGTTTTTTAAGAAATCATGTAAACCTTCTAGAAGCTGTGATTTTAAAAAACTTGCGGAAGTAAGCTTTTCTTATTTCTGGATGCATGCGCAAACTTTAGAAAGTAGTTATTACATAGAATGTGCATACTTTGTTGATTCCATTTATGAAATAAATCACATTTTCTAAAAACTCGTGTTTTTTAAGAAATCATGTAAACCTTCTAGAAGCTGTGGTTTTAAAAAACTAGCGGAAGTAAGCTTTTCTTATTTCCGGACGCATGCGCAAACTATAGAAAGTCGTTATTACGTAGAATTTTCATACTATGTTGATTCCATTTATAAAATAAATCACATTTTCTAATAACTCGTGTTTTTTAAGAAATCATGTAAACCTTCTAGAAGCTGTGGTTTTAAAAAACTGGCGAAAGTAAGCTTTTCTTATTTCCGGACGCATGCGCAAGCGATAGAAAGTCGTTACTATGTAGAATGTGCATACCTTGTTGATTCCATTTATGAAATAAATCACATTTTCTAAAAACTCGTGTTTTTTAAGAATTCATCTAAACCTTCTAGATGCTGTGAATTTAAAAAAAGGGGGGAAGTAAGCTTTTCTTATTTCCGGAGGCATGCGCAAACTTTAGAAATTCGTCATTACATAGAATATGCATACTTTGTTGATTCCCTTTATGAAATAAATCACATTTTCTAAAAACTTGTGTTTTTTAAGAAATCATGTAAACCTTCTAGAAACTGTGATTTTAAAAAACTGGCGGAAGTAAGCTTTTCTTATTTCCGGACGCATGCGCAAACTATAGAAAGTCGTTACTACGTAGAATGTGCATACTTTGTTGATTGCATTTATGAAATAAATCACATTTTCTAAAAACTCGTGTTTTTAAAGAAATCATGTAAACCTTCTAGAAGCTGTGGTTTTAAAAAATTAGCGGAAGTAAGCTTTTCTTATTTCTGGATGCATGCACAAACTTTAGAAAGTCGTTATCACGTAGAATGTGCATAGTTTGCGCATGCGCAAACTATAGTAAGTCATTATGAGATAGAATGTTCATACTTTTGTTGATTCCATTTATGAAATAAATCACATTTTCTAAAAACTCGTGTTTTTTAAGAAATCATGTAAAGCTTCTAGAAGCTGTGATTTTAAAAAATGGGGGGAATTAAGCTTTTCTTATTTCCGGATGCATGCGTAAACTATAGAAAGTCGTTATGATGTAGAATGTGCAAACTTTGTTGATTCCATTTATGAAATAAATCACATTTTCTAAAAACTTGTGTTTTTTAAGAATTCATCTAAACCTTCTACAAGCTGTGAATTTAAAAAAAGGGGAGAAGTAAGCTTTTCTTATTTCCAGACGCATGCGCAAACTATAGAATGTCGTTATTACATAGAATGTGCATAGTTTGCACATGCGCAAACTATAGAAAGTCGTTATTACATAGAATGTGCATACTTTGTTGATTCCATTAATGAAATAAATCACATTTTCTAAAAACTCATGTTTTTTAAGAAATCATGTAAACCTTCTAGAAGCTGTGATTTTAAAAAACTGGCGGAAGTAAGCTTTTCTTATTTCCGGATGCATGCGCAAACTTTAGAATGTCATTATTACATAGAATGTGCATACTTTTTTGATTCCATTTATGAAATAAATCACATTTTTTAAAAACTCGTGTTTTTTAAGAAATCATGTAAACCTTCTGGAAGCTGTGATTTTAAAAAACTTGCGGAAGTAAGCTTTTGTTATTTCTGGATACATGCGCAAACTTTAGAAACTCGTTATTACATAGAATGTGCATACTTTGTTGATACCATTTATGAAATAAAGCACATTTTCTAAAAACTCGTGTTTTTTAAGAAATCATGTAAACCTTCTAGAAGCTGTGATTTTAAAAAACTGGCGGAAGTAAGCTTTTCTTATTTCCCGACGCATGCGCAAACTATAGAAAGTCGTTATTACGTAGAATGTGCATAGTTTGTTGATTTCATTTATGAAATAAATCACATTTTCTAAAAACTCGTGTTTTTTAAGAATTCATCTAAACCTTCTAGAAGCTGTGAATTTAAAAAGCTTGCGGAATAAGCTTTTGTTATTTCTGGATACATGCGCACACTTTAGAAACTCGTTATTACATAGAATGTGCATACTTTGTTGATACCATTTATGAAATAAAGCACATTTTCTAAAAACTCGTGTTTTTTAAGAAATCATGTAAACCTTCTAGAAGCTGTGATTTTAAAAAACTGGCGGAAGTAAGCTTTTCTTATTTCCCGACGCATGCGCAAACTATAGAAAGTCGTTATTACGTAGAATGTGCATAGTTTGTTGATTTAATTTATGAAATAAATCACATTTTCTAAAAACTCGTGTTTTTTAAGAATTCATCTAAACCTTCTAGAAGCTGTGAATTTAAAAAAATGGGGGAAGTAAGCTTTTCTTATTTCCGGACGCATGCGCAAACTACAGAAAGTCGTTATCACGTAGAATGTGCATAGTTTGCGCATGCACAAACTATAGTAAGTCGTTATGACATAGAATGTTCATACTTTGTTAATTCCATTTATGAAATAAATCACATTTTCTAAAAATTCGTGTTTTTTAAGAAATCATGTAAACCTTCTAGAAGCTGTGATTTGAAAAAACGGGGGGAATTAAGCTTTTCTTATTTCCGGACGCATCCGCAAACAATAGAAAGTCGTTATGACGTAGAATGTGCAAACTTTGTTGATTCCATTTATGAAATAAATCACATTTTCTAAAAACTCGTGTTTTTTAAGAATTCATCTAAACCTTCTAGAAGCTGTGAATTTAAAAAAAGGGGGAAAGTAAGCGTTTCTTATTTCCGGACGCATGCGCAAACTATAGAAAGTCGTTATTACGTAGAATGTGCATAGTTTGCACATGCGCAAACAATAGAAAGTCGTTATTACATAGAATGTGCATACTTTGTTGATTCCATTAATGAAATAAATCACATTTTCTAAAAACACGTGTTTTTTAAGAAATCATGTAAACCTTCTAGAAGCTGTGATTTTAAAAAACTTGCGGAAGTAAGCTTTTCTTATTTCTGGATGCATGCGCAAACTTTAGAAAGTAGTTATTACATAGAATGTGCATACTTTGTTGATTCCATTTATGAAATAAATCACATTTTCTAAAAACTCGTGTTTTTTAAGAAATCATGTAAACCTTCTAGAAGCTGTGGTTTTAAAAAACTAGCGGAAGTAAGCTTTTCTTATTTCCGGACGCATGCGCAAACTATAGAAAGTCGTTATTACGTAGAATTTTCATACTATGTTGATTCCATTTATAAAATAAATCACATTTTCTAATAACTCGTGTTTTTTAAGAAATCATGTAAACCTTCTAGAAGCTGTGGTTTTAAAAAACTGGCGAAAGTAAGCTTTTCTTATTTCCGGACGCATGCGCAAGCGATAGAAAGTCGTTACTATGTAGAATGTGCATACCTTGTTGATTCCATTTATGAAATAAATCACATTTTCTAAAAACTCGTGTTTTTTAAGAATTCATCTAAACCTTCTAGATGCTGTGAATTTAAAAAAAGGGGGGAAGTAAGCTTTTCTTATTTCCGGAGGCATGCGCAAACTTTAGAAATTCGTTATTACATAGAATATGCATACTTTGTTGATTCCCTTTATGAAATAAATCACATTTTCTAAAAACTTGTGTTTTTTAAGAAATCATGTAAACCTTCTAGAAACTGTGATTTTAAAAAACTGGCGGAAGTAAGCTTTTCTTATTTCCGGACGCATGCGCAAACTATAGAAAGTCGTTACTACGTAGAATGTGCATACTTTGTTGATTGCATTTATGAAATAAATCACATTTTCTAAAAACTCGTGTTTTTAAAGAAATCATGTAAACCTTCTAGAAGCTGTGGTTTTAAAAAATTAGCGGAAGTAAGCTTTTCTTATTTCTGGATGCATGCACAAACTTTAGAAAGTCGTTATCACGTAGAATGTGCATAGTTTGCGCATGCGCAAACTATAGTAAGTCATTATGAGATAGAATGTTCATACTTTTGTTGATTCCATTTATGAAATAAATCACATTTTCTAAAAACTCGTGTTTTTTAAGAAATCATGTAAAGCTTCTAGAAGCTGTGATTTTAAAAAATGGGGGGAATTAAGCTTTTCTTATTTCCGGACGCATGCGTAAACTATAGAAAGTCGTTATGATGTAGAATGTGCAAACTTTGTTGATTCCATTTATGAAATAAATCACATTTTCTAAAAACTTGTGTTTTTTAAGAATTCATCTAAACCTTCTACAAGCTGTGAATTTAAAAAAAGGGGAGAAGTAAGCTTTTCTTATTTCCAGACGCATGCGCAAACTATAGAATGTCGTTATTACATAGAATGTGCATAGTTTGCACATGCGCAAACTATAGAAAGTCGTTATTACATAGAATGTGCATACTTTGTTGATTCCATTAATGAAATAAATCACATTTTCTAAAAACTCATGTTTTTTAAGAAATCATGTAAACCTTCTAGAAGCTGTGATTTTAAAAAACTGGCGGAAGTAAGCTTTTCTTATTTCCGGATGCATGCGCAAACTTTAGAATGTCATTATTACATAGAATGTGCATACTTTTTTGATTCCATTTATGAAATAAATCACATTTTTTAAAAACTCGTGTTTTTTAAGAAATCATGTAAACCTTCTGGAAGCTGTGATTTTAAAAAACTTGCGGAAGTAAGCTTTTTTTTATTTCCGGACGCATGCGCAAACTTTAGAAAGTTGTTATTATATAGATTGTGAATACGTTGTTGATTCCATTTATGAAATAAATCACATTTTCTAAAAACTCATGTTTTTTAAGAAATCATGTAAACCTTCTAGACGCTGTGATTTTAAAAAACTGGCGGAAGTAAGCTTTTCTTATTTCCGGATGCATGCGCAAACTATAGAATGTCATTATTACATAGAATGTGCATACTTTGTTGATTCCATTTATGAAATAAATCACATTTTCTAAAAACTCGTGTTTTTTAAGAATTCATCTAAACCTTCTAGAAGCTGTGAATTTAAAAAAAGGGTGGAAGTAAGCTTTTCTTATTTCCGGACGCATGCGCAAACTACAGAAAGTCGTTATCACGTAGAATGTGCATAGTTTGCGCATGCACAAACTATAGTAAGTTGTTATGACATAGAATGTTCATACATTGTTGATTCCATTTATGAAATAAATCACATTTTCTAAAAATTCGTGTTTTTTAAGAAATCATGTAAACCTTCTAGAAGCTGTGATTTCAAAAAAAGGGGGGAATTAAGCTTTTCTTATTTCCGGACGCATGCGCAAACTATAGAAAGTCATTATGACGTAGAATGTGCAAACTTTGTTGATTCCATTGATGAAATAAATCACATTTTCTAAAAACTCGTGTTTTTTAAGAATTCATCTAAACCTTCTAGAAGCTGTGAATTTAAAAAAAGGGGGAAAGTAAGCGTTTCTTATTTCCGGACGCATGCGCAAACTATAGAAAGTCGTTATTACGTAGAATGTGCATAGTTTGCACATGCGCAAACAATAGAAACTCGTTATTACATAGAATGTGCATACTTTGTTGATTCCATTAATGAAATAAATCACATTTTCTAAAAACACGTGTTTTTTAAGAAATCATGTAAACCTTCTAGAAGCTGTGATTTTAAAAAACATGCGGAAGTAAGCTTTTCTTATTTCTGGATGCATGCGCAAACTTTAGAAAGTAGTTATTACATAGAATGTGCATACTTTGTTGATTCCATTTATGAAATAAATCACATTTTCTAAAAACTCGTGTTTTTTAAGAAATCATGTAAACCTTCTAGAAGTTGTGGTTTTAAAAAACTAGCGGAAGTAAGCTTTTCTTATTTCCGGACGCATGCGCAAACTATAGAAAGTCGTTATTACGTATAATTTTCATACTATGTTGATTCCATTTATAAAATAAATCACATTTTCTAATAACTCGTGTTTTTTAAGAAATCATGTAAACCTTCTAGAAGCTGTGGTTTTAAAAAACTGGCGAAAGTAAGCTTTTCTTATTTCTGGACGCATGCGCAAGCGATAGAAAGTCGTTACTATGTAGAATGTGCATACCTTGTTGATTCCATTTATGAAATAAATCACATTTTATAAAAACTCATGTTTTTTAAGAATTCATCTAAAACTTCTAGAAGCTGTGAATTTAAAAAAAGGGGGGAAGTAAGCTTTTCTTATTTCCGGACGCATGCACAAACTTTAGAAAGTCGTTATTAGATAGAATGTGCATACTTTGTTGATTCCATTTATGAAATAAATCACATTTTCTAAAAACTCGTGTTTTTTAAGAAATCATGTAAACCTTCTAGAAGCCGTGGTTTTAAAAAACTGGCGGAAGTAAGCTTTTCATATTTCCGGACACATGCGCAAACTATAGAAAGTCGTTATGACGTAGAATGTGCAAACTTTGTTGATTCCATTTATGAAATAAATCACATTTTCTAAAAACTCTTTTTTTTTAAGAATTCATCTAAACCTTCTAGAAGCTGTGAATTTAAAAGAAGGGGGGAAGTAAGCTTTTCTTATTTCTGGACGCATGCGCAAACTATAGAAAGTCGTTATTACGTAGAATGTGCATAGTTTGCGCATTCGCAAACTATAGAAAGTCGTTATGAAATAGAATGTGCATACTTTGTTGATTCCATTTATGAAATAAATAACATTTTCTAAAAACTTGTGTTTTTTATTAAATCATGTAAACCTTCTAGAAGCTGTGATTTTAAAAAACTAGCGGAAGTAAGCTTTTCATATTTCCGGACGCATGCACAAACTATAGAAAGTCGTTTTTGCATAGAATGTGAAAACTTTGTTGATTCCATTTATGAAATAAATCACATTTTCTAAAAACTCGTGTTTTTTAGGAAATCATGTAAACCTTCTACAAGCTGTGGTTTTAAAAAACTTGCGGAAGTAGGCTTTTTTTATTTCCGGACGCATGCGCAAACTATAGAAAGTCGTTATGACATAGAATGTGCATACTTTGTTGATTCTATTTATGAAATAAATCACGTTTTCTAAAAACTCGAGTTTTTTAAGAATTCATCTAAACCTTGTAGAAGCTGTGAATTTAAAAAAAGGGGGGAAGTAAGCTTTTCTTATTTCCGGATGCATGCACAAACTATAGAAAGTCGTTATCATGTAGAATGTGCATAGTTTGCGCATGCACAAACTATAGTAAGTCGTTATGACATAAAATTTTCATACTTTCTTGATTCCATTTATGAAATAAATCACATTTTCTAAAAATTCGTGTTTTTTAAGAAATCATGTAAACCTTCTAGAAGCTGTGATTTTAAAAAACGGGGGGAATTAAGCTTTTCTTATTTCCGGACGCATGCGCAAACTATAGAAAGTCGTTATGACGTAGAATGTGCAAACTTTGTTGATTCCATTTATGAAATAAATCATATTTTCTAAAAACTCATGTTTTTTAAGAATTCATCTAAACCTTCTAGACGCTGTGAATTTTAAAAAAGGGGGGAAGTAAGCTTTTCTTATTTCTGGACGCATGCGCAAACTATAGAGAGTTGTTATTACGTAGAATGTGCATAGATAGCACATCCGCAAACTATAGAAAGTCGGTATGACATTGAATGTGCATACTTTGTTAATTCCATTTATGAAATAAATCACATTTTCTAAAAACTCGTGTTTTTTAAGAAATCATGTAAACCTTCTAGAAGCTGTGATTTTAAAAAACTGGCGGAAGTAAGCTTTTCTTGTTTCCGGATGCATGTGCAAACTTTAGAAAGTCGTTATTACATAGAATGTGCATACTTTGTTGATTCCATTTATGAAATAAATCAGATTTTAAAAAAACTCGTGTTTTTTAAGAAATCATGTAAACCTTCTAGAAGCTGTGACTTAAAAAAAGGGGGGATGTAAGTTTTTCTTAATTCCGGACGCATGCGCAAAAGATAGAAAGTCATTATCACGTAGAATGTGCATAGTTTGCGCTTGCACAAACTATAGAAAATTGTTATGAGATAGAATGTGCATACTTTGTTGATTGCATTTATGAAATAAATCACATTTTCTAGAAACTCATGTTATTTAAGAAATCATGTAAACCTTCTCAAAGCTGTGATTTTAAAAAACGTGGGGAATTAAGCTTTTCCTATTTTCGAACGCATGCGCAAACTATAGAAAGTCATTATGACGTAGAATGTGCAAACTTTGTTGATTCCATTTATGAAATAAATCACATTTTCTAAAAACTCGTGTTTTTTAAGAATTCATCTAAACCTTGTAGAAGCTGTGAATTTTAAAAAAGGGGGGAAGCAAGATTTCCTTATTTCCAGACGCATGCGCAAACTATAGAAAGTTGTTATTACATAGAATGTGCATAGTTTGCGCATGCGCAAACTAGACAATGTCGTTATGACATAGAATGTGCATACTTTGTTGATTCCATTTATGAAATAAATCACATTTCCTAAAAACTCATGTTTTTTAAGAAATCATGTAAACCTTCTAGAAGCTGTGATTTTAAAAAACGGGGGGAATTAACCTTTTCTTACTTCCGGATGCATGCGCAAACTCTAGAAAATTCGTTATGACGTAGAATGTGCATACCTTGTTGATTCCATTTATGAAATAAATCACATTTTCTAAAAACTCGTGTTTTTTAAGAGATCATGTAAACCTTCTAGAAGCTGTGATTTTAAAAAACTGGCGGAAGTAAGCTTTTCATATTTGCGGACACATGCGCAAACATTAGAAAGTCATTATTACATAGAATGTGCATACTTTGTTGATTCCATTTATGAAATAAATCACATTTTCTAAAAACTCTTGTTTTTTAAGAAATCATGTAAACCTTCTAGAAGGTGTGATTTTAAAAAACGGGGGGTATTAAGCTTTTCTTATTTCCGGACGCATGCGCAAACTATAGAAAGTCGTTAAGACGAAGAAGGTGCATACTTTGTTGATTCCATTTTTGAAATAAATCACATTTTCTAAAAACGTGTGTTTTTTAAGAAATCATGTGAAGCTTCTAGAAGCTGTGATTTTGAAAAAAGGTGGGAATTAAGCTTTTCTTATTTCCGGACGCATGCGCAAACTATAGAAAGTCGTTATGATGTAGAATGTGAATACTTTGTTGATTCCATTTCTCAAATAAATCACATTTCCTAAAAACTCATGTTTTTTAAGAAATCATGTAAACCTTCTAGAAGCTGTGATTTTAAAAAACGGGGGGAATTAAGCTTTTCTTATTTCCGGATGCATCCCCAAACTATAGAAAGTCGTTATGACGAAGAATGTGCATACTTTGTTGATTCCATTTTTGAAATAAATCACATTTTCTAAAAACTCGTGTTTTTTAAGAAATCATGTAAACCTTCTAGAAGCTGTGATTTTAAAAAAAAGGGGAATTAAGCTTTTCTTATTTCCGGACGCATGCGCAAACTATAGAAAGTCATTATGATGTAGAATGTGCATAGTTTATTAATTCCATTTATGAAATAAATCACATTTTCTAAAAACTCGTGTTTTTTAAGAATTCATCTAAACCTTCTAGAAGCTGTGAATTTAAGAAAAGGGGGGAAGTAAGCTTTTCTTATTTCCGGACGCATGCGCAAACTATAGAAAGCCGTTATGACATAGAATGTGCATACTTTGTTGATTCCATTTATGAAATAAATCACATTTCCTAAAAAAACTAGTGTTTTTTAAGAAATCATGTAAACCTTCTAGAAGCTGTGATTTTAAAAAACTGGCGGAAGTAAGCTTTTCTTATTTCCGGACGCATGCGCAAACTATAGAAAGTCGTTATTACGTAGAATGTGCATAGTTTGCACATGAGAAAACTATAGAAATTCGTTATTACATAGAATGTGCATACTTTGTTGATCCCATTAATGAAATAAATCACATTTTCTAAAAACACGTGTTTTTTAAGAAATCAAGTAAACCTTCTAGAAGCTGTGATTTTAAAAAACTTGCGGAAGTAAGCTTTTCTTATTTCTAGATGCATGCGCAAACTTTAGAAAGTCGTTATTACATAGAATGTGCATACTTTGTTGATTCGATTTGTGAAATAAATCACATTTTCTAAAAACTCAGGTTTTTTAAGAAATCATGTAAACCTTCTAGAAGCTGTGATTTTAAAAAACTGGCAGAGGTAAGCTTTTCTTATTTCCACACGCATGCGCAAACTATAGAAAGTCGTTACTACGTAGAATGTGCATACTTTGTTGATTCCATTTATAAAATAAATCACATTTTCTAATAACTCGTGTTTTTTAAGAAATCATGTAAACCTTCTAGAAGCTGTGGTTTTAAAAAACTGGCGGAAGTAAGCTTTTCTTATTTCTGGACGCATGCGCAAGCGATAGAAAGTCGTTACTACGTAGAATGTGCATACCTTGTTGATTCCGTTTATGAATCAAATCACATTTTCTAAAAACTCATGTTTTTTAAGAATTCATCTAAAACTTCTAGAAGCTGTGAATTTAAAAAAAGGGGGGAAGTAAGCTTTTCTTATTTCCGGACGCATGCGCAAACTTTAGAAAGTCGTTATTAGATAGAATGTGCATACTTTGTTGATTCCATTTATGAAATAAATCACATTTTCTGAAAACTCGTGTTTTTTAAGAAATCATGTAAACCTTCTAGAAGCCGTGGTTTTAAAAAACTGGCGGAAGTAAGCTTTTCTTATTTCCAGACGCATGCACAAACTATAGAAAGTCGTTACTACATAGTGTTGAGATATTGTAACTTCAAAGAATATTATATTTGTACTTTATTATTCCAGAGATGTTTCATTCCTCCGTGAAGATCTTATTGTATATCCGGAGATGTTTATTCCTCCGTCGGAATGTGGTAACTCGGGTTATTAGACTTCCCTAGTGGGGGTCGGCCCTGTATGTGTTATGTGGGTCAAAGGGTTATTAGACCACCCTAGAGGGGTCGGCCCAGTCAGTTGTAGTGGGGTATTTAACCCATTGGTTAAATACGAGTCTACGTGTACTTGTGTAAAAGATATGTCAGAGTGGTGTATAAATAGAGGAGGTGTGTTCCTCATTTGATACACTCACACACGAGAGAAAGGCGCACTTGTGGAGGAGAGGTCTGCTATGGTGGAGGAGGAGATCATATCTTTGGTTTGCATCTTTGTGTATTGCTGGTCATCTATATTGAGGAAGCTTTACTGGGTTTTCTACCCCATGAGGGTTTCCCAGGATAAATCTGTGTCTCTTGTGTTTATGCTATGCTTATTGTTTCTTCAGTGATCCTGTATATGCTATTATTGTGAAATGGAATGTAATGCTGCTATTTTCTGTCTTAGAATATTAAATATTAACATGGTATCAGAGCTAACCTGAAGGAAGGCAAGGTATGGCAGTTACAACACTTGCTTTACTTATGACAATTTGAAGGTTAGGGTTTTACATAAAAAAAAACCAGTCATCGTGGAACTTTCGCTATAAATCCATTTATGCAAAGTTTCAAGGTCTGAAAAGTTTACAGGTCTAAGATAACATCCCCAGGTACCTTGTGTCCAAAGGGCGCCCTCCGATTCGTTGTACTTTATGAGTTATGATCAGTACAAGTTAGGGTTTCTGCCTCTTCCAGATCTCAGTCAAAATCAGGTAACCTTGGAAAAAAGGTCATAACTTGGGCTAGGAAGCTCCAAATAAAATTTCATAAAAAGTTACAGGTAGTACACAGACTGTACTATTTCAGGAAACTTTTTCAAAGTCCGAAGGTGAACCAGTGACACGTGGCACGCCGTACAAGTTCGCTCTCCTGTTTTATCCTATAAACAGGTGACGTTGTGAAACTTGGCATAACTCTCTCTCAGAGAGTCCAATTGAGGTCAGACCTATCACGATAGAAAGATAACAGGGCGAGCTATCTCAAGAAAATTTTTCAGAGGCGGAAGGTCAAACAGTGACACGTGGCATGCCGTACAAGTTCGCTCTCTTGTGTTATCCCATAAACAGGTCACGTTGCGACACTTGGCATAACTCTCTCTTAGAAAATCCAATTGAGGTCAGACCTGTCAGGATGGAAAGATGACAGGTCATGATACTATAGAAAACGTTTTCAGACCCTGTGGAGCAAAAATTTCAGAGTTATAGAAGAAACAATCAGGCGCATATTTCTGTCAAAACAGAATTATTTTTGGAGCACCTTTATTCATGGCTTCCGAAATTTAGGGTTTCGGAGAAAGTTAGAATTTTTGAAATCAGAATCCATGGCTGGAAGCTCCTCAGAAAAATAAGTGTTTAGAGCCTTGGATCAAACCTTTTGATTGATCAAAAGGGTGGGCTTCATCAAACCCTAGTTCGGGATCCTGTCAAGAATATCTAGAAGTTTGAAAGGCAATTTTGAGGGGTCAATTTTTGGAGATTTCAAAATTGAAGTATGCTAGTTTGATCAGCTCAGCAAGACACATCCTTCCATTCATTCGGAAGTGTGAAAGTCAAAGATTGAATTTTTAGGGTTTCTCTAGCAAACCCTAATCAAGCTCTAGATCAAGTTTCAGGGGGAGTTGAGGCTAAGGCCTTACATAAGAAGACTACAAGAAGTCTCTACAGGTATGACTTGAGGTTCAAGTATGTCTTGAAATATGATTCTTGATTAAGTTCATAATGTGTTTGTCTTCATGTTATTTATTAGTACAATCTTGATTAATGTTAGAATTGTCTTATCACCCTAGTAATAGTATGAATGCATGTGAATGATCGAAGACATTCATTGATTAGGGCTATATGATTGTACTAATGCATTATGGTGTTGTATGAGGTTGATGTCGTTTGCTAACAAGATACAGGTACATCACAAAATACAAATCAAGCTCCTTAAAACATGAAAACATGAAGACAAAGACTCATCCATAATCTTTGTTCTACTTACGAGGTATGTATGACTTTGTTATATTATGCTTAACGTATGAGACATGCAGGTTCTAGCTCAGGATCTCTAAATCATTGAAGAGATTGTTTAGGTATGTTGTACATAGCTAAGCAGATATACTAATCCAGGTATGTTTTCCTATGACAAGTTAGAATCTTACCTTAGGATCCCTTATATAAGTATACTTGGTATGATTGGTTATGCTTATTCATAAAGTTAGTAATCAAGGGTTTATGCATATTATGTCTCTTATCTTGATGATCTAATTAACCAGAAGAGTACTATGATCAAACAAGAATATGCAGAAGTAAAAGAAGACTTCCTTGAAACCTTGAATATTATCTATAATCATGACTGTACATTTTCAAAGATTATTATGAACTAGAATGTTTTGATAATATTGAGAATATACTAATGAATGTATGTCTGTGTATGAGGATGACATTAGTGCACACTTGAGCATGCACAGTGGTACAGAATGAATAGAAGTTCAAAAGACATATAGAAGATCAAGCGGGAGGCAACCACACAAACATAAAAGATAAGTATTTGAGTTGTTATTTGAAATAGTAAATGATATTGCTTGTATGCATATTTGTATTCCTAGAATATATCATGCTGAGTGTAAACATTCATAGAGCATTGAACAGTATACTACTAATATGCATATGATTGGTAAGTTGGACAAACATTCCATTTTTGCTTGTCTAGAATGAAACCTCTTTGATGACATGCTGAGAGCTGTGCACACTCTCAATAGTATGTTCTGGTAGAGATGGAAGGCATCTAGATAGCCACTGTATGCATACAGGATATGGGAAAATGTTGTGCCAAAGTATTGGTCAAAATAGTTACATAACTATGTAAATGATATCTATATGCATAATAGGTTATCATGTCAATATGATTTGATGATTATGAAGTATTACTAATCATGTACTTAATTTTTATTTGTAGGAAAGATCATGATGAATGATGAACATTGAACAAGCAATGGATGTTCAAACAAAAGGATTTACAAATCAAACACACTATAGAAGGCTTGTGAGAATCATGATAAGATGTTTGCTCCAAGTGGCTAGATAAGACCATTCTCTTAATGGTGTAATTAAAGAAGAAGTGTGAATCAGGTTCTATATGGGTACCCAGGATCGATAATCAATTGATGAGCTTAATGATCACCATGGGTGATGAGGATCTCAACCTTTGCTACAAGGTTGAATATTGTTTCTATACACAGACGATATGGTGCAGAAAGGAACCAAAAGTTTGAATTTGTAACAATGTACTAACCAAACCTCTACCGATCCAATGTACTAACCAAACCTCTACCTCAAGTAAAGTTTTCTGAGACAAACTTAATATAGTTCAGAAGGACCCTCCTCGAAAGGGGGAGTGATGTGATAACTCATGATGAGATTGCCTGCATCGACAGTGAGGTCGATAATGAGGATACCTATATTAGTGATGCCGACAAAGAGGTTGGTGGATGGTCCTTAGATAGGGTCAAAGGTGACAAGGGGATTGCATCATCCTTGAACATATGTTCTAAAGAGAGCCGTAGACATATGTCTTCGAGAATGAAGTCCTTGGTGGACATGATAGGATTGCATCATCCTCAAGAGAGCCGTAGACGTATGTCTTCGAGAATGAAGTTCTTGGTGAACATGTGAGGGGATTGGATCATCCCTGGACTTCAGTCCTAAAGAAGAGCCGTAGACATATGTCTTCAAGAATGAAGTCCTTGGTGGACATGATAGGATTGCATCATCCTCAAGAGAGCCGTAGACGTATGTCTTCGAGAATGAAGTTCTTGGTGAACATGTGAGGGGATTGGATCATCCTTGGACTTCAGTCCTAAAGAAGAGCCGTAGACGTATGTCTTCGAGAATGAAGTTTTTGGTGAACATGTGAGGGGATTGGATCATCCCTGGACTTCAGTCCGAAAGAAGAGCCGTAGATGTATGTCTTCGAGAATGAAGTTCTTGTTGAACATGTGAGGGGATTGGATCATCCCTGGACTTCAGTCCGAAAGAAGAGCCGTAGATGTATGTCTTCGAGAATGAAGTCCTTGGTGGACGGTTGAGGATTAAGTCATCCTTAGACGTAGTCCTAAATGTACGGTTGAGGATTAAGTCATCCTTGGATGTAGTCCTAAATGTACGGTTGAGGATTAAGTCATCCTTGGACGTGGTCCTAAATGTACGGTTGAGGATTAAGTCATCCTTGGACGTAGGTCCTAAATGTACGATTGAGGATTAAGTCATCCTTGGACGTAGGTCCTAAATGTACGGTTGAGGATTAAGTCATCCTTGGACGTGGTCCTAAATGTATGGTTGAGGATTAAGTCATCCTTGGACATAGGTCCTAAATGTACGGTTGAGGATTAAGTCATCCTTGGACGTAGGTCCTAAATGTACGGTTGAGGATTAAGTCATCCTTGGACGTAGGTCCTAAATGTACAGTTGAGGATTAAGTCATCCTTGGACGTTGGTCCTAAATGTACGGTTGTGGATTAAATCATCCTTGGACAGTAAATCCAGTAATTCTGAAAGGAAGGATAGTCCTAAATGAATTGAGTGGATTAAATCATCCTTGGACAGTAAATCTAGTAATTCCGAAAGGAAGGATAGTCCTAAATGAATTGAGTGGATTAAATCATCCTTGGACAGTAAATCCAGTAATTCCAAAAGGAAGGATAGTCCTAAATGAATTGAGTGGATTAAATCATCCTTGGACAGTAAATCCAGTAATTTCGAAAGGAAGGATAGTCCTAAATGAATTGAGTGGATTAAATCATCCTTGGACAGTAAATCCAGTAATTTCGAAAGGAAGGATAGTCCTAAATGAATTGAGTGGATTAAATCATCCTTGGACAGTAAATCCAGTAATTCCGAAAGGAAGGATAGTCCTAAATGAATTGAGTGGATTAAATCATCCTTGGACAGTAAATCTAGTAATTCCGAAAGGAAGGATAGTCCTAAATGAATTGAGTGGATTAAATCATTTTTGGACAGTAAATCCAGTAATTTTGAAAGGAAGGATAGTCCTAAATGAGATTGAGTGGACTAATCATCCTGTAAATAGATTGGGATTGCCTCATCCCTAGACATGGTGAGATGTCTTAAACTGATAAGGACTAATCATCCTATAAATAGATTGGGATTGCCTCGTCCCTAGACATGGTGAGATGTCTTAAAGTGATAAGGACTAATCATCCTGTAAATAGGTTGGGATTGCCTCGTCCCTAGACATGGTGAGATGTCTTAAAGTGATAAGGACTAATCATCCTGTAAATAGATTGGGATTGCCTCGACATGGTGAGATGTCTTAAAGTGATAAGGACTAATCATCCAGTAAATAGATTGGGATTGCCTCGTCCCTAGACATGGTGAGGTGTCTTAAAGTGATAAGGATTGATCATCCTGTAAGTTGATCTGGATTGCATCATCCATGGACATGAGAGTTGTCTTAAACCGAGAGGGACTGATCATCCCGTAAGCGGATCAGGATTGTATCATCCTTGGACCTATGTCCTAAAGTGAGAGGGATTGATCATCCCGTAATTGGATCTTGTGTGTTGTAGGGTATGCTGCTATTGTGTATACATGTATTGATGAGGATACTTGTATTGATGATATGTATACTTGTATTGATGAGGATACTTGTATTGATGATGTGTATACTTGTATTGATGAGGATACTTGTATTGATGATGTGTATACTTGTATTGATGAGGATACTTGTATTGATGATGTGTATACTTGTATTGATGAGGATACTTGTATTATTGATCTTTATACTTGTATTGATGATGTTGTTGATTGTGATGATCTAGATGACGATGTTGTTGATCATGATGATCTAGATGATGATGCTGCTGATCGTGATGATCTAGATGACGATGTTGCTGATCGTGTGATGACGATGCTGATGATCGTGTGATGACGATGCTGATGATCGTGTGATGACGATGCTGATGATCGTGAGATGACGATGCTGATGATAGTGAGATGACGATGTTGATGATCGTGTGATGACGATGCTGATGATCGTGTGATGACGATGCTGATGATCGTGTGATGACGATGCTGATGATCGTGTGATGACGATGCTCATGATCGTGAGATGACAATGCTGATGATCGTGAGATGACGATGCTGATGATCGTGTGATGACGATGCTGATGATCGTGAGATGACGATGCTGATGATCGTGTGATGATGATAATCGTGAGGATCCAGATGATGATATTGTTGTAGCTGTTCAAGTGCTACAGAAGATAAAGACTCAATACTGAAGATGTCGATGTTCCAGTATTGAAGATGTTCCAGTAACTACTTGAGTTACTGATGATGTTGAGAAAGCTTCCAATGATTTATAGATGTATCATGTATGATGTTGATGACTCCTTGCTCATGCAGATACTGTTATAATATCCTTCTCGTTAAGGGGGAGTGTTGAGATATTGTAACTTCAAAGAATATTATATTTGTACTTTATTATTCCAGAGATGTTTCATTCCTCCGTGAAGATCTTATTGTATATCCGGAGATGTTTATTCCTCCATCGGAATGTGGTAACTTGGGTTATTAGACTTCCCTAGTGGGGGTCGGCCCTGTATGTGTTATGTGGGTCAAAGGGTTATTAGACCACCCTAGAGGGGTCGGCCCAGTCAGTTGTAGTGGGGTATTTAACCCATTGGTTAAATACGAGCCTACGTGTACTTGTGTAAAAGATATGTCAGAGTGGTGTATAAATAGAGGAGGTGTGTTCCTCATTTGATACACTCACACAAGAGAGAAAGGCGCACTTGTGGAGGAGAGGTCTGCTATGGTGGAGGAGGAGATCATATCTTTGGTTTGCATCTTTGTGTATTGTTGGTCATCTATATTGAGGAAGCTTTACTGGGTTTTCTACCCCATGAGGGTTTCCCAGGATAAATCTGTGTCTCTTCTATTTATGCTATGCTTGTTGTTTCTTCAGTGATCCTGTATATGCTATTATTGTGAAATGGAATGTAATGCTGCTATTTTCTGTCTTAGCATATTAAATATTAACACATAGAATGTGCATACCTTGTTGATTCCATTTATGAAATAAATCACATTTTCTAAAAACTCGTGTTTTTTAAGAATTCATCTAAACCTTCTAGAAGCTGTGAATTTAAAAAAAGGGGGGAAGTAAGCTTTTCTTCTTTCCGGACGCATGCGCAAACAATAGAAATTTGTTATTACGTAGAATGTGCATTGTCTGCACATGTGCAAACTATAGAAAGTCGTTATGACATAGAATGTGCATACTTTGTTGATTCCATTTATGAAATAAATCACATTTCCTAAAAAACTCGTGTTTTTTAAGAAATCATGTAAACCTTCTAGAAGCTGTGATTTTAAAAAATGGGGGGAATTAAGCTTTTCTTATTTCCGGATGCATGCGCAAACTATAGAAAGTCGTTATGACGAAGAATGTGCATACTTTGTTGATTCCATTTTTGAAATAAATCACATTTTCTCAAAACTCGTGATTTTTAAGAAATCATGTAAACCTTCTAGAAGCTGTGATTTTAAAAAACTGGATGAAGTAAGCTTTTCTTATTTCCAGACGCATGCGCAAACTATAGTAAGCCATTATGAGATAGAATGTTCATACTTTGTTGATTCCATTTATGAAATAAATCACATTTTCTAAAAACTCGTGTTTTTTAAGAAATCATGTAAACCTTCTAGAAGCTGTGATTTTAAAAAATGGGGGGAATTAAGCTTTTCTTATTTCCGGACGCATGCGCAAACTACAGAAAATTGTTATTACATAGAATGTGCATAGTTTGCACATCCGCAAACTATAGAAAGTCGTTATGACGAAGAATGTGCATACTTTGTTGATTCCATTTATGAAATAAATCACATTTTCTAAAAACTCGTGTTTTTTAAGAAATCATGTAAAGCTTCTAGAAGCTGTGATTTTAAAAAACGAGACGAATTAAGCTTTTCTTATTTCCGGACGCATGCGCAAACTATAGAAAGTCATTATGACGTAGAATGTGCCAACTTTGTTGATTCCATTTATGAAATAAATCACATTTTCTAAAAACTCGTGTTTTTTAAGAATTCATCTAAACCTTCTAGAAGCTGTGAATTTAAAAAAAGGGGGAAAGTAAGCTTTACCTATTTCCGATAACATGCGCAAACTATAGAAACTCGTTATCACGTAGAATGTGCATAGTTTGCGCATGCGCAAACTATATAAAGTCGTTATGACATAGAATGTGCATACTTTGTTGATTCCATTCATGAAATAAATCACATTTCCTAAAAACTCATGTTTTTTAAGAAATCATGTAAACCTTCTAGAAGCTGTGATTTTAAAAAACGGGGGGAATTAAGCTTTTCTTATTTCCGGACGCATGCTCAAACTATAGAAAGTCGTTATGATGTAGCATGTGCATACTTTGATGATTCCATTTATGAAATAAATCACATTTTCTAAAAACTCGTGTTTTTTAAGAAATCATGTAAACCTTCTAGAAGCTGTGATTTTAAAAAACTGGCGGAAGTAAGCTTTTCATATTTCCGGACGCATGCGCAAACTTTAGAAAGTCGTTATTACATAGAATGTGCATACTTTGTTGATTCGATTTATGAAATAAATCACATTCTCTAAAAACTCGTGTTTTTTAAGAAATCATGTAAACCTTCTAGAAGCTGTGATTTTAAAAAATTGGCGGAAGTAAGCTTTTCTTATTTCCGGACGCATGCGCAAACTTTAGAAATTCGTTATTACATAGAATATGCATACTTTGTTGATTCCCTTTATTAAATAAATCACATTTTCTAAAAGTGTTTTTTAAGAAATCATGTAAACCTTCTAGAAACTATGATTTTAAAAAATTGGCGAAAGTAAGCTTTTCTTATTTCCGGACGGATGCGCAAACTATAGAAAGTCGTTACTACGTAGAATGTGCATACTTTCTTGATTGCATTTATGAAATAAATCACATTTTCTAAAAACTCGCGTTTTTTAAGAAATCATGTAAACCTTCTAGAAGCTGTGGTTTTAAAAAACTGGCAGAAGAAAGCTTTTCTATTTTCTTGATGCATGCACAAACATTAGAAAGTCGTTATCACATCGAATGTGCATAGTTTGCGCATGCGCAAACTATAGTAAGCCATTATGAGATAGAATGTTCATAGTTTGTTGATTCCATTTATGAAATAAATCACATTTTCTAAAAACTCGTGTTTTTTAAGAAATCATGTAAACCTTCTAGAAGCTGTGATTTTAAAAAATGGGGGGAATTAAGCTTTTCTTATTTCCGGACTCATGCGCAAACTACAGAAAGTTGTTATCACGTAGAATGTGCATAGTTTGCGCATGCACAAACTATAGAAAGTCGTTATGACATAGAATGTGCATACTTTGTTGATTCCATTTATGAAATAAATCACATTTTCTAAAACTCGTTTTTTTTAAGAAATTATGTAAACCTTCTACAAGCTGTGATTTTAAAAAACGGGGGGGAATTAAGCTTTTCCTATTTCTGGATGCATGCGCAAACTATAGAAAGTCGTTATGACGTAGAATGTGCATACTTTGATGATTCCATTTATGAAATAAATCACATTTTCTAAAAACTCGTGTTTTTTAAGAAATCATGTAAACCTTCTAGAAGCTGTGATTTTAAAAAATGGGGGAAGTAAGCTTTTCTTATTTCCAGACGCATGCGCAAACTATAGAAAGTCGTTATGACGTAGAATGTGCATACTTTGTTGATTCCATTTATGAAATAAAACACATTTTCTAAAAACTCGTGTTTTTTACGAAATCATGTAAACCTTCTAGAAGCTGTGATTTTAAAAAATGGGGGAAGTAATCTTTTCTTATTTCCGTACGCATGCGCAAACTATAGAAAGTCGTTATGACGTAGAATGTGCATACTTTGTAGATTCCATTTATGAAATAAAACACGTTTTCTAAAAACTCGTGTTTTTTACGAAATCATGTAAACCTTCTAGAAGCTGTGATTTTAAAAAACGGTGGAAGTAAGCTTTTGTTATTTCTGGACGCATGCGCAAACAATACAAAGTCATTATGACGTAGAATGTGCATATTTTGTAGATTCCATTTATGAAATAAAACACATTTTTAAAAACTCGTCTTTTTTACGAAATCATGTAAACCTTCTAGAAGCTGTGATTTTACAAAACAGTGGAAGTAAGCTTTTCTTATTTCCGGACGCATGTGCAAACTATAGAAAGTCATTATGACGTAGAATGTGCATACTTTGTTGATTCTATTTATGAAATAAAACACATTTTCTAAAAACTCGTGTTTTTTAAGAAATCATGTAAACCTTCTAGAAGCTGTGATTTTAAAAAACGGGGGAAGTAAGCTTTTCTTATTTCCAAACGCATCCGCAAACTATGGAAAGTCGTTATGACGTAGAATGTGCATACTTTTTTGATTCCATTGATGAAATAAAACACATTTTCTAAAAACTCGTGTTTTTTACGAAATCATGTAAACCTTCTAGAAGATGTGATTTTAAAAAACGGTGGAAGTAAGTTTTTCTTATTTCCGGACGCATGCGCAAACTATCGAAAGTCGTTATGACGTAGAATGTGCATACTTTGTTGATTCCATTTATGAAATAAAACACATTTTCTAAAAACTCGTGTTTTTTAAGAAATCATGAAAACCTTCTAGAAGCTGTGATTTCAAAAAACGGGGGAAGTAAGCTTTTCTTACTTCCAAACGCATGCGCAAACTATAGAAAGTCGTTATGACATAGAATGTGCATACTTTGTTGATTCCATTTATGAAATAAAACACATTTTCTAAAAACTCGTGTTTTTTACGAAATCATGTAAACCTTCTAGAAGCTGGGATTTTAAAAAATGGGGGAAGTAAGCTTTTCTTATTTCCGGACGCATGCGCAAACTATAGAAATTCGTTATGACGTAGAATGTGCATACTTTGTAGATTCCATTTATGAAATAAAACACATTTTCTAAAAACTCGTGCTTTTTACGAAATCATGTAAACCTTCTAGAAGCTGTGATTTTAAAAAACGGTGGAAGTAAGCTTTTGTTATTTCTGGACGCATGCGAAAACAATACAAATTCGTTATGATGTAGAATGTGCATACTTTGTAGATTCCATTTATGAAATAAAACCCATTTTCTAAAAACTCGTGTTTTTTACGAAATCATGTAAACCTTCTAGAAGCTGTGATTTTAAAAATCAATGGAAGTAGGCTTTTCTTATTTCCGTACGCATGCGCAAACTATAGAAAGTCGTTATGACGTAGAATGTGCATATTTTTTTGATTCCATTTATGAAATAAAACACATTTTCTAAAAACTCATGTTTTTTACGAAATCATGTAAACCTTCTAGAAGCTGTGAGTTTAAAAAATGGTGGAACTAAGCTTTTCTTATTTCCGGACGATTTTGCAAACTATAGAGAGTCATTATAATGTAGAATGTGCATACTTTGTTGATTCTATTTATGAAATAAAACACATTTTCTAAAAACTCGTGTTTTTTAAGAAATCACGTAAACCTTCTAGAAGCTGTGATTTGAAAAAACGGGGGAAGTAAGCTTTTCTTATTTCTGGACGCATGCGCAAACTATAGAAAGTTGTTATGACGTAGAATGTGCATACATTATAGATTCCATTTATGAAATAAAGAACATTTTCTAAAAACTCGTGTTTTTTACGAAATCATGTAAACCTTCTTGAAGCTGTGATTTAAAAAAATGGTGGAAGTAAGCTTTTCTTATTTCCGGACGAATGCGCAAACTATAGAAACTCGTTATGAGGTAGAATGTGCATACTTTGTTGATTCCACTTATGAAATAAAACACATTTTCTAAAAACTCGTGTTTTTTAAGAAATCATGTAAACCCCCTAGAAACTGTGATTTTAAAAAACAGTGGAAGTAAGCTTTTCTTATTTCCGGATGCATGCGCAAACTATAGAAAGACGTTATGACGTAGAATGTTCATACTTTGTTGATTCCATTTATGAATTAAAACACATTTTCTAAAAACTCGTGTTTTTTAAGAAATCATGTAAACATTCTAGAAGCTGTGATTTTAAAAAACGGGGGAAGTAAGCTTTTCTTATTTATGGACGCATGCGCAAACTATAGAAAGTCGTTATGACGTAGAATGTGCATACTTTGTAGATTCCATTTATGAAATAAAACACATTTTCTAAAAACTTGTGTTTTTTACGAAAACATGTAAACCTTCTAGAAGCTGTGATTTTAAAAAATGGTGGAAGTAAGCTTTTCTTATTTTCGGATGCATGCGCAAACAATAGAAAGTCGTTATGACGTAGAATGTGCATACTTTGTAGATTCCATTTATGAAATAAAACACATTTCCTAAAAACTCGTGTTTTTTACGAAATCATGTAAACCTTCTAGAAGCTGTGATTTTAAAAAATGGGGGAAGTAAGCTTTTCTTATTTCCGAACGCATGCCCAAACTATAGAAAGTCGTTATGACGTAGAATGTGCATACTTTGTTGATTCCATTTATGAAATAAAACACATTTTCTAAAAACTCGTGTTTTTTACGAAATCATGTAAACCTTCTAGAAGCTGTGATTTTAAAAAACGGTGGAAGTAAGCTTTTCTTATTTCCGGACGCATGCACAAACTATAGAAAGTCGTTATGACGTAGAATGTGCATACTTTGTTGATTCCATTTATGAAATAAAACACATTTTCTAAAAACTCGTGTTTTTTAAGAAATCATGTAAACCTTCTAGAAGCTGTGATTTTAAAAAATGGTGGAAGTAAGCTTTTCTTATTTCCGGATGCATGCGCAAACAATAGAAAGTCGTTATGACGTAGAATGTGCATACTTTCTTGATTCCATTTATGAAATAAAACACATTTTCTAAAAACTCGTGTTTTTTACGAAATCATGTAAACCTTCTAGAAGCTGTGATTTTAAAAAACGATGGAAGTAAGCTTTTCTTATTTTCGGACGATTGCGCAAACTATAGAAAGTCGTTATGACGTAGAATGTGCATACTTTGTTGATTCCATTTATGAAATAAAACACATTTTGTAAAAACTCGTGTTTTTTAAGAAATCATGTAAACCTTCTAGAAGCTGTGATTTTAAAAAACGGGGGAAGTAAGCTAACCTTCTAGAAGCTGTGATTTTAAAAAACTGTGGAAGTAAGCTTTTCTTATTTCTAGACGCATGCGCAAACTATAGAAAGTTGTTATGACGTAGATTGTGCATACTTTGTATATTCCATTTATGAAATAAAACACATTTTCTAAAAACTCGTGGTTTTTAGGAAATCATGTAAACCTTCTAGAAGCCGTGATTTTAAAAATCGGTGGAAGTAAGCTTTTCTTATTTCTGGACACATGCGCAAACTATAGAAAGTCGTTATGACGTAGAATGTGCATACTTTGTTGATTCCATTTATGAAATAAAACACATTTTCTAAAAACTCGTGTTTTTTACGAAATCATGTAAACCTTCTAGAAGCTGTGATTTTAAAAAACGGTGGAAGTAAGCTTTTCTTATTTCCGGACCAATGTGCAAACTATAGAAAGTCGTTATGACGTAGAATATGCATACTTTGTTGATTCTATTTATGAAATAAAACACATTTTCTAAAAACTCGTGTTTTTTAAGAAATCATGTAAACCTTCTAGAAGCTGTGATTTTAAAAAATGGGGGAAGTAAGCTTTTCTTATTTCCGGATGCATGCGCAAACTATGGAAAGTCGTTATGACGTAGAATGTGCATACTTTGTTGATTCCATATATGAAATAAAACACATTTTCTAAAAACTCGTGTTTTTTACGAAATCATGTAAACCTTCTAGAAGCTGTGATTTTAAAAAGCGAGGGAAGTAAGCTTTTCTTATTTATGGATGCATGCGCAAACTATAGAAAGTCGTTATGACGTAGAATGTGCATACTTTGTAGATTCCATTTATGAAATAAAACACATTTTCTAAAAACTCGTGTTTTTTACGAAAACATGTAAACCTTCTAGAAGCTGTGATTTTAAAAAACGGTGGAAGTAAGCTTTTCTTATTTCTGGACGCATGCACAAACTATAGAAAGTCGTTATGACGTAGAATGTGCATACTTTGTTGATTCCATTAATGAAATAAAACACATTTTCTAAAAACTCGTGTTTTTTAGGAAATCATGTAAACCTTCTAGAAGCTGTGATTTTAAAAAACGGGGGAAGTAAGCTTTTCTTATTTCCCAACGCATGCGCAAACTATAGAAAGTCGTTATGACGTAGAATGTGCATACTTTGTTGATTCCATTTATGAAATAAAACACATTTTCTAAAAACTCGTGTTTTTTAAGAAATCATGTAAACCTTCTAGAAGCTGTGATTTTAAAAAACGGGGGAAGTAAGCTTTTCTTATTTCCGAACGCATAAGCAAACTATAGAAAGTCGTTATGACGTAGAATGTGCATACTTTGTTGATTCCATTTATGAAATAAAACACATTTTCTAAAAACTCGTGTTTTTTACGAAATCATGTAAACCTTCTAGAAGCTGCGATTTTAAAAAACAGTGGAAGTAAGCTTTTCTTATTTCCGGACGATTGCGCAAACTATAGAAAGTAGTTATGACGTAGAATGTGTATACTTTGTTGATTCCATTTATGAAATAAAACACATTTTCTAAAACCTCGTGTTTTTTAAGAGATCATGTAAAGCTTCTAGAAGCTGTGATTTGAAAAAATGGGGGAAGTAAGCTTTTCTTATTTCCGGACGCATGCGCAAACTATAGAAAGTCGTTATCACGTAGAATGTGCATACATTGTAGATTCCATTTATGAAATAAAGAACATTTTCTAAAAACTCGTGTTTTTTAAGAAATCATGTAAACCTTCTAGAAGGTGTGGTTTGAAAAAACGGGGGAAGTAAGCTTTTCTTATTTCCGGACGCATGCACAAACTATAGAAAGTCGTTATGACGTAGAATGTGCATACATTGTAGATTCCATTTATGAAATAAAGAACATTTTCTAAAAACTCGTGTTTTTTACGAAATCATGTAAACCTTCTAGAAGCTGTGATTTTAAAAAATGGTGGAAGTAAGCTTTTCTTATTTCCGGACGAATGCGCAAACTATAGAAACTCGTTATGAGGTAGAATGTGCATACTTTGTTGATTCCACTTATGAAATAAAACACATTTTCTAAAAACGCGTGTTTTTTAAGAAATTATGTAAACCCCCTAGAAGCTGTGATTTTAAAAAACAGTGGAAGTAAGCTTTTCTTATTTCCGGACGCATGCGCAAACTATAGAAAGATGTTATGACGTAGAATGTGCATACTTTGTTGATTCCATTTATGAAATAAAACACATTTTCTAAAAACTCGTGTTTTTTACGAAATCATGTAAACCTTCTAGAAGCTGTGATTTTAAAAAACGGGGGAAGTAAGCTTTTCTTATTTCCAAACGCATGCGCAAACTATAGAAAGTCATTATGACGTAGAATGTGCATACATTGTTGATTCCATTTATGAAATAAAACACATTTTCTAAAAACTCGTGTTTTTTACGAAATCATGTAAACCTTCTAGAAGCTGTGATTTTAAAAAACGATGGAAGTAAGCTTTTCTTATTTCCAGACGCATGCGCAAACTATAGAAAGTCGTTATGACGTAGAATGTGCATACTTTGTTGATTCCATTTATGAAATAAAACACATTTTCTAAAAACTTGTGTTTTTTACGAAATCATGTCAACCTTCTAGAAGCTGTGATTTTAAAAAACGGTGGAAGTAAGCTTTTCTTATTTCCGAACGCATGCGCAAACTATAGAAAGTCGTTATGATGTAGAATGTGCATACTTTGTTGATTCCATTTATGAAATAAAACACATTTTCTAAAAACTTGTGTTTTTTATGAAATCGTGTAAACCTTCTAGAAGCTGTGATTTTAAAAAACGGGGGAAGTAAGCTTTGCTTATTTCCAAATGCATGCACAAACTATAGAAAGTCGTTATGACGTAGAATGTGCATACTTTGTTGATTCCATTTATGAAATAAAACATATTTTCTAAAATCTCGTGTTTTTTAAGAACTCATGTAAACCTTCTAGAAGCTGTGATTTTAAAAAATGGGGGAAGTAAGCTTTTCTTATTTCCGGACGCATGCATAAACTATAGAAAGTCGTTGTGACGTAGAATGTGCATACTTTGTAGATTCCATTGATGAAATAAAACACATTTTCTAAAAACTCGTGTTTTTTACGAAATCATGTAAACCTTCTAGAAGCTGTGATTTTAAAAAACGGTGCAAGTAAGCTTTTCTTATTTCCGGACGATTGCGCAAACTATAGAAAGTCGTTATGACGTAGAATGTGTATACTTTGTTGATTCCATTTATGAAATAAAACACATTTTCTAAAACCTCGTGTTTTTTAAGAGATCATGTAAAACGTCTAGAAGCTGTGATTTGAAAAAATGGGGGAATAAGCTTTTCTTATTTCCGGACGCATGCGCAAACTATAGAAAGTCGTTATGACGTAGAATGTGAATACATTGTAGATTCCATTTATGAAATAAAGAACATTTTCTAAAAACTCGTGTTTTTTAAGAAATCATGTAAACCTTCTAGAAGCTGTGGTTTGAAAAAACGGGGGAAGTAAGCTTTTCTTATTTCCTGACGCATGCGCAAACTATAGAAAGTCGTTATGACGTAGAATGTGCATACATTGTAGATTCCATTTATGAAATAAAGAACATTTTCTAATAACTCGTGTTTTTTACGAAATCATGTAAACCTTCTAGAAGCTGTGATTTTAAAAAATGGTGGAAGTAAGCTTTTCTTATTTCCGGACGAATGCGCAAACTATAGAAACTCGTTATGAGGTAGAATGTGCATACTTTGTTGATTCCACTTATGAAATAAAACACATTTTCTAAAAACGCGTGTTTTTTAAGAAATTATGTAAACCCCCTAGAAGCTGTGATTTTAAAAAACGGTGGAAGTAAGCTTTTCTTATTTCCGGACGCATGCGCAAACTATAGAAAGATGTTATGACGTAGAATGTGCATACTTTGTTGATTCCATTTATGAAATAAAACACATTTTCTAAAAACTCGTGTTTTTTACGAAATCATGTAAACCTTCTAGAAGCTGTGATTTTAAAAAACGGGGGAAGTAAGCTTTTCTTATTTCCAAACGCATGCGCAAACTATAGAAAGTCGTTATGACGTAGAATGTGCATACATTGTTGATTCCATTTATGAAATAAAACACATTTTCTAAAAACTCATGTTTTTTACGAAATCATGTAAACCTTCTAGAAGCTGTGATTTTAAAAAACGATGGAAGTAAGCTTTTCTTATTTCTAGACGCATGCGCAAACTATAGAAAGTCGTTATGACGTAGAATGTGCATACTTTGTTGATTCAATTTATGAAATAAAACACATTTTCTAAAAACTCATGTTTTTTAAGAAATCATGTAAACCTTATAGAAGCTGTGATTTTAAAAAACGGGGGAACTAAGCTTTTCTTATTTCCGAACACATGTGCAAACTATAGAAAGTCGTTATGACGTAGAATGTGCATACTTTGTTGGTTCCATTTATGAAATAAAACACATTTCTAAAAACTAGTGTTTTTTACGAAATCATGTAAATCTTCTAGAAGTTGTGATTTTAAAAAATGGCGGAAGTAAGCTTTTCTTATTTCCAGACGCATGTGCAAACTATAGAAAGTCGTTATGACGTAGAATGTGCATACTTTGTTGATTCCATTTATGAAATAAAACACATTTTCCAAAAACTCGTGTTTTTTACGAAATCATGTAAACCTTCTAGAAGTTGTGATTTTAAAAAACGGTGGAAGTAAGATTTTCTTATTTCCGAACGATTGCGCAAACTATAGAAAGTCGTTATGACGTAGAATGTGCATACTTTCTTGATTCCATTTATGAAATAAAACACATTTTCTAAAAACTCTTGGTTTTTAAGAAATCATGTAAACCTTCTAGAAGCTGTGATTTTAAAAAACGGGGGAAGTAAGCTTTTCTTATTTCCGGACGCATGCGCAAACTATAGAAAGTCTTTATGACGTAGAATGTGCATACTTTGTAGATTCCATTTATGAAATAAAACACATTTTCTAAAAACTCATGTTTTTTACGAAAACATGTAAACCTTCTAGAAGCTGTGATTTGAAAAAACGGTGGAAGTAAGCTTTTCTTATTTCCGGACGAATGCGCAAACTATAGAAAGTCGTTATGACGTAGAATGTGCATACTTTGTTGATTCCATTTATGAAATAAAACACATTTTCTAAAAACTCGTGTTTTTTAAGAAATCATGTAAACCTTCTAGAAGCTGTGATTTTAAAAAATGGGTAAAGTAAGCTTTTCTTATTTCCGCACGCATGCGCAAACTATAGAAAGTCGTTATGACGTAGAATGTGCATACTTTGTTGATTCCATTTATGAAATAAAACACATTTTCTAAAAACTCGTGTTTTTTACGAAATAATGTAAACCTTCTAGAAGCTGTGTTAAATTTTCAGAATTTTCTTCAATCTGATCTAGGATCTTAACTGAGAGAACAACATGTACATCATATCTACAGCATATCAATCATGGAGACAATAATGCAAGCACACAAGAGACACAAAGATTTACTTGGGGAAAACCATAAAGGTGAAAAACCCCAATAACTTCCTTAGAGATAGATAGAGCAATGATACAACCAACCAATAGAGATAGCCATAACCTAGAAGCAATCCTCCTCCTCCATAAGTGCGCCTCTCCTCCTTGAGAGCATGTGTGAGAAGTGAATGAACAAATAGAGTGCCTCCCGCACTCTATTTATACTTGACTTGACTTGCCTTTTTACCTAACTCATGTCGGCTCGAACTTAACCACATAACATAATGCTGAGTGGGCCGACCCCCAATAGGGTGGTCTAATAACCCTTTGACCCACATGACTTATACAGGGCCGACCCCAAACAAGGTGGTCTAATAACCCATCAAGTATAAGTTACGACACTTACAATATAAATGACGACACTTCCTTATAGAGGAATAATACCATCTCTATAGTAATACAATATAGATATATGTGAAATACATTCCGAAGTTACATATACATCAACACTCCCTCTTAACTAGGAAGGTATTTCTCAGCACAGTTCTTCTAGCACAAGTCATCTTCTCTGGATCATCGTCACTGGATAATCGTCATCGAGTCATCATCAGCGTCACTGCTGCTGCTATCTAAATCAATCTCTGAATCTACTCGTCATAGGAAGTTCTACAGAGCCAGTCCTTTTTCATACTGGATGTAGGCCCACCACCTGCAGGTCTTCATCATCACTGGCCATACTGTGGAATCCTCAGGACTTTTACGTGCGTCACAAAACCTCGAAAGAGCATCCCAGGCTGTTACGAGCACACAGCTCTACCTATAGGATCTCCCAGGGCACCGAATTACATGTGACCTCACCACAAAACCTCGCAAGAGCATCCCAGGCTATTACGAGCACACAGCTCTACCTATAGGATCTCCCAGGGCAACGAATTACATGTGGTCATGGCAAAACCTCGCAAGAGCATCTGCCAGATATCCCAGGGAACCGAATTACATGCCATAGGCAAAACCTCGAAAGACTATCTGCAGATCTCCCAGGGCACCGAATTACATGCCATAGGACAAAACCTCGAAAGAGCATCTGCCAGATATCCCAGGGAACCGAATTACATGCCATAGGAAAAACCTCGAAAGACTATCTGCAGATCTCCCAGGGCACCGAATTACATGTCCTCCCAGAGCAAAACCTCGAAAGAGCATTTGCCAGATGTCCCAGGGAACCGAATTACATGCCATAGGCAAAACCTCGAAAGACCATCTGCAAATCTCCCAGGGCAACGAATTACATGCTCATCTGCACAACCTGGTCCATGGCCACAGAGTATCAACCTGATACTCACCATACATCATCCTGATGTATCCATGATTATCCTGATCATCATCACTGCAACGTCTTGCTGCATGTCATCTGGAGCAACATCCTGAAGCTCGTCATCTATGATCATCCTGATCATCACTGCAACATCCTGCTGCATGTCATCTGGAACAACATCCTGAAGCTCGTCATCCATGATCATCCTGATCATCACTGCAACATCCTGCTGCATGATCCACCTGATCATCAATGCATCTACCTGATGCATACCAAGTATCTACCTGATACATATCATCATACATGATCCTCCTGATCATCAATGTATCCACCTGATACAAATACATGATACATATCATCATACATGATCCTCCTGATCATCAATGCATCTACCTGATGCATACCAAGTATCTACCTGATACATATCATCATACATGATCCTCTTGATCATCAATGTATCCACCTGATACAAATACATGATACATATCATCATACATGATCCTCCTGATCATCAATGCATCTACCTGATGCATACCAAGTATCTACCTAATACATATCATCATACATGATCCTCCTGATCATCAATGCATCTACCTGATGCATACCAAGTATCTACCTGATACATATCATCATACATGATCCTCCTGATCATCAATGTATCCACCTGATACAAATACAAATACATGATACATATCACCATACATGATCCACCTGATCATACAATGTATCCACCTGATACATATACAGATACATGGTCCAAGCATCCAACATGATGCATATACAAAATACGTACACATGATCCAACTGATCATATCCAGCATCCAACATGATGCATACATACATAGATGATCCAACTGATCATATCCAACATCCAACATGATACGTACATACATACATAAAAATGATCCAACTGATCATATCCAAGCAGAAACCAGAACATCATCCTGATGCCCATTATCCAGCGCTTACATCCACAACCATGTGAAGGATCCTCCTTCCAACATGCTTGGAATGGCTTCAGCAAATGTGTCCATCACTTCTTCCTCGAAGTGTCCTCGATCTGAAGAACGCCAAGCCTCTCTCTGAAGTACTCGAACTTCACTCTGGCTAGCAGCTTCGTCAGCACATCTGTAATTTGCTCGTCTGTCGCAACATATAGGAGCTTCAAAGCTCCTCTTTTCACCATATCCCTGATATAGTGATATTTGATCTCTATGTGTTTCGACCTGTCATGAAACACTGGGTTCTCGGACAGCTTCACACAACTCTGGTTATCACAGAAGATACCAGTAGCCTCCAACGGGAGATCAAATAACTCAGACAGTAGCTTCCGTAGCCATACTGCCTCACAACTAGCTGAACAGGCTGCAACATACTCTGCGTCAGCTGTACTCAGTGCTACGCAGGACTGCTTCCTGCTAAACCAAGATATCACACCTGATCTCATACTGAAGCAACACTCAGATGTGCTCTTCCTATTCACAGCACTGCTAGCCCAATCTGAATCAACATAACCCTGCAGGTTAAACTTTTGATTCGCCTCATACCTGAGCCCATAATCCACTGTACCCTTCAGGTACCTCAGATAATGCTTTACAGCAACCGGGTGAACACTCCTCGGATCCGTCAGGAACTGGCTCAATGTGTTCACAGCAAAGCAAATGTCTGGTCTCGTGTTCGTCAGGTACATCAAGGACCCAATCATCTGACGATACATAGAGACATCAACCAGCTCAGATGAAGCATCACATAGAAGCTTCAGATTCGATGCCATAGGTGTGGCCATGGCCTTGCAATCCATCATCCCGAACCTCTTTGGGATCTCTACTGCATACTTCCCTTGTTCAAGGAAGATTCTATCTGCATTCTGCCACACCTTCATGCCAAAAACAAATAGTGCATCATCCCCAAGTTCTTCATCTCGAACTCGGTAGTAAGCTTCCGCTGCGTGTCGGCAATCAATCTATCTTCACCATACCAAGTTCTGCACATATATGATTTCCTATCATGTGTCTCAGAACCAAGTGGCTGCTCTACATACACTTCTTCTTCAACTACACCATTCAAGGAAGCTGTCTTGAATCCATCTGGTGTATCTTCTATTTCATCACTTTTATATTTCTCAATGCTTCCATCTGCAACATGCTTGATCTGATAGTTCCATTTGGAATTCATAGCAAACTTCCCTTCATGTCTTTGGGATTACATCCCAAACATCATTCTTCGTGATCGACGGATCATGGCATTTCATTTCTTCATCCCAGATCCTGGGAACTTCAATATCTTCAATATCTTCAATAGATATCTTTGTTGCTGGAACAAATGTTGTAGTTCTTCTTTTGTAGGAGATGGCATATGATCTTTCCTACACAACAAGTTAAATTGCATGATTAGAAAACATCTCATAGTTTTCAGAACAAATTCTTACACATAAATAAATATGTCATACAGTCATGCAATTATCTTAGCCAATGCTTCAATACAACATTTATCCATATCCCGTAACTTTCTAGATGCCTTCCAATCTCTACCAGAACATTGTTAAGAGTGTGCACAACTCCCAATATGTCAGCAAAGAGGTTTCATTCTAGATAAGTAGCAATGGAATGTTTTACAGTGCCATAGGCCACTTACCCATGCATATTAGGAGTATACTGTTCATCAATGCAATTATTCTAATATGCATAATACACAACCTAATTCTAGGAACATCAGTATATACATTATTGAGCAGTATTATTTAAGAAATGACAATTCAAATACTTATCTTTGTTTGTTCATTGGGTGGACTCCCTCTGAGTCTTCGCTTCCTTGCAGGACCTGCTGGACTCCTAATCTGAAGTAGTTTCTTCTACACCTTTCTGTTGTGGGATGTAGAGAGATGGTCAACTCCCTCTGAATATCTGCATCCTTGCATAAACCACTGGAGTGTACTCCCTCTTGATCTTTGCTTCCTGGATTACCTGTTCTTGAATCTCATATTCATCCTTGGTTCCTATGCATGCTTATTAGTATCATGATTGTGTTATCCTTGTGATCTCATATAAAATCATACATTCATTAATATACTATTAAAACACAATAATCTCAAGCATGTATAGTCATGATCATTTCAAACAGAAATAATAAGCATTAGCATTCAAGGATTCTTATGGTTAGTCAAATCATAAGAAACATAACATGCCTAAACCTGTAATTACTCAAACCTATGACTCTTCAGGTTAGTTGAATCATCAATATAAGAGACATAATTCTTTTACTTATATTCCTATTTGACCATAGGACTTTTCTGGTTAGTCATATCATCAATCAACGTAAAAATCATAATATTCCTAAACCCATGAGTACTAACTTCAATGAATAATCATAATCAACAACAGTATAAGATCCTAACACAAGGTAGGATTCTATCTTGATATAGGAAAAACATACCTGGATTAGCATGCTAGCTATTTATGTCTAACATACTCACATGATGTCTTCTTGTTCTTCTTCAATGACTTGTGCTAGTAACCTGTATATCTCATATGTTATCCATTACAAAACCAAGTTATACATACCTCGTAAATGGATCTTCTATGAGATCCATGACAATGGATGAATCTTTGTCCTCATGTTATCATGACCATATGTTCTTGGACCAGAACATGATTTGTCTTTCTTGGTGTACCTTTCATGTTAGTAGACAACATAAACCTCATACAACATCATAATGCATTAGTACAATCATAAGTGTCAACACCCTAACCAATGAATATCTTCTATTATGCATTCATAATTTTGTTAAGGTGATACGACAAATCAAAAATCAAAATTGTACTAACCGTAATAACATGAAGACAAACATACCATAAACTTAATCATGGACAAATATCGAAACATACCTCGATGAGTCATACCTGTCGAGATCGCTTGTAATCTTCTTATATAAGGCCTTAGCCTCATCTCCCTCTGAAACAGGAACTTCTTCACTTATGCAGGTGACCAATCCATCTTCTTCTAGGATTAACCCAATCCACTTGATTTGCAAGAACTGGACCTGGAGCTGGATATGGGTTTGTCAGAGAAACCCCAAAAATTCAAACTTTGAATTTCAAACTTCCAAAAACAATAGGAATATGCGCCTTGATGAACTGATCAAACTGGTATATTCAGAATTTGAAAACTACAAAGTTTCACTTCTCAATTTTGCCTTTGAAACTTCTGGATTCACTGGGTGTGACCCTGAACTGGGGTTTGATGAAGACCACTCTTCTGACCAATCAAAAGGTTTGATCCAAAGCTAGAAGCTTCTATTTTTCTGAGGAGCTTCCAGCCGTGGTCACAGATTTCAAAAATTCCCATTTTTACAGAAGCCCTAATTTTCCACTTTTCTGATCAAAGTCCCGAACTAGGGTCTAATCAAGCCCGGCCTTCTGCCCAACCAAAAATTCTGATCTTGGTCTCTAAATTTCTATTTTGATGAGTAGCATCCAGCCGTGGTCTCCGATTACAAAAATTCCAACTTTCTCCAAAGCCCTAAATTCCGGAAGCCATGAATGAAGGTACCAAAAAATAATTCTGTTTTGACAGAAATATGTACCTGATTGTTTCTGGTGTAACTCCAAAATTTTTGATCCACAGGGTCTGAAAAAGTTTCCTGAGATAGCCTGACCTGTTAGCTTTCCATCCTGATAGGTCTGACCTCAATTGGATGTTCTGAGAGAGAGTTATGCCAAATGTCGCAACGTGACCTGTTTTGGGAAAATACAGGAGAGGGAACTTGTACGGCGTGCCACATGTCACTGTTTGACCTTCTGCCTCTGAAAAAGTTTTTTGAGATAGCGCGGCCTGTTATCTTTCCATCCTGACAGGTCTGACCTCAATTGGATTCTCTGAGAGAGAGATATGCCAAGTGTCGCAATGTGACCTATTTATGGGATAATACAAGAGAGCGAACTTGTACAGCGTGCCACGTGTCACTGTTTGACCTTCGGCCTCTGAAAACGTTTTCTGAGATAGCTCGGCCTGTGTACTACCTGTCACTTTTCACAAAATTTCATTTGGAGCTTCCTAGCCCAAGTTATGACCTTTTTCCCAAGGTCACCTGATTTTGACTCAGATCTGGAAGAGGCAGAAACCCTATATTGTACAGATCATAAATCACAAAGTGCAACGAATTAGAGGTTGTCCTTTGGAAACAAGGTACCTGGAGATTTTAGCTTCGGCCTGTAACAATTTCAGATCCGAAAACTTTGCGAAAACGGATTTATAGCGAAAGTTCTACGATGACTGGTTCTTGCTATATTAAGCCCTAGCATCGTAAGTGCAACAAGTGTCATAAATGCCATATCATGCCTTCTTTCAGGCTAGCTCTGATACCATGTTAAATTTTAAGAATTTTCTTCAATCTGATCTAGGATCATAACTGAGAGAACAACATGTACAGCATATCTACAGCATATCAATCATGGAGACAATAATGCAAGCACACAAGAGACACAAAGATTTACTTGGGGAAAACCATAAAGGTGAAAAACCCCAATAACTTCCTCAGAGATAGATAGAGCAATGATACAACCAACCAATAGAGATAGACATAACCTAGAAGCAATCCTCCTCCTCCATAAGTGCGCCTCTCCTCCTTGAGAGCATGTGTGAGAAGTGAGTGAACAAATAGAGTGCCTCCCGCACTCTATTTATACTTGACTTGACTTGCCTTTTTACCTAACTCATGTCGGCTCGAACTCAACCACATAACATAATGCTGAGTGGGCCGACCCCCAATAGGGTGGTCTAATAACCCTTTGACCCACATGGCCGACCCCCAATAGGGTGGTCTAATAACCCTTTGACCCACATGACTTATACAAGGCCGACCCCAAACAAGGTGGTCTAATAACCCATCAAGTATAAGTTACGACACTTACAATATAAATGACGACACTTCCTTATAGAGGAATAATACCATCTCTATAGTAATACAATATACATTTATGTGAAATACATTCCGAAGTTACATATACATCAACAAGCTGTGATTTTAAAAAACGGGGGAAGTAAGCTTTTCTTATTTCCGGACGCATGTGCAAACTATAGAAAGTTGTTATGACGTAGAATGTGCACACTTTGTTGATTCCATTTATGAAATAAAACATATTTTCGAAAAACTCGTGTTTTTTAAGAAATCATGTAAACCTTCTAAAAGCTGTGATTTTAAAAAACGGGGGAAGTAAGCTTTTCTTATTTCCAAACGCATGCGCAAACTATAGAAAGTCGTTATGACGTAGAATGTGCATACTTTGTTGATTCCATATATGAAATAAAACACATTTTCTAAAAACTCGTCTTTTTTAAGAAATCATGTAAACCTTCTAGAAGCTGTGATTTTAAAAAACAGGCAAAGTAAGCTTTTCTTATTTCCGGACGCATGCGCAAACTATAGAAAGTCGTTATGACCTAGAATGTGCATACTTTGTTGATTCCATTTATCAAATAAAACACATTTTCTAAAAACTCGTGTTTTTTACGGAATAATGTAAACCTTCTAGAAGCTGTGATTTTAAAAAACGGTGGAAGTAAGCTTTTCTTATTTCCAAACGCATGCGCAAACTATAGAAAGTCGTTATAACGTAGAATGTGCATACTTTGTTGATTCCATTTATTAAATAAAACACATTTTCTAAAAACTCGTGTTTTTTAAGAAATCATGTAAACCTTCTAGTAGCTGTGATTTTAAAAAATGGGAGAAGTAAGCTTTTCTTATTTCCAAACGCATGCGCAAAATATAGAAATTCGTTATGACCTAGAATGTGCATACTTTGTAGATTCCATTTATAAAAAAAAACACATTTTCTAAAAAGTCGTGTTTTTTACGAAATCATATAAACCTTCTAGAAGCTGTGATTTTAAAAAACGGTGGAAGTAAGCTTTTCTTATTTCCGGATGAATGCGCAAAATATAGAAAGTCGTTATGACGTAGAATGTGCATACTTTGTTGATTCCATTTATGAAATAAAACACATTTTCTAAAAACTCGTGTTTTTTAAGAAATCATGTAAACCTTCTAGAAGCTGTGATTTTAAAAAACGATGGAAGTACGCCTTTCTTATTTCCGGACGCATGCGCAAACTATAGAAAGTCGTTATGACGTAGAATGTGCATACTTTGTAGATTCCATTTATGAAATAAAACACATTTTCTAAAAACTCGTGTTTTTTACGAAATCATGTAAACCTTCTAGAAGCTCTCATTTTAAAAAACGGTGGAAGTAAGCTTTTCTTATTTCCGGACGCATGCGCAAACTGTAGAAAGTCGTTATGACTTAGAATGTGCATATTTTGTTGATTCCATTTATTAAATAAAACACATTATCTAAAAACTCATCTTTTTTAACAAATCATGTAAACCTTCTAGAAGCTGTGATTTTAAAAAACGGGGGAAGTAAGCTTTTCTTATTTCCAAACGCATGCGCAAACTATAGAAATTTGTTATGACGCAGAATGTGCATACTTTGTTGATTCCATTTATGAAATAAAACACATTTTCTAAAAACTCGTGTTTTTTACGAAATCATGTAAACCTTCTAGAAGCTGTGATTTTAAAAAACGGGGGAAGTATGCTTTTCTTATTTCCGGACACATGCGCAAACTATAGAAAGTCGTTATGACGGAGAATGTGCATACTTTGTTGATTCCATTTATGAAATAAAACACATTTTCTAAAAACTCATGTTTTTTAAGAAATCATGTAAACCTTTTAGAAGCTGTGATTTTAAAAAACGGGGGAAGTAAGCTTTTCTTATTTCCGGACGCATGCGCAAACTATAGAAAGTCGTTATGACATAGAATGTGCATACTTTGTAGATTCCATTTATGAAATAAAACACATTTTCTAAAAACTCGTGTTTTTTACGAAATCATGTAAACCTTCAAGAAGCTGTGATTTTAAAAAACGGTGGAAGTAAGCTTTTCTTATTTCCGGACACATGCGCAAACTATAGAAAGTTGTTATGACGTAGAATGTGCATACTTTGTTGATTCCATTTATGAAATAAAGCAAATTTTCTAAAAACTCGTGTTTTTTACGAAATCATGTAAACCTTCTAGAAGCTGTGATTTTAAAAAACAGGTAAAGTAAGCTTTTCTTATTTCCGGACGATTGCGCAAACTATAGAAAGTCGTTATGACGTAGAATGTGCATACTTTGTTGATTCCATTTATGAAATAAAACACATTTTCTAAAAACTCGTGCTTTTTAAGAAATCATGTAAACCTTCTAGAAGCTGTGATTTGAAAAAATGGGGGAAGTAAGCTTTTCTTATTTCCGGACGCATGCACAAACTATAGAAAGTCGTTATGACGTAGAATGTGCATACATTGTAGATTCCATTTATGAAATAAAGAACATTTTCTAAAAACTCGTGTTTTTTACGAAATCATGTAAACATTCTAGAAGCTGTGATTTTAAAAAATGGTGGAAGTTAGCTTTTCTTATTTCCGGACGAATGCGCAAACTATAGAAACTCGTTATGACGTAGAATGTGCATAATTTGTTGATTCCATATATGAAATAAAACACATTTTCTAAAAACTCGTGTTTCTTAAGAAATCATGTAAACCTTCTAGAAGCTGTGATTTTAAACAATGGGGGAAGTAAGCTTTTCTTATTTCCGAACGCATGCGCAAACTATAGAAAGTCGTTATGACGTAGAATGTGCATTAATTGTTGATTCCATTTATGAAATAAAACACATTTTCTAAAAACTTGTGTTTTTTAAGAAATCATGTAAACCTTCTAGAAGTTGTGATTTTAAAAAACGGGGGAAGTAAGCTTTTCTTATTTCCAAACGCATGCGCAAACTATTGAAAGTTGTTATGACGTAGAATGTGCATACTTTGTAGATTCCATTTATGAAATAAAACACATTTTCTAAAAAACGTGTTTTTTACGAAATCATGTAAAACTTCTAGAAGCTGTGATTTTAAAAAACGTTGGAAGTAAGCTTTTCTTATTTCCGGGCGCATGCAGAAACTATAGAAAGTCGTTATGACGTAGAATGTGCATACTTTGTTGATTCCATTTATGAAATAAAACACATTTTCTAAAAACTCTTGTTTTTTACGAAATGATGTAAACCTTCTAGAAGCTGTGATTTTAAAAAACGGTGGAAGTAAGCTTTTCTTATTTCTGGACGATTGCGCAAACTATAGAAAGTCGTTATGACGTAGAATGTGCATACTTTGTTGATTCCATTTATGAAATAAAACACATTTTCTAAAAACTCCTGTTTTTTAAGAAATCATGTAAACCTTCTAGAAGCTGTGATTTGAAAAAATGGGGGAAGTAAGCTTTTCTTATTTCCGGACGCATGCGCAAACTATAGAAAGTCCTTATGACGTAGAATGTGCATACTTTGTTGATTCCATTTATGAAATAATACACATTTTCTAAAAACTAGTGTTTTTTACGAAATCATGTAAATCTTCTAGAAGCTGTGATTTTAAAAAACGGTGGAAGTAAGCTTTTCTTATTTCCGGACGCATGTGCAAACTATAGAAAGTCGTTATGACGTAGAATGTGCATACTTTGTAGATTCCATTTATGAAATAAAACACATTTTCTAAAAACTCGTGTTTATTAAGAAATCATGTAAACCTTCTAGAAGCTGTGATTTTAAAAAACGGGGGAAGTAAGCTTTTATTATTTCCGAACGCATGCGCAAACTATAGAAAGTCGTTATGACGTAGAATGTGCATACTTTGTTGATTCCATTTATGAAATAAAACACATTTTCTAAAAACTCGTGTTTTTTAAGAAATCATGTAAACATTCTAGAAGCTGTGATTTTAAAAAACGGGGGAAGTAAGCTTTTCTTATTTCCGGATGCATGCGCAAACTATAGAAACTCGTTATGACCTAGAATGTGCATACTTTGTAGATTCCATTTATCAAATAAAACACATTTTCTAAAAAGTCGTGTTTTTTACGAAATCATGTAAACCTTCTAGAGGCTGTGATTTTAAAAAACGGTGGAAGTAAGCTTTTCTTATTTCCGGACGCATGCGGAAACTATAGAAAGTCACTTTGTGGATTCCATTTATGAAATAAAACACATTTCCTAAAAACTCGTGTTTTTTACGAAATCATGTAAACCTTCTAGAAGTTGTGATTTTAAAAAACGGTGGAAGTAAGCTTTTCTTATTTCCGGACGCATGCGCAAACTATAGAAAGTCGTTATGACGTAGAATGTGCATACTTTGTTGATTCCATTTATGAAATAAAACACATTTTCTAAAAACTCGTGTTTTTTACGAAATCATGTAAACCTTCTAGAAGCTGTGATTTTAAAAAACTGTGGAAGTAAGCTTTTCTTATTTCCGGACGCATGCGCAAACTATAGAAATTCGTTATGACGTAGAATGTGCATAATTTGTTGATTCCATTTATGAAATAAAACACATTTTCTAAAAACTCGTGTTTTTTAAGAAATCATGTAAACCTTCTAGAAGCTGTGATTTTAAAAAACGGGGGAAGTAAGCTTTTCTTATTTCCAAACGCATGCGCAAAATATAGAAAGTCGTTATGACGTAGAATGTGCATACTTTGTTGATTCCATTTATGAAATAAAACACATTTTCTAAAAACTCGTGTTTTTTAAGAAATCATGTAAACCTTCTAGAAGCTGTGATTTTAAAAAACGGGGGAAGTAGGCTTTTCTTATTTCCAAACGAATGGGCAAACTATAGAAAGTCGTTATGACGTAGAATGTGCATACTTTGTTGATTCCATTTATGAAATAAAACACATTTTCTAAAAACTCGTGTTTTTTACGAAATCATGTAAACCTTCTAGAAGCTGTTATTTTAAAAAACGGTGGAAGTAAGCTTTTCTTATTTCCGGACGAATGCACAAACTATAGAAAGTCGTTATGACGTAGAATATGCATACTTTGTTGATTCCATTTATGAAATAAAACACATTTTCTAAAAACTCGTGTTTTTTAAGAAATCATGTAAACCTTCTAGAAGCTTGGATTTTAAAAAACGGGGGAAGTAAGCTTTTCTTATTTCCAAACGCATGCGCAAACTATAGAAAGTAGTTATGACGTAGAATGTGCATACTTTCTTGATTCCATTTATGAAATAAAACACATTTTCTAAAAACTCGTGTTTTTAAAGAAATCATGTAAACCTTCTAGAAGCTGTGATTTTAAAAAACGAGGGAAGTAAGCTTTTCTTATTTCCAAACGCATGCGCAAACTATAGAAAGTCGTTATGACGTAGAATGTGCATTCTTTGTAGATTCCAATTATCAAATAAAACACATTTTCTGAAAACTCATGTTTTTTACGAAATCATGTAAACCTTCTAGAAGCTGTGATTTTAAAAAACGGTGGAAGTAAGCTTTTCTTATTTCCGGACGAATGCGCAAACTATAGAAACTCGTTATGAGGTAGAATGTGCATACTTTGTTGATTCCACTTATGAAATAAAACACATTTTCTAAAAACTCGTGTTTTTTAAGAAATCATGTAAACCCCCTAGAAGCTGTGATTTTAAAAAACGGTGGAAGTAAGCTTTTCTTATTTCCGGACGCATGCGCAAACTATAGAAAGACGTTATGACGTAGAATGTGCATACTTTGTTGATTCCATTTATGAAATAAAACACATTTTCTAAAAAGTCGTGTTTTTTAAGAAATCATGTAAACCTTCTAGAAGCTGTGATTTTAAAAAACGGGGGAAGTAAGCTTTTGTTATTTCCGGACGCATGCGCAAACTATAGAAAGTCTTTATGACGTAGAATGTGCGTACTTTGTAGATTCCATTTATGAAATAAAACACATTTTCTAAAAACTCGTGTTTTTTACAAAAACATGTAAACCTTCTAGAAGTTGTGATCTGAAAAAACGGTGGAAGTAAGCTTTTCTTATTTCCGGACGCATGCGCAAACTATAGAAACTCGTTATGATGTAGAATGTGCATACTTTGTTGATTCCACTTATGAAATAAAACACATTTTCTAAAAACTCGTGGTTTTTAAGAAATCATGTAAACCCTCTAGAAGCTGTGATTTTAAAAAACGGTGGAAGTAAGCTTTTCTTATTTCCGGACGCATGCGCAAACTATAGAAAGACGTTATGACGTAGAATGTGCATACTTTGTTGATTCCATTTATGAAATAAAACACATTTTCTAAAAACTCGTGTTTTTTAAGAAATCATGTAAACCTTGTAGAAGCTGTGATTTTAAAAAACGGGGGAAGTAAGCTTTTCTTACTTCCAAACGCATGCGCAAACTATAGGAAGTCGTTATGACGTTGAATGTGCATAATTTTTTGATTCCATTTATGAATAAAACACATTTTCTAAAAACTCGTGTTTTTTAAGAAATCATGTAAACCTTCTAGAAGCTGTTATTTTAAAAAACGGGGGAAGTAAGCTTTTCTTATTTCCGGAAGCATGCGCAAACTATAGAAAGTCATTATGACGTAGAATGTGCATACTTTGTAGATTCAATTTATGAAATAAAACACATTTTCTAAAAACTCGAGTTTTTTACGAAATCATGTAAACCTTCTAGAAGCTGTGATTTTAAAAAACGGTGGAAGTAAGCTTTTCTTATTTCCGGACGCATGTGCAAACTAGAGAAAGTTGTTATGACGTAGAATGTGCATACTTTGTAGATTCCATTTATGAATTAAAACACATTTTCTAAAAACTCGTGTTTTTTACGAAATCATGTAAACTTTCTAGAAGCTGTGATTTTAAAAAACGGTGGAAGTAAGATTTTCTTATTTCCGGACGCATGCGCAAGCAATACAAAGTCGTTATGACGTAGAATGTGCATACTTTGTAGATTCCATTTATGAAATAAAACACATTTTCTAAAAACTCGTGTTTTTTAAGAAATCATGTTAACCTTCTAGAAGCTGTGATTTTAAAAAACGGGGGAAGTAAGCTTTTCTTATTTCCAAACACATGCGCAAACTATAGGAAGTCGTTATGACGTAGAATGTGTATGCTTTGTTGATTCCATTTATGAAATAAAACACATTTTCTAAAAACTCGTGTTTTTTAAGAAATCGTGTAAACCTTCTAGAAGCTATGATTTTAAAAAACGGGGGAAGTAAGCTTTTCTTATTTTCGGACGCATGCGCAAACTATAGAAACTCGTTATGACCTAGAATGTGCATACTTTGTATATTCCATTTATCAAATAAAACACATTTTCTAAAAACTCATGTTTTTTACGAAATCATGTAAACCTCTAGAAGCTGTGATTTTAAAAAACGGTGGAAATAAGCTGTTCTTATTTCCGGACGCATGCGGAAACTATAGAAAGTCACTTTGTAGATTCCATTTATGAAATAAAACACATTTTCTAAAAACTCGTGTTTTTTACGAAATCATGTAAACCTTCTAGAAGCTGTGATTTTAAAAAACGGTGGAAGTAAGCTTTTCTTATTTCCGGACGCATGCGCAAACTATAGAAAGTCGTTATGACGTAGAATGTGCATACTTTGTTTATTCCATTTATGAAATAAAACACATTTTCTAAAAACTCGTGTTTTTTAAGAAATCATGTAAACCTTCTAGAAGCTGTGATTTTAAAAAACGAGGGAAGTAACCTTTTCTTATTTCCAAACGCATGCGCAAACTATAGAAAGTCGTTATGACGTAGAATGTGCATACTTTGTTGATTCCATTTATGAAATAAAACACATTTTCAAAAAACTCGTGTCTTTTAAGAAATCATGTAAACCTTCTAGAAGCTGTGATTTTAAAAAACGGTGGAAGTAAGCTTTTCTTATTTCCGGACGCATGCGCAAACTATAGAAAGTCGTTATGACGTAGAATGTGCATACTTTGTTGATTCCATTTATGAAATAAAACACATTTTCTAAAAACTCGTGTTTTTTAAGATATCATGTAAACCTTCTAGAAGCTGTGATTTTAGAAAACGGGGGAAGTAAGCTTTTCTTATTTCCAAACGCATGCACAAACTATAGAAAGTCGTTATGACATAGAATGCGCATACTTTGTTGATTCCATTTATGAAATAAAACACATTTTCTAAAAACTCGTTTTTTTTAACAAATCATGTAAACCTTCTAGAAGTTGTGATTTTCAAAAACGGGGGAAGTAAGCTTTTCTTATTTCCAAACGCATGCGCAAACTATAGGAAGTCGTTATGACATAGAATGTGCATACTTTGTTGATTCCATTTATGAAATAAAACACATTTTCTCAAAACTCGTGTTTTTTAAGAAATCATGTAAGCCTTCTAGAAGCTGTGATTTTAAAAAAATGGGGGAAGTAAGCTTTTCTTATTTCCAAACGCATGCACAAACTATAGAAAGTTGTTATGACGTAGAATGTGCATACTTTGTAGATTCCATTTATCAAATAAAACACATTTTCTAAAAAGTCGTGTTTTTTAAGAAATCATTTAAACCTTCTAGAAGCTGTGATTTTAAAAATCGGTGGAAGTAAGCTTTTCTTATTTCCGGACGATTGCGCAAACTATAGAAACTCGTTATAACGTAGAATGTGCATACTTTGTTGATTCCATTTATGAAATAAAACACATTTTCTAAAAACTCGTGTTTTTTAAGAAATCATGTAAACCTTCTAGAAGCTGTGATTTTAAAAAACTGGTAAAGTAAGCTTTTCTTATTTCCGGACGCATGCGCAAACTATAGAAAGTCGTTATGAGGTAGAATGTGCATACTTTGTTGATTCCATTTATGAAATAAAACACATTTTCTAAAAACTCGTGTTTTTTACGAAATCATGTAAACCTTCTAGAAGCTGTGATTTTAAAAAATGGGGGAAGTAAGCTTTTCTTATTTCCGGACGCATTCGCAAACTATAGAAAGTCGTTATGACGTAGAATGTGCATACTTTGTTGATTCCATTTATGAAACAAAACATATTTTCGAAAAACTCGTGTTTTTTAAGAAATCATGTAAACCTTCTAGAAGCTGTGATTTAAAAAAACGGGGGAAGAAAGCTTTTCTTATTTCCAAACGCATGCGCAAACTATAGAAAGTCGTTATGACGTAGAATGTGCATACTTTGTTGATTCCATTTATGAAATAAAACAAATTTTCTAAAAACTCGTGTTTTTTACGAAATCATGTAAACCTTCTAGAAGCTGTGATTTTAAAAAACGGTGGAAGTAAGCTTTTCTTATTTCCGGACGCATGCGCAAACAATAGAAAGTCGTTATGACGTAGAATGTGCATACTTTGTAGATTCCATTTATGAAATAAAACACATTTTTTAAAAACTCGTGTTTTTTACGAAATAATGTAAACCTTCTAGAAGCTGTGATTTTAAAAAACGGGGGAAGTAAGCTTTTCTTATTTCCAAACGCATGCGCAAACTATAGAAAGTCGTTATGACGTAGAATGTGCATACTTTGTTGATTCCATTTATGAAATAAAACAAATTTTCTAAAAACTCGTTTTTTTTACGAAATCATGTAAACCTTCTAGAAGCTGTGATTTTAAAAAACGGTGGAAGTAAGCTTTTCTTATTTCCGGACGCATCCGCAAACAATAGAAAGTCGTTATGACGTAGAATGTGCATACTTTGTAGATTCCATTTATGAAATAAAACACATTTTTTAAAAACTCATGTTTTTTACGAAATCATGTAAACCTTCTAGAAGCTGTGATTTTAAAAAACGGGGGAAGTAAGCTTTTCTTATTTCCGGACGCATGCGCAAACTATAGAAAGTCGTTATGACGTAGAATGTGCATACTTTGTTAATTCCATTTATGAAATAAAACACATTTTCTAAAAACTCGTTTTTTTTACGAAATCATGTAAACCTTCTAGAAGCTATGATTTTAAAAAACGGTGGAAGTAAGCTTTTCTTATTTCCGGCCGATTGCGCAAACTATAGAAAGTCGTTATGACGTAGAATGTGCATACTTTGTTGATTCCATTTATGAAATAAACACATTTTCAAAAAACTCGTGTTTTTTAAGAAATCATGTAAACCTTCTAGAAGCTGTGATTTTAAAAAACGGGTAAAGTAAGCTTTTCTTATTTCCGGACGCATGCGCAAACTATAGAAAGTCGTTATGACGTAGAATGTGCATACTTTGTTGATTCCATTTATGAAATAAAACACATTTTCTAAAAACTCGTGTTTTTTACGAAATCATGTAAACCTTCTAGAAGCTGTGATTTTAAAAAACGGGGGAAGTAAGCTTTTCTTATTTCCGGACGCATTCGCAAACTATAGAAAGTCGTTATGACGTAGAATGTGCATACTTTGTTGATTCCATTCAAGAAACAAAACATATTTTCGAAAAACTCGTGTTTTTTAAGAAATCATGTAAACCCTCTAGAAGCTGTGATTTTAAAATACGGGGGAAGTAAGCTTTTCTTACTTCCAAACGCATGCGCAAACTATAGAAAGTCGTTATGACGTAGAATGTGCATACTTTGTTGATTCCATTTATGAAATAAAACACATTTTCTAAAAACTCATGTTTTTTACGAAATCATGTAAACCTTCTAGAAGCTGTGATTTGAAAAAACGGTGGAAGTAAGCTTTTCTTATTTCCGGACGCATGCGCAAACTATAGAAAGTCGTTATGACGTAGAATGTGCATACTTTGTTGATTCCATTTATGAAATAAAACACATTTTCTAAAAACTCGTGTTTTTTAAGAAATCATGTAAACCTTCTAGAAGCTGTGATTTTAAAAAATGGGTAAAGTAAGCTTTTCTTATTTCCGCACGCATGCGCAAACTATAGAAAGTCGTTATGACGTAGAATGTGCATACTTTGTTGATTCCATTTATGAAATAAAACACATTTTCTAAAAACTCGTGTTTTTTACGAAATCATGTAAACCTTCTAGAAGCTGTGATTTTAAAAAACGGGGGAAGTAAGCTTTTCTTATTTCCGGACGCATGTGAAAACTATAGAAAGTTGTTATGACGTAGAATGTGCACACTTTGTTGATTCCATTTATGAAATAAAACATATTTTCGAAAAACTCGTGTTTTTTAAGAACTCATGTAAACCTTCTAGAAGCTCTGATTTTAAAAAACGGGGGAAGTAAGCTTTTCTTATTTCCAAACGCATGCGCAAACTATAGAAATTCGTTATGACGTAGAATGTGCATACTTTGTTGATTCCATATATGAAATAAAACACATTTTCTAAAAACTCGTGTTTTTTAAGAAATCATGTAAACCTTCTAGAAGCTGTGATTTTAAAAAACAGGTAAAGTAAGCTTTTCTTATTTCCGGACGCATGCGCAAACTATAGAAAGTCGTTATGACCTAGAATGTGCATACTTTGTTGATTCCATTTATCAAATAAAACACATTTTCTAAAAACTCGTGTTTTTTACGGAATAATGTAAACCTTCTAGAAGCTGTGATTTTAAAAAACGGTGGAAGTAAGCTTTTCTTGTTTCCAAACGCATGCACAAACTATAGAAAGTCGTTGTGACGTAGAATGTGCATACTTTGTTGATTCCATTTATTAAATAAAACACATTTTCTAAAAACTCATGTTTTTTAAGAAATCATGTAAACCTTCTAGTAGCTGTGATTTTAAAAAATGGGAGAAGTAAGCTTTTCTTATTTCCAAACGCATGCGCAAAATATAGAAATTCGTTATGACCTAGAATGTGCATACTTTGTAGATTCCATTTATAAAAAAAAACACATTTTCTAAAAAGTCGTGTTTTTTACGAAATCATGTAAACCTTCTAGAAGCAGCGATTTTAAAAAACGGTGGAAGTAAGCTTTTCTTATTTCCGGACGCATGCGCAAACTATAGAAAGTCGTTATGACCTAGAATGTGCATACTTTGTTGATTCCATTTATCAAATAAAACACATTTTCTAAAAACTCGTGTTTTTTACGGAATAATGTAAACCTTCTAGAAGCTGTGATTTTAAAAAACGGTGGAAGTAAGCTTTTCTTATTTCCAAACGCATGCGCAAACTATAGAAAGTCGTTATGACGTAGAATGTGCATACTTTGTTGATTCCATTTATGAAATAAAACAAATTTTCTAAAAACTCGTTTTTTTTACGAAATCATGTAAACCTTCTAGAAGCTGTGATTTTAAAAAACGGTGGAAGTAAGCTTTTCTTATTTCCGGACGCATGCGCAAACAATAGAAAGTCGTTATGACGTAGAATGTGCATACTTTGTAGATTCCATTTATGAAATAAAACACATTTTTTAAAAACTCATGTTTTTTACGAAATCATGTAAACCTTCTAGAAGCTGTGATTTTAAAAAACGGGGGAAGTAAGCTTTTCTTATTTCCGGACGCATGCGCAAACTATAGAAAGTCGTTATGACGTAGAATGTGCATACTTTGTTAATTCCATTTATGAAATAAAACACATTTTCTAAAAACTCGTTTTTTTTACGAAATCATGTAAACCTTCTAGAAGCTATGATTTTAAAAAACGGTGGAAGTAAGCTTTTCTTATTTCCGGCCGATTGCGCAAACTATAGAAAGTCGTTATGACGTAGAATGTGCATACTTTGTTGATTCCATTTATGAAATAAACACATTTTCAAAAAACTCGTGTTTTTTAAGAAATCATGTAAACCTTCTAGAAGCTGTGATTTTAAAAAACGGGTAAAGTAAGCTTTTCTTATTTCCGGACGCATGCGCAAACTATAGAAAGTCGTTATGACGTAGAATGTGCATACTTTGTTGATTCCATTTATGAAATAAAACACATTTTCTAAAAACTCGTGTTTTTTACGAAATCATGTAAACCTTCTAGAAGCTGTGATTTTAAAAAACGGGGGAAGTAAGCTTTTCTTATTTCCAGACGCATTCGCAAATTGTAGAAAGTCGTTATGACGTAGAATGTGCATACTTTGTTGATTCCATTCAAGAAACAAAACATATTTTCGAAAAACTCGTGTTTTTTAAGAAATCATGTAAACCCTCTAGAAGCTGTGATTTTAAAATACGGGGGAAGTAAGCTTTTCTTACTTCCAAACGCATGCGCAAACTATAGAAAGTCGTTATGACGTAGAATGTGCATACTTTGTTGATTCCATTTATGAAATAAAACACATTTTCTAAAAACTCATGTTTTTTACGAAATCATGTAAACCTTCTAGAAGCTGTGATTTGAAAAAACGGTGGAAGTAAGCTTTTCTTATTTCCGGACGCATGCGCAAACTATAGAAAGTCGTTATGACGTAGAATGTGCATACTTTGTTGATTCCATTTATGAAATAAACACATTTTAAAAAAACTCGTGTTTTTTAAGAAATCATGTAAACCTTCTAGAAGCTGTGATTTTAAAAAATGGGTAAAGTAAGCTTTTCTTATTTCCGCACGCATGCGCAAACTATAGAAAGTCGTTATGACGTAGAATGTGCATACTTTGTTGATTCCATTTATGAAATAAAACACATTTTCTAAAAACTCGTGTTTTTTACGAAATCATGTAAACCTTCTAGAAGCTGTGATTTTAAAAACGGGGGAAGTAAGCTTTTCTTATTTCCGGACGCATGTGAAAACTATAGAAAGTTGTTATGACGTAGAATGTGCACACTTTGTTGATTCCATTTATGAAATAAAACATATTTTCGAAAAACTCGTGTTTTTTAAGAAATCATGTAAACCTTCTAGAAGCTGTGATTTTAAAAAACGGGGGAAGTAAGCTTTTCTTATTTCCAAACGCATGCGCAAACTATAGAAATTCGTTATGACGTAGAATGTGCATACTTTGTTGATTCCATATATGAAATAAAACACATTTTCTAAAAACTCGTGTTTTTTAAGAAATCATGTAAACCTTCTAGAAGCTGTGATTTTAAAAAACAGGTAAAGTAAGCTTTTCTTATTTCCGGACGCATGCGCAAACTATAGAAAGTCGTTATGACCTAGAATGTGCATACTTTGTTGATTCCATTTATCAAATAAAACACATTTTCTAAAAACTCGTGTTTTTTACGGAATAATGTAAACCTTCTAGAAGCTGTGATTTTAAAAAACGGTGGAAGTAAGCTTTTCTTGTTTCCAAACGCATGCGCAAACTATAGAAAGTCGTTGTGACGTAGAATGTGCATACTTTGTTGATTCCATTTATTAATTAAAACACATTTTCTAAAAACTCATGTTTTTTAAGAAATCATGTAAACCTTCTAGTAGCTGTGATTTTAAAAAATGGGAGAAGTAAGCTTTTCTTATTTCCAAACGCATGCGCAAAATATAGAAATTCGTTATGACCTAGAATGTGCATACTTTGTAGATTCCATTTATAAAAAAAAACACATTTTCTAAAAAGTCGTGTTTTTTACGAAATCATGTAAACCTTCTAGAAGCAGCGATTTTAAAAAACGGTGGAAGTAAGCTTTTCTTATTTCCGGACGCATGCGCAAACTATAGAAAGTCGTTATGACCTAGAATGTGCATACTTTGTTGATTCCATTTATCAAATAAAACACATTTTCTAAAAACTCGTGTTTTTTACGGAATAATGTAAACCTTCTAGAAGCTGTGATTTTAAAAAACGGTGGAAGTAAGCTTTTCTTATTTCCAAACGCATGCGCAAACTATAGAAAGTCGTTATGACGTAGAATGTGCATACTTTGTTGATTCCATTTATGAAATAAAACACATTTTCTAAAAACTCGTGTTTTTTAAGAAATCATGTAAACCTTCTAGAAGCTGTGATTTTAAAAAACGGTGGAAGTAAGCTTTTATTATTTCCGGACGCATGCGCAAACAATGGAAAGTCGTTATGACGTAGAATGTGCATACTTTGTAGATTCCATTTATGAAATAAAACACATTTTCTAAAAACTCGTGTTTTTTACGAAATCATGAAAACCTTCTAGAAGCTGTGATTTTAAAAATCGGTGGAAGTAAGCTTTTCTTATTTCCGGACGCATGTGCAAACTATAGAAAGTCGTTATGACGTAGAATGTGCATACTTTGTTGATTCCATTTATGAAATAAAACACATTTTCTAAAAACTAGTGTTTTTTACGAAATCATGTAAACCTTCTAGAAGCTGTGATTTTAAAAAACGGGGGAAGTAAGCTTTTCTTATTTCGAAACGCATGCGCAAACTATAGAAAGTCGTTATGACGTAGAATGTGCATACTTTGTTGATTCCATTTATGAAATAAAACACATTTTCTAAAAACTCGTGTTTTTTACGAAATCATGTAAACCTTCTAGAAGCTGTGACTTTAAAAAACGGGGGAAGTAAGCTTTTCTTATTTCGAAACGCATGCGCAAACTATAGAAAGTCGTTATGACGTAGAATGTGCATACTTTGTTGATTCCATTTATGAAATAAAACACATTTTCTAAAAACTCGTGTTTTTTAAGAAATCATGTAAACCTTCTAGAAGCTGTGATTTTAGAAAACTGGTAAAGTAAACTTTTCTTATTTCCGGACGCATGCGCAAACTATAGAAAGTCGTTATGACGTAGAATGTGCATACTTTGTTGATTCCATTTATGAAATAAAACACATTTTCTAAAAACTCGTGTTTTTTACGAAATCATGTAAACCTTCTAGAAGCTGTTATTTTAAAAAACGGGGGAAGTAAGCTTTTCTTATTTCCGGACGCATTCACAAACTATAGAAAGTCGTTATGACGTAGAATGTGCATACTTTGTTGATTCCATTTATGAAACAAAACATATTTTTGAAAAACTCGTGTTTTTTAAGGAATCATGTAAACTTTCTAGAAGCTGTGATTTTAAAAAACGGGGGAAGTAAGCTTTTCTTATTTCCAAACGCATGCGCAAATTATAGAAAGTCGTTATGACGTAGAATGTGCATACTTTGTTGATTATATTTATGAAATAAAACACATTTTCTAAAAACTCGTGTTTTTTAAGAAATCATGTAAACCTTCTAGAAGCTGTGATTTTAAAAAACGGTGGAAGTTTGCTTTTCTTATTTCCGGATGCATGCGCAAACTATAGAAAGTCGTTATGACGTAGAATGTGCATACTTTTTTTATTCCATTTATGAAATAAAACACATTTTCTAAAAACTTGTGTTTGTTACGAAATCATGTAAACCTTCTAGAAGCTGTGATTTTAAAAAACGGGGGAAGTAAGCTTTTCTTATTTCGAAACGCATGCGAAAACTATAGAAAGTCGTTATGACGTAGAATGTGCATACTTTGTTGATTCCATTTATGAAATAAAACACATTTTCTAAAAACTCATGTTTTTTACGAAATCATGTAAACCTTCTAGAAGCTGTGATTTTAAAAAACGGGGGAAGTAAGATTTTCTTATTTCGAAACGCATGCGCAAACTATAGAAAGTCGTTATGACGTAGAATGTGCATACTTTGTTGATTCCATTTATGAAATAAAACAAATTTTCTAAAAACTCGTGTTTTTTACAAAATCATGAAAACCTTCTAGAAGTTGTGATTTTAAAAATCGGTGGAAGTAAGCTTTTCTTATTTCCGGACGCATGTGCAAACTATAGAAAGTCGTTATGACGTAGAATGTGCATACTTTGTTGATTCTATTTATGAAATAAAACACATTTTCTAAAAACTCGTGTTTCTTAAGAAATCATGTAAACCTTCTAGAAGCTGTGATTTTAAAAAACGGGGGAAGTAAGCTTTTCTTATTTTCGAACGCATGCGCAAACCATAGAAAGTCGTTATGACGTAGAATATGCATACATTGTTGATTCCATTTATGAAATAAAACACATTTTCTAAAAACTTGTGTTTGTTAAGAAATCATGTAAACCTTCTAGAAGCTGTGATTTTAAAAAACGGGGGAAGTAAGCTTTTCTTATTTCCAAACGCATGCGCAAACTATAGAAAGTCATTATGACGTAGAATGTGCATACTTTGTAGATTCCATTTATGAAATAATACACATTTTCTAAAAAACGTGTTTTTTACGAAATCATGTAAACCTTCTAGAAGCTGTGATTTTAAAAAATGGTGGAAGTAAGCTTTTCTTATTTCCGGACGCATGCAGAAACTATAGAAAGTCGTTATGACGTAGAATGTGCATACTTTGTTGATTCCATTTATGAAATAAAACACATTTTCTAAAAACTCGTGTTTTTTACGAAATCATGTAAACCTTCTAGAAGCTGTGATTTTAAAAAACGGTGGAAGTAAGCTTTTCTTATTTCTGGACGATTGTGCAAACTATAGAAAGTCGTTATGACGTAGAATGTGCATACTTTATTGATTCCATTTATGAAATAAAACACATTTTCTAAAAACTCGTGTTTTTTAAGAAATCATGTAAACCTTCTAGAAGCTGTGATTTGAAAAAATTGGGGAAGTAAGCTTTTCTTATTTCCGGACGCATGCGCAAACAATAGAAAGTCGTTATGACGTAGAATGTGCATACTTTGTTGATTCCATTTATGAAATAATACACATTTTCTAAAAACTAGTGTTTTTTACGAAATCATGTAAATCTTCTAGAAGCTGTGATTTTAAAAAACGGTGGAAGTAAGCTTTTCTTATTTCCGGACGCATGTGCAAACTATAGAAAGTCGTTATGACGTAGAATGTGCATACTTTGTTGATTCCATTTATGAAATAAAACACATTTTCTAAAAACTCGTGTTTTTTACGAAAACGTGTAAACCTTCTAGAAGCTGTGATTTGAAAAAACGGTGGAATTAAGCTTTTCTTATTTCGGACGCATGCGCAAACAATAGAAAGTCGTTATGACCTAGAATGTGCATACTTTGTAGATTCCATTTATGAAATAAAACACATTTTCTAAAAACTCGTGTTTTTTACGAAAACATGTAAACCTTCTAGAAGCTGTGATTTTAAAAAACGGTGGAAGTAAGCTTTTCTTATTTCCGGATGAATGCGCAAACTAGAGAAATTCGTTATGACGTAGAATGTGCATACTTTGTTGATTCCATTTATGAAATAAAACACATTTTCTAAAAACTCGTGTTTTTTACGAAATCATGTAAACCTTCTAGAAGCTGCGATTTTAAAAAACGGTGGAAGTAAGCTTTTCTTATTTCCGGATGAATTTGCAAACTATAGAAAGTCGTTATGACGTAGAATGTGCATACTTTGTTGATTCCATTTATGAAATAAAACACATTTTCTAAAAACTCGTGTTTTTTACGAAAACGTGTAAACCTTCTAGAAGCTGTGATTTGAAAAAACGGTGGAATTAAGCTTTTCTTATTTCGGACGCATGCGCAAACAATAGAAAGTCGTTATGACCTAGAATGTGCATACTTTGTAGATTCCATTTATGAAATAAAACACATTTTCTAAAAACTCGTGTTTTTTACGAAAACATGTAAACCTTCTAGAAGCTGTGATTTTAAAAAACGGTGGAAGTAAGCTTTTCTTATTTCCAGACGCATGCACAAACTATAGAAAGTTGTTATGACGTAGAATGTGCATACTTTGTTGATTCTATTGATGAAATAAAACACATTTTCTAAAAACTTGTGTTTTGTAAGAAATCATGTAAACCTTCTAGAAGCTGTGATTTTAAAAAACGGGGGAAGTAAGTTTTTCTTATTTCCAAACGCATGCGCAAAGTATAGAAAGTCGTTATGACGTAGAATGTGCTTAATTGGTTGATTCCATTTATGAAATAAAAGACATTTTCTAAAAACTCGTGTTTATTAAGAAATCATGTAAACCTTTTAGAAGCTGTGATTTTAAAAAACGGGGGAAGTAAGCTTTTCTTATTTCCGAACGCATGCGCAAACTATAGAAAGTCGTTATGACGTAGAATGTGCATACTTTGTTGATTCCATTTATGAAATAAAACACATTTTCTAGAAACTCGTGTTTTTTAAGAAATCATGTAAACATTCTAGAAGCTGTGATTTTAAAAACGGGGGAAGTAAGCTTTTCTTATTTCCGGATGCATGCGCAAACTATAGAAACTCGTTATGACCTAGAATGTGCATACTTTGTAGATTCCATTTATCAAATAAAACACATTTTCTAAAAAGTCGTGTTTTTTACGAAATCATGTAAACCTTCTAGAGGCTGTGATTTTAAAAAACGTTGGAAGTAAGCTTTTCTTATTTCCGGACGCATGCGGAAACTATAGAAAGTCACTTTGTAGATTCCATTTATGAAATAAAACACATTTTCTAAAAACTCGTGTTTTTTACGAAATCATGTAAACCTTCTAGAAGTTGTGATTTTAAAAAACGGTGGAAGTAATCTTTTCTTATTTCCGGACGCATACGCAAACTATAGAAAGTCGTTATGACGTAGAATGTGCATACTTTGTTGATTCCATTTATGAAATAAAACACATTTTCTAAAAACTCGTGTTTTTTACGAAATCATGTAAACCTTCTAGAAGCTGTGATTTTAAAAAACTGTGGAAGTAAGCTTTTCTTATTTCCGGACGCATGCGCAAACTATAGAAAGTTGTTATGACGAAGAATGTGGATAATTTGTTGATTACATTTATGAAACAAAACATATTTTCGAAAAACTCGTGTTTTTTAAGAAATCATGTAAACCCTCTAGAAGCTGTGATTTTAAAAAACGGGGGAAGTAAGCTTTTCTTATTTCCAAACGCATGCGCAAACTATAGAAAGTCGTTATGACGTAGAATGTGCATACTTTGTTGATTCCATTTATGAAATAAAACACATTTTTCTAAAAACTCGTGTTTTTTACGAAATCATGTAAACCTTCTAGAAGCTGTGATTTTAAAAAACGGTGGAAGTAAGATTTTCTTATTTCCGGACGCATGCGCAAACTATAGAAAGTCGTTATGACGTAGAATGTGCATACTTTGTTGATTCCATTTATGAAATAAAACACATTTTCTAAAAACTCGTGTTTTTTAAGAAATCATGTAAAACTTCTAGAAGCTGTGATTTTAAAAAACGGGGGAAGTAAGCTTTTCTTATTTCCAAGCGCATGCGCAAACTATAGAAAGTCGTTATGACGTAGAATGTGCATACTTTGTTGATTCCATTTATGAAATAAAACACATTTTCTAAAAACTCGTGTTTTCTAAGAAATCATGTAAACCTTCTAGAAGCTGTGATTTTAAAAAACGGGGGAAGTAAGCTTTTCTTATTTCCAAACGCATGCGCAAACTATAGAAAGTCGTTATGACATAGAATACGCATACTTTGTTGATTCCATTTATGAAATAAAACACATTTTCTAAAAACTCGTTTTTTTTAACAAATCATGTAAACCTTCTAGAAGCTGTGATTTTAAAAAATGGGGGAAGTAAGCCTTTCTTATTTCCAAACGCATGCGCAAACTATAGGAAGTCGTTATGACATAGAATGTGCATACATTGTTGATTCCATTTATGAAATAAAACACATTTTCTCAAAACTCGTGTTTTTTAAGAAATCATGTAAGCCTTCTAGAAGCTGTGATTTTAAAAAATGGGGGAAGTAAGCTTTTCTTATTTCCAGACGCATGCGCAAACTATAGAAAGTCGTTATGACGTAGAATGTGCATACTTTGTAGATTCAATTTATCAAATAAAACACATTTTCTAAAAAGTCGTGTTTTTTAAGAAATCATTTAAACCTTCTAGAAGATGTGATTTTAAAAAACGGTGGAAGTAAGCTTTTCTTATTTCCGGACAAATGCGCAAACTATAGAAAGTCGTTATGACGTAGAATGTGCATACTTTGTTGATTCCATTTATGAAATAAAACACATTTTCTAAAAACTCGTGTTTGTTACGAAATCATGTAAACCTTCTAGAAGCTGTGATTTTAAAAAACGGGGGAAGTAAGCTTTTCTTATTTCCAAACACATGCGCAAACTATAGGAAGTCGTTATGACGTAGAATGTGTATACTTTGTTGATTCCATTTATGAAATAAAACACATTTTCTAAAAACTCGTGTTTTTTAAGAAATCGTGTAAACCTTCTAGAAGCTGTGATTTTAAAAAACGGGGGAAGTAAGCTTTTCTTATTTTCGGACGCATGCGCAAACTATAGAAACTCGTTATGACCTAGAATGTGCATACTTTGTATATTCCATTTATCAAATAAAACACATTTTCTAAAAACTCATGTTTTTTACGAAATCATGTAAACCTCTAGAAGCTGTGATTTTAAAAAACGGTGGAAATAAGCTGTTCTTATTTCCGGACGCATGCGGAAACTATAGAAAGTCACTTTGTAGATTCCATTTATGAAATAAAACACATTTTCTAAAAACTCGTGTTTTTTACGAAATCATGTAAACCTTCTAGAAGCTGTGATTTTAAAAAACGGTGGAAGTAAGCTTTTCTTATTTCCGGACGCATGCGCAAACTATAGAAAGTCGTTATGACGTAGAATGTGCATACTTTGTTTATTCCATTTATGAAATAAAACACATTTTCTAAAAACTCGTGTTTTTTAAGAAATCATGTAAACCTTCTAGAAGCTGTGATTTTAAAAAACGAGGGAAGTAAGCTTTTCTTATTTCCAAACGCATGCGCAAACTATAGAAAGTCGTTATGACGTAGAATGTGCATACTTTGTTGATTCCATTTATGAAATAAAACACATTTTCAAAAAACTCGTGTCTTTTAAGAAATCATGTAAACCTTCTAGAAGCTGTGATTTTAAAAAACGGTGGAAGTAAGCTTTTCTTATTTCCGGACGCATGCGCAAACTATAGAAAGTCGTTATGACGTAGAATGTGCATACTTTGTTGATTCCATTTATGAAATAAAACACATTTTCTAAAAACTCGTGTTTTCTAAGATATCATGTAAACCTTCTAGAAGCTGTGATTTTAGAAAACGGGGGAAGTAAGCTTTTCTTATTTCCAAACGCATGCGCAAACTATAGAAAGTCGTTATGACATAGAATGCGCATACTTTGTTGATTCCATTTATGAAATAAAACACATTTTCTAAAAACTCGTTTTTTTTAACAAATCATGTAAACCTTCTAGAAGTTGTGATTTTCAAAAACGGGGGAAGTAAGCTTTTCTTATTTCCAAACGCATGCGCAAACTATAGGAAGTCGTTATGACATAGAATGTGCATACTTTGTTGATTCCATTTATGAAATAAAACACATTTTCTCAAAACTCGTGTTTTTTAAGAAATCATGTAAGCCTTCTAGAAGCTGTGATTTTAAAAAAATGGGGGAAGTAAGCTTTTCTTATTTCCAAACGCATGCACAAACTATAGAAAGTTGTTATGACGTAGAATGTGCATACTTTGTAGATTCCATTTATCAAATAAAACACATTTTCTAAAAAGTCGTGTTTTTTAAGAAATCATTTAAACCTTCTAGAAGCTGTGATTTTAAAAATCGGTGGAAGTAAGCTTTTCTTATTTCCGGACGATTGCGCAAACTATAGAAACTCGTTATAACGTAGAATGTGCATACTTTGTTGATTCCATTTATGAAATAAAACACATTTTCTAAAAACTCGTGTTTTTTAAGAAATCATGTAAACCTTCTAGAAGCTGTGATTTTAAAAAACTGGTAAAGTAAGCTTTTCTTATTTCCGGACGCATGCGCAAACTATAGAAAGTCGTTATGAGGTAGAATGTGCATACTTTGTTGATTCCATTTATGAAATAAAACACATTTTCTAAAAACTCGTGTTTTTTACGAAATCATGTAAACCTTCTAGAAGCTGTGATTTTAAAAAATGGGGGAAGTAAGCTTTTCTTATTTCCGGACGCATTCGCAAACTATAGAAAGTCGTTATGACGTAGAATGTGCATACTTTGTTGATTCCATTTATGAAACAAAACATATTTTCGAAAAACTCGTGTTTTTTAAGAAATCATGTAAACCTTCTAGAAGCTGTGATTTAAAAAAACGGGGGAAGAAAGCTTTTCTTATTTCCAAACGCATGCGCAAACTATAGAAAGTCGTTATGACGTAGAATGTGCATACTTTGTTGATTCCATTTATGAAATAAAACAAATTTTCTAAAAACTCGTGTTTTTTACGAAATCATGTAAACCTTCTAGAAGCTGTGATTTTAAAAAACGGTGGAAGTAAGCTTTTCTTATTTCCGGACGCATGCGCAAACAATAGAAAGTCGTTATGACGTAGAATGTGCATACTTTGTAGATTCCATTTATGAAATAAAACACATTTTTTAAAAACTCGTGTTTTTTACGAAATAATGTAAACCTTCTAGAAGCTGTGATTTTAAAAAACGGGGGAAGTAAGCTTTTCTTATTTCCAAACGCATGCGCAAACTATAGAAAGTCGTTATGACGTAGAATGTGCATACTTTGTTGATTCCATTTATGAAATAAAACAAATTTTCTAAAAACTCGTTTTTTTTACGAAATCATGTAAACCTTCTAGAAGCTGTGATTTTAAAAAACGGTGGAAGTAAGCTTTTCTTATTTCCGGACGCATCCGCAAACAATAGAAAGTCGTTATGACGTAGAATGTGCATACTTTGTAGATTCCATTTATGAAATAAAACACATTTTTTAAAAACTCATGTTTTTTACGAAATCATGTAAACCTTCTAGAAGCTGTGATTTTAAAAAACGGGGGAAGTAAGCTTTTCTTATTTCCGGACGCATGCGCAAACTATAGAAAGTCGTTATGACGTAGAATGTGCATACTTTGTTAATTCCATTTATGAAATAAAACACATTTTCTAAAAACTCGTTTTTTTTACGAAATCATGTAAACCTTCTAGAAGCTATGATTTTAAAAAACGGTGGAAGTAAGCTTTTCTTATTTCCGGCCGATTGCGCAAACTATAGAAAGTCGTTATGACGTAGAATGTGCATACTTTGTTGATTCCATTTATGAAATAAACACATTTTCAAAAAACTCGTGTTTTTTAAGAAATCATGTAAACCTTCTAGAAGCTGTGATTTTAAAAAACGGGTAAAGTAAGCTTTTCTTATTTCCGGACGCATGCGCAAACTATAGAAAGTCGTTATGACGTAGAATGTGCATACTTTGTTGATTCCATTTATGAAATAAAACACATTTTCTAAAAACTCGTGTTTTTTACGAAATCATGTAAACCTTCTAGAAGCTGTGATTTTAAAAAACGGGGGAAGTAAGCTTTTCTTATTTCCGGACGCATTCGCAAACTATAGAAAGTCGTTATGACGTAGAATGTGCATACTTTGTTGATTCCATTCAAGAAACAAAACATATTTTCGAAAAACTCGTGTTTTTTAAGAAATCATGTAAACCCTCTAGAAGCTGTGATTTTAAAATACGGGGGAAGTAAGCTTTTCTTACTTCCAAACGCATGCGCAAACTATAGAAAGTCGTTATGACGTAGAATGTGCATACTTTGTTGATTCCATTTATGAAATAAAACACATTTTCTAAAAACTCATGTTTTTTACGAAATCATGTAAACCTTCTAGAAGCTGTGATTTGAAAAAACGGTGGAAGTAAGCTTTTCTTATTTCCGGACGCATGCGCAAACTATAGAAAGTCGTTATGACGTAGAATGTGCATACTTTGTTGATTCCATTTATGAAATAAAACACATTTTCTAAAAACTCGTGTTTTTTAAGAAATCATGTAAACCTTCTAGAAGCTGTGATTTTAAAAAATGGGTAAAGTAAGCTTTTCTTATTTCCGCACGCATGCGCAAACTATAGAAAGTCGTTATGACGTAGAATGTGCATACTTTGTTGATTCCATTTATGAAATAAAACACATTTTCTAAAAACTCGTGTTTTTTACGAAATCATGTAAACCTTCTAGAAGCTGTGATTTTAAAAAACGGGGGAAGTAAGCTTTTCTTATTTCCGGACGCATGTGAAAACTATAGAAAGTTGTTATGACGTAGAATGTGCACACTTTGTTGATTCCATTTATGAAATAAAACATATTTTCGAAAAACTCGTGTTTTTTAAGAACTCATGTAAACCTTCTAGAAGCTCTGATTTTAAAAAACGGGGGAAGTAAGCTTTTCTTATTTCCAAACGCATGCGCAAACTATAGAAATTCGTTATGACGTAGAATGTGCATACTTTGTTGATTCCATATATGAAATAAAACACATTTTCTAAAAACTCGTGTTTTTTAAGAAATCATGTAAACCTTCTAGAAGCTGTGATTTTAAAAAACAGGTAAAGTAAGCTTTTCTTATTTCCGGACGCATGCGCAAACTATAGAAAGTCGTTATGACCTAGAATGTGCATACTTTGTTGATTCCATTTATCAAATAAAACACATTTTCTAAAAACTCGTGTTTTTTACGGAATAATGTAAACCTTCTAGAAGCTGTGATTTTAAAAAACGGTGGAAGTAAGCTTTTCTTGTTTCCAAACGCATGCGCAAACTATAGAAAGTCGTTGTGACGTAGAATGTGCATACTTTGTTGATTCCATTTATTAAATAAAACACATTTTCTAAAAACTCATGTTTTTTAAGAAATCATGTAAACCTTCTAGTAGCTGTGATTTTAAAAAATGGGAGAAGTAAGCTTTTCTTATTTCCAAACGCATGCGCAAAATATAGAAATTCGTTATGACCTAGAATGTGCATACTTTGTAGATTCCATTTATAAAAAAAAACACATTTTCTAAAAAGTCGTGTTTTTTACGAAATCATGTAAACCTTCTAGAAGCAGCGATTTTAAAAAACGGTGGAAGTAAGCTTTTCTTATTTCCGGACGCATGCGCAAACTATAGAAAGTCGTTATGACCTAGAATGTGCATACTTTGTTGATTCCATTTATCAAATAAAACACATTTTCTAAAAACTCGTGTTTTTTACGGAATAATGTAAACCTTCTAGAAGCTGTGATTTTAAAAAACGGTGGAAGTAAGCTTTTCTTATTTCCAAACGCATGCGCAAACTATAGAAAGTCGTTATGACGTAGAATGTGCATACTTTGTTGATTCCATTTATGAAATAAAACAAATTTTCTAAAAACTCGTTTTTTTTACGAAATCATGTAAACCTTCTAGAAGCTGTGATTTTAAAAAACGGTGGAAGTAAGCTTTTCTTATTTCCGGACGCATGCGCAAACAATAGAAAGTCGTTATCACGTAGAATGTGCATACTTTGTAGATTCCATTTATGAAATAAAACACATTTTTTAAAAACTCATGTTTTTTACGAAATCATGTAAACCTTCTAGAAGCTGTGATTTTAAAAAACGGGGGAAGTAAGCTTTTCTTATTTCCGGACGCATGAGCAAACTATAGAAAGTCGTTATGACGTAGAATGTGCATACTTTGTTAATTCCATTTATGAAATAAAACACATTTTCTAAAAACTCGTTTTTTTTACGAAATCATGTAAACCTTCTAGAAGCTATGATTTTAAAAAACGGTGGAAGTAAGCTTTTCTTATTTCCGGCCGATTGCGCAAACTATAGAAAGTCGTTATGACGTAGAATGTGCATACTTTGTTGATTCCATTTATGAAATAAACACATTTTCAAAAAACTCGTGTTTTTTAAGAAATCATGTAAACCTTCTAGAAGCTGTGATTTTAAAAAACGGGTAAAGTAAGCTTTTCTTATTTCCGGACGCATGCGCAAACTATAGAAAGTCGTTATGACGTAGAATGTGCATACTTTGTTGATTCCATTTATGAAATAAAACACATTTTCTAAAAACTCGTGTTTTTTACGAAATCATGTAAACCTTCTAGAAGCTGTGATTTTAAAAAACGGGGGAAGTAAGCTTTTCTTATTTCCAGACGCATTCGCAAATTATAGAAAGTCGTTATGACGTAGAATGTGCATACTTTGTTGATTCCATTCAAGAAACAAAACATATTTTCGAAAAACTCGTGTTTTTTAAGAAATCATGTAAACCCTCTAGAAGCTGTGATTTTAAAATACGGGGGAAGTAAGCTTTTCTTACTTCCAAACGCATGCGCAAACTATAGAAAGTCGTTATGACGTAGAATGTGCATACTTTGTTGATTCCATTTATGAAATAAAACACATTTTCTAAAAACTCATGTTTTTTACGAAATCATGTAAACCTTCTAGAAGCTGTGATTTGAAAAAACGGTGGAAGTAAGCTTTTCTTATTTCCGGACGCATGCGCAAACTATAGAAAGTCGTTATGACGTAGAATGTGCATACTTTGTTGATTCCATTTATGAAATAAACACATTTTAAAAAAACTCGTGTTTTTTAAGAAATCATGTAAACCTTCTAGAAGCTGTGATTTTAAAAAATGGGTAAAGTAAGCTTTTCTTATTTCCGCACGCATGCGCAAACTATAGAAAGTCGTTATGACGTAGAATGTGCATACTTTGTTGATTCCATTTATGAAATAAAACACATTTTCTAAAAACTCGTGTTTTTTACGAAATCATGTAAACCTTCTAGAAGCTGTGATTTTAAAAACGGGGGAAGTAAGCTTTTCTTATTTCCGGACGCATGTGAAAACTATAGAAAGTTGTTATGACGTAGAATGTGCACACTTTGTTGATTCCATTTATGAAATAAAACATATTTTCGAAAAACTCGTGTTTTTTAAGAAATCATGTAAACCTTCTAGAAGCTGTGATTTTAAAAAACGGGGGAAGTAAGCTTTTCTTATTTCCAAACGCATGCGCAAACTATAGAAATTCGTTATGACGTAGAATGTGCATACTTTGTTGATTCCATATATGAAATAAAACACATTTTCTAAAAACTCGTGTTTTTTAAGAAATCATGTAAACCTTCTAGAAGCTGTGATTTTAAAAAACAGGTAAAGTAAGCTTTTCTTATTTCCGGACGCATGCGCAAACTATAGAAAGTCGTTATGACCTAGAATGTGCATACTTTGTTGATTCCATTTATCAAATAAAACACATTTTCTAAAAACTCGTGTTTTTTACGGAATAATGTAAACCTTCTAGAAGCTGTGATTTTAAAAAACGGTGGAAGTAAGCTTTTCTTGTTTCCAAACGCATGCGCAAACTATAGAAAGTCGTTGTGACGTAGAATGTGCATACTTTGTTGATTCCATTTATTAATTAAAACACATTTTCTAAAAACTCATGTTTTTTAAGAAATCATGTAAACCTTCTAGTAGCTGTGATTTTAAAAAATGGGAGAAGTAAGCTTTTCTTATTTCCAAACGCATGCGCAAAATATAGAAATTCGTTATGACCTAGAATGTGCATACTTTGTAGATTCCATTTATAAAAAAAAACACATTTTCTAAAAAGTCGTGTTTTTTACGAAATCATGTAAACCTTCTAGAAGCAGCGATTTTAAAAAACGGTGGAAGTAAGCTTTTCTTATTTCCGGACGCATGCGCAAACTATAGAAAGTCGTTATGACCTAGAATGTGCATACTTTGTTGATTCCATTTATCAAATAAGACACATTTTCTAAAAACTCGTGTTTTTTACGGAATAATGTAAACCTTCTAGAAGCTGTGATTTTAAAAAACGGTGGAAGTAAGCTTTTCTTATTTCCAAACGCATGCGCAAACTATAGAAAGTCGTTATGACGTAGAATGTGCATACTTTGTTGATTCCATTTATGAAATAAAACACATTTTCTAAAAACTCGTGTTTTTTAAGAAATCATGTAAACCTTCTAGAAGCTGTGATTTTAAAAAACGGTGGAAGTAAGCTTTTATTATTTCCGGACGCATGCGCAAACAATGGAAAGTCGTTATGACGTAGAATGTGCATACTTTGTAGATTCCATTTATGAAATAAAACACATTTTCTAAAAACTCGTGTTTTTTTACGAAATCATGAAAACCTTCTAGAAGCTGTGATTTTAAAAATCGGTGGAAGTAAGCTTTTCTTATTTCCGGACGCATGTGCAAACTATAGAAAGTCGTTATGACGTAGAATGTGCATACTTTGTTGATTCCATTTATGAAATAAAACACATTTTCTAAAAACTAGTGTTTTTTACGAAATCATGTAAACCTTCTAGAAGCTGTGATTTTAAAAAACGGGGGAAGTAAGCTTTTCTTATTTCGAAACGCATGCGCAAACTATAGAAAGTCGTTATGACGTAGAATGTGCATACTTTGTTGATTCCATTTATGAAATAAAACACATTTTCTAAAAACTCGTGTTTTTTACGAAATCATGTAAACCTTCTAGAAGCTGTGATTTTAAAAAACGGGGGAAGTAAGCTTTTCTTATTTCCAAACGCATGCGCAAACTATAGAAATTCGTTATGACGTAGAATGTGCATACTTTGTTGATTCCATATATGAAATAAAACACATTTTCTAAAAACTCGTGTTTTTTAAGAAATCATGTAAACCTTCTAGAAGCTGTGATTTTAAAAAACAGGTAAAGTAAGCTTTTCTTATTTCCGGACGCATGCGCAAACTATAGAAAGTCGTTATGACCTAGAATGTGCATACTTTGTTGATTCCATTTATCAAATAAAACACATTTTCTAAAAACTCGTGTTTTTTACGGAATAATGTAAACCTTCTAGAAGCTGTGATTTTAAAAAACGGTGGAAGTAAGCTTTTCTTGTTTCCAAACGCATGCACAAACTATAGAAAGTCGTTGTGACGTAGAATGTGCATACTTTGTTGATTCCATTTATTAAATAAAACACATTTTCTAAAAACTCATGTTTTTTAAGAAATCATGTAAACCTTCTAGTAGCTGTGATTTTAAAAAATGGGAGAAGTAAGCTTTTCTTATTTCCAAACGCATGCGCAAAATATAGAAATTCGTTATGACCTAGAATGTGCATACTTTGTAGATTCCATTTATAAAAAAAAACACATTTTCTAAAAAGTCGTGTTTTTTACGAAATCATGTAAACCTTCTAGAAGCAGCGATTTTAAAAAACGGTGGAAGTAAGCTTTTCTTATTTCCGGACGCATGCGCAAACTATAGAAAGTCGTTATGACCTAGAATGTGCATACTTTGTTGATTCCATTTATCAAATAAAACACATTTTCTAAAAACTCGTGTTTTTTACGGAATAATGTAAACCTTCTAGAAGCTGTGATTTTAAAAAACGGTGGAAGTAAGCTTTTCTTATTTCCAAACGCATGCGCAAACTATAGAAAGTCGTTATGACGTAGAATGTGCATACTTTGTTGATTCCATTTATGAAATAAAACAAATTTTCTAAAAACTCGTTTTTTTTACGAAATCATGTAAACCTTCTAGAAGCTGTGATTTTAAAAAACGGTGGAAGTAAGCTTTTCTTATTTCCGGACGCATGCGCAAACAATAGAAAGTCGTTATGACGTAGAATGTGCATACTTTGTAGATTCCATTTATGAAATAAAACACATTTTTTAAAAACTCATGTTTTTTACGAAATCATGTAAACCTTCTAGAAGCTGTGATTTTAAAAAACGGGGGAAGTAAGCTTTTCTTATTTCCGGACGCATGCGCAAACTATAGAAAGTCGTTATGACGTAGAATGTGCATACTTTGTTAATTCCATTTATGAAATAAAACACATTTTCTAAAAACTCGTTTTTTTTACGAAATCATGTAAACCTTCTAGAAGCTATGATTTTAAAAAACGGTGGAAGTAAGCTTTTCTTATTTCCGGCCGATTGCGCAAACTATAGAAAGTCGTTATGACGTAGAATGTGCATACTTTGTTGATTCCATTTATGAAATAAACACATTTTCAAAAAACTCGTGTTTTTTAAGAAATCATGTAAACCTTCTAGAAGCTGTGATTTTAAAAAACGGGTAAAGTAAGCTTTTCTTATTTCCGGACGCATGCGCAAACTATAGAAAGTCGTTATGACGTAGAATGTGCATACTTTGTTGATTCCATTTATGAAATAAAACACATTTTCTAAAAACTCGTGTTTTTTACGAAATCATGTAAACCTTCTAGAAGCTGTGATTTTAAAAAACGGGGGAAGTAAGCTTTTCTTATTTCCAGACGCATTCGCAAATTGTAGAAAGTCGTTATGACGTAGAATGTGCATACTTTGTTGATTCCATTCAAGAAACAAAACATATTTTCGAAAAACTCGTGTTTTTTAAGAAATCATGTAAACCCTCTAGAAGCTGTGATTTTAAAATACGGGGGAAGTAAGCTTTTCTTACTTCCAAACGCATGCGCAAACTATAGAAAGTCGTTATGACGTAGAATGTGCATACTTTGTTGATTCCATTTATGAAATAAAACACATTTTCTAAAAACTCATGTTTTTTACGAAATCATGTAAACCTTCTAGAAGCTGTGATTTGAAAAAACGGTGGAAGTAAGCTTTTCTTATTTCCGGACGCATGCGCAAACTATAGAAAGTCGTTATGACGTAGAATGTGCATACTTTGTTGATTCCATTTATGAAATAAACACATTTTAAAAAAACTCGTGTTTTTTAAGAAATCATGTAAACCTTCTAGAAGCTGTGATTTTAAAAAATGGGTAAAGTAAGCTTTTCTTATTTCCGCACGCATGCGCAAACTATAGAAAGTCGTTATGACGTAGAATGTGCATACTTTGTTGATTCCATTTATGAAATAAAACACATTTTCTAAAAACTCGTGTTTTTTACGAAATCATGTAAACCTTCTAGAAGCTGTGATTTTAAAAACGGGGGAAGTAAGCTTTTCTTATTTCCGGACGCATGTGAAAACTATAGAAAGTTGTTATGACGTAGAATGTGCACACTTTGTTGATTCCATTTATGAAATAAAACATATTTTCGAAAAACTCGTGTTTTTTAAGAAATCATGTAAACCTTCTAGAAGCTGTGATTTTAAAAAACGGGGGAAGTAAGCTTTTCTTATTTCCAAACGCATGCGCAAACTATAGAAATTCGTTATGACGTAGAATGTGCATACTTTGTTGATTCCATATATGAAATAAAACACATTTTCTAAAAACTCGTGTTTTTTAAGAAATCATGTAAACCTTCTAGAAGCTGTGATTTTAAAAAACAGGTAAAGTAAGCTTTTCTTATTTCCGGACGCATGCGCAAACTATAGAAAGTCGTTATGACCTAGAATGTGCATACTTTGTTGATTCCATTTATCAAATAAAACACATTTTCTAAAAACTCGTGTTTTTTACGGAATAATGTAAACCTTCTAGAAGCTGTGATTTTAAAAAACGGTGGAAGTAAGCTTTTCTTGTTTCCAAACGCATGCGCAAACTATAGAAAGTCGTTGTGACGTAGAATGTGCATACTTTGTTGATTCCATTTATTAATTAAAACACATTTTCTAAAAACTCATGTTTTTTAAGAAATCATGTAAACCTTCTAGTAGCTGTGATTTTAAAAAATGGGAGAAGTAAGCTTTTCTTATTTCCAAACGCATGCGCAAAATATAGAAATTCGTTATGACCTAGAATGTGCATACTTTGTAGATTCCATTTATAAAAAAAAACACATTTTCTAAAAAGTCGTGTTTTTTACGAAATCATGTAAACCTTCTAGAAGCAGCGATTTTAAAAAACGGTGGAAGTAAGCTTTTCTTATTTCCGGACGCATGCGCAAACTATAGAAAGTCGTTATGACCTAGAATGTGCATACTTTGTTGATTCCATTTATCAAATAAAACACATTTTCTAAAAACTCGTGTTTTTTACGGAATAATGTAAACCTTCTAGAAGCTGTGATTTTAAAAAACGGTGGAAGTAAGCTTTTCTTATTTCCAAACGCATGCGCAAACTATAGAAAGTCGTTATGACGTAGAATGTGCATACTTTGTTGATTCCATTTATGAAATAAAACACATTTTCTAAAAACTCGTGTTTTTTAAGAAATCATGTAAACCTTCTAGAAGCTGTGATTTTAAAAAACGGTGGAAGTAAGCTTTTATTATTTCCGGACGCATGCGCAAACAATGGAAAGTCGTTATGACGTAGAATGTGCATACTTTGTAGATTCCATTTATGAAATAAAACACATTTTCTAAAAACTCGTGTTTTTTACGAAATCATGAAAACCTTCTAGAAGCTGTGATTTTAAAAATCGGTGGAAGTAAGCTTTTCTTATTTCCGGACGCATGTGCAAACTATAGAAAGTCGTTATGACGTAGAATGTGCATACTTTGTTGATTCCATTTATGAAATAAAACACATTTTCTAAAAACTAGTGTTTTTTACGAAATCATGTAAACCTTCTAGAAGCTGTGATTTTAAAAAACGGGGGAAGTAAGCTTTTCTTATTTCGAAACGCATGCGCAAACTATAGAAAGTCGTTATGACGTAGAATGTGCATACTTTGTTGATTCCATTTATGAAATAAAACACATTTTCTAAAAACTCGTGTTTTTTACGAAATCATGTAAACCTTCTAGAAGCTGTGACTTTAAAAAACGGGGGAAGTAAGCTTTTCTTATTTCGAAACGCATGCGCAAACTATAGAAAGTCGTTATGACGTAGAATGTGCATACTTTGTTGATTCCATTTATGAAATAAAACACATTTTCTAAAAACTCGTGTTTTTTAAGAAATCATGTAAACCTTCTAGAAGCTGTGATTTTAGAAAACTGGTAAAGTAAACTTTTCTTATTTCCGGACGCATGCGCAAACTATAGAAAGTCGTTATGACGTAGAATGTGCATACTTTGTTGATTCCATTTATGAAATAAAACACATTTTCTAAAAACTCGTGTTTTTTACGAAATCATGTAAACCTTCTAGAAGCTGTTATTTTAAAAAACGGGGGAAGTAAGCTTTTCTTATTTCCGGACGCATTCGCAAACTATAGAAAGTCGTTATGACGTAGAATGTGCATACTTTGTTGATTCCATTTATGAAACAAAACATATTTTTGAAAAACTCGTGTTTTTTAAGGAATCATGTAAACTTTCTAGAAGCTGTGATTTTAAAAAACGGGGGAAGTAAGCTTTTCTTATTTCCAAACGCATGCGCAAATTATAGAAAGTCGTTATGACGTAGAATGTGCATACTTTGTTGATTATATTTATGAAATAAAACACATTTTCTAAAAACTCGTGTTTTTTAAGAAATCATGTAAACCTTCTAGAAGCTGTGATTTTAAAAAACGGTGGAAGTTTGCTTTTCTTATTTCCGGATGCATGCGCAAACTATAGAAAGTCGTTATGACGTAGAATGTGCATACTTTTTTTATTCCATTTATGAAATAAAACACATTTTCTAAAAACTTGTGTTTGTTACGAAATCATGTAAACCTTCTAGAAGCTGTGATTTTAAAAAACGGGGGAAGTAAGCTTTTCTTATTTCGAAACGCATGCGAAAACTATAGAAAGTCGTTATGACGTAGAATGTGCATACTTTGTTGATTCCATTTATGAAATAAAACACATTTTCTAAAAACTCATGTTTTTTACGAAATCATGTAAACCTTCTAGAAGCTGTGATTTTAAAAAACGGGGGAAGTAAGATTTTCTTATTTCGAAACGCATGCGCAAACTATAGAAAGTCGTTATGACGTAGAATGTGCATACTTTGTTGATTCCATTTATGAAATAAAACAAATTTTCTAAAAACTCGTGTTTTTTACAAAATCATGAAAACCTTCTAGAAGTTGTGATTTTAAAAATCGGTGGAAGTAAGCTTTTCTTATTTCCGGACGCATGTGCAAACTATAGAAAGTCGTTATGACGTAGAATGTGCATACTTTGTTGATTCTATTTATGAAATAAAACACATTTTCTAAAAACTCGTGTTTCTTAAGAAATCATGTAAACCTTCTAGAAGCTGTGATTTTAAAAAACGGGGGAAGTAAGCTTTTCTTATTTTCGAACGCATGCGCAAACCATAGAAAGTCGTTATGACGTAGAATATGCATACATTGTTGATTCCATTTATGAAATAAAACACATTTTCTAAAAACTTGTGTTTGTTAAGAAATCATGTAAACCTTCTAGAAGCTGTGATTTTAAAAAACGGGGGAAGTAAGCTTTTCTTATTTCCAAACGCATGCGCAAACTATAGAAAGTCATTATGACGTAGAATGTGCATACTTTGTAGATTCCATTTATGAAATAATACACATTTTCTAAAAAACGTGTTTTTTACGAAATCATGTAAACCTTCTAGAAGCTGTGATTTTAAAAAATGGTGGAAGTAAGCTTTTCTTATTTCCGGACGCATGCAGAAACTATAGAAAGTCGTTATGACGTAGAATGTGCATACTTTGTTGATTCCATTTATGAAATAAAACACATTTTCTAAAAACTCGTGTTTTTTACGAAATCATGTAAACCTTCTAGAAGCTGTGATTTTAAAAAACGGTGGAAGTAAGCTTTTCTTATTTCTGGACGATTGTGCAAACTATAGAAAGTCGTTATGACGTAGAATGTGCATACTTTATTGATTCCATTTATGAAATAAAACACATTTTCTAAAAACTCGTGTTTTTTAAGAAATCATGTAAACCTTCTAGAAGCTGTGATTTGAAAAAATTGGGGAAGTAAGCTTTTCTTATTTCCGGACGCATGCGCAAACAATAGAAAGTCGTTATGACGTAGAATGTGCATACTTTGTTGATTCCATTTATGAAATAATACACATTTTCTAAAAACTAGTGTTTTTTACGAAATCATGTAAATCTTCTAGAAGCTGTGATTTTAAAAAACGGTGGAAGTAAGCTTTTCTTATTTCCGGACGCATGTGCAAACTATAGAAAGTCGTTATGACGTAGAATGTGCATACTTTGTTGATTCCATTTATGAAATAAAACACATTTTCTAAAAACTCGTGTTTTTTACGAAAACGTGTAAACCTTCTAGAAGCTGTGATTTGAAAAAACGGTGGAATTAAGCTTTTCTTATTTCGGACGCATGCGCAAACAATAGAAAGTCGTTATGACCTAGAATGTGCATACTTTGTAGATTCCATTTATGAAATAAAACACATTTTCTAAAAACTCGTGTTTTTTACGAAAACATGTAAACCTTCTAGAAGCTGTGATTTTAAAAAACGGTGGAAGTAAGCTTTTCTTATTTCCGGATGAATGCGCAAACTAGAGAAATTCGTTATGACGTAGAATGTGCATACTTTGTTGATTCCATTTATGAAATAAAACACATTTTCTAAAAACTCGTGTTTTTTACGAAATCATGTAAACCTTCTAGAAGCTGCGATTTTAAAAAACGGTGGAAGTAAGCTTTTCTTATTTCCGGATGAATTTGCAAACTATAGAAAGTCGTTATGACGTAGAATGTGCATACTTTGTTGATTCCATTTATGAAATAAAACACATTTTCTAAAAACTCGTGTTTTTTACGAAAACGTGTAAACCTTCTAGAAGCTGTGATTTGAAAAAACGGTGGAATTAAGCTTTTCTTATTTCGGACGCATGCGCAAACAATAGAAAGTCGTTATGACCTAGAATGTGCATACTTTGTAGATTCCATTTATGAAATAAAACACATTTTCTAAAAACTCGTGTTTTTTACGAAAACATGTAAACCTTCTAGAAGCTGTGATTTTAAAAAACGGTGGAAGTAAGCTTTTCTTATTTCCAGACGCATGCACAAACTATAGAAAGTTGTTATGACGTAGAATGTGCATACTTTGTTGATTCTATTGATGAAATAAAACACATTTTCTAAAAACTTGTGTTTTGTAAGAAATCATGTAAACCTTCTAGAAGCTGTGATTTTAAAAAACGGGGGAAGTAAGTTTTTCTTATTTCCAAACGCATGCGCAAAGTATAGAAAGTCGTTATGACGTAGAATGTGCTTAATTGGTTGATTCCATTTATGAAATAAAAGACATTTTCTAAAAACTCGTGTTTATTAAGAAATCATGTAAACCTTTTAGAAGCTGTGATTTTAAAAAACGGGGGAAGTAAGCTTTTCTTATTTCCGAACGCATGCGCAAACTATAGAAAGTCGTTATGACGTAGAATGTGCATACTTTGTTGATTCCATTTATGAAATAAAACACATTTTCTAGAAACTCGTGTTTTTTAAGAAATCATGTAAACATTCTAGAAGCTGTGATTTTAAAAACGGGGGAAGTAAGCTTTTCTTATTTCCGGATGCATGCGCAAACTATAGAAACTCGTTATGACCTAGAATGTGCATACTTTGTAGATTCCATTTATCAAATAAAACACATTTTCTAAAAAGTCGTGTTTTTTACGAAATCATGTAAACCTTCTAGAGGCTGTGATTTTAAAAAACGTTGGAAGTAAGCTTTTCTTATTTCCGGACGCATGCGGAAACTATAGAAAGTCACTTTGTAGATTCCATTTATGAAATAAAACACATTTTCTAAAAACTCGTGTTTTTTACGAAATCATGTAAACCTTCTAGAAGTTGTGATTTTAAAAAACGGTGGAAGTAATCTTTTCTTATTTCCGGACGCATACGCAAACTATAGAAAGTCGTTATGACGTAGAATGTGCATACTTTGTTGATTCCATTTATGAAATAAAACACATTTTCTAAAAACTCGTGTTTTTTACGAAATCATGTAAACCTTCTAGAAGCTGTGATTTTAAAAAACTGTGGAAGTAAGCTTTTCTTATTTCCGGACGCATGCGCAAACTATAGAAAGTTGTTATGACGAAGAATGTGGATAATTTGTTGATTACATTTATGAAACAAAACATATTTTCGAAAAACTCGTGTTTTTTAAGAAATCATGTAAACCCTCTAGAAGCTGTGATTTTAAAAAACGGGGGAAGTAAGCTTTTCTTATTTCCAAACGCATGCGCAAACTATAGAAAGTCGTTATGACGTAGAATGTGCATACTTTGTTGATTCCATTTATGAAATAAAACACATTTTTCTAAAAACTCGTGTTTTTTACGAAATCATGTAAACCTTCTAGAAGCTGTGATTTTAAAAAACGGTGGAAGTAAGATTTTCTTATTTCCGGACGCATGCGCAAACTATAGAAAGTCGTTATGACGTAGAATGTGCATACTTTGTTGATTCCATTTATGAAATAAAACACATTTTCTAAAAACTCGTGTTTTTTAAGAAATCATGTAAAACTTCTAGAAGCTGTGATTTTAAAAAACGGGGGAAGTAAGCTTTTCTTATTTCCAAGCGCATGCGCAAACTATAGAAAGTCGTTATGACGTAGAATGTGCATACTTTGTTGATTCCATTTATGAAATAAAACACATTTTCTAAAAACTCGTGTTTTCTAAGAAATCATGTAAACCTTCTAGAAGCTGTGATTTTAAAAAACGGGGGAAGTAAGCTTTTCTTATTTCCAAACGCATGCGCAAACTATAGAAAGTCGTTATGACATAGAATACGCATACTTTGTTGATTCCATTTATGAAATAAAACACATTTTCTAAAAACTCGTTTTTTTTAACAAATCATGTAAACCTTCTAGAAGCTGTGATTTTAAAAAATGGGGGAAGTAAGCCTTTCTTATTTCCAAACGCATGCGCAAACTATAGGAAGTCGTTATGACATAGAATGTGCATACATTGTTGATTCCATTTATGAAATAAAACACATTTTCTCAAAACTCGTGTTTTTTAAGAAATCATGTAAGCCTTCTAGAAGCTGTGATTTTAAAAAATGGGGGAAGTAAGCTTTTCTTATTTCCAGACGCATGCGCAAACTATAGAAAGTCGTTATGACGTAGAATGTGCATACTTTGTAGATTCAATTTATCAAATAAAACACATTTTCTAAAAAGTCGTGTTTTTTAAGAAATCATTTAAACCTTCTAGAAGATGTGATTTTAAAAAACGGTGGAAGTAAGCTTTTCTTATTTCCGGACAAATGCGCAAACTATAGAAAGTCGTTATGACGTAGAATGTGCATACTTTGTTGATTCCATTTATGAAATAAAACACATTTTCTAAAAACTCGTGTTTGTTACGAAATCATGTAAACCTTCTAGAAGCTGTGATTTTAAAAAACGGGGGAAGTAAGCTTTTCTTATTTCCAAACACATGCGCAAACTATAGGAAGTCGTTATGACGTAGAATGTGTATACTTTGTTGATTCCATTTATGAAATAAAACACATTTTCTAAAAACTCGTGTTTTTTAAGAAATCGTGTAAACCTTCTAGAAGCTGTGATTTTAAAAAACGGGGGAAGTAAGCTTTTCTTATTTTCGGACGCATGCGCAAACTATAGAAACTCGTTATGACCTAGAATGTGCATACTTTGTATATTCCATTTATCAAATAAAACACATTTTCTAAAAACTCATGTTTTTTACGAAATCATGTAAACCTCTAGAAGCTGTGATTTTAAAAAACGGTGGAAATAAGCTGTTCTTATTTCCGGACGCATGCGGAAACTATAGAAAGTCACTTTGTAGATTCCATTTATGAAATAAAACACATTTTCTAAAAACTCGTGTTTTTTACGAAATCATGTAAACCTTCTAGAAGCTGTGATTTTAAAAAACGGTGGAAGTAAGCTTTTCTTATTTCCGGACGCATGCGCAAACTATAGAAAGTCGTTATGACGTAGAATGTGCATACTTTGTTTATTCCATTTATGAAATAAAACACATTTTCTAAAAACTCGTGTTTTTTAAGAAATCATGTAAACCTTCTAGAAGCTGTGATTTTAAAAAACGAGGGAAGTAAGCTTTTCTTATTTCCAAACGCATGCGCAAACTATAGAAAGTCGTTATGACGTAGAATGTGCATACTTTGTTGATTCCATTTATGAAATAAAACACATTTTCAAAAAACTCGTGTCTTTTAAGAAATCATGTAAACCTTCTAGAAGCTGTGATTTTAAAAAACGGTGGAAGTAAGCTTTTCTTATTTCCGGACGCATGCGCAAACTATAGAAAGTCGTTATGACGTAGAATGTGCATACTTTGTTGATTCCATTTATGAAATAAAACACATTTTCTAAAAACTCGTGTTTTCTAAGATATCATGTAAACCTTCTAGAAGCTGTGATTTTAGAAAACGGGGGAAGTAAGCTTTTCTTATTTCCAAACGCATGCGCAAACTATAGGAAGTCGTTATGACATAGAATGTGCATACTTTGTTGATTCCATTTATGAAATAAAACACATTTTCTCAAAACTCGTGTTTTTTAAGAAATCATGTAAGCCTTCTAGAAGCTGTGATTTTAAAAAAATGGGGGAAGTAAGCTTTTCTTATTTCCAAACGCATGCACAAACTATAGAAAGTTGTTATGACGTAGAATGTGCATACTTTGTAGATTCCATTTATCAAATAAAACACATTTTCTAAAAAGTCGTGTTTTTTAAGAAATCATTTAAACCTTCTAGAAGCTGTGATTTTAAAAATCGGTGGAAGTAAGCTTTTCTTATTTCCGGACGATTGCGCAAACTATAGAAACTCGTTATAACGTAGAATGTGCATACTTTGTTGATTCCATTTATGAAATAAAACACATTTTCTAAAAACTCGTGTTTTTTAAGAAATCATGTAAACCTTCTAGAAGCTGTGATTTTAAAAAACTGGTAAAGTAAGCTTTTCTTATTTCCGTACGCATGCGCAAACTATAGAAAGTCGTTATGAGGTAGAATGTGCATACTTTGTTGATTCCATTTATGAAATAAAACACATTTTCTAAAAACTCGTGTTTTTTACGAAATCATGTAAACCTTCTAGAAGCTGTGATTTTAAAAAATGGGGGAAGTAAGCTTTTCTTATTTCCGGACGCATTCGCAAACTATAGAAAGTCGTTATGACGTAGAATGTGCATACTTTGTTGATTCCATTTATGAAACAAAACATATTTTCGAAAAACTCGTGTTTTTTAAGAAATCATGTAAACCTTCTAGAAGCTGTGATTTAAAAAAACGGGGGAAGAAAGCTTTTCTTATTTCCAAACGCATGCGCAAACTATAGAAAGTCGTTATGACGTAGAATGTGCATACTTTGTTGATTCCATTTATGAAATAAAACAAATTTTCTAAAAACTCGTGTTTTTTACGAAATCATGTAAACCTTCTAGAAGCTGTGATTTTAAAAAACGGTGGAAGTAAGCTTTTCTTATTTCCGGACGCATGCGCAAACAATAGAAAGTCGTTATGACGTAGAATGTGCATACTTTGTAGATTCCATTTATGAAATAAAACACATTTTTTAAAAACTCGTGTTTTTTACGAAATAATGTAAACCTTCTAGAAGCTGTGATTTTAAAAAACGGGGGAAGTAAGCTTTTCTTATTTCCAAACGCATGCGCAAACTATAGAAAGTCGTTATGACGTAGAATGTGCATACTTTGTTGATTCCATTTATGAAATAAAACAAATTTTCTAAAAACTCGTTTTTTTTACGAAATCATGTAAACCTTCTAGAAGCTGTGATTTTAAAAAACGGTGGAAGTAAGCTTTTCTTATTTCCGGACGCATCCGCAAACAATAGAAAGTCGTTATGACGTAGAATGTGCATACTTTGTAGATTCCATTTATGAAATAAAACACATTTTTTAAAAACTCATGTTTTTTACGAAATCATGTAAACCTTCTAGAAGCTGTGATTTTAAAAAACGGGGGAAGTAAGCTTTTCTTATTTCCGGACGCATGCGCAAACTATAGAAAGTCGTTATGACGTAGAATGTGCATACTTTGTTAATTCCATTTATGAAATAAAACACATTTTCTAAAAACTCGTTTTTTTTACGAAATCATGTAAACCTTCTAGAAGCTATGATTTTAAAAAACGGTGGAAGTAAGCTTTTCTTATTTCCGGCCGATTGCGCAAACTATAGAAAGTCGTTATGACGTAGAATGTGCATACTTTGTTGATTCCATTTATGAAATAAACACATTTTCAAAAAACTCGTGTTTTTTAAGAAATCATGTAAACCTTCTAGAAGCTGTGATTTTAAAAAACGGGTAAAGTAAGCTTTTCTTATTTCCGGACGCATGCGCAAACTATAGAAAGTCGTTATGACGTAGAATGTGCATACTTTGTTGATTCCATTTATGAAATAAAACACATTTTCTAAAAACTCGTGTTTTTTACGAAATCATGTAAACCTTCTAGAAGCTGTGATTTTAAAAAACGGGGGAAGTAAGCTTTTCTTATTTCCGGACGCATTCGCAAACTATAGAAAGTCGTTATGACGTAGAATGTGCATACTTTGTTGATTCCATTCAAGAAACAAAACATATTTTCGAAAAACTCGTGTTTTTTAAGAAATCATGTAAACCCTCTAGAAGCTGTGATTTTAAAATACGGGGGAAGTAAGCTTTTCTTACTTCCAAACGCATGCGCAAACTATAGAAAGTCGTTATGACGTAGAATGTGCATACTTTGTTGATTCCATTTATGAAATAAAACACATTTTCTAAAAACTCATGTTTTTTACGAAATCATGTAAACCTTCTAGAAGCTGTGATTTGAAAAAACGGTGGAAGTAAGCTTTTCTTATTTCCGGACGCATGCGCAAACTATAGAAAGTCGTTATGACGTAGAATGTGCATACTTTGTTGATTCCATTTATGAAATAAAACACATTTTCTAAAAACTCGTGTTTTTTAAGAAATCATGTAAACCTTCTAGAAGCTGTGATTTTAAAAAATGGGTAAAGTAAGCTTTTCTTATTTCCGCACGCATGCGCAAACTATAGAAAGTCGTTATGACGTAGAATGTGCATACTTTGTTGATTCCATTTATGAAATAAAACACATTTTCTAAAAACTCGTGTTTTTTACGAAATCATGTAAACCTTCTAGAAGCTGTGATTTTAAAAAACGGGGGAAGTAAGCTTTTCTTATTTCCGGACGCATGTGAAAACTATAGAAAGTTGTTATGACGTAGAATGTGCACACTTTGTTGATTCCATTTATGAAATAAAACATATTTTCGAAAAACTCGTGTTTTTTAAGAACTCATGTAAACCTTCTAGAAGCTCTGATTTTAAAAAACGGGGGAAGTAAGCTTTTCTTATTTCCAAACGCATGCGCAAACTATAGAAATTCGTTATGACGTAGAATGTGCATACTTTGTTGATTCCATATATGAAATAAAACACATTTTCTAAAAACTCGTGTTTTTTAAGAAATCATGTAAACCTTCTAGAAGCTGTGATTTTAAAAAACAGGTAAAGTAAGCTTTTCTTATTTCCGGACGCATGCGCAAACTATAGAAAGTCGTTATGACCTAGAATGTGCATACTTTGTTGATTCCATTTATCAAATAAAACACATTTTCTAAAAACTCGTGTTTTTTTACGGAATAATGTAAACCTTCTAGAAGCTGTGATTTTAAAAAACGGTGGAAGTAAGCTTTTCTTGTTTCCAAACGCATGCGCAAACTATAGAAAGTCGTTGTGACGTAGAATGTGCATACTTTGTTGATTCCATTTATTAAATAAAACACATTTTCTAAAAACTCATGTTTTTTAAGAAATCATGTAAACCTTCTAGTAGCTGTGATTTTAAAAAATGGGAGAAGTAAGCTTTTCTTATTTCCAAACGCATGCGCAAAATATAGAAATTCGTTATGACCTAGAATGTGCATACTTTGTAGATTCCATTTATAAAAAAAAACACATTTTCTAAAAAGTCGTGTTTTTTACGAAATCATGTAAACCTTCTAGAAGCAGCGATTTTAAAAAACGGTGGAAGTAAGCTTTTCTTATTTCCGGACGCATGCGCAAACTATAGAAAGTCGTTATGACCTAGAATGTGCATACTTTGTTGATTCCATTTATCAAATAAAACACATTTTCTAAAAACTCGTGTTTTTTACGGAATAATGTAAACCTTCTAGAAGCTGTGATTTTAAAAAACGGTGGAAGTAAGCTTTTCTTATTTCCAAACGCATGCGCAAACTATAGAAAGTCGTTATGACGTAGAATGTGCATACTTTGTTGATTCCATTTATGAAATAAAACAAATTTTCTAAAAACTCGTTTTTTTTACGAAATCATGTAAACCTTCTAGAAGCTGTGATTTTAAAAAACGGTGGAAGTAAGCTTTTCTTATTTCCGGACGCATGCGCAAACAATAGAAAGTCGTTATCACGTAGAATGTGCATACTTTGTAGATTCCATTTATGAAATAAAACACATTTTTTAAAAACTCATGTTTTTTACGAAATCATGTAAACCTTCTAGAAGCTGTGATTTTAAAAAACGGGGGAAGTAAGCTTTTCTTATTTCCGGACGCATGAGCAAACTATAGAAAGTCGTTATGACGTAGAATGTGCATACTTTGTTAATTCCATTTATGAAATAAAACACATTTTCTAAAAACTCGTTTTTTTTACGAAATCATGTAAACCTTCTAGAAGCTATGATTTTAAAAAACGGTGGAAGTAAGCTTTTCTTATTTCCGGCCGATTGCGCAAACTATAGAAAGTCGTTATGACGTAGAATGTGCATACTTTGTTGATTCCATTTATGAAATAAACACATTTTCAAAAAACTCGTGTTTTTTAAGAAATCATGTAAACCTTCTAGAAGCTGTGATTTTAAAAAACGGGTAAAGTAAGCTTTTCTTATTTCCGGACGCATGCGCAAACTATAGAAAGTCGTTATGACGTAGAATGTGCATACTTTGTTGATTCCATTTATGAAATAAAACACATTTTCTAAAAACTCGTGTTTTTTACGAAATCATGTAAACCTTCTAGAAGCTGTGATTTTAAAAAACGGGGGAAGTAAGCTTTTCTTATTTCCAGACGCATTCGCAAATTATAGAAAGTCGTTATGACGTAGAATGTGCATACTTTGTTGATTCCATTCAAGAAACAAAACATATTTTCGAAAAACTCGTGTTTTTTAAGAAATCATGTAAACCCTCTAGAAGCTGTGATTTTAAAATACGGGGGAAGTAAGCTTTTCTTACTTCCAAACGCATGCGCAAACTATAGAAAGTCGTTATGACGTAGAATGTGCATACTTTGTTGATTCCATTTATGAAATAAAACACATTTTCTAAAAACTCATGTTTTTTACGAAATCATGTAAACCTTCTAGAAGCTGTGATTTGAAAAAACGGTGGAAGTAAGCTTTTCTTATTTCCGGACGCATGCGCAAACTATAGAAAGTCGTTATGACGTAGAATGTGCATACTTTGTTGATTCCATTTATGAAATAAACACATTTTAAAAAAACTCGTGTTTTTTAAGAAATCATGTAAACCTTCTAGAAGCTGTGATTTTAAAAAATGGGTAAAGTAAGCTTTTCTTATTTCCGCACGCATGCGCAAACTATAGAAAGTCGTTATGACGTAGAATGTGCATACTTTGTTGATTCCATTTATGAAATAAAACACATTTTCTAAAAACTCGTGTTTTTTACGAAATCATGTAAACCTTCTAGAAGCTGTGATTTTAAAAACGGGGGAAGTAAGCTTTTCTTATTTCCGGACGCATGTGAAAACTATAGAAAGTTGTTATGACGTAGAATGTGCACACTTTGTTGATTCCATTTATGAAATAAAACATATTTTCGAAAAACTCGTGTTTTTTAAGAAATCATGTAAACCTTCTAGAAGCTGTGATTTTAAAAAACGGGGGAAGTAAGCTTTTCTTATTTCCAAACGCATGCGCAAACTATAGAAATTCGTTATGACGTAGAATGTGCATACTTTGTTGATTCCATATATGAAATAAAACACATTTTCTAAAAACTCGTGTTTTTTAAGAAATCATGTAAACCTTCTAGAAGCTGTGATTTTAAAAAACAGGTAAAGTAAGCTTTTCTTATTTCCGGACGCATGCGCAAACTATAGAAAGTCGTTATGACCTAGAATGTGCATACTTTGTTGATTCCATTTATCAAATAAAACACATTTTCTAAAAACTCGTGTTTTTTACGGAATAATGTAAACCTTCTAGAAGCTGTGATTTTAAAAAACGGTGGAAGTAAGCTTTTCTTGTTTCCAAACGCATGCGCAAACTATAGAAAGTCGTTGTGACGTAGAATGTGCATACTTTGTTGATTCCATTTATTAATTAAAACACATTTTCTAAAAACTCATGTTTTTTAAGAAATCATGTAAACCTTCTAGTAGCTGTGATTTTAAAAAATGGGAGAAGTAAGCTTTTCTTATTTCCAAACGCATGCGCAAAATATAGAAATTCGTTATGACCTAGAATGTGCATACTTTGTAGATTCCATTTATAAAAAAAAACACATTTTCTAAAAAGTCGTGTTTTTTACGAAATCATGTAAACCTTCTAGAAGCAGCGATTTTAAAAAACGGTGGAAGTAAGCTTTTCTTATTTCCGGACGCATGCGCAAACTATAGAAAGTCGTTATGACCTAGAATGTGCATACTTTGTTGATTCCATTTATCAAATAAGACACATTTTCTAAAAACTCGTGTTTTTTACGGAATAATGTAAACCTTCTAGAAGCTGTGATTTTAAAAAACGGTGGAAGTAAGCTTTTCTTATTTCCAAACGCATGCGCAAACTATAGAAAGTCGTTATGACGTAGAATGTGCATACTTTGTTGATTCCATTTATGAAATAAAACACATTTTCTAAAAACTCGTGTTTTTTAAGAAATCATGTAAACCTTCTAGAAGCTGTGATTTTAAAAAACGGTGGAAGTAAGCTTTTATTATTTCCGGACGCATGCGCAAACAATGGAAAGTCGTTATGACGTAGAATGTGCATACTTTGTAGATTCCATTTATGAAATAAAACACATTTTCTAAAAACTCGTGTTTTTTACGAAATCATGAAAACCTTCTAGAAGCTGTGATTTTAAAAATCGGTGGAAGTAAGCTTTTCTTATTTCCGGACGCATGTGCAAACTATAGAAAGTCGTTATGACGTAGAATGTGCATACTTTGTTGATTCCATTTATGAAATAAAACACATTTTCTAAAAACTAGTGTTTTTTACGAAATCATGTAAACCTTCTAGAAGCTGTGATTTTAAAAAACGGGGGAAGTAAGCTTTTCTTATTTCGAAACGCATGCGCAAACTATAGAAAGTCGTTATGACGTAGAATGTGCATACTTTGTTGATTCCATTTATGAAATAAAACACATTTTCTAAAAACTCGTGTTTTTTACGAAATCATGTAAACCTTCTAGAAGCTGTGATTTTAAAAAACGGGGGAAGTAAGCTTTTCTTATTTCGAAACGCATGCGCAAACTATAGAAAGTCGTTATGACGTAGAATGTGCATACTTTGTTGATTCCATTTATGAAATAAAACACATTTTCTAAAAACTCGTGTTTTTTAAGAAATCATGTAAACCTTCTAGAAGCTGTGATTTTAGAAAACTGGTAAAGTAAGCTTTTCTTATTTCCGGACGCATGCGCAAACTATAGAAAGTCGTTATGACGTAGAATGTGCATACTTTGTTGATTCCATTTATGAAATAAAACACATTTTCTAAAAACTCGTGTTTTTTACGAAATCATGTAAACCTTCTAGAAGCTGTTATTTTAAAAAACGGGGGAAGTAAGCTTTTCTTATTTCCGGACGCATTCGCAAACTATAGAAAGTCGTTATGACGTAGAATGTGCATACTTTGTTGATTCCATTTATGAAACAAAACATATTTTTGAAAAACTCGTGTTTTTTAAGGAATCATGTAAACTTTCTAGAAGCTGTGATTTTAAAAAACGGGGGAAGTAAGCTTTTCTTATTTCCAAACGCATGCGCAAATTATAGAAAGTCGTTATGACGTAGAATGTGCATACTTTGTTGATTATATTTATGAAATAAAACACATTTTCTAAAAACTCGTGTTTTTTAAGAAATCATGTAAACCTTCTAGAAGCTGTGATTTTAAAAAACGGTGGAAGTTTGCTTTTCTTATTTCCGGACGCATGCGCAAACTATAGAAAGTCGTTATGACGTAGAATGTGCATACTTTTTTTATTCCATTTATGAAATAAAACACATTTTCTAAAAACTTGTGTTTGTTACGAAATCATGTAAACCTTCTAGAAGCTGTGATTTTAAAAAACGGGGGAAGTAAGCTTTTCTTATTTCGAAACGCATGCGAAAACTATAGAAAGTCGTTATGACGTAGAATGTGCATACTTTGTTGATTCCATTTATGAAATAAAACACATTTTCTAAAAACTCGTGTTTTTTACGAAATCATGTAAACCTTCTAGAAGCTGTGATTTTAAAAAACGGGGGAAGTAAGATTTTCTGATTTCGAAACGCATGCGCAAACTATAGAAAGTCGTTATGACGTAGAATGTGCATACTTTGTTGATTCCATTTATGAAATAAAACAAATTTTCTAAAAACTCGTGTTTTTTACAAAATCATGAAAACCTTCTAGAAGTTGTGATTTTAAAAATCGGTGGAAGTAAGCTTTTCTTATTTCCGGACGCATGTGCAAACTATAGAAAGTCGTTATGACGTAGAATGTGCATACTTTGTTGATTCTATTTATGAAATAAAACACATTTTCTGAAAACTCGTGTTTCTTAAGAAATCATGTAAACCTTCTAGAAGCTGTGATTTTAAAAAACGGGGGAAGTAAGCTTTTCTTATTTTCGAACGCATGCGCAAACCATAGAAAGTCGTTATGACGTAGAATATGCATACATTGTTGATTCCATTTATGAAATAAAACACATTTTCTAAAAACTTGTGTTTGTTAAGAAATCATGTAAACCTTCTAGAAGCTGTGATTTTAAAAAACGGGGGAAGTAAGCTTTTCTTATTTCCAAACGCATGCGCAAACTATAGAAAGTCATTATGACGTAGAATGTGCATACTTTGTAGATTCCATTTATGAAATAATACACATTTTCTAAAAAACGTGTTTTTTACGAAATCATGTAAACCTTCTAGAAGCTGTGATTTTAAAAAATGGTGGAAGTAAGCTTTTCTTATTTCCGGACGCATGCAGAAACTATAGAAAGTCGTTATGACGTAGAATGTGCATACTTTGTTGATTCCATTTATGAAATAAAACACATTTTCTAAAAACTCGTGTTTTTTACGAAATCATGTAAACCTTCTAGAAGCTGTGATTTTAAAAAACGGTGGAAGTAAGCTTTTCTTATTTCTGGACAATTGTGCAAACTATAGAAAGTCGTTATGACGTAGAATGTGCATACTTTATTGATTCCATTTATGAAATAAAACACATTTTCTAAAAACTCGTGTTTTTTAAGAAATCATGTAAACCTTCTAGAAGCTGTGATTTGAAAAAATGGGGGAAGTAAGCTTTTCTTATTTCCGGACGCATGCGCAAACAATAGAAAGTCGTTATGACGTAGAATGTGCATACTTTGTTGATTCCATTTATGAAATAATACACATTTTCTAAAAACTAGTGTTTTTTACGAAATCATGTAAATCTTCTAGAAGCTGTGATTTTAAAAAACGGTGGAAGTAAGCTTTTCTTATTTCCGGACGCATGTGCAAACTATAGAAAGTCGTTATGACGTAGAATGTGCATACTGTGTTGATTCCATTTATGAAATAAAACACATTTTCTAAAAACTCGTGTTTTTTACGAAAACGTGTAAACCTTCTAGAAGCTGTGATTTGAAAAAACGGTGGAATTAAGCTTTTCTTATTTCGGACGCATGCGCAAACAATAGAAAGTCGTTATGACCTAGAATGTGCATACTTTGTAGATTCCATTTATGAAATAAAACACATTTTCTAAAAACTCGTGTTTTTTACGAAAACATGTAAACCTTCTAGAAGCTGTGATTTTAAAAAACGGTGGAAGTAAGCTTTTCTTATTTCCGGATGAATGCGCAAACTAGAGAAATTCGTTATGACGTAGAATGTGCATACTTTGTTGATTCCATTTATGAAATAAAACACATTTTCTAAAAACTCGTGTTTTTTACGAAATCATGTAAACCTTCTAGAAGCTGCGATTTTAAAAAACGGTGGAAGTAAGCTTTTCTTATTTCCGGATGAATTTGCAAACTATAGAAAGTCGTTATGACGTAGAATGTGCATACTTTGTTGATTCCATTTATGAAATAAAACACATTTTCTAAAAACTCGTGTTTTTTACGAAAACGTGTAAACCTTCTAGAAGCTGTGATTTGAAAAAACGGTGGAATTAAGCTTTTCTTATTTCGGACGCATGCGCAAACAATAGAAAGTCGTTATGACCTAGAATGTGCATACTTTGTAGATTCCATTTATGAAATAAAACACATTTTCTAAAAACTCTTGTTTTTTACGAAAACATGTAAACCTTCTAGAAGCTGTGATTTTAAAAAACGGTGGAAGTAAGCTTTTCTTATTTCCAGACGCATGCACAAACTATAGAAAGTTGTTATGACGTAGAATGTGCATACTTTGTTGATTCTATTGATGAAATAAAACACATTTTCTAAAAACTTGTGTTTTGTAAGAAATCATGTAAACCTTCTAGAAGCTGTGATTTTAAAAAACGGGGGAAGTAAGTTTTTCTTATTTCCAAACGCATGCGCAAAGTATAGAAAGTCGTTATGACGTAGAATGTGCTTAATTGGTTGATTCCGTTTATGAAATAAAAGACATTTTCTAAAAACTCGTGTTTATTAAGAAATCATGTAAACCTTTTAGAAGCTGTGATTTTAAAAAACGGGGGAAGTAAGCTTTTCTTATTTCCGAACGCATGCGCAAACTATAGAAAGTCGTTATGACGTAGAATGTGCATACTTTGTTGATTCCATTTATGAAATAAAACACATTTTCTAGAAACTCGTGTTTTTTAAGAAATCATGTAAACATTCTAGAAGCTGTGATTTTAAAAACGGGGGAAGTAAGCTTTTCTTATTTCCGGATGCATGCGCAAACTATAGAAACTCGTTATGACCTAGAATGTGCATACTTTGTAGATTCCATTTATCAAATAAAACACATTTTCTAAAAAGTCGTGTTTTTTACGAAATCATGTAAACCTTCTAGAGGCTGTGATTTTAAAAAACGTTGGAAGTAAGCTTTTCTTATTTCCGGACGCATGCGGAAACTATAGAAAGTCACTTTGTAGATTCCATTTATGAAATAAAACACATTTTCTAAAAACTCGTGTTTTTTACGAAATCATGTAAACCTTCTAGAAGTTGTGATTTTAAAAAACGGTGGAAGTAATCTTTTCTTATTTCCGGACGCATACGCAAACTATAGAAAGTCGTTATGACGTAGAATGTGCATACTTTGTTGATTCCATTTATGAAATAAAACAAATTTTCTAAAAACTCGTGTTTTTTACGAAATCATGTAAACCTTCTAGAAGCTGTGATTTTAAAAAACTGTGGAAGTAAGCTTTTCTTATTTCCGGACGCATGCGCAAACTATAGAAAGTTGTTATGATGAAGAATGTGGATAATTTGTTGATTACATTTATGAAACAAAACATATTTTCGAAAAACTCGTGTTTTTTAAGAAATCATGTAAACCCTCTAGAAGCTGTGATTTTAAAAAACGGGGGAAGTAAGCTTTTCTTATTTCCAAACGCATGCGCAAACTATAGAAAGTCGTTATGACGTAGAATGTGCATACTTTGTTGATTCCATTTATGAAATAAAACACATTTTTCTAAAAACTCGTGTTTTTTACGAAATCATGTAAACCTTCTAGAAGCTGTGATTTTAAAAAATGGTGGAAGTAAGATTTTCTTATTTCCGGACGCATGCGCAAACTATAGAAAGTCGTTATGACGTAGAATGTGCATACTTTGTTGATTCCATTTATGAAATAAAACACATTTTCTAAAAACTCGTGTTTTTTAAGAAATCATGTAAAACTTCTAGAAGCTGTGATTTTAAAAAACGGGGGAAGTAAGCTTTTCTTATTTCCAAGCGCATGCGCAAACTATAGAAAGTCGTTATGACGTAGAATGTGCATACTTTGTTGATTCCATTTATGAAATAAAACACATTTTCTAAAAACTCGTGTTTTCTAAGAAATCATGTAAACCTTCTAGAAGCTGTGATTTTAAAAAACGGGGGAAGTAAGCTTTTCTTATTTCCAAACGCATGCGCAAACTATAGAAAGTCGTTATGACATAGAATGCGCATACTTTGTTGATTCCATTTATGAAATAAAACACATTTTCTAAAAACTCATTTTTTTTAACAAATCATGTAAACCTTCTAGAAGCTGTGATTTTAAAAAATGGGGGAAGTAAGCCTTTCTTATTTCCAAACGCATGCGCAAACTATAGGAAGTCGTTATGACATAGAATGTGCATACATTGTTGATTCCATTTATGAAATAAAACACATTTTCTCAAAACTCGTGTTTTTTAAGAAATCATGTAAGCCTTCTAGAAGCTGTGATTTTAAAAAATGGGGGAAGTAAGCTTTTCTTATTTCCAGACGCATGCGCAAACTATAGAAAGTCGTTATGACGTAGAATGTGCATACTTTGTAGATTCAATTTATCAAATAAAACACATTTTCTAAAAAGTCGTGTTTTTTAAGAAATCATTTAAACCTTCTAGAAGATGTGATTTTAAAAAACGGTGGAAGTAAGCTTTTCTTATTTCCGGACGAATGCGCAAACTATAGAAAGTCGTTATGACGTAGAATGTGCATACTTTGTTGATTCCATTTATGAAATAAAACACATTTTCTAAAAACTCGTGTTTGTTACGAAATCATGTAAACCTTCTAGAAGCTGTGATTTTAAAAATCGGTGGAAGTAAGCTTTTCTTATTTCCGGACGATTGCGCAAACTATAGAAAGTTGTTATAACTTAGAATGTGCATACTTTGTTGATTCCATTTATGAAATAAAACACATTTTCTAAAAACTCGTGTTTTTTAAGAAATCATGTAAACCTTCTAGAAGCTGTGATTTTAGAAAACTGGTAAAGTAAGCTTTTCTTATTTCCGGACGCATGCGCAAACTATAGAAAGTCGTTATGACGTAGAATGTGCATACTTTGTTGATTCCATTTATGAAATAAAACACATTTTCTAAAAACTCGTGTTTTTTACGAAATCATGTAAACCTTCTAGAAGCTGTGATTTTAAAAAACGGGGGAAGTAAGCTTTTCTTATTTCCGGACGCATTCGCAAACTATAGAAAGTCGTTATGACGTAGAATGTGCATACTTTGTTGATTCCATTTATGAAACAAAACATATTTTTGAAAAACTCGTGTTTTTTAAGGAATCATGTAAACTTTCTAGAAGCTGTGATTTTAAAAAACGGGGGAAGTAAGCTTTTCTTATTTCCAAACGCATGCGCAAACTATAGAAAGTCGTTATGACGTAGAATGTGCATACTTTGTTGATTATATTTATGAAATAAAACACATTTTCTAAAAACTCGTGTTTTTTAAGAAATCATGTAAACCTTCTAGAAGCTGTGATTTTAAAAAACGGTGGAAGTTTGCTTTTCTTATTTCCGGACGCATGCGCAAACTATAGAAAGTCGTTATGACGTAGAATTTGCATACTTTTTTGATTCCATTTATGAAATAAAACACATTTTCTAAAAACTTGTGTTTGTTACGAAATCATGTAAACCTTCTAGAAGCTGTGATTTTAAAAAACGGGGGAAGTAAGCTTTTCTTATTTCGAAACGCATGCGCAAACTATAGAAAGTCGTTATGACGTAGAATGTGCATACTTTGTTGATTCCATTTATGAAATAAAACACATTTTCTAAAAACTCGTGTTTTTTACGAAATCATGTAAACCTTCTAGAAGCTGTGATTTTAAAAAATGGGGGAAGTAAGCTTTTCTTATTTCGAAACGCATGCGCAAACTATAGAAAGTCGTTATGACGTAGAATGTGCATACTTTGTTGATTCCATTTATGAAATAAAACAAATTTTCTAAAAACTCGTGTTTTTTACAAAATCATGAAAACCTTCTAGAAGCTGTGATTTTAAAAATCGGTGGAAGTAAGCTTTTCTTATTTCCGGACGCATGTGCAAACTATAGAAAGTCGTTATGACGTAGAATGTGCATACTTTGTTGATTCTATTTATGAAATAAAACACATTTTCTAAAAACTCGTGTTTCTTAAGAAATCATGTAAACCTTCTAGAAGCTGTGATTTTAAAAAACGGGGGAAGTAAGCTTTTCTTATTTTCGAACGCATGCGCAAACCATAGAAAGTCGTTATGACGTAGAATGTGCATACATTGTTGATTCCATTTATGAAATAAAACACATTTTCTAAAAACTTGTGTTTGTTAAGAAATCATGTAAACCTTCTAGAAGCTGTGATTTTAAAAAACGGGGGAAGTAAGCTTTTCTTATTTCCAAACGCATGCGCAAACTATAGAAAGTCATTATGACGTAGAATGTGCATACTTTGTAGATTCCATTTATGAAATAATACACATTTTCTAAAAAACGTGTTTTTTACGAAATCATGTAAACCTTCTAGAAGCTGTGATTTTAAAAAATGGTGGAAGTAAGCTTTTCTTATTTCCGGACGCATGCAGAAACTATAGAAAGTCGTTATGACGTAGAATGTGCATACTTTGTTGATTCCATTTATGAAATAAAACACATTTTCTAAAAACTCGTGTTTTTTACGAAATCATGTAAACCTTCTAGAAGCTGTGATTTTAAAAAACTGTGGAAGTAAGCTTTTCTTATTTCTGGACGATTGTGCAAACTATAGAAAGTCGTTATGACGTAGAATGTGCATACTTTGTTGATTCCATTTATGAAATAAAACACATTTTCTAAAAACTCGTGTTTTTTAAGAAATCATGTAAACCTTCTAGAAGCTGTGATTTGAAAAAATGGGGGAAGTAAGCTTTTCTTATTTCCGGACGCATGCGCAAACTATAGAAAGTCGTTATGACGTAGAATGTGCATACTTTGTTGATTCCATTTATGAAATAATACACATTTTCTAAAAACTAGTGTTTTTTACGAAATCATGTAAATCTTCTAGAAGCTGTGATTTTAAAAAACGGTGGAAGTAAGCTTTTCTTATTTCCGGACGCATGTGCAAACTATAGAAAGTCGTTATGACGTAGAATGTGCATACTTTGTTGATTCCATTTATGAAATAAAACACATTTTCTAAAAACTCGTGTTTTTTACGAAAACGTGTAAACCTTCTAGAAGCTGTGATTTGAAAAAACGGTGGAATTAAGCTTTTCTTATTTCGGACGCATGCGCAAACAATAGAAAGTCGTTATGGCCTAGAATGTGCATACTTTGTAGATTCCATTTATGAAATAAAACACATTTTCTAAAAACTCGTGTTTTTTACGAAAACATGTAAACCTTCTAGAAGCTGTGATTTTAAAAAACGGTGGAAGTAAGCTTTTCTTATTTCCGGATGAATGCGCAAACTAGAGAAAGTCGTTATGACGTAGAATGTGCATACTTTGTTGATTCCATTTATGAAATAAAACACATTTTCTAAAAACTCTTGTTTTTTACGAAATCATGTAAACCTTCTAGAAGCTGCGATTTTAAAAAACGGTGGAAGTAAGCTTTTCTTATTTCCGGATGAATTTGCAAACTATAGAAAGTCGTTATGACGTAGAATGTGCATACTTTGTTGATTCCATTTATGAAATAAAACACATTTTCTAAAAACTCGTGTTTTTTACGAAAACGTGTAAACCTTCTAGAAGCTGTGATTTGAAAAAACGGTGGAATTAAGCTTTTCTTATTTCGGACGCATACGCAAACAATAGAAAGTCGTTATGACCTAGAATGTGCATACTTTGTAGATTCCATTTATGAAATAAAACACATTTTCTAAAAACTCGTGTTTTTTACGAAAACATGTAAACCTTCTAGAAGCTGTGATTTTAAAAAACGGTGGAAGTAAGCTTTTCTTATTTCCAGACGCATGCACAAACTATAGAAAGTTGTTATGACGTAGAATGTGCATACTTTGTTGATTCTATTGATGAAATAAAACACATTTTCTAAAAACTTGTGTTTTTTAAGAAATCATGTAAACCTTCTAGAAGCTGTGATTTTAAAAAACGGGGGAAGTAAGTTTTTCTTATTTCCAAACGCATGCGCAAAGTATAGAAAGTCGTTATGACGTAGAATGTGCTTAATTGGTTGATTCCATTTATGAAATAAAAGACATTTTCTAAAAACTCGTGTTTATTAAGAAATCATGTAAACCTTTTAGAAGCTGTGATTTTAAAAAACGGGGGAAGTAAGCTTTTCTTATTTCCGAACGCATGCGCAAACTATAGAAAGTCGTTATGACGTAGAATGTGCATACTTTGTTGATTCCATTTATGAAATAAAACACATTTTCTAGAAACTCGTGTTTTTTAAGAAATCATGTAAACATTCTAGAAGCTGTGATTTTAAAAAACGGGGGAAGTAATGTAATGCCCATATTTTGATTCGGCATATTTTAGACACACCATACTTTACTTCTTATATATTTTGTCGAACTCAGCTCGACTGAGTAAACTATATTGGACCTCATTATATGATGTTACTATGTTATGCAGTTATGATGTCATGATTATCATATGATTTCCTTATTTTACGATTTCAGTATATGTTTATATGTTTTCCTTAATGAAATGTGAAATATATGATTCGGTACGTGGATACCATCTTCTTATATGAATTATTGAAATGTTATATGTATCTATGATGAGCTAAAAGGTTACATTAAATGAAATGATAACATGGATCAATTGGCGATCAATGAAAAATGCTGTCTATAAATTGTATTTTGCAAAACACTAACCTACAGGACACAGGGGCTATGGGATAGCCAATTACTTGATCTGATATACATTGGAAAAGAAAAACATGTTCATACAGCAAACCTTAGCAGCCAAAATGAGGATACGATAACACAAACTGATAATCCCGATAGCAGCAAGTATGAGTTGATAAGGGCGTAGGCCCAGTATGTTGAGAGGGATGGATGTGTTTTCCACCCTATGTTTCCATGAGACCCGAGGTCGTGGGAGGGCCGTGCTGAGACACGCTCCCCATGTTGTTGTGATGACGATTGTCGGATGCCTGCTAGGGGAGGATAGGTCCGCTGTTCAGCCGATGCTATCACTCTCAAGTTCTATGTGGTCAGATCGGTGAGTCCGACATCCACTGTTGTACTAGCAGAGGAAGGATAGGGAGGATGCTGGACGTAGGTTATGAAGGGAGGATGTGTTAGTTAGCACTGTTGGGGGTTTAGTATTCCTTGATTCCGAGTTAGTGGAAGTAGGCACCCTTCCTGTACTTGATTGATTAAACTAATTTAAACATAAAGACAATGATGTTAAATCGTAAAGGGTTAACTGTTAAATAACCGAGGATGTTAAAGTAATTATACTATAGATTATGCTTGCTCTTCTGCATGGGGGTAGATACTATTGTTAGTTAGCAAGTATGCATAGGCGGAATGGGGTTTGTTTATAGTACATGTCCGACATGTGCATACACTGGCCATGCATGCACACCTTGTACGTGTACAATATTACTGGTGTATAACATACTTGTCATGCTTGAATAGTAGTATAAATGTCATAGATAACTCAGTTAAGGATACATCAATCAACTTAGGTAATGAATGGTTAGGTTGTCAATGTGTAAATAAGTGAATTAGTAATTATATGAAAACATTGTAATAATAAACTAGGACAAGTATCGTCAGTTAACATTGTCATAGAAGAACTGTTGTGAATAGGGTAATGATAGTGTCTAATTAATTAGTAAAATTGTTTAAGCCCTCACAAGTGCTTTGTTTATAATAACAAGGATGCTATGTTGATGATAGGGTACCCATGTGATAAACAAATAATTAAGAATACTATGATTGATTCACCTTTTATTATTGTCAAAGGGTGATTTAATTATTATTATTAATTAATAAATGATATTCCAGCAACATTTATATCCCTATCGTAACAAATGCAATATAAGTAAGATTTAAAATATTGATTTATAAATTAATATTACGTGATTAATTCCATTTCAAAGTTAGCCATAACAAGATAATCCTTTTTGGAATAACCGTGATGTGATGGAAATGGATATTTAATTATTCAATGTTAATCTTGGAATTTAAACCTCAAGCTAAAGTAGCCTCGACGGATAAGGTGGATCATTAGGACACATCATGTCCAAGTTGACAAGGGGGCAACTAATTATATAATATTTTATTAATTACATTAATAACATTAAAATATCAAGGACGGCGGATATACTTGTATTTAATGAAGCTTGTTTCGAACGGATAACCTTTGGGTGATAATCCCCACCGTAATAAATACTTACTACCGTCAATCCAAAACCAACTAACTTTTCCATGAGAATAATTAATTATACATTTTTATAAAGAACCGTGTATAAATGAACTGGTGATAGGAGTAAGTGTTGAGGGGCTCGAGAAGGGGATTTTGGGGCGGTGGAGTAAGCCCAAGATATTCTCGAGGAAGGGAAATTATATAGAGGGGGAGATCTTGGAGAAAGGGGAGGTTTTTTTTTTTGATTGGGGAAGAAAAGAAGTTGGGAGAACAGAAGTTGGGAGAACAGGAAGTTTGGCGAACAGAAGGATTTTTTGAGAACAGAAGGAAAGACTGCTCTCGGGATTATCAGATTGTGGGCTCGGGGGCTTGGAAATCCTTTGATTTCCAAGGGCCAGCAAGATTATAGCTGGTCGGTAGGGTGGACACTTCAGTTTGGCTGTCTAAGGGGTTACACAACCTGCTACAACTTACGGTTAGCATCAGCATCAGGTAATTCCCGTTATTTACTATTATGCTAAATCTTACTGTAAACATGCAAATGTAAACATGCAAACTTACTATTTACTGATTTACCGCTATTTACTGATTTACTAAGTTGTGAAACCTATTCTTATGCTGTTGAAAAGAAAATAACGATATGTTTGTTTATATTCAAATTTCGAATGTAAGGTTAGTGAAAACACCACAGTACACTAAATATTATTTCGGCACATAGAAATTCTTAGAAATTCACTTTCATAAACTGATAAAGTTTAAAACGTAGAAAATTAAACCTGAAATTTTACACAGTGCTCTGCCGTAAAAACCAGAGCACTACAGATGGTATCAGAGCCCTTGTTCAGACTCTTGAACCTACAGGCCTATTCATGCTTCACCTAGAAACTTTACTTGATAATTTACCTACTTGACCTCCAGCCATAGTCATCCTTCAAGGTACCTGCACAACGATAACAACAATTACAAATATATATATAATAAAGAAAGCTTCTAGAATATGGTAGGTTTAAAAAAAAAAAAACACTATTTGTACAGTATTATTTACTCTCTCTTTTTACAAAACAACGCAAAATTATCTCTGCTATGCTGTGCCTCAGGAACATTCGCCAATGCATGTGAATCAAAAATATATATAGATAGATATGTAACATTTACATAATAATCTATTCAATTCAAAAAAAAAAATAATAATAAAAAGTAAAATAACACAGCTTTGGGCTATTATACTACAAGAAAAATAATCTCCCGTCCATTTATGAAAAAAAAATAAATTTTCTCACTCCAATAAAATAGTGAGCTATTTAAGTTATTCCAAGCACACAAAGTCACCTTTGTTTGAACTGTTATACATCAACAGAGGTGCACAGCTTTGTTTGAACTGTTTCAAGGACACAACAAAAAAAACTCCTTAGGATCTACCTAGACACACTACTCTTCGTAATTTACAAGATACTCTTGGAAATAAAATATGATGTTAATAATTGCCCGATGAATCGTTTCTATACCTAAGAATGCTCACAAAATCTAATTTTGATTTTGGAATAATAATATAATTATTTATAACCTTGGAATAAGTAGATATACAAAGCCCAACAACTTCTCCTTAACAAGAAGGATTGATGCCGAATCAAGTGAAACATATAATTCCAAGTAATTGAGGACATCTGGAACAGATTGAAAATTGTACAATGATTTGTACTTGAATTCACTACAAATAACCTCACAAGTGGACAATAAATTTATACTTAGTTGTCTACCACTTTACCAATCGTTTTGCTTCAAAAAAAAATCCAATCTAAAAACCGTACTATGATGTGTACGTGAATTCACTACAAATAACCTCACGAATTGAAGAAAAAAAAATTTATACTTAGTTGTCTAGCACTTCAATAATCTTTTTGCTTTAAATAGAAACAGTCTAAAAATTCAATTATGAAGGATCCTAGTATAATCAGCATGCATCTTTGGAGAATAAATTACAATTATAGATAAAACAAAGATGCATGAAACTATTTCAAATTCCCATATGAATAAACCTGGGCAACCTCTTTTACAAGCACAGAGTAAAATTTTTTAAATCAAATAACCTGTCAAAACATAGAGAAGAAGATATCAAAATAAGAGATTAGAATGAGTACCGGTTTCATACTCCAATACTTGAAGAATCATTTCCACCTTGTCCCAAATCTTTCACAAATTTTGCTTCTGGAGAAGAATTCTCTTCATACTCATTCCATAACTGGTGTATTTCATCAGCTCTCAATCCTCCACCCTGTATTCCGCACATTTCATCCAAAGCTTTCCTCTCTCTCCGGATTTTTCTTCTTCCTTGGGGACACCATCTGAAGGGGTAATATCACCAACAATGGCTTCAGCAACGTCATGGACAATTGCCATCCTTATGCACTTGTCTCTATTGATACCAGGAATATCCACAGCAATAAGAGCCATAGCAGCCATCCGGTGCATGTGATCAGCAATAGATTCAGGATCCCTTATATCACGGTAAATCCAACCAGTTCGTTTTGTAGTCTTGAGGCGCTGGCAGTTCGAAACGAGAACGTACCTTAAACTCCAGATCTGAGCCTACCAAGAGACCAACGGCCAAACCCTAAGGGGCTCACAGACATCACCCAGCGCCATCGCATTCCTTTCATCATATGACCGAGTGCCGGGACAAAGGGGTTCCACGCATACCTCCATCCTCAAAGCGCGAACGCCAAGGGCGTGTCCTTCGTTCTGTTACCTAGCGCTCGACAGCTGAGAGCTTACACAGCGAACCAGCGGCTGAGCCAAGAAGGCCCCATGCATCACATATCCTCCATCGTCCATGACCAAGGGCCTCTCCAGCGGCTGAGCCCAAACGGCCCACGCATCACCCAAACGTTAAGCACAGGAGCTCTCTCTTTCATTTGTGCCGAGAACGCCCAAGCCAACGCCCTAGTGCCCAGAACGCACATGAGGGTGGTCTTCATTGTTCTTCATCAGAGCAATGGAAGAGGAAATCCTGCAAGAAATTGAAGCCGTCAAGGCAGTCTAGGGTTCAGATTGCAGCGTCTTACAGGAAATTCCCCCTCATTTGAAGGTAAACGTAAATCCTCGAACTGCAGAAGATCTGTCACAACAGGTAAGTCGCTCGATTTCCATTTGCTTTGAGGATTATTGAAGTGAATATTGTCCGTTGCCCAAATTTTGAAATGGATTAGAATGGTAGAGAAACATGGTTTTATTGTATGACCGCTCCGATGTTGAGAGTTGTAGAAAACACACCTGGCAATAGGCTTATCTTCCCACATAACATGAACTTCTGTAGGCTTATCTGCCAGGGTATCGATTCTGCCAGAATTACCCAAGAGACTTGCACCTGGCCTCATCCTTTAAATAAATGTGCCATTCGAGTGAGCAGGCCACACGAGAGTGAAACACTGTTGGGCAGCTTAATACTACGTCAACCTCACCAGTGAACCAAGGCCCTACTGGTAAACGCAGTCTGATTTATGCTGCCCTGAGCTCTGTATGGCTGGACGGTTAAATGAAGAAGAAATAACATAAAACGGGGAACACAGTTGGGAACCCCAGTCGCACCCTCTCCTTCAGGCAAACCTTGTATCCCCGGCCATGGAGTCGCGCTCGCTGATGGTTGCAGAGCGGAACAGCTATGGAAAAGAGGGGCAGAAATGGCCGCGTCTTGGGGATTGACCCTATTTAGGGTTTCCCCACTTTCCGAGGGCGGTGGGTTGCATGGAGAGACCGCGTGTCCTTCATGCATACTCGCCCTTTGCATGGCGGTGAAAGGCCGTGTGGTAAAATAAAATCTACGGTTGTAAATATACGTTCTGTTTGGTATATAGTTTGTAAAATATATATGTCGAAGGCTATAATATCGGTTATATTAAAATTTAAATTATTGTTATATATTATGAAAGAAAAATGTTGTACGAAAAATTTAATTTAATCATGTTTTGTTAAAATATACGTAAAATAAATTAATTTTACTCTCTTGTCATAAAATACGCTATATTAAAAATTAAATTATTTTATATATTCTCCTAGAATATAGGTTTTGTAAAATTTAAATATTTTTCATATTTTGATATACGTATTATAAAGATTAATTTTACCTTCTGTTATAATAGGTGTTGTATTAAAATTTAAAATTTATTGTTATATACTCTCATAGAATACATGTCTTATAAAAATTTTTTTTAACTTATTCAGACTTTGTTAGAAAATATGTATTACAAGAATTAATTTTCTTTTATAACATATGTTGTTAAAAATATGTTTTATAGGAATTTTAAATTATTTTTTTTTTTTTTTTCTCTTTTTTTATTAAACTTAACTGCGATTGGTTAAGGTTTAAACAATTATTGTTAATTAAGTTGTTTAGATTAAAGGGTAACGTTTAAAGTTAACTAAGAATAAGAGATATTAAAAATTTTGCCGAGATTTCAACTCCTAGTCGAAGGGATGAAAGAGACCCGAAATCTCAAAAACAAGACACCATTAAGACCAGCACAACGAGTTGAACACCATGACAGGATTGTTTAAATAAAAAAGACTATAGATTTTACTGCGCTAATCTTGACAATTTGTTATCTCATGATGCAAGTTATTGAATACCTACATTTTAGTTCCGCGGATATTTGATTGAACAACTAAGGATATGATTTTATTTTAATAACTCAGGAACTATCATGGTGACAACACGCAGAGGTCGAGGTCGGGGTCAAGGTCGACCACCGTCACCACCACCTCCGCCACCGCCAACACCGCCACCACCAACCTCAACACCAGAAATGCAGATCATAATGAGGGCATTGGAGGCTATTATGACCACGATGAACAGGCAGTCGGAAAGGGCCGCCGAGGTGGAAACCACTCAAGTGAGCCGAGAGAACTCTGAAAGGGCACATGGCCCAAGACTGGAACCGCTTCAGGACATATCGAGGGAGTTACAAAAGATAAAGGTTCCAGAGTTTTCAGGAGGACGACCCGGTAAGCATGCAGAGGCATGGCTGGAAGGCATGAAGAGATGCTTCGCATTGAATGAGTACACATCTAGTTCCAAGGCTAGGATGGCCGTCTTTCAGCTTAAAGGTGATGCTTTGAATTGGTGGTCAGACCTCGAGAAGCAGTTGCACCTTACTCCTCTTACAACTTCTTGGGAACTGTTCGAGGAGAGGTTCCACATGAAGTATTTGCCAAATTATTACAAGGAAGAACAGGCAGGTGCACTCCATGCCTTAGTACAGGGAGACAAGACGGTGGAGGAGTATGAATCTCGGTTTATGGAACTGGTGAAATATGTTCCTTACCTAGATGCAGATGATTGTCAGGTAGAGCGTTTTGTGTATGGACTTAACTACAAGATTAGAGCTGCTGTGCGGATGTGGAAGCCAACTTCAGTTGCCATGGCAGTTGAGTATGCTCGTTATGCAGCTGATATGTCAGATGGAAAAGGGGGTAGTAAGTTGACAGGAACCAATCAGTATGTTACAGGGAAGGCATCACGTCCTTACTTCAGGGGAGGACAATCTAGACCTCCTCCTTATGGTAACCGGTTCACACCGAGGGGTAATACTTCAGTTAACTCAATCTCGCAGGCATCGTCCGCAACCCACCAAAGCCAGGGACGTACACAGGGAAGCTCCTATAGAGGAGCAAGGGGTTTTAGAGGAACCAGGGGAAGGAACTCATCTCAGCGGATTCCTTCGAGCAACAGGCAAGCCCCTCCCAATCTCTCTTGTTGGGGATGCGGAGGTCCTCATTTCCAGCGAGACTGTCCCAAGGGTCAGTCAAGCAGCAGGCACAGGGAAGGAAAGGCACCCATGGATAGTTCGAGTAACAGTCATCGGATTCATGCAGCGGTGCATAACCACCAGGCAGAACATCAGTCTACCGTAGTAGAATCCACTGGTAATGTAAACAATGTCAAACTTAAAATTTTGTTTGATCCAGGAGCAACTGATAGTTTTATTTCACCATTTGCATTAGATAAATGTGGGTTGGCAGCCTACGAGCACGATGATTTCAAACTGGTTGAAATGGCTTCAGGAACTAAGCAACCAGTAGGTCTTAAAGTGAGAGGTTGTGGGGTTGACTTAGGAGTTTGCACCACTAAGTTGGATGCTTATGTTACCAATTTGGGGACTTATGACCTCATTATTGGCATGGATTGGTTAGAAGACCATAGAGCTTTCATAGACTGCTATGCAAAGAAGGTGTTGTGCCTCGATGACGAGGGAAGGACAATTCAAATCCAAGGCTTGAAGAGGAAGGTATCCCTCCGTTTCATCTCTATGGTGAAAGCTAAGCGGTGCCTAAGACAAGGATGCCAGTTGTTCGTAGTGGAGGCCGTGAGCGATAGTAAAGGACCTTCCTTGAATTCTTACCCAGTACTTTCTGAGTTCAAGGATGTCTTTCCGAAGGAATTACCAGGACTACCTCCAGAAAGAGAGCTCGATTTCACAATCGAACTAAAACCTGGTGCAGAACCTATCTCAAAAACTCCGTATAGAATGACAACTCCAGAGCTCCGTGAGTTACAGATCCAGTTAAAAGAATTGCTAGAATTGGGACTGATTAGACCCAGTATCTCACCGTGGGGAGCACCAGTGATCTTCGTTAAGAAGAAGGATGGATCTCTGCGACTGTGCATAGATTACAGAGATTTGAACAAGGCCACCGTGAAGAACAGGTATCCCATACCAAGAATTGATGACCTCTTTGATCAGATGAAAGGTGCGTCAGTCTTCTCAAAGATTGATTTACGATCAGGGTATCACCAGTTGAGGATCAAGGAAGGCGACATTCCTAAGACTGCCTTTCGAACTCGATTTGGGCATTACGAGTTTGTAGTGGTACCATTTGGTTTGACCAATGCTCCAGCTGTATTCATGAGCCTCATGAATGGGGTCTTCCGAAAATACTTGGACCGCTTTGTTCAGGTCTTCTTAGATGATATTCTTATCTATTCTAAGAATGAGAAGGAGCACGAGGAACACTTGCGGTTAGTCTTGACATGCTTAAGGGAACATAAACTTTATGGTAAATTGTCAAAGTGTTCCTTCTTCCAAAAAGAGATTCACTACTTGGGGCACATCATCTCAGGTGAAGGGATCTCTGTAGACCCAGAAAAGGTAAAGGCCATTGAAGATTGGCCAATTCCAAGGAATGCTCATGAGGTGCGCAGCTTCATGGGGTTAGCAGGCTATTACCGGAGGTTTGTGGAAGGATTTTCTAAAATTGCTAAACCTATTACCACCTTGCAACGCAAGGGAATCCGGTATGAATGGACCGATGAATGCGATGCCGCTTTTACAGAGTTAAAAAGATTGTTGACAAGTGCACCGATCTTGCGGGTACCAGACATGGATAAAGATTTCATGGTATGCACCGATGCCTCGAAGCAAGGATTAGGAGCGGTGTTGATGCAGGAAGGTGGGGTAATAGCTTATGCATCTCGAAAGTTGAAACCTCATGAGGAGCAGTATGCCACGCATGATCTAGAATTGGCAGCAGTAATGTTGGCACTAAAATTATGGAGGCACTACCTAGTTGGTAGAAGCTTCACCCTTAAAACAGACCATCAGATCTTGCAATACATCTTTACCCAAAGGGATTTGAATGCTAGGCAAAGGCGATGGAGTGAGTTCATGAGTGAGTATGACTTTGGTATCTCTTACATCAAAGGAAAGGAGAATGTGGTGGCAGACGCTCTAAGCCGAAGGCCGAGACTTTTCTCCTTAATTCCCTTGAAGGTTGACTTGAGGGAAAGGGTACTAGGACAACTATTGGGCGATAGTTGGTATCTAAAGGTAACCTCAGCTATTCAGAATGGAAAGAAACAGGAATTGAAGTATGATGGGTACCATCTTGAAGAAGATGGGTTGTTGCGGTATCAGGGAAGGATGTATGTTCCTAAGGAAGGTGATATCAGGAAAACAATCCTTAGAGAGGCCCATAGATCACATTACTGTGCCCACCCAGGAGTGAAGAAGATGTATGCTGACATGAAGCAACTCTTCTTTTGGCCAGGTATGAAGATGGATGTAGTGGATTTTGTTTCGAAGTGCCTTGAGTGTCAACAAGTGAAGGCAGATCATCGTCACCCGGTCGGTCTCCTACAACCGCATGATATTCCTATGACTAAATGGGAAGTCATTTCCATGGACTTCGTTGTAGGATTACCACTCACATCTCTGAGACACAATGCTATTTTGGTGGTAGTTGACAAACTGACCAAAAGTGCTCACTTCATTCCAGTCAGAGACACCTATGATGTGACAGATGTGGCAAGGGTATTCATAAATGAGATTGTACGTCTTCATGGAGTTCCTAAAAAGATAATCTCTGACAGAGACCCTAAGTTCACCTCCAGATTTTGGACAAGCATGCAGTCAGCATTAGGGACACAGTTGAACTTAAGCTCAGCTTATCACCCCGAGACAGATGGACAGACTGAGAGGGTGAATCAAGTGATGGAGGACATGCTTAGGATGTATGTTATGGATCAGCAGACACAGTGGGAGAAATATATTCCTTTAGTGGAGTTTGCATACAACAATAGTCATCACAACTCCATTGGTATGCCGCCATATCAGGCATTGTATGGGAGGCCGTGCAGGACACCACTCAGTTGGGACAGGTTAGAGGATCGAGTTTTAATTGGGCCTGAATTGATTCAGGAAATGGAGGAGCAAGTGATACAGATTAGGCAGCGGCTGAAGGAAGCACAGGATAGGCAAAAGAGTTACGCTGATGCACACAGATCAGATAGAACTTATGGAGTAGGGGATCGTGTATTTATTCGCATCAGACCAAATAAAAGTACCATTCGGTTTGGGAAGGGTACTAAGTTGTCACCTCGCTTTATAGGTCCATTTGAGATTCTTGAGAAAATCGGACCAGTTGCTTATCGTCTCGCGCTGCCACCCCACTTGCATAAAACTCATAATGTATTTCATGTTTCCGTATTACGACATTACATAGCTGATGAGACTCACAAAATTCATTGGAAGGAATTGCAGGTCTCGGACGAGGGAACCTTCAGGGTCGAACCATTACGTATACTTGATCGTAGGGTTCGACAGCTCCGTAGTCGCCATGTGGACCAAGTTATAGTCCAATGGGACAAGTATAGCCCCGGGTCTGCTACCTGGGAGGACGCAGAGACCATGCGTCGAGATTTTCCCTCACTATTTTGACCATAACTTCGGGACGAAGTTTCCCGAAGGGTGGGTGTATGTAATGCCCATATTTTGATTCGGCATATTTTAGACACACCATACTTTACTTCTTATATATTTTGTCGAACTCAGCTCGACTGAGTAAACTATATTGGACCTCATTATATGATGTTACTATGTTATGCAGTTATGATGTCATGATTATCATATGATTTCCTTATTTTACGATTTCAGTATATGTTTATATGTTTTCCTTAATGAAATGTGAAATATATGATTCGGTACGTGGATACCATCTTCTTATATGAATTATTGAAATGTTATATGTATCTATGATGAGCTAAAAGGTTACATGAAATGAAATGATAACATGGATCAATTGGCGATCAATGAAAAATGCTGTCTATAAATTGTATTTTGCAAAACACTAACCTACAGGACACAGGGGCTATGGGATAGCCAGTTACTTGATCTGATATACATTGGAAAAGAAAAACATGTTCATACAGCAAACCTTAGCAACCAAAATGAGGATACGATAACACAAACTGATAATCCCGATAGCAGCAAGTATGAGTTGATAAGGGCGTAGGCCCAGTATGTTGAGAGGGATGGATGTGTTTTCCACCCTATGTTTCCATGAGACCCGAGGTCGTGGGAGGGCCGTGCTGAGACACGCTCCCCATGTTGTTGTGATGACGATTGTCGGATGCCTGCTAGGGGAGGATAGGTCCGCTGTTCAGCCGACGCTATCACTCTCAAGTTCTATGTGGTCAGATCGGTGAGTCCGACATCCACTGTTGTACTAGCAGAGGAAGGATAGGGAGGATGCTGGACGTAGGTTATGAAGGGAGGATGTGTTAGTTAGCACTGTTGGGGGTTTAGTATTCCTTGATTCCGAGTTAGTGGAAGTAGGCACCCTTCCTGTACTTGATTGATTAAACTAATTTAAACATAAAGACAATGATGTTAAATCGTAAAGGGTTAACTGTTAAATAACCGAGGATGTTAAAGTAATTATACTATAGATTATGCTTGCTCTTCTGCATGGGGGTAGATACTATTGTTAGTTAGCAAGTATGCATAGGCGGAATGGGGTTTGTTTATAGTACATGTCCGACATGTGCATACACTGGCCATGCATGCACACCTTGTACGTGTACAATATTACTGGTGTATAACATACTTGTCATGCTTGAATAGTAGTATAAATGTCATAGATAACTCAGTTAAGGATACATCAATCAACTTAGGTAATGAATGGTTAGGTTGTCAATGTGTAAATAAGTGAATTAGTAATTATATGAAAACATTGTAATAATAAACTAGGACAAGTATCGTCAGTTAACATTGTCATAGAAGAACTGTTGTGAATAGGGTAATGATAGTGTCTAATTAATTAGTAAAATTGTTTAAGCCCTCACAAGTGCTTTGTTTATAATAACAAGGATGCTATGTTGATGATAGGGTACCCATGTGATAAACAAATAATTAAGAATACTATGATTGATTCACCTTTTATTATTGTCAAAGGGTGATTTAATTATTATTATTAATTAATAAATGATATTCCAGCAACATTTATATCCCTATCGTAACAAATGCAATATAAGTAAGATTTAAAATATTGATTTATAAATTAATATTACGTGATTAATTCCATTTCAAAGTTAGCCATAACAAGATAATCCTTTTTGGAATAACCGTGATGTGATGGAAATGGATATTTAATTATTCAATGTTAATCTTGGAATTTAAACCTCAAGCTAAAGTAGCCTCGACGGATAAGGTGGATCATTAGGACACATCATGTCCAAGTTGACAAGGGGGCAACTAATTATATAATATTTTATTAATTACATTAATAACATTAAAATATCAAGGACGGCGGATATACTTGTATTTAATGAAGCTTGTTTCGAACGGATAACCTTTGGGTGATAATCCCCACCGTAATAAATACTTACTACCGTCAATCCAAAACCAACTAACTTTTCCATGAGAATAATTAATTATACATTTTTATAAAGAACCGTGTATAAATGAACTGGTGATAGGAGTAAGTGTTGAGGGGCTCGAGAAGGGGATTTTGGGGCGGTGGAGTAAGCCCAAGATATTCTCGAGGAAGGGAAATTATATAGAGGGGGAGATCTTGGAGAAAGGGGAGGTTTTTTTTTTTGATTGGGGAAGAAAAGAAGTTGGGAGAACAGAAGTTGGGAGAACAGGAAGTTTGGCGAACAGAAGGATTTTTTGAGAACAGAAGGAAAGACTGCTCTCGGGATTATCAGATTGTGGGCTCGGGGGCTTGGAAATCCTTTGATTTCCAAGGGCCAGCAAGATTATAGCTGGTCGGTAGGGTGGACACTTCAGTTTGGCTGTCTAAGGGGTTACACAACCTGCTACAACTTACGGTTAGCATCAGCATCAGGTAATTCCCGTTATTTACTATTATGCTAAATCTTACTGTAAACATGCAAATGTAAACATGCAAACTTACTATTTACTGATTTACCGCTATTTACTGATTTACTAAGTTGTGAAACCTATTCTTATGCTGTTGAAAAGAAAATAACGATATGTTTGTTTATATTCAAATTTCGAATGTAAGGTTAGTGAAAACACCACAGTACACTAAATATTATTTCGGCACATAGAAATTCTTAGAAATTCACTTTCATAAACTGATAAAGTTTAAAACGTAGAAAATTAAACCTGAAATTTTACACAGTGCTCTGCCGTAAAAACCAGAGCACTACAGATGGTATCAGAGCCCTTGTTCAGACTCTTGAACCTACAGGCCTATTCATGCTTCACCTAGAAACTTTACTTGATAATTTACCTACTTGACCTCCAGCCATAGTCATCCTTCAAGGTACCTGCACAACGATAACAACAATTACAAATATATATATAATAAAGAAAGCTTCTAGAATATGGTAGGTTTAAAAAAAAAAAAAACACTATTTGTACAGTATTATTTACTCTCTCTTTTTACAAAACAACGCAAAATTATCTCTGCTATGCTGTGCCTCAGGAACATTCGCCAATGCATGTGAATCAAAAATATATATAGATAGATATGTAACATTTACATAATAATCTATTCAATTCAAAAAAAAAAATAATAATAAAAAGTAAAATAACACAGCTTTGGGCTATTATACTACAAGAAAAATAATCTCCCGTCCATTTATGAAAAAAAAAAAAAATTTCTCACTCCAATAAAATAGTGAGCTATTTAAGTTATTCCATGCACACAAAGTCACCTTTGTTTGAACTGTTATACATCAACAGAGGTGCACAGCTTTGTTTGAACTGTTTCAAGGACACAACAAAAAAAACTCCTTAGGATCTACCTAGACACACTACTCTTCGTAATTTACAAGATACTCTTGGAAATAAAATATGATGTTAATAATTGCCCGATGAATCGTTTCTATACCTAAGAATGCTCACAAAATCTAATTTTGATTTTGGAATAATAATATAATTATTTATAACCTTGGAATAAGTAGATATGCAAAGCCCAACAACTTCTCCTTAACAAGAAGGATTGATGCCGAATCAAGTGAAACATATAATTCCAAGTAATTGAGGACATCTGGAACAGATTGAAAATTGTACAATGATTTGTACTTGAATTCACTACAAATAACCTCACAAGTGGACAATAAATTTATACTTAGTTGTCTACCACTTTACCAATCGTTTTGCTTCAAAAAAAAATCCAATCTAAAAACCGTACTATGATGTGTACGTGAATTCACTACAAATAACCTCACGAATTGAAGAAAAAAAAATTTATACTTAGTTGTCTAGCACTTCAATAATCTTTTTGCTTTAAATAGAAACAGTCTAAAAATTCAATTATGAAGGATCCTAGTATAATCAGCATGCATCTTTGGAGAATAAATTACAATTATAGATAAAACAAAGATGCATGAAACTATTTCAAATTCCCATATGAATAAACCTGGGCAACCTCTTTTACAAGCACAGAGTAAAATTTTTTAAATCAAATAACCTGTCAAAACATAGAGAAGAAGATATCAAAATAAGAGATTAGAATGAGTACCGGTTTCATACTCCAATACTTGAAGAATCATTTCCACCTTGTCCCAAATCTTTCACAAATTTTGCTTCTGGAGAAGAATTCTCTTCATACTCATTCCATAACTGGTGTATTTCATCAGCTCTCAATCCTCCACCCTGTATTCCGCACATTTCATCCAAAGCTTTCCTCTCTCTCCGGCTTTTTCTTCTTCCTTGGGGACACCATCTGAAGGGGTAATATCACCAACAATGGCTTCAGCAACGTCATGGACAATTGCCATCCTTATGCACTTGTCTCTATTGATACCAGGAATATCCACAGCAAGAAGAGCCATAGCAGCCATCCGGTGCATGTGATCAGCAATAGATTCAGGATCCCTTATATCACGGTAAATCCAACCAGTTCGTTTTGTAGTCTTGAGGCGCTGGCAGTTCGAAACGAGAACGTACCTTAAACTCCAGATCTGAGCCTACCAAGAGACCAACGGCCAAACCCTAAGGGGCTCACAGACATCACCCAGCGCCATCGCATTCCTTTCATCATATGACCGAGTGCCGGGACAAAGGGGTTCCACGCATACCTCCATCCTCAAAGCGCGAACGCCAAGGGCGTGTCCTTCGTTCTGTTACCTAGCGCTCGACAGCTGAGAGCTTACACAGCGAACCAGCGGCTGAGCCAAGAAGGCCCCATGCATCACATATCCTCCATCGTCCATGACCAAGGGCCTCTCCAGCGGCTGAGCCCAAACGGCCCACGCATCACCCAAACGTTAAGCACAGGAGCTCTCTCTTTCATTTGTGCCGAGAACGCCCAAGCCAACGCCCTAGTGCCCAGAACGCACATGAGGGTGGTCTTCATTGTTCTTCATCAGAGCAATGGAAGAGGAAATCCTGCAAGAAATTGAAGCCGTCAAGGCAGTCTAGGGTTCAGATTGCAGCGTCTTACAGGAAATTCCCCCTCATTTGAAGGTAAACCTAAATCCTCGAACTGCAGAAGATCTGTCACAACAGGTAAGTCGCTCGATTTCCATTTGCTTTGAGGATTATTGAAGTGAATATTGTCCGTTGCCCAAATTTTGAAATGGATTAGAATGGTAGAGAAACATGGTTTTATTGTATGACCGCTCCGATGTTGAGAGTTGTAGAAAACACACCTGGCAATAGGCTTATCTTCCCACATAACATGAACTTCTGTAGGCTTATCTGCCAGGGTATCGATTCTGCCAGAATTACCCAAGAGACTTGCACCTGGCCTCATCCTTTAAATAAATGTGCCATTCGAGTGAGCAGGCCACACGAGAGTGAAACACTGTTGGGCAGCTTAATACTACGTCAACCTCACCAGTGAACCAAGGCCCTACTGGTAAACGCAGTCTGATTTATGCTGCCCTGAGCTCTGTATGGCTGGACGGTTAAATGAAGAAGAAATAACATAAAACGGGGAACACAGTTGGGAACCCCAGTCGCACCCTCTCCTTCAGGCAAACCTTGTATCCCCGGCCATGGAGTCGCGCTCGCTGATGGTTGCAGAGCGGAACAGCTATGGAAAAGAGGGGCAGAAATGGCCGCGTCTTGGGGATTGACCCTATTTAGGGTTTCCCCACTTTCCGAGGGCGGTGGGTTGCATGGAGAGACCGCGTGTCCTTCATGCATACTCGCCCTTTGCATGGCGGTGAAAGGCCGTGTGGTAAAATAAAATCTACGGTTGTAAATATACGTTCTGTTTGGTATATAGTTTGTAAAATATATATGTCGAAGGCTATAATATCGGTTATATTAAAATTTAAATTATTGTTATATATTATGAAAGAAAAATGTTGTACGAAAAATTTAATTTAATCATGTTTTGTTAAAATATACGTAAAATAAATTAATTTTACTCTCTTGTCATAAAATACGCTATATTAAAAATTAAATTATTTTATATATTCTCCTAGAATATAGGTTTTGTAAAATTTAAATATTTTTCATATTTTGATATACGTATTATAAAGATTAATTTTACCTTCTGTTATAATAGGTGTTGTATTAAAATTTAAAATTTATTGTTATATACTCTCATAGAATACATGTCTTATAATTTTTTTTTTTAACTTATTCAGACTTTGTTAGAAAATATGTATTACAAGAATTAATTTTCTTTTATAACATATGTTGTTAAAAATATGTTTTATAGGAATTTTAAATTTTTTTTTTTTTTTCTCTTTTTTTATTAAACTTAACTGCGATTGGTTAAGGTTTAAACAATTATTGTTAATTAAGTTGTTTAGATTAAAGGGTAACGTTTAAAGTTAACTAAGAATAAGAGATATTAAAAATTTTGCCGAGATTTCAACTCCTAGTCGAAGGGATGAAAGAGACCCGAAATCTCAAAAACAAGACACCATTAAGACCAGCACGACGAGTTGAACACCATGACAGGATTGTTTAAATAAAAAAGACTATAGATTTTACTGCGCTAATCTTGACAATTTGTTATCTCATGATGCAAGTTATTGAATACCTACATTTTAGTTCCGCGGATATTTGATTGAACAACTAAGGATATGATTTTATTTTAATAACTCAGGAACTATCATGGTGACAACACGCAGAGGTCGAGGTCGGGGTCAAGGTCGACCACCGTCACCACCACCTCCGCCACCGCCAACACCGCCACCACCAACCTCAACACCAGAAATGCAGATCATAATGAGGGCATTGGAGGCTATTATGACCACGATGAACAGGCAGTCGAAAAGGGCCGCCGAGGTGGAAACCACTCAAGTGAGCCGAGAGAACTCTGAAAGGGCACATGGCCCAAGACTGGAACCGCTTCAGGACATATCGAGGGAGTTACAAAAGATAAAGGTTCCAGAGTTTTCAGGAGGACGACCCGGTAAGCATGCAGAGGCATGGCTGGAAGGCATGAAGAGATGCTTCGCATTGAATGAGTACACATCTAGTTCCAAGGCTAGGATGGCCGTCTTTCAGCTTAAAGGTGATGCTTTGAATTGGTGGTCAGACCTCGAGAAGCAGTTGCACCTTACTCCTCTTACAACTTCTTGGGAACTGTTCGAGGAGAGGTTCCACATGAAGTATTTGCCAAATTATTACAAGGAAGAACAGGCAGGTGCACTCCATGCCTTAGTACAGGGAGACAAGACGGTGGAGGAGTATGAATCTCGGTTTATGGAACTGGTGAAATATGTTCCTTACCTAGATGCAGATGATTGTCAGGTAGAGCGTTTTGTGTATGGACTTAACTACAAGATTAGAGCTGCTGTGCGGATGTGGAAGCCAACTTCAGTTGCCATGGCAGTTGAGTATGCTCGTTATGCAGCTGATATGTCAGATGGAAAAGGGGGTAGTAAGTTGACAGGAACCAATCAGTATGTTACAGGGAAGGCATCACGTCCTTACTTCAGGGGAGGACAATCTAGACCTCCTCCTTATGGTAACCGGTTCACACCGAGGGGTAATACTTCAGTTAACTCAATCTCGCAGGCATCGTCCGCAACCCACCAAAGCCAGGGACGTACACAGGGAAGCTCCTATAGAGGAGCAAGGGGTTTTAGAGGAACCAGGGGAAGGAACTCATCTCAGCGGATTCCTTCGAGCAACAGGCAAGCCCCTCCCAATCTCTCTTGTTGGGGATGCGGAGGTCCTCATTTCCAGCGAGACTGTCCCAAGGGTCAGTCAAGCAGCAGGCACAGGGAAGGAAAGGCACCCATGGATAGTTCGGGTAACAGTCATCGGATTCATGCAGCGGTGCATAACCACCAGGCAGAACATCAGTCTACCGTAGTAGAATCCACTGGTAATGTAAACAATGTCAAACTTAAAATTTTGTTTGATCCAGGAGCAACTGATAGTTTTATTTCACCATTTGCATTAGATAAATGTGGGTTGGCAGCCTACGAGCACGATGATTTCAAACTGGTTGAAATGGCTTCAGGAACTAAGCAACCAGTAGGTCTTAAAGTGAGAGGTTGTGGGGTTGACTTAGGAGTTTGCACCACTAAGTTGGATGCTTATGTTACCAATTTGGGGACTTATGACCTCATTATTGGCATGGATTGGTTAGAAGACCATAGAGATTTCATAGACTGCTATGCAAAGAAGGTGTTGTGCCTCGATGACGAGGGAAGGACAATTCAAATCCAAGGCTTGAAGAGGAAGGTATCCCTCCGTTTCATCTCTATGGTGAAAGCTAAGCGGTGCCTAAGACAAGGATGCCAGTTGTTCGTAGTGGAGGCCGTGAGCGATAGTAAAGGACCTTCCTTGAATTCTTACCCAGTACTTTCTGAGTTCAAGGATGTCTTTCCGAAGGAATTACCAGGACTACCTCCAGAAAGAGAGCTCGATTTCACAATCGAACTAAAACCTGGTGCAGAACCTATCTCAAAAACTCGTGTTTTTTACGAAATCATGTAAACCTTCTAGAAGCTATAATTTTTAAAAACGGTGGAAGTAAGCTTTTCTTATTTCTGGACGCGTGCGCAAACTATAGAAAGTCGTTATGACGTAGAATGTGCATACTTTGTTGATTCCATTTATGAAATAAAACACATTTTCTAAAAACTCGTGTTTTTTAAGAAATCATGTAAACCTTCTAGAAGCTGTGATTTTAAAAAACGAGGGAAGTAAGCTTTTCTTATTTCCAAACGCATGCGCAAACTATAGAAAGTCGTTATTACGTAGAATGTGCATACTTTGTTGATTCCATTTATGAAATAAAACACATTTTCTAAAAACTCGTGTTTGTTACGAAATCATGTAAACCTTCTAGAAGCTGTGATTTTAAAAAACGGGGGAAGTAAGCTTTTATTATTTCGAAACGCATGCGCAAACTATAGAAAGTCGTTATGACGTAGAATGTGCATACTTTGTTGATTCCATTTATGAAATAAAACACATTTTCTAAAAACTCGTGTTTTTTACGAAATCATGTAAACCTTCTAGAAGCTGTGATTTTAAAAAACGGGGGAAGTAAGCTTTTCTTATTTCGAAACGCATGCGCAAACTATAGAAAGTCGTTATGACGTAGAATGTGCATACTTTGTTGATTCCATTTATGAAATAAAACAAATTTTCAAAAAACTCGTGTTTTTTACAAAATCATGTAAACCTTCTAGAAGCTGTGATTTTAAAAAACGGTGGAAGTAAGCTTTTCTTATTTCCGGACGCATGCGCAAACAATAGAAAGTCGTTATGACGTAGAATGTGCATACTTTGTAGATTCCATTTATGAAATAAAACACATTTTTTAAAAACTCGTGTTTTTTAAGAAATCATGTAAACCTTCTAGAAGCTGTGATTTTAAAAAACGGGGGAAGTAAGCTTTTCTTATTTCCGGACGCATGCGCAAACTATAGAAAGTCGTTATGACGTAGAATGTGCATACTTTGTTGATTCCATTTATGAAATAAAACACATTTTCTAAAAACTCGTTTTTTTTATGAAATCATGTAAACCTTCTAGAAGCTATGATTTTAAAAAACGGTGGAAGTAAGCTTTTCTTATTTCCGGACGATTGCGCAAACTATAGAAAGTCGATATGATGTAGAATGTGCATACTTTGTTGATTCCATTTATGAAATAAAACACATTTTTAAAAAACTCATGTTTTTTAAGAAATCATGTAAACCTTCTAGAAGCTGTGATTTTAAAAAACGGGTAAAGTAAACTTTTCTTATTTCCGGACGCATGCGCAAACTATAGAAAGTCGTTATGACGTAGAATGTGCATACTTTGTTGATTCCATTTATGAAATAAAACACATTTTCTAAAAACTCGTGTTTTTTACGAAATCATGTAAACCTTCTAGAAGCTGTGATTTTAAAAAACGGGGGAACAAAGGTTTTCTTATTTCCGGACGCATTCGCAAACTATAGAAAGTCGTTATGACGTAGAATGTGCATACTTTGTTGATAAAATTTATGAAACAAAACATATTTTCGAAAAACTCGTGTTTTTTAAGAAATCATGTAAACCCTCTAGAAGCTGTGATTTTAAAAAACGGGGGAAGTAAGCTTTTCTTATTTCCAAACGCATGCGCAAACTATAGAAAGTCGTTATTACGTAGAATGTGCATACTTTGTTGATTCCATTTATGAAATAAAACACATTTTCTAAAAACTCGTGTTGTTTACGAAATCATGTAAACCTTCTAGAAGCTGTGATTTTAAAAAACGGTGGAAGTAAGCTTTTCTTATTTCCGGACGCATGCGCAAACTATAGAAAGTCGTTATGACGAAGAATGTGATTACTTTGTTGATTCCATTTATGAAATAAAACACATTTTCTAAAAACTCGTGTTTTTTAAGAAATCATGTAAACCTTCTAGAAGCTGTGATTTTAAAAAACGAGGGAAGTAAGCTTTTCTTATTTCCAAACGCATGCGCAAACTATAGAAAGTCGTTATGACGTAGAATGTGCATACTTTGTTGATTCCATTTACGAAATAAAACACATTTCCTAAAAACTCGTGTTTTTTAAGAAATCATGTAAAACTTCTAGAAGCTGTGATTTTAAAAAACGGGGGAAGTAAGCTTTTCTTATTTCCAAGCGCATGCGCAAACTATAGAAAGTCGTTATGACGTAGAATGTGCATACTTTGTTGATTCCATTTATGAAATAAAACACATTTTCTAAAAACTCGTGTTTTCTAAGAAATCATGTAAACCTTCTAGAAGCTGTGATTTTAAAAAACGGGGGAAGTAAGCTTTTCTTATTTCCAAACGCATGCGCAAACTATAGAAAGTCGTTATGACATAGAATGCGCATACTTTGTTGATTCCATTTATGAAATAAAACGCATTTTCTAAAAACTCGTTTTTTTTAACAAATCATGTAAACCTTCTAGAAGCTGTGATTTTAAAAAACGGGGGAAGTAAGCTTTTCTTATTTCAAAACGCATGTGCAAACTATAGGAAGTCGTTATGACATAGAATGTGCATACTTTGTTGATTCCATTTATGAAATAAAACACATTTTCTCAAAACTCGTGTTTTTTAAGAAATCATGTAAGCCTTCTAGAAGCTGTGATTTTAAAAAATGGGGGAAGTAAGCTTTTCTTATTTCCAGACGCATGCGCAAACTATAGAAAGTCGTTATGACGTAGAATGTGCATACTTTGTAGATTCCATTTATCAAATAAAACACATTTTCTAAAATGTCGTGTTTTTTAAGAAATCATTTAAACCTTCTAGAAGATGTGATTTTAAAAAACGGTGGAAGTAAGCTTTTCTTATTTCCGGACGAATGCGCAAACTATAGAAAGTCGTTATGACGTAGAATGTGCATACTTTGTTGATACCATTTATGAAATAAAACACATTTTCTAAAAACTCGTGTTTTTTACGAAATCATGTAAACCTTCTAGAAGCTGTGATTTTAAAAATCGGTGGAAGTAAGCTATTCTTATTTCCGGACGATTGCGCAAACTATAGAAAGTCGTTATAACGTAGAATGTGCATACTTTGTTGATTCCATTTATGAAATAAAACACATTTTCCAAAAACTCGTGTTTTTTAAGAAATCATGTAAACCTTCTAGAAGCTGTGATTTTAAAAAACTGGTAAAGTAAGCTTTTCTTATTTCCGGACGCATGCGCAAACTATAGAAAGTCGTTATAACGTAGAATGTGCATACTTCGTTGATTCCATTTATGAAATAAAACACATTTTCTAAAAAATCGTGTTTTTTACGAAATCATGTAAACCTTCTAGAAGCTGTGATTTTAAAAAACGGGGGAAGTAAGCTTTTCTTATTTCCGGACGCATTCGCAAACTATAGAAAGTCGTTATGACGTAGAATGTGCATACTTTGTAGATTCCATTTATGAAATAAAACACATTTTTTAAAAACTCGTGTTTTTTACGAAATCATGTAAACCTTCTAGAAGCTGTGATTTTAAAAAACGGTGGAAGTAAGCTTTTCTTATTTCCGTACGCATGCGGTAACTATAGAAAGTCGTTGTGACGTAGAATGTGCTTACTTTGTTGATTCCATTTATGAAATAAAACACATTTTATAAAAACTCGTGTTTTTTAAGAAATCATGTAAACCTTCTAGAAGCTGTGATTTTAAAAAACAAGGGAAGTAAGCTTTTCTTATTTCCAAACGCATGCGCAAACTATAGAAACTCGTTATGACGTAGAATGTGCATACTTTGTTGATTCCATTTATGAAATAAAACACATTTCCTAAAAACTCGTGTTTTTTAAGAAATCATGTAAAACTTCTAGAAGCTGTGATTTTAAAAAACGGGGGAAGTAAGCTTTTCTTATTTCCAAGCGCATGCGCAAACTATAGAAAGTCGTTATGACGTAGAATGTGCATACTTTGTTGATTCCATTTATGAAATAAAACACATTTTCTAAAAACTCGTGTTTTCTAAGAAATCATGTAAACCTTCTAGAAGATGTGATTTTAAAAAACGGGGGAAGTAAGCTTTTCTTATTTCCAAACGCATGCGCAAACTATAGAAAGTCGTTATGACATAGAATGCGCATACTTTGTTGATTCCATTTATGAAATAAAACACATTTTCTAAAAACTCGTTTTTTTTAACAAATCATGTAAACCTTCTAGAAGCTGTGATTTTAAAAAATGGGGGAAGTAAGCTTTTCTTATTTCCAAACGCGTGCGCAAACTATAGGAAGTCGTTATGACATAGAATGTGCATACATTGTTGATTCCATTTATGAAATAAAACACATTTTCTCAAAACTCGTGTTTTTTAAGAAATCATGTAAGCCTTCTAGAAGCTGTGATTTTAAAAAACTGGTAAAGTAAGCTTTTCTTATTTCCGGACGCATGCGCAAACTATAGAAAGTCGTTATGACGTAGAATGTGCATACTTTGTTGATTCCATTGATGAAATAAAACACATTTTAAAAAAACTCATGTTTTTTAAGAAATCATGTAAACCTTCTAGAAGCTGTGATTTTAAAAAACGGTTAAAGTAAGCTTTTCTTATTTCCGGACGCATGCGAAAACTATAGAAAGTCGTTATGACGTAGAATGTGCATACTTTGTAGATTCCATTTATGAAATAAAACACATTTTCTAAAAACTCGTGTTTTTTACGAAATCATGTAAACCTTCTAGAAGCTGTGATTTTAAAAAACGGGGGAAGTAAGCTTTTCTTATTTCCGGACGCATTCGCAAACTATAGAAAGTCGTTATGACGTAGAATGTGCATACTTTGTTGATTCCATTTATGAAACAAAACATATTTTAGAAAAACTCGTCTTTTTTAAGAAATCATGTAAACCCTCTAGAAGCTGTGATTTTAAAAAACGGGCGAAGTAAGCTTTTCTTATTTCCAAACGCATGCGCAAACTATAGAAAGTCGTTATTACGTAGAATGTGCATACTTTGTTGATTCCATTTATGAAATAAAACACATTTTCTAAAAACTCGTGTTTTTTACGAAATCATGTAAACCTTCTAGAAGCTGTGATTTTAAAAAACGGTGGAAGTAAGCTTTTCTTATTTTCGGACGCATTCGCAAACTATAGAAAGTCGTTATGACGTAGAATGTGCATACTTTGTTGATTCCATTTATGAAACAAAACATATTTCTGAAAAACTCGTGTTTTTTAAGGAATCATGTAAACCTTCTAGAAGCTGTGATTTTAAAAAACGGGGGAAGTAAGCTTTTCTTATTTCCAAACGCATGCGCAAACTATAGAAAGTCGTTATGACGTAGAATGTGCATACTTTGTTGATTCCATTTATGAAATAAAACACATTTTCTAAAAACTCGTGTTTTTTAAGAAATCATGTAAACCTTCTAGAGGCTGTGATTTTAAAAAACGGTGGAAGTTTGCTTTTCTTATTTCCGGACGCATGCGCAAACTATAGAAGGTCGTTATGACGTAGAATGTGCATACTTTGTTGATTCCATTTATGAAATAAAACACATTTTCTAAAAACTCGTGTTTGTTACGAAATCATGTAAACCTTCTAGAAGCTGTGATTTTAAAAAACGGGGGAAGTAAGATTTTCTTATTTCGAAACGCATGCGCAAACTATAGAAAGTCGTTATGACGTAGAATGTGCATACTTTGTTGATTCCATTTATGAAATAAAACACATTTTCTAAAACCTCGTGTTTTTTACGAAATCATGTAAACCTTCTAGAAGCTGTGATTTTAAAAAACGGGGGAAGTAAGCTTTTCTTATTTTGAAACGCATGCGCCAACTATAGAAAGTCATTATGTAGTACAATGTGCATACTTTGTTGATTCCATTTATGAAATAAAACAAATTTTCTAAAAACTCGTGTTTTTTACAAAATCATGTAAACCTTCTAGAAGCTGTGATTTTAAAAAACGGTGGAAGTAAGCTTTTCTTATTTCCGGACGCATGCGCAAACAATAGAAAGTCGTTATGACGTAGAATGTGCATACTTTGTAGATTCCATTTATGAAATAAAACACATTTTTTAAAAACTCGTGTTTTTTAAGAAATCATGTAAACCTTCTAGAAGCTGTGATTTTAAAAAACGGGGGAAGTAAGCTTTTCTTATTTCCGGACGCATGCGCAAACTATAGAAAGTCGTTATGACATAGAATATGCATACTTTGTTGATTCCATTTATGAAATAAAACACATTTTCTAAAAACTCGTTTTTTTTACGAAATCATGTAAACCTTCTAGAAGCTATGATTTTAAAAAACGGTGGAAGTAAGCTTTTCTTATTTCCGGACGATTGCGCAAACTATAGAAAGTCGTTATGACGTAGAATGTGCATACTTTGTTGATTCCATTTATGAAATAAAACACATTTTCAAAAAACTCATGTTTTTTAAGAAATCATGTAAACCTTCTAGAAGCTGTGATTTTAAAAAACGGGTAAAGTAAGCTTTTCTTATTTCCGGACGCATGCGCAAACTATAGAATGTCGTTATGACGTAGAATGTGCATACTTTGTAGATTCCATTTATGAAATAAAACACATTTTCTAAAAACTCGTGTTTTTTACGAAATCATGTAAACCTTCTAGAAGCTGTGATTTTAAAAAACGGGTGAAGTAAGCTTTTCTTATTTCCGGACGCATTCGCAAACTATAGAAAGTCGTTATGACGTAGAATGTGCATACTTTGTTGACTCCATTTATGAAACAAAACATATTTTCGAAAAACTCGTGTTTTTTAAGAAATCATGTAAACCCTCTAGAAGCTGTGATTTTAAAAAATGGGGGAAGTAAGCTTTTCTTATTTCCAAACGCATGCGCAAACTATAGAAAGTCGTTATTTCGTAGAATGTGCATACTTTGTTGATTCCATTTATGAAATAAAACACATTTTCTAAAAACTCGTGTTTTTTACGAAATCATGTAAACCTTCTAGAAGCTGTGATTTTAAAAAACGGTGGAAGTAAGCTTTTCTTATTTCCGGACGCATGCGCAAACTATAGAAAGTCGTTATGATGTAGAATCTGCATACTTTGTTGATTCCATTTATGAAATAAAACACATTTTCTAAAAACTCGTGTTTTTTAAGAAATCATGTAAACCTTCTAGAAGATGTGATTTTAAAAAACGATGGAAGTAAGCTTTTCTTATTTCCAAACGCATGCGCAAACTATAGAAAGTCGTTATGACGTAGAATGTGCATACTTTGTTGATTCCATTTATGAAATAAAACACATTTCCTAAAAACTCGTGTTTTTTAAGAAATCATGTAAAACTTCTAGAAGCTGTGATTTTAAAAAATGGGGGAAGTAAGCTTTTCTTATTTCCAAGCGCATGTGCAAACTATAGAAAGTCGTTATGACGTAGAATGTGCATACTTTGTTGATTCCATTTATGAAATAAAACACATTTTCTAAAAACTCGTGTTTTCTAAGAAATCATGTAATCCTTCTAGAAGCTGTGATTTTAAAAAACGGGGGAAGTAAGCTTTTCTTATTTCCAAACGCATGCGCAAACTATAGAAAGTCGTTATGACATAGAATGCGCATACTTTGTTGATTCCATTTATGAAATAAAACGCATTTTCTAAAAACTCATTTTTTTTAACAAATCATGTAAACCTTCTAGAAGCTGTGATTTTAAAAAATGGGGGAAGTAAGCTTTTCTTATTTCAAAACGCATGCGCAAACTATAGGAAGTCGTTATGACATAGAATGTGCATACTTTGTTGATTCCATTTATGAAATAAAACACATTTTCTCAAAACTCGTGTTTTTTAAGAAATCATGTAAGCCTTCTAGAAGCTGTGATTTTAAAAAATGGGGGAAGTAAGCTTTTCTTATTTCCAGACGCATGCGCAAACTATAGAAAGTCGTTATGACGTAGAATGTGCATACTTTGTAGATTCCATTTATCAAATAAAACACATTTTCTAAAAAGTCGTGTTTTTTAAGAAATCATTTAAACCTTCTAGAAGATGTGATTTTAAAAAACGGTGGAAGTAAGCTTTTCTTATTTCCGGACGAATGCGCAAACTATAGAAAGTCGTTATGACGTAGAATGTGCATACTTTGTTGATTCCATTTATGAAATAAAACACATTTTCTAAAAACTCGTGTTTTTTACGAAATCATGTAAACCTTCTAGAAGCTGTGATTTTAAAAATCGGTGGAAGTAAGCTATTCTTATTTCCGGATGATTGCGCAAACTATAGAAAGTCGTTATAAAGTAGAATGTGCATACTTTGTTGATTCCATTTATGAAATAAAACACATTTTCTAAAAACTCGTGTTTTTTAAGAAATCATGTAAACCTTCTAGAAGCTGTGATTTTAAAAAACTTGTAAAGTAAGCTTTTCTTATTTCCGGACGCATGCGCAAACTATAGAAAGTCGTTATGACGTAGAATGTGCATACTTTGTTGATTCCATTTATGAAATAAAACACATTTTCAAAAAACTCATGTTTTTTAAGAAATCATGTAAACCTTCTAGAAGCTGTGATTTTAAAAAACGGGTAAAGTAAGCTTTTCTTATTTCCGAACGCATGCGCAAACTATAGAAAGTCGTTATGACGTAGAATGTGCATACTTTGTAGATTCCATTTATGAAATAAAACACATTTTCTAAAAACTCGTGTTTTTTACGAAATCATGTAAACCTTCTAGAAGCTGTGATTTTAAAAAACGGGGGAAGTAAGCTTTTCTTATTTCCGGACGCATTCGCAAACTATAGAAAGTCGTTATGACGTAGAATGTGCATACTTTGTTGATTCAATTTATGAAACAAAACATATTTTCGAAAAACTCGTGTTTTTTAAGAAATCATGTAAACCCTCTAGAAGCTGTGATTTTAAAAAACGGGCGAAGTAAGCTTTTCTTATTTCCAAACGCATGCGCAAACTATAGAAAGTCGTTATTACGTAGAATGTGCATACTTTGTTGATTCCATTTATGAAATAAAACACATTTTCTAAAAACTCGTGTTTTTTACGAAATCATGTAAACCTTCTAGAAGCTGTGATTTTAAAAAACGGTGGAAGTAAGCTTTTCTTATTTCCGGACGCAATCGCAAACTATAGAAGGTCGTTATGATGTAGAATGTGCATACTTTGTTAATTCCATTTATGAAATAAAACACATTTTCTAAAAACTCGTGTTTTTTAAGAAATCATGTAAACCTTCTAGAAGCTGTGATTTTAAAAAACGAGGGAAGTAAGCTTTTCTTATTTCCAAACGCATGCACAAACTATAGAAAGTCGTTATGACGTAGAATGTGCATACTTTGTTGATTCCATTTATGAAATAAAACACATTTCCTAAAAACTCGTGTTTTTTAAGAAATCATGTAAAAGTTCTAGAAGCTGTGATTTTAAAAAACGGGGGAAGTAAGCTTTTCTTATTTCCAAGCGCATGCGCAAACTATAGAAAGTCGTTATGACTTAGAATGTGCATACTTTGTTGATTCCATTTATGAAATAAAACACATTTTCTAAAAACTCGTGTTTTCTAAGAAATCATGTAAACCTTCTAGAAGCTGTGATTTTAAAAAACGGGGGAAGTAAGCTTTTCTTATTTCCAAACGCATGCGCAAACTATAGAAAGTCGTTATGACATAGAATGCGCATACTTTGTTGATTCCATTTATGAAATAAAACGCATTTTCTAAAAACTCGTTTTTTTTAACAAATCATGTAAACCTTCTAGAAGCTGTGATTTTAAAAAACGGGGGAAGTAAGCTTTTCTTATTTCAAAACGCATGCGCAAACTATAGGAAGTCGTTATGACATAGAATGTGCATACTTTGTTGATTCCATTTATGAAATAAAACACATTTTCTCAAAACTCGTGTTTTTTAAGAAATCATGTAAGCCTTCTAGAAGCTGTGATTTTAAAAAATGGGGGAAGTAAGCTTTTCTTATTTCCAGACGCATGCGCAAACTATAGAAAGTCGTTATGACGTAGAATGTGCATACTTTGTAGATTCCATTTATCAAATAAAACACATTTTCTAAAAAGTCGTGTTTTTTAAGAAATCATTTAAACCTTCTAGAAGATGTGATTTTAAAAAACGGTGGAAGTAAGCTTTTCTTATTTCCGGACGAATGCGCAAACTATAGAAAGTCGTTATGACGTAGAATGTGCATACTTTGTTGATTCCATTTATGAAATAAAACACATTTTCTAAAAACTCGTGTTTTTTACGAAATCATGTAAACCTTCTAGAAGCTGTGATTTTAAAAATCGGTGGAAGTAAGCTATTCTTATTTCCGGACGATTGCGCAAACTATAGAAAGTCGTTATAACGTAGAATGTGCATACTTTGTTGATTCCATTTATGAAATAAAACACATTTTCTAAAAACTCGTGTTTTTTAAGAAATCATGTAAACCTTCTAGAGGCTGTGATTTTAAAAAACTGGTAAAGTAAGCTTTTCTTATTTCCGGACGCATGCGCAAACTATAGAAAGTCGTTATGACGTTGAATGTGCATACTTTTTTTGATTCCATTTATGAAATAAAACACATTTTCTAAAAACTCGTGTTTTTTACGAAATCATGTAAACCTTCTGGAAGCTGTGATTTTAAAAAACGGGGGAAGTAAGCTTTTCTTATTTCCGGACACATTCGCAAACTATAGAAAGTCATTATGACGTAGAATGTGCATACTTTGTAGATTCCATTTATGAAATAAAACACATTTTTTAAAAACTCGTGTTTTTTACGAAATCATGTAAACCTTCTAGAAGCTGTGATTTTAAAAAACGGTGGAAGTAAGCTTTTCTTATTTCCGGACGCATGCGGTAACTATAGAAAGTCGTTATGACGTAGAATGTGCTTACTTTGTTGATTCTATTTATGAAATAAAACACATTTTCTAAAAACTCGTGTTTTTTAAGAAATCATGTAAACCTTCTAGAAGCTGTGATTTTAAAAAACAAGGGAAGTAAGCTTTTCTTATTTCCAAACGCATGCGCAAACTATAGAAACTCGTTATGACGTAGAATGTGCATACTTTGTTGATTCCATTTATGAAATAAAACACATTTCCTAAAAACTCGTGTTTTTTAAGAAATCATGTAAAACTTCTAGAAGCTGTGATTTTAAAAAACGGGGGAAGTAAGCTTTTCTTATTTCCAAGCGCATGCGCAAACTATAGAAAGTCGTTATGACGTAGAATGTGCATACTTTGTTGATTCCATTTATGAAATAAAACACATTTTCTAAAAACTCGTGTTTTTTAAGAAATCATGTAAGCCTTCTAGAAGCTGTGATTTTAAAAAATGGGGGAAGTAAGCTTTTCTTATTTCCAGACGCATGCGCAAACTATAGAAAGTCGTTATGACGTAGAATGTGCATAATTTGTAGATTCAATTTATCAAATAAAACACATTTTCTAAAAAGTCGTGTTTTTTAAGAAATCATTTAAACCTTCTAGAAGATGTGATTTTAAAAAACGGTGGAAGTAAGCTTTTCTTATTTCCGGACGAATGCGCAAACTATAGAAAGTCGTTATGACGTAGAATGTGCATACTTTGTTGATTCCATTTATGAAATAAAACACATTTTCTAAAAACTCGTGTTTGTTACGAAATCATGTAAACCTTCTAGAAGCGGTGATTTTAAAAATCGGTGGAAGTAAGCTTTTCTTATTTCCGGACGATTGCGCAAACTATAGAAAGTCGTTATAACGTAGAATGTGCATACTTTGTTGATTCCATTGATGAAATAAAACACATTTTCTAAAAACTCGTGTTTTTTAAGAAATCATGTAAACCTTCTAGAAGCTGTGATTTTAAAAAACTGGTAAAGTAAGCTTTTCTTATTTCCGGACGCATGCGCAAACTATAGAAAGTCGTTATGACGTAGAATGTGCATACTTTGTTGATTCCATTTATGAAATAAAACACATTTTCTAAAAACTCGTGTTTTTTACGACATCATGTAAACCTTCTAGAAGCTGTGATTTTAAAAAACGGGGGAAGTAAGCTCTTCTTATTTCCGGACGCATTCGCAAACTATAGAAAGTCGTTATGACGTAGAATGTGCATACTTTGTTGATTCCTTTTATGAAACAAAACATATTTTTGAAAAACTCGTGTTTTTTAAGGAATCATGTAAACCTTCTAGAAGATGTGATTTTAAAAAACGGGGGAAGTAAGCTTTTCTTATTTCCAAACGCATGCGCAAACTATAGAAAGTCGTTATGACGTAGAATGTGCATACTTTGTTGATTCCATTTATGAAATAAAACACATTTTCTAAAAACTAGTGTTTTTAACGAAATCATGTAAACCTTCTAGAAGCTGTGATTTTAAAAAATGGTGGAAGTAAGCTTTTCTTATTTCCGGCCACATGCGCAAAGAAGAGAAAGTCGTTATGACGTAGAATGTGCATACTTTGTAGATTCCATTTATGAAATAAAAAACATTTTTTAAAAACTCGTGTTTTTTACGAAATCATGTAAACCTTCTAGAAGCTGTGATTTTAAAGAACGGGGGAAGTAAGCTTTTCTTATTTCGAAACGCATGCGCAAACTATAGAAAGTCGTTATGACGTAGAATGTGCATACTTTGTTGATTCCATTTATGAAATAAAACAAATTTTCTAAAAACTCGTGTTTTTTACAAAATCATGTAAACCTTCTAGAAGCTGTGATTTTAAAAAACGGTGGAAGTAAGCTTTTCTTATTTCCGGACGCATGCGCAAACAATAGAAAGTCGTTATGACGTAGAATGTGCATACTTTGTAGATTCCATTTATGAAATAAAACACATTTTTTAAAAACTCGTGTTTTTTAAGAAATCATGTAAACCTTCTAGAAGTTGTGATTTTAAAAAACGGGGGAAGTAAGCTTTTCTTATTTCCGGACGAATGCGCAAACTATAGAAAGTCGTTATGACGTAGAATGTGCATACTTTGTTGATTCCATTTATGAAATAAAACACATTTTCTAAAAACACGTGTTTGTTACGAAATCATGTAAACCTTCTAGAAGCTGTGATTTTAAAAATCGGTGGAAGTAAGCTTTTCTTATTTCCGGACGATTGCGCAAACTATAGAAAGTCGTTATAACGTAGAATGTGCATACTTTGTTGATTCCATTTATGAAATAAAACACATTTTCTAAAAACTCGTGTTTTCTAAGAAATCATGTAACCTTCTAGAAGCTGTGATTTTAAAAAATGGGGGAAGTAAGCTTTTCTTATTTCCAAACGCATGCGCAAACTATAGAAAGTCGTTATGACATAGAATGCGCATACTTTGTTGATTCCATTTATGAAATAAAACACATTTTCAAAAAACTCATGTTTTTTAAGAAATCATGTAAACCTTCTAGAAGCTGTGATTTTAAAAAACGGGTAAAGTAAGCTTTTCTTATTTCCGGACGCATGCGCAAACTATAGAAAGTCGTTATGACGTAGAATGTGCATACTTTGTAGATTCCATTTATGAAATAAAACACATTTTCTAAAAACTCGTGTTTTTTACGAAATCATGTAAACCTTCTAGAAGCTGTGATTTTAAAAAACGGGGGAAGTAAGCTTTTCTTATTTCCGGACGCATTCGCAAACTATAGAAAGTCGTTATGACGTAGAATGTGCATACTTTGTTGATTCCATTTATGAAACAAAACATATTTTCGAAAAACTCGTGTTTTTTAAGAAATCATGTAAACCCTCTAGAAGCTGTGATTTTAAAAAACGGGCGAAGTAAGCTTTTCTTATTTCCAAACGCATGCGCAAACTATAGAAAGTCGTTATTACGTAGAATGTGCATACTTTGTTGATTCCATTTATCAAATAAAACACATTTTCTAAAAAGTCGTGTTTTTTAAGAAATCATTTAAACCTTCTAGAAGATGTGATTTTAAAAAACGGTGGAAGTAAGCTTTTCTTATTTCCGGACGAATGCGCAAACTATAGAAAGTCGTTATGACATAGAATGTGCATACTTTGTTGATTCCATTTATGAAATAAAACACATTTTCTAAAAACTCGTGTTTTTTACGAAATCATGTAAACCTTCTAGAAGCTGTGATTTTAAAAATCGGTGGAAGTAAGCTATTCTTATTTCCGGACGATTGCGCAAACTATAGAAAGTCGTTATAACGTAGAATGTGCATACTTTGTTGATTCCATTTATGAAATAAAACACATTTTCTAAAAACTCGAGTTTTTTAAGAAATCATGTAAACCTTCTAGAAGCTGTGATTTTAAAAAACTGGTAAAGTAAGCTTTTCTTATTTCCGGACGCATGCGCAAACTATAGAAAGTCGTTATGACGTAGAATGTGCATACTTTTTTTGATTCCATTTATGAAATAAAACACATTTTCTAAAAACTCGTGTTTTTTACGAAATCATGTAAACCTTCTAGAAGCTGTGATTTTAAAAAACGGGGGAAGTAAGCTTTTCTTATTTCCGGACGCATTCGCAAACTATAGAAAGTCGTTATGACGTAGAATGTGCATACTTTGTAGATTCCATTTATGAAATAAAACACATTTTTTAAAAACTCGTGTTTTTTACGAAATCATGTAAACCTTCTAGAAGCTGTGATTTTAAAAAACGGTGGAAGTAAGCTTTTCTTATTTCCGGACGCATGCGGTAACTATAGAAAGTCGTTATGACGTAGAATGTGCTTACTTTGTTGATTCTATTTATGAAATAAAACAAATTTTCTAAAAACTCATGTTTTTTAAGAAATCATGTAAACCTTCTAGAAGCTGTGATTTTAGAAAACAAGGGAAGTAAGCTTTTCTTATTTCCAAACGCATGCGCAAACTATAGAAAGTCGTTATGACGTAGAATGTGTATTCTTTGTTGATTCCATTTATGAAATCAAACACATTTTCTAAAAACTCGTGTTTTTTAAGAAATCATGTAAACCTTCTAGAGGCTGTGATTTTAAAAAACGGTGGAAGTTTGCTTTTCTTATTTCCGGACGCATGCGCAAACTATAGAAGGTCGTTATGACGTAGAATGTGCATACTTTGTTGATTCCATTTATGAAATAAAACACATTTTCTAAAAACTCGTGTTTGTTACGAAATCATGTAAACCTTCTAGAAGCTGTGATTTTAAAAAACGGGGGAAGTAAGCTTTTCTTATTTCGAAACGCATGCGCAAACTATAGAAAGTCGTTATGACGTAGAATGTGCATACTTTGTTGATTCCATTTATGAAATAAAACACATTTTCTAAAACCTCGTGTTTTTTACGAAATCATGTAAACCTTCTAGAAGCTGTGATTTTAAAAAACGGGGGAAGTAAGCTTTTCTTATTTCGAAACGCATGCGCCAACTATAGAAAGTCATTATGTAGTAGAATGTGCATACTTTGTTGATTCCATTTATGAAATAAAACAAATTTTCTAAAAACTCGTGTTTTTTACAAAATCATGTAAACCTTCTAGAAGCTGTGATTTTAAAAAACGGTGGAAGTAAGCTTTTCTTATTTCCGGACGCATGCGCAAACAATAGAAAGTCGTTATGACGTAGAATGTGCATACTTTGTAGATTCCATTTATGAAATAAAACACATTTTTTAAAAACTCGTGTTTTTTAAGAAATCATGTAAACCTTCTAGAAGCTGTGATTTTAAAAAACGGGGGAAGTAAGCTTTTCTTATTTCCGGACGCATGCGCAAACTATAGAAAGTCGTTATGACATAGAATGTGCATACTTTGTTGATTCCATTTATGAAATAAAACACATTTTCTAAAAACTCGTTTTTTTTTACGAAATCATGTAAACCTTCTAGAAGCTATGATTTTAAAAAACGGTGGAAGTAAGCTTTTCTTATTTCCGGACGATTGCGCAAACTATAGAAAGTCGTTATGACGTAGAATGTGCATACTTTGTTGATTCCATTTATGAAATAAAACACATTTTCAAAAAACTCATGTTTTTTAAGAAATCATGTAAACCTTCTAGAAGCTGTGATTTTAAAAAACGGGTAAAGTAAGCTTTTCTTATTTCCGGACGCATGCGCAAACTATAGAATGTCGTTATGACGTAGAATGTGCATACTTTGTAGATTCCATTTATGAAATAAAACACATTTTCTAAAAACTCGTGTTTTTTACGAAATCATGTAAACCTTCTAGAAGCTGTGATTTTAAAAAACGGGGGAAGTAAGCTTTTCTTATTTCCGGACGCATTCGCAAACTATAGAAAGTCGTTATGACGTAGAATGTGCATACTTTGTTGACTCCATTTATGAAACAAAACATATTTTCGAAAAACTCGTGTTTTTTAAGAAATCATGTAAACCCTCTAGAAGCTGTGATTTTAAAAAACGGGGGAAGTAAGCTTTTCTTATTTCCAAACGCATGCGCAAACTATAGAAAGTCGTTATTTCGTAGAATGTGCATACTTTGTTGATTCCATTTATGAAATAAAACACATTTTCTAAAAACTCGTGTTTTTTACGAAATCATGTAAACCTTCTAGAAGCTGTGATTTTAAAAAACGGTGGAAGTAAGCTTTTCTTATTTCCGGACGCATGCGCAAACTATAGAAAGTCGTTATGATGTAGAATCTGCATACTTTGTTGATTCCATTTATGAAATAAAACACATTTTCTAAAAACTCGTGTTTTTTAAGAAATCATGTAAACCTTCTAGAAGATGTGATTTTAAAAAACGATGGAAGTAAGCTTTTCTTATTTCCAAACGCATGCGCAAACTATAGAAAGTCGTTATGACGTAGAATGTGCATACTTTGTTGATTCCATTTATGAAATAAAACACATTTCCTAAAAACTCGTGTTTTTTAAGAAATCATGTAAAACTTCTAGAAGCTGTGATTTTAAAAAATGGGGGAAGTAAGCTTTTCTTATTTCCAAGCGCATGCGCAAACTATAGAAAGTCGTTATGACGTAGAATGTGCATACTTTGTTGATTCCATTTATGAAATAAAACACATTTTCTAAAAACTCGTGTTTTCTAAGAAATCATGTAATCCTTCTAGAAGCTGTGATTTTAAAAAACGGGGGAAGTAAGCTTTTCTTATTTCCAAACGCATGCGCAAACTATAGAAAGTCGTTATGACATAGAATGCGCATACTTTGTTGATTCCATTTATGAAATAAAACGCATTTTCTAAAAACTCATTTTTTTTAACAAATCATGTAAACCTTCTAGAAGCTGTGATTTTAAAAAACGGGGGAAGTAAGCTTTTCTTATTTCAAAACGCATGCGCAAACTATAGGAAGTCGTTATGACATAGAATGTGCATACTTTGTTGATTCCATTTATGAAATAAAACACATTTTCTCAAAACTCGTGTTTTTTAAGAAATCATGTAAGCCTTCTAGAAGCTGTGATTTTAAAAAATGGGGGAAGTAAGCTTTTCTTATTTCCAGACGCATGCGCAAACTATAGAAAGTCGTTATGACGTAGAATGTGCATACTTTGTAGATTCCATTTATCAAATAAAACACATTTTCTAAAAAGTCGTGTTTTTTAAGAAATCATTTAAACCTTCTAGAAGATGTGATTTTAAAAAACGGTGGAAGTAAGCTTTTCTTATTTCCGGACGAATGCGCAAACTATAGAAAGTCGTTATGACGTAGAATGTGCATACTTTGTTGATTCCATTTATGAAATAAAACACATTTTCTAAAAACTCGTGTTTTTTACGAAATCATGTAAACCTTCTAGAAGCTGTGATTTTAAAAATCGGTGGAAGTAAGCTATTCTTATTTCCGGATGATTGCGCAAACTATAGAAAGTCGTTATAAAGTAGAATGTGCATACTTTGTTGATTCCATTTATGAAATAAAACACATTTTCTAAAAACTCGTGTTTTTTAAGAAATCATGTAAACCTTCTAGAAGCTGTGATTTTAAAAAACTTGTAAAGTAAGCTTTTCTTATTTCCGGACGCATGCGCAAACTATAGAAAGTCGTTATGACGTAGAATGTGCATACTTTGTTGATTCCATTTATGAAATAAAACACATTTTCAAAAAACTCATGTTTTTTAAGAAATCATGTAAACCTTCTCGAAGCTGTGATTTTAAAAAACGGGTAAAGTAAGCTTTTCTTATTTCCGAACGCATGCGCAAACTATAGAAAGTCGTTATGACGTAGAATGTGCATACTTTGTAGATTCCATTTATGAAATAAAACACATTTTCTAAAAACTCGTGTTTTTTACGAAATCATGTAAACCTTCTAGAAGCTGTGATTTTAAAAAACGGGGGAAGTAAGCTTTTCTTATTTCCGGACGCATTCGCAAACTATAGAAAGTCGTTATGACGTAGAATGTGCATACTTTGTTGATTCAATTTATGAAACAAAACATATTTTCGAAAAACTCGTGTTTTTTAAGAAATCATGTAAACCCTCTAGAAGCTGTGATTTTAAAAAACGGGCGAAGTAAGCTTTTCTTATTTCCAAACGCATGCGCAAACTATAGAAAGTCGTTATTACGTAGAATGTGCATACTTTGTTGATTCCATTTATGAAATAAAACACATTTTCTAAAAACTCGTGTTTTTTACGAAATCATGTAAACCTTCTAGAAGCTGTGATTTTAAAAAACGGTGGAAGTAAGCTTTTCTTATTTCCGGACGCAATCGCAAACTATAGAAAGTCGTTATGATGTAGAATGTGCATACTTTGTTAATTCCATTTATGAAATAAAACACATTTTCTAAAAACTCGTGTTTTTTAAGAAATCATGTAAACCTTCTAGAAGCTGTGATTTTAAAAAACGAGGGAAGTAAGCTTTTCTTATTTCCAAACGCATGCACAAACTATAGAAAGTCGTTATGACGTAGAATGTGCATACTTTGTTGATTCCATTTATGAAATAAAACACATTTCCTAAAAACTCGTGTTTTTTAAGAAATCATGTAAAACTTCTAGAAGCTGTGATTTTAAAAAACGGGGGAAGTAAGCTTTTCTTATTTCCAAGCGCATGCGCAAACTATAGAAAGTCGTTATGACTTAGAATGTGCATACTTTGTTGATTCCATTTATGAAATAAAACACATTTTCTAAAAACTCGTGTTTTCTAAGAAATCATGTAAACCTTCTAGAAGCTGTGATTTTAAAAAACGGGGGAAGTAAGCTTTTCTTATTTCCAAACGCATGCGCAAACTATAGAAAGTCGTTATGACATAGAATGCGCATACTTTGTTGATTCCATTTATGAAATAAAACGCATTTTCTAAAAACTCGTTTTTTTTAACAAATCATGTAAACCTTCTAGAAGCTGTGATTTTAAAAAACGGGGGAAGTAAGCTTTTCTTATTTCAAAACGCATGCGCAAACTATAGGAAGTCGTTATGACATAGAATGTGCATACTTTGTTGATTCCATTTATGAAATAAAACACATTTTCTCAAAACTCGTGTTTTTTAAGAAATCATGTAAGCCTTCGAGAAGCTGTGATTTTAAAAAATGGGGGAAGTAAGCTTTTCTTATTTCCAGACGCATGCGCAAACTATAGAAAGTCGTTATGACGTAGAATGTGCATACTTTGTAGATTCCATTTATCAAATAAAACACATTTTCTAAAAAGTCGTGTTTTTTAAGAAATCATTTAAACCTTCTAGAAGATGTGATTTTAAAAAACGGTGGAAGTAAGCTTTTCTTATTTCCGGACGAATGTGCAAACTATAGAAAGTCGTTATGACGTAGAATGTGCATACTTTGTTGATTCCATTTATGAAATAAAACACATTTTCTAAAAACTCGTGTTTTTTACGAAATCATGTAAACCTTCTAGAAGCTGTGATTTTAAAAATCGGTGGAAGTAAGCTATTCTTATTTCCGGACGATTGCGCAAACTATAGAAAGTCGTTATAACGTAGAATGTGCATACTTTGTTGATTCCATTTATGAAATAAAACACATTTTCTAAAAACTCGTGTTTTTTAAGAAATCATGTAAACCTTCTAGAGGCTGTGATTTTAAAAAACTGGTAAAGTAAGCTTTTCTTATTTCCGGACGCATGCGCAAACTATAGAAAGTCGTTATGACGTAGAATGTGCATACTTTTTTTGATTCCATTTATGAAATAAAACACATTTTCTAAAAACTCGTGTTTTTTACGAAATCATGTAAACCTTCTGGAAGCTGTGATTTTAAAAAACGGGGGAAGTAAGCTTTTCTTATTTCCGGACGCATTCGCAAACTATAGAAAGTCATTATGACGTAGAATGTGCATACTTTGTAGATTCCATTTATGAAATAAAACACATTTTTTAAAAACTCGTGTTTTTTACGAAATCATGTAAACCTTCTAGAAGCTGTGATTTTAAAAAACGGTGGAAGTAAGCTTTTCTTATTTCCGGACGCATGCGGTAACTATAGAAAGTCGTTATGACGTAGAATGTGCTTACTTTGTTGATTCTATTTACGAAATAAAACACATTTTCTAAAAACTCGTGTTTTTTAAGAAATCATGTAAACCTTCTAGAAGCTGTGATTTTAAAAAACAAGGGAAGTAAGCTTTTCTTATTTCCAAACGCATGCGCAAACTATAGAAACTCGTTATGACGTAGAATGTGCATACTTTGTTGATTCCATTTATGAAATAAAACACATTTCCGAAAAACTCGTGTTTTTTAAGAAATCATGTAAAACTTCTAGAAGCTGTGATTTTAAAAAACGGGGGAAGTAAGCTTTTCTTATTTCCAAGCGCATGCGCAAACTATAGAAAGTCGTTATGACGTAGAATGTGCATACTTTGTTGATTCCATTTATGAAATAAAACACATTTTCTAAAAACTCGTGTTTTTTAAGAAATCATGTAAGCCTTCTAGAAGCTGTGATTTTAAAAAATGGGGGAAGTAAGCTTTTCTTATTTCCAGACGCATGCGCAAACTATAGAAAGTCGTTATGACGTAGAATGTGCATAATTTGTAGATTCAATTTATCAAATAAAACACATTTTCTAAAAAGTCGTGTTTTTTAAGAAATCATTTAAACCTTCTAGAAGATGTGATTTTAAAAAACGGTGGAAGTAAGCTTTTCTTATTTCCGGACGAATGCGCAAACTATAGAAAGTCGTTATGACGTAGAATGTGCATACTTTGTTGATTCCATTAATGAAATAAAACACATTTTCTAAAAACTCGTGTTTGTTACGAAATCATGTAAACCTTCTAGAAGCGGTGATTTTAAAAATCGGTGGAAGTAAGCTTTTCTTATTTCCGGACGATTGCGCAAACTATAGAAAGTCGTTATAACGTAGAATGTGCATACTTTGTTGATTCCATTGATGAAATAAAACACATTTTCTAAAAACTCGTGTTTTTTAAGAAATCATGTAAACCTTCTAGAAGCTGTGATTTTAAAAAACTGGTAAAGTAAGCTTTTCTTATTTCCGGACGCATGCGCAAACTATAGAAAGTCGTTATGACGTAGAATGTGCATACTTTGTTGATTCCATTTATGAAATAAAACACATTTTCTAAAAACTCGTGTTTTTTACGACATCATGTAAACCTTCTAGAAGCTGTGATTTTAAAAAACGGGGGAAGTAAGCTCTTCTTATTTCCGGACGCATTCGCAAACTATAGAAAGTCGTTATGACGTAGAATGTGCATACTTTGTTGATTCCTTTTATGAAACAAAACATATTTTTGAAAAACTCGTGTTTTTTAAGGAATCATGTAAACCTTCTAGAAGATGTGATTTTAAAAAACGGGGGAAGTAAGCTTTTCTTATTTCCAAACGCATGCGCAAACTATAGAAAGTCGTTATGACGTAGAATGTGCATACTTTGTTGATTCCATTTATGAAATAAAACACATTTTCTAAAAACTAGTGTTTTTAACGAAATCATGTAAACCTTCTAGAAGCTGTGATTTTAAAAAATGGTGGAAGTAAGCTTTTCTTATTTCCGGCCACATGCGCAAACAAGAGAAAGTCGTTATGACGTAGAATGTGCATACTTTGTAGATTCCATTTATGAAATAAAAAACATTTTTTAAAAACTCGTGTTTTTTACGAAATCATGTAAACCTTCTAGAAGCTGTGATTTTAAAGAACGGGGGAAGTAAGCTTTTCTTATTTCGAAACGCATGCGCAAACTATAGAAAGTCGTTATGACGTAGAATGTGCATACTTTGTTGATTCCATTTATGAAATAAAACAAATTTTCTAAAAACTCGTGTTTTTTACAAAATCATGTAAACCTTCTAGAAGCTGTGATTTTAAAAAACGGTGGAAGTAAGCTTTTCTTATTTCCGGACGCATGCGCAAACAATAGAAAGTCGTTATGACGTAGAATGTGCATACTTTGTAGATTCCATTTATGAAATAAAACACATTTTTTAAAAACTCGTGTTTTTTAAGAAATCATGTAAACCTTCTAGAAGTTGTGATTTTAAAAAACGGGGGAAGTAAGCTTTTCTTATTTCCGGACGAATGCGCAAACTATAGAAAGTCGTTATGACGTAGAATGTGCATACTTTGTTGATTCCATTTATGAAATAAAACACATTTTCTAAAAACACGTGTTTGTTACGAAATCATGTAAACCTTCTAGAAGCTGTGATTTTAAAAAACGGGGGAAGTAAGCTTTTATTATTTCGAAACGCATGCGCAAACTATAGAAAGTCGTTATGACGTAGAATGTGCATACTTTGTTGATTCCATTTATGAAATAAAACACATTTTCTAAAAACTCGTGTTTTTTACGAAATCATGTAAACCTTCTAGAAGCTGTGATTTTAAAAAACGGGGGAAGTAAGCTTTTCTTATTTCGAAACGCATGCGCAAACTATAGAAAGTCGTTATGACGTAGAATGTGCATACTTTGTTGATTCCATTTATGAAATAAAACAAATTTTCTAAAAACTCGTGTTTTTTACAAAATCATGTAAACCTTCTAGAAGCTGTGATTTTAAAAAACGGTGGAAGTAAGCTTTTCTTATTTCCGGACGCATGCGCAAACAATAGAAAGTCGTTATGACGTAGAATGTGCATACTTTGTAGATTCCATTTATGAAATAAAACACATTTTTTAAAAACTCGTGTTTTTTAAGAAATCATGTAAACCTTCTAGAAGCTGTGATTTTAAAAAACGGGGGAAGTAAGCTTTTCTTATTTCCGGACGCATGCGCAAACTATAGAAAGTCGTTATGACGTAGAATGTGCATACTTTGTTGATTCCATTTATGAAACAAAACATATTTTCGAAAAACTCGTGTTTTTTAAGAAATCATGTAAACCCTCTAGAAGCTGTGATTTTAAAAAACGGGCGAAGTAAGCTTTTCTTATTTCCAAACGCATGCGCAAACTATAGAAAGTCGTTATTACGTAGAATGTGCATACTTTGTTGATTCCATTTATGAAATAAAACACATTTTCTAAAAACTCGTGTTTTTTACGAAATCATGTAAACCTTCTAGAAGCTGTGATTTTAAAAAACGGTGGAAGTAAGCTTTTCTTATTTCCGGACGCAATCGCAAACTATAGAAAGTCGTTATGATGTAGAATGTGCATACTTTGTTGATTCCATTTATGAAATAAAACACATTTTCTAAAAACTCGTGTTTTTTAAGAAATCATGTAAACCTTCTAGAAGCTGTGATTTTAAAAAACGAGGGAAGTAAGCTTTTCTTATTTCCAAACGCATGCGCAAACTATAGAAAGTCGTTATGACGTAGAATGTGCATACTTTGTTGATTCCATTTATGAAATAAAACACATTTCCTAAAAACTCGTGTTTTTTAAGAAATCATGTAAAACTTCTAGAAGCTGTGATTTTAAAAAACGGGGGAAGTAAGCTTTTCTTATTTCCAAGCGCATGCGCAAACTATAGAAAGTCGTTATGACTTAGAATGTGCATACTTTGTTGATTCCATTTATGAAATAAAACACATTTTCTAAAAACTCGTGTTTTCTAAGAAATCATGTAAACCTTCTAGAAGCTGTGATTTTAAAAAACGGGGGAAGTAAGCTTTTCTTATTTCCAAACGCATGCGCAAACTATAGAAAGTCGTTATGACATAGAATGCGCATACTTTGTTGATTCCATTTATGAAATAAAACGCATTTTCTAAAAACTCGTTTTTTTTAACAAATCATGTAAACCTTCTAGAAGCTGTGATTTTAAAAAACGGGGGAAGTAAGCTTTTCTTATTTCAAAACGCATGCGCAAACTATAGGAAGTCGTTATGACATAGAATGTGCATACTTTGTTGATTCCATTTATGAAATAAAACACATTTTCTCAAAACTCGTGTTTTTTAAGAAATCATGTAAGCCTTCTAGAAGCTGTGATTTTAAAAAATGGGGGAAGTAAGCTTTTCTTATTTCCAGACGCATGCGCAAACTATAGAAAGTCATTATGACGTAGAATGTGCATACTTTGTAGATTCCATTTATCAAATAAAACACATTTTCTAAAAAGTCGTGTTTTTTAAGAAATCATTTAAACCTTCTAGAAGATGTGATTTTAAAAAACGGTGGAAGTAAGCTTTTCTTATTTCCGGACGAATGCGCAAACTATAGAAAGTCGTTCTGACGTAGAATGTGCATACTTTGTTGATTCCATTTATGAAATAAAACACATTTTCTAAAAACTCGTGTTTTTTACGAAATCATGTAAACCTTCTAGAAGCTGTGATTTTAAAAATCGGTGGAAGTAAGCTATTCTTATTTCCGGACGATTGCGCAAACTATAGAAAGTCGTTATAACGTAGAATGTGCATACTTTGTTGATTCCATTTATGAAATAAAACACATTTTCTAAAAACTCGAGTTTTTTAAGAAATCATGTAAACCTTCTAGAAGCTGTGATTTTAAAAAACTGGTAAAGTAAGCTTTTCTTATTTCCGGACGCATGCGCAAACTATAGAAAGTCGTTATGACGTAGAATGTGCATACTTTTTTTGATTCCATTTATGAAATAAAACACATTTTCTAAAAACTCGTGTTTTTTACGAAATCATGTAAACCTTCTAGAAGCTGTGATTTTAAAAAACGGGGGAAGTAAGCTTTTCTTATTTCCGGACGCATTCGCAAACTATAGAAAGTCGTTATGACGTAGAATGTGCATACTTTGTAGATTCCATTTATGAAATAAAACACATTTTTTTAAAACTCGTGTTTTTTACGAAATCATGTAAACCTTCTAGAAGCTGTGATTTTAAAAAACGGTGGAAGTAAGCTTTTCTTATTTCCGGACGCATGCGGTAACTATAGAAAGTCGTTATGACGTAGAATGTGCTTACTTTGTTGATTCTATTTATGAAATAAAACACATTTTCTAAAAACTCATGTTTTTTAAGAAATCATGTAAACCTTCTAGAAGCTGTGATTTTAGAAAACAAGGGAAGTAAGCTTTTCTTATTTCCAAACGCATGCGCAAACTATAGAAAGTCGTTATGACGTAGAATGTGCATACTTTGTTGATTCCATTTATGAAATAAAACACATTTTCTAAAAACTCGTGTTTTTTAAGAAATCATGTAAACCTTCTAGAGGCTGTGATTTTAAAAAACGGTGGAAGTTTGCTTTTCTTATTTCCGGACGCATGCGCAAACTATAGAAGGTCGTTATGACGTAGAATGTGCATACTTTGTTGATTCCATTTATGAAATAAAACACATTTTCTAAAAACTCGTGTTTGTTACGAAATCATGTAAACCTTCTAGAAGCTGTGATTTTAAAAAACGGGGGAAGTAAGCTTTTCTTATTTCGAAAAGCATGCGCAAACTATAGAAAGTCGTTATGACGTAGAATGTGCATACTTTGTTGATTCCATTTATGAAATAAAACACATTTTCTAAAACCTCGTGTTTTTTACGAAATCATGTAAACCTTCTAGAAGCTGTGATTTTAAAAAACGGGGGAAGTAAGCTTTTCTTATTTCGAAACGCATGCGCCAACTATAGAAAGTCATTATGTAGTAGAATGTGCATACTTTGTTGATTCCATTTATGAAATAGAACAAATTTTCTAAAAACTCGTGTTTTTTACAAAATCATGTAAACCTTCTAGAAGCTGTGATTTTAAAAAACGGTGGAAGTAAGCTTTTCTTATTTCCAGACGCATGCGCAAACAATAGAAAGTCGTTATGACGTAGAATGTGCATACTTTGTAGATTCCATTTATGAAATAAAACACATTTTTTAAAAACTCGTGTTTTTTAAGAAATCATGTAAACCTTCTAGAAGCTGTGATTTTAAAAAACGGGGGAAGTAAGCTTTTCTTATTTCCGGACGCATGCGCAAACTATAGAAAGTCGTTATGACATAGAATGTGCATACTTTGTTGATTCCATTTATGAAATAAAACACATTTTCTAAAAACTCGTTTTTTTTACGAAATCATGTAAACCTTCTAGAAGCTATGATTTTAAAAAACGGTGGAAGTAAGCTTTTCTTATTTCCGGACGATTGCGCAAACTATAGAAAGTCGTTATGACGTAGAATGTGCATACTTTGTTGATTCCATTTATGAAATAAAACACATTTTCAAAAAACTCATGTTTTTTAAGAAATCATGTAAACCTTCTAGAAGCTGTGATTTTAAAAAACGGGTAAAGTAAGCTTTTCTTATTTCCGGACGCATGCGCAAACTATAGAATGTCGTTATGACGTAGAATGTGCATACTTTGTAGATTCCATTTATGAAATAAAACACATTTTCTAAAAACTCGTGTTTTTTACGAAATCATGTAAACCTTCTAGAAGCTGTGATTTTAAAAAACGGGGGAAGTAAGCTTTTCTTATTTCCGGACGCATTCGCAAACTATAGAAAGTCGTTATGACGTAGAATGTGCATACTTTGTTGACTCCATTTATGAAACAAAACATATTTTCGAAAAACTCGTGTTTTTTAAGAAATCATGTAAACCCTCTAGAAGCTGTGATTTTAAAAAACGGGGGAAGTAAGCTTTTCTTATTTCCAAACGCATGCGCAAACTATAGAAAGTCGTTATTTCGTAGAATGTGCATACTTTGTTGATTCCATTTATGAAATAAAACACATTTTCTAAAAACTCGTGTTTTTTACGAAATCATGTAAACCTTCTAGAAGCTGTGATTTTAAAAAACGGTGGAAGTAAGCTTTTCTTATTTCCGGACGCATGCGCAAACTATAGAAAGTCGTTATGATGTAGAATCTGCATACTTTGTTGATTCCATTTATGAAATAAAACACATTTTCTAAAAACTCGTGTTTTTTAAGAAATCATGTAAACCTTCTAGAAGATGTGATTTTAAAAAACGATGGAAGTAAGCTTTTCTTATTTCCAAACGCATGCGCAAACTATAGAAAGTCGTTATGACGTAGAATGTGCATACTTTGTTGATTCCATTTATGAAATAAAACACATTTCCTAAAAACTCGTGTTTTTTAAGAAATCATGTAAAACTTCTAGAAGCTGTGATTTTAAAAAATGGGGGAAGTAAGCTTTTCTTATTTCCAAGCGCATGCGCAAACTATAGAAAGTCGTTATGACGTAGAATGTGCATACTTTGTTGATTCCATTTATGAAATAAAACACATTTTCTAAAAACTCGTGTTTTCTAAGAAATCATGTAATCCTTCTAGAAGCTGTGATTTTAAAAAACGGGGGAAGTAAGCTTTTCTTATTTCCAAACGCATGCGCAAACTATAGAAAGTCGTTATGACATAGAATGCGCATACTTTGTTGATTCCATTTATGAAATAAAACGCATTTTCTAAAAACTCATTTTTTTTAACAAATCATGTAAACCTTCTAGAAGCTGTGATTTTAAAAAATGGGGGAAGTAAGCTTTTCTTATTTCAAAACGCATGCGCAAACTATAGGAAGTCGTTATGACATAGAATGTGCATACTTTGTTGATTCCATTTATGAAATAAAACACATTTTCTCAAAACTCGTGTTTTTTAAGAAATCATGTAAGCCTTCTAGAAGCTGTGATTTTAAAAAATGGGGGAAGTAAGCTTTTCTTATTTCCAGACGCATGCGCAAACTATAGAAAGTCGTTATGACGTAGAATGTGCATACTTTGTAGATTCCATTTATCAAATAAAACACATTTTCTAAAAAGTCGTGTTTTTTAAGAAATCATTTAAACCTTCTAGAAGATGTGATTTTAAAAAACGGTGGAAGTAAGCTTTTCTTATTTCCGGACGAATGCGCAAACTATAGAAAGTCGTTATGACGTAGAATTTGCATACTTTGTTGATTCCATTTATGAAATAAAACACATTTTCTAAAAACTCGTGTTTTTTACGAAATCATGTAAACCTTCTAGAAGCTGTGATTTTAAAAATCGGTGGAAGTAAGCTATTCTTATTTCCGGATGATTGCGCAAACTATAGAAAGTCGTTATAAAGTAGAATGTGCATACTTTGTTGATTCCATTTATGAAATAAAACACATTTTCTAAAAACTCGTGTTTTTTAAGAAATCATGTAAACCTTCTAGAAGCTGTGATTTTAAAAAACTTGTAAAGTAAGCTTTTCTTATTTCCGGACGCATGCGCAAACTATAGAAAGTCGTTATGACGTAGAATGTGCATACTTTGTTGATTCCATTTATGAAATAAAACACATTTTCAAAAAACTCATGTTTTTTAAGAAATCATGTAAACCTTCTAGAAGCTGTGATTTTAAAAAACGGGTAAAGTAAGCTTTTCTTATTTCCGAACGCATGCGCAAACTATAGAAAGTCGTTATGACGTAGAATGTGCATACTTTGTAGATTCCATTTATGAAATAAAACACATTTTCTAAAAACTCGTGTTTTTTACGAAATCATGTAAACCTTCTAGAAGCTGTGATTTTAAAAAACGGGGGAAGTAAGCTTTTCTTATTTCCGGACGCATTCGCAAACTATAGAAAGTCGTTATGACGTAGAATGTGCATACTTTGTTGATTCAATTTATGAAACAAAACATATTTTCGAAAAACTCGTGTTTTTTAAGAAATCATGTAAACCCTCTAGAAGCTGTGATTTTAAAAAACGGGCGAAGTAAGCTTTTCTTATTTCCAAACGCATGCGCAAACTATAGAAAGTCGTTATTACGTAGAATGTGCATACTTTGTTGATTCCATTTATGAAATAAAACACATTTTCTAAAAACTCGTGTTTTTTACGAAATCATGTAAACCTTCTAGAAGCTGTGATTTTAAAAAACGGTGGAAGTAAGCTTTTCTTATTTCCGGACGCAATCGCAAACTATAGAAAGTCGTTATGATGTAGAATGTGCATACTTTGTTAATTCCATTTATGAAATAAAACACATTTTCTAAAAACTCGTGTTTTTTAAGAAATCATGTAAACCTTCTAGAAGCTGTGATTTTAAAAAACGAGGGAAGTAAGCTTTTCTTATTTCCAAACGCATGCACAAACTATAGAAAGTCGTTATGACGTAGAATGTGCATACTTTGTTGATTCCATTTATGAAATAAAACACATTTCCTAAAAACTCGTGTTTTTTAAGAAATCATGTAAAACTTCTAGAAGCTGTGATTTTAAAAAACGGGGGAAGTAAGCTTTTCTTATTTCCAAGCGCATGCGCAAACTATAGAAAGTCGTTATGACTTAGAATGTGCATACTTTGTTGATTCCATTTATGAAATAAAACACATTTTCTAAAAACTCGTGTTTTCTAAGAAATCATGTAAACCTTCTAGAAGCTGTGATTTTAAAAAACGGGGGAAGTAAGCTTTTCTTATTTCCAAACGCATGCGCAAACTATAGAAAGTCGTTATGACATAGAATGCGCATACTTTGTTGATTCCATTTATGAAATAAAACGCATTTTCTAAAAACTCGTTTTTTTTAACAAATCATGTAAACCTTCTAGAAGCTGTGATTTTAAAAAACGGGGGAAGTAAGCTTTTCTTATTTCAAAACGCATGCGCAAACTATAGGAAGTCGTTATGACATAGAATGTGCATACTTTGTTGATTCCATTTATGAAATAAAACACATTTTCTCAAAACTCGTGTTTTTTAAGAAATCATGTAAGCCTTCGAGAAGCTGTGATTTTAAAAAATGGGGGAAGTAAGCTTTTCTTATTTCCAGACGCATGCGCAAACTATAGAAAGTCGTTATGACGTAGAATGTGCATACTTTGTAGATTCCATTTATCAAATAAAACACATTTTCTAAAAAGTCGTGTTTTTTAAGAAATCATTTAAACCTTCTAGAAGATGTGATTTTAAAAAACGGTGGAAGTAAGCTTTTCTTATTTCCGGACGAATGCGCAAACTATAGAAAATCGTTATGACGTAGAATGTGCATACTTTGTTGATTCCATTTATGAAATAAAACACATTTTCTAAAAACTCATGTTTTTTACGAAATCATGTAAACCTTCTAGAAGCTGTGATTTTAAAAATCGGTGGAAGTAAGCTATTCTTATTTCCGGACGATTGCGCAAACTATAGAAAGTCGTTATAACGTAGAATGTGCATACTTTGTTGATTCCATTTATGAAATAAAACACATTTTCTAAAAACTCGTGTTTTTTAAGAAATCATGTAAACCTTCTAGAGGCTGTGATTTTAAAAAACTGGTAAAGTAAGCTTTTCTTATTTCCGGACGCATGCGCAAACTATAGAAAGTCGTTATGACGTAGAATGTGCATACTTTTTTTGATTCCATTTATGAAATAAAACACATTTTCTAAAAACTCGTGTTTTTTACGAAATCATGTAAACCTTCTGGAAGCTGTGATTTTAAAAAACGGGGGAAGTAAGCTTTTCTTATTTCCGGACGCATTCGCAAACTATAGAAAGTCATTATGACGTAGAATGTGCATACTTTGTAGATTCCATTTATGAAATAAAACACATTTTTTAAAAACTCGTGTTTTTTACGAAATCATGTAAACCTTCTAGAAGCTGTGATTTTAAAAAACGGTGGAAGTAAGCTTTTCTTATTTCCGGACGCATGCGGTAACTATAGAAAGTCGTTATGACGTAGAATGTGCTTACTTTGTTGATTCTATTTATGAAATAAAACACATTTTCTAAAAACTCGTGTTTTTTAAGAAATCATGTAAACCTTCTAGAAGCTGTGATTTTAAAAAACAAGGGAAGTAAGCTTTTCTTATTTCCAAACGCATGCACAAACTATAGAAACTCGTTATGACGTAGAATGTGCATACTTTGTTGATTCCATTTATGAAATAAAACACATTTCTAAAAACTCGTGTTTTTTAAGAAATCATGTAAAACTTCTAGAAGCTGTGATTTTAAAAAACGGGGGAAGTAAGCTTTTCTTATTTCCAAGCGCATGCGCAAACTATAGAAAGTCGATATGACGTAGAATGTGCATACTTTGTTGATTCCATTTATGAAATAAAACACATTTTCTAAAAACTCGTGTTTTTTAAGAAATCATGTAAGCCTTCTAGAAGCTGTGATTTTAAAAAATGGGGGAAGTAAGCTTTTCTTATTTCCAGACGCATGCGCAAACTATAGAAAGTCGTTATGACGTAGAATGTGCATAATTTGTAGATTCAATTTATCAAATAAAACACATTTTCTAAAAAGTCGTGTTTTTTAAGAAATCATTTAAACCTTCTAGAAGATGTGATTTTAAAAAACGGTGGAAGTAAGCTTTTCTTATTTCCGGACGAATGCGCAAACTATAGAAAGTCGTTATGACGTAGAATGTGCATACTTTGTTGATTCCATTAATGAAATAAAACACATTTTCTAAAAACTCGTGTTTGTTACGAAATCATGTAAACCTTCTAGAAGCGGTGATTTTAAAAATCGGTGGAAGTAAGCTTTTCTTATTTCCGGACGATTGCGCAAACTATAGAAAGTTGTTATAACGTAGAATGTGCATACTTTGTTGATTCCATTGATGAAATAAAACACATTTTCTAAAAACTCGTGTTTTTTAAGAAATCATGTAAACCTTCTAGAAGCTGTGATTTTAAAAAACTGGTAAAGTAAGCTTTTCTTATTTCCGGACGCATGCGCAAACTATAGAAAGTCGTTATGACGTAGAATGTGCATACTTTGTTGATTCCATTTATGAAATAAAACACATTTTCTAAAAACTCGTGTTTTTTACGACATCATGTAAACCTTCTAGAAGCTGTGATTTTAAAAAACGGGGGAAGTAAGCTCTTCTTATTTCCGGACGCATTCGCAAACTATAGAAAGTCGTTATGACGTAGAATGTGCATACTTTGTTGATTCGTTTTATGAAACAAAACATATTTTTGAAAAACTCGTGTTTTTTAAGGAATCATGTAAACCTTCTAGAAGATGTGATTTTAAAAAACGGGGGAAGTAAGCTTTTCTTATTTCCAAACGCATGCGCAAACTATAGAAAGTCGTTATGACGTAGAATGTGCATACTTTGTTGATTCCATTTATGAAATAAAACACATTTTCTAAAAACTAGTGTTTTTAACGAAATCATGTAAACCTTCTAGAAGCTGTGATTTTAAAAAATGGTGGAAGTAAGCTTTTCTTATTTCCGGCCACATGCGCAAACAAGAGAAAGTCGTTATGACGTAGAATGTGCATACTTTGTAGATTCCATTTATGAAATAAAAAACATTTTTTAAAAACTCGTGTTTTTTACGAAATCATGTAAACCTTCTAGAAGCTGTGATTTTAAAGAACGGGGGAAGTAAGCTTTTCTTATTTCGAAACGCATGCGCAAACTATAGAAAGTCGTTATGACGTAGAATGTGCATACTTTGTTGATTCCATTTATGAAATAAAACAAATTTTCTAAAAACTCGTGTTTTTTACAAAATCATGTAAACCTTCTAGAAGCTGTGATTTTAAAAAACGGTGGAAGTAAGCTTTTCTTATTTCCGGACGCATGCGCAAACAATAGAAAGTCGTTATGACGTAGAATGTGCATACTTTGTAGATTCCATTTATGAAATAAAACACATTTTTTAAAAACTCGTGTTTTTTAAGAAATCATGTAAACCTTCTAGAAGTTGTGATTTTAAAAAACGGGGGAAGTAAGCTTTTCTTATTTCCGGACGAATGCGCAAACTATAGAAAGTCGTTATGACGTAGAATGTGCATACTTTGTTGATTCCATTTATGAAATAAAACACATTTTCTAAAAACACGTGTTTGTTACGAAATCATGTAAACCTTCTAGAAGCTGTGATTTTAAAAATCGGTGGAAGTAAGCTTTTCTTATTTCCGGACGATTGCGCAAACTATAGAAAGTCGTTATAACGTAGAATGTGCATACTTTGTTGATTCCATTTATGAAATAAAACACATTTTCTAAAAACTCGTGTTTTCTAAGAAATCATGTAACCTTCTAGAAGCTGTGATTTTAAAAAATGGGGGAAGTAAGCTTTTCTTATTTCCAAACGCATGCGCAAACTATAGAAAGTCGTTATGACATAGAATGCGCATACTTTGTTGATTCCATTTATGAAATAAAACACATTTTCAAAAAACTCATGTTTTTTAAGAAATCATGTAAACCTTCTAGAAGCTGTGATTTTAAAAAACGGGTAAAGTAAGCTTTTCTTATTTCCGGACGCATGCGCAAACTATAGAAAGTCGTTATGACGTAGAATGTGCATACTTTGTAGATTCCATTTATGAAATAAAACACATTTTCTAAAAACTCGTGTTTTTTACGAAATCATGTAAACCTTCTAGAAGCTGTGATTTTAAAAAACGGGGGAAGTAAGCTTTTCTTATTTCCGGACGCATTCGCAAACTATAGAAAGTCGTTATGACGTAGAATGTGCATACTTTGTTGATTCCATTTATGAAACAAAACATATTTTCGAAAAACTCGTGTTTTTTAAGAAATCATGTAAACCCTCTAGAAGCTGTGATTTTAAAAAACGGGCGAAGTAAGCTTTTCTTATTTCCAAACGCATGCGCAAACTATAGAAAGTCGTTATTACGTAGAATGTGCATACTTTGTTGATTCCATTTATGAAATAAAACACATTTTCTAAAAACTCGTGTTTTTTACGAAATCATGTAAACCTTCTAGAAGCTGTGATTTTAAAAAACGGTGGAAGTAAGCTTTTCTTATTTCCGGACGCAATCGCAAACTATAGAAAGTCGTTATGATGTAGAATGTGCATACTTTGTTGATTCCATTTATGAAATAAAACACATTTTCTAAAAACTCGTGTTTTTTAAGAAATCATGTAAACCTTCTAGAAGCTGTGATTTTAAAAAACGAGGGAAGTAAGCTTTTCTTATTTCCAAACGCATGCGCAAACTATAGAAAGTCGTTATGACGTAGAATGTGCATACTTTGTTGATTCCATTTATGAAATAAAACACATTTCCTAAAAACTCGTGTTTTTTAAGAAATCATGTAAAACTTCTAGAAGCTGTGATTTTAAAAAACGGGGGAAGTAAGCTTTTCTTATTTCCAAGCGCATGCGCAAACTATAGAAAGTCGTTATGACTTAGAATGTGCATACTTTGTTGATTCCATTTATGAAATAAAACACATTTTCTAAAAACTCGTGTTTTCTAAGAAATCATGTAAACCTTCTAGAAGCTGTGATTTTAAAAAACGGGGGAAGTAAGCTTTTCTTATTTCCAAACGCATGCGCAAACTATAGAAAGTCGTTATGACATAGAATGCGCATACTTTGTTGATTCCATTTATGAAATAAAACGCATTTTCTAAAAACTCGTTTTTTTTAACAAATCATGTAAACCTTCTAGAAGCTGTGATTTTAAAAAACGGGGGAAGTAAGCTTTTCTTATTTCAAAACGCATGCGCAAACTATAGGAAGTCGTTATGACATAGAATGTGCATACTTTGTTGATTCCATTTATGAAATAAAACACATTTTCTCAAAACTCGTGTTTTTTAAGAAATCATGTAAGCCTTCTAGAAGCTGTGATTTTAAAAAATGGGGGAAGTAAGCTTTTCTTATTTCCAGACGCATGCGCAAACTATAGAAAGTCATTATGACGTAGAATGTGCATACTTTGTAGATTCCATTTATCAAATAAAACACATTTTCTAAAAAGTCGTGTTTTTTAAGAAATCATTTAAACCTTCTAGAAGATGTGATTTTAAAAAACGGTGGAAGTAAGCTTTTCTTATTTCCGGACGAATGCGCAAACTATAGAAAGTCGTTATGACGTAGAATGTGCATACTTTGTTGATTCCATTTATGAAATAAAACACATTTTCTAAAAACTCGTGTTTTTTACGAAATCATGTAAACCTTCTAGAAGCTGTGATTTTAAAAATCGGTGGAAGTAAGCTATTCTTATTTCCGGACGATTGCGCAAACTATAGAAAGTCGTTATAACGTAGAATGTGCATACTTTGTTGATTCCATTTATGAAATAAAACACATTTTCTAAAAACTCGAGTTTTTTAAGAAATCATGTAAACCTTCTAGAAGCTGTGATTTTAAAAAACTGGTAAAGTAAGCTTTTCTTATTTCCGGACGCATGCGCAAACTATAGAAATTCGTTATGACGTAGAATGTGCATACTTTTTTTGATTCCATTTATGAAATAAAACACATTTTCTAAAAACTCGTGTTTTTTACGAAATCATGTAAACCTTCTAGAAGCTGTGATTTTAAAAAACGGGGGAAGTAAGCTTTTCTTATTTCCGGACGCATTCGCAAACTATAGAAAGTCGTTATGACGTAGAATGTGCATACTTTGTAGATTCCATTTATGAAATAAAACACATTTTTTAAAAACTCGTGTTTTTTAAGAAATCATGTAAACCTTCTAGAAGCTGTGATTTTAAAAAACGGTGGAAGTAAGCTTTTCTTATTTCCGGACGCATGCGGTAACTATAGAAAGTCGTTATGACGTAGAATGTGCTTACTTTGTTGATTCTATTTATGAAATAAAACACATTTTCTAAAAACTCATGTTTTTTAAGAAATCATGTAAACCTTCTAGAAGCTGTGATTTTAGAAAACAAGGGAAGTAAGCTTTTCTTATTTCCAAACGCATGCGCAAACTATAGAAACTCGTTATGACGTAGAATGTGCATACTTTGTTGATTCCATTTATGAAATAAAACACATTTCCTAAAAACTCGTGTTTTTTAAGAAATCATGTAAAACTTCTAGAAGCTGTGATTTTAAAAAACGGGGGAAGTAAGCTTTTCTTATTTCCAAGCGCATGCGCAAACTATAGAAAGTCGTTATGACGTAGAATGTGCATACTTTGTTGATTCCATTTATGAAATAAAACACATTTTCTAAAAACTCGTGTTTTCTAAGAAATCATGTAAACCTTCTAGAAGCTGTGATTTTAAAAAACGGGGGAAGTAAGCTTTTCTTATTTCCAAACGCATGCGCAAACTATAGAAAGTCGTTATGACATAGAATGCGCATACTTTGTTGATTCCATTTATGAAATAAAACACATTTTCTAAAAATTCGTTTTTTTTAACAAATCATGTAAACCTTCTAGAAGCTGTGATTTTAAAAAATGGGGGAAGTAAGCTTTTGTTATTTCCAAACGCATGCGCAAACTATAGGAAGTCGTTATGACATAGAATGTGCATACTTTGTTGATTCCATTTATGAAATAAAACACATTTTCTCAAAACTCGTGTTTTTTAAGAAATCATGTAAGCCTTCTAGAAGCTGTGATTTTAAAAAATGGGGGAAGTAAGCTTTTCTTATTTCCAGACGCATGCGCAAACTATAGAAAGTCGTTATGACGTAGAATGTGCATAATTTGTAGATTCAATTTATCAAATAAAACACATTTTCTAAAAAGTCGTGTTTTTTAAGAAATCATTTAAACCTTCTAGAAGATGTGATTTTAAAAAACGGTGGAAGTAAGCTTTTCTTATTTCCGGACGAATGCGCAAACTATAGAAAGTCGTTATGACGTAGAATGTGCATACTTTGTTGATTCCATTTATGAAATAAAACACATTTTCTAAAAACTCGTGTTTGTTACGAAATCATGTAAACCTTCTAGAAGCGGTGATTTTAAAAATCGGTGGAAGTAAGCTTTTCTTATTTCCGGACGATTGCGCAAACTATAGAAAGTCGTTATAACGTAGAATGTGCATACTTTGTTGATTCCATTGATGAAATAAAACACATTTTCTAAAAACTCGTGTTTTTTAAGAAATCATGTAAACCTTCTAGAAGCTGTGATTTTAAAAAACTGGTAAAGTAAGCTTTTCTTATTTCCGGACGCATGCGCAAACTATAGAAAGTCGTTATGACGTAGAATGTGCATACTTTGTTGATTCCATTTATGAAATAAAACACATTTTCTAAAAACTTGTGTTTTTTACGACATCATGTAAACCTTCTAGAAGCTGTGATTTTTAAAAACGGGGGAAGTAAGCTTTTCTTATTTCCGGACGCATTCGCAAACTATAGAAAGTCGTTATGACGTAGAATGTGCATACTTTGTTGATTCCATTTATGAAACAAAACATATTTTTGAAAAACTCGTGTTTTTTAAGGAATCATGTAAACCTTCTAGAAGATGTGATTTTAAAAAACGGGGGAAGTAAGCTTTTCTTATTTCCAAACGCATGCGCAAACTATAGAAAGTCGTTATGACGTAGAATGTGCATACTTTGTTGATTCCATTTATGAAATAAAACACATTTTCTAAAAACTAGTGTTTTTAACGAAATCATGTAAACCTTCTAGAAGCTGTGATTTTAAAAAATGGTGGAAGTAAGCTTTTCTTATTTCCGGCCACATGCGCAAACAATAGAAAGTCGTTATGACGTAGAATGTGCATACTTTGTAGATTCCATTTATGAAATAAAAAACATTTTTTAAAAACTCGTGTTTTTTACGAAATCATGTAAACCTTCTAGAAGCTGTGATTTTAAAAAACGGGGGAGGTAAGCTTTTCTTATTTCGAAACGCATGCGCAAACTATAGAAGGTCGTTATGACGTAGAATGTGCATACTTTGTTGATTTCATTTATGAAATAAAACAAATTTTCTAAAAACTCGTGTTTTTTACAAAATCATGTAAACCTTCTAGAAGCTGTGATTTTAAAAAACGGTGGAAGTAAGCTTTTCTTATTTCCGGACGCATGCGCAAACAATAGAAAGTCGTTATGACGTAGAATGTGCATACTTTGTAGATTCCATTTATGAAATAAAAAACATTTTTTAAAAACTCGTGTTTTTTACGAAATCATGTAAACCTTCTAGAAGCTGTGATTTTAAAAAACGGGGGAAGTAAGCTTTTCTTATTTCCAAACGCATGCGCAAACTATAGAAAGTCGTTATGACATAGAATGCGCATACTTTGTTGATTCCATTTATGAAATAAAACGCATTTTCTAAAAACTCGTTTTTTTTAACAAATCATGTAAACCTTCTAGAAGCTGTGATTTTAAAAAACGGGGGAAGTAAGCTTTTCTTATTTCAAAACGCATGCGCAAACTATAGGAAGTCGTTATGACATAGAATGTGCATACTTTGTTGATTCCATTTATGAAATAAAACACATTTTCTCAAAACTCGTGTTTTTTAAGAAATCATGTAAGCCTTCTAGAAGCTGTGATTTTAAAAAATGGGGGAAGTAAGCTTTTCTTATTTCCAGACGCATGCGCAAACTATAGAAAGTCGTTATGACGTAGAATGTGCATACTTTGTAGATTCCATTTATCAAATAAAACACATTTTCTAAAAAGTCGTGTTTTTTAAGAAATCATTTAAACCTTCTAGAAGATGTGATTTTAAAAAACGGTGGAAGTAAGCTTTTCTTATTTCCGGACGAATGCGCAAACTATAGAAAGTCGTTATGACGTAGAATGTGCATACTTTGTTGATTCCATTTATGAAATAAAACACATTTTCTAAAAACTCGTGTTTTTTACGAAATCATGTAAACCTTCTAGAAGCTGTGATTTTAAAAATCGGTGGAAGTAAACTATTCTTATTTCCGGACGATTGTGCAAACTATAGAAAGTCGTTATAACGTAGAATGTGCATACTTTGTTGATTCCATTTATGAAATAAAACACATTTTCTAAAAACTCGTGTTTTTTAAGAAATCATGTAAACCTTCTAGAAGCTGTGATTTTAAAAAACTGGTAAAGTAAGCTTTTCTTATTTCCGGACGCATGCGCAAACTATAGAAAGTCGTTATGACGTAGAATGTGCATACTTTTTTTGATTCCATTTATGAAATAAAACACATTTTCTAAAAACTCGTGTTTTTTACGAAATCATGTAAACCTTCTAGAAGCTGTGATTTTAAAAAACGGGGGAAGTAAGCTTTTCTTATTTCCGGACGCATTCGCAAACTATAGAAAGTCGTTATGACGTAGAATGTGCATACTTTGTAGATTCCATTTATGAAATAAAACACATTTTTTAAAAACTCGTGTTTTTTACGAAATCATGTAAACCTTCTAGAAGCTGTGATTTTAAAAAACGGTGGAAGTAAGCTTTTCTTATTTCCGGATGCATGCGGTAACTATAGAAAGTCGTTATGACGTAGAATGTGCTTACTTTGTTGATTCTATTTATGAAATAAAACACATTTTCTAAAAACTCTTGTTTTTTAAGAAATCATGTAAACCTTCTAGAAGCTGTGATTTTAAAAAACAAGGGAAGTAAGCTTTTCTTATTTCCAAACGCATGCGCAAACTATAGAAACTCGTTATGACGTAGAATGTGCATACTTTTTTGATTCCATTTATGAAATAAAACACATTACCTAAAAACTCGTGTTTTTTAAGAAATCATGTAAAACTTCTAGAAGCTGTGATTTTAAAAAACGGGGGAAGTAAGCTTTTCTTATTTCCAAGCGCATGCGCAAACTATAGAAAGTCGTTATGACTTAGAATGTGCATACTTTGTTGATTCCATTTATGAAATAAAACACATTTTCTAAAAACTCGTGTTTTCTAAGAAATCATGTAAACCTTCTAGAAGCTGTGATTTTAAAAAACGGGGGAAGTAAGCTTTTCTTATTTCCAAACGCATGCGCAAACTATAGAAAGTCGTTATGACATAGAATGCGCATACTTTGTTGATTCCATTTATGAAATAAAACACATTTTCTAAAAACTCGTTTTTTTTAACAAATCATGTAAACCTTCTAGAAGCTGTGATTTTAAAAAATGGGGGAAGTAAGCTTTTCTTATTTCCAAACGCATGCGCAAACTATAGGAAGTCGTTATGACATAGGATGTGCATACTTTGTTGATTCCATTTATGAAATAAAACACATTTTCTCAAAACTCGTGTTTTTTAAGAAATCATGTAAGCCTTCTAGAAGCTGTGATTTTAAAAAATGGGGGAAGTAAGCTTTTCTTATTTCCAGACGCATGCGCAAACTATAGAAAGTCGTTATGACGTAGAATGTGCATAATTTGTAGATTCAATTTATCAAATAAAACACATTTTCTAAAAAGTCGTGTTTTTTAAGAAATCATTTAAACCTTCTAGAAGATGTGATTTTAAAAAACGGTGGAAGTAAGCTTTTCTTATTTCCGGACGAATGCGCAAACTATAGAAAGTCGTTATGACGTAGAATGTGCATACTTTGTTGATTCCATTTATGAAATAAAACACATTTTCTAAAAACTCGTGTTTGTTACGAAATCATGTAAACCTTCTAGAAGCGGTGATTTTAAAAATCGGTGGAAGTAAGCTTTTCTTATTTCCGGACGATTGCGCAAACTATAGAAAGTCGTTATAACGTAGAATGTGCATACTTTGTTGATTCCATTGATGAAATAAAACACATTTTCTAAAAACTCGTGTTTTTTAAGAAATCATGTAAACCTTCTAGAAGCTGTGATTTTAAAAAACTGGTAAAGTAAGCTTTTCTTATTTCCGGATGCATGCGCAAACTATAGAAAGTCGTTATGACGTAGAATGTGCATACTTTGTTGATTCCATTTATGAAATAAAACACATTTTCTAAAAACTCGTGTTTTTTACGACATCATGTAAACCTTCTAGAAGCTGTGATTTTAAAAAACGGGGGAAGTAAGCTTTTCTTATTTCCGGACGCATTCGCAAACTATAGAAAGTCGTTATGACGTAGAATGTGCATACTTTGTTGATTCCATTTATGAAACAAAACATATTTTTGAAAAACTCGTGTTTTTTAAGGAATCATTTAAACCTTCTAGAAGATGTGATTTTAAAAAACGGGGGAAGTAAGCTTTTCTTATTTCCAAACGCATGCGCAAACTATAGAAAGTCGTTATGACGTAGAATGTGCATACTTTGTTGATTCCATTTATGAAATAAAACACATTTTCTAAAAACTAGTGTTTTTAACGAAATCATGTAAACCTTCTAGAAGCTGTGATTTTAAAAAATGGTGGAAGTAAGCTTTTCTTATTTCCGGCCACATGCGCAAACAATAGAAAGTCGTTATGACGTAGAATGTGCATACTTTGTAGATTCCATTTATGAAATAAAAAACATTTTTTAAAAACTCGTGTTTTTTACGAAATCATGTAAACCTTCTAGAAGCTGTGATTTTAAAAAACGGGGGAAGTAAGCTTTTCTTATTTCGAAACACATGCGCAAACTATAGAAAGTCGTTATGACGTAGAATGTGCATACTTTGTTGATTCCATTTATGAAATAAAACAAATTTTCTAAAAACTCGTGTTTTTTACAAAATCATGTAAACCTTCTAGAAGCTGTGATTTTAAAAAACGGTGGAAGTAAGCTTTTCTTATTTCCGGACGCATGCGCAAACAATAGAAAGTCGTTATGACGTAGAATGTGCATACTTTGTAGATTCCATTTATGAAATAAAACACATTTTTTAAAAACTCGTGTTTTTTAAGAAATCATGTAAACCTTCTAGAAGTTGTGATTTTAAAAAACGGGGGAAGTAAGCTTTTCTTATTTCCGGACGAATGCGCAAACTATAGAAAGTCGTTATGACGTAGAATGTGCATACTTTGTTGATTCCATTTATGAAATAAAACACATTTTCTAAAAACTCGTGTTTGTTACGAAATCATGTAAACCTTCTAGAAGCTGTGATTTTAAAAATCGGTGGAAGTAAGCTTTTCTTATTTCCGGACGATTGCGCAAACTATAGAAAGTCGTTATAACGTAGAATGTGCATACTTTGTTGATTCCATTTATGAAATAAAACACATTTTCTAAAAACTCGTGTTTTCTAAGAAATCATGTAAACCTTCTAGAAGCTGTGATTTTAAAAAATGGGGGAAGTAAGCTTTTCTTATTTCCAAACGCATGCGCAAACTATAGAAAGTCGTTATGACATAGAATGCGCATACTTTGTTGATTCCATTTATGAAATAAAACACATTTTCTAAAAACTCGTTTTTTTTAACAAATCATGTAAACCTTCTAGAAGCTGTGATTTTAAAAAATGGGGGAAGTAAGCTTTTCTTATTTCCAAACGCATGCGCAAACTATAGGAAGTCGTTATGACATAGAATGTGCATACTTTGTTGATTCCATTTATGAAATAAAACACATTTTCTCAAAACTCGTGTTTTTTAAGAAATCATGTAAGCCTTCTAGAAGCTGTGATTTTAAAAAATGGGGGAAGTAAGCTTTTCTTATTTCCAGACGCATGCGCAAACTATAGAAAGTCGTTATGACGTAGAATGTGCATAATTTGTAGATTCAATTTATCAAATAAAACACATTTTCTAAAAAGTCGTGTTTTTTAAGAAATCATTTAAACCTTCTAGAAGATGTGATTTTAAAAAACGGTGGAAGTAAGCTTTTCTTATTTCCGGACGAATGCGCAAACTATAGAAAGTCGTTATGACGTAGAATGTGCATACTTTGTTGATTCCATTTATGAAATAAAACACATTTTCTAAAAACTCGTGTTTGTTACGAAATCATGTAAACCTTCTAGAAGCGGTGATTTTAAAAATCGGTGGAAGTAAGCTTTTCTTATTTCCGGACGATTGCGCAAACTATAGAAAGTCGTTATAACGTAGAATGTGCATACTTTGTTGATTCCATTGATGAAATAAAACACATTTTCTAAAAACTCGTGTTTTTTAAGAAATCATGTAAACCTTCTAGAAGCTGTGATTTTAAAAAACAAGTAAAGTAAGCTTTTCTTATTTCCGGATGCATGCGCAAACTATAGAAAGTCGTTATGACGTAGAATGTGCATACTTTGTTGATTCCATTTATGAAATAAAACACATTTTCTAAAAACTCGTGTTTTTTACGACATCATGTAAACCTTCTAGAAGCTGTGATTTTAAAAAACGGGGGAAGTAAGCTTTTCTTATTTCCGGACGCATTCGCAAACTATAGAAAGTCGTTATGACGTAGAATGTGCATACTTTGTTGATTCCATTTATGAAACAAAACATATTTTTGAAAAACTCGTGTTTTTTAAGGAATCATTTAAACCTTCTAGAAGATGTGATTTTAAAAAACGGGGGAAGTAAGCTTTTCTTATTTCCAAACGCATGCGCAAACTATAGAAAGTCGTTATGACGTAGAATGTGCATACTTTGTTGATTCCATTTATGAAATAAAACACATTTTCTAAAAACTAGTGTTTTTAACGAAATCATATAAACCTTCTAGAAGCTGTGATTTTAAAAAATGGTGGAAGTAAGCTTTTCTTATTTCCGGCCACATGCGCAAACAATAGAAAGTCGTTATGACGTAGAATGTGCATACTTTGTAGATTCCATTTATGAAATAAAAAACATTTTTTAAAAACTCATGTTTTTTACGAAATCATGTAAACCTTCTAGAAGCTGTGATTTTAAAAAACGGGGGAAGTAAGCTTTTCTTATTTCGAAACGCATGTGCAAACTATAGAAAGTCGTTATGACGTAGAATGTGCATACTTTGTTGATTCCATTTATGAAATAAAACAAATTTTCTAAAAACTCGTGTTTTTTACAAAATCATGTAAACCTTCTAGAAGCTGTGATTTTAAAAAACGGTGGAAGTAAGCTTTTCTTATTTCCGGACGCATGCGCAAACAATAGAAAGTCGTTATGACGTAGAATGTGCATACTTTGTAGATTCCATTTATGAAATAAAACACATTTTTTAAAAACTCGTGTTTTTTAAGAAATCATGTAAACCTTCTAGAAGTTGTGATTTTAAAAAACGGGGGAAGTAAGCTTTTCTTATTTCCGGACGAATGCGCAAACTATAGAAAGTCGTTATGACGTAGAATGTGCATACTTTGTTGATTCCATTTATGAAATAAAACACATTTTCTAAAAACTCGTGTTTGTTACGAAATCATGTAAACCTTCTAGAAGCTGTGATTTTAAAAATCGGTGGAAGTAAGCTTTTCTTATTTCCGGACGATTGCGCAAACTATAGAAAGTCGTTATAACGTAGAATGTGCATACTTTGTTGATTCCATTTATGAAATAAAACACATTTTCTAAAAACTCGTGTTTTCTAAGAAATCATGTAAACCTTCTAGAAGCTGTGATTTTAAAAAATGGGGGAAGTAAGCTTTTCTTATTTCCAAACGCATGCGCAAACTATAGAAAGTCGTTATGACATAGAATGCGCATACTTTGTTGATTCCATTTATGAAATAAAACACATTTTCTAAAAACTCGTTTTTTTTAACAAATCATGTAAACCTTCTAGAAGCTGTGATTTTAAAAAATGGGGGAAGTAAGCTTTTCTTATTTCCAAACGCATGCGCAAACTATAGGAAGTCGTTATGACATAGAATGTGCATACTTTGTTGATTCCATTTATGAAATAAAACACATTTTCTCAAAACTCGTGTTTTTTAAGAAATCATGTAAGCCTTCTAGAAGCTGTGATTTTAAAAAATGGGGGAAGTAAGCTTTTCTTATTTCCAGACGCATGCGCAAACTATAGAAAGTCGTTATGACGTAGAATGTGCATACTTTGTAGATTCCATTTATGAAATAAAACACATTTTCTAAAAACTCGTGTTTTTTACGAAATCATGTAAACCTTCTAGAAGCTGTGATTTTAAAAAACGGGGGAAGTAAGCTTTTCTTATTTCCGGACGCATTCGCAAACTATAGAAAGTCGTTATGACGTAGAATGTGCATACTTTGTTGATTCCATTTATGAAACAAAACATATTTTCGAAAAACTCGTGTTTTTTAAGAAATCATGTAAACCCTCTAGAAGCTGTGATTTTAAAAAACGGGCGAAGTAAGCTTTTCTTATTTCCAAACGCATGCGCAAACTATAGAAAGTCGTTATTACGTAGAATGTGCATACTTTGTTGATTCCATTTATCAAATAAAACACATTTTCTAAAAACTCGTGTTTTTTACGAAATCATGTAAACCTTCTAGAAGCTGTGATTTTAAAAAACGGTGGAAGTAAGCTTTTCTTATTTTCGGACGCATTCGCAAACTATAGAAAGTCGTTATGACGTAGAATGTGCATACTTTGTTGATTCCATTTATGAAACAAAACATATTTTTGAAAAACTCGTGTTTTTTATGGAATCATGTAAACCTTCTAGAAGCTGTGATTTTAAAAAACGGTGGAAGTAAGCTTTTCTTATTTCCAAACGCATGCGCAAACTATAGAAAGTCGTTATGACGTAGAATGTGCATACTTTGTTGATTCCATTTATGAAATAAAACACATTTTCTAAAAACTCGTGTTTTTTACGAAATCATGTAAACCTTCTAGAAGCTGTGATTTTAAAAAACGGGGGAAGTAAGCTTTTCTTATTTCGAAACGCATGCGCCAACTATAGAAAGTCATTATGACGTAGAATGTGCATACTTTGTTGATTCCATTTATGAAATAAAACAAATTTTCTAAAAACTCGTGTTTTTTACAAAATCATGTAAACCTTCTAGAAGCTGTGATTTTAAAAAACGGTGGAAGTAAGCTTTTCTTATTTCCGGACGCATGCGCAAACAATAGAAAGTCGTTATGACGTAGAATGTGCATACTTTGTAGATTCCATTTATGAAATAAAACACATTTTTTAAAAACTCGTGTTTTTTAAGAAATCATGTAAACCTTCTAGAAGCTGTGATTTTAAAAAACGGGGGAAGTAAGCTTTTCTTATTTCCGGACGCATGCGCAAACTATAGAAAGTCGTTATGACATAGAATGTGCATACTTTGTTGATTCCATTTATGAAATAAAACACATTTTCTAAAAACTCATTTTTTTTACGAAATCATGTAAACCTTCTAGAAGCTATGATTTTAAAAAACGGTGGAAGTAAGCTTTTCTTATTTCCGGACGATTGCGCAAACTATAGAAAGTCATTATGACGTAGAATGTGCATACTTTGTTGATTCCATTTATGAAATAAAACACATTTTCAAAAAACTCATGTTTTTTAAGAAATCATGTAAACCTTCTAGAAGCTGTGATTTTAAAAAACGGGTAAAGTAAGCTTTTCTTATTTCCGGATGCATGCGCAAACTATAGAATGTCGTTATGACGTAGAATGTGCATACTTTGTAGATTCCATTTATGAAATAAAACACATTTTCTAAAAACTCATGTTTTTTACGAAATCATGTAAACCTTCTAGAAGCTGTGATTTTAAAAAACGGGGGAAGTAAGCTTTTCTTATTTCCGGACGCATTCGCAAACTATAGAAAGTCGTTATGACGTAGAATGTGCATACTTTGTTGATTCCATTTATGAAACAAAACATATTTTCGAAAAACTCGTGTTTTTTAAGAAATCATGTAAACCCTCTAGAAGCTGTGATTTTAAAAAACGGGGGAAGTAAGCTTTTCTTATTTCCAAACGCATGCGCAAACTATAGAAAGTCGTTATTACGTAGAATGTGCATACTTTGTTGATTCCATTTATGAAATAAAACACATTTTCTAAAAACTCGTGTTTTTTACGAAATCATGTAAACCTTCTAGAAGCTGTGATTTTAAAAAACGGTGGAAGTAAGCTTTTCTTATTTCCGGACGCATGCGCAAACTATAGAAAGTCGTTATGTTGTAGAATCTGCATACTTTGTTGATTCCATTTATGAAATAAAACACATTTTCTAAAAAATCGTGTTTTTTAAGAAATCATGTAAACCTTCTAGAAGATGTGATTTTAAAAAACGATGGAAGTAAGCTTTTCTTATTTCCAAACGCATGCGCAAACTATAGAAAGTCGTTATGACGTAGAATGTGCATACTTTGTTGATTCCATTTATGAAATAAAACACATTTCCTAAAAACTCGTGTTTTTTAAGAAATCATGTAAAACTTCTAGAAGCTGTGAGTTTAAAAAATGGGGGAAGTAAGCTTTTCTTATTTCCAAGCGAATGCGCAAACTATAGAAAGTCGTTATGACGTAGAATGTGCATACTTTGTTGATTCCATTTATGAAATAAAACACATTTTCTAAACACTCGTGTTTTCTAAGAAATCATGTAAACCTTCTAGAAGCTGTGATTTTAAAAAACGGGGGAAGTAAGCTTTTCTTATTTCCAAACGCATGCGCAAACTATAGAAAGTCGTTATGACATAGAATGCGCATACTTTGTTGATTCCATTTATGAAATAAAACGCATTTTCTAAAAACTCGTTTTTTTTAACAAATCATGTAAACCTTCTAGAAGCTGTGATTTTAAAAAACGGGGGAAGTAAGCTTTTCTTATTTCAAAACGCATGCGCAAACTATAGGAAGTCGTTATGACATAGAATGTGCATACTTTGTTGATTCCATTTATGAAATAAAACACATTTTCTCAAAACTCGTGTTTTTTAAGAAATCATGTAAGCCTTCTAGAAGTTGTGATTTTAAAAAATGGGGGAAGTAAGCTTTTCTTATTTCCAGACACATGCGCAAACTATAGAAAGTCGTTATGACGTAGAATGTGCATACTTTGTAGATTCCATTTATCAAATAAAACACATTTTCTAAAAACTCATGTTTTTTACGAAATCATGTAAACCTTCTAGAAGCTGTGATTTTAAAAAACGGGGGAAGTAAGCTTTTCTTATTTCCGGACGAATGCGCAAACTATAGAAAGTCGTTATGACGTAGAATGTGCATACTTTGTTGATTCCATTTTTGAAATAAAACACATTTTCTAAAAACTCGTGTTTTTTACGAAATCATGTAAACCTTCTAGAAGCTGTGATTTTAAAAATCGGTGGAAGTAAGCTATTCTTATTTCCGGACGATTGCGCAAACTATAGAAAGTCGTTATAACGTAGAATGTGCATACTTTGTTGATTCCATTTATGGAATAAAACACATTTTCTAAAAACTCATGTTTTTTAAGAAATCATGTAAACCTTCTAGAAGCTGTGATTTTAAAAAACTGGTAAAGTAAGCTTTTCTTATTTCCGGACGCATGCGCAAACTATAGAAAGTCGTTATGACGTAGAATGTGTATACTTTGTTGATTCCATTTATGAAATAAAACACATTTTCAAAAAACTCATGTTTTTTAAGAAATCATGTAAACCTTCTAGAAGCTGTGATTTTAAAAAACGGGTAAAGTAAGCTTTTCTTATTTCCGGACGCATGCGCAAACTATAGAAAGTCGTTATGACGTAGAATGTGCATACTTTGTAGATTCCATTTATGAAATAAAACACATTTTCTAAAAACTCATGTTTTTTACGAAATCATGTAAACCTTCTAGAAGCTGTGATTTTAAAAAACGGGGGAAGTAAGCTTTTCTTATTTCCGGACGCATTCGCAAACTATAGAAAGTCGTTATGACGTAGAATGTGCATACTCTGTTGATTCCATTTATGAAACAAAACATATTTTCGAAAAATTCGTGTTTTTTAAGAAATCATGTAAACCCTCTAGAAGCTGTGATTTTAAAAAACGGGCGAGGTAAGCTTTTCTTATTTCCAAACGCATGCGCAAACTATAGAAAGTCGTTATTACGTAGAATGTGCATACTTTGTTGATTCCATTTATGAAATAAAACACATTTTCTAAAAACTCGTGTTTTTTACGAAATCATGTAAACCTTCTAGAAGCTGTGATTTTAAAAAACGGTGGAAGTAAGCTTTTCTTATTTCCGGACGCAATCGCAAACTATAGAAAGTCGTTATGATGTAGAATGTGCATACTTTGTTGATTCCATTTATGAAATAAAACACATTTTCTAAAAACTCGTGTTTTTTAAGAAATCATGTAAACCTTCTAGAAGCTGTGATTTTAAAAAACGAGGGAAGTAAGCTTTTCTTATTTCCAAACGCATGCGCAAACTATAGAAAGTCGTTATGACGTAGAATGTGCATACTTTGTTGATTCCATTTATGAAATAAAACACATTTCCTAAAAACTCGTGTTTTTTAAGAAATCATGTAAAACTTCTAGAAGCTGTGATTTTAAAAAACGGGGGAAGTAAGCTTTTCTTATTTCCAAGCGCATGCGCAAACTATAGAAAGTCGTTATGACTTAGAATGTGCATACTTTGTTGATTCCATTTATGAAATAAAACACATTTTCTAAAAACTCGTGTTTTCTAAGAAATCATGTAAACCTTCTAGAAGCTGTGATTTTAAAAAACGGGGGAAGTAAGCTTTTCTTATTTCCAAACGCATGCGCAAACTATAGAAAGTCGTTATGACATAGAATGCGCATACTTTGTTGATTCCATTTATGAAATAAAACGCATTTTCTAAAAACTCGTTTTTTTTAACAAATCATGTAAACCTTCTAGAAGCTGTGATTTTAAAAAACGGGGGAAGTAAGCTTTTCTTATTTCAAAACGCATGCGCAAACTATAGGAAGTCGTTATGACATAGAATGTGCATACTTTGTTGATTCCATTTATGAAATAAAACACATTTTCTCAAAACTCATGTTTTTTAAGAAATCATGTAAGCCTTCTAGAAGCTGTGATTTTAAAAAATGGGGGAAGTAAGCTTTTCTTATTTCCAGACGCATGCGCAAACTATAGAAAGTCGTTATGACGTAGAATGTGCATACTTTGTAGATTCCATTTATCAAATAAAACACATTTTCTAAAAAGTCGTGTTTTTTAAGAAATCATTTAAACCTTCTAGAAGATGTGATTTTAAAAAACGGTGGAAGTAAGCTTTTCTTATTTCCGGACGAATGCGCAAACTATAGAAAGTCGTTATGACGTAGAATGTGCATACTTTGTTGATTCCATTTATGAAATAAAACACATTTTCTAAAAACTCGTGTTTTTTACGAAATCATGTAAACCTTCTAGAAGCTGTGATTTTAAAAATCAGTGGAAGTAAGCTATTCTTATTTCCGGACGATTGCGCAAACTATAGAAAGTCGTTATAACGTAGAATGTGCATACTTTGTTGATTCCATTTATGAAATAAAACACATTTTCTAAAAACTCGTGTTTTTTAAGAAATCATGTAAACCTTCTAGAAGCTGTGATTTTAAAAAACTGGTAAAGTAAGCTTTTCTTATTTCCGGACGCATGCGCAAACTATAGAAAGTCGTTATGACGTAGAATGTGCATACTTTTTTTGATTCCATTTATGAAATAAAACACATTTTCTAAAAACTCGTGTTTTTTACGAAATCATGTAAACCTTCTAGAAGCTGTGATTTTAAAAAACGGGGGAAGTAAGCTTTTCTTATTTCCGGACGCATTCGCAAACTATAGAAAGTCGTTATGACGTAGAATGTGCATACTTTGTAGATTCCATTTATGAAATAAAACACATTTTTTAAAAACTCGTGTTTTTTACGAAATCATGTAAACCTTCTAGAAGCTGTGATTTTAAAAAACGGTGGAAGTAAGCTTTTCTTATTTCCGGACGCATGCGGTAACTATAGAAAGTCGTTATGACGTAGAATGTGCTTACTTTGTTGATTCTATTTATGAAATAAAACACATTTTCTAAAAACTCGTGTTTTTTAAGAAATCATGTAAACCTTCTAGAAGCTGTGATTTTAGAAAACAAGGGAAGTAAGCTTTTCTTATTTCCAAACGCATGCGCAAACTATAGAAACTCGTTATGACGTAGAATGTGCATACTTTGTTGATTCCATTTATGAAATAAAACACATTTCCTAAAAACTCGTGTTTTTTAAGAAATCATGTAAAACTTCTAGAAGCTGTGATTTTAAAAAACGGGGGAAGTAAGCTTTTCTTATTTCCAAGCGCATGCGCAAACTATAGAAAGTCGTTATGACGTAGAATGTGCATACTTTGTTGATTCCATTTATGAAATAAAACACATTTTCTAAAAACTCGTGTTTTCTAAGAAATCATGTAAACCTTCTAGAAGCTGTGATTTTAAAAAACGGGGGAAGTAAGCTTTTCTTATTTCCAAACGCATGCGCAAACTATAGAAAGTCGTTATGACATAGAATGCGCATACTTTTTTGATTCCATTTATGAAATAAAACACATTTTCTAAAAACTCGTTTTTTTTAACAAATCATGTAAACCTTCTAGAAGCTGTGATTTTAAAAAATGGGGGAAGTAAGCTTTTCTTATTTCCAAACGCATGCGCAAACTATAGGAAGTCGTTATGACATAGAATGTGCATACTTTGTTGATTCCATTTATGAAATAAAACACATTTTCTCAAAACTCGTGTTTTTTAAGAAATCATGTAAGCCTTCTAGAAGCTGTGATTTTAAAAAATGGGGGAAGTAAGCTTTTCTTATTTCCAGACGCATGCGCAAACTATAGAAAGTCGTTATGACGTAGAATGTGCATAATTTGTAGATTCAATTTATCAAATAAAACACATTTTCTAAAAAGTCGTGTTTTTTAAGAAATCATTTAAACCTTCTAGAAGATGTGATTTTAAAAAACGGTGGAAGTAAGCTTTTCTTATTTCCGGACGAATGCGCAAACTATAGAAAGTCGTTATGACGTAGAATGTGCATACTTTGTTGATTCCATTTATGAAATAAAACACATTTTCTAAAAACTCGTGTTTGTTACGAAATCATGTAAACCTTCTAGAAGCGGTGATTTTAAAAATCGGTGGAAGTAAGCTTTTCTTATTTCCGGACGATTGCGCAAACTATAGAAAGTCGTTATAACGTAGAATGTGCATACTTTGTTGATTCCATTGATGAAATAAAACACATTTTCTAAAAACTCGTGTTTTTTAAGAAATCATGTAAACCTTCTAGAAGCTGTGATTTTAAAAAACTGGTAAAGTAAGCTTTTCTTATTTCCGGACGCATGCGCAAACTATAGAAAGTCGTTATGACGTAGAATGTGCATACTTTGTTGATTCCATTTATGAAATAAAACACATTTTCTAAAAACTCGTGTTTTTTACGACATCATGTAAACCTTCTAGAAGCTGTGATTTTTAAAAACGGGGGAAGTAAGCTTTTCTTATTTCCGGACGCATTCGCAAACTATAGAAAGTCGTTATGACGTAGAATGTGCATACTTTGTTGATTCCATTTATGAAACAAAACATATTTTTGAAAAACTCGTGTTTTTTAAGGAATCATGTAAACCTTCTAGAAGATGTGATTTTAAAAAACGGGGGAAGTAAGCTTTTCTTATTTCCAAACGCATGCGCAAACTATAGAAAGTCGTTATGACGTAGAATGTGCATACTTTGTTGATTCCATTTATGAAATAAAACACATTTTCTAAAAACTAGTGTTTTTAACGAAATCATGTAAACCTTCTAGAAGCTGTGATTTTAAAAAATGGTGGAAGTAAGCTTTTCTTATTTCCGGCCACATACGCAAACAATAGAAAGTCGTTATGACGTAGAATGTGCATACTTTGTAGATTCCGTTTATGAAATAAAAAACATTTTTTAAAAACTCGTGTTTTTTACGAAATCATGTAAACCTTCTAGAAGCTGTGATTTTAAAAAACGGGGGAAGTAAGCTTTTCTTATTTCGAAACGCATGCGAAAAATATAGAAAGTCGTTATGACGTAGAATGTGCATACTTTGTTGATTCCATTTATGAAATAAAACAAATTTTCTAAAAACTCGTGTTTTTTACAAAATCATGTAAACCTTCTAGAAGCTGTGATTTTAAAAAACGGTGGAAGTAAGCTTTTCTTATTTCCGGACGCATGCGCAAACAATAGAAAGTCGTTATGACGTAGAATGTGCATACTTTGTAGATTCCATTTATGAAATAAAACACATTTTTTAAAAACTCGTGTTTTTTAAGAAATCATGTAAACCTTCTAGAAGTTGTGATTTTAAAAAACGGGGGAAGTAAGCTTTTCTTATTTCCGGACGAATGCGCAAACTATAGAAAGTCGTTATGACGTAGAATGTGCATACTTTGTTGATTCCATTTATGAAATAAAACACATTTTCTAAAAACTCGTGTTTGTTACGAAATCATGTAAACCTTCTAGAAGCTGTGATTTTAAAAATCGGTGGAAGTAAGCTTTTCTTATTTCCGGACGATTGCGCAAACTATAGAAAGTCGTTATAACGTAGAATGTGCATACTTTGTTGATTCCATTGATGAAATAAAACACATTTTCTAAAAACTCGTGTTTTTTAAGAAATCATGTAAACCTTCTAGAAGCTGTGATTTTAAAAAACTGGTAAAGTAAGCTTTTCTTATTTCCGGACGCATGCGCAAACTATAGAAAGTCGTTATGACGTAGAATGTGCATACTTTGTTGATTCCATTTATGAAATAAAACACATTTTCTAAAAACTCGTGTTTTTTACGAAATCATGTAAACCTTCTAGAAGCTGTGATTTTAAAAAACGGGGGAACTAAGCTTTTCTTATTTCCGGACGCATTCGCAAACTATAGAAAGTCGTTATGACGTAGAATGTGCATACTTTGTTGATTCCATTTATGAAACAAAACATATTTTCGAAAAACTCGTGTTTTTTAAGAAATCATGTAAACCCTCTAGAAGCTGTGATTTTAAAAAACGGGGGAAGTAAGCTTTTCTTATTTCCAAACGCATCCGCAAACTATAGAAAGTCGTTATGACGTAGAATGTGCATATTTTGTTCATTCCATTTATGAAATAAAACACATTTTCTAAAAACTCGTGTTTTTTACGAAATCATGTAAACCTTCTAGAAGCTGTGATTTTAAAAAACAGTGGAAGTAAGCTTTTCTTATTTCCGGACGCATGCGCAAACTATAGAAAGTCGTTATGACGTAGAATGTGCATACTTTGTTGCTTCCATTTATGAAATAAAACACATTTTCTAAAAACTCGTGTTTTTTAAGAAATCATGTAAACCTTCTAGAAGCTGTGATTTTAAAAAACGAGGGAAGTAAGCTTTTCTTATTTCCAAACGCATGCGCAAACTATAGAAAGTCGTTATGACGTAGAATGTGCATACTTTGTAGATTCCATTTATGAAATAAAACACATTTTTGAAAAACTCGTGTTTTTTACGAAATCATGTAAACCTTCTAGAAGCTGTGATTTTAAAAAACGGGGGAAGTAAGCTTTTCTTATTTCCGGACGCATTCGCAAACTATAGAAAGTCATTATGACGTAGAATGTGCATACTTTGTTGATTCCATTTATGAAACAAAACATATTTTCGAAAAACTCGTGTTTTTTAAGAAATCATGTAAACCTTCTAGAAGCTGTGATTTTAAAAAACGGTGGAAGTAAGCATTTCTTATTTCCAAACGCATGTGCAAACTATAGAAAGTCGTTATGACGTAGAATGTGCATACTTTGTAGATTCCATTTATGAAATAAATCACATTTTCTAAAAACTCATGTTTTTTACGAAAACATGTAAACCTTCTAGAAGCTGTGATTTGAAAAAACGGTGGAAGTAAGCTTTTCTTATTTCCGGACAAATGCGCAAACTATAGAAAGTCGTTATGACGTAGAATGTGCATACTTTGTTGATTCCATTTATGAAATAAAACACATTTTCTAAAAACTCGTGTTTTTTAAGAAATCATGTAAACCTTCTAGAAGCTGTGATTTTAAAAAATGGGTAAGGTAAGCTTTTCTTATTTCCGCACGCATGCGCAAACTATAGAAAGTCGTTATGACGTAGAATGTGCATACTTTGTTGATTTCATTTATGAAATAAAACACATTTTCTAAAAACTCGTGTATTTTACGAAATAATGTAAACCTTCTAGAAGCTGTGATTTTAAAAAACGGGGGAAGTAAGCTTTTCTTATTTCCGGACGCATGTGAAAACTATAGAAAGTTGTTATGACGTAGAATGTGCACACTTTGTTGATTCCATTTATGAAATAAAACATATTTTCGAAAAACTCGTGTTTTTTAAGAAATCATGTAAACCTTCTAGAAGCTGTGATTTTAAAAAACGGGGGAAGTAAGCTTTTCTTATTTCCAAACGCATGCGCAAAATATAGAAATTCGTTATGACGTAGAATGTGCATACTTTGTTGATTCCATATATGAAATAAAACACATTTTCTAAAAACTCGTGTTTTTTAAGAAATCATGTAAACCTTCTAGAAGCTGTGATTTTAAAAAACAGGTAAAGTAAGCTTTTCTTATTTCCGGACGATTGCGCAAACTATAGAAAGTCGTTATGATGTAGAATGTGCATACTTTGTTGATTCCATTTATGAAATAAAACACATTTTCTAAAAACTCATGTTTTTTAAGAAATCATGTAAACCTTATAGAAGCTGTGATTTTAAAAAACGGGGGAACTAAGCTTTTCTTATTTCCGGACACATGTGCAAACTATAGAAAGTCGTTATGACGTAGAATGTGCATACTTTGTTGATTCCATTTATGAAATAAAACACATTTTCTAAAAACTAGTGTTTTTTACGAAATCATGTAAATCTTCTAGAAGTTGTGATTTTAAAAAACAGCGGAAGTAAGCTTTTCTTATTTCCAGACGCATGTGCAAACTATAGAAAGTCGTTATGACGTAGAATGTGCATACTTTGTTGATTCCATTTATGAAGTAAAACACATTTTTTAAAAACTCGTGTTTTTTAAGAAATCATGTAAACATTCTAGAAGCTGTGATTTTAAAAAACGGGGGAAGTAAGCTTTTCTTATTTATGGACGCATGCGTAAACTATAGAAAGTCGTTATGACGTAGAATGTGCATACTTTGTAGATTCCATTTATGAAATAAAACACATTTTCTAAAAACTCTTGTTTTTTAAGAAATCATGTAAACCTTCTAGAAGCTGTGATTTTCAAAAAACAGGTAAAGTAAGCTTTTCTTATTTCCGGACGCATGCGCAAACTATAGAAAGTCGTTATGACCTAGAATGTGCATACTTTGTTGATTCAATTTATCAAATAAAACACATTTTCTAAAAACTCGTGTTTTTTACGAAATCATGTAAACCTTCTAGAAGCTGTGATTTTAAAAAACGGTGGAAGTAAGCTTTTCTTATTTCCAAACGCATGCGCAAACTATAGAAAGTCGTTATGACGTAGAATGTGCATACTTTGTTGATTCCATTTATTAAATAAAACACATTTTCTAAAAACTCTTGTTTTTTAAGAAATCATGTAAACCTTCTAGTAGCTGTGATTTTAAAAAATGGGAGAAGTAAGCTTTTCTTATTTCCAAACGCATGCGCAAAATATAGAAATTCGTTATGACCTAGAATGTGCATACTTTGTAGATTCCATTTATAAAAAAAAACACATTTTCTAAAAAGTCGTGTTTTTTACGAAATCATGTAAACCTTCTAGAAGCAACGATTTTAAAAAACGGTGGAAGTAAGCTTTTCTTATTTCCGGATGAATGCGCAAACTATAGAAAGTCGTTATGACGTAGAATGTGCATACTTTGTTGATTCCATTTATGAAATAAAACACATTTTCTAAAAACTCGTGTTTTTTAAGAAATCATGTAAACCTACTAGAAGATGTGATTTTAAAAAACGGTGGAAGTAAGCTTTTATTATTTCCGGACGCATGCGCAAACAATGGAAAGTCGTTATGACGTAGAATGTGCATACTTTGTAGATTCCATTTATGAAATAAAACACATTTTCTAAAAACTCGTGTTTTTTACGAAATGATGAAAACCTTCTAGAAGCTGTGATTTTAAAAATCGGTGGAAGTAAGCTTTTCTTATTTCCGGACGCATGTGCAAACTATAGAAAGTCGTTATGACGTAGGATGTGCATACTTTGTTGATTCTATTTATGAAATAAAACACATTTTCTAAAAACTCGTGTTTCTTAAGAAATCATGTAAACCTTCTAGAAGCTGTGATTTTAAAAAACGGGGGAAGTAAGCTTTTCTTATTTTCGAACGCATGCGCAAACTATAGAAAGTCGTTATGACGTAGAATGTGCATACATTGTTGATTCCATTTATGAAATAAAACACATTTTCTAAAAACTTGTGTTTTTTAAGAAATCATGTAAACCTTCTAGAAGCTGTGATTTTAAAAAACGGGGGAAGTAAGCTTTTCTTATTTCCAAACGCATGCGCAAACTATAGAAAGTCATTATGACGTAGAATGTGCATACTTTGTAGATTCCATTTATGAAATAAAACACATTTTCTAAAAAACGTGTTTTTTACGAAATCATGTAAACCTTCTAGAAGCTGTGATTTTAAAAAACGGTGGAAGTAAGCTTTTCTTATTTCCGGACGCATGCAGAAACTATAGAAAGTCGTTATGACGTAGAATGTGCATACTTTGTTGATTCCATTTATGAAATAAAACACATTTTCTAAAAACTCGTGTTTTTTACGAAATCATGTAAACCTTCTAGAAGCTGTGATTTTAAAAAACGGTGGAAGTAAGCTTTTCTTATTTCTGGACGATTGTGCAAACTATAGAAAGTTGTTATGACGTAGAATGTGCATACTTTGTTGATTCCATTTATGAAATAAAACACATTTTCTAAAAACTCGTGTTTTTTAAGAAATCATGTAAACCTTCTAGAAGCTGTGATTTGAAAAAATGGGGGAAGTAAGCTTTTCTTATTTCCGGACGCATGCGCAAACTATAGAAAGTCGTTATGACGTAGAATGTGCATACTTTGTTGATTCCATTTATGAAATAATACACATTTTCTAAAAACTAGTGTTTTTTTACGAAATCATGTAAATCTTCTAGAAGCTGTGATTTTAAAAAACGGTGGAAGTAAGCTTTTCTTATTTCCGGACGCATGTGCAAACTATAGAAGGTCGTTATGACGTAGAATGTGCATACTGTGTTGATTCCATTTATGAAATAAAACACATTTTCTAAAAACTCATGTTTTTTACGAAAACGTGTAAACCTTCTAGAAGTTGTGATTTGAAAAAACGGTGGAATTAAGCTCTTCTTATTTCGGACGCATGCGCAAACAATAGAAAGTCGTTATGACCTAGAATGTGCATACTTTGTAGATTCCATTTATGAAATAAAACACATTTTCTAAAAACTCGTGTTTTTTACGAAAACATGTAAACCTTCTAGAAGCTGTGATTTTAAAAAACGGTGGAAGTAAGCTTTTCATATTTCCGGATGAATGCGCAAACTATAGAAAGTCGTTATGACGTAGAATGTGCATACTTTGTTTATTCCATTTATGAAATAAAACACATTTTCTAAAAACTCGTGTTTTTTACGAAAACGTGTAAACCTTCTAGAAGCTGTGATTTGAAAAAACGGTGGAATTAAGCTTTTCTTATTTCCAGACGCATGCACAAACTATAGAAAGTTGTTATGATGTAGAATGTGCATACTTTGTTGATTCTATTGATGAAATAAAACACATTTTCTAAAAACTTGTGTTTTTTAAGAAATCATGTAAACCTTCTAGAAGCTGTGATTTTAAAAAATGGGGGAAGTAAGTTTTTCTTATTTCCAAACACATGCGCAAACTATAGAAAGTCGTTATGACGTAGAATGTACATAATTGGTTGATTCCATTTATGAAATAAAACACATTTTCTAAAAACTCGTGTTTATTAAGAAATCATGTAAACCTTCTAGAAGCTGTGATTTTAAAAAACGGGGGAAGTAAGCTTTTCTTATTTCCGAACGCATGCGCAAACTATAGAAAGTCGTTATGACGTAGAATGTGCATACTTTGTTGATTCCATTTATGAAATAAAACACATTTTCTAGAAACTCGTGTTTTTTAAGAAATCATGTAAACATTCTAGAAGCTGTGATTTTAAAAAATGGGGGAAGTAAGCTTTTCTTATTTCCGGATGCATGCAAAAACTATAGAAAGTCACTTTGTAGATTCCATTTATGAAATAAAACACATTTTCTAAAAACTCGTGTTTTTTACGAAATCATGTAAACCTTCTAGAAGTTGTGATTTTAAAAAACGGTGGAAGTAATCTTTTCTTATTTCCGGACGCATGCGCAAACTATAGAAAGTCGTTATGACGTAGAATGTGCATACTTTGTTGATTCCATTTATGAAATAAAACACATTTTCTAAAAACTCGTGTTTTTTACGAAATCATGTAAACCTTCTAGAAGCTGTGATTTTAAAAAACTGTGGAAGTAAGCTTTTCTTATTTCCAGACGCATGCGCAAACTATAGAAAGTCGTTATGACGTAGAATGTGGATAATTTGTTGATTACATTTATGAAACAAAACATATTTTCGAAAAACTCGTGTTTTTTAAGAAATCATGTAAACCCTCTAGAAGCTGTGATTTTAAAAAACGGGGGAAGTAAGCTTTTCTTATTTCCAAACGCATGCGCAAACTATAGAAAGTCGTTATGACGTAGAATGTGCATACTTTGTTGATTCCATTTATGAAATAAAACACATTTTTAAAAACTCGTGTTTTTTACGAAATCATGTAAACCTTCTAGAAGCTGTGATTTTAAAAAACGGTGGAAGTAAGCTTTTATTATTTCCGGACGCATGCGCAAACTATAGAAAGTCGTTATGACGTAGAATGTGCATACTTTGTTGATTCCATTTATGAAATAAAAAACATTTTCTAAAAACTCGTGTTTTTTAAGAAATCATGTAAAACTTCTAGAAGCTGTGATTTTAAAAAAGGGGGAAGAAAGCTTTTCTTATTTCCAAGCGCATGCGCAAACTATAGAAAGTCGTTATGACGTAGAATGTGCATACTTTGTTGATTCCATTTATGAAATAAAACACATTTTCTAAAAACTCGTGTTTTCTAAGAAATCATGTAAACCTTCTAGAAGCTGTGGTTTTAAAAAACGGGGGAAGTAAGCTTTTCTTATTTCCAAACGCATGCGCAAACTATAGAAAGTCGTTATGACATAGAATGCGCATACTTTGTTGATTCCATTTATGAAATAAAACACATTTTCTAAAAACTCATTTTTTTTAACAAATCATGTAAACCTTCTAGAAGCTGTGATTTTAAAAAATGGGGGAAGTAAGCTTTTCTTATTTCCAAACGCATGCGCAAACTATAGGAAGTCGTTATGACATAGAATGTGCATACATTGTTGATTCCATTTATGAAATAAAACACATTTTCTCAAAACTCGTGTTTTTTAAGAAATCATGTAAGCCTTCTAGAAGCTGTGATTTCAAAAAATGGGGGAAGTAAGCTTTTCTTATTTCCAGACGCATGCGCAAACTATAGAAAGTCGTTATGACGTAGAATGTGCATACTTTGTAGATTCAATTTATCAAATAAAACACATTTTCTAAAAAGTCGTGTTTTTTAAGAAATCATTTAAACCTTCTAGAAGATGTGATTTTAAAAAACGGTGGAAGTAAGCTTTTCTTATTTCCGGACGAATGCGCAAACTATAGAAAGTCGTTATGACGTAGAATGTGCATACTTTGTTGATTCCATTTATGAAATAAAACACATTTTCTAAAAACTCGTGTTTGTTACGAAATCATGTAAACCTTCTAGAAGCTGTGATTTTAAAAATCGGTGGAAGTAAGCTTTTCTTATTTCCGGACGATTGCGCAAACTATAGAAAGTCGTTATAACGTAGAATGTGCATACTTTGTTGATTCCATTTATGAAATAAAACACATTTTCTAAAAACTCGTGTTTTTTAAGAAATCATGTAAACCTTCTAGAAGCTGTGATTTTAAAAAACTGGTAAAGTAAGATTTTCTTCTTTCCGGACGCATGCGCAAACTATAGAAAGTTGTTATGACGTAGAATGTGCATACTTTGTTGATTCCATTTATGAAATAAAACACATTTTCTAAAAACTCGTGTTTTTTACGAAATCATGTAAACCTTCTAGAAGCTGTGATTTTAAAAAACGGGGGAAGTAAGCTTTTCTTATTTCCGGACGCATTTGCAAACTATAGAAAGTCGTTATGACGTAGAATGTGCATACTTTGTTGATTCCATTTATGAATCAAAACATATTTTTGAAAAACTCGTGTTTTTTAAGGAATCATGTAAACCTTCTAGAAGCTGTGATTTTAAAAAACGGGGGAAGTAAGCTTTTCTTATTTCCAAACGCATGCGCAAACTATAGAAAGTCGTTATGACGTAGAATGTGCATACTTTGTTGATTCCATTTATGAAATAAAACACATTTTCTAAAAACTCGTGTTTTTAACGAAATAATATAAACCTTCTAGAAGCTGTGATTTTAAAAAATGGTGGAAGTAAGCTTTTCTTATTTCCGGACACATGCGCAAACAATAGAAAGTCGTTATGACATAGAATGTGCATACTTTGTAGATTCCATTTATGAAATAAAACACATTTTTTAAAAACTCGTGTTTTTTACGAAATCATGTAAACCTTCTAGAAGTTGTGATTTTAAAAAACGGTGGAAGTAATCTTTTCTTATTTCCGGACGCATGCGCAAACTATAGAAAGTCGTTATGACGTAGAATGTGCATACTTTGTTGATTCCATTTATGAAATAAAACAAATTTTCTAAAAACTCGTGTTTTTTACAAAATCATGTAAACCTTCTAGAAGCTGTGATTTTAAAAAACGGTGGAAGTACGCTTTTCTTATTTCCGGACGCATGCGCAAACAATAGAAGGTCGTTATGACATAGAATGTGCATACTTTGTAGATTCCATTTATGAAATAAAACACATTTTTTAAAAACTCGTGTTTTTTAAGAAATCATGTAAACCTTCTAGAAGCTGTGATTTTAAAAAACGGGGGAAGTAAGCTTTTCTTATTTCCGGACGCATGCGCAAACTATAGAAAGTCGTTATGACGTAGAATGTGCATACTTTGTTGATTCCATTTATGAAATAAAACAAATTTTCTAAAAACTCGTTTTTTTTACGAAATCATGTAAACCTTCTAGAAGCTATGATTTTAAAAAACAGTGGAAGTAAGCTTTTCTTATTTCCGGACGATTGCGCAAACTATAGAAAGTCGTTATGACGTAGAATGTGCATACTTTGTTGATTCCATTTATGAAATAAAACACATTTTAAAAAAACTCATGTTTTTTAAGAAATCATGTAAACCTTCTAGAAGCTGTGATTTTAAAAAACGGGTAAAGTAAGCTTTTCTTATTTCCGGACGCATGCGCAAACTATAGAAAGTCGTTATGATGTAGAATGTGCATACTTTGCTGATTCCATTTATGAAATAAAACACATTTTCTAAAAACTCGTGTTTTTTACGAAATCATGTAAACCTTCTAGAAGCTGTGATTTTAAAAAACGGTGGAACTAAGCTTTTCTTATTTCCAGATGCATTCGCAAACTATAGAAAGTCGTTATGACGTAGAATGTGCATACTTTGTTGACTCCATTTATGAAACAAAACATATTTTTGAAAAACTCGTGTTTTTTAAGAAATCATGTAAACCCTCTAGAAGCTGTGATTTTAAAAAACGGGGGAAGTAAGCTTTTCTTATTTCCAAACGCATGCGCAAACTATAGAAAGTCGTTATTACGTAGAATGTGCATACCTTGTTGATTCCATTTATGAAATAAAACACATTTTCTAAAAACTCGTGTTTTTTACGAAATCATGTAAACCTTCTAGAAGCTGTGATTTTAAAAAACGGTGGAAGTAAGCTTTTCTTATTTCCGGACGCATGCGCAAACTATAGAAAGTCGTTATGACGTAGAATGTGCATACTTTGTTGATTCCATTTATGAAATAAAACACATTTTCTAAAAACTCGTGTTTTTTAAGAAATCATGTAAACCTTCTAGAAGCTGTGATTTTAAAAAACAAGGGAAGTAAGCTTTTCTTATTTCCAAACGCATGCGCAAACTATAGAAAGTCGTTATGACGTAGAATGTGCATACTTTGTTGATTCCATTTATGAAATAAAACACATTTCCTAAAAACTCGTGTTTTTTAAGAAATCATGTAAAACTTCTAGAAGCTGTGATTTTAAAAAACGGGGGAAGTAAGCTTTTCTTATTTCCAAGCGCATGCGCAAACTATAGAAAGTCGTTATGACGTAGAATGTGCATACTTTGTTGATTTCATTTATGAAATAAAACACATTTTCTAAAAACTCGTGTTTTCTAAGAAATCATGTAAACCTTCTAGAAGCTGTGATTTTAAAAAACGGGGGAAGTAAGCTTTTCTTATTTCCAAACGCATGCGCAAACTATAGAAAGTCGTTATGACATAGAATGCGCATACTTTGTTGATTCCATTTATGAAATAAAACGCATTTTCTAAAAACTCGTTTTTTTTAACAAATCATGTAAACCTTCTAGAAGCTGTGATTTTAAAAAACGGGGGAAGTAAGCTTTTCTTATTTCTAAACACATGCGCAAAATATAGGAAGTCGTTATAACATAGAATATGCATACTTTGTTGATTCCATTTATGAAATAAAACACATTTTCTCAAAACTCGTGTTTTTTAAGAAATCATGTAAGCCTTCTAGAAGCTGTGATTTTAAAAAATGGGGGAAGTAAGCTTTTCTTATTTCCAGACGCATGCGCAAACAATAGAAAGTCGTTATGACGTAGAATGTGCATACTTTGTAGATTCCATTTATCAAATAAAACACATTTTCTAAAAAGTCGTGTTTTTTAAGAAATCATTTAAACCTTCTAGAAGATGTGATTTTAAAAAACAGTGGAAGTAAGCTTTTCTTATTTCCGGACGAATGCGCAAACTATAGAAAGTCGTTATGACGTACAATGTGCATACTTTGTTGATTCCATTTATGAAATAAAACACATTTTCTAAAAACTCGTGTTTTTTACGAAATCATGTAAACCTTTTAGAAGCTGTGATTTTAAAAATCGGTGGAAGTAAGCTATTCTTATTTCCGGACGATTGCGCAAACTATAGAAAGTCGTTATAACGTAGAATGTGCATACTTTGTTGATTCCATTTATGAAATAAAACACATTTTCTAAAAACTCGTGTTTTTTAAGAAATCATGTAAACCTTCTAGAAGCTGTGATTTTAAAAAACTGGTAAAGTAAGCTTTTCTTATTTCCGGACGCATGCGCAAACTATAGAAAGTCGTTATGACGTAGAATGTGCATACTTTGTTGATTCCATTTATGAAATAAAACACATTTTCTAAAAACTCGTGTTTTTTACGAAATCATGTAAACCTTCTAGAAGCTGTGATTTTAAAAAATGGGGGAAGTAAGCTTTTCTTATTTCCGGACGCATTCGCAAACTATAGAAAGTCGTTATGACGTAGAATGTGCATACTTTGTAGATTCCATTTATGAAATAAAACACATTTTTTAAAAACTCGTGTTTTTTACGAAATCATGTAAACCTTCTAGAAGCTGTGATTTTAAAAAACGGTGGAAGTAAGCTTCTCTTATTTCCGGACGCATGCGGTAACTATAGAAAGTCGTTATGATGTAGAATGTGCATACTTTGTTGATTCCATTTATGAAATAAAACACATTTTCTAAAAACTCGTGTTTTTTAAGAAATCATGTAAACCTTCTAGAAGCTGTGATTTTAAAAAACAAGGGAAGTAAGCTTTTCTTATTTCCAAACGCATGCGCAAACTATAGAAACTCGTTATGACGTAGAATGTGCATACTTTGTTGATTCCATTTATGAAATAAAACACATTTCCTAAAAACTCGTGTTTTTTAAGAAATCATGTAAAACTTCTAGAAGCTGTGATTTTAAAAAACGGGGGAAGTAAGCTTTTCTTATTTCCAAGCGCATGCGCAAACTATAGAAAGTCGTTATGACGTAGAATGTGCATACTTTGTTGATTCCATTTATGAAATAAAACACATTTTCTAAAAACTCGTGTTTTCTAAGAAATCATGTAAACCTTCTAGAAGCTGTGATTTTAAAAAACGGGGGAAGTAAGTGTAAAATTAGTCACAGCAGATCTAATGAACAAGTAAATCAATCACAACAGATGAACATAGAAAATATGGTGTAAAACTGTGCAAAACATGCAGCAGTGCTCTCTATCCCAGAAAGGGTGAATGAATTACAATACAAACTGTCACAATGACTGAGCAATTCGAATTGACTAAGTAGGCCATTCGAATCACTGAATGGAGTAGCTTGACTCTATCTAGAAGTCCTCATCAATCATCGGTGGTGCTCATCAATCACAACAAGCAGTCATCTAGGTGTCAATCTGAGTCTAACTGAGTGTAATAAGTGTAACTGAAGTGTGTAGCACTGATTTAGGATCTGGAGGCTCAGTGGGGGCGCATGGGAGGCTAACTGAAGTCAGAACAAGTCACCTAATCAAACTGGAGGTCAAACGGAAGTGATACAGTCAGTCGGGAGTGAAACTAGCCTCAAATCAGGGAGAATCGGAGCTAACTGAATGTAACTGAAGTGGAACTGCAGTGGTAGGTGAACAAGTGCGCCCTTCTCTGGCAGTAGGTGAGAAGAGGGCGCCTTTCAGCTTAGGAGGGCTAAAACTCTGTAGTAAGTGGCTCCCGGGTGCTAGAAGAAGGTGGATAAGGTGCTAGAGGCATCAAACTGGTGACTGGGATGCATGCCTGTGCATGCAAAGTCCTGAAATAGATCATATCCTTAAATAGATCATGCAAGATCCTGAAATAGATGATGTATCCCGAAATAGATGATGTGGATATCCGAACACCCCCCCTCAAGCTAGACTATGATGTTCCAACTAAAAATAATGTGGGGCCCTGGTAACTAAGACCAAAGGTCACCCCAATACAATAATCCAAACTAATAACAGTAAATAAACCGAGGAAATGGGGAAAACCTCATGGGAAAAATACCCCCCCTCAAAATGAACTGTAACACACCAAAAGATTTAACTGCTCCAAACTCAAATAGATATGTCTGGAGGTATCTTACTCTTGGGAGTAAATGGATTATGCTCCAAAAACATGTGCTTGAATTCTCCATCAGTGGATGCAAGCGAATGTGGAGACTTTAAGAACTTGCTCTTCATACCGAAAAAGGTGAGGACAAATCTGAAAATATGAGGATGATCCTGGAACCTGTGATTCGAACCAAGTGAGGTAGGAATAGCTCCAATCAGATCAAATATATCTTGAAGCTTGAACTTCTTATCAATAGAAGTTAAATCAGCTCCAAAAATAGATGAATGGTTTCTTGAGATCTCCTTTGAACCAACAAGGGTGAGATCAAAACCAAAATCAGCAAAAAGTGCATGAGAATTGAACTCAAGCGAATGGTAGTGCTCTTCATATTCATTAAAACTCTGAGAAACTTTGCAAATGATAGAACATAAGTTTATAGAAGGCATGCAATCAAGGAGGGCGAATGCTTCACCTCCAAAATCAGATTTTACCTCCAAAACATCAAGTAGATCATTATTCCGCATGTCGACAAACTCACGTGAAGGAGAGGATTCAAGAACCTCTTCGGAATTTAGAGTATGAGCTTGTTTATCTTGCTCAGAATTCGAAATAGAAGACTTTGAGAGAATGAGTGTTGAATCTACAGTTTCTTCTTCATCTTGAACAATTGTTGAGGCCAACACATGATCGGAAAGAACACATAAGGAGATCTCACTGGGCTTGTTCTCCAAAAGGCTAGCATGATCCTCTTCTTCCTGCTTTCCAAATTCTCTGTCAAGTTGGACCCATAGATCACTTGGATTTTCAGCAGTCTTACTGAGGTAGCGCATACAAGGAGACATAGCAAGACATATTGCTCCAAAAGCTCTGTCACAATCATTGAGCCAATCATTCTCCTCTTCATCGGAATCAAAATCTCTTGTATTACCAATGCACATATCAAAAAGACATTGTCTCTTCAAGAATGCAATCATCTTTGGTTTCCATTCATCATAGTTGAATGGAGTAAGAATATTTTGTGAAGAAGAAGTCTCCATCTTTGCATTAGCGAATGCACATGGAGGAAGTAAGAAACCTACAAATCACACACAAACAAACACTATGTTTTCAGCCTTGCATGCACATGAGCGAATGCACATGAGATTTTGCATGCCGCTGCTGAAATATATTGGTGAGCAAAGATTGCTCTCTCTTCATGTAGAACACCTGTAGAAAAGAAATCTTGTCCCTGCCATGGCTCTGATACCATGTAAAATTAGTCACAGCAGATCTAATGAACAAGTAAATCAATCACAACAGATGAACATAGAAAATATGGTGTAAAACTGTGCAAAACATGCAGCAGTGCTCTCTATCCCAGAAAGGGTGAATGAATTACAATACAAACTGTCACAATGACTGAGCAATTCGAATTGACTAAGTAGGCCATTCGAATCACTGAATGGAGTAGCTTGACTCTATCTAGAAGTCCTCATCAATCATCGGTGGTGCTCATCAATCACAACAAGCAGTCATCTAGGTGTCAATCTGAGTCTAACTAAGTGTAATAAGTGTAACTGAAGTGTGTAGCACTGATTTAGGATCTGGAGGCTCAGTGGGGGCGCATGGGAGGCTAACTGAAGTCAGAACAAGTCACCTAATCAAACTGGAGGTCAAACGGAAGTGATACAGTCAGTCGGGAGTGAAACTAGCCTCAAATCAGGGAGAATCGGAGCTAACTGAATGTAACTGAAGTGGAACTGCAGTGGTAGGTGAACAAGTGCGCCCTTCTCTGGCAGTAGGTGAGAAGAGGGCGCCTTTCAGCTTAGGAGGGCTAAAACTCTGTAGTAAGTGGCTCCCGGGTGCTAGAAGAAGGTGGATAAGGTGCTGGAGGCATCAAACTGGTGACTGGGATGCATGCCTGTGCATGCAAAGTCCTGAAATAGATCATATCCTTAAATAGATCATGCAAGATCCTGAAATAGATGATGTATCCCAAAATAGATGATGTGGATATCCGAACACCCCCCCTCAAGCTAGACTATGATGTTCCAACTAAAAATAATGTGGGGCCCTGGTAACTAAGACCAAAGGTCACCCCAATACAATAATCCAAACTAATAACAGTAAATAAACCGAGGAAATGGGGAAAACCTCATGGGAAAAATACCCCCCCTCAAAATGAACTGTAACACACCAAAAGATTTAACTGCTCCAAACTCAAATAGATATGTCTGGAGGTATCTTACTCTTGGGAGTAAATGGATTATGCTCCAAAAACATGTGCTTGAATTCTCCATCAGTGGATGCAAGCGAATGTGGAGACTTTAAGAACTTGCTCTTCATACCGAAAAAGGTGAGGACAAATCTGAAAATATGAGGATGATCCTGGAACCTGTGATTCGAACCAAGTGAGGTAGGAATAGCTCCAATCGGATCAAATATATCTTGAAGCTTGAACTTCTTATCAATAGAAGTTAAATCAGCTCCAAAAATAGATGAATGGTTTCTTGAGATCTCCTTTGAACCAACAAGGGTGAGATCAAAACCAAAATCAGCAAAAAGTGCATGAGAATTGAACTCAAGCGAATGGTAGTGCTCTTCATCTTCATTAAAACTCTGAGAAACTTTGCAAATGATAGAACATAAGTTTATAGAAGGCATGCAATCAAGGAGGGCGAATGCTTCACCTCCAAAATCAGATTTTACCTCCAAAACATCAAGTAGATCATTATTCCGCATGTCGACAAACTCACGTGAAGGAGAGGATTCAAGAACCTCTTCGGAATATAGAGTATGAGCTTGTTTATCTTGCTCAGAATTCGAAATAGAAGACTTTGAGAGAATGAGTGTTGAATCTACAGTTTCTTCTTCATCTTGAACAATTGTTGAGGCCAACACATGATCGGAAAGAACACATAAGGAGATCTCACTGGGCTTGTTCTCCAAAAGGCTAGCATGATCCTCTTCTTCCTGCTTTCCAAATTCTCTGTCAAGTTGGACCCATAGATCACTTGGATTTTCAGCAGTCTTACTGAGGTAGCGCATACAAGGAGACATAGCAAGACATATTGCTCCAAAAGCTCTGTCACAATCATTGAGCCAATCATTCTCCTCTTCATCGGAATCAAAATCTCTTGTATTACCAATGCACATATCAAAAAGACATTGTCTCTTCAAGAATGCAATCATCTTTGGTTTCCATTCATCATAGTTGAATGGAGTAAGAATATTTTGTGAAGAAGAAGTCTCCATCTTTGCATTAGCGAATGCACATGGAGGAAGTAAGAAACCTGCAAATCACACACAAACAAACACTATGTTTTCAGGCTTGCATGCACATGAGCGAATGCACATGAGATTTTGCATGCCGCTGCTGAAATATATTGGTGAGCAAAGATTGCTCTCTCTTCATGTAGAACACCTGTAGAAAAGAAATCTTGTCCCTGCCATGGCTCTGATACCATGTAAAATTAGTCACAGCAGATCTAATGAACAAGTAAATCAATCACAACAGATGAACATAGAAAATATGGTGTAAAACTGTGCAAAACATGCAGCAGTGCTCTCTATCCCAGAAAGGGTGAATGAATTACAATACAAACTGTCACAATGACTGAGCAATTCGAATTGACTAAGTAGGCCATTCGAATCACTGAATGGAGTAGCTTGACTCTATCTAGAAGTCCTCATCAATCATCGGTGGTGCTCATCAATCACAACAACCAGTCATCCAGGTGTCAATCTGAGTCTAACTGAGTGTAATAAGTGTAACTGAAGTGTGTAGCACTGATTTAGGATCTGGAGGCTCAGTGGGGGCGCATGGGAGGCTAACTGAAGTCAGAACAAGTCACCTAATCAAACTGGAGGTCAAACGGAAGTGATACAGTCAGTCAGGAGTGAAACTAGCCTCAAATCAGGGAGAATCGGAGCTAACTGAATGTAACTGAAGTGGAACTGCAGTGGTAGGTGAACAAGTGCGCCCTTCTCTGGCAGTAGGTGAGAAGAGGGCGCCTTTCAGCTTAGGAGGGCTAAAACTCTGTAGTAAGTGGCTCCCGGGTGCTAGAAGAAGGTGGATAAGGTGCTGGAGGCATCAAACTGGTGACTGGGATGCATGCCTGTGCATGCAAAGTCCTGAAATAGATCATATCCTTAAATAGATCATGCAAGATCCTGAAATAGATGATGTATCCCGAAATAGATGATGTGGATATCCGAACAGTAAGCTTTTCTTATTTCCAAACGCATGCGCAAACTATAGAAAGTCGTTATGACATAGAATGCGCATACTTTGTTGATTCCATTTATGAAATAAAACACATTTTCTAAAAACTCGTTTTTTTTAACAAATCATGTAAACCTTCTAGAAGCTGTGATTTTAAAAAATGGGGGAAGTAAGCTTTTCTTATTTCCAAACGCATGCGCAAACTATAGGAAGTCGTTATGACATAGAATGTGCATACTTTGTTGATTCCATTTATGAAATAAAACACATTTTCTCAAAACTTGTGTTTTTTAAGAAATCATGTAAGCCTTCTAGAAGCTGTGATTTTAAAAAATGGGGGAAGTAAGCTTTTCTTATTTCCAGACGCATGCGCAAACTATAGAAAGTCGTTATGACGTAGAATGTGCATACTTTGTAGATTCAATTTATCAAATAAAACACATTTTCTAAAAAGTCGTGTTTTTTAAGAAATCATTTAAACCTTCTAGAAGATGTGATTTTAAAAAACGGTGGAAGTAAGCTTTTCTTATTTCCGGACGAATGCGCAAACTATAGAAAGTTGTTATGACGTAGAATGTGCATACTTTGTTGATTCCATTTATGAAATAAAACACATTTTCTAAAAACTCGTGTTTGTTACGAAATCATGTAAACCTTCTAGAAGCTGTGATTTTAAAAATCGGTGGAAGTAAGCTTTTCTTATTTCCGGACGATTGAGCAAACTATAGAAAGTCGTGATAACGTAGAATGTGCATACTTTGTTGATTCCATTGATGAAATAAAACACATTTTCTAAAAACTCGTGTTTTTTAAGAAATCATGTAAACCTTCTAGAAGCTGTGATTTTAAAAAACTGGTAAAGTAAGCTTTTCTTATTTCCGGACGCATGCGCAAACTATAGAAAGTCGTTATGAGGTAGAATGTGCATACTTTGTTGATTCCATTTATGAAATAAAACACATTTTCTAAAAACTCGTGTTTTTTACGAAATCATGTAAACCTTCTAGAAGCTGTGATTTTAAAAAACGGGGGAGGTAAGCTTTTCTTATTTCCGGATGCATTCGCAAACTATAGAAAGTCGTTATGACGTAGAATGTGCATACTTTGTTGATTCCATTTATGAAACAAAACATATTTTTGAAAAACTCGTGTTTTTTAAGGAATCATGTAAACCTTCTAGAAGCTGTGATTTTAAAAAACGGGGGAAGTAAGCTTTTCTTATTTCCAAACGCATGCGCAAACTATAGAAAGTCGTTATGACGTAGAATGTGCATACTTTGTTGATTCCATTTATGAAATAAAACACATTTTCTAAAAACTAGTGTTTTTAACGAAATCATGTAAACCTTCTAGAAGCTGTGATTTTAAAAAATGGTGGAAGTAAGCTTTTCTTATTTCCGGACACATGCGCAAACAATAGAAAGTCGTTATGACGTAGAATGTGCATACTTTGTAGATTCCATTTATGAAATAAAACACATTTTTTAAAAACTCGTGTTTTTTACGAAATCATGTAAACCTTCTAGAAGCTGTGATTTTAAAAAACGGGGGAAGTAAGCTTTTCTTATTTCGAAACGCATGCGCAAACTATAGAAAGTCGTTATGACGTAGAATGTGCATACTTTGTTGATTCCATTTATGAAATAAATTTTTTTTTCTAAAAACTCGTGTTTTTTACAAAATCATGTAAACCTTCTAGAAGCTGTGATTTTAAAAAACGGTGGAAGTAAGCTTTTCTTATTTCCGGACGCATGCGCAAACAATAGAAAGTCGTTATGGCGTAGAATGTGCATACTTTGTAGATTCCATTTATGAAATAAAACACATTTTTTAAAAACTCGTGTTTTTTAAGAAATCATGTAAACCTTCTAGAAGCTGTGATTTTAAAAAACGGGGGAAGTAAGCTTTTCTTATTTCCGGACGCATGCGCAAACTATAGAAAGTCGTTATGACGTAGAATGTGCATACTTTGTTGATTCCATTGATGAAATAAAACACATTTTCTAAAAACTCGTTTTTTTTACGAAATCATGTAAACCTTCTAGAAGCTATGATTTTAAAAAAACGGTGGAAGTAAGCTTTTCTTATTTCCGGACGATTGCGCAAACTATAGAAAGTCATTATGACGTAGAATGTGCATACTTTGTTGATTCCATTTATGAAATAAAACACATTTTCAAAAAACTCATGTTTTTTAAGAAATCATGTAAACCTTCTTGAAGCTGTGATTTTAAAAAACGGGTAAAGTAAGCTTTTCTTATTTCCGGACGCATGCGCAAACTATAGAAAGTCGTTATGACGTAGAATGTGCATACTTTGCTGATTCCATTTATGAAATAAAACACATTTTCTAAAAACTCGTGTTTTTTACGAAATCATGTAAACCTTCTAGAAGCTGTGATTTTAAAAAACGGGGGAACTAAGCTTTTCTTATTTCCGGACGCATTCGCAAACTATAGAAAGTCGTTATGACGTAGAATGTGCATACTTTGTTGATTCCATTTATGAAACAAAACATATTTTCGAAAAACTCGTGTTTTTTAAGAAATCATGTAAACCCTCTAGAAGCTGTGATTTTAAAAAACGGGGGAAGTAAGCTTTTCTTATTTCCAAACGCATGCGCAAACTATAGAAAGTCGTTATGACGTAGAATGTGCATACTTTGTTGATTCCATTTATGAAATAAAACACATTTTCTAAAAACTCATGTTTTTTACGAAATCATGTAAACCTTCTAGAAGCTGTGATTTTAAAAAACGGTGGAAGTAAGCTTTTCTTATTTCCAGACGCATGCGCAAACTATAGAAAGTCGTTATGACGTAGAATGTGCATACTTTGTTGACTCCATTTATGAAATAAAACACATTTTCTAAAAACTCGTGTTTTTTAAGAAATCATGTAAACCTTCTAGAAGCTGTGATTTTAAAAAACGGGGGAAGTAAGCTTTTCTTATTTCCAAACGCATGCGCAAACTATAGAAAGTCGTTATGACGTAGAATGTGCATACTTTGTTGATTCCATTTATGAAATAAAACACATTTTCTAAAAACTCGTGTTTTTTACGAAATCATGTAAACCTTCTAGAAGCTGTGATTTTAAAAAACGGTGGAAGTAAGCTTTTCTTATTTCCGGACGCATGCGCAAACTATAGAAAGTCGTTATGACGTAGAATGTGCATACTTTGTTGACTCCATTTATGAAATAAAACACATTTTCTAAAATCTCGTGTTTTTTAAGAAATCATGTAAACCTTCTAGAAGCTGTGATTTTAAAAAACGAGGGAAGTAAGCTTTTATTATTTCCAAACGCATGCGCAAACTATAGAAAGTCGTTATGACGTAGAATGTGCATACTTTGTTGATTCCATTTATGAAATAAAACACATTTCCTAAAAACTCGTGTTTTTTAAGAAATCATGTAAAACTTCTAGAAGCTGTGATTTTAAAAAACGGGGGAAGTAAGCTTTTCTTATTTCCAAGCGCATGCGCAAACTATAGAAAGTCGTTATGACGTAGAATGTGCATACTTTGTTGATTCCATTTATGAAATAAAACACATTTTCTAAAAACTCGTGTTTTCTAAGAAATCATGTAAACCTTCTAAAAGCTGTGATTTTAAAAAACGGGGTTAGTAAGCTTTTCTTATTTCCAAACGCATGCGCAAACTATAGAAAGTCGTTATGACATAGAATGCGCATACTTTGTTGATTCCATTTATGAAATAAAACGCATTTTCTAAAAACTCGTTTTTTTTAACAAATCATGTAAACCTTCTAGAAGCTGTGATTTTAAAAAACGGGGGAAGTAAGCTTTTCTTATTTCAAAACGCATGCGCAAACTATAGGAAGTCGTTATGACATAGAATGTACATACTTTGTTGATTCCATTTATGAAATAAAACACATTTTCTCAAAACTCGTGTTTTTTAAGAAATCATGTAAGCCTTCTAGAAGCTGTGATTTTAAAAAATGGGGGAAGTAAGCTTTTCTTATTTCCAGACGCATGCGCAAACTATAGAAAGTCGTTATGACGTAGAATGTGCATACTTTGTAGATTCCATTTATCAAATAAAACACATTTTCTAAAAAGTCATGTTTTTTAAGAAATCATTTAAACCTTCTAGAAGATGTGATTTTAAAAAACGGTGGAAGTAAGCTTTTCTTATTTCCGGACGAATGCGCAAACTATAGAAAGTCGTTATGACGTAGAATGTGCATACTTTGTTGATTCAATTTATGAAATAAAACATATTTTCTAAAAACTCGTGTTTTTTACGAAATCATGTAAACCTTCTAGAAGCTGTGATTTTAAAAATCGGTGGAAGTAAGCTATTCTTATTTCCGGACGATTGCGCAAACTATAGAAAGTCGTTATAACGTAGAATGTGCATACTTTGTTGATTCCATTTATGAAATAAAACACATTTTCTAAAAACTCATGTTTTTTAAGAAATCATGTAAACCTTCTAGAAGCTGTGATTTTAAAAAACTGGTAAAGTAAACTTTTCTTATTTCCGGACGCATGCGCAAACTATAGAAAGTCGTTATGACGTAGAATGTGCATACTTTGCTGATTCCATTTATGAAACAAAACATATTTTCGAAAAACTCGTGTTTTTTAAGAAATCATGTAAACCTTCTAGAAGCTGTGATTTTAAAAAACGGGGGAAGTAAGCTTTTCTTATTTCCAAACGCATGCGCAAACTATAGAAAGTCGTTATGACGTAGAATGTGCATACTTTTTTGATTCGATTTATGAAATAAAACACATTTTCTAAAAACTCATGTTTTTAACGAAATCATGGTAACCTTCTAGAAGCTGTGATTTTAAAAAGTGGTGGAAGTAAGCTTTTCTTATTTCCGGACACATGCGCAAACAATCGAAAGTCGTTATGACGTAGAATGTGCATACTTTGTAGATTCCATTTATGAAATAAAACGCATTTTTTAAAAACTCGTGTTTTTTACGAAATCATGTAAACCTTCTAGAAGCTGTGATTTTAAAAAACGGGGGAAGTAAGCTTTTCTTATTTCCAAACGCATGCGCAAACTATAGAAAGTCGTTATGACGTAGAATGTGAATACTTTGTTGATTCCATTTATGAAATAAAACAAATTTTCTAAAAACTCGTGTTTTTTACGAAATCATGTAAACCTTCTAGAAGCTGTGATTTTAAAAAACGGTGGAAGTAAGCTTTTCTTATTTCCGGACGCATGCGCAAACAATAGAAAGTCGTTATGACGTAGAATGTGCATACTTTGTAGATTCCATTTATGAAATAAAACACATTTTTTAAAAACTCATGTTTTTTACGAAATCATGTAAACCTTCTAGAAGCTGTGATTTTAAAAAACAGGGGAAGTAAGCTTTTCTTATTTCCGGACGCATGCGCAAACTATAGAAAGTCGTTATGACGTAGAATGTGCATACTTTGTTGATTCCTTTTATGAAATAAAACACATTTTCTAAAAACTCGTTTTTTTTACGAAATCATGTAAACCTTCTAGAAGCTATGATTTTAAAAAACGGTGGAAGTAAGCTTTTCTTATTTCCGGATGATTGCGCAAACTATAGAAAGTCGTTATGACGTAGAATGTGCATACTTTGTTGATTCCATTTATGAAATAAAACACATTTTCTAAAAACTCATGTTTTTTACGAAATCATGTAAACCTTCTCGAAGCTGTGATTTTAAAAAACGGGGGAAGTAAGCTTTTCTTATTTCCGGACGCATTCCCAAACTATAGAAAGTCGTTATGACGTAGAATGTGCATAATTTGTTGATTCCATTTATGAAACAAAACATATTTTCGAAAAAATCGTGTTTTTTAAGAAATCATGTAAACCTTCTAGAAGCTGTGATTTTAAAAAACGGGTAAAGTAAGCTTTTCTTATTTCCGGACGGATGCGCAAACTATAGAAAGTCGTTATGACGTAGAATGTGCATCCTTTGTTGATTCCATTTATGAAATAAAACACATTTTCTAAAAACTAATGTTTTTTACGAAATCATGTAAACCTTCTCGAAGCTGTGATTTTAAAAAACGGGGGAAGTAAGCTTTTCTTATTTCCGGACGCATTCCCAAACTATAGAAAGTCATTATGACGTAGAATGTGCATACTTTGTTGATTCCATTTATGAAACAAAACATATTTTCGAAAAACTCGTGTTTTTTAAGAAATCATGTAAACCCTCTACAAGCTGTGATTTTAAAAAACGGGGGAAGTAAGCTTTTCTTATTTCCAAACGCATGCGCAAACTATAGAAAGTCGTTATGACGTAGAATGTGCATACTTTGTTGATTCCATTTATGAAATAAAACACATTTTCTAAAAACTCGTGTTTTTTACGAAATCATGTAAACCTTCTAGAAGCTATGATTTTAAAAAACGGTGGAACTAAGCTTTTCTTATTTCCGGACGCATGCGCAAACAATAGAAAGTCGTTATGACGTAGAATGTGCATACTTTGTAGATTCCATTTGTGAAATAAAACACATTTTTTAAAAACTCGTGTTTTTTACGAAATCATGTAAACCTTCTAGAAGCTTTGATTTTAAAAAACGGTGGAAGTAAGCTTTTCTTATTTCCGGACGAATGCGCAAACTATAGAAAGTCATTATCACATAGAATGTGCATACTTTGTTCATTCCATTTATGAAATAAAACACATTTTCTAAAAACTTGTGTTTTTTAACAAATCATGTAAACCTTCTAGAAGCTGTCATTTTAAAAAACGGGGGAAGTAAGCTTTTCTTATTTCCAAACACATACGCAAACTATAGGAAGTCGTTATGATGTAGAATGTGTATACTTTGTTGATTCCATTTATGAAATAAAACACATTTTCTAAAAACTCGTGTTTTTTAAGAAATCGTGTAAACCTTCTAGAAGCTGTGATTTTAAAACACGGGGGAAGTAAGCTTTTCTTATTTTCGGACGCATGCGCAAACTATAGAAACTCGTTATGACCTAGAATGTGCATACTTTGTAGATTCCATTTATCAAATAAAACACATTTTCTAAAAACTCATGTTTTCTACGAAATCATGTAAACCTTCTAGAAGCTGTGATTTTAAAAAAAGGTGGAAATAAGCTGTTCTTATTTCCGGACGCATGCTGAAACTATAGAAAGTCACTTTGTAGATTCCATTTCTGAAATAAAACACATTTTCTAAAAACTCGTGTTTTTTACGAAATCATGTAAACCTTCTAGAAGCTGTGATTTTAAAAAACGGTGGAAGTAAGCTTTTCTTATTTCCGGACGCATGCGCAAACTATAGAAAGTCGTTATGACGTAGAATGTGCATACTTTGTTGATTCCATTTATGAAATAAAACACATTTTCTAAAAACTCGTGTTTTTTAAGAAATCATGTAAACCTTCTAGAAGCTGTGATTTTAAAAAACGAGGGAAGTAAGCTTTTCTTATTTCCAAACGCATGCGCAAACTATAGAAAGTCGTTATGATGTAGAATGTGCATACTTTGTTGATTCCATTTATGAAATAAAACACATTTCCTAAAAACACGTGTTTTTTAAGAAATCATGTAAAACTTCTAGAAGCTGTGATTTTAAAAAACGGGGGAAGTAAGCTTTTCTTATTTCCAAGCACATGCACAAACTATAGAAAGTCGTTATGACGTAGAATGTGCATACTTTGTTGATTCCATTTATGAAATAAAACACATTTTCGAAAAACTCGTGTTTTCTAAGAAATCATGTAAACCTTCTAGAAGCTGTGATTTTAAAAAACGGGGGAAGTAATCTTTTCTTATTTTAAAATGCATGCGCAAACTATAGAAAGTCGTTATGACATAGAATGTGCATACTTTGTTGATTCCATTTATGAAATAAAACACATTTTCTAAAAACTCGTTTTTTTTAACAAATCATGTAAACCTTCTAGAAGCTGTGATTTTAAAAAACGGGGGAAGTAAGCTTTTCTTATTTCCGAACGCATGCGCAAACTATAGGAAGTCGTTATGACATAGAATGTGCATACTTTGTTGATTCCATTTATGAAATAAAACACATTTTATCAAAACTCGTGTTTTTTAAGAAATCATGTAAGCCGTCTAGAAGCTGTGATTTTAAAAAATGGGGGAAGTAAGCTTTTCTTATTTCCAGACGCATGCGCAAACTATAGAAAGTCGTTATGGCGTAGAATGTGCATACTTTGTAGATTCCATTTATCAAATAAAACACATTTTCCAAAAAGTCATGTTTTTTAAGAAATCATTTAAACCTTCTAGAAGATGTGATTTTAAAAAACGGTGGAAGTAAGCTTTTCTTATTTCCGGACGAATGCGCAAACTATAGAAAGTCGTTATGACGTAGAATGTGCATACTTTGTTGATTCCATTTATGAAATAAAACACATTTTCGAAAAACTCGTGTTTTCTAAGAAATCATGTAAACCTTCTAGAAGCTGTGATTTTAAAAAACGGGGGAAGTAATCTTTTCTTATTTTAAAATGCATGCGCAAACTATAGAAAGTCGTTATGACATAGAATGCGCATACTTTGTTGATTCCATTTATGAAATAAAACACATTTTCTAAAAACTCGTTTTTTTTAACAAATCATGTAAACCTTCTAGAAGCTTTGATTTTAAAAAACGGGGGAAGTAAGCTTTTCTTATTTCCGAACGCATGCGCAAACTATAGGAAGTCGTTATGACATAGAATGTGCATACTTTGTTGATTCCATTTATGAAATAAAACACATTTTCTCAAAACTCGTGTTTTTTAAGAAATCATGTAAGCCTTCTAGAAGCTGTGATTTTAAAAATCGGTGGAAGTAAGCTTTTCTTATATCCGGACGCATGCGCAAACTATAGAAAGTCGTTATGACGTAGAATGTGCATACTTTGTTGATTCCATTTATGAAATAAAACACATTTTCTAAAAACTCGTGTTTTTTAAGAAATCATGTAAACCTTCTAGAAGCTGTGATTTTAAAAAACGAGGGAAGTAAGCTTTTCTTATTTCCAAACGCATGCGCAAACTATAGAAAGTCATTATGACGTAGAATGTGCATACTTTGTTGATTCCATTTATGAAATAAAACACATTTCCTAAAAACTCGTTTTTTTTAAGAAATCATGTAAAACTTCTAGAAGCTGTGATTTTAAAAAACGGGGGAAGTAAGCTTTTCTTATTTCCAAGCGCATGCGCAAACTATAGAAAGTCGTTATGACGTAGAATGTGCATACTTTGTTGATTCCATTTATGAAATAAAACACATTTTCTAAAAACTCGTGTTTTCTAGGAAATCATGTAAACCTTCTAGAAGCTGTGACTTTAAAAAACGGGGGAAGTAAGCTTTTCTTATTTCCAAACGCATGCGCAAACTATAGAAAGTCGTTATGACATAGAATGCGCATACTTTGTTGATTCCATTTATGAAATAAAACACATTTTCTAAAAACTCGTTTTTTTTAACAAATCATGTAAACCTTCTAGAAGCAGTGATTTTAAAAAGGGGGGAAGTAAGCTTTTCTTATTTCCAAACGCATGCGCAAACTATAGGAAGTCGTTATGACATAGAATGTGCATACTTTGTTGATTTCATTTATGAAATAAAACACATTTTCTCAAAACTCGTGTTTTTTAAGAAATCATGTAAGCCTTCTAGAAGCTGTGATTTTAAAAAATGGGGGAAGTAAGCTTTTCTTATTTCCAGACGCATGCGCAAACTATAGAAATTCGTTATGACGTAGAATGTGCATACTTTGTAGATTCCATTTATCAAATAAAACACATTTTCTAAAAACTCGTGTTTTTTACGAAATCATGTAAACCTTCTAGAAGCTGTGATTTTAAAAATCGGTGGAAGTAAGCTTTTCTTATTTCCGGACGATTGCGCAAACTATAGAAAGTCGTTATAACGTAGAATGTGCATACTTTGTTGATTCCATTTATGAAATAAAACACATTTTCTAAAAACTCGTGTTTTTTAAGAAATCATGTAAACCTTCTAGAAGCTGTGATTTTAAAAAACTGGTAAAGTAAGCTTTTCTTATTTCCGGACGCATTCGCAAACTATAGAAAGTCGTTATGACGTATAATGTGCATACTTTGTTGATTCCATTTATGAAATAAAACACATTTGCTAAAAACTCGTGTTTTTTAAGAAATCATGTAAACCTTCTAGAAGCTGTGATTTTAAAAAACGGGTAGAGTAAGCTTTTCTTATTTCCGGACGCATGCGCAAACTATAGAAAGTCGTTATGACGTAGAATGTGCATACTTTGTTGATTCCATTTATGAAATAAAACACATTTCCTAAACACTCGTGTTTTTTACGAAATCATGTAAACCTTCTAGAAGCTGTGATTTTAAAAAACGGGGGAAGTAAGCTTTTCTTATTTCCGGATGCATTCGCAAACTATAGAAAGTCGTTATGACGTAGAATGTGCATACTTTGTTGATTCCATTTATGAAACAAAACATATTTTCGAAAAACTCGTGTTTTTTAAGAAATCATGTAAACCCTCTAGAAGCTGTGATTTTAACAAACGGGGGAAGTAAGCTTTTCTTATTTCCAAACGCATGCGCAAACTATAGAAAGTCGTTATGACGTAGAATGTGCATACTTTCTTGATTCCATTTATGAAATAAAACACATTTTCTAAAAACTCGTGTTTTTTACGAAATCATGTAAACCTTCTAGAAGCTGTGATTTTAAAAAACGGTGGAACTAAGCTTTTCTTATTTCCGGACGCATGCGCAAACAATAGAAAGTCGTTATGACGTAGAATGTGCATACTTTGCAGATTCCATTTATGAAATAAAACACATTTTTTAAAAACTCGTGTTTTTTACGAAATCATGTAAACCTTCTAGAAGCTGTGATTTTAAAAAACGGGGGAAGTAAGTTTTTCTTATTTCCGGACGCATGCGCAAACTATAGAAAGTCGTTATGACATAGAATGTGCATACTTTGTTGATTCCATTTCTGAAATAAAACACATTTTCTAAAAACTCATGTTTTTTAAGAAATCATGTAAACCTTCTAGAAGCTGTGATTTTAAAAAAGGGGGGAAGTAAGCTTTTCTTATTTCCAAACGCATGCGCAAACTAAAGAAAGTCGTTATGACGTAGAATGTGCATAATTTGTTGATTCCATTTATGAAATAAAACACATCTTCTAAAAACTTGTGTTTTTTACGAAATCATGTAAACCTTCTAGAAGCTGTGATTTTAAAAAACGGTGGAAGTAAGCTTTTCTTATTTCCGGACGATTGCGCAAACTATAGAAAGTCGTTATGACGTAGAATGTGCATACTTTTTTGATTCCATTTATGAAATAAAACACATTTTCTAAAAACTCGTGTTTTTTAAGAAATCATGTAAACCTTCTAGAAGCTGTGATTTTAAAAAATGGGTAAAGTAAGCTTTTCTTATTTCCGGACGCATGCGCAAACTATAGAAATTCGTTATGACGTAGAATGTGCATACTTTGTTGATTCCATTTATGAAATAAAACACAATTTCTAAAAACTCGTGTTTTTTACAAAATCATGTAAACCTTATAGAAGCTGTGATTTTAAAAAACGGGGGAAGGAAGCTTTTCTTATTTCCGGACGCATTCGCAAACTATAGAAAGTCGTTATGACGTAGAATGTGCATACTTTGTTGCTTCCATTTATGAAACAAAACATATTTTCGAAAAACTCGTGTTTTTTAAGAAATCATGTAAACCCTCTAGAAGCTGTGATTTTCAAAAACGGGGGAAGTAAGCTTTTCTTATTTCCAAACTCATGTGCAAACTATAGAAAGTCGTTATGATGTAGAATGTGCATACTTTGTTGATTCCATTTATGAAATAAAACACATTTTCTAAAAAACTCGTGTTTTTTACGAAATCATGTAAACCTTCTAGAAGCTGTGATTTTAAAAAACGGTGGAAGTAAGCTTTTCTTCTTTCCAGACGCATGCGCAAACAATAGAAAGTCGTTATGACGTATAATGTGCATACTTTGTAGATTCCATTTATGAAATAAAACACATTTTTTAAAAAATCGTGTTTTTTACGAAATCATGTAAACCTTCTAGAAGCTGTGATTTTAAAAAACAGGGGAAGTAAGCTTTTCTAATTTCCGGACGCATGCGCAAACTATAGAAAGTCGTTATGACGTAGAATGTGCATACTTTGTTGATTCCATTTATGAAAAAAAACACATTTTCTAAAAGCTCTTGTTTTTTACGAAATCATGTAAACCTTCTAGAAGCTGTGATTTTAAAAAACGGTGGAAGTAAGCTTTTCTTATTTCCGGACGATTGCACAAACTATAGAAAGTCGTTATGACGTAGAATGTGCATACTTTGTTGATTCCATTTATGAAATAAAACACATTTATTTTAAAAAACGGGTAAAGTAAGCTTTTCTTATTTCCGGACGCATGCACAAACTATAGAAAGTCGTTATGACGTAGAATGTGCATACTTTGTTGATTCCATTTATGAAATAAAACACATTTTCTAAAAACTCGTGTTTTTTACGAAATCATGTAAACCTTCTAGAAGCTGTGATTTTAAAAAACGGGGGAAGTAAGTTTTTCTTATTTCCGGACGCATTCGCAAACTATAGAAAGTCGTTATGACGTCGAATGTGCATACTTTGTTGATTCCATTTATGAAACAAAACATATTTTCGAAAAACTCATGTTTTTTAAGAAATCATGTAAACCCTCTACAAGCTGTGATTTTAAAAAACGGGGGAAGTAAGCTTTTCTTATTTCCAAACGCATGCGCAAACTATAGAAAGTCGTTATGATGTAGAATGTGCATACTTTGTTGATTCCATTTATGAAATAAAACACATTTTCTAAAAACTCGTGTTTTTTAAGAAATCATGTAAACCTTCTAGAAGCTGTGATTTTAAAAAATGGTGGAAGTAAGCTTTTCTTATTTCCGAACGCATGTGCAAACTATATAAAGTCGTTATGACGTAGAATGTGCATACTTTGTTGATTCTATTTATGAAATAAACACATTTTCTAAAAACTCGTGTTTTTTAAGAAATCATATAAACCTTCTAGAAGCTGTGATTTTAAAAAACGGGGGAAGTAAGCTTTTCTTATTTCCAAACGCATGCGCAAACTATAGAAAGTCGTTATGACGTAGAATGTGCATACTTTGTTGATTCCATTTATGAAATAAAACACATTTTCTAAAAACTCGTGTTTTTTACGAAATCATGTAAACCCTCTAGAAGCTGTGATTTTTAAAAACGGTGGAAGTAAGCTTTTCTTATTTCCGGACGCATGCGCAAACAATAGAAAGTCGTTATGACGTAGAATGTGCATACTTTGTAGATTCCATTTATGAAATCAAACACATTTTCTAAAAACTCGTGTTTTTTACGAAATCATGTAAACCTTCTAGAAGCTGTGATTTTAAAAAACGGTGGAAGTAAGCTTTTCTTATTTCCGGACGCATGCGCAAACAATAGAAAGTCGTTATGAGGTAGAATGTGCATACTTTGTTGATTCCATTTCTGAAATAAAACACATTTTCTAAAAACTCGTGTTTTTTAAGAAATCATGTAAACCTTCTAGAAGCTGTGATTTTAAAAAACGGGGGAAGTAAGCTTTTCTTATTTCCAAACGCATGCGCAAACTATAGAAATTCGTTATGACGTAGAATGTGCATACTTTGTTGATTCTATTTATGAAATAAAACACATTTTCTAAAAACTCGTGTTTTTTACGAAATCATGTAAACCTTCTAGAAGCTGTGATTTTAAAAAACGGTGGAAGTAAGCTTTTCTTATTTCCGGACGATCGCGCAAACTATAGAAAGTCGTTATAACGTAGAATGTGCATACTTTGTTGATTCCATTTATGACATAAAACACATTTTCTAAAAACTCGTGTATTTTAAGAAATCATGTAAACCTTCTAGAAGCTGTGATTTTAAAAAACTGGTAAAGTAAGCTTTTCTTATTTCCGGACGCATGCGCAAACTATAAAAATTCGTTATGACGTAGAATGTGCATACTTTGTTGATTCCATTTATGAAATAAAACACATTTTCTAAAAACTCGTGTTTTTTACGAAATCATGTAAACCTTCTAGAAGCTGTGATTTTAAAAAACGGGGGAAGTAAGCTTTTCTTATTTCCAAACGCATGCGCAAACTATAGAAAGTCGTTATGACGTAGAATGTGCATACTTTGTTGATTCCATTTATGAAATAAAACACATTTTCTAAAAACTCATGTTTTTTACGAAATCATGTAAACCTTCTCGAAGCTGTGATTTTAAAAAACGGGGGAAGTAAGCTTTTCTTATTTCCGGACGCATTCCCAAACTATAGAAAGTCGTTATGACGTAGAATGTGCATAATTTGTTGATTCCATTTATGAAACAAAACATATTTTCGAAAAAATCGTGTTTTTTAAGAAATCATGTAAACCTTCTAGAAGCTGTGATTTTAAAAAACGGGTAAAGTAAGCTTTTCTTATTTCCGGACGGATGCGCAAACTATAGAAAGTCGTTATGACGTAGAATGTGCATCCTTTGTTGATTCCATTTATGAAATAAAACACATTTTCTAAAAACTCATGTTTTTTACGAAATCATGTAAACCTTCTCGAAGCTGTGATTTTAAAAAACGGGGGAAGTAAGCTTTTCTTATTTCCGGACGCATTCCCAAACTATAGAAAGTCATTATGACGTAGAATGTGCATACTTTGTTGATTCCATTTATGAAATAAAACACATTTTCTAAAAACTCGTGTATTTTAAGAAATCATGTAAACCTTCTAGAAGCTGTGAGTTAAAAAACTGGTAAAGTAAGCTTTTCTTATTTCCGGACGCATGCGCAAACTATAAAAAGTCGTTATGACGTAGAATGTGCATACTTTGTTGATTCCATTTATGAAAAAAAACATATTTTCGAAAAACTCGTGTTTTTTAAGAAATCATGTAAACCTTCTAGAAGCTGTGATTTTAAAAAACGGGGAAGTAATCTTTTCTTATTTCCAAACGCATGCGCAAACTATAGAAAGTCGTTATGACGTAGAATGTGCATACTTTGTTGATTCCATTTATTAATTAAAACACATTTTCTAAACACTCGTGTTTTTTAAGAAATCATGTAAACCTTCTAGAAGCTGTGATTTTAAAAAATGGGTAAAGTAAGCTTTTCTTATTTACGGATGCATGCGCAAACTATAGAAAGTCGTTATGAACTAGAATGTGCATACTTTGTTGATTCCATTTATGAAATAAAATACATTTTCTAAAAACTCGTGTTTTTTAAGAAATCATGTAAACCTTCTAGAAGCTGTGATTTTAAAAAACGGGTAATGTAAGCTTTTCTTATTTCCGCACGCATGCGCAAAATATAGAAAGTCGTTATGATGTAGAATGTGCATACTTTGTTGATTCCATTTATGAAATAAAACACATTTTCTAAAAACTCGTGTTTTTTACGAAATCATGTAAACCTTCTAGAAGCTGTGATTTTAAAAAACGGGGGAAGTAAGCTTTTCTTATTTCCGGATGCATGTGCAAACTATAGAAAGTTGTTATGACGTAGAATGTGCACACTTTGTTGATTCCATTTATGAAATAAAACATATTTTTGAAAAACTCGTGTTTTTTAAGAAATCATGTAAACCTTCTAGAAGCTGTGATTTTAAAAAACGGGGGAAGTAAGCTTTTGTTATTTCCGGACGCATGCGCAAACTATAGAAAGTCGTTGTGACGTAGAATGTTCATACTTTGTTGATTCCATTTATGAAATAAAACACATTTTCTAAAAACTCGTGTTTTTTACGAAATCATGTAAACCTTCTAGAAGCTGTGATTTTAAAAAACGGTGGAAGTAAGCTTTTCTTATTTCCGGACGAGTGCGCAAACTATAGAAAGTCGTTATGACGTAGAATGTGCATACTTTGTTGATTCCATTTATGAAATAAACCACCTTTTCTAAAAACTCATGTTTTTTAAGAAATCATGTAAGCCTTCTAGAAGCTGTGATTTTAAAAATGGGTAAAGTAAGCTTTTCTTATTTCCGGACGCATGCGCAAACTATGGAAAGTCGTTATGACGTAGAATATGCATACTTTGTTGATTCCATTTATGAAATAAAACACATTTTCTAAAAACTCGTGTTTTGTACGAAATCATGTAAACCTTCTAGAAGCTGTGATTTTAAAAAATGGGGGAAGTAAGCTTTTCTTATTTCCGGACGCATTCGCAAACTATAGAAAGTCATTGTGACATAGAATGTGCATACTTTGTTGATTCCATTTATGAAACAAAACATATTTTCGAAAAACTCATGTTTTGTAAGAAATCATGTAAACCTTCTAGAAGCTGTGATTTTAAAAAATGGGGGAAGTAAGCTTTTCCTATTTCCAAACGCATGCGCAAACTATAGAAAGTCGTTATGACATAGAATGTGCATACTTTGTTGATTCCATTTATGAAATAAAACACATTTTCTAAAAACTCGTGTTTTTTAAGTAATCATGTAAACCTTCTAGAAGCTGTGATTTTAAAAAATGGGTAAAGTAAGCTTTTCTTATTTACGGACGCATGCGCAAACTATAGAAACTCGTTATGACGTAGAATTTGCATACTTTGTAGATTCCATTTATGAAATAAAACACATTCTCTAAAAACTCGTGTTTTTTACGAAATCATGTAAACCTTCTAGAAGCTGTGATTTTAAAAAACGGTGGAAGTAAGCTTTTCTTTTTTCCGGACGCATGCGCAAACTATAGAAAGTCGTTATGACGTAGAATGTGCATACTTTGTAGATTCCATTTATGAAATAAAAAACATTTTCTAAAAACTCGTGTTTTTTTCGAAATCATGTAAACCTTCTAGAAGCTGTGATTTTAAAAAACGGTGGAAGTAAGCTTTTCTTATTTCCGGACGCATGCGCAAACTATAGAAATTTGTTATGAAGTAGAATGTGCATACTTTGTAGATTCCATTAATGGAATAAAACAAATTTTCTAAAAACTCGTGTTTTTTACGAAATCATGTAAAGCTTCTAGAAGCTGTGATTTTAAAAAACGGTGGAAGTAAGCTTTTCTTATTTCCGAACGCATGCGCAAACTATAGAAAGTCGTTATGAAGTAGAATGTGCATACTTTGTTGATTCTATTTATGAAATAAAACACATTTTCTAAAAACTCGTGTTTTTTACGAAATCATGTAAACCTTCTAGAATCTGTGATTTTGAAAAACGGGGGAGGTAAGGTTTTCTTATTTTCGGACACATGCGCAAACTATAGAAAGTCGTTATGACGTAGAATGTGCATACTTTGTAGATTCCATTTATGAAATAAAACACATTTTCTAAAAACTCGTGTTTTTTACGAAATCATGTAAACCTTCTAGAAGCTGTGATTTTAAAAAACGGTGGAAGTAAGCTTTTCTTATTTTCGGATGCATGCACAAACTATAGAAAGTCGTTATGACGTAGAATGTGCATAATTTGTTGATTCTATTTATGAAATAAAACACATTTTCTAAAAACTCGTGTTTTTTACGAAATCATGTAAACCTTCTAGAATCTGTGATTTAGAAAACGGGGGAGGTAAGCTTTTTTTATTTCTGTACGAATGCGCAAACTATAGAAAGTCGTTATGACGTACAATGTGCATACTTTGTTCATTCCATTTATGAAATAAAACACATTTTCTAAAAACTCGTGTTTTTTAAGAAATCATGTAAACCTTCTAGATGCTGTGATTTTAAAAAACGGTGGAAGTAAGCTTTTCTTATTTCTGGACGCTTGCGCAAACTATAGAAAGTTGTTATGACGTAGAATGTGCATACTTTGTTGATGCCATTTATGAAATAAAACACATTTTCTAAAAACTCGTGTTTTTTAAGAAATCATGTAAACCTTCTAGAAGCTGTGATTTTATAAAATGGGGGAAGTAAGCTTTTCTTATTTCCAAACGCATGCGCAAACTATAGAAAGTCGTTATGACGTAGAATGTGCATACTTTGTTGATTCCATTTATGAAATAAAACACATTTTCTAAAAACTCGTGTTTTTTAAGAAATCATGTAAACCTTCTAGAAGCTGTGATTTTAAAAAACGGGGGAAGTAAGCTTTTCTTATCTGCAGACGGATGCGCAAACTATAGAAAGTCGTTATGATGTAGAATGTGCATACTTTGTTGATTCCATTTATGAAATAAAACACATTTTCTAAAAACTCGTGTTTTTTAAGAAATCATGTAAACGTTCTAGAAGCTGTGATTTTTAAAAACGAGGGAAGTAAGCTTTTTTTATTTCCAAACGCATGCGCAAACTATAGAAAGTCGTTATGACGTAGAATGTGCATACTTTGTTGTTTCCATTTATGAAATAAAACACATTTTCTAAAAACTCGTGTTTTTTAAGAAATTATGTAAACCTTCTAGAAGCTGTGATTTTAAAAAACGGGGGAAATAAGATTTTCTTATTTCCGGACGCATGCGCAAACTATAGAAAGTCGTTATGACGATGAATATCCATACTTTGTACATTCCATTTACGAAATAAAGCACATTTTCTAAAAACTCGTGTTTTTTACGAAATAATGTAAAGCTTCTAGACGCTGTGATTTTAAAAAACGGTGGAAGTAAGCTTTTCTTATTTCTGGACGAATGCGCAAACTATAGAAAGTAGTTATGACGTAGAATGTGCATAATTTGTCGATTCCATTGATGAAATAAAACACATTTTCTAAAAACTCGTGTTTTTTAAGAAATCATGTAAACCTTCTAGAAGCTGTGATTTTAAAAAACAGTGGAAGTAAGCTTTTCTTCTTTCCGGACGCATGCGAAAACAATAGAAAGTCGTTATGACATAGAATGTGCATACTTTGTTGTTTCCATTTATGAAATAAAACACATTTTCTAAAAACTCGTGTTTTTTAAGAAATGATGTAAACCTTCTAGAAGCTGTGATTTTAAAAAACGGGGGAAATAAGCATTTCTTATTTCCAAACGCACGCACAAACTATAGAAAGTGGTTATGACGTAGAATGTGCATACTTTGTAGATTCCATTTATGAAATAAAACACATTTTCTAAAAACTCGTGTTTTTTAAGAAATCATGTAAACCTTCAAGAAGCTGTGATTTTAAAAAACGGTGGAAGTAAGCGTTTCTTATTTCCGGACTCATACGCAAACTATAGAAAGTCATTATGATGTAGAATGTGCATACTTTGTAGATTCCATTTATGAAATAAAACACATTTTCTAAAAACTCGTGATTTTTACGAAATGATGTAAACCTTCTAGAAGCTGTGATTTTAAAAAACGATGGAAGTAAGATTTTCTTATTTTCGGACGCATGCGGAAACTATAGAAAGTCGTTATGACGTAGAATGTGCATACTTTGTTGATTCCATTTATGAAATAAAACACATTTGCTAAAAAATCTTGTTTTTTAAGAAATCATGTAAAGCTTCTAGAAGCTGTGATTTTAAAAACCGGGGGAAGTAAGCTTTTCTTATTACCAAACGCATGCGCAAACTATAGAAAGTCGTTATGACGTAGAATGTGCATACTTTGTTGATTCCATTTATGAAATAAAACACATTTTCTAAAAACTCGTGTTTTTTAAGAAATCATGTAAACCATCTGGAAGCTGTAATTTTAAAAAACGGGGGAGGTAAGCTTTTCTTATTTCCGGACGCATGCGCAAACTATAGAAAGTCGTTATGACGTAGAATGTGCATACTTTGTAGATTCCATTTATGAAATAAAACACATTTTCTAAAAATTCGTGTTTTTTACAAAATCATGTAAACCTTCTAGAAGCTGTGATTTTAAAAAATGGTGGAAGTAAGATTTTCTTATTTCCGGACGCATGCGCAAACTATAGAAAGTCGTTATGACGTAAAATGTACATACTTTGTTGATTCCATTTATGAAATAAAACACATTTTCTAAAAACTCGTGTTTTTTAAGAAATCATGTAAACATTCTAGAAGCTGTGATTTTAGAAAACGGGGGAAGTAAGCTTTTCTTATTTCCGGACGCATGCACAAACTATAGAAAGTCGTAATGACATAGAATGTGCATACTTTGTTGATTCTATTTATGAAATAAAACACATTTTCTAAAAACTCCTGTTTTTTACGAAATCATGTAAAACTTCTAGAATCTCTGATTTTAAAAAACGGGGGAGGTAAGCTTTTCTTATTTCCGGACGCATGCGCAAACTATAGAAAGTTGTTATAACGTAGAATGTGCATACTTTGTAGATTCCATTTATGAAATAAAACACATTTTCTAAAAACTCGTGTTTTTTAAGAAATCATGTAAACCTTCTGGAAGCTGTGATTTTAAAAAACAGGGTAAGTAAGCTTTTCTTAGTTCCAGAAGCATGTGCAAACTATAGAAAGTCGTTATGACGTAGAATTTGCATACTTTGTAGATTCCATTTGTGAAATAAAACACATTTTCTAAAAACTCGTGTTTTTTACGAAATCATGTAAACCTTCTAGAAGCTGTGATTTTAAAAAACGGTGGAAGGAAGCTTTTCTTTTTTCCGGACGCATGCGCAAACTATAGAAAGTCGTTATGACGTAGAATGTGCATACTTTGTAGATTCCATTTATGAAATAAAACACATTTTCTAAAAACTCGTATTTTTTTCGAAATCATGTAAACCTTCTAGAAGCTGTGATTTTAAAAAACGGTGGAAGTAAGCTTTTCTTATTTCCGGACGCATGCGCAAACTATAGAAAGTCGTTATGAAGTAGAATGTGCATACTTTGTAGATTCCATTAATGGAATAAAACACATTTTCTAAAAACTCGTGTTTTTTACGAAATCATGTAAAGCTTCTAGAAGCTGTGATTTTAAAAAACGGTGGAAGTAAGCTTTTCTTATTTCCGAACGCATGCACAAACTATAGAAAGTCGTTATGAAGTAGAATGTGCATACTTTGTTGATTCTATTTATGAAATAAAACACATTTTCTAAAAACTCGTGTTTTTTACGAAATCATGTAAACCTTCTAGAATCTGTGATTTTTAAAAATGGGGGAGGTAAGCTTTTCTTATTTTCGGACACATGCGCAAACTATAGAAAGTTGTTATGACGTAGAATGTGCATACTTTGTAGATTCCATTTATGAAATAAAACACATTTTCTAAAAACTCGTTCTTTTTACGAAATCATGTAAACCTTCTAGAAGCTGTGATTTTAAAAAACGGTGGAAGTAAGCTTTTCTTATTTTCGGACGCATGCACAAACTATAGAAAGTCGTTATGACGTAGAATGTGCATACTTTGCAGATTCCATTTAATAAATAAAACACATTTTCTAAAAACTCGTGTTTTTTAAGAAATCATGTAAACCTTCTAGAAGCTGTGATTTTAAAAAACGGGGGAAGTAAGCTTTTCTTATGTCAGGACGGATGCGCAAACTATAGAAAGTCATTATGACGTAGAATGTGCATACTTTGTAGATTTCATTTATGAAATAAAACACATTTTCTAAAAACTCGTGTTTTTTACGAAATCATGTAAACCTTCTAGAAGCTGTGATTTTAAAAAACGGTGGAAGTAAGCTTTTCTTATTTCCAGACGCATGCGCAACCTATTGAAAGTCGTTATGACGTAGAATGTGCATACTTTGTTGATTCCATTTATGAAATAAAACACATTTTCTAAAAACTCGTGTTTTTTAAGAAATCATGTAAACCTTCTAGCAGCTGTGATTTTAAAAAACGAGGGAAGTAAGCTTTTCTTATTTCCAAACGCATGCGCAAACTAAAGAAAGTCGTTATGACGTAGAATGTGCATACTTTGTTGATTCCATTTATGAAATAAAACACATTTTCTAAAAACTCATGTTTTTTAAGAAATCATGTAAACCTTCAAGAAGCTGTGATTTTAAAAAACGGGTGAAGTAAGCTTTTCTTATTTCCGAACGGATGCGCAAACTATAGAAATTCGTTATGATGTAGAATGTGCATACTTTGTTGATTCCACTTATGAAATAAAACACATTTTCTAAAAACTCATGTTTTTTAAGAAATCATGTAAACCTTCTAGAAGCTGTGATTTTAAAAAACGAGGGAAGTAAGCTTTTCTTATTTCCAAACGCATGCGCAAACTATAGAAAGTCGTTATGACGTAGAATGTGCATACTTTGTTGATTCCATTTATGAAATAAAACACATTTTCTAAAAACTCCTGTTTTTTAAGAAATTATGTTAATTTCTAGAAGCTGTGATTTTAAAAAACGGGGGAAGTAAGCTTTTCTTATTTCCGGACGCATCCACAAACTATAGAAAGTGATTATGACGATGAATGTGCATACTTTGTAGATTCCATTTACGAAATAAAGCACATTTTCTAAAAACTAGTGTTTTTTATGAAATCATGTAAACCTTCTAGAAGCTGTGATTTTAAAAAACGGTGGAAGTAAGTTTTTCTTATTTCTGGATGAATGTGCAAACTATAGAAAGTAGTTATGACGTAGAATGTGCATACTTTGTAGATTCCATTTATGAAATAAAACACATTTTCTAAAAACTCGTGTTTTTTACGAAATCATGTAAACCTTCTAGAAGCTGTGATTTTAAAAAACGGTGGAAGTAAGCTTTTCTTATTTCCGGATGCATGTGCAAACTATAGAAAGTCGTTATGACGTATAATGTGCATACTTTGTTGATTCTATTTAGTAAATAAAACACATTTTCTAAAAACTGGTGTTTTTTAAGAAATCATGTAAACCTTCTAGAAGCTGTGATTTTAAAAAACGGGGGAAGTAAGCTTTTCTTATTTCCAAATGCATGCGCAAACTATAGAAAGTCGTTATGACATAGAATGTGCATACTTTGTTGATTCCATTTATGAAATAAAACACATTTTCTAAAAACTCGTGTTTTTTAAGAAATTATGTAAACATTCTAGAAGCTGTGATTTTAAAAAACGGGGGAAGTAAGCTTTTCTTATTTCTGGACGCATGCGCAAACTATAGAAAGTCGTTATGACGTAGAATGTGCATACTTTGTAGATTCCATTTATGAAATAAAACACATTTTCTAAAAACTCGTGTTTTTTACGAAATCATGTAAACCTTCTAGAAGCTGTGATTTTAAAAAACGGTGGAAGTAAGATTTTGTTATTTCCGGATACATGCGCAAACTATAGAAAGTCGTTATGACGTAAAATGTGCATACTTTGTAGATTCAATTTATCAAATAAAACACATTTTCTAAAAACTCGTGTTTTTTATGAAATCATGTAAACCTTCTAGAAGCTATCATTTAGAAAACGGTGGAAGTAAGCTTTTCTTATTTCTGTACGAATGCGCAAACTATAGAAATTCGTTATGACGTAGAATGTGCATACTCTGGTCATTCCATTTATGAAATAAAACACATTTTCTAAAAACTCGTGTTTTTTAAGAAATCATGTAAACCTTCTAGATGCTGTGATTTTAAAAAACGGTGGAAGTAAGCTTTTCTTATTTCTGGACGCTTGCGCAAACTATAGAAAGTCGTTATGACGTAGAATGTGCATACTTTGTTGATTCCATTTATGAAATAAGACACATTTTCTAAAAACTCGTGTTTTTTAAGAAATGATGTAAACCTTCTAGAAGCTGTGATTTTAAAAAATGGGGGAAGTAAGATTTTCTTATTTCCAAACGCATGCGCAAACTGTAGAAAGTCGTTATGATGTAGAATGTGCATACTTTGTTGATTCCATTTATGAAATAAAACACATTTTCTAAAAACTCGTGTTTTTTAAGAAATCATGTAAACCTTCTAGAAGCTGTGATTTTAAAAAATGGGGGAAGTAAGCTTTTCTTATTTTCGGACGCATGTGCAAACTATAGAAAGTCGTTATGACGTAGAATGTGCATACTTTGTAGATTCCATTTATGAAATAAAACACAGTTTCTAAAAACTCTTGTTTTTTAAGAAATCATGTAAACCTTCTAGAAGCTGTGATTTTAAAAAACGGTGGAAGTAAGCTTTTCTTATTTCTAGATGCATGCGCAAACTATAGAAAGTCCTTATGACGTAGAATGTGCATACTTTGTAGATTCCATTTATGAAATAAAACACTTTTTCTAAAAACTCGTGGTTTTTAAGAAATCATGTAAACCTTCTAGAAGATGTGATTTTAAAAAACGGTGGAAGTAAGCTTTTCTTATTTCCGGACGCATGCGAAACTATAGAAAGTCATTGTGACGTAGAATGTGCATACTTTGTAGATTCCATTTATGAATTAAAACACATTTTCTAAAAACTCGTGTTTTTTACGAAATCATGTAAACCTTCTAGAAGCTGTGATTATAAAAAACGGTGGAAGTAAGCTTTTCTTATTTCTGGACGCATGCGCAAACAATACAAAGTCGTTTTGACGTAGAATGTGCATACTTTGTAGATTACATTTGTGAAATAAAACACATTTTCTAAAAACTCGTGTTTTTTACGTAATCATGTAAACCTTCTAGAAGCTGTGATTTTAAAAAACGGTGGAAGTAAGCTTTTCTTATTTCCGGACGCATGCGCAAACTATAGAAAGTCGTTATGACGTAGAATGTGCATACTTTACTGATTCCATTTATGAAATAAAACACATTTTCTAAAAACTCATGTTTTTTAAGAAATCATGTAAACCTTCTAGAAGCTGCGATTTTAAAAAACGGTGGAAGTAAGCTTTTCTTATTTCCGAACGCATGCGCAAACTATAGAAAGTCGTTATGACGTAGAATGTGCATACTTTTTTGACTCCATTTATGAAATAAAACACATTTTCTAAAAACTCGTGTTTTTTAAGAAATCATGTAAACCTTCGAGAAGCCGTGATTTTAAAAAACGGGGGACGTAAGCTTTTCTTATTTTCGGACGCATCCGCAAACTATAGAAAGTCGTTATGATGTAGAATGTGCATACTTTGTAGATTCCATTTATGAAATAAAAAACATTTTCTAAAAACTCTTGTTTTTTACGAAATCATGTAAACCTTCTAGAAGCTGTGATTTTAAAAAACGGTGGAAGTAAGCTTTTCTTCTTTCCAGACGCATGCGCAAACAATAGAAAGTCGTTATGACGTATAATGTGCATACTTTGTAGATTCCATTTATGAAATAAAACACATTTTTTAAAAACTTGTGTTTTTTACGAAATCATGTAAACCTTCTAGAAGCTGTGATTTTAAAAAACAGGGGAAGTAAGCTTTTCTAATTTCCGGACGCATGCGCAAACTATAGAAAGTCGTTATGACGTAGAATGTGCATACTTTGTTGATTCCATTTATGAAATAAAACACATTTTCTAAAAGCTCTTGTTTTTTACGAAATCATGTAAACCTTCTAGAAGCTGTGATTTTAAAAAACGGTGGAAGTAAGCTTTTCTTATTTCCGGACGATTGCACAAACTATAGAAAGTCGTTATGACGTAGAATGTGCATACTTTGTTGATTCCATTTATGAAATAAAACACATTTTCTAAAAACTCGTGTTTTTTAAGAAATCATGTAAACCTTCTAGAAGCTGTGATTTTAAAAAACGGGTAAAGTAAGCTTTTCTTATTTCCGGACGCATGCGCAAACTATAGAAAGTCGTTATGACGTAGAATGTGCATACTTTGTTGATTCCATTTATGAAATAAAACACATTTTCTAAAAACTCGTGTTTTTTACGAAATCATGTAAACCTTCTAGAAGCTGTGATTTTAAAAAACGGGGTTAGTAAGTTTTTCTTATTTCCGGACGCATTCGCAAACTATAGAAAGTCGTTATGACGTCGAATGTGCATACTTTGTTGATTCCATTTATGAAACAAAACATATTTTCGAAAAACTCATGTTTTTTAAGAAATCATGTAAACCCTCTACAAGCTATGATTTTAAAAAACGGGGGAAGTAAGCTTTTCTTATTTCCAAACGCATGCGCAAACTATAGAAAGTCGTTATGATGTAGAATGTGCATACTTTGTTGATTCCATTTATGAAATAAAACACATTTTCTAAAAACTCGTGTTTTTTAAGAAATCATGTAAACCTTCGAGAAGCCGTGATTTTAAAAAACGGGGGACGTAAGCTTTTCTTATTTTCGGACGCATCCGCAAACTATAGAAAGTCGTTATGATGTAGAATGTGCATACTTTGTAGATTCCATTTATGAAATAAAAAACATTTTCTAAAAACTCTTGTTTTTTACGAAATCATGTAAACCTTCTAGAAGCTGTGATTTTAAAAAACGGTGGAAGTAAGCTTTTCTTCTTTCCAGACGCATGCGCAAACAATAGAAAGTCGTTATGACGTATAATGTGCATACTTTGTAGATTCCATTTATGAAATAAAACACATTTTTTAAAAACTCGTGTTTTTTACGAAATCATGTAAACCTTCTAGAAGCTGTGATTTTAAAAAACAGGGGAAGTAAGCTTTTCTAATTTCCGGACGCATGCGCAAACTATAGAAAGTCGTTATGACGTAGAATGTGCATACTTTGTTGATTCCATTTATGAAATAAAACACATTTTCTAAAAGCTCTTGTTTTTTACGAAATCATGTAAACCTTCTAGAAGCTGTGATTTTAAAAAACGGTGGAAGTAAGCTTTTCTTATTTCCGGACGATTGCACAAACTATAGAAAGTCGTTATGACGTAGAATGTGCATACTTTGTTGATTCCATTTATGAAATAAAACACATTTTCTAAAAACTCGTGTTTTTTAAGAAATCATGTAAACCTTCTAGAAGCTGTGATTTTAAAAAACGGGTAAAGTAAGCTTTTCTTATTTCCGGACGCATGCGCCAACTATAGAAAGTCGTTATGACGTAGAATGTGCATACTTTGTTGATTCCATTTATGAAATAAAACACATTTTCTAAAAACTCGTGTTTTTTACGAAATCATGTAAACCTTCTAGAAGCTGTGATTTTAAAAAACGGGGGAAGTAAGTTTTTCTTATTTCCGGACGCATTCGCAAACTATAGAAAGTCGTTATGACGTCGAATGTGCATACTTTGTTGATTCCATTTATGAAACAAAACATATTTTCGAAAAACTCATGTTTTTTAAGAAATCATGTAAACCCTCTACAAGCTATGATTTTAAAAAACGGGGGAAGTAAGCTTTTCTTATTTCCAAACGCATGCGCAAACTATAGAAAGTCGTTATGATGTAGAATGTGCATACTTTGTTGATTCCATTTATGAAATAAAACACATTTTCTAAAAACTCGTGTTTTTTAAGAAATCATGTAAACCTTCTAGAAGCTGTGATTTTAAAAAATGGTGGAAGTAAGCTTTTCTTATTTCCGGACGCATGTGCAAACTATATAAAGTCGTTATGACGTAGAATGTGCATACTTTGTTGATTCTATTTATGAAATAAACACATTTTCTAAAAACTCGTGTTTTTTAAGAAATCATATAAACCTTCTAGAAGCTGTGATTTTAAAAAACGGGGGAAGTAAGCTTTTCTTATTTCCAAACGCATGCGCAAACTATAGAAAGTCGTTATGACGTAGAATGTGCATACTTTGTTGATTCCATTTATGAAATAAAACACATTTTCTAAAAACTCGTGTTTTTTACGAAATCATGTAAACCCTCTAGAAGCTGTGATTTTAAAAAATGGTGGAAGTAAGCTTTTCTTATTTCCAGACGCATGCGCAAACAATAGAAAGTCGTTATGACGTAGAATGTGCATACTTTGTAGATTCCATTTATGAAATCAAACACATTTTCTAAAAACTTGTGTTTTTTACGAAATCATGTAAACCTTCTAGAAGCTGTGATTTTAAAAACCGGTGGAAGTAAGCTTTTCTTATTTCCGGACGCATGCGCAAACAATAGAAAGTCGTTATGAGGTAGAATGTGCATACTTTGTTGATTCCATTTCTGAAATAAAACACATTTTCTAAAAACTCGTGTTTTTTAAGAAATCATGTAAACCTTCTAGAAGCTGTGATTTTAAAAAATGGGGGAAGTAAGCTTTTCTTATTTCCAAACGCATGCGCAAACTATAGAAATTCGTTATGACGTAGAATGTGCATACTTTGTTGATTCTATTTATGAAATAAAACACATTTTCTAAAAACTCGTGTTTTTTACGAAATCATGTAAACCTTCTAGAAGCTGTGATTTTAAAAAACGGTGGAAGTAAGCTTTTCTTATTTCCGGACGATTGCGCAAACTATAGAAAGTCGTTATAACGTAGAATGTGCATACTTTGTTGATTCCATTTATGAAATAAAACACATTTTCTAAAAACTCGTGTATTTTAAGAAATCATGTAAACCTTCTAGAAGCTGTGATTTTAAAAAACTGGTAAAGTAAGCTTTTCTTATTTCCGGACGCATGCGCAAACTATAAAAATTCGTTATGACGTAGAATGTGCATACTTTGTTGATTCCATTTATGAAATAAAACACATTTTCTAAAAACTCGTGTTTTTTACGAAATCATGTAAACCTTCTAGAAGCTGTGATTTTAAAAAACGGGGGAAGTAAGCTTTTCTTATTTCCGGACGCATGCGCAAACTATAGAAAGTCGTTATGACGTAGAATGTGCATACTTTGTTGATTCCATTTATGAAATAAAACACATTTTCTAAAAACTCGTGTTTTTTAAGAAATCATGTAAACCTTCTAGAAGCTGTAATTTTAAAAAACGGGGGAGGTAAGCTTTTCTTATTTCTGGACGCATGCGCAAACTATAGAAAGTCGTTATGACGTAGAATGTGCATACTTTGTAGATTCCATTTATGAAATAAAACACATTTTCTAAAAATTCGTGTTTTTTACGAAATCATGTAAACCTTCTAGAAGCTGTGATTTTAAAAAACGGTGGAAGTAAGATTTTCTTATTTCCGGATACATGCGCAAACTATAGAAAGTCGTTATGACGTAAAATGTACATACTTTGTTGATTCCATTTATCAAATAAAACACATTTTCTAAAAACTCGTGTTTTTTATGAAATCATGTAAACCTTCTAGAAGCTATGATTTAGAAAACGGGGGAAGTAAGCTTTTCTTATTTCTGTACGAATGCGCAAACTATAGAAATTCGTTATGACGTAGAATGTGCATACTCTGTTCATTCCATTTATGAAATAAAACACATTTTCTAAAAACTCGTGTTTTTTAAGAAATCATGTAAACCTTCTAGATGCTGTGATTTTAAAAAACGGTGGAAGTAAGCTTTTCTTATTTCTGGACGCTTGCGCAAACTACTGAAAGTCGTTATGACGTAGAATGTGCATACTTTGTTGATTCCATTTATGAAATAAGACACATTTTCTAAAAACTCGTGTTTTTTAAGAAATGATGTAAACCTTCTAGAAGCTGTGATTTTAAAAAATGGGGGAAGTAAGATTTTCTTATTTCCAAACGCATGCGCAAACTGTAGAAAGTCGTTATGATGTAGAATGTGCATACTTTGTTGATTCCATTTATGAAATAAAACAGATTTTCTAAAAACTCGTGTTTTTTAAGAAATCATGTAAACCTTCTAGAAGCTGTGATTTTAAAAAATGGGGGAAGTAAGCTTTTCTTATTTTCGGACGCATGTGCAAACTATAGAAAGTCGTTATGACGTAGAATGTGCATACTTTGTAGATTCCATTTATGAAATAAAACACAGTTTCTAAAAACTCTTGTTTTTTAAGAAATCATGTAAACCTTCTAGAAGCTGTGATTTTAAAAAACAGTGGAAGTAAGCTTTTCTTATTTCTAGATGCATGCGCAAACTATAGAAAGTCCTTATGACGTAGAATGTGCATACTTTGTAGATTCCATTTATGAAATAAAGCACTTTTTCTAAAAACTCGTGGTTTTTAAGAAATCATGTAAACCTTCTAGAAGATGTGATTTTAAAAAACGGTGGAAGTAAGCTTTTCTTATTTCCGGACGCATGCGAAACTATAGAAAGTCATTGTGATGTAGAATGTGCATACTTTGTAGATTCCATTTATGAATTAAAACACATTTTCTAAAAACTCGTGTTTTTTACGAAATCATGTAAACCTTCTAGAAGCTGTGATTATAAAAAACGGTGGAAGTAAGCTTTTCTTATTTCTGGACGCATGTGCAAACAATAGAAAGTCGTTTTGACGTAGAATGTGCATACTTTGTAGAGTCCATTTGTGAAATAAAACACATTTTCTAAAAACTCGTGTTTTTTACGTAATCATGTAAACCTTCTAGAAGCTGTGATTTTAAAAAACGGTGGAAGTAAGCTTTTCTTATTTCCGGACGCATGCGCAAACTATAGAAAGTCGTTATGACGTAGAATGTGCATACTTTACTGATTCCATTTATGAAATAAAACACATTTTCTAAAAACTCATGTTTTTTAAGAAATCATGTAAACCTTCTAGAAGCTGCGATTTTAAAAAACGGTGGAAGTAAGCTTTTCTTATTTCCGAACGCATGCGCAAACTATAGAAAGTCGTTATGACGTAGAATGTGCATACTTTTTTGATTCCATTTATGAAATAAAACACATTTTCTAAAAACTCGTGTTTTTTAAGAAATCATGTAAACCTTCGAGAAGCCGTGATTTTAAAAAACGGGGGACGTAAGCTTTTCTTATTTTCGGACGCATCCGCAAACTATAGAAAGTCGTTATGATGTAGAATGTGCATACTTTGTAGATTCCATTTATGAAATAAAAAACATTTTCTAAAAACTCTTGTTTTTTACGAAATCATGTAAACCTTCTAGAAGCTGTGATTTTAAAAAATGGGGGAAGTAAGCTTTTCTTATTTCCGGACGCATGCGCAAACTATAGAAAGTCGTTATGACGTAGAATGTGCATACTTTGTAGATTCCATTTATCAAATAAAACACATTTTCTAAAAACTCGTGTTTTTTACGAAATCATGTAAACCTTCTAGAAGCTGTGATTTTAAAAAACGGTGGAAGTAAGCTTTTCTTCTTTCGGGACGAATGCGCAAACTATAGAAAGTCGTTATGACGTAGAATGTGCAGAAGTTGTTGATTCCATTTATGAAATAAAACACATTTTCTGAAAACTTGTGTTTTTTAAGAAATCATGTAAACCTTCTAGAAGCCGTGATTTTAAAAAATGGGGGAAGTAAGCTTTTCTTATTTCCAAACAGATGCGCAAACTATAGAAAGTCGTTATGACGTAGAATGTGCATACTTTGTTGATTCTATTTATGAAATAAAACAAATTTTCCAAAAACTCGTGTTTTTTAAGAAATCATTTAAACCTTCTAGAAGCTGTGATTTTAAAAAACGGGGGAAGAAAGATTTTCTTATTTCCAAACGCATGCGCAAACTATAGAAAGTCGTTATGACATAGAATGTGCATACTTTGTTGATTCCATTTATGAAATAAAACACATTTTCTAAAAACTCGTGTTTTTTACGAAATCATGTAAACCTTCTAGAAGCTGTGATTGTAATAAACGGTGGAAGTAAGCTTTTCTTATTTCCAGACGCATGCGAAACTATAGAAAGTCGTTGTGACGTAGAATGTGCATACTTTGTAGATTCCATTTATGAATTAAAACACATTTTCTAAAAACTCGTGTTTTTTACGAAATCATGTAAACATTCTAGAAGCTGTGATTATAAAAAACGGTGGAAGTAAGCTTTTCTCATTTCTGGATGCATGCGCAAACAATAGAAAGTCATTTTGACGTAGAATGTGCATACTTTGAAGATTCCATTTGTGAAATAAAACACATTTTCTAAAAACTCGTGTTTTTTACGTAATCATGTAAACCTTCTAGAAGCTGTGATTTTAAAAAATGGTGGAAGTAAGCTGTTCTTATTTCCGGACGCATGCGCAAACTATAGAAAGTCGTTATGACGTAGAATGTGCATACGTTATTGATTCCCTATTTGAAATAAAACACATTTTGTAAAAACTCGTGTTTTTTAAGAAATCATGTAAACCTTCTAGAAGCTGTGATTTTAAAAAACAGGGGAAGTAAGATTTTCTTATTTCCGGATGCATGCGCAAACTATAGAAAGTCGTTATGACGTAGAATGTGCATAGTTTGTAGATTCCATTTATGAAATAAAACACATTTTCTAAAAACTCGTGCTTTTTACGAAATCATGTAAACCTTCTAGAAGCTGTGATTTTAAAAAACGATGGAAGTGAGCTTTTCTTATTTCCTGACTGATGCGCAAACTATAGAAAGTCGTTATGACGTAGAATTTCAATACATGGTTGATTCCATTTAAGAAATAAAACACATTTTCTAAAAACTCTTGTTTTTTAAGAAATCATGTAAACCTTCCAGAAGTTGTGATTATAAAAACGGGGGAAGTAAGCTTTTCTTATTTCCAAACGCATGCGCAAACTATAGAAAGTCGTTATGACATAGAATGTGCATACTTTGTTGATTCCATTTATGAAATAAAACACTTTTTCTAAAAACTCGTGTTTTTTAAGAAATCATGTAAACCTTCTAGAAGCTGTGATTTTAAAAAACGGGGGAAGTAAGCTTTTCTTATTTCCGGACACATGCGCAAACTATACAAAGTCGTTATGACGTAGAATGTGCATACTTTGTAGATTCCATTTATGAAATAAAACACATTTTTAAAAACTCGTGTTTTTTACGAAATCATGTAAACCTTCTAGAAGCTGTGATTTTAAAAAATGGGGGAAGTAAGCTTTTCTTATTTCCGGACGAATGCACAAACTATAGAAAGTCATTATGACGTAGAATGTGCAAACTTTGTTGATTCCATTTAGGAAATAAAACACATTTTCTAAAAACTCGTTGTTTTTAAGAAATGATGTAAACCTTCTAGAAGTTGTGATTTTATAAAACGGTGGAAGTAAGCTTTTCTTATTTCCAAACGCATGCGGAAACTATAGAAAGTCGTTATGACATAGAATGTGCATACTTTGTTGATTCCATTTATGAAATAAAAAACATTTTCTAAAAACTCGTGTTTTTTAAGAAATCAGTTAAACCTTCTAGAAGCTGTGATTTTAAAAAACGGGAGAAGTAAGCTTTTCTTATTTCCAAACGCATGCGCAAACTATAGAAAGTCATTATGACATAGAATGTGCATACTTTGTTGATTCCATTTATGAAATAAAACACATTTTCTAAAAACTCATGTTTTTTACGTAATCATGTAAACCTTCTAGAAGTTGTGATTTTATAAAACGGTGGAAGTAAGCTTTTCTTATTTCCGGACGCATGCGAAAACTATAGAAAGTCATTATGACATAGAATGTGCATACTTTGTTGATTCCATTTATGAAATAAAACACATTTTCTAAAAACTCGTGTTTTTTAAAAAATTGATGTAAACCTTCTAGAAGCTGTGATTTTAAAAAACGGGGGAAGTAAGCTTTTCTTTTTTCCAAACACATGCACAAACTATAAAAAGTCGTTATGACGTAGAATGTGCATACTTTGTAGATTTCATTTATGAAATAAAACACGTTTTCTAAAAACTCGTGTTTTTTACGAAATCATGTAAACCTTCTAGAAGCTGTGATTTTAAAAAACGGTGGAAGTAAGCTTTTCTTATTTCCGAACGAATGCACAAACTATAGAAAGTCGTTATGACGTAGAATGTGCATACTTTGTTGATTCCATTTATGAAATAAAACACATTTTCTAAAAACTCGTGGTTTTTAAGAAATCATGTAAACCTTCTAGAAGATGTGATTTTAAAAAACGGTGGAAGTAAGCTTTTCTTATTTCCGGACGCATGCGAAACTATAGAAAGTCGTTGTGACGTAGAATGTGCATACTTTGTAGATTCCATTTATGAATTAAAACAAATTTTCTAAAAACTCGTGTTTTTTACGAAATCATGTAAACCTTCTAGAAGCTGTGATTATAAAAAACGGTGGAAGTAAGCTTTTCTTATTTCTGGATGCATGCGCAAACAATAGAAAGTCATTTTGACGTAGAATGTGCATACTTCGTAGATTCCATTTGTGAAATAAAACACATTTTCTAAAAACTCGTGTTTTTTACGTAATCATGTAAACCTTCTAGAAGCTGTGATTTTAAAAAACGGTGGAAGTAAGCTTTTCTTATTTCCAGACGCATGCGCAAACTATAGAATGTCGCTATGACGTAGAATGTGCATAATTTGTTGATTCCATTTATGAAATAAAACACATTTTCTAAAAACTCGTGTTTTTTAAGAAATCATGAAAACCTTCTAGAAGCTGTGATTTTAAAAAATGGGGAAAGTAAGTTTTTCTTATTTCCAAACCCATGCACAAACTATAGAAAGTCATTATGACGTAGAATGTGCATACTTTGTTGATTCCATTTATGAAATAAAACACATTCTCTAAAAACTCGTGTTTTTTAAGAAATCATGTAAACCTTCTATAGGCTGTGATTTTAAAAAACGGTGGAAGTAAGCTTTTCTTATTTCCAGACGCATGCGCAAACTATAGAAAGTCGTTATGACCTAGAATGTGCATACTTTGTTGATTCCATTTATGAAATAAAACACATTTTCTAAAAACTCGTGTTTTTTAAGAAATCATGTAAACCTTCTAGAAGCTGTGATTTTAAAAAACGGGGGAAGTAAGCTTTTCTTTTTTCCGGACGCATGCGCAAACAATAGAAAGTCGTTATGACGTATAATGTGCATACTTTGTAGATTCCTTTTGTGAAATAAAACACATTTTCTAAAAACTCATGTTTTTTACGTAATCATGTAAACCTTCTAGAAGCTATGTTTTTAAAAAACGGTGGAAGTAAGCTTTTCTTATTTCCGGACGCATGCGCAAACTATAGAAAGTCGTTATGATGTAGAATGTGCATAATTTGTTGATTCCATTTATGAAATAAAACACATTTTCTAAAAACTCGTGTTTTTGAAGAAATCATGTAAACCTTCTAGATGCTGTGATTTTAAAAAACGGGGGAAGTAAGCTTTTCTTATTTCCAAATGCATGCGCAAACTATAGAAACTCGCTATGAGGTAGAATGTGCATACTTTGTTGATTCCATTTATGAAATAAAACACATTTTCTAAAAACTCGTGTTTTTTAAGAAATCACGTAAACCTTCTGGAAGATGTGATTTTAAAAAACGGGGGAGGTAAGCTTTTCTTATTTCCGGACGCATGCGCAAACTATAGAAAGTCGTTATGACGTAGAATGTGCATACTTTGTAGATTCCATTTATGAAATAAAACACATTTTCTAAAAACTCGTGTTTTTTACGAAATCATGTAAACCTTCTAGAAGCTGTGATTTTAAAAAACGGTGGAAGTAAGCTTTTCTTATTTCTGGACGCATGCGGAAACTATAGAAAGTCGTTATGACATAGAATGTGCATACTTATTTGATTCTATTTATGAAATAAAACACATTTTCTAAAAGCTCGTGTTGTTTACGAAATCATGTAAAACTTCTAGAATATCTGATTTTAAAAAACGGGGGAGGTAAGCTTTTCTTCTTTCCGGACGCATGCGCAAACTATAGCAAGTCGTTATAACGTAGAATGTGCATAGTTTGTAGATTCCATTTATGAAATAAAACACATTTTCTAAAAACTCGTGTTTTTTAAGAAATCATGTAAACCTTCTGGAAGCTGTGATTTTAAAAAACAGGGGAAGTAAGCTTTTCTTAGTTCCGGACGCATGCGCAAACTATAGAAAGTCGTTATGACGTAGAATGTCCATACTTTGTAGATTCAATTTATGAAATAAAACACATTTTCTAAAAACTCGTGTTTTTTACGAAATCATGTAAACCTTCTAGAAGCTATGATTTTAAAAATCGGTGGAAGTAAGCTTTTCTTATTTCCGGACGCATGCGCAAACTATAGAAAGTCGTTATGACGTAGAATGTGCATACTTTGTAGATTCCATTTATGAAATAAAACACATTTTCTAAAAACTCGTGTTTTTTTCGAAATCATTTAAACCTTCTAGAAGCTGTGATTTTAAAAAACGGTGGAAGTAAGCTTTTCTTATTTCCGGACGCATGCGCAAACTATAGAAAGTCGTCATGAAGTAGAATGTGCATACTTTGTAGATTCCATTAATGGAATAAAACACATTTTCTAAAAACTCGTGTTTGTTACGAAATCATGTAAAGCTTCTAGAAGCTGTGATTTTAAAAAACGGTGGAAGTAAACTTTTCTTATTTCCGAACGCATGCGCAAACTATAGAAAGTCGTTATGACGTAGAATGTGCATACTTTGTAGATTCCATTTATGAAATAAAACACATTTTCTAAAAACTCTTGTTTTTTACGAAATCATGTAAAGCTTCTAGAAGCTGTGATTTTAAAAAACACTGGAAGTAAGATTTTGTTATTTCCGGAGGCATGCACAAACTATAGAAAGTCGTTATGACGTAGAATGTGCATACTTTGTTGATTCTATTTATGAAATAAAACACATTTTCTAAAAACTCGTGTTTTTTTCGAAATCATGTAAACCTTCTAGAATCTGTGATTTTAAAAAATGGGGGAGGTAAGCTTTTTTTATTTCCGAACGCATGCGCAAACTATAGAAAGTCGTTATGACGTAGAATGTGCATACTTTGCAGATTCCATTTATGAAATAAAATACATTTTCTAAAAACTCGTGTTTTTTAAGAAATCATGTAAACCTTCTAGAAGCTGTGATTTTAAAAAACGGAGGAAGTATGCTTTTCTTATTTCCGGATGCATGCGCAAACTATAGAAATTCGTTATGACGTTGAATGTGCATACTTTGTAGATTCCATTTATGAAATAAAACAGATTTTCTAAAAACTCGTGCTTTTTAAGAAATCATGTAAACCTTCTAGAAGCTGTGATTTTAAAAAACGGGGGAAGTAAGGTTTTCTTATTTCTGGACGCATGCGCAAACTATAGAAAGTCATTATGACGTAGAATGTGCATACTTTATAGATTACATTTATGAAATAAAACACATTTTCTAAAAACTCGTGTTTTTTACGAAATCATGTAAACCTTCTAGAAGCTGTGATTTTAAAAAACGGTGGAAGTAAACTTTTCTTATTTCCGGACACATGCGCAAACTATAGAAAGTCGTAATGACGTAGAATGTGTATTCTTTGTTGATTCCATTTATGAAATAAAACACATTTTCTAAAAACTCGTGTTTTTTACGAAATCATGTAAACCTTCTAGAAGCTGTGATTTCAAAAAATGGTGGAAGCAAGCTTTTCTTATTTCCGGACGCATGCGCAAACTATAGAAATTCGTTATGACGTAGAATGTGCATACTTTGTAGATTCCATTTATGAAATAAAACACATTTTCTAAAATCTCGTGTTTTTTACGAAATCATGTAAAGCTTCTAGAAGCTGTGATCTTAAAAAACGGTGGAAGTAAGCTTTTCTTATTTCCGGACGCATGCGCAAACTATAGAAAGTCGTTATGACGTAGAATGTGCATACTTTATAGATTCCATTTATGAAATAAAACACATTTTCTAAAAACTCATGTTTTTTACGAAATCATGTAAAGCTTCTAGAAGCTGTGATTTTAAAAAACGGTGGAAGTAAGCTTTTCTTATTTTTGGACGCATGCGCAAACTATAGAAAGTCGTTATGACGTACAATGTGCATACTTTTTTAATTCTATTGATGAAATAAAACACATTTTCTAAAATCTCGTGTTTTTTACGAAATGATGTAAACCTTCTAGAATCTGTGATTTTAAAAAACGGGCGAGGTAAGCTTTTCTTATTTCCGGACGCATGCGAAAACTATAGAAAGTCGTTATGACGTAGAATCTGCATGCTTTGTTGATTCCATTTATGAAATAAAACACATTTCCTAAAAACTCGTGTTTTTTAGGAAATCATGTAAACCTTCTAGAAGCTGTGATTTTAAAAAACGGGGGACGTAAGCTTTTCTTATTTCCGGACGCATGCGCAAACTATAGAAAGTCATTATGACGTAGAATGTGCATACTTTTTACATCCCATTTATGAAATAAAACACATTTTCTAAAAACTCCTGTTTTTTACGAAATCATGTAAACCTTCTAGAAGTTGTGATTTTAAAAAAACGGTGGAAGTAAGCTTTTCTTATTTCCGGACGCATGCGCAAACTATAGAAAGTTGTTATGACATAGAATGTGCATACTTTGTTGATTCTATTTACAAAATAAAACACATTTTCCAAAACTCGTGTTTTTTACGAAATCATGTAAACCTTCTAGAATCTGTGATTTTAAAAAACGGGGAAGGTAAGCTTTTCTTATTTCCGGATGCATGCGCAAACTATAGAAAGTCGTTATGAAGTAGAATGTGCATACTTTGTTGATTCCATTTATGAAATAAAAATAATTTTCTAAAAACTCGTGCTTTTTAAGAAATCATGTAAACCTTCTAGAAGCTGTGATTTTAAAAAACGGGGGAAGTAAGGTTTTCTTATTTCTGGACGCATGCGCAAACTATAGAAAGTCATTATGACGTAGAATGTGCATACTTTATAGATTCCATTTATGAAATAAAACACATTTTCTAAAAACTCGTGTTTTTTACGAAATCATGTAAACCTTCTAGAAGCTGTGATTTTAAAAAATGGTGGAAGTAAGCTTTTCTTATTTCCGGACGCATGCGCAAACTATAGAAAGTCGTTATGACTTAGAATGTGCATACTTTGTTGATTCCATTTATGAAATAAAACACATTTTCTAAAAACTCGTGTTTTTTACGAAATCATGTAAACCTTCTAGAAGCTGTGATTTTAAAAAACGGTGGAAGTAAGCTTTTCTTATTTCCGGACGCATGCGCAAACTATAGAAAGTCGTTATGACGTAGAATGTGCATACTTTGTAGATTCCATTTATGAAATAAAACACATTTTCTAAAAACTCGTGTTTTTTTCGGAATCATGTAAACCTTCTAGAAGCTGTGATTTTAAAAAACGGTGGAAGTAAGCTTTTCTTATTTCCGGATGCATGCGCAAACTACAGAAAGTCGTTATGACGTAGAATGTGCATACTTTGTAGATTCCATTTATGAAATAAAACACATTTTCTAAAAACTCGTGTTTTTTTCGGAATCATGTAAACCTTTTAGAAGCTGTGATTTTAAAAAACGGTGGAAGTAAGCTTTTCTTATTTCCGGACGCATGCGAAACCTATAGAAAGTCGTTATGACGTTGAATGTGCATACTTTGTTGATTCCATTTATGAAATAAAACACATTTTCTAAAAACTCGTGCTTTTTAAGAAATCACGTAAACCTTCTAGAAGCTGTGATTTTAATAAACGGGGGAAGTAAGCTTTTCTTATTTCCAAACGCATGCGCAAACTATAGAAAGTCGTTATGACATAGAATGTGCATACTTTGTAGATTCCATTTATGAAATAAAACACATTTTCTAAAAACTCGTGTTTTTTAAGAAATCATGTAAACCTTCTAGAAGCTGTGATTTTAAAAAACGGGGGAAGTAAGCTTTTCTTATTTCTGGACGCATGCGCAAACTATAGAAAGTCCTTATGACGTAGAATGTGCATACTTTGTTGATTCCATTTATGAAATAAAACACATTTTCGAAAAACTCGTGTTTTTTACGAAATCATGTAAAGCTTCTAGAAGCTGTGATTTTAAAAAACACTGGAAGTAAGATTTTCTTATTTCCGGACGCATGCAAAAACTATAGAAAGTCGTTATGACGTAGAATGTGCATACTTTGTTGATTCTATTAAAGAAATAAAACACATTTTCTAAAAACTCGTGTTTTTTACGAAATCATGTAAACCTTCTAGAAGCTGTGATTTTAAAAAATGGTGGAAGTAAGCTTTTCTTATTTCCGGACGCATGCACAAACTATAGAAAGTCGTTATGACGTAGAATGTGCATACTTTGTTGATTCTATTTATGATACAAAACACATTTTCTAAAAACTCGTGTTTTTTACGAAATCATGTAAACCTTCTAGAATCTGTGATTTTAAAAAACGGGGAAGGTAAGCTTTTTTTATTTCCGGACGAATGCGCAAACTATAGAAAGTCGTTATGACGTAGAATGTGCATACTTTGTAGATTCCATTTATGAAATAAAACACATTTTCTATAAACTCGTGCTTTTTAAGAAATCATGTAAACCTTCTAGAAGCTGTGATTTTAAAAAACGGGGGAAGTAAGGTTTCCTTATTTCTGGACGCACGCGCAAACTATAGAAAGTCGTTATGACGTAGAATGTGCATACTTTATAGATTCCATTTATGAAATAAAACACATTTTCTAAAAACTCGTGTTTTTTACGAAATCATATAAACCTTCTAGAAGCTGTGATTTTAAAAAACGGTGGAAGTAAACTTTTCTTATTTCCGGACGCATGCGCAAACTATAGAAAGTCGTAATGACGTAGAATGTGCATTCTTTGTTGATTCCATTTATGAAATAAAACACATTTTCTAAAAACTCATGTTTTTTAAGGAATCATGTAAACCTTCTAGAAGCTGTGATTTTAAAAAACGGGGGAAGTAAGCTTTTCTTTTTTCCGGATGCATGCGCAAACTATAGAAAGTCATTATGACGTAGAATGTGCATACTTTGTAGATTCCATTTATGAAATAAAACACATTTTCTAAAAACTCGTGTTTTTTACGAAATCATGTAAACCTTCTAGAAGCTGTGATTTCAACAAATGGTGGAAGCAAGCTTTTCTTATTTCTGGACGCATACGCAAACTATAGAACGTCGTTATGACCTAGGATGTGCATACTTTGTAGATTCCATTTATGAAATAAAACACATTTTCTAAAAACTCGTGTTTTTTACGAAATCATGTAAACCATCTAGAAGCTGTGATTTTAAAAAATGGTGGAAGTAAGCTTTTCTTATTTCCGGACGCATGCGCAAACTATAGAAAGTCGTTATGACGTAGAATGTGCATACTTTGTAGATTCCATTTATGAAATAAAACACATTTTCTAAAAACTCGTGTTTTTTACGAAATCATATAAAGCTTCTAGAAGCTGTGATTTTAAAAAACGGTGGAAGTAAGAATTTCTTATTTTCGGACGCATGCGCAAACTATAGAAAGTCGTTATGACGTAGAATGTGCATACTTTATAGATTCCATTGATGAAATAAAACACATTTTCTAAAAACTCGTGTTTTTTACGAAATCATGTAAAGCTTCTAGACGCTGTGATTTTAAAAAACGGTGGAAGTAAGCTTTTCTTATTTCTGGACGCATGCGCAAACTATAGAAAGTCGTTATGACGTACAATGTGCATACTTTTTTTATTCTATTTATGAAATAAAACACATTTTCTAAAAACTCGTGTTTTTTACGAAATCATGTAAACCTTCTAGAATATGTGATTTTAAAAAACGGGGGACGTAAGCTTTTCTTATTTCCGAACGCATGCGCAAACTATAGAAAGTCGTTATGACGTAGAATCTGCATACTTTGTTGATTCCATTTATGAAATAAAACACATTTTCTAAAAACTCGTGTTTTTTAAGAAATCATGTAAACCTTCGAGAAGCTGTGATTTTAAAAAACGGTGGAAGTAAGCTTTTCTTATTTCCGGAGGAATGCGCAAACTATAGAAAGTCGTTATGATGTAGAATGTGCATACTTTGTTGATTCAATTTATGAAATAAAACACATTTTCTAAAAACTCGTGTTTTTTAAGAAATCATGTAAACCTTCTAGAAGCTGTGATTTTAAAAAATGGTGGAAGTAAGCTTTTCTTTTTTCTGGACGCATGCACAAACTATAGAAAGTCGTTATGACGTAGAATGTGCATACTTTGTTGAATCCATTTATGAAATAAAACACATTTTCTAAAAACTCGTGTTTTTTAAGAAATCATGTAAACCTTCTAGAAGCTGTGATTTCAACAAATGGTGGAAGCAAGCTTTTCTTATTTCTGGACGCATACGCAAACTATAGAACGTCGTTATGACCTAGGATGTGCATACTTTGTAGATTCCATTTATGAAATAAAACACATTTTCTAAAAACTCGTGTTTTTTACGAAATCATGTAAACCATCTAGAAGCTGTGATTTTAAAAAATGGTGGAAGTAAGCTTTTCTTATTTCCGGACGCATGCGCAAACTATAGAAAGTCGTTATGACGTAGAATGTGCATACTTTGTAGATTCCATTTATGAAATAAAACACATTTTCTAAAAACTCGTGTTTTTTACGAAATCATATAAAGCTTCTAGAAGCTGTGATTTTAAAAAACGGTGGAAGTAAGAATTTCTTATTTTCGGACGCATGCGCAAACTATAGAAAGTCGTTATGACGTAGAATGTGCATACTTTATAGATTCCATTGATGAAATAAAACACATTTTCTAAAAACTCGTGTTTTTTACGAAATCATGTAAAGCTTCTAGACGCTGTGATTTTAAAAAACGGTGGAAGTAAGCTTTTCTTATTTCTGGACGCATGCGCAAACTATAGAAAGTCGTTATGACGTACAATGTGCATACTTTTTTTATTCTATTTATGAAATAAAACACATTTTCTAAAAACTCGTGTTTTTTACGAAATCATGTAAACCTTCTAGAATATGTGATTTTAAAAAACGGGGGACGTAAGCTTTTCTTATTTCCGAACGCATGCGCAAACTATAGAAAGTCGTTATGACGTAGAATCTGCATACTTTGTTGATTCCATTTATGAAATAAAACACATTTTCTAAAAACTCGTGTTTTTTAAGAAATCATGTAAACCTTCGAGAAGCTGTGATTTTAAAAAACGGTGGAAGTAAGCTTTTCTTATTTCCGGAGGAATGCGCAAACTATAGAAAGTCGTTATGATGTAGAATGTGCATACTTTGTTGATTCAATTTATGAAATAAAACACATTTTCTAAAAACTCGTGTTTTTTAAGAAATCATGTAAACCTTCTAGAAGCTGTGATTTTAAAAAATGGTGGAAGTAAGCTTTTCTTTTTTCTGGACGCATGCACAAACTATAGAAAGTCGTTATGACGTAGAATGTGCATACTTTGTTGAATCCATTTATGAAATAAAACACATTTTCTAAAAACTCGTGTTTTTTAAGAAATCATGTAAACCTTCTAGAAGCTGTGATTTTAATAAACGGGGGAAGTAAGCATTTCTTATTTCCAAACACATGCGCAAACTATAGAAATTCGTTATGAAGTAAAATGTGCATACTTTGTAGATTCCATTTATGAAATAAAACACATTTTCTAAAAACTCTTGTATCATGTAAACCTTCTAGAAGCTGTGATCTTAAAAAATGGTGGAAGTAAGCTTTTCTTATTTCCGGACGCATGCGCAACTAATAGAAAGTCGTTATGACGTAGAATGTGCATACTTTGTTGATTCCATTTATGAAATAAAACACATTTTGTAAAAACTCGTGTTTTTTAAGAAATCATGTAAACCTTCTAGAAGCTGTGATTTTAAAAAACGGTGGAAGTAAGCTTTTCTTATTTCCGGACGCATGCGCAACCTATAGAAAGTCGTTATGACGTAGAATGTGCATAGTTTGTTGATTCCATTTATGAAATAAAACACATTTTCTAAAAACTCGTGTTTTTTAAGAAATCATGTAAACCTTCTAGAAGCTGTCATTTTAAAAAACGGGGGAAGTAAGCTTTTCTTATTTCCGGACGCATGAGCAAACTATAAAAATTCATTATGACGTAGAATGTGCATACTTGGAAGATTCCATTTATGAAATAAAACACATTTTCTAAAAACTCATGTTTTTTACGAAATCATGTAAACCTTCTAGAAGCTGGGATTTTAAAAAATGGTTGAAGTAAGCTTTTCTTATTTCCGGACGCATGCGCAAACTATAGAAAGTCGTTATGACGTAGAATGTGCATACGTTGTAAATTCCATTTATGAAATAAAACACATTTTCTAAAATCTCGTGTTTTTTACGAAATCATGTAAAGCTTCTAGAAGCTGTGATTTTAAAAAACGGTGGAAGTAAGCTTTTCTTATTTCCAGACGCATGCGCAAACTATAGAAAGTCCTTATGACATAGAATGTGCATACTTTGTAGATTCCATTTATGAAATAAAACACATTTTCTAAAAACTCGTGTTTTTTACGAAATCATGTAAACCTTCTAGAAGCTGTGATTTTAAAAAATGGTGGAAGTAAGCTTTTCTTATTTCCGGACGCATGCACAAACTATAGAAAGTCGTTACGACGTAGAATGTGCATACCTTGTAGATTCCATTTATGAAATAAAACACATTTTCTAAAAACTCGTGTTTTTTACGAAATCATGTAAACCTTCTAGAATCTGTGATTTTAAAAAACGGGGGAGGTAAGTTTTTCTTATTTCCGGACGCATGCGCAAAATATAGAAAGTCATCATGACGTAGAATGTGCATACTTTGTAGATTCCATTTATGAAATAAAACACATTTTCTAAAAACTCGTGTTTTTTACGAAATCATGTAAACCTTCTAGAAGCTGTGATTTTAAACAACGGTGGAGGTAAGCTTTTCTTATTTCCTGACGCATGCGCAACCTATAGAAAGTCGTTATGACGTAGAATGTCCATACTTTATTGATTCCATTGATGAAATAAAACACATTTTCTAAAAACTCGTGTTTTTTAAGAAATCATGTAAACCTTCTAGAAGCTGTGATTTTAAAAAACGGGGGAAGTAAGCTTTTCTTTTTTCCGGATGCATGCGCAAACTATAGAAAGTCATTATGACGTAGAATGTGCATACTTTGTAGATTCCATTTATGAAATAAAACACATTTTCTAAAAACTCGTGTTTTTTACGAAATCATGTAAACCTTCTAGAAGTTGTGATTTCAAAAAATGGTGGAAGCAAGCTTTTCTTATTTCTGGACGCATACGCAAACTATAGAAAGTCGTTATGACCTAGGATGTGCATACTTTGTAGATTCCATTTATGAAATAAAACACATTTTCTAAAAACTCGTGTTTTTTACGAAATCATGTAAACCTTCTAGAAGCTGTGATTTTAAAAAATAGTGGAAGTAAGCTTTTCTTATTTCCGGACGCATGTGCAAACTATAGAAAGTCATTATGACGTAGAATGTGCATACTTTGTTGATTCAATTTATGAAATAAAACACATTTTCTAAAAACTCGTGTTTTTTACGAAATCATGTAAACCTTCTAGAAGCTGTGATTTTAAAAAACGGGGGAAGTAAGCTTTTCTTATTTCCGGACGCATGCGCAACCTATAGAAAGTCGTTATGACGTAGAATCTGCATACTTTGTTGATTCCATTTATGAAATAAAACACATTTTCTAAAAACTCGTGTTTTTTAAGAAATCATGTAAACCTTCTAGAAGCTGTGATTTTAAAAAACGGTGGAAGTAAGCTTTTCTTATTTCCGGACGCATGCGCAAACTATAAAAATTCGTTATGACGTAGAATGTGCATACTTTGTAGATTCCATTGATGAAATAAAACACATTTTTAAAAAACTCGTGTTTTTTACGAAATCATGTAAACCTTCTAGAAGCTATGATTTTAATAAACGGGGGAAGTAAGCTTTGCTTATTTCCAAACGCATGCGCAAACTATAGAAAGTCGTTATGACGTAGAATGTGCATACTTTGTAGATTCCATTTATGAAATAAGACACATTTTCTAAAAACTCATGTTTTTACGAAATCATGTAAACCTTCTAGAAGCTGTGATTTTAAACAACGGTGGAAGTAAGCTTTTCTTATTTCCGGACGCATGCGTAAACTATAGAAAGTCGTTATGACGTAGAATGTGCATACTTTATAGATTCCATTTATGAAATAAAACACATTTTCTAAAAACTCGTGTTTTTTACGAAATCATGTAAAGCTTCTAGAAGCTGTGGTTTTAAAAAACGGTGGAAGTAAGCTTTTCTTATTTCCGGACGCATGCGCAAACTGTAGAAAGTCGTTATGACGTAGAATGTGCATACTTTGTTGATTCTATTTATGAAATAAAACACATTTTCTAAAAACTCGTGTTTTTTACGAAATCATGTAAACCTTCTAGAATCTGTGATTTTAAAAAACGGGGGGGGTAAGCTTTTCTTATTTCTGGACGCATGCGCAAACTATAGAAAGTCGTTATGACGTAGAATGTGCATACTTTGTAGATTCCATTTATGAAATAAAACACATTTTCTAAAACTCATGTTTTTTACGAAATCATGTAAACCTTCTAGAATATGTGATTTTAAAAAACGGTGGAAGGAAGCTTTTCTTATATCCGGACGCATGCGCAAACTATATAAAGTTGTTATGACGTAGAATGTGCATACTTTTATAACACATTTTCTCAAAACTCGTGTTTTTTACGAATTCATGTAAACCTTCTAGAAGCTGTGGTTTTAAAAAACGGTGGAAGTAAGCTTTTCTTATTTCCGGACGCATGCGCAAACTATATAAAGTCGTTATGACGTAGAATGGGAATACTTTGTAGATTCCATTTATGAAATAAAACAAATTTTCTAAAAACTCATGTTTTTTACGAAATCATGTAAACCTTCTAGAAGCTGTGATTTTAAAAAACGGTGGAAGTAAGCTTTTCTTATTTCCGGACGCATGCGCAACCGATAGAAAGTCTTTATGATGTAGAATGTGCATACTTTTTTGATTCCATTTATGAAATAAAACACATTTTCCAAAAACTCGTGTTTTTTAAGAAATCATGTAAACCTTCTAGAAGCTGTGATTTTAATAAACGAGGGAAGTAAGCTTTTCTTATTTCCAAGCGCATGCGCAAACTATAGAAAGTCGTTATGACGTAGAATGTGGATACTTTGTAGATTCCATTTATGAAATAAAACACATTTTCTAAAAACTCGTGTTTTCTAAGAAATCATGTAAACCTTCTAGAAGTCGTGATTTTAAAAAACGGGGGAAGTAAGCTTTTCTTATTTCAAGACGCGTGCGCAAACTATCGAAAGTCGTTATGACGTAGAATGTGCATACTTTGTAGATTCCATTTATGAAATAAAACACATTTTCTAAAAACTCGTGTTTTTTACGAAATCATGTAAACCTTCTAGAAGCTGTGATTTTAAAAAACGGTGGAAGTAAGCTTTTCTTATTTCCGGACGCATGCAGAACCTATAGAAAGTCGTTATGACGTAGAATGTGCATACTTTGTTGATTCCATTTATGAAATAAAACACATTTTCTAAAAACTCGTGTTTTTTAAGAAATCATGTAAACCTTCTAGAAGCTGTGATTTTAAAAAACGGTGGAAGTAAGCTTTTCTTATCTCCGGACGCATGCGCAAACTATAGAAAGTCGTTATGACATAGAATGTGCATACTTTGTAGATTCGATCTATGAAATAAAACACATTTTCTAAAAACTCGTGTTTTTTACGAAATCATGTAAAGCTTCTAGAAGCTGTGATTTTAAAAAACGGTGGAAGTAAGCTTTTCTTATTTCCGGACGCATGCGCAAACTATAGAAAGTCATTATGACGTAGAATGTGCATACTTTGTAGATTCCAATTATGAAATAAAACACATTTTCTAAAAACTCGTGTTTTTTACGAAATCATGTAAACCTTCTAGAAGCTGTGATTTTAAACAACGGTGGAAGTAAGCTTTTCTTATTTCCGGACGCATGCGCAACCTATAGAAAGTCGTTATGACGTAGAATGTCCATACTTTGTTGATTCCATTTATGAAATATAACACATTTTCTAAAAACTCATGTTTTTTAAGAAATCATGTAAACCTTCTAGAAGCTGTGATTTTAATAAACGGGGGAAGTAAGCTTTTCTTATTTCCAAACGCATGCGCAAACTATAGAAAGTCGTTACGACGTAGAATGTGCATACTTTGTAGATTCCATCTATGAAATAAAACACATTTTCTAAAAACTCGTGTTTTTTAAGAAATCATGTAAAGCTTCTTGAAGCTGTGATTTTAAAAAACGGGGGAAGTAAGCTTTTCTTATTTCCAGACGCGTGCGCAAACTATAGAAAGTCGTTATGACGTAGAATGTGCATACTTTGTAGATTCCATTTATGAAATAAAACACATTTTCTAAAAACTCGTGTTTTTTAAGAAATCATGTAAAGCTTCTAGAAGCTGTGATTTTAAAAAACAGGGGAAGTAATCTTTTCTTACTTCCGGACGCATGCGCAAACTATAGAAAGTCGTTATGACGTAGAATGTGCATACTTTGTGGATTCCATTTATGAAATAAAACACATTTTCTAAAAACTCCTGTTTTTTACGAAATCATGTAAAGCTTCTAGAAGCTGTGATTTTAAAAAACGGTGGAAGTAAGCTTTTCTTATTTCCGGACGCATGCGCAAACTATAGAAATTCGTTATGACGTAGAATGTGCATACTTTGTAGATTCCATTTATGGAATAAAACACATTTTCTAAAAACTCATGTTTCTTACGACATCATGTAAACGTTCTAGAAGCTGTGATTTTAAACAACGGTGGAAGTAAGCTTTTCTTATTTCCGGACGCATGCGGAACCTATAGAAATTCGTTATGACGTAGAATGTCCATACTTTGTTGATTCCATTGATGAAATAAAACATATTTTCTAAAAGCTCGTGTTTTTTACGAAATCATGTAAACCTTCTAGAAGCTGTGATTTCAAAAAATGGTGGAAGCAAGCTTTTCTTATTTCTGGACGCATACGCAAACTATAGAAAGTCGTTATGACGTAGAATGTGCATACTTTGTAGATTCCATTTATGAAATAAAACACATTTTCTAAAAACTCGTGTTTTTTACGAAATTATGTAAACCTTCTAGAAGCTGTGATTTTAAAAAATGGTGGAAGTAAGCTTTTCTTATTTCCGGACGCATGCGCAAACTATAGAAAGTCGTTATGACGTAGAATGTGCATACTTTGTAGATTCCATTTATGAAATAAAACACATTTTCTAAAAACTCGTGTTTTTTACGAAATCATATAAAGCTTCTAGAAGATGTGATTTTAAAAAACGGTGGAAGTAAGCTTTTCTTATTTTCGGATGCATTCGCAAACTATAGAAAGTCGTTATGACGTAGAATGTGCATACTTTATAGATTCCATTTATGAGATAAAACACATTTTCTAAAAACTCGTGTTTTTTTACGAAATTATGTAAAGCTTCGAGACGCTGTGATTTTAAAAAACGGTGGAAGTAAGCTTTTCTTATTTCTGGATGCATGCGCAAACTATAGAAAGTCGTTATGACGTACAATGTGCATACTTTTTTTATTCTATTTATGAAATAAAACACATTTTCTAAAATCTCGTGTTTTTTACGAAATCGTGTAAACCTTCTAGAATATGTGATTTTAAAAAACGGGGGACGTAAGCTTTTCTTATTTCCGCACGCATGGGCAAACTATAGAAAGTCGTTATGACGTAGAATCTACATACTTTGTTGATTCCATTTATGAAATAAAACACATTTTCTAAAAACTCATGTTTTTTAAGAAATCATGTAAACCTTCTAGAAGCTGTGATTTTAAAAAACGGTGGAAGTAAGCTTTTCTTATTTCCGGACGCATGCACAAAATATAGAAAGTCGTTATGACGTAGAATGTGCATACTTTATAGATTCCATTTATGAAATAAAACACATTTTTAAAAACTCGTGTTTTTTAAGAAATCATGTAAACCTTCTAGAAGCTGTGATTTTAATAAACGGGGGAAGTAAGCATTTCTTATTTCCAAACAAATGCGCAAACTATAGAAATTCTCTATGAAGTAAAATGTGCATACTTTGTATATTCCATTTATGAAATAAAACACATTTTCTAAAAACTCTTGTTTTTTACGAAATCATGTAAACCTTCTAGAAGCTGTGATTTTAAAAAATGGTGGATGTAAGCTTTTCTTATTTCCGGACGCATGCGCAACCAATAGAAAGTCGTTATGACGTAGAATGTGCATACTTTGTTGATTCCATTTATGAAATAAAACACATTTTGTAAAAACTCGTGTTTTTTAAGAAATCATGTAAACCTTCTAGAAGCTGTGATTTTAAAAAACGGTGGAAGTAAGCTTTTCTTATTTCCGGACGCATGCGCAACCTATAGAAATTCGTTTTGACGTAGAATGTGCATAGTTTGTTGATTCCATTTATGAAATAAAACACATTTTCTAAAAACTCGTGTTTTTTAAGAAATCATGTAAACCTTCTAGAAGCTGTCATTTTAAAAAACGGGGGAAGTAAGCTTTTCTTATTTCCGGACGCATGAGCAAACTATAAAAATTCATTATGACGTAGAATGTGCATACTTTGTAGATTCCATTTATGAAATAAAACACATTTTCTAAAAACTCGTGTTTTTTACGAAATCATGTAAACCTTCTAGAAGCTGGGATTTTAAAAAATGGTTGAAGTAAGCTTTTCTTATTTCCGGACGCATGTGCAAACTATAGAAAGTCGTTATGACGTAGAATGTGCATACTTTGTAAATTCCATTTATGAAATAAAACACATTTTCTAAAAACTCGTGTTTTTTACGAAATCATGTAAAGCTTCTAGAAGCTGTGATTTTAAAAAACGGTGGAAGTAAGCTTTTCTTATTTCCAAACGCATGCGCAAACTATAGAAAGTCCTTATGACATAGAATGTGCATACTTTGTAGATTCCATTTATGAAATAAAACAAATTTTCTAAAAACTCGTGTTTTTTACGAAATCATGTAAACCTTCTAGAAGCTGTGATTTTAAAAAACGGGGGAAGTAAGCTTTTCTTATTTCCAGACGCGTGCGCAAACTATAGAAAGTCGTTATGACGTAGAATGTGCATACTTTATAGATTCCATTTATGAAATAAAACACATTTTCTAAAAACTCGTGTTTTTTACGAAATCATGTAAACCTTCTAGAATCTGTGATTTTAAAAAACGGGGGAGGTAAGTTTTTCTTATTTCCGGACGCATGCGCAAAATATAGAAAGTCATCATGACGTAGAATGTGCATACTTTATAGATTCCATTTATGAAATAAAACACATTTTCTAAAAACTCGTGTTTTTTACGAAATCATGTAAACCTTCTAGAAGCCGTGATTTTAAACAACGGTGGAGGTAAGCTTTTCTTATTTCCCGACGCATGCGCAACCTATAGAAAGTCGTTATGACGTAGAATGTCCATACTTTGTTGATTCCATTGATGAAATAAAACACATTTTCTAAAAACTCGTGTTTTTTAAGAAATCATGTAAACCTTCTAGAAGCTGTGATTTTAAAAAACGGGGGAAGTAAGCTTTTCTTATTTCCGGACGCGTGCGCAAACTATAGAAAGTCGTTATGACGTAGAATGTGCATACTTTGTAGATTCCATTTATGAAATAAAACACATTTTCTAAAAACTCGTGTTTTTTAAGAAATCATGTAAAGCTTCTAGAAGGTGTGATTTTAAAAAACGGGGAAAGTAAGCTTTTCTTATTTCCGGACGCATGCGCAAACTATAGAAAGTCGTTATGACGTAGAATGTGCATACTTTGTTGATTCAATTTATGAAATAAAACACATTTTCTAAAAACTCGTGTTTTTTACGAAATCATGTAAACCTTCTAGAAGCTGTGATTTTAAAAAACGGGGGAAGTAAGCTTTTCTTATTTCCGGACGCATGCGCAACCTATAGAAAGTCGTTATGACGTAGAATCTGCATACTTTGTTGATTCCATTTATGAAATAAAACACATTTTCTAAAAACTCGTGTTTTTTAAGAAATCATGTAAACCTTCTAGAAGCTGTGATTTAAAAAACGGTGGAAGTAAGCTTTTCTTATTTCCGGACGCATGCGCAAACTATAAAAATTCGTTATGACGTAGAATGTGCAAACTTTGTAGATTCCATTTATGAAAAAAATACACATTTTTTAAAAACTCGTGTTTTTTACGAAATCATGTAAACCTTCTAGAAGCTGTGATTTTAATAAACGGGGGAAGTAAGCTTTTCTTATTTCCAAACGCATGCGCAAACTATAGAAAGTCGTTATGACGTAGAATGTGCATACTTTGTAGATTCCATTTATGAAATAAGACACATTTTCTAAAAACTCATGTTTTTACGAAATCATGTAAACCTTCTAGAAGCTGTGATTTTAAACAACGGTGGAAGTAAGCTTTTCTTATTTCCGGACGCATGCGTAAACTATAGAAAGTCATTATGACGTAGAATGCGCATACTTTATAGATTCCATTTATGAAATAAAACACATTTTCTAAAAACTCTTGTTTTTTACGAAATCATGTAAAGCTTCTAGAAGCTGTGATTTTAAAAAACGGTGGAAGTAAGCTTTTCTTATTTCCGGACGCATGCGCAAACTGTAGAAAGTCGTTATGACGTAGAATGTGCATACTTTGTTGATTCTATTTATGAAATAAAACACATTTTCTAAAAACTCGTGTTTTTTACGAAATCATGTAAACCTTCAAGAATCTGTGATTTTAAAAAACGTGGGAGGTAAGCTTTTCTTATTTCCGGACGCATGCGCAAACTATAGAAAGTCGTTATGACGTAGAATGTGCATACTTTGTAGATTCCATTTATGAAATAAAACACATTTTCTAAAACTCATGTTTTTTACGAAATCATGTAAACCTTCTAGAATATGTGATTTTAAAAAACGGTGGAAGTAAGCTTTTCTTATATCCGGACGCATGCGCAAACTATAGAAAGTTGTTATGACGTAGAATGTGCAAACTTTGTAGATTTCATTTATGAAATAAAACACATTTTCTAAAAACTCGTGTTTTTTACGAAATCATGTAAACCTTCTAGAAGCTGTGGTTTTAAAAAACGGTGGAAGTAAGCTTTTCTTATTTCCGGACGCATGCGCAAATTATATAAAGTCGTTATGACGTAGAATGGGAATACTTTGTAGATTCCATTTATGAAATAAAACACATTTTCTAAAAACTCGTGTTTTTTACGAAATCATGTAAACCTTCTAGAAGCTGTGATTTTAAAAAACGGTGGAAGTAAGCTTTTCTTATTTCCGGATGCATGCGCAACCGATAGAAAGTCGTTATGATGTAGAATGTGCATACTTTTTTGATTCCATTTATGAAATAAAACACATTTTCTAAAAACTCGTGTTTTTTAAGAAATCATGTAAACCTTCTAGAAGCTGTGATTTTAATAAACGAGGGAAGTAAGCTTTTCTTATTTCCAAGCGCATGCGCAAACTATAGAAAGTCGTTATGACGTAGAATGTGTATACTTTGTAGATTCCATTTATGAAATAAAACACATTTTCTAAAAACTCGTGTTTTCTAAGAAATCATGTAAACCTTCTAGAAGCTGTGATTTTAAAAAACGGGGGAAGTAAGCTTTTCTTATTTCCAGACGCGTGCGCAAACTATAGAAAGTCGTTATGACGTAGAATGTGCATACTTTGTAGATTCCATTTATGAAATAAAACACATTTTCTAAAAACTCGTGTTTTTTACGAAATCATGTAAACCTTCTAGAAGCTGTGATTTTAAAAAACGGTGGAAGTAAGCTTTTCTTATTTCCGGACGCATGCGGAACCTATAGAAAGTCGTTATGACGTAGAATGTGCATACTTTGTTGATTCCATTTATGAAATAAAACACATTTTCTAAAAACTCATGTTTTTTAAGAAATCATGTAAATCTTCTAGAAGCTGTGATTTTAAAAAACGGGGGATGTAAGCTTTTCTTATTTCCGGACACATGCGCAAACTATAGAAAGTCGTTATGACGTAGAATGTGCATACTTTGTAGATTCCATTTATGAAATAAAACACATTTTCTAAAAACTCGTGTTTTTTAAGAAATCATGTAAACCTTCTAGAAGCTGTGATTTTAAAAAACGGGGGAAGTAAGCTTTTCTTATTTCCGGACGCATGCGCAAACTGTAGAAAATCGTTATGACGTAGAATGTGCATACTTTGTTGATTCTATTTATGAAATAAAACACATTTTCTAAAAACTCGTGTTTTTTACGAAATCATGTAAACCTTCTAGAATCTGTGATTTTAAAAAACGGGGGAGGTAAGCTTTTCTTATTTCCGGACGCATGCGCAAACTATATAAAGTCGTTATGACGTAGAATGGGAATACTTTGTAGATTCCATTTATGAAATAAAACACATTTTCTAAAAACTCGTGTTTTTTACGAAATCATGTAAACCTTCTAGAAGTTGTGATTTTAAAAAACGGTGGAAGTAAGCTTTTCTTATTTCCGGACGCATGCGCAACCGATAGAAAGTCGTTATGATGTAGAATGTGCATACTTTTTTGATTCCATTTATGAAATAAAACACATTTTCTAAAAACTCGTGTTTTTTAAGAAATCATGTAAAACCTTCTAGAAGCTGTGATTTTAATAAACAAGGGAAGTAAGCTTTTCTTATTTCCAAGCGCATGCGCAAACTATAGAAAGTCGTTATGACGTAGAATGTGGATACTTTGTAGATTCCATTTATGAAATAAAACACATTTTCTAAAAACTCGTGTTTTCTAAGAAATCATGTAAACCTTCTAGAAGCTGTGATTTTAAAAAACGGGGGAAGTAAGCTTTTCTTATTTCCAGACGCGTGCGCAAACTATAGAAATTCGTTATGACGTAGAATGTGCATACTTTGTAGATTCCATTTATGAAATAAAACACATTTTCTAAAAACTCGTGTTTTTTACGAAATCATGTAAACCTTCTAGAAGCTGTGATTTTAAAAAACGGTGGAAGTAAGCTTTTCTTATTTCCGGACGCATGCGGAACCTATATAAAGTCGTTATGACGTAGAATGTGCATACTTTGTTGATTCCATTTATGAAATAAAACACATTTTCTAAAAACTCGTGTTTTTTAAGAAATCATGTAAATCTTCTAGAAGTTGTGATTTTAAAAAACGGGGGATGTAAGCTTTTCTTATTTCCGGACACATGCGCAAACTATAGAAAGTCGTTATGACGTAGAATGTGCATACTTCGTAGATTCCATTTATGAAATAAAACACATTTTCTAAAAACTCGTGTTTTTTAAGAACTCATGTAAACCTTCTAGAAGCTGTGATTTTAAAAAACGGGGGAAGTAAGCTTTTCTTATTTCCAAATGCATGCGCAAACTATAGAAAGTCGTTATGACGTAGAATGTGCATACTTTGTTGATTCCATTGATGAAATAAAACATATTTTCTAAAAGCCCGTGTTTTTTAAGAAATCATGTAAACCTTCTAGAAGCTGCGATTTTAAAAAACGGGGGAAGTAAGCTTTTCTTATTTCCGGACGCATGCACAAAATATAGAAAGTCGTTATGACGTAGAATGTGCATACTTTGTTGATTCTATTTATGAAATAAAACATATTTTCTAAAAACTCGTGTTTTTAACAAAATCATGTAAACCTTCTAGAATCTGTGATTTCAAAAAACGGGGGAGGTAAACTTTTCTTATTTCCGGACACATGCGCAAACTATAGAAATTCGTTATGACGTAGAATCTACATACTTTGTTGATTCCATTTATGAAATAAAACACATTTTCTAAAAACTCGTGTTTTTTAAGAAATCATGTAAACCTTCTAGAAGCTGTGATTTTAAAAAACGGTGGAAGTAAGCTTTTGTTATTTCCGGACGCATGCGCAAACTATAGAAAGTCGTTATGACGTAGAATGTGCATACTTTGTAGATTCCATTATGAAATAAAACACATTTTCTAAAAACTCGTGTTTTTTAAGAAATCATGTAAACCTTCTAGAAGCTGTCATTTTAATAAACGGGGGAAGGTAAGATTTTCTTATTTCCAAACGCATGCGCAAACTATAGAAATTCGTTATGACGTAGAATGTGCATACTTTGTAGATTCCATCTATGAAATAAAACACATTTTCTAAAAACTCGTGTTTTTTAAGAAATCATGTAAAGCCTCTAGAAGCTGTGATTTTAAAAAACGGGGGAAGTAATCTTTTCTTATTTCCGGACGCATGCGCAAACTATAGAAAGTCGTTATGACGTAGAACGTACATACTTTGTAGATTCCATTTATGGAATAAAACACATTTTCTAAAAACTCGTGTTTTTTACGAAATCATGTAAACCTTCTAGAAGCTGTGATTTTAAACAACGGTGGAAGTAAGCTTTTCTTATTTCCGGACGCATGCGCAACCTATAGAAAGTCGTTTTGACGTAGAATGTCCATACTTTGTTGATTCCATTTATGAAATAAAACATATTTTCTAAAAACTCGTGTTTTTTAAGAAATCATGTAAACCTTCTAGAAGCTGTGATTTTAATAAACGGGGGAAGTAAGCTTTTCTTATTTCCAAACGCATGCTCAAACTACAGAAAGCCGTTATGACGTAGAAGGTCCATACTTTGTTGATTCCATTGATGAAATAAAACACATTTTCTAAAAACTCGTGTTTTTTAAGAAATCATGTAAACCCTCTAGAAGCTGTGATTTTAAAAAACGGGGGAAGTAAGCTTTTCTTATTTCCGAACGCATGCGCAAACTATAGAAAGTCGTTATGACGTAGAATGTGCATACTTTGTAGATTCCATTTATGAAATAAAACACATTTTCTAAAAACTCGTCTTTTTTACGAAATCATGTAAAGCTTCTAGAAGCTGTGATTTTAAAAAACGGTGGAAGTAAGCTTTTCTTATTTCCGGACGCATGCGCAAACTATAGAAAGTCGTTATGACGTAGAATGTGGATACTTTGTAGATTCCATTTATGGAATAAAACACATTTTCGAAAAACTCGTGTTTTTTACGAAATCATGTAAACCTTCTAGAAGCTGTGATTTTAAACAACGGTGGAAGTAAGCTTCTCTTATTTCCGGACGCATGCGCAACCTATAGAAAGTCGTTATGACGTAGAATGTCCATACTTTGTTGATTCCATTTATGAAATAAAACACATTTTCTAAAAACTCATGTTTTTTAAGAAATCATGTAAACCTTCTAGAAGCTGTGATTTTAATAAACGGGGGAAGTAAGATTTTCTTATTTCCAAACGCATGCTCAAACTATAGAAAGTCGTTATGACGTAGAATGTGCATACTTTGTAGATTCCATCTATGAAATAAAACACATTTTCTAAAAACTCGTGTTTTTTAACAAATCATGTAAAGCTTCTTGAAGCTGTGATTTTAAAAAACGGGGGAAGTAGGCTTTTCTTATTTCCGGACGCATGTGCAACCTATAGAAAGTCGTTATGACGTAGAATGTGCATACTTTGTTGATTCCATTTATGAAATAAAACACATTTTCTAAAAACTCGTGTTTTTTAAGAAATCATGTAAACCTTCTAGAAGCTGTGATTTTAATAAACGGGGGAAGTAAGCATTTCTTATTTCCAAACGCATGCGCAAACTATACAAATTCATTATGACGTACAATGTGCATAGTTTGTAGATTCCATTTATGAAATAAAACACATTTTCTAAAAAGTCGTGTTTTTTAAGAAATCATGTAAACCTTCTAGAAGCTGTGATTTTAAAAAACGGGGGAAGTAAGCTTTTCTTTTTTCCGGACGCATGCACAAACTATAGAAAGTCGTTATGACGTAGAATGTGCATACTTTGTTGATTCTATTTATGAAATAAAACACATTTTCTAAAAACTCGTGTTTGTTACGAAATCATGTAAACCTTCTAGAATCTGTGATTTTAAAAAACGGGGGAGGTAAGCTTTTCTTATTTCCGGACGCATGCGCAAACTATAGAAAGTCGTTATGACGTAGAATCTGCATACTTTGTTGATTCCATTTATGAAATAAAACACATTTTCGAAAAACTCATGTTTTTAAGAAATCATGTAAACCTTCTAGAAGCTGTGATTTTAAAAAACGGTGGAAGTAAGCTTTTCTTATTTCCACACGCATGCGCAAACTATAGAAAGTCGTTATGACGTAGAATATGCATACTTTGTAGATTCCATCTATGAAATAAAACACATTTTCTAAAAACTCGTGTTTTTTAAGAAATCATGTAAAGCTTCTAGAAGCTGTGATTTTAAAAAACGGGGGAAGTAAGCTTTTCTTATTTCCGGACGCATGCACAAACTATAGAAAGTCGTTATGACGTAGAATGTGCATACTTTGTTGATTCTATTTATGAAATAAAACATATTTTCTAAAAACTCGTGTTTTTAACGAAATCATGTAAACCTTCTAGAATCTGTGATTTTAAAAAACGGGGGAGGTAAGCTTTTCTTATTTTTGGACACATGCGCAAACTATAGAAAGTCATTATGACGTAGAATCTACATACTTTGTTGATTCCATTTATGAAATAAAACACATTTTCTAAAAACTCGTGTTTTTTAAGAAATCATGTAAACCTTCTAGAAGCTGTGATTTTAAAAAACGGTGGAAGTAAGCTTTTGTTATTTCCGGACGCATGCGCAAACTATAGAAAGTTGTTATGACGTAGAATGTGCATACTTTGTAGATTCCATTATGAAATAAAACACATTTTCTAAAAACTCGTGTTTTTTAAGAAATCATGTAAACCTTCTAGAAGCTGTCATTTTAATAAACGGGGGAAAGTAATCTTTTCTTATTTCCAAACGCATGCGCAAACTATAGAAAGTCGTTATGACGTAGAATGTGCATACTTTGTAGATTCCATCTATGAAATAAAACACATTTTCTAAAAACTCGTGTTTTTTAAGAAATCATGTAAAGCTTCTAGAAGCTGTGATTTTAAAAAATGGGGGAAGTAATATTTTCTTATTTCCGTACGCATGCGCAAACTATAGAAAGTCGTTATGACATAGAATATACATACTTTGTAGATTCCATTTATGGAATAAAACACATTTTCGAAAAACTCGTGTTTTTTACGAAATCATGTAAACCTTCTAGAAGCTGTGATTTTAAACAATGGTGGAAGTAAGATTTTCTTATTTCCGGACGCATGCGCAACCTATAGAAAGTCGTTATGACGTACAATGTCCATACTTTGTTGATTCCATTTATGAAATAAAACATATTTTCTAAAAACTCGTGTTTTTTAAGAAATCATGTAAACCTTCTAGAAGCTGTGATTTTAATAAACGGGGGAAGTAATCTTTTCTTATTTCCAAACGCATGCTCAAACTATAGAAAGTCGTTATGACGTAGAAGGTCCATACTTTGTTGATTCCATTGATGAAATAAAACACATTTTCTAAAAACTCGTGTTTTTTAAGAAATCATGTAAACCCTCTAGAAGCTGTGATTTTAAAAAACGGGAGAAGTAAGCTTTTCTTAATTCCGGACGCATGCGCAAACTATAGAAAGTCGTTATGACGTAGAATGTGCATACTTTGTAGATTCCATTTATGAAATAAAACACATTTTCTAAAAACTCGTGTTTTTTACGAAATCATGTAAAGCTTCTAGAAGCTGTGATTTTAAAAAACGGTGGAAGTAAGCTTTTCTTATTTCCGGACGCATGCGCAAACTATAGAAAGTCGTTATGACGTAGAATGTACATACTTTGTAGATTCCATTTATGGAATAAAACACATTTTCGAAAAACTCGTGTTTTTTACGAAATCATGTAAACCTTCTAGAAGCTGTGATTTTAAACAGCGGTGGAAGTAAGCTTCTCTTATTTCCGGACGCATGCGCAACCTATAGAAAGTCGTTATGACGTAGAATGTCCATACTTTGTTGATTCCATTTATGAAATAAAACACATTTTCTAAAAACTCATGTTTTTTAAGAAATCATGTAAACCTTCTAGAAGCTGTGATTTTTATAAACGGGGGAAGTAAGCTTTTCTTATTTCCAAACGCATGCTCAAACTATAGAAAGTCGTTATGACGTAGAATGTGTATACTTTGTAGATTCCATCTATGAAATAAAACACATTTTCTAAAAACTCGTGTTTTTTAAGAAATCATGTAAAGCTTCTAGAAGCTGTGATTTTAAAAAACGGGGGAAGTAAGCTTTTCTTATTTCCGGACGCATGTGCAACCTATAGAAAGTCGTTATGACTTAGAATGTGCATACTTTGTTGATTCCATTTATGAAATAAAACACATTTTCTAAAAACTCGTGTTTTTTAAGAAATCATGTAAACTTTCTAGAAGCTGTGATTTTAATAATCGGGTGAAGTAAGCATTTCTTATTTCCAAACGCATGCGCAAACTATACAAATTCATTATGACGTAGAATGTGCATACTTTGTAGATTCCATTTATGAAATAAAACACATTTTCTAAAAACTCGTGTTTTTTAAGAAATCATGTAAACATTCTAGAAGCTGTGATTTTAAAAAACGGGGGAAGTAAGCTTTTCTTTTTTCCGGACGCATGCACAAACTATAGAAAGTCGTTATGACGTAGAATGTGCATACTTTGTTGATTCTATTTATGAAATAAAACACATTTTCTAAAAACTCATGTTTTTTACGAAATCATGTAAACCTTCTAGAATCTGTGATTTTAAAAAACGGGGGAGGTAAGCTTTTCTTATTTCCGGACGCATGCGCAAACTATAGAAAGTCGTTATGACGTAGATTCTGCATACTTTGTTGATTCCATTTATGAAATAAAACACATTTTCGAAAAACTCATGTTTTTTAAGAAATCATGTAAACCTTCTAGAAGCTGTGATTTTAAAAAACGGTGGAAGTAAGCTTTTCTTATTTCCGGACGGATGCGCAAACTATAGAAAGTCGTTATGACGTAGAATATGCATACTTTGTAGATTCCATCTATGAAATAAAACACATTTTCTAAAAACTCGTGTTTTTTAAGAAATCATGTAAAGCTTCTAGAAGCTGTGATTTTAAAAAATGGGGGAAGTAAGCTTTTCTTATTTCCGGACGCATGCGCAAACTATAGAAAGTCGTTATGACGTAGAATGTGCATACTTTGTAGATTCCATTTATGAAATAAAACACATTTTCTAAGAACTCGTGTTTTTTACGAAATGATGTAAACCTTCTAGAAGCTGTGATTTTAAAAAACGGTGGAAGTAAGCTTTTCTTATTTCCGGATGAATGCGCAAACTATGGAAAGTCGTTATGACGTAGAATGTGCATACTTTGTAGATTCCATTTATGAAATAAAACACATTTTCTAAAAACTCGTGTTTTTTTCGAAATCATGTAAACCTTCTAGAAGCTATGATTTTAAAAAACGGTGGAAGTAAGCTTTTCTTATTTCCGGACGCATGCGCAAACTATAGAAAGTCGTTATGACGTAGAATGTGCATACTTTGTAGATTCCATTTATGAAATAAAACACATTTTCTAAAAACTCGTGTTTTTTAAGAAATCATGTAAACCTTCTAGAAGCTGTGATTTTAAAAAACGGGGGAAGTAAGGTTTTCTTTTTTCCGGACGCATGCACAAACTATAGAAATCCGTTATGACCTAGAATGTGCATACTTTGTTGATTCTATTTATGAAATAAAACACATTTTCTAAAAACTCGTGTTTTTTACGAAATCATGTAAACCTTCTAGAATCTGTGATTTTAAAAAACGGGGGAGGTAAGCTTTTCTTATTTCCGGACGCATGCGCAAACTATAGAAAGTCGTTATGACGTAGAATGTGCATACTTTGTAGATTCCATCTATGAAATAAAACACATTTTCTAAAAACTCGTGTTTTTTAAGAAATCATGTAAACCTTCTAGAAGCTGTGATTTTAAAAAACGGTGGAAGTAAGCTTTTCTTATTTCCGGACACATGCGCAAACTATAGATAGTCGTTATGACATAGAATGTGCATACTTTGTAGATTCCATTTATGAAATAAAACACATTTTCTAAAAACTTGTGTTTTTTAAGAAATCATGTAAACCTTCTAGAAGCTGTGATTTTAAAAAATGGTGGAAGTAAGCTTTTCTTATTTCCGGACGCATGTGCAAACTATAGAAAGTCATTATGACATAGAATCTGCATATTTTGTTGATTCCATTTATGAAATAAAACACATTTTCTAAAAAATCGTGTTTTTTAAGAAATCATGTAAACCTTCTAGAAGCTGTGATTTTAAAAAACTGTGGAAGTAAGCTTTTCTTATTTCCGGACGCATGCGCAAACTATAGAAAGTCGTTATGACGTAGAATGTGCATACTTTGTAGTGTTGAAATATTGTAACTTCAAAGAATATTATATTTGTATATTATTTATTCCGGAGATGTTCCATACCTCCGATGTGATTATACTATAAATCCGGAGATGTTTATTCCTCCGAGTTGGGTGTGGTATCTAGGGTTATTAGACCCACCATGTGGGGGTCGGCCCAGTCAGTTATAATGGGGTATTTAACCTAATGTTTAAATACGAGCCTACATGTACTTGTGTAAAATACATATCAGAGTAGTGTATAAATAGAGGAGGTGTGTTCCTCATTTGATACACTCACACACTTGAGGATAACGCACTTGTGGAGGAGAGGTCTGCTATTGTGGAGGAGGAGATCATGTCTCAGGGTTTCATCTTTGTATATTGCTGGTCATCTATATTGAGGAAGCTTTGCTGGGTTTTCTACCCCATGAGGGTTTCCCAGGATAAATCTCTGTCTCTTGTGTTTATGCTGTGCTTGTTGTTTCTTCAGTGATCCTGTATATACTATTATTGTGAAATGGAATGTAATGCTGCTATTTTCTGTCTTAGCATATTGAATTTTAACATGGTATCAGAGCTAACCTGAAGGAAGACAAGGTATGGCACTAAAGACACTTGCTTTACTTACGACAATTTGAAGGTTAGGGTTTTACATAGCAAAAACCAGTCATCGTAGCACTTTCGCTATAAATCCGTTTTGGCAAAGTTTTCGGATCTGAAATTGTTAGAGGACGAAGATTAAATCTCCAGGTACCTTGTGTCCAAAGGAAAACCCCTAATTCGTTGTACTTTGTGATTTATGATCTGTACAAGATAGGGCTTCTGCCTCTTCCAGATCTGAGTCAAAATCAGGTGACCTTGGGAAAAAGGTCATATCTTGGGCTAGGAAGCTCCAAATGAAATTTCGTAAAAAGTGACAGGTAGTACATAGTCTTTAATATCTCAGAAAACGTTTTTAGATGCCGAAGTTGAACCAGTGACATGTGGAACTCCGTACAAATTCGCTCTCCTGTATTATCCCATAAACAGGTCATGTTGCGACACTTGGCATAACTCTCTCTCAGAGAGTCCAATTGAGGTCAGACTTGTCAGGATGGAAAGATAACAGGCGGAGCTACCTCAAGAAAGTTGTTCAGAGGCCGAAGTTCAAACAGTGACACGTGGCACGCCGTACAAGTTTGCTCTTCTGTTTTATCCCAAAACAGGTCACGTTGCGACATTTGACATAACTCTCTCTCAGAGAATCCAATTGAGGTCAGACCTATCAGGATGGAAAGATAACAGGTCAGGCTATCTCAGAAAACTTTTTTAGACCCTGTGGATTGAAAAGTTTGGAGTTACACCAGAAACAATCAAGTACATATTTCTGTCAAAACAGAATTATTTTTGAGTTCCTTCATTCATGGCCTCCAGAATTTAGGGCTTTGAAGAAAGTTGGAATTTTTGTAAACGGAGACCACGGCTGAATGCTACTCATCAAATTAGAAATTCAGAGACCAAGATCAGATTTTTTGATTGGGCAGAAGAGTGGGATTCATCAAACCCCAGTTCATGGTCACGTCCAGTGAATCTGGAAGTTTCAAAGGCAAAATTGAGGAGTGAAACTTTGCAGTTTTCAAATTCTGAATATATCAGTTTGATCAGCTCATCAAGGTGCATATTTCTATCCTTTCGGAAGTTTGAAATTCAAAGTTTGAATTTTTGGGGTTTCTCTGACAAACCCATATCCAGCTCCAGGTCTAGTTCTTGCAAATCAAGTGGATAGGGTTAATCCTAGAAGAAGATGGATTGGTCACCTGCATAAGTGAAGGAGTTCCTGTTTCAGAGGGAGATGAGGCTAAGGCTTTACATAACGAGATTACAAGCGATCTCGACAGGTATGACTCATCGAGGTATGTTTTGAGATTTGTTCATGATTAAGTTTATGGTATGTTTGTCTTCATGTTATTACGGTTAGTACAATATTGATTTTAGATTTGTTGTATCACCTTAACAAAATTATGAATGCATGATAGAAGATATTCATTGGTTAGGGTGTTGACACTTATGATTTTACTAATGCATTATGATGTTGTGTGAGGTTGATGTTGTCTGCTAACAAGATACAAGTACATCACAAAAGACAAATCAGGTTCCATGACCATGAAAACATGAAGACAAAGACTCATCCATAATCTTTGTTCTACTTACGAGGTATGTATGACTTTGTTATATTATGCTTAACCTATGAGACATGCAGGTTCTAGCTCAGGATCTCTAAATCATTGAAGAGATTGTTTAGGTATGTTGTACATAACCAAGTAGGTATACTAATCCAGGTATGTTTCCCATGAATCTTACCTTAGGATCCCTTATATAAGTATACTTGGAATGATTGGTTATGCTTATTCATAAAGTTAGTAATCAAGGGATTATGCATATTATATCTTTTATCTTGATTGATGATATGCATGAGTAAAAGAAGACTTCCCTGAAATCTTGAATACTAATGTTTATTAACTATAATCATGACTATACATTTTCAAGATTATTTAGTACTATAATGTTTTGATAGCATTTAGAATATACTAATGAGTGTATGTTTGTGTATGAGATCATGAGGATGACTCTTGAGCATGCACAGTGGTACAGAATGAATAGAAGTTCAAAAGACATACAGAAGATCAAGCGGGAGGCAGCCACACAAACATAAAAGATAAGTATTTGAGTTGCTATTTGAAATAGTAATGATATTGCCTGTAATAGGTTGTATGCATACTTGTATTCCTAGAATATATAATGCTGAGTGTAAACATTCATAGAGCATTGAACAGTATACAACTAATGTGCATATGTTTGGTAAGTTGGACAAACATTCCATTGTTGCTTGTCTAGAATGAAACCTCTTTGCTGACATGCTGAGAGTTGTGCAAACTCTCGATAGTATGTTCTGGTAGAGATGGAAGGAATCTAGATAGCCACTGTATGCATACAGGATATGGGAAAGTGTTGTGCCAAAGTATTGGTCAAAATAGTTGCATCACTATGTAAATGATATCTGTATGCATAATAGGTTATCATGTCAATATGATTTGATGATTATGAAGTATTACTAATCATGTACTTAATTTTGATTTGTAGGAAAGGTCATGAAGAATGATGGACACCGTACAAGTGGTGGATGTTCAAACAAGAAGATTTACAAATCAAACAAAATATAGAAGGCTCATGGCTAGAAGATTCTTTTAGAAAGGGGAAGAGAATCACGACAAGATGTTTGCTCCAAGTATGGTGTAATTAAAGAAGAAGTGTGAATCAGGTTCTGCACAGGTCCCAGGATCGATAATAAATTGATAAGCTTAATGATCACCATGGGTGATGTGGATCTCAACCTTTGCTACAAGGTTGAATATGATTTCTATACACATATGACATGGATGCAAGAAGGAACTCACCACAGAGTTCGAATGATATTGAGGCTCATATCAGTAGACCCATCTAACGAGAGATGGCACAGATAGATATGCAGAAGATCATTCAATGCAGAAATGAAAATGAAAGATCTCAAATTGATGCTTTACTTCCTAGGTCTGGAAGTATGGCAAGGCTCAGAAGGAATATTTCTCAACCAGGGAAAGTATGATGAGAAATATGACTTGAGGTGTTGGAATGGCCACTCTTATGGATTCCAACTTGAAGCTGTTAGGGATAAATCATCAGAGTTAGTGGATATAACTCTGTACAGTCCAATTATTGGGTCATTGATGTATCTAACATATACTAGATTAGATATATGCTTTGTTGTGAATACCTTGAGTCAGTATCTAGTGGAAACTAGATGTTTTCACCTGATAGTTGCAAAGCATGTGATGAGGCACCTAAAGGATACAATAGACTTTGATCTGTGCTATCTTGGAGATCATGACTTCAGATGGCTACTCAGATGTCGATTGGGCAGAAAGTGTATCAGACAAGAAGAACACATCAAGAGGATGTTATTGTCTGGGATTAGCCATGATCTCGTGGTTTAGCTGGAAGCAATCTAGTGTGGCTCTCAGCACAAGCAGAATATATGGCTGTTTGCTCTGCTAGTTGTGAAGAAGTTTGGCTTCAGGATTGTTTGACTTAGAGATAGAACCAACTGTGATCCTATGTGACAAATAGAGTTGTATCAAGATGACATAGAATCCAGTGTTCCATGATAAGTCAAAGATCATAGGGATCTAACAAGATATGACACAGAAAGGAACTATAAAGTTTGAATTCGTAACAAGTTACCGATGTACTAACCAAACCTCTACCTCAAGTGAAGAAGTTACCAACATACTAACCAAGCCTCTGTCTCAAGTGAAATTTGAATACTTTCGAGACAAGCTTGGTGTAGCTCAAAAGGACCCTCCTCGAAAGGGGGAGTAGTATAGTCACTAATGATGAGATTGCCTCATCGAACAACAAGGTCGATGATGAGGTAACCTGTTCTCTACACCTAGATACTTAGAAATATTTAGATTTAGGACTCGTATACTTAGAATACTTAGTTTTACTTCTACATGATTTTGATGTTATATGTATTAGTAAGAATACATGCTTTTGATGATAAGATGTATTGGTAAGAATACATACTTTTGATGATACATGTATTGATTAATGTACTTGTATGGTTGAGGATACTTGTACTTGTATTGATGAGAATACATGTGAGGATTGTATCATCCTTGAACACTTGTTCTAAAGTGAGCCGTAGACAGGTGTCTCCAAGAAAGAAGAGGGATTGTATCATCCCTGGACTTCAGTTCCTGAATTGATCCGTAGACGTATAGTCTCCGAAAATGAAGTCCTTAGTGGATAGATAGGGATTGTATCATCCCTGGACCTTGGTCCCTGAATTGAGCCGTAGACGTGAGGTCTCCGAGAATGAAGTCCTTAGTGGACAGTTGAGGGGATTGAATCATCCCTGGACTTTCAGTCCTAAAGAGGGCCGTAGACGTGAGGTCTCCGAGAATGAAGTCCTTAGTGGACAGTTGAGGGGATTGGATAATCCCTGGACTTTCAGTCCTAAAGAGAGCCGTAGACGTGAGGTCTCCGAGAATGAAGTCCTTAGTGGACAGTTGAGGGGATTGGATCATCCCTGGACTTTCAGTCCTAAAGAGAGCCGTAGACGTGAGGTCTCCGAGAATGAAGTCCTTAGCGGACAGTTGAGGGGATTGGATCATCCCTGGACTTTCAGTCCTAAAGAGAGCCGTAGACGTGAGGTCTCCGAGAATGAAGTCCTTAGTGGACAGTTGAGGGGATTGGATCATCCCTGGACTTTCAGTCCTAAAGAGAGTCGTAGACGTGAGGTCTCCGAGAATGAAGTCCTTAGTGGACAGTTGAGGGGATTGGCTCATCCCTGGACTTTCAGTCCTAAAGAGAGCCGTAGACGTGAGGTCTCCGAGAATGAAGTCCTTAGTGGACAGTTGAGGGGATTGGATCATTCCTGGACTTTCAGTCCTAAAGAGAGTCGTAGACGTGAGGTCTTCGAGAAGTGGGGATTGTATCATCCCTGGACTTAGGTCCCTGAATTGATCCGTAGACGTATGGTCTCCGAGAAGTGGGGATTGTATCATCCCCGGACTTAGGTCCCTGAATTGATCCGTAGACGTGAGGTCTCCGAGAAGTGGGGATTGTATCATCCCCGGACTGCGGTCCCTGAATTGATCCATAGACATGAGGTCTCTGAGAAGTGGGGATTGTATCATCCCCGGACTGCGGTCCCTGAATTGATCCATAGACGTGAGGTCTCCGAGAAGTGGGGATTGTATCATCCCCGGACTTAGGTCCCTGAATTGATCCGTAGACGTGAGGTCGCCGAGAAGTGGGGATTGTATCATCCCCGGACTGCGGTCCCTGAATTGATCCGTAGACGTATGGTCTCCGAGAATTGGGGATTGTATCATCCCCGGACTTCGGTCCCTGAATTGATCCGTAGACGTATGGTCTCCGAGAAAGTGATTTTTTTTTGATGTGGTTACTTGTATCGGTAGGATACTTGTATTGATGATGTGGTTACTTGTATCGGTAGCATACTTGTATTGATGATGTGGTTACTTGTATTGGTAGGATACTTGTATTGATGATGTGGTTACTTGTATCGGTAGGATACTTGTATTGATGATGTGGTTACTTGTATCGGTAGGATACTTATATTGATGATATGGTTACTTGTATCAGTGTGGATACTTGTATTGATGATATGTACACTTGTATTGGCATGAATATGTGTACTAATGATGTGGATACTTGTATTGTTATGGATACCTGTATCGATGACGATGCTGTTGATCGTGTGATGACGATGCTGATGATCGTGAGATGACGATGCTGATGATCGTGTGATGACGATGCTGATGATCGTGTGATGACGATGCTGACGATCGTGAGATGACGATGCTGATGATCGTGTGATGACGATGCTGATGATCGTGTGATGACGATGCTGATGATCGTGAGATGATGATGCTGATGATCGTGTGATGACGATGCTGATGATCGTGAGATGACGATGCTGATGATCGTGTGATGACGATGCTGATGATCGTGTGATGACGATGCTGATGATCGTGTGATGACGATACTGATGATCGTGTGATGACGATGCTAATGATCGTGAGATGACGATACTAATGATCGTGAGGATCCAGATGTTGATGTTGTTGTAGATGTTCGAGTGCTGCAGAAGATAAAGACTCAGTACTGAAGATGTTGATGTTCCAGTATTGAAGATGTTCCAGTAACTGCTTGAGTTACTGATGATGTTGAGAAAGCTTCCAATGATTTATAGATGTATCATGTATGATGTTGATGACTCCTTGCTCGTGCAGATACTGTTATAATATCCTTCTCATTAAGGGGGAGTGTTGAAATATTGTAACTAGAAAGAATATTATATTTGTATATTATTTATTCCGTAGATGTTCCATACCTCCGATGTGATTATACTATAAATCCGGAGATGTTTATTCCTCCGATTTGGGTGTGGTAACTAGGGTTATTAGACCCACCATGTGAGGGTCGACCCAGTCAGTTATAATGGGGTATTTAACCTAATGGTTAAATACGAGCCTACATGTACTTGTGTAAAATACATATCAGAGTAGTGTATAAATAGAGGAGGTGTGTTCCTCATTTGATACACTCACACACTTGAGGATAACGCACTTGTGGAGGAGAGGTCTGCTATTGTGGAGCAGGAGATCATGTCTCAGGGTTTCATCTTTGTATATTGATGGTCATCTATATTGAGGAAGCTTTGCTGGCTTTTCTACCCCATGAGGGTTTCCAAGGATAAATCTCTGTCTCTTGTGTTTATGCTGTGCTTGTTGTTTCTTCAATGATCTTGTATATGCTATTATTGTGAAATGGAATGTAATGCTGCTATTTTCTGTCTTAGCATATTGAATTTTAACATGTAGATTCCATCTATGAAATAAAACACATTTTCTAAAAACTCGTGTTTTCTAAGAAATCATGTAAACCTTCTAGAAGCTGTGATTTTAAAAAACGGTGGAAGTAAGCTTTTCTTATTTTCGGACGCATGCGCAAACTATAGAAAGTCGTTATGACATAGAAAGTGCATACTTTGTAGATTCCATTTATGAAATAAAACACATTTTCTAAAAACTCGTGTTTTTTACGAAATCATGTAAAGCTTCTAGAAGTTGTGATTTTAAAAAATGGTGGAAGTAAGCTTTTCTTATTTCCGGACACATGCGCAAACTATAGAAAGTCATTATGATGTAGAATGTGCATACTTTGTAGATTCCAATTATGAAATAAAACACATTTTCTAAAAACTTGTGTTTTTTACGAAATCATGTAAACCTTCTAGAAGCTATGATTTTAAACAACGGTGGAAGTAAGCTTTTCTTATTTCCGGACGCATGCGCAACCTATAGAAAGTCGTTATGATGTAGAATGTCCATACTTTGTTGATTACATTAACGAAATAAAACACATTTTCTAAAAACTCGTGTTTTTTAAGAAATCATGTAAACCTTCTAGAAGCTGTGATTTTAATAAATGGGGGAAGTAAGCTTTTCTTATTTCCAAACACATGCGCAAACTATAGAAATTCGTTATGATGGAGAATGTGCATACTTTGTAGATTCCATCTATGAAATTAAACACATTTTCTAAAAACTCATGTTTTTTAAGAAATCATGTAAAGCTTCTAGAAGCTGTGATTTTAAAAAACGGGGGAAGTAAGCTTTTCTTATTTCCAGACGCGTGCGCAAACTATAGAAAGTCGTTATGACGTAGAATGTGCATATTTTGTATATTCCATTTATGAAATAAAACACATTTTCTAAAATCTCGTGTTTTTTACGAAATCATGTAAACCTTCTAGAAGCTGTGATTTTAAACAACGGTGGAAGTAAGCTTTTATTATTTCCGGACCAATGCGGAACCTATAGAAAGTCATTATGACGTAGAATGTCCATACTTTGTTGATTCCATTGATGAAATAAAACACATTTTCTAAAAACTCGTGTTTTTTAAGAAATCATGTAAAGCTTCTAGAAGCTGTGATTTTAAAAAACGGGGGAAGTAAGCTTTTCTAATTTCCGGACGCATGCGCAAACTATAGAAAGTCGTTATGACGTAGAATGTGCATACTTTGTGGATTCCATTTATGAAATAAAACACATTTTCTAAAAACTCGTGTTTTTTACGAAATCATGTAAAGCTTCTAAAAGCTGTGATTTTAAAAAACGGTGGAAGTAAGCTTTTCTTATTTCCGGATGCATGCGCAAACTATAGAAATTCGTTATGACGTAGAATGTGCATACTTTGTAGATTCCATTTATGAAATAAAACACATTTTCTAAAAACTCGTGTTTTTTACGAAATCATGTAAACCTTCTAGAAGATGTGATTTTAAACAACGCTGAAAGTAAGCTTTTCTTATTTCCGGACGCATGCGCAACCTATAGAAAGTCGTTATGACGTAGAATGTCCATACTTTGTTGATTCCATTTATGAAATAAAACACATTTTCTAAAAACTCGTGTTTTTTAAGAAATCATGTAAACCTTCTAGAAGCTGTGATTTTAATAAACGGGGGAAGTAAGCTTTTCTTATTTCAAAACGCATGCGCAAACTATAGAAAGTTGTTATGACGAAGAATGTGCATACTTTGTAGATTCCATCTATGAAATAAAACACATTTTCTAAAAACTCGTGTTTTTTAAGAAATCATGTAAATCTTCTAGAAGCTGTGATTTTAAAAAACGGGGGATGTAAGCTTTTCTTATTTTCGGACACATGCGCAAACTATAGAAAGTCGTTATGACGTAGAATGTGCATACTTTTTAGATTCCATTTATGAAATAAAACACATTTTCTAAAAACTCGTGTTTTTTAAGAAATCATGTAAAGCTTCTAGAAGCTGTGATTTTAAAAAATGGGGGAAGTAAGCTTTTCTTATTTCCGGACGCATGCGCAAACTATAGAAAGTCGTTATGACGTAGAATGTGCATACTTTTCAGATTCCATTTATGAAATAAAACACATTTTCTAAAAACTTGTGTTTTTTACGAAATCATGTAAACCTTCTAGAAGCTGTGATTTTAAAAAACGGTGCAAGTAAGCTTTTCTTATTTCCGGACGGATGCGCAAACTATAGAAAGTCGTTATGACGTAGAATGTGCATACTTTGTAGATTCCATTTATGAAATAAAACACATTTTCTAAAAACTCGTGTTTTTTACGAAATCATGTAAACCTTCTAGAAGCTGTGATTTTAAAAAACGGTGGAAGTAAGTTTTTCTTATTTCTGGACGCATGCGCAAACTATAGAAAGTCGTTATGACGTAGAATGTGCATACTTTGTAGATTCCATTTATGAAATAAAACACATTTTCTAAAAACTCGTGTTTTTTAAGAAATCATGTAAACCTTCTAGAAGCTGTGATTTTAAAAAACGGGGGAAGTAAGCTTTTCTTTTTCCCGGACGCATGCACAAACTATAGAAAGTCGTTATGACTTAGAATGTGCATACTTTGTTGATTCCATTTATGAAATAAAACACATTTTCTAAAAACTCGTGTTTTTTACGAAATCATGTAAAACGTCTAGAATCTGTGATTTTAAAAAACGGGGGAGGTAAGCTTTTCTTATTTCCGGACGCATGCACAAACTATAGAAAGTCGTTATGACGTAGAATCTGCATACTTTGTTGATTCCATTTATAAATAAAAGACATTTTCTAAAAACTCGTGTTTTTTAAGAAATCATGTAAACCTTCTAGAAGCTGTGATTTTAAAAAACGGTGGAAGTAAGATTTTCTTATTTCGGGACGCATGCGCAAACTATAGAAAGTCGTTATGACGTAGAATGTGCATACTTTGTAGATTCCATTTATGAAATAAAACACATTTTCTAAAAACTCGTGTTTTTTACGAAATCATGTAAAGCTTCTAGAAGCTGTGATTTTAAAAAACGGTGGAAGTAAGCTTTTCTTATTTCCGGACGCATGCGCAAACTATAGAAAGTCGTTATGACGTAGAATGTGCATACTTTGTAGATTCCATTTATGAAATAAAACACATTTTCTAAAAACTCGTGTTTTTTACGAAATCATGTAAACCTTCTAGAAGCTGTGATTTTAAACAACGGTGGAAGTAAGCTTTTCTTATTTCCGGATGCATGCGCAACCTATAGAAAGACGTTATGACGTAGAATGTCCATACTTTGTTGATTCCATTTATGAAATAAAACACATTTTCTAAAAACTCGTGTTTTTTAAGAAATCATGTAAACCTTCTAGAAGCTGTGATTTTAAAAAACGGGGGAAGTAAGCTTTTCTTATTTCCAAATGCATGCGCAAACTATAGAAAGTCGTTATGATGTAGAATGTGCATACTTTGTTGATTCCATTGATGAAATAAAACATATTTTCTAAAAGATCGTGTTTTTTAAGAAATCATGTAAACTTTCTAGAAGCTGCGATTTTAAAAAACGGGGGAAGTAAGCTTTTCTTATTTCCAAACGCATGCGCAAACTATAGAAAGTCGTTATGATGTAGAATGTGCATACTTTGTAGATTCCATCTATGAAATAAAACACATTTTCTAAAAACTCGTGTTTTTTACGAAATCATGTAAACCTTCTAGAAGCCGTGATTTTAAACAATGGTGGAAGTAAGCTTTTCTTATTTCCGGACGCATGCGCAACCTATAGAAAGTCATTATGACGTAGAATGTCCATACTTTGTTGATTCCATTGATGAAATGAAACACATTTTCTAAAAACTCGTGTTTTTTAAGAAATCATGTAAAGCTTCTAGAAGCTGTGATTTTAAAAAACGGGGGAAGTAAGCTTTTATTATTTCCGGACGCGTGCGCAAACTATAGAAAGTCGTTATGACGTAGAATGTGCATACTTTGTGGATTCCATTTATGAAATAAAACACATTTTCTAAAAACTTGTGTTTTTTACGAAATCATGTAAACCTTCTAGAAGCTATGATTTTAAACAACGGTGGAAGTAAGCTTTTCTTATTTCCGGACGCATGCGCAACCTATAGAAAGTCGTTATGATGTAGAATGTCCATACTTTGTTGATTACATTAACGAAATAAAACACATTTTCTAAAAACTCGTGTTTTTTAAGAAATCATGTAAACCTTCTAGAAGCTGTGATTTTAATAAATGGGGGAAGTAAGCTTTTCTTATTTCCAAACACATGCGCAAACTATAGAAAGTCGTTATGATGGAGAATGTGCATACTTTGTAGATTCCATCTATGAAATTAAACACATTTTCTAAAAACTCATGTTTTTTAAGAAATCATGTAAAGCTTCTAGAAGCTGTGATTTTAAAAAACGGGGGAAGTAAGCTTTTCTTATTTCCAGACGCGTGCGCAAACTATAGAAAGTCGTTATGACGTAGAATGTGCATATTTTGTATATTCCATTTATGAAATAAAACACATTTTCTAAAATCTCGTGTTTTTTACGAAATCATGTAAACCTTCTAGAAGCTGTGATTTTAAACAACGGTGGAAGTAAGCTTTTATTATTTCCGGACCAATGCGCAACCTATAGAAAGTCATTATGACGTAGAATGTCCATACTTTGTTGATTCCATTGATGAAATAAAACACATTTTCTAAAAACTCGTGTTTTTTAAGAAATCATGTAAAGCTTCTAGAAGCTGTGATTTTAAAAAACGGGGGAAGTAAGCTTTTCTAATTTCCGGACGCATGCGCAAACTATAGAAAGTCGTTATGACGTAGAATGTGCATACTTTGTGGATTCCATTTATGAAATAAAACACATTTTCTAAAAACTCGTGTTTTTTACGAAATCATGTAAAGCTTCTAGAAGCTGTGATTTTAAAAAACGGTGGAAGTAAGCTTTTCTTATTTCCGGATGCATGCGCAAACTATAGAAATTCGTTATGACGTAGAATGTGCATACTTTGTAGATTCCATTTATGAAATAAAACACATTTTCTAAAAACTCGTGTTTTTTACGAAATCATGTAAACCTTCTAGATGATGTGATTTTAAACAACGCTGAAAGTAAGCTTTTCTTATTTCCGGACGCATGCGCAACCTATAGAAAGTCGTTATGACGTAGAATGTCCATACTTTGTTGATTCCATTTATGAAATAAAACACATTTTCTAAAAACTCGTGTTTTTTAAGAAATCATGTAAACCTTCTAGAAGCTGTGATTTTAATAAACGGGGGAAGTAAGCTTTTCTTATTTCAAAACGCATGCGCAAACTATAGAAAGTTGTTATGACGAAGAATGTGCATAGTTTGTAGATTCCATCTATGAAATAAAACACATTTTCTAAAAACTCGTGTTTTTTAAGAAATCATGTAAATCTTCTAGAAGCTGTGATTTTAAAAAACGGGGGATGTAAGCTTTTCTTATTTTCGGACACATGCGCAAACTATAGAAAGTCGTTATGACGTAGAATGTGCATACTTTTTAGATTCCATTTATGAAATAAAACACATTTTCTAAAAACTCGTGTTTTTTAAGAAATCATGTAAAGCTTCTAGAAGCTGTGATTTTAAAAAATGGGGGAAGTAAGCTTTTCTTATTTCCGGACGCATGCGCAAACTATAGAAAGTCGTTATGACGTAGAATGTGCATACTTTTCAGATTCCATTTATGAAATAAAACACATTTTCTAAAAACTTGTGTTTTTTACGAAATCATGTAAACCTTCTAGAAGCTGTGATTTTAAAAAACGGTGCAAGTAAGCTTTTCTTATTTCCGGACGGATGCGCAAACTATAGAAAGTCATTATGACGTAGAATGTGCATACTTTGTAGATTCCATTTATGAAATAAAACACATTTTCTAAAAACTCGTGTTTTTTACGAAATCATGTAAACCTTCTAGAAGCTGTGATTTTAAAAAACGGTGGAAGTAAGTTTTTCTTATTTCTGGACGCATGCGCAAACTATAGAAAGTCGTTATGACGTAGAATGTGCATACTTTGTAGATTCCATTTATGAAATAAAACACATTTTCTAAAAACTCGTGTTTTTTAAGAAATCATGTAAACCTTCTAGAAGCTGTGATTTTAAAAAACGGGGGAAGTAAGCTTTTCTTTTTCCCGGACGCATGCACAAACTATAGAAAGTCGTTATGACTTAGAATGTGCATACTTTGTTGATTCCATTTATGAAATAAAACACTTTTTCTAAAAACTCGTGTTTTTTACGAAATCATGTAAAACTTCTAGAATCTGTGATTTTAAAAAACGGGGGAGGTAAGCTTTTCTTATTTCCGGACGCATGCACAAACTATAGAAAGTCGTTATGACGTAGAATCTGCATACTTTGTTGATTCCATTTATAAATAAAAGACATTTTCTAAAAACTCGTGTTTTTTAAGAAATCATGTAAACCTTCTAGAAGCTGTGATTTTAAAAAACGGTGGAAGTAAGATTTTCTTATTTCGGGACGCATGCGCAAACTATAGAAAGTCGTTATGACGTAGAATGTGCATACTTTGTAGATTCCATTTATGAAATAAAACACATTTTCTAAAAACTCGTGTTTTTTACGAAATCATGTAAAGCTTCTAGAAGCTGTGATTTTAAAAAACGGTGGAAGTAAGCTTTTCTTATTTCCGGACGCATGCGCAAACTATAGAAAGTCGTTATGACGTAGAATGTGCATACTTTGTAGATTCCATTTATGAAATAAAACACATTTTCTAAAAACTCGTGTTTTTTACGAAATCATGTAAACCTTCTAGAAGCTGTGATTTTAAACAACGGTGGAAGTAAGCTTTTCTTATTTCCGGATGCATGCGCAACCTATAGAAAGACGTTATGACGTAGAATGTCCATACTTTGTTGATTCCATTTATGAAATAAAACACATTTTCTAAAAACTCGTGTTTTTTAAGAAATCATGTAAACCTTCTAGAAGCTGTGATTTTAAAAAACGGGGGAAGTAAGCTTTTCTTATTTCCAAATGCATGCGCAAACTATAGAAACTCGTTATGATGTAGAATGTGCATACTTTGTTGATTCCATTGATGAAATAAAACATATTTTCTAAAAGATCGTGTTTTTTAAGAAATCATGTAAACTTTCTAGAAGCTGCGATTTTAAAAAACGGGGGAAGTAAGCTTTTCTTATTTCCAAACGCATGCGCAAACTATAGAAAGTCGTTATGATGTAGAATGTGCATACTTTGTAGATTCCATCTATGAAATAAAACACATTTTCTAAAAACTCGTGTTTTTTACGAAATCATGTAAACCTTCTAGAAGCCGTGATTTTAAACAATGGTGGAAGTAAGCTTTTCTTATTTCCGGACGCATGCGCAACCTATAGAAAGTCATTATGACGTAGAATGTCCATACTTTGTTGATTCCATTGATGAAATGAAACACATTTTCTAAAAACTCGTGTTTTTTAAGAAATCATGTAAAGCTTCTAGAAGCTGTGATTTTAAAAAACGGGGGAAGTAAGCTTTTATTATTTCCGGACGCGTGCGCAAACTATAGAAAGTCGTTATGACGTAGAATTTGCATACTTTGTGGATTCCATTTATGAAATAAAACACATTTTCTAAAAACTCGTGTTTTTTACGAAATCATGTAAAGCTTCTAGAAGCTATGATTTTAAACAACGGTGGAAGTAAGCTTTTCTTATTTCCGGACGCATGCGCAACCTATAGAAAGTCGTTATGATGTAGAATGTCCATACTTTGTTGATTACATTAACGAAATAAAACACATTTTCTAAAAACTCGTGTTTTTTAAGAAATCATGTAAACCTTCTAGAAGCTGTGATTTTAATAAATGGGGGAAGTAAGCTTTTCTTATTTCCAAACACATGCGCAAACTATAGAAAGTCGTTATGATGGAGAATGTGCATACTTTGTAGATTCCATCTATGAAATTAAACACATTTTCTAAAAACTCATGTTTTTTAAGAAATCATGTAAAGCTTCTAGAAGCTGTGATTTTAAAAAACGGGGGAAGTAAGCTTTTCTTATTTCCAGACGCGTGCGCAAACTATAGAAAGTCGTTATGACGTAGAATGTGCATATTTTGTATATTCCATTTATGAAATAAAACACATTTTCTAAAATCTCGTGTTTTTTACGAAATCATGTAAACCTTCTAGAAGCTGTGATTTTAAACAACGGTGGAAGTAAGCTTTTATTATTTCCGGACAAATGCGCAACCTATCGAAAGTCATTATGACGTAGAATGTCCATACTTTGTTGATTCCATTGATGAAATAAAACACATTTTCTAAAAACTCGTGTTTTTTAAGAAATCATGTAAAGCTTCTAGAAGCTATGATTTTAAAAAATGGGGGAAGTAAGCTTTTCTAATTTCCGGACGCATGCGCAAACTATAGAAAGTCGTTATGACGTAGAATGTGCATACTTTGTGGATTCCATTTATGAAATAAAACACATTTTCTAAAAACTCGTGTTTTTTACGAAATCATGTAAAGCTTCTAGAAGCTGTGATTTTAAAAAACGGTGGAAGTAAGCTTTTCTTATTTCCGGATGCATGCGCAAACTATAGAAATTCGTTATGACGTAGAATGTGCATACTTTGTAGATTCCATTTATGAAATAAAACACATTTTCTAAAAACTCGTGTTTTTTACGAAATCATGTAAACCTTCTAGAAGATGTGATTTTAAACAACGCTGAAAGTAAGCTTTTCTTATTTCCGGACGCATGCGCAACCTATAGAAAGTCGTTATGACGTAGAATGTCCATACTTTGTTGATTCCATTTATGAAATAAAACACATTTTCTAAAAGCTCGTGTTTTTTAAGAAATCATGTAAACCTTCTAGAAGCTGTGATTTTAATAAACGGGGGAAGTAAGCTTTTCTTATTTCAAAACGCATGCGCAAACTATAGAAAGTTGTTATGACGAAGAATGTGCATACTTTGTAGATTCCATCTATGAAATAAAACACATTTTCTAAAAACTCGTGTTTTTTAAGAAATCATGTAAATCTTCTAGAAGCTGTGATTTTAAAAAACGGGGGATGTAAGCTTTTCTTATTTTCGGACACATGCGCAAACTATAGAAAGTCGTTATGACGTAGAATGTGCATACTTTTTAGATTCCATTTATGAAATAAAACACATTTTCTAAAAACTCGTGTTTTTTAAGAAATCATGTAAAGCTTCTAGAAGCTGTGATTTTAAAAAATGGGGGAAGTAAGCTTTTCTTATTTCCGGACGCATGCGCAAACTATAGAAAGTCGTTATGACGTAGAATGTGCATACTTTTCAGATTCCATTTATGAAATAAAACACATTTTCTAAAAACTTGTGTTTTTTACGAAATCATGTAAACCTTCTAGAAGCTGTGATTTTAAAAAACGGTGCAAGTAAGCTTTTCTTATTTCCGGACGGATGCGCAAACTATAGAAAGTCGTTATGACGTAGAATGTGCATACTTTGTAGATTCCATTTATGAAATAAAACACATTTTCTAAAAACTCGTGTTTTTTACGAAATCATGTAAACCTTCTAGAAGCTGTGATTTTAAAAAACGGTGGAAGTAAGTTTTTCTTATTTCTGGACGCATGCGCAAACTATAGAAAGTCGTTATGACGTAGAATGTGCATACTTTGTAGATTCCATTTATGAAATAAAACACATTTTCTAAAAACTCGTGTTTTTTAAGAAATCATGTAAACCTTCTAGAAGCTGTGATTTTAAAAAACGGGGGAAGTAAGCTTTTCTTTTTCCCGGACGCATGCACAAACTATAGAAAGTCGTTATGACTTAGAATGTGCATACTTTGTTGATTCCATTTATGAAATAAAACACATTTTCTAAAAACTCGTGTTTTTTACGAAATCATGTAAAACTTCTAGAATCTGTGATTTTAAAAACGGGGGAGGTAAGCTTTTCTTATTTCCGGACGCATGCACAAACTATAGAAAGTCGTTATGACGTAGAATCTGCATACTTTGTTGATTCCATTTATAAATAAAAGACATTTTCTAAAAACTCGTGTTTTTTAAGAAATCATGTAAACCTTCTAGAAGCTGTGATTTTAAAAAACGGTGGAAGTAAGATTTTCTTATTTCGGGACGCATGCGCAAACTATAGAAAGTCGTTATGACGTAGAATGTGCATACTTTGTAGATTCCATTTATGAAATAAAACACATTTTCTAAAAACTCGTGTTTTTTACGAAATCATGTAAAGCTTCTAGAAGCTGTGATTTTAAAAAACGGTGGAAGTAAGCTTTTCTTATTTCCGGACGCATGCGCAAACTATAGAAAGTCGTTATGACGTAGAATGTGCATACTTTGTAGATTCCATTTATGAAATAAAACACATTTTCTAAAAACTCGTGTTTTTTACGAAATCATGTAAACCTTCTAGAAGCTGTGATTTTAAACAACGGTGGAAGTAAGCTTTTCTTATTTCCGGATGCATGCGCAACCTATAGAAAGACGTTATGACGTAGAATGTCCATACTTTGTTGATTCCATTTATGAAATAAAACACATTTTCTAAAAACTCGTGTTTTTTAAGAAATCATGTAAACCTTCTAGAAGCTGTGATTTTAAAAAACGGGGGAAGTAAGCTTTTCTTATTTCCAAATGCATGCGCAAACTATAGAAAGTCGTTATGATGTAGAATGTGCATACTTTGTTGATTCCATTGATGAAATAAAACATATTTTCTAAAAGATCGTGTTTTTTAAGAAATCATGTAAACTTTCTAGAAGCTGCGATTTTAAAAAACGGGGGAAGTAAGCTTTTCTTATTTCCAAACGCATGCGCAAACTATAGAAAGTCGTTATGATGTAGAATGTGCATACTTTGTAGATTCCATCTATGAAATAAAACACATTTTCTAAAAACTCGTGTTTTTTACGAAATCATGTAAACCTTCTAGAAGCCGTGATTTTAAACAATGGTGGAAGTAAGCTTTTCTTATTTCCGGACGCATGCGCAACCTATAGAAAGTCATTATGACGTAGAATGTCCATACTTTGTTGATTCCATTGATGAAATGAAACACATTTTCTAAAAACTCATGTTTTTTAAGAAATCATGTAAAGCTTCTAGAAGCTGTGATTTTAAAAAACGGGGGAAGTAAGCTTTTATTATTTCCGGACGCGTGCGCAAACTATAGAAAGTCGTTATGACGTAGAATGTGCATACTTTGTGGATTCCATTTATGAAATAAAACACATTTTCTAAAAACTTGTGTTTTTTACGAAATCATGTAAACCTTCTAGAAGCTATGATTTTAAACAACGGTGGAAGTAAGCTTTTCTTATTTCCGGACGCATGCGCAACCTATAGAAAGTCGTTATGATGTAGAATGTCCATACTTTGTTGATTACATTAACGAAATAAAACACATTTTCTAAAAACTCGTGTTTTTTAAGAAATCATGTAAACCTTCTAGAAGCTGTGATTTTAATAAATGGGGGAAGTAAGCTTTTCTTATTTCCAAACACATGCGCAAACTATAGAAAGTCGTTATGATGGAGAATGTGCATACTTTGTAGATTCCATCTATGAAATTAAACACATTTTCTAAAAACTCATGTTTTTTAAGAAATCATGTAAAGCTTCTAGAAGCTGTGATTTTAAAAAACGGGGGAAGTAAGCTTTTCTTATTTCCAGACGCGTGCGCAAACTATAGAAAGTCGTTATGACGTAGAATGTGCATATTTTGTATATTCCATTTATGAAATAAAACACATTTTCTAAAATCTCGTGTTTTTTACGAAATCATGTAAACCTTCTAGAAGCTGTGATTTTAAACAACGGTGGAAGTAAGCTTTTATTATTTCCGGACCAATGCGCAACCTATAGAAAGTCATTATGACGTAGAATGTCCATACTTTGTTGATTCCATTGATGAAATAAAACACATTTTCTAAAAACTCGTGTTTTTTAAGAAATCATGTAAAGCTTCTAGAAGCTGTGATTTTAAAAAACGGGGGAAGTAAGCTTTTCTAATTTCCGGACGCATGCGCAAACTATAGAAAGTCGTTATGACGTAGAATGTGCATACTTTCTGGATTCCATTTATGAAATAAAACACATTTTCTAAAAACTCGTGTTTTTTACGAAATCATGTAAAGCTTCTAGAAGCTGTGATTTTAAAAAACGGTGGAAGTAAGCTTTTCTTATTTCCGGATGCATGCGCAAACTATAGAAATTCGTTATGACGTAGAATGTGCATACTTTGTAGATTCCATTTATGAAATAAAACACATTTTCTAAAAACTCGTGTTTTTTACGAAATCATGTAAACCTTCTAGATGATGTGATTTTAAACAACGCTGAAAGTAAGCTTTTCTTATTTCCGGACGCATGCGCAACCTATAGAAAGTCGTTATGACGTAGAATGTCCATACTTTGTTGATTCCATTTATGAAATAAAACACATTTTCTAAAAACTCGTGTTTTTTACGAAATCATGTAAACCTTCTAGAAGCTGTGATTTTAATAAACGGGGGAAGTAAGCTTTTCTTATTTCAAAACGCATGCGCAAACTATAGAAAGTTGTTATGACGAAGAATGTGCATACTTTGTAGATTCCATCTATGAAATAAAACACATTTTCTAAAAACTCGTGTTTTTTAAGAAATCATGTAAATCTTCTAGAAGCTGTGATTTTAAAAAACGGGGGATGTAAGCTTTTCTTATTTTCGGACACATGCGCAAACTATAGAAAGTCGTTATGACGTAGAATGTGCATACTTTTTAGATTCCATTTATGAAATAAAACACATTTTCTAAAAACTCGTGTTTTTTAAGAAATCATGTAAAGCTTCTAGAAGCTGTGATTTTAAAAAATGGGGGAAGTAAGCTTTTCTTATTTCCGGACGCATGCGCAAACTATAGAAAGTCGTTATGACGTAGAATGTGCATACTTTTCAGATTCCATTTATGAAATAAAACACATTTTCTAAAAACTTGTGTTTTTTACGAAATCATGTAAACCTTCTAGAAGCTGTGATTTTAAAAAACGGTGCAAGTAAGCTTTTCTTATTTCCGGACGGATGCGCAAACTATAGAAAGTCGTTATGACGTAGAATGTGCATACTTTGTAGATTCCATTTATGAAATAAAACACATTTTCTAAAAACTCGTGTTTTTTACGAAATCATGTAAACCTTCTAGAAGCTGTGATTTTAAAAAACGGTGGAAGTAAGTTTTTCTTATTTCTGGACGCATGCGCAAACTATAGAAAGTCGTTATGACGTAGAATGTGCATACTTTGTAGATTCCATTTATGAAATAAAACACATTTTCTAAAAACTCGTGTTTTTTAAGAAATCATGTAAACCTTCTAGAAGCTGTGATTTTAAAAAACGGGGGAAGTAAGCTTTTCTTTTTCCCGGACGCATGCACAAACTATAGAAAGTCGTTATGACTTAGAATGTGCATACTTTGTTGATTCCATTTATGAAATAAAACACTTTTTCTAAAAACTCGTGTTTTTTACGAAATCATGTAAAACTTCTAGAATCTGTGATTTTAAAAAACGGGGGAGGTAAGCTTTTCTTATTTCCGGACGCATGCACAAACTATAGAAAGTCGTTATGACGTAGAATCTGCATACTTTGTTGATTCCATTTATAAATAAAAGACATTTTCTAAAAACTCGTGTTTTTTAAGAAATCATGTAAACCTTCTAGAAGCTGTGATTTTAAAAAACGGTGGAAGTAAGATTTTCTTATTTCGGGACGCATGCGCAAACTATAGAAAGTCGTTATGACGTAGAATGTGCATACTTTGTAGATTCCATTTATGAAATAAAACACATTTTCTAAAAACTCGTGTTTTTTACGAAATCATGTAAAGCTTCTAGAAGCTGTGATTTTAAAAAACGGTGGAAGTAAGCTTTTCTTATTTCCGGACGCATGCGCAAACTATAGAAAGTCGTTATGACGTAGAATGTGCATACTTTGTAGATTCCATTTATGAAATAAAACACATTTTCTAAAAACTCGTGTTTTTTACGAAATCATGTAAACCTTCTAGAAGCTGTGATTTTAAACAACGGTGGAAGTAAGCTTTTCTTATTTCCGGATGCATGCGCAACCTATAGAAAGACGTTATGACGTAGAATGTCCATACTTTGTTGATTCCATTTATGAAATAAAACACATTTTCTAAAAACTCGTGTTTTTTAAGAAATCATGTAAACCTTCTAGAAGCTGTGATTTTAAAAAACGGGGGAAGTAAGCTTTTCTTATTTCCAAATGCATGCGCAAACTATAGAAAGTCGTTATGATGTAGAATGTGCATACTTTGTTGATTCCATTGATGAAATAAAACATATTTTCTAAAAGATCGTGTTTTTTAAGAAATCATGTAAACTTTCTAGAAGCTGCGATTTTAAAAAACGGGGGAAGTAAGCTTTTCTTATTTCCAAACGCATGCGCAAACTATAGAAAGTCGTTATGACGTAGAATGTAGATACTTTGTTGATTCGATTGATGAAATGAAACACATTTTCTAAAAACTCGTGTTTTTTAAGAAATCATGTAAACCTTCTAGAAGCTGTGATTTTAAACAACGGTGGAAGTAAGCTTTTCTTATTTCCGGACGCATGCGCAACCTATAGAAAGTTGTTATGACGAAGAATGTGCATACTTTGTAGATTCCATCTATGAAATAAAACACATTTTCTAAAAACTCGTGTTTTTTAAGAAATCATGTAAAGCTTCTAGAAGCTGTGATTTTAAAAAACGGGGGATGTAAGCTTTTCTTATTTCCGGACACATGCGCAAACTATAGAAATTCGTTATGACGTAGAATGTGCATACTTTGTTGATTCCATTGATGAAATAAAACATATTTTCTAAAAGCTCGTGTTTTTTAAGAAATCATGTAAACCTTCTAGAAGCTGTGATTTTAAAAAACGGGGGAAGTAAGCTTTTCTTATTTCCGGACGCATGCACAAACTATAGAAATTCGTTATGACGTAGAATGTGCATACTTTGGTGATTCTATTTATGAAATAAAACATATTTTCTAAAAACTCGTGTTTTTTACGAAATCATGTAAACCTTCTAGAATCTGAGATTTTAAAAAACGGGGGAGGTAAGCTTTTCTTATTTCCGGACGCATGCGCAAACTATAGAAAGTCGTTATGACGTAGAATCTATATACTTTGTTGATTCCATTTATGAAATAAAACACATTTTCTAAAAACTCGTGTTTTTTAAGAAATCATGTAAAGCTTCTAGAAGCTGTGATTTTAAAAAACAGTGGAAGTAAGCTTTTCTTATTTTCGGACGCATGCGCAAACTATAGAAAGTCGTTATGACGTAGAAAGTGCATACTTTGTAGATTCCATCTATGGAATAAATCATATTTTCTAAAAACTTGTGTTTTTTAGAAAATCATGTAAAGCTTCTAGAAGCTGTGATTTTAAAAAATGGGGGAAGTAAGCTTTTCTTATTTCCGGACGCATGCGCAAACTATAGAAAGTCGTTATGACGTAGAATGTGCATACTTTGTAGATTCCATTTATGAAATAAAACACATTTTCTAAAAACTCGTGTTTTTTACGAAATCATGTAAACCTTCTAGAAGCAGTGATTTTAAAAAACGGTGGAAGTAAGCTTTTCTTATTTCCGGACGCATGCGCAAACTATAGAAAGTCGTTATGACGTAGAATGTGCATACTTTGTAGATTCCATTTATGAAATAAAACACATTTTCTAAAAACTCGTGTTTTTTAAGAAATCATGTAAACCTTATAGAACCTGTGATTTTAAAAAACGGGGGAAGTAAGCTTTTCTTTTTTCCGGACGCATGCACAAACTATAGAAAGTCGTTATGACTTAGAATGTGCATACTTTGTTGATTCCATTTATGAAATAAAACACATTTTCTAAAAACTCGTGTTTTTTACGAAATCATGTAAATCTTCTAGAATCTGTGATTTTAAAAAACTGGGGAGGTAAGCTTTTCTTATTTCCGGACGCATGCACAAACTATAGAAAGTCGTTATGACGTAGAATCTGCATACTTTGTTGATTCCATTTATGAAATAAAACACATTTTCTAAAAACTCGTGTCTTTTAAGAAATCATGTAAACCTTCTAGAAGCCGTGATTTTAAAAAACGGTGGAAGTAAGCTTTTCTCATTTCCGGACGCATGCGCAAACTATAGAAAGTCGTTATGACGTAGAATGTACATGCTTTGTAGATTCCATTTATGAAATAAAACACATTTTCTAAAAACTCGTGTTTTTTACGAAATCATGTAAAGCTTCTAGAAGCTGTGATTTTAAAAAATTGTGGAAGTAAGCTTTTCTTATTTCCAGACGCATGCGCAAACTATAGAAAGTCGTTATGACGTAGAATGTGCATACTTTGTAGATTCCATTTATGAAATAAAACACATTTTCTAAAAACTCGTGTTTTTTACGAAATCATGTAAACCTTCTAGAAGCTGTGATTTTAAACAACGGTGGAAGTAAGCTTTTATTATTTCCGGACGCATGCGCAACCTATAGAAAGTCGTTATGACGTAGAATGTCCATACTTTGTTGATTCCATTTATGAAATAAAACACATTTTCTAAATCCTCGTGTTTTTTAAGAAATCATGTAAACCTTCTAGAAGCTGTGATTTTAATAAACGGGGGAGGTAAACTTTTCTTATTTCCAAACGCATGCGCAAACTATAGAAAGTCGTTATGACGTAGAATGTGCATACTTTGTAGATTCCATCTATGAAATAAAACACATTTTCTAAAAACTCGTGTTTTTTAAGAAATCATGTAAAGCTTCTAGAAGCTGTGATTTTAAAAAACGGGGGAAGTAAGCTTTTCTTATTTCTGGACGCATGCGCAAACTATAGAAAGTCGTTATGACGTAGAATGTGCATACTTTGTAGATTCCATTTATGAAATAAAACACATTTTCTAAAAACTCGTGTTTTTTACGAAATCATGTAAACCTTCTAGAAGCTGTGATTTTAAACAACGGTGGAAGTAAGCTTTTCTTATTTTCGGACGCATGCGCAACCTATAGAAAGTCATTATGACATAGAATGTCCATACTTTGTTGATTCCATTGATGAAATAAAACACATTTTCTAAAAACTCGTATTTTTTAAGAAATCATGTAAAGCTTCTAGAAGCTGTGATTTTAAAAAACGGGGGAAGTAAGCTTTTCTTATTTCCGGACGCATGCGCAAATGATAGAAAGTCGTTATGACGTAGAATGTGCATACTTTGTGGATTCCATTTTTGAAATAAAACACATTTTCTAAAAACTCGTGTTTTTTACGAAATCATGTAAAGCTTCTAGAAGCTGTGATTTTAAAAAACTGGGGAAGTAAGCTTTTCTTATTTCCGGACGCATGCACAAACTATAGAAAGTCGTTATGACGTAGAATGTGCATACTTTGTTGATTCTATTTATGAAATCAAACGTATTTTCTAAAAACTCGTGTTATTTACGAAATCATGTAAACCTTCTAGAATCTGTGATTTTAAAAAACGGGGGAGGTAAGCTTTTCTTATTTCCGGACGCATTCGCAAACTATACAAATTCGTTATGACATAGAATCTGCATACTTTGTTGATTCCATTTATGAAATAAAACACATTTTCTAAAAACTCGTGTTTTTTAAGAAATCATGTAAAGCTTCTAGAAGCTGTGATTTTAAAAAACGGTGGAAGTAAGCTTTTCTTATTTCTGGACGCATGCAGAAACTATAGAAAGTCGTTATGACGTAGAATTTGCATACTTTGTAGATTCCATTTATGAAATAAAACAGATTTTCTAAAAACTCGTGTTTTTTACGAAATCATGTAAACCTTCTAGAAGCTGTGATTTTAAACATTGGTGGAAGTAAGCTTTTCTTATTTACGGATGCATGCGCAACCTATAGAAAGTCATTATGACGTAGAATGTGCATACTTTCTTGATTCCATTTATGAAATAAAACACATTTTCTAAAAACTTGTGTCTTTTAAGAAATCATGTAAACCTTCTGGAAGCTGTGATTTTAAAAAACGGTGGAAGTAAGCTTTTCTTAATTCCGGACGCATGCGCAAACTATAGAAAGTCTTTATGACGTAGAATGTGCATACTTTGTCAATTCTATTTATGAAATAAAACACATTTTCTAAAAACTCATGTTTTTATGAAATCATGTAAACCTTCTAGAATCTGTGATTTTAAAAAACAGGGGAGGTAAGCTTTTCTTATTTCTGGGCGCATGCGCAAACTATAGAAAGTCGTTATGACGTAGAATGTGCATACTTTGTCGATTCTATTTATGAAATAAAACACATTTTCTAAAAACTCATGTTTTTTACGAAATCATGTAAACCTTCTAGAAGCTGTGATTTTAAAAAACGATGGAAGTAATCTTTTCTTATATCCGGACGCATGCGCAAACTATAGAAAGTCGTTATGACGTAGAATGTACATACTTTGTTGATTCCATTAATGAAATGAAACACATTTTCTAAAAACTCGTGTTTTTTAAGAAATCATGTAAACCTTCTAGAAGCTGTGATTTTAAAAAACAGGGGAAGTAAGCTTTTCTTATTTTCAAACGCATGGGCAAACTATAGAAAGTCGTTATGACGTAGAATGTGCATACTTTGTTGATTCCATTTATGAAATAAAACACATTTTCTAAAAACTCGTGTTTTTTAAGAAATCATGTAAACCTTCTAGAAGCTGTGATTTTAAAAAACTGGGGAAGTATGCTTTTCTTTTTTCCGGACGCAAGCGCAAACTATAGAAAGTCGTTATGACATAGAATGTGCTTACTTTGTAGATTCCATTTATGAAATAAAACACATTTTCTAAAAACTCGTGTTTCTTAGGAAATCATGTAAACCTTCTAGAAGCTGCGATTTTAAAAAACAATGGAAGTAAGCTTTTCTTATTTCCGGACGAATGCGCAAACTATGGAAACTCGTTATGACGTAGAATGTGCATGCTTGTTGATTCCATTAATGAAATAAAACACATTTTCTAAAAACTCATGTTTTTTACGAAATCATGTAAACCTTCTAGAAGCTGTGATTTTAAAAAACGGTGGAAGTAAGCTTTTCTTATATCCGGACACATGCGCAAACTATAGAAAGTCATTATGACGTAGAATGTACATACTTTGTTGATTCCATAGATGAAATAAAATACATTTTCTAAAAACTCATGTTTTTTAAGAAATCATGTAAACCTTCTAGAAGCTGTGATTTTAAAAAACGGGGGAAGTAAGCTTTTCTTATTTACAAACGCATGTGCAAACTATAGAAAGTCGTTATGACATAGAATGTGCATACTTTGTTGATTCCATTTATGAAATAAAACACATTTTCTAAAAACTCGTGTTTTTTACGAAATCATGTAAACCTTCTAGAAGCCGTGATTTTAAAAAACGGTGGAAGTAAGCTTTTCTTATTTCCGGATGCATGCGCAAACTATAGAAAGTCATTATGACATAGAATGTGCATACTTTGTAGATTCCATTTATGAAATAAAACACATTTTCTAAAAACTCATGTTTTTTACGAAATCATGTAAACCTTCTAGAAGCTGTGATTTTAAACAACGGTGGAAGTAAGCTTTTTTTATTTCCGGACGCATGCACAAACTATAGAAAGTCGTTATGACGTAGAATGTACATACCTTGTTGATTCCATTGATGAAATAAAACACATTTTCTAAAAACTCGTGTTTTTTAAGAAATCATGTAAACCTTCTAGAAGCTTTGATTTGAAAAAACGGGGGAAGTAAGCTTTTCTAATTTTCAAACGCATGGGAAAACTATAGAAAGTCGTTATGACGTAGAATGTGCATACTTTGTTGATTCCATTTATGAAATAAAACACATTTTCTAAAAACTCGTGTTTTTTAAGAAATCATGTAAAGCTTCTAGAAGCTGTGATTTTAAAAATCGGGGGAAGTATGCTTTTCTTATTTCCGGATGCATGCGCAAACTATAGAAAGTCGTTATGACGTAGAATGTGCATACTTTCTAGATTCCATTTATGAAATAAAACACATTTTCTAAAAACTCATGTTTTTTCGAAATCATGTAAAGCTTGTAGAAGCTGTGATTTTAAAAAATGGTGGAAGTAAGGGTTTCTTATTTCCGGACGCATGCGCCAACTATAGAAACTCGTTATGACGTAGAATGTGCATACTTTGTAAATTCCATTGATGAAATAAAACACATTTTCTAAAAACTCGTGTTTTTTACGAAATCATGTAAAGCTTCTAGAAGTTGTGATTTTAAAAAACGGTGGAAGTAAGCTTTTATTATTTCCGGACGCATGCGCAAACTATAGAAAGTCGTTATGAAGTAGAATGTACATACTTTGTTGATTCCATTGATGAAATAAAACACATTTTCTAAAAACTCGTGTTTTTTAAGAAATCATGTAAACCTTCTAGAAGCTGTGATTTTAAAAAACGGGGGAAGTAAGCTTTTCTTATTTTCAAACGCGTGGGAAAACTATAGAAAGTCGTTATGACGTAGAATGTGCATACTTTGTTGATTCCATTTATGAAATAAAACACATTTTCTAAAAACTCGTGTTTTTTAAGAAATCATGTAAACCTTCTAGAAGCTGTGATTTTAAAAAATGCGGGAAGTAAGCTTTTCTTATTTCCGGACGCATGCGCAAACTATAGAAAGTCGTTATGATGTAGAATGTGCATACTTTGTAGATTCCATTTATGAAATAAAACACATTTTCTAAAAACTCGTGTTTTTTACGAAATCATGTAAACCTTCTAGAAGCTGTGATTTTAAAAAACTGTGGAAGTAAGCTTTTCTTATTTCTGGACGCATGCGCAAACTATAGAAAGTCGTTATGACGTAGAATGTGCATACTTTGTTGATTCCATTTATGAAATAAAACACATTTTCTAAAAACTCATGTTTTTTACGAAATCATGTAAACCTTCTAGAAGCTGTCATTTTAAAAAACGGTGGAAGTAAGCTTTTCTTATTTCCGGACGCATGCGCAAACTATAAAAAGTAGTTATGACGTAGAATGTACATACTTTGTTGATTCCAATTATGAAATAAAACACATTTTCTAAAAACTTGTGTTTTTTAAGAAATCATGTAAACCTTTGAGAAGCTGTGATTTTAAAAAATGGGGGAAGTAAGATTTTCTTATTAGCAAATGCATCCGCAAACTATAGAAAGTCGTTATGACGTAGAATGTGCATACTTTGTTGATTCCATTTATGAAATAAAACACATTTTCTAAAAACTCATGTTTTTTACGAAATCATGTAAACCTTCTAGAAGTTGTGATTTTAATAAACGGGGGAAGTAAGCTTTTCTTATTTCCAAACGCATGGGCAAACTATAGAAAGTCGTTATGAAGTAGAATGTGCATACTTTGTAGATTACATTTATGAAATAAAACACATTTCCTAAAAACTCGTGTCTTTTAGGAAATCATGTAAACCTTCTAGAAGCTGTCATTTTAAAAAACGGTGGAAGTAAGCTTTTCTTATTTCCGGACGCATGCGCAAACTATAGAAAGTCGTTATGACGTAGAATGTACATACTTTGTTGATTCCAATTATGAAATAAAACACATTTTCTAAAAACTTCTGTTTTTTAAGAAATCATGTAAACCTTCGAGAAGCTGTGATTTTAAAAAATGGGGGAAGTAAGCTTTTCTTATTAGCAAATGCATCCGCAAACTATAGAAAGTCGTTATGACGTAGAATGTGCATACTTTGTTGATTCCATTTATGAAATAAAACACATTTTCTAAAAACTCATGTTTTTTACGAAATCATGTAAACCTTCTAGAAGTTGTGATTTTAATAAACGGGGGAAGTAAGCTTTTCTTATTTCCAAACGCATGCGCAAACTATAGAAAGTCGTTATGAAGTAGAATGTGCATACTTTGTAGATTACATTTATGAAATAAAACACATTTCCTAAAAACTCGTGTCTTTTAGGAAATCATGTAAACCTTCTAGAAGCTGTGATTTTAAAAAACGGTGGAAGTAAGCTATTCTTATTTCCGGACGCATGCGCAAACTATAGAAAGTCGTTATGACGTAGAATGTACATACTTTGTTGATTCCATTGATGAAATAAAACACATTTTCTAAAAACTCGTGTTTTTTAAGAAATCATGTAAACCTTCTAGAAGCTGTGACTTTAAAAAACGGGGGAAGTAAGCTTTTCTTATTTTCAAACGCATGCGCAAACTATAGAAAGTCGTTATGACGTAGAATGTGCATACTTTGTTGATTCCATTTATGAAATAAAACACATTTTCTAAAAACTCGTGTTTTTTAAGAAATCATGTAAACCTTCTAGAAGCTGTGATTTTAAAAAACAGGGGAAGTATGCTTTTCTTATTTCCGGATGCATGCACAAACTATAGAAAGTCGTTATGACGTAGAATGTGCATACTTTGTAGATTCCATTGATGAAATAAAACACATTTTCTAAAAACTCGTGTTTTTTACGAAATCATGTAAACCTTCTAGAAGTTGTGATTTTAAAAAATGGGGGAAGTAAGCTTTTCTTATTTCCGGACGCATGCGCAAACTATAGAAAGTCATTATGACGTAGAATGTGCATACTTTGTAGATTCCATTTATGAAATAAAACACATTTTCTAAAAACTCGTGTTTTTTATGAAATCATGTAAACCTTCTAGAAGCTGTGATTTTAAAAAACGGGGGAAGTAAGCTTTTCTTATTTTCAAACGCATGGGAAAACTATAGAAAGTCGTTATGACGTAGAATGTGTATACTTTGTTGATTCCATTTATGAAATAAAACACATTTTCTAAAAACTCGTGTTTTTTAAGAAATCATGTAAACCTTCTAGAAGCTGTGATTTTAAAAAATGGGGGAAGTAAGCTTTTCTTATTTCCGGACGCATGCGCAAACTATAGAAAGTCGTTATGATGTAGAATGTGCATACTTTGTAGATTCCATTTATGAAATAAAACACATTTTCTAAAAACTCGTGTTTTTTACGAAATCATGTAAACCTTCTAGAAGCTGTGATTTTAAAAAACTGTGGAAGTAAGCTTTTCTTATTTCTGGACGCATGCGCAAACTATAGAAAGTCGTTATGACGTAGAATGTGCATACTTTGTTGATTCCATTTATGAAATAAAACACATTTTCTAAAAACTCATGTTTTTTACGAAATCATGTAAACCTTCTAGAAGCTGTCATTTTAAAAAACGGTGGAAGTAAGCTTTTCTTATTTCCGGACGCATGCGCAAACTATAAAAAGTTGTTATGACGTAGAATGTACATACTTTGTTGATTCCAATTATGAAATAAAACACATTTTCTAAAAACTTGTGTTTTTTAAGAAATCATGTAAACCTTCGAGAAGCTGTGATTTTAAAAAATGGGGGAAGTAAGATTTTCTTATTAGCAAATGCATCCGCAAACTATAGAAAGTCGTTATGACGTAGAATGTGCATACTTTGTTGATTCCATTTATGAAATAAAACACATTTTCTAAAAACTCATGTTTTTTACGAAATCATGTAAACCTTCTAGAAGTTGTGATTTTAATAAACGGGGGAAGTAAGCTTTTCTTATTTCCAAACGCATGGGCAAACTATAGAAAGTCGTTATGAAGTAGAATGTGCATAATTTGTTGATTCCATTTATGAAATAAAACACATTTTATAAAAACTCGTGTTTTTTACGAAATCATGTAAACCTTCTAGAAGCTGTGATTTTAAAAAACGGTGGAAGTGAGCTTTTCTTATTTCCGGACGCATTCGCAAACTATATAAAGTCGTTATGATGTAGAATGTGCATACTTTGTCGATTCTATTTATGAAATAAAACACATTTTCTAAAAACTCATGTTTTTTACGAAACCATGTAAACCTTCTAGAATCTGTGATTCTAAAAAACGGGGGAGGTAAGCTTTTCTTATTTCCAGACGCATGCGCAAACTATAGAAAGTCATTATGACGTAGAATCTGCATACTTTGTTGATTCCATTTATGAAATAAAACACATTTTCTAAAAAATCATGTTTTTTAAGAAATCATGTAAACCTTCTAGAAGGTGTGATTTTAAAAAACGGGGGAAGTAAGCTTTTCTTATTTCCGGACGCATGCGCAAACTATAGAAAGTCATTATGACGTAGAATGTGCATACTTTGTAGATTCCATTTATGAAATAAAACACATTTTCTAAAAACTCGTGTTTTTTACGAAATCATGTAAACCTTCTAGAAGCTATGATTTTAAAAAACGGGGGAAGTAAGCTTTTCTTATTTCCGGACGTATGCGCAAACTATAGAAAGTCGTTATGATGTAGAATGTGCATACTTTGTAGATTCAATTTATGAAATAAAACACATTTTCTAAAAACTCGTGTTTTTTACGAAATCATGTAAACCTTCTAGAAGCTGTGATTTTAAAAAACGGTGGAAGTAAGCTTTTCTTATTTCTGGATGCATGCGCAACCTATAGAAAGTTGTTATGACGTAGAATGTGCATACTTTGTTGATTCCTTTTATGAAATAAAACACATTTTCTAATAACTTGTGTTTTTTAAGAAATCATGTAAACCTTCTAGAAGCTGTGATTTTAAAAAACGGGGGAAGTAAGCTTTTCTTATTTCCAAACGCATGCGCAAACTATCGAAAGTCGTTATGACGTAGAATGTGCATACTTTGCAGATTCCATTTATGAAATAAAACACATTTTCTAAAAACTCGTGTTTTTTATGAAATGATGTAAACCTCCAAGAAGCTGTGATTTTAAAAAACGATGGAGGTAAGCTTTTCTTATTTCCGGACGCATGCGAAAACTATAGAAAGTCGTTATGACGTAGAATGTGCATACTTTGTAGATTCCATTTATGAAACAAAACACATTTTCTAAAAACTCGTGTTTTTTAGGAAATCATGTAAACCTTCTAGAAGCTGTGATTTTAAAAAACGGTGGAAGAAAGCTTTTCTTATTTCCGGACGCATGCGCAAACTATAGAAAGTCGTTATGACGTAGAATGTGCACACTTTGTAGATTCCATTTATGAAATAAAACACATTTTCATAAAACTCGTGTTTTTTACGAAATCATGTAAACCTTCTAGAAGCTGTGATTTTAAAAAACGGTGGAAGTAAGCTTTTCTTATTTCCGGACGCATGCGCAAACTATACAAACTCGTTATGACGTAGAATGTGCATACTTGTTGATTGCATTTATGAAATAAAACACATTTTCTAAAAACTCATGTTTTTTACGAAATCATGTAAACCTTCTAGAAGTTGTGATTTTAGAAAACGGTGGAAGTAAGCTTTTCTTATTTCCAAACGCATGCGCAAACTATAGAAAGTCCTTTTTACGTAGAATGTGCATACTTTGTAGATTGCATTTATTAAATAAAACACATTTTCTAAAAACTCGTGTTTTTTACGAAATCATGTAAACCTTCTAGAAGCTGTGATTTTAAAAAACGGTGGAAGTAAGCTTTTCTTATTTCCGGACGCATGCGCAAACTATAGAAAGTCGTTATGACGTAGAATGTGCATACTTTGTAGATTCCATTTATGAAATAAATCACATTTTCTAAAAACTTGTGTTTTTTACGAAATCATGTAAATCTTCTAGAAGCTGTGATTTTAAAAAATGGTGGAAGTAAGCTTTTCTTATTTCCGGACGCATGCGCAAACTATAGAAAGCCGTTATGACGTAGAATGTGCATACTTTGTTGATTCCATTTATGAAATAAAACACATTTTATATAAACTCGTGTTTTTTAAGAAATCATATAAACCTTCTAGAATCTGTGATATTAAAAAACGGGGGAGGTAAGCTTTTCTTATTTCCGGACGCATGCGCAAACTATAGAAATTCGTTATGACATAGAATCTGCATACTTTGTTGATTCCATTTATGAAATAATTTTTTTTTTCTAAAAACTCGTGTTTTTTAAGAAATCATGTAAACCTTCTAGAAGCAGTGATTTAAGAAAATGGGGGAAGTAAGCTTTTCTTATTTCCGGACGTATGCGCAAACTATAGAAAGTCGTTATGACGTAGAATGTGCATACTCTTTGATTCCATTTATGAAATAAATCCCATTTTCTAAAAACTCGTGTTTTCTACGAAATCATGTAAACCTTCTAGGAGCTGTGATTTTAAAAAACGGTGGAAGTAAGCTTTTCTTATTTCCGGACGCATGCGCAAACTATAGAAAGTCGTTATGACGTAGAATGTGCATACTTTGTAGATTCAATTGATGAAATAAAACACATTTTCTAAAAACTTATGTTTTTTACGATATCATGTAAACCTTCTAGAAGCTGTGATTTTAAAAAACGGGGGAAGTAAGCTTTTCTTATTTCTGGACGCATGCGCAAACTATAGAAAGTCATTATGAAGTAGAATGTGCATACTTTGTAGATTCCATTTATGAAATAAAACACATTTTCTAAAAACTCGTGTTTTTTAAGAAATAGTGTAAACCTTCTAGAAGCTGTGATTTTAAAAAATGGTGGAAGTAAGCTTTTCTTATTTCCGGACGCATGCGCAAACTATAGAAAGTCGTTATGATGTAGAATGTGCATACTTTGTTGATTCCATTTATGAAAAAAAACACATTTTCTAAAAACTCATGTTTTTTACGATATCATGTAAACCTTCTAGAAGCTGTGATTTTAAAAAACGGGGGAAGTAAGCTTTTCTTATTTCTGGACGCATGCGCAAACTATAGAAAGTCGTTATGAAGTAGAATGTGCATACTTTGTAGATTCCATTTATGAAATAAAACACATTTTCTAAAAACTCGTGTTTTTTAAGAAATAGTGTAAACCTTCTAGAAGCTGTGATTTTAAAAAATGGTGGAAGTAAGCTTTTCTTATTTCCGGACGCATGCGCAAACTATAGAAATTCGTTATGACGTAGAATGTGCATACCTTGTAGATTCTATTTATGAAATAAAACACATTTTCTAATAACTCGTGTTTTTTAAGAAATCATGTAAACCTTCTAGAAGCTGTGATTTTAAAAAACGAGGGAAGTAAGCTTTTCTTATTTCCAAACGCATGCGCAAACTATAGAAAATCGTTATGACGTAGAATGTACATACTTTGTAGATTCCATTTATGAAATAAAACATATTTTCTAAAAACTCGTGTTTTTTAAGAAATCATGTAAATCTTCTAGAAGCTGTGATTTTAAAAAACGGTGGAAGTATGCTTTTCTTATTTCCAAACGCATGCGCAAACTATAGAAAGTCGTTATGACATAGAATGTGCATACTTTTTACATTCCATTTATGAAATAAAACATATTTTCTAAAAACTCGTGTTTTTGACGAAATCATGTAAACCTTCTAGAAGCTGTGATTTTAAAAAACGGTGGAAGTAAGCTTTTCTTATTTCTGGACGCATGCGCAAACTATAGAAAGTCGTTATGACGTAGAATGTGCATACTTTCTTGATTCCATTTATGAAATAAAACACATTTTCTAAAAACTCGTGTTTTTAAGAAATCATGTAAACCTTCTAGAAGCTGTGATTTTAAAAACGGGGGAAGTAAGCTTTTCTTATTTCCGGACGCATGCGCAAACTATAGAAAGTCGTTGTGACGTAGAATGTGCATACTTTGTAGATTCCATTTATGAAGTAAAACACATTTTCTAAAAACTAGTGTTTTTTAAGAAATCATGTAAACCTTCTAGAAGCTGTGATTTTAAAAAACGGGGGAAGTAAGCTTTTCTTATTTCTGGACGAATGCGCAAAATATAGAAAGTCGTTATGACGTAGAATGTGCATACTTTGTTGATTCCATTTATGAAATAAAACACATTTTCTAAAAACTCGTGCTTTTTAAGAAATCATGTAAACCTTCTAGAAGCTGTGATTTTAAAAAACGGGGGAAGTAAGCTTTTCTTATTTCCAAACGCATGCGCAAACTATAGAAAGGCATTATGACATAGAATGTGCATACTTTGTTGATTCCATTTATGAAATAAAACACATTTTCTAAAAACTCCAGTTTTTTAAGAAATCATGTAAACCTTCTAGAAGCTGTGATTTTAAAAAATGGGGGAAGTAAGCTTTTCTTATTTCCAGACGCATGCACAAACTATAGAAAGTCGTTATCACATAGAATGTGCATACTTTGTAGATTCCATTTATGAAATAAAACACATTTTCTAAAAACTAGTGTTTTTTACCAAATCATGTAAACCTTCTAGAAGCTGTCATTTTAAAAAACGGTGGAAGTAAGCTTTTCTTATTTCCGGACGCATGCGCAAACTATAGAAAGTCGTTATGACGTAGAATGTGCATACTTTGTTGATTCCATTTATGAAATAAAACACATTTTCTAAAAACTCATGTTTTTTAAGAAATCATGTAAACCTTCTAGAAGCTGTGATTTTAAAACACTGGGGAAGTAAGCTTTTCTTATTTCTGGACGCATGCACAAACTATAGAAAGTCATTATGATGTAGAATGTGCATACTTTGTAGATTCCATTTATGAAATAAAACACATTTTCTAAAAACTCGCGTTTTTTACGAAATCATGTAAACCTTCTAGAAGCTGTGATTTTAAAAAACGGTGGAAGTGAGCTTTTCTTATTTCCGGACGCATTCGCAAACTATAGAAAGTCGTTATGATGTAGAATGTGCATACTTTGTCGATTCTATTTATGAAATAAAACACATTTTCTAAAAACTCATGTTTTTTACGAAACCATGTAAACCTTCTAGAATCTGTGATTCTAAAAAACGGGGGAGGTAAGCTTTTCTTATTTCCAGACGCATGCGCAAACTATAGAAAGTCATTATGACGTAGAATCTGCATACTTTGTTGATTCCATTTATGAAATAAAACACATTTTCTAAAAAATCATGTTTTTTAAGAAATCATGTAAACCTTCTAGAAGGTGTGATTTTAAAAAACGGGGGAAGTAAGCTTTTCTTATTTCCGGACGCATGCGCAAACTATAGAAAGTCATTATGACGTAGAATGTGCATACTTTGTAGATTCCATTTATGAAATAAAACACATTTTCTAAAAACTCGTGTTTTTTACGAAATCATGTAAACCTTCTAGAAGCTGTGATTTTAAAAAATGGTGGAAGTAAGCTTTTCTTATTTTCGGATGCATCCGCAAACTATAGAAAGTCGTTATGACGTAGAATGTGCATACTTTGTTGATTCCATTTATGAAATAAAAGATATTTTCTAAAAACTCGTGTTTTTTAAGAAATCATGTAAACCTTCTAGAAGCTATGATTTTAAAAAAAGGGGGAAGTAAGCTTTTCTTATTTCCGGACGCATGCGCAAACTATAGAAAGTCGTTATGATGTAGAATGTGCATACTTTGTAGATTCCATTTATGTAATAAAACACATTTTCTAAAAACAAGTGTTTTTTACGAAATCATGTAAACCTTCTAGAAGCTGTGATTTTAAAAAACGGTGGAAGTAAGCTTTTCTTATTTCCGGACGCATGCGCAAACTATAGAAAGTCGTTATGACGTAGAATGTGCATACTTTGTAGATTCCATTTATGAAATAAAACACATTTTCTAAAAACTCATGTTTTTTACGAAATCATATAAACCTTCTAGAAGCTGTGATTTTAGAAAACGGTGGAAGTAAGCCTTTTTTTATTTCCAAACGCATGCGCAAACTATAGAAAGTTGTTTTTACATAGAATGTGCATACTTTGTAGATTCCATTTATTAAATAAAACAGATTTTCTAAAAACTCGTGTTTTTTATGAAATCATGTAAACCTTATAGAAGCTTTGATTTTAAAAAATGGTGGAAGTAAGCTTTTCTTATTTCCGGACGCATGCGCAAACTATAGAAATTCGTTATGACGTAGAATGTGCATACTTTGTAGATTTCATTTATGAAATAAATCACATTTTCTAAAAACTCTTGTTTTTTACGAAATCATGTAAACCTTCTAGAAGCTGTGATTTTAAAAAACGGTGGAAGTAAGCTTTTCTTATTTCCGGACGCATGCGCAAACTATAGAAAGTCGTTATGACGTAGAATGTGCATACTTTGTTGATTCCATTTATGAAATAAAACACATTTTCTAAAAACTCATGTTTTTTAAGAAATCATGTAAACCTTCTAGAAGCTGTGATTTTAAAACACGGGGGAAGTAAGCTTTTCTTATTTCTGGACGCATGCACAAACTATAGAAAGTCATTATGATGTAGAATGTGCATACTTTTTAGATTCCATTTATGAAATAAAACACATTTTCTAAAAACTCGCGTTTTTTACGAAATCATGTAAACCTTCTAGAAGCTGTGATTTTAAAAAACGGTGGAAGTAAGCTTTTCTTGCTTCCGGACGCATGCGTAAACTATAGAAAGTCGTTATGACGTAGAATGTGCATACTTTGTTGATTCCATTTATGAAATAAAACATATTTTCTAAAAACTCGTGTTTTTTAAGAAATCATGTAAACTTTCTAGAAGTTGTGATTTTAAAAAACAGTGGAAGTAAGCTTTTCTTATTTCCGGATGCATGCGCAAACTATAGAAATTGTTATGACGTAGAATGTGCATACTTTGTTGATTCCATTTATGAAATAAAACACATTTTCTAAAAACTCGTGTTTTTTAAGAAATCATGTAAACCTTCTAGAAGCTGTGATTTTAAAAAACAAGGGAAGTAAACTCTTCTTATTTCGAAACGCATGCGCAAACTATAGAAAGTCGTTATGACGTAGAATGTGCATACTTTGTAGATTCCATTTATGAAGTAAAACACATTTTCTAAAAACTCGTGTTTTTTTACGAAATCATGTAAACCTTCCAGAAGCTGTGATTTTAAAAAACGGTGGAAGTAAGCTTTTCTTATTTCCGGACGCATCCGCAAACTATAGAAAGTCGTTATGACATAGAATGTGCATACTTTGTCGATTCCATTTATGAAATAAAACACATTTTCTAAAAACATGTGTTTTTTACGAAATCATGTAAACCTTCTAGAAGCTGTGATTTTAAAAAACTGTGGAAGTAAGCTTTTCTTATTTCCGGACGCATGCGCAAACTATATAAAGTCGTTATGACGTGGAATGTCCATACTTTGTAGATTCCATTTATGAAATAAAACACATTTTCTAAAAACTCATGTTTTTGACGAAATCATGTAAACCTTCTAGAAGCTGTGATTTTAGAAAACGGTGGAAGTAAGCTTTTCTTATTTCCAAACGCATGCGCAAACTATAGAAAGTCGTTTTTACGTAGAATGTGCATACTTTGTAGATTCCATTTATTAAATAAAACACATTTTCTAAAAACTCGTGTTTTTTACGAAATCATGTAAACCTTCTAGAAGTTGTGATTTTAAAAAACAGTGGAAGTAAGCTTTTCTTATTTCCGGACGCATGTGCAAGCTATAGAATGTCGTTATAACGTAGAATGTGCATACTTTGTAGATTCCATTTATGAAATAAATCACATTTTCTAAAAACTCGTGTTTTTTACGAAATCATGTAAACCTTCTACAAGCTGTGATTTTAAAAAACGGTGGAAGTAAGCTTTTCTTATTTCCGGACGCATGCGCAAACTATAGAAAGTCATCATGACGTAAAATGTGCATACTTTGTAGATTCTATTTATGAAATAAAACACATTTTCTAAAAACTCATGTTTTTTAAGAAATCATGTAAACCTTCTAGAAGCCATGATTTTAAAAAACGGGGGAAGTAAGGTTTTCTTATTTCCAAACGCATGGGAAAACTATAGAAACTTATTATGACTTAGAATGTGCATACTTTGTTGATTCCATTTATGAAATAAAACACATTTTCTAAAAACATGTGTTTTTTACGAAATCGTGTAAACCTTCTATAAGCTGTGATTTTAAAAAACCGTGGAAGTAAGCTTTTCTTATTTCCGGACAAATGCGCAAACTATAGAAAGTCATTATGACGTAGAATGTGCATACTTTGTAGATTCCATTTATGAAAGAAAACACATTTTCTAAAAACTTGTGTTTTTTACGAAATCATGTAAACCTTCTAGAAGCTGTGATTTTAAAAAACGGTGGAAGTAAGCTTTTATTATTTCCGGATGCATGCGCAAACTATAGAAATCGTTATGACATAGAATGTGTATACTTTGTTGATTCCATTTATGAAATAAAACACATTTTCTAAAAACTCGTGCTTTTTAAGAAATCATGTAAAACGTCTAGAAGCTGTGATTTTAAAAAACGGGGGTAGTAAGCTTTTCTTATTTCTGGACGCATGCGCAAACTATAGAAAGTCATTACGACGTAGAATGTGCATACTTTTTAGATTCCATTTTTGAAATAAAACACATTTTCTAAAAACTCGTGTTTTTTACGAAATCATGTAAACCTTCTAGAAGCTGTGATTTTAAAAAACGGGGGAAGTAAGCTTTTCTTATTTCCAGACGCATGCGCAAACTATAGAAAGTCGTTATGACGTAGAATGTGCATACTTTGTAGATTCCATTTATGAAATAAAACACATTTTCTAAAAACTCGTGTTTTTGACGAAATCATGTAATCCTTGTAGAAGCTGTGATTTTAAAAAACGGTGGAAGTAAGCTTTTCTTATTTCCGGACGCATGCACAAACTATATAAGGTCATTATGACGTAGAATGTGCATACTTTGTAGATTCCATTTAAGAAATAAAACACATTTTCTAAAAACTTGTGTTTTTTACGAAATCATGTAAACCTTCTAGAAGCCGTGATTTTAAAAAACGGTGGAAGCAAGCTTTTCTTATTTCCGAACGCATGCGTAAACTATAGAAAGTCGTTATGACGTAGAATGTGCATACTTTGTTGATTCCATTTATGAAATAAAACACATTTTCTAAAAACTCGTGTTTTTTAAGAAATCATGTAAACCTTCTAGAAGCTGTGATTTTAAAAAACGGTGGAAGTAAGCTTTTCTTATTTTCGGATGCATGCACAAACTATAGAAATCGTTATGACGTAGAATGTGCATACTTTGTTGATTCCATTTATGAAATAAAACACATTTTCTAAAAACTCGTGCTTTTTAAGAAATCATGTAAAACGTCTAGAAGCTGTGATTTTAAAAAACGGGGGTAGTAAGCTTTTCTTATTTCCGGACGCATGCGCAAACTATAGAAAGTCATTACGACGTAGAATGTGCATACTTTGTAGATTCCATTTTTGAAATAAAACACATTTTCTAAAAACTCGTGTTTTTTACGAAATCATGTAAACCTTCTAGAAGCTGTGATTTTAAAAAACGGTGGAAGTAAGCTTTTCTTATTTCCGGACGCATCCGCAAACTATAGAAAGTCGTTATGACATAGAATGTGCATACTTTGTAGATTCCATTTTTGAAATAAAACACATTTTCTAAAAACTCGTGTTTTTTACGAAATCATGTAAACCTTCTAGAAGCTGTGATTTTAAAAAACGGTGGAAGTAAGCTTTTCTTATTTCCGGACGCATCCGCAAACTATAGAAAGTCGTTATGACGTAGAATGTGCATACTTTGTTGATTCCATTTATGAAATAAAACACATTTTCTAAAAACTCGTGTTTTTTAAGAAATCATGTAAACCTTCTAGAAGTTGTGATTTTAAAAAATGGGGGAAGTAAGCTTTTCTTATTTCCGGACGCATGCGCAAACTATAGAAATTCATTATTTAAGTTTTACGAAATCATGTAAACCTTCTAGAAGTTGTGATTTTAAAAAATGGTGGAATTAAGCTTTTCTTATTTCCGGATGCATGCGCAAACTATAGAAATCGTTATGACGTAGAATGTGCATACTTTGTTGATTCCATTTATGAAATAAAACACATTTTCTAAAAACTCGTGTTTTTTAAGAAATCATGTAAACCTTCTAGAAGCTGTGATTTTAAAAAACGGGGGAAGTAAGCTTTTCTTATTTCCAAACGCATGCGCAAACTATAGAAAGTCGTTATGACGTAGAATGTGCATACTTTGTTGATTCCATTTATGAAATAAAACACATTTTCTAAAAACTCGTGTTTTTTAAGAAATCATGTAAACCTTCTAAAAGCTGTGATTTTAAAACACGGGGGAAGTAAGCTTTTCTTATTTCTGGACGCATGCACAAACTATAGAAAGTTATTATGACGTAGAATGTGCATACTTTGTAGATTCCATTTATGAAATAAAACACATTTTCTAAAAACTCGTGTTTTTTACGAAATCATGTAAACCTTCTAGAAGCTGTGATTTTAAAAAACGGTGGAAGTAAGCTTTTCTTGTTTCCGGACGCATGCTTAAACTATAGAAAGTCGTTATGCGTAGAATGTGCATACTTTGTTGATTCCATTTATGAAATAAAACATATTTTCTAAAAACTCGTCTTTTTTAAGAAATCATGTAAACCTTCTAGAAGTTGTGATTTTGAAAAACAGTGGAAGTAAGCTTTTCTTATTTCCGGATGCATGCGCAAACTATAGAAATCGTTATGACGTAGAATGTGCATACTTTGTTGATTCCATTTATGAAATAAAACACATTTTCTAAAAACTCATGTTTTTTAAGAAATCATGTAATTCTTCTAGAAGCTGTGATTTTAAAAAACGAGGGAAGTAAGCTCTTCTTATTTCCAAACGCATGCGCAAACTATAGAAAGTCGTTATGACGTAGAATGTGCATACTTTGTAGATTCCATTTATGAAGTAAAACACATTTTCTAAAAACTCGTGTTTTTTACGAAATCATGTAAACCTTCCAGAAGCTGTGATTTTAAAAAACGGTGGAAGTAAGCTTTTCTTATTTACGGACGCATCCGCAAACTATAGAAAGTCGTTATGACATAGAATGTGCATACTTTGTAGATTCCATTTATGAAATAAAATACATTTTCTAAAATCATGTGTTTTTTACGAAATCATGTAAACCTTCTAGAAGCTGTGATTTTAGAATACTGTGGAAGTAAGCTTTTCTTATTTCCGGACACATGCGCAAACTTTAGAAAGTCGTTATGACGTAGAATGTCCATACTTTGTAGAATCCATTTTTGAAATAAAACACATTTTCTAAAAACTCGTGTTTTTTACGAAATCATGTAAACCTTCTAGAAGCTGTGATTTTAAAAAACGGTGGAAGTAAGCTTTTCTTATTTCCGGTCGCATCCACAAACTATAGAAAGTCGTTATGACGTAGAATGTGCATACTTTTTTGATTCCATTTATGAAATAAAACACATTTTCTAAAAACTCATGTGTTTTAAGAAATCATGTAAACCTTCTAGAAGCTGTGATTTTAAAAAAAGGGGAAGTAAGCTTTTCTTATTTCCGGACGCATGCGCAAACTATAGAAAGTCGTTATTTAAGGTTTACGAAATCATGTAAACGTTCTAGAAGCTGTGATTTTAAAAAACGGTGGAATTAAGCTTTTCTTATTTCTGGATGCATGGGCAAACTATAGAAATCGTTATGACGTAGAATGTGCATACTTTGTTGATTCCATTTATGAAATAAAACACATTTTCTAAAAACTCCTGTTTTTTAAGAAATCATGTAAACCTTCTAGAAGCTATGATTTTAAAAAACGGGGGAAGTAAGCTTTTCTTATTTCCAAACGCATGCGCAAACTATAGAAAGTCGTTATGACGTAGAATGTGCATACTTTGTAGATTCCATTTATGAAATAAAACACATTTTCTAAAAACTCGTGTTTTTTTCGAAATCATGTAAACCTTCTAGAAGCTGTGATTTTAAAAAACGGTGGAAGTAAGCTTTTCTTATTTCCGGACGCATCCGCAAACTATAGAAAGTCGTTATGACGTAGAATGTGATACTTTGTTGATTCCATTTATGAAATAAAAGATATTTTCTAAAAACTCGTGTTTTTTAAGAAATCATGTAAACCTTCTAAAAGCTGTGATTTTAAAAAAAGGGGGAAGTAAGCTTTTCTTATTTCTGGACGCATGCGCAAACTATAGAAAGTCGTTATGACGTAGAATGTGCATACTTTGTAGATTCCATATATGAAATAAATCACATTTTCTAAAAACATGTGTTTTTTACGAAATCATGTAAACCTTCTAGAAGCTGTGATTTTAAAAAACGGTGGAAGTAAGCTTTTCTTATTTCAGGATGCATGCGTAAACTATAGAAAGTCGTTATGACGTAGAATGTGCATACTTTGTAGATTCCATTTATTAAATAAAACACATTTTCTAAAAACTCGTGTTTTTTACGAAATCTTGTAAACCTTGTAGAAGCTGTGATTTTCAAAAACGGTGGAAGTAAGCTTTTCTTATTTCCGGACGCATGCACAAACTATAGAAAGTCATTATGACGTAGAATGTGCATACTTTGTAGATTCCATTTATGAAATAAAACACATTTTCTAAAAACTCGCGTTTTTTACGAAATCATGTAAACCTTCTAGAAGCTGTGATTTTAAAAAACGGTGGAAGTAAGCTTTTCTTATTTCCAAACGCATGCGTAAACTATAGAAAGTTGTTATGACGTAGAATGTGCATACTTTGTTGATTCCATTTATGAAATAAAACACATTTTCTAAAAACTCGTGTTTTTTACGAAATCATGTAAACCCTTCTAGAAGCTGTGATTTTAAAAAATGGTGGAAGTAAGCTTTTCTTATTTCCGGATGCATGCGCAAACTATAGAAATCGTTATGACGTAGAATGTGCATACTTTCTTGATTCCATTTATGAAATAAAACACATTTTCTAAAAACTCGTGCTTTTTAAAAAATCATGTAAAACGTCTAGAAGCTGTGATTTTAAAAAACGGGGGTAGTAAGCTTTTCTTATTTCCGGACGCATGCGCAAACTATAGAAAGTCATTACGACGTAGAATGTGCATACTTTGTAGATTCCATTTTTGAAATAAAACACATTTTCTAAAAACTCGTGTTTTTTACGAAATCATGTAAACCTTCTAGAAGCTGTGATTTTAAAAAACGGTGGAAGTAAGCTTTTCTTATTTCCGGACGCATCCGCAAACTATAGAAAGTCGTTATGACGTAGAATGTGCATACTTTGTAGATTCCATTTTTTAAATAAAACACATTTTCTAAAAACTCATGTTTTTTACGAAATCATGTAAACCTTCTAGAAGCTGTGATTTTAAAAAACGGTGGAAGTAATCTTTTCTTATTTCCGGACACATCCGCAAACTATAGAAAGTCGTTATGACGTAGAATGTGCATACTTTGTTGATTCCATTTATGAAATAAAACACATTTTCTAAAAACTCGTGTTTTTTAAGAAATCATGTAAACCTTCTAGAAGCTGTGATTTTAAAAAACGGGGGAAGTAAACTTTTCTTATTTCCGGTCGCATGCGCAAACTATAGAAAGTCGTTATTTAAGGTTTACGAAATCATGTAAACCTTCTAGAAGGTGTGATTTTAAAAAACGGTGGAATTAAGCTTTTCTTATTTCCGGATGCATGCGCAAACTATAGAAATCGTTATGACGTAGAATGTGCATACTTTGTTGATTCCATTTATGAAATAAAACACATTTTCTAAAAACTCGTGTTTTTTAAGAAATCATGTAAACCTTCTAGAAGCTGTGATTTTAAAAAATGGGGGAAGTAAGCTTTTCTTATTTCCAAACGCATGCGCAAACTATAGAAAGTCGTTATGACGTAGAATGTGCATCCTTTGTTGATTCCATTTATGAAATAAAACACATTTTCTAAAAACTCGTGTTTTTTAAGAAATCATGTAAACCTTCTAGAAGCTGGGATTTTAAAACACGGGGGAAGTAAGTTTTTCTTATTTCTGGGCGCATGCACAAACTATAGAAAGTCATTATGACGTAGAATATGCATACTTTGTAGATTCCATTTATGAAATAAAAGTTATTTTCTAAAAACTCGTGTTTTTTACGAAATCATGTAAACCTTCTAGAAGCTGTGATTTTAAAAAACGGTGGAAGTAAGCTTTTCTTGTTTCCGGACGCATGCGTAAACTATAGAAAGTCGTTATGACGTAGAATGTGCATACTTTGTTGATTCCATTTATGAAATAAAACATATTTTCTAAAAACTCGTGTTTTTTAAGAAATCATGTAAACCTTCTAGAAGCTGTGATTTTAAAAAACAGTGGAAGAAAGCTTTTCTTATTTCCGGATGCATGGGCAAACTATAGAAATCGTTATGACGTAGAATGTGCATACTTTGTTTATTCCATTTATTAAATAAAACACATTTTCTAAAAACTCGTGTTTTTTAAGAAATCATGTAAACCTTCTAGAAGCTGTGATTTTAAAAAACGAGGGAAGTAAGCTCTTCTTATTTCCAAACGCATGCGCAAACTATAGAAAGTCGTTATGACGTATAATGTGCATACTTTGTAGATTCCATTTATGAAGTAAAACACATTTTCTAAAAACTCGTGTTTTTTACGAAATCATGTAAACCTTCCAGAAGCTGTGATTTTAAAAAACGGTGGAAGTAATCTTTTCTTATTTCCGGAAGCATCCGCAAACTATAGAAAGTCGTTAGGACATAGAATGTGCATACTTTGTAGATTCCATTTAAGAAGTAAAACACATTTTCTAAAAACATGTGTTTTTTACGAAATCATGTAAACCTTCTAGAAGCTGTGATTTTAAAAAACTGTCAAAGTAAGCTTTTCTTATTTCCGGACGCATGCGCAAACCATAGAAAGTCGTTATGACGTAGAATGTAAATACTTTGTAGATTGCATTTATGAAATAAAACACATTTTCTAAAAACTCATGTTTTTTACGAAATCATGTAAACCTTCTAGAAGCTGTGATTTTAGAAAACGGTGGAAGTAAGCTTTTCTTATTTCCAAACGCATGCTTAAACTATAGAAAGTCGTTTTTAGGAAGAATGTGCATACTTTGTAGATTCCATTTATTAAATAAAACACATTTTCTAAAAACTCGTGTTTTTTACGAAATCATGTAAACCTTCTAGAAGCTGTGATTTTAAAAAACAGTGGAAGTAAGCTTTTCTTATTTCCGGACGCATGCGCAAACTATAGAATTTCGTTATGACGTAGAATGTGCATACTTTGTAGATTCCATTTATGAAATAAATCACATTTTCTAAAAACTCGTGTTTTTTACGAAATCATGTAAACTTTCTAAAAGCTGTGATTTTAAAAAACGGTGGAAGTAAGCTTTTCTTATTTCCGTACGCATGCGCAAACTATAGAAAGTCTTTATGACCTAGAATGTGCATACATTCTTGATTCCATTTATGAAATAAAACACATTTTCTAAAAACTCGTGTTTTTTAAGAAATCATGTAAACCTTCTAGAAGCTGTGATTTTAAAAAACGGGGGAAGTAAGCTTTTCTTATTTCCGGACGCATGCGAAAACTATAGAAAGTCGTTATGACGTAGAATGTGCATACTTTGTAGATTCCATTTATGAAATAAAACACATTTTCTAAAAACTCGTGTTTTTTACGAAATCATGTAAACCTTGTAGAAGCTGTGATTTTAAAAAACGGTGGAAGTAAGCTTTTCTTATTTCCGGACGCATCCGCAAACTATAGAAAGTCGTTATGACATAGAATGTGCATACTTTGTAGATTCCATTTTTGAAATAAAACACATTTTCTAAAAACTCATGTTTTTTACGAAATCATGTAAACCTTCTAGAAGCTGTGATTTTAAAAAACGGTGGAAGTAAGCTTTTCTTATTTCCGGACGCATCCGCAAACTATAGAAAGTCGTTATGACGTAGAATGTGCATACTTTGTTGATTCCATTTATGAAATAAAACACATTTTTCTAAAAACTCGTGTTTTTTAAGAAATCATGTAAACCTTCTAGAAGCTGTGATTTTAAAAAACGGGCGAAGTAAGCTTTTCTTATTTCTGGACGCATGCGCAAACTATAGAAAGTCGTTATTTAAGGTTTACGAAATCATGTAAACCTTCTAGAAGTTGTGATTTTAAAAAACGGTGGAATTAAGCTTTTCTGATTTCTGGATGCATGCGCAAACTATAGAAATCGTTATGACGTAGAATGTGCATACTTTGTTGATTCCATTTATGAAATAAAACACATTTTATAAAAACTCGTGTTTTTTAAGAAATCATGTAAACCTTCTAGAAGCTGTGATTTTAAAAAATGGGGGAAGTAAGCTTTTCTTATTTCCAAACGCATGCGCAAACTATAGAAAGTTGTTATGACGTAGAATGTGCATACTTTGTAGATTCCATTTATGAAATAAAACACATTTTCTAAAAACTCGTGTTTTTTAAGAAATCATGTAAACCTTCTAGAAGCTGTGATTTTAAAAAACGGGGGGAAGTAAGCTTTTCTTATTTCCGGACGCATGCGCAAACTATAGAAAGTCGTTATGACGTAGAATGTGCATACATTGTAGATTCCATTTATGAAATAAAACACATTTTCTAAAAACTCGTGTTTTTTAAGAAATCATGTATACCTTCTAGAAGCTGTGATTTTAAAAAACGATGGAAGTAAGCTTTTCTTATTTCCAGATGCACGCGCAAACTATAGAAATCGTTATGACATAGAATGTGCATACTTTGTTGATTCCATTTATGAAATAAAACACATTTTCTAAAAACTCGTGCTTTTTAAGAAATCATGTAAAACGTCTAGAAGCTGTGATTTTAAAAAACGAGGGTAGTAAGCTTTTCTAATTTCCGGACGCATCTGGAAACTATAGAAAGTCGTTATGACGTAGAATGTGCATACTTTATTGATTCCATTTATGAAATAAAACACATTTTCTAAAAACTTGTATTTTTTAAGAAATCATGTAAACCTTCTAGAAGCTGTGATTTTAAAAAACGGTGGAAGTAAGCTTTTCTTATTTCCGGACGCATGCGCAAACTATAGAAAGTCGTTATGACGTAGAATGTGCATACTTTGTTGATTCCGTTTATGAAATAAAACACATTTTCTAAAAACTCATGTTTTTTAAGAAATCATGTCAACCTTCTAGAAGCTGTGATTTTAAAAAACGGGGGAAGTAAGCTTTTCTTATTTCCAAACGTATGCGCAAACTATAGAAAGTCGTTATGACGTAGAATGTGCATACTTTGTTGATTCCATTTATGAAATAAAACACATTTTTTAAAAACTCGTCTTTTTTAAGAAATCATGTAAACCTTCTAGAAGCTGTGATTTTCTAAAAACGGGGAAGTAAGCTTTTCTTATTTCCGGACGCATGCGTAAACTATAGAAAGTCGTTATGACGTAGAACGTGCATACTTTGTAGATTGCATTTATGAAATAAAACACATTTTCTAAAAACTTGATCTTTTTACCAAATCATGTAAACCTTCAAGAAGCTGTGATTTTAAAAAACGGGGGAAGTAAGCTTTTCTTATTTCCGGACGCATGCGCAAACTATAGAAAGTCGTTGTGATGTAGAATGTGCATACTTTGTAGATTCTATTTATGAAATAAAACACATTTTCACAAAACTCGTGTTTTTTACGAAATTATGTAAACCTTCTAGATGCTGTGATTTTAAAAAACGGTGGAGGTAATCTTTTCTTATTTCCAGACTCATGCGCAAACTATAGAAAGTCGTTGTGATGTAGAATGTGCATACTTTGTAGATTCTATTTATGACATAAAACACATTTTCACAAAACTCGTGTTTTTTACGAAATCATGTAAACCTTCTAGAAGCTGTGATTTTAAAAAACGGTGGAAGTAAGCTTTTCTTATTTCCGGACGCATGCGCAAACTATAGAAAGTCGTTATGACGTAGAATGTGCATACTTTTTTTATTCCATTTATGACATAAAACACATTTTAAAAAAACTCGTGTTTTCAAGAAATCATGTAAACCTTCTAGAAGCTGTGATTTTAAAAAATGGGGGAAGTAAGCTTTTCTTATTTCCAAACTCATGCGCAAACTATAGAAAGTCGTTATCACATAGAATGTACATACTTTGTTGATTCCATTTATGAAATAAAACACATTTTCTAAAAACTCATGCTTTTTAACAAATCATGTAAACCTTCTAGAAGCTGTGATTTTAAAAAACGGCAGAAGTAAGCTTTTCTTATTTCTGGACGCATGCGCAAACTATAGAAATTCGTTATGACATACAATCTACATACTTTGTAGATTCCATTTATGAAATAAAGCACATTTTCTAAAAACTCATGTTTTTTAATAAATCATGTAAACATTCTAGAAGCTGTGATTTTAAAAAACGGGGGAAGTAAGCTTTTCTTATTTCCAGACGAATGCGCAAACTAAAGAAATTCGTTATGACGTAGAATGTGCATACTTTGTTGATTTCATTTACGAAATAAAACACATTTTCTAAAAACTCGTGTTTTTTAAGAAATCATGTAAACCTTCTAGAAGCTGTGATTTTAAAAAACGGTGGAAGTAAGCTTTTCTTATTTCCGGACGCATGCGCAAACTATAGAAAGTCATTATGACGTAGAATGTGCATACTTTGTAGATTCCATTTATGAAATAAAAGACCTTTTCTAAAAACTCGTGTTTTTTCCGAAATCATGTAAACCTTCTAGAAGCTGTGATTTTAAAAAACGGGGGAAGTAAGCTTTTCTTATTTCTGGACGCATGCGCAAACTATAGAAAGTCGTTATGACGTAGAATGTGCATACTTTGTAGATTCCATTTATGAAATAAAACACATTTTCTAAAAATTCGTGTTTTCTACGAAATCATGTAAACCTTCTAGAAGCTGTGATTTTAAAAAACGGGGGGAAGTAAGCTTTTCTTATTTTCGGACGCATTGGCAAACTCTAGAAAGTCGTTATGACCTAGAATGTGCATACTTTGGTGATTCCATTTATGAAATAAAACACATTTTCTAAAAACTCGTGTTTTTTAATAAATCATGTAAACATTCTAGAAGCTGTGATTTTAAAAAACGGGGGAAGTAAGCTTTTCTTATTTCCAGACGAATGCGCAAACTATAGAAATTCTTTATTACTTAGAATGTACATACTTTGTTGATTCCATTTATGAAGTAAAACACATTTTCTAAAAACTCGTGTTTTTTAAGAAATCATGTGAACCTTCTAGGAGCTGTGATTTTAAAAAACGGGGCAAGTAAGCATTTCTTATTTCCGGACGCATGCGCAAACTATAGAAAGTCGTTATGACGTAGAATGTGCATACTTTGTAGATTCCATTTAAGAAATAAAACACATTTTCTAAAAACTCATGTTTTTTATGAAATCATGTAAACTTTCTAGAAGCTGTGATTTTAAAAAACGGTGGAAGTAAGCTTTTCTTATTTCCGGACACATGCGCAAACTATAGAAAGTCGTTATGATGTAGAATGTGCATACTTTGTAGATTCCATTTATGAAATAAAACACATTTTCTAAAAACTCGTGTTTTTTATGAAATCATGTAAACCTTCTAGAAGCTGTGATTTTAAAAAACGGTGGAAGTAAGATTTTCTTATTTCCGGACGCATGCGCAAACTATAGAAATTCGTTATGACATAGAATGTGCATACTTTGTAGATTCCATTTATGAAATAAAACACATTTTCTAAAAACTCGTGTTTCTTACGAAATCATGTAAACCTTCTAGAAGCTGTGATTTTAAAAAACGGTGGAAGTAAGCTTTTCTTATTTTCGGACGCATGCGTAAACTATAGAAAGTCGTTATGATATAGAATGTGCATACTCTCTTGATTCCATTTATGAAATAAAACACATTTTCTAAAAACTCGTGTTTTTTAAGAAATCATGTAAACCTTCTAGAAGCTGTGATTTTAAAAAACGGTGGAAGTAAGCTTTTCTTATTTCCGGATGCATGCGCAAACTATAGAAATCGTTATGACATAGAATGTGCATACTTTGTTGATTCCATTTATGAAATAAAACACATTTTCTAAAAACTCGTGCTTTTTAAGAAATCATGTAAAACTTCTAGAAGCTGTGATTTTAAAAAACGGGGGAAGTAAGCTTTTCTTATTTCCGGACGCATGCGCAAACTATAGAAAGTCATTACGACGTAGAATGTGCATACTTTGTAGATTCCATTTATGAAATAAAACACATTTTCTAAAAACTCATGTTTTTTACGAAATCATGTAAACCTTCTAGAAGCTGTGATTTTAGAAAATGGTGGAAGTAAGCTTTTCTTATTTCCAAACGCATGCGCAAACTAGACAAAGTCGTTTTTACGTAGAAAGTGCATACTTTGTAGATTCCACTTATTAAATAAAACACATTTTCTAAAAACTCGTGTTTTTTACGAAATCATGTAAACCTTCTAGAAGCTGTGATTTTAAAAAACGGTGGAAGTAAGCTTTTCTTATTTCCGGACGCATGCGCAAACTATAGAAAGTCGTTATGACGTAGAATGTGCATACTTTGTAGATTCCATTTATGAAATAAATCACATTTTCTAAAAACTCATGTTTTTTACGAAATCATGTAAACCTTCTAGAAGCTGTGATTTTAAAAAACGGTGGAAGTAAGCTTTTCTTATTTCCGGACGCATGCGCAAATTATAGAAAGTCGTTATGATGTAGAATGTGCATACTTTGTTGATTCCATTTATGAAATAAAAGACATTTTCTAAAAACTCGTGTTTTTTAAGAAATCATGTAGACCTTCTAGAAGCTGTGATTTTAAAACATGGGGGAAGTAAACTTTTCTTATTTCTGGACGCATGCACAAACTATAGAAAGTCATTATGACGTAGAATGTGCATACTTTGTAGATTCCATTTATGAAATAAAACACATTTTCTAAAAACTCTGTTTTTTACGAAATCATGTAAACCTTCTAGAAGCTGTGATTTTAAAAAACGGTGGAAGTAAGCTTTTCTTGTTTCCGGACGCATGCGTAAACTATAGAAAGTCGTTATGAAGTAGAATGTGCATACTTTGTTGATTCCATTTATGAAATAAAACATATTTTCTAAAAACTCGTGTTTTTTAAGAAATCATGTAAACCTTCTAGAAGCTGTGATTTTAAAAAACAGTGGAAGTAAGCTTTTCTTATTTCCGGATGCATGCGCAAACTATAGAAATCATTATGACGTAGAATGTGCATACTTTGTTGAGTCCATTTACGAAAATAAAACACATTTTCTAAAAACTCGTGTTTTTTAAGAAATCATGTAAACCTTCTAGAAGCTGTGATTTTAAAAAACGAGGGAAGTAAGCTCTTCTTATTTCCAAACGCATGCGCAAACTATAGAAAGTCGTTATGATGTAGAATGTGCATACTTTGTAGATTCCATTTATGAAGTAAAACACATTTTCTAAAAACTCGTGTTTTTTACGAAATCATGTAATCCTTCCAGAAGCTGTGATTTTGAAAAAGGGTGCAAGTAAGCTTTTCTTATTTCCGGACGCATCCGCAAACTATAGAAAGTCGTTATGACATAGAATGTGCATACTTTGTAGATTCCATTTATGAAATAAAACACATTTTCTAAAAACATGTGTTTTTTACGAAATCATGTAAACCTTCTAGAAGCTGTGATTTTAAAAAACGAGGGAAGTAAGTTTTTCTTATTTCCGGATGAATGCGCAAACTATAGAAAGTCGTTATGACGTAGAATGTGCATACTTTGTCGATTCCACTGATGAAATAAAACACATTTTCTAAAAATTCGTCTTTTTTAAGAAATCATGTAAACCTTCTAGAAGCTGTGATTTTAAAAAACGTGGTAAGTAAGCTTTTTTATTTCCAAACGCATGCGCCAACTATAGAAATTCGTTATGACGTAGAATGTGCATACTTTGTAGATTCTATTTATGAAATAAAACACATTTTCTAAAAACTCATGTTTTTTAAGAAATAATGTAAACCTTCTAGAAGCTGTGATTTTAAAAAACGGGGGAAGTAAGCTTTTCTTATTTCCGGACGAATGCGCAAACTATAGAAAGTCGTTATGACGTAGAATGTGCATACTTTGTCGATTCCATTGATGAAATAAAACACTTTTTCTAAAAACTCATCTTTTTTAAGAAATCATGTAAACCTTCTAGAAGCTGTGATTTTAAAAAACGGGGGAAGTAAGCTTTTCTTATTTCCAAACGCATGCGCAAACTATAGAAAGTCGTTATGACGTAGAATGTGCATACTTTGATGATTCCATTTATGAAATTAAACACATTTTCTAAAAACTCGTGTTTTTTAAGAAATCATGTAAACCTTCTAGAAGCTGTGATTTTGAAAAACGATGGAGGTAAGCTTTTCTTATTTCCGGACGCATGCGCAAACTATAGAAAGTCCTTATGACGTAAAATGTGCATACTTTGTTGATTCCATTTATGAAATAAAACACATTTTCTAAAAACTCGTGTTTTTTAAGAAATCATGTAAACCTTCTAGAAGCTGTGCTTTTAAAAAACGGGGGAAGTAAGCTTTTCTTATTTCCGGACGCATGCGAAAACTATAGAAAGTCGTTATGATGTAGAATGTGCATACTTGGTAGATTCCATTTATGAAATAAAACACATTTTCTAAAAACTAGTGTTTTTTACGAAATCATGTAAACCTTCAAGAAGCTGTGATTTTAAAAAATGGTGGAAGTAAGCTTTTCTTATTTCCGGACGCATGCGCAAACTATAGAAAGTCGTTATGACGTAGAATGTGCATACTTTGTTGATTCCATTTGTGAAATAAAACACATTTTCTAAAAAATCATGTTTTTTAACAAATCATGTAACCCTTCTAGAAGTTGTGATTTTAAAAAACGGGGGAAGTAAGCTTTTCTTATTTCCAAACGCATGCGCAAACTATAGAAAGTCGTTATGACGTAGAATGTGCATACTTTGTTGATTCCATTTATTAAATAAAACACATTTTCTAAAAACTCGTGTTTTTTAAGAAATCATGTAAACCTTCTAAAAGCTGTGATTTTAAAAAACGGGGGAAGTAATCTTTTCTTATTTCCGGACGCATGCGCAAACTATAGAAAGTCGTTATGACGTAGAATTTGCATACTTTGTTAATTCCATTTATGAAATAAAACGCATTTTCTAAAAACTCGTGTTTTTTACGAAATCATGTAAACCTTCTAGAAGCTGTGATTTTAAAAAACGGGGGAAGTAAGCTTTTCTTATTTCCGGATGCATGCGCAAACTATAGAAAGTCGTTATGACGTAGAATGTGCATACTTTGTAGATTCCATTGATGAAATAAAACACATTTCCTAAAAACTCGTGTTTTTTACGAAATCATGTAAACCTTCTAGAAGCTGTGATTTTAAAAAACGCGGGAAGTAAGCTTTTCTTATTTCCAAACGCATGCGCAAACTATAGAAAGTCGTTATGACGTAGAATGTGCATACTTTGTTGATTCCATTTATGAAATAAAACACATTTTCTAAAAACTCGTGTTTTTTAAGAAATCATGTAAACCTTCTAGAAGCTGTGATTTTAAAAAACGGGGGAAGTAAGCTTTTCTTATTTCCGGACGCATGCGCAAACTATAGAAAGTCGTTATGACGTAGAATGTGCATACTTTGTAGATTCCATTTATGAAATAGAACACATTTTCTAAAAACTCGTGCTTTTTACGAAATCATGTAAACCTTCTAGAAGCTGTGATTTTAAAAAAACGAGGGAAGTAAGCTTTTCTTAATTCCGGACGCATGCGCAAACTATAGAAAGTCGTTATGACGTAGAATGTGCATACTTTGTAGATTCCATTTATGAAATAAAACACATTTTCTAAAAACTCATGTTTTTTAAGAAATCATGTAAACCTTCTAGAAGCTGTGATTTTGAAAAACGGTGGAAGTAAGCTTTTCTTATTTCCGGTCGAATGCACAAACTATAGAAAGTCCTTTTGACGTAGAATGTGCATACTTTGTTGATTTCATTTATGAAATAAAACACATTTTCTAAAAACTCGTGTTTTTTACGAAATCATGTAAACCTTCTAGAAGCTGTGATTTTAAAAAACGGTGGAAGCAAGCTTTTCTTATTTCCGGTTGAATGCACAAACTATAGAAAGTCGTTATGACGTAGAATGTGCATACTTTGTTGATTCCATTTATGAAATAAAATACATTTTCTAAAAACTCGTGTTTTTTACGAAATCATGTAAACCTTCTAGAAGTTGTGATTTTAAAAAACGCGGGAAGTAATCTTTTCTTATTTCCAAACGCATGCGCAAACTATAGAAAGTCGTTATGACGTAGAATGTGCATACTTTGTTGATTCCATTTATGAAATAAAACACACTTTCTAAAAACTAGTGTTTTTTAAGAAATCATGTAAACCTTCTAGAAGCTGTGATTTTAAAAAACGGGGGAAGTAAGCTTTTCTTATTTCCGGACGCATGCGCAAACTATAGAAATTCGTTATGACGTAGAATGTGCATACTTTGTAGATTCCATTTATGAAATAGAACACATTTTCTAAAAACTCGTGTTTTTTACGAAATCATGTAAACCTTCTAGAAGCTGTGATTTTAAAAAAACGAGGGAAGTAAGCTTTTCTTATTTCCGGACGCATGCGCAAACTATAGAAAGTCTTTATGATGTATAATTTGCATACTTTGTAGATTCCATTGATGAAATAAAACACATTTTCTAAAAACTCATATTTTTTAAGAAATCATGTAAACCTTCTAGAAGCTGTTATTTTGAAAAACGGTGGAAGTAAGTTTTTCTTATTTCCGGTCGAATGCACAAACTATAGAAAGTCGTTATGAGGTAGAATGTGCATACTTTGTTGATTCCATTTATGAAATAAAACACATTTTCTAAAAACTTGTGTTTTTTACGAAATCATGTAAACCTTCTACAACCTGTGATTTTAAAAAACGGGGGAAGTAAGCTTTTCTTATTTCCAAACGCATGCTTAAACTATAGAAAGTCGTTTTTAGGAAGAATGTGCATACTTTGTAGATTCCATTTATTAAATAAAACACATTTTCTAAAAACTCGTGTTTTTTACGAAATCATGTAAACCTTCTAGAAGCTGTGATTTTAAAAAACAGTGGAAGTAAGCTTTTCTTATTTCCGGACGCATGCGCAAACTATAGAATTTCGTTATGACGTAGAATGTGCATACTTTGTAGATTCCATTTATGAAATAAATCACATTTTCTAAAAACTCGTGTTTTTTACGAAATCATGTAAACCTTCTAAAAGCTGTGATTTTAAAAAACGGTGGAAGTAAGCTTTTCTTATTTCCGTACGCATGCGCAAACTATAGAAAGTCTTTATGACCTAGAATGTGCATACATTCTTGATTCCATTTATGAAATAAAACACATTTTCTAAAAACTCGTGTTTTTTAAGAAATCATGTAAACCTTCTAGAAGCTGTGATTTTAAAAAACGGGGGAAGTAAGCTTTTCTTTTTCCGGACGCATGCGAAAACTATAGAAAGTCGTTATGACGTAGAATGTGCATACTTTGTAGATTCCATTTATGAAATAAAACACATTTTCTAAAAACTCGTGTTTTTTACGAAATCATGTAAACCTTGTAGAAGCTGTGATTTTAAAAAACGGTGGAAGTAAGCTTTTCTTATTTCCGGACGCATCCGCAAACTATAGAAAGTCGTTATGACGTAGAATGTGCATACTTTGTAGATTCCATTTTTGAAATAAAACACATTTTCTAAAAACTCATGTTTTTTACGAAATCATGTAAACCTTCTAGAAGCTGTGATTTTAAAAAACGGTGGAAGTAAGCTTTTCTTATTTCCGGACGCATCCGCAAACTATAGAAAGTCGTTATGACGTAGAATGTGCATACTTTGTTGATTCCATTTATGAAATAAAACACATTTTTCTAAAAACTCGTGTTTTTTAAGAAATCATGTAAACCTTCTAGAAGCTGTGATTTTAAAAAACGGGCGAAGTAAGCTTTTCTTATTTCCGGATGCATGCGCAAACTATAGAAAGTCGTTATTTAAGGTTTACGACATCATGTAAACCTTCTAGAAGTTGTGATTTTAAAAAACGGTGGAATTAAGCTTTTCTGATTTCTGGATGCATGCGCAAACTATAGAAATCGTTATGACGTAAAATGTGCATACTTTGTTGATTCCATTTATGAAATAAAACACATTTTATAAAAACTCGTGTTTTTTAAGAAATCATGTAAACCTTCTAGAAGCTGTGATTTTAAAAAATGGGGGAAGTAAGCTTTTCTTATTTCCAAACGCATGCGCAAACTATAGAAAGTCGTTATGACGTAGAATGTGCATACTTTGTAGATTCCATTTATGAAATAAAACACATTTTCTAAAAACTCGTGTTTTTTAAGAAATCATGTAAACCTTCTAGAAGCTGTGATTTTAAAAAACGGGGGAAGTAAGCTTTTCTTATTTCCGGACGCATGCGCAAACTATAGAAAGTCGTTATGACGTAGAATGTGCATACATTGTAGATTCCATTTATGAAATAAAACACATTTTCTAAAAACTCGTGTTTTTTAAGAAATCATGTATACCTTCTAGAAGCTGTGATTTTAAAAAACGATGGAAGTAAGCTTTTCTTATTTCCGGATGCACGCGCAAACTATAGAAATCGTTATGACATAGAATGTGCATACTTTGTTGATTCCATTTATGAAATAAAACACATTTTCTAAAAACTCGTGCTTTTTAAGAAATCATGTAAAACGTCTAGAAGCTGTGATTTTAAAAAACGAGGGTAGTAAGCTTTTCTAATTTCCGGACGCATCTGGAAACTATAGAAAGTCGTTATGACGTAGAATGTGCATACTTTATTGATTCCATTTATGAAATAAAACACATTTTCTAAAAACTTGTATTTTTTAAGAAATCATGTAAACCTTCTAGAAGCTGTGATTTTAAAAAACGGTGGAAGTAAGCTTTTCTTATTTCCGGACGCATGCGCAAACTATAGAAAGTCGTTATGACGTAGAATGTGTATACTTTGTTGATTCCGTTTATGAAATAAAACACATTTTCTAAAAACTCATGTTTTTTAAGAAATCATGTCAACCTTCTAGAAGCTGTGATTTTAAAAAACGGGGGAAGTAAGCTTTTCTTATTTCCAAACGTATGTGCAAACTATAGAAAGTCGTTATGACGTAGAATGTGCATACTTTGTTGATTCCATTTATGAAATAAAACACATTTTTTAAAAACTCGTCTTTTTTAAGAAATCATGTAAACCTTCTAGAAGCTGTGATTTTCTAAAAACGGGGAAGTAAGCTTTTCTTATTTCCGGACGCATGCGTAAACTATAGAAAGTCGTTATGACGTAGAACGTGCATACTTTGTAGATTCCATTTATGAAATAAAACACATTTTCTAAAAACTGGATCTTTTTACCAAATCATGTAAACCTTCAAGAAGCTGTGATTTTAAAAAACGGGGGAAGTAAGCTTTTCTTATTTCCGGACGCATGCGCAAACTATAGAAAGTCGTTGTGATGTAGAATGTGCATACTTTGTAGATTCTATTTATGAAATAAAACACATTTTCACAAAACTCGTGTTTTTTACGAAATTATGTAAACCTTCTAGATGCTGTGATTTTAAAAAACGGTGGAGGTAATCTTTTCTTATTTCCAGACGCATGCGCAAACTATAGAAAGTCGTTGTGATGTAGAATGTGCATACTTTGTAGATTCTATTTATGAAATAAAACACATTTCCACAAAACTCGTGTTTTTTACGAAATCATGTAAACCTTCTAGAAGCTGTGATTTTAAAAAACGGTGGAAGTAAGCTTTTCTTATTTCCGGACGCATGCGCAAACTATAGAAAGTCGTTATGACGTAGAATGTGCATACTTTTTTTATTCCATTTATGACATAAAACACATTTTCAAAAAACTCGTGTTTTCAAGAAATCATGTAAACCTTCTAGAAGCTGTGATTTTAAAAAATGGGGGAAGTAAGCTTTTCTTATTTCCAAACTCATGCGCAAACTATAGAAAGTCGTTATCACATAGAATGTACATACTTTGTTGATTCCATTTATGAAATAAAACACATTTTCTAAAAACTCATGCTTTTTAACAAATCATGTAAACCTTCTAGAAGCTGTGATTTTAAAAAACGGGGGAAGTAAGCTTTTCTTATTTCCAGACGAATGCGCAAACTAAAGAAATTCGTTATGACGTAGAATGTGCATACTTTGTTGATTCCATTTACGAAATAAAACACATTTTCTAAAAACTCGTGTTTTTTAAGAAATCATGTAAACCTTCTAGAAGCTGTGATTTTAAAAAACGGTGGAAGTAAGCTTTTCTTATTTCCGGACGCATGCGCAAACTATAGAAAGTCATTATGACGTAGAATGTGCATACTTTGTAGATTCCATTTATGAAATAAAAGACCTTTTCTAAAAACTCGTGTTTTTTCCGAAATCATGTAAACCTTCTAGAAGCTGTGATTTTAAAAAACGGGGGGAAGTAAGCTTTTCTTATTTCTGGACGCATGCGCAAACTATAGAAAGTCCTTATGACGTAGAATGTGCATACTTTGTAGATTCCATTTATGAAATAAAACACATTTTCTAAAAATTCGTGTTTTCTACGAAATCATGTAAACCTTCTAGAAGCTGTGATTTTAAAAAACGGGGGAAGTAAGCTTTTCTTATTTTCGGACGCATTCGCAAACTCTAGAAAGTCGTTATGACCTAGAATGTGCATACTTTGGTGATTCCATTTATGAAATAAAACACATTTTCTAAAAACTCGTGTTTTTTAATAAATCATGTAAACATTCTAGAAGCTGTGATTTTAAAAAACGGGGGAAGTAAGCTTTTCTTATTTCCAGACGAATGCGCAAACTATAGAAATTCTTTATTACTTAGAATGTACATACTTTGTTGATTCCATTTATGAAGTAAAACACATTTTCTAAAAATTCGTGTTTTTTAAGAAATCATGTGAACCTTCTAGGAGCTGTGATTTTAAAAAACGGGGCAAGTAAGCATTTCTTATTTCCGGACGCATGCGCAAACTATAGAAAGTCGTTATGACGTAGAATGTGCATACTTTGTAGATTCCATTTATGAAATAAAACACATTTTCTAAAAACTCGTGTTTTTTATGAAATCATGTAAACCTTCTAGAAGCTGTGATTTTAAAAAACGGTGGAAGTAAGCTTTTCTTATTTTCGGACACATGCGCAAACTATAGAAAGTCGTTATGACGTAGAATGTGCATACTTTGTAGATTCCATTTATGAAATAAAACACATTTTCTAAAAACTCGTGTTTTTTATGAAATCATGTAAACCTTCTAGAAGCTGTGATTTTAAAAAACGGTGGAAGTAAGATTTTCTTATTTCCGGACGCATGCGCAAACTATAGAAATTCGTTATGACATAGAATGTGCATACTTTGTAGATTCCATTTATGAAATAAAACACATTTTCTAAAAACTCGTGTTTCTTACGAAATCATGTAAACCTTCTAGAAGCTGTGATTTTAAAAAACGGTGGAAGTAAGCTTTTCTTATTTTCGGACGCATGCGTAAACTATAGAAAGTCGTTATGATATAGAATGTGCATACTCTCTTGATTCCATTTATGAAATAAAACACATTTTCTAAAAACTCGTGTTTTTTAAGAAATCATGTAAACCTTCTAGAAGCTGTGATTTTAAAAAACGGTGGAAGTAAGCTTTTCTTATTTCCGGATGCATGCGCAAACTATAGAAATCGTTATGACATAGAATGTGCATACTTTGTTGATTCCATTTATGAAATAAAACACATTTTCTAAAAACTCATGCTTTTTAAGAAATCATGTAAAACTTCTAGAAGCTGTGATTTTAAAAAACGGGGGAAGTAAGCTTTTCTTATTTCCGGACGCATGCGCAAACTATAGAAAGTCATTACGACGTAGAAGGTGCATACTTTGTAGATTCCATTTATGAAATAAAACACATTTTCTAAAAACTCATGTTTTTTACGAAATCATGTAAACCTTCTAGAAGCTGTGATTTTAGAAAATGGTGGAAGTAAGCTTTTCTTATTTCCAAACGCATGCGCAAACTAGACAAAGTCGTTTTTACGTAGAAAGTGCATACTTTGTAGATTCCACTTATTAAATAAAACACATTTTCTAAAAACTCGTGTTTTTTACGAAATCATGTAAACCTTCTAGAAGCTGTGATTTTAAAAAACGGGGGAAGTAAGCTTTTCTTATTTTCGGACGCATTCGCAAACTCTAGAAAGTCGTTATGACCTAGAATGTGCATACTTTGGTGATTCCATTTATGAAATAAAACACATTTTCTAAAAACTCGTGTTTTTTAATAAATCATGTAAACATTCTAGAAGCTGTGATTTTAAAAAACGGGGGAAGTAAGCTTTTCTTATTTCCAGACGAATGCGCAAACTATAGAAATTCTTTATTACTTAGAATGTACATACTTTGTTGATTCCATTTATGAAGTAAAACACATTTTCTAAAAACTCGTGTTTTTTAAGAAATCATGTGAACCTTCTAGGAGCTGTGATTTTAAAAAACGGGGCAAGTAAGCATTTCTTATTTCCGGACGCATGCGCAAACTATAGAAAGTCGTTATGACGTAGAATGTGCATACTTTGTAGATTCCATTTATGAAATAAAACACATTTTCTAAAAACTCGTGTTTTTTATGAAATCATGTAAACCTTCTAGAAGCAGTGATTTTAAAAAACGGTGGAAGTAAGCTTTTCTTATTTTCGGACACATGCGCAAACTATAGAAAGTCGTTATGACGTAGAATGTGCATACTTTGTAGATTCCATTTATGAAATAAAACACATTTTCTAAAAACTCGTGTTTTTTATGAAATCATGTAAACCTTCTAGAAGCTGTGATTTTAAAAAACGGTGGAAGTAACATTTTCTTATTTCCGGACGCATGCGCAAACTATAGAAATTCGTTATGACATAGAATGTGCATACTTTGTAGATTCCATTTATGAAATAAAACACATTTTCTAAAAACTCGTGTTTCTTACGAAATCATGTAAACCTTCTAGAAGCTGTGATTTTAAAAAACGGTGGAAGTAAGCTTTTCTTATTTTCGGACGCATGCGTAAACTATAGAAAGTCGTTATGATATAGAATGTGCATACTCTCTTGATTCCATTTATGAAATAAAACACATTTTCTAAAAACTCGTGTTTTTTAAGAAATCATGTAAACCTTCTAGAAGCTGTGATTTTAAAAAACGATGGAAGTAAGCTTTTCTTATTTCCGGACGCATGCGCAAATTATAGAAAGTCGTTATGATGTAGAATGTGCATACTTTGTTGATTCCATTTATGAAATAAAAGACATTTTCTAAAAACTCGTGTTTTTTAAGAAATCATGTAGACCTTCTAGAAGCTGTGATTTTAAAACATGGGGGAAGTAAACTTTTCTTATTTCTGGACGCATGCACAAACTATAGAAAGTCATTATGACGTAGAATGTGCATACTTTGTAGATTCCATTTATGAAATAAAACACATTTTCTAAAAACTCTGTTTTTTACGAAATCATGTAAACCTTCTAGAAGCTGTGATTTTAAAAAACGGTGGAAGTAAGCTTTTCTTGTTTCCGGACGCATGCGTAAACTATAGAAAGTCGTTATGAAGTAGAATGTGCATACTTTGTTGATTCCATTTATGAAATAAAACATATTTTCTAAAAACTCGTGTTTTTTAAGAAATCATGTAAACCTTCTAGAAGCTGTGATTTTAAAAAACAGTGGAAGTAAGCTTTTCTTATTTCCGGATGCATGCGCAAACTATAGAAATCATTATGACGTAGAATGTGCATACTTTGTTGAGTCCATTTACGAAAATAAAACACATTTTCTAAAAACTCGTGTTTTTTAAGAAATCATGTAAACCTTCTAGTAGCTGTGATTTTAAAAAACGAGGGAAGTAAGCTCTTCTTATTTCCAAACGCATGCGCAAACTATAGAAAGTCGTTATGATGTAGAATGTGCATACTTTGTAGATTCCATTTATGAAGTAAAACACATTTTCTAAAAACTCGTGTTTTTTACGAAATCATGTAATCCTTCCAGAAGCTGTGATTTTGAAAAAGGGTGCAAGTAAGCTTTTCTTATTTCCGGACGCATCCGCAAACTATAGAAAGTCGTTATGACATAGAATGTGCATACTTTGTAGATTCCATTTATGAAATAAAACACATTTTCTAAAAACATGTGTTTTTTACGAAATCATGTAAACCTTCTAGAAGCTGTGATTTTAAAAAACGAGGGAAGTAAGTTTTTCTTATTTCCAGATGAATGCGCAAACTATAGAAAGTCGTTATGACGTAGAATGTGCATACTTTGTCGATTCCACTGATGAAATAAAACACATTTTCTAAAAATTCGTCTTTTTTAAGAAATCATGTAAACCTTCTAGAAGCTGTGATTTTAAAAAACGTGGTAAGTAAGCTTTTTTTATTTCCAAACGCTTGCGCCAACTATAGAAATTCGTTATGACGTAGAATGTGCATACTTTGTAGATTCTATTTATGAAATAAAACACATTTTCTAAAAACTCATGTTTTTAAGAAATAATGTAAACCTTCTAGAAGCTGTGATTTTAAAAAACGGGGGAAGTAAGCTTTTCTTATTTCCAAACGCATGCGCAAAACTATAGAAAGTCGTTATGACGTAGAATGTGCATACTTTGATGATTCCATTTATGAAATTAAACACATTTTCTAAAAACTCGTGTTTTTTAAGAAATCATGTAAACCTTCTAGAAGCTGTGATTTTGAAAAACGATGGAGGTAAGCTTTTCTTATTTCCGGACGCATGCGCAAACTATAGAAAGTCCTTATGACGTAGAATGTGCATACTTTGTTGATTCCATTTATGAAATAAAACACATTTTCTAAAAACTCGTGTTTTTTAAGAAATCATGTAAACCTTCTAGAAGCTGTGCTTTTAAAAAACGGGGGAAGTAAGCTTTTCTTATTTCCGGACGCATGCAAAAACTATAGAAAGTCGTTATGATGTAGAATGTGCATACTTTGTAGATTCCATTTATGAAATAAAACACATTTTCTAAAAACTAGTGTTTTTTACGAAATCATGTAAACCTTCAAGAAGCTGTGATTTTAAAAAATGGTGGAAGTAAGCTTTTCTTATTTCCGGACGCATGCGCAAACTATAGAAAGTCGTTATGACGTAGAATGTGCATACTTTGTTGATTCCATTTATGAAATAAAACACATTTTCTAAAAACTCATGTTTTTTAACAAATCATGTAACCCTTCTAGAAGTTGTGATTTTAAAAAACGGGGGAAGTAAGCTTTTCTTATTTCCAAACGCATGCGCAAACTATAGAAAGTCGTTATGACGTAGAATGTGCATACTTTGTTGATTCCATTTATTAAATAAAACACATTTTCTAAAAACTCGTGTTTTTTAAGAAATCATGTAAACCTTCTAAAAGCTGTGATTTTAAAAAACGGGGGAAGTAATCTTTTCTTATTTCCGGACGCATGCGCAAACTATAGAAAGTCGTTATGACGTAGAATTTGCATACTTTGTTAATTCCATTTATGAAATAAAACGCATTTTCTAAAAAACTCGTGTTTTTTACGAAATCATGTAAACCTTCTAGAAGCTGTGATTTTAAAAAACGGGGGAAGTAAGCTTTTCTTATTTCCGGATGCATGCGCAAACTATAGAAAGTCGTTATGACGTAGAATGTGCATACTTTGTAGATTCCATTGATGAAATAAAACACATTTCCTAAAAACTCGTGTTTTTTACGAAATCATGTAAACCTTCTAGAAGCTGTGATTTTAAAAAACGCGGGAAGTAAGCTTTTCTTATTTCCAAACGCATGCGCAAACTATAGAAAGTCGTTATGACGTAGAATGTGCATACTTTGTTGATTCCATTTATGAAATAAAACACATTTTCTAAAAACTCGTGTTTTTTAAGAAATCATGTAAACCTTCTAGAAGCTGTGATTTTAAAAAACGGGGGAAGTAAGCTTTTCTTATTTCCGGACGCATGCGCAAACTATAGAAAGTCGTTATGACGTAGAATGTGCATACTTTGTAGATTCCATTTATGAAATAGAACACATTTTCTAAAAACTCGTGCTTTTTACGAAATCATGTAAACCTTCTAGAAGCTGTGATTTTAAAAAAACGAGGGAAGTAAGCTTTTCTTAATTCCGGACGCATGCGCAAACTATAGAAAGTCGTTATGACGTAGAATGTGCATACTTTGTAGATTCCATTTATGAAATAAAACACATTTTCTAAAAACTCATGTTTTTTAAGAAATCATGTAAACCTTCTAGAAGCTGTGATTTTGAAAAACGGTGGAAGTAAGGTTTTCTTATTTCCGGTCGAATGCACAAACTATAGAAAGTCCTTTTGACGTAGAATGTGCATACTTTGTTGATTTCATTTATGAAATAAAACACATTTTCTAAAAACTCGTGTTTTTTACGAAATCATGTAAACCTTCTAGAAGCTGTGATTTTAAAAAACGGTGGAAGCAAGCTTTTCTTATTTCCGGTTGAATGCACAAACTATAGAAAGTCGTTATGACGTAGAATGTGCATACTTTGTTGATTCCATTTATGAAATAAAACACATTTTCTAAAAACTCGTGTTTTTTACGAAATCATGTAAACCTTCTAGAAGTTGTGATTTTAAAAAACGCGGGGAAGTAATCTTTTCTTATTTCCAAACGCATGCGCAAACTATAGAAAGTCGTTATGACGTAGAATGTGCATACTTTGTTGATTCCATTTATGAAATAAAAACACACTTTCTAAAAACTAGTGTTTTTTAAGAAATCATGTAAACCTTCTAGAAGCTGTGATTTTAAAAAACGGGGGGAAGTAAGCTTTTCTTATTTCCGGACGCATGCGCAAACTATAGAAATTCGTTATGACGTAGAATGTGCATACTTTGTAGATTCCATTTATGAAATAGAAACACATTTTCTAAAAACTCGTGTTTTTTACGAAATCATGTAAACCTTCTAGAAGCTGTGATTTTAAAAAAACGAGGGAAGTAAGCTTTTCTTATTTCCGGACGCATGCGCAAACTATAGAAAGTCTTTATGATGTATAATTTGCATACTTTGTAGATTCCATTGATGAAATAAAACACATTTTCTAAAAACTCATATTTTTTAAGAAATCATGTAAACCTTCTAGAAGCTGTTATTTTGAAAAAACGGTGGAAGTAAGTTTTTCTTATTTCCGGTCGAATGCACAAACTATAGAAAGTCGTTATGAGGTAGAATGTGCATACTTTGTTGATTCCATTTATGAAATAAAACACATTTTCTAAAAACTTGTGTTTTTTACGAAATCATGTAAACCTTCTACAACCTGTGATTTTAAAAAACGGGGGAAGTAAGCTTTTCTTATTTCCAAACGCATGCGCAAACTATAGAAGGTAGTTATGACATAGAATGTGCATACTTTGTTGATTCCATTTATGAAATAAAACACATTTTCTAAAAACTCGTGTTTTTTACGAAATCATGTAAACCTTCTAGAAGCTGTGATTTTAAAAAACGCTGGAAGTAAGCTTTTCTTATTTCCAAACGCATGCGCAAACTATAGAAAGTCGTTATGACGTAGAATGTGCATACTTTGTTGATTCCATTTATGAAATAAAACACATTTTCTAAAAACTCGTGTTTTTTAAAAAATCATGTAAACCTTCTAGAAGCTGTGATTTTAAAAAACGGGGGAAGTAAGCTTTTCTTATTTCCGGACGCATGTGCAAACTATAGAAAGTCGTTATGACGTAGAATCTGCATACTTTGTAGATTCCATTTATGAAATAGAACAGATTTTCTAAAAACTCGAGTATTTTACGAAATCATGTAAACCTTCTAGAAGCTGTGATTTTAAAAAAACGAGGGAAGTAAGCTTTTCTTATTTCCAGACGCATGCGCAAACTATAGAAAGTCTTTATGACGTAGAATGTGCATACTTTGTAGATTCCATTTATGAAATAAAACACATTTTCTAAAAACTCATGTTTTTTACGAAATCATGTAAACCTTCTAGAAGCTATTATTTTAAAAAACGGTGGAAGTAAGCTTTTCTTATTTCCGGATGGATGCGCAAACTATAGAAAGTCGTTATGATGTAGAATGTACATACTTTGTTGATTCCATATATGAAATAAAACACATTTTCTAAAAACACGTGTTTTTTAACAAGTCATGTAAACCTTCTAGAAGCTGTGATTTTAAAAAACGGGGGAAGTAAGCTTTTCTTATTTCCAAACGCATGCGCAAACTATAGAAAGTCGTTATGACCTAGAATGTCCATACTTTGTTGATTCCATTGATGAAATAAAACACATTTTCTAAAAACTCGTGTTTTTTAAGAAATCATGTAAACCTTCTAGAAGCTCTGATTTTAAAAAACGGGGGAAGTAAGCTTTTCTTATTTCCGGACGCATGCACAAAATATAGGAAGTCGTTATGACGTAGAATGTGCATACTTTGTTGATTCCATTTATGAAATAAAACACATTTTCTAAAAACTCGTGTTTTTTTAAGAAATCATGTAAACCTTCTAGAAGCTGTGATTTTAAAAAACGGGGGAAGAAAGCTTTTCTTATTTCCGGACGCATGTGCAAACTATAGAAAGTCGTTATGAGGTAGAATCTGCATACTTTGTAGATTCCATTTATGAAATAGAACACATTTTCTAAAAACTCGAGTATTTTATGAAATCATGTAAACCTTCTAGAAGCTGTGATTTTAAAAAAACGAGGGAAGTAATCTTTTCTTATTTCCAGACGCATGCGCAAACTATAGAAAGTCTTTATGACGTAGAATGTGCATACTTTGTAGATTCCATTTATGAAATAAAACACATTTTCTAAAAACTCATGTTTTTTACGAAATCATGTAAACCTTCTACAAGCTATTATTTTAAAAAACGGTGGAAGTAAGCTTTTCTTTTTTCCGGATGGATGCGCAAACTATAGAAAGTCGTTATGACGTAGAATGTGCATACTTTGTTGATTCCATTTATGAAATAAAACACATCTTCTAAAAACTCGTGTTTTTTAACAAATCATGTAAACCATCTAGAAGCTGTGATTTTAAAAAATGGGGGAAGTAAGCTTTTCTTATATCCAAACGCATGCGCAAACTATAGAAAGTCGTTATGACGTAGAAAGTCCATACTTTGTTGATTCCATTGATGAAATAAAACACATTTTCTAAAAACTCGTGTTTTTTAAGAAATCATGTAAACCTTCTAGAAGCTGTGATTTTAAAAAACGGGGGGAAGTAAGCTTTTCTTATTTCCGGACGCATGCACAAACTATAGAAAGTCGTTATGAGGTAGAATGTGCATACTTTGTTGATTCCATTTATGAAATAAAACACATTTTCTAAAAACTTTTGTTTTTTTCGAAATCATGTAAACCTTCTACAACCTGTGATTTTAAAAAAAGGGGGAAGTAAGCTTTTCTTATTTCCAAACGCATGCGCAAACTATAGAAGGTAGTTATGACGTAGAATGTGCATACTTTGTTGATTCTATTTATGAAATAAAACACATTTTCTAAATACTCGTGTTTTTAAAAAAATCATGTAAACCTTCTAGAAGCTGTGATTTTTAAAAAACGGGGGAAGTAAGCTTTTCTTATTTCTGGACGCATGTGCAAACTATAGAAAGTCGTTATGACGTAGAATCTGCATACTTTGTAGATTCCATTTATGAAATAGAACACATTTTCTAAAAACTCGAGTATTTTACGAAATCATGTAAACCTTCTAGAAGCTGTGATTTTAAAAAAACAAGGGAAGTAAGCTTTTCTTATTTCCAGACGCATGCGCAAACTATAGAAAGTATTTATGACGTAGAATGTGCATACTTTGTAGATTCCATTTATGAAATAAAAACACATTTTCTAAAAACTCATGTTTTTTACGAAATCATGTAAACCTTCTAGAAGCTATTATTTTAAAAAAACGGTGGAAGTAAGCTTTTCTTATTTCCGGATGGATGCGCAAACTATAGAAAGTCGTTATGATGTAGAATGTGCATACTTTGTTGATTCCATATATGAAATAAAACACATTTTCTAAAAACTCGTGTTTTTTAACAAATCATGTAAACCTTCTAGAAGCTGTGATTTTAAAAAACGGGGGGAAGTAAGCTTTTCTTATTTCCAAACGCATGCGCAAACTATAGAAAGTCGTTATGACCTAGAATGTCCATACTTTGTTGATTCCATTGATGAAATAAAAAACATTTTCTAAAAACTCGTGTTTTTTAAGAAATCATGTAAACCTTCTAGAAGCTGTGATTTTAAAAAACGGGGGAAGTAAGCTTTTCTTATTTCCGGACGCATGCACAAAATATAGGAAGTCGTTATGACGTAGAATGTCCATACTTTGTTGATTCCATTTATGAAATAAAACACATTTTCTAAAAACTCGTGTTTTTTAAGAAATCATGTAAACCTTCTAGAAGCTGTGATTTTAAAAAACGGGGGAAGAAAGCTTTTCTTATTTCCGGACGCATGTGCAAACTATAGAAAGTCGTTATGACGTAGAATCTGCATACTTTGTAGATTCCATTTATGAAATAGAACACATTTTCTAAAAACTCGAGTATTTTATGAAATCAGGTAAACCTTCTAGAAGCTGTGATTTTAAAAAAACGAGGGAAGTAAGCTTTTCTTATTTCCAGACGCATGCGCAAACTATAGAAAGTCTTTATGACGTAGAATGTGCATACTTTGTAGATTCCATTTATGAAATAAAACACATTTTCTAAAAACTCATGTTTTTTACGAAATCATGTAAACCTTCTAGAAGCTATTATTTTAAAAAACGGTGGAAGTAAGCTTTTCTTATTTCCGGACGGATGCGCAAACTATAGAAAGTCGTTATGACGTAGAATGTGCATACTTTGTTGATTCCATTTATGAAATAAAACACATCTTCTAATAACTCGTGTTTTTTAACAAATCATGTAAACCTTCTAGAAGCTGTGATTTTAAAAAATGGGGGAAGTAAGCTTTTCTTATTTCCAAACGTATGCGCAAACTATAGAAAGTCGTTATGACGTAGAAAGTCCATACTTTGTTGATTCCATTGATGAAATAAAACACATTTTCTAAAAAGTCGTGTTTTTTAAGAAATCATGTAAACCTTCTAGAAGCTGTGATTTTAAAAAACGGGGGAAGTAAGCTTTTCTTATTTCCGGACGCATGCACAAACTATAGAAAGTCGTTATGAGGTAGAATGTGCATACTTTGTTGATTCCATTTATGAAATAAAAACACATTTTCTAAAAACTTGTGTTTTTTACGAAATCATGTAAACCTTCTACAAGCTGTGATTTTAAAAAACGGGGGAAGTAAGCTTTTCTTATTTCCAAACGCATGCGCAAACTATAGAAGGTAGTTATGACATAGAATGTGCATACTTTGTTGATTCCATTTATGAAATAAAACACATTTTCTAAAAACTCGTGTTTTTTACGAAATCATGTAAACCTTCAAGAAGTTGTGATTTTAAAAAACGTTGGAAGTAAGCTTTTCTTATTTCCGGACGCATGCGCAAACTATAGAAAGTCGTTATGACGTAGAATGTGCAAACTTTCTAGATTCCATTTATGAAATAAAACACATTTTCTAAAAAGTCGTGTTTTTTACGAAATGATGTAAACCTTCTAGAAGCTATGATTTTAAAAAACGGTGGAAGTAAGCTTTTCTTATTTCCGGACGCATGCGCAAACTATAGAAAGTCATTATGACGTAGAATGTGCATACTTTGTTGATTCCGTTTATGAAATAAAACACATTTTCTAAAAACTCGTGTTTTTTAAGAAATCATGTAAACCTTCTAGAAGCTGTGATTTTAAAAAACGGGGGAAGTAAGCTTTTCTTATTTCCAAACGCATGCGCAAACTATAGAAAGTCGTTATGACGTAGAATGTGCATACTTTGTTGATTCTATTTATGAAATAAAACACATTTTCTAAAAACTCGTGTTTTTTAAGAAATCATGTAAACCTTCTAGAAGCTGTGATTTTGAAAAATGGTGGAGGTAAGCTTTTCTTATTTCCGGACGCATGCGCAAACTATAGAAAGTCCTTATGACGTAGAATGTGCATACTTTGTTGATTCCATTTATGAAATAAAACACACTTTCTAAAAACTCGTGTTTTTTAACAAATCATGTAAACCTTCTAGAAGCTGTGATTTTAAAAAACGGGGGGAAGTAAGCTTTTCTTATTTCCGGACGCATGCGCAAACTATAGAAAGTCCTTATGACGTAGAATGTGCATACTTTGTTGATTCCATTTATGAAATAAAACACACTTTCTAAAAACTCGTGTTTTTTAACAAATCATGTAAACCTTCTAGAAGCTGTGATTTTAAAAAATGGGGGGAAGTAAGCTTTTCTTATTTCCAAACGCATGCGCAAACTATAGAAAGTCCTTATGACGTAGAATGTGCATACTTTGTTGATTCCATTTATGAAATAAAACACATTTTATAAAAACTCGTGTTTTTTAAGAAATCATGTAAACCTTCTAGAAGCTGTGATTTTGAAAAACGGTGGAGGTAAGCTTTTCTTATTTCCGGACGCATGCGCAAACTATAGAAAGTCCTTATGACGTAGAATCTGCATACTTTGTTGATTCCATTTATGAAATAAAACACACTTTCTAAAAACTCGTGTTTTTTAACAAATCATGTAAACCTTCTAGAAGCTGTGATTTTAAAAAACGGGGGAAGTAAGCTTTTCTTATTTCCAAACGCATGCGCAAACTATAGAAAGTCCTTATGACGTAGAATGTGCATACTTTGTTGATTCCATTTATGAAATAAAACACATTTTATAAAAACTCATGTTTTTTAAGAAATCATGTAAACCTTCTAGAAGCTGTGATTTTGAAAAACGGTGGAGGTAAGCTTTTCTTATTTTCGGATGCATGCGCAAACTATAGAAAGTCCTTATGACGTAGAATGTGCATACTTTGTTGATTCCATTTATGAAATAAAACACATTTTTAAAAACTCATGTTTTTTACGAAATCATGTAAACCTTCTAGAAGCTGTGATTTTAAAAAACGGTGGAAGTAAGCTTTTCTTATTTCCGGTCGAATGCGGAAACTATAGAAAGTCGTTATTACGTAGAATGTGCATACTTTGTTGATTCCATTTATGAAATAAAACACATTTTCTAAAAACTCGTGTTTTTTAACAAATCATGTAAACCTTCTAGAAGCTTTGATTTAAAAAACGGGGGAAGTAAGTTTTCCTTATTTCCAAACGCATGCGCAAACTATAGAAAGTCGTTATGACGTAGAATGTGCATACTTTGTTGATTCCATTTATGAAATAAAACACATTTTCTAAGAACTCGTGTTTTTTAAGAAATCATGTAAAGCTTCTAGAAGCTGTGATTTTGAAAAACGGTGGAATTAAGCTTTTCTTATTTCCGGACGCATGCGCAAACTATAGAAAGTCATTATGACGTAGAATGTACATACTTTGTAGATTCCATTTATGAAATAAAACACATTTTCGAAAAACTCGTGTTTTTTATGAAATCATGTAAACCTTTTAGAAGCTATTATTTTAAAAAACGGTGGAAGTAAGCTTTTCTTATTTCCAGACGCATGCGTAAAACTATAGAAAGTCATTATGACGTAGAATGTGCATACTTTGTAGATTCCATTTATGAAATAAAACACATTTTCAAAAAACTCGTGTTTTTTACGAAATCATGTAAACCTTCTAGAAGCTGTGATTTTAAAAAAACGAGGGAAGTAAGCTTTTCTTATTTCCGGACGCATGCGCAAACTATAGAAATTCTTTATGACGTAGAATGTGCATACTTTGTATATTCCATTTATGAAATAAAACACATTTTCTAAAAACTTGTGTTTTTTACGAAATCATGTAAACCTTCTAGAAGCTATTATTTTAAAAAACGGTGGAAGTAAGCTTTTCTTATTTCCGGACGCATGCGCAAACTATAGAAAGTCGTTATGACGTAGAATGTGCATACTTTGTTGATTCCATTTATGAAATAAAACACATTTTCTAAAAACTCGTGTTTTTTACGAAATCATGTAAACCTTCTAGAAGCTGTGATTTTAAAAATCGATGGAAGTAAGCTTTTCTTATTTCCGGACGCATGCGCAAACTTTAGAAAGTCCTTATCACGTAGAATGTGCATACTTTGTTGTTTCCATTTATGAAATAAAACACATTTTCTAAAAACTCGTGTTTTTTAAGAAATCATGTAGACCTTCTAGAAGCTGTGATTTTAAAAAAGAGGGGGAAGTAAGCTTTTCTTATTTCCGGACGCATGCGCAAACTATGTAAAGTTGTTATGACGTAGAATGTGCATACTTTGTAGATTCCATTTATGAAATAAAACACATTTTCTAAAAACTCGTGTTTTTTGAGAAATCATGTAAACCTTCTAGAAGCTGTGATTTTAAAAAACGAGGCAAGTAAGCTTTTCTTATTTCCAAACGCATGCGCAAACTATAGAAAGTCGTTATAACGCAGAATGTGCATATTTTGTTGATTCCATTTATGAAATAAAACACATTTTCTAAAAACTCGTGTTTTTTAAGAAATCATGTAAACCTTCTAGAAGCTGTGATTTTAAAAAACGGGTGAAGTAAGCTTTTCTTATTTCCGGACGCATGCGCAAACTATAGAAAGTCGTTATGACTTAGAATGTGCATACTTTGTAGATTCCATTTATGAAATAAAGCACATTTTCTAAAAACTTGTGTTTTTTTGCGAAATCATGTAAACCTTCTAGAAGCTGTGATTTTAAAAAACGGTGGAAGTAAGCTTTTATTATTTCCGGACGAATGCGCAAACTATAGAAAGTCGTTATGACGTAGAATGTGCATACTTTGTTGAATCCATTGATGAAATAAAACACATTTTGTAAAAACTCATGTTTTTTAAGAAATCATGTAAACCTTCTAGAAGCTGTGATTTTAAAAAACGGTGGCAGTAAGCTTTTCTTATTTCCGGACGCATGCACAAACTATAGAAACTCGTTATGACGTAGAATGTGCATACTTTGTAGATTCCATTTATGAAATAGAACACATTTTCTAAAAACTCGTGTTTTTTACGAAATCATGTAAACCTTCTAGAAGCTGTGATTTTAAAAAAATGAGGGAAGTAAACTTTTCTTATTTCCGGACGCATGCGCAAACTATAGAAAGTCTTTATGACGTAGAATGTGCATACTTTGTAGATTCCATTTATGAAATAAAACACATTTTCTAAAAACTCGTGTTCTTTACGAAATCATGTAAACCTTCTAGAAGCTGTGATTTTAAAAAAACGAGGGAAGTAAGCTTTTCTTATTTCCGGATGCATGCGCAAACTATAGAAAGTCTTTATGACGTAGAATGTGCATACTTTGTAGATTCCATTTATGAAATAAAACACATTTTCTAAAAACTCGTGTTTTTTAAGAAATCATGTAAACCTTATAGAAGCTGTGATTTTGAAAAATGGTGGAAGTAAGTTTTTCTTATTTCCGGTCGAATGCACAAACTATAGAAAGTCGTTATGACGTAGAATGTGCGTACTTTGTTGATTCCATTTATGAAATAAAACACATTTTCTAAAAACTCGTGTTTTTTACGAAATCATGTAAACCTTCTAGAAGTTGTGATTTTAAAAAACGCGGGAAGTAAGCTTTTCTTATTTCCGGTCGCATGCGAAAACTATAGAAAGTCGTTATGACGTAGAATGTGCATACTTTGTTGATTCCATTTATGAAATAAAACACATTTGCTAAAAACTCATGTTTTTTAAGAAATCATGTAAACCTTCTAGAAGCTGTGATTTTGAAAAACGGTGGAGGTAAACTTTTCTTATTTCCGGACGCATGCGGAAACTATAGAAAGTCGTTATGACGTAGAATGTGCATACTTTGTTGAATCCATTGATGAAATAAAACACATTTTGTAAAAACTCGTGTTTTTTAAGAAATCATGTGAACCTTCTAGAAGCTGTGATTTTAAAAAACGGGGGAAGTAAGCTTTTCTTATTTCCGGACGCATGCGCAAACTATAGAAAGTCGTTATGACGTAGAATGTGCATACTTTGTTATTTCCATTTATGAAATAAAACACATTTTCTAAAAACTCGTGTTTTTTACGAAATCATGTAAACCTTCTAGAAGCTGTGATTTTAAAAAACGGTGGCAGTAAGCTTTTCTTATTTCCGGACGCATGCGCAAACTATAGAAAGTCATTATGACGTAGAATGTGCATACTTTGTAGATTCCATTTATGAAATAGAACACATTTTCTAAAAACTCGTGTTTTTTACGAAATCATGTAAACCTTCTAGAAGCTGTGATTTTAAAAAAACGAGGGAAGTAAGCTTTTTTTATTTCCGGACGCATGCGCAAACTATAGAAAGTCGTTATGATGTAGAATGTGCATACTTTGTTGATTCCATTTATGAAATAAAACACATTTTCTAAAAACTTGTGTTTTTTAAGAAATCTTGTAAAACTTCTAGAAGCTGTGATTTTAAAAAACGGGGGAAGTAAGCTTTTCTTATTTCCGGACGCATCCGCAAACTATAGAAAGTCGTTATGACGTAGAATGTGCATACTTTGTAGATTCCATTTATGAAATAAAACACATTTTCTAAAAACTCGTGTTTTTTACGAAATCATGTAAACCTTCTAGAAGCTGTGATATTAAAAAACGGGGAAGTAAGCTTTTCTTATTTCCGGACGCATGCGCAAACTATAGAAAGTCATTATGACGAAGAATGTGCATACTTTGTAGATTCCATTTATGAAATAAAACACATTTTCTAAAAACTCGTGTTTTTTACGAAATCATGTAAACCTTCTAGAAGCTGTGATTTTAAAAAACGCGGGAAGTAAGCTTTTCTTATTTCCAAAGGCATGCACAAACTATAGAAAGTCGTTATGACGTAGAATGTGCATACTTTGTTGATTCCATTTATGAAATAAAACACATTTTCTAAAAACTCGTCTTTTTTAAGAAATCATGCAAACCTTCTAGAAGCTGTGATTTTAAAAAACGGGGGAAGAAAGCTTTTCTTATTTTTGGACGCATGCGCAAACTATAGAAAGTCGTTATGACATAGAATTTGCATACTTTTTAGATTCCATTTATGAAATAGAACACATTTTCTAAAAACTCGTGTATTTTACGAAATCATGTAAACCTTCTAGAAGCTGTGATTTTAAAAAACGGGGGAAGTAAGCTTTTCTTATTTCCGGACGAATGCGCAAACTATATAAAGTCGTTATGACGTAGAATGTGCATACTTTGTAGATTCCATTTATGAAATAAAACACATTTTCTAAAAACTCATGTTTTTTACGAAATCATGTAAACCTTCTAGAAGCTTTCATTTAAAAAAATGGGGGAAGTAAGCTTTTCTTATTTCCAAATGCATGCGCAAACTATAGAAAGTCGTTATGACGTAGAATGTGCATACTTTGTTGATTCCATTTTTGAAATAAAACACATTTTCTAAAAACTCGTGTTTTTTAAGAAATCATGTAAACCTTCTAGAAGCTGTGATTTTAAAAAATGGGGGAAGTAAGCTTTTGTTATTTCCAAACGCATGCGCAAACTATAGAAAGTCGTTATGACGTAGAATGTGCATACTTTGTTTATTTCATTTATGAAATAAAACACTTTTTCTAAAAACTCGTGTTTTTTAAGAAATCATGTAAACCTTCGAGAAGCTGTGATTTTGAAAAACAGTGGAAGTAAGCTTTTCTTATTTCCGGACGCATGCGCAAACTATAGAAATTCAATATGATGTAGACTGTGCATACTTTGTTGATTCCATTTATGAGATAAAACACATTTTCTAAAAACTCGTGTTTTTTACAAAATCATGTAAACCTTCTAGAAGCTGTGATTTTAAAAAACAGTCGAAGTAACCTTTTCTTATTTCCGGTCGAATGCGGAAACTATAGAAAGTCGTTATTACGTAGAATGTGCATACTTTGTAGATTCCATTTATGAAATAAAATACATTTTCTAAAAACTCGTGTTTTTTAAGAAATCTTGTAAACCTTATAGAAGCTGTGATTTTAAAAAACAGTGTAAGTAAGCTTTTCTTATTTCCGGACGAATGCGCAAACTATAGAAAGTCGTTATGACGTAGAATGTGCGTACTTTGTTGATTCCATTTATGAAATAAAACACATTTTCTAAAAACTCGTGTTTTTTAAGAAATCATGTAAACCTTCTAGAAGTTGTGATTTTAAAAAACGCGGGAAGTAAGCTTTTGTTATTTCCAAACGCATGCGCAAACTATAGAAAGTCGTTATGACGTAGAATGTGCATACTTTGTTGATTTCATTTATGAAATAAAACACATTTGCTAAAAACTCATGTTTTTTAAGAAATCATGTAAACCTTCTAGAAGCTGTGATTTTGAAAAACGGTGGAGGTAAACTTTTCTTATTTCCGGACGCATGCGGAAACTATAGAAAGTCGTTATGACGTAGAATGTGCATACTTTGTTGAATCCATTGATGAAATAAAACACATTTTGTAAAAACTCGTGTTTTTTAAGAAATCATGTGAACCTTCTAGAAGCTGTGATTTTAAAAAACGGGGGAAGTAAGCTTTTCTTATTTCCGGACGCATGCGCAAACTATAGAAAGTCGTTATGACGTAGAATGTGCATACTTTGTTATTTCCATTTATGAAATAAAACACATTTTCTAAAAACTCGTGTTTTTTACGAAATCATGTAAACCTTCTAGAAGCTGTGATTTTAAAAAACGGTGGCAGTAAGCTTTTCTTATTTCCGGACGCATGCGCAAACTATAGAAAGTCATTATGACGTAGAATGTGCATACTTTGTAGATTCCATTTATGAAATAGAACACATTTTCTAAAAACTCGTGTTTTTTACGAAATCATGTAAACCTTCTAGAAGCTGTGATTTTTAAAAAACGAGGGAAGTAAGCTTTTTTTATTTCCGGACGCATGCGCAAACTATAGAAAGTCGTTATGACGTAGAATGTGCATACTTTGTTGATTCCATTTATGAAATAAAACACATTTTCTAAAAACTTGTGTTTTTTAAGAAATCTTGTAAAACTTCTAGAAGCTGTGATTTTAAAAAACGGGGGAAGTAAGCTTTTCTTATTTCCGGACGCATCCGCAAACTATAGAAAGTCGTTATGACGTAGAATGTGCATACTTTGTAGATTCCATTTATGAAATAAAACACATTTTCTAAAAACTCGTGTTTTTTACGAAATCATGTAAACCTTCTAGAAGCTGTGATTTTAAAAAACGGGGAAGTAAGCTTTTCTTATTTCCGGACGCATGCGCAAACTATAGAAAGTCATTATGACGAAGAATGTGCATACTTTCTAGATTCCATTTATGAAATAAAACACATTTTCTAAAAACTCGTGTTTTTTACGAAATCATGTAAACCTTCTAGAAGCTGTGATTTTAAAAAACGCGGGAAGTAAGCTTTTCTTATTTCCAAAGGCATGCACAAACTATAGAAAGTCGTTATGACGTAGAATGTGCATACTTTTTTGATTCCATTTATGAAATAAAACACATTTTCTAAAAACTCGTCTTTTTTAAGAAATCATGCAAACCTTCTAGAAGCTGTGATTTTAAAAAACGGGGGAAGAAAGCTTTTCTTATTTTTGGACGCATGCGCAAACTATAGAAAGTCGTTATGACATAGAATGTGCATACTTTTTAGATTCCATTTATGAAATAGAACACATTTTCTAAAAACTCGTGTATTTTACGAAATCATGTAAACCTTCTAGAAGCTGTGATTTTAAAAAACGGGGGAAGTAAGCTTTTCTTATTTCCGGACGAATGTGCAAACTATATAAAGTCGTTATGACGTAGAATGTGCATACTTTGTAGATTCCATTTATGAAATAAAACACATTTTCTAAAAACTCATGTTTTTTACGAAATCATGTAAACCTTCTAGAAGCTTTCATTTAAAAAAATGGGGGAAGTAAGCTTTTCTTATTTCCAAATGCATGCGCAAACTATAGAAAGTCGTTATGACGTAGAATGTGCATACTTTGTTGATTCCATTTTTGAAATAAAACACATTTTCTAAAAACTCGTGTTTTTTAAGAAATCATGTAAACCTTCTAGAAGCTGTGATTTTAAAAAATGGGGGAAGTAAGCTTTTGTTATTTCCAAACGCATGCGCAAACTATAGAAAGTCGTTATGACGTAGAATGTGCATACTTTGTTTATTTCATTTATGAAATAAAACACTTTTTCTAAAAACTCGTGTTTTTTAAGAAATCATGTAAACCTTCGAGAAGCTGTGATTTTGAAAAACAGTGGAAGTAAGCTTTTCTTATTTCCGGACGCATGCGCAAACTATAGAAATTCAATATGATATAGACTGTGCATACTTTGTTGATTCCATTTATGAGATAAAACACATTTTCTAAAAACTCGTGTTTTTTACAAAATCATGTAAACCTTCTAGAAGCTGTGATTTTAAAAAACAGTCGAAGTAACCTTTTCTTATTTCCGGTCGAATGCGGAAACTATAGAAAGTCGTTATTACGTAGAATGTGCATACTTTGTTGATTCCATTTATGAAATAAAATACATTTTCTAAAAACTCATGTTTTTTAAGAAATCTTGTAAACCTTCTAAAAGCTGTGATTTTAAAAAACAGTGTAAGTAAGCTTTTCTTATTTCCGGACGAATGCGCAAACTATAGAAAGTCGTTATGACGTAGAATGTGCATACTTTGGTGATTCCATTTATGAAATAAAACACATTTTCTAAAAACTTGTGTTTTTTAAGAAATCATGTAAACCTTCTAGAAGCTGTGATTTTAAAAAACGGGGGAAGTAAGCTTTTGTTATTTCCAAACGCATGCGCAAACTATAGAAAGTCGTTATGACGTAGAATGTGCATACTTTGTTGATTTCATTTATGAAATAAAACACATTTTGTAAAAACTCGTGTTTTTTACGAAATCATGTAAACCCTCTAGAAGCTGTGATTTTAAAAAACGGTGGAAGTAAGCTTTTCTTATTTCCGGACGCATGCGCAAACTATAGAAAGTCGTTATGACGTAGAATGTGCATACTTTGTTGATTCGATTTATGAAATAAAAGACATTTTCTAAAAACTCGTTTTTTTTAACAAATCATGTAAACCTTCTAGAAGTTGTGATTTTAAAAAACGGGGGAAGTAAGCTTTTCTTATTTCTAAATGCATACGCAAATTATAGAAAGTCGTTATGACGTAGAATGTGCATACTTTGTAGATTCCATTTATGAAATAAAACACATTTTCTAAAAACTCGTGTTTTTTACGAAATCATGTAAACCTTCTAGAAGCTGTGATTTTAAAAAACGGGGGAAGTAAGCTTTTCTTATTTCTGGACGCATGCGCAAACTATAGAAAGTCGTTATGACGTAGAATGTGCATACTTTGTAGATTCCATTTATGAAATAGAATACATTTTCTAAAAAGTCGTGTTTTTTACGAAATCATGTAAACCTTCTAGAAGCTGTGATTTTAAAAAAATGAGGGAAGTAAGCTTTTCTTATTTCCGGACGCATGCGAAAACTATAGAAAGTCTTTATGACATACAATGTGCATACTTTGTAGATTCCATTTATGAAATAAAAAACATTTTCTAAAAACTCGTGTTTTTTACGAAATCATGTAAACCTTCTAGAAGCTATTATTTTAAAAAACGGTGGAAGTAAGCTTTTCTTATTTCCGGACGCATGCGCAAACTATAGAAAGTCGTTATGACGTAGAATGTGCATACTTTGTTGATTCCATTTATGAAATAAAACACATTTTCTAAAAACTCATGTTTTTTAAGAAATCATGTAAACCTTCTAGAAGCTGTGATTTTGAAAAACGGTGGAGGTAAGCTTTTCTTATTTCCGGACGCATGCGCAAACTATAGAAAGTCCTTATGACGTAGAATGTGCATACTTTGTTGATTCCATTTATGAAATAAAACACATTTTCTAAAAACTCGTGTTTTTTACGAAATCATGTAAACCTTCTAGAAACTGTGATTTTAAAAAAAGGTGGAAGTAAGCTTTTCTTATTTCCGGTCGAATGCGGAAACTATAGAAAGTCGTTATGATTTAGAATGTGCATACTTTGTTGAATCCATTGATGAAATAAAACACATTTTGTAAAAACTCGTGTTTTTTAAGAAATCATGTAAACCTTCTAGAAGCTGTGATTTTAAAAAACGGTGGCAGTAAGCTTTTCTTATTTCCGGACGCATGCGCAAACTATAGAAAGTCGTTATGACGTAGAATGTGCATACTTTGAAGATTCCATTTATGAAATAGAACACATTTTCTAAAAACTCGTGTTTTTTACGAAATCATGTAAACCTTCTAGAAGCTGTGATTTTAAAAAAACGAGGGAAGTAAGCTTTTCTTATTTCCGGACGCATGCGCAAACTATAGAAAGTCTTTATGACGTAGAATGTGCATACTTTGTAGATTCCATTTATATAATAAAACAGATTTTCTAAAAACTCTTGTTTTTTAAGAAATCATGTAAACCTTCTAGAAGCTGTGATTTTGAAAAACGATGGAAGTAAGCTTTTCTTATTTCCGTTCGAATGAACAAACTATAGAAAGTCCTTATGATGTAGAATGTGCATACTTTGTTGATTCCATTTATGAAATAAAACACATTTTCTAAAAACTCATGTTTTTTAAGAAATCTTGTAAACCTTCTAAAAGCTGTGATTTTAAAAAACAGTGTAAGTAAGCTTTTCTTATTTCTGGACGAATGCGCAAACTATAGAAAGTCGTTATGACGTAGAATGTGCATACTTAGTAGATTCCATTTATGAAATAAAAGACATTTTCTAAAAACTCATGTTTTTTAAGAAATCATGTAAACCTTCTAGAAGCTGTGATTTTAAAAAACGGTGGAAGTAAGCTTTTCTTATTTCCGGACGAATACGCAAACTATAGAAAGTCGCTATGACGTAGAATGTGCATACTTTGTAAATTCCATTTATGAAATAAAACACATTTTGTAAAAACTCGTGTTTTTTACGAAATCATGTAAACCCTCTAGAAGCTGTGATTTTAAAAAACGGTGGAAGTAAGCTTTTCTTATTTCCGGACGCATGCGCAAACTATAGAAAGTCTTTATGACGTAGAATGTGCATACTTTGTTGATTCGATTTATGAAATAAAACACATTTTCTAAAAACTCATTTTTTTTAACAAATCATGTAAACCATCTAGAAGTTGTGATTTTAAAAAACGAGGGAAGTAAGCTTTTCTTATTTCTAAATGCATACGCAAACTATAGATAGTCGTTATGACATAGAATGTGCATACTTTGTAGATTCCATTTATGAAATAAAACACATTTTCTAAAAACTCGTGTTTTTTACGAAATCATGTAAACCTTCTAGAAGCTGTGATTTTAAAAAACGGGGGAAGTAAGCTTTTCTTATTTCTGGACGCATGCGCAAACTATAGAAAGTCGTTATGACATAGAATGTGCATACTTTGTAGATTCCATTGATGAAATAGAACACATTTTCTAAAAACTCGTGTTTTTTACGAAATCATGTAAACCTTCTAGAAGCTGTGATTTTAAAAAAACGAGGGAAGTAAGCTTTTCTTATTTTCGGACGCATGCGAAAACTATAGAAAGTCTTTATGACATACAATGTGCATACTTTGTAGATTCCATTTATGAAATAAAAAACATTTTCTAAAAACTCGTGTTTTTTACGAAATCATGTAAACCTTCTAGAAGCTATTATTTTAAAAAACGGTGGAAGTAAGATTTTCTTATTTCCGGACGTATGCACAAACTATAGAAAGTCGTTATGACGTAGAATGTGCATACTTTGTTGATTCCATTTATGAAATAAAACACATTTTCTAAAAACTCGTATTTTTTTACAAATCATGTAAACCTTCTAGAAGCTGTGATTTTAAAAAACTGGGGAAGTAAGCTTTTCTTATTTCCAAACGCATGCGCAAACTATAGAAAGTCATTATGACGTAGAATGTGCATACTTTGTTGATTCGTTTTATGAAATAAAACACATTTTCTAAAAACTCATGTTTTTTAAGAAATCATGTAAACCTTCTAGACGGTGGAGGTAAACTCATGTTTTCTAAAAACGGTGGAGGTAAGCTTTTCTTATTTCCGGACGGATGCGTAAACTATAGAAAGTCCTTATGACGTAGAATGTGCATACTTTGTTGATTCCATTTATGAAATAAAACACATTTTCTAAAAACTCGTGTTTTTTAACAAATCATGTAAACCTTCTAGAAGCTGTGACTTTAAAAAACGGGGGAAGTAAGCTTTTCTTATTTCCAAAGGCATGCGCAAACTATAGAAAGTCGTTATGACGTAGAATGTGCATACTTTGTTGATTCCATTTATGAAATAAAACACATTTTCTAAAAACTCATGTTTTTTAAGAAATCATGTAAACCTTCTAGAAGCTGTGATTTTGAAAAACGGTGGAGGTAAGCTTTTCTTATTTCCGGACGCATGCGCAAACTATAGAAAGTCGTTATGACGTAGAATGTGCATACTTCGATGAATCCATTGATGAAATAAAACACATTTTGTAAAAACTCGTGTTTTTTAAGAAATCATGTAAACCTTCTAGAAGTTGTGATTTTAAAAAACGGTGGCAGTAAGCTTTTCTTATTTCCGGACGCATGCACAAACTGTAGAAAGTCGTTATGACATTGAATGTGCATACTTTGTAGATTCCATTTATGAAATAAAACAGATTTTCTAAAAACTCTTGTTTTTTAAGAAATCATGTAAACCTTCTAGAAGCTGTGATTTTGAAAAACGGTGGAAGTAAGCTTCTCTTATTTCCCGTCGAATGCACAAACTATAGAAAGTCCTTATGACGTAGAATGTGCATACTTTGTTGATTCCATTGATGAAATAAAATACATTTTCTAAAAACTCGTGTTTTTTACGAAATCATGTAAACCTTCTAGAAGCTGTGATTTTAAAAAATGGTGGAAGCAAGCTTTTCTTATTTCCGGTTGAATGCACAAACTATAGAAATTCGTTATGACGTAGAATGTGCATACTTTGTTGATTCCATTTATGAAATAAAACACATTTTCTAAAAACTCGTGTTTTTTACGAAATCATGTAAACCTTCTAGAAGTTGTGATTTTAAAAAACGCGGGCAGTAATCTTTTCTTATTTCCAAACGCATGCGCAAACTATAGAAAGTCGTTATGACATAGAATGCGCATACTTCGCTGAATCCATTGATGAAATAAAACACATTTTGTAAAAACTCGTGTTTTTTAAGAAATCATGTAAACCTTCTAGAAGCTATGATTTTAAAAAACGGGGGAAGTAAGATTTTCTTATTTCCGGACGCATGCGCAAACTATAGAAATTCGTTATGACGTAGAATGTGCATACTTTGTAGATTCCATTTACGAAATAGAACACATTTTCTAAAAACTCGTGTTTTTTACGAAATCATGTAAACCTTCTAGAAGCTGTGATTTTAAAAAAACGAGGGAAGTAAGCTTTTCTTATTTCCGGACGCATGCGCAAACTATAGAAAGTCTTTATGACGTAGAATGTGCATACTTTGTAGATTCCATTTATTAAATAAAACACATTTTCTAAAAACTCGTGTTTTTTAAGAAATCATGTAAACCTTGTAGAAGCTGTGATTTTGAAAAACGGTGGAAGTAAGTTTTTCTTATTTCCGGTCGAATCCACAAACTATAGAAAGTCGTTATGACGTAGAATGTGCATACTTTGTTGATTCCATTTATGTAATAAAACACATTTTCTAAAAACTCGTGTTTTTTACGAAATCATGTAAACCTTCTAGAAGCTGTGATTTTAAAAAACGCGGGAAGTAAGATTTTCTTATTTCCGGACGCATGCGAAAACTATAGAAAGTCGTTATGACGTAGAATGTGCATACTTTGTTGATTCCATTTGTGAAATAAAACACATTTTCTAAAAACTCGTGTTTTTTAAGAAATCATGTAAACCTTCTAGAAGCTGTGATTTTGAAAAACGGTGGAGGTAAGCTTTTCTTATTTCCGGACGCATGCGCAAACTATAGAACGTCCTTATGACGTAGAATGTGCATACTTTGTTGATTCCATTTATGGAATAAAACACATTTTCTAAAAACTCGTGTTTTTTACGAAATCATGTAAACCTTCTAGAAACTGTGATTTTAAAAAACGGTGGAAGTAAGCTTTTCTTATTTCCGGTCGAATGCGGAAACTATAGAAAGTCGTTATGACGTAGAATGTGCATACTTTGTTGAATTCATTGATGAAATAAAACACATTTTGTAAAAACTAGTGTTTTTTAAGAAATCATGTAAACCTTCTAGAAGCTGTGATTTTAAAAAACGGGGGAAGTAAGCTTTTCTTATTTCCGGACGCATGCGCAAACTATAGAAAGTCGTTATGACGTAGAATGTGCATACTTTGTTATTTCCATTTATGAAATAAAACACATTTTCTAAAAACTCGTGTTTTTTACGAAATCATGTAAACCTTCTAGAAGCTGTGATTTTAAAAAAACGAGGGAAGTAAGCTTTTCTTATTTCCGGACGCATGCGAAAACTATAGAAAGTCTTTATGACATACAATGTGCATACTTTGTAGATTCCATTTATGAAATAAAAAACATTTTCTAAAAACTCATGTTTTTTACGAAATCATGTAAACCTTCTAGAAGCTATTATTTTAAAAAACGGTGGAAGTAAGCTTTTCTTATTTCCGGACGCATGCGCAAACTATAGAAAGTCGTTATGACATAGAATGTGCATACTTTGTTGATTCCATTTATGAAATAAAACACATTTTCTAAAAACTCGTATTTTTTAACAAATCATGTAAACCTTCTAGAAGCTGTGATTTTAAAAAACGGGGGAAGTAAGCTTTTCTTATTTCCAAATGCATGCGCAAACTATAGAAAGTCGTTATGACGTAGAATATGCATACTATGATGATTCCGTTTATGAAATAAAACACATTTTCTAAAAACTCGTGTTTTTTAAGAAATCATGTAAACCTTCTAGAAGCTGTGATTTTAAAAAACGGGGGAAGCAAGCTTTTGTTATTTCCAAACGCATGCGCAAACTATAGAAAGTCGTTATGACGTAGAATGTGCATACTTTGTTGATTCCATTTATGAAATAAAACACTTTTTCCCAAAACTCGTGTTTTTTAAGAAATCATGTAAACCTTCGAGAAGCTGTGATTTTGAAAAACAGTGGAAGTAAGTTTTTCTTATTTCCGAACGCATGCGCAAACTATAGAAAGTCATTATGATGTAGAATGTGCATAATTTGTTGATTCCATTTATGAGATAAAACACATTTTCTAAAAACTCGTGTTTTTTACAAAATCATGTAAACCTTCTAGAAGCTGTGATTTTAAAAAACAGTCGAAGTAAGCTTTTCTTATTTCCGGTCGAATGCAGAAACTATAGAAAGTCGTTATTACGTAGAATGTGCATACTTTGTTGATTCCATTTATGAAATAAAACACATTTTCTAAAAACTCATGTTTTTTAAGAAATCTTGTAAACCTTCTAAAATCTGTGATTTTAAAAAACAGTGTAAGTAAGCTTTTCTTATTTCCGGACGAATGCGCAAACTATAGAAAGTCGTTATGATGTAGAATGTGCATACTTTGTAGATTCCATTTATGAAATGAAAGACATTTTCTAAAAACTCGTGTTTTTTAAGAAATCATGTAAACCTTCTAGAAGCTGTGATTTTAAAAAACTGTGGAAGTAAGCTTTTCTTATTTCCGGACGAATACACAAACTATAGAAAGTCGCTATGACGTAGAATGTGCATACTTTGTAGATTCCATTTATGAAATAAAACACATTTTGTAAAAACTCGTGTTTTTTACGAAATCATGTAAACCCTCTAGAAGCTGTGATTTTAAAAAACGGTGGAAGTAAGCTTTTCTTATTTCCGGACGCATGCGCAAACTATAGAAAGTCGTTATGATGTAGAATGTGCATAATTTGTTGATTTGATTTATGAAATAAAACACATTTTCTAAAAACTCATTTTTTTTAACAAATCATGTAAACCTTCTAGAAGTTGTGATTTTAAAAAACGGGGGAAGTAAGCTTTTCTTATTTACAAATGCATGCGCAAACTATAGAAAGTCGTTATGACGTAGAATGTGCATACTTTGTAGATTCCATTTATGAAATAGAACACATTTTTTAAAAACTCGTGTTTTTTACGAAATCATGTAAACCTTCTAGAAGGTATTATTTTAAAAAACGGTGGAAGTAAGCTTTTATTATTTTCGGACGCATGCGCAAACTATAGAAAGTCGTTATGACGTAGAATGTGCATACTTTGTTGATTCCATTTATGAAATAAAACACATTTTCTAAAAACTCGTGTTTTTTAACAAATGATGTAAACCTTCTAGAAGCTGTGATTTTAAAAAACGGGGGAAGTAAGCTTTTCTTATTTCCAAACGCATGCGCAAACTATAGAAAGTCGTTATGACGTAGAATGTGCATACTTTGTTGACTCCTTTTATGAAATAAAACACATTTTCTAAAAACTCATGTTTTTTAAGAAATCATGTAAACCTTCTAGAAGCTATGATTTTGAAAAACGGTGGAGGTAAGCTTTTCTTATTTTCGGACGCATGCGCAAACTATAGAAAGTCCTTATGACGTAGAATGTGCATACTTTGTTGATTCCATTTATGAAATAAAACACATTTTCTAAAAACTCGTGTTTTTTACGAAATCATGTAAACCTTCTAGAAGCTGTGATTTTAAAAAACGGTGGAAGTAAGCTTTTCTTATTTCCGGTGGAATGCGGAAACTATAGAAAGTCGTTATTACTTAGAATGTGCATACTTTGATGATTCCATTTATGAAATAAAACACATTTTCTAAAAACTCGTGTTTTTTAAGAAATCATGTAAACCTTCTAGAAGTTGTGATTTTGAAAAACGGTGGAAGTAAGTTTTTCTTATTTCCGGTCGAATGCACAAACTATAGAAAGTCGTTATGACGTAGAATGTGCATACTTTTTTGATTCCATTTATGAAATAAAACACATTTTCTAAAAACTCGTGTTTTTTACGAAATCATGTAAACCTTCTAGAAGCTGTGATTTTAAAAAACGCGGGAAGTAAGCTTTTCTTATTTCCGGACGCATGCGAAAACTATAAAAATTCGTTATGACGTAGAATGTGCATACTTTGTTGATTCCATTTATGAAATAAAACACATTTTCTAAAAACTCATGTTTTTTAAGAAATCATGTAAACCTTCTAGAAGCTGTGATTTTGAAAAACGGTGGAGGTAAGCTTTTCTTATTTCCGGACGCATGCGCAAACTATAGAACGTCCTTATGACGTAGAATGTGCATACTTTGTTGATTCCATTTATGAAATAAAGCACATTTTCTAAAAACTCCTGTTTTTTAAGAAATCATGTAAACCTTCTAGAAGCTGTGATTTTGAAAAACGGTGGAGGTAAGCTTTTCTTATTTCCGGACGCATGCGCAAACTATAGAAAGTCCTTATGACGTAGAATGTGCATACTTTGTTGATTCCATTTATGAAATAAAACACATTTTCTAAAAACTCGTGTTTTTTACGAAATCATGTAAACCTTCTAGAAGCTGTGATTTTAAAAAACGGTGGAAGTAAGCTTTTCTTATTTCCGGTCGAATGCGGAAACTATAGAAAGTCGTTATTATGTAGAATGTGCATACTTTGATGATTCCATTTATGAAATAAAACACATTTTCTAAAAACTCGTGTTTTTTAAGAAATCTTGTAAACCTTCTAGAAGCTGTGATTTTAAAAAATGGTGGAAGTAAGCTTTTCTTATTTCCGGACGAATGCGCAAACTATAGAAAGTCGTTATGACGTAGAATGTGCATACTTTGTATATTCCATTTATGAAATAAAACACATTTTCTAAAAACTCATGTTTTTTAAGAAATCATGTAAACCTTCTAGAAGCTGTGATTTTGAAAAACGGTGGAAGTAAGCTTTTCTTATTTCCGGACACGTGCGCAAACTATAGAAAGTCGTTATGACGTAGAATGTGCATACTTTGTAGATTCCATTTATGAAATAAAACACATTTTCTAAAAACTCCTGTTTTTTACGAAATCATGTAAACCTTCTAGAAGCTATGATTTTAAAAAACGGTGGAAGTAAGCTTTTCTTATTTCCGGACGCATGCGGAAACTATAGAAAGTCGTTATGACGTAGAATGTGCATACTTTGTTGATTCCATTTATGAAATAAAACATATTTTCTAAAAACTCGTGTTTTTTAACAAATCATATAAACCTTCTAGAAGTTGTGATTTTAAAAAACGGGGGAAGTAAGTTTTTCTTATTTCCAAACGCATGCTTAAACTATAGAAAGTCGTTATGACGTAGAATGTGCATACTTTGTTGATTCCATTTATGAAATAAAACACATTTTCTAAAAACTCGTGTCTTTTAAGAAATCATGTAAACCTTCTAGAAGCTGTGATTTTGAAAAACGGCGGAAGTAAGCTTTTCTTATTTCCAGACGCATGCGCAAACTATAGAAAGTCGTTATGACATAGAATGTGCATACTTTGTAGATTCTATTTATGAAATAAAACAAATTTTCTAAAAACTCGTGTTTTTTACGGAATCATGTAAACCTGCTATAAGCTATTATTTTAAAAAACTTTTGAAGTAAGCTTTTCTTATTTTCGGACGCATGCGCAAACTATAGAAAGTCATTATGACGTAGAATGTGCATACTTTGTTGATTCCAATTATGAAATAAAACACATTTTCTAAAAACTTGTGTTTTTTAACAAATCATGTAAACCTTCTAGAAGCTGTGATTTTAAAAAACGGGGGAAGTAAGCTTTTCTTATTTCCAAACGCATGCGCAAACTATAGAAAGTCGTTATGACGTAGAATGTACATACTTTGTTGATTCCTTTTATGAAATAAAACACATTTTCTAAAAACTCATGTTTTTTAAGAAATCATGTAAACCTTCTAGAAGCTATGATTTTGAAAAACGGTGGAGGTAAGATTTTCTTATTTCCGGACGCATGCGCAAACTATAGAAAGTCCTTATGACGTAGAATGTGCATACTTTGTTGATTCCATTTATGAAATAAAACACATTTTCTAAAAACTCGTGTTTTTTACGAAATCATGTAAACCTTCTAGAAGCTATTATTTTAAATAATGGTGGAAGTAAGCTTTTCTTATTTCCGGACGCATGCGCAAACTATAGAAAGTCGTTATGACGTAGAATGTGCATACTTTGTTGATTTGATTTATGAAATGAATTTTTTTTTCTAAAAACTCGTGTTTTTTAACAAATCATGTAAACCTTCTAGACGCTGTGATTTTAAAAAACGGGGGAAGTAAGCTTTTCTTATTTCCAAACGCATGCGCAAACTATAGAATGTCGTTATGACGTAGAATGTGCATACTTTGTTGATTCCATTTACGAAATAAAACACATTTTCTAAAAACTCGTGTTTTTTACGAAATCATGTAAACCTTCTAGAAGCTATTATTTTAAAAAACGGTGGAAGTAAGCTTTTCTTATTTCCGGACGCATGCGCAAACTATAGAAAGTCGTTATGACGTAGAATGTGCATACTTTGTAGATTCCATTTATGAAGTAAAACACATTTTCTAAAAACTCGTGTTTTTTAATAAATCATGTAAAGCTTCTAGAAGCTGTGATTTTAAAAAACGGTGGAAGTAAGCTTTTCTTATTTCCGGACGAATGCGCAAACTATAGAAAGTCGTTATGACGTAGAATGTGCATACTTTGTAGATTCCATTTATGAAATAAAACACATTTTGTAAAAACTCTTGTTTTTTAAGAAATCATGTAAACCTTCTAGAAGCTGTGATTTTAAAAAACGGGGGAAGTAAGCTTTTCTTATTTCCGGACGAATGCGCAAACTATAGAAAGTCATTATGACGTAGAATGTGCATACTTTGTAGATTCCATTTATGAAATAAAAGACATTTTCTAAAAACTCGTGTTTTTTAAGAAATCATGTAAACCTTCTAGAAGTTGTGATTTTAAAAAACGGTGGAAGTAAGCTTTTCTTATTTCCGGACGAATACGCAAACTATAGAAAGTCGTTATGACGTAGAATGTGCATACTTTGTAGATTCCATTTATGAAATAAAACACATTTTGTAAAAACTCGTGTTTTTTAAGAAATCATGTAAACTTTCTAGAAGCTGTGATTTTAAAAAATGGTGGAAGTAAGCTTTTCTTATTTCCGGACGCATGCGCAACCTATAGAAAGACGTTATGACGTAGAATGTGCATACTTTGTTGATTTGATTTATGAAATAAAACACATTTTCTAAAAACTCGTTTTTTTTAACAAATCATGTAAACCTTCTAGAAGCTGTGATTTTAAAAAACGGGGGAAGTAATCTTTTCTTAGAAATTCGTTATGACGTAGAATGTGTATACTTTGTACATTCCATTTATGAAATAAAACACATTTTCTAAAAACTCGTGTTTTTTACGAAATCATGTAAACCTTTTAGAAGCTGTGATTTTAAAAAACGGTGGAAGTAAGGTTTTCTTCTTTCCGGACGCATGCGCAAACTATAGAAATTCGTTATGACGTAGAATGTGCATACTTTGTTGATTCCATTTATGAAATAAAACACATTTTCTAAAAACTCGTGTTTTTTCACAAATCATGTAAACCTTCTAGAAGCTGTGATTTAAAAAAACGGGGGAAGTAAGCTTTTCTTATTTCCAAACGCATGCTCAAACTATAGAAATTCGTTATAACGTAGAATGTGCATACTTTGTTGATTCCATTTATGAAATAAAACACATTTTCTAAAAACTTGTGTATTTTAAAAAATCATGTAAACCTTCTAGAAGCTGTGATTTTAAAAAACGGGGGAAGTAAGCTTTTCTTATTTCCAAACGCATGCTCAAACTATAGAAATTCGTTATAACGTAGAATGTGCATACTTTGTTGATTCCATTTATGAAATAAAACACATTTTCTAAAAACTTGTGTATTTTAAAAAATCATGTAAACCTTCTTGAATCTGTGATTTTAAAAAACGGGGGAAGTAAGCTTTTCTTATTTCCGGACGCATATGCAAACTATAGAAAGTTGTTATGACGTAGAATGTGCATTCTTTGTTCATTCCATTTATGAAATAAAACACATTTTCTAAAAACTCGTGTTTTACGAAATCATGTAAACCTTCTAGAAGCTGTGATTTAAAAAATGGGGGAAGAAAACTTTTCTTATTTCCAAACGCATGCGCAAACTATAGAAAGTCGTTAGAACATACAATGTGCATACTTTGTTGATTCCATTTATGAAATAAAACACATTTTCTAAAAACTCGTGTTTTTTAAGAACTCATGTAAACCTTCTAGAAGCTGTGATTTTAAAAAACGGTCGAAGTAAGCTTTTCTTATATCCGTACGCATGCGCAAACTATAGAAAGTTGTTATGACGTAGAATGTGCATACTTTGTTGATTCCGTTTATGAAATAAAACACATTTTCTAAAAACTCGTGTTTTTTAAGAAATCATGTAAACCTTCTAGAAGCTGTGATTTTAAAAAACGGGGGAAGTAAGCTTTTCTTATTTCCGAACACATGCACAAACTATAGAAAGTCGTTATGACGTAGAATGTGTATACTTTGTAGATTCAATTGATGAAATAAAACACATTTTTTAAAAACTCGTGTTTTTTACGATATCATGTAAACCTTCTAGAAGCTGTGATTTTAAAAAACGGGGGAAGTAAGATTTTCTTATTTCCGGACACATGCCCAAACTATAGAAAGTCGTTATGACGTAGAATGTGCATACTCTGTAGATTCCATCTATGAAATAAAACCCATTTTCTAAAAACTCGTGTTTTCTACGAAATCATGTAAACCTTCTAGAAGCTGTGATTTTAAAAAACGGGGAAAGTAAGCTTTTCTTATTTGCGGACGCATGCGCAAACTATAGAAAGTCGTTATGAAGTAGAATGTGCATACTTTGTAGATTCCATTTATGAAATAAAACACATTTTCTAAAAACTCATGTTTTTTAAGAAATCATGTAAACCTTCTAGAAGGTATGATTTTAAAAAACGGGGTAAGTAAGCTTTTCTTATTTCCAAACGCATGCGCAAACTATAGAAAGTCGTTATGACGTAGAATGTGCATACTTTGTAGATTCCATTTATGAAATAAAACACATTTTCTAAAAACTCGTGTTTTTTACGAAATCAAGTAAACCTTCTAGAAGCTGTGATTTTAAAAACCAGTGGAAGTAAGCTTTTCTTATTTCCGGACGCATGCGCAAACTATAGAAAGTCGTTATGATGTAGAATGTGCATACTTTGTAGATTCCATTTATGAAATAAAACACATTTTTTAAAAATTTGTGTTTTTTACGAAATCATGTAAACCTTCTAGAAGCTGTGATTTTAAAAAACGGTGGAAGTAAGCTTTTCTTATTTCCGGACGCATGCAAAAACTATAGAAATTCGTTATGACGTAGAATGTGCATACTTTGTAGATTCCATTTATGAAATAAAACACATTTTCTAAAAACTCGTGTTTTTTACGAAATCATGTAAACCTTCTAGAAGCCGTGATTTCAAAAAACGGGGGAAGTAAGCTTTTCTTATTTCCAGACGCATGCGCAAACTATAGAAAGTCGTTATGACATAGAATGTGCATACTTTGTACATTCCATTTATCAAATAAAACACATTTTCTAAAAACTCGTGTTTTTGACAAGATCATGTAAACCTTCTAGATGCTGTGATTTTAAAAAACGGTGGAAGTTAGAATTTATTATTTCCGGATGCATGCGTAAACTATAGAAAGTCGTTATGACGTAGAATGTGCATACTTTGATGATTCTATTTAGGAAATAAATTTTTTTTTCTAAAAACTCGTGTTTTTTAAGAAATCATGTAAACCTACTAGAAACTGTGATTTTAAAAAACGGTGGAGGTAAGCTTTTCTTCTTTCCGGACGAATGTGCAAACTATAGAAAGTCGTTATGATGTATAATGTGCATACTTTGTTGATTCCATTTATGAAATAAAACACATTTTCTAAAAACTCGTGTTTTTTAAGAAATCATGTAAAGCTTCTAGAAGCTGTGATTTTAAAAAATGGGGGAAGTAAGCTTTTCTTATTTCCAAACGCATGTGCAAACTATAGAAAGTTGTTATGACGTAGAATGTGCATACTTTGTTGATTCCATTTATGAAATAAACCACATTTTCTAAAAACTCGTGTTTTTTAACAAATCATGTAAACCTTCTAGAAGCTGTGATTTTAAAAAACGGGGGAAGTAAACTTTTCTTATTTCCGAACGCATGCACAAACTATAGAAAGTCGTTATGACGTAGAATGTGAATACTTTGTAGATTCCATTTATGAAATAAAACACATTTTCTAAAATCTCGTGTTTTTTACGAAATCAAGTAAACCTTCAAGAAGCTGTGATTTTAAAAAACGGTGGAAGTAAGCTTTTCTTATTTCCGTACGCATGCGCAAACTATAAAAAGTCGTTATGACGTAGAATATGCATACTTTCTAAATTCCATTTATGAAATAAAACACATTTTCTAAAAACTCGTGTTTTTTACAAAATGATGTAAACCTTCTAGAAGCTATGATTTTAAAAAACGGTGGAAGTAAGCTTTTCTTATTTCCGGACGCATGCGCAAACTATAGAAAGTCGTTATTACGTAGAATGTGCATACTTTGTTGATTCCGTTTATGAAATAAAACACATTTTCTAAAAACTCGTGTTTTTTAAGAAATCATGTAAACCTTCTAGCATCTGTGGTTTTAAAAAACGGGGGAGGTAAGCTTTTCTTATTTCCGGACGCATGCGCAAACTATAGAAAGTCGTTATGACATAGAATCTGCATACTTTGTTGATTCCATTTATGAAATAAAACACATTTTCTAAAAACTCGTGTTTTTTAACAAATCATATAAACCTTCTAGAAGCAGTGATTTTAAAAAATGGGGGAAGTAAGCTTTTCTTATTTCCGGACGTATACGCAAACTATAGAAAGTCGTTATGACGTAGAATGTGCATACTCTGTAGATTCCATTTATGAAATAAAACCCATTTTCTAAAAACTCATGTTTTCTACGAAATCATGTAAACCTTCTAGAAGCTGTGATTTTAAAAAACGGTGAAAGTAAGCTTTTCTTATTTCCGGACGCATGCGCAAACTATAGAAAGTCGTTATGACGTAGAATGTGCATACTTTGTAGATTCAATTGATGAAATAAAACACATTTTCTAAAAACTCGTGTTTTTACGATATCATGTAAACCTTCTACAAGCTGTGATTTTAAAAAACGGGGGAAGTAAGCTTTTCTTATCTCCGGACGCATGCGCAAACTATAGAAAGTCGTTATGACGTAGAATGTGCATACTCTGTAGATTCCATTTATGAAATAAAACCCATTTTCTAAAAACTCGTGTTTTCTATGAAATCATGTAAACCTTCTAGAAGCTGTGATTTTAAAAAACGGGGGAAGTAAGCTTTTCTTATTCGCGGACGCATGCGCAAACTATAGAAAGTCGTTATGACGTAGAATGTGCATACTTTGTTGATTCTATTTATGAAATAAAACACATTTTCTAAAAACTTGTGTTTTTTAGGAAACCATGTAAACCTTCTAGAATCTGTGATTTTAAAATACGGGGGAGGTAAGCTTTTCTTATTTCCGGACGCATGCGCAAACTATAGAAAGTCGTTATGACATAGAATGTGCATACTTTGTTGATTCCATTTATGAAATAAAACACATTTTCTAAAAATTCGTGTTTTTTACGCAATCATGTAAAGCTTCTAGAAGCTGTGATTTGAAAAAACGGTGGAAGTAAGCTTTTCTTATTTCCGGACGCATGCGCAAACTATAGAAAGTCGTTATGACGTAGAATGTGCATACTTTGTTGATTCTATTTATGAAATAAAACACATTTTCTAAAAACTCGTGTTTTTTAGGAAACCATGTAAACCTTCTAGAATCTGTGATTTCAAAAAATGGGGGAGGTAAGCTTTTCTTATTTCCGGACGCATGCGCAAACTATAGAAAGTCGTTATGACGTAGAATCTGCATACTTTGTTGATTCCATTTATGAAATAAAACACATTTTCTAAAAACTCGTGTTTTTAAAGAAATCATGTAAACCTTCTAGAAGCTGTGATTTTAAAAAATGGGGGAAGTAAGCTTTTCTTATTTCCGGACACATGCGCAAACTATAGAAAGTCATTATGACATAGAATGTGCATACTTTGTAGATTCCATTTATGAAATAAAACACATTTTCTAAAAACTCGTGTTTTTTACGAAATCATGTAAACCTTCTAGAAGCTGTGATTTTAAAAAATGGGGGAAGTAAGCTTTTCTTATTTCCGGACACATGCGCAAACTATAGAAAGTCATTATGACATAGAATGTGCATACTTTGTAGATTCCATTTATGAAATAAAACACATTTTCTAAAAACTCGTGTTTTTTTACGAAATCATGTAAACCTTCTAGAATCTGTGATTTTAAAAAACGGGGGAGGTAAGCTTTTCTTATTTCCGGACGCATGCGTAAACTATAGAAAGTCGTTATGACATAGAATCTGCATACTTTGTTGATTCCATTTATGAAATAAAACACATTTTCTAAAAACTCGTGTTTTTTAAGAAATCATGTAAACCTTCTAGAAGCAGTGATTTTAAAAAATGGGGGAAGTAAGCTTTTCTTAATTCCGGACGTATGCGCAAACTATAGAAAGTCGTTATGACGTAGAATGTGCATACTCTGTAGATTCCATTTATGAAATAAAACCCATTTTCTAAAAACTCGTGTTTTCTACGAAATCATGTAAACCTTCTAGAAGCTGTGATTTTAAAAAACGGTGGAAGTAAGCTTTTCTTATTTCCGGACGCATGCACAAACTATAGAAATTCGTTATGACGTAGAATGTGCATACTTTGTAGATTCAATTGATGAAATTAAACACATTTTTTAAAAACTCGTGTTTTTTACGAAATCATGTAAACCTTCTAGAAGCTGTGATTTTAAAAAACGGGGGAAGTAAGATTTTCTTATTTCCGGAGACGTGCCCAAACTATAGAAAGTCGTTATGACGTAGAATGTGCATACTCTGTAGATTCCATCTATGAAATAAAACCCATTTTCTAAAAACTCATGTTTTCTACGAAATCATGTAAACCTTCTAGAAGCTGTGATTTTAAAAAACGGTGGAAGTAAGCTTTTCTTATTTGCGGACGCATGCGCAAACTATAGAAAGTCGTTATGAAGTAGAATATGCATACTTTGTAGATTCCATTTATGAAATAAAACACATCTTCTAAAAACTCATGTTTTTTAAGAAATCATGTAAACCTTCTAGAAGCTATGATTTTAAAAAACGGGGTAAGTAAGCTTTTCTTATTACCAAACGCATGCGCAAACTATAGAAAGTCGTTATGACGTAGAATGTGCATACTTTGTTGATTCCATTTATGAAATAAAACACATTTTCTAAAAACTCGTCTTTTTTAAGAAATCATGTAAACCTTCTAGAAGCTGTGATTTTAAAAAACGGGTGAAGTAAGCTTTTCTTATTTCCGGACGCATGTGCAAACTATAGAAAGTCGTTATGACGTAGAATGTGCATACTTTGTAGATTCCATTTATGAAATAAAACACATTTTCTAAAAACTCGTGTTTTTTACGAAATCATGTAAACCTTCTAGAAGCTGTGATTTTAAAAAACAGTGGAAGTAAGCTTTTCTTATTTCCGGACGCATGCGCAAACTATAGAAAGTCGTTATGATGTAGAATGTGCATACTCTGTAGATTCCATTTATGAAATAAAACAAATTTTTTAAAAACTTGTTTTTTTTACGAAATCATGTAAACCTTCTAGAAGCTGTGATTTTAAAAAAACGGTGGAAGTAAGCTTTTCTTATTTCCGGACGCATGCACAAACTATAGAAATTCGTTATGACATAGAATGTGCATACTTTGTAGATTCCATTTATGAAATAAAACACATTTTCTAAAAACTCGTGTTTTTTACGAAATCATGTAAACCTTCGAGAAGCCGTGATTTCAAAAAATGGGGGAAGTAAGCTTTTCTTATTTCCGGACGCATGCGCAAACTATAGAAAGTCGTTATGACATAGAATGTGCATACTTTGTACATTCCGTTTATCAAATAAAACACATTTTCTAAAAACTCGTGTTTTTGACGAAATCATGTAAACCTTCCAGAAGCTGTGATTTTAAAAAACGGTGGAAGTTAGAATTTATTATTTCCGGATGCATGCGTAAACTATAGAAAGTCGTTATGACGTAGAATGTGCATACTTTGTTGATTCTATTTAGGAAATAAAAAACATTTTCTAAAAACTCGTGTTTTTTAAGAAATCATGTAAACCTACTAGAAACTGTGATTTTAAAAAACGGTGGAGGTAAGCTTTTCTTCTTTCCGGACGAATGTGCAAACTATAGAAAGTCATTATGACGTATAATGTGCATACTTTGTTGATTCCATTTATGAAATAAAACACATTTTCTAAAAACTCGTGTTTTTTAAGAAATCATATAAACCTTCTAGAAGCTGTGATTTTAAAAACGGGGGAAGTAAGCTTTTCTTATTTCCTGACGCATGCGCAAACTATAAAAAGTCGTTATGACGTAGAATGTGCATACTTTGTAGATTCCATTTATGAAGTAAACCACATTTTCTAAAAACTCGTGTTTTTGACGAAATCATGTAAACCTTCCAGAAGCTGTGATTTTAAAAAACGGTGGAAGTAAGCTTTTCTTATTTCTGGACGCATGCGCAAACTATAGAAAGTCGTTATGACGTAGAATGTGCATAATTTGTTGATTCTATTTAGGAAATAAAAAACATTTTCTAAAAACTCTTGTTTTTTAAGAACTCATGTAAACCTTCTAGAAACTGTGATTTTAAAAAACGGTGGAGGTAAGCTTTTCTTATTTCCGGAAGAATGTGCAAACTAGAGAAAGTTGTTATGCCGTAGAATGTGCATACTTTGTTGATTCCATTTATGAAATAAAACACATTTTCTAAAAACTCGTGTTTTTTAAGAAATCATGTAAACCTTCTAGAAGCTGTGATTTTAAAAACGGGGGAAGTAAGGTTTTCTTATTTCCGGACGCATGCGCAAACTATAGAAAGTCGTTATGACGTAGAATGTGCAAATTTGTAGATTCCATTTATGAAGTAAAACACATTTTGTAAAAACTCGTGTTTTTTAAGAAATCATGTAAACCTTCTAGAAGCTGTGATTTTAAAAAACGGGGGAAGTAAGCTTTTCTTATTTCCGGACGAATGCGCAAACTATAGAAAGTCGTTATGACGTAGAATGTGCATACTTTGTTGATTCCATTTATGAAATAAAACACATTTTCTAAAAACTCGTGTTTTTTAAGAAATCATGTAAACCTTCTAGAAGCTGTGATTTTAAAAAATGGGGGAAGTAAGCTTTTCTTATTTCCAAACGCATGGGAAAACTATAGAAAGTCATTTTTACGTAGAATGTGCATACTTTGTTCATTCCATTTATAAAATAAAACACATTTTCTAAAAACTCGTGTTTTTTACGAAATCATGTAAACCTTCTAGAAGCTGTGATTTTAAAAAACGGTGGAAGTAAGCTTTTCTTATTTCCGGACGCATGCGCAAACTATAGAAAGTCGTTATGACATAGAATTTGCATACTCTGTAGATTCCATTTATGAAATAAAACCCATTTTCTAAAAACTCGTGTTTTCTACGAAATCATGTAAACCTTGTAGAAGCTGTGATTTTAAAAAACGGTGGAAGTAAGCTTTTCTTATTTCCGGACGCATGCACAAACTATAGAAAGTCGTTATGACGTAGAATGTGCATACTTTGTTGATTCCATTTATGAAATAAAACACATTTTCTAAAAACTCGTGTTTTTTAAGAAATCATGTAAACCTTCTAGAAGCTGTAATTTTAGAAAACGGGGGAAGTAAGCTTTTCTTATTTCCGGACGCATGCAAAAACTATAGAAAGTCATTATGACGTAGAATGTGCATACTTTGTAGATTCCATTTATGAAATAAAACACATTTTCTAAAAACTCGTGTTTTTTACGAAATCATGTAAACCTTCTAGAAGCTATGATTTTAAAAAACGGGGGAAGTAAGCTTTTCTTATTTCCGGACGCATGCGCAAACTATAGAAAGTCGTTATGATGTAGAATGTGCATACTTTGTAGATTCAATTTATGAAATAAAACACATTTTCTAAAAACTCGTGTTTTTTAAGAAATCATGTAAACCATCTAGAAGCTGTGATTTTAAAAAACGGTGGAAGTAAGCTTTCTTATTTCCGGATGCATGCGCAAACTAAAGAAAGTCGTTATGACGTAGAATGTGCATACTTTGTAGATTCCATTTATGAAATAAAACACATTTTCTAAAAACTCGTGTTTTTTACGAAATCATGTAAACCTTCAAGAAGCTGTGATTTTAAAAAACGGTGGAAGTAAGCTTTTCTTATTTCCGGACGCATGCGCAAACTATAGAAAGTCGTTATGACGTAGAATGTGCATACTTTGTAGATTCCATTTATGAAATAAAACACATTTTCTAAAAAGTCGTGTTTTTTACGAAATCATGTAAACCTTCTAGAAGCTGTTATTTAAAAAAACAGGGGAAGTAAGCTTTTCTTATTTCCGGACGCATGCACAAACTATAGAAAGTCATTATGACATAGAATGTGCATACTTTGTAGATTCCATTTATGAAATAAAACACATCTTCTAAAAATTCGTGTTTTTTACGAAATCATGTAAACCTTCTAGAAGCTGTGATTTTAAAAAACGGGGGAAGTAACCTTTTCTTATTTCCGGACGCATACACAAACTATAGAAAGTCATTATGACGTAGAATGTGCATACTTTGTTGATTCTATTTATGAAATAAAACACATTTTCTAAAAACTCTTGTTTTTTAAGAAATCAGGTAAACCTTCTAAAATCTGTGATTTTAAAAAACGGGGGAGGTAAGCTTTTCTTATTTCCGGATGCATGCGCAAACTATAGAAAGTCATTATGACATAGAATCTGCATACTTTGTTGATTCCATTTATGAAATAAAACACATTTTCCAAAAACTCGTGCTTTTTAAGAAATCATGTAAACCTTCTAGAAGCGGTGATTTTAAAAAACGGTGGAGGTAAGCTTTTCTTATTTCCGGACGAATGTGCAAACTATAGAAAGTTGTTATGCCGTAGAATGTGCATACTTTGTAGATTCCACTTATGAATTAAAACACATTTTCTAAAAACTCTTTTTTTTTAAGAAATCATGTAAGCCTTCTAGAAGCCGTGATTTTAAAAAATGGGGGAAGTAAGCTTTTCTTATTTCCGGACGAATGCGCAAACTATAGAAAGTCGTTATGACGTAGAATGTGCATACTTTGTTGATTCCATTTATGAAATAAAACACATTTTCTAAAAACTCGTGTTTTTGACGAAATTATTTAAACCTTCCAGAAGCTGTGATTTTAAAAAACGGGGGAAGTAAGCTTTTCTTATTTCCGGATGCATGCGCAAACTATAGAAAGTCGTTATGACGTAGAATGTGCATACTTCGTTGATTCTATTTAGGAAATAAAAAACTTTTTCTAAAAACTCATGTTTTTTAAGAAATCATGTAAACCTTCTAGAAGCTATGATTTTAAAAAACGGTGGAGGTAAGCTCTTCGTATTTCCGGAAGAATGTGCAAACTATAGAAAGTTGTTATGCCGTAGAATGTGCATACTTTGTAGATTCCACTTATGAAGTAAAACACATTTTCTAAAAACTCGTGTTTTTTAAGAAATCATGTAAACCTTCTAGAAGCTGTGATTTTAAAAAACGGGGGAAGTAAGCTTTTCTTATTTCCGGATGCATGCACAAACTATAGAAATTCGTTATGACGTACAATGTGCATACTTTGTAGATTCCATTTATGAAATAAAACACATTTTCTAAAAACTCGTGTTTTTTAAGAAATCATGTAAACCTTCTAGAAACTGTGATTTTAAAAAACGGTGGAGGTAAGCTTTTCTAATTTCCGGACGAATGTGCAAATTATAGAAAGTCGTTATGACATAGAATGTGCATACTTTGTACATTCCATTTCTGAAATAAAACACATTTTCTAAAAACTCGTGTTTTTTAAGAAATCATGTAAACCTTCTAGAAGCTGTGATTTTAAAAACGGGGGAAGTAAGCTTTTCTTATTTCCCGACGCATGCGCAAACTATAGAAAGTCGTTATGACGTAGAATGTGCATACTTTGTAGATTCCATTTATAAAACAAAACACATTTCCAAAAAACTCGTGTTTTTACGAAATCATGTAAACCTTCTAGAAGCTGTGATTTTAAAAAACGGTGGAAGTAAGCTTTTCTTATTTCCGGAGGCATGCACAAACTATAGAAAGTCGTTATGACGTAGAATGTGCATACTTTGTAGATTCCATTTATGAAATAAATCACATTTTCTAAAAACTCGTGTTTTTTACGAAATCATGTAAACCTTCTAGAAGCTGTGATTTTAAAAAACGGTGGAAGTAAGATTTTCTTATTTCCGAACGCATGCGCAAACTATAGAAAGTCGTTATGACGTAGAATGTGCATACTTTGTTGATTCCATTTATGAAATAAAACACATTTTCTAAAAACTCGTGTTTTTTAAGAAATCATGTAAACCTTCTAGAAGCTGTGATTTTATACAACGGGGGAAGTAAGCTTTTCTTATTTCCGGACGCATGCGCAAACTATAGAAAGTCATTATGACGTAGAATGTGCATACTTTGTAGATTCCATTTATGAAATAAAACACATTTTCTAAAAACTCGTGTTTTTTACGAAATCATGTAAACCTTCTAGAAGCTGTGATTTTAAAAAACAGTGGAAGTAAGCTTTTCTTATTTCCGGACGCATGCGTAAACTATAGAAAGTCGTTATGACGTAGAATGTGCATACTTTGTTGATTCCATTTACGAAATAAAACACATTTTCTAAAAACTCATGTTTTTTAAGAAATCATGTAAACCTTCTAGAAGCTGTGATTTTAAAAAACGGTGGAAGTAAGCTTTTCTTATTTCTAGATGCATGCGCAAACTATAGAAATCGTTATGACGTAGAATGTGCATACTTTGTTGATTCCATTTATGAAATAAAACACATGTTCTAAAAACTCTTGCTTTTTAAGAAATCATGTAAAACTTCTAAAAGCTGTGATTTTAAAAAACGGGGGAAGTAAGCTTTTCTTATTTCCGGACGCATGCGCAAACTATAGAAAGTCATTACGACGTAGAATGTGCATAATTTGTAGATTCCATTTATGAAATAAAACACATTTTCTAAAAACTCGTGTTTTTTACGAAATCATGTAAACCTTCTAGAAGCTGTGATTTTAAAAAACGGTGGAAGTAAGCTTTTCTTATTTCCATACGTATGCGTAAACTATAGAAAGTCGTTATGACGTAGAATGTGCATACTTTGTAGATTCCATTTATGAAATAAAACACATTTTCTAAAAACTCATGTTTTTTAAGAAATCATGTAAACCTTCTAGAAGCTGTCATTTTAAAAAATGGTGGAAGTAAGCTTTTCTTATTTCCGGATGCATGCGCAAATTATAGAAATCGTTATGACGTAGAATGTGCATACTTTGTTGATTCCATTTATGAAATAAAACACATTTTCTAAAAACTCGTGCTTTTTAAGAAATCATGTAAAACGTCTAGAAGCTGTGATTTTAAAAAACGAGGGAAGTAAGCTTTTCTTATTTCCGGACGCATGCGCAAACAATAGAAAGTCATTACGACGTAGAATGTGCATACTTTGTAGATTCCATTTATGAAATAAAACACATTTTCTAAAAGCTCGTGTTTTTTACGAAATCATGTAAACCTTCTAGAAGCTGTGATTTTAAAAAACGGGGGAAGTAAGCTTTTCTTATTTCCGGACGCATGCGCAAACTATAGAAAGTCGTTATGACATAGAATGTGCATACTCCGTTGATTCCATTTATGAAATAAAACACATTTTCTAAAAACTCGTGTTTTTTACGAAATCATGTAAACCTTCTAGAAGCTGTGATTTTAAAAAACGGTGGGAGTAAGCTTTTCTTATTTACAAACGCAGCGCAAACTATAGAAAGTCGTTATGACGTAGAATATGCATACTTTGTTGATTCCATTTACGAAATAAAACACATTTTCTAAAAACTCGTGTTTTTTAAGAAATCATGTAAACCTTCTAGAAGCTGTGATTTTAAAAAACGGGGGAAGTAAGCTTTTCTTATTTCCGGATGCATGCGCAAACTATAGAAAGTCGTTATGACGTAGAATGTGCATACTTTGTTGGTTCAATTTATGAAATAAAACACATTTTCTAACTCATGTTTTTTACGAAATCATGTAAACCTTCTAGAAGCTGTGATTTTTAAAAACAGGGGAAGTAAGCTTTTCTTATTTCCAAACGCATGCGCAAACTATAGAAAGTCGTTATGACGTAGAATGTGCATACTTTGTTGATTCCATTTATGAAATAAAACACATTTTCTAAAACTCGTTCTTTTTAAGAAATCATGTAAACCTTCTAGAAGCTGTGATTTTAAAAAACGGGGGAAGTAAGCTTTTCTTATTTCCGGATGCATACGCAAACTATAGAAAGTCGTTATGACGTAGAATGTGCATACTTTGTTGATTCGATTTATGAAATAAAAGACATTTTCTAAAAACTTGTGTTTTTTAACAAATCATGTAAACCTTCTAGAAGCTGTGATTTTAAAAAACGGGGGAAGTAAGCTTTTTTTATTTCCAAACGCATGCGCAAACTATAGAAAGTCGTTATGATGTAGAATGTGCATACTTTGTTGATTCCATTTATGAAATAAAACACATTTTCTAAAAACTCGTGTTTTTTAACAAATCATGTAAACCTTCTAGAAGATGTGATTTTAAAAAACGGGAGAAGTAAGCTTTTCTTATTTCCAAACGCATGCGCAAACTATAGAAAGTCGTTATGACCTAGAATGTGCATACTTTGTTGATTCCATTTATGAAATAAAACACATTTTCTAAAAACTCGTGTTTTTTAAGAAATCATGTAAACCTTCTAGAAGCTGTGATTTTAGAAAACGGGGGAAGTAAGTTTTTCTTATTTCCGAACGAATGCGCAAACTATAGAAAGTCGTTATGACGTAGAATGTGCATACTTTGTAGATTCCATTTATGAAATAAAACACATTTTCTAAAAACTCGTGTTTTTTACGAAATCATGTAAACCTTCTAGAAGCTGTGATTTTAAAAAAACGAGGGAAGTAAGCTTTTCTTATTTCCGGAGGAATGCGCAAACTATAGAAAGTCGTTATGACGTAGAATGTGCATACTTTGTTGATTCCATTTATGAAATAAAACACATTTTCTAAAAACTCGTGTTTTTTAAGAAATCATGTAAACCTTCTAGAAGCTGTGATTTTAAAAAATGGTGGAAGTAAGCTTTTCTTATTTCCGGACGAATGCGCAAACTATAGAAAGTCGTTATGACGTAGAATGCGCATACTTTGTAGATTCCATTTATGAAATAGAACACATTTTCTAAAAACTCATGTTTTTTACGAAATCATGTAAACCTTCTAGAAGCGGTGATTTTAAAAAACGCGGGAAGTAAGCTTTTCTTATTTCCAAACGCATGCGCAAACTATGGAAACTCGTTATGACGTAGAATGTGCATACTTTGTTGATTCCATTTATGAAATAAAACACATTTTCTGAAAACTCGTGTTTTTTAAGAAATCATGTAAACCTTCTAGAAGCTGTGATTTTAAAAAACGAGGGAAGTAAGCTTTTCTTATTTCTGGACACATACGTAAACTATAGAAAGTCGTTATGACGTAGAATGTGCATACTTTGTAGATTCCATTTATGAAATAGAACACATTTTCTAAAAATTCGTGTTTTTTACGAAATCATGTAAACCTTCTAGAAGCTGTGATTTTAAAAAAACGAAGGAAGTAAGCTTTTCTTATTTCCGGACGCATGCGCAAACTATAGAAAGTCTTTATGACGTAGAATGTGCATACTTTGTAGATTCCATTTATGAAATAAAACACATTTTCTAAAAACTCGTGTTTTTTACGAAATCATGTAAACCTTCTAGAAGCTATTATTTTAAAAAACGGTGGAAGTAAGCTTTTCTGATTTCCGGACGCATGCGCAAACTATAGAAAGTCATTATGACGTAGAATGTGCATACTTTGTTGATTCCATTTATGAAATAAAACACATTTTCTAAAAAATCATGTTTTTTAAGAAATCATGTAAACCTTCTAGAAGCTGTGATTTTAAAAAACGGGGAAAGTAAGCTTTTCTTATTTCCAAACGCATGCGCAAACTATAGAAAGTCGTAATGACGTAGAATGTGCATACTTTGTTGATTCCATTTGTGAAATAAAACACATTTTCTAAAAACTCATGTTTTTTAAGAAATCATGTAAACCTTCTAGAAGCTGTGATTTTGAAAAACGGTGGAGGTAAGCTTTTCTTATTTCCGGACGCATGCGCAAACTATAGAAAGTCCTTAAGACGTAGAATGTGAATACTTTGTTGATTCCACTTATGAACTAAAACACATTTTCTAAAAACTCGTGTTTTTTAACAAATCATGTAAATCTTCTAGAAGCTGTGATTTTAAAAAACGAGGGAAGTAAGCTTTTCTTATTTCCAAACGCATGCGCAAACTATAGAAAGTCGTTATGACGTAGAATGTGCATATTTTGTTGATTCCATTTATGAAATAAAACACATTTTCTAAAAACTCGTGTTTTTTAAGAAATCATTTAAACCTTCTAGAAGATGTGATTTTGAAAAACGGTGGAGGTAAGCTTTTCTTATTTTCGGATGCATGCGCAAACTATAGAAAGTCCTTATGACGTAGAATGTGCATACTTTGTTGATTCCATTTATGAAATAAAACACATTTTCTAAAAACCCATGTTTTTTACGAAATCATGTAAACCTTCTAGAAGCTGTGATTTTAAAAAACGGTGGAAGTAAGCTTTTCTTATTTCCCGTCGAATGCGGAAACTATAGAAAGTCATTATTACATAGAATGTGCATAATTTGTTGATTCCATTTATGAAATAAAACACATTTTCTAAAAACTCGTTTTTTTTAAGAAATCTTGTAAACCTTCTAGAAGCTGTGATTTTAAAAAACGGGGGAAGTAAGCTTTTCTTATTTCCGGATGAATGCGCAAACTATAGAAAGTCGTTATGACGTAGAATGTGCATACTTTGTTGATTCCATTTATGAAATAAAACACATTTTGTAAAAACTCTTGTTTTTTAAGAAATCATGTAAACCTTCTAGAAGCTGTGATTTTAAAAAACGGGGGAAGTAAGCTTTTCTTATTTCCGGACGCATGCGGAAATTATAGAAAGTCATTATGACGTAGAATGTGCATACTTTGTAGATTCCATTTATGAAATAAAACACATTTTCTAAAAACTCATGTTTTTTACGAAATCATGTAAACCTTCTAGAAGCTGTGATTTTAAAAAACGGTGGAAGTAAGCTTTTCTTATTTCCGGACGGATGCGCAAACTATAGAAAGTCGTTATGACGTAGAATGTGCATACTTTGTAGATTCCATTTATGAAATAAAACACATTTTCTAAAAACTCGTGTTTTTTACGAAATCATGTAAACCATCTGGAAGCTATTATTTTAAAAAACGGTGGAAGTAAGCTTTTCTTATTTCCGGACGAATGCGCAAACTATAGAAAGTCGTTATGATGTAGAATGTGCATATTTTATAGATTCCATTTATGAAATAAAACACATTTTCTAAAAACTCTTATTTTTTAAGAAATCATGTAAACCTTCTAGAAGCTGTGATTTTAAAAAACGGGGGAAGTAAGCTTTTCTTATTTCCGTACGCATGCGCAAACTATAGAAAGTCGTTATGACGTAGAATGTGCATACTTTGTAGATTCCATTTATGAAATAAAACACATTTTCTAAAAACTCGTGTTTTTTAACAAATCATGTAAACCTTCTAGAAGCTGTGATTTTAAAAAACGGGGGAAGTAAGCTTTTCTTATTTCCAAACGCATGCGCAAACTATAGAAAGTCGTTATGACTTAGAATGTGCATACTTTGTTGATTCCATTTATGAAATAAAACACATTTTGTAAAAACTTGTGTTTTTTAAGAAATCATGTAAACCTTCTAGAAGCTGTGATTTTAAAAAACGGGGGAAGTAAGCTTTTCTTCTTTCCGGATGCATGCGCAAACTATAGAAAGTCGTTATGACGTAGAATGTGCATAATTTGTTGATTCCATTTATGAAATAAAACACATTTTGTAAAAACTCTTGTTTTTTAAGAAATCATGTAAACCTTCTAGAAGCTGTGATTTTAAAAAACGGGGGAAGTAAGCTTTTCTTCTTTCCGGATGCATGCGCAAACTATAGAAAGTCGTTATGACGTAGAATGTGCATACTTTGTAGAATCCATTTATGAAATAAAACACATTTTCTAAAAACTCCTGTTTTTTACGAAATCATGTAAACCTTCTAGAAGCTGTGATTTTAAAAAACGGTGGAAGTAAACTTTTCTTATTTCCGGACGCATGCGCAAGCTATAGAAAGTCGTTATGACGTAGAATGTGCATACTTTGTAGATTCCATTTATGAAATAAAACACATTTTCTAAAAACTCATGTTTTTTACGAAATCATGTAAACCTTCTAGAAGCTGTGATTTTAAAAAACGGTGGAAGTAAGCTTTTCTTATTTCCGGACGAATGCGCAAACTATAGAAAGTCGTTATGACGTAGAATGCGCATACTTTGTAGATTCCATTTATGAAATAGAACACATTTTCTAAAAACTCATGTTTTTTACGAAATCATGTAAACCTTCTAGAAGCTGTGATTTTAAAAAACGCGGGAAGTAAGCTTTTCTTATTTCCAAACGCATGCGCAAACTATGGAAACTCGTTATGACGTAGAATGTGCATACTTTGTTGATTCCATTTATGAAATAAAACACATTTTCTGAAAACTCGTGTTTTTTAAGAAATCATGTAAACCTTCTAGAAGCTGTGATTTTAAAAAACGGGGGAAGTAAGCTTTTCTTATTTCTGGACACATACGTAAACTATAGAAAGTCGTTATGACGTAGAATGTGCATACTTTGTAGATTCCATTTATGAAATAGAACACATTTTCTAAAAATTCGTGTTTTTTACGAAATCATGTAAACCTTCTAGAAGCTGTGATTTTAAAAAAACGAAGGAAGTAAGCTTTTCTTATTTCCGGACGCATGCGCAAACTATAGAAAGTCTTTATGACGTAGAATGTGCATACTTTGTAGATTCCATTTATGAAATAAAACACATTTTCTAAAAACTCGTGTTTTTTACGAAATCATGTAAACCTTCTAGAAGCTATTATTTTAAAAAACGGTGGAAGTAAGCTTTTCTGATTTCCGAACGCATGAGCAAACTATAGAAAGTCATTATGACGTAGAATGTGCATACTTTGTTGATTCCATTTATGAAATAAAACACATTTTCTAAAAAATCATGTTTTTTAAGAAATGATTTAAACCTTCTAGAAGCTGTGATTTTAAAAAACGGGGAAAGTAAGCTTTTCTTATTTCCAAACGCATGCACAAACTATAGAAAGTCGTAATGACGTAGAATGTGCATACTTTGTTGATTCCATTTGTGAAATAAAACACATTTTCTAAAAACTCATGTTTTTTAAGAAATCATGTAAACCTTCTAGAAGCTGTGATTTTGAAAAACGGTGGAGGTAAGCTTTTCTTATTTCCGGACGCATGCGCAAACTATAGAAAGTCCTTAAGACGTAGAATGTGAATACTTTGTTGATTCCACTTATGAACTAAAACACATTTTCTAAAAACTCGTGTTTTTTAACAAATCATGTAAATCTTCTAGAAGCTGTGATTTTAAAAAACGAGGGAAGTAAGCTTTTCTTATTTCCAAACGCATGCGCAAACTATAGAAAGTCGTTATGACGTAGAATGTGCATACTTTGTTGATTCCATTTATGAAATAAAACACATTTTCTAAAAACTCGTGTTTTTTAAGAAATCATTTAAACCTTCTAGAAGATGTGATTTTGAAAAACGGTGGAGGTAAGCTTTTCTTATTTTCAGATGCATGCGCAAACTATAGAAAGTCCTTATGACGTAGAATGTGCATACTTTGTTGATTCCATTTATGAAATAAAACACATTTTCTAAAAACTCATGTTTTTTACGAAATCATGTAAACCTTCTAGAAGCTGTGATTTTAAAAAACGGTGGAAGTAAGCTTTTCTTATTTCCGGACGCATGCGCAAACTATAGAAAGTCGTTATGACGTAGAATGTGCATACTTTGTAGATTCCATTTATGAAATAAAACACATTTTCTAAAAACTCGTGTTTTTTACGAAATCATGTAAACCATCTGGAAGCTATTATTTTAAAAAACGGTGGAAGTAAGCTTTTCTTATTTCCGGACGAATGCGCAAACTATAGAAAGTCGTTATGATGTAGAATGTGCATATTTTATAGATTCCATTTATGAAATAAAACACATTTTCTAAAAACTCTTATTTTTTAAGAAATCATGTAAACCTTCTAGAAGCTGTGATTTTAAAAAACGGGGGAAGTAAGCTTTTCTTATTTCCGGACGCATGCGCAAACTATAGAAAGTCGTTATGACGTAGAATGTGCATACTTTGTAGATTCCATTTATGAAATAAAACACATTTTCTAAAAACTCGTGTTTTTTAACAAATCATGTAAACCTTCTAGAAGCTGTGATTTTAAAAAACGGGGGAAGTAAGCTTTTCTTATTTCCGGACGCATGCGCAAACTATACAAAGTCCTTATGACGTAGAATGTGCATACTTTGTAGATTCCATTTATGAAGTAAAACACATTTTCTAAAAACTCGTGTTTTTTAAGAAATCATGTAAACCTTCTAGAAGCTGTGATTTTAAAAAACGGTGGAAGTAAGCTTTTCTTATTTCTGGACGAATGAGCAAACTATAGAAAGTCGTTATGACGTGAATGTGCATAGTTTGTAGATTCCATTTATAAAATAAAACACATTTTCTAAAAACTCGTGTTTTTTAAGAAATCATGTAAACTGTCTAGAAGCTGTGATTTTGAAAAACGGTGGAAGTAAGCTTTTCTTATTTCCGGACGCATGCACAAACTATAGAAAGTCATTATGACGTAGAATGTGCATACTTTGTAGATTCCATTTATGAAATAAAACACATTTTATAAAATCTCGTGTTTTTTACGAAATCATGTAAACCTTCTAGAAGCTATTATTTTAAAAAACGGTGGAAGTAATCTTTTCTTATTTCCGGACGCATGCGCAAACTATAGAAAGTCCTTATGACGTAGAATGTGCATACTTTGTAGATTCCATTTATGAAGTAAAACACATTTTCTAAAAACTCGTGTTTTTTAAGAAATCATGTAAACCTTCTAGAAGCTGTGATTTTAAAAAACGGGGGAAGTAAGCTTTTCTTATTTCCGGATGAATGCGCAAACTATAGAAAGTCGTTATGACGTAGAATGTGCATACTTTGTTGATTCCATTTATGAAATAAAACACATTTTGTAAAAACTCTTGTTTTTTAAGAAATCATGTAAACCTTCTAGAAGCTGTGATTTTAAAAAACGGGGGAAGTAAGCTTTTCTTATTTCCGGATGCATGCGGAAATTATAGAAAGTCATTATGACGTAGAATGTGCATACTTTGTAGATTCCATTTATGAAATAAAACACATTTTCTAAAAACTCATGTTTTTTACGAAATCATGTAAACCTTCTAGAAGCTGTGATTTTAAAAAACGGTTGAAGTAAGCTTTTCTTATTTCCGGACGCATGCGCAAACTATAGAAAGTCGTTATGACGTAGAATGTGCATACTTTGTAGATTCCATTTATGAAATAAAACACATTTTCTAAAAACTCGTGTTTTTTACGAAATCATGTAAACCATCTGGAAGCTATTATTTTAAAAAACGGTGGAAGTAAGCTTTTCTTATTTCCGGACGAATGCGCAAACTATAGAAAGTCGTTATGATGTAGAATGTGCATATTTTATAGATTCCATTTATGAAATAAAACACATTTTCTAAAAACTCTTATTTTTTAAGAAATCATGTAAACCTTCTAGAAGCTGTGATTTTAAAAAACGGGGGAAGTAAGCTTTTCTTATTTCCGGACGCATGCGCAAACTATAGAAAGTCGTTATGACGTAGAATGTGCATACTTTGTAGATTCCATTTATGAAATAAAACACATTTTCTAAAAACTCGTGTTTTTTAACAAATCATGTAAACCTTCTAGAAGCTGTGATTTTAAAAAACGGGGGAAGTAAGCTTTTCTTATTTCCAAACGCATGCGCAAAATATAGAAATTCGTTATGACTTAGAATGTGCATACTTTGTTGATTCCATTTATGAAATAAAACACATTTTGTAAAAACTCATGTTTTTTAAGAAATCATGTAAACCTTCTAGAAGCTGTGATTTTAAAAAACGGGGGAAGTAAGCTTTTCTTCTTTCCGGATGCATGCGCAAACTATAGAAAGTCGTTATGACGTAGAATGTGCATACTTTGTTGATTCCATTTATGAAATAAAACACATTTTGTAAAAACTCTTGTTTTTTAAGAAATCATGTAAACCTTCTAGAAGCTGTGATTTTAAAAAACGGGGGAAGTAAGCTTTTCTTCTTTCCGGATGCATGCGCAAACTATAGAAAGTCGTTATGACGTAGAATGTGCATACTTTGTAGAATCCATTTATGAAATAAAACACATTTTCTAAAAACTCCTGTTTTTTACGAAATCATGTAAACCTTGTAGAAGCTGTGATTTTAAAAAACGGTGGACGTAAACTTTTCTTATTTCCGGACGCATGCGCAAGCTATAGAAAGTCGTTATGACGTAGAATGTGCATAATTTGTAGATTCCATTTATGAAATAAAACACATTTTCTAAAAACTCGTGTTTTTTACGAAATCATGTAAACCTTCTAGAAGCTGTGATTGTAAAAAACGCGGGAAGTAAGCTTTTCTTATTTCCAAACGCATGCGCAAACTATGGAAAGTCGTTATGATGTAGAATGTGCATACTTTGTTGATTCCATTTATGAAATAAAACACATTTTCTGAAAACTCGTGTTTTTTAAGAAATCATGTAAACCTTCTAGAAGCTGTGATTTTAAAAAACGGGGGACGTAAGCTTTTCTTATTTCCGGACGCATGCACAAACTATAGAAAGTCGTTATGACGTAGAATGTGCATACTTTGTAGATTCCATTTATGAAATAGAACACATTTATAAAAACTCGTGTTTTTTACGAAATCATGTAAACCTTCTAGAAGCTGTGATTTTAAAAAAACGAGGGAAGTAAGCTTTTCTTATTTCCGGACACATGCGCCAACTATAGAAAGTCTTTACGAAATCATTTTTACGGACACATTTTTTAAAAACTCATTCTTTTTACGAAATCATGTAAACCTTCTAGAAGTTATTATTTTAAAAAACGGTGGAAGTAAGCTTTTCTTATTTCCGGATGCATGCGCAAACTATAAAAAGTCGTTATGATGTAGAATGTGCATACTTTGTTGATTCCATTTATGAAATAAAACACATTTTCTAGAAACTCGTGTTTTTTAACAAATCATGTAAACCTTCTAGAAGCTGTGATTTTAAAAAACGGGGGAAGTAAGCTTTTCTTATTTCCAAACGCATGCGCAAAATATAGAAAGTCGTTATGACTTAGAATGTGCATACTTTGTTGATTCCATTTATGAAATAAAACACATTTTCTAAAAACTCGTGTTTTTTAAGAAATTATGTAAACCTTCTAGAAGTTGTGATTCTAAAAAACGGGGGAAGTAAGCTTTTCTTATTTCCGGACGCATGCGCAAACTATAGAAAGTCGTTATGACTTAGAATGTGCTTGTAGATTCCATTTATGAAATAAAGCACATGAAACTGTCTAGAAGCTGTGATTTTAAAAAACGGGGGAAGTAAGTTTTTCTTATTTCCAAACGCATGCTTAAACTATAGAAAGTCGTTATGACGTAGAATGTGCATACTTTGTTGATTCCATTTATGAAATAAAACAGATTTTCTAAAAACTCGTGTTTTTTAATAAATCATGTAAAGCTTCTTGAAGCTGTGATTTTAAGAAACGGGGGAAGTAAGCTTCTCTTATTTCCAAACGCATGCGCAAACTATAGAAAGTCGTTATGACATAGATTGTGCATACTTTGTTGATTCCATTGATGAAATAAAACACATTTTCTAAAATCTCATGTTTTTTAACAAATCATGTAAACCTTCTAGAAGCTGTGATTTTAAAAAACGGGGGAAGTAAGCTTATCTTATTTCCAAACGCATGCGCAAACTATAGAAAGTCGTTATGACGTAGAATGTGCATACTTTGTTGATTCCATTTATGAAATAAAACATATTTTCTAAAAACTCGTGTTTTTTAAGAAATCATGTAAACCTTCTAGAAGCTGTGATTTTGAAAAATGGTGGAAGTAAGCTTTTCTTATTTCCGGACATATGCGCAAACTATAGAAAGTCCTTATGACGTAGAATGTGCGTACTTTCTTGATTGCATTTATGAAATAAAACACATTTTCTAAAAACTCGTGTTTTTTACGAATTCATATACACCTTCTAGAAGCTGTGACTTTAAAAAACGGTGGAAGTAAGCTTTTCTTATTTCCGGACGAATGCGCAAACTATAGAAATGCGTTATGACATAGAATGTGCATACTTTGTAGATTCCAATTATGAAATAAAACACATTTTCTAAAAACTCGTGTTTTTTACGAAATCATGTAAACCTTCTAGAAGCTGTGATTTTAAAAAACGATGGAAGTAAGGTTTTCTTATTTCCGGACGCATGCGCAAACTATAGAAAGTCGTTATGACGTAGAATGTGCATACTTTGTTGATTCCATTTATGAAATAAAACACATTTTCTAAAAACTCGTGTTTTTTAACAAATCATGTAAACCTTCTAGAAGCTTTGATTTTAAAAAACGGGGGAAGTAAGCTTTTCTTATTTCCAAACGCATGCGCAAACTATAGAAAGTCGTTATGACTTAGAATGTGCATACTTTGTTGATTCCATTTATGAAATAAAACACATTTTCTAAAAACTCGTGTTTTTTAAGAAATTATGTAAACCTTCTAGAAGCTGTGATTCTAAAAAACGGGGGAAGTAAGCTTTTCTTATTTCCAGACGCATGCGCAAACTATAGAAAGTCGTTATGACTTAGAATGTGCTTGTAGATTCCATTTATGAAATAAAGCACATTTTCTAAAAAACTCGTGTTTTTTATGAAATCATGTAAACGTTCTGGAAGCTGTGATTTTAAAAAACGGTGGAAGTAAGCTTTTCCTATTTCCAGACGAATGTGCAAATTATAGAAAGTAGTTATGACGTATAATGTGCATACTTTGTTGATTCCATTTATGAAATAAAACACATTTTCTAAAAACTCGTGTTTTTTAAGAAATAATGTAAACCTTCTAGAAGCTGTGATTTTAAAAAACGATGGAAGTAAGCTTTTCTTATTTCCGGACGCATGCGCAAACTATAGAAAGTCCTTATCACGTAGAATGTGAATACTTTGTTGTTTCCATTTATGAAATAAAACACATTTTCTAAAAACTCGTGTTTTTTAAGAAATTATGTAAACCTTCTAGAAGCTGTGATTTTAAAAAACGGGGGAAGTAAGCTTCTCTTATTTCCAAACGCATGCGCAAACTATAGAAAGTCGTTATGACATAGATTGTGCATACTTTGTTGATTCCATTTATGAAATAAAACACATTTTCTAAAAACTCGTGTTTTTTAAGAAATTATGTAAACCTTCTAGAAGCTGTGATTCTAAAAAACGGGGGAAGTAAGCTTTTCTTATTTCCAGACGCATGCGCAAACTATAGAAAGTCGTTATGACTTAGAATGTGCTTGTAGATTCCATTTATGAAATAAAGCACATTTTCTAAAAAACTTGTGTTTTTTATGAAATCATGTAAACGTTCTGGAAGCTGTGATTTTAAAAAACGGTGGAAGTAAGCTTTTCCTATTTCCAGACGAATGTGCAAATTATAGAAAGTAGTTATGACGTATAATGTGCATACTTTGTTGATTCCATTTATGAAATAAAACACATTTTCTAAAAACTCGTGTTTTTTAAGAAATAATGTAAACCTTCTAGAAGCTGTGATTTTAAAAAACGATGGAAGTAAGCTTTTCTTATTTCCGGACGCATGCGCAAACTATAGAAAGTCCTTATCACGTAGAATGTGAATACTTTGTTGTTTCCATTTATGAAATAAAACACATTTTCTAAAAACTCGTGTTTTTTAAGAAATTATGTAAACCTTCTAGAAGCTGTGATTTTAAAAAACGATGGAAGTAAGCTTTTCTTATTTCCGGACGCATGCGGAAACTATAGAAAGTCCTTATCACGTAGAATGTGAATACTTTGTTGTTTCCATTTATGAAATAAAAAACATTTTCTAAAAACTCGTGTTTTTTAAGAAATCATGTAAACCTTCTAGAAACTGTGATTTTAAAAAACAGGGGGAAGTAAGCTTTTCTTATTTCCGGACACATGCGCAAACTATAGAAAGTCCTTATGACGTAGAATGTGCGTACTTTCTTGATTCCATTTATGAAATAAAACACATCTTCTAAAAACTCGTGTTTTTTACGAAATCATATACACCTTCTAGAAGTTGTGACTTTAAAAAACGGTGGAAGTAAGCTTTTCTTATTTCCGGACGAATGCGCAAACTATAGAAATGCGTTATGACGTAGAATGTGCATACTTTGTAGATTCCATTTATGAAATAAAACACATTTTCTAAAAAGTCGTGTTTTTTACGAAATCATGTAAACCTTCTAGAAGCTGTGATTTTAAAAAACGGTGGAAGTAAGGTTTTCTTATTTCCGGACGCGTGCGCAAACTATAGAAAGTCGTTATGACGTAGAATGTGCATACTTTGTTGATTCCATTTATGAAGTAAAACACATTTTCTAAAAACTCGTGTTTTTTAACAGATCATGTAAACCTTCTAGAAGCTGTGATTTTAAAAAACGGGGGAAGTAAGCTTTTCTTATTTCCAAACGCATGCGCAAACTATAGAAAGTCGTTATGACTTAGAATGTGCATACTTTGTTGATTCCATTTAAAAAAATAAAACACATTTTCTAAAAACTCGTGTTTTTTAAGAAATTATTTAAACCTTCTAGAAGCTGTGATTCTAAAAAACGGGGGAAGTAAGCTTTTCTTATTTCCGGACGCATGCGCAAACTATAGAAAGTCGTTATGACGTAGAATGTGCATACTTTGTAGATTCCATTTATGAAATAAAGCACATTTTCTAAAAAACTCCTGTTTTTTACGAAATCATGTAAACCTTCTAAAAGCTGTGATTTTAAAAAATGGTGGAAGTAAGCTTTTCTTATTTCCGGACGAATGTGCAAACTATAGAAAGTAGTTATGACGTAGAATGTGCATACTTTGTTGATTCCATTTATGAAATAAAACACATTTTCTAAAAACTCGTGTTTTTTAAGAAATCATGTAAACCTTCCAGAAGCTGTGATTTTAAAAAACGATGGAAGTAAGCTTTTCTTATTTCCGGACGCATGCGCAAACTATAGACAGTCCTTATCACGTAGAATGTGAATACTTTGTTGTTTCCATTTATGAAATAAAACACATGTTCTAAAAACTCGTTTTTTTTAAGAAATTATGTAAACCTTTTAGAAGCTGTGATTTTAAAAAACGGGGGAAGTAAGCTTCTATTATTTCCAAACGCATGCGCAAACTATAGAAAGTCGTTATGACATAGAATGTGCATACTTTGTTGATTCCATTCATGAAATAAAACACATTTTCTAAAAACTCGTGTTTTTTAAGAACTCATGTAAACCTTCTAGAAACTGTGATTTTAAAAAACAGGGGGAAGTAAGCTTTTCTTATTTCCGGACGCATGCGCAAACTATGTAAAGTCATTATGACGTAGAATGTGCATACTTTGTAGATTCCATTGATGAAATAAAACACATTTTCTAAAAACTCGTGTTTTTTGAGAAATCATGTAAGCCTTCTAGAAGCTGTGATTTTAAAAAATGGGGGAAGTAAGCTTTTCTTATTTCCAAACGCATGCGCAAACTATAGAAAGTCGTTATAATGTAGAATGTGCATATTTTGTTGATTCCATTTACGAAATAAAACACATTTTCTAAAAACTCATGTTTTTTAAGAAATCATGTAAACCTTCTAGAAGCTGTGATTTTAAAAAACGGCGGAAGTAAGCTTTTCTTATTTCCGGATGCATGCGTAAACTATAGAAAGTCGTTATGACGTAGAATGTGCATACTTTGTAGATTCCATTTATGAAATAAAGCACATTTTCTAAAAACTCGTGTTTTTTACGAAATCAGGTAAACCTTCTAGAAGTTGTGATTTTAAAAAACGGTGGAAGTAAGCTTTTCTTATTTCCGGACAAATACGCAAACTATAGAAAGTCGTTATGACGTAGAATGTGCATACTTTGTTGAATCCATTGATGAAATTAAACACATTTTCTAAAAACTCGTGTTTTTTAAGAACTCATGTAAACCTTCTAGAAGCTGTGATTTTAAAAAACAGTGGAAGTAAGCTTTTCTTATTTCTGGCCGCATGCGCAAACTATAGAAAGTCGTTATGATGTAGAATGCACATACTTTGTTGTTTCCATTTATGAAATAAAACACATTTTCTAAAAACCCCTTTTTTTTAAGAAATCATGTAAACCTTCTAGGAGCTGTGATTTTAAAAAACGGGGGAAGTAAGGTTTTCTTATTTCCAAACGCATGCGCAAACTATAGAAAGTCGTTATGACGTAGAATGTCCATTATTTGTTGATTCCATTTATGAAATAAAACACATTTTCTAAAAACTCGTGTTTTTTAAGAAATCATGTAAACCTTCTAGAAGCTGTGATTTTAAAAACCGGGGGAAGTAAGCTTTTCTTATTTCTGGACGCATGCGCAAACTATAGAAAGTCATTATGACGTAGAATGTGCATACTTTGTAGATTCCATTTATGAAATAAAACACATTTTGTAAAAACTCGTGTTTTTTAAGAAATCATTTAAACTTTCTAGAAGCTGTGATTTTAAAAAATGGTGGAAGTAAGCTTTTCTTATTTCCGGACGCATGTGCAAACTATAGAAAGTCGTTATGACGTAGAATGTGCGTACTTTGTAGATTCCATTTATGAAATAAAGCACATTTTCTAAAAACTCGTGTTTTTTACGAAATCATGTAAACCTTCTAGAAGCTGTGATTTTAAAAAACAGGGGAAGTAAGCTTTTCTTATTTCCGGACAAATACGCAAACTATAGAAAGTCCTTATGACGTAGAACGTGCATACTTTGTTGAATCCATTTATGAAATTAAACACATTTTCTAAAAACTCGTGTTTTTTACGAAATCATGTAAACCTTCTAGAAGCTGTGATTTTAAAAAAACGAGGGAAGTAAGCTTTTCTTATTTCTGGACGCATGCGCAAACTATAGAAAGTCGTTATGATGTAGAATGCACATACTTTGTAGATTCCATTTATGAAATAAAACACATTTTCTAAAAACTCGTGTTTTTTACGAAATCATGTAAACCTTCTAGAAGCTGTGATTTTGAAAAACGGTGGAAGTAAGCTTTTCTTATTTCCGGACGCATGTACAAACTATAGAAAGTCATTATGACATAGAATGTGCATACTTTGTAGATTCCATTTATGAAATAAAACACATTTTCTAAAAACTCCATTTTTTTACGAAATCATGTAAACCTTCTAGAAGCTATTATTTTAAAAAACGGTGGAAGTAAGCTTTTCTTATTTCCGGACGCATGCGCAAACTATAGAAAGTCGTTATGACGTAGAATGTGCATACTTTGTAGATTCCAGTTAATAAGTAAAACACATTTTCTAAAAACTCGTGTTTTTTAATAAATCATGTAAAGCTTCTAGAAGCTGTGATTTTAAAAAACGGTGGAAGTAAGCTTTTCTTATTTCCGGACGAATACGCAATCTATAGAAAGTCGTTATGACGTAGAATGTGCATACTTTGTAGATTCCATTTATGAAATAAAACACATTTTGTAAAAACTCGTCTTTTTTAAGAAATCATGTAAACTTTCTAGAAGCTGTGATTTTAAAAAATGGTGGGAGTAAGCTTTTCTTATTTCCAAACGCATGCGCAAACTATAGAAAGTCATTATGACGTAGAATGTGCATACTTTGTAGATTCCATTTATGAAATAAAACACATTTTCTAAAAACTCGTGTTTTTTACGAAATCATGTAAACCTTCTAGAAGCTGTGATTTAAAAAAACGGGGGAAGTAAGCTTTTCTTACATCCGGACGCATGTGCAAGCTATAGAAAGTCGTTATGACGTAGAACGTGCATACTTTGTAGATTCCATTTATGAAATAGAACACATTTTCTAAAAACTCGTGCTTTTTACGAAATCATGTAAACCTTCTAGAAGCTGTGATTTTAAAAAAACGAGGGAAGTAAGCTTTTCTTATTTCCCGACGGATGCGAAAACTATAGAAAGTCTTTATGACGTACAATGTGCATACTTTGTAGATTCCATTTATGAAATAAAACACATTTTCTAAAAAGTCGTGTTTTTTACGAAATCATGTAAACATTCTAGAAGCTATTATTTTAAAAAACGGTGGAAGTAAGATTTTCTTATTTCCGGACGCATGCGCAAACTATAGAAAGTCGTTATGACGTAGAATGTGCATACTTTGTTGATTCCATTTATGAAATAAAACACATTTTCTAAAAACTCGTGTTTTTTAAGAAATCATGTAAACTTTCTAGAAGCTGTGATTTTAAAAAACGGGGGAAGTAAGCTTTTCTTATTTCCAAACGCATGCGCAAACTATAGAAAGTCGTTATGACGTAGAATGTGGATACTTTGTTGATTCCATTTATGAAATAAAACACATTTTCTAAAAACTCGTGTTTTTTAATAAATCATGTAAAGCTTCTAGAAGCTGTGATTTTGAAAAACAGTGGAGGTAAGCTTTTCTTATTTCCGGACGCATGCGAAAACTATAGAAAGTCCTTATGACATAGAATGTGCATACTTTGTTGATTCCATTTATGAAATAAAACACATTTTCTAAAAACTCGTGTTTCTTACGAAATCATGTAAACCTTCTAGAAGCTGTGATTTTAAAAAACGGTGGAAGTAAGCTTTTCTTATTTCCGGTCGAATGCAGAAACTATAGAAAGTCGTTATTACGTAGAATGTGCATACTTTGTTGATTCCATTTATGAAATAAAACACATTTTCTAAAAACTCGTGTTTTTTAAGAAATCATGTAAACCTTCTAGAAACTGTGATTTTAAAAAACGAGGGAAGTAAGATTTTCTTATTTCCAAACGCATGCGCAAACTATAGAAAGTCGTTATGACGTAGAATGTGCATACTTTGTAGATTCCATTTATGAAATAAAGCACATTTTATAAAAAACTCGTGTTTTTTACGAAATCATGTAAACCTTCTAGAAGTTGTGATTTTAAAAAATGGTGGAAGTAAGCTTTTCTTATTTCCGGACGAATGCGCAAACTATAGAAAGTAGTTATGACGTAGAATGTGCATACTTTGTTGATTCCATTTATGAAATAAAACACATTTTCTAAAAACTCGTGTTTTTTAAGAAAGCATGTAAACCTTCTAGAAGCTGTGATTTTAAAAAATGGTGGAAGTAAGCTTTTCTTATTTCCGGACGAATGTGCAAACTATAGAAATTCGTTATGACGTAGAATGTGAATACTTTGTAGATTCCATTTATGAAATAAAACACATTTTCTAAAAACTCGTGTTTTTTAAGAAATCATGTAAACCTTCTAGAAGCTGTGATTTTAAAAAACGGGGGAAGTAAGTTTTTCTTATTTCCAAATGCATGCGCAAACTATAGAAAGTCCTTATGACATAGAATGTGCTTACTTTGTTGATTCCATTTATGAAATAAAACACATTTTCTAAAAACTCGTGTTTTTTAAGAAATCTTGTAAACCTTCTAGAAGTTGTGATTTTAAAAAATGGTGGAAGTAAGCTTTTCTTATTTCCGGACGAATGCGCAAACTATAGAAAGTAGTTATGACGTAGAATGTGCATACTTTGTTGATTCCATTTATGAAATAAAACACATTTTCTAAAAACTCGCGTTTTTTAAGAAAGCATGTAAACCTTCTAGAAGCTGTGATTTTAAAAAATGATGGAAGTAAGCTTTTCTTTTTTCCGGACGTATGCGCAAACTATAGAAAGTCATTATCACGTAGAATGTGCATACTTTGTTGTTTCCATTTATGAAATAAAACACATTTTCTAAAAACTCGTGTTTTTTAAGAAATCATGTAAACCTTCTAGAAGCTGTGATTTTAAAAAACGGGGGAAGTAAGTTTTTCTTATTTCCAAATGCATGCGTAAACTATAGAAAGTCCTTATGACATAGAATGTGCATACTTTGTTGATTCCATTTATGAAATAAAACACATTTTTTAAAAACTCCTGTTTTTTAAGAAATCTTGTAAACCTTCTAGAAGCTGTGATTTTAAAAAATGGTGGAAGTAAGCTTTTCTTATTTCCGGACGAATGCGCAAACTATAGAAATTCTTTATGACGTAGAATGTGAATACTTTGTAGATTCCATTTATGAAATAAAACACATTTTCTAAAAACTCGTGTTTTTTAAGAAATCATGTAAACCTTCTAGAAGCTGTGATTTTAAAAAACGGTGGAAGTAAGCTTTTCTTATTTCCGGACGAATGCGCAAACTATAGAAAGTAGTTATGACATAGAATGTGCATACTTTGTTGATTCCATTTATGAAATAAAAAACATTTTCTGAAAACTCGTGTTTTTTAAGAAATCATGTAAACCTTCCAGAAGCTGTGATTTTAAAAAACGATGGAAGTAAGCTTTTCTTATATCCGGACGTATGCGCAAACTATAGAAAGTCGTTATCATGTAGAATGTGCATACCTTGTTGTTTCCATTTATGAAATAAAACACATTTTCTAAAAACTCGTGTTTTTTAAGAAATCATGTAAACCTTCTAGAAGCTGTGATTTTCAAAAGCGGGGGAAGTAAGCTTTTCTTATATCCGGACGCATATGCAAACTATAGAAAGTTGTTATGATGTAGAATGTGCATACTTTGTTGATTCCATTTATGAAATAAAACACATTTTCTAAAAACTCGTGTTTTTTAAGAAATCATGTAAACCTTGTAGAAGCTGTGATTTTGAAAAACGGTGGAAGTAAGCTTTTCTTATTTCCGGACGCATGCGCAAACTATAGAAAGTCGTTATGACGTAGAATGTGCATTCTTTGTAGATTCCATTTATGAAATAAAGAACATTTTCTAAAAACTCGTGTTTTTTACGAAATCATGTAAACCTTCTAGAAGCTGTGATTTTGAAAAACGGTGGAAGTAAGCTTTTCTTATTTCCGGACGCATGCGCAAACTATAGAAAGTCGTTATGACGTAGAATGTGCATACTTTGTTGATTTCATTTATGAAATAAAACACATTTTCTAAAAACTCGTGTTTTTTAAGAAATCATGTAAACCTTCTAGAAGTTGTGATTTTAAAAAACGATGGAAGTAAGCTTTTCTTATTTCCGGACGTATGCGCAAACTATAGAAAGTCGTTATCACGTAGAATGTGCATACTTTGTTGTTTCCATTTATGAAATAAAACACATTTTCTAAAAACTCGTGTTTTTTAAGAAATCATGTAAACCTTCTAGAAGCTGTGAGTTTAAAAAACGGGGGAAGTAAGCTTTTCTTATTTCCGGACGCATATGCAAACTATAGAAAGTTGTTATGACGTAGCATGTGCATACTTTGTTCATTCCATTTATGAAATAAAACACATTTTCTAAAAACTCGTGTTTTTTACGAAATGATGTAAACCTTCTAGAAGCTGTGATTTAAAAAATGGGGGAAGTAAGCTTTTCTTATTTCCAAACGCATGCGGAAACTATAGAAAGTAGTTATAACATACAATGTGCATACTTTGTTGATTGCATTTATGAAATAAAACACATTTTCTAAAAACTCGTGTTTTTTAAGAAATCATGTAAACCTTCTAGAAGCTGTGATTTTAAAAAACGGGGGAAGTAAGTTTTTCTTATTTCCATACGCATGCGCAAACTATAGAAAGTTGTTATGACGTAGAATGTGCATACTTTGTTGATTCCATTTATGAAATAAAACACATTTTCTAAAAACTCGTGTTTTTTAAGAAATCATGTAAACCTTCTAGAAGCTGTGATTTTGAAAAACGGTGGAAGTAAGCTTTTCTTATTTCCGGACGCATGCGCAAACTAGAGAAATTCATTATGACGTAGAATGTGCATACTTTGTTGATTCCATTTATGAAATAAAACACATTTTCTAAAAAATCGTGTTTTTTAAGAAATCATGTAAACCTTCTAGTTGCTGTGATTTTAACAAACGGTGGAAGTAAGGTTTTCTTATTTCCCGATGCATGGGCAAACTATAGAAAGTCGTTATGACGTAGAATGTGCATACTTTGTTGATTCCATTTATGAAATAAAACACATTTTCTAAAAACTCATGTTTTTTAAGAAATCATGTAAACCTTCTAGAAGCTGTGATTTTAAAAAACGAGGGAAGTAAGCTTTTCTTATTTCCAAACGCTTGCGCAAACTATAGAAAGTCGTTATGACGTAGAATGTGCATACTTTGTAGATTCCATTTATGAAATAAAGCACATTTTCTAAAAAACTCGTGTTTTTTAGGAAATCATGTAAACCTTCTAGAAGCTGTGATTTTAAAAAACAGTGGAAGTAAGCTTTTCTTATTTCCGGACGAATGCGCAAACTATAGAAAGTAGTTATGACATAGAATGTGCATACTTTGTTGATTCCATTTATGAAATAAAACACATTTTCTAAAAACTCGTGTTTTTTAAGAAATCATGTAAACCTTCCAGAAGCTGTGATTTTAAAAAACGATGGAAATAAGCTTTTCTTATTTCCGGACGTATGCGCAAACTATAGAAAGTCATTATCACGTAGAATGTGCATACCTTGTTGTTTCCATTTATGAAATAAAACACATTTTCTAAAAACTCGTGTTTTTTAAGAAATCATGTAAACCTTCTAGAAGCTGTGATTTTAAAAAGCGGGGGAAGTAAGCTTTTCTTATATCCGGACGCATATGCAAACTATAGAAAGTTGTTATGATGTAGAATGTGCATACTTTGTTGATTCCATTTATGAAATAAAACACATTTTCTAAAAACTCGTGTTTTTTAAGAAATCATGTAAACCTTCTAGAAGCTGTGATTTTGAAAAACGGTGTAAGTAAGCTTTTCTTATTTCCGGACGCATGCGCAAGCTATAGAAAGTCGTTATGACGTAGAATGTGCATACTTTGTTGATTTCATTTATGAAATAAAACACATTTTCTAAAAACTCGTGTTTTTTAAGAAATCATGTAAACCTTCTAGAAGTTGTGATTTTAAAAAACGATGGAAGTAAGCTTTTCTTATTTCCGGACGTATGCGCAAACTATAGAAAGTCGTTATCACGTAGAATGTGCATACTTTGTTGTTTCCATTTATGAAATAAAACACATTTTCTAAAAACTCGTGTTTTTTAAGAAATCATGTAAACCTTCTAGAAGCTGTGATTTTAAAAAACGGGGGAAGTAAGCTATTCTTATTTCCAAATGCATGCGCAAACTATAGAAAGTCTTTATGACATAGAATGTGCATACTTTGTTGATTCCATTTATGAAATAAAACACATTTTCTAAAAACTCGTGTTTTTTAAGAAATCATGTAGACCTTCTAGAAGCTGTGATATTAAAAAACATGGGGAAGCAAGCTTTTCTTATTTCCAGACGCATGCGCAGACTATGTAAAGTCCTTATGACGTAGAATGTGCATACTTTGTAGATTCTATTTATGAAATAAAGCACATTTTCTAAAAACTCGTGTTTTTTAAGAAATCATGTAAACCTTCTAGAAGCTGTGATTTTAAAAAACGAGGGAAGTAAGCTTTCCTTATTTCCGAACGCATCCGCAAACTATAGAAAGTCGTTATGACGTAGAATGTGCATACTTTGTTGATTCCATTTATGAAATAAAACACATTTTCTAAAAACTCGTGTTTTTTAAGAAATTATGTAAACCTTCGAGAAGCTGTGATTTTAAAAAACGGGGGAAGTAAGCTTTTCTTATTTCCGGACGCATGCGAAACTATAGAAAGTCGTTATGACATAGAATGTGCATACTTTGTAGATTCCATTTATGAAATAAAGCACATTTTCTAAAAACTCGTGTTTTTTACGAAATCATGTAAACCTTCTAGAAGCTGTGATTTTGAAAAACGGTGGAAGTAAGCTTTTCTTATTTACGAACAGATGCGCAAACTATAGAAAGTCGTTATGACGTAGAATGTGCATACTTTGTTGATTCCATTTATGAAATAAAACACATTTTCTAAAAACTCGTGTTTTTTAAGAAATCATGTAAACCTTCTAGAAGCTGTGATTTTAAAAAAGGGTGGAAGTAAGCTTTTCTTATTTCCGGACGCATGCGCAAACTAAAGAAAGTTGTTATGACGTAGAATGTGCATACTTTGTTGATTTCATTTATGAAATAAAACACATTTTCTAAAAACTCGTGTTTTTTAAAAAATCATGCAAACCTTCTAGAAGCTGTGATTTTAAAAAATGAGGGAAGTAAGCTTTTCTTATTTCCGGACGAATGCGCAAACTATAGAAAGTAGTTATGACATAGGATGTGCATACTTTGTTGATTCCATTTATGAAATAAAACACATTTTCTGAAAACTCGTGTTTTTTAAGAAATCATGTAAACCTTCCAGAAGCTGTGATTTTAAAAAACGATGGAAGTAAGCTTTTCTTATTTCCGGACGTATGTGCAAACTATAGAAAGTCGTGATCACGTAGAATGTGCATACTTTGTTGTTTCCATTTATGAAATAAAACACATTTTCTAAAAACTCATGTTTTTAAGAAATCATGTAAACCTTCTAGAAGCTGTGATTTTAAAAAACGGGGGAAGTAAGCTTTTCTTATTTCTGGACGCATATGCAAACTATAGAAAGTTGTTATGATGTAGAATGTGCATACTTTGTTGATTCCATTTATGAAATAAAACACATTTTCTAAAAACTCGTGTTTTTTAGGAAATCATGTAAACCTTCTAGAAGCTGTGATTTTGAAAAACGGTGGAAGTAAGCTTTTCTTATTTCTGGACGCATGCGCAAACTATAGAAAATCGTTATGACGTAGAATGTGCATTCTTTGTAGATTCCATTTATGAAATAAAGCACATTTTCTAAAAACTCGTGTTTTTTAAGAAATCATGTAAACCTTCTAGAAGCTGTGATTTTAAAAAACGAGGGAAGTAGGCTTTCCTTATTTCCGAACGCATGCGCAAACTATAGAAAGTCGTTATGACGTAGAATGTGCATACTTTGTAGATTCCATTTATGAAATAAAGCACATTTTCTAAAAACTCGTGTTTTTTACGTGATCATGTAAACCTTCTAGAAGTTGTGATTTTGAAAAACGGTGGAAGTAAGCTTTTCTTATTTCCGAACGCATGCGCAAATTATAGAAAGTCGTTATGACGTAGAATGTGCATACTTTGTTGATTTCATTTATGAAATAAAACACATTTTCTAAAAACTCGTGTTTTTTAAGAAATCATGTAAACCGTCTTGAAGCTGTGATTTTAAAAAACGGGGGAAGTAAGCTTTTCTTATTTTCGGACGCATGCGCAAACTATAGAAAGTGGTTATGACGTAGAATGTGCATACTTTGTTGATTCCATTTATGAAATAAAACACATTTTCTAAAAAGTCGTGTTTTTTAAGAAATCATGTAAACCTTCTAGAAGCTGTGATTTTAAAAAACGGTGGAAGTAAGCTTTTCTTATTTCCGGACGCATGCGCAAACTAAAGAAAGTCGTTATGACGTAGAATGTGCATACTTTGTAGGTTCCATTTATGAAATAAAACACATTTTCTAAAAACTCGTGTTTTTTAAGAAATCATGTAAACCTTCTAGAAGCTGTGATTTTAAAAAATGATGGAAGTAAGCTTTTCTTATTTCTGGACGTATGCGCAAACTATAGAAAGTCGTTATCACGTAGAATGTGCATAATTTGTTGTTTCCATTTATGAAATAAAACACATTTTCTAAAAACTCGTGTTTTTTAACAAATCATGTAAACCTTCTAGAAGCTGTGATTTTAAAAAACGGGGGAAGTAAGCTTTTCTTATTTCCGGACGCATATGCAAACTATAGAAAGTTGTTATGACGTAGAATGTGCATACTTTGTTGATTCCATTTATGAAATAAAACACATTTTCTAAAAACTTGTGTTTTTTAAGAAATCATGTAAACCTTCTAGAAGCTGTGATTTTGAAAAACGGTGGAAGTAAGGTTTTCTTATTTCCGGACGCATGCGCAAACTATAGAAAGTCGTTATGACGTAGAATGTGCATACTTTGTTGATTCCATTTATGAAATAAAACACATTTTCTAAAAACTCATGTTTTTTAACAAATCATGTAAACCTTCTAGAAGCTGTGATTTTAAAAAACGGGGGAAGTAGGCTTTTCTTATTTCCAAACGCATGCGCAAACTATAGAAAGTCGTTATGACGTAGAATGTGTATACTTTGTTCATTCCATTTATGAAATAAAACACATTTTCTAAAAACTCGTGTTTTTTAAGAAATCATGTAAACCTTCTAGAAGCTGTGATTTCAAAAAACGGGGGAAGTAAGCTTTTCTTATTTCCAAACGCATGCGCAAACTATAGAAAGTCGTTATGACATAGAATGTGCATACTTTGTATATTCCATTTATGAAATAAAGCACATTTTCTAAAAAACTCGTGTTTTTTACGAAATCATGTAAACCTTCTAGAAGCTGTGATTTTAAAAAATGGTGGAAGTAAGCTTTTCTTATTTCCGGATGAATGCGCAAACTATAGAAAGTAGTTATGACGTGGAATGTGCATACTTTGTTGATTCTATTTATGAAATAAAACACGTTTTCTAAAACCTCGTGTTTTTTAAGAAATCATGTAAACCTTCTAGAAGCTGTGATTTTAAAAAATGATGGAAGTAAGCTTTTCTTATTTCCGGACGTATGCGCAAACTATAGAAAGTCGTTATCACGTAGAATGTGCATAATTTGTTGTTTCCATTTATGAAATAAAACACATTTTCTAAAAACTCGTGTTTTTTAACAAATCATGTAAACCTTCTAGAAGCTGTGATTTTAAAAAACGGGGGAAGTAAGCTTTTCTTATTTCCGGACGCATATGCAAACTATAGAAAGTTGTTATGACGTAGAATGTGCATACTTTGTTGATTCCATTTATGAAATAAAACACATTTTCTAAAAACTTGTGTTTTTTAAGAAATCATGTAAACCTTCTAGAAGCTGTGATTTTGAAAAACGGTGGAAGTAAGCTTTTCTTATTTCCGGACGCAAGCGCAAACTATAGAAAGTCGTTATGACGTAGAATGTGCATACTTTGTTGATTCCATTTATGAAATAAAACACATTTTCTAAAAACTCATGTTTTTTAACAAATCATGTAAACCTTCTAGAAGCTGTGATTTTAAAAAACGGGGGAAGTAAGCTTTTCTTATTTCCAAACGCATGCGCAAACTATAGAAAGTCGTTATGACGTAGAATGTGTATACTTTGTTGATTCCATTTATGAAATAAAACACATTTTCTAAAAACTCGTGTTTTTTAAGAAATCATGTAAACCTTCTAGAAGCTGTGATTTCAAAAAACGGGGGAAGTAAGCTTTTCTTATTTCGGGACGCATGCGCAAACTATCGAAAGTCGTTATGACATAGAATGTGCAAAGTTTGTTGATTCCATTGATGAAATAAAACACATTTTCTAAAAACTCGTGTTTTTTGCGAAATGATGTAAACCTTCTAGAAGCTATGATTTTAAAAAACGGTGGAAGTAAGCTTTTCTTATTTCCGGACGCATGCGCAAACTATAGAAAATCCTTATGACGTAGAATGTGCATACATTCTAGATTCCATTTATGAAATAAAACACATTTTCTAAAAACTCGTGTTTTTTGCGAAATGATGTAAACCTTCTAGAAGCTATGATTTTAAAAAACGGTGGAAGTAAGCTTTTCTTATTTTCGGACGCATGCGCAAAGTATAGAAAATCGTTATGACTTAGAATGTGCATACTTTGTCGATTCCGTTGATGAAATAAAACACATTTTCTAAAAACTCGTGTTTTTTAAGAAATCATGTAAACCTTCTAGAAGCTTTGATTTTAAAAAACGGGGGAAGTAAGCTTTTCTTATTTCCAAACGCATGCGCAAACTATAGAAAGTCGTTATGACGTAGAATGTGCATACTTTGTCGATTCCATTGATGAAATAAAACACACTTTCTAAAAACTCGTGTTTTTTAAGAAATCATGTAAACCTTCTAGAAGCTGTGATTTTAAAAAACGGTGGAAGTAAGCTTTTATTATTTCCAGACGCATGCACAAACTATAGAAAGTTGTTATGACGTAGAATGTGCATACTTTGTAGATTCCATTTATGAAATAAAACACTTTTTCTAAAAACTCGTGTTTTTTACGAAATCATATAAACCTTCAAGAAGCTGTGATTTTAAAAAACGGTGGAAGTAAGCTTTTCTTATTTCCTAACGCATGCGCAAACTATAGAAAGTCGTTATGACATAGAATGTGCATACTTTTTTGTTTCCATTTATGAAATAAAACACATTTTCTAAACACTCGTGTTTTTTACGAAATCATGTAAACCTTCTAGAAGCTGTGATTTTCAAAAACGGTGGAAGTAAGCTTTTCTTATTTCCAGACGCATGCGCAAACTATAGAAAGTCGTTATGACGTAGAATGTGCATACTTTGTTGATTTCATTTATGAAATAAAACACATTTTCTAAAAACTCGTGTTTTTTAAGAAATCATGTAAACCTTCTAGAAGCTGTGATATTAAAAAACGATGGAAGTAAGCTTTTCTTATTTCCGGACGTATGCGCAAACTATAGAAAGTCGTTATCACGTAGAATGTGCATACTTTGTTGTTTCCATTTATGAAATAAAACACATTTTCTAAAAACTCGTGTTTTTTAAGAAATCATGTAAACCTTCTAGAAGCTGTGATTTTAAAAAACGGGGGAAGTAAGCTTTTCTTATTTCCAAACGCATGCGCAAACTATAGAAAGTCGTTATGACGTAGAATGTGTATACTTTGTTGATTCCATTTATGAAATAAAACACATTTTCTAAAAACTCGTGTTTTTTAAGAAATTATGTAAACCTTCTAGAAGCTGTGAGTTTAAAAAACAGGGGGAAGTAAGCTTTTCTTATTTCCAGACGCATGCGCAAACTATGTAAAGTCCTTATGACATAGAATGTGCATACTTTGTAGATTCCATTTATGAAATAAAGCACATTTTCTAAATACTCGTGTTTTTTAAGAAATCATGTAAACCTTCTAGAAGCTGTGATTTTAAAAAACGAGGGAAGTAAGCTTTCCTTATTTCCGAACGCATGCGCAAACTATAGAAAGTCGTTATGACGTAGAATGTGCATACTTTGTTGATTCCATTTATGAAATAAAACACATTTTCTAAAAACTCGTGTTTTTTAAGAAATTATGTAAACCTTCTAGAAGCTGTGATTTTAAAAAACGGGGGAAGTAAGCTTTTCTTATTTCCAAACGCATGCGCAAACTATAGAAAGTCGTTATGACGTAGAATGTGTATACTTTGTTGATTCCATTTATGAAATAAAACACATTTTCTAAAAACTCGTGTTTTTTAAGAAATCATGTAAACCTTCTAGAAGCTGTGATTTCAAAAAACGGGGGAAGTAAGCTTTTCTTATTTCCAAACGCATGCGCAAACTATAGAAAGTCGTTATGACATAGAATGTGCATACTTTGTAGATTCCATTTATGAAATAAAGCACATTTTCTAAAAAACTCGTGTTTTTTACGAAATCATGTAAACCTTCTAGAAGCTGTGATTTTAAAAAACGGTGGAAGTAAACTTTTCTTATTTCCGGACGAATGCGCAAACTATAGAAAGTAGATATGACGTGGAATGTGCATACTTTGTTGATTCTATTTATGAAATAAAACACATTTTCTAAAACCTCGTGTTTTTTAAGAAATCATGTAAACCTTCTAGAAGCTGTGATTTTAAAAAATGATGGAAGTAAGCTTTTCTTATTTCCGGACGTATGCGCAAACTATAGAAAGTCGTTATCACGTAGAATGTGCATAATTTGTTCTTTCCATTTATGAAATAAAACACATTTTCTAAAAACTCGTGTTTTTTAACAAATCATGTAAACCTTCTAGAAGCTGTGATTTTAAAAAACGGGGGAAGTAAGCTTTTCTTATTTCCGGACGCATATCCAAACTATAGAAAGTTGTTATGACGTAGAATGTGCATACTTTGTTGATTCCATTTATGAAATAAAACACATTTTCTAAAAACTTGTGTTTTTTAAGAAATCATGTAAACCTTCTAGAAGCTGTGATTTTGAAAAACGGTGGAAGTAAGCTTTTCTTATTTCCGGACGCATGCGCAAACTATAGAAAGTCGTTATGACGTAGAATGTGCATACTTTGTTGATTCCATTTATGAAATAAAACACATTTTCTAAAAACTCATGTTTTTTAACAAATCATGTAAACCTTCTAGAAGCTGTGATTTTAAAAAACGGGGGAAGTAAGCTTTTCTTATTTCCAAACGCATGCGCAAACTATAGAAAGTCGTTATGACGTAGAATGTGTATACTTTGTTGATTCCATTTATGAAATAAAACACATTTTCTAAAAACTCGTGTTTTTTAAGAAATCATGTAAACCTTCTAGAAGCCGTGATTTCAAAAAACGAGGGAAGTAAGTTTTCTTATTTCCGGACGCATGCGCAAACTATTGAAAGTCGTTATGACATAGAATGTGCAAACTTTGTTGATTCCATTGATGAAATAAAACACATTTTCTAAAAACTCGTGTTTTTTGCGAAATGATGTAAACCTTCTAGAAGCTATGATTTTAAAAAACGGTGGAAGTAAGCTTTTCTTATTTCCGGACGCATGCGCAAACTATAGAAAATCCTTATGACGTAGAATGTGCATACTTTCTAGATTCCATTTATGAAATAAAACACATTTTCTAAAAACTCGTGTCTTTTGCGAAATGATGTAAACCTTCTAGAAGCTATGATTTTAAAAAACAGTGGAAGTAAGCTTTTCTTATTTTCGGACGCATGCGCAAAGTATAGAAAGTCGTTATGACTTAAAATGTGCATACTTTGTCGATTCCGTTGATGAAATAAAACACATTTTCTAAAAACTCGTGTTTTTTAAGAAATCATGTAAACCTTCTAGAAGCTTTGATTTTAAAAAACGGGGGAAGTAAGCTTTTCTTATTTCCAAACGCATGCGCAAACTATAGAAAGTCGTTATGACGTAGAATGTGCATACTTTGTCGATTCCATTGATGAAATAAAACACACTTTCTAAAAACTCGTGTTTTTTAAGAAATCATGTAAACCTTCTAGAAGCTCTGATTTTAAAAAATGGTGGAAGTAAGCTTTTATTATTTCCAGACGCATGCACAAACTATAGAAAGTCGTTATGACGTAGAATGTGCATACTTTGTAGATTCCATTTATGAAATAAAACACTTTTTCTAAAAACTCGTGTTTTTTACGAAATCATATAAACCTTCAAGAAGCTGTGATTTTAAAAAACGGTGGAAGTAAGCTTTTCTTATTTCCTAACGCATGCGCAAACTATAGAAAGTCGTTATGACATAGAATGTGCATACTTTTTTGTTTCCATTTATGAAATAAAACACATTTTCTAAACACTCGTGTTTTTTACGAAATCATGTAAACCTTCTAGAAGCTGTGATTTTGAAAAACGGTGGAAGTAAGCTTTTCTTATTTCCAGACGCATGCGCAAACTATAGAAAGTCGTTATGACGTAGAATGTGCATACTTTGTTGATTTCATTTATGAAATAAAACACATTTTCTAAAAACTCGTGTTTTTTAAGAAATCATGTAAACCTTCTAGAAGCTATGATATTAAAAAACGATGGAAGTAAGCTTTTCTTATTTCCGGACGTATGCGCAAACTATAGAAAGTTGTTATCACGTAGAATGTGCATACTTTGTTGTTTCCATTTATGAAATAAAACACATTTTCTAAAAACTCGTGTTTTTTAAGAAATAGTGTAAACCTTCTAGAAGCTGTGATTTTAAAAAACGGGGGAAGTAAGCTTTTCTTATTTCCAAATGCATGCGCAAACTATAGAAAGTCCTTATGACATAGAATGTTCATACTTTGTTGATTCCATTTATGAAATAAAACACATTTTCTAAAAACTCGTGTTTTTTAAGAAATCATGTAAACCTTCTAGAAGCTGTGAGTTTAAAAAACAGGGGGAAGTAAGCTTTTCTTATTTCCAGACGCATGCGCAAACTATGTAAAGTCCTTATGACGTAGAATGTGCATACTTTGTAGATTCCATTTATGAAATAAAGCACATTTTCTAAATACTCGTGTTTTTTAAGAAATCATGTAAACCTTCTAGAAGCTGTGATTTTAAAAAACGAGGGAAATAAGCTTTCCTTATTTCCGAACGCATGCGCAAACTATAGAAAGTCGTTATGACGTAGAATGTGCATACTTTGGTGATTCCATTTATGAAATAAAACACATTTTCTAAAAACTCGTGTTTTTTAAGAAATTATGTAAACCTTCTAGAAGCTGTGATTTTAAAAAACGGGGGAAGTAAGCTTTTCTTATTTCCAAACGCATGCGCAAACTATAGAAAGTCGTTATGACGTAGAATGTTTATACTTTGTTGATTCCATTTATGAAATAAATCACATTTTCTAAAAACTCGTGTTTTTTAAGAAATCATGTAAACCTTCTAGAAGCTGTGATTTCAAAAAACGGGGGAAGTAAGCTTTTCTTATTTCCAAACGCATGCGCAAACTATAGAAAGTCGTTATGACATAGAATGTGCATACTTTGTAGATTCCATTTATGAAATAAAGCACATTTTCTAAAAAACTCGTGTTTTTTACGAAATCATGTAAACCTTCTAGAAGCTGTGATTTTAAAAAACGGTGGAAGTAAGCTTTTCTTATTTCCGGACGAATGCGGAAACTATAGAAAGTAGTTATGACGTGGAATGTGCATACTTTGTTGATTCTATTTATGAAATAAAACACATTTTCTAAAACCTCGTGTTTTTTAAGAAATCATGCAAACCTTCTAGAAGCTGTGATTTTAAAAAATGATGGAAGTAAGCTTTTCTTATTTCCGGACGTATGCGCAAACTATAGAAAGTCGTTATCACGTAGAATGTGCATAATTTGTTGTTTCCATTTATGAAATAAAACACATTTTCTAAAAACTCGTGTTTTTTAACAAATCATGTAAACCTTCTAGAAGCTGTGATTTTAAAAAACGGGGGAAGTAAGCTTTTCTTATTTCCGGACGCATATGCAAACTATAGAAAGTTGTTATGACGTAGAATGTGCATACTTTGTTGATTCCATTTATGAAATAAAACACATTTTCTAAAAACTTGTGTTTTTTAAGAAATCATGTAAACCTTCTAGAAGCTGTGATTTTGAAAAACGGTGGAAGTAAGCTTTTCTTATTTCCGGACGCATGCGCAAACTATAGAAAGTTGTTATGACATAGAATGTGCATACTTTGTTGATTCCATTTATGAAATAAAACACATTTTCTAAAAACTCATGTTTTTTAACAAATCATGTAAACCTTCTAGAAGTTGTGATTTTAAAAAACGGGGGAAGTAAGCTTTTCTTATTTCCAAACACATGCGCAAACTATAGAAAGTCGTTATGACGTAGAATGTGTATACTTTGTTGATTCCATTTATGAAATAAAACACATTTTCTAAAAACTCGTGTTTTTTAAGAAATCATGTAAACCTTCTAGAAGCTGTGATTTCAAAAAACGGGGGAAGTAAGCTTTTCTTATTTCCGGACGCATGCGCAAACTATTGAAAGTCGTTATGACATAGAATGTGCAAACTTTGTTGATTCCATTGATGAAATAAAACACATTTTCTAAAAACTCGTGTTTTTTGCGAAATGATGTAAACCTTCTAGAAGCTATGATTTTAAAAAACGGTGGAAGTAAGCTTTTCTTATTTCCGGACGCATGCGCAAACTATAGAAAATCCTTATGACGTAGAACGTGCATACTTTCTAGATTCCATTTATGAAATAAAACACATTTTCTAAAAACTCGTGTTTTTTGCGAAATGATGTAAACCTTCTAGAAGCTATGATTTTAAAAAACGGTGGAAGTAAGCTTTTCTTATTTTCGGACGCATGCGCAAAGTATAGAAAGTCGTTATGACTTAGAATGTGCATACTTTGTCGATTTCGTTGATGAAATAAAACACATTTTCTAAAAACTCGTGTTTTTTAAGAAATCATGTAAACCTTCTAGAAGCTTTGATTTTAAAAAACGGGGGAAGTAAGCTTTTCTTATTTCCAAACGCATGCGCAAACTATAGAAAGTCGTTATGACGTAGAATGTGCATACTTTGTCGATTCCATTGATGAAATAAAACACACTTTCTAAAAACTCGTGTTTTTTAAGAAATCATGTAAACCTTCTAGAAGCTGTGATTTTAAAAAACGGTGGAAGTAAGCTTTTATTATTTCCAGACGCATGCACAAACTATAGAAAGTCGTTATGACGTAGAATGTGCATACTTTGTAGATTCCATTTATGAAATAAAACACTTTTTCTAAAAACTCGTGTTTTTTACGAAATCATATAAACCTTCAAGAAGCTGTGATTTTAAAAAACGGTGGAAGTAAGCTTTTCTTATTTCCTAACGCATGCGCAAACTATAGAAAGTCGTTATGACATAGAATGTGCATACTTTTTTGTTTCCATTTATGAAATAAAACACATTTTCTAAACACTCGTGTTTTTTACGAAATCATGTAAACCTTCTAGAAGCTGTGATTTTGAAAAACGGTGGAAGTAAGCTTTTCTTATTTCCAGACGCATGCGCAAACTATAGAAAGTCGTTATGACATAGAACGTGCATACTTTGTTGATTTCATTTATGAAATAAAACACATTTTCTAAAAACTCGTGTTTTTAAGAAATCATGTAAACCTTCTAGAAGCTGTGATATTAAAAAATGATGGAAGTAAGCTTTTCTTATTTCCGGACGTATGCGCAAACTATAGAAAGTCGTTATCACGTAGAATGTGCATACTTTGTTGTTTCCATTTATGAAATAAAACACATTTTCTAAAAACTCGTGTTTTTTAAGAAATCATGTAAACCTTCTAGAAGCTGTGATTTTAAAAAACGGGGGAAGTAAGCTTTTCTTATTTCCAAATGCATGCGCAAACTATAGAAAGTCCTTATGACATAGAATGTTCATACTTTGTTGATTCCATTTATGAAATAAAACACATTTTCTAAAAACTCGTGTTTTTTAAGAAATCATGTAAACCTTCTAGAAGCTGTGAGTTTAAAAAACAGGGGGAAGTAATCTTTTCTTATTTCCAGACGCATGCGCAAACTATGTAAAGTCCTTATGACGTAGAATGTGCATACTTTGTAGATTCCATTTATGAAATAAAGCACATTTTCTAAATACTCGTGTTTTTTAAGAAATCATGTAAACCTTCTAGAAGCTGTGATTTTAAAAAACGAGGGAAGTAAGCTTTCCTTATTTCCGAACGCATGCGCAAACTATAGAAAGTCTTTATGACGTAGAATGTGCATACTTTGTTGATTCCATTTATGAAATAAAACACATTTTCTAAAAACTCGTGTTTTTTAAGAAATTATGTAAACCTTCTAGAAGCTGTGATTTTAAAAAACGGGGGAAGTAAGCTTTTCTTATTTCCGGACGCATGCGCAAACTATAGAAAGTCGTTATGACGTAGAATGTGCATACTTTGTAGATTCCATTTATTAAATAAAGCACATTTTCTAAAAACTCGTGTTTTTTACGAAATCATGTAAACCTTCTAGAAGCTGTGATTTTGAAAAACGGTGGAAGTAAGCTTTTCTTATTTCCGAACGCATGCGCAAACTATAGAAAGCTGTTATGACGTAGAATGTGCATACTTTGTTGATTCCATTTATGAAATAAAACACATTTTCTAAAAACTCGTGTTTTTTAAGAAATCATGTAAACCTTCTAGAAGCTGTGATTTTAAAAAACGGTGGAAGTAAGCTTTTCTTATTTCCGGACGCATGCGCAAACTAAAGAAAGTTGTTATGACGTAGAATGTGCATACTTTGTTGATTTCATTTATGAAATAAAACACATTTTCTAAAAACTCTTGTTTTTTAAGAAATCATGTAAACCTTCTAGAAGCTGTGATTTTAAAAAATGAGGGAAGTAAGCTTTTCTTATTTCCGGACGCATGCGCAAACTATAGAAAGTCGTTATGACGTAGAATGTGCACACTTTGTAGATTCCATTTATGAAATAAAACACATTTTCTAAAAACTCGTGTTTTTTAAGAAATCATGTAAACCTTTTAGAAGTTGTGATTTTGAAAAACGGTGGAAGTAAGGTTTTCTTATTTCCGGACGCATGCGCAAACTATAGAAAGTCCTTATAACGTAGAATGTGCATACTTTGTTGATTCGATTTATGAAATAAAACACATTTTCTAAAACCTCGTGTTTTTTAAGAAATCATGTAAACCTTCTAAAAGCTGTGATTTTAAAAAACGGTGGAAGTAAGCTTTTCTTATTTTCGGACGTATGCGCAAACTATAGAAAGTCGTTATCACGTAGAATGTGCATAATTTGTTGTTTCCATTGATGAAATAAAACACATTTTCTAAAAACTCGTGTTTTTTAACAAATCATGTAAACCTTCTAGAAGCTGTGATTTTAAAAAACGGGGGAAGTAAGCTTTTCTTATTTCCAGACGCATGCGCAAACTATAGAAAGTCGTTATGACGTATAATGTGCATACTTTGTACATTCCATTTATGAAATAAAGCACATTTTCTAAAAACTCGTGTTTTTTACGTAATCATGTAAACCTTCTAGAAGCTGTGATTTTGAAAAACGGTGGAAGTAAGCTTTTCTTATTTCCGGACGCATGCGCAATTTATAGAAAGTCGTTATGACGTAGAATGTGCATACTTTGTTGATTTCATTTATGAAATAAAACACATTTTCTAAAAACTCGTGTTTTTTAAGAAATCATGTAAACCTTCTAGAAGTTGTGATTTTAAAAAATAGGGGAAGTAAGCTTTTCTTATTTTCGGACGCATGCGCAAACTATAGAAAGTGGTTATGACGTAGAATGTGCATACTTTGTTGATTCCATTTATGAAATAAAACACATTTTCTAAAAAGTCGTGTTTTTTAAGAAATCATGTAAACCTTCTAGAAGCTGTGATTTTAAAAACCGGTGGAAGTAAGCTTTTCTTATTTCCGGACGCATGCGCAAACTAAAGAAAGTCGTTGTGACGTAGAATGTGTATACTTTTTAGGTTCCATTTGTGAAATAAAACACATTTTCTAAAAACTCCTGTTTTTTAAGAAATCATGTAAACCTTCTAGAAGCTGTGATTTTGAAAAACGGTGGAAGTAAGCTTTTCTTATTTCCGGACGCATGCGCAAACTATAGAAAGTCGTTATGACGTAGAATGTGCATACTTTGTTGATTCCATTTATGAAATAAAACACATTTTCTAAAAACTCATGTTTTTTAACAAATCATGTAAACCTTCTAAAAGCTGTGATTTTAAAAAACGGGGGAAGTAAGCTTTTCTTATTTCCAAACGCATGCGCAAACTATAGAAGGTCGTTATGACGTAAAATGTGTATACTTTGTTGATTCCATTTATGAAATAAAACACATTTTCTAAAAACTCGTGTTTTTTAAGAAATAATGTAAACCTTCTAGAAGCTGTGATTTCAAAAAACGGGGGAAGTAAGCTTTTCTTATTTCCGGATGCATGCGCAAACTATCGAAAGTCGTTATGACATAGAATGTGCAAACTTTGTTGATACCATTGATGAAATAAAACACATTTTCTAAAAACTCGTGTTTTTTGCGAAATGATGTAAACCTTCTAGAAGCTATGATTTAAAAAATGGTGGAAGTAAGCTTTTCTTATTTCCGGACGCATGCGCAAACTATAGAAAATCCTTATGACGTAGAATGTGCATACTTTCTAGATTCCATTTATGAAATAAAACACATTTTCTAAAAACTCGTGTTTTTTGCGAAATGATGTAAACCTTCTAGAAGCTATGATTTTAAAAAACGGTGGAATTAAGGTTTTCTTATTTCCGAACGCATGTGCAAACTATAGAAAGTCGTTATGACGTATAATGTGCATACTTTGTTGATTCCATTTATAAAATAAAACACATTTTCTAAAAACTCGTGTTTTTTTAGAAATCATGTAAACCTTCTAGAAGCTGTGATTTTAAAAAACGGTGGAAGTAAGCTTTTCTTATTTCCGAACGCATGTGCAAACTATAGAAAGTCGTTATGACGTATAATGTGCATACTTTGTTGATTCCATTTATAAAATAAAACACATTTTCTAAAAACTCGTGTTTTTTAAGAAATCATGTAAACCTTCTAGAAGCTGTGATTTTAAAAAACGGGGGAAGTAAGCTTTTCTTATTTCCAAACGCATGCGCAAACTATAGAAAGTCGTTATGACGTAGAATGTGCATACTTTGTTAATTCCACTTATGAAATAAAACACATTTTCTAAAAACTCGTGTTTTTTAAGAAATCATGTAAACCTTCTAGAAGCTGTGATTTCAAAAAATCAGGGAAGTAAGCTTTTCTTATTTCCGGACGCATGCGCAAACTATCGAAAGTCGTTATGACGTAGAATGTGCAAACTTTGTTGATTCCATTGATGAAATAAAACACATTTTCTAAAAACTCGTGTTTTTGACGAAATCATGTAAACCTTCTAGAAGCTGTGATTTTAAAAAACGGGGGAAGTAAGCTTTTCTTATTTCCAAACGCATGCGCAAACTATAGAAAGTCGTTATGACATAGAATGTGCATACTTTGTCTATTCCATTGATGAAATAAAACACACTTTCTAAAAACTCGTGTTTTTTAAGAAATCATGTAAACCATCTAGAAGCTGTGATTTTAAAAAACGGTGGAAGTAAGCTTTTCTTATTTCCGGACGCATGCGCAAACTATAGAAACTCGTTATGACATAGAATGTGCATACTTTGTTGTTTCCATTTATGAAATAAAACACATTTTCTAAAAACTCATGTTTTTTACGAAATCATGTAAACCTTCTAGAAGCTGTGATTTTAAAAAACGTGAGAAGTAAGCTTTTCTTATTTCCGTACGCATGCGCAAACTATAGAAAGTCGTTATGACGTAGAATGTGCATACTTTGATGATTCCATTTATGAAATAAAACACATTTTCTAAAAACTCGTGTTTTTTAGTAAATCATGTAAACCTTCTAGAAGCTGTGATTTTAAAAAACGCTGGAAGTAAGCTTTTCTTATTTCCGGACGTATGCGCAAACTATAGAAAGTCGTTATCATGTAGAATGTGCATACTTTGTTGTTTCCATATATGAAATAAAACACATTTTCTAAAAACTCGTGTTTTTTAAGAAATCATGTAAACCTTCTAGAAGCTGTGATTTTAAAAAACGAGGGAAGTAAGCTTTCCTTATTTCTGAACGCATGCGCAAACTTTAGAAAGTCGTTATGACGTAGAATGTGCATACTTTGTTGATTCCATTTATGAAATAAAACACATTTTCTAAAAACTCGTGTTTTTGAAGAAATCTTGTAAACCTTCTAGAAGCTGTGACTTTAAAAAACGGTGGAAGTAAGCTTTTCTTATTTCCGGACGAATGCGCAAATATAGAAAGTCGTTATGACGTAGAATGTGCACACTTTGTAGATTCCATTTATGAAATAAAACACATTTTCTAAAAACTCGTGTTTTTTAAGAAATCATGTAAACCTTTTAGAAGTTGTGATTTTGAAAAACGGTGGAAGTAAGCTTTTCTTATTTCCGGACGCATGCGCAAACTATAGAAAGTCCTTATAACGTAGAATGTCCATACTTTGTTGATTCGATTTATGAAATAAAACACATTTTCTAAAACCTCGTGTTTTTTAAGAAATCATGTAAACCTTCTAAAAGCTGTGATTTTAAAAAACGGTGGAAGTAAGCTTTTCTTATTTCCGGACGCATGCGCAAACTATAGAAAGTCGTTATGACGTAGAATGTGCATACTTTGTTGATTTCGTTTATGAAATAAAACACATTTTATAAAAACTCGTGTTTTTTAAGAAATCATCTAAACCTTCTAGAAGCTGTGATTTTAAAAAACGGGGGAAGTAAGCTTTTCTTATTTCCAAACGCATGTGCAAACTATAGAAGTTCGTTATGACGTAGAATGTGCATACTTTGTTGATTCCATTTATGAAATAAAACACATTTTCTAAAAACTCGTGTTTTTTAAGAAATCATCTAAACCTTCTAGAAGCTGTGATTTGAAAAAACGGGGGAAGTAAGCTTTTCTTATTTCCAAACGCATGTGCAAACTATAGAAAGTTGTTATGACGTAGAATGTGCATACTTTGTTGATTCCATTTATGAAATAAACCACATTTTCTAAAAACTCGTGTTTTTTAACAAATCATGTAAACCTTCTAGAAGCTGTGATTTTAAAAAACGGGGGAAGTAAACTTTTCTTATTTCCGAACGCATGCACAAACTATAGAAAGTCGTTATGACGTAGAATGTGAATACTTTGTAGATTCCATTTATGAAATAAAACACATTTTCTAAAATCTCGTGTTTTTTACGAAATCAAGTAAACCTTCAAGAAGCTGTGATTTTAAAAAACGGTGGAAGTAAGCTTTTCTTATTTCCGTACGCATGCGCAAACTATAAAAAGTCGTTATGACGTAGAATGTGCATACTTTCTAAATTCCATTTATGAAATAAAACACATTTTCTAAAAACTCGTGTTTTTTACAAAATGATGTAAACCTTCTAGAAGCTATGATTTTAAAAAACGGTGGAAGTAAGCTTTTCTTATTTCCGGACTCATGCGCAAACTATAGAAAGTCGTTATTACGTAGAATGTGCATACTTTGTTGATTCCGTTTATGAAATAAAACACATTTTCTAAAAACTCGTGTTTTTTAAGAAATCATGTAAACCTTCTAGCATCTGTGGTTTTAAAAAACGGGGGAGGTAAGCTTTTCTTATTTCCGGACGCATGCGCAAACTATAGAAAGTCGTTATGACATAGAATCTGCATACTTTGTTGATTCCATTTATGAAATAAAACACATTTTCTAAAAACTCGTGTTTTTTAACAAATCATATAAACCTTCTAGAAGCAGTGATTTTAAAAAATGGGGGAAGTAAGCTTTTCTTATTTCCGGACGTATAAGCAAACTATAGAAAGTCGTTATGACGTAGAATGTGCATACTCTGTAGATTCCATTTATGAAATAAAACCCATTTTCTAAAAACTCATGTTTTCTACGAAATCATGTAAACCTTCTAGAAGCTGTGATTTTAAAAAACGGTGAAAGTAAGCTTTTCTTATTTCCGGACGCATGCGCAAACTATAGAAAGTCGTTATGACGTAGAATGTGCATACTTTGTAGATTCAATTGATGAAATAAAACACATTTTCTAAAAACTCGTGTTTTTACGATATCATGTAAACCTTCTACAACTGTGATTTTAAAAAACGGGGGAAGTAAGCTTTTCTTATCTCCGGACGCATGCGCAAACTATAGAAAGTCGTTATGACGTAGAATGTGCATACTCTGTAGATTCCATTTATGAAATAAAACCCATTTTCTAAAAACTCGTGTTTTCTATGAAATCATGTAAACCTTCTAGAAGCTGTGATTTTAAAAAACGGGGGAAGTAAGCTTTTCTTATTCGCGGACGCATGCGCAAACTATAGAAAGTCGTTATGACGTAGAATGTGCATACTTTGTTGATTCTATTTATGAAATAAAACACATTTTCTAAAAACTTGTGTTTTTTAGGAAACCATGTAAACCTTCTAGAATCTGTGATTTTAAAATACGGGGGAGGTAAGCTTTTCTTATTTCCGGACGCATGCGCAAACTATAGAAAGTCGTTATGACATAGAATGTGCATACTTTGTTGATTCCATTTATGAAATAAAACACATTTTCTAAAAATTCGTGTTTTTTACGCAATCATGTAAAGCTTCTAGAAGCTGTGATTTGAAAAAACGGTGGAAGTAAGCTTTTCTTATTTCCGGACGCATGCGCAAACTATAGAAAGTCGTTATGACGTAGAATGTGCATACTTTGTTGATTCTATTTATGAAATAAAACACATTTTCTAAAAACTCGTGTTTTTTAGGAAACCATGTAAACCTTCTAGAATCTGTGATTTCAAAAAATGGGGGAGGTAAGCTTTTCTTATTTCCGGACGCATGCGCAAACTATAGAAAGTCGTTATGACGTAGAATCTGCATACTTTGTTGATTCCATTTATGAAATAAAACACATTTTCTAAAAACTCGTGTTTTTAAAGAAATCATGTAAACCTTCTAGAAGCTGTGATTTTAAAAAATGGGGGAAGTAAGCTTTTCTTATTTCCGGACACATGCGCAAACTATAGAAAGTCATTATGACATAGAATGTGCATACTTTGTAGATTCCATTTATGAAATAAAACACATTTTCTAAAAACTCGTGTTTTTTACGAAATCATGTAAACCTTCTAGAAGCTGTGATTTTAAAAAATGGGGGAAGTAAGCTTTTCTTATTTCCGGACACATGCGCAAACTATAGAAAGTCATTATGACATAGAATGTGCATACTTTGTAGATTCCATTTATGAAATAAAACACATTTTCTAAAAACTCGTGTTTTTTACGAAATCATGTAAACCTTCTAGAATCTGTGATTTTAAAAAACGGGGGAGGTAAGCTTTTCTTATTTCCGGACGCATGCGTAAACTATAGAAAGTCGTTATGACATAGAATCTGCATACTTTGTTGATTCCATTTATGAAATAAAACACATTTTCTAAAAACTCGTGTTTTTTAAGAAATCATGTAAATCTTCTAGAAGCAGTGATTTTAAAAAATGGGGGAAGTAAGCTTTTCTTAATTCCGGACGTATGCGCAAACTATAGAAAGTCGTTATGACGTAGAATGTGCATACTCTGTAGATTCCATTTATGAAATAAAACCCATTTTCTAAAAACTCGTGTTTTCTACGAAATCATGTAAACCTTCTAGAAGCTGTGATTTTAAAAAACGGTGGAAGTAAGCTTTTCTTATTTCCGGACGCATGCACAAACTATAGAAATTCGTTATGACGTAGCATGTGCATACTTTGTAGATTCAATTGATGAAATTAAACACATTTTTTAAAAACTCGTGTTTTTTACGAAATCATGTAAACCTTCTAGAAGCTGTGATTTTAAAAAACGGGGGAAGTAAGATTTTCTTATTTCCGGACACGTGCCCAAACTATAGAAAGTCGTTATGACGTAGAATGTGCATACTCTGTAGATTCCATCTATGAAATAAAACCCATTTTCTAAAAACTCATGTTTTCTACGAAATCATGTAAACCTTCTAGAAGCTGTGATTTTAAAAAACGGTGGAAGTAAGCTTTTCTTATTTGCGGACGCATGCGCAAACTATAGAAAGTCGTTATGAAGTAGAATATGCATACTTTGTAGATTCCATTTATGAAATAAAACACATCTTCTAAAAACTCATGTTTTTTAAGAAATCATGTAAACCTTCTAGAAGCTATGATTTTAAAAAACGGGGTAAGTAAGCTTTTCTTATTTCCAAACGCATGCGCAAACTATAGAAAGTCGTTATGACGTAGAATGTGCATACTTTGTTGATTCCATTTATGAAATAAAACACATTTTCTAAAAACTCGTCTTTTTTAAGAAATCATGTAAACCTTCTAGAAGCTGTGATTTTAAAAAACGGGTGAAGTAAGCTTTTCTTATTTCCGGACGCATGTGCAAACTATAGAAAGTCGTTATGACGTAGAATGTGCATACTTTGTAGATTCCATTTATGAAATAAAACACATTTTCTAAAAACTCGTGTTTTTTACGAAATCATGTAAACCTTCTAGAAGCTGTGATTTTAAAAAACAGTGGAAGTAAGCTTTTCTTATTTCCGGACGCATGCGCAAACTATAGAAAGTCGTTATGATGTAGAATGTGCATACTCTGTAGATTCCATTTATGAAATAAAACAATTTTTTTAAAAACTTGTTTTTTTTACGAAATCATGTAAACCTTCTAGAAGCTGTGATTTTAAAAAAACGGTGGAAGTAAGCTTTTCTTATTTCCGGACGCATGCACAAACTATAGAAATTCGTTATGACATAGAATGTGCATACTTTGTAGATTCCATTTATGAAATAAAACACATTTTCTAAAAACTCGTGTTTTTTACGAAATCATGTAAACCTTCGAGAAGCCGTGATTTCAAAAAATGGGGGAAGTAAGCTTTTCTTATTTCCGGATGCATGCGCAAACTATAGAAAGTCGTTATGACATAGAATGTGCATACTTTGTACATTCCGTTTATCAAATAAAACACATTTTCTAAAAACTCGTGTTTTTGACGAAATCATGTAAACCTTCCAGAAGCTGTGATTTTAAAAAACGGTGGAAGTTAGAATTTATTATTTCCGGATGCATGCGTAAACTATAGAAAGTCGTTATGACGTAGAATGTGCATACTTTGTTGATTCTATTTAGGAAATAAAAAACATTTTCTAAAAACTCGTGTTTTTTAAGAAATCATGTAAACCTACTAGAAACTGTGATTTTAAAAAACGGTGGAGGTAAGCTTTTCTTCTTTCCGGACGAATGTGCAAACTATAGAAGGTCATTATGACGTATAATGTGCATACTTTGTTGATTCCATTTATGAAATAAAACACATTTTCTAAAAACTCGTGTTTTTTAAGAAATCATATAAACCTTCTAGAAGCTGTGATTTTAAAAACGGGGGAAGTAAGCTTTTCTTATTTCCTGACGCATGCGCAAACTATAAAAAGTCGTTATGACGTAGAATGTGCATACTTTGTAGATTCCATTTATGAAGTAAACCACATTTTCTAAAAACTCGTGTTTTTGACGAAATCATGTAAACCTTCCAGAAGCTGTGATTTTAAAAAACGGTGGAAGTAAGCTTTTCTTATTTCCGGACGCATGCGCAAACTATAGAAAGTCGTTATGACGTAGAATGTGCATAATTTGTTGATTCTATTTAGGAAATAAAAAACATTTTCTAAAAACTCTTGTTTTTTAAGAACTCATGTAAACCTTCTAGAAACTGTGATTTTAAAAAACGGTGGAGGTAAGCTTTTCTTATTTCCGGAAGAATGTGCAAACTAGAGAAAGTTGTTATGCCGTAGAATGTGCATACTTTGTTGATTCCATTTATGAAATAAAACACATTTTCTAAAAACTCGTGTTTTTTAAGAAATCATGTAAACCTTCTAGAAGCTGTGATTTTAAAAACGGGGGAAGTAAGGTTTTCTTATTTCCGGACGCATGTGCAAACTATAGAAAGTCGTTATGACGTAGAATGTGCATACTTTGTTCATTCCATTTATGAAATAAAACACATTTTCTAAAAACTCGTGTTTTTTAAGAAATCATGTAAACCTTCTAGAAGCTGTGATTTTAAAAAATGGGGGAAGTAAGCTTTTCTTATTTCCAAACGCATGGGAAAACTATAGAAAGTCATTTTTACGTAGAATGTGCATACTTTGTTCATTCCATTTATAAAATAAAACACATTTTCTAAAAACTCGTGTTTTTTACGAAATCATGTAAACCTTCTAGAAGCTGTGATTTTAAAAAACGGTGGAAGTAAGCTTTTCTTATTTCCGGACGCATGCGCAAACTATAGAAAGTCGTTATGACATAGAATTTGCATACTCTGTAGATTCCATTTATGAAATAAAACCCATTTTCTAAAAACTCGTGTTTTCTACGAAATCATGTAAACCTTGTAGAAGCTGTGATTTTAAAAAACGGTGGAAGTAAGCTTTTCTTATTTCCGGACGCATGCACAAACTATAGAAAGTCGTTATGACGTAGAATGTGCATACTTTGTTGATTCCATTTATGAAATAAAACACATTTTCTAAAAACTCGTGTTTTTTAAGAAATCATGTAAACCTTCTAGAAGCTGTAATTTTAGAAAACGGGGGAAGTAAGCTTTTCTTATTTCCGGACGCATGCAAAAACTATAGAAAGTCATTATGACGTAGAATGTGCATACTTTGTAGATTCCATTTATGAAATAAAACACATTTTCTAAAAACTCGTGTTTTTTACGAAATCATGTAAACCTTCTAGAAGCTATGATTTTAAAAAACGGGGGAAGTAAGCTTTTCTTATTTCCGGACGCATGCGCAAACTATAGAAAGTCGTTATGATGTAGAATGTGCATACTTTGTAGATTCAATTTATGAAATAAAACACATTTTCTAAAAACTCGTGTTTTTTAAGAAATCATGTAAACCATCTAGAAGCTGTGATTTTAAAAAACGGTGGAAGTAAGCTTTCTTATTTCCGGATGCATGCGCAAACTAAAGAAAGTCGTTATGACGTAGAATGTGCATACTTTGTAGATTCCATTTATGAAATAAAACACATTTGCTAAAAACTCGTGTTTTTTACGAAATCATGTAAACCTTCAAGAAGCTGTGATTTTAAAAAACGGTGGAAGTAAGCTTTTCTTATTTCCGGACGCATGCGCAAACTATAGAAAGTCGTTATGACGTAGAATGTGCATACTTTGTAGATTCCATTTATGAAATAAAACACATTTTCTAAAAAGTCGTGTTTTTTACGAAATCATGTAAACCTTCTAGAAGCTGTTATTTAAAAAAACAGGGGAAGTAAGCTTTTCTTATTTCCGGACGCATGCGCAAACTATAGAAAGTCATTATGACATAGAATGTGCATACTTTGTAGATTCCATTTATGAAATAAAACACATCTTCTAAAAATTCGTGTTTTTTACGAAATCATGTAAACCTTCTAGAAGCTGTGATTTTAAAAAACGGGGGAAGTAACCTTTTCTTATTTCCGGACGCATACACAAACTATAGAAAGTCATTATGACGTAGAATGTGCATACTTTGTTGATTCTATTTATGAAATAAAACACATTTTCTAAAAACTCTTGTTTTTTAAGAAATCAGGTAAACCTCCTAAAATCTGTGATTTTAAAAAACGGGGGAGGTAAGCTTTTCTTATTTCCGGATGCATGCGCAAACTATAGAAAGTCATTATGACATAGAATCTGCATACTTTGTTGATTCCATTTATGAAATAAAACACATTTTCCAAAAACTCGTGCTTTTTAAGAAATCATGTAAACCTTCTAGAAGCGGTGATTTTAAAAAACGGTGGAGGTAAGCTTTTCTTATTTCCGGACGAATGTGCAAACTATAGAAAGTTGTTATGCCGTAGAATGTGCATACTTTGTAGATTCCACTTATGAATTAAAACACATTTTCTAAAAACTCTTTTTTTTTAAGAAATCATGTAAGCCTTCTAGAAGCTGTGATTTTAAAAAATGGGGGAAGTAAGCTTTTCTTATTTCCGGACGAATGCGCAAACTATAGAAAGTCGTTATGACGTAGAATGTGCATACTTTGTTGATTCCATTTATGAAATAAAACACATTTTCTAAAAACTCGTGTTTTTGACGAAATTATTTAAACCTTCCAGAAGCTGTGATTTTAAAAAACGGGGGAAGTAAGCTTTTCTTATTTCCGGATGCATGCGCAAACTTTAGAAAGTCGTTATGACGTAGAATGTGCATACTTTGTTGATTCTATTTAGGAAATAAAAAACTTTTTCTAAAAACTCATGTTTTTTAAGAAATCATGTAAACCTTCTAGAAGCTATGATTTTAAAAAACGGTGGAGGTAAGCTCTTCGTATTTCCGGAAGAATGTGCAAACTATAGAAAGTTGTTATGCCGTAGAATGTGCATACTTTGTAGATTCCACTTATGAAGTAAAACACATTTTCTAAAAACTCGTGTTTTTTAAGAAATCATGTAAACCTTCTAGAAGCTGTGATTTTAAAAAACGGGGGAAGTAAGCTTTTCTTATTTCCGGATGCATGCACAAACTATAGAAATTCGTTATGACGTACAATGTGCATACTTTGTAGATTCCATTTATGAAATAAAACACATTTTCTAAAAACTCGTGTTTTTTAAGAAATCATGTAAACCTTCTAGAAACTGTGATTTTAAAAAACGGTGGAGGTAAGCTTTTCTAATTTCCGGACGAATGTGCAAATTATAGAAAGTCGTTATGACATAGAATGTGCATACTTTGTACATTCCATTTCTGAAATAAAACACATTTTCTAAAAACTCGTGTTTTTTAAGAAATCATGTAAACCTTCTAGAAGCTGTGATTTTAAAAACGGGGGAAGTAAGCTTTTCTTATTTCCCGACGCATGCGCAAACTATAGAAAGTCGTTATGACGTAGAATGTGCATACTTTGTAGATTCCATTTATAAAACAAAACACATTTCCAAAAAACTCGTGTTTTTACGAAATCATGTAAACCTTCTAGAAGCTGTGATTTTAAAAAACGGTGGAAGTAAGCTTTTCTTATTTCCGGAGGCATGCACAAACTATAGAAAGTCGTTATGACGTAGAATGTGCATACTTTGTAGATTCCATTTATGAAATAAATCACATTTTCTAAAAACTCGTGTTTTTTACGAAATCATGTAAACCTTCTAGAAGCTGTGATTTTAAAAAACGGTGGAAGTAAGATTTTCTTATTTCCGAACGCATGCGCAAACTATAGAAAGTCGTTATGACGTAGAATGTGCATACTTTGTTGATTCCATTTATGAAATAAAACACATTTTCTAAAAACTCGTGTTTTTTAAGAAATCATGTAAACCTTCTAGAAGCTGTGATTTTAAACAACGGGGGAAGTAAGCTTTTCTTATTTCCGGACGCATGCGCAAACTATAGAAAGTCATTATGACGTAGAATGTGCATACTTTGTAGATTCCATTTATGAAATAAAACACATTTTCTAAAAACTCGTGTTTTTTACGAAATCATGTAAACCTTCTAGAAGCTGTGATTTTAAAAAACAGTGGAAGTAAGCTTTTCTTATTTCCGGACGCATGCGTAAACTATAGAAAGTCGTTATGACGTAGAATGTGCATACTTTGTTGATTCCATTTATGAAATAAAACACATTTTCTAAAAACTCATGTTTTTTAAGAAATCATGTAAACCTTCTAGAAGCTGTGATTTTAAAAAACGGTGGAAGTAAGCTTTTCTTATTTCTAGATGCATGCGCAAACTATAGAAATCGTTATGACGTAGAATGTGCATACTTTGTTGATTCCATTTATGAAATAAAACACATGTTCTAAAAACTCTTGCTTTTTAAGAAATCATGTAAAACTTCTAGAAGCTGTGATTTTAAAAAACGGGGGAAGTAAGCTTTTCTTATTTCCGGACGCATGCGCAAACTATAGAAAGTCATTACGACGTAGAATGTGCATAATTTGTAGATTCCATTTATGAAATAAAACACATTTTCTAAAAACTCGTGTTTTTTACGAAATCATGTAAACCTTCTAGAAGCTGTGATTTTAAAAAACGGTGGAAGTAAGCTTTTCTTATTTCCATACGTATGCGTAAACTATAGAAAGTCGTTATGACGTAGAATGTGCATACTTTGTAGATTCCATTTATGAAATAAAACACATTTTCTAAAAACTCATGTTTTTTAAGAAATCATGTAAACCTTCTAGAAGCTGTGATTTTAAAAAATGGTGGAAGTAAGCTTTTCTTATTTCCGGATGCATGCGCAAATTATAGAAATCGTTATGACGTAGAATGTGCATACTTTGTTGATTCCATTTATGAAATAAAACACATTTTCTAAAAACTCGTGCTTTTTAAGAAATCATGTAAAACGTCTAGAAGCTGTGATTTTAAAAAACGAGGGAAGTAAGCTTTTCTTATTTCCGGACGCATGCGCAAACAATAGAAAGTCATTACGACGTAGAATGTGCATACTTTGTAGATTCCATTTATGAAATAAAACACATTTTCTAAAAGCTCGTGTTTTTTACGAAATCATGTAAACCTTCTAGAAGCTGTGATTTTAAAAAACGGGGGAAGTAAGCTTTTCTTATTTCCGGACGCATGCGCAAACTATAGAAAGTCGTTATGACGTAGAATGTGCATACTCCGTTGATTCCATTTATGAAATAAAACACATTTTCTAAAAACTCGTGTTTTTTACGAAATCATGTAAACCTTCTAGAAGCTGTGATTTTAAAAAACGGTGGGAGTAAGCTTTTCTTATTTACAAACGCAGCGCAAACTATAGAAAGTCGTTATGACGTAGAATATGCATACTTTGTTGATTCCATTTACGAAATAAAACACATTTTCTAAAAACTCGTGTTTTTTAAGAAATCATGTAAACCTTCTAGAAGCTGTGATTTTAAAAAACGGGGGAAGTAAGCTTTTCTTATTTCCGGATGCATGCGCAAAGTATAGAAAGTCGTTATGACGTAGAATGTGCATACTTTGTTGGTTCAATTTATGAAATAAAACACATTTTCTAACTCATGTTTTTTACGAAATCATGTAAACCTTCTAGAAGCTGTGATTTTTAAAAACAGGGGAAGTAAGCTTTTCTTATTTCCAAACGCATGCGCAAACTATAGAAAGTCGTTATGACGTAGAATGTGCATACTTTGTTGATTCCATTTATGAAATAAAACACATTTTCTAAAACTCGTTCTTTTTAAGAAATCATGTAAACCTTCTAGAAGCTGTGATTTTAAAAAACGGGGGAAGTAAGCTTTTCTTATTTCCGGATGCATACGCAAACTATAGAAAGTCGTTATGACGTAGAATGTGCATACTTTGTTGATTCGATTTATGAAATAAAAGACATTTTCTAAAAACTTGTGTTTTTTAACAAATCATGTAAACCTTCTAGAAGCTGTGATTTTAAAAAACGGGGGAAGTAAGCTTTTTTTATTTCCAAACGCATGCGCAAACTATAGAAAGTCGTTATGATGTAGAATGTGCATACTTTGTTGATTCCATTTATGAAATAAAACACATTTTCTAAAAACTCGTGTTTTTTAACAAATCATGTAAACCTTCTAGAAGATGTGATTTTAAAAAACGGGAGAAGTAAGCTTTTCTTATTTCCAAACGCATGCGCAAACTATAGAAAGTCGTTATGACCTAGAATGTGCATACTTTGTTGATTCCATTTATGAAATAAAACACATTTTCTAAAAACTCGTGTTTTTTAAGAAATCATGTAAACCTTCTAGAAGCTGTGATTTTAGAAAACGGGGGAAGTAAGTTTTTCTTATTTCCGGACGAATGCGCAAACTATAGAAAGTCTTTATGACGTAGAATGTGCATACTTTGTAGATTCCATTTATGAAATAAAACACATTTTCTAAAAACTCGTGTTTTTTACGAAATCATGTAAACCTTCTAGAAGCTGTGATTTTAAAAAAACGAGGGAAGTAAGCTTTTCTTATTTCCGGAGGAATGCGCAAACTATAGAAAGTCGTTATGACGTAGAATGTGCATACTTTGTTGATTCCATTTATGAAATAAAACACATTTTCTAAAAACTCGTGTTTTTTAAGAAATCATGTAAACCTTCTAGAAGCTGTGATTTTAAAAAATGGTGGAAGTAAGCTTTTCTTATTTCCGGACGAATGCGCAAACTATAGAAAGTCGTTATGACGTAGAATGCGCATACTTTGTAGATTCCATTTATGAAATAGAACACATTTTCTAAAAACTCATGTTTTTTACGAAATCATGTAAACCTTCTAGAAGCGGTGATTTTAAAAAACGCGGGAAGTAAGATTTTCTTATTTCCAAACGCATGCGCAAACTATGGAAACTCGTTATGACGTAGAATGTGCATACTTTGTTGATTCCATTTATGAAATAAAACACATTTTCTGAAAACTCGTGTTTTTTAAGAAATCATGTAAACCTTCTAGAAGCTGTGATTTTAAAAAACGAGGGAAGTAAGCTTTTCTTATTTCTGGACACATACGTAAACTATAGAAAGTCGTTATGACGTAGAATGTGCATACTTTGTAGATTCCATTTATGAAATAGAACACATTTTCTAAAAATTCGTGTTTTTTACGAAATCATGTAAACCTTCTAGAAGCTGTGATTTTAAAAAAACGAAGGAAGTAAGCTTTTCTTATTTCCGGACGCATGCGCAAACTATAGAAAGTCTTTATGACGTAGAATGTGCATACTTTGTAGATTCCATTTATGAAATAAAACACATTTTCTAAAAACTCGTGTTTTTTACGAAATCATGTAAACCTTCTAGAAGCTATTATTTTAAAAAACGGTGGAAGTAAGCTTTTCTGATTTCCGGACGCATGCGCAAACTATAGAAAGTCATTATGACGTAGAATGTGCATACTTTGTTGATTCCATTTATGAAATAAAACACATTTTCTAAAAAATCATGTTTTTTAAGAAATCATGTAAACCTTCTAGAAGCTGTGATTTTAAAAAACGGGGAAAGTAAGCTTTTCTTATTTCCAAACGCATGCGCAAACTATAGAAAGTCGTAATGACGTAGAATGTGCATACTTTGTTGATTCCATTTGTGAAATAAAACACATTTGCTAAAAACTCATGTTTTTTAAGAAATCATGTAAACCTTCTAGAAGCTGTGATTTTGAAAAACGGTGGAGGTAAGCTTTTCTTATTTCCGAACGCATGCGCAAACTATAGAAAGTCCTTAAGACGTAGAATGTGAATACTTTGTTGATTCCACTTATGAACTAAAACACATTTTCTAAAAACTCGTGTTTTTTAACAAATCATGTAAATCTTCTAGAAGCTGTGATTTTAAAAAACGAGGGAAGTAAGCTTTTCTTATTTCCAAACGCATGCGCAAACTATAGAAAGTCGTTATGACGTAGAATGTGCATATTTTGTTGATTCCATTTATGAAATAAAACACATTTTCTAAAAACTCGTGTTTTTTAAGAAATCATTTAAACCTTCTAGAAGATGTGATTTTGAAAACCGGTGGAGGTAAGCTTTTCTTATTTTCGGATGCATGCGCAAACTATAGAAAGTCCTTATGACGTAGAATGTGCATACTTTGTTGATTCCATTTATGAAATAAAACACATTTTCTAAAAACTCATGTTTTTTACGAAATCATGTAAACCTTCTAGAAGCTGTGATTTTAAAAAACGGTGGAAGTAAGCTTTTCTTATTTCCCGTCGAATGCGGAAACTATAGAAAGTCATTATTACATAGAATGTGCATAATTTGTTGATTCCATTTATGAAATAAAACACATTTTCTAAAAACTCGTTTTTTTTAAGAAATCTTGTAAACCTTCTAGAAGCTGTGATTTTAAAAAACGGGGGAAGTAAGCTTTTCTTATTTCCGGATGAATGCGCAAACTATAGAAAGTCGTTATGACGTAGAATGTGCATACTTTGTTGATTCCATTTATGAAATAAAACACATTTTGTAAAAACTCTTGTTTTTTAAGAAATCATGTAAACCTTCTAGAAGCTGTGATTTTAAAAAACGGGGGAAGTAAGCTTTTCTTATTTCCGGACGCATGCGGAAATTATAGAAAGTCATTATGACGTAGAATGTGCATACTTTGTAGATTCCATTTATGAAATAAAACACATTTTCTAAAAACTCATGTTTTTTACGAAATCATGTAAACCTTCTAGAAGCTGTGATTTTAAAAAACGGTGGAAGTAAGCTTTTCTTATTTCCGGACGGATGCGCAAACTATAGAAAGTCGTTATGACGTAGAATGTGCATACTTTGTAGATTCCATTTATGAAATAAAACACATTTTCTAAAAACTCGTGTTTTTTACGAAATCATGTAAACCATCTGGAAGCTATTATTTTAAAAAACGGTGGAAGTAAGCTTTTCTTATTTCCGGACCAATGCGCAAACTATAGAAAGTCGTTATGATGTAGAATGTGCATATTTTATAGATTCCATTTATGAAATAAAACACATTTTCTAAAAACTCTTATTTTTTAAGAAATCATGTAAACCTTCTAGAAGCTGTGATTTTAAAAAACGGGGGAAGTAAGCTTTTCTTATTTCCGTACGCATGCGCAAACTATAGAAAGTCGTTATGACGTAGAATGTGCATACTTTGTAGATTCCATTTATGAAATAAAACACATTTTCTAAAAACTCGTGTTTTTTAACAAATCATGTAAACCTTCTAGAAGCTGTGATTTTAAAAAACGGGGGAAGTAAGCTTTTCTTATTTCCAAACGCATGCGCAAACTATAGAAAGTCGTTATGACTTAGAATGTGCATACTTTGTTGATTCCATTTATGAAATAAAACACATTTTGTAAAAACTTGTGTTTTTTAAGAAATCATGTAAACCTTCTAGAAGCTGTGATTTTAAAAAACGGGGGAAGTAAGCTTTTCTTCTTTCCGGATGCATGCGCAAACTATAGAAAGTCGTTATGACGTAGAATGTGCATAATTTGTTGATTCCATTTATGAAATAAAACACATTTTGTAAAAACTCTTGTTTTTTAAGAAATCATGTAAACCTTCTAGAAGCTGTGATTTTAAAAAACGGGGGAAGTAAGCTTTTCTTCTTTCCGGATGCATGCGCAAACTATAGAAAGTCGTTATGACGTAGAATGTGCATACTTTGTAGAATCCATTTATGAAATAAAACACATTTTCTAAAAACTCCTGTTTTTTACGAAATCATGTAAACCTTCTAGAAGCTGTGATTTTAAAAAACGGTGGAAGTAAACTTTTCTTATTTCCGGACGCATGCGCAAGCTATAGAAAGTCGTTATGACGTAGAATGTGCATACTTTGTAGATTCCATTTATGAAATAAAACACATTTTCTAAAAACTCATGTTTTTTACGAAATCATGTAAACCTTCTAGAAGCTGTGATTTTAAAAAACGGTGGAAGTAAGCTTTTCTTATTTCCGGACGAATGCGCAAACTATAGAAAGTCGTTATGACGTAGAATGCGCATACTTTGTAGATTCCATTTATGAAATAGAACACATTTTCTAAAAACTCATGTTTTTTACGAAATCATGTAAACCTTCTAGAAGCTGTGATTTTAAAAAACGCGGGAAGTAAGCTTTTCTTATTTCCAAACGCATGCGCAAACTATGGAAACTCGTTATGACGTAGAATGTGCATACTTTGTTGATTCCATTTATGAAATAAAACACATTTTCTGAAAACTCGTGTTTTTTAAGAAATCATGTAAACCTTCTAGAAGCTGTGATTTTAAAAAACGGGGGAAGTAAGCTTTTCTTATTTCTGGACACATACGTAAACTATAGAAAGTCGTTATGACGTAGAATGTGCATACTTTGTAGATTCCATTTATGAAATAGAACACATTTTCTAAAAATTCGTGTTTTTTACGAAATCATGTAAACCTTCTAGAAGCTGTGATTTTAAAAAAACGAAGGAAGTAAGCTTTTCTTATTTCCGGACGCATGCGCAAACTATAGAAAGTCTTTATGACGTAGAATGTGCATACTTTGTAGATTCCATTTATGAAATAAAACACATTTTCTAAAAACTCGTGTTTTTTACGAAATCATGTAAAACTTCTAGAAGCTATTATTTTAAAAAACGGTGGAAGTAAGCTTTTCTGATTTCCGGACGCATGCGCAAACTATAGAAAGTCATTATGACGTAGAATGTGCATACTTTGTTGATTCCATTTATGAAATAAAACACATTTTCTAAAAAATCATGTTTTTTAAGAAATGATGTAAACCTTCTAGAAGCTGTGATTTTAAAAAACGGGGAAAGTAAGCTTTTCTTATTTCCAAACGCATTCACAAACTATAGAAAGTCGTAATGACGTAGAATGTGCATACTTTGTTGATTCCATTTGTGAAATAAAACACATTTTCTAAAAACTCATGTTTTTTAAGAAATCATGTAAACCTTCTAGAAGCTGTGATTTTGAAAAACGGTGGAGGTAAGCTTTTCTTATTTCCGGACGCATGCGCAAACTATAGAAAGTCCTTAAGACGTAGAATGTGAATACTTTGTTGATTCCACTTATGAACTAAAACACATTTTCTAAAAACTCGTGTTTTTTAACAAATCATGTAAATCTTCTAGAAGCTGTGATTTTAAAAAACGAGGGAAGTAAGCTTTTCTTATTTCCAAACGCATGCGCAAACTATAGAAAGTCGTTATGACGTAGAATGTGCATACTTTGTTGATTCCATTTATGAAATAAAACACATTTTCTAAAAACTCGTGTTTTTTAAGAAATCATTTAAACCTTCTAGAAGATGTGATTTTGAAAAACGGTGGAGGTAAGCTTTTCATATTTTCAGATGCATGCGCAAACTATAGAAAGTCCTTATGACGTAGAATGTGCATACTTTGTTGATTCCATTTATGAAATAAAACACATTTTCTAAAAACTCATGTTTTTTACGAAATCATGTAAACCTTCTAGAAGCTGTGATTTTAAAAAACGGTGGAAGTAAGCTTTTCTTATTTCCGGACGCATGCGCAAACTATAGAAAGTCGTTATGACGTAGAATGTGCATACTTTGTAGATTCCATTTATGAAATAAAACACATTTTCTAAAAACTCGTGTTTTTTACGAAATCATGTAAACCATCTGGAAGCTATTATTTTAAAAAACGGTGGAAGTAAGCTTTTCTTATTTCCGGACGAATGCGCAAACTATAGAAAGTCGTTATGATGTAGAATGTGCATATTTTATAGATTCCATTTATGAAATAAAACACATTTTCTAAAAACTCTTATTTTTTAAGAAATCATGTAAACCTTCTAGAAGCTGTGATTTTAAAAAACGGGGGAAGTAAGCTTTTCTTATTTCCGGACGCATGCGCAAACTATAGAAAGTCGTTATGACGTAGAATGTGCATACTTTGTAGATTCCATTTATGAAATAAAACACATTTTCTAAAAACTCGTGTTTTTTAACAAATCATGTAAACCTTCTAGAAGCTGTGATTTTAAAAAACGGGGGAAGTAAGCTTTTCTTATTTCCGGACGCATGCGCAAACTATAGAAAGTCCTTATGACGTAGAATGTGCATACTTTGTAGATTCCATTTATGAAGTAAAACACATTTTCTAAAAACTCGTGTTTTTTAAGAAATCATGTAAACCTTCTAGAAGCTGTGATTTTAAAAAACGGTGGAAGTAAGCTTTTCTTATTTCTGGACGAATGAGCAAACTATAGAAAGTCGTTATGACGTGAATGTGCATAGTTTGTAGATTCCATTTATGAAATAAAACACATTTTCTAAAAACTCGTGTTTTTTAAGAAATCATGTAAACTGTCTAGAAGCTGTGATTTTGAAAAACGGTGGAAGTAAGCTTTTCTTATTTCCGGACGCATGCACAAACTATAGAAAGTCATTATGACGTAGAATGTGCATACTTTGTAGATTCGATTTATGAAATAAAACACATTTTATAAAATCTCGTGTTTTTTACGAAATCATGTAAACCTTCTAGAAGCTATTATTTTAAAAAACGGTGGAAGTAATCTTTTCTTATTTCCGGACGCATGCGCAAACTATAGAAAGTCCTTATGCAGTAGAATGTGCATACTTTGTAGATTCCATTTATGAAGTAAAACACATTTTCTAAAAACTCGTGTTTTTTAAGAAATCATGTAAACCTTCTAGAAGCTGTGATTTTAAAAAACGGGGGAAGTAAGCTTTTCTTATTTCCGGATGAATGCGCAAACTATAGAAAGTCGTTATGACGTAGAATGTGCATACTTTGTTGATTCCATTTATGAAATAAAACACATTTTGTAAAAACTCTTGTTTTTTAAGAAATCATGTAAACCTTTTAGAAGCTGTGATTTTAAAAAACGGGGGAAGTAAGCTTTTCTTATTTCCGGACGCATGCGGAAATTATAGAAAGTCATTATGACGTAGAATGTGCATACTTTGTAGATTCCATTTATGAAATAAAACACATTTTCTAAAAACTCATGTTTTTTACGAAATCATGTAAACCTTCTAGAAGCTGTGATTTTAAAAAACGGTTGAAGTAAGCTTTTCTTATTTCCGGACGCATGCGCAAACTATAGAAAGTCGTTATGACGTAGAATGTGCATACTTTGTAGATTCCATTTATGAAATAAAACACATTTTCTAAAAACTCGTGTTTTTTACGAAATCATGTAAACCATCTGGAAGCTATTATTTTAAAAAACGGTGGAAGTAAGCTTTTCTTATTTCCGGACGAATGCGCAAACTATAGAAAGTCGTTATGATGTAGAATGTGCATATTTTATAGATTCCATTTATGAAATAAAACACATTTTCTAAAAACTCTTATTTTTTAAGAAATCATGTAAACCTTCTAGAAGCTGTGATTTTAAAAAACGGGGGAAGTAAGCTTTTCTTATTTCCGGACGCATGCGCAAACTATAGAAAGTCGTTATGACGTAGAATGTGCATACTTTGTAGATTCCATTTATGAAATAAAACACATTTTCTAAAAACTCGTGTTTTTTAACAAATCATGTAAACCTTCTAGAAGCTGTGATTTTAAAAAACGGGGGAAGTAAGCTTTTCTTATTTCCAAACGCATGCGCAAAATATAGAAAGTCGTTATGACTTAGAATGTGCATACTTTGTTGATTCCATTTATGAAATAAAACACATTTTGTAAAAACTCGTGTTTTTTAAGAAATCATGTAAACCTTCTAGAAGCTGTGATTTTAAAAAACGGGGGAAGTAAGCTTTTCTTCTTTCCGGATGCATGCGCAAACTATAGAAAGTCGTTATGACGTAGAATGTGCATACTTTGTTGATTCCATTTATGAAATAAAACACATTTTGTAAAAACTCTTGTTTTTTAAGAAATCATGTAAACCTTCTAGAAGCTGTGATTTTAAAAAACGGGGGAAGTAAGCTTTTCTTCTTTCCGGATGCATGCGCAAACTATAGAAAGTCGTTATGACGTAGAATGTGCATACTTTGTAGAATCCATTTATGAAATAAAACACATTTTCTAAAAACTCCTGTTTTTTACGAAATCATGTAAACCTTGTAGAAGCTGTGATTTTAAAAAACGGTGGAAGTAAACTTTTCTTATTTCCGGACGCATGCGCAAGCTATAGAAAGTCGTTATGACGTAGAATGTGCATAATTTGTAGATTCCATTTATGAAATAAAACACATTTTCTAAAAACTCGTGTTTTTTACGAAATCATGTAAACCTTCTAGAAGCTGTGATTGTAAAAAACGCGGGAAGTAAGCTTTTCTTATTTCCAAACGCATGCGCAAACTATGGAAAGTCGTTATGATGTAGAATGTGCATACTTTGTTGATTCCATTTATGAAATAAAACACATTTTCTGAAAACTCGTGTTTTTTAAGAAATCATGTAAACCTTCTAGAAGCTGTGATTTTAAAAAACGGGGGACGTAAGCTTTTCTTATTTCCGGACGCATGCACAAACTATAGAAAGTCGTTATGACGTAGAATGTGCATACTTTGTAGATTCCATTTATGAAATAGAACACATTTATAAAAACTCGTGTTTTTTACGAAATCATGTAAACCTTCTAGAAGCTGTGATTTTAAAAAAACGAGGGAAGTAAGCTTTTCTTATTTCCGGACACATGCGCCAACTATAGAAAGTCTTTACGAAATCATTTTTACGGACACATTTTTTAAAAACTCATTCTTTTTACGAAATCATGTAAACCTTCTAGAAGTTATTATTTTAAAAAACGGTGGAAGTAAGCTTTTCTTATTTCCGGATGCATGCGCAAACTATAAAAAGTCGTTATGATGTAGAATGTGCATACTTTGTTGATTCCATTTATGAAATAAAACACATTTTCTAGAAACTCGTGTTTTTTAACAAATCATGTAAACCTTCTAGAAGCTGTGATTTTAAAAAACGGGGGAAGTAAGCTTTTCTTATTTCCAAACGCATGCGCAAAATATAGAAAGTCGTTATGACTTAGAATGTGCATACTTTGTTGATTCCATTTATGAAATAAAACACATTTTCTAAAAACTCGTGTTTTTTAAGAAATTATGTAAACCTTCTAGAAGCTGTGATTCTAAAAAACGGGGGAAGTAAGCTTTTCTTATTTCCGGACGCATGCGCAAACTATAGAAAGTCGTTATGACTTAGAATGTGCTTGTAGATTCCATTTATGAAATAAAGCACATGAAACTGTCTAGAAGCTGTGATTTTAAAAAACGGGGGAAGTAAGTTTTTCTTATTTCCAAACGCATGCTTAAACTATAGAAAGTCGTTATGACGTAGAATGTGCATACTTTGTTGATTCCATTTATGAAATAAAAGAGATTTTCTAAAAACTCGTGTTTTTTAATAAATCATGTAAAGCTTCTTGAAGCTGTGATTTTAAGAAACGGGGGAAGTAAGCTTCTCTTATTTCCAAACGCATGCGCAAACTATAGAAAGTCGTTATGACATAGATTGTGCATACTTTGTTGATTCCATTGATGAAATAAAACACATTTTCTAAAATCTCATGTTTTTTAACAAATCATGTAAACCTTCTAGAAGCTGTGATTTTAAAAAACGGGGGAAGTAAGCTTATCTTATTTCCAAACGCATGCGCAAACTATAGAAAGTCGTTATGACGTAGAATGTGCATACTTTGTTGATTCCATTTATGAAATAAAACATATTTTCTAAAAACTCGTGTTTTTTAAGAAATCATGTAAACCTTCTAGAAGCTGTGATTTTGAAAAATGGTGGAAGTAAGCTTTTCTTATTTCCGGACATATGCGCAAACTATAGAAAGTCCTTATGACGTAGAATGTGCGTACTTTCTTGATTCCATTTATGAAATAAAACACATTTTCTAAAAACTCGTGTTTTTTACGAAATCATATACACCTTCTAGAAGCTGTGACTTTAAAAAACGGTGGAAGTAAGCTTTTCTTATTTCCGGACGAATGCGCAAACTATAGAAATGCGTTATGACATAGAATGTGCATACTTTGTAGATTCCAATTATGAAATAAAACACATTTTCTAAAAACTCGTGTTTTTTACGAAATCATGTAAACCTTCTAGAAGCTGTGATTTTAAAAGACGGTGGAAGTAAGGTTTTCTTATTTCCGGACGCATGCGCAAACTATAGAAAGTCGTTATGACGTAGAATGTGCATACTTTGTTGATTCCATTTATGAAATAAAACACATTTTCTAAAAACTCGTGTTTTTTAACAAATCATGTAAACCTTCTAGAAGCTTTGATTTTAAAAAATGGGGGAAGTAAGCTTTTCTTATTTCCAAACGCATGCGCAAACTATAGAAAGTCGTTATGACTTAGAATGTGCATACTTTGTTGATTCCATTTATGAAATAAAACACATTTTCTAAAAACTCGTGTTTTTTAAGAAATTATGTAAACCTTCTAGAAGCTGTGATTCTAAAAAACGGGGGAAGTAAGCTTTTCTTATTTCCAGACGCATGCGCAAACTATAGAAAGTCGTTATGACTTAGAATGTGCTTGTAGATTCCATTTATGAAATAAAGCACATTTTCTAAAAAACTCGTGTTTTTTATGAAATCATGTAAACGTTCTGGAAGCTGTGATTTTAAAAAACGGTGGAAGTAAGCTTTTCCTATTTCCAGACGAATGTGCAAATTATAGAAAGTAGTTATGACGTATAATGTGCATACTTTGTTGATTCCATTTATGAAATAAAACACATTTTCTAAAAACTCGTGTTTTTTAAGAAATAATGTAAACCTTCTAGAAGCTGTGATTTTAAAAAACGATGGAAGTAAGCTTTTCTTATTTCCGGACGCATGCGCAAACTATAGAAAGTCCTTATCACGTAGAATGTGAATACTTTGTTGTTTCCATTTATGAAATAAAACACATTTTCTAAAAACTCATGTTTTTTAAGAAATTATGTAAACCTTCTAGAAGCTGTGATTTTAAAAAACGGGGGAAGTAAGCTTCTCTTATTTCCAAACGCATGCGCAAACTATAGAAAGTCGTTATGACATAGATTGTGCATACTTTGTTGATTCCATTTATGAAATAAAACACATTTTCTAAAAACTCGTGTTTTTTAAGAAATTATGTAAACCTTCTAGAAGCTGTGATTCTAAAAAACGGGGGAAGTAAGCTTTTCTTATTTCCAGACGCATGCGCAAACTATAGAAAGTCGTTATGACTTAGAATGTGCTTGTAGATTCCATTTATGAAATAAAGCACATTTTCTAAAAAACTTGTGTTTTTTATGAAATCATGTAAATGTTCTGGAAGCTGTGATTTTAAAAAACGGTGGAAGTAAGCTTTTCCTATTTCCAGACGAATGTGCAAATTATAGAAAGTAGTTATGACGTATAATGTGCATACTTTGTTGATTCCATTTATGAAATAAAACACATTTTCTAAAAACTCGTGTTTTTTAAGAAATAATGTAAACCTTCTAGAAGCTGTGATTTTAAAAAACGATGGAAGTAAGCTTTTCTTATTTCCGGACGCATGCGCAAACTATAGAAAGTCCTTATCACGTAGAATGTGAATACTTTGTTGTTTCCATTTATGAAATAAAACACATTTTCTAAAAACTCGTGTTTTTTAAGAAATTATGTAAACCTTCTAGAAGCTGTGATTTTAAAAAACGATGGAAGTAAGCTTTTCTTATTTCCGGACGCATGCGCAAACTATAGAAAGTCCTTATCACGTAGAATGTGAATACTTTGTTGTTTCCATTTATGAAATAAAAAACATTTTCTAAAAACTCGTGTTTTTTAAGAAATCATGTAAACCTTCTAGAAACTGTGATTTTAAAAAACAGGGGGAAGTAAGCTTTTCTTATTTCCGGACACATGCGCAAACTATAGAAAGTCCTTATGACGTAGAATGTGCGTACTTTCTTGATTCCATTTATGAAATAAAACACATCTTCTAAAAACTCGTGTTTTTTACGAAATCATATACACCTTCTAGAAGTTGTGACTTTAAAAAACGGTGGAAGTAAGCTTTTCTTATTTCCGGACGAATGCGCAAACTATAGAAATGCGTTATGACGTAGAATGTGCATACTTTGTAGATTCCATTTATGAAATAAAACACATTTTCTAAAAAGTCGTGTTTTTTACGAAATCATGTAAACCTTCTAGAAGCTGTGATTTTAAAAAACGGTGGAAGTAAGGTTTTCTTATTTCCGGACGCGTGCGCAAACTATAGAAAGTCGTTATGACGTAGAATGTGCATACTTTGTTGATTCCATTTATGAAGTAAAACACATTTTCTAAAAACTCGTGTTTTTTAACAGATCATGTAAACCTTCTAGAAGCTGTGATTTTAAAAAACGGGGGAAGTAAGCTTTTCTTATTTCCAAACGCATGCGCAAACTATAGAAAGTCGTTATGACTTAGAATGTGCATACTTTGTTGATTCCATTTAAAAAAATAAAACACATTTTCTAAAAACTCGTGTTTTTTAAGAAATTATGTAAACCTTCTAGAAGCTGTGATTCTAAAAAACGGGGGAAGTAAGCTTTTCTTATTTCCGGACGCATGCGCAAACTATAGAAAGTCGTTATGACGTAGAATGTGCATACTTTGTAGATTCCATTTATGAAATAAAGCACATTTTCTAAAAAACTCCTGTTTTTTACGAAATCATGTAAACCTTCTAAAAGCTGTGATTTTAAAAAATGGTGGAAGTAAGCTTTTCTTATTTCCGGACGAATGTGCAAACTATAGAAAGTAGTTATGACGTAGAATGTGCATACTTTGTTGATTCCATTTATGAAATAAAACACATTTTCTAAAAACTCGTGTTTTTTAAGAAATCATGTAAACCTTCTAGAAGCTGTGATTTTAAAAAACGATGGAAGTAAGCTTTTCTTATTTCCGGACGCATGCGCAAACTATAGACAGTCCTTATCACGTAGAATGTGAATACTTTGTTGTTTCCATTTATGAAATAAAACACATGTTCTAAAAACTCGTTTTTTTTAAGAAATTATGTAAACCTTCTAGAAGCTGTGATTTTAAAAAACGGGGGAAGTAAGCTTCTCTTATTTCCAAACGCATGCGCAAACTATAGAAAGTCGTTATGACATAGAATGTGCATACTTTGTTGATTCCATTCATGAAATAAAACACATTTTCTAAAAACTCGTGTTTTTTAAGAACTCATGTAAACCTTCTAGAAACTGTGATTTTAAAAAACAGGGGGAAGTAAGCTTTTCTTATTTCCGGACGCATGCGCAAACTATGTAAAGTCATTATGACGTAGAATGTGCATACTTTGTAGATTCCATTGATGAAATAAAACACATTTTCTAAAAACTCGTGTTTTTTGAGAAATCATGTAAGCCTTCTAGAAGCTGTGATTTTAAAAAATGGGGGAAGTAAGCTTTTCTTATTTCCAAACGCATGCGCAAACTATAGAAAGTCGTTATAATGTAGAATGTGCATATTTTGTTGATTCCATTTACGAAATAAAACACATTTTCTAAAAACTCGTGTTTTTTAAGAAATCATGTAAACCTTCTAGAAGCTGTGATTTTAAAAAACGGCGGAAGTAAGCTTTTCTTATTTCCGGATGCATGCGTAAACTATAGAAAGTCGTTATGACGTAGAATGTGCATACTTTGTAGATTCCATTTATGAAATAAAGCACATTTTCTAAAAACTCGTGTTTTTTACGAAATCAGGTAAACCTTCTAGAAGTTGTGATTTTAAAAAACGGTGGAAGTAAGCTTTTCTTATTTCCGGACAAATACGCAAACTATAGAAAGTCGTTATGACGTAGAATGTGCATACTTTGTTGAATCCATTGATGAAATTAAACACATTTTCTAAAAACTCGTGTTTTTTAAGAACTCATGTAAACCTTCTAGAAGCTGTGATTTTAAAAAACAGTGGAAGTAAGCTTTTCTTATTTCTGGCCGCATGCGCAAACTATAGAAAGTCGTTATGATGTAGAATGCACATACTTTGTTGTTTCCATTTATGAAATAAAACACATTTTCTAAAAACCCCTTTTTTTAAAGAAATCATGTAAACCTTCTAGGAGCTGTGATTTTAAAAAACGGGGGAAGTAAGGTTTTCTTATTTCCAAACGCATGCGCAAACTATAGAAAGTCGTTATGACGTAGAATGTCCATTATTTGTTGATTCCATTTATGAAATAAAACACATTTTCTAAAAACTCGTGTTTTTTAAGAAATCATGTAAACCTTCTAGAAGCTGTGATTTTAAAAACCGGGGGAAGTAAGCTTTTCTTATTTCTGGACGCATGCGCAAACTATAGAAAGTCATTATGACGTAGAATGTGCATACTTTGTAGATTCCATTTATGAAATAAAACACATTTTGTAAAAACTCGTGTTTTTTAAGAAATCATTTAAACTTTCTAGAAGCTGTGATTTTAAAAAATGGTGGAAGTAAGCTTTTCTTATTTCCGGACGCATGTGCAAACTATAGAAAGTTGTTATGACGTAGAATGTGCGTACTTTGTAGATTCCATTTATGAAATAAAGCACATTTTCTAAAAACTCGTGTTTTTTACGAAATCATGTAAACCTTCTAGAAGCTGTGATTTTAAAAAACGGGGGAAGTAAGCTTTTCTTATTTCCGGACAAATACGCAAACTATAGAAAGTCCTTATGACGTAGAACGTGCATACTTTGTTGAATCCATTTATGAAATTAAACACATTTTCTAAAAACTCGTGTTTTTTACGAAATCATGTAAACCTTCTAGAAGCTGTGATTTTAAAAAAACGAGGGAAGTAAGCTTTTCTTATTTCTGGACGCATGCGCAAACTATAGAAAGTCGTTATGATGTAGAATGCACATACTTTGTAGATTCCATTTATGAAATAAAACACATTTTCTAAAAACTCATGTTTTTTACGAAATCATGTAAACCTTCTAGAAGCTGTGATTTTGAAAAACGGTGGAAGTAAGCTTTTCTTATTTCCGGACGCATGTACAAACTATAGAAAGTCATTATGACGTAGAATGTGCATACTTTGTAGATTCCATTTATGAAATAAAACACATTTTCTAAAAACTCCATTTTTTTACGAAATCATGTAAACCTTCTAGAAGCTATTATTTTAAAAAACGGTGGAAGTAAGCTTTTCTTATTTCCGGACGCATGCGCAAACTATAGAAAGTCGTTATGACGTAGAATGTGCATACTTTGTAGATTCCATTTAATAAGTAAAACACATTTTCTAAAAACTCGTGTTTTTTAATAAATCATGTAAAGCTTCTAGAAGCTGTGATTTTAAAAAACGGTGGAAGTAAGCTTTTCTTATTTCCGGACGAATACGCAATCTATAGAAAGTCGTTATGACGTAGAATGTGCATACTTTGTAGATTCCATTTATGAAATAAAACACATTTTGTAAAAACTCGTGTTTTTTAAGAAATCATGTAAACTTTCTAGAAGCTGTGATTTTAAAAAATGGTGGGAGTAAGCTTTTCTTATTTCCAAACGCATGCGCAAACTATAGAAAGTCATTATGACGTAGAATGTGCATACTTTGTAGATTCCATTTATGAAATAAAACACATTTTCTAAAAACTCGTGTTTTTTACGAAATCATGTAAACCTTCTAGAAGCTGTGATTTAAAAAAACGGGGGAAGTAAGCTTTTCTTACATCCGGACGCATGTGCAAGCTATAGAAAGTCGTTATGACGTAGAACGTGCATACTTTGTAGATTCCATTTATGAAATAGAACACATTTTCTAAAAACTCGTGCTTTTTACGAAATCATGTAAACCTTCTAGAAGCTGTGATTTTAAAAAAACGAGGGAAGTAAGCTTTTCTTATTTCCCGACGGATGCGAAAACTATAGAAAGTCTTTATGACGTACAATGTGCATACTTTGTAGATTCCATTTATGAAATAAAACACATTTTCTAAAAAGTCGTGTTTTTTACGAAATCATGTAAACATTCTAGAAGCTATTATTTTAAAAAACGGTGGAAGTAAGATTTTCTTATTTCCGGACGCATGCGCAAACTATAGAAAGTCGTTATGACGTAGAATGTGCATACTTTGTTGATTCCATTTATGAAATAAAACACATTTTCTAAAAACTCGTGTTTTTTAAGAAATCATGTAAACTTTCTAGAAGCTGTGATTTTAAAAAACGGGGGAAGTAAGCTTTTCTTATTTCCAAACGCATGCGCAAACTATAGAAAGTCGTTATGACGTAGAATGTGGATACTTTGTTGATTCCATTTATGAAATAAAACACATTTTCTAAAAACTCGTGTTTTTTAATAAATCATGTAAAGCTTCTAGAAGCTGTGATTTTGAAAAACAGTGGAGGTAAGCTTTTCTTATTTCCGGACGCATGCGAAAACTATAGAAAGTCCTTATGACATAGAATGTGCATACTTTGTTGATTCCATTTATGAAATAAAACACATTTTCTAAAAACTCGTGTTTCTTACGAAATCATGTAAACCTTCTAGAAGCTGTGATTTTAAAAAACGGTGGAAGTAAGCTTTTCTTATTTCCGGTCGAATGCAGAAACTATAGAAAGTCGTTATTACGTAGAATGTGCATACTTTGTTGATTCCATTTATGAAATAAAACACATTTTCTAAAAACTCGTGTTTTTTAAGAAATCATGTAAACCTTCTAGAAACTGTGATTTTAAAAAACGAGGGAAGTAAGATTTTCTTATTTCCAAACGCATGCGCAAACTATAGAAAGTCGTTATGACGTAGAATGTGCATACTTTGTAGATTCCATTTATGAAATAAAGCACATTTTATAAAAAACTCGTGTTTTTTACGAAATCATGTAAACCTTCTAGAAGTTGTGATTTTAAAAAATGGTGGAAGTAAGCTTTTCTTATTTCCGGACGAATGCGCAAACTATAGAAAGTAGTTATGACGTAGAATGTGCATACTTTGTTGATTCCATTTATGAAATAAAACACATTTTCTAAAAACTCGTGTTTTTTAAGAAAGCATGTAAACCTTCTAGAAGCTGTGATTTTAAAAAATGGTGGAAGTAAGCTTTTCTTATTTCCGGACGAATGTGCAAACTATAGAAATTCGTTATGACGTAGAATGTGAATACTTTGTAGATTCCATTTATGAAATAAAACACATTTTCTAAAAACTCGTGTTTTTTAAGAAATCATGTAAACCTTCTAGAAGCTGTGATTTTAAAAAACGGGGGAAGTAAGTTTTTCTTATTTCCAAATGCATGCGCAAACTATAGAAAGTCCTTATGACATAGAATGTGCTTACTTTGTTGATTCCATTTATGAAATAAAACACATTTTCTAAAAACTCGTGTTTTTTAAGAAATCTTGTAAACCTTCTAGAAGTTGTGATTTTAAAAAATGGTGGAAGTAAGCTTTTCTTATTTCCGGACGAATGCGCAAACTATAGAAAGTAGTTATGACGTAGAATGTGTATACTTTGTTGATTCCATTTATGAAATAAAACACATTTTCTAAAAACTCGTGTTTTTTAAGAAAGCATGTAAACCTTCTAGAAGCTGTGATTTTAAAAAATGATGGAAGTAAGCTTTTCTTATTTCCGGACGTATGCGCAAACTATAGAAAGTCGTTATCACGTAGAATGTGCATACTTTGTTGTTTCCATTTATGAAATAAAACACATTTTCTAAAAACTCGTGTTTTTTAAGAAATCATGTAAACCTTCTAGAAGCTGTGATTTTAAAAAACGGGGGAAGTAAGTTTTTCTTATTTCCAAATGCATGCGTAAACTATAGAAAGTCCTTATGACATAGAATGTGCATACTTTGTTGATTCCATTTATGAAATAAAACACATTTTTTAAAAACTCCTGTTTTTTAAGAAATCTTGTAAACCTTCTAGAAGCTGTGATTTTAAAAAATGGTGGAAGTAAGCTTTTCTTATTTCCGGACGAATGCGCAAACTATAGAAATTCTTTATGACGTAGAATGTGAATACTTTGTAGATTCCATTTATGAAATAAAACACATTTTCTAAAAACTCGTGTTTTTTAAGAAATCATGTAAACCTTCTAGAAGCTGTGATTTTAAAAAACGGTGGAAGTAAGCTTTTCTTATTTCCGGACGAATGCGCAAACTATAGAAAGTAGTTATGACATAGAATGTGCATACTTTGTTGATTCCATTTATGAAATAAAAAACATTTTCTGAAAACTCGTGTTTTTTAAGAAATCATGTAAACCTTCCAGAAGCTGTGATTTTAAAAAACGATGGAAGTAAGCTTTTCTTATATCCGGACGTATGCGCAAACTATAGAAAGTCGTTATCATGTAGAATGTGCATACCTTGTTGTTTCCATTTATGAAATAAAACACATTTTCTAAAAACTCGTGTTTTTTAAGAAATCATGTAAACCTTCTAGAAGCTGTGATTTTCAAAAGCGGGGGAAGTAAGCTTTTCTTATATCCGGACGCATATGCAAACTATATAAAGTTGTTATGATGTAGAATGTGCATACTTTGTTGATTCCATTTATGAAATAAAACACATTTTCTAAAAACTCGTGTTTTTTAAGAAATCATGTAAACCTTGTAGAAGCTGTGATTTTGAAAAACGGTGGAAGTAAGCTTTTCTTATTTCCGGACGCATGCGCAAACTATAGAAAGTCGTTATGACGTAGAATGTGCATTCTTTGTAGATTCCATTTATGAAATAAAGAACATTTTCTAAAAACTCGTGTTTTTTACGAAATCATGTAAACCTTCTAGAAGCTGTGATTTTGAAAAACGGTGGAAGTAAGCTTTTCTTATTTCCGGACGCATGCGCAAACTATAGAAAGTCGTTATGACGTAGAATGTGCATACTTTGTTGATTTCATTTATGAAATAAAACACATTTTCTAAAAACTCGTGTTTTTTAAGAAATCATGTAAACCTTCTAGAAGTTGTGATTTTAAAAAACGATGGAAGTAAGCTTTTCTTATTTCCGGACGTATGCGCAAACTATAGAAAGTCGTTATCACGTAGAATGTGCATACTTTGTTGTTTCCATTTATGAAATAAAACACATTTTCTAAAAACTCGTGTTTTTTAAGAAATCATGTAAACCTTCTAGAAGCTGTGAGTTTAAAAAACGGGGGAAGTAAGCTTTTCTTATTTCCGGACGCATATGCAAACTATAGAAAGTTGTTATGACGTAGCATGTGCATACTTTGTTCATTCCATTTATGAAATAAAACACATTTTCTAAAAACTCGTGTTTTTTACGAAATGATGTAAACCTTCTAGAAGCTGTGATTTAAAAAATGGGGGAAGTAAGCTTTTCTTATTTCCAAACGCATGCGCAAACTATAGAAAGTAGTTATAACATACAATGTGCATACTTTGTTGATTGCATTTATGAAATAAAACACATTTTCTAAAAACTCGTGTTTTTTAAGAAATCATGTAAACCTTCTAGAAGCTGTGATTTTAAAAAACGGGGGAAGTAAGTTTTTCTTATTTCCATACGCATGCGCAAACTATAGAAAGTTGTTATGACGTAGAATGTGCATACTTTGTTGATTCCATTTATGAAATAAAACACATTTTCTAAAAACTCGTGTTTTTTAAGAAATCATGTAAACCTTCTAGAAGCTGTGATTTTGAAAAACGGTGGAAGTAAGCTTTTCTTATTTCCGGACGCATGCGCAAACTAGAGAAATTCATTATGACGTAGAATGTGCATACTTTGTTGATTCCATTTATGAAATAAAACACATTTTCTAAAAAATCGTGTTTTTTAAGAAATCATGTAAACCTTCTAGTTGCTGTGATTTTAACAAACGGTGGAAGTAAGGTTTTCTTATTTCCCGATGCATGCGCAAACTATAGAAAGTCGTTATGACGTAGAATGTGCATACTTTGTTGATTCCATTTATGAAATAAAACACATTTTCTAAAAACTCATGTTTTTTAAGAAATCATGTAAACCTTCTAGAAGCTGTGATTTTAAAAAACGAGGGAAGTAAACTTTTCTTATTTCCAAACGCTTGCGCAAACTATAGAAAGTCGTTATGACGTAGAATGTGCATACTTTGTAGATTCCATTTATGAAATAAAGCACATTTTCTAAAAAACTCGTGTTTTTTAGGAAATCATGTAAACCTTCTAGAAGCTGTGATTTTAAAAAACAGTGGAAGTAAGCTTTTCTTATTTCCGGACGAATGCGCAAACTATAGAAAGTAGTTATGACATAGAATGTGCATACTTTGTTGATTCCATTTATGAAATAAAACACATTTTCTAAAAACTCGTGTTTTTTAAGAAATCATGTAAACCTTCCAGAAGCTGTGATTTTAAAAAACGATGGAAATAAGCTTTTCTTATTTCCGGACGTATGCGCAAACTATAGAAAGTCATTATCACGTAGAATGTGCATACCTTGTTGTTTCCATTTATGAAATAAAACACATTTTCTAAAAACTCGTGTTTTTTAAGAAATCATGTAAACCTTCTAGAAGCTGTGATTTTAAAAAGCGGGGGAAGTAAGCTTTTCTTATATCCGGACGCATATGCAAACTATAAAAAGTTGTTATGATGTAGAATGTGCATACTTTGTTGATTCCATTTATGAAATAAAACACATTTTCTAAAAACTCGTGTTTTTTAAGAAATCATGTAAACCTTCTAGAAGCTGTGATTTTGAAAAACGGTGTAAGTAAGCTTTTCTTATTTTCGGACGCATGCGCAAACTATAGAAAGTCGTTATGACGTAGAATGTGCATACTTTGTTGATTTCATTTATGAAATAAAACACATTTTCTAAAAACTCGTGTTTTTTAAGAAATCATGTAAACCTTCTAGAAGTTGTGATTTTAAAAAATGATGGAAGTAAGCTTTTCTTATTTCCGGACGTATGCGCAAACTATAGAAAGTCGTTATCACGTAGAATGTGCATACTTTGTTGTTTCCATTTATGAAATAAAACACATTTTCTAAAAACTCGTGTTTTTTAAGAAATCATGTAAACCTTCTAGAAGCTGTGATTTTAAAAAACGGGGGAAGTAAGCTATTCTTATTTCCAAATGCATGCGCAAACTATAGAAAGTCTTTATGACATAGAATGTGCATACTTTGTTGATTCCATTTATGAAATAAAACACATTTTCTAAAAACTCGTGTTTTTTAAGAAATCATGTAGACCTTCTAGAAGCTGTGATATTAAAAAACATGGGGAAGCAAGCTTTTCTTATTTCCAGACGCATGCGCAGACTATGTAAAGTCCTTATGACGTAGAATGTGCATACTTTGTAGATTCTATTTATGAAATAAAGCACATTTTCTAAAAACTCGTGTTTTTTAAGAAATCATGTAAACCTTCTAGAAGCTGTGATTTTAAAAAACGAGGGAAGTAAGCTTTCCTTATTTCCGAACGCATCCGCAAACTATAGAAAGTCGTTATGACGTAGAATGTGCATACTTTGTTGATTCCATTTATGAAATAAAACACATTTTCTAAAAACTCGTGTTTTTTAAGAAATTATGTAAACCTTCGAGAAGCTGTGATTTTAAAAAACGGGGGAAGTAAGCTTTTCTTATTTCCGGACGCATGCGCAAACTATAGAAAGTCGTTATGACATAGAATGTGCATACTTTGTAGATTCCATTTATGAAATAAAGCACATTTTCTAAAAACTCGTGTTTTTTACGAAATCATGTAAACCTTCTAGAAGCTGTGATTTTGAAAAACGGTGGAAGTAAGCTTTTCTTATTTACGAACAGATGCGCAAACTATAGAAAGTCGTTATGACGTAGAATGTGCATACTTTGTTGATTCCATTTATGAAATAAAACACATTTTCTAAAAACTCGTGTTTTTTAAGAAATCATTTAAACCTTCTAGAAGCTGTGATTTTAAAAAAGGGTGGAAGTAAGCTTTTCTTATTTCCGGACGCATGCGCAAACTAAAGAAAGTTGTTATGACGTAGAATGTGCATACTTTGTTGATTTCATTTATGAAATAAAACACATTTTCTAAAAACTCGTGTTTTTTAAAAAATCATGCAAACCTTCTAGAAGCTGTGATTTTAAAAAATGAGGGAAGTAAGCTTTTCTTATTTCCGGACGAATGCGCAAACTATAGAAAGTAGTTATGACATAGGATGTGCATACTTTGTTGATTCCATTTATGAAATAAAACACATTTTCTGAAAACTCGTGTTTTTTAAGAAATCATGTAAACCTTCCAGAAGCTGTGATTTTAAAAAACGATGGAAGTAAGCTTTTCTTATTTCCGGACGTATGTGCAAACTATAGAAAGTCGTGATCACGTAGAATGTGCATACTTTGTTGTTTCCATTTATGAAATAAAACACATTTTCTAAAAACTCATGTTTTTAAGAAATCATGTAAACCTTCTAGAAGCTGTGATTTTAAAAAACGGGGGAAGTAAGCTTTTCTTATTTCTGGACGCATATGCAAACTATAGAAAGTTGTTATGATGTAGAATGTGCATACTTTGTTGATTCCATTTATGAAATAAAACACATTTTCTAAAAACTCGTGTTTTTTAGGAAATCATGTAAACCTTCTAGAAGCTGTGATTTTGAAAAACGGTGGAAGTAAGCTTTTCTTATTTCTGGACGCATGCGCAAACTATAGAAAATCGTTATGACGTAGAATGTGCATTCTTTGTAGATTCCATTTATGAAATAAAGCACATTTTCTAAAAACTCGTGTTTTTTAAGAAATCATGTAAACCTTCTAGAAGCTGTGATTTTAAAAAACGAGGGAAGTAGGCTTTCCTTATTTCCGAACGCATGCGCAAACTATAGAAAGTCGTTATGACGTAGAATGTGCATACTTTGTAGATTCCATTTATGAAATAAAGCACATTTTCTAAAAACTCGTGTTTTTTACGTGATCATGTAAACCTTCTAGAAGTTGTGATTTTGAAAAACGGTGGAAGTAAGCTTTTCTTATTTCCGAACGCATGCGCAAATTATAGAAAGTCGTTATGACGTAGAATGTGCATACTTTGTTGATTTCATTTATGAAATAAAACACATTTTCTAAAAACTCGTGTTTTTTAAGAAATCATGTAAACCGTCTTGAAGCTGTGATTTTAAAAAACGGGGGAAGTAAGCTTTTCTTATTTTCGGACGCATGCGCAAACTATAGAAAGTGGTTATGACGTAGAATGTGCATACTTTGTTGATTCCATTTATGAAATAAAACACATTTTCTAAAAAGTCGTGTTTTTTAAGAAATCATGTAAACCTTCTAGAAGCTGTGATTTTAAAAAACGGTGGAAGTAAGCTTTTCTTATTTCCGGACGCATGCGCAAACTAAAGAAAGTCGTTATGACGTAGAATGTGCATACTTTGTAGGTTCCATTTATGAAATAAAACACATTTTCTAAAAACTCGTGTTTTTTAAGAAATCATGTAAACCTTCTAGAAGCTGTGATTTTAAAAAATGATGGAAGTAAGCTTTTCTTATTTCCGGACGTATGCGCAAACTATAGAAAGTCGTTATCACGTAGAATGTGCATAATTTGTTGTTTCCATTTATGAAATAAAACACATTTTCTAAAAACTCGTGTTTTTTAACAAATCATGTAAACCTTCTAGAAGCTGTGATTTTAAAAAACGGGGGAAGTAAGCTTTTCTTATTTCCGGACGCATATGCAAACTATAGAAAGTTGTTATGACGTAGAATGTGCATACTTTGTTGATTCCATTTATGAAATAAAACACATTTTCTAAAAACTTGTGTTTTTTAAGAAATCATGTAAACCTTCTAGAAGCTGTGATTTTGAAAAACGGTGGAAGTAAGGTTTTCTTATTTCCGGACGCATGCGCAAACTATAGAAAGTCGTTATGACGTAGAATGTGCATACTTTGTTGATTCCATTTATGAAATAAAACACATTTTCTAAAAACTCATGTTTTTTAACAAATCATGTAAACCTTCTAGAAGCTGTGATTTTAAAAAACGGGGGAAGTAGGCTTTTCTTATTTCCAAACGCATGCGCAAACTATAGAAAGTCGTTATGACGTAGAATGTGTATACTTTGTTCATTCCATTTATGAAATAAAACACATTTTCTAAAAACTCGTGTTTTTTAAGAAATCATGTAAACCTTCTAGAAGCTGTGATTTCAAAAAACGGGGGAAGTAAGCTTTTCTTATTTCCAAACGCATGCGCAAACTATAGAAAGTCGTTATGACATAGAATGTGCATACTTTGTGGATTCCATTTATGAAATAAAGCACATTTTCTAAAAAACTCGTGTTTTTTACGAAATCATGTAAACCTTCTAGAAGCTGTGATTTTAAAAAATGGTGGAAGTAAGCTTTTCTTATTTCCGGACGAATGCGCAAACTATAGAAAGTAGTTATGACGTGGAATGTGCATACTTTGTTGATTCTATTTATGAAATAAAACACGTTTTCTAAAACCTCATGTTTTTTAAGAAATCATGTAAACCTTCTAGAAGCTGTGATTTTAAAAAATGATGGAAGTAAGCTTTTCTTATTTCCGGACGTATGCGCAAACTATAGAAAGTCGTTATCACGTAGAATGTGCATAATTTGTTGTTTCCATTTATGAAATAAAACACATTTTCTAAAAACTCGTGTTTTTTAACAAATCATGTAAACCTTCTAGAAGCTGTGATTTTAAAAAACGGGGGAAGTAAGCTTTTCTTATTTCCGGACGCATATGCAAACTATAGAAAGTTGTTATGACGTAGAATGTGCATACTTTGTTGATTCCATTTATGAAATAAAACACATTTTCTAAAAACTTGTGTTTTTTAAGAAATCATGTAAACCTTCTAGAAGCTGTGATTTTGAAAAACGGTGGAAGTAAGCTTTTCTTATTTCCGGACGCAAGCGCAAACTATAGAAAGTCGTTATGACGTAGAATGTGCATACTTTGTTGATTCCATTTATGAAATAAAACACATTTTCTAAAAACTCATGTTTTTTAACAAATCATGTAAACCTTCTAGAAGCTGTGATTTTAAAAAACGGGGGAAGTAAGCTTTTCTTATTTCCAAACGCATGCGCAAACTATAGAAAGTCGTTATGACGTAGAATGTGTATACTTTGTTGATTCCATTTATGAAATAAAACACATTTTCTAAAAACTCGTGTTTTTTAAGAAATCATGTAAACCTTCTAGAAGCTGTGATTTCAAAAAACGGGGGAAGTAAGCTTTTCTTATTTCGGGACGCATGCGCAAACTATCGAAAGTCGTTATGACATAGAATGTGCAAAGTTTGTTGATTCCATTGATGAAATAAAACACATTTTCTAAAAACTCGTGTTTTTTGCGAAATGATGTAAATCTTCTAGAAGCTATGATTTTAAAAAACGGTGGAAGTAAGCTTTTCTTATTTCCGGACGCATGCGCAAACTATAGAAAATCCTTATGACGTAGAATGTGCATACTTTCTAGATTCCATTTATGAAATAAAACACATTTTCTAAAAACTCGTGTTTTTTGCGAAATGATGTAAACCTTCTAGAAGCTATGATTTTAAAAAACGGTGGAAGTAAGCTTTTCTTATTTTCGGACGCATGCGCAAAGTATAGAAAATCGTTATGACTTAGAATGTGCATACTTTGTCGATTCCGTTGATGAAATAAAACACATTTTCTAAAAACTCGTGTTTTTTAAGAAATCATGTAAACCTTCTAGAAGCTTTGATTTTAAAAAACGGGGGAAGTAAGCTTTTCTTATTTCCAAACGCATGCGCAAACTATAGAAAGTCGTTATGACGTAGAATGTGCATACTTTGTCGATTCCATTGATGAAATAAAACACACTTTCTAAAAACTCGTGTTTTTTAAGAAATCATGTAAACCTTCTAGAAGCTGTGATTTTAAAAAACGGTGGAAGTAAGCTTTTATTATTTCCAGACGCATGCACAAACTATAGAAAGTTGTTATGACGTAGAATGTGCATACTTTGTAGATTCCATTTATGAAATAAAACACTTTTTCTAAAAACTCGTGTTTTTTACGAAATCATATAAACCTTCAAGAAGCTGTGATTTTAAAAAACGGTGGAAGTAAGCTTTTCTTATTTCCTAACGCATGCGCAAACTATAGAAAGTCGTTATGACATAGAATGTGCATACTTTTTTGTTTCCATTTATGAAATAAAACACATTTTCTAAAAACTCGTGTTTTTTAAGAAATCATGTAAACCTTCTAGAAGCTGTGATATTAAAAAACGATGGAAGTAAGCTTTTCTTATTTCCGGACGTATGCGCAAACTATAGAAAGTCGTTATCACGTAGAATGTGCATACTTTGTTGTTTCCATTTATGAAATAAAACACATTTTCTAAAAACTCGTGTTTTTTAAGAAATCATGTAAACCTTCTAGAAGCTGTGATTTTAAAAAACGGGGGAAGTAAGCTTTTCTTATTTCCAAACGCATGCGCAAACTATAGAAAGTCGTTATGACGTAGAATGTGTATACTTTGTTGATTCCATTTATGAAATAAAACACATTTTCTAAAAACTCGTGTTTTTTAAGAAATTATGTAAACCTTCTAGAAGCTGTGAGTTTAAAAAACAGGGGGAAGTAAGCTTTTCTTATTTCCAGACGCATGCGCAAACTATGTAAAGTCCTTATGACATAGAATGTGCATACTTTGTAGATTCCATTTATGAAATAAAGCACATTTTCTAAATACTCGTGTTTTTTAAGAAATCATGTAAACCTTCTAGAAGCTGTGATTTTAAAAAACGAGGGAAGTAAGCTTTCCTTATTTCCGAACGCATGCGCAAACTATAGAAAGTCGTTATGACGTAGAATGTGCATACTTTGTTGATTCCATTTATGAAATAAAACACATTTTCTAAAAACTCGTGTTTTTTAAGAAATTATGTAAACCTTCTAGAAGCTGTGATTTTAAAAAACGGGGGAAGTAAGCTTTTCTTATTTCCAAACGCATGCGCAAACTATAGAAAGTCGTTATGACGTAGAATGTGTATACTTTGTTGATTCCATTTATGAAATAAAACACATTTTCTAAAAACTCGTGTTTTTTAAGAAATCATGTAAACCTTCTAGAAGCTGTGATTTCAAAAAACGGGGGAAGTAAGCTTTTCTTATTTCCAAACGCATGCGCAAACTATAGAAAGTCGTTATGACATAGAATGTGCATACTTTGTAGATTCCATTTATGAAATAAAGCACATTTTCTAAAAAACTCGTGTTTTTTACGAAATCATGTAAACCTTCTAGAAGCTGTGATTTTAAAAAACGGTGGAAGTAAACTTTTCTTATTTCCGGACGAATGCGCAAACTATAGAAAGTAGATATGACGTGGAATGTGCATACTTTGTTGATTCTATTTATGAAATAAAACACATTTTCTAAAACCTCGTGTTTTTTAAGAAATCATGTAAACCTTCTAGAAGCTGTGATTTTAAAAAATGATGGAAGTAAGCTTTTCTTATTTCCGGACGTATGCGCAAACTATAGAAAGTCGTTATCACGTAGAATGTGCATAATTTGTTCTTTCCATTTATGAAATAAAACACATTTTCTAAAAACTCGTGTTTTTTAACAAATCATGTAAACCTTCTAGAAGCTGTGATTTTAAAAAACGGGGGAAGTAAGCTTTTCTTATTTCCGGACGCATATCCAAACTATAGAAAGTTGTTATGACGTAGAATGTGCATACTTTGTTGATTCCATTTATGAAATAAAACACATTTTCTAAAAACTTGTGTTTTTTAAGAAATCATGTAAACCTTCTAGAAGCTGTGATTTTGAAAAACGGTGGAAGTAAGCTTTTCTTATTTCCGGACGCATGCGCAAACTAAAGAAAGTTGTTATGACGTAGAATGTGCATACTTTGTTGATTTCATTTATGAAATAAAACACTTTTTCTAAAAACTCGTGTTTTTTACGAAATCATATAAACCTTCAAGAAGCTGTGATTTTAAAAAACGGTGGAAGTAAGCTTTTCTTATTTCCAGACGCATGCGCAAACTATGTAAAGTCCTTATGACGTAGAATGTGCATACTTTGTAGATTCCATTTATGAAATAAAGCACATTTTCTAAATACTCGTGTTTTTTAAGAAATCATGTAAACCTTCTAGAAGCTGTGATTTCAAAAAACGAGGGAAGTAAGTTTTCTTATTTCCGGACGCATGCGCAAACTATTGAAAGTCGTTATGACATAGAATGTGCAAACTTTGTTGATTCCATTGATGAAATAAAACACATTTTCTAAAAACTCGTGTTTTTTGCGAAATGATGTAAACCTTCTAGAAGCTATGATTTTAAAAAACGGTGGAAGTAAGCTTTTCTTATTTCCGGACGCATGCGCAAACTATAGAAAATCCTTATGACGTAGAATGTGCATACTTTCTAGATTCCATTTATGAAATAAAACACATTTTCTAAAAACTCGTGTCTTTTGCGAAATGATGTAAACCTTCTAGAAGCTATGATTTTAAAAAACAGTGGAAGTAAGCTTTTCTTATTTTCGGACGCATGCGCAAAGTATAGAAAGTCGTTATGACTTAAAATGTGCATACTTTGTCGATTCCGTTGATGAAATAAAACACATTTTCTAAAAACTCGTGTTTTTTAAGAAATCATGTAAACCTTCTAGAAGCTTTGATTTTAAAAAACGGGGGAAGTAAGCTTTTCTTATTTCCAAACGCATGCGCAAACTATAGAAAGTCGTTATGACGTAGAATGTGCATACTTTGTCGATTCCATTGATGAAATAAAACACACTTTCTAAAAACTCGTGTTTTTTAAGAAATCATGTAAACCTTCTAGAAGCTGTGATTTTAAAAAATGGTGGAAGTAAGCTTTTATTATTTCCAGACGCATGCACAAACTATAGAAAGTCGTTATGACGTAGAATGTGCATACTTTGTAGATTCCATTTATGAAATAAAACACTTTTTCTAAAAACTCGTGTTTTTTACGAAATCATATAAACCTTCAAGAAGCTGTGATTTTAAAAAACGGTGGAAGTAAGCTTTTCTTATTTCCTAACGCATGCGCAAACTATAGAAAGTCGTTATGACATAGAATGTGCATACTTTTTTGTTTCCATTTATGAAATAAAACACATTTTCTAAACACTCGTGTTTTTTACGAAATCATGTAAACCTTCTAGAAGCTGTGATTTTGAAAAACGGTGGAAGTAAGCTTTTCTTATTTCCAGACGCATGCGCAAACTATAGAAAGTCGTTATGACGTAGAATGTGCATACTTTGTTGATTTCATTTATGAAATAAAACACATTTTCTAAAAACTCGTGTTTTTTAAGAAATCATGTAAACCTTCTAGAAGCTATGATATTAAAAAACGATGGAAGTAAGCTTTTCTTATTTCCGGACGTATGCGCAAACTATAGAAAGTTGTTATCACGTAGAATGTGCATACTTTGTTGTTTCCATTTATGAAATAAAACACATTTTCTAAAAACTCGTGTTTTTTAAGAAATAGTGTAAACCTTCTAGAAGCTGTGATTTTAAAAAACGGGGGAAGTAAGCTTTTCTTATTTCCAAATGCATGCGCAAACTATAGAAAGTCCTTATGACATAGAATGTTCATACTTTGTTGATTCCATTTATGAAATAAAACACATTTTCTAAAAACTCGTGTTTTTTAAGAAATCATGTAAACCTTCTAGAAGCTGTGAGTTTAAAAAACAGGGGGAAGTAAGCTTTTCTTATTTCCAGACGCATGCGCAAACTATGTAAAGTCCTTATGACGTAGAATGTGCATACTTTGTAGATTCCATTTATGAAATAAAGCACATTTTCTAAATACTCGTGTTTTTTAAGAAATCATGTAAACCTTCTAGAAGCTGTGATTTTAAAAAACGAGGGAAATAAGCTTTCCTTATTTCCGAACGCATGCGCAAACTATAGAAAGTCGTTATGACGTAGAATGTGCATACTTTGGTGATTCCATTTATGAAATAAAACACATTTTCTAAAAACTCGTGTTTTTTAAGAAATTATGTAAACCTTCTAGAAGCTGTGATTTTAAAAAACGGGGGAAGTAAGCTTTTCTTATTTCCAAACGCATGCGCAAACTATAGAAAGTCGTTATGACGTAGAATGTGTATACTTTGTTGATTCCATTTATGAAATAAAACACATTTTCTAAAAACTCGTGTTTTTTAAGAAATCATGTAAACCTTCTAGAAGCTGTGATTTCAAAAAACGGGGGAAGTAAGCTTTTCTTATTTCCAAACGCATGCGCAAACTATAGAAAGTCGTTATGACATAGAATGTGCATACTTTGTAGATTCCATTTATGAAATAAAGCACATTTTCTAAAAAACTCGTGTTTTTTACGAAATCATGTAAACCTTCTAGAAGCTGTGATTTTAAAAAACGGTGGAAGTAAGCTTTTCTTATTTCCGGACGAATGCGGAAACTATAGAAAGTAGTTATGACGTGGAATGTGCATACTTTGTTGATTCTATTTATGAAATAAAACACATTTTCTAAAACCTCGTGTTTTTTAAGAAATCATGTAAACCTTCTAGAAGCTGTGATTTTAAAAAATGATGGAAGTAAGCTTTTCTTATTTCCGGACGTATGCGCAAACTATAGAAAGTCGTTATCACGTAGAATGTGCATAATTTGTTGTTTCCATTTATGAAATAAAACACATTTTCTAAAAACTCGTGTTTTTTAACAAATCATGTAAACCTTCTAGAAGCTGTGATTTTAAAAAACGGGGGAAGTAAGCTTTTCTTATTTCCGGACGCATATGCAAACTATAGAAAGTTGTTATGACGTAGAATGTGCATACTTTGTTGATTCCATTTATGAAATAAAACACATTTTCTAAAAACTTGTGTTTTTTAAGAAATCATGTAAACCTTCTAGAAGCTGTGATTTTGAAAAACGGTGGAAGTAAGCTTTTCTTATTTCCGGACGCATGCGCAAACTATAGAAAGTCGTTATGACATAGAATGTGCATACTTTGTTGATTCCATTTATGAAATAAAACACATTTTCTAAAAACTCATGTTTTTTAACAAATCATGTAAACCTTCTAGAAGTTGTGATTTTAAAAAACGGGGGAAGTAAGCTTTTCTTATTTCCAAACACATGCGCAAACTATAGAAAGTCGTTATGACGTAGAATGTGTATACTTTGTTGATTCCATTTATGAAATAAAACACATTTTCTAAAAACTCGTGTTTTTTAAGAAATCATGTAAACCTTCTAGAAGCTGTGATTTCAAAAAACGGGGGAAGTAAGATTTTCTTATTTCCGGACGCATGCGCAAACTATTGAAAGTCGTTATGACATAGAATGTGCAAACTTTGTTGATTCCATTGATGAAATAAAACACATTTTCTAAAAACTCGTGTTTTTTGCGAAATGATGTAAACCTTCTAGAAGCTATGATTTTAAAAAACGGTGGAAGTAAGCTTTTCTTATTTCCGGACGCATGCGCAAACTATAGAAAATCCTTATGACGTAGAACGTGCATACTTTCTAGATCCCATTTATGAAATAAAACACATTTTCTAAAAACTCGTGTTTTTTGCGAAATGATGTAAACCTTCTAGAAGCTATGATTTTAAAAAACGGTGGAAGTAAGCTTTTCTTATTTTCGGACGCATGCGCAAAGTATAGAAAGTCGTTATGACTTAGAATGTGCATACTTTGTCGATTTCGTTGATGAAATAAAACACATTTTCTAAAAACTCGTGTTTTTTAAGAAATCATGTAAACCTTCTAGAAGCTTTGATTTTAAAAAACGGGGGAAGTAAGCTTTTCTTATTTCCAAACGCATGCGCAAACTATAGAAAGTCGTTATGACGTAGAATGTGCATACTTTGTCGATTCCATTGATGAAATCAAACACACTTTCTAAAAACTCGTGTTTTTTAAGAAATCATGTAAACCTTCTAGAAGCTGTGATTTTAAAAAACGGTGGAAGTAAGCTTTTATTATTTCCAGACGCATGCACAAACTATAGAAAGTCGTTATGACGTAGAATGTGCATACTTTGTAGATTCCATTTATGAAATAAAACACTTTTTCTAAAAACTCGTGTTTTTTACGAAATCATATAAACCTTCAAGAAGCTGTGATTTTAAAAAACGGTGGAAGTAAGCTTTTCTTATTTCCTAACGCATGCGCAAACTATAGAAAGTCGTTATGACATAGAATGTGCATACTTTTTTGTTTCCATTTATGAAATAAAACACATTTTCTAAACACTCGTGTTTTTTACGAAATCATGTAAACCTTCTAGAAGCTGTGATTTTGAAAAACGGTGGAAGTAAGCTTTTCTTATTTCCAGACGCATGCGCAAACTATAGAAAGTCGTTATGACATAGAACGTGCATACTTTGTTGATTTCATTTATGAAATAAAACACATTTTCTAAAAACTCGTGTTTTTAAGAAATCATGTAAACCTTCTAGAAGCTGTGATATTAAAAAATGATGGAAGTAAGCTTTTCTTATTTCCGGACGTATGCGCAAACTATAGAAAGTCGTTATCACGTAGAATGTGCATACTTTGTTGTTTCCATTTATGAAATAAAACACATTTTCTAAAAACTCGTGTTTTTTAAGAAATCATGTAAACCTTCTAGAAGCTGTGATTTTAAAAAACGGGGGAAGTAAGCTTTTCTTATTTCCAAATGCATGCGCAAACTATAGAAAGTCCTTATGACATAGAATGTTCATACTTTGTTGATTCCATTTATGAAATAAAACACATTTTCTAAAAACTCGTGTTTTTTAAGAAATCATGTAAACCTTCTAGAAGCTGTGAGTTTAAAAAACAGGGGGAAGTAATCTTTTCTTATTTCCAGACGCATGCGCAAACTATGTAAAGTCCTTATGACGTAGAATGTGCATACTTTGTAGATTCCATTTATGAAATAAAGCACATTTTCTAAATACTCGTGTTTTTTAAGAAATCATGTAAACCTTCTAGAAGCTGTGATTTTAAAAAACGAGGGAAGTAAGCTTTCCTTATTTCCGAACGCATGCGCAAACTATAGAAAGTCTTTATGACGTAGAATGTGCATACTTTGTTGATTCCATTTATGAAATAAAACACATTTTCTAAAAACTCGTGTTTTTTAAGAAATTATGTAAACCTTCTAGAAGCTGTGATTTTAAAAAACGGGGGAAGTAAGCTTTTCTTATTTCCGGACGCATGCGCAAACTATAGAAAGTCGTTATGACGTAGAATGTGCATACTTTGTAGATTCCATTTATTAAATAAAGCACATTTTCTAAAAACTCGTGTTTTTTACGAAATCATGTAAACCTTCTAGAAGCTGTGATTTTGAAAAACGGTGGAAGTAAGCTTTTCTTATTTCCGAACGCATGCGCAAACTATAGAAAGCTGTTATGACGTAGAATGTGCATACTTTGTTGATTCCATTTATGAAATAAAACACATTTTCTAAAAACTCGTGTTTTTTAAGAAATCATGTAAACCTTCTAGAAGCTGTGATTTTAAAAAATGGTGGAAGTAAGCTTTTCTTATTTCCGGACGCATGCGCAAACTAAAGAAAGTTGTTATGACGTAGAATGTGCATACTTTGTTGATTTCATTTATGAAATAAAACACATTTTCTAAAAACTCTTGTTTTTTAAGAAATCATGTAAACCTTCTAGAAGCTGTGATTTTAAAAAATGAGGGAAGTAAGCTTTTCTTATTTCCGGACGCATGCGCAAACTATAGAAAGTCGTTATGACGTAGAATGTGCATACTTTGTTGATTCCATATATGAAATAAAACACATTTTCTAAAAACTCGTGTTTTTTAAGAAATCATGTAAACCTTCTAGTTGCTGTGATTTTAACAAACGGTGGAAGTAAGGTTTTCTTATTTCCGGACGAATGCGCAAACTATAGAAAGTCGTTATGACGTAGAATGTGCATACTTTGTTGATTCCATTTATGAAATAAAACACATTTTCTAAAAACTCGTGTTTTTTAAGAAATCATGTAAACCTTCTAGAAGCTGTGATTTTAAAAAACGATGGAAGTAAGCTTTTCTTATTTTCGGACGTATGCGCAAACTATAGAAAGTCGTTATCACGTAGAATGTGCATAATTTGTTGTTTCCATTGATGAAATAAAACACATTTTCTAAAAACTCGTGTTTTTTAACAAATCATGTAAACCTTCTAGAAGCTGTGATTTTAAAAAACGGGGGAAGTAAGCTTTTCTTATTTCCAGACGCATGCGCAAACTATAGAAAGTCGTTATGACGTATAATGTGCATACTTTGTACATTCCATTTATGAAATAAAGCACATTTTCTAAAAACTCGTGTTTTTTACGTAATCATGTAAACCTTCTAGAAGCTGTGATTTTGAAAAACGGTGGAAGTAAGCTTTTCTTATTTCCGGACGCATGCGCAAACTATAGAAAGTCGTTATGACGTAGAATGTGCATACTTTGTTGATTTCATTTATGAAATAAAACACATTTTCTAAAAACTCGTGTTTTTTAAGAAATCATGTAAACCTTCTAGAAGTTGTGATTTTAAAAAATAGGGGAAGTAAGCTTTTCTTATTTTCGGACGCATGCGCAAACTATAGAAAGTGGTTATGACGTAGAATGTGCATACTTTGTTGATTCCATTTATGAAATAAAACACATTTTCTAAAAAGTCGTGTTTTTTAAGAAATCATGTAAACCTTCTAGAAGCTGTGATTTTAAAAACCGGTGGAAGTAAGCTTTTCTTATTTCCGGACGCATGCGCAAACTAAAGAAAGTCGTTGTGACGTAGAATGTGTATACTTTTTAGGTTCCATTTGTGAAATAAAACACATTTTCTAAAAACTCCTGTTTTTTAAGAAATCATGTAAACCTTCTAGAAGCTGTGATTTTGAAAAACGGTGGAAGTAAGCTTTTCTTATTTCCGGACGCATGCGCAAACTATAGAAAGTCGTTATGACGTAGAATGTGCATACTTTGTTGATTCCATTTATGAAATAAAACACATTTTCTAAAAACTCATGTTTTTTAACAAATCATGTAAACCTTCTAAAAGCTGTGATTTTAAAAAACGGGGGAAGTAAGCTTTTCTTATTTCCAAACGCATGCGCAAACTATAGAAAGTCGTTATGACGTAAAATGTGTATACTTTGTTGATTCCATTTATGAAATAAAACACATTTTCTAAAAACTCGTGTTTTTTAAGAAATAATGTAAACCTTCTAGAAGCTGTGATTTCAAAAAACGGGGGAAGTAAGCTTTTCTTATTTCCGGATGCATGCGCAAACTATCGAAAGTCGTTATGACATAGAATGTGCAAACTTTGTTGATACCATTGATGAAATAAAACACATTTTCTAAAAACTCGTGTTTTTTGCGAAATGATGTAAACCTTCTAGAAGCTATGATTTAAAAAATGGTGGAAGTAAGCTTTTCTTATTTCCGGACGCATGCGCAAACTATAGAAAATCCTTATGACGTAGGATGTGCATACTTTCTAGATTCCATTTATGAAATAAAACACATTTTCTAAAAACTCGTGTTTTTTGCGAAATGATGTAAACCTTCTAGAAGCTATGATTTTAAAAAACGGTGGAATTAAGGTTTTCTTATTTTCGGACGCATGCGCAAAGTATAGAAAGTCGTTATGACTTAGAATGTGCATACTTTGTCGATTCCGTTGATGAAATAAAACATATTTTCTAAAAACTCGTGTTTTTTTAGAAATCATGTAAACCTTCTAGAAGCTGTGATTTTAAAAAACGGTGGAAGTAAGCTTTTCTTATTTCCGAACGCATGTGCAAACTATAGAAAGTCGTTATGACGTATAATGTGCATACTTTGTTGATTCCATTTATAAAATAAAACACATTTTCTAAAAACTCGTGTTTTTTAAGAAATCATGTAAACCTTCTAGAAGCTGTGATTTTAAAAAACGGGGGAAGTAAGCTTTTCTTATTTCCAAACGCATGCGCAAACTATAGAAAGTCGTTATGACGTAGAATGTGCATACTTTGTTAATTCCACTTATGAAATAAAACACATTTTCTAAAAACTCGTGTTTTTTAAGAAATCATGTAAACCTTCTAGAAGCTGTGATTTCAAAAAATCAGGGAAGTAAGCTTTTCTTATTTCCGGACGCATGCGCAAACTATCGAAAGTCGTTATGACGTAGAATGTGCAAACTTTGTTGATTCCATTGATGAAATAAAACACATTTTCTAAAAACTCGTGTTTTTGACGAAATCATGTAAACCTTCTAGAAGCTGTGATTTTAAAAAACGGGGGAAGTAAGCTTTTCTTATTTCCAAACGCATGCGCAAACTATAGAAAGTCGTTATGACATAGAATGTGCATACTTTGTCTATTCCATTGATGAAATAAAACACACTTTCTAAAAACTCGTGTTTTTTAAGAAATCATGTAAACCATCTAGAAGCTGTGATTTTAAAAAACGGTGGAAGTAAGCTTTTCTTATTTCCGGACGCATGCGCAAACTATAGAAACTCGTTATGACATAGAATGTGCATACTTTGTTGTTTCCATTTATGAAATAAAACACATTTTCTAAAAACTCATGTTTTTTACGAAATCATGTAAACCTTCTAGAAGCTGTGATTTTAAAAAACGTGAGAAGTAAGCTTTTCTTATTTCCGTACGCATGCGCAAACTATAGAAAGTCGTTATGACGTAGAATGTGCATACTTTGATGATTCCATTTATGAAATAAAACACATTTTCTAAAAACTCGTGTTTTTTAGTAAATCATGTAAACCTTCTAGAAGCTGTGATTTTAAAAAACGCTGGAAGTAAGCTTTTCTTATTTCCGGACGTATGCGCAAACTATAGAAAGTCGTTATCATGTAGAATGTGCATACTTTGTTGTTTCCATATATGAAATAAAACACATTTTCTAAAAACTCGTGTTTTTTAAGAAATCATGTAAACCTTCTAGAAGCTGTGATTTTAAAAAACGAGGGAAGTAAGCTTTCCTTATTTCTGAACGCATGCGCAAACTTTAGAAAGTCGTTATGACGTAGAATGTGCATACTTTGTTGATTCCATTTATGAAATAAAACACATTTTCTAAAAACTCGTGTTTTTGAAGAAATCTTGTAAACCTTCTAGAAGTTGTGATTTTGAAAAACGGTGGAAGTAAGCTTTTCTTATTTCCGGACGCATGCGCAAACTATAGAAAGTCCTTATAACGTAGAATGTCCATACTTTGTTGATTCGATTTATGAAATAAAACACATTTTCTAAAACCTCGTGTTTTTTAAGAAATCATGTAAACCTTCTAAAAGCTGTGATTTTAAAAAACGGTGGAAGTAAGCTTTTCTTATTTCCGGACGCATGCGCAAACTATAGAAAGTCGTTATGACGTAGAATGTGCATACTTTGTTGATTTCGTTTATGAAATAAAACACATTTTATAAAAACTCGTGTTTTTTAAGAAATCATCTAAACCTTCTAGAAGCTGTGATTTTAAAAAACGGGGGAAGTAAGCTTTTCTTATTTCCAAACGCATGCGCAAACTATAGAAGTTCGTTATGACGTAGAATGTGCATACTTTGTTGATTCCATTTATGAAATAAAACACATTTTCTAAAAACTCGTGTTTTTTAAGAAATCATCTAAACCTTCTAGAAGCTGTGATTTGAAAAAACGGGGGAAGTAAGCTTTTCTTATTTCCAAACGCATGCGCAAACTATAGAAGTTCGTTATGCGTAGAATGTGCATACTTTGTTGATTCCATTTATGAAATAAAACACATTTTCTAAAAACTCGTGTTTTTTAAGAAATCATGTAAACCTTCTAGAAGCTGTGATTTTAAAAAACGGGGGAAGTAAGCTTTTCTTATTTCCGGACGCATGCGCAAACTATAGAAAGTCGTTCTGATGTAGAATGTGCATACTTTGTAGATTCCATTTATGAATTAAAACACATTTTCTAAAAACTCTTGTTTTTTACGAAATGATGTAAACCTTCTAGAAGCTGTGATTTTAAAAAACGGGGGAAGTAAGCTTTTCTTATTTCCGGACGCATGCGCAAACTATAGAGAGTCGTTATGACGAAGAATGTGCATACTTTGTAGATTCCATTTATGAAATAAAACACATTTTCTAAAAACTCGTGTTTTTTACGAAATCATGTAAATCTTCTAGAAGCTATTATTTTAAAAAATGGTGGAACTAAGCTTTTCTTATTTCCAAATGCATGCGCAAACTATAGAAAGTCGTTATGACGTAGAATTTGCATACTTTGTAGATTCCATTTATGAAATAAAACACATTTTCTAAAAACTCGTGTTTTTTACGAAATGATGTAAACCTTCTAGAAGCTGTGATTTTAAAAAACGGTGGAAGTAAGCTTTTCTTATTTCCGGACGCATGCGCAAAGTATAGAAATTCGTTATGACGTAGAATGTGCATACTTTGTTGATTTCGTTTATGAAATAAAACACATTTTATAAAAACTCATGTTTTTTAAGAAATCATGTAAACCTTCTAGAAGCTGTGATTTTAAAAAACGGGGGAAGTAAGCTTTTCTTATTTCCAAACGCATGCGCAAACTATAGAAATTCGTTATGACGTAGAATGTGCATACTTTGTTGATTCCATTTATGAAATAAAACACATTTTCTAAAAACTCGTGTTTTTTAAGAAATCATGTAAACCTTCTAGAAGCTGTGATTTTAAAAAACGGGGGAAGTAAGCTTTTCTTATTTCTGGACGCATGCGCAAACTATAGAAACTCGTTCTGACGTAGAATGTGCATACTTTGTACATTCCATTTATGAAATAAAACACATTTTCTAAAAACTCGTGTTTTTTACGAAATCATGTAAACCTTCTAGAAGGTATTATTTTAAAAAACGGTGGAAGTAAGCTTTTCTTATTTCCAAACGCATGCGCAAACTATAGAAAGTCGTTATGACGTAGAATGTGCATACTTTGTTGATTCCATTTATGAAATAAAACACATTTTCTAAAAACTCGTATTTTTTAACAAATCATGTAAACCTTCTAGAAGCTGTGATTTTAAAAAACGGGGGAAGTAAGTTTTTCTTATTTCCAAACGCATGCGCAAACTATAGAAAGTCATTATGATGTAGAATGTGCATACTTTGTTGATTCCATTTATGAAATAAAACACATTTTCTAAAAACTCGTGTTTTTTAACAAATCATGTAAACCTTCTAGAAGCTGTGATTTTAAAAAACGGGGGAAGTAAGTTTTTCTTATTTCCGAACGCATGCGCAAACTATAGAAAGTCGTTATGACGTAGAATGTGCATACTTTGTAGATTCCATTTATGAAATAAAACACATTTTCTAAAAACCCGTGTTTTTTACGAAATCATGTAAACCTTCTAGAAGCTATTATTTTAAAAAACGGTGGAAGTAAGCTTTTCTTATTTCCGGACGCATGCGCAAACTATAGAAGGTCATTATGACGTAGAATGTTCATACTTTGTTGATTCCATTTATGAAATAAAACACATTTTCTAAAAACTCATGTTTTTTAACAAATCATGTAAACCTTCTAGAAGCTGTGATTTTAAAAAACGGGGGAAGTAAGCTTTGCTTATTTCCAAATGGATGCGCAAACTATAGAAAGTCGTTATGACGTAGAATGTGCATACTTTGTTGATTCCATTTATGAAATAAAACACATTTTCTAAAAACTCGTGTTTTTTAAGAAATCATGTAAACCTTCTAGAAGCTGTGATTTTGAAAAACGGTGGAAGTAAGCTTTTCTTATTTCCGGACGCATTTACAAACTATAGAAAGTCCTTATGACGTAGAATGTCCATACTTTGTTGATTCCATTTATGAAATAAAACACATTTTCTTAAAACTCGTGTTTTTTATGAAATCATGTAAACCTTCTAGAAGCTATGATTTTAAAAAATGGTGGAAGTAAGCTTTTCTTATTTCCGGTCGAATGCGGAAACTATAGAAAGTCGTTATTACGTAGAATGTGCATACTTTGTTGATTCCATTTATGAAATAAAACACGTTTTCTAAAAACTCGTGTTTTTTAAGAAATCTTGTAAACCGTCTAGAAGCTGTGATTTTAAAAAAAGGGGGAAGTAAGCTTTTCTTATTTCCGGACGCATGCGCAAACAATAGAAAGTCGTTATGATGAAGAATGTGAATACTTTGTAGACTCCATTTATTAAATAAAACACATTTTCTAAAAACTCGCGTGTTTTACGAAATCATGTAAACCTTCTAGAAGCTATTATTTTAAAAAACGGTGGAAGTAAGCTTTTCTTATTTCCGTACGTATGCACAAACTATAGAAAGTCGTTATGACGTAGAATGTGCATACTTTGTTGATTCCATTTATGAAATAAACCACATTTTCTAAAAACTCGTGTTTTTTAAGAAATCATGTAAACCTTCTAGAAGCTGCGATTTTAAAAAACGGGGGAAGTAAGGTTTTTCTTATTTCCGGATGCATGCGCAAACTATAGAAAGACGTTATGATGTAGAATGTGCATACTTTGTAGATTCCATTTATGAAATAAAACACATTTTCTAAAAACTCGTGTTTTTTAAGAAATCATGTAAACCTTCTAGAAGCTGTGATTTTAAAAAACGAGGGAAGTAAGCTTTCCTTATTTCTGAACGCATGCGCAAACTATAGAAAGTCGTTATTTCGTAGAATGTGCATACTTTGTTGATTCCATTTATGAAATAAAACACATTTTCTAAAAACTCGTGTTTTTGAAGAAATCTTGTAAACCTTCTAGAAGCTGTGACTTTAAAAAACGGTGGAAGTAAGCTTTTCTTATTTCCGGACGAATGCGCAAATATAGAAAGTCGTTATGACGTAGAATGTGCACACTTTGTAGATTCCATTTATGAAATAAAACACATTTTCTAAAAACTCGTGTTTTTTAAGAAATCATGTAAACCTTTTAGAAGTTGTGATTTTGAAAAACGGTGGAAGTAAGCTTTTCTTATTTCCGGACGCATGCGCAAACTATAGAAAGTCCTTATGACGTAGAATGTCCATACTTTGTTGATTCCATTTATGAAATAAAACACATTTTCTAAAACCTCGTGTTTTTTAAGAAATCATGTAAACCTTCTAAAAGCTGTGATTTTAAAAAACGGTGGAAGTAAGCTTTTCTTATTTCCGGACGCATGCGCAAACTATAGAAAGTCGTTATGACGTAGAATGTGCATACTTTTTTGATTTCGTTTATGAAATAAAACACATTTTATAAAAACTCGTGTTTTTTAAGAAATCATCTAAACCTTCTAGAAGCTGTGATTTTAAAAAACGGGGGAAGTAAGCTTTTCTTATTTCCAAACGCATGCGCAAACTATAGAAGTTCGTTATGACGTAGAATGTGCATACTTTGTTGATTCCATTTATGAAATAAAACACATTTTCTAAAAACTCGTGTTTTTTAAGAAATCATGTAAACCTTCTAGAAGCTGTGATTTTAAAAAACAGGGGAAGTAAGCTTTTCTTATTTCCAAACGCATGCGCAAACTATAGAAGTTCATTATGACGTAGAATGTGCATACTTTGTTGATTCCATTTATGAAATAAAACACATTTTCTAAAAACTCGTGTTTTTTAAGAAATCATGTAAACCTTCTAGAAGCTGTGATTTTAAAAAACAGGGGAAGTAAGCTTTTCTTATTTCCAAACGCATGCGCAAACTATAGAAAGTCGTTCTGATGTAGAATGTGCATACTTTGTAGATTCCATTTATGAATTAAAACACATTTTCTAAAAACTCTTGTTTTTTACGAAATGATGTAAACCTTCTAGAAGCTGTGATTTTAAAAAACGGGGGAAGTAAGCTTTTCTTATTTCCGGACGAATGCGCAAACTATAGAGAGTCGTTATGACGAAGAATGTGCATACTTTGTAGATTCCATTTATGAATTAAAACACATTTTCTAAAAACTCTTGTTTTTTACGAAATGATGTAAACCTTCTAGAAGCTGTGATTTTAAAAAACGGGGGAAGTAAGCTTTTCTTATTTCCGGACGCATGCGCAAACTATAGAAAGTCGTTATGACGTAGAATGTGCATACTTTGTTGATTCCATATATGAAATAAAACACATTTTCTAAAAACTCGTGTTTTTTAAGAAATCATGTAAACCTTCTAGTTGCTGTGATTTTAACAAACGGTGGAAGTAAGGTTTTCTTATTTCCGGACGAATGCGCAAACTATAGAAAGTCGTTATGACGTAGAATGTGCATACTTTGTTGATTCCATTTATGAAATAAAACACATTTTCTAAAAACTCGTGTTTTTTAAGAAATCATGTAAACCTTCTAGAAGCTATGATTTTAAAAAACGATGGAAGTAAGCTTTTCTTATTTTCGGACGTATGCTCAAACTATAGAAAGTCGTTATCACGTAGAATGTGCATAATTTGTTGTTTCCATTGATGAAATAAAACACATTTTCTAAAAACTCGTGTTTTTCAACAAATCATGTAAACCTTCTAGAAGCTGTGATTTTAAAAAACGGGGGAAGTAAGCTTTTCTTATTTCCAGACGCATGCGCAAACTATAGAAAGTCGTTATGACGTATAATGTGCATACTTTGTACATTCCATTTATGAAATAAAGCACATTTTCTAAAAACTCGTGTTTTTTACGTAATCATGTAAACCTTCTAGAAGCTGTGATTTTGAAAAACGGTGGAAGTAAGCTTTTCTTATTTCCGGACGCATGCGCAAACTATAGAAAGTCGTTATGACGTAGAATGTGCATACTTTGTTGATTTCATTTATGAAATAAAACACATTTTCTAAAAACTCGTGTTTTTTAAGAAATCATGTAAACCTTCTAGAAGTTGTGATTTTAAAAAATAGGGGAAGTAAGCTTTTCTTATTTTCGGACGCATGCGCAAACTATAGAAAGTGGTTATGACGTAGAATGTGCATACTTTGTTGATTCCATTTATGAAATAAAACACATTTTCTAAAAAGTCGTGTTTTTTAAGAAATCATGTAAACCTTCTAGAAGCTGTGATTTTAAAAACCAGTGGAAGTAAGCTTTTCTTATTTCCGGACGCATGCGCAAACTAAAGAAAGTCGTTGTGACGTAGAATGTGTATACTTTTTAGGTTCCATTTGTGAAATAAAACACATTTTCTAAAAACTCCTGTTTTTTAAGAAATCATGTAAACCTTCTAGAAGCTGTGATTTTGAAAAACGGTGGAAGTAAGCTTTTCTTATTTCCGGACGCATGCGCAAACTATAGAAAGTCGTTATGACGTAGAATGTGCATACTTTGTTGATTCCATTTATGAAATAAAACACATTTTCTAAAAACTCGTGTTTTTTAAGAAATCATCTAAACCTTCTAGAAGCTGTGATTTTAAAAAACGGGGGAAGTAAGCTTTTCTTATTTCCAAACGCATGCGCAAACTATAGAAGTTCGTTATGACGTAGAATGTGCATACTTTGTTGATTCCATTTATGAAATAAAACACATTTTCTAAAAACTCGTGTTTTTTAAGAAATCATGTAAACCTTCTAGAAGCTGTGATTTTAAAAAACAGGGGAAGTAAGCTTTTCTTATTTCCAAACGCATGCGCAAACTATAGAAGTTCATTATGACGTAGAATGTGCATACTTTGTTGATTCCATTTATGAAATAAAACACATTTTCTAAAAACTCGTGTTTTTTAAGAAATCATGTAAACCTTCTAGAAGCTGTGATTTTAAAAAACAGGGGAAGTAAGCTTTTCTTATTTCCAAACGCATGCGCAAACTATAGAAAGTCGTTCTGATGTAGAATGTGCATACTTTGTAGATTCCATTTATGAATTAAAACACATTTTCTAAAAACTCTTGTTTTTTACGAAATGATGTAAACCTTCTAGAAGCTGTGATTTTAAAAAACGGGGGAAGTAAGCTTTTCTTATTTCCGGACGCATGCGCAAACTATAGAGAGTCGTTATGACGAAGAATGTGCATACTTTGTAGATTCCATTTATGAATTAAAACACATTTTCTAAAAACTCTTGTTTTTTACGAAATGATGTAAACCTTCTAGAAGCTGTGATTTTAAAAAACGGGGGAAGTAAGCTTTTCTTATTTCCGGACGCATGCGCAAACTATAGAAAGTCGTTATGACGTAGAATGTGCATACTTTGTTGATTCCATATATGAAATAAAACACATTTTCTAAAAACTCGTGTTTTTTAAGAAATCATGTAAACCTTCTAGAAGCTGTGATTTTGAAAAACGGTGGAAGTAAGGTTTTCTTATTTCCGGACGCATGCGCAAACTATAGAAAGTCGTTATGACGTAGAATGTGCATACTTTGTTGATTTCGTTTATGAAATAAAACACATTTTATAAAAACTCGTGTTTTTTAAGAAATCATCTAAACCTTCTAGAAGCTGTGATTTTAAAAAACGGGGGAAGTAAGCTTTTCTTATTTCCAAACGCATGCGCAAACTATAGAAGTTCGTTATGACGTAGAATGTGCATACTTTGTTGATTCCATTTATGAAATAAAACACATTTTCTAAAAACTCGTGTTTTTTAAGAAATCATGTAAACCTTCTAGAAGCTGTGATTTTAAAAAACAGGGGAAGTAAGCTTTTCTTATTTCCAAACGCATGCGCAAACTATAGAAGTTCGTTATGACGTAGAATGTGCATACTTTGTTGATTCCATTTATGAAATAAAACACATTTTCTAAAAACTCGTGTTTTTTAAGAAATCATGTAAACCTTCTAGAAGCTGTGATTTTAAAAAACGGGAGAAGTAAGCTTTTCTTATTTCCAAACGCATGCGCAAACTATAGAAATTCGTTATGACGTAGAATGTGCATACTTTGTTGATTCCATTTATGAAATAAAACACATTTTCTAAAAACTCGTTTTTTTAAGAAATCATGTAAACCTTCTAGAGGCTGTGATTTTAAAAAAAGGGGGAAGTAAGATTTTCTTATTTCCGGACGCATGCGCAAACTATAGAAACTCGTTATGACGTAGAATGTGCATACTTTGTTGATTCCATTTATGAAATAAAACACATTTTCTAAAAACTCGTGTTTTTTAAGAAATCATGTAAACCTTCTAGAGGCTGTGATTTTAAAAAAAGGGGGAAGTAAGATTTTCTTATTTCCGGACGCATGCGCAAACTATAGAAAGTCGTTATGACGTAGAATGTGCATACTTTGTTGATTTCATTTATGAAAGAAAACACATTTTCTAAAAACTCATGTTTTTTAGGAAATCATGTAAACCTTCTAGAAGCTGTGATTTTAAAAAACGGGGGAAGTAAGCTTTTCTTATTTCCGGACGCATGCGCAAACTATAGAAAGTCGTTTTGGCGTAGAATGTGCATACTTTGTTGATTGCATTTATGAAATAAAACACATTTTCTAAAAACTCATGTAAACCTTCTAGGAGTTGTGATTTTAAAAAACGGTGGAAGTAAGCTTTTCTTATTTCCGGACGAATGCGCAAACTATAGAAAGTCGTTATGACATAGAATGTGTATACTTTGTTGATTTCATTTATGAAATAAAACACATTTTCTAAAAACTAGTGTTTTTTAAGAAATCATGTAAACCTTCTAAAAGCTGTGATTTTAAAAAACGGGGGAAGTAAGGTTTTCTTATTTCCGGACGCATGCACAAACTATAGAAACTTGTTATGACGTAGAATGTGCATTCTTTGTTGATTCCATTTATGAAATAAAACACATTTTCTAAAAACTCGTGTTTTTTATGAAATCATGTAAACCTTCTAGAAGCTATGATTTTAAAAAATGGTGGAAGTAAGCTTTTCTTATTTTCGGTCAAATGCGGAAACTATAGAAAGTCGTTATTATGTAGAATGTGCATACTTTGTTGATTCCATTTATGAAATAAAACACATTTTCTAAAAACTCGTGTTTTTTAAGAAATCTTGTAAACCTTCTAGAAGCTGTGACTTTAAAAAATGGTGGAAGTAAGCTTTTCTTATTTCCAAACGCATGCGGAAACTATTGAAAGTCGTTATGACGTAGAATGTGCATACTTTGTTGATTCCATTTATGAAATAAAACACATTTTCTAAAAACTCGTGTTTTTTAGGAAATCATGTAAACCTTTTAGAAGTTGTCATTTTGAAAAACGGTGGAAGTAAGCTTTTCTTATTTCCGGACGCATGCGCAAACTATAGAAAGTCCTTATGACGTAGAATGTCCATACTTTGTTGATTCCATTTATGAAATAAAACACATTTTCTAAAACCTCGTGTTTTTTAAGAAATCATGTAAACCTTCTAAAAGCTGTGATTTTAAAAAACGGGGGAAGTAAGCTTTTCTTATTTCCGGACGCATGCGCAAACTATAGAAAGTTGTTATGACGTAGAATGTGCATTCTTTGTTGATTCCATTTATGAAATAAAACACATTATCTAAAAACTCGTGTTTTTTATGAAATCATGTAAACCTACTAGAAGCTATGATTTTAAAAAACGGTGGAAGTAAGCTTTTCTTATTTTCGGTAAAATGCGGAAACTATAGAAAGTCGTTATTATGTAGAATGTGCATACTTTGTTGATTCCATTTATGAAATAAAACATATTTTCTAAAAACTCGTGTTTTTTAAGAAATCTTGTAAACCTTCTAGAAGCTGTGACTTTAAAAAACGGTGGAAGTAAGCTTTTCTTATTTCCAAATGCATGCGGAAACTATAGAAAGTCGTTATGACGTAGAATTTGCATACTTTGTTGATTCCATTTATGAAATAAAACACATTTTCTAAAAACTCATGTTTTTTAAGAAATCATGTAAACCTTCTAGAAGCTGTGATTTTAAAAAAAGGGGGAAGTAAGCTTTTCTTATTTCCGGACGCATGCGCAAACAATAGAAAGTCGTTATGACGAAGAATGTGCATACTTTGTAGACTCCATTTATGAAATAAAACACATTTTCTAAAAACTCGTGTTTTTTACGAAATCATGTAAACCTTCTAGAAGCTATTATTTTAAAAAACGGTGGAAGTAAGCTTTTCTTATTTCCGGACGCATGCACAAACTATAGAAAGTCGTTATGACGTAGAATGTGCATACTTTGTTGATTCCATTTATGAAATAAACCACATTTTCTAAAAACTCGTGTTTTTTAAGAAATCATGTAAACCTTCTAGAAGCTGTGATTTTAAAAAACGGTGGAAGTAAGCTTTTCTTATTTCCGGACGCATGCGCAAACTATAGAAAGTCGTTATGACGTAGAATGTGCATACTTTGTTGATTTCGTTTATGAAATAAAACACATTTTGTAAAAACTCGTGTTTTTTAAGAAATCATCTAAACCTTCTAGAAGCTGTGATTTTAAAAAATGGGGGAAGTAAGCTTTTCTTATTTCCGGACGCATGCGCAAACTATAGAAAGTCGTTCTGACGTAGAATGTGCATACTTTGTTGATTCCATTTATGAAATAAAACACATTTTCTAAAAACTCGTGTTTTTTAAGAAATCATGTAAACCTTCTAGAAGCTGTGACTTTAAAAAACGGTGGAAGTAAGGTTTTCTTATTTCCGGACGCCTGCGCAAAATATAGAAAGTCGTTCTGACGTAGAATGTGCATACTTTGTAGATTCCATTGATGAAATAAAACACATTTTATAAAAACTCGTGTTTTTTACGAAATCATGTAAACCTTCTAGAAGCTGTGATAGAATAAAACGATGGAAGTAAGCTTTTCTTATTTCCGGACGCATCGCATACTAGAGAAAGTCGTTATGATGTAGAATGTGCATACTTTGTAGATTCCATTTATGAAATAAAACACATTTTCTAAAAACTCGTGTTCTTTACGAAATCATGTAAACCTTCTAGAAGTTGTGATTTTAAAAAACGGTGGAAGTAAGCTTTTCTTATTTCCGGACGCATGCGCAAACTAGAGAAAGTCGTTATGACGTAGAATGTGCATATTTTGTAGATTCCATTTATGAAATAAAACACATTTTCTAAAAACTCGTGTTTTTTACGAAATCATGTAAACCTTCTAGAAGCTATTATTTTAAAAAATGGTGGAAGTAAGCTTTTCTTATTTCCGGACGCATGCGCAAACTATAGAAAGTCGTTATGACGTAGAATGTGCATACTTTGTAGATTTCCTTTATGAAATAAAACACATTTTCTAAAAACTCGTGTTTTTTAAGAAATCATGTAAACCTTCTAGAAGCTGTGATTTTAAAAAACGGGGGAAGTAAGCTTTTCTTATTTCCGGACGCATGCGCAAACTATAGAAAGTCGTTATGGCGTAGAATGTGCATACTTTGTTGATTGCATTTATGAAATAAAACACATTTTCTAAAAACTCATGTAAACCTTCTAGAAGCTGTGATTTTAAAAAACGGTGGAAGTAAGCTTTTCTTATTTCTGGACAAATGCGCAAACTATAGAAAGTCGTTATGACATAGAATGTGCATACTTTGTTGATTTCATTTATGAAATAAAACACATTTTCTAAAAACTCGTGTATTTTACGAAATCATGTAAACCTTCTAGAAGCTGTGATTTTAAGAAACGGGGGAAGTAAGCTTTTTTATTTCCGGTCGAATGCGCAAACTATACAAAGTCGTTATGACGTAGAATGTGCATACTTTGTAGATTCCATTTATGAAATAAAACACATTTTCTAAAAAATCATGTTTTTTAAGAAATCATGTAAACCTTCTAGAAGCTGTGATTTTAAAAAACGGGAGAAGTAAGCTTTTCTTATTTCCAAACGCATGCGCAAACTATAGAAATTCGTTATGACGTAGAATGTGCATACTTTGTTGATTCCATTTATGAAATAAAACACATTTTCTAAAAACTCGTTTTTTTAAGAAATCATGTAAACCTTCTAGAAGCTGTGATTTTAAAAAACGGGGGAAGTAAGCTTTTCATATTTCCAAACGCATGCGCAAACTATAGAAAGTCGTTATGACGTAGAATGTGCATACTTTGTTGATTCCATTTATGAAAGAAAACACATTTTCTAAAAACTCATGTTTTTTAGGAAATCATGTAAACCTTCTAGAAGCTGTGATTTTAAAAAACGGGGGAAGTAAGCTTTTCTTATTTCCGGACGCATGCGCAAACTATAGAAAGTCGTTATGGCGTAGAATGTGCATACTTTGTTGATTGCATTTATGAAATAAAACACATTTTCTAAAAACTCATGTAAACCTTCTAGAAGCTGTGATTTTAAAAAACGGTGGAAGTAAGCTTTTCTTATTTCTGGACAAATGCGCAAACTATAGAAAGTCGTTATGACATAGAATGTGCATACTTTGTTGATTTCATTTATGAAATAAAACACATTTTCTAAAAACTCGTGTATTTTACGAAATCATGTAAACCTTCTAGAAGCTGTGATTTTAAGAAACGGGGGAAGTAAGCTTTTCTTATTTCCGGTCGAATGCGCAAACTATACAAAGTCGTTATGACGTAGAATGTGCATACTTTGTAGATTCCATTTATGAAATAAAACACATTTTCTAAAAAATCATGTTTTTTAAGAAATCATGTAAACCTTCTAGAAGCTGTGATTTTAAAAAACGGGAGAAGTAAGCTTTTCTTATTTCCAAACGCATGCGCAAACTATAGAAATTCGTTATGACGTAGAATGTGCATACTTTGTTGATTCCATTTATGAAATAAAACACATTTTCTAAAAACTCGTTTTTTTAAGAAATCATGTAAACCTTCTAGAAGCTGTGATTTTAAAAAACGGGGGAAGTAAGCTTTTCTGATTTCCAAACGCATGCGCAAACTATAGAAATTCGTTATGACGTAGAATGTGCATACTTTGTTGATTCCATTTATGAAATAAAACACATTTTCTAAAAACTCGTGTTTTTTAAGAAATCATGTAAACCTTCTAGAAGCTGTGATTTTAAAAAATGGGGGAAGTAAGCTTTTCTTATTTCCAGACGCATGAGCAAACAAGAGAAAGTCATTATGACGTAGAATGTGCATACTTTGTAGATTCCATTTATGAAATAAAACACATTTTCTAAAAACCCATGTTTTTTACGAAATCTTGTAAACCTTCTAGAAGCTATTATTTTAAAAAATGGTGGAAGTAAGCTTTTCTTATTTCCGGACGCATGCGCAAACTATAGAAACTCGTTATGACGTAGAATGTGCATACTTTGTTGATTCCATTTATGAAATAAAACACATTTTCTAAAAACTCGTGTTTTTTAAGAAATCATGTAAACCTTCTAGAGGCTGTGATTTTAAAAAAAGGGGGAAGTAAGATTTTCTTATTTCCGGACGCATGCGCAAACTATAGAAAGTCGTTATGACGTAGAATGTGCATACTTTGTTGATTTCATTTATGAAAGAAAACACATTTTCTAAAAACTCATGTTTTTTAGGAAATCATGTAAACCTTCTAGAAGCTGTGATTTTAAAAAACGGGGGAAGTAAGCTTTTCTTATTTCCGGACGCATGCGCAAACTATAGAAAGTCGTTTTGGCGAAGAATGTGCATACTTTGTTGATTGCATTTATGAAATAAAACACATTTTCTAAAAACTCATGTAAACCTTCTAGGAGTTGTGATTTTAAAAAACGGTGGAAGTAAGCTTTTCTTATTTCCGGACGAATGCGCAAACTATAGAAAGTCGTTATGACATAGAATGTGCATACTTTGTTGATTTCATTTATGAAATAAAACACATTTTCTAAAAACTCGTGTTTTTTAAGAAATCATGTAAACCTTCTAAAAGCTGTGATTTTAAAAAACGGGGGAAGTAAGGTTTTCTTATTTCCGGACGCATGCGCAAACTATAGAAACTTGTTATGACGTAGAATGTGCATTCTTTGTTGATTCCATTTATGAAATAAAACACATTTTCTAAAAACTCGTGTTTTTTATGAAATCATGTAAACCTTCTAGAAGCTATGATTTTAAAAAACGGTGGAAGTAAGATTTTCTTATTTTCGGTCAAATGCGGAAACTATAGAAAGTCGTTATTATGTAGAATGTGCATACTTTGTTGATTCCATTTATGAAATAAAACACATTTTCTAAAAACTCGTGTTTTTTAAGAAATCTTGTAAACCTTCTAGAAGCTGTGACTTTAAAAAATGGTGGAAGTAAGCTTTTCTTATTTCCAAACGCATGCAGAAACTATAGAAATTCGTTATGACGTAGAATGTGCATACTTTGTTGATTCCATTTATGAAATAAAACAACTTTTCTAAAAACTCGTGTTTTTTAAGAAATCATGTAAACCTTCTAGAAGTTGTGATTTTGAAAAACGGTGGAAGTAAGCTTTTCTTATTTCCGGACGCATGCGCAAACTATAGAAAATCCTTATGACGTAGAATGTCCATACTTTGTTGATTCCATTTATGAAATAAAACACATTTTCTAAAAACTCGTGTTTTTTAAGAAATCATGTAAACCTTCTAAAAGCTGTGATTTTAAAAAACGGGGGAAGTAAGCTTTTCTTATTTCCGGACGCATGCGCAAAGTATAGAAAGTTGTTATGACGTAGAATGTGCATTCTTTGTTGATTCCATTTATGAAATAAAACACATTTTCTAAAAACTCGTGTTTTTTATGAAATCATGTAAACCTTCTAGAAGCTATGATTTTAAAAAACGGTGGAAGTAAGCTTTTCTTATTTTCGGTCAAATGCGGAAACTATAGAAAGTCGTTATTATGTAGAATGTGCATACTTTGTTGATTCCATTTATGAAATAAAACACATTTTCTAAAAACTCGTGTTTTTTAAGAAATCTTGTAAACCTTCTAGAAGCTGTGACTTTAAAAAACGGTGGAAGTAAGCTTTTCTTATTTCCAAACGCATGCGGAAACTATAGAAAGTCGTTATGACGTAGAATTTGCATACTTTCTTGATTCCATTTATGAAATAAAACACATTTTCTAAAAACTCTTGTTTTTTAAGAAATCTTGTAAACCTTCTAGAAGCTGTGACTTTAAAAAACGGTGGAAGTAAGCTTTTCTTATTTCCAAACGCATGCGGAAACTATAGAAAGTCGTTATGACGTAGAATGTGCATACTTTGTTGATTCCAATTATGAAATAAAACACATTTTCTAAAAACTCGTGTTTTTTAAGAAATCATGTAAACCTTCTAGAAGTTGTGATTTTGAAAAACGGTGGAAGTAAGCTTTTCTTATTTCCTGACGCATGCGAAAACTATAGAAAGTCGTTATGACGTAGAATGTGCATACTTTGTAGATTCCTTTTATGAAGTAAAACACATTTTCTAAAAACTCGTGTTTTTGACGAAATCATGTAAACCTTCTAGAAGCTGTGATTTTAAAAAACGGTGGAAGTTAGCTTTTCTTATTTCCGGACGCATGCGCAAACTATAGAAAGTAGTTATGACGTGGAATGTGCATACTTTCTTGATTCTATTTAGGAAATAAAAAACATTTTCTAAAAACTCGTGTTTTTTAAGAAATCATGTAAACCTTCTAGAAACTGTGATTTTAAAAAACGGTGGAGGTAAGCTTTTCTAATTTCCGGACGAATGTGCAAACTATAGAAAGTTGTTATGATGTAGAATGTGCATACTTTGTTGATTCCATTTATGAAATAAAACACATTTTCTAAAAACTCGTGTTTTTTAAGAAATCATGTAAACCTTCTAGAAGCTGTGATTTTAAAAACGGGGGAAGTAAGCTTTTCTTATTTCCCGACGCATGCGCAAACTATAGAAAGTCATTATGACGTAGAATGTGCATACTTTGTTGATTCCATTTATGAAATAAAACACATTTTCTAAAAACTCGTGTTTTTTAAGAAATCATGTAAACCTTCTAGAAGCTGTGATTTTAAAAAACGGTGGAAGTAAGCTTTTCTTATTTCCGGAGGCATGCGCAAACTATAGAAAGTCGTTATGACGTAGAATGTGCATACTTTGTAGATTCCATTTATGAAATAAATCACATTTTCTAAAAACTCGTGTTTTTTACGAAATCATGTAAACCTTCTAGAAGCTGTGATTTTAAAAAACGGTGGAAGTAAGATTTTCTTATTTCCGAACGCATGCGCAAACTATAGAAAGTCGTTATGACGTAGAATGTGCATACTTTGTTGATTCCATTTATGAAATAAAACACATTTTCTAAAAACTCGTGTTTTTTAAGAAATCATGTAAACCTTCTAGAAGCTGTGATTTTAAAAAACGGGGGAAGTAAGCTTTTCTTATTTCCGGACGCATGCGCAAACTATAGAAAGTCATTATGACGTAGAATGTGCATACTTTGTAGATTCCATTTATGAAATAAAACACATTTTCTAAAAACTCGTGTTTTTTACGAAATCATGTAAACCTTCTAGAAGCTGTGATTTTAAAAAACAGTGGAAGTAAGCTTTTCTTATTTCCGGACGCATGTGTAAACTATAGAAAGTCGTTATGACGTAGAATGTGCATACTTTGTTGATTCCATTTATGAAATAAAACACATTTTCTAAAAACTCATGTTTTTTAAGAAATCATGTAAACCTTCTAGACGCTGTGATTTTAAAAAACGGTGGAAGTAAGCTTTTCTTATTTCTAGATGCATGCGCAAACTATAGAAATCGTTATGACGTAGAATGTGCATACTTTGTTGATTCCATTTATGAAATAAAACACATGCTCTAAAAACTCTTGCTTTTTAAGAAATCATGTAAAACTTCTAGAAGCTGTGATTTTAAAAAACGGGGGAATTAAGCTTTTCTTATTTCCGGACGCATGCGCAAACTATAGAAAGTCATTACGACGTAGAATGTGCATAATTTGTAGATTCCATTTATGAAATAAAACACATTTTCTAAAAACTCGTGTTTTTTACGAAATCATGTAAACCTTCTAGAAGCTGTGATTTTAAAAAACGGTGGAAGTAAGCTTTTCTTATTTCCGGACGAATGCGCAAACTATAGAAAGTCGTTATGACGTAGAATGTGCATACTTTGTAGATTCCATTTATGAAATAAAACACATTTTCTAAAAACTCGTGTTTTTTACGAAATCATGTAAACCTTCTAGAAGCTGTGATTTTAAAAAAAGGGGGAAGTAAGCTTTTCTTATTTCCGGAGGCATGCGCAAACAATAGAAATTCATTATGACAAAGAATGTACATACTTTGTAGATTCCATTTATGAGATAAAACACATTTTCTAAAAAGTCATGTTTTTTACGAAATCATGTAAACCTTCTAGAAGCTATTATTTTAAAAAACGGTGGAAGTAAGCTTTTCTTATTTCCGGACGCATGCACAAACTATAGAAAGTCGTTATGACGTAGAATGTGCATACTTTGTTGATTCCATTTATGAAATAAACCACATTTTCTAAAAACTCGTGTTTTTTAAGAGATCATGTAAACCTTCTAGAAGCTGTGATTTTAAAAAACGAGGGAAGTAAGCTTTTCTTATTGCCCGATGCATGCTCAAACTATAGAAAGACGTTATGACGTAGAATGTGCATACTTTGTAGATTCCATTTATGAAATAAAACACCTTTTCTAAAAACTCTTGTTTTTTACGAAATCATGTAAACCTTCAAGAAGCTCCGATTTTAAAAAATGGTGGAAGGAAGCTTTTCTTATTTTCACACGCATGCGCAAACTATAGAAATTCGTTATGACTTAGAATGTGCATACTTTGTAGATTCCATTTATGAAATAAAACACATTTTCCAAAAACTCGTGTTTTTTACGAAATGATGTAAACCTTCTAGAAGCTGTGATTTAAAAAAACGGTGGAAGTAAGCTTTTCTTATTTCCGGACGCATGCACAAACTATAGAAAGTCGTTATGACGTAGAATGTGCATACTTTGTTGATTCCATTTATGAAATAAAACACATTTTCTAAAAACTCGTGTTTTTTAAGAAATCATGTAAAACTTCTAGAAGCTGTGATTTTAAAAAACGGGGGAAGTAAGCTTTTCTTATTTCCGTACGCATGCAAAAACTATAGAAAGTCGTTATGACGTAGAACGTGCATACTTTGTTGATTCCATTTAAGAAATAAAACACATTTTCTAAAAACTCATGTTTTTTAAGAAATCATGTAAACCTTCTAGAAGCTATGATTTTAAAAAACGGGGGAAGTAAGCTTTTCTTATTTCCGGACGCATGCACAAACTAAAGAAAGTCGTTATGACATAGAATGTGCATACTTTGTTGATTCCATTATGGAAATAAAACACATTTTCTAAAAACTCGTGTTTTTTAAGAAATCATGTAAACCTTCTAGAAGCTGTGATTTTAAAAAACGGGGGAAGTAAGCTTTTCTTATTTCCGGATGCATGCGCAAACTATAGAAAGTCGTTCTGATGTAGAATGTGCATACTTTGTAGATTCCATTTATGAATTAAAACACATTTTCTAAAAACTCGTGTTTTTTAAGAAATCTTGTAAACCTTCTAGAAGCTGTGATTTTAAAAAACGGTGGAAGTAAGCTTTTTTATTTCCAGACGCATGCACAAACTATAGAAAGTCGTTATGACGTAGAATGTGCATACTTTGTTGATTCCATTTAGGAAATAAAACACATTTTCTAAAAACTCGTGTTTTTTAAGAAATCATGTAAACCTTCTAGAAGCTGTGATTTTAAAAAACGGGGGAAGTAAGCTTTTCTTATTTCCAGACGCATGCGCAAACTATAGAAAGTCGTTATGACGTAGAATGTGCATACTTTGTTGATTCCATTATGGAAATAAAACACATTTTCTAAAAACTCGTGTTTTTTAAGAAATCATGTAAATCTTCTAGAAGCTGTGATTTTAAAAAACTGGGGAAGTAAGCTTTTCTTATTTCCGGACGCATGCGCAAACTATAGAAAGTCGTTCTCATGTAGAATGTGCATACTTTGTAGATTCCATTTATGAATTAAAACACATTTTCTAAAAACTCGTGTTTTTTAAGAAATCTTGTAAACCTTCTAGAAGCTGTGATTTTAAAAAACGGTGGAAGTAAGCTTTTCTTATTTCCAGACGCATGCACAAACTATCGAAAGTCGTTATGACATAGAATGTGCATACTTTGTTGATTCCATTTATGAAATAAAAACACATTTTCTAGAAACGTGTGTTTTTTAAGAAATCATGTAAACCTTCTAGAAGCTGTGATTTTAAAAAACGAGGGAAGTAAGCTTTTCCTATTTCCAAACGCATGCCAAACTATAGAAAGTCGTTATGACGTAGAATGTGCATACTTTGTTGAGTCCATTTATGAAATAGAACACATTTTCTAAAAACTCGTGTTTTTTTACGAAATCATGTAAACCTTCTAGAAGCTGTGATTTTAAAAAAGGGTTGAAGTAAGCTTTTCTTATTTCCGGACGCATGCGCAAACTAGAGAAAGTCGTTATGACTTAGAATGTGCATACTTTGTAGATTACATTTATGAAATAAAACACATTTTCTAAAAAACTCGTGTTTTTTAAGAAATCATGTAAACCTTCTAGAAGCTGTGATTTTAAAAAAACGGGGGAAGTAAGCTTTTCTTATTTCCGGACACATGCGCAAACTATAGAAAGTCATTATGACGTAGAATGTGCATACTTTGTAGATTCCATTGATGAAATAAAACACATTTTCTAAAAAACACGTGTTTTTTTAAGAAATCATGTAAACCTTCTAGAAGCTGTGATTTTAAAAAACGGGGGAAGTAAGCTTTTCTTATTTTCAAACGCATGCACAAACTATAGAAAGTCGTTATGACGTAGAATGCGCATACTTTTGTTGATTCCATTAATGAATTAAAACACATTTTCTAAAAGCTCGTGTTTTTTAACAAATCATGTAATCCTTCTAGAAGCTGTTATTTTAAAAAACGGGGGAAGTAAGCTTTTCATATTTCCAAACGCGATGCGCAAGCTATAGGAAAGTCGTTATGACGTAGAATGTGCATACTTTGTTGATTCCATTTAAGAAATAAAACACATTTTCTAAAAACTCGTGTTTTTTACGAAATCATGTAAACCTTCTAGAAGCTGTGATTTTAAAAATGGGGGAAGTAAGCTTTTCTTATTTTGCGGATGCATACGCAAACTATAGAATGTCGTTATGACGTAGAATGTGCATACTTTGTTGATTCCATTTATGAAATAAAACACATTTTCTAAAAAACTCGTGTTTTTTACGAAATCATGTAAACCTTCTAGAAGCTGTGATTTTAAAAAACGGGGGAAGTAAGCTTTTCTTATTTCCAAATGCATGCGCAAACTATAGAAAGTCGTTATGAGGTAGATTGTGCATACTTTGTTGATTCCATTTATGAAATAAAACACATTTTCTAAAAACTCGTGTTTTTTAAGAAATCATGTAAACCTTCTAGAAGCTGTGATTTTAAAAAACGGGGGAAGTAAGCTTTTCTTATTTCCGGACACATGCGCAAAACTAGAGAAAGTCGTTATGACGTAGAATGTGCATACTTCGTAGATTCCATTGATGAAATAAAACACTTTTTCTTAAAACTCATGTTTTTTATGAAATCATGTAAACATTCTAGAAGCTGTGATTTTAAAAAAACGGTGGAAGTAAGCTTTTCTTATTTTCGGACGCATGCGCAAACTAGATAAATTCGTTATGACGTAGAATGTGCATACTTTGTAGATTCCATTTATGAAATAAAACACATTTTCTAAAAACCTCGTGTTTTTTACGAAATCATGTAAACCTTCTAGAATTATATTATTTTAAAAAACGGTGGATGTAAGCTTTTCTTATTTCCGGATGCATGCGCAAACTATAGAAAGTCGTTATGACGTAGAATGTGCATACTTTGTAGATTCCATTTATGAAATAAAACACATTTTCTAAAAACTCGTGTGTTTTACGAAATCATGTAAACCTTCTAGAAGCTCTTATTTTAAAAAACGGTGGAAGTAAGCTTTTCTTATTTCCTGACGCATACGCAAACTATAGAATGTCGTTATGACGTAGAATGTGCATACTTTGTTGATTCGATTTATGAAATAAAACACATTTTCTAAAAACTCATGTTTTTTAAGAAATCATGTAAACCTTCTAGAAGCTGTGATTTTAAAAAAAGGTGGAAGTAAGCTTTTCTTATTTCCGGACGCATGCGCAAACTATAGAAAGTCGTTATGACGTAGAATGTGCATACTTTGTAGATTTCATTTATGAAATAAAACACATTTTCTAAAAACTCATGTTTTTTAAGAAATCATGTAAACCTTCTAGAAGGTGTGATTTTAAAAAACGGTGGAAGTAAGCTTTTCTTATTTCCGGACGCATGCGCAAACTATAGAAAGTCGTTATGACGTAGAATGTGCATAATTTGTTGATTCCATTTATGAAATAAAACACATTTTCTAAAAACTCGTGTTTTTTAAGAAATCATGTAAACCTTCTAGAAGCTGTGATTTTAAAAAATGGGGGAAGTAAGCTTTTCTTATTTCCAAACGCATGCGCAAACTATAGAAAGTCGTTATGACGTAGAATGCGCATACTTTGTTGATAACATAAATGAAATAAAACACATTTTCTAAAAGCTCGTGTTTTTTAACAAATCATGTAAACCTTCTAGAAGCTGTGATTTTAAAAAACGGGGGGAAGTAAGCTTTTCTTATTTCCGGACGCATGCGCAAACTATAGAAAGTCATTATGACGTAGAATGTGCATACTTTGTTGATTCCATTTATGAAATAAAACACATTTTCTAAAAACTCGTGTTTTTTAAGAAATTATGTAAACGTTCTAGAAGCTGTGATTTTAAAAAACGGGGGAAGTAAGCTTTTCTTATTTCCGGATGAATACGCAAACTATAGAAAGTCGTTATGACGCAGAATATGCATAATTTGGTTATTCCATTTATGAAATAAAACACATTTTCTAAAAACTCGTGTTTTTTAAGAAATAATGTAAACCTTCTAGAAGCTGTGATTTTAAAAAACGGGGGACGTAAGCTTTTCTTATTTCCAAACGCATGCGCAAACTATAGAAAGTCGTTATGACGTAGAATGCGCATACTTTGTTGATTCCATTTATGAAATAAAATACATTTTCTAAAAACTCATGTTTTTTACGAAATCATGTAAACCTTCTAGAAGCTGTGATTTTAAAAAACGGGGGGAATTAAGGTTTTCTTATTTTCGGACGCATGTGCAAACTATAGAAAGTCGTTATCACGTAGAATGTGCATACTTTGTTGATTCCATTTATTAAATAAAAAACATTTTCTAAAAACTCGTGTTTTTTAAGAAATCATGTAAACCTTCTAGAAGCTGTGATTTAAAAAAACGGGGGACGTAATCTTTTCTTATTTCCAAACGCATGTGCAAACTATAGAAAGTCGTTATGACGTAGAATGTGCATACTTTGTTGATTCCATTTATGAAATAAAACACATTTTCTAAAAACTCGTGTTTTTTACGAAATCATGTAAACCTTCTAGAAGCTGTGATTTTAAAAAACGGGGGAAGTAAGCTTTTCTTATTTCCAAATGCATGCGCAAACTATAGAAAGTCGTTATGAGGTAGAATGTGCATACTTTGTTGATTCCATTTATGAAATAAAACACATTTTCTAAAAACTCGTGTTTTTTAAGAAATCATGTAAACCTTCTAGAAGCTGTGATTTTAAAAAACGGGGGAAGTAAGCTTTTCTTATTTCTGGACACATGCGCAAACTAGAGAAAGTCGTTATGACGTAGAATCTGCATACTTCGTAGATTCCATTGATGAAATAAAACACTTTTTCTTAAAACTCATGTTTTTTACGAAATCATGTAAACATTCTAGAAGCTGTGATTTTAAAAAACGGTGGAAGTAAGCTTTTCTTATTTCCGGACGCATGCGCAAACTAAATAAATTCGTGATGACGTAGAATATGCATACTTTGTAGATTCCATTTATGAAATAAAACACATTTTCTAAAAACTCGTGTTTTTTACGAAATCATGTAAACCTTCTAGAATATATTATTTTAAAAAACGGTGGATGTAAGCTTTTCTTATTTCCGGATGCATGCGCAAACTATAGAAAGTCGTTATGACGTAGAATGTGCATACTTTGTAGATTCCATTTATGAAATAAAACACATTTTCTAAAAACTCATGTGTTTTACGAAATCATGTAAACCTTCTTGAAGCTCTTATTTTAAAAAACGGTGGAAGTAAGCTTTTCTTATTTCCTGACACATACGCAAACTATAGAATGTTGTTATGACGTAGAATGTGCATACTTTGTTGATTCCATTTATGAAATAAAACACATTTTCTAAAAACTCATGTTTTTTAAGAAATCATGTAAACCTTCTAGAAGCTGTGATTTTAAAAAAAGGTGGAAGTAAGCTTTTCTTATTTCCGGACGCATGCGCAAACTATAGAAAGTCGTTATGACGTAGAATGTGCATACTTCATAGATTTCATTTATGAAATAAAACACATTTTCTAAAAACTCATGTTTTTTAAGAAATCATGTAAACCTTCTAGAAGGTGTGATTTTAAAAAACGGTGGAAGTAAGCTTTTCTTATTTCCGGACGCATGCGCAAACTATAGAAAGTCGTTATGACGAAGAATGTGCATAATTTGTTGATTCCATTTATGAAATAAAACACATTTTCTAAAAACTCGTGTTTTTTAAGAAATCATGTAAAACTTCTAGAAGCTGTGATTTTAAAAAACGGGGGAAGTAAGCTTTTCTTATTTCCGGACGCATGCGCAATCTATAGAAAGTCGTTATGCCGTAGAATGTGCATACTTTGTAGATTCCATTTATGAAATAAAACACATTTTCTAAAAACACGTGTTTGTTAAGAAATCATGTAAACCTTCTAGAAGCTGTGATTTTAAAAAACGGGGGAAGTAAGCTTTTCTTATTTCCAAACGCATGCGCAAACTATAGAAAGTCGTTATGACGTAGAATGCGCATACTTTGTTGATTCCATAAATGAAATAAAACACATTTTCTAAAAGCTCGTGTTTTTTAACAAATCATGTAAACCTTCTAGAAGCTGTGATTTTAAAAAACAGGGGAAGTAAGCTTTTCTTATTTCCGGACGCATGCGCAAACTATAGAAAGTCATTATGACGTAGAATGTGCATACTTTGTTGATTCCATTTATGAAATAAAACACATTTTCTAAAAACTCGTGCTTTTTAAGAAATTATGTAAACGTTCTAGAAGCTGTGATTTTAAAAAACGGGGGAAGTAAGCTTTTCTTATTTCCGGATGAATACGCAAACTATAGAAAGTCGTTATGATGCAGAATGTTCATAATTTAATGATTCCATTTATGAAATAAAACACATTTTCTAAAAACTCGTGTTTTTTAAGAAATAATGTAAACCTTCTAGAAGCTGTGATTTTAAAAAACGGGGGACGTAAGCTTTTCTTATTTCCAAACGCATGCGCAAACTATAGAAAGTCGTTATGACGTAGAATGTGCATACTTTGTTGATACCATTTATTAAATAAAAAACATTTTCTAAAAACTCGTGTTTTTTAAGAAATCATGTAAACCTTCTAGAAGCTGTGATTTAAAAAAACGGGGGACGTAAGCTTTTCTTATTTCCAAACGCATGTGCAAACTATAGAAAGTCGTTATGACGTAGAATGTGCATACTTTGTTGATTCCATTTATGAAATAAAACACATTTTCTAAAAACTCGTGTTTTTTAAGAAATCATGTAAACCTTCTAGAAGCTGTGATTTTAAAAAACGGGGGAAGTAAGCTTTTCTTATTTCCGGACGCATGCGCAAACTATAGAAAGTCGTTATGACGTAGAATGTGCATACTTTGTTGATTCCATTTCTGAATTAAAACACATTTTCTAAAAACTCGTGTTTTTTACGAAATCATGTAAACCTTCAAGAAGCTGTGATTTTAAAAAACGGCGGAAGTAAGCTTTTCTTATTTCTGGACGCATGCGCAAACTATAGAAAGTAGTTATGACATAGAATGTGCATACTTTGTAGATTCCATTTATGAAATAAAACACATTTTCTAAAAACATATGTTTTTTACGAAATGATGTAAACCTTCTAGAAGCTGTGATTTTAAAAAACGGTGGAAGTAAGCTTTTCTTATTTCCGGACGCATGCGCAAACTATAGAAAGTCGTTATGATGTAGAATGTGCATACTTTGTTGATTCCATTTATGAAATAAAACACATTTTCTAAAAACTCATGTTTTTTACAAAATCATGTAAACCTTCTAGAAGCTATGATTTTGAAAAAACGGTGGAAGTAAGCTTTTCTTATTTCCAGACGCATGCGCAAGCTATAGAAAGTCCTTATGACGTCGAATGTGCATACTTTGTTGATTCCATTTATGAAATAAAACACATTTTCTAAAAACTCGTGTTTTTTAGCAAATCATGTAAAGGTTCTAGAAGCTGTGATTTTAAAAAATGGGGGGAAGTAAGCTTTTCTTATTTCCAAACGCATGTGCAAACTATAGAAAGTCGTTATGACGTAGAATGTGCACACTTTGTTTATTCCATTTATGAAATAAAACACATTTTCTAAAAGCTCGTGTTTTTTAACAAATCATGTAAACCCTCTAGAAGCTGTGATTTTAAAAAACGGGGGAAGTAAGCTTTTCTTATTTCCAAACGCATGTGCAAACTATAGAAAGTCGTTATGGCGTAGCATGTGCATACTTTGTTGATTCCATTTATGAAATAAAACACATTTTCTAAAAATTCATGTTTTTTATGAAATCATGTAAACCTTCTAGAAGCTGTGATTTTAAAAAACGGGGGAAGTAGGCTTTTCTTATTTTCGGACGAATGCGCAAACTATAGAAAGTCGTTATGACGTAGAATGTTCATCATTTGTTGATTCCATTTATGAAATAAAACACATTTTCTAAAAAACTCGTGTTTTTTACGAAATCATGTAAACCTTCTAGAAGCTGTGATTTTAAAAAACGGTGGAAGTAAGCTTTTCTTATTTCCGGACGAATGCGCAAACTATAGAAAGTCGTTATGACGTAGAATGTGCATACTTTGTTGATTCCATTTATGAAATAAAACACATTTTCTAAAACCTCGTGTTTTTTAAGAAATCATGTAAACCTTCTAGAAGCTGTGATTTTAAAAAACGGGGGAGGTAAGCTTCTCTTATTTCCGGACGCATGCGCAAACTATAGAAAGTCGTTATGACGTAGAATGTGCATACGTTCTTGATTCCATTTATGAAATAAAACACATTTACTAAAAACTCGTGTTTTTTAAGAAATCATGTAAACCTTTTAGAAGCTGTGATTTTAAAAAATGGGGGAAGTAAGCTTTTCTTATTTCCGGACGCATGCGCAAACTAGAGAAAGTCGTTATGACGTAGAATGTGCATACTTTGTAGATTCCATTGATGAAATAAAACACATTTTCTAAAAACTCATGTTTTTTACGAAATCATGTAAATCTTCTAGAAGCTGTGATTTTATAAAACGGTGGAAGTAAGCTTTTCTTATTTCCGGACGCATGCGCAAACTAGAGAAAGTCGTTATGACGTAGAATGTGCATACTTTGTAGATTCCATTGATGAAATAAAACACATTTTTTAAAACCTCGTGTTTTTTACGAAATCATGTAAACCTTCTAGAAGCTATTATTTTAAAAAACGGTGGAAGTAAGCTTTTCTTATTTCCGGACGCATGCGCAAACTGTAGAAAGTCGTTATGATGTAGAATGCGCATACTTTGTTGATTCCATTTATGAAATAAAACACATTTTCTAAAAACTCATGTTTTTTAAGAAATCATGTAAACCTTCTAGAAGCTGTGATTTTAAAAAAAGGGGGAAGTAAGCTTTTCTTATTTCCGGACGCATGCGCAAACTATAGAATGTCGTTATGACGTAGAATGTGCATACTATGTAGATTTCATTTATGAAATAAAACACATTTTCTAAAAACTCGTGTTTTTTAAGAAATCATGTAAACCTTCTAGAAGGTGTGATTTAAAAAAACGGGGGAAGTAAGCTTTTCTTATTTCCAAACGCATGCGCAAACTATAGAAAGTCGTTATGACGTAGAATGTGCATACTTTGTTGAGTCCATTTATGAAATAAAACACATTTTCTAAAAACTCTTGTTTTTTAGGAAATCATGTAAACCTTCTAGAAGCTGTGATTTTAAAAAAGGGTTGAAGTAAGCTTTTCTTATTTCCGGACGCATGCGCAAACTATAGAAAGTCGTTATGACGTAGAATGTGCATACTTTGTAGATTACATTTATGAAATAAAACACATTTTCTAAAAACTCATGTTTTTTAAGAAATCATGTAAACCTTCTAGAAGCTGTGATTTTAAAAAACGGGGGAAGTAAGCTTTTCTTATTTCCGGACGCATGCGCAAACTATAGAAAGTCGTTATGACGTAGAATGTGCATACTTTGTAGATTCCATTTATGAAATAAAACACATTTTCTAAAAACACGTGTTTTTTAAGAAATCATGTAAACCTTCTAGAAGCTGTGATTTAAAAAAACAGGGGAAGTAAGCTTTTCTTATTTCCAAACGCATGCGCAAACTATAGAGAGTCGTTATGACGTAGAATGCGCATACTTTGTTGATTCCATTAATGAAATAAAACACATTTTCTAAAAGCTCATGTTTTTTAACAAATCATGTAAACCTTCTAGAAGCTGTGATTTTAAAAAACGGGGGAAGTAAGCTTTTCTTATTTCCAAACGCATGCGTAAACTATAGAAAGTCGTTATGACGTAGAATGTGCATACTTTGTTGATTCCATTTATGAAATAAAACACATTTTCTAAAAACTCATGTTTTTTACGAAATCATGTAAACCTTCTAGAAGCTGTGATTTTAAAAAATGGGGGAACTAAGCTTTTCTTATTTCCGGATGCATACGCAAACCATAGAATGTCGTTATGACGTAGAATGTGCATACTTTGTTGATTCCATTTATGAAATAAAACACATTTTCTAAAAACTCATGTTTTTTACGAAATCATGTAAACCTTCTAGAAGCTGTGATTTTAAAAAACGGGGGAAGTAAGCTTTTCTTATTTCCAAATGCATGCGCAAAATATAGAAAGTCGTTATGAGGTAGAATGTGCATACTTTGTTGATTCCATTTATGAAATAAAACACATTTTCTAAAAACTCATGTTTTTTAAGAAATCATGTAAACCTTCTACAAGCTGTGATTTTAAAAAACGGGGGAAGTAAGCTTTTCTTATTTCCGGATGCATGCGCAAACTAGAGAAAGTCGTTATTACGGAGAATGTGCATACTTTGTAGATTACATTGATGAAATAAAACACATTTTCTAAAAACTCGTGTTTTTTACGAAATCATGTAAACATTCTAGAAGCTGTGATTTTAAAAAACGGTGGAAGTAAGCTTTTCTTATTTCCGGACGCATGCGCAAACTAGAGAAATTCGTTATGACATAGAATGTGCATACTTTATGAATCCATTTATGAAATAAAACACATTTTCTAAAAACTCGTGTTTTTTACGAAATCATGTAAACCTTCTAGAAGCTATTATTTTAAAAAATGGTGGATGTAAGCTTTTCTTATTTCCGGACGCATGCGCAAACTATGGAAATTCGTTATGACGTAGAATGTGCATACTTTGTTGATTCCATTTATGAAATAAAACACATTTTCTAAAAACTCATGTTTTTTAAGAAATCATGTAAACCTTCTAGAAGCTGTGATTTTAAAAAAAGGTGGAAGTAAGCTTTTCTTATTTCCGGACGCATGCGCAAACTATAGAAAGTCGTTATGACGTAAAATGTGCATACTTTGTAGATTTCATTTATGAAATAAAACACATTTTCTAAAAACTCGTGTTTTTTAAGAAATCATTAAAACCTTCTAGAAGGTGTGATTTAAAAAAATGGGGGAAGTAAGCTTTTCTTATTTCCAAACGCATGCACAAACTATAGAAAGTCGTTATGACGTAGAATGTGCATACTTTGTAGATTCCATTTATGAAATAAAACACATTTTCTAAAAACACGTGTTTTTTAAGAAATCATGTAAACCTTCTAGAAGCTGTGATTTTAAAAAACGGGGGAAGTAAGCTTTTCTTATTTCCAAACGCATGCCCAAACTATAGAAAGTCGTTATGATGTAGAATGCGCATACTTTATTGATTCCATAAATGAAATAAAACACATTTTCTAAAAGCTCGTGTTTTTTAACAAATCATGTAAACCTTCTAGAAGCTGTGATTTTAAAAAACGGGGGAAGTAAGCTTTTCTTATTTCCGGACGCATGCGCAAACTATAGAAAGTCGTTATGACGTAGAATGTGCATACTTGGTTGATTCCATTTATGAAATAAAACACACTTTCTAAAAACTCGTGTTTTTTAAGAAATTATGTAAACCTTCTAGAAGCTGTGATTAAAAAAAACGGGGGACGTAAGCTTTTCTTATTTCCAAACGCATGCGCAAACTATAGAAAGTCGTTATGACGTAGAATGTGCATACTTTGTTGATTCCATTTATGAAATAAAATACATTTTCTAAAAACTCATGTTTTTTACGAAATCATGTAAACCTTCTAGAAGCTGTGATTTTAAAAAACGGGGGAATTAAGCTTTTCTTATTTTCGGACGCATGTGTAAACTATAGAAAGTCGTTATGACGTAGAATGTGCATACTTTGTTGATTCCATTTATTAAATAAAACACATTTTCTAAAAACTCGTGTTTTTTAAGAAATCATGTAAACCTTCTAGAAGTCGTGATTTTAAAAAACGGGGGAAGTAAGCTTTTCTTATTTCCGGACGAATACGCAAACTATAGAAAGTCGTTATGACGTAGAATGTGCATAATTTGTTGATTCCATTTATGAAATAAAACACATTTTCTAAAAACTCATGTTTTTTAAGAAATCATGTAAACCTTCTAGAAGCTGTGATTAAAAAAAACGGGGGACGTAAGCTTTTCTTATTTCCAAACGCATGCGCAAACTATAGAAAGTCGTTATGACGTAGAATGTGCATACTTTGTTGATTCCATTTATGAAATAAAATACATTTTCTAAAAACTCATGTTTTTTACGAAATCATGTAAACCTTCTAGAAGCTGTGATTTTAAAAAACGGGGGAATTAAGCTTTTCTTATTTTCGGACGCATGTGTAAAATATAGAATGTCGTTATGACGTAGAATGTGCATACTTTGTTGATTCCATTTATTAAATAAAACACATTTTCTAAAAACTCGTGTTTTTTAAGAAATCATGTAAACCTTCTAGAAGTCGTGATTTTAAAAAACGGGGGAAGTAAGCTTTTCTTATTTCCGGACGCATGCGCAAACTATAGAAAGTCGTTATGACGTAGAATGTGCATACTTTGTTGATTCCATTTCTGAAATAAAACACATTTTCTAAAAACTCATGTTTTTTACGAAATCATGTAAACCTTCAAGAATCTATGATTTTAAAAAACGGTGGAAGTAAGCTTTTCTTATTTCCGGACGCATGCGCAAACTATAGAAAGTCGTTATGACATAGAATGTGCATACTTTGTAGATTCCATTTATGAAATAAAACACATTTTCTAAAAACTCATGTTTTTTACGAAATGATGTAAACCTTCTAGAAGCTGTGATTTTAAAAAATGGTGGAAGTAAGCTTTTCTTATTTCCGGACACATGCGCAAACTATAGAAAGTCGTTATGACGTAGAATGTGCATACTTTGTAGATTCCATTTATGAAATAAAGCACATTTTCTAAAAACTCGTGCTTTTTACGAAATCATGTAAACATTCTAGAAGCTGTGATTTTAAAAAACGGGGGAAGTAAGCTTTTCCTATTTCCAAATGAATGCGCAAACTATAGAAAGTCGTTATGACGTAGAATGTGCATACTTTTTTGACTCCATTTATGAAATAAAACACATTTTCTAAAAACTCGTGCTTTTTACGAAATCATGTAAACCTTCTAGAAGCTGTGATTTTAAAAAACGGGGGAAGTAAGCTTTTCTTATTTCCAAACTTATGTGAAAACTATAGAAATTCATTATGACGTAGAATGTGCATACTTTGTTTATTCCATTTATGAAATAAAACATATTTTCTAAAAACTCGTGTTTTTTAAGAAATCATGTAAACCTTCTGGAAGCTGTGATTTTAAAAAACGGGGGAAGTAAGCTTTTCTTATTTCCAAATGCATGCGCAAACTATAGAAAGTCTTTATGACGTAGAATGTGCATACTTTGTTGACTCCATTTATGAAATAAAACACATTTTCTAAAAACTCGTGTTTTTTAAGAAATCATGTAAACCTTCTAGAAGCTGTGATTTTTAAAAACGGCGGAAGTAGGCTTTTCTTATTTCCAAACGCATGCGCAAACTATAGAAAGTCGTTATGACGTAGAATGTGAATACTTTGTTGATCCCATTTATGAAATAAAACACATTTTCTAAAAACTCGTGTTTTTTAAGAAATCATGTAAACCTTCTAGAAGCTGTGATTTTAAAAAAAGGGGGAAGTAAGCTTTTCTTATTTCCGAACGCATGCGCAAACTATAGAAAGTTGTTATGACGTAGAATGTGCATACTTTGTTGATTCCATTTATGAAATAAAACACATTTTCTAAAGACTCGTGTTTTTTAAGAAATCATGTAAACCTTCTAGAAGCTATTATTTTAAAAAACGGTGGAAGTAAGCTTTTCTTATTTCCGGACGCATGCGCAAACTATAGAAAGTCGTTATGACGTAGAATGTGCATACTTTGTAGATTCCATTTATGAAATAAAACACATTTGCTAAAAACTCGTGTTTTTTACGAAATCATGTAAACCTTCTAGAAGCTATTATTTTAAAAAATGGTGGAAGTAAGCTTTTCTTATTTTCGGACGCATGCGCAAAATATAGAAAGTCGTTGTGACGTAGAATGTGCATACTTTGTTGATTACATTTATGAAATAAAACACATTTTCTAAAAGCTCGTGTTTTTTATCAAATCATGTAAACCTTCTAGAAGCTGTGATTTTAAAAAACGGGGGAACTAAGCTTTTCTTATTTCCAAACGGATGCACAAACTATAGAAAGTCGTTATGATGTAGAATGTGCATACTTTGTTGATTCCATTTATGAAATAAAACACATTTTCTAAAAACTCGTGTTTTTTAAGAAATCATGTAAACCTTCTTGAAGCTATGATTTTGAAAAACGGTGGAAGTAAGCTTTTCTTATTTCCGGACGCGTGCGAAAACTATAGAAAGTCCTTATCACGTAGAATGTGCATACTTTGTTGATTCCATTATGAAATAAAACACATTTTCTAAAAACTCGTGTTTTTTACGAAATCATGTAAACCTTCTAGAAGTGTGATTTTAAAAAACGGTGGAAGTAAGCTTTTCTTATTTCCGGATGCATGCGCAAAATATAGAAAGTCGTTATGACGTAGAATGTGCATACTTTGTTGATTCCATTTATGAAATAAAACACATTTTCTAAAAGCTCGTGTTTTTTAACAAATCATGCAAAGCTTCTAGAAGTTGTGATTTTAAAAAACGGGGGAAGGAAGCTTTTCTTATTTCCAAACGCATGCGCAAACTATAGAAAGTCGTTATGGCATAGAATGAGCATACTTTCTTGATTCCATTTATGAAATAAAACACATTTTCTAAAAACTCATGTTTTTTACGAAATCATGTAAACCTTCTAGAAGCTGTGATTTTAAAAAACGGGGAAGTAAGCTTTTCTTATTTCCGGATGCATGCGCAAACTATAGAAAGTCGTTATGACGTAGAATGTGCATACTTTGTTGATTCCATTTATGAAATAAAACACATTTTCTAAAAACTCGTGTTTTTTAAGAAATCATGTAAACCTTCTAGAACCTGTGATTTTAAAAAACGAGGGAAGTAAGCTTTTCTTATTTCCAAACGCATGCGCAAACTATAGAAAGTCGTTATGACGTAGAATGTGCATACTTTGTTGATTCCATTTATGAAATAAAACACATTTTCTAAAAACTCGTGTTTTTTAAGAAATTATGTAAACCTTCTAGAAGGTGTGATTTTAAAAAACGGGGGAAGTAAGCTTTTCTTATTTGCGGACGCATGCGCAAACTATAGAAAGTCATTATGACGTAGAATTTGCATACTTTGTAGATTCCATTTATGAAATAAAGCACATTTTCTAAAAAACTCGTGTTTTTTACGAAATCATGTAAACCTTCTAGAAGTTGTGATTTTAAAAAACGGTGGAAGTAAGCTTTTCTTATTTCCGGACGAATACGCAAACTATAGAAAGTCGTTATGACGTACAATGTGCATACTTTGTTGATTCCATTTATGAAATAAACCACATTTTCTAAAAACTCGTGTTTTTTAAGAAATCATGTAAACCTTCTAGAAGCTGTGATTTTAAAAAAAGGGGGGAAGTAAGCTTTTCTTATTTCCGGACGCATGCACAAACTATAGAAAGTCGTTATGACGTAGAATGTGCATACTTTGTAGATTCCATTTATGAAATAAAACACATTTTCTAAAAACTCGTGTTTTTTAAGAAATCATGTAAACCTTCTAGAAGCTGTGATTTAAAAAAACGGGGGAAGTAAGCTTTTCTTATTTCCAAACGCATGCGCAAGCTATAGAAATTCGTTATGACGTAGAATGTGCATACTTTGTTGATTTCATTTATGAAATAAAACACATTTTCTAAAAACTCATGTTTTTTAGGAAATCATGTAAACCTTCTAGAAGCTGTGATTTTAAAAAATGGTGGACGTAAGCTTTTCTTATTTCCGGACGCATGTGCAAACTATAGAAAGTCGTTATGACGTAGAATGTGCATACTTTGTAGATTCCATTTATGAAATAAAGCACATTTTCTAAAAACTCGTGTTTTTTACGAAATCATGTAAACCTTCTAGAAGCTGTGATTTTAAAAAACTGTGGAAGTAAGCTTTTCTTATTTCCAAACAAATGCGGAAACTATAGAAAGTAGTTATTACGTAGAATGTGCATACTTTGTTGATTCCATTTATGAAATAAAACAGATTTTCTAAAAACTCGTGTTTTTTACGAAAACATGTAAACCTTCAAGAAGCTGTGATTTAAAAAAAAGGGGGAAGCAAGCTTTTCTTATTTCCGGACGCATGCGCAAACTATATAAAGTCGTTATGACGTAGAATGTGCATACTTTGTAGATTACATTTATGAAATAAAACACATTTTCTAAAAACTCGTGTTTTTTAAGAAATCATGTAAACCTTCTAGAAGTTGTGATTTTAAAAAACGGGGGAAGTAAGCTTTTCTTATTTCCGGATGCATGCGCAAACTATAGAAAGTCGTTATGACGTAGAATGTGCATAGTTTGTAGATTCCATTTATAAAATAAAACACATTTTCTAAAAACTCGTGTTTTTTAAGAAATCATGTAAACCTTCTAGAAGCCGTGATTTTAAAAAACGGGGGAAGTAAGCTTTTCTTATTTCCAAACACATGAGCAAACTATAAAAAGTCGTTATGACGTAGAATGCGCATACTTTGTTGATTCCATTTATGAAATAAAACACATTTTCTAAAAACTCGTGTTTTTTAAGAAATCATGTAAACATTCTAGAAGCTGTGATTTTAAAAAAAGGTGGAAGTAAGCTTTTCTTATTTCCGGACGCATGCGCAAACTATAGAAAGTCGTTATGACGTAAAATGTGCATACTTTGTAGATTTCATTTATGAAATAAAAGACATTTTCTAAAAACTCGTGTTTTTTAAGAAATCATGTAAACCTTCTAGAAGGTGTGATTTAAAAAAACGGGGGAAGTAAGCTTCTCTTATTTCCAAACGCATGCGCAAACTATAGAAAGTCGTTATGATGTAGAATGTGCATACTTTGTTGAGTCCATTTATGAAATAAAAACATTTTCTAAAAACTCGTGTTTTTTAGGAAATCATGTAAACCTTCTAGAAGCTGTGATTTTAAAAAATGGTTGAAGTAAGCTTTTCTTATTTCCGGACGCATGCGCAAACTGTAGAAAGTCGTTATGACGTAGAATGTGCATACTTTGTAGATTACATTTATGAAATAAAACACATTTTCTAAAAACTCGTGTTTTTTAGGAAATCATGTAAACCTTCTAGAAGCTTTGATTTTAAAAAACGGGGGAAGTAAGCTTTTCTTATTTCCGGACGCATGCGCAAACTATAGAAAGTCGTTACGACGTAGAATGTGCATACTTTGTAGATTCCATTTATGAAATAAAACACATTTTCTAAAAACACGTGTTTTTTAAGAAATCATGTAAACCTTCTAGAAGCTGTGATTTTAAAAAACGGGGGAAGTAAGCTTTTCTTATTTCCAAACGCATGCACAAACTATAGAAAGTCGTTATGATGTAGAATGCGCATACTTTGTTGATTCCATAAATGAAATAAAACACATTTTCTAAAAGCTCGTGTTTTTTAACAAATCATGTAAACCTTCTAGAAGCTGTGATTTTAAAAAACGGGGGAAGTAAGCTTTTCTTATTTCCGGATGCATGCGCAAACTATAGAAAGTCGTTATGACGTAGAATGTGCATACTTGGTTGATTCCATTTATGAAATAAAACACATTTTCTAAAAACTCGTGTTTTTTAAGAAATCATGTAAACCTTCTAGAAGCTGTGATTTTAAAAAATGGGGGAAGTAAGCTTTTCTTCTTTCCAAACGCATGCACAAACTATAGAAAGTCGTTATGACGTAGAATGTACATACTTTGTTGATTCCATTTATGAAATAAAATACATTTTCTAAAAACTCATGTTTGTTACGAAATCATGTAAACCTTCTAGAAGCTGTGATTTTAAAAAACGGGGGAATTAAGCTTTTCTTATTTTCGGACGCATGTGCAAACTATAGAAAGTCGTTATGATGTAGAATGTGCATACTTTGTTGATTCCATTTATTAAATAAAACACATTTTCTAAAAACTCGTGTTTGTTAAGAAATCATGTAAACCTTCTAGAAGCTGTGATTTAAAAAAACGGGGGAAGTAAGCTTTTCTTATTTCCAAACGCATGTGCAAACTATAGAAAGTCATTATGACGTAGAATGTGCATACTTTGTTCATTCCATTTATGAAATAAAACACATTTTCTAAAAACTCGTGTTTTTTAGGAAATCATGTAAACCTTCTAGAAGCTGTGATTTTAAAAAACGGGGGAAGTAAGCTTTTCTTATTTCCGGACGCATGCGCAAACTATAGAAAGTCGTTATGACGTAGAATGTGCATACTTTGTTGATTCCATTTCTGAAATAAAACACATTTTCTAAAAACTCATGTTTTTTACGAAATCATGTAAACCTTCAAGAATCTGTGATTTTAAAAAACGGTGGAAGTAAGCTTTTCTTATTTCCGGACACATGCGCAAACTATAGAAAGTCGTTATGACATAGAATGTGTATACTTTGTAGATTCCATTTATGAAATAAAACACATTTTCTAAAAACTCATGTTTTTTACGAAATGATGTAAACCTTCTAGAAGCTGTGATTTTAAAAAACGGTGGAAGTAAGCTTTTCTTATTTCCGGACGCATGCGCAAACTATAGAAAGTCGTTATGACGTAGAATGTGCATACTTTGTAGATTCCATTTATGAAATAAAGCACATTTTCTAAAAACTCGTGCTTTTTACGAAATCATGTAAACATTCTAGAAGCTGTGATTTTAAAAAACGGGGGAAGTAAGCTTTTCTTATTTCCAAACGAATGCGCAAACTATAGAAAGTCGTTATGACGTAGAATGTTAATACTTTGTTGACTCCATTTATGAAATAAAACACATTTTCTAAAAGCTCGTGTTTTTTATCAAATCATGTAAACCTTCTAGAAGCTGTGATTTTAAAAAACGGGGGAAGGAAGCTTTTCTTATTTCCAAACGCATGCGCAAACTATAGAAAGTCGTTATGGCATAGAATGAGCATACTTTGTTGATTCCATTTATGAAATAAAACACATTTTCTAAAAAGTCGTGGTTTTTACGAAATCATGAAAACCTTCTAGAAGCTGTGATTTTAAAAAACGGTGGAAGTAAGCTTTTCTTATTCCCGGACGAATGCGCAAACTATAGAAAGTCGTTATGATGTAGAATGTGCATACTTTGTAGATTCCATTTATGAAATAAAACACATTTTTTAAAAACTCGTGTTTTTTACGAAATCATGTAAACCTTCTAGAAGCTGTGATTTTAAAAAACGGTGGAAGTAAGCGTTGCTTATTTCCGGACGCATGCGCAAACTATAGGATGTCGTTATCACGTAGAATGTGCAGCCTTTGTTGATTCCATTTATGAAATAAAACACATTTTCTAAATGCTCGTGTTTTTTAACAAATCATGTAAACCTTCTAGAAGCCGTGATTTTAAAAAACGGGGGAAATAAGTTTTTCTTATTTCCAAACGCATGCGCAAACTATAGAAAGTCGTTATGACGTAGAATGTGCATACTTTGTTGATTCCATTTATGAAATAAAACACATTTTCTAAAAACTCATGTTTTTTACGTAATCATGTAAACCTTCTAGAAGCTGTGATTTTAAAAAACGATGGAAGTAAGCTTTTCTTATTTCCAGACGAATACGCAAACTATAGAAAGTCATTATGACGTATAATGTGCATGCTTTGTTGATTCCATTTATGAAATAAAACACATTTTCTAAAAACTCGTGTTTTTTAAGAAATCATGTAAACCTTCTAGAAGCTGTGATTTAAAAAAACGGGGGAAGCAAGCTTTTCTTATTTCCAAACGCATGCGCAAACTATAGAAAGTCGTTATGACGTAGAATGTGCATACTTTGTTGATTCCATTTATGAAATAAAACACATTTTCTAAAAACTCGTGCTTTTTAGGAAATCATGTAAACCTTCTAGAAGCTGTGATTTTATATAACTGTGGAAGTAAGCTTTTCTTATTTCCAAACGAATGCGCAAACTATAGAAAGTCGTTATGACGTAGAATGTGAATACTTTGTTGATTCCATTTATGAAATAAAACACATTTTCTAAAAACTCGTGCTTTTTACGAAATTATGTAAACCTTCTAGAAGCTATGATTTTAAAAAACGTGGGAAGTAAGCTTTTCTTATTTCCAAACTTATGTGAAAACTATAGAAATTCGTTATCACGTAGAATGTGCATACTTTGTTTATTCCATTTATGAAATAAAACATATTTTCTAAAAACTCGTGTTTTTTAAGAAATCATGTAAACCTTCTAGAAGCTGTGATTTTAAAAAACGGGGGAAGTAAGCTTTTCTTATTTCCGGACGCATGCGCAAACTATAGAAAGTCGTTATGACGTAGAATGTACAGACGTTGAAGATTCCATTTATGAAATAAAACACATTTTCTAAATAATCTTGTTTTTTACAAAATCATGTAAACCTTCTAGAAGCTGTGATTTTAAAAAACGGGGCAAGTAAGCTTTTCTTATTTCCGGACGCATGCGCAAACAATAGAAAGTCCTTATGACGTAGAATGTGCATACTTTGTAGATTCCATTTATGAAATAAAACACATTTTCTAAAAACTCGTGTTTTTTAAGAAATCATGTAAACCTTATAGAAGTTGTGATTTTAAAAAACGGGGGAAGTAAGCCTTTCTTATTTCCAAACCCATGCGCAAACTATAGAAAGTCATTATGACGTAGAATGCGCATAATTTGTTGATTCCATTTATGAAATAAAACACATTTTCTAAAAACTTGTGTTTTTTAAGAAATCATGTAAACCTTTTAGAAGCTGTGATTTTAAAAAATGGTGGAAGTAAGCATTTCTTATTTCCAGACGAATGCGCAAACTATAGAAAGTCGTTATGACGTAGAATGTGCATACTTTGTTGATTCCATTTATGAAATAAAACACATTTTCTAAAAAGTCGTGTTTTTTAAGAAATCATGTAAACCTTCTAGAAGCTGTGATTTAAAAAAACGGGGGAAGTAAGCTTTTCTTATTTCCAAACGCATGTGCAAACTATAGAAAGTCATTATGACGTAGAATGTGCATACTTTGTTGATTCCATTTATGAAATAAAACACATTTTCTAAAAACTCGTGTTTTTTAGGAAATCATGTAAACCTTCTAGAAGCTGTGATTTTAAAAAACGGGGGAAGTAAGCTTTTCTTATTTTCGGACGCATGCGCAAACTATAGAAAGTCGTTATGACGTAGAATGTGCATACTTTGTTGATTCCATTTCTTAAATAAAACACATTTTCTAAAAACTCATGTTTTTTACGAAATGATGTAAACCTTCAAGAATCTGTGATTTTAAAAAACAGTGGAAGTAAGCTTTTCTTATTTCCGGACGCATGCGCAAACTATAGAAAGTCGTTATGACATAGAATGTGTATACTTTGTAGATTCCATTTATGAAATAAAACACATTTTCTAAAAACTCATGTTTTTTACGAAATGATGTAAACCTTCTAGAAGCTGTGATTTTAAAAAACGGTGGAAGTAAGCTTTTCTTATTTCCGGACGCGTGCGCAAACTATAGAAAGTCGTTATGATGTAGAATGTGCATACTTTGTAGATTCCATTTATGAAATAAAGCACATTTTTTAAAAACTCGTGCTTTTTACGAAATCATGTAAACATTCTAGAAGCTGTGATTTTAAAAAACGGGGGAAGTAAGCTTTTCTTATTTCCAAACGAATGCGCAAACTATAGAAAGTCGTTATGACGTAGAATGTGCATACTTTGTTGACTCCATTTATGAAATAAAACACATTTTCTAAAAGCTCGTGTTTTTTATCAAATTGGGTAAACCTTCTCGAACCTGTGATTTTAAAAAACGGGGGACTAAGCTTTTCTTATTTCCAAACGCATGCGCAAACTTCAGAAAGTCGTTATGATGTAGAATGTGCATACTTAGTTGATTCCATGTATGTAATAAAACACATTTTCTAAAAACTCGTGTTTTTTACGAAATCATTTAAACCTTCTAGAAGTTGTGATTTTAAAAAACGGTGGAAGTAAGCTTTTCTTATTTCCAGATGCATGCGCAAACTATAGAAAGTCGTTATGACGTAGAATGTGCATACTTTGTAGATTCCATTTATGAAATAAAACACATTTTCTAAAAACTCGTGTTTTTTACGAAATCATGTAAACCTTCTAGAAGTTATTATTTTAAAAAACGATGGAAGTAAGCTTTTCTCATTTCCGGACGCATGCGCAAACTATAGAAAGTTGTTATGACGTAGAATGTGCATACTTTGTTGATTCCATTTATGAAATAAAACACATTTTCTAAAAACTCGTGTTTTTTAAGAAATCATGTAAACCTTCTAGAAGCTGTGATTTTTAAAAACGGGGGAAGTAGGCTTTTCTTATTTCCAAACGCATCCGCAAACTATAGAAAGTCGTTATGACGACGAATGCGCATACTATAGAAATTCGTTATGACGTAGAATGTGAATACTTTGTTGATCCCACTTATGAAATAAAACACATTTTCTAAAAACTCGTGTTTTTTAAGAAATCATGTAAACCTTCTAGAAGCTGTGATTTTAAAAAAAGGGGGAAGTAAGCTTTTCTTATTTCCGAACGCATGCGCAAACTATAGAAAGTTGTTATGACGTAGAATGTGTATACTTTTTTGATTCCATTTATGAAATAAAACACATTTTCTAAAAACTCGTGTTTTTTAAAAAATCATGTAAACCTTCTAGAAGCTATTATTTTAAAAAACGGTGGAAGTAAGCTTTTCTTATTTCCGGACGCATGCGCAAACTATAGAAAGTCGTTATGACGTAGAATGTGCATACTTTGTAGATTCCATTTATGAAATAAAACACATTTGCTAAAAACTCGTGTTTTTTACGAAATCATGTAAACCTTCTAGAAGCTATTATTTTAAAAAATGGTGGAAGTAAGCTTTTCTTATTTTCGGACGCATGCGCAAACTATAGAAAGTCGTTGTGACGTACAATCTGCAGACTTTGTTGATTACATTTATGAAATAAAACACATTTTCTAAAAGCTCGTGTTTTTTATCAAATCATGTAAACCTTCTAGAAGCTGTGATTTTAAAAAACGGGGGAACTAAGCTTTTCTTATTTCCAAACGGATGCGCAAACTATAGAAAGTCGTTATGATGTAGAATGTGCATACTTTGTTGATTCCATTTATGAAATAAAACACATTTTCTAAAAACTCGTGTTTTTTAAGAAATCATGTAAACCTTCTACAAGCTATGATTTTGAAAAACGGTGGAAGTAAGCTTTTCTTATTTCCGGACGCATGCGAAAACTATAGAAAGTCCTTATCACGTAGAATGTGCATACTTTGTTGATTCCATTTATGAAATAAAACACATTTTCTAAAAACTCGTGTTTTTTACGAAATCATGTAAACCTTCTAGAAGCTGTGATTTTAAAAAATGGTGGAAGTAAGCTTTTCTTATTTCCGGATGCATGCGCAAACTATAGAAAGTCGTTATGACGTAGAATGTGCATACTTTGTTGATTCCATTTATGAAATAAAACACATTTTCTAAAAGCTCGTGTTTTTTAACAAATCATGTAAAGCTTCTAGAAGTTGTGATTTTAAAAAACGGGGGAAGGAAGCTTTTCTTATTTCCAAACGCATGCGCAAACTATAGAAAGTCGTTATGGCATAGAATGAGCATACTTTCTTGATTCCATTTATGAAATAAAACACATTTTCTAAAAACTCATGTTTTTTACGAAATCATGTAAACCTTCTAGAAGCTGTGATTTTAAAAAACGGGGAAGTAAGCTTTTCTTATTTCCGGACGCATGCGCAAACTATAGAAAGTCGTTATGACGTAGAATGTGCATACTTTGTTGATTCCATTTATGAAATAAAACACATTTTCTAAAAACTCGTGTTTTTTAAGAAATCATGTAAACCTTCTAGAAACTGTGATTTTAAAAAACGAGGGAAGTAAGCTTTTCTTATTTCCAAACGCATGCGCAAACTATAGAAAGTCATTATGACGTAGAATGTGCATACTTTGTTGATTCCATTTATGAAATATAACACATTTTCTAAAAACTCGTGTTTTTTAAGAAATTATGTAAACCTTCTAGAAGGTGTGATTTTAAAAAACGGGGGAACTAAGATTTTCTTATTTGCGGACGCATGCGCAAACTATAGAAAGTCGTTATGACGTAGAATTTGCATACTTTGTAGATTCCATTTATGAAATAAAGCACATTTTCTAAAAAAATCGTATTTTTTACGAAATCATGTAAACCTTCTAGAAGTTGTGATTTTAAAAAACGGTGGAAGTAAACTTTTCTTATTTCCGGACGAATGCGCAAACTATAGAAAGTCGTTATGACGTATAATGTGCATACTTTTTTGATTCCATTTATGAAATAAACCACATTTTCTAAAAACTCGTGTTTTTTAAGAAATCATGTAAACCTTCTAGAAGCTGTGATTTTAAAAAAAGGGGGAAGTAAGCTTTTCTTATTTCCGGACGCATGCGCAAACTATAGAAAGTCGTTATGACGTAGAATGTGCATACTTTGTAGATTCCATTTATGAAATAAAACACATTTTCTAAAAACTCGTGTTTTTTAAGAAATCATGTAAACCTTCTAGAAGCTGTGATTTAAAAAAACGGGCGAAGTAAGCTTTTCTTATTTCCAAACGCATGCGGAAGCTATAGAAAGTCGTTATGATGTAGAATGTGCATACTTTGTTGATTTCATTTATGAAATAAAACACATTTTCTAAAAACTCATGTTTTTTAGGAAATCATGTAAACCTTCAAGAAGCTGTGATTTTAAAAAATGGTGGACGTAAGCTTTTCTTATTTCCGGACGCATGTGCAAACTATAGAAAGTTGTTATGACGTAGAATGTGCATACTTTGTAGATTCCATTTATGAAATAAAGCACATTTTCTAAAAACTCGTGTTTTTTACGAAATCATGTAAACCTTCTAGAAGCTGTGATTTTAAAAAACTGTGGAAGTAAGCTTTTCTTATTTCCAAACAAATGCGGAAACTATAGAAAGTCGTTATTACGTAGAATGTGCATACTTTGTTGATTCCATTTATGAAATAAAACACATTTCATAAAAACTCGTGTTTTTTACGAAAACATGTAAACCTTCAAGAAGATGTGATTTAAAAAAAAGGGGGAAGCAAGCTTTTCTTATTTCCGGACGCATGCGCAAACTATAGAAATTCGTTATGACGTAGAATGTGCATACTTTGTAGATTACATTTATGAAATAAAACACATTTTCTAAAAACTCGTGTTTTTTAAGAAATCATGTAAACCTTCTAGAAGTTCTGATTTTAAAAAACGGGGGAAGTAAGCTTTTCTTATTTCCGGATGCATGCGCAAACTATAGAAAGTCGTTATGACGTAGAATGTGCATAGTTTGTAGATTCCATTTATAAAATAAAACACATTTTCTAAAAACTCGTGTTTTTTAAGAAATCATGTAAACCTTCTAGAAGCCGTGATTTTAAAAAACGGGGGAAGTAAGCTTTTCTTATTTCCAAACACATGAGCAAACTATAGAAAGTCGTTATGACGTAGAATGCGCATACTTTGTTGATTCCATTTATGAAATAAAACACATTTTCTAAAAACTCGTGTTTTTTAAGAAATCATGTAAACCTTCTAGGAGATGTGATTTTAAAAAAGGGTGGAAGTAAGCTTTTCTTATTTCCGGATGCATGCGCAAACTATAGAAAGTCGTTATGACGTAGAATGTGCATACTTTGTAGATTCCATTTATGAAATAAAACACATTTTCTAAAAACTCATGTTTTTTAAGAAATCATGTAAACCTTCTAGAAGCTGTGATTTTAAAAAAAGGTGGAAGTAAGCTTTTCTTATTTCCGGACGCATTCGCAAACTATAGAAAGTCGTTATGACGTAAAATGTGCATACTTTGTAGATTTCATTTATGAAATAAAAGACATTTTCTAAAAACTCGTGTTTTTTAAGAAATCATGTAAACCTTCTAGAAGGTGTGATTTAAAAAAACGGGGGAAGTAAGCTTCTCTTATTTCCAAACGCATGCGCAAACTATATAAAGTCGTTATGACGTAGAATGTGCATACTTTGTTGAGTCCATTTATGAAATAAAAACATTTTTTAAAAACTCGTGTTTTTTAGGAAATCATGTAAACCTTCTAGAAGCTGTGATTTTAAAAAATGGTTGAAGTAAGCTTTTCTTATTTCCGGACGCATGCGCAAACTATAGAAAGTCGTTATGACGTAGAATGTGCATACTTTCTAGATTACATTTATGAAATAAAACACATTTTCTAAAAACTCGTGTTTTTTAAGAAATCATGTAAACCTTCTAGAAGCTGTGATTTTAAAAAACGGGGGAAGTAAGCTTTTCTTATTTCCGGACGCATGTGCAAACTATAGAAAGTCGTTACGATGTAGAATGTGCATACTTTGTAGATTCCATTTATGAAATAAAACACATTTTCTAAAAACAAGTGTTTTTTAAGAAATCATGTAAACCTTCTAGAAGCTGTGATTTTAAAAAACGGGGGAAGTAAGCTTTTCTTATTTCCAAACGCATGCACAAACTATAGAAAGTCGTTATTATGTAGAATGCGCATACTTTGTTGATTCCATAAATGAAATAAAAGACATTTTCTAAAAGCTCGTGTTTTTTAACAAATCATGTAAACCTTCTAGAAGCTGTGATTTTAAAAAACGGGGGAAGTAAGCTTTTCTTATTTCCGGATGCATGCGCAAACTATAGAAAGTCGTTATGACGTAGAATGTGCATACTTGGTTGATTCCATTTATGAAATAAAACACATTTTCTAAAAACTTGTGCTTTTTAGGAAATCATGTAAACCTTCTAGAAGCTGTGATTTTAAAAAACGGGGGAATTAAGCTTTTCTTATTTTCGGACGCATGTGCAAACTATAGAAAGTCGTTATGACGTAGAATGTGCATACTTTGTTGATTCCATTTATTAAATAAAACACATTTTCTAAAAACTCGTGTTTTTTAAGAAATCATGTAAACCTTCTAGAAGCTGTGATTTAAAAAAACAGGGGAAGTAAGCTTTTCTTATTTCCAAATGCATGCACAAACTATAGAAAGTCGTTATGACGTAGAATGTGCATACTTTGTTGATTCCATTTATGAAATAAAACACATTTTCTAAAAACTCGTGTTTTTTAGGAAATCATGTAAACCTTCTAGAAGCTGTGATTTTAAAAAACGAGGGAAGTAAGCTTTTCTTATTTTCGGACGCATGTGCAAACTATAGAAAGTCGGTATGACGTAGAATGTGCATACTTTGCTGATTCCATTTCTGAAATAAAACACATTTTCTAAAAACTCGTGTTTTTTACGAAATCATGTAAACCTTCAAGAAGCTGTGATTTTAAAAAACGGTGGAAGTAAGCTTTTCTTATTTCCGGACGCATGCGCAAACTATAGAAAGTCATTATCACCTAGAATGTGCATACTTTGTAGATTCCATTTATGAAATAAAACACATTTTCTAAAAACTCGTGTTTTTTAAGAAATCATGTAAAGGTTCTAGAAGCTGTGATTTTAAAAAACTGGGGAAGTAAGCTTTTCTTATTTCCGAACGCATGCGCAAACTATAGAAAGTCGTTATGACGTAGAATGTGCATACTTTGTTGATTTCATTTATGAAATAAAACACATTTTCTAAAAACTCGTGTTTTTTAAGAAATCATGTAAACCTTCTAGAATCTGTGATTTTAAAAAATGGGGGAAGTAAGCTTTTCTTATTTCCGGATGCATGCGCAAACTATAGAAAGTCGTTATGCCATAGAATGTGCATACTTTGTTGATTCCATTTATGAAAGAAAACACATTTTCTAAAAACTCGTGTTTTTTACGAAATCATGTAAACTTTCTAAAAGCTGTGATTTTAAAAAACGGGGGAACTAAGCTTTTCTTATTTCCAGATGCATGCGCAAACTATAGAAAGTCGTTATGACGTAGAATGTGTATACTTTGTAGATTCCATTTATGAAATAAAACACATTTTCTAAAAACTCATGTTTTTTACGAAATCATGTAAACCTTCTAGAAGCTATTATTTTAAAAAACCGTGGAAGTAAGCTTTTCTCATTTCCGGACGCATGCGCAAACTATAGAAAGTTGTTATGACGTAGAATGTGCATACTTTGTTGATTCCGTTTATGAAATAAAACACATTTTCTAAAAACTCGTGTTTTTAAGAAATCATGTAAACCTTCTAGAAGCTGTGATTTTAAAAAACGGGGGAATTAAGCTTTTCTTATTTCCAAACGGATGCGCAAACTATAGAAATTCGTTATTACGTAGAATGTGCATACTTTGTTGATTCCATTTATGAAATAAAGCACACTTTCTAAAAACTCGTGTTTTTTAAGAAATCATGTAAACCTTCTAGAAGCTGTGATTTTGAAAAACGGTGGAAGTAAGCTTTTCTTATTTCCGGACGCATGCGCAAACTATAGAAAGTCCTTATGACGTAGAATGTCCATACTTTGTTGATTCCATTTATGAAATAAAACACATTTTCTAAAAACTCGTGTTTTTTACGAAATCATGTAAACATTCTAGAAGCTGTGATTTTAAAAAACGGTGGAAGTAAGCTTTTATCATTTCCGGACGCATGCGCAAACTATAGAAAGTCGTTATGACGTAAAATGTGCATACTTTGTATATTTCATTTATGAAATAAAACACATTTTCTAAAAACTCGTGTTTTTTAAGAAATCATGTAAACCTTCTAGAAGCTGTGATTTAAAAAAACGGGGGAAGTAAGCTTTTCTTATTTCCAAACGCATGTGCAAACTATAGAAAGTCATTATGACGTAGAATGTGCATACTTTGTTGATTCCATTTATGAAATAAAACACATTTTCTAAAAACTCGTGTTTTTTAGGAAATCATGTAAACCTTCTAGAAGCTTTGATTTTAAAAAACGGGGGAAGTAAGCTTTTCTTATTTCCGGACGCATGCGCAAACTATAGAAAGTCGTTATGACGTAGAATGTGCATACTTTGTTGATTCCATTTCTGAAATAAAACACATTTTCTAAAAACTCATGTTTTTTACGAAATCATGTAAACATTCAAGAATCTGTGATTTTAAAAAACGGTGGAAGTAAGCTTTTCTTATTTCCGGACGCATGCGCAAACTATAGAAAGTCGTTACGACATAGAATGTGTATACTTTGTAGATTCCATTTATGAAATAAAACACATTTTCTAAAAACTCATGTTTTTTACGAAATGATGTAAACCTTCTAGAAGCTGTGATTTTAAAAAACGGTGGAAGTAAGCTTTTCTTATTTCCGGACGCATGCGCAAACTATAGAAAGTCGTTATGACGTAGAATGTGCATACTTTGTAGATTCCATTTATGAAATAAAGCACATTTTCTAAAAACTCGTGCTTTTTACGAAATCATGTAAACATTCTAGAAGCTGTGATTTTAAAAAACGGGGGAAGTAAGGTTTTCTTATTTCCAAACGAATGCGCAAACTGTAGAAAGTCGTTATGACGTAGAATGTGCATACTTTGTTGACTCCATTTATGAAATAAAACACATTTTCTAAAAGCTCGTGTTTTTTATCAAATCATGTAAACCTTCTAGAAGCTGTGATTTTAAAAAACAGGGGAAGGAAGCTTTTCTTATTTCCAAACGCATGCGCAAACTATAGAAAGTCGTTATGGCATAGAATTAGCATACTTTGTTGATTCCATTTATGAAATAAAACACATTTTCTAAAAAGTCGTGTTTTTTACGAAATCATGTAAACCTTCTAGAAGCTGTGATTTTAAAAAACGGGGGATGTAAGCTTTTCTTATTTCCGGACGCATGCGCAAACTATAGAAAGTCGTTATGATGTAGAATGTGCATACTTTGTAGATTCCATTGATGAAATAAAATAGATTTTCTAAAAACTCGTGTTTTTTACGAAATCATGTAAACCTTCTAGAAGCTGTGATTTTGAAAAACGGTGGAAGTAAGCTTTTGTTATTTCTGGTCGAATGCGGAAACTCTAGAAAGTCGTTATTACGTAGAATGTGCATACTTTGTTCATTCCATTTATGAAATAAAAGACATTTTTTAAAAACTCGTGTTTTTTACGAAATCATGTAAACCTTCTAGAAGCTGTGATTTTAAAAAACGGTGGAAGTAAGCTTTTCTTATTCCTGGACGAATGCGCAAACTATAGAAAGTAGTTATGATGTAGAATGTGCATACTTTGTAGATTCCATTTATGAAATAAAACACATTTTTTAAAAACTCGTGTTTTTTACGAAATCATGTAAACCTTCTAGAAGCTGTGATTTTAAAAAACGGTGTAAGTAAGCGTTTCTTATTTCCGGACGCATGCGAAAACTATAGGATGTCGTTATCACGTAGAATGTGCAGACTTTGTTGATTCCATTTATGAAATAAAACACATTTTCTAAATGCTCGTGTTTTTTAACAAATCATGTAAACCTTCTAGAAGCTGTGATTTTAAAAAACGGGGAAAGTAAGTTTTTCTTATTTCCAAACGCATGCGCAAACTATAGAAAGTCGTTATGACGTAGAATGTGCATACTTTGTTGATTCCATTTATGAAATAAAACACATTTTCTAAAAACTCATGTTTTTTACGTAATCATGTAAACCTTCTAGAAGCTGTGATTTTAAAAAACGATGGAAGTAAGCTTTTCTTATTTCCAGACGAATACGCAAACTATAGAATGTCATTATGACGTATAATGTGCATGCTTTGTTGATTCCATTTATGAAATAAAACACATTTTCTAAAAACTCGTGTTTTTTAAGAAATCATGTAAACCTTCTAGAAGCTGTGATTTAAAAAAATGGGGGAAGTAAGCTTTTCTTATTTCCAAACGCATGCGCAAACTATAGAAAGTCGTTATGACGTAGAATGTGCATACTTTGTTGATTCCATTTATGAAATAAAACACATTTTCTAAAAACTCGTGCTTTTTACGAAATCATGTAAACCTTCTAGAAGCTGTGATTTTATATAACTGTGGAAGTAAGCTTTTCTTATTTCCAAACGAATGCGCAAACTATAGAAAGTTGTTATGACGTAGAATGTGCATACTTTGTTGATTCCATTTATGAAATAAAACACATTTTCTAAAAACTCGTGCTTTTTACGAAATTATGTAAACCTTCTAGAAGCTATGATTTTAAAAAACGTGGGAAGTAAGCTTTTCTTATTTCCAAACTTATGTGAAAACTATAGAAATTCGTTATCACGTAGAATGTGCATACTTTGTTTATTCCATTTATGAAATAAAACATATTTTCTAAAAACTCGTGTTTTTTAAGAAATCATGTAAACCTTCTAGAAGCTGTGATTTTAAAAAACGGGGGAAGTAAGCTTTTCCTATTTCCGGACGCATGCGCAAACTATAGAAAGTCGTTATGACGTAGAATGTACAGACGTTGAAGATTCCATTTATGAAATAAAACACATTTTCTAAATAATCTTGTTTTTTACAAAATCATGTAAACCTTCTAGAAGCTGTGATTTTAAAAAACGGGGCAAGTAAGCTTTTCTTATTTCCGGACGCATGCGCAAACAATAGCAAGTCCTTATGACGTAGAATGTGCATACTTTGTAGATTCCATTTATGAAATAAAACACATTTTCTAAAAACTCGTGTTTTTTAAGAAATCATGTAAACCTTGTAGAAGTTGTGATTTTAAAAAACGGGGGAAGTAAGCTTTTCTTATTTCCAAACGCATGCGCAAACTATAGAAAGTCATTATGACGTAGAATGCGCATAATTTGTTGATTCCATTTATGAAATAAAACACATTTTCTAAAAACTCGTGTTTTTTAAGAAATCATGTAAACCTTTTAGAAGCTGTGATTTTAAAAAATGGTGGAAGTAAGCATTTCTTATTTCCAGACGAATGCGCAAACTATAGAAAGTCGTTATGACGTAGAATGTGCATACTTTGTTGATTCCATTTATGAAATAAAACACATTTTCTAAAAAGTCATGTTTTTTAAGAAATCATGTAAACCTTCTAGAAGCTGTGATTTAAAAAAACGAGGGAAGTAAGCTTTTCTTATTTCCAAACGCATGTGCAAACTATAGAAAGTCATTATGACGTAGAATGTGCATACTTTGTTGATTCCATTTATGAAATAAAACATATTTTCTAAAAACTCGTGTTTTTTAGGAAATCATGTAAACCTTCTAGAAGCTGTGATTTTAAAAAGCGGGGGAAGTAAGCTTTTCTTTTTTCCGGACGCATGCGCAAACTATAGAAAGTCGTTATGACGTAGAATGTGCATACTTTGTTGATTCCATTTCTGAAATAAAACACATTTTCTAAAAACTCATGTTTTTTACGAAATCATGTAAACCTTCAAGAATCTGTGATCTTAAAAAACAGTGGAAGTAAGCTTTTCTTATTTCCGGACGCATGCGCAAACTATAGAAAGTCGTTATGACATAGAATGTGTATACTTTGTAGATTCCATTTATGAAATAAAACACATTTTCTAAAAACTCATGTTTTTTACGAAATGATGTAAACCTTCTAGAAGCTGTGATTTTAAAAAACGGTGGAAGTAAGCTTTTCTTATTTCCGGACGCATGCGCAAACTATAGAAAGTCGTTATGACGTAGAATGTGCATACTTTGTAGATTCCATTTATGAAATAAAGCACATTTTCTAAAAACTCGTGCTTTTTACGAAATCATGTAAACATTCTAGAAGCTGTGATTTTAAAAAACGGGGGAAGTAAGCTTTTCTTATTTCCAAACGAATGCGCAAACTATAGAAAGTCGTTATGACGTAGAATGTGCATACTTTGTTGACTCCATTTATGAAATAAAACACATTTTCTAAAATCTCGTGTTTATTATCAAATCATGTAAACCTTCTAGAAGCTGTGATTTTAAAAAACGGGGGACTAAGGTTTTCTTATTTCCAAACGCATGCGCAAACTATAGAAAGTTGTTATGACGTAGAATGTGCATACTTTGTTGATTCCATTTATGAAATAAAACACATTTTCTAAAAACTCGTGTTTTTTACGAAATCATTTAAACCTTCTAGAAGCTGTGATTTTAAAAAATGGGGGAAATAAGCTTTTCTTATTTCCAAACGCATGCACAAACTATAGAAAGTCGTTATGACGTAGAATGTGCATACTTTGTTCATTCCATTTATGAAATAAAGCACACTTTCTAAAAACTCGTGTTTTTTAAGAAATCATGTAAACCTTCTAGAAGCTGTGATTTTGAAAAACGGTGGAAGTAACCTTTTCTTATTCCCGGACGAATGCGCAAACTATAGAAAGTCGTTATGATGTAGAATGTGCATACTTTGTAGATTCCATTTATGAAATAAAACACTTTTTTAAAAAACTCGTGTTTTTTACGAAATCATGTAAACCTTCTAGAAGCTGTGATTTTAAAAAACGGTGGAAGTAAGCGTTTCTTATTTCCGGACGCATGCGCAAACTATAGGATGTCGTTATGACGTAGAATGTGCAGAGTTTGTTGATTCCATTTATGAAATAAAACACATTTTCTAAAAGCTCGTGTTTTTTAACAAATCATGTAAACCTTCTAGAAGCTGTGATTTTAAAAAACGGGGGAAGTAAGTTTTTCTTATTTCCAAACGCATACGCAAACTATAGAAAGTCGTTATGACGTAGAATGTGCATACTTTGTTGATTCCATTTATGAAATAAAACACATTTTCTAAAAACTCATGTTTTTTACGTAATCATGTAAACCTTCTAGAAGCTGTGATTTTAAAAAACGATGGAAGTAAGCTTTTCTTATTTCCAGACGAATACGCAAACTATAGAAAGTCATTATGACGTAGAATGTGCATGCTTTGTTTATTCCATTTATGAAATAAAACACATTTTATAAAAACTTGTGTTTTTTAAGAAATCATGTAAACCTTCTAGAAGCTGTGATTTAAAAAAACGGGGGAAGTAAGCTTTTCTTAGTTCCAAACGCATGCGCAAACTATAGAAAGTCGTTATGAAGTAGAATGTGCATACTTTGTTGATTCCATTTATGAAATAAAACACATTTTCTAAAAACTCGTGCTTTTTAGGAAATCATGTAAACCTTCTAGAAGCTGTGATTTTATATAACTGTGGAAGTAAGCTTTTCTTATTTCCAAACGAATGCGCAAACTATAGAAAGTCGTTATGACGTAGAATGTGCATTCTTTGTTGATTCCATTTATGAAATAAAACACATTTTCTAAAAACTCGTGCTTTTTACGAAATCATGTAAACCTTCTAGAAGCTATGATTTTAAAAAACGTGGGAAGTAAGCTTTTCTTATTTCCAAACTTATGTGAAAACTATAGAAATTCGTTATCACGTAGAATGTGCATACTTTGTTTATTCCATTTATGAAATAAAACATATTTTCTAAAAACTCGTGTTTTTTAAGAAATCATGTAAACCTTCTAGAAGCTGTGATTTTAAAAAACGGGGGAAGTAAGCTTTTCTTATTTCCGGACGCATGCGCAAACTATAGAAAGTCGTTATGACGTAGAATGTACAGACGTTGAAGATTCCATTTATGAAATAAAACACATTTTCTAAATAATCTTGTTTTTTACAAAATCATGTAAACCTTCTAGAAGCTGTGATTTTAAAAAACGGGGGAAGTAAGCTTTTCTTATTTCCGGACGCATGCGCAAACTATAGAAAGTCGTTATGACGTAGAATGTGCATACTTTGTAGATTCCATTTATGAAATAAAACACATTTTCTAAAAACTCGTGTTTTTTAAGAAATCATGTAAACCTTATAGAAGTTGTGATTTTAAAAAACGGGGGAAGTAAGCTTTTCTTATTTCCGGACGCATGCGCAAACTATAGAAAGTCGTTATGACGTAGAATATGCATACTTTGTAGATTCCATTTAATAAATAAAACACATTTTCTAAAAACTCGTGTTTTTTAAGAAATCATGTAAACCTTCTAGAAGCTGTGATTTTAAAAAACGGGTCAAGTAAGCTTTTCTTATTTCCGGACGCATGCGCAAACTATAGAAAGTCGTTATGACGTAGAATGTGCATACTTTGTTGATTCCATTTATGAAATAAAACACATTTTCTAAAAACTCGTGTTTTTTACGAAATCATGTAAACCTTCTAGAAGCTATTATTTTAAAAAACGGTGGAAGTAAGCTTTTCTTATTTCCAGACGAATGCGCAAACTATAGAAAGTCGTTATGATGTAGAATGTGCATACTTTGTTGATTCCATTGATGAAATAAAACACATTTTCTGAAAACTCATGTTTTTTAAGAAATCATGTAAACCTTCTAGAAGCTGTGATTTTAAAATACAGGGGAAGTAAGCTTTTCTTATTCCCAAACGCATGCGCAAACTATAGAAAGTCGTTATGACGTAGAATGTGCATACTTTGTTGATTGCATTTATGAAATAAAACACATTTTCTAAAAACTCGTGTTTTTTTAGAAATCATGTAAACCTTCTAGAAGCTGTGATTTTGAAAAACAGTGGAAGTAAGATTTTCTTATTTCCGGACGCATGCGCAAACTATAGAAAGTAAGCTTTTCTTATTTCCAGACGCATGCGCAAACTATAGAAAGTCACTATGACGTAGAATGTGCATACTTTGTTGATTCCATTTATGAAATAAAACACATTTTCTAAAAACTCGTGTTTTTTAACAAATCATGTAAACCTTCTAGAAGCTGTGATTTTAAAAAACGGGGGAAGTAAGCTTTTCTTATTTCCAAACGCATGCACAAACTATAGAAAGTCGTTATGATGTAGAATGTGCATACTTTTTTGATTCCATTTATGAAATAAAACACATTTTCTAAAAACTCGTGTTCTTAAAGAAATCATGTAAACCTTCTAGAAGCTGTGATTTTGAAAAACGGTGGAAGTAAGATTTTCTTATTTCCGGACGCATGCGCAAACTATAGAAAGTAAGCTTTTCTTATTTCCAGATGCATGCGCAAACTATAGAAAGTCACTATGACATAGAATGTGCATACTTTGTTGATTCCATTTATGAAATAAAACAGATTTTCTAAAAACTCCTGTTTTTTAACAAATCATGTAAACCTTCTAGAAGCTGTGATTTTAAAAAACGGGAGAAGTAAGCTTTTCTTATTTCCAAACGCATGCACAAACTATAGAAATTCGTTATGACGTATAATGTGCATACTTTGTTGATTCCATTTATGAAATAAAACACATTTTCTAAAAACTCGTGTTTTTTAAGAAATCATGTAAACCTTCTAGAAGCTGTGATTTTAAAAAACGGTGGAAGTAAGCTTTTCTTATTTCCGGACGCAAGCAAAAACTATAGAAAGTCGTTATGATGTAGAATGTGCATACTTTGTTGATTCCATTTATGAAATAAAACACATTTTCTAAAAGCTCGTGTTTTTTAACAAATCATGTAAACCTTCTAGAAGCTGTGATTTTAAAAAACAGGGGGAAGTAAGCTTTTCTTATTTCCGGACGCATGCGCAAACTATAGAAAGTCGTTATGACATAGAATGTGCATAGTTTGTAGATTCCATTTATGAAATAAAGCACATTTTCTAAAAAACTCGTGTTTTTTACGAAATCATGTAAACCTTCTAGAAGCTGTGATTTTAAAAAACGGTGGAAGTAAGCTTTTCTTATTTCCGGACACATGCGCAAATCATAGAAAGTCGTTATGACGTAGAATGTGCATACTTTGTTGATTCCATTTATGAAATAAAGCACATTTTCTAAAAACTCGTGTTTTTTACGAAATCATGTAAACCTTCTAGAAGCTGTGATTTTAAAAAACTGTGGAAGTAAGCTTTTCTTATTTCCGGACGCATGAGCAAATCATAGAAAGTCGTTATGACGTAGAATGTGCATACTTTGTTGATTCCATTTATGAAATAAAGCACATTTTCTAAAAACTCGTGTTTTTTACGAAATCATGTAAACCTTCTAGAAGCTGTGATTTTAAAAAACTGTGGAAGTAAGCTTTTCTTATTTCCAAACGAATGCGCAAACTATAGAAAGTCGTTATGACGTAGAATGTGCATACTTTGTTGATTCCATTTATGAAAAAAAACACATTTTCTAAAAACTCGTGTTTTTTACGAAATCATGTAAACCTTCTAGAAGCTGTGATTTTAAAAAATGGTGGAAGTAAGCTTTTCTTATTTCCAAACTTATGCGCAAACTATAGAAAGTCGTTATGACGTAGAATGTGCATACTTTGTTTATTCCATTTATGAAATAAAACATATTTTCTGAAAACTCGTGCTTTTTAAGAAATCATGAGAAACCTTCTAGAAGCTGTGATTTTAAAAAACGGGGGAAGTAAGCTTTTCTTATTTCCGGACGCATGCGCAAACTATACAAATTCGTTATGACGTAGAATGTGCATACTTTGAAGATTCCATTTATGAAATAAAACACATTTTCTAAAAAATCGTGTTTTTTACGAAATCATGTAAACCTTCTAGGAAGCTGTGATTTTACAAAACGGGGGAAGTAAGCTTTTCTTATTTCCGAACGCATGCGCAAACTATAGAAAGTCGTTAGGACGTAGAATGTGAATACTTTGTAGATTCCATTTATGAAATAAAATACATTATTTAAAAACTCGTGTTTTTTACGAAATCATGTAAACCTTCTAGAAGCTATGATTTTAAAAAACGGTAAAAGTAAGCTTTTCTTATTTCCGGACGCATACGCAAAATATAAAAGTCGTTATGACGTAGAATGTGCATACTTTGTTGATTCCATTTATGAAATAAAACACATTTTCTAAAAACTCATGTTTTTTAACAAATCCTGTAAACCTTCTAGAAGCTGTGATTTTAATAAACGGGGGAAGTAAGCTTTTATTATTTCCAAATGCATGCGCAAACTATAGAAAGTCGTTATGACGTAGAATGTGGATACTTTGTTGACTCCATTTATGAAATAAAACACATTTTCTAAAAACTCGTGTTTTTTAAGAAATCATGTAAACCTTCTGGAAGCTGTGATTTTTAAAAACGGGGGAAGTAAGCTTTTCTTATTTCCGGACGCATGCGCAAACTATAGAAATTCGTTATGACGTAGAATGTGCATACTTTGTAGATTCCATTTATGAAATAAAACACATTTTCTAAAAACTCGTGGTTTTTACGAAATCATGTAAACCTTCTAGAAGCTGTGATTTAAAAAAACAATGGAAGTAAGCTTTTCTTATTTCCGGACGAATACGCAAACTATAGAAAATCGTTATGAACTTGAATGTGCATACTTTGTTGATTCCATTTCTGAAATAAAACACATTTTCTAAAAACTCATGTTTTTTAAGAAATCATGTAAACCTTATAGAAGCTGTGATTTTAAAAAACGGGGGAAGTAAGCTTTTCTTATTTCCAAACGCATGCGCAAACTATAGAAAGTCATTATGACGTAGAATGCGCATACTTTGTTGATTCCATTTATGAAATAAAACACATTTTCTAAAAACTCGTGTTTTTTAAGAAATCATGTAAACCTTTTAGAAGCTGTGATTTTAAAAAATGGTGGTAGTAAGCATTTCTTATTTCCAGACGAATGCGCAAACTATAGAAAGTCGTTATGACGTAGAATGTGCATACTTTGTTGATTCCATTTATGAAATAAAACACATTTTCTAAAAACTCGTGTTTTTTAAGAAATCATGTAAACCTTCTAGAAGCTGTGATTTTAAAAAAAGGGGGAAGTAAGCTTTTCTTATTTCCGGACGCATGCACAAACTATAGAAAGTCGTTATGACGTAGAATATGCATACTTTGTAGATTCCATTTATTAAATAAAACACATTTTGCTAAAAACTCGTGTTTTTTAAGAAATCATGTAAACCTTCTAGAAGCTGTGATTTTAAAAAACGGGGCAAGTAAGCTTTTCTTATTTCCGGACGCATGCGCAAACTATAGAAAGTCGTTATGACATAGAAGGTGCATACTTTGTAGATTCCAATTATGAAATAAAACACATTTTCTAAAAACTCGTGTTTTTTAAGAAATCATGTAAACCTTCTAGAAGCTGTGATTTTAAAAAACGGGGGAAGTAAGCTTTTCTTATTTCCGGACACATGCACACACTATAGAAAGTCGTTATGACATAGAATGTGCATACTTTGTAGATTCCATTTATGAGATAAAACACATTTTCTAAAAACTCGTGTTTTTTACCAAATCATGTAAACCTTCTAAAAGCTGTGAATTTAAAAAATGGTGGAAGTAAGCTTTTCTTATTTCCAAACGCATGCGCAAACTATAGAAAGTCGTTATGATGTAGAATGTGCATACTTTGTTTATTCCATTTATGAAATAAAACATATTTTCTAAAAACTCGTGTTTTTTAAGAAATCATGTAAACCTTCTAGAAGCTGTGATTTTAAAAAACGGGGGAAGTAAGCTATTCTTATTTCCGGACGCATGCGCAAACTATAGAAAGTCGTTATGATGTAGAATGTGCATACTTTGAAGATTCCATTGATGAATAAAACACATTTTCTAAAAAATCGTGTTTTTTACGAAATCATGTAAACCTTCTAGAAGCTGTGATTTTAAAAAAGGGGGGAAGTAAGCTTTTCTTATTTCCAGACGCAGGCGCAAACTATAGAAAGTCATTATGACGTAGAATGTGCATACTTTGTAGAGTCCATTTATGAAATAAAACACATTTTTTAAAAACTCGTGTTTTTTACGAAATCATGTAAACCTTTTAGAAGCTGTGATTTTAAAAAACGGTGGAAGTAAGCTTTTCTTATTTCCGGACGCATGCACAAAATATAAAAGTCATTATGACGTAGAATGTGCATACTTTGTTGATTCCATTTATGAAATAAAACACATTTTCTAAAAACTCGTGTTTTTTAACAAATCCTGTAAAACTTCTAGAAGCTGTGATTTTAAAAAACGGGGGAAGTAAGCTTCTCTTATTTCCGGACGCATGCACAAACTATAGAAAGTCGATATGACGTAGAATGTGCATACTTTGTCGATTCCATTGATGAAATAAAACACATTTTCTAAAAACTCGTGTTTTTTAAGAAATCATGTAAACCTTCTAGAAGCTGTGATTTTAAAAAACGGGGGAAGTAAGCTTTTCTTATTTCCGGACGCATGCACAAACTATAGAAAGTCGTTATGACGTAGAATGTGCATACTTTGTCTATTCCATTGATGAAATAAAACACATTTTCTAAAAACTCGTGTTTTTTAAGAAATCATCTAAACCTTCTAGAAGCTGTGATTTTAAAAAACGGGCGAAGTAAGCATTTCTTATTTCCAAACGCATGCGCAAACTATAGAAAGTCGTTATGACGTAGAATGTGCATACTTTGTAGATTCCATTTATGAAATAAAACACATTTTCTAAAAACTCATGTTTTTTAAGAAATCATGTAAACCTTCTAGAAGCTGTGATTTTAAAAAACGGGGGAAGTAAGCTTTTCTTATTTCCGGACGCATGCGCAAACTATAGAAAGTCGTTATGACGTAGAATGTGCATACTTTGTCGATTCCATTGATGAAATAAAACACATTTTCTAAAAACTCGTGTTTTTTAAGAAATCATGTAAACCTTCTAGAAGCTGTGATTTTAAAAAACGGGCGAAGTAAGCTTTTCTTATTTCTGGACGCATGCGCAAACTATAGAAAGTCATTATGATGTAGAATGTGCATACTTTGTTGTTTCCATTTATGAAATAAAACACATTTTCTAAAAACTCGTGTTTTTTAAGAAATCATGTAAACCTTGTAGAAGTTGTGATTTTAAAAAACGGGCGAAGTAAGCATTTCTTATTTCCAAACGCATGCGCAAACTATAGAAAGTTGTTATGACGTAGAATGTGCATACTTTGTTGATTCCATTTATGAAATAAAACACATTTTCTAAAAACTCGTGTTTTTTACGAAATCATGTAAACCTTCCAGAAGCTATTATTTTAAAAAACGATGGCAGTAAGCTTTTCTTATTTCCAGACGAATGCGCAAACTATAGAAATTCGTTATGACGTAGAATGTGCATACTTTGTTGATTCCATTGATGAAATAAAACACATTTTCTGAAAACTCATGTTTTTTAAGAAATCATGTAAACCTTCTAGAAGCTGTGATTTTAAAATACAGGGGAAGTAAGCTTTTCTTATTTCCAAACGCATGCGCAAACTATAGAAAGTCGTTATGACTTAGAATGTGCATACTTTGTTGATTCCATTGATGAAATAAAACACATTTTCTAAAAACTCATGTTTTTTAAGAAATCATGTAAACCTTCTAGAAGCTTGTATTTTGAAAAACAGTGGAAGTAAGATTTTCTTATTTCCGGAGGCATGCGCAAACTATAGAAAGTAAGCTTTTCTTATTTCCAGATGCATGGGAAAACTATAGAAAGTCACTATGACGTAGAATGTGCATACTTTGTTGATTCCATTTATGAAATAAAACAGATTTTCTAAAAACTCCTGTTTTTTAACAAATCATGTAAACCTTCTAGAAGCTGTGATTTTAAAAAACGGGGGAAGTAAGCTTTTCTTATTTACAAACGCATGCACAAACTATAGAAAGTCGTTATGACGTAGAATGTGCATAGTTTGTTGATTCCATTCATGAAATAAAACACATTTTCTAAAAACTCGTGTTTTTTAAGAAATCATGTAAACCTTCTAGAAGCTGCGATTTTAAAAAACGGTGGAAGTAAGCTTTTCTTATTTCTGGACGCATGCGCAAACTATAGAAATTCGTTATGACATAGAATGTGCATACTTTTTTGTTTCCATTGATGAAATAAAATACATTTTCTGAAAACTCATGTTTTTTAAGAACTCATGTAAACCTTCTAGAAGCTCTGATTTTAAAAAACGGGGGAAGTAAGCTTTTCTTATTTCCAAACGCATGCGCAAACTATAGAAAGTCGTTATGACGTAGAATGTGCATACTTTGTTGATTCCATTTATGAAATAAAACACATTTTCTAAAAACTCGTGTTTTTTAAGAAATCATGTAAACCTTCTAGAAGATTTGATTTTAAAAAACGGGCGAAGTAAGCTTTTCTTATTTCCGGACGCATGTGCAAACTATAGAAAGTCGTAATGACGTAGAATATGCATACTTTGTTGATTCCATTTATGAAATAAAACACATTTTCTAAAAACTCGTCTTTTCTAAGAAATCATGTAAACCTTCTAGAAGCTTTGATTTTAAAAAACGGGCGAAGTAAGCTTTTTTTATTTCCGGACGCATGTGCAAACTATAGAAAGTCGTTATGACATAGAATGTGCATACTTTGTTAATTCCATTTATGAAATAAAGCACATTTTTTAGATTCCATTTATGAAATAAAATACATTTTCTGAAAACTCATGTTTTTTAAGAAATCATGTAAACCTTCTAGAAGCTGTGATTTTAAAAAATGGGGGAAGTAAGCTTTTCTTATTTCTGGACGAATGTGCAAACTATAGAAAGTCGTTATGACGTAGAATGTGCATACTTTGTTGATTCCATTTATGAAATAAAACACATTTTCTAAAAACTCATGTTTTTTAAGAAATCATGTAAACCTTCTAGAAGCTGTGATTTTAAAAAACGGGGGAAGTAAGCTTTTCTTATTTCCAAACGCATGCGCAAACTATAGAAAGTCGTTATGACGTAGAATATGCATACTTTGTTGATTCCATTTATGAAATAAAACACATTTTCTAAAAACTCGTGTTTTCTAAGAAATCATGTAAACCTTCTAGAAGCTTTGATTTTAAAAAATGGGCGAAGTAAGCTTTTCTTATTTCTGGACGCATGCGCAAACTATAGAAAGTCGTTATGACGTAGAATGTGCATACTTTGTAGATTCCATTTATGAAATAAAACACATTTTCTAAAAATTCGTGTTTTCTACGAAATCATGTAAACCTTCTAGAAGCTGTGATTTTAAAATACGGGGGAAGTAAGATTTTCTTATTTTCGGACGCATTCGCAAACTCTAGAAAGTCGTTATGACCTAGAATGTGCATACTTTGGTGATTCCATTTATGAAATAAAGCACATTTTCTAAAAACTCGTGTTTTTTAAGAAATCATGTAAACCTTATAGAAGCTGTGATTTTAAAAAACGGTGGAAGTAAGCTTTTCTTATTTTCGGACGAATGCGCAAACTATAGAAAGTCGTCATGACGTAGAATGTGCATACTTTGTTAATTCCATTTATGAAATAAAACACATTTTCTAAAAACTCGTGTTGTTTAAGAAATCATGTACACTTCTAGAAGCTGTGATTTTAAAAAACGGTGGAAGTAAGCTTTTCTTATTTCCAGACGGATTCTCAAACTATAGAAAGTCGTTATGACGTAGAATGTGCGTACTTTGTAGATTCCATTTATGAAATAAAACACATTTTCTAAAAACTCGTGTTTTTTTATGAAATTATGTAAACCTTCTAGAAGCTGTGATTTTAAAAAATAGTCGAAGTAATCTTTTCTTATTTCCGGACGCATGCGCAAACTATATAAAGTCGTTATGACATAGAATGTGCATACTTTGTTGATTCCATTTATGAAATAAACCACATTTTCTAAAAACTCGTGTTTTTTAATAAATCATGTAAACCTTATAGAAGCTGTGATTTTAAAAAACGGGGGAAGTAAGATTTTCTTATTTCCAAACGCATGCGCAAACTATAGAAAGTCATTATGAAGTAGAATGTACATACTCTGTTGATTCCATTTATGAAATAAAACACATTTTCTAAAAACTCGTGTTTTTTAATAAATCATGTAATCCTTCTAGAAGCTGTGATTTTAAAAAAGGGGGGAAGTAAGCTTTTCTTATTTCCGGACGCATGCGCAAACTATAGAAAGTCCTTATGACATAGAATGTGCATACTTTGTAGATTCCATTTATGAAATAAAACACATTTTCTAAAAACTCATGTTTTTTAAAAAATCATGTAAACATTCTAGAAGTTGTGATTTTAAAAAACGGGGGAAGTAAGCTTTTCTTATTTCCAGCAGAATGAGCAAACTATAGAAATTCGTTATGACGTAGAATGTGCATACTTTGTTGATTCCATTTATGAAATAAAACACATTTTCTAAAAACTCGTGTTTTTTAAGAAATCATGTAAACCTTCTAGAAGCTGTGATTTTAAAAAACGGTGGAAGTCAGCTTTTCTTTTTTCCGGACGCATGCGCAAACTATAGAAAGTCGTTATGACGTAGAATGTGCATACTTTGTAGATTCCATTTATGAAATAAAACACATTTTCTAAAAACTCCTGTTTTTTACGAAATCATGTAAACCTTCTAGAAGCTGTGATTTTAAAAAACGGTGGAAGTAAACTTTTCTTATTTCCGGACGCATGCGCAAGCTATAGAAAGTCGTTATGACGTAGAATGTGCATACTTTGTAGATTCCATTTATGAAATAAAACACATTTTCTAAAAACTCGTGTTTTTTACGAAATCATGTAAACCTTCTAGAAGCTGTGATTTTAAAAAACGGTGGAAGTAAACTTTGCTTATTTGCAAACGCATGCACAAACTATAGAAAGTCGTTATGACGTAGAATGTGCATACTTTGTTGATTCCATTTATGAAATAAAACAAATTTTCTAAAAACTCGTGTTTTTTAAGAACTCATGTAAACCTTCTAGAAGCTGTGATTTTAAAAAACGGGGGAAGTAAGCTTTTCTTATTTCCGGATGCATGCGCAAAATATAGAAATTCGTTGTGACGTAGAATGTGCATACTTTGTAGATTCCATTTATGAAATAAAACACATTTTCTAAAAACTCGTGTTTTTTACGAAATTATGTAAACCTTCTAGAAGCTGTGATTTTAAAAAATGGTGGAAGTAATCTTTTCTTATTTCCGAACGCATGCACAAACTATAGAAAGTCGTTATGACGTAGAATGTTCATAATTTGTTGATTCCATTTTTGAAATAAAACACATTTTCTAAAAACTCGTGTTTTTTAAGAAATCATGTAAACCTTCTAGAAGCTGTGATTTTAAAAAACGGTGGAAGTAAGTTTTTCTTATTTCCGGACGCATACGCAAACTATAGAAAGTCGTTATGACGTAGAATGTGCATACTTTTTTTATTCCATTTATGTAATAAAACACATTTTCTAAAAACTCGTGTTTTTTAAGAAATCATGTAAACCTTCTAGAAGCTGTGATTTTAAAAAACAGTGGAAGTAAGGTTTTCTTATTTCCGGACACATGCGCAAACTATAGAAAGTCGTTATGACGTAGAATGCGCATACTTTGTAGATTCCATTGATGAAATAAAACACATTTTCTAAAAACTCGTGTTTTTTACGAAATCATGTAAACCTTCTAGAAGCTGTGATTTTAAAAAACGGGGGAAGTAAGCTTTTCTTATTTCCGGAAGCATGCGCAAACTATAGAAAGTTGTTATGACGTAGAATGTGCATACTTTGTAGATTCCATCTATGAAATAAAACACATTTTCTAAAAACTCGTGTTTTTTAAGAAATCATGTAAACCTTCTAGAAGCAGTGATTTTAAAAAACGGGGGAAGTAAGCTTTGCTTATTTCCAAACGCATGGACAAACCATAGAAAGTCTTTATGACGTAGAATGTGCATACTTTGTTGATTCCATTTATGAAATAAAACACATTTTCTAAAAACTCGTGTTTTTTAAGAACTCATGTAAACCTTCTAGAAGCTGTGATTTTAAAAAAACGGGTGAAGTAAGCTTTTCTTATTTCCGGACGCATGCGCAAACTATAGAAAGTCGTTATGACATAGAATGTGCATACTTTGTTGATTCCATTTATGAAATAAACCACATTTTCTAAAAACTCATGTTTTTTAAGAAATCATGTAAACCTTCTAGAAGCTGTGATTTTAAAAAACGGTGGAAGTAAGCTTTTCTTATTTCCAGACGCATGCACAAACTATAGAAAGCTTTTATGACGTAGAATGTGCATACTTTTTTTATTCCATTTATGAAATAAAACACATTTTCTAAAAACTCGTGTTTTTTAATAAATCATGTAAACCTTCTAGAAACTGTGATTTTAAAAAACGGGGGAAGTAAGCTTTTCTTATTTCCGGACGCATGCGCAAACTATAGAAAGTCGTTATGACATAGAATGTGCATACTTTGTAGATTCCATTTATGAAATAAAACACATTTTCTAAAAACTCATTTTTTTTAATAAATCATGTAAACCTTCTAGAAGCTGTGATTTTAAAAAATGGGGGAAGTAAGCTTTTCTTATTTCCGGACGCATGCGCAAACTATACAAAGTCGTTATGACGTAGAATGTGCATACTTTGAAGATTCCATTTATGAAATAAAACACATTTTCTAAAAAATCATGTTTTTTACGAAATCATGTAAACCTTCTAGAAGCTGTGATTTTACAAAACGGGGGAAGTAAGCTTTTCTTATTTTTCGGACGCATGCGCAAACTATAGAAAGTCGTTATGACGTAGAATGTGAATACTTTGTAGATTCCATTTATGAAATAAAACACATTATTTAAAAACTCGTGTTTTTTACGAAATCATGTAAACCTTCTAGAAGCTATGATTTTAAAAAACGGTAGAAGTAAGCTTTTCTTATTTCCGGACGCATGCGCAAAATATAAAAGTCGTTATGACGTATAATGTGCATACTTTGTTGATTCCATTTATGAAATAAAACACATTTTATAAAAACTCGTGTCTTTTAAGAAAACCTGTAAACCTTCTAGAAGCTGTGATTTTAAAAAACGGAGGAAGTAAGCTTTTCTTATTTCCAAACGCATGCGCAAACTATAGAAAGTCGTTATGACGTAGAATGTGCATACTTTGTTGATTCCATTTATGAAATAAAACACATTTTCTAAAAACTCGTGTTTTTTAACAAATCATGTAAACCTTCTAGAAGCTGTGATTTTAAAAAATGGGGGAAGTAAGCTTTTTTTATTTCCAAACGCATGCGCAAACTATAGAAAGTCGTTATGACGTAGAATGTGCATACTTTGTTGATTCCATTTATGAAATAAAACACATTTTCTAAAAACTCGTGTTTTTTAAGAAATCATGTAAACCTTCTAGAAGTTGTGATTTTAAAAAACGGTGGAAGTAAGCTTTTCTTATTTCCGGATGCATGCGCAAACTATAGAAAGTCGTTATGACGTAGAATGTGCATACTTTGTTGATTCCGTTTATGGAATAAAACACATTTTCTAAAAACTCATGTTTTTTAAGAAATCATGTAAAGCTTCTAGAAGCTGTGATTTTAAAAAACGGGGGAAGTAAGCTTTTCTTATTTCCAAACGCATGCGCAAACTATAGAAAGTCGTTATGACGTATAATGTGCATACTTTTTTGATTCCGTTTATGAAATAAAACACATTTTATAAAAACTCGTGTCTTTTAACAAAACCTGTAAACCTTCTAGAAGCTGTGATTTTAAAAAACGGTGGAAGTAAGCTTTTCTTATTTCCGGACGCATGCGGAAACTATAGAAAGTCGTTATGATGTAGAATGTGCATACTTTGTTGATTCCATTTATGAAATAAAACACATTTTCTAAAAACTCATGTTTTTTAAGAAATCATGTCAACCTTCTAGAAGCTGTGATTTTAAAAAACGGGGGAAGTAAGCTTTTCTTATTTCCAAACGTATGCGCAAACTATAGAAAGTCGTTATGACGTAGAATGTGCATACTTTGTTGATTCCATTTATGAAATAAAACACATTTTTTAAAAAATCGTGTTTTTTAAGAAATCATGTAAACCTTCTAGAAGCTGTGATTTTTAAAAACGGGGAAGTAAGCTTTTCTTATTTCCGGACGCATGCGTAAACTATAGAAAGTCGTTATGACGTAGAACGTGCATACTTTGTAGATTCCATTTATGAAATAAAACACATTTTCTAAAAACTTGATTTTTTTACCAAATCATGTAAACCTTCTAGAAGCTGTGATTTTAAAAAACGGTGGAAGTAAGCTTTTCTTATTTCCGGACGCATGCGCAAACTATAGAAAGTCGTTATGACGTAGAATGTGCATACTTTGTTGATTTCATTTATGAAATAAAACACATTTTCTAAAAACTCGTGTTTTTTAAGAAATCATGTAAAGCTTCTAGAATCTGTGATTTTAAAAAACGGGGGAAGTAAGCTTTTCTTATTTCCAAACGCATGCGCAAACTATAGAAAGTCGTTATGACGTAGAATGTGCATACTTTGTTGATTCCATTGATGAAATAAATGACATTTTCTAAAAACTCGTGTTTTTTAAGAAATCATGTAAACCTTCTAGAAGCTGTGATTTTAATAAACGGGGGAAGTAAGCTTTTCTTATTTACGGACGCATGCGCAAACTATAGAAAGTCGTTATGACGTAGAATGTGCATACTTTGTTGATTCCATTTATGAAATAAAACACATTTTCTAAAAACTCGTGTTTTTTAAGAAATCATGTAAACCTTCTAGAAGCCGTGATTTTAAAAAACGGGGGAAGTAAGCTCTTCTTATCTCCAAACGCGTCCGCAAACCATAGAGAGTCGTTATGACGTAGAATGTGCATACTTTGTTGATTCCATTTATGAAATAAAGCACATTTTCTAAAAACTCGTGTTTTTTAAGAAATCATGTAAACCTTATAGAAGCTGTGATTTTAAAAAACGGTGGAAGTAAGCTTTTCTTATTTTCGGACGAATGTGCAAACTATAGAAAGTCGTCATGACGTAGAATGTGCATACTTTGTTAATTCCATTTATGAAATAAAACACATTTTCTAAAAACTCGTGTTGTTTAAGAAATCATGTACACTTCTAGAAGCTGTGATTTTAAAAAACGGTGGAAGTAAGCTTTTCTTATTTCCAGACGGATTCTCAAACTATAGAAAGTCGTTATGACGTAGAATGTGCGTACTTTGTAGATTCCATTTATGAAATAAAACACATTTTCTAAAAACTCGTGTTTTTTACGAAATTATGTAAACCTTCTAGAAGCTGTGATTTTAAAAAATAGTGGAAGTAATCTTTTCTTATTTCCGGACGCATGCGCAAACTATATAAAGTCGTTATGACATAGAATGTGCATACTTTGTTGATTCCATTTATGAAATAAACCACATTTTCTAAAAACTCGTGTTTTTTAATAAATCATTTAAACCTTCTAGAAGCTGTGATTTTAAAAAACGGGGGAAGTAAGATTTTCTTATTTCCAAACGCATGCGCAAACTATAGAAAGTCATTATGAAGTAGAATGTACATACTCTGTTGATTCCATTTATGAAATAAAACACATTTTCTAAAAACTCGTGTTTTTTAATAAATCATGTAATCCTTCTAGAAGCTGTGATTTTAAAAAAGGGGGGAAGTAAGCTTTTCTTATTTCCGGACGCATGCGCAAACTATAGAAAGTCCTTATGACATAGAATGTGCATACTTTGTAGATTCCATTTATGAAATAAAACACATTTTCTAAAAACTCATGTTTTTTAAAAAATCATGTAAACATTCTAGAAGTTGTGATTTTAAAAAACGGGGGAAGTAAGCTTTTCTTATTTCCAGAAGAATGAGCAAACTATAGAAATTCGTTATGACGTAGAATGTGCATACTTTGTTGATTCCATTTATGAAATAAAACACATTTTCTAAAAACTCGTGTTTTTTAAGAAATCATGTAAACCTTCTAGAAGCTGTGATTTTAAAAAACGGTGGAAGTCAGCTTTTCTTTTTTCCGGACGCATGCGCAAACTATAGAAAGTCGTTATGACGTAGAATGTGCATACTTTGTAGATTCCATTTATGAAATAAAACACATTTTCTAAAAACTCCTGTTTTTTACGAAATCATGTAAACCTTCTAGAAGCTGTGATTTTAAAAAACGGTGGAAGTAAACTTTTCTTATTTCCGGACGCATGCGCAAGCTATAGAAAGTCGTTATGACGTAGAATGTGCATACTTTGTAGATTCCATTTATGAAATAAAACACATTTTCTAAAAACTCATGTTTTTTACGAAATCATGTAAACCTTCTAGAAGCTGTGATTTTAAAAAAGGGTGGAAGTAAACTTTGCTTATTTGCAAACGCATGCACAAACTATAGAAAGTCGTTATGACGTAGAATGTGCATACTTTGTTGATTCCATTTATGAAATAAAACACATTTTCTAAAAACTCGTGTTTTTTAAGAACTCATGTAAACCTTCTAGAAGCTGTGATTTTAAAAAACGGGGGAAGTAAGCTTTTCTTATTTCCGGATGCATGCGCAAACTATAGAAATTCGTTGTGACGTAGAATGTGCATACTTTGTAGATTCCATTTATGAAATAAAACACATTTTCTAAAAACTCGTGTTTTTTACGAAATTATGTAAACCTTCTAGAAGCTGTGATTTTAAAAAACGGTGGAAGTAATCTTTTCTTATTTCCGAACGCATGCACAAACTATAAAAAGTCGTTATGACGTAGAATGTTCATAATTTGTTGATTCCATTTTTGAAATAAAACACATTTTCTAAAAACTCGTGTTTTTTAAGAAATCATGTAAACCTTCTAGAAGCTGTGATTTTAAAAAACGGTGGAAGTAAGCTTTTCTTATTTCCGGACGCATACGCAAACTATAGAAAGTCGTTATGACGTAGAATGTGCATACTTTTTTTATTCCATTTATGAAATAAAACACATTTTCTAAAAACTCGTGTTTTTTAAGAAATCATGTAAACCTTCTAGAAGCTGTGATTTTAAAAAACAGTGGAAGTAAGGTTTTCTTATTTCCAGACGCATGCGCAAACTATAGAAAGTCGTTATGACGTAGAATGCGCATACTTTGTAGATTCCATTGATGAAATAAAACACATTTTCTAAAAACTCGTGTTTTTTACGAAATCATGTAAACCTTCTAGAAGCTGTGATTTTAAAAAACGGGGGAAGTAAGCTTTTCTTATTTCCGGAAGCATGCGCAAACTATAGAAAGTTGTTATGACGTAGAATGTGCATACTTTGTAGATTCCATCTATGAAATAAAACACATTTTCTAAAAACTCATGTTTTTTAAGAAATCATGTAAACCTTCTAGAAGCAGTGATTTTAAAAAACGGGGGAAGTAAGCTTTGCTTATTTCCAAACGCATGGACAAACCATAGAAAGTCTTTATGACATAGAATGTGCATACTTTGTTGATTCCATTTATGAAATAAAACACATTTTCTAAAAACTCGTGTTTTTTAAGAACTCATGTAAACCTTCTAGAAGCTGTGATTTTAAAAAAACGGGTGAAGTAAGCTTTTCTTATTTCCGGACGCATGCGCAAACTATAGAAAGTCGTTATGACATAGAATATGCATACTTTGTTGATTCCATTTATGAAATAAACCACATTTTCTAAAAACTCATGTTTTTTAAGAAATCATGTAAACCTTCTAGAAGCTGTGATTTTAAAAAACGGTGGAAGTAAGCTTTTCTTATTTCCAGACGCATGCACAAACTATAGAAAGCTTTTATGACGTAGAATGTGCATACTTTTTTTATTCCATTTATGAAATAAAACACATTTTCTAAAAACTCGTGTTTTTTAATAAATCATGTAAACCTTCTAGAAGCTGTGATTTTAAAAAACAGGGGAAGTAAGCTTTTCTTATTTCCGGACGCATGCGCAAACTATAGAAAGTCGTTATGACATAGAATGTGCATACTTTGTAGATTCCATTTATGAAATAAAACACATTTTCTAAAAACTCATTTTTTTTAATAAATCATGTAAACCTTCTAGAAGCTGTGATTTTAAAAAATGGGGGAAGTAAGCTTTTCTTATTTCCGGACGCATGCGCAAACTATACAAAGTCGTTATGACGTAGAATGTGCATACTTTGAAGATTCCATTTATGAAATAAAACAAATTTTCTAAAAAATCGTGTTTTTTACGAAATCATGTAAACCTTCTAGAAGCTGTGATTTTACAAAACGGGGGAAGTAAGCTTTTCTTATTTTTCGGACGCATGCGCAAACTATAGAAAGTCGTTATGACGTAGAATGTGAATACTTTGTAGATTCCATTTATGAAATAAAACACATTATTTAAAAACTCGTGTTTTTTACGAAATCATGTAAACCTTCTAGAAGCTATGATTTTAAAAAACGGTAGAAGTAAGCTTTTCTTATTTCCGGACGCATGCGCAAAATATAAAAGTCGTTATGACGTATAATGTGCATACTTTGTTGATTCCATTTATGAAATAAAACACATTTTATAAAAACTCGTGTCTTTTAACAAAACCTGTAAACCTTCTAGAAGCTGTGATTTTAAAAAACGGAGGAAGTAAGCTTTTCTTATTTCCAAACGCATGCGCAAACTATAGAAAGTCGTTATGACGTAGAATGTGCATACTTTGTTGATTCCATTTATGAAATAAAACACATTTTCTAAAAACTCGTGTTTTTTAACAAATCATGTAAACCTTCTAGAAGCTGTGATTTTAAAAAACGGGGGAAGTAAGCTTTTTTTATTTCCAAACGCATGCGCAAACTATAGAAAGTCGTTATGACGTAGAATGTGCATACTTTGTTGATTCCATTTATGAAATAAAACACATTTTCTAAAAACTCGTGTTTTTTAAGAAATCATGTAAACCTTCTAGAAGCTGTGATTTTAAAAAACGGTGGAAGCAAGCTTTTCTTATTTCCGGATGCATGCGCAAACTATAGAAAGTCGTTATGACGTAGAATGTGCATACTTTGTTGATTCCGTTTATGAAATAAAACACATTTTCTAAAAACTCATGTTTTTTAAGAAATCATGTAAAGCTTCTAGAAGCTGTGATTTTAAAAAACGGGGGAAGTAAGCTTTTCTTATTTCCAAACGCATGCGCAAACTATAGAAAGTCGTTATGACGTAGAATGTGCATACTTTGTTGATTCCATTTATGAAATAAAACACATTTTTTAAAAACTCGTGTTTTTTAAGAAATCATGTAAACCTTCTAGAAGCTGTGATTTTTAAAAACGGGGAAGTAAGCTTTTTTTATTTCCGGACGCATGCGTAAACTATAGAAAGTCGTTATGACGTAGAACGTGCATACTTTGTAGATTCCATTTATGAAATAAAACACATTTTCTAAAAACTTGATTTTTTTACCAAATCATGTAAACCTTCTAGAAGCTGTGATTTTAAAAAACGGTGGAAGTAAGCTTTTCTTATTTCCGGACGCATGCGCAAACTATAGAAAGTCGTTATGACGTAGAATGTGCATACTTTGTTGATTTCATTTATGAAATAAAACACATTTTCTAAAAACTCGTGTTTTTTAAGAAATCATGTAAAGCTTCTAGAATCTGTGATTTTAAAAAACGGGGGAAGTAAGCTTTTCTTATTTCCAAACGCATGCGCAAACTATAGAAAGTCGTTATGACGTAGAATGTGCATACTTTGTTGATTCCATTGATGAAATAAAACACATTTTCTAAAAACTCGTGTTTTTTAAGAAATCATGTAAACCTTCTAGAAGCTGTGATTTTAATAAACGGGGGAAGTAAGCTTTTCTTATTTAAGGACGCATGCGCAAACTATAGAAAGTCGTTATGACGTAGAATGTGCATACTTTGTTGATTCCATTTATGAAATAAAACACATTTTCTAAAAACTCGTGTTTTTTAAGAAATCATGTAAACCTTCTAGAAGCTGTGATTTTAAAAAACGGGGGAAGTAAGCTCTTCTTATCTCCAAACGCGTCCGCAAACCATAGAGAGTCGTTATGACGTAGAATGTGCATACTTTGTTGATTCCATTTATGAAATAAAACACATTTTTTAAAAACTTGTGTTTTTTACGAAATCATGTAAACCTTCTGGAAGCGGTGATTTTAAAAAACGGTGGAAGTAAGCTTTTCTTATTTCCGGACGAATGTGCAAACTATAGAAAGTTGTTATGACGTAGAATGTGCATACTTTGTTGATTCCATTTATGAAATAAAACACATTTTCTAAAAACTCGTGTTTTTTAAGATATCATGTAAACCTTCTAGAAGCTGTGATTTTAAAAAATGTTGGAAGTAAGCTTTTCTTATTTCCGGACGCATGCGCAAACTATAGAAATTCGTTATGACGTAGAATGTGCATACTTTGTTGATTCCATTTATGAAATAAAACACATTTTCTAAAAACTCGTGTTTTTTGAGAAATCATGTAAACCTTCTAGAAGCTGTGATTTTAAAAAACGGGGGAAGTAAGCTTTTCTTATTTCCAAACGCATGCGCAAACTACAGAAAGTCGTTATGGCGTAGAATGTGCATACTTTGTTGATTCCATTTATGAAATAAAACACATTTTCTAAAAACTCGTGTTTTTTACGAAATCATGTAAACTTTCTAGAAGCTGTGATTTTAAAAAACGGTGGAAGTAAGCTTTTCTACTTCCGAACGAATACGCAAACTATAGAAAGTCGTTATGACGTAGAATGTGCATACTTTGTTGATTCCGTTTATGAAATAAAACACATTTTCTAAAAACTCGTGTTTTTTAAGAAATCATGTAAACCTTCTAGAAGCTGTTATTTTAAAAAACGGGGGAAGTAAGCTTTTCTTATTTCCGGACGCATGCGCAAACTATAGAAAGTCGCTATGACGTAGAATGTGCATACTTTGTAGATTCCATTTATGAAATAAAACACATTTTCTAAAAACTCGTGTTTTTTACGAAATCATGTAAACCTTCTAGAAGCTGTGATTTTAAAAAACGGTGGAAGTAAGCTTTTCTTATTTCCGGACGAATGTGCAAACTATAGAAAGTCGTTATGACGTAGAATGTGCATACTTTGTTGATTCCATTTATGAAATAAAACACATTTTCTAAAAACTCATGTTTTTTATGAAATCATGTAAACCTTCTAGAAGCTGTGATTTTAAAAAACGGGGGAAGTAAGCTTTTATTATTTCCAAACTTATACGCAAACTATATAAAGTCATTATGACGTAGAATGTGCATACTTTGTTGATTCCATTTATGAAATAAAACACATTTTCTAAAAACTCGTGTTTTTTACGAAATCATGTAACCTTCTAGAAGCTGTGATTTTAAAAAACGGTGGAAGTAAGCTTTTCTTATTTCCGGACGCATGCGCAAACTATAGAAAGTCATTATGACGTAGAATGTGCATACTTTGTAGATTCCATTTATGAAATAAAGCACATTTTCTAAAAACTCGTGTTTTTTACGAAATTATGTAAACCTTCTAGAAGCTGTGATTTAAAAAAACGGTGGAAGTAAGCTTTTCTTATTTCCGGACGCATGCGGAAACTATAGAAAGTCGTTATGACGTAGAATCTGCATACTTTGTTGATTCCATTTATGAAATAAAGCACATTTCCTAAAAACTTGTGTTTTTTAACAAATCATGTAAACCTTCTAGAAGCTGTGATTTTAAAAAACGGGGGAAGTAAGATTTTCTTATTTCCAAATGCATGCGCAAACTATAGAAAGTAGTTATGACGTAGAATGTGCATACTTTGTTGATTCCATTTATGAAATAAAACACATTTTCTAAAAACTCGTGTTTTTTAAGAAATCATGTAAACCTTCTAGAAGCTAATATTTTAAAAAACGGGGGAAGTAAGCTTTTCTTATTTCCGGACGCATGCGCAAACTATAGAAAGTCGTTATGACGTAGAATGTGCATACTTTGTAGATTCCATTTATGAAATAAAACACATTTTCTAAAAACCCGTGTTTTTTACGAAATCATGTAAACCTTCTAGAAGCTGTGATTTTAAAAAACGGTGGAAGTAAGCTTTTCTTATTTCCGGACGAATGCGCAAACTATATAAAGTCGTTATGACGTAGAATGTGCATACTTTGTTGATTCCATTTATGAAATAAAACACATTTTCTAAAAACTCGTATTTTTTAGGAAATCATGTAAACCTTCTAGAAGCTGTGATTTTAAAAAATGGTGGAAGCAAGCTTTTCTTATTTCCGGAAGCATGCGCAAACTATAGAAAGTTGTTATGACGTAGAATGTGCATACTTTGTAGATTCCATTTATGAAATAAAACACATTTTCTAAAAACTCGTGTCTTTTACGAAATCATGTAAACCTTCTAGAAGCTGTGATTTTGAAAAACAGTGGAAGTAAGCTTTTCTTATTTCCGTACGAATGCGCAAACTATAGAAAGTCGTTATGACGTAGAATGTGCATACTTTGTTGATTCCATTTATGAAATAAAACACATTTTCTAAAAACTCGTATTTTTTAAGAAATCATGTAAACCTTCTAGAAGCTGTGATTTTAAAAAACGGTGGAAGTAAGCTTTTCTTATTTCCGGACGCATGCGCAAACTATAGAAAGTCGTTATGACGTAGAATGTGCATACTTTGTTGATTCCATTTATGAAATAAAACACATTTTCTAAAAACTCATGTTTTTTAAGAAATCATGTCAACCTTCTAGAAGCTGTGATTTTAAAAAACGGGGGAAGTAAGCTTTTCTTATTTCCAAACGTATGCGCAAACTATAGAAATTCGTTATGACGTAGAATGTGCATACTTTGTTGATTCCATTTATGAAATAAAACACATTTTTTAAAAACTCGTCTTTTTTAAGAAATCATGTAAACCTTCTAGAAGCTGTGATTTTTAAAAACGGGGAAGTAAGCTTTTCTTATTTCCGGACGCATGCGTAAACTATAGAAAGTCGTTATGACGTAGAACGTGCATACTTTGTAGATTCCATTTATGAAATAAAACACATTTTCTAAAAACTTGATCTTTTTACCAAATCATGTAAACCTTCTAGAAGCTGTGATTTTAAAAAACGGTGGAAGTAAGCTTTTCTTATTTCCGGACGCATGCGCAAACTATAGAAAGTCGTTATGACGTAGAATGTGCATACTTTGTTGATTTCATTTATGAAATAAAACACATTTTCTAAAAACTCGTGTTTTTTAAGAAATCATGTAAAGCTCTAGAATCTGTGATTTTAAAAAACGGGGGAAGTAAGCTTTTCTTATTTCCAAACGCATGCGCAAACTATAGAAAGTCGTTATGACGTAGAATGTGCATACTTTGTTGATTCCATTGATGAAATAAAACACATTTTCTAAAAACTCGTGTTTTTTAAGAAATCATGTAAACCTTCTAGAAGTTGTGATTTTAATAAACGGGGGAAGTAAGCTTTTCTTATTTACGGACGCATGTGCAAACTATAGAAATTCATTATGACGTAGAATGTGCATACTTTGTAGATTCCATTTATAAAAAAAAACACATTTTTTAAAAACTTGTGTTTTTTACGAAATCATGTAAACCTTCTGGAAGCTGTGATTTTAAAAAACGGTGGAAGTATGCTTTTCTTATTTCCGAACGAATGTGCAAACTATAGAAAGTTGTTATGACGTAGAATGTGCATACTTTGTTGATTCCATTTATGAAATAAAACACATTTTCTAAAAACTCGTGTTTTTTAAGAAATCATGTAAACCTTCTAGAAGCTGTGATTTTAAAAAACGTTGGAAGTAAGCTTTTCTTATTTCCGGACGCATGCGCAAACTATAGAAATTCGTTATGACATAGAATGTGCATACTTTGTTGATTCCATTTATGAAATAAAACACATTTTCTAAAAACTCGTGTTTTTTAAGAAATCATGTAAACCTTCTACAAGCTGTGATTTTAAAAAACGGGGGAAGTAAGCTCTTCTTATCTCCAAACGCGTCCGCAAACCATAGAGAGTCGTAATGACGTAGAATGTGCATACTTTGTTGATTCCATTTATGAAATAAAACACATTTTTTAAAAAATTGTGTTTTTTACGAAATCATGTAAACCTTCTGGAAGCTGTGATTTTAAAAAACGGTGGAAGTAAGCTTTTCTTATTTCCTGACGAATGTGCAAACTTTAGAAAGTTGTTATGACGTAGAATGTGCATACTTTGTTGATTCCATTTATGAAATAAAAACACATTTTCTAAAAACTCATGTTTTTTAAGATATCATGTAAACCTTCTAGAAGCTGTGATTTTAAAAAATGTTGGAAGTAAGCTTTTCTTATTTCCGGACGCATGCGCAAACTATAGAAAGTCGTTATGACGTAGAATGTGCATACTTTGTTGATTCCATTTATGAAATAAAACACATTTTCTAAAAACTCGTGTTTTTTAAGAAATCATGTAAACCTTCTAGAAGCTGTGATTTTAAAAAACGGGGGAAGTAAGCTCTTCTTATCTCCAAACGCATCCGCAAACCATAGAGAGTCGTTATGACATAGAATGTGCATACTTTGTTGATTCCATTTATGAAATAAAACACATTTTCTAAAAACTCGTGTTTTTTAAGAAATCATGTAAACCTTCTAGAAGCTTTGATTTTAAAAAACGGGGGAAGTAAGCTTTTCTTATTTCCGGACGCATGTGCAAACTATAGAAAGTCGTTATGACGTAGAATGTGCATACTTTGTAGATTCCATTTATGAAATAAAGCACATTTTCTAAAAACTCGTGTTTTTTAAGAAATCATGTAAACCTTCTAGAAGCTGTTATTTTAAAAAACGGGGGAAGTAAGATTTTCTTATTTCCGGACGCATGCGCAAACTATAGAAAGTCGTTATGATGTAGAGTGTGCATACTTTGTAGATTCCATTTATGAAATAAAACACATTTTCTAAAAACTCGTGTTTTTTACGAAATCATGTAAACCTTCTTGAAGCTGTGATTTTAAAAAATGGTGGAAGTAAGCTTTTCTTATTTCCGGACGAATGCACAAACTATAGAAAGTCGTTATGACGTAGAATGTGCATACTTTGTAGATTCCATTTATGAAACAAAACACATTTTCTAAAAACTCGTGTTTTTTACGAAATCATGTAAACCTTCTAGAAGCTTTGATTTTAAAAAACGGTGGAAGTAAGCTTTTCTTATTTCCGGACGAATGTGCAAACTATAGAAAGTCGTTATGATGTAGAATGTGCATACTTTGTTGATTCCATTGATGAAACTAAATACATTTTCTAAAAACTCGTGTTTTTTAAGAAATCATGTAAACCTTCTAGAAGCTGTGATTTTAAAAAACGGGGGAAGTAAGCTTTTCTTATTTCCGGACGAATGTGCAAACTATAGAAAGTCGTTATGACGTAGAATGTGCATACTTTGTAGATTCCATTTATGAAATAAAACACATTTTCTAAAAACTCGTGTTTTTTACGAAATCATGTAAACCTTTTAGAAGCTGTGATTTTAAAAAACGATGGAAGTAAGCTTTTCTTATTTCCGGACGCATGCGCAAACTATAGAAAGTCGTTATGACGTAGAATGTGCATACTTTGTTTATTCCATTTATGAAATAAAACACATTTTCTAAAAACTCGTGTTTTTTAACAAATCATGTAAATCTTCTAGAAGCTGTGATTTTAAAAAACGGGGGAAGTAAGCTTTTCTCATTTCCGGACGCATGTGCAAACTATAGAAAGTCGTTATGACGTACAATGTGCATACTTTGTAGATTCCATTTATGAAACAAAACACATTTTCTAAAAACTCTTGTTTTTTACGAATTCATGTAAACCTTCTAGAAGCTGTGATTTTAAAAAACGGTGGAAGTAAGCTTTTCTTATTTCCGGACGAATGTGCAAACTATAGAAAGTCGTTGTGACATAGAATGTGCATACTTTGTTGATTCCATTTATGAAAGAAAACACATTTTCTAAAAACTCGTGTTTTTTAAGAAATCATGTAAAGCTTCTAGAAGCTGTGATTTTAAAAAACGGGGGAAGTAAGCTTTTCTTATTTCTGGACGAATCTGCAAACTATAGAAAGTCGTCATGACATAGAATGTGCATACTTTGTTGATTCCATTTATGAAATAAAACACATTTTCTAAAAACTCGTGTTTTTTAAGAAATCATGTAAACCTTCTAGAAGCTGTGATTTTAAAAAACGGGCGAAGTAAGCTTTTCTTATTTCCAAACACATGCGCAAACTATAGAAAGTCGTTATGACGTAGAATGTGCATACTTTGTTGATTCCATTTATGAAATAAAACACATTTTCTAAAAACTCGTGTTTTTTAAGAAATCATGCAAACCTTCTAGAAGCTTTGATTTTAAAAAACGGGCGAAGTAAGCTTTTTTTATTTCCGGACGCATGTGCAAACTATAGAAAGTCGTTATGACATAGAATGTGCATACTTTGTAGATTCCATTTATGAAATAAAGCACATTTTCTAAAAACTCGTGTTTTTTACGAAATCATGTAAATTCGAGAAGCTGTGATTTTAAAAAACGGTGGAAGTAAGCTTTTCTTATTTCCGGAGGAATGCGCAAACTATAGAAAGTCGTTATGATGTAGAATGTGCATACTTTGTTGATTCAATTTATGAAATAAAACACATTTTCTAAAAACTCGTGTTTTTTAAGAAATCATGTAAACCTTCTAGAAGCTGTGATTTTAAAAAACGGTGGAAGTAAGCTTTTCTTATTTCCGGAGGAATGCGCAAACTATAGAAAGTCGTTATGATGTAGAATGTGCATACTTTGTTGATTCAATTTATGAAATAAAACACATTTTCTAAAAACTCGTGTTTTTTAAGAAATCATGTAAACCATCTAGAAGCTGTGATTTTAAAAAACGGTGGAAGTAAGCTTTTCTTATTTCTGGACGCATGCGCAAACTATAGAAAGTCGTTATGACATAGAATGTGCATACTTTGTTGTTTCCATTGATGAAATAAAATACATTTTCTGAAAACTCATGTTTTTTAAGAAATCATGTAAACCTTCTAGAAGCTCTGATTTTAAAAAACGGGGCAGGTAAGCTTTTCTTATTTCCAAACGCATGCGCAATCTATAGAAAGTCGTTATGACGTAGAATGTGCATACTTTGTTGATTCCATTTATGAAATAAAACACATTTTCTAAAAACTCGTGTTTTTTAAGAAATCATGTAAACCTTCTAGAAGATTTGATTTTAAAAAACGGGCGAAGTAAGCTTTTCTTATTTCCGGACGCATGTGCAAACTATAGAAAGTCGTAATGACATTGAATGTGCATACTTTGTAGATTCCATTTATGAAATAAAGCACATTTTCTAAAAACTCGTGTTTTTTACGAAATCATGTAAACCTTCTAGAAGCTGTGATTTTAAAAAACGGTGGAAGTAAGCTTTTCTTATTTCCGGACGAATGCGCAAACTATAGAAAGTCGTTATGACGTAGAATGTGCATACTTTGTTGATTCCATTTATGAAAGAAAACACATTTTCTAAAAACTCGTGTTTTTTAAGAAATCATGTAAACCTTCTAGAAGCTGTGATTTTAAAAAATGGGGGAAGTAAGCTTTTCTTATTTCTGGACGAATGTGCAAACTATAGAAAGTCGTTATGACGTAGAATGTGCATACTTTGTTGATTCCATTTATGAAATAAAACACATTTTCTAAAAACTCATGTTTTTTAAGAAATCATGTAAACCTTCTAGAAGCTGTGATTTTAAAAAACTGGGGAAGTAAGCTTTTCTTATTTCCAAACGCATGCGCAAACTATAGAAAGTCGTTATGACGTAGAATATGCATACTTTGTTGATTCCATTTATGAAATAAAACACATTTTCTAAAAACTCGTGTTTTCTAAGAAATCATGTAAACCTTCTAGAAGCTTTGATTTTAAAAAACGGGCGAAGTAAGCTTTTTTTATTTCCGGACGCATGTGCAAACTATAGAAAGTCGTTATGACGTAGAATGTGCATACTTTGTTGATTCCATTTATGAAAGAAAACACATTTTCTAAAAACTCGTGTTTTTTAAGAAATCATGTAAACCTTCTAGAAGCTGTGATTTTAAAAAATGGTGGAAGTAAGCTTTTCTTATTTCCGGACGAATGCGCAAACTATAGAATGCCGTTATGATGTAGAATGTGCATACTTTGTTGATTCAATTTATGAAATAAAACACATTTTCTAAAAACTCGTGTTTTTTAAGAAATCATGTAAACCTTCTAGAAGCTGTGATTTTAAAAAACGGTGGAAGTAAGCTTTTCTTATTTCCAAACGCGTGCGCAAACTATAGAAAGTCGTTATGACGTAGAATGTGCATACCTTGTTGATTCCATTTATGAAATAAAACACATTTTCTGAAAACTCGTGTTTTTTAGGAAATCATGTAAACCTTCTAGAAGCTGTGATTTTAAAAAATGGTTGAAGTAAGCTTTCTCATTTCCGGACGAATGCGCAAACTATAGAAAGTCATTATGATGTAGAATGTGCATACTTTGTAGATTCCATTTATGAAATAAAACACATTTTCTAAAAACTCGTGTTTTTTAACAAATCATGTAAACCTTCTAGAAGCTGTGGTTTTAAAAAACGGGGGAAGTAAGCTTTTCTTATTTCCAAACGCATGCGCAAACTATAGAAAGTCGTTATGACGTAGAATGTGCATACTTTGTTGATTCCATTTATGAAACAAAACACATTTTCTAAAAACTCGTGTTTTTTAAGAAATCATGTAAACCTTCTAGAAGCTGTGATTTAAAAAAACGGGGGAAGTAAGCTTTTCTTATTTCCGGATGCATGCGCAAACTATAGAAAGTCGTTATGACGTAGAATGTGCATACTTTGTAGATTCCATTTATGAAATAAAACACATTTTCTAAAAACTCGTTGTTTTTTACGAAATCATGTAAACCTTCTAGAAGCTGTGATTTTAAAAAATGGGGGAAGTAAGCTTTTCTTATTTCCGGACAAATGTGCAAACTATAGAAAGTCATTATGACATAGAATGTGCATACTTTGTCGATTCCATTTATGAAATAAAACACATTTTCTAAACACTCGTGTTTTTTACGAAATCATGTAAACCTTCTAGCAGCTGTGATTTTAAAAAATGGTGGAAGTAAGCTTTTCTTATTTTCGGACGAATGCGCAAACTATAGAAAGTCGTTATGACGTAGAATGTGCATACTTTGTTGATTCCATTTATGAAATAAAACACATTTTCTAAAAACTCGTGTTGTTTAAGAAATCATGTAAACCTTCTAGAAGCTGTGATTTTGAAAAATGGTGGAAGTAAGCTTTTCCTATTTCCGGACGCATGCGCAAACTATAGAAAGTCGTTATGACGTAGAATGTGCATACTTTGTTGATTCCATTTATGAAATAAAACACATTTTCTAAAAACTCGTGTTTTTTAAGAAATCATGTAAACCTTCTAGAAGCTGTGATTTTGAAAAATGGGGGAAGTAAGCTTTTCTTATTTCCAGACGCATGCGCAAACCTTAGAAAGTCGTTATGACGTAGAATGTACATACTTTGTAGATTCCATTTATGAAATAAAACACATTTTCTAAAAACTCGTGTTTTTTACGAAATCATGTACACCTTCTAGAAGCTGTTATTTTAAAAAATGGTGGAAGTAAGCTTTTCTTATTTCCGGCCGCATGCACAAACTATAGAAAGTCGTTATGACGTAGAATGTGCATACTTTGTAGATTCCATTTATTAAATAAAACACATTTTCTAAAAACTCGTGTTTTTTACGAAATCATGTAAACCTTCTAGAAGCTGTGATTTTAAAAAACCGTGGAAGTAAGCTTTTCTTATTTCCGGACGCATGCGCAAACTATAGAAAGTCGTTATGACATAGAATGTGCATACTTTGTAGATTCCATTTATGAAATAAAACACATTTTCTAAAAAGTCGTGTGTTTTACGAAATTATGTAAACTTTCTAGAAGCTGTGATTTTAAAAAACGGTGGAAGTAATCTTTTCTTATTTCTGGACGCATGTGCAAACTAGAGAAAGTCGTTATGACATAGAATGTGCATACTTTGTTGATTCCATTTATGAAATAAAACACATTTTCTAAAAACTCGTGTTTTTAAAGAAATCATGTAAACCTTCTAGAAGCTGTGATTTTAAAAAACGGGGGAAGACTGCTTTTCTTCTTTCCGAACGCATGCGCAAACTATAGAACGTCATTGTGACGTAGAATGTGCATACTTTGTAGATTCCATTTATGAAATAAAACACATTTTCTAAAAACTCGTGTTTTTTACGAAATCATGTAAACCTTCTAGAAGCTGTGATTTTAAAAAACGGGGGAAGTAAGTTTTTCTTATTTCCGGACGCATGGGCAAATTATAGAAAGTCATTGTGACGTAGAATGTGCATACTTTGTAGATTCGATTTATGAAATAAAACACATTTTCTAAAAAGTCGTGTTTTTTACGAAATTATGTAAACCTTCTAGAAGCTGTGATTTTAAAAAACGGTGGAAGTAATCTTTTCTTATTTCCGGATGCATGCACAAACTATAGAATGTCGTTTGACGTAGAATGTGCATACTTTGTTGATTCCATTTATGAAATAAAACACATTTTCTAAAAACTCGTTTTTTTTAAGAAATCATGTAAACCTTCTAGAAGCTGTGATTTTAAAAAACGGTGGAAGTAAGCTTTTCTTATTTACGGACGCATGCGCAAACTATAGAAAGTCATTATGACGTAGAATGTGCATACTTTTTTTATTCCATTTATGAAATAAAACACATTTTCTAAAAACTCCTGTTTTTTAAGAAATCATGTAAACCTTCTACAAGCTGTGATTTTAAAAAACGGGGGAAGTAAGCTTTTCTTATTTCCAAACGCATGCTCAATCTATAGAAAGTCGTTATGACGTAGAACGTGCATACTTTGTTGATTCCATTTATGAAATAAAACACATTTTCTAAAAACTCGTGTTTTTTAAGAAATCATGTAAACCTTCTAGAAGCTGTGATTTTAAAAAACGGGGGAAGTAAGCTTTTCTTATTTCCAAACGCATGCGCAAACAATAGAAAGTCGTTATGACGTAGAATGTGCATACTTTGTTGATTACATTTATGAAATAAAACACATTTTCTAAAAACTCGTGTTTTTTAAGAAATCATGTAAACCTTCTAGAAGCTGTGATTTTAAAAAATGGGGGAAGTAAGATTTTCATATTTCCGGACGCATGCGCAAACTATAGAAAGTAGTTATGACGTAGAATATGCATACTTTGTAGATTCCATTTATGAAATAAAACATATTTTCTAAATACTCGTGTTTTTTAAGAAATCATGTAAACCTTCTAGAAGCTCTGATTTTAAAAAATAGGGGAAGTAAGTTTTTCTTATTTCCAAACGCATGTTGAACTATAGAAAGTAGTTATGACATAGAATGTACATACTTTGTTGATTCCATTTATGAAATAAAACACATTTTCTAAAAACTCGTGTTTTTTAATAAATCATGTAAACCTTCTAGAAGCTGTGATTTTAAAAAACGGGGGAAGTACGCTTTTCTTATTTCCAGGCGCATGCGCAAACTATAGAAAGTCGTTATGACATAGAATGTGCATACTTTGTATATTCCATTTATGAAATAAAACACATTTTCTAAAAGGTCGTGTTTTTTAATAAATGATGTAAACTTTCTAGAAGCTGTGATTTTAAAAAACGGGGGAAGTAAGTTTTTCTTATTTCCGGACACACGCGCAAACTTTAGAAAGTCGTTATGACGTAGAATGTGCATACTTTGTTGATTCCATTTATGAAATAAAACACATTTTCTAAAAAGTCGTGTTTTTTAAGAAATCATGTAAACCTTCTAGAAGCTGTGATTTTAAAAAATGGTTGAAGTAAGCTTTTCTCATTTCCGGACGAATGCGCAAACTATAGAAAGTCGTTATGACATAGAATGTGCATACTTTGTATATTCCATTTATGAAATAAAACACATTTTCTAAAAATTCGTGTTTTTTAAGAAATCATGTAAACTTTCTAGAAGCTGTGATTTTAAAAAACGGGGGAAGTAAGCTTTTCTTATTTCCGGACGCATGCGCAAACTATAGAAAGTCGTTATGACGTAGAATGTGCATACTTGGTTGATTCCATTTATGAAATAAAGAACATTTTCTAAAAAGTTGTGTTTTTCAAGAAATCATCTAAACCTTCTAGAAGCTGTGATTTTAAAAAACGGGGGAAGTAAGCTTTTCTTATTTCCGGATGCATGCACAAACTATAGAAAGTGGTTATGACGTAGAATATGCATACTTTGTTGATTCGATTTATGAAATAAAACACATTTTCTAAAAACTCGTGTTTTTTAAGAAATCATGTAAACCTTGTAGAAGCTGTGATTTTATAAAACGGTGGAAGTAAGCAATTCTTATTTCCGGACGCATGCGTAAACTACAGAAAGTCGTTATGACGTAGAATAAGCATAGTTTGTTGATTCCATTTATGAAATAAAACACATTTTCTAAAAACTCGTGTTTTTTAAGAAATGATGTAAACCTTCTAGAATCTGTGATTTTAAAAAACGGTGGAACTAAGCTTTTCTTATTTCCGGACGCATGCGCAAACTTTAGAAAGTGGTTATGACGTAGAATATGCATACTTTGTTGATTCCATTTATGAAATAAAACACACTTTCTAAAAACTCTTGTTTTTTAAGAAATCATGTAAACCTTCTAGAAGCTGTGATTTTATAAAAAGGTGGAAGTAAGCTTTTCTTATTTCCGGACACATGCGCAAACTATAGAAAGTCTTTATGACGTAGAATGTGCATAGTTTGTTGATTCCATTTATGAAATAAAACACATTTTGTAAAAACTCGTGTTTTTTAAGAAATCATGTAAACCTTCTAGAAGCTGTGATTTTATAAAATGGTGGAAGTAAGCAATTCTTATTTCTGAACGCATGCGGAAACTATAGAAAGTCGTTATGACATGGAATAAGCATAGTCTGTTGATTCCATTTATGAAATAAAACACATTTTCTAAAAACTCGTATTTTTTAAGAAATGATGTAAATCTTCTAGAAGCTGTGATTTTAAAAAACGGTGGAACTAAGCTTTTCTTATTTCCGGACGCATGCGCAAACTTTAGAAAGTGGTTATGACGTAGAATATGCATACTTTGTTGATTCCATTTATGAAATAAAACACACTTTCTAAAAACTTCGATTTTTTAAGAAATCATGTAAACGTTCTAGAAGCTGTGATTTTATAAAACGGTGGAAGTAAGCTTTTCTTATTTCCGGACGCATGCGCAAACTATAGAATGTTGTTATGACGTGGAATGTGCATAGTTTGTTGATTCCATTTATGAAATAAAACAAATTTTGTAAAAACTCGTGTTTATAAAGAAATCATGTAAACCTTCTAGAAGCTGTGAATTGAAAAAACGGGGTATATAAGCTTTTCTTATTTCCGGACGCATTCGCAAACTCTAGAAAGTCGTTATGACCTAGAATGTGCATACTTTGGTGATTCCATTTATGAAATAAAGCACATTTTCTAAAAACTCGTGTTTTTTAAGAAATCATGTAAACCTTCTAGAAGCTGTGTTTTTAAAAAACGGTGGAAGTAAGCTTTTCTTATTTCCAGACGGATTCTGAAACTATAGAAAGTCGTTATGACATAGAATGTGCATACTTTGTTGATTCCATTTAAGAAATAAAACACATTTTCTAAAAACTCTTTTTTTTAAGAAATCATGTAAACCTTCTAGAAGTTGTGCTTTTAAAAAATGCTGAAAAGTAAGCTTTTCTTATTTCTGGACGCATGGGAAAAATATAGAAAGTGGTTATGACGTAGAATATGCATACCTTGTTGATTCCATTTATGAAATAAAACACATTTTCTAAAAACTCGTGTTTTTGAAGAAATCATGTAAACCTTCTAGAAGCTGTGATTTTAAAAAACGGTGGAAGTAAGCTTTTCTTATTTACGGACGCATGCGCAAACTATAGAAAGTCATTATGACGTAGAATGTGCATACTTTTTTTATTCCATTTATGAAATAAAACACATTTTCTAAAAACTCCTGTTTTTTAAGAAATCATGTAAACCTTCTACAAGCTGTGATTTTAAAAAACGGGGGAAGTAAGCTTTTCTTATTTCCAAACGCATGCTCAATCTAGAGAAAGTCGTTATGACGTAGAACGTGCATACTTTGTTGATTCCATTTATGAAATAAAACACATTTTCTAAAAACTCGTGTTTTTTAAGAAATCATGTAAACCTTCTAGAAGCTGTGATTTTAAAAAACGGGGGAAGTAAGCTTTTCTTATTTCCAAACGCATGCGCAAACAATAGAAAGTCGTTATGACGTAGAATGTGCATACTTTGTTGATTCCATTTATGAAATAAAACACATTTTCTAAAAACTCGTGTTTTTTAAGAAATCATGTAAACCTTCTAGAAGCTGTGATTTTAAAAAATGGGGGAAGTAAGATTTTCATATTTCCGGACGCATGCGCAAACTATAGAAAGTAGTTATGACGTAGAATATGCATACTTTGTAGATTCCATTTATGAAATAAAACATATTTTCTAAAAACTCGTGTTTTTTAAGAAATCATGTAAACCTTCTAGAAGCTCTGATTTTAAAAAATAGGGGAAGTAAGTTTTTCTTATTTCCAAACGCATGTTGAACTATAGAAAGTAGTTATGACATAGAATGTACATACTTTGTTGATTCCATTTATGAAATAAAACACATTTTCTAAAAACTCGTGTTTTTTAATAAATCATGTAAACCTTCTAGAAGCTGTGATTTTAAAATACGGGGGAAGTACGCTTTTCTTATTTCCAGGCGCATGCGCAAACTATAGAAAGTCGTTATGACATAGAATGTGCATACTTTGTATATTCCATTTATGAAATAAAACACATTTTCTAAAAGGTCGTGTTTTTTAATAAATGATGTAAACTTTCTAGAAGCTGTGATTTTAAAAAATGGGGGAAGTAAGTTTTTCTTATTTCCGGACACACGCGCAAACTTTAGAAAGTCGTTATGACGTAGAATGTGAATACTTTGTTGATTCCATTTATGAAATAAAACACAATTTCTAAAAAGTCGTGTTTTTTAAGAAATCATGTAAACCTTCTAGAAGCTGTGATTTTAAAAAATGGTTGAAGTAAGCTTTTCTCATTTCCGGACGAATGCGCAAACTATAGAAAGTCGTTATGACATAGAATGTGCATACTTTGTATATTCCATTTATGAAATAAAACACATTTTCTAAAAATTCGTGTTTTTTAAGAAATCATGTAAACTTTCTAGAAGCTGTGATTTTAAAAAACGGGGGAAGTAAGCTTTTCTTATTTCCGGACGCATGCGCAAACTATAGAAAGTCGTTATGACGTAGAATGTGCATACTTGGTTGATTCCATTTATGAAATAAAGAACATTTTCTAAAAAGTTGTGTTTTTCAAGAAATCATCTAAACCTTCTAGAAGCTGTGATTTTAAAAAACGGGGGAAGTAAGCTTTTCTTATTTCCGGATGCATGCACAAACTATAGAAAGTGGTTATGACGTAGAATATGCATACTTTGTTGATTCGATTTATGAAATAAAACACATTTTCTAAAAACTCGTGTTTTTTAAGAAATCATGTAAACCTTGTAGAAGCTGTGATTTTATAAAACGGTGGAAGTAAGCAATTCTTATTTCCGGACGCATGCGTAAACTACAGAAAGTCGTTATGACGTAGAATAAGCATAGTTTGTTGATTCCATTTATGAAATAAAACACATTTTCTAAAAACTCGTGTTTTTTAAGAAATGATGTAAACCTTCTAGAATCTGTGATTTTAAAAAACGGTGGAACTAAGCTTTTCTTATTTCCGGACGCATGCGCAAACTTTAGAAAGTGGTTATGACGTAGAATATGCATAATTTGTTGATTCCATTTATGAAATAAAACACACTTTCTAAAAACTCTTGTTTTTTAAGAAATCATGTAAACCTTCTAGAAGCTGTGATTTTATAAAAAGGTGGAAGTAAGCTTTTCTTATTTCCGGACACATGCGCAAACTATAGAAAGTCGTTATGACGTAGAATGTGCATAGTTTGTTGATTCCATTTATGAAATAAAACACATTTTGTAAAAACTCGTGTTTTTTAAGAAATCATGTAAACCTTTTAGAAGCTGTGATTTTATAAAATGGTGGAAGTAAGCAATTCTTATTTCTGAACGCATGCGGAAACTATAGAAAGTCGTTATGACATGGAATAAGCATAGTCTGTTGATTCCATTTATGAAATAAAACACATTTTCTAAAAACTCGTATTTTTTAAGAAATGATGTAAACCTTCTAGAAGCTGTGATTTTAAAAAACGGTGGAACTAAGCTTTTCTTATTTCCGGACGCATGCGCAAACTTTAGAAAGTGGTTATGACGTAGAATATGCATACTTTGTTGATTCCATTTATGAAATAAAACACACTTTCTAAAAACTTCGATTTTTTAAGAAATCATGTAAACGTTCTAGAAGCTGTGATTTTATAAAACGGTGGAAGTAAGCTTTTCTTATTTCCGGACGCATGCGCAAACTATAGAATGTTGTTATGACGTGGAATGTGCATAGTTTGTTGATTCCATTTATGAAATAAAACAAATTTTCTAAAAACTCGTGTTTATAAAGAAATCATGTAAACCTTCTAGAAGCTGTGAATTGAAAAAACGGGGTATATAAGCTTTTCTTATTTCCGGACGCATTCGCAAAATCTAGAAAGTCGTTATGACCTAGAATGTGCATACTTTGGTGATTCCATTTATGAAATAAAGCACATTTTCTAAAAACTCGTGTTTTTTAAGAAATCATGTAAACCTTCTAGAAGCTGTGATTTTAAAAAACGGTGGAAGTAAGCTTTTCTTATTTCCAGACGGATTCTGAAACTATAGAAAGTCGTTATGACATAGAATGTGCATACTTTGTTGATTCCATTTAAGAAATAAAACACATTTTCTAAAAACTCTTTTTTTTAAGAAATCATGTAAACCTTCTAGAAGTTGTGCTTTTAAAAAATGCTGAAAAGTAAGCTTTTCTTATTTCCGGACGCATGGGAAAAATATAGAAAGTGGTTATGACGTAGAATATGCATACCTTGTTGATTCCATTTATGAAATAAAACACATTTTCTAAAAACTCGTGTTTTTGAAGAAATCATGTAAACCTTCTAGAAGCTGTGATTTTACAAAACGGTGGAAGTAAGCTTTTCTTATTTACGGACGCATGCGCAAACTATAGAAAGTCATTATGACGTAGAATGTGCATACTTTTTTTATTCCATTTATGAAATAAAACACATTTTCTAAAAACTCCTGTTTTTTAAGAAATCATGTAAACCTTCTACAAGCTGTGATTTTAAAAAACGGGGGAAGTAAGCTTTTCTTATTTCCAAACGCATGCTCAATCTATAGAAAGTCGTTATGACGTAGAACGTGCATACTTTGTTGATTCCATTTATGAAATAAAACACATTTTCTAAAAACTCGTGTTTTTTAAGAAATCATGTAAACCTTCTAGAAGCTGTGATTTTAAAAAACGGGGGAAGTAAGCTTTTCTTATTTCCAAACGCATGCGCAAACAATAGAAAGTCGTTATGACGTAGAATGTGCATACTTTGTTGATTCCATTTATGAAATAAAACACATTTTCTAAAAACTCATGTTTTTTAAGAAATCATGTAAACCTTCTAGAAGCTGTGATTTTAAAAAATGGGGGAAGTAAGATTTTCATATTTCCGGACGCATGCGCAAACTATAGAAAGTAGTTATGACGTAGAATATGCATACTTTGTAGATTCCATTTATGAAATAAAACATATTTCTAAAAACTCGTGTTTTTTAAGAAATCATGTAAACCTTCTAGAAGCTCTGATTTTAAAAAATAGGGGAAGTAAGTTTTTCTTATTTCCAAACGCATGTTGAACTATAGAAAGTAGTTATGACATAGAATGTACATACTTTGTTGATTCCATTTATGAAATAAAACACATTTTCTAAAAACTCATGTTTTTTAATAAATCATGTAAACCTTCTAGAAGCTGTGATTTTAAAAAACGGGGGAAGTACGCTTTTCTTATTTCCAGGCGCATGCGCAAACTATAGAAAGTCGTTATGACATAGAATGTGCATACTTTGTATATTCCATTTATGAAATAAAACACATTTTCTAAAAGGTCGTGTTTTTTAATAAATGATGTAAACTTTCTAGAAGCTGTGATTTTAAAAAACGGGGGAAGTAAGTTTTTCTTATTTCCGGACACACGCGCAAACTTTAGAAAGTCATTATGACGTAGAATGTGCATACTTTGTTGATTCCATTTATGAAATAAAACACATTTTCTAAAAAGTCGTGTTTTTTAAGAAATCATGTAAACCTTCTAGAAGCTGTGATTTTAAAAAATGGTTGAAGTAAGCTTTTCTCATTTCCGGACGAATGCGCAAACTATAGAAAGTCGTTATGACATAGAATGTGCATACTTTGTATATTCCATTTATGAAATAAAACACATTTTCTAAAAATTCGTGTTTTTTAAGAAATCATGTAAACTTTCTAGAAGCTGTGATTTTAAAAAACGGGGGAAGTAAGCTTTTCTTATTTCCGGACACATGCGCAAACTATAGAAAGTCGTTATGACGTAGAATGTGCATACTTGGTTGATTCCATTTATGAAATAAAGAACATTTTCTAAAAAGTTGTGTTTTTCGAGAAATCATCTAAACCTTCTAGAAGCTGTGATTTTAAAAAACGGGGGAAGTAAGCTTTTCTTATTTCCGGATGCATGCACAAACTATAGAAAGTGGTTATGACGTAGAATATGCATACTTTGTTGATTCGATTTATGAAATAAAACACATTTTCTAAAAACTCGTGTTTTTTAAGAAATCATGTAAACCTTGTAGAAGCTGTGATTTTATAAAACGGTGGAAGTAAGCAATTCTTATTTCCGGACGCATGCGTAAACTACAGAAAGTCGTTATGACGTAGAATAAGCATAGTTTGTTGATTCCATTTATGAAATAAAACACATTTTCTAAAAACTCGTGTTTTTTAAGAAATGATGTAAACCTTCTAGAATCTGTGATTTTAAAAAACGGTGGAACTAAGCTTTTCTTATTTCCGGACGCATGCGCAAACTTTAGAAAGTGGTTATGACGTAGAATATGCATACTTTGTTGATTCCATTTATGAAATAAAACACACTTTCTAAAAACTCTTGTTTTTTAAGAAATCATGTAAACCTTCTAGAAGCTGTGATTTTATAAAAAGGTGGAAGTAAGCTTTTCTTATTTCCGGACACATGCGCAAACTATAGAAAGTCGTTATGACGTAGAATGTGCATAGTTTGTTGATTCCATTTATGAAATAAAACACATTTTGTAAAAACTCGTGTTTTTTAAGAAATCATGTAAACCTTCTAGAAGCTGTGATTTTATAAAATGGTGGAAGTAAGCAATTCTTATTTCTGAACGCATGCGGAAACTATAGAAAGTCGTTGTGACATGGAATAAGCATAGTCTGTTGATTCCATTTATGAAATAAAACACATTTTCTAAAAACTCGTATTTTTTAAGAAATGATGTAAACCTTCTAGAAGCTGTGATTTTAAAAAACGGTGGAACTAAGCTTTTCTTATTTCCGGACGCATGCGCAAACTTTAGAAAGTGGTTATGACGTAGAATATGCATACTTTGTTGATTCCATTTATGAAATAAAACACACTTTCTAAAAACTTCGATTTTTTAAGAAATCATGTAAACGTTCTAGAAGCTGTGATTTTATAAAATGGTGGAAGTAAGCTTTTCTTATTTCCAGACGGATTCTGAAACTATAGAAAGTCGTTATGACATAGAATGTGCATACTTTGTTGATTCCATTTAAGAAATAAAACACATTTTCTAAAAACTCTTTTTTTTAAGAAATCATGTAAACCTTCTAGAAGTTGTGCTTTTAAAAAATGCTGAAAAGTAAGCTTTTCTTATTTCCGGACGCATGGGAAAAATATAGAAAGTGGTTATGACGTAGAATATGCATACCTTGTTGATTCCATTTATGAAATAAAACACATTTTCTAAAAACTCGTGTTTTTGAAGAAATCATGTAAACCTTCTAGAAGCTGTGATTTTATAAAACGGTGCAAGTAAGCTTTTCTTATTTCCGAACGCATGCGCAAACTATAGAAAGTCGTTATGACGTAGAATGTGCATAGTTTGTTGATTCCATTTATGAAATAAAACACATTTTCTAAAAACTCATGTATTTTAAGAAATGATGTAAACCTTCTAGAAGCTGTGATTTTAAAAAACGGTGGAAGTAAGCTTTTCTTATTTCCGGACGCATTCGCAATCTATAGTAAGTCGATATGACGTAGAATGTGCATACTTTGGTGATTCCATTTATGAAATAAAACATATTTTCTAAAAACTCATGTTTTTTAAGAAATCATGTAAACTTTCTAGAAGCTGTGATTTTAAAAAACGGGGGAAGTATGTTTTTCTTATTTCCGGACGCACGCGCAAACTTTAGAAAGTTGTTATGACGTAGAATGTGCATACTTTGTTGATTCCATTTATGAAATAAAACACATTTTCTAAAAACTCATGTTTTTTAAGAAATCATCTAAACCTTCTAGAAGCTTTGATTTTAAAAAACGGTGGAAGTAAGCTTTTCTTATTTCCGGACGCATGCGCAAACTATAGAAAGTCGTTATGACCAAGAATGTGCATACTTTGGTGATTCCATTTATGAAATAAAGCACATTTTCTAAAAACTCATGTTTTTTAAGAAATCATGTAAACTTTCTAGAAGCTGTGATTTTAAAAAACGGGGGAAGTAAGTTTTTTTATTTCCGGACGCACGCGCAAACTTTAGAAAGTCGTTATGACATAGAATTTGCATACTTTGTTGATTCCATTTATGAAATAAAACACATTTTCTAAAAACTCGTGTTTTTCAAGAATTCATCTAAACCTTCTAGAAGCTATGATTTTAAAAAACGGTGGAAGTAAGCTTTTCTTATTTCCGGACGCATGTGCAAACTATAGAAAGTCGTTATGATGTAGAATGTGAATACTTTGTTGATTCCATTGATAAAATAAAACACATTTTCTAAAAAGTCGTGTTTTTCAAGAAATCATGTAAACCTTCTAGAAGCTGTGATTTTAAAAAGCGGGGGAAGTAAGCTTTTCTTATTTCCGGACACATACACAAAGTATAGAAAGTCGTTATGACGTAGAAGTTGGATACGTTGTTGATTCCATTTATGAATTAAAACACATTTTCTAAAAACTCGTGTTTTTCAAGAAATCATCTAAACCTTCTAGAAGCTATGATTTTAAAAAACGGTGGAAGTAAGCTTTTCATATTTCCGGACGCACGCGCAAACTTTAGAAAGTCATTATGACGTAGAATTTGCATACTTTGTTGATTTAATTTATGAAATAAAGCACATTTTCTAAAAACTCGTGTTTTTTAAGAAATCATGTAAACCTTCTAGACGCTGTGATTTTAAAAAACGGTGGAAGTAAGCTTTTCTTATTTCCAGACGGATTCTCAAACTATCGAAAGTCGTTATGACGTAGAATGTGCGTACTTTGTAGATTCCATTTATGAAATAAAACACATTTTCTAAAAACTCATGTTTTTTACGAAATCATGTAAACCTTCTAGAAGCTGTGATTTAAAAAAACAGGGGAAGTAAGCTTTTCTTATTTCCAAACGCATGTGCAAACTATAGAAAGTCGTTATGACGTAGAATGTGCATACTTTGTTGATTCCATTTATGAAATAAAACACATTTTCTAAAAACTCATGTTTTTTAAGAAATCATGTAAACCTTCTAGAAGCTGTGATTTTAAAAAATGGTGGATGTAAGGTTTTCTTATTTCCGGACACATGCGAAACTATAGAAAGTTGTTATGACGTAGAATGTGCATACTTTGTTGATTCCATTTATGAAATAAAACACATTTTCTAAAAACTCGTGTTTTTTAAGAAATCATGTAAACCTTCTAGAAGCTGTGATTTTAAAAAACGGGGGAAGTAAGATTTTCTTATTTCCGGACACATGCGGAAACCTTAGAAAGTCGTTATGAAGTAGAATATGCATACTTTGTAGATTCCATTTATGAAATAAAACACATTTTCTAAAAACTCGTGTTTTTTACGAAATCATGTACACCTTCTAGAAGCTGTTATTTTAAAAAACGGTGGAAGTAAGATTTTCTTATTTCCGGATGCATGCACAAACTATAGAAAGTCGTTATGACGTAGAATGTGCATACTTTGTTGATTCCATTTATGAAATAAAACACATTTTCTAAAAACTCGTGTTTTTTAAGAAATCATGTAAACCTTCTAGAAGCTGTGATTTTAAAAAATGGGGGAAGTAAGATTTTCTTATTTCTGGACGCATGCGCAAACCTTAGAAATTCCTTATGATGTAGAATGTGCATACTTTGTAGATTCCATTTATGAAATAAAACACATTTTCTAAAAACTCGTGTTTTTTACGAAATCATGTACACCTTCTAGAAGCTGTTATTTTAAAAAATGGTGGAAGTAAGCTTTTCTTATTTCCGGATGCATGCGGAAACCTTAGAAAGTCGTTATGAATTAGAATGTGCATACTTTGTTGATTCAATTTATGAAATAAAACACATTTTCTAAAAACTCGTGTTTTTTACGAAATCATGTACACCTTCTAGAAGCTGTTATTTTAAAAAACGGTGGAAGTAAGCTTTTCATATTTCCGGATGCATGCGCAAACTTTAGAAAGTCGTTATGACGTAGAATTTGCATACTTTGTTGATTTAATTTATGAAATAAAGCACATTTTCTAAAAACTCGTGTTTTTTAAGAAATCATGTAAACCTTCTAGAAGCTGTGATTTTAAAAAACGGTGGAAGTAAGCTTTTCATATTTCCGGATGCATGCGCAAACTTTAGAAAGTCGTTATGACGTAGAATGTGCATACTTTGTTGATTTAATTTATGAAATAAAACACATTTTCTAAAAACTCGTGTTTTTTAAGAAATCATGTAAACCTTCTAGAAGCTGTGATTTTAAAAAACGGTGGAAGTAAGCTTTTCTTATTTCCAGACGGATTCTCAAACTATAGAAATTCGTTATGACGTAGAATGTGCATACTTTGTAGATTCCATTTATCAAATAAAACACATTTTCTAAAATCACATTCTACTTTGTAGATTCCATTTATGCACATTCTACGTCATAACGACATTCTATAGCTTGCGCATGCGTCCGGAAATAAGAAAAGTTTACGTCCACCGTTTTTTAAAATCACAACTTCTAGAAGGTTTACATGATTTCGTAAAAAACACGAGTTTTTAGAAAATGTGTTTTATTTCATAAATGGAATCTACAAAGTATGCACATTCTACGTCATAACGACTTTCTATAGTTTGCGCATGCGTCCGGAAATAAGAAAATCTTACTTCCACCGTTTTTTAAAATCACAGCTTCTAGAAGGTTTACATGATTTCTTAAAAAACACGAGTTTTTAGAAAATGTGTTTTATTTCATAAATGGAATCAACAAAGTATGCACATTCTACGTCATAACGAATTTCTATAGTTTGCGCATTCGTCTGGAAATAAGAAAACCTTACTTCCCCCCTTTTTTAAAATCACAGCTTCTAGAAGGTTTACATGATTTATTAAAAAACACGAGTTTTTAGAAAATGTGTTTTATTTCATAAATGGAATCTTCAAAGTATGCACATTCTATGTCATAACGACTTTCTATAGTTTGCGCATGCGTCCGGAAATAAGAAAATCTTACTTCCCCCCTTTTTTAAAATGACAGCTTCTAGAAGGATTACATGATTTATTAAAAAACACGACTTTTTAGAAAATGTGTTTTATTTCATAAATGGAATCAACAAAGTATGTACATTCTACGTCATAATGACTTTCTATAGTTTGCGCACGCATTTGGAAATAAGAAAAGCTTACTTCCCCCGTTTTTTAAAATCACGGCTTCTAGAAGGTTTACATGATTTCTTAAAAAACACGAGTTTTTAGAAAATGTGTTTTATTTCATAAATGGAAAAAAAAAGTATGCACATTCTACGTCATAACGACTTTCTATAGTTTGCGCATGCGTCCGGAAATAAGAAAAGCTTACTTCCACCGTTTTTTAAAATCACAGCTTCTAGAACGTTTACATGATTTCGTAAAAAACACGAGTTTTTAGAAAATGTGTTTTATTTCATAAATGGAATCTACAAAGTATGCATATTCTACGTCATAACGACTTTCTATTGTTTGCGCATGCGTTTGGAAATAAGAAAAGCTTACTTCCACCGTTTTTTAAAATCACAGCTTCTAGAAGGTTTACATAATTTCGTAGAAAACACGAGTTTTTAGAAAATGTGTTTTATTTCATAAATGGAATCTACAAAGTATGCACATTCTACGTCACAACGACTTTCTATAGTTTACGCATGCGTCCGGAAATAAGAAAAGCTTACTTCCCCCATTTTTTAAAATCACAGCTTCTAGAAGGTTTACATGAGTTCTTAAAAAACACGAGATTTTAGAAAATATGTTTTATTTCATAAATGGAATCAACAAAGTATGCACATTCTACGTCATAACGACTTTCTATAGTTTGTGCATGCATTTGGAAATAAGCAAAGCTTACTTCCCCCGTTTTTTAAAATCACAGCTTCTAGAAGGTTTACATGATTTCATAAAAAACACGAGTTTTTAGAAAATGTGTTTTATTTCATAAATGGAATCAACAAAGTATGCACATTCTACGTCATAACGACTTTCTATAGTTTGCGCATGCGTCCGGAAATAAGAAAAGCTTACTTCCACCGTTTTTTAAAATTACAGCTTCTAGAAGGTTGACATGATTTCGTAAAAAACACAAGTTTTTAGAAAATGTGTTTTATTTCATAAATGGAATATACAAAGTATGCACATTCTACGTCATAACGACTTTCTATAGTTTGTGCATGCGTCCAGAAATAAGAAAAGCTTACTTCCACCGTTTTTTAAAATCACAGCTTCTAGAAGGTGTACATGATTTCGTAAAAAACATGAGTTTTTAGAAAATGTGTTTTATTTCATAAATGCAATCTACAAAGTATGCACATTCTACGTCATAAAGACTTTCTAAGGTTTGCGCATGCGTCCGGAAATAAGAAAAGATTACTTCCCCCATTTTTTAAAATCACAGCTTTTAGAAGGTTTACATGATTTCATAAAAAACATGAGTTTTTAGAAAATGTGTTTTATTTCATAAATGGAATCATCAAGGTATGCACATTCTACATCATAACGACTTTCTATAGTTTGCGCATGCGTCCGGAAATAAGAAAAGCTTACTTCCACCGTTTTTTAAAATCACAGCTTCAAGAAGGTCTAGATGATTTCTTATAAAACATGAGTTTTTAGAAAATGTGTTTTATTTCATAAATGGAATCAACAAAGTATGCACATTCTATGTCATAACGACTTTCTATAGTTTGCGCATTCGTCCGGAAATAAGAAAAGCTTACTTCCACCGTTTTTTAAAATCACAGCTTCTAGAAGGTTTACATGATTTCGTAAAAAACACGAGTTTTTAAAAAATATGTTTTATTTCATAAATGGAATCTACAAAGTATGCACATTCTACGTCATAACGACTTTCTATAGTTTGCGCATGCGTCCCGAAATAAGAAAAGCTTACTTCCCCCGTTTTTTAAAATCACAGCTTCTAGAAGGTTTACATGATTTCGTAAAAAACACGAGTTTTTAGAAAATGTGTTTTATTTCATAAATGGAATCTACAAAGTATGCACATTCTTCGTCATAACGACTTTCTATAGTTTGCACATGCGTCTGGAAATAAGAAAAGCTTACTTCCACCGTTTTTTAAAATCACAGCTTCTAGAAGGTTTACATGATTTCTTAAAAACCATGAGTTTTTAGAAAATGTTTTTTATTTCATAAATGGAATCAACAAAGTATGCACATTCTACGTCATAACGACTTTCTATAGTTTGCGCATGCGTCCGGAAATAAGAAAAGTTTACTTCCACCGTTTTTTAAAATCACAGCTTCTAGAAGGTTTACATGATTTCGTAAAAAACACGAGTTTTAAGAAAATGTGTTTTATTTCATAAATGGAATCTACAAAGTATGCACATTCTACGTCATAACGACTTTCTATAGTTTGCGCATGCGCCTGGAAATAAGAAAAGCTTACTTCCCCCGTTTTTTAAAATCACAGCTTCTAGAAGGTTTACATGATTTCGTAAAAAACACGAGTTTTGAGAAAATGTGTTTTATTTCATAAATGGAATTAACAAAGTATGCACATTCTACGTCATCAGGACTTTCTATAGTTTGCGGATGCGTCCGGAAATAAGAAAAGCTTACTTCCACCGTTTTTTAAAATCACATCCAAACGCATGCGCAAACTATAGAAAGTCGTTATAACGTAGAATGTGCATACTTTGTTGATTCCATTTATGAAATAAAACACATTTTCTAAACACTCGTGTTTTTTAAGAAATCATGTAAACCTTCTAGAAGCTGTGATTTTAAAAAATGGTGGAAGTAAGCTGTTCTTATTTCCGGACGCATGCGCAAACTATAGAAAGTCGTTATGACGTAGAATTTGCATACTTTTTTGATTCCATTTACGAAATAAAACACATTTTCTAAAAACTCGTGTTTTTTAAGAAATCATGTAAACCTTCCAGAAGCTGTGATTTTAAAAAACGGGGGAAGTAAGCTTTTCTTATTTCCGGACGCATGCGCAAACTATAGAAATTCGTTATGACGTAGAATGTGCATACTTTGTAGATTCCATTTATGAAATAAAACACATTTTCTAAAAACTCTTGTTTTTTACGAAATCATGTAAACCTTCCAGAAGCTGAGATTTTAAAAAACGGTGGAAGTAAGCTTTTCTTATTTCTGGACGCATGCACAAACTATAGAAAGTCGTTATGACGTAGAATGTGCATACTTTGTATATTCCATTTATGAAATAAAACACATTTTCTAAAAACTTGTGTTTTTTACGAAATCATGTCAACCTTCTAGAAGCTGTGATTTTAAAAAATGGTGGAAGTAAGCTTTTCTTATTTCCGGACGCATGCGCAAACTATAGAAAGTCGTTATGACGTAGAATGTGCATACTTTGTTGATTCCATTTATGAAATAAAACACATTTTCTAAAAACTCGTGTTTTTTATGAAATCATGTAAACCTTCTAGAAGCTGTGATTTTAAAAAACGGGGGAAGTAAGCTTTGCTTATTTCCAAATGCATGCACAAACTATAGAAAGTCGTTATGACGTAGAATGTGCATACTTTGTTGATTCCATTTATGAAATAAAACATATTTTCTAAAATCTCGTGTTTTTTAAGAACTCATGTAAACCTTCTAGAAGCTGTGATTTTAAAAAACGGGGGAAGTAAGCTTCTCTTATTTCCGGACACATGCGCAAACTATAGAAAGTCATTGTGACGTAGAATTTGCATACTTTGTAGATTCCATTTATGAAATAAAACACATTTTCTAAAAACTCGTGTTTTTTACGAAATTATGTAAACCTTCTAGAAGTTGTGATTTTAAAAAATGGAGGAAGTAATCTTTTCTTATTTCCGAATGCATGCGCAAAATATAGAAAGTCTCTATGACGTAGAATGTGCATACTTTGTTGATTCCATTTATGAAATAAAACACATTTTCTAAAAACTCATCTTGTTTAAGAAATCATGTAGACCTTCTAGAAGCTGTGATTTTAAAAAACGGTGGAAGTAAGCTTTTCTTATTTCCAGACGGATTCTCAAACTATAGAAAGTCGTTATGACGTAGAATGTGCGTACTTTGTAGATTCCATTTTGAAATAAAACACGTTTTCTAAAAACTCGTGTTTTTTACGAAATTATGTAAACCTTCTAGAAGCTGTGATTTTAAAAAATAGTGGAAGTAATCGTTTCTTATTTCCGGACGCATGCGCAAACTATAGAAAGTCGTTATGACATAGAATGTGCATACTTTGTTGATTCCATTTATGAAATAAACCACATTTTCTAAAAACTCGTGTTTTTTAATAAATCATGTAAACCTTCTAGAAGCTGTGATTTTAAAAAACGGGGGAAGTAAGATTTTCTTATTTCCAAATGCATGCGCAAACTATAGAAAGTCATTATGACGTAGAATGTACATACTTTGTTGATTCCATTTATGAAATAAAACACATTTTCTAAAAACTCGTGTTTTTTAATAAATCATGTAATCCTTCTAGAAGCTGTGATTTTAAAAAAGGGGGGAAGAAAGCTTTTCTTATTTCCGGACGCATGCGCAAACTATAGAAAGTCCTTATGACGTAGAATGTGCATACTTTGTAGATTCCATTTATGAAATAAAACACATTTTCTAAAAACTCATGTTTTTTAATAAATCATGTAAAGATTCTAGAAGTTGTGATTTTAAAAAACGGGGGAAGTAAGCTTTTCTTATTTAAAGAAGAATGCGCAAACTATAGAAATTCGTTATGACGTAGAATGTGCATACTTTGTTGATTCCATTTATGAAATAAAACACATTTTCTAAAAACTCGTATTTTTTAAGAAATCATGTAAACCTTCTAGAAGCTGTGATTTTAAAAAACGGTGGAAGTAAGATTTTCTTATTTCCGGACGCATGCGCAAACTATAGAAAGTCATTATGACGTAGAATGTGCATACTTTGTAGATTCCATCTATGAAATAAAACACATTTTCTAAAAACTCGTGTTTTTTACGAAATCATGTAAACCTTCAAGAAGCTGTGATTTTTAAAAATCGTGGAAGTAAACTTTTCTTATTTCCGGACGCATGCGCAAACTATAGAAATTCATTATGATGTAGAATGTGCATACTTTGTAGATTCCATTTATGAAATAAAACACATTTTCTAAAAACTCGTGTTTTTTAAGAAATCATGTAAACCTTGTAGAAGCTGTGATTTTAAAAAACGGTGGAAGTAAGCTTTTCTTATTTCCGGACGCATGCGCAAACTATAGAAAGTCGTTATGATGTAGAATGTGCATACTTTGTAGATTCCATTTATGAAACAAAACACATTTTCTAAAAACTCGTGTTTTTTACGAAATCATGTAAACCTTCTAGAAGCTGTGATTTTAAAAAACGGTGGAAGTAAACGTTTCTTATTTCCAGACGCATGCACAAGCTATAGAAAGTCGTTATGACGTAGAAAGTGCATACTTTGTAGATTCCATTTATGAAATAAAACACATTTTCTAAAAACTCGTGTTTTTTACGAAATCATGTAAACCTTCTAGAAGCTGTGATTTTAAAAAATGGTGGAAGTAAGCTTTTCTTATTTCCGGACGCATGCGCAAACTATAGAAAGTCGTTATGACGTAGAATGTGCATACTTTGTTGATTCCATTTATGAAATAAAACACATTTTCTAAAAACTCGTGTTTTTTACGAAATCATCTAAACCTTCTAGAATCTGCGATTTTAAAAAACGGGGGAAGTAAGCTTTTCTTATTTCCAAACGCATGCGCAAACTATAGAAAGTCCTTATGACGTAGAATGTGCATATTTTGTTGATTCCATTTATGAAATAAAACACATTTTCTAAAAACTCGTTTTTTTTATGAAATCATGTAAACCTTCTAGAAGCTATGATTTTAAAAAACGGTGGAAGTAAGCTTTTCTTATTTCCGGTCGAATGCGGAAACTATAGAAAGTCGTTATTACGTAGAATGTGCATACTTTGTTGACTCCATTTATGAAATAAAACACATTTTCTAAAAACTCGTGTATTTTAAGAAATCTTGTAAACCTTCTAGAAGCTGCGACTTTAAAAAACGGTGGAAGTAAGCTTTTCTTATTTCCGGATGCATGCGCAAACTATAGAAAGTCGTTATGACGAAGAATGTCCATACTTTGTAGATTCCATTTATGAAATAAAACCCATTTTCTAAAAACTCGTGTTTTTTACGAAATCATGTAAACCTTCTAGAAGCTATTATTTTAAAAAACGGTGGAAGTAAGCTTTTGTTATTTCTGGACGCATGCTCAAACTATAGGAAGTCGTTATGACGTAGAATGTGCTTACTTTGTTGATTCCATTTATGAAATAAAACACATTTTCTAAAAACTCGTGAGTTTTAAGAAATCATGTAAACCTTCTAGAAGCTGTGATTTTAAAAAACGGGGGAAGTAAGCTTTTCTTATTTCCGGATGCATGCGCAAACTATAGAAAGACGTTATGACGTATAATGTGCATACTTTGTAGATTCCATTTATGAAATCAAACAAATTTTCTAAAAACTCGTGTTTTTTACGAAATCATGTAAACCTTCAAGAAGCTGTGATTTTAAAAAATGGTGGAAGTAAACTTTTCTTATTTCCGGACGCATGCGCAAACTATAGAAATTCGTTATGACGTAGAATGTGCATACTTTGTAGATTCCATTTATGAAATAAAACACATTTTCTAAAAACACGTGTTTTTTACGAAATGATGTAAACCTTCTAGAAGCTGTGATTTTAAAAAATGGTGGAAGTAAGCTTTTCTTATTTCCAGACGCATGCGCAAACTATAGAAAGTCGTTATGACGTAGAATGTGCATACTTTGTTGATTTCGTTTATGAAATAAAACACATTTTATAAAAACACATGTTTTTTAAGAAATCATGTAAACCTTCTAGAAGCTGTGATTTTAAAAAACGGGGGAAGTAAGCTTTTCTTATTTCCAAACGCATGCGCAAACTATAGAAATTCGTTATGACGTAGAATGTGCATACTTTGTTGATTCCATTTATGAAATAAAACACATTTTCTAAAAACTCGTGTTTTTTACGAAATCATGTAAACCTTCCAGAAGCTGAGATTTTAAAAAACGGTGGAAGTAAGCTTTTCTTATTTCCGGACGCATGCGCAAACAATAGAAAGTCATTACGACTTTGAATGTGCATACTTTGTAGATTCTATTTATGAAATAAAACACATTTTCTAAAAACTCGTGTTTTTTACGAAATCATGTAAACCTTCTAGAAGCTATTATTTTAAAAAATGGTGGAAGTAAGCTTTTCTTATTTCCGGACGCATGCACAAACTATAGAAAGTCGTTATGACGTAGAATGTGCATACTTTGTTGATTCCATTTATGAAATAAACGACATTTTCTAAAACCTCGTGTTTTTTAAGAAATCTTGTAAACCTTCTAGAAGCTGACTTTAAAAAACGGTGGAAGTAAGCTTTTCTTATTTCCGGACGAATGCGCAAACTATAGAAAGTCGTTATGACGTAGAATGTGCATACTTTGTAGATTCCATTTATGAAATAAAACACATTTTCTAAAAACTCGTGTTTTTTACGAAATCATGTAAACCTTCTAGAAGCTGTGATTTTAAAAAACGGTGGAAGTAAGCTTTTCTTATTTCCGGACGCATGCGCAAACTATAGAAAGTCGTTATGACGAAGAATGTGCATACTTTGTTGATTTCATTTATGAAATAAAACACATTTTGTAAAAACTCATGTTTTTTAAGAAATCATCTAAACCTTCTAGAAGCTGTGATTTTAAAAAACGGGGGAAGTAAGCTTTTCTTATTTCCAAACGCATGCGCAAACTATAGAAATTCGTTATGACGTAGAATGTGCATACTTGTAGATTCCATTTATGAAATAAAACACATTTTCTAAAAAATCGTGTATTTTACGAAACCATGTAAACCTTCTAGAAGCTATTATTTTAAAAAACGGTGGAAGTAAGCCTTTCTTATTTCCGGACGCATGCGCAAACTATAGAAAATCGTTATGACGTAGAATGTGCATACTTTGTTGATTCCATTTATGAAATAAAACACATTTTCTAAAAACTTGTGTTTTTTAACAAATCATGTAAACCTTCTAGAAGTTATTATTTTAAAAAACGGTGGAAGTAAGATTTTCTTATTTCCGGATGCATGCGCAAACTATTGAAAGTTGTTATGACGTAGAATGTGCATACTTTGTTGATTCCATTTATGAAATAAAACACATTTTCTAAAAACTCGTGTTTTTTAACAAATCATTAAACCTTCTAGAAGCCGTGATTTTAAAAAATGGGGGAAGTAAGTTTTTCTTATTTCCAAACGCATGCGCAAACTATAGAAAGTCGTTATGACGTAGAATGTGCATACATTGTTGATTCCATTTATTAAATAAAACACATTTTCTAAAAACTCGTGTTTTTTAAGAAATCATGTAAACCTTCTAGAAGCTGTGATTTTGAAAAACGGTGGAAGTAAGCTTTTCTTATTTCCGGACGCATGAGCAAACTATAGAAAGTCGTTATGACGTAGAATGTGCATACTTTGCAGATTCCATTTATGAAATAAAACACACTTTCTAAAAACTCGTGTTTTTTACGAAATCATGTAAACCTTCTAGAAGCTATTATTTTAAAAAACGATGGAAGTAAGCTTTTCTTATTTCCGGACGCATGCGCAAACTATAGAAAGTCGTTATGACGTAGAATGTGCATACTTTGTTGATTCCATTTATGAAATAAAACACATTTTCTAAAAACTCGTGTTTTTTAACAAATCATGTAAACCTTCTAGAAGCTGTGATTTTAAAAAACGGGGGAAGTAAGCTTTTCTTATTTCCAAACGCATGCGCAAACTATAGAAAGTCGTTATGACGTAGAATGTGCATACTTTGTTGATTCCATTTATGAAATAAAACACATTTTCTAAAAACTCGTGTTTTTTAAGAAATCATGTAAACCTTCTAGAAGCTGTGATTTTAAAAAACGGTGGAAGTAAGATTTTCTTATTTCCAGACGCATTCGCAAACTATAAAAAGTCTTTATGACGTAGAATGTGCATACTTTGTTGATTCCATTTATGAAATAAAACACATTTTCTAAAGCTCATGTTTTTTAACAAATCATGTAAACCTTGTAGAAGCTGTGATTTTAGAAAACGAGGGAAGTAAGCTTTTCTTATTTCCAAACGCATGCGCAAACTATAGAAAGTCGTTATGACGTAGAATGTGCATACTTTGTTTATTCCATTTATGAAATAAAACACATTTTCTAAAAACTCATGTTTTTTACGAAGTCATGTAAACCTTCTAGAAGCTGTGATTTTAAAAAACGGGGGAAGTAAGCTTTTCTTATTTCCAAATGCATGCGCAAACTATAGAAAGTCTTTATGACGTAGAATGTGCATACTTTGTTGATTCCATTTATGAAATAAAACACATTTTCTAAAAACTCGTGTTTTTTACGAAATCATGTAAACCTTCTAGAAGCTGTGATTTTAAAAAACGGTGTAAGTAAGCTTTTCTTATTTCCGGACGAATGCGCAAACTATAGAAAGTCGTTATGACGTAGAATGTGCATACTTTGTAGATTCCATTTATGAAATAAAACACATTTTCTAAAAACTCGTGTTTTTTACGAAATCATGTAAACCTTCTAAAAGCTGTGATTTTTAAAAACGTGGGAAGTCAGCTTTCCTTATTTCCAAACGCATGCGCAAACTTTAGAAAGTCGTTATGATGTAGAATGTGCATACTTTGTTGATTCCATTTATGAAATAAAATACATTTTCTAAAAACTCGTGTTTTTTAAGAAATCATATAAACCTTCTAGAAGCTGTGATTTTAAAAAACGGGGGAAGTAAGCTTTTCTTATTTCCAAACGCATGCGCAAACTATAGAAAGTCGTTATGACGTAGAATGTGCATACTTTGTTGATTCCATTTATGAAATAAAACACATTTTCCAACAACTCATGTTTTTTAAGAAATCATGTAAACCTTCTAAAAGCTGTGATTTTAAAAAACGGCGAAAGTAATCTTTTCTTATTTCCGGACGCATGCGCAAACTACAGAAAGTCGCTATGACGTAGAATGTGCATACTTTGTTGATTACATTTTTGAAATAAAACACATTTTATAAAAACTCGTGTTTTTTAAGAAATCATGTAAACCTTCTAAAAGCTGTGATTTTAAAAAACGGGGGAAGTAAGCTTTTCTTATTTCCGGACGCATGCACAAACTATAGAAAGTCGTTATGACGTAGAATGTGCATACTTTGTTGATTCCATTTATGAAATAAAACACATTTTCTAAAAACTCGTGTTTTTTAACAAATCATGTAAACCTTCTAGAAGCTGTGATTTTAAAAAATGGGGAAAGTAAGCTTTTCTTATTTCCAAACGCATGCGCAAACTATAGAAAGTCGTTATGACGTAGAATGTGCATACTTTGTTGATTCCATTTATGAAATAAAACACATTTTCTAAAAACTCGTGTTTTTTAAGAAATCATGTAAACCTTCTAGAAGCTGTCATTTTGAAAAACGGTGGAAGTAAGCTTTTCTTATTTCTGGACGCATGCGCAAACTATAGAAAGTCCTTATGACATAGAATGTCCATACTTTGTTCATTCCATTTATGAAATAAAACACATTTTCTAAAAACTCATGTTTTTTATGAAATCATGTAAACCTTATAGAAGCTATGATTTTAAAAAACGGTGGAAGTAAGCTTTTCTTATTTCCGGACGAATGCGGAAACTATAGAAAGTCGTTATGACGTAGAATGTGCATACTTTGTTGATTCCATTTATGAAATAAAACACATTTTCTAAAAACTCGTGTTTTTTAAGAAATCTTGTAAACCTTCTAGAAGCTGTGACTTTAAAAAACGGTGGAAGTAAGCTTTTCTTATTTCTGGACGAATGCGCAAACTATAGAAAGTCGTTATGACGTAGAATGTGCATACTTTGTAGATTCCATTTATGAAATAAAACACATTTTCTAAAAACTCGTGTTTTTTACGAAATCATGTAAACCTTCTAGAAGCTATTATTTTAAAAAAAGGGGGAATTAAGCTTTTCTTATTTCCGGACGCATGCGCAAACAATAGAAAGTCGTTATGACAAAGAATGTGCATACTTTGTTGATTCCATTTATGAAATAAAACACATTTTCTAAAAACTCGTGTTTTTTACGAAATCATGTAAACCTTCTAGAAGCTATTATTTTAAAAAACGGTGGAAGTAAGCTTTTCTTATTTCCTGACGCATGCACAAACTATAGAAAGTCGTTTTCACGTAGAATGTGGATACTTTGTTGATTCCATTTTTGAAATAGAACACATTTTCTAAAAACTCCTGTTTTTTACGAAATGATGTAAACCTTCTAGAAGCTGTGATGTTAAAAAACTGCGGAAGTAAGCATTTCTTATTTCTGGACGCATGCGCAAAGTATAGAAAGTCGTTATGACGTAGAATGTGCATACTTTGTTGATTCCGTTTATGAAATAAAACACATTTTATAAAAACTCGTGTTTTTTAAGAAATCATCTAAACCTTCTAGAAGCTGTGATTTTAAAAAACGGCGGAAGTAAGCATTTCTTATTTCCAAACGCATGCGCAAACTATAGAAAGTCGTTATGACGTAGAATGTGCATACTTTGTTGATTTCCTTTATGAAATAAAACACATTTTCTAAACACTTGCGTTTTTTACGAAATGATGTAAACCTTCTAGAAGCTGTGATTTTAAAAAACGGTGGAAGTAAGCTTTTCTTATTTTCCGGACGCATGCGCAAACTAGAGAAATTCGTTATGACGTAGAATGTGCATACTTTGTTGATTTCATTTATGAAATAAAACACATTTTCTAAAAACTGTTGTTTTTTAAGAAATCATGTAAACCTTCTAGAAGCTGTGATTTTAAAAAACGGGGGAAGTAAGCTTTTCTTATTTCCTGACGCATGCGCAAACTATAGAAAGTCGTTCTGATGTAGAATGTGCATACTTTGTAGATTCCATTTATGAATTAAAACACATTTTCTAAAAACTCGTGTTTTTTACGAAATCATGTAAACCTTCTAGAAGCTGTGATTTTAAAAAAAGGGGGAAGTAAGCTTTTCTTATTTCCGGACGCATGCACAAACTATAGAAAGTCGTTATGACGTAGAATGTGCATACTTTGTAGATTCCATTTATGAAATAAAACACATTTTCTAAAAACTCGTGTTTTTTACGAAATCATGTAAACGTTCTAGAAGTTGCGATTTTATAAAATGGGGGAAGTAAGCTTTTCTTATTTCCGGATGCATGCGCAAACTATAGAAAGTCGTTATGACGTAGAATGTGCATACTTTGTTGATTCCATTTATGAAATAAAACACATTTTCTAAAATCTCGTGTTTTTTACGAAATCATGTAAACCTTCAAGAAGCTGTGATTTTAAAAAATGGTGGATGTAAGCTTTTCTTATTTCCGGATGCATGCGCAAACTATAGAAAGTCGTTATGACGTAGAATGTGCATACTTTGTAGATTTCATTTATGAAATAAAACACATTTTCTAAAAACTCGTGTTTTTTACGAAATGATGTAAACCTTCTAGAAGCTGTGATGTTAAAAAACTGTGCAAGTAAGCTTTTCTTATTTCCGGACGCATGCGCAAAGTATAGAAAGTCGTTATGACGTAGAATGTGCATACTTTGTTTATTTCGTTTATGAAATAAAACACATTTTATAAAAACTCGTGTTTTTTAAGAAATCATGTAAACCTTCTAGAAGCTGTGATTTTAAAAAACGGCGGAAGTAAGCTTTTCTTATTTCCGAACGCATGCGTAAACTATAGAAATTCGTTATGACGTAGAATGCGCATACTTTGTTGATTCCATTTATGAAATAAAACACATTTTCTAAAAACTCGTGTTTTTTAAGAATCATGTAAACCTTCTAGAAGCTGTGATTTTAAAAAACGGTGGAAGCAAGCTTTTCTTATTTCCGGACGCATGTGCAAACTATAGAAAGTCGTTATGACGTAGAATGTGCATACTTTGTTGATTCCATTTATGATATAAAACACATTTTCCAAAAACTCGTGTTTTTTAAGAAATCATGTAAACCTTCTAGAAGCTGTGATTTTAAAAAACGGGGGAAGTAAGCTTTTCTTATTTCCGGACGCATGCGCAAACTATAGAAAGTCGTTCTGATGTAGAATGTGCATACTTTGTAGATTCCATTTATGAATTAAAACACATTTTCTAAAAACTCGTGTTTTTTACTAAATCATGTAAACCTTCTAGAAGCTATGATTTTAAAAAATGGGGGAAGTAAGCTTTTCTTATTTTTGGACGCATGCACAAACTATAGAAAGTCGTTATGACGTAGAATGTGCATACTTTGTTGATTCCATTTATGAAATAAAACACATTTTCTAAAAACTCGTGTTTTTTAAGAAATCATGTAAACCTTCTAGAAGCTGTGATTTTAAAAAACGGGGGAAGTAAGCTTTTCTTATTTCCTGACGCATGCGCAAACTATAGAAATTCGTTTTGATGTAGAATGTGCATACTTTGTAGATTCCATTTATAAATTAAAACACATTTTCTAAAAACTCGTGTTTTTTACAAAATCATGTAAACCTTCTAGAAGCTTTGATTTTAAAAAACGGGGGAAGTAAGCTTTTCTTATTTCCGGACGCATGCGCAAACTATAGAAAGTCGTTATGAAGAAGAATGTGCATACTTTGTAGATTCCATTTATGAAATAAAACACATTTTCTAAAAACTCGTGTTTTTTACGAAATCCTTTAAACCTTCTAGAAGGTATTATTTTAAAAAACGGTGGAAGTAAGCTTTTCTTATTTCCAAACGCATGCGCAAACTATAGAAAGTCGTTATGACGTAGAATGTGCATACTTTGTTGATTCCATTTATGAAATAAAATACATTTTCTAAAAACTCGTGTTTTTTAGGAAATCATATAAACCTTCTAGAAGCTGTGATTTTAAAAAACGGGGGAAGTAAGCTTTTCTTATTTCCAAACGCATGCGCAAACTATAGAAAGTCGTTATGACGTAGAATGTGCATACTTTGTAGACTCCATCTATGAAATAAAACACATTTACTAAAAACTCGTGTTTTTTACGAAATCGTGTAAACCTTCTAGAAGCTGTGATTTTTAAAAACGGGGAAAGTAAGCTTTTCTTATTTCCAAACGCATGCGCAAACTATAGAAAGTCGTTATGACGTAGAATGTGCATACTTTGTTGATTCCATTTATGAAATAAAACACATTTTCTAAAAACTCGTGTTTTTTAAGAAATCATGTAAACCTTCTAGAAGCTGTGATTTTGAAAAACGGTGGAAGTAAGCTTTTCTTATTTCCGGACGCATGCGCAAACTATAGAAAGTCCTTATGATGTAGAATGTCCATACTTTGTTGATTCCATTTCTGAAATAAAACACATTTTCCAAAAACTCATGTTTTTTATGAAATCATCTAAACCTTATAGAAGCTATGATTTTAAAAAATGGTGGAAGTAAGCTTTTCTTATTTCCGGTCGAATGCGCAAACTATAGAAAGTCGTTATGACGTAGAATGTGTATACTTTGTTGATTCCATTTATGAAATAAAACACATTTTCCAAAAACTCATGTTTTTTAAGAAATCATGTAAACCTTCTAGAAGCTGTGATTTTGAAAAACGGTGGAAGTAAGGTTTTCTTATTTCCGGATGCATGCGCAAACTATAGAAAGTCCTTATGACGTAGAATGTCCATACTTTGTTGATTCCATTTATGAAATAAAACACATTTTCTAAAAACTCTTGTTTTTTATGAAATCAGGTAAACCTTATAGAAGCTATGATTTTAAAAAACGGTGGAAGTAAGCTTTTCTTATTTCCGGTCGAATAAGGAAACTATAGAAAGTCGTTATTACGTAGAATGTGCATACTTTGTTGATTCCATTTATGAAATAAAACACATTTTCTAAAAACTCATGTTTTTTAAGAAATCTTGTAAACCTTCTGAAGCTGTGACTTTAAAAAACGGTGGAAGTAAGCTTTTCTTATTTCCGGACGAATGCGCAAACTATAGAAAGTCGTTATGACGTAGAATGTGCATACTTTGTAGATTCCATTTATGAAATGAAACACATTTTCTAAAAAATCGTGTTTTTTACGAAATCATGTAAACCTTCCAGAAGCTGTGATTTTAAAAAAAGGGGGAATTAAGCTTTTCTTATTTCCGGACGCATGCGCAAACAATAGAAAGTCGTTATGACAAAGAATGTGCATACTTTGTAGATTCCATTTATGAAATAAAACACATTTTATAAAAACTCGTGTTTTTTACGAAATCATGTAAACCTTCTAGAAGCTATTATTTTAAAAAACGGTGGAAGTAAGCTTTTCTTATTTCCTGACGCATGCACAAACTATAGAAAGTCGTTATGACGTAGAATGTGCATACTTTGTTGATTCCATTTATCAAATAAAACACATTTTCTAAAAACTCCTATTTTTTACGAAATGATGTAAACCTTCTAGAAGCTGTGATGTTAAAAAACTGTGGAAGTAAGCTTTTCTTATTTCTGGACGCATGCGCAAAGTATAGAAAGTCGTTATGACGTAGATTGTGCATACTTTGTTCATTTCGTAGATGAAATAAAACACATTTTATAAAAACTCGTGTTTTTTAAGAAATCATCTAAACCTTCTAGAAGCTGTGATTTTAAAAAACGGCGGAAGTAAGCATTTCTTATTTCCAAACGCATGCGCAAACTATAGAAATTCGTTATGACGTAGAATGTGCATACTTGGTTGATTCCGTTTATGAAATAAAACACATTTTCTAAAAACTCGTGTTTTTTAAGAATCATGTAAACCTTCTAGAAGATGTGATTTTAAAAAACGGTGGAAGTAAGCTTTTCTTATTTCCGGACGCATGTGCAAACTATAGAAAGTCGTTATGACATAGAATGTGCATACTTTGTTGATTCCATTTATGATATAAAACACATTCTCTAAAAACTCGTGTTTTTTAAGAAATCATGTAAACCTTCTAGAAGCTGTGATTTTAAAAAACGGGGGAAGTAAGCTTTTCTTATTTCCGGACGCATGCGCAAACTATAGAAAGTCGATCTGATGTAGAATGTGCATACTTTGTAGATTCCATTGATGAATTAAAACACATTTTCTAAAAACTCGTGTTTTTTACTAAATCATGTAAACCTTCTAGAAGCTGTGATTTTAAAAAATGGGGGAAGTAAGCTTTTCTTATTTCCGGACGCATGCGCAAACTATAGAAAGTCGTTATGACGTAGAATGTGCATACTTTGTTGATTCCATTTATGAAATAAAACACATTTTCTAAAAACTGTTGTTTTTTAAGAAATCATGTAAACCTTCTAGAAGCTGTGATTTTAAAAAACGGGGGAAGTAAGCTTTTCTTATTTCCTGACGCATGCGCAAACTATAGAAAGTCGTTCTGATGTAGAATGTGCATACTTTGTAGATTCCATTTATGAATTAAAACACATTTTCTAAAAACTCGTGTTTTTTACGAAATCATGTAAACCTTCCAGAAGCTGTGATTTTAAAAAAAGGGGGAAGCAAGATTTTCTTATTTCCGGATGCATGCGCAAACAATAGAAAGTCGTTATGACGAAGAATGTGCATACTTTGTAGATTCCATTTATGAAATAAAACACATTTTATAAAAACTCGTGTTTTTTACGAAATCATGTAAACCTTCTAGAAGCTATTATTTTAAAAAACGGTGGAAGTAAGCTTTTCTTATTTCCGGACGCATGCACAAACTATAGAAAGTCGTTATGACGTAGAATGTGCATACTTTGTTGATTCCATTTATGAAATAAAACACATTTTCTAAAAACTCGTGTTTTTTAAGAAATCATGTAAACCTTCTAGAAGTTGCGATTTTAAAAAACGGGGGAAGTAAGCTTTTCTTATTTCCGGATGCATGCGCAAACTATAGAAAGACGTTATGACGTAGAATGTGCATACTTTGTAGATTCCATTTATGAAATAAAACCCATTTTCTAAAATCTCGTGTTTTTTACGAAATCATGTAAACCTTCAAGAAGCTGTGATTTTAAAAAATGGTGGATGTAAGCTTTTCTTATTTCCGGATGCATGCGCAAACTATAGAAAGTCGTTATGACGTAGAATGTGCATACTTTGTAGATTTCATTTATGAAATAAAACACATTTTCTAAAAACTCGTGTTTTTTACGAAATGATATAAACCTTCTAGAAGCTGTGATGTTAAAAAACTGTGGAAGTAAGCTTTTCTTATTTCCAGACGCATGCGCAAAGTATAGAAAGTCGTTATGACGTAGAATGTGCATACTTTGTTGATTTCGTTTATGAAATAAAACACATTTTATAAAAACTCGTGTTTTTTAAGAAAGCATGTAAACCTTCTAGAGGCTGTGATTTTAAAAAACGGTGGAAGTAAGCTTTTCTTATTTCCGAACGCATGCGTAAACTATAGAAATTCGTTATGACGTAGAATGTGCATACTTTGTTGATTCCATTTATGAAATAAAACACATTTTCTAAAAACTCGTGTTTTTTAAGAATCATGTAAACCTTCTAGAAGCTGTGATTTTAAAAAACGATGGAAGCAAGCTTTTCTTATTTCCGGACGCATGTGCAAACTATAGAAAGTCGTTATGACGTAGAATGTGCATACTTTGTTGATTCCATTTATGATATAAAACACATTTTCTAAAAACTCGTGTTTTTTAAGAAATCATGTAAACCTTCTAGAAGCTGTGATTTTAAAAAACGGGGGAAGTAAGCTTTTCTTATTTCCGGACGCATGCGCAAACTATAGAAAGTCGTTCTGATTTAGAATGTGCATACTTTGTAGATTCCATTTATGAATTAAAACACATTTTCTAAAAACTCGTGTTTTTTACTAAATCATGTAAACCTTCTAGAAGCTGTGATTTTAAAAAATGGGGGAAGTAAGCTTTTCTTATTTCCGGACGCATGCGCAAACTATAGAAAGTCGTTATGACAAAGAATGTGCATACTTTGTAGATTCCATTTATGAAATAAAACACATTTTCTAAAAACTCGTGTTTTTTAAGAAATCATGTAAACCTTCTAGAAGGTATTATTTTAAAAAACGGTGGAAGTAAGCTTTTCTTATTTCCAAATGCATGCGCAAACTATAGAAAGTCGTTATGACGTAGAATGTGCATACTTTGTTGATTTCATTTATTAAATAAAACACATTTTCTAAAAACTCATGTTTATTAAGAAATCATGTAAACCTTCTAGAAGCTGTGAATTTAAAAAACGGGGGAAGTAAGCTTTTCTTATTTCCGGACGCAAGCGCAAACCATAGAAATTCGTTATGACGTAGAATGTGCATACTTTGTTGATTCCATTTATGAAATAAAACACATTTTCTAAAAACTCTTATTTTTTAAAAAATCATGTAAACCTTCTAGAAGCTGTGATTTTAAAAAACGGGGGATGTAAGATTTTCTTATTTCTGGACGCATGCACAAACTATAGAAAGTCGTTATGACGTAGAATGTGCATACTTTGTTGATTCCATTTATGAAATAAAACACATTTTCTAAAAACTCGTGTTTTTTAAGAAATCATGTAAACCTTCTAGAAGCTGTGATTTTAAAAAACGGGGGAAGTAAGCTTTTCTTATTTCCTGACGCATGCGCAAACTATAGAAAGTCGTTCTGACGTAGAATGTGCATACTTTGTAGATTCCATTTATAAATTAAAACACATTTTCTATAAACTCGTGTTTTTTACAAAATCATGTAAACCTTCTAGAAGCTTTGATTTTAAAAAACGGGGGAAGTAAGCTTTTCTTATTTCCGAACGCATGCGCAAACTATAGAAAGTCGTTATGAAGAAGAATGTGCATACTTTGTAGATTCCATTTATGAAATAAAACACATTTTCTAAAACCTCGTGTTTTTTACGAAATCCTTTAAACCTTCTAGAAGGTATTATTTTAAAAAACGGTGGAAGTAAGCTTTTCTTATGTCCAAACGCATACGCAAACTATAGAAAGTCGTTATGACGTAGAATGTGCATACTTTGTTGATTCCATTTATGAAATAAAATTCATTTTCTAAAAACTCGTGTTTTTTAAGAAATCATATAAACCTTCTAGAAGCTGTGATTTTAAAAAACGGGGGAAGTAAGCTTTTCTTATTTCCAAACGCATGCGCAAACTATAGAAAGTCGTTATGACGTAGAATGTGCATACTTTGTAGACTCCATCTATGAAATAAAACACATTTACTAAAAACTCGTGTTTTTTATGAAATCATGTAAACCTTCTAGAAGTTGTGATTTTAAAAAACGGTGGAAGTAAGCTTTTCTTATTTCCAAACGAATGCGCAAAGTATAGAAAGTCGTTATGACGTAGAATGTGTATACTTTGTTGAATCCATTTATGAAATAAAACACATTTTCCAAAAACTCGTGTTTTTTAAGAAATCATGTAAACCTTCTAGAAGCTGTGATTTTAAAAAATGGCGAAAGTAATCTTTTCTTATTTCCGGACGCATGCGCAAACTACAAAAAGTCGCTATGACGTAGAATGTGCATACTTTGTTGATTCCATTTATGAAATAAAACACATTTTCTAAAAACTCGTGTTTTTTAACAAATCATGTAAACCTTCTAGAAGCTATGATTTTTAAAAACGGGGAAAGTAAGCTTTTCTTATTTCCAAACGCATGCGCAAACTATAGAAAGTCGTTATGACGTAGAATGTGCATACTTTGTTGATTCCATTTATGAAATAAAACACATTTTCTAAAAACTCGTGTTTTTTAAGAAATCATGTAAACCTTCTAGAAGCTGTGATTTTGAAAAACGGTGGAAGTAAGCTTTTCTTATTTCCGGACGCATGCGCAAACTATAGAAAGTCCTTATGATGTAGAATGTCCATACTTTGTTGATTCCATTTATGAAATAAAACACATTTTCCAAAAACTCATGTTTTTTAAGAAATCATGTAAACCTTCTAGAAGCTGTGATTTTAAAAAACGAGGAAAGTAAGCTTTTCTTATTTCCGGACGCATGCGCAAACTATAGAAAGTCGTTATGACGTAGAATGTGCATACTTTGTTGATTCCATTTATGAAATAAAACACATTTTCTAAAAAATCGTGTTTTTTAACAAATCATGTAAACCTTCTAGAAGCTGTGATTTTAAAAAATGGGGAAAGTAAGCTTTTCTTATTTCCAAACGCATGCGCAAACTATAGAAAGTCGTTATGACGTAGAATGTGCATACTTTGTTGATTCCATTTATGAAATAAAACACATTTTCTAAAAACTCGTGTTTTTTAAGAAATCATGTAAACCTTCTAGAAGCTGTGATTTTGAAAAACGGTGGAAGTAAGGTTTTCTTATTTCCAGATGCATGCGCAAACTATAGAAAGTCCTTATGACGTAGAATGTCCATACTTTGTTGATTCCATTTATGAAATAAAACACATTTTCTAAAAACTCTTGTTTTTTATGAAATCATGTAAACCATATAGAAGCTATGATTTTAAAAAATGGTGGAAGTAAGCTTTTCTTATTTCCGGTCGAATGCGGAAACTATAGAAAGTCGTTATTACGTAGAATGTGCATACTTTGTTGATTCCATTTATGAAATAAAACACATTTTCTAAAAACTCGTGTTTTTTAAGAAATATTGTAAACCTTCTAGAAGCTGTGACTTTAAAAAACTGTGGAAGTAAGCTTTTCTTATTTCCGGACGAATGCGCAAACTATAGAAAGTCGTTATGACGTAGAATGTGCATACTTTGTAGATTCCATTTATGAAATGAAACACATTTTCTAAAAACTCTTGTTTTTTACGAAATCATGTAAACCTTCCAGAAGCTGTGATTTTAAAAAAAGGGGGAATTAAGCTTTTCTTATTTACGGACGCATGCGCAAACAATAGAAAGTCGTTATGACAAAGAATGTGCATACTTTGTAGATTCCATTTATGAAATAAAACACATTTTATAAAAACTCGTGTTTTTTACGAAATCATGTAAACCTTCTAGAAGCTATTATTTTAAAAAACGGTGGAAGTAAGCTTTTCTTATTTCCTGACGCATGCACAAACTATAGAAAGTCGTTATGACGTAGAATGTGCATACTTTGTTGATTCCATTTATGAAATAAAACACATTTTCTAAAAACTCCTATTTTTTACGAAATGATGTAAACCTTCTAGAAGCTGTGATGTTAAAAAACTGTGGAAGTAAGCTTTTCTTATTTCTGGACGCATGCGCAAAGTATAGAAAGTCGTTATGACGTAGAATGTGCATACTTTGTTGATTTCGTTTATGAAATAAAACACATTTTATAAAAACTCGTGTTTTTTAAGAAATCATCTAAACCTTCTAGAAGTTGTGATTTTAAAAAACGGCGGAAGTAAGCATTTCTTATTTCCAAACGCATGCGCAAACTATAGAAATTTGTTATGACGTAGAATGTGCATACTTGGTTGATTCCGTTTATGAAATAAAACACATTTTCTAAAAACTCGTGTTTTTTAAGAATCATGTAAACCTTTGTAGTGCCCCTAGACTTTTGTAGACATTGAGGGCACCTGTTGAGTGACCCGACCGATTGAAACATTAATTAAAAACCTTTTGACCTTATTTTTGAGTATGTGTATCTGAATTGTTGAGTTAAATGAATAATTGCATATGTTAAACGATTAGCTATGACTATGGAAAATTATGCTGATAAATAATGCTTAACGACTAGCTGTTGGGTGATTATTTTGTCGACGAGATGTATATTTGATTAGATAAATAAGAAGTTGAATAAATCATAAATGCTTAACAATGTTAGATTTAGAAATCAGATGATGATTATTGAGGACAGTGCTACTAATAATTTGTTGTGAGAAGTGTGTGTAGAAACAAGTGAGACGGTTCACCGACGGACACACAAAGGAACTTGAAGGGCCGTAGATTACGGGTAAATCACACACAAGGGAAGCGACGACGATGTCGGCTTCCGACGAGAATACCACGCATGAGCAGATAAGCATTGATCCGCTTGCTCAAGAGGAATGCGTGAGGGCGTACGAGGTGGGCCACGACGGAGCTGGTCACGTACGAGTTGAGGGGCGCGCAGTGAGAACGGACTCACTCCTCAGCGCCATTAGTCCCTAGATAGCATGTAGACGGAGGATGGATGGTAACGATTCCTAAAAATCCCTACAAGAGTTCCCGTAAGTCAAAACGGAAATATGGTGGCAGAAGGGCCCAACGACGCGGTACCCTGTCAAGAACGGAAAGAATGGACGCAAGGACCCAACGAGGTGGTACCATGCCAAGGAATGGAAACCATGGATGATTGGACCCGACGGAGTGGTTCCATGTCACGGAATTAAAAATTAAGGAACCAGGAGCCCAACGACGCGGCACCGTGATCCTAGTGAGTTTGATTGTTAAATTAAACTGCATAAAAACTTAGGAGAATAACTCTAGACTATTACTTAGCAAATGCATAACAATAGCTAAGACATTTGCACATGAATAGTTATATTTTGTTGAGCATTTAAAATAATATAAATTATTATTTAGGAGCAAAATAGATTAGACACATAATCAACTAAAAGCTAGGAGTTGATTAAAATATCTGGGGGACAAACTAGAGCAAACTTAGGGATGTAGGTGCACTTCCCAGAGAAACTGACACTTGGATGGGTGAGTGTTTTAATTAAATAAATTATTAAAAATATTTAATTATGCATGAAGCGACATGTGTCGCAGGAGATTTCCCTTTATAAGGAAGGCTTAAGGAAGGGGTAAGGACCCATAATTTGGATGATTGTCGTAATTCTCGAATGCCTCAAAAAAAACTTGCTGCTATCTAAGGGTTTGGCTTAGAAATTTTGGTGGGAAGGGAAGCCCAAGCTGAATTTCTGAAATACGTGTGTGAACTCTACGGCCCGACTAGCTCGGGGGTCTGGAAGGAAGAAGAGTATTTTCAGAGTGGTTGGGTGGTTAACCGAGGTGTCCGCCGGTGAATTGTTGAGATCTCCAATAGCAGGATAGCGAGGACAGCTTCAACACGCCTTCATAACTTCGTACACGGCTGCCGGAAAGGTATGTGCAGTAAATTATGATTTATATCAGTCTGAAATTTAATTGAATAATATTATTCGAACATAGTTCTGCTTACAATTATGAATCGTTTTGAAAAGAATACTGGAAAATATTGTTTGGTTTAAAAGTAGGAGAATCGCTGCTGAATTAATTTGACATTGATGATTAGATCGAACTTCTTTTTCAGTTTAATGTTAAACCAATTTCTTTTGTGGGAAAACGATCTGGATCGACTCTACATATTTAAATTACAGAGTTCGGTTTCATAAACCAGTAATTTCGAATGTTAAAATTTTAGCTCGATTCTTATTTTCTATTTCAAAGTCAATCGGATTCCTTATTTAGTTTAACGTTATACCAATTTTTATGAGTATCGCTTTTTAATATGGTTTTCTGTATATTGTATGGCTGATCTAATGAATCTGCGTTAATGTAATTTTAAATTCTGTATCAATACTCGATTTACATTCTTAGTTTTATCTCTTGCATTGGAAACTATAATACCCTGTTTAAAGGAGAGATCATGGATCCCAAATCACTGAGTATTGTTTATTTCAGCCCTGTGAAAAATTTTGATCCTTGAAAGTAACGTCTGTCATCTTGAGATCTATTTCCTATTTCGATTTCCAGAGATCTGTTCTTCTTGGGGCTATTCAGAAATCGATTCCTTGATGATCTAAATGACCGGCTCATTTCCCTCTGTTAATATTCAGAAATCGATTCTTTTGATGATCTAAATGTCTGGCTCAAATTCCTCTGTTAATATTCAGAAATCGATTCCTTGATGATCTAAATGACTGGCTCAATTTCCTCTGTTAATATTCAGAAATCGATTCTTTGATCTAAGGCTCTCTGTACATTTCTAATTCCCGATCTGGAAATGACGATTCTGTCTAGCTATCACAAATCCGATGGTGCCCAATTCTTCATCCTGAAATCTGTTCTTCTTGGGGCTATTCACGGTTGAATTCAATTTTGGATCTTAGATTGATAGCATTGTAAATCTGGCGGCATAATCCTCCCAGTATTTCAATCGATAGCAATCCGCTGTGATAACGTTTGTAGAGCTTGATAATACCCAAATCTCCAGCTTTATAGAAATTTGCACTCGACTTTAATTAATCTCGTGACCGATTAAGAGGACGGGCGTCCTGACTGATTGCAGAAATCGGTAATCATTTATTCCTAACTGATGAGATTGAGTCTTAACAAATTAATATTGAAAACAAAATTCAGGGTATTCAAAACCCAGACCTGGACGTTTTTCCTCTACCTACCCGTCCATACAAACGATCTGTATTTAGGATTTTAATCGGGCAATTGAGGCGTTTTACATCTGCAAGTTTATCAATTGATCGATTCACTATCTTATCAAAGTCTTGAACCCTGGATCGTTGTTCTCTATTTCCTTGTCATTCTGAAGTATTTTGACTCCTGGAATTATGGTGGAATATGTATCAATCTATTAAAAATTTCCGAGAGTAATTCAATCACCGGTCGATGTTCCTCCAATTCAAAGCCTTAATTCAACACTGGGAAATCCTGAGGTATCCCTTGGAAATGCATTGGCATTTCAATTTCTCGTCCAGGAGATAATTTATGTATTAAATTGGAGTTCTGAACTGTAGCTTACTATTGTCGAAATTCTCTTTGATATTTCCAGAAAAGACACTGTGTTTATTTTTTCTCCTTAAAATCCCTCTTAGTGTTTTAGATGACCTGTCGAATGGCAGGGACAGCCACTTGTCACTATTAATGTTATTAAAAACTCTATCCTCTGTATATCAGTTATTATACTACGTGTCCAGAAATTGTGGTTACAATTTGAAATTGCCCTTTTGCCACTCCTTGTACATTGATCACCGAAACTCCAACACGCCCTATTATCGGATTTTTGTTTCAGAAATCCTCAAACGTGAATGTAGTATGATAGCGTGGTTTAATGCTTGTCTATTAAATTTTTGGGAGTATGCTTCTATATTATTACATATTTTATTTAGCTTCAATTAATTATGTGAAGGAAGGCTTAACTAAGGTTTTATTTTGCTTTAAAAAAAATATATTATTTATTTATTGAAAAAGGCAAATGACAAATAGTGATACCATATATGTGAAGAAATAACTAATGTTTAGTTAAATATTTATTTATATATCTCTCAAATGCATAGATAACAAACGTGTTACATTTGGATGTGAGAATTTAGTTAGAATTAGTTAACCCTTTTACATTTATTTTATTTATATAGAATAGTAGATATTCTACTTGAAGTAGGATAAATATATCCTCTTGTCCATTTGAATATATCCTCATGAAGAAATAACTAATGTTTAATTAATTATTTATTTACATATCTCTCAAATGCATAGATAACAAACGTGTTACATTTGGATGTGAGAATTTAGTTAGAATTAGTTAACCCTTTTACATTTATTTCATTTATATAGAATAGTAGATATTCTACTTGAAGTAGGATAAATATATCCTCTTGTCCATTTGAATATATCCTCATGAAGAAATAACTAATGTTTAATTAATTATTTATTTACATATCTCTCAAATGCATAGATAACAAACGTATTACATTTGGATGTGAGAATTTAGTTAGAATTAGTTAACCCTTTTACATTTATTTCATTTATATAGAATAGTAGATATTCTACTTGAAGTAGGATAAATATATCCTCTTGTCCATTTGAATATATCCTCATGGTTATATTTTATAGAACGCATAACAATCACTTTATGTTCAATAAATGCATCAGGTAGATAAAATATCAAGTGCATTTCATTTAGTGAATATATTGCATCATACTTAAAATAGAATGCATTTTATTATTATATATTTAATAGGATGTATATTAGTCACTTTATGTTTAAAAGGAATGCATCGGATGGATAGTATATTAAGCGAATTTCATTGGGTGAATATAATTGCATCATACTTAAGAGTGAAAGCATTATGTTCATAATATATTTAATATCATGCATGACAATTTGATTAGTTCTAAAAGGATACACCATATAAATAGGATGTCAATTCGAATTGCGTTTGGGAAGTGTAGTAACACCATGTTCTAAACCTAATATATTAGATTTATATTATGGTTAAGCAAAGGAATAGTTGTAATATATCTAGCAGAGTATAGTTGTACTGGTATCTTTCTCGATTAAATTATTTATCCCAATCTACGTGGTAATGTCTTCTTTACATGTATTTTGCATTCTATTGGTATTTGACGAATTGAGTTAGACACTTAGAGATCTTCACGTCATACACTGAATGATTATTAATTAATTTGTAATTTAGTGTTGCATCACTTTTGTTTTAAAAAAAAAAAAAAAAAAAAAAAAAAAAAAAATTCCTCAACCCTACGAACCTTACATTTGGTATCAGAGCAAGGTCGAACTTAGTTCGGACCTAGACAATTCCGCGTGAAACAATTTATGATGTTTAGTTGACTAATAAATTTTATTTTTACATCTGAACAGACTTCGTCATGGATCGAAGAACTCGCCAGGGTAGAGTCGGAAGGGGACGAGGACGAGCTGCACGCCCGTCAACCCCAACAACCCCTGTGAATAACCCTCCGAGAGCGGAGGAAACCATTAACCTACCCGCGGACAAGGTCATGACAATGATGAGGAACTACCACAGAATGACTGAAGCATTGATGACACGACTCGACCGCGAGAACGTTGGTTCTCAAGTCACTGCTGTACCACAGGCGCCACCTCCGGTCAACATACACCGAGAGTTAGAAAAGGTGAAGTTTCCTGAATTTTGGGGTTCCACTGAGGGGACTGCCGCTGAGGCATGGCTAGAAAACATGGCCATGTGTTTTTCTTTGAGAGACTACACGTCTAACATGAAGGTACGGATGGCAATACTACAATTGAAGGGGGAGGCCCTTCTTTGGTGGAAGACCTTGCGACCTCAGCTAGGTCTAGAGCTTGAGGAGATATCGTGGGAATTGTTCGATGAACATTTCCGTCAGCATTACCTATCAGACGAATTCATTGAGCGACAGCTGAATGATTTCCATGCACTAAAACAAGGACTACGGACAGTACAAGAGTACGAAATCCGTTTTATGGAGTTACTAAGATATGCACCCCATGTTGCCACGGAGAAATTAAAAGTCAATAAGTTCATCTACGGATTAAACCCAGTCATACGAGACAAGGTTCGTATTTTGACACCTGCTACTTTGCACGATGCGGTCCAGAAGGCCCTCATAGCGGAAGAAGAGCTTCCCGGCAAGATACTGCAGAATAAGAACTTTTCAAGTACAGACCGAGGAAGTCAACCTTCGCATACACCCAAACATCAGTATGGGAATAAGAATTTTGGAAGGAGACCTTTCAACGGAGGGTCTAACAGAGATGACAGAACACCATACCGACCACCACCACGGAATGATCACGCAAAGCCTTTCGCAAAACCGGCGCAGTTTGGACCAAGAAGAAATGATGCACCTACTAGAAACAAAACAAGAGGGCCCAAAGCAGGATGTTGGAGGTGTGGGGGGCCACACTTCCAAAGCGAATGTCCTCAGCAGGACCGGGGAAACCAAAGAACCCAAGCACCGCGACAAACTACCGCAGCCGATTTAGGACGGGCGCATCGTATACACGCTGCCGTCAACAACCGCCAAGCTGAGCATCAGTCCACCATCCTCGAGACTACTGGTAAGATACATGGTAATGTATTTTCCTTGCTTATAGACCCTGGAGCTACTGAAAGTTTTATTTCCTTAAAAGTTGTAGAAAATAATAAAATGACGGCAATAAGTCAAGATGATTTCGACACTGTCGAGATGGCATCCGGTAGTATCCAGAGTGTGAGTCTTAAGGTAGAGAACTGTGAAGTTGACCTAGGAGTATGTTCTTCTAGAATAACCTTTTATGTTACGGAATTGGGTACATATGATCTAATCCTGGGGATGGATTGGCTGGAAGCACACTCAGCGGTGATGGATTGCCGAAGTAAGGAACTAACTTTCATCGACGATGAAGGTTACAAGAGAATGATAACAGGGAAGAAGAAGAAGGTTTCCTTGAGAATGATATCGGCCATGCAACTTAAGAAAAGCATGAGGAAAGGGTGCCAACTGTATGCGGTGATTGCAATGAACAAGGAAGGAGATAAGGTAGAATTAATTAATCATCCCTTGTTCTCAGAATTCATGGATGTGTTTCCTGACGCATTACCTGGCCTACCACCACAACGTGAACTGGATTTCACCATAGAACTGAAACCTGGAACCGAACCCATAGCTAGGACTCCTTACCGAATGTCTGTACCAGAATTGAAAGAATTACAAATTCAACTACAAGAGTTATTAGATTTAGGACTGATCAGACCTAGCGTGTCTCCTTGGGGAGCACCTGTTATTTTTGTGAAGAAGAAGGATGGTTCTTGGCGCTTGTGCATTGACTACCGTCAATTGAACAAGGCGACCATAAGAAATCAGTATCCCCTACCCAGAATAGATGACCTCTTTGACCAGATGAAGGGTGCGACGGTATTCTCAAAAATCGACCTAAGGTCGGGATACCACCAGTTGAGGATCAGGGATGAAGATATCCCCAAGACAGCATTTAAAACTAGATTTGGACACTACGAATTTGTCGTAGTACCTTTCGGCTTAACAAATGCACCCAGTGTATTTATGAACCTAATGAACGGTGTGTTTTGACAACACCTTGACAAATTTGTACAGGTGTTCTTAGACGACATTCTGATTTATTCTAGAACACTGGAAGAACATGAGGAACACCTGAGGATATTCCTAAAGTGTTTGAGAGACAATCACCTTTATGGAAAATTATCAAAGTGTTCGTTCTTCCAGAAGGAGATTCATTATCTTGGACACATCATATCCGGCGAAGGGATAGCTGTAGATCCAACCAAGATTGAAGCCATTTGGGATTGGCCGGCACCCACAAATGTTCATGAGGTACGAAGCTTTATGGGGCTTGCTGGGTATTATAGACGTTTTGTGGAAGGCTTCTCTAGAGTAGCGGGACCTATTACTGAATTGCAAAAGAAGAACCGCCCTTTCATTTGGACGGAGAAATGCGAAGAGGCCTTTGCTAAATTAAAAGAACTACTAACTACGACACCGATCCTCAAAGTTCCCGATATGGATAAAGATTTCTTGGTATGCACGGATGCTTCAAAGGATGGTGTTGGTTGTGTATTGATGCAAGATGGAAGAGTAATTGCGTACACATCCAGAAGACTTAGACCGCATGAAGAAAACTATGCGACCCATGATATGGAGATGACTGCAGTGATGCATGCTTTGAGGTTATGGAGACACTATCTGGTAGGGAGAAAGTTTGAATTAAAGACTGACCATTGTGCGTTACAACACATCTTCACTCAAAGCGACCTTAATGCTAGACAGAGAAGATGGTCGGAAGTGCTCAGTGAGTACGACTTCGACATAACTTATGTGAAAGGGACCTTAAACAAAGTGGCAGATGCACTTAGTCGTAGACCTAGGATATTCTCTATCATACCATTAAAGACCAACTTAAGAGAAAAGATCTTGACATTACAACAGAAGGACACATGGTATAATGAAGTAAAAGCTGCGTTGGAAAATGAACAGATGAGGATACCCAAGTTTGAAGGGTACTCTTTGGACATGGATGGCCTATTACGGTATAACCGTCGCATGTATGTTCCTGATAATGAAGAAATTCGAGGTTTAATACTGTCTGAGGCTCACCGAGCCGTCTATAGAGCACATCCTGGAATAAAAAAGATGTACGCAGATTTGAAACCTTTGTTCTTTTGGCATGGCATGAAGAGGGATGTGGTAAGTTTTGTGGCGAGGTGTATGGAATGCCAGATGGTAAAGGCGGAACATCGACACCCAGCCGGATTACTACAACCACATGCAATCCCAGAATCAAAATGGGAGGTTATTTCTATGGATTTTATAGTTGGTTTACCCTTAACCAACAGGAGACATGACACAATTTTTGTGGTCGTTGACACTCTTACCAAGAGTGCACATTTCCTACCGATTAAGAACACGTATCAAGCTCCAGAGATAGCCCGAGTCTTCATTAATGAAGTAGTAAGACTACATGGAATTCCGAAGAAAATAATTTCTGATAGAGGATCAGTATTTACTGGAAGGTTTTGGACAAGCTTTCAAGAAGCTCTTGGTACTCAACTTAACTTTAGCACCGCCTACCACCCTGAGACGGATGGACAAACAGAAAGAGTGAACCAAGTATTGGAGGACATGCTGAGAATGTATGTAATGGATCAACAGAAGAAGTGGGAAGAATATCTACCCTTAGTAGAATTTGCATACAACAACAGTTATCAGAGTTCTATTCAGATGGCTCCTTTTGAATTTCTCTATGGGAGACCTTGTAGGACTCCCATAAGTTGGGATATACTAGAGGATAGGACATTACTTGGTCCTGAAGTAATACAAGAGATGGAAGACCAGATGGTCACGATTCGTGCTAGACTAAAGGAAGCACAGGATCGCCAGAAGAGCTATGCGGATGCACACAGGACTGATCGTAACTACGAAATTGGGGATAGGGTATTTCTACGGGTAAGACCACAGAAGAGTTCTATAAAGTTTGGAAAGGGAGCGAAGTTGTCACCTAGGTTTGTAGGACCCTTTAGAATTTCAGAACGGATAGGACCGGTCGCCTATCGTCTTGACTTGCCGTCATCATTAAGTAGAATTCATAATGTGTTTCATATTTCTGTATTGCGCCACTATGTTCCCGATACTTCACATATCATTGACTTGAGTAATGTGAAGATAACGGACGACGGGGCCGTGATGGCCGAACCGATCCGGATTTTAGACCAGCGAACGCGGCAGCTTAGGCACTGTGTGATTGATCAAGTCAAAGTACAGTGGGACAGCTATAGTCCAAGCTCTGCGACTTGGGAGGACGCAACTGAGATGCGTCGTAGTTTTCCATTTTTATTCTGAACTTCGGGACGAAGTTCTAAATAAGTAGGGGTGTATGTAGTGCCCCTAGACTTTTGTAGACATTGAGGGCACCTGCTGAGTGACCCGACCGATTGAAACATTAATTAAAAACCTTTTGACCTTATTTTTGAGTATGTGTATCTGAATTGTTGAGTTAAATGAATAATTGCATATGTTAAACGATTAGCTATGACTATGGAAAATTATGCTGATAAATAATGCTTAACGACTAGCTGTTGGGTGATTATTTTGTCGACGAGATGTATATTTGATTAGATAAATAAGAAGTTGAATAAATCATAAATGCTTAACAATGTTAGATTTAGAAATCAGATGATGATTATTGAGGACGGTGCTACTAATAATTTGTTGTGAGAAGTGTGTGTAGAAACAAGTGAGACGGTTCACCGACGGACACACAAAGGAACTTGAAGGGCCGTAGAGTACGGGTAAATCACACACAAGGGAAGCGACGATCATGTCGGCTTCCGACGAGAATACCACGCATGAACAGATAAGCATTGATCCGCTTGCTCAAGAGGAATGCGTGAGGGCGTACGAGGTGGGCCACGACGGAGCTGGTCACGTACGAGTTGAGGGGCGCGCAGTGAGAACGGACTCACTCCTCAGCGCCATTAGTCCCTAGATAGCATGTAGACGGAGGATGGATGGTAACGATTCCTAAAAATCCCTACAAGAGTTCCCGCAAGTCAAAACGGAAATATGGTGGCAGAAGGGCCCAACGACGCGGTACCCTGTCAAGAACGGAAAGAATGGACGCAAGGACCCAACGAGGTGGTACCATGCCAAGGAATGGAAACCATGGATGATTGGACCCGACGGAGTGGTTCCATGTCACGGAATTAAAAATTAAGGAACCAAGAGACCAACGACGCGGCACCGTGATCCTAGTGAGTTTGATTGTTAAATTAAACTGCATAAAAACTTAGGAGAATAACTCTAGACTATTACTTAGCAAATGCATAACAATAGCTAAGACATTTGCACATGAATAGTTATATTTTGTTGAGCATTTAAAATAATAGAAATTATTATTTAGGAGAAAAATAGATTAGACACATAATCAACTAAAAGCTAGGACTTGATTAAAATATCTGGGGGACAAACTAGAGCAAACTTAGGGATGTAGGTGCACTTCCCAGAGAAACTGACACTTGGATGGGTGAGTGTTTTAATTAAATAAATTATTAAAAATATTTAATTATGCATGAAGCGACATGTGTCGCAGGAGATTTCCCTTTATAAGGAAGGCTTAAGGAAGGGGTAAGGACCCATAATTTGGATGATTGTCGTAATTCTCAAATGCCTCAAAAAAAAATTGCTGCTATCTAAGGGTTTGGCTTAGAAATTTTGGTGGGAAGGGAAGCCCAAGCTGAATTTCTGAAATATGTGTGTGAACTCTACGGCCCGACTAGCTCGGGGGTCTGGAAGGAAGAAGAGTATTTCCAGAGTGGTTGGGTGGTTAACCGAGGTGTCCGCCGGTGAATTGTTGAGATCTCCAATAGTAGGATAGCGAGGACAACTTCAACACGCCTTCAGAACTTCGTACGCGGCTGCCGGAAAGGTATGTGCAGTAAATTATGATTTATATCAGTCTGAAATTTAATTGAATAATATTATTCGAACATAGTTCTGCTTACAATTATGAATCGTTTTGAAAAGAATACTGGAAAATATTGTTTGGTTTAAAAGTAGGAGAATCGCTGCTGAATTAATTTGACATTGATGATTAGATCGAACTTCTTTTTCAGTTTAATGTTAAACCAATTTCTTTTGTGGGAAAACGATCTGGATCGACTCTGCATATTTAAATTACAGAGTTCGGTTTCATAAACCAGTAATTTTGAATGTTAAAATTTTAGCTCGATTCTTATTTTCTATTTCAAAGTCAAACGGATTCCTTATTTAGTTTAACGTTATACCAATTTTTATGAGTATCGCTTTTTAATATGGTTTTCTGTATATTGTATGGCTGATCTAATGAATCTGCGTTAATGTAATTTTAAATTCTGTATCAATACTCGATTTACATTCTTAGTTTTATCTCTGGCATTGGAAACTATAATACCCTGTTTAAAGGAGAGATCATGGATCCCAAATCACTGAGTATTGTTTATTTCAGCCCTGTGAAAAATTTTGATCCTTGAAAGTAACGTCTGTCATCTTGAGATCTATTTCCTATTTCGATTTCCAGAAATCTGTTCTTCTTGGGGCTATTCAGAAATCGATTCCTTGATGATCTAAATGACCGGCTCATTTCCCTCTGTTAATATTCAGAAATCGATTCTTTTGATGATCTAAATGTCTGGCTCAAATTCCTCTGTTAATATTCAGAAATCGATTCCTTGATGATCTAAATGACTGGCTCAATTTCCTCTGTTAATATTCAGAAATCGATTGTTTGATCTAAGGCTCTCTGTACATTTCTAATTCCCGATCTGGAAATGACGATTCTGTCTAGCTATCACAAATCCGATGGTGCCCAATTCTTCAGCCTGAAATCTGTTCTTCTTGGGGCTATTCACGGTTGAATTCGATTTTGGATCTTAGATTGATAGCATTGTAAATCTGGCGGCATAATCCTCCCAGTATTTCAATCGATAGCAATCCGCTGTGATAACGTTTGCAGAGCTTGATAATACCCAAATCTCCAGCTTTATAGAAATTTGCACTCGACTTTAATTAATCCCGTGACCGATTAAGAGGACGGGCGTCCTGACTGATTGCAGAAATCGGTAATCATTTATTCCTAACTGATGAGATTGAGTCTTGACAAATTAATATTGAAAACAAAATTCAGGGTATTCAAAACCCAGACCTGGACGTTTTTCCTCTGCCTACCCGTCCATACAAACGATCTGTATTTATGATTTTAATCGGGCAATTGCGGCGTTTTACATCTGCAAGTTTATCAATTGATCGATTCACTATCTTATCAAAGTCTTGAACCCTGGATCGTTGTTCTCTATTTCCTTGTCATTCTGAAGTATTTTGACTCCTGGAATTATGGTGGAATATGTATCAATCTATTAAAAATTTCCGAGAGTAATTCAATCACCGGTCGATGTTCCTCCAATTCAAAGCCTTAATTCAACACTGGGAAATCCTGAGGTATCCCTTGGAAATGCATTGGCATTTCAATTTCTCGTCCAGGAGATAATTGATGTATTAAATTGGAGTTCTGAACTGTAGCTTACTATTGTCGAAATTCTCTTTGATATTTCCAGAAAAGACACTGTGTTTATTTTTTCTCCTTAAAATCCCTCTTAGTGTTTTAGATGACCTGTCGAATGGCAGGGACAGCCACTTGTCACTATTAATGTTATTAAAAACTCTATCCTCTGTATATCAGTTATTATACTACGTGTCCAGAAATTGTGGTTACAATTTGAAATTGCCCTTTTGCCACTCCTTGTACATTGATCACCGAAACTCCAACACGCCCTATTATCGGATTTTTGTTTCAGAAATCCTCAAACGTGAATGTAGTATGATAGCGTGGTTTAATGCTTGTCTATTAAATTTTTGGGAGTATGCTTCTATATTATTACATATTTTATTTAGCTTCAATTAATTATGTGAAGGAAGGCTTAACTAAGGTTTTATTTTGCTTTAAAAAAAATATATTATTTATTTATTGAAAAAGGCAAATGACAAATAGTGATACCATATATGTGAAGAAATAACTAATGTTTAGTTAAATATTTATTTATATATCTCTCAAATGCATAGATAACAAACGTGTTACATTTGGATGTGAGAATTTAGTTAGAATTAGTTAACCCTTTTACATTTATTTTATTTATATAGAATAGTAGATATTCTACTTGAAGTAGGATAAATATATCCTCTTGTCCATTTGAATATATCCTCATGAAGAAATAACTAATGTTTAATTAATTATTTATTTACATATCTCTCAAATGCATAGATAACAAACGTGTTACATTTGGATGTGAGAATTTAGTTAGAATTAGTTAACCCTTTTACATTTATTTCATTTATATAGAATAGTAGATATTCTACTTGAAGTAGGATAAATATATCCTCTTGTCCATTTGAATATATCCTCATGAAGAAATAACTAATGTTTAATTAATTATTTATTTACATATCTCTCAAATGCATAGATAACAAACGTATTACATTTGGATGTGAGAATTTAGTTAGAATTAGTTAACCCTTTTACATTTATTTCATTTATATAGAATAGTAGATATTCTACTTGAAGTAGGATAAATATATCCTCTTGTCCATTTGAATATATCCTCATGGTTATATTTTATAGAACGCATAACAATCACTTTATGTTCAATAAATGCATCAGGTAGATAAAATATCAAGTGCATTTCATTTAGTGAATATATTGCATCATACTTAAAATAGAATGCATTTTATTATTATATATTTAATAGGATGTATATTAGTCACTTTATGTTTAAAAGGAATGCATCGGATGGACAGTATATTAAGCGAATTTCATTGGGTGAATATAATTGCATCATACTTAAGAGTGAAAGCATTATGTTCATAATATATTTAATATCATGCATGACAATTTGATTAGTTCTAAAAGGATACACCATATAAATAGGATGTCAATTCGAATTGCGTTTGGGAAGTGTAGTAACACCATGTTCTAAACCTAATATATTAGATTTATATTATGGTTAAGCAAAGGAATAGTTGTAATATATCTAGCAGAGTATAGTTGTACTGGTATCTTTCTCGATTAAATTATTTATCCCAATCTACGTGGTAATGTCTTCTTTACATGTATTTTGCATTCTATTGGTATTTGACGAATTGAGTTAGACACTTAGAGATCTTCACGTCATACACTGAATGATTATTAATTAATTTGTAATTTAGTGTTGCATCACTTTTGTTTTTAAAAAAAAAAAAAAAAAAAAAAAAACTTCCTCAACCCTACGAACCTTACAACCTTCTAGAAGCTGTGATTTTAAAAAACGGTGGAAGTAAGCTTTTCTTATTTCCGGACGCATGTGCAAACTATAGAAAGTCGTTATGACGTAGAATGTGCATACTTTGTTGATTCCATTTATGATATAAAACACATTCTCTAAAAACTCGTGTTTTTTAAGAAATCATGTAAACCTTCTAGAAGCTGTGATTTTAAAAAACGGGGGAAGTAAGCTTTTCTTATTTCCGGACGCATGCGCAAACTATAGAAAGTCGTTCTGATGTAGAATGTGCATACTTTTTAGATTCCATTTATGAATTAAAACACATTTTCTAAGAACTCGTGTTTTTTACTAAATCATGTAAACCTTCTAGAAGCTGTGATTTTAAAAAATGGGGGAAGTAAGCTTTTCTTATTTCCGGACGCATGCGCAAACTATAGAAAGTCGTTATGACGAAGAATGTGCATACTTTGTAGATTCCATTTATGAAATAAAACACATTTTCTAAAAACTCTTGTTTTTTACGAAATCATGTAAACATTCTAGAAGGTATTATTTTAAAAAACGGTGGAAGTAAGCTTTTCTTATTTCCAAATGCATGCGCAAACTATAGAAATTCGTTATGACGTAGAATGTGCATACTTTGTAGATTCCATTTATGAAATAAAACACATTTTCTAAACACTTGCGTTTTTTACGAGATGATGTAAACCTTCTAGAAGCTGTGATTTTAAAAAACGGGGGAAGTAAGCTTTTCTTATTTCCGGACGCATGCGCAAACTATAGAAATTCGTTATGACGTAGAATGTGCATACTTTGTTGATTCCATTTATGAAATAAAACACATTTTCTAAAAACTGTTGTTTTTTACGAAATCATGTAAACCTTCTAGAAGCTGTGATTTTAAAAAACGGGGGAAGTAAGCTTTTCTTATTTCCTGACGCATGCGCAAACTATAGAAAGTCGTTCTGATGTAGAATGTGCATACTTTGTAGATTCCATTTATGAATTAAAACACATTTTCTAAAAACTCGTGTTTTTTACAAAATCATGTAAACCTTCTAGAAGCTGTGATTTTAAAAAGCGGGGGAAGTAAGCTTTTCTTATTTCCGGACGCATGCGCAAACTATAGAAAGTCCTTATGAAGAAGAATGTGCATACTTTGTAGATTCCATTTATGAAATAAAACACATTTTCTAAAAACTCGTGTTTCTTAAGAAATCATGTAAACCTTCTAGAAGCCGTGATTTTAAAAAACGGGGGAAGTAAGCTTTTCTTATTTTCCGGACGCATGCGCAAACTATAGAAAGTCATTATGACGTAGAATGTGCATACTTTGTTGATTTCGTTTATGAAATAAAACACATTTTCTAAAAACTCATGTTTATTAAGAAATCATGTAAACCTTCTAGAAACTGTGATTTTAAAAAACGGGGGAAGTAAGCTTTTCTTATTTCCGGACGCATGCGCAAACTATAGAAATTCGTTATGACGTAGAATGTGCATACTTTGTTGATTCCATTAATGAAATAAAACACATTTTCTAAAAACTGTTGTTTTTTAAGAAATCATGTAAACCTTCTAGAAGCTGTGATTTTAAAAAACGGGGGAAGTAAGCTTTTCTTATTTCCTGACGCATGCGCAAACTATAGAAAGTCGTTCTGATGTAGAATGTGCATACTTTGTAGATTCCATTTATGAATTAAAACACATTTTCTAAAAACTCGTGTTTTTTACAAAATCATGTAAACCTTCTAAAAGCTGTGATATTAAAAAGCGGGGGAAGTAAGCTTTTCTTATTTCCGGACGCATGCGCAAACTATAGAAAGTCCTTATGAAGAAGAATGTGCATACTTTGTAGATTCCATTTCTGAAATAAAACACATTTTCTAAAAACTCGTGTTTTTTACGAAATCCTTTAAACCTTCTAGAAGGTATTATTTTAAAAAACGGTGGAAGTAAGCTTTTCTTATTTCCAAACGCATGCGCAAACTATAGAAAGTTGTTATGATGTAGAATGTGCATACTTTGTAGATTCCATTTATGAAATAAAACACATTTTCTAAAAACTCGTGTTTTTTACGAAATGATGTAAACCTTCTAGAAGCTGTGATTTTAAAAAACGGTGGAAGTAAACTTTTCTTATTTCCGGACGCATGCGCAAACTATAGAAAGTCGTTATGACGTAGAATGTGCATACTATTTTGATTTCGTTTATGAAATAAAACACATTTTATAAAAACTCATGTTTTTTAAGAAATCATGTAAACCTTCTAGAAGCTGTGATTTTAAAAAACAGGGGAAGTAAGCTTTTCTTATTTCCGGACGCATGCGCAAACTATAGAAAGTCGTTATGACGTAGAATGTGCATACTTTGTTGACTCCATTTATTAAATAAAACACATTTTCTAAAAACTCGTTTTTTTTAAGAAATCATGTAAACCTTCTAGAAGCTGTGATTTTAAAAAATGGTGGAAGTAAGCTTTTCTTATTTCCGGACGCATGCGCAAACTATAGAAAGTCGTTATGACGTAGAATGTGTATACTTTGTTGATTCCGTTTATGAAATAAAACGCATTTTCTAAAAACTCGTGTTTTTTAAGAAATCATGTAAACCTTCTAGAAGCTGTGATTTTAAAAAACGGCGGAAGTAATCTTTTCTTATTTCCGGACGCATGCGCAAACTATAGAAAGTCGTTATGACGTAGAATGTGCATACTTTGTTGATTCCATTTATGAAATAAAACACATTTTCTATAAACTCGTGTTTTTTAAGAAATCATGTAAGCCTTCTAGAAGCTGTGATTTTGAAAAACGGTGGAAGTAAGCTTTTGTTATTTCCGGACGCATGCGCAAACTTTAGAAAGTCCTTATGACGTAGAATGTGCATACTTTGTTGATTCCATTTATGAAATAAAACAAATTTTCTAAAAACTCGTGTTTTTTAAGAAATCATGTAAACCTTCTAGAAGCTGTGATTTTAAAAACGGGGGAAGTAAGCTTTTCTTATTTCCGGACGCATGGGCAAACTATAGAAAGTCGTTATGACATAGAATGTGCATACTTTGTTGATTCCGTTTATGAAATAAAACACATTTTCTAAAAACTCGTGTTTTTTAAGAAATCATGCAAACCTTCTAAAAGCTATGATTTTAAAAAACGGGGGAAGTAAGCTTTTCTTATTTTCGGACGCATGCGCAAACTACAGAAAGTCTTTATGACGTAGAATGTGCATACTTTTTTGATTCCATTTATGAAATAAAACACATTTTCTAAAAACTCGTGTTTTTTAACAAATCATATAAACCTTCTAGAAGCTGTGATTTTAAAAAACGGGGGAAGTAAGCTTTTCTTATTTCCAAACGCATGCGCAAACTATAGAAAGTCATTATGACGTAGAATGTGCATACTTTTTTGATTCCATTTATGAAATAAAACACATTTTCTAAAAACTCGTGTTTTTTAAGAAATCATGTAAACCTTCTAGAAGCTGTGATTTTGAAAAACGGTGGAAGTAAGCTTTTCTTATTTCCGGACGCATGCACAAACTATAGAAAGTCCTTATGATGTTGAATGTCCATACTTTGTTGATTCCATTTTTGAAATAAAACACATTTTCTAAAAACTCGTGTTTTTTATGAAATCATGTAAACCTTCTAGAAGCTATGATTTTAAAAAATGGTGGAAGTAAGCTTTTCTTATTTCCGGTCGAATGCGGAAACTATAGAAAGTCGTTATTACATAGAATGTGCATACTTTGTTGATTCCATTTATGAAATAAAACACATTTTCTAAAAACTCGTGTTTTTTAAGAAATCTTGTAAACCTTCTAGAAGCTGTGACTTTAAAAAACGGTGGAAGTAAGCTTTTCTTATTTCCGAACGAATGCGCAAACTATAGAAAGTCGTTATGACATAGAATGTGCATACTTTGTAGATTCCATTTATGAAATAAAACACATTTTCTAAAAACTCTTGTTTTTTACGAAATCATGTAAACCTTCTAGAAGCTGTGATTTTAAAAAAAGGGGGAAGTAAGCTTTTCTTATTTCCGGACGCATGCGCAAACAATAGAAAGTCGTTATGACGAAGAATGTGCATACTTTGTAGATTCCATTTATGAAATAAAACACATTTTCTAAAAACTCGTGTTTTTTACGAAATCATGTAAACCTTCTAGAAGCTGTGATTTTAAAAAACTGTGGAAGTAAGCTTTTCTTATTTCCAAACGAATGCGCAAACTATAGAAAGTCGTTATGACGTAGAATGCGCATACTTTGTTGATTCCATTTATGAAATAAAGCACATTTTCTAAAAAACTCGTGTTTTTTACGAAATCATGTAAACCTTCTAGAAGTTGTGATTTTAAAAAACGGTGGAAGTAAGCTTTTCTTATTTCCGGACGAATGCACAAACTATAGAAAGTCGTTATGACGTAGAATGTGCATACTTTGTTGATTCCATTTATGAAATAAAACACATTTTCTAAAAACTCGTGTTTTTTAAGAAATCATGTAAACCTTCTAGAAGCTGTGATTTTAAAAAATGGGGGAGGTATGCTTTTCTTATTTCCGGACGCATGCGAAAACTATAGAAAGTCGTTATGACGTAGAATGTGCATACTTTCTTGATTCCATTTATGAAATAAAACACATTTTCTAAAAACTCGTGTTTTTTATGAAATCATGTAAACCTTCTAGAAGCTGTGATTTTAAAAAACGGAGGAGGTAACCTTTTCTTATTTCCGGACGTATGCGCAAACTAGAGAAAGTCGTTATGATGTAGAATGTGCATACTTTGTAGATTCCATTGATGAATCAAACACATTTTCTAAAACTCGTGTTTTTTAAGAAATCATGTAAATCTTCTAGAAGCTGTGATTTAAAAACATGGGGAAACGGGGGAAGTAAGCTTTTCTTATTTCCGGACGCATGCGCAAACTATAGAAAGTCCTTATGACGTAGAATGTCCATACTTTGTTGAATCCATTTATGAAATAAAACACATTTTCTAAAAACTCGTGTTTTTTAGGAAATCATGTAAACCTTCTAGAAGCTGTGATTTTAAAAAACGGGGGAAGTAAGCTTTCCTTATTTCCGTACGCATGGGCAAACTATAGAAAGTCGTTATGACGTAGAATGTGCATACTTTTTTGATTCGATTTATGAAATAAAACACATTTTCTAAAAACTTGTGTTTTTTAAGAAATCATGTGAACCTTCTAGAAGCTGTGATTTTAAAAAACGGGGGAAGTAAGCTTTTCTTATTTTCGGACGCATGCGCAAACTAGAGAAAGTCATTATGACGTAGAATGTGCATACTTTGTAGATTCCATTGATGAAATAAAACACATTTTCTAAAAACTCGTGTTTTTTACGAAATCATGTAAACCTTATAGAAGCTATTATTTTAAAAAACGGTGGAAGTAAGCTTTTCTTATTTCCGGACGCATGCGCAAACTAGAGAATGTCGTTATGACGTAGAATGTGCATACTTTGTAGATTCCATTTATTAAATAAAACACATTTTCTAAAAACTCGTGTTTTTTACGAAATCATGTAAACCTTCTAGAAGCTATTATTTTTAAAAACGGTGGAAGTAAGATTTTCTTACTTACGGACGCATGCGCAAACTATAGAAAGTCGTTATGACATAGAATGTGCATACTTTGTTGATTCCATTTATGAAATAAAACACATTTTCTAAAAACTCGTGTTTTTTAACAAATCATGTAAACCTTCTAGAAGCTGTGATTTTAAAAAACGGGGGAAGTAAGCTTTTCTTATTTCCAAACGCATGCGCAAACTATAGAAAGTCGTTATGATGTAGAATGTGCATACTTTGTTGATTCCATTTATGAAATAAAACACATTTTCTAAAAACTCATGTTTTTTAGGAAATCATGTAAACCTTCTAGAAGCTGTGATTTTGAAAAACGGTGGAAGTAAGCTTTTCTTATTTCCGGACGCATGCGCAAACTATAGAAAGTCCTTATGACGTAGAAAGTGCATACTTTGTTGATTCCATTTATGAAATAAAACACATTTTCTAAAACTCGTGCTTTTTAGCAAATCATGTAAACGTTCTAGAAGCTGTGATTTTAAAAAACGGGGGAAGTAAGCTTTTCTTATTTCCAAACGCATGTGCAAACTATAGAAAGTCATTATGACATAGAATGTCCATACTTTGTTTATTCCATTTATGAAATAAAACACATTTTCTAAATGCTCGTGTTTTTTAACAAATCATGTAAACCTTCTAGAAGCTGTGTTTTTAAAAAATGGGGGAAGTAAGCTTTTCTTATTTCCAAACGCATGCACAAACTATAGAAATTCGTTATAGCGTAGAATGTGCATACTTTGTTCATTCCATTTATGAAATAAAACACATTTTCTAAAAACTCATGTTTTTTACGAAATCATGTAAACCTTCTAGAAGCTGTGATTTTAAAAAACGGGGGAAGTAAGCTTTTCTTATTTCCAGACGCATGCGCAAACTATAGAAATTCATTATGACATAGAATGTGCATACTTTGTTGATTCCATTTACGAAATAAAACACATTTTCTAGAAACTCGTGTTTTTTAAGAAATCATGTAAACCTTCTAGAAGCTGTGATTTTAAAAAATGGGGGAGGTAAGCTTTTCTTATTTCCAGACGCATGCGAAAACTATAGAAAGTCGTTATGACGTAGAATGTGCATACTTTCTTGATTCCATTTATGAAATAAAACACATTTTCTAAAAACTTGTGTTTTTTCAAAAATCATGTAAACCTTCTAGAAGCTGTGATTTTAAAAAACGGAGGAGGTAAGCTTTTCTTATTTCCGGACGTATGCGCAAACTAGAGAAAGTCGTTATGACATAGAATGTGCATACGTTGTAGATTCCATTGATTAATTAAAAAACATTTTCTAAAAACTCGTGTTTTTTACGAAATCATGTAAACCTTCTAGAAGCTGTGATTTTAAAAAACGGTGGAAGTAAGTTTTTCTTATTTCCGGACGCATGCGCAAACTAGAGAAAGTCGTTATGACATAGAATGTGCATACTTTGTAGATTCCATTTATGAAATAAACCACATTTTCTAAAAACTCGTGTTTTTTACGAAATCATGTAAACCTTCTAGAAGCTATTATTTTAAAAAACGGTGGAAGTAAGCTTTTCTTATTTCCGGACGCATGCGCAAACTATAGAAAGTTGTTATGACGTAGAATGTGCATATTTTGTAGATTCCATTTATGAAATAAAACACATTTTCTAAAAACTCGTGTTTTTTACGAAATCATGTAAACATTCTAGAAGCTATTATTTCAAAAAACGGTGGAAGTAAGCTTTTCTTATTTCCGGACGCATGCGCAAAATATAGAAATTCGTTATGACGTAGAATGTGCATTCTTTGTTGATTACATTTATGAAATAAAACACATTTTCTAAGAACTTGTGTTTTTTAACAAATCATGTAAACCTTCTAGAAGCTGTGAGTTTAAAATACGGGGGAAGTAAGCTTTTCTTATTTCCAAACGCATGCACAAACTATAGAAAGTCGTTATGATGTAGAATGTGCATACTTTGTTGATTCCATTTATGAAATAAAAAACATTTTCTAAAAACTCGTGTTTTTTAAGAAATCATGTAAACCTTCTAGAAGCTGTGATTTTGAAAGACAGTGGAAGTAAGATTTTCTTATTTCCGGACGCATGCGCAAACTTTAGAAAGTCGTTATGACGTAGAATGTGCATACTTTGTTGATTCCATTTATGAAATAAAACGCATGTTCTAAAAACTCGTGTTTTTTACGAAATCATGTAAACATTCTAGAAGCTGTGATTTTAAAAAACGGTGGAAGTAAGCTTTTCTTATTTCTGGACGCATGCGCAAACTATAGAAAGTCGTTATGACGTAGAATGTGCATACTTTGTTGATTCCATTTATGAAATAAAACACATTTTCTAAAAGCTCGTATTTTTTAACAAATCATGTAAACCTTCTAGAAGCTGTGATTTTAAAAAACGGGGGAAGTAAGCTTTTCTTATTTCCAAACGCATGCGCAAACTATAGAAAGTCGTTATGACGTAGAATGCGCATACTTTGTTTATTCCATTTATGAAATAAAACGCATTTTCTAAAAACTCATGTTTTTTAAGAAATCATGTAAACCTTCTAGAAGCTGTGATTTTAAAAAATGGTGGAAGTAAGCTTTTCTTATTTCCGGACGCATGTGCAAACTATAGAAAGTCGTTATGACGTAGAATGTGCATACTTTGTACATTACATTTATGAAATAAAACACATTTTCTAAAAACTCGTGTTTTTTAAGAAATCATGTAAACCTTCTAGAAGCTGTGATTTTAAAAAATGGTGGAAGTAAGCTTTTCTTATTTCCGGACGCATGTGCAAACTATAGAAAGTCGTTATGACGTAGAATGTGCATACTTTGTAGATTACATTTATGAAATAAAAAACATTTTGTAAAAACTCGTGTTTTTTAAGAAATCATGTAAACCTTCTAGAAGCTGTGATTTTGAAAAACGGTGGAAGTAAGCTTTTCTTATTTCCAAACGAATGCGCAAACTATAGAAAGTCGTTATGACGTAGAATGTGCATACTTTGTAGATTACATTTATGAAATAAAACACATTTTCTAAAAACTCGTGTTTTTTAAGAAATCATGTGAACCTTCTAGAAGCTGTGATTTTAAAAAACGGGGGAAGTAAGTTTTCTTATTTCCGCAGGCATGCGCAAACTATAGAAAGTCGTTATGACGTAGAATGTGCATACTTTGTAGATTCCATTTATGTAATAAAACACATTTTCTAAAAACTCGTGTTTTTTAAGAAATCATGTAAACCTTCTAGAAGCTCTGATTTTAAAAAACGGGGGACGTAAGCTTTTCTTATTTTCAAACGCATGCGCAAACTATAGAAAGTCGTTATGACGTAGAATGTGCATACTTTGTTGATTCCATTTATGAAATAAAATACATTTTCTAAAAAATCATGTTTTTTACGAAATCATGTAAACCTTCTAGAAGCTGTGATTTTAAAAAATGGGGGAATTAATCTTTTATTATTTCCGGACGCATGTGCAAACCATAGAAAGTCGTTATGACGTAGAATGTGCATAATTTGTTGTTTCCATTTATGAAATAAAACACGTTTTTTAAAAACGTGTTTTTTAAGAAATCATGTAAACCTTCTAGAAGCTGTGATTTTAAAAAACGGGGGAAGTAAGCATTTCTTGTTTCCAAATGCATGCGCAAACTATAGAAAGTCCTTATGACATAGAATGTGCATACCTTGTTGATTCCATTTATGAAATAAAACACATTTTCTAAAAACTCATGTTTTTTAAGAAATCATGTAAACCTTCTAGAAGCTGTGATTTTAAAAAATGGGGGAAGGAAGCTTTTCTTATTTCGGGACGCATGCGCAAACTATCGAAAGTCGTTATGACGTAGAATGTGCATACTTTGTAGATTCCATTGATGAAATAAAACACATTTTCTAAAAACTCGTGTTTTTTACGAAATCATGTAAACCTTCTAGAAGCTATTATTTTAAAAAACGGTGGAAGTAAGCTTTTCTTATTTCCGGACGCATGCGCAAACTATAGAAAGTCGTTATGATGTAGAATGTGCATACTTTGTTGATTCCATTTATGAAATAAAACACATTTTCTAAAAACTCGTCTTTTTTAAGAAATCATGTAAACCTTCTAGAAGCTGTGATTTTCAAAAAAGGGGGAAGTAAGTTTTTCTTATTTCCGGACGCATGCGCAAACTATAGAAAGTCGTTGTGACGTAGAATGTGCATACTTTGTAGATTTTATTTATGAAATAAAACACATTTTCTAAAAACTCGTGTTTTTTAAGAAATCATGTAAACCTTCTAGAAGCTGTGATTTAAAAAAACGGGGGGAACGAAGCTTTTCTTATTTCCAAACTTATGCGCAAACTATAGAAAGTCGTTATGACGTAGAATGTGCATACTTTGTTTATTCCATTTATGAAATAAAACATATTTTCTAAAAACTCGTGTTTTTTAAGAAATCATGTAAACCTTCTAGAAGCTGTGATTTTAAAAAATGGGGGAAGTAAGCTTTTCTTAAATTCAGACGCATGCGCAAACTATACAAAGTCGTTATGACGTAGAATGTGCATAATTTGAAGATTCCATTGATGAAATAAAACACATTTTCTAAAAAATCATGTTTTTTACGAAATCATGTAAACCTTCTAGAAGCTGTGATTTTACAAAACGGGGGAAGTAACTTTTCTTATTTCCGGACGCATGCGCAAACTATAGAAAGTCGTTATGACGTAGAATGTGCATACTTTGTAGATTCCATTTATGAAATAAAACAAATTTCCTAAAAACTCGTGTTTTTTACGAAATCATGTAAACCTTCTAAAAGCTGTGATTTAAAAAAACGGTGGAAGTAAGCTTTTCTTATTTCCGGACGAATACGCAAACTATAGAAAGTCGTTATGACGTAGAATGTGCATACTTTGTTGATTCCATTTATGAAATAAAACACATTTTCTAAAAACTCGTGTTTTTTAAGAAATCATGTAAACCTTCTAGAAGCTGTGATTTTAAAAAACGGGGGAAGTAAGCTTTTCTTATTTCCAAACGCATGCGCAAACTATAGAAAGTCGTTATGACGTAGAATGCGCATACTTTGTTGATTCCTTTTATGAAATAAAACAGATTTTCTAAAAACTCGTGTTTTTTAAGAAATCATGTAAACCTTCTAGAAGCTGTGATTTTAAAAAACGGGGGAAGTAAGCTTTTCTTATTTCTGGACGCATGCGCAAACTATAGAAAGTCGTTATGACGTAGAATGTGCATACTTTGTCGATTCCATTGATGAAATAAAACACATTTTCTAAAAATTCGTGTTTTTTAAGAAATCATGTAAACCTTCTAGAAGCTGTGATTTTAAAAAACGGGGGAAGTAAGCTTTTCTTAGTTCTGGATGCATGTGGAAACTATAGAAAGTCGTTATGATGTAGAATGTGCATACTTTGTTGTTTCCATTTATGAAATAAAACACATTTTCTAAAAACTCGTGTTTTTTAAAAAATCATGTAAACCTTCTAGAAGCTGTGATTTTAAAAAATGGGCGAAGTAAGCATTTCTTATTTCCAAACGCATGCGCAAACTATAGAAAGTCGTTATGACGTAGAATGTGCATACTTTGTTGATTCCATTTATGAAATAAAACAGCTTTTCTAAAACTCGTGTTTTTTAAGAAATCATGTAAACCTTCTAGAAGCTGTGATTTTAAAAAACGGTGGAAGTAAGCTTTTCTTATTCCCGGACGAATCCGCAAACTATAGAAAGTCGTTATGACGTAGAATGTGCATACTTTGTAGATTCCATTTATGAAATAAAATACATTTTTTAAAAACTCATGTTTTTTACAAAATGATGTAAACCTTCTAGAAATGTGATTTTAAAAAACGGTGGAAGTAAGCGTTTCTTATTTCCGGAAGCATGCGCAAACTATAGAAAGTCGTTATGACGTAGAATGTGCAGACCTTGTTGATTCCATTTATTTAATAAAACACATTTTCTAAAAGCTCGTGTTTTTTAACAAATCATGTAAACCTTCTAGAAGCTGTGATTTTAAAAAACGGGGGAAGTAAGCTTTTCTTATTTCCAAACGCATGCGCAAACTATAGAAAGTCGTTATGACGTAGAATGTGCATACTTTGTTGATTCCATTTATGAAATAAAACACATTTTCTAAAAACTCATGTTTTTTACGTAATCATGTAAACCTTCTAGAAGCTGTGATTTTAAAAAACGATGGAAGTAAGCTTTTCTTATTTCCGGACGAATACGCAAACTATAGAAAGTCGTTATGACGTAGAATGTGCATACTTTGTAGATTCCATTTATGAAATAAAACACATTTTCTAAAAACTCGTGTTTTTTAAGAAATCATGTAAACCTTCTAGAAGCTGTGATGTTAAAAAACGGTGGAAGTAAGCTTTTCTTATTATCTGGACGCATGCGCAAAATATAGAAAGTCGTTATGACGTAGAATGTGCATACTTTGTTGATTCCATTTATGAAATAGAACACATTTTCTAAAAACTCGTGTTTTTTTACGAAATCATGTAAACCTTCTAGAAGCTGTGGTTTTAAAAAACGGGGGAAGTAAGATTTTCTTATTTCCAAACTTATACGCAAACTATAGAAAGTCGTTATGACGTACAATGTACATACTTTGTTGCTTCCATCTATGAAATAAAACATATTTTCTAAAAACTCGTGTTTTTTAAGAAATCATGTAAACCTTCCAGAAGCTTTGATTTTAAAAAACGGGGGAAGTAAGCTTTTCTTATTTCCGGACGCATGCGCAAACTATAGAAAGTCGTTATGACGTAGAATGCGCATACTTTGTAGATTCAATTTATGAAATAAAACCCATTTTCTAGAAACTCGTGTTTTTTACGAAATCATGTAAACCTTCTAGAAGCTGTGATTTTAAAAAACGGTGGAAGTAAGCTTTTCTTATTATCTGGACGCATGCGCAAACTATATAAAGTCGTTATGACGTAGAATGTGCATACTTTGTAGATTGCATTTATGAAATAAACCACTTTTTCTAAAAACTCGTGTTTTTTAAGAAATCATGTAAACCTTCTAGAAGCTGTGATTTTAAAAAATGGGGGAAGTAAGCTTTTCTTATTTCCGGATGCAAGCGCAAACTATAAAAAGTCGTTATGACGTAGAATCTGCATAGTTTGTAGATTCCATTTTTGAAATAAAACACATTTTCTAAGAACTCATGTTTTTTACGAAATCATGTAAACCTTCTAGAAGCTATTATTTTAAAAAACGGTGGAAGTAAGCTTTTCTTATTTCCGGACGCATGCGCAAACTATAGAAAGTCGTTATGACGTAGAATGTGCATACTTTGTTGATTCCATTTATGAAATAAAACACATTTTCTAAAAACTCGTGTTTTTTAAGAAATCATGTAAACCTTCTAGAAGCTGTGATTTTCAAAAAAGGGGGAAGTAAGTTTTTCTTATTTCCGGACGCATGCGCAAACTATAGATAGTCGTTGTGATGTAGAATGTGCATACTTCGTAGATTTTATTTATGAAATAAAACACATTTTCTAAGAACTCGTGTTTTTTAAGAAATCATGTAAACCTTCTAGAAGCTGTGATTTAAAAAATCGAGGGAAGTAAGCTTTTCTTATTTCCAAACGAATGCGTAAACTATAGAAAGTCGTTATGATGTAGAATGTGCATACTTTGTTTATTCCATTTATGAAATAAAACACATTTACTAAAAACTCGTGTTTTTTAAGAAATCATGTAAACCTTCTAGAAGCTGTGATTTTAAAAAACGGGGGAAGTAAGCTTTTCTTATTTCCAAACTTATGCGCAAACTATAGAAAGTCGTTATGACGTAGAATGTGCATACTTTGTTTATTCCATTTATGAAATAAAACATATTTTCTAAAAACTCGTGTTTTTTAAGAAATCATTTAAACCTTCTAGAAGCTGTGATTTTAAAAAACGGGGGAAGTAAGCTTTTCTTATTTTCGGACGCGTGCGCAAACTATACAAAGTCGTTATGACGTAGAATGTGCATACTTTGAAGATTCCATTGATGAAATAAAACACATTTTCTAAAAAATCGTGTTATTTACGAAATCATGTAAACCTTCTAGAAGCTGTGATTTTACAAAACGGGGGAAGTAAGCTTTTCTTATTTCCGGACGCATGCGCAAACTATAGAAAGTCGTTATGACGCAGAATGTGCATACTTTGAAGATTCCATTTATGAGATAAAACACATTTTCTAAAAAATCGTGTTTTTTAAGAAATCATGTAAACCTTCTAGAAGCTGTGATTTTAAAAAACGGGGGAAGTAAGCTTTTCTTATTTCCGGATGCAAGCGCAAACTATAGAAAGTCGTTATGACGTAGAATCTGCATAGTTTGTAGATTCCATTTATGAAATAAAATACATTTTCTAAAAACTCATGTTTTTTACGAAATCATGTACACCTTCTAGAAGCTGTGATTTTAAAAAACGGTGGAAGTAAGCTTATCTTATTTCCGGACGAATGCGCAAACTATAGAAATTCATTATGACGTAGAATGTGCATACTTTGTTTATTCCATTTATGAAATAAAACACATTTTCTAAAAACTCGTATTTTTTAAGAAATCATGTAAACCTTCTAGAAGCTGTGATTTTAAAAAACGGTGGAAGCAAGCTTTTCTTATTTCCGGACGCATGCGCAAACTATAGAAAGTCGTTATGACATAGAATGTGCATACTTTGTTGATTCCATTTATGAAATAAAACACATTTTCTATAAACTCGTGTTTTTTACGAAATCATGTAAACCTTCTAGAAGCTGTGATTTTAAAAAAAGGGGGAAGTAAGCTTTTCTTATTTCTGGACGAATGCGCAAACTATAGAAAGTCGTTATGACGTAGAATGTGCATACTTTGTAGATTCCATTTCTGAAATAAAACACATTTTCTAAAAACTCGTGTTTTTTACGAAATCATGTAAACCTTCTAGAAGCTGTGATTTTAAAAAACGGTGGAAGTAAGCTTTTCTTATTTCCGGACGCATGCGCAAACTATAGAAATTCGTTATGACGTAGAATGTGCATTCTTTGTTGATTACATTTATGAAATAAAACACATTTTCTAAGAACTTGTGTTTTTTAACAAATCATGTAAACCTTCTAGAAGCTGTGAGTTTAAAATACGGGGGAAGTAAGCTTTTCTTATTTCCGGACGCATGCGCAAACTATAGAAAGTTGTTATGACGTAGAATGTGCATATTTTGTAGATTCCATTTATGAAATAAAACACATTTTCTAAAAACTCGTGTTTTTTACGAAATCATGTAAACATTCTAGAAGCTATTATTTCAAAAAACGGTGGAAGTAAGCTTTTCTTATTTCCGGACGCATGCGCAAAATATAGAAATTCGTTATGACGTAGAATGTGCATTCTTTGTTGATTCCATTTATGAAATAAAACACATTTTCTAAGAACTTGTGTTTTTTAACAAATCATGTAAACCTTCTAGAAGCTGTGAGTTTAAAATACGGGGGAAGTAAGCTTTTCTTATTTCCAAACGCATGCACAAACTATAGAAAGTCGTTATGATGTAGAATGTGCATACTTTGTTGATTCCATTTATGAAATAAAAAACATTTTCTAAAAACTCGTGTTTTTTAAGAAATCATGTAAACCTTCTAGAAGCTGTGATTTTGAAAGACAGTGGAAGTAAGATTTTCTTATTTCCGGACGCATGCGCAAACTTTAGAAAGTCGTTATGACGTAGAATGTGCATACTTTGTTGATTCCATTTATGAAATAAAACGCATGTTCTAAAAACTCGTGTTTTTTACGAAATCATGTAAACATTCTAGAAGCTGTGATTTTAAAAAACGGTGGAAGTAAGCTTTTCTTATTTCTGGACGCATGCGCAAACTATAGAAAGTCGTTATGACGTAGAATGTGCATACTTTGTTGATTCCATTTATGAAATAAAACACATTTTCTAAAAGCTCGTATTTTTTAACAAATCATGTAAACCTTCTAGAAGCTGTGATTTTAAAAAACGGGGGAAGTAAGCTTTTCTTATTTCCAAACGCATGCGCAAACTATAGAAAGTCGTTATGACGTAGAATGCGCATACTTTGTTTATTCCATTTATGAAATAAAACGCATTTTCTAAAAACTCATGTTTTTTAAGAAATCATGTAAACCTTCTAGAAGCTGTGATTTTAAAAAATGGTGGAAGTAAGCTTTTCATATTTCCGGATGCATGCGCAAACTTTAGAAAGTCGTTATTACATAGAATGTGCATACTTTGTTGATTCCATTTATGAAATAAATCACATTTTCTAAAAACTAGTGTTTTTTAAGAAATCATGTAAACCTTCTAGAAGCTGTGATTTTAAAAAACTGGTGGAAGTAAGCTTTTCATATTTCCGGACGCATGCGCAAACTTTAGAAACTCGTTATGACATAGAATGTGCATACTTTGTTGATTGCATTTATGAAATAAATCACATTTTCTAAGAACTCGTGTTGTTTAAGAAATCATGTAAACCTTCTAGAAGCTGTGATTTTAAAAAACTGGCGGAAGTAAGCTTTTCTTATTTCCAGACGCATGCGCAAACTTTAGAAAGTCGTTATTACATAGAATGAGCATACCTTGTTGATTCTATTTAAGAAATCAATCACATTTTCTAAAAACTCGTGTTTTTCAAGAAACCATGTAAACCTTCTAGAAGCTGTGATTTCAAAACACTGGCGGAAGTAAGCTTTTCATTTTTCCGGACGCATGCGCAAACTTTAGAAAGTCGTTATTACATAAAATGTGCATACTTTGTTGATTCCATTTATGAAATAAATCACATTTTCTAAAAACTAGTGTTTTTTAAGAAATCATGTAAACCTTGTAGAAGCTGTGATTTTAAAAAACTGGCGGAAGTAAGCTTTTCTTATTTCCCGATGCATGTGCAAACTTTAGAAAGTCGTTATTACATAGAATGAGCATACTTTGTTGATTCCATTTAAGAAATAAATCACATTTTCTAAAAACTCGTGTTTTTCAAGAAACCATGTAAACCTTCTAGAAGCTGTGATTTTAAAAAACTGGCGGAAGTAAGCTTTTCATATTTCGGGACGCATGCGCAAACTTTAGAAAGTATTTATTACATAGAATGTGCATACTTTGTTGATTCCATTTATGAAATAAATCACATATTCTAAAAACTTGTGTTTTTTCAGAAATCATGTAAACCTTCTAGAAGCTGTGATTTTAAAAGACTGGTGGAAGTAAGCTTTTCATATTTCCAGACGCATGCGCAAACTTTAGAAAGTTGTTATGAGATAGAATGTGCATACTTTGTTGATAGCATTTATGAATTAAATCACATTTTCTAAAAACTCGTGTTTTTTAAGAAATCATGTAAACCTTCTAGAAGCTGTGATTTTAAAAAACTGGCGGAAGGAAGCTTTTCTTATTTCCGGACGCATGCGCAAACTTTAGAAAGTCATTATTACATAGAATGTGCATACTTTGTTGATTCCATTTATGAAATAAATCACATTTTCTAAAAACACGAGGTTTTTAAGAATTCATCTAAACCTTCTAGAAGCTGTGAATTTAAAAAAAGGGGGGAAGTAAGCTTTTCTTATTTCCGGACGCATGCGCAAACTATAGAAAGTCGTTATCACGTAGAATGTGCATAGTTTGCGCATGCGCAAACTATATAAATTCGTTATGACATAGAATATGCATACTTTGTTGATTCCATTTATGAAATAAATCACATTTTCTAAAAACTCGTGTTTTTTAAGAAATCATGTAAACCTTCTAGAAGCTGTGGTTTTTAAAAACTGGTGGAAGGAAGCTTTTCTTATTTCCGGACGCATGCGCAAACTATAGAAAGTCGTTATTACGTAGAATGTGCATAGTTTGTTGATTCCATTTATGAAATAAATCACATTTTCTAAAAACTCTTGTTTTTTATGAATTCATCTAAACCTTCTAAAAGCTGTGAATTTAAAAAAAGGGGGGAAGTAAGCTTTTCTTGTTTCCGGATGCATGCCCAAACTATAGAAAGTTGTTATTACGTAGAATGTGCATAGTTTGTGGATTCGATTTATGAAATAAATCACATTTTCTAAAAATTCATGTTTTTTAAGAATTCATCTAAACCTTCTAGAAGCTGTGAATTTAAAAAAAGGGGGGAAGTAAGCTTTTCTTATTTCCCGACGCATGCGCAAACTATAGAAAGTCGTTATCACGTAGAATGTGCATAGTATGCGCATGCGCAAACTTTAGAAAGTCGTTATGACATAGAATGTGCATACTTTGTTTATTCCATTTATGAAATAAATCACATTTTCTAAAAACTCGTGTTTTTTGAGAAATTATGTAAACCTTCTAGAAGCTGTGATTTTAAAAAACTGGGGGAAGTAAGCTTTTTTTTTTTCCGGATGCATGCGCAAACAATAAAAAGTCGTTACTACGTAGAATGTGCATACTTTGTTGATTCCATTCATGAAATAAATCACATTTTCTAAAAAGTTGTATTTTTTAACAATTCATCTAAACCTTCTAGAAGTTGTTTATTTAAAAAAAGGGGGGAAGTAAGCTTTTCTTATTTCCGGACGCATGCGCAAACTTTAGAATGTCGTTATTACATAGAGTGTGCATATTTTGTTGATTTAATTTATGAAATAAATCACATTTTCTAAAACCTCATGTTTTTTAAGAAATCATGTAAACCTTCTAGAAGCTGTGATTTTAAAAAACGGGTGGAATTAAGCTTTTCTTATTTCCGGATGCATGCACAAACTATAGAAAGTCGTTATGACGTAGAATGTGCAAAATTTGTTGATTCCATTTATGAAATAAATAAAATTTTCTAAAAACTCCTGTATTTTAAGAATTCATCTAAACCTTCTAGAAGCTGTGAATTTAAAAAAAGCGGGGAAGTAAGCTTTTCTTATTTCCGGACGCATGCGCAAACTATATAAAGTCGTTATTACGTAGAATGTGCATAGTTTGCACATGCGCAAACTATAGAAAGTCGTTATGAAATAGAATGCGCATACTTTGTTGATTCCATTTATGAAATAAATCACATTTTCTAAAAACTCAAATTTTTTAAGAAATCATGTAAACCTTCTAGAAGCTGTGATTTTAAAAAATGGCGGGAATTAAGCTTTTCTTATTTCCAGACGCATGCGCAAACTATAGAAAGTCGTTATGGCGTAGAATGTGCATACTTTGTTGATTCCATTTATGAAATAAATCACATTTTCTAAAAACTCGTGTTTTTTAAGAAATCATGTAAACCTTCTAGAAGCTGTGATTTTAAAAAACTGGCAGAATTAAGCTTTTCATATTTCCGGACGCGTACGCAAACTTTAGAAAGTCGTTATTACATAGAATGTGCATACTTTGTTGATTCCATTTATGAAATAAATCACATTTTCTAAAAACTCGCGTTTTTTAGGAAATCATGTAAACCTTCTAGAAGCTGTGGTTTTAAAAAACTGGCGGAAGTAAGCTTTTCTTATTTCCGGACACATGCGCAAACTATAGAAAGTCGTTATTACGTAGAATGTGCATACTTTGTTGATTCCATTTATGAAATAAATCACATTTTCTAAAACCTCATGTTTTTTAAGAATTCATCTAAACCTTCTAGAAGCTGTGAATTTAAAAAAAGGGGGGAAGTAAGCTTTTCTTATTTCCGGACGCATGCGCAAACTATAGAAAGTCGTTATCACGTAGAATGTGCATAGTTTGCGCATGCGCAAACTATAGAAAGTCATTATGACATAGAATGTGCATACTTTGTTGATTCCATTTATGAAATAATCACATTTTCTAAAAACTCGTGTTTTTTAAGAAATCATGTAAACCTTCTAGAATCCGTGATTTTAAAAAACGGGGGGAATTAAGCTTTTCTTATTTCTGGACGCATGCGCAAACTATAGAAAGTCGTTATGACGTAGAATGTGCAAACTTTGTTGACTCCATTTATGAAATAAATCACATTTTCTAAAAACTCGTGTTTTTTAAGAAATCATGTAAACCTTCTAGAAGCTGTGATTTTAAAAAAATGGCGGAAGTAAGCTTTTCATATTTCCAGACGCATGCGCAAACTTGAGAAAGTCGTTATTACATAGAATGTGCATACTTTGTTGATTCCATTTATGAAATAAATCACATTTTCTAAAAACACGTGTTTTTTAAGAATTCATCTAAACCTTCTAGAAGCTGTGAATTTAAAAAAAGGGGGGAAGTAAGCTTTTCTTATTTCCGGACGCATGCGCAAACTATAGAAAGTCGTTATCACGTACAATGTGCATAGTTTGCGCATGCGCAAACTATAGAAAGTCATTATGACATAGAATGTGCATACTTTGTTGATTCCATTTATGAAATAATCACATTTTCTAAAAACTCGTGTTTTTTAAGAAATCATGTAAACCTTCTAGAAGCTGTGATTTTAAAAAACTGGCGGAGGTAAGCTTTTCTTATTTCCCGATGCATGTGCAAACTTTAGAAAGTCGTTATTACATAGAATGAGCATACTTTGTTGATTCCATTTAAGAAATAAATCACATTTTCTAAAAACTCATGTTTTTCAAGAAACCATGTAAACCTTCTAGAAGCTGTGATTTTAAAAAACTAGCGGAAGTAAGCTTTTCATATTTCCGGACGCATGCGCAAACTTTAGAAAGTCTTTATTACATAGAATGTGCATAATTTGTTGATTCCATTTATGAAATAAATCACATTTTCTAAAAACTTGTGTTTTTTCAGAAATCATGTAAACCTTCTAGAAGCTGTGATTTTAAAAGACTGGTGGAAGTAAGCTTTTCATATTTCCAGACGCGTGCGCAAACTTTAGAAAGTTGTTATGAGATAGAATGTGCATACTTTGTTGATTGCATTTATGAATTAAATCACATTTTCTTAAAACTCATGTTTTTTAAGAAATCATGTAAACCTTCTAGAAGCTATGATTTTAAAAAACTGGCGGAAGGAAGCTTTTCTTATTTCCAGACGCATGCGCAAACTTTAGAAAGTCGTTATTACATAGAATGTGCATACTTTGTTGATTCCATTTATGAAATAAATCACATTTTCTAAAAACACGTGTTTTTTAAGAATTCATCTAAACCTTCTAGAAGCTGTGAATTTAAAAGAAGGGGGGAAGTAAGCTTTTCTTATTTCCGGACGCATGCGCAAACTTTAGAAAGTCGTTGTTACATAGAATGAGCATACTTTGTTGATTCCATTTAAGAAATCAATCACATTTTCTAAAAACTCGTGTTTTTAAAGAAACCATGTAAACCTTCTAGAAGCTGTGATTTTAAAAAACTGGCGGAAGTAAGCTTTTCATATTTCCGGATGCATGCGCAAACTTTAGAAAGTCGTTATTACATAGAATGTGCATACTTTGTTGATTCCATTTATGAAATAAATCACATTTTCTAAAAACTAGTGTTTTTTAAGAAATCATGTAAACCTTCTAGAAGCTGTGATTTTAAAAAACTGGTGGAAGTAAGCTTTTCATATTTCCGGACGCATGCGCAAACTTTAGAAACTCGTTATGACATAGAATGTGCATACTTTGTTGATTTCATTTATGAAATAAATCACATTTTCTAAGAACTCGTGTTGTTTAAGAAATCATGTAAACCTTCTAGAAGCTGTGATTTTAAAAAGTTGGCGGAAGTAAGCTTTTCTTATTTTCAGACGCATGCGCAAACTTTAGAAAGTCGTTATTACATAGAATGAGCATACCTTGTTGATTCTATTTAAGAAATCAATCACATTTTCTAAAAACTCATGTTTTTCAAGAAACCATGTAAACCTTCTAGAAGCTGTGATTTTAAAACACTGGCGGAAGTAAGCTTTTCATTTTTCCGGACGCATGCGCAAACTTTAGAAAGTCGTTATTACATAAAATATGCATACTTTGTTGATTCCATTTATGAAATAAATCACATTTTCTAAAAACTAGTGTTTTTTAAGAAATCATGTAAACCTTGTAGAAGCTGTGATTTTAAAAAACTGGCGGAAGTAAGCTTTTCTTATTTCCCGATGCATGTGCAAACTTTAGAAAGTCGTTATTACATAGAATGAGCATACTTTGTTGATTCCATTTATGAAATAAATCACATTTTCTAAAAACTCGTGTTTTTCAAGAAACCATGTAAACCTTCTAGAAGCTGTGATTTTAAAAAACTGGCGGAAGTAAGCTTTTCATATTTCGGGACGCATGCGCAAACTTTAGAAAGTCTTTATTACATAGAATGTGCATACTTTGTTGATTCCATTTATGAAATAAATCACATATTCTAAAAACTTGTGTTTTTTCAGAAATCATGTAAACCTTCTAGAAGCTGTGATTTTAAAAGACTGGTGGAAGTAAGCTTTTCATATTTCCAGACGCATGCGCAAACTTTAGAAAGTTGTTATGAGATAGAATGTGCATACTTTGTTGATAGCATTTATGAATTAAATCACATTTTCTAAAAACTCGTGTTTTTTAAGAAATCATGTAAACCTTCTAGAAGCTGTGATTTTAAAAAACTGGCGGAAGGAAGCTTTTCTTATTTCCGGACGCATGCGCAAACTATAGAAAGTCGTTATTACATAGAATGTGCATACTTTGTTGATTCCATTTATGAAATAAATCACATTTTCTAAAAACACGTGTTTTTTAAGAATTCATCTAAACCTTCTAGAAGCTGTGAATTTAAAAAAAGGGGGGAAGTAAGCTTTTCTTATTTCCGGACGCATGCGCAAACTATAGAAAGTCGTTATCACGTAGAATGTGCATAGTTTGCGCATGCGCAAACTATATAAATTCGTTATGACATAGAATATGCATACTTTGTTGATTCCATTTATGAAATAAATCACATTTTCTAAAAACTCGTGTTTTTTAAGAAATCATGTAAACCTTCTAGAAGCTGTGGTTTTTAAAAACTGGTGGAAGGAAGCTTTTCTTATTTCCGGACGCATGCGCAAACTATAGAAAGTCGTTATTACGTAGAATGTGCATAGTTTGTTGATTCCATTTATGAAATAAATCACATTTTCTAAAAACTCTTGTTTTTTATGAATTCATCTAAACCTTCTAAAAGCTGTGAATTTAAAAAAAGGGGGGAAGTAAGCTTTTCTTGTTTCCGGATGCATGCCCAAACTATAGAAAGTTGTTATTACGTAGAATGTGCATAGTTTGTGGATTCGATTTATGAAATAAATCACATTTTCTAAAAATTCATGTTTTTTAAGAATTCATCTAAACCTTCTAGAAGCTGTGAATTTAAAAAAAGGGGGGAAGTAAGCTTTTCTTATTTCCCGACGCATGCGCAAACTATAGAAAGTCGTTATCACGTAGAATGTGCATAGTATGCGCATGCGCAAACTTTAGAAAGTCGTTATGACATAGAATGTGCATACTTTGTTTATTCCATTTATGAAATAAATCACATTTTCTAAAAACTCATGTTTTTTGAGAAATTATGTAAACCTTCTAGAAGCTGTGATTTTAAAAAACTGGGGGAAGTAAGCTTTTCTTATTTCCGGATGCATGCGCAAACTATAGAAAGTCGTTACTACGTAGAATGTGCATACTTTTTTTATTCCATTCATGAAATAAATCACATTTTCTAAAAAGTTGTATTTTTTAACAATTCATCTAAACCTTCTAGAAGTTGTTTATTTAAAAAAAGGGGGGAAGTAAGCTTTTCTTATTTCCGGACGCATGCGCAAACTTTAGAATGTCGTTATTACATAGAGTGTGCATATTTTGTTGATTTAATTTATGAAATAAATCACATTTTTTAAAACCTCATGTTTTTTAAGAAATCATGTAAACCTTCTAGAAGCTGTGATTTTAAAAAACGGGTGGAATTAAGCTTTTCTTATTTCCGGATGCATGCACAAACTATAGAAAGTCGTTATGACGTAGAATGTGCAAAATTTGTTGATTCCATTTATGAAATAAATAAAATTTTCTAAAAACTCCTGTATTTTAAGAATTCATCTAAACCTTCTAGAAGCTGTGAATTTAAAAAAAGCGGGGAAGTAAGCTTTTCTTATTTCCGGACGCATGCGCAAACTATATAAAGTCGTTATTACGTAGAATGTGCATAGTTTGCACATGCGCAAACTATAGAAAGTCGTTATGAAATAGAATGCGCATACTTTGTTGATTCCATTTATGAAATAAATCACATTTTCTAAAAACTCAAATTTTTTAAGAAATCATGTAAACCTTCTAGAAGCTGTGATTTTAAAAAATGGGGGGAATTAAGCTTTTCTTATTTCCAGACGCATGCGCAAAACTATAGAAAGTCGTTATGGCGTAGAATGTGCATACTTTGTTGATTCCATTTATGAAATAAATCACATTTTCTAAAAACTCATGTTTTTTAAGAAATCATGTAAACCTTCTAGAAGCTGTGATTTTAAAAAACTGGCAGAATTAAGCTTTTCATATTTCCGGATGCGTACGCAAACTTTAGAAAGTCGTTATTACATAGAATGTGCATACTTTGTTGATTCCATTTATGAAATAAATCACATTTTCTAAAAACTCGCGTTTTTTTAGGAAATCATGTAAACCTTCTAGAAGCTGTGGTTTTAAAAAACTGGCGGAAGTAAGCTTTTCTTATTTCCGGACACATGCGCAAACTATAGAAAGTCGTTATTACGTAGAATGTGCATACTTTGTTGATTCCATTTATGAAATAAATCACATTTTCTAAAACCTCATGTTTTTTAAGAATTCATCTAAACCTTCTAGAAGCTGTGAATTTAAAAAAAGGGGGGAAGTAAGCTTTTCTTATTTCCGGACGCATGCGCAAACTATAGAAAGTCGTTATCACGTAGAATGTGCATAGTTTACGCATGCGCAAACTATAGAAAGTCATTATGACATAGAATGTGCATACTTTGTTGATTCCATTTATGAAATAATCACATTTTCTAAAAACTCGTGTTTTTTAAGAAATCATGTAAACCTTCTAGAATCCGTGATTTTAAAAAACGGGGGGAATTAAGCTTTTCTTATTTCTGGACGCATGCGCAAACTATAGAAAGTCGTTATGACGTAGAATGTGCAAACTTTGTTGACTCCATTTATGAAATAAATCACATTTTCTAAAAACTCGTGTTTTTTAAGAAATCATGTAAACCTTCTAGAAGCTGTGATTTTAAAAAAATGGCGGAAGTAAGCTTTTCATATTTCCGGACGCATGCGCAAACTTTAGAAAGTCGTTATTACATAGAATGTGCATACTTTGTTGATTCCATTTATGAAATAAATCACATTTTCTAAAAACACGTGTTTTTTAAGAATTCATCTAAACCTTCTAGAAGCTGTGAATTTAAAAAAAGGGGGGAAGTAAGCTTTTCTTATTTCCGGACGCATGCGCAAACTATAGAAAGTCGTTATCACGTACAATGTGCATAGTTTGCGCATGCGCAAACTATAGAAAGTCATTATGACATAGAATGTGCATACTTTGTTGATTCCATTTATGAAATAATCACATTTTCTAAAAACTCGTGTTTTTTAAGAAATCATGTAAACCTTCTAGAATCTGTGATTTTAAAAAACGGGGGGAATTAAGCTTTTCTTATTTCTGGACGCATGCGCAAACTATAGAAAGTCATTATGACGTAGAATGTGAAAACTTTGTTGACTCCATTTATGAAATAAATCACATTTTCTAAAAACTCGTGTTTTTTAAGAAATCATGTAAACCTTCTAGAAGCTGTGATTTTAAAAAAATGGCGGAAGTAAGCTTTTCATATTTCCGGACGCATGCGCAAACTTTAGAAAGTCATTATTACATAGAATGTGCATACTTTGTTGATTCCATTTATGAAATAAATCACATTTTCTAAAAACTTGTGTTTTTTAAGAAATCATGTAAACCTTCTAGAAGCTGTGATTTTAAAAAACTGGCAGAAGTAAGCTTTTCATATGTCCGGACGCATACGCAAACTTTAGAAAGTCCTTATTACATAGAATTTGCATACTTTGTTGATTCCATTTATGAAATAAATCACATTTTTTAAAAACTCACGTTTTTTAGGAAATCATGTAAACCTTCTAGAAGCCGTGGTTTTAAAAAACTGGCAGAAGTAAGCTTTTCTTATTTCCGGACACATGCGCAAACTATAGAAAGTCGTTATTACGTAGAATGTGTATAATTTGTTGATTCCATTTATGAAATAAATTACATTTTCTAAAACCTCATGTTTTTTAAGAATTCATCTAAACCTTCTAGAAGCTGTGAATTTAAAAAAATGGGGGAAGTAAGCTTTTCTTATTTCCGGACGCATGCGCAAACTATAGAAAGTCGTTATGACGTAGAATGTGCATAGTTTGCGCATGCACAAACTATAGAAAGTCGTTATGACATAGAATGTGCATACTTTGTTGATTCTATTTATAAAATAAATCACATTTTCTAAAAACTCGTGTTTTTTAAGAAATCATGTAAACCTTCTAGAAGCTGTGATTTTAAAAAACGAGGGGAATTAGGCTTTTCTTATTTCCAGACGCATGCGCAAACTATAGAGAGTTCTTATGACGTAGAATGTGCATACTTTGTTGATTCCATTTATGAAATAAATCACATTTTCTAAAAACTCTTGTTTTTTAAGAATTCATCTAAACCTTCTAGAAGCTGTGAATTTAAAAAAAGGGGGGAAGTAAGCTTTTCTTATTTCCGGACGCATGCGCAAACTATAAAAGGTTGTTATTACGTAGAATGTGCATATTTTGTGCATGCGCAAACTATAGAAAGTCGTTATGACATAAAATGTGCATACTTTGTTGATTCCATTTATGAAATAAATCACATTTCCTAAAAACTCGTGTTTTTTAAGACATCATGTAAACCTTCTAGAAGTTGTGATTTTTAAAAACGGGGGGAATTAAGCTTTTCTTATTTCCAGACGCATGCGCAAAATATAGAAAGTCGTTATGACGAAGAATGTCCATACTTTGTTGATTCCATTTATGAAATAAATCACATTTTCTAAAAACTCGTGTTTTTTAACAAATCATGTAAACCTTCTAGAAGCTGTGATTTTAAAAAACTGGTGGAAGTAAGCTTTTCATATTTCCGGACGCATGCGCAAACTTTTGAAAGTCGTTATTACATTGAATGTGCATAGTTTGTTGATTCCATTTATGAAATAAATCACATTTTCTAAAACCTCATGTTTTTTAAGAAATCATGTAAACCTTCTAGAAGATGTGGTTTTAAAAAACTGGCGGAAGGAAGCTTTTCTTATTTTCGGACGCATGCGCAAACTATAGAAAATCGTTATTACGTAGAATGTGCATAGTTTGTTGATTCCATTTATGAAATTAATCTCATTTTCTAAAAACTCGTTTTTTTTAAGATTTCATCTAAACCTTCTAAAAGCTGTGAATTTAAAAAAAGGGGGAATTAAGTTTTTCTTATTTCCAGACGCATGCCCAAACTATAGAAAGTCGTTATCACGTAGAATGTCAATAGTTTGAGCATGCGCAAACTATAGAAAGTCGTTATGACATAGAATCTGCATACTTTGTTGATTCCATTTATGAAATAAATCACATTTTCTAAAAACTCATGTTTTTTAAGAAATCATGTAAACCTTCTAGAAGCTGTGATTTTAAAAAACTGGCGGAAGTAAGCTTTTCATATTTTCGGACGCATGCGCAAACTTTAGAAAGTCGTTATTACATAGAATATGCATACTTTGTTGATTCCATTTATGAAATAAATCATATTTTCTAAAAACTCGTGTTTTTTAAGAAATCATGTAAACCTTCTAGAAGCTGTGGTTTTAAAAAATTGGTGGAAGGAAGCTTTTCTTATTTCCGGACGCATGCGCAAACTATAGAAAGTCGTTATTACGTAGAATGTGCTTAGTTTGTTGATTCCATTTATGAAATAAATCACATTTTCTAAAAACTCGTGTTTTTTAATAAATCATGTAAACCTTCTAGAAGCTGTGATTTTAAAAAACGGGGGGAATTAAGCTTTTCTTATTTCCGGACGCATGCGCAAACTATAGAGAGTTGTTATGACGTAGAATGTGCATACTTTGTTGATTCCATTTATGAAATAAATCACATTTTCTAAAAACTCGTGTTTTTTAAGAATTCATCTAAACCTTCTAGAAGCTGTGAATTTAAAAAAAGGGGGGAAGTAAGCTTTTTTATTTTCGGACGCATGCGGAAACTATAAAAAGTTGTTATTACGTAGAATGTGCATAGTTTGCGCATGCACAAACTATAGAAAGTCGTTATGACATAGAATGTGCATACTTTGTTGATTCCATTTATGAAATAAATCACATTTCCTAAAAACTCGTGTTTTTTAAGACATCATGTAAACCTTCAAGAAGTTGTGATTTTAAAAAACGGGGGAAATTAAGATTTTCTTATTTTCGGACGGATGCGCAAACTATAGAAAGTTGTTATCACGTAGATTGTGCATACTTTGTTGATTCCATTTATGAAATAAATCACATTTTCTAAAAACTTGTGTTTTTTAAGAATTCATCTAAACCTTCTAGAAGCTGTGAATTTAAAAAAAGGGGGGAAGTAAGCTTTTCTTATTTCCGGACGCATGCGCAAACTATAGAAAATTGTAATTACGTAGAATGTGCATAGTTTGTTGATTCCATTTATGAAATAAATCACATTTTCTAAAAAATCTTGTATTTTATGAATTCATCTAAACCTTCTAGAAGATGTGAATTTAAAAAAAGGGGGGAAGTAAGCTTTTCTTGTTTCCGGACGCATGCCCAAACTATAGAAAGTTGTTATTACATAGAATGTGCATAGTTTGATGATTCCATTGATGAAATAAATCACATTTTCTAAAAACTCGTGTTTTTTAAGAAATCATGTAAACCTTTTAGAAGCTGTGATTTTAAAAAACCGGCGGAAGTAAGCTTTTCTTATTTCCGGACGCATGCGCAAACTATAGAAAGTCGTTACTACGTAGAATGTGCATACTTTGTTGATTCCATTTATGAAATAAATCTTATTTTCTAAAAACTTGTGTTTTTTAAGAATTCATCTAAACCTTCTAGAAGCTGTGAATTTAAAAAAAGGGGGGAAGTAAGCATTTCTTATTTCCGTACGCATGCGCAAACTATAGAAAATTGTTATTACGTAGAATGTGCATAGTTTGCCCATGCGCAAAATATAGAAAGTCGTTATGACATAGAATGTGCATACTTTGTTGATTCCATTTATGAAATAAATCACATTTTCTAAAACCTCGTGTTTTTTAAGAAATCATGTAAACCTTCTAGAAGCTGTGATTTTAAAAAACGGGGGGAATTAAGCTTTTCTTATTTCCGGACGAATGCGCAAACTATAGAAATTCGTTATGACGTAGAATGTGCAAACTTTGTTGATTCCATTTATGAAATAAATCACATTTTCTAAAATCTCATGTTTTTTAAGAAATCATGTAAACCTTCTAGAAGCTGTGATTTTAAAAAACGGAGGGAATTAAGCTTTTCTTATTTCCGGACGCATGCGTAAACTATAGAATGTCGTTATGATGTTGAATGTGAAAACTTTGTTGATTCCATTTATGAAATAAATCACATTTTCTAAAAAGTCATCTTTTTTAAGAATTCATCTAAACCTTCTAGAAGCTGTGAATTTAAAAAAAGGGGGGAAGTAAGCTTTTCTTATTTCCGGACGCATGCGCAAACTAGAGAAAGTTGTTATTACATAGAATGTGCATATTTTGCGCATGCGCAAACTATAGAAAGTCGTTATGACATAGAATGTGCATACTTTGTTGATTCCATTTATGAAATAAATCACATTTCCTAAAAAATCGTGTTTTTTAAGACATCATGTAAACCTTCTAGAAGTTGTGATTTTAAAAAACGGGGGGAATTAAGATTTTCTTATTTTCGGACGGATGCGCAAACTATAGAAAGTTATTATAATGTAGAATGTGCATACTTTGTTGATTCCATTTATGACATAAATCACATTTTCTAAAAACTCGTGTTTTTTAAGAAATCATGTAAACCTTCTAGAAGCTGTGATTTTAAAAAACTGACGGAAGTAAGCTTTTCATATTTCTAGACGCATGCGCAAACTTTATAAAGTCGTTATTACATAGAATATGCATACTTTGTTGATTTTAAAAAACGGGGGAAGTAAGCTTTTCTTATTTCCGGACGAATGCACAAACTATAGAAAGTTGTTATGACGTAGAATGTGCATACTTTGTTGCTTCCATTTATGAAATAAAACACATTTTATAAAAACTCGTGTTTTTTAAGAAACCATGTAAACCTTCTAGAAGCTGTGATTTTAAAAAACGGGGGAAGTAAGCTTTTCTTATTTCCGAACGCATGCGCAAACTATAGAAAGTCGTTATGACGTAGAATGTGCATACTTTGTTGATTCCATTTATGAAATAGAACACATTTTCTAAAAACTTGTGTTTTTTACGAAATCATGTAAACCTTCTAGACGCTGTGATTTTAAAAAACGGGGGAAGTAAGCTTTTCTTAATTCCAAACGCATGTGCAAACTATAGAAAGTCGTTATGACGTAGAATGTGCATACTTTGTTGATTCCATTTATGAAATAAAACACATTTTCTAAAAACTCGTGTTTTTTACGAAATCATGTAAACCTTCTAGAAGTTGTGATTTTAAAAAATGGTGGAAGTTATGGCGTAGAATGTGCATACTTTGTAGATTCCATTTATGAAATAAAACACATTTTCTAAAAACTCGTGTTTTTTAAGAAATCGTGTAAACCTTCTAGAAGCTGTGATTTTAAAAAACGGTGGAAGTTAGCTTTTCTTATTTCCGAACGAATGCGCAAACTATAGAAAGTCGTTATGACGTGGAATGTGTATACTTTGTTGATTCCATTTATGAAACAAAACACATTTTCTAAAAACTCGTGTTTTTTAAGAAATCATGTAAACCTTCTAGAAGCTGTGATTTTAAAAAACAGTGGAAGTAAGCTTTTCTTATTTCCGGACGCATGCGCAAACTATAGAAAGTCATTATGACGTAGAATGTGCATACTTGGTTGATTCCATTTATGAAATAAAACACATTTTCTAAAAACTCGTGTTTTTTAAGAAATCATGTAAACCTTCTAGAAGCTGTGATTTTAAAAACGGGGGAAGTAAGCTTTTCTTATTTCCGGACGCATGCGCAAACTATAGAAAATCATTATATCGTAGAATGTGCATACTTTGTTGATTCCATTTACGAAATAAAACACATTTTCTAAAAACTCGTGTTTTTTAAGAAATCATGTAAACCTTCTAGAAGCTGTGATTTTAAAAAACAGGGGAAGTAAGCTTTTCTTATTTCCGGACGAATGCACAAACTATAGAAAGTTGTTATGACGTAGAATGTGCATACTTTGTTTATTCCATTTATGAAATAAAACACATTTTCTAAAAACTCGTGTTTTTTAAGAAATCATGTAAACCTCCTAGAAGATGTGATTTTAAAAAATGGGGGAAGTAAGCTTTTCTTATTTCCAAACGCATGTGCAAACTATAGAAAGTCGTTATGACGTAGAATGTGCATACTTTGTTGATTCCATTTATGAAATAAAACACATTTTCTAAAAACTCGTGTTTTTTACGAAATCATGTAAACTGTCTAGAAGTTGTGATTTTAAAAAATTGTGGAAGTAAGCTTTTCTTATTTCCGGACGCATGCGCAAACTATAGAAAGTCGTTATGACGTAGAATGTGCATACTTGGTTGATTCCATTTATGAAATAAAACACATTTTCTAAAAACTCGTGTTTTTTAAGAAATCATGTAAGCCTTCTAGAAGCTGTGATTTTAAAAAACGGGGGAAGTAAGCTTTTCTTATTTCCAAACGCATGGGTAAACTATAGAAAGTTGTTATGACGTAGAATGTGCATACTTTGTATATTCCATTTATGAAATAAAACACATTTTCTAAAAACTCGTGTTTTTTACGAAATCATGTAAACCTTCCAGAAGTTGTGATTTTAAAAAACGGGTTAAGTAAGCTTTTCTTATTTCCAAAAGAATGCGCAAACTATAGAAAGTCGTTATGACATAGAATGTGTATACTTTGTTGATTCCATTTATGAAATAAAACACATTTTCTAAAAACTCTTGTTTTTTAAGAAATAATGTAAACCTTCTAGAAGCTGTGATTTTAAAAAACGGTGGAAGTAAGCTTTTCTTATTTCCGGACGCATGCGCAAACTATAGAAAGTCGTTATGACGTAGAATGTGCATACTTTGTTGATTCCATTTATGAAATAAAACACATTTTCTAAAAACTCGTGTTTTTTAAGTAATCATGTAAACCTTCTATAAGCTGTGATTTTAAAAAACGGGGGAAGTAAGATTTTTTTATTTCCAAACGCATGCGCAAACTATAGAAAGTCATTATGACGTAGAATGTGCATACTTTGTTGATTGCATTTATGAAATAAAACACATTTTCTAAAAACTCGTGTTTTTTAAGAAATCATGTAAACCTTCCAGAAGCTGTGATTTTAAAAAACGGGGGAAGTAAGCTTTTGTTATTTCCGGATGCATGCGCAAACTATAGAAAGTCGTTATGACGTAGAATGTGCATACTTTGTAGATTCCATTTATGACATAAATCACATTTTCTAAAAACTCATGTTTTTTAAGAAATCATGTAAACCTTCTAGGAGCTGTGGTTTTTAAAAACTGGCGGAAGGAAGCTTTTCTTATTTCCGGACGCATGCGCAAACTATAGAAAGTAGTTATTACGTAGAATGTGCTTAGTTTGATGATTCAATTTATGAAATAAATCACATTTTCTAAAAACTCATGTTTTTTAAGAAATCATGTAAACCTTCTAGAAGCTGTGATTTTAAAAAACGGGGGGAATTAAGCTTTTCTTATTTCCGGACGCATGCGCAAACTATAGAGAGTTGTTATGACGTAGAATGTGCATACTTTGTTGATTCCATTTATGAAATAAATCACATTTTATAAAAACTCGTGTTTTTTAAGAATTCATCTAAACCTTCTAGAAGCTGTGAATTTAAAAAAAGGGGGGATGTAAGCTTTTCTTATTTCCGGACGCATGCGCAAACTATAAAAAGATGTTATTACGTAGAATGTGCATAGTTTGCGCATGCGCAAACTATAGAAAATCGTTATTACATGGAATGTGCATACTTTTTTTATTCCATCTATGAAATAAATCACATTTCCTAAAAACTCGTGTTTTTTAAGACATCATGTAAACCTTCTAGAAGTTGTGATTTTAAAAAACGGGGGGAATTAAGATTTTCTTATTTTCGGACGGATGTGCAAACTATAGAAAGTTGTTATGACGTAGAATGTGCATACTTTGTTGATTCCATTTATGAAATAAATCACATTTTCTAAAAACTCGTGTTTTTTAAGAAATCATTTAAACCTTCTAGAAGCTGTGATTTTAAAAAACTGGTGGAAGTAAGCTTTTCATATTTCCGGGCGCATGCGCAAACTTTAGAAAGTCGTTATTACATAGAATATGCATACTTTGTTGATTCCATTTATGAAATAAATCACATTTTCTAAAAACTCGTGTTTTTTAAGAAATCATGTAAACCTTCTAGAAGCTGTGGTTTTTAAAAACTGGTGGAAGGAAGCTTTTCTTATTTCCGGACATATGCGCAAAATATAGAAAGTCGTTATTACGTAGAATGTGCATAGTTCGTTGATTCCATTTAGGAAATAAATCACCTTTTCTAAAAACTCTTGTTTTTTATGAATTCATCTAAACCTTCTAGAAGCTGTGAATTTAAAAAAAGGGGGGAAGTAAGCTTTTCTTGTTTCCGGACGCATGCGCAAACTATAGAAAGTCGTTACTACGTAGAATGTGCATAGTTTGCGCATGAGCAAAATATAGAAAGTCGTTATGACATAGAATGTGCATACTTTGCTGATTCCATTTATGAAATAAATCACATTTTCTAAAAACTCGTGTTTTTTAAGAAATCATGTAAACCTTCTAGAAGCTGCGATCTTAAAAAACTTGCGGAAGTAACCTTTTCTTATTTCCGGACGCATGCACAAACTTTAGAAAGTCGTTATTACATAGAATGTGCATACTTTGTTGATTCCATTTATGAAATAAATAACATTTTCTAAAACCTCGTGTTTTTTAAGAAATCATGTAAACCTTCTAGAAGCTGTGATTTTAAAAAACGGGGGGAATTAAGCTTTTCTTATTTCCGGAAACATGCGCAAACTATAGAATGTCGTTATGACATTGAATGTGCAAACTTTGTTGATTCCATTTATTTAATAAATCACATTTTCTAAAAACTCGTGTTTTTTAAGAAATTATGTAAACCTTCTAGAAGCTGTGATTTTAAAAAACTGGCGGAAGTAAGCTTTTCTTATTTCTGGACGCATGCGCAAACTATAGAAAGTCGTTACTACGTAGAATGTGTATACTTTGTTGATTCCATTTATGAAATAAATCACATTTTCTAAAAACTTGTGTTTTTTAAGAATTCATCTAAACCTTCTAGAAGCTGTGAATTTAAAAAAAGGGGGGAAGTAAGCTTTTCTTATTTCCGGATGCATGCGCAAACTATAGAAAGTCGTTATTACGTAGAATGTGCATAGTTTCCGCATGCGCAAAATATAGAAAGTCGTTATGACATAGAATGTGCATACTTTGTTGATTCCATTTATGAAATAAATCACATTTTCTAAAAACTCGTGTTTTTTGAGAAATCATGTAAACCTTCTACAAGCTGTGATTTTAAAAAACTGGCAGAAGTAAGCTTTTCTTATTTCCGGACGCAAGCGCAAACTTTAGAAAGTCGTTATTACATAGAATGTGCATACTTTGTTGATTCCATTTATAAAATAAATCACATTTTCTAAAACCTCATGTTTTTTAAGAAATCATGTAAGCCTTCTTGAAGCTGTGATATTAAAAAATTGGGGGAATTAAGCTTTTCTTATTTCCGGACGCATGCGCAAACTATAAAAAGTCGTTATGACGTTGAATGTGCAAACTTTGTTGATTCCATTTATGAAATAAATCACATTTTATAAAAAGTCATGTTTTTTAAGAATTCATCTAAACCTTCTAGGAGCTGTGAATTTAAAAAAAGGGGGGAAGTAAGCTTTTCTTATTTCCGGACGCATGCGCAAACTATAGAAAGTTGTTATTACGTAGAATGTGCATATTTTGCGCATGCGCAAACTATAGAAAGTCGTTATGACATAGAATGTGCATACTTTGTTGATTCCATTTATGAAATAAATCACATTTCCTAAAAACTCGTGTTTTTTAAGACATCATGTAAACCTTCTAGATGTTGTGATTTTAAAAAACGGGGGGAATTAAGATTTTCTTGTTTTCGGACGGATGCGCAAACTATAGAAAGTTGTTATGACGTAGAATCTGCATACTTTGTTGATTCCATTTATGAAATAAATCACATTTTCTAAAAACTTGTGTTTTTTAAGAAATCATGTAAACCTTCTAGAAGCTGTGATTTTAAAAAACTGGCGGAAGTAAGCTTTTCATATTTCCGGACGCATGCGCAAACTTTAGAAAATCGTTATTACATAGAATGTGCATACTTTGTTGATTCCATTTATGAAATAAATCACATTTTCTAAAAACTCGTGTTTTTTAAGAAATCATGTAAACCTTCTAGAAGCTGTGGTTTTAAAAAACCGGCGGAAGCAAGCTTTTCTTATTTCTGGACGCATGCGCAAACTATAGAAAGTAGTTATTACGTAGAATGTGCTTAGTTTTTTTATTCCATTTATGAAATAAATCACATTTTCTAAAAACTCGTGTTTTTTAAGAAATCATGTAAACCTTCTAGAAGCTGTGATTTTAAAAAACAGGGGGAATTAAGCTTTTCTTATTTCCGGATGCATGTGCAAACTATAGAGAGTTGTTATGACGTAGAATGTGCATACTTTGTTGATTCCATTTATAAAATAAATCACATTTTCTAAAAACTCGTGTTTTTTAAGAATTCATCTAAACCTTCTAGAAGCTGTGAATTTGAAAAAAGGGGGGAAGTAAGCTTTTCTTATTTCCGGACGCATGCGCAAACTATAAAAAGTTGTTATTACGTAGAATGTGCATAGTTTGCGCATGCGCAAACTATAGAAAGTCGTTATGACATGGAATGTGCATAGTTTGTTGATTCCATTTATGAAATAAATCACATTTCCTAAAAACTCGTGTTTTTTAAGACATCATGTAAACCTTCTAGAAGTTGTGATTTTAAAAAACGGGGGGAATTTAGATTTTCTTATTTTCGGACGGATACAAAAACTATAGAAAGTTGTTATAACGTAGAATGTGCATACTTTGTTGATTCCATTTATGAAATAAATCACATTTTCTAAAAACTCGTGTTTTTTAAGAAATCATGTAAAGCTTCTAGAAGCTGTGATTTTAAAAAACTTGCGGAAGTAAGATTTTCATATTTCCGGACGCATGCGTAAACTTGAGAAATTTTTTATTACATAGAATATGCATACTTTGTTGATTCCATTCATGAAAAAAATCACATTTTCTAAAAACTAGTGTTTTTTTAAGAAATCATGTAAACCTTCTAGAAGCTGTGGTTTTTAAAAATTGGTGGAAGGAAGCTTTTCTTATTTCCGGACACATGCGCAAACTATAGAAAGTCGTTATTACGAAGAATGTGCATAGTTTGCTGATTCCATTTATGAAATAAATCACATTTTCTAAAAACTCTTGTTTTTTAAGAATTCATCTAAACCTTCTAGAAGCTGTGATTTTAAAACACTGGCGGAAGTAAGCTTTTCATTTTTCCGGACGCATGCGCAAACTTTAGAAAGTCGTTATTACATAAAATGTGCATACTTTGTTGATTCCATTTATGAAATAAATCACATTTTCTAAAAACTAGTGTTTTTTAAGAAATCATGTAAACCTTCTAGAAGCTGTGATTTTAAAAAACTGGCGGAAGTAAGCTTTTCTTATTTCCCGATGCATGTGCAAACTTTAGAAAGTCGTTATTACATAGAATGAGCATACTTTGTTGATTCCATTTAAGAAATAAATCACATTTTCTAAAAACTCGTGTTTTTCAAGAAACCATGTAAACCTTCTAGAAGCTGTGATTTTAAAAAACTGGCGGAAGTAAGCTTTTCATATTTCGGGACGCATGCGCAAACTTTAGAAAGTATTTATTACATAGAATGTGCATACTTTGTTGATTCCATTTATGAAATAAATCACATATTCTAAAAACTTGTGTTTTTTCAGAAATCATGTAAACCTTCTAGAAGCTGTGATTTTAAAAGACTGGTGGAAGTAAGCTTTTCATATTTCCAGACGCATGCGCAAACTTTAGAAAGTTGTTATGAGATAGAATGTGCATACTTTGTTGATAGCATTTATGAATTAAATCACATTTTCTAAAAACTCGTGTTTTTTAAGAAATCATGTAAACCTTCTAGAAGCTGTGATTTTAAAAAACTGGCGGAAGGAAGCTTTTCTTATTTCCGGATGCATGCGCAAACTTTAGAAAGTCGTTATTACATAGAATGTGCATACTTTGTTGATTCCATTTATGAAATAAATCACATTTTCTAAAAACACGTGTTTTTTAAGAATTCATCTAAACCTTCTAGAAGCTGTGAATTTAAAAAAAGGGGGGAAGTAAGCTTTTCTTATTTCCGGACGCATGCGCAAACTATAGAAAGTCGTTATCACGTTGAATGTGCATAGTTTGCGCATGCGCAAACTATATAAATTCGTTATGACATAGAATATGCATACTTTGTTGATTCCATTTATGAAATAAATCACATTTTCTAAAAACTCGTGTTTTTTAAGAAATCATGTAAACCTTCTAGAAGCTGTGGTTTTTAAAAACTGGTGGAAGGAAGCTTTTCTTATTGCCGGACGCATGCGCAAACTATAGAAAGTCGTTATTACGTAGAATGTGCATAGTTTGTTGATTCCATTTATGAAATAAATCACATTTTCTAAAAACTCTTGTTTTTTATGAATTCATCTAAACCTTCTAAAAGCTGTGAATTTAAAAAAAGGGGGGAAGTAAGCTTTTCTTGTTTCCGGATGCATGCCCAAACTATAGAAAGTTGTTATTACGTAGAATGTGCATAGTTTGTGGATTCGATTTATGAAATAAATCACATTTTCTAAAAATTCATGTTTTTTTAAGAATTCATCTAAACCTTCTAGAAGCTGTGAATTTAAAAGAAGGGGGGAAGTAAGCTTTTCTTATTTCCGGACGCATGCGCAAACTATAGAAAGTCGTTATCACGTAGAATGTGCATAGTATGCGCATGCGCAAACTTTAGAAAGTCGTTATGACATAGAATGTGCATACTTTGTTTATTCCATTTATGAAATAAATCACATTTTCTAAAAACTCATGTTTTTTGAGAAATTATGTAAACCTTCTAGAAGCTGTGATTTTAAAAACTGGCGGAAGTAAGCTTTTCTTATTTCCGGATGCATGCGCAAACTATAGAAAGTCGTTACTACGTAGAATGTGCATACTTTGTTGATTCCATTCATGAAATAAATCACATTTTCTAAAAAGTTGTATTTTTTAACAATTCATCTAAACCTTCTAGAAGTTGTTTATTTAAAAAAAGGGGGGAAGTAAGCTTTTCTTATTTCCGGACGCATGCGCAAACTATAGAAAGTCGTTATTACGTAGAATGTGCATAGTTTGCGCATACGCAAAAAATAGAAAGTCATTATGACATAGAATGTGTATACTTTGTTGATTCCATTTATGAAATAAATCATATTTCCTAAAAACCCGTGTTTTTTAAGACATCATGTAAACCTTCTAGAAGTTGTGATTTTAAAAAACGGGGGGAATTAAGCTTTTCTTATTTCTGGACGCATGCGCAAACTATAGAAAGTCGTTATGACGTAGAATGTGCAAACTTTGTTGACTCCATTTATGAAATAAATCACATTTTCTAAAAACTCGTGTTTTTTAAGAAATCATGTAAACCTTCTAGAAGCTGTGATTTTAAAAAAATGGCGGAAGTAAGCTTTTCATATTTCCGGACGGATGCGCAAACTTTAGAAAGTCGTTATTACATAGAATGTGCATACTTTGTTGATTCCATTTATGAAATAAATCACATTTTCTAAAAACACGTGTTTTTTAAGAATTCATCTAAACCTTCTAGAAGCTGTGAATTTAAAAAAAGGGGGGAAGTAAGCTTTTCTTATTTCCGGACGCATGCGCAAACTATAGAAAGTCGTTATCACGTAGAATGTGCATAGTTTGCGCATGCGCAAACTATAGAAAGTCATTATGACATAGAATGTGCATACTTTGTTGATTCCATTTATGAAATAATCACATTTTCTAAAAACTCGTGTTTTTTAAGAAATCATGTAAACCTTCTAGAATCTGTGATTTTAAAAAACGGGGGGAATTAAGCTTTTCTTATTTCTGGACGCATGCGTAAACTATAGAAAGTCGTTATGACGTAGAATGTGCAAACTTTGTTGACTCCATTTATGAAATAAATCACATTTTCTAAAAACTCGTGTTTTTTAAGAAATCATGTAAACCTTCTAGAAGCTGTGATTTTAAAAAAATGGCGGAAGTAAGCTTTTCATATTTCCGGACGCATGCGCAAACTTTAGAAAGTCGTTATTACATAGAATGTGCATACTTTGTTGATTCCATTTATGAAATAAATCACATTTTCTAAAAACTTGTTTTTTTTAAGAAATCATGTAAACCTTCTAGAAGCTGTGATTTTAAAAAACTGGCAGAAGTAAGCTTTTCATATGTCCGGACGCATACGCAAACTTTAGAAAGTCCTTATTACATAGAATTTGCACACTTTGTTGATTCCATTTATGAAATAAATCACATTTTCTAAAAACTCACGTTTTTTAGGAAATCATGTAAACCTTCTAGAAGCTGTGGTTTTAAAAAACTGGCAGAAGTAAGCTTTTCTTATTTCCGGACACATGCGCAAACTATAGAAAGTCGTTATTACATAGAATGTGTATAATTTGTTGATTCCATTTATGAAATAAATTACATTTTCTAAAACCTCATGTTTTTTAAGAATTCATCTAAACCTTCTAGAAGCTGTGAATTTAAAAAAATGGGGGAAGTAAGCTTTTCTTATTTCCGGACGCATGCGCAAACTATAGAAAGTCGTTATGACGTAGAATGTGCATAGTTTGCGCATGCACAAACTATAGAAAGTCGTTATGACATAGAATGTGCATACTTTGTTGATTCTATTTATAAAATAAATCACATTTTCAAAAAACTCGTGTTTTTTAAGAAATCATGTAAACCTTCTAGAAGCTGTGATTTTAAAAAACGAGGGGAATTAAGCTTTTCTTATTTCCAGACGCATGCGCAAACTATAGAGAGTTCTTATGACGTAGAATGTGCATACTTTGTTGATTCCATTTATGAAATAAATCACATTTTCTAAAAACTCGTGTTTTTTAAGAATTAATCTAAACCTTCTAGAAGCTGTGAATTTAAAAAAAGGGGGGAAGTAAGCTTTTCTTGTTTCCGGACGCATGCCCAAACTATAGAAAGTTGTTATTACGTAGAATGTGCATATTTTGTGCATGCGCAAACTATAGAAAGTCGTTATGACATAAAATGTGCATACTTTGTTGATTCCATTTATGAAATAAATCACATTTCCTAAAAACTCGTGTTTTTTAAGACATCATGTAAACCTTCTAGAAGTTGTGATTTTTAAAAACGGGGGGAATTAAGCTTTTCTTATTTCCAGACGCATGCGCAAAATATAGAAAGTCGTTATGACGAAGAATGTCCATACTTTTTTTATTCCATTTATGAAATAAATCACATTTTCTAAAAACTCGTGTTTTTTAAGAAATCATGTAAACCTTCTAGAAGCTGTGATTTTAAAAAACTGGTGGAAGTAAGCTTTTCATATTTCCGGACGCATGCGCAAACTTTTGAAAGTCGTTATTACATTGAATGTGCATAGTTTGTTGATTCCATTTATGAAATAAATCACATTTTCTAAAAACTCATGTTTTTTAAGAAATCATGTAAACCTTCTAGAAGATGTGGTTTTAAAAAACTGGCGGAAGGAAGCTTTTCTTATTTTCGGACGCATGCGCAAACTATAGAAAGTCGTTATTACGTAGAATGTGCATAGTTTGTTGATTCCATTTATGAAATTAATCTCATTTTCTAAAAACTTGTTTTTTTTTAAGATTTCATCTAAACCTTCTAAAAGCTGTGAATTTAAAAAAAGGGGGAATTAAGTTTTTCTTATTTCCAGACGCATGCCCAAACTATAGAAAGTCGTTATCACGTAGAATGTCAATAGTTTGAGCATGCGCAAACTATAGAAAGTCGTTATGACATAGAATCTGCATACTTTGTTGATTCCATTTATGAAATAAATCACATTTTCTAAAAACTCATGTTTTTTAAGAAATCATGTAAACCTTCTAGAAGCTGTGATTTTAAAAAACTGGCGGAAGTAAGCTTTTCATATTTTCGGACGCATGCGCAAACTTTAGAAAGTCGTTATTACATAGAATATGCATACTTTGTTGATTCCATTTATGAAATAAATCACATTTTCTAAAAACTCGTGTTTTTTAAGAAATCATGTAAACCTTCTAGAAGCTGTGGTTTTAAAAAATTGGTGGAAGGAAGCTTTTCTTATTTCCGGACGCATGCGCAAACTATAGAAAGTCGTTATTACGTAGAATGTGCTTAGTTTGTTGATTCCATTTATGAAATAAATCACATTTTCTAAAAACTCGTGTTTTTTAAGAAATCATGTAAACCTTCTAGAAGCTGTGATTTTAAAAAACGGGGGGAATTAAGCTTTTCTTATTTCCGGACGCATGCGCAAACTATAGAGAGTTGTTATGACGTAGAATGTGCATACTTTGTTGATTCCATTTATGAAATAAATCACATTTTCTAAAAACTCGTGTTTTTTAAGAATTCATCTAAACCTTCTAGAAGCTGTGAATTTAAAAAAAGGGGGGAAGTAAGCTTTTTTATTTTCGGACGCATGCGGAAACTATAAAAAGTTGTTATTACGTAGAATGTGCATAGTTTGCGCATGCACAAACTATAGAAAGTCGTTATGACATAGAATGTGCATACTTTGTTGATTCCATTTATGAAATAAATCACATTTCCTAAAAACTCGTGTTTTTTAAGACATCATGTAAACCTTCAAGAAGTTGTGATTTTAAAAAACGGGGGAAATTAAGATTTTCTTATTTTCGGACGGATGCGCAAACTATAGAAAGTTGTTATCACGTAGATTGTGCATACTTTGTTGATTCCATTTATGAAATAAATCACATTTTCTAAAAACTTGTGTTTTTTAAGAATTCATCTAAACCTTCTAGAAGCTGTGAATTTAAAAAAAGGGGGGAAGTAAGCTTTTCTTATTTCCGGACGCATGCGCAAACTATAGAAAATTGTAATTACGTAGAATGTGCATAGTTTGTTGATTCCATTTATGAAATAAATCACATTTTCTAAAAAATCTTGTATTTTATGAATTCATCTAAACCTTCTAGAAGATGTGAATTTAAAAAAAGGGGGGAAGTAAGCTTTTCTTGTTTCCGGACGCATGCCCAAACTATAGAAAGTTGTTATTACGTAGAATGTGCATACTTTGTTGATTCCATTTATGAAATAAATCTTATTTTCTAAAAACTTGTGTTTTTTAAGAATTCATCTAAACCTTCTAGAAGCTGTGAATTTAAAAAAAGGGGGGAAGTAAGCATTTCTTATTTCCGTACGCATGCGCAAACTATATAAAATTGTTATTACGTAGAATGTGCATAGTTTGCCCATGCGCAAAATATAGAAAGTCGTTATGACATAGAATGTGCATACTTTGTTGATTCTATTTATGAAATAAATCACATTTTCTAAAACCTCGTGTTTTTTAAGAAATCATGTAAACCTTCTAGAAGCTGTGATTTTAAAAAACGGGGGGAATTAAGCTTTTCTTATTTCCGGACGCATGCGCAAACTATAGAAATTCGTTATGACGTAGAATGTGCAAACTTTGTTGATTCCATTTATGAAATAAATCACATTTTCTAAAATCTCATGTTTTTTAAGAAATCATGTAAACCTTCTAGAAGCTGTGATTTTAAAAAACGGAGGGAATTAAGCTTTTCTTATTTCCGGACGCATGCGCAAACTATAGAATGTCGTTATGATGTTGAATGTGAAAAATTTGTTGATTCCATTTATGAAATAAATCACATTTTCTAAAAAGTCATGTTTTTTAAGAATTCATCTAAACCTTCTAGAAGCTGTGAATTTAAAAAAAGGGGGGAAGTAAGCTTTTCTTATTTCCGGACGCATGCGCAAACTAGAGAAAGTTGTTATTACGTAGAATGTGCATATTTTGCGCATGCGCAAACTATAGAAAGTCGTTATGACATAGAATGTGCATACTTTGTTGATTCCATTTATGAAATAAATCACATTTCCTAAAAAATCGTGTTTTTTAAGACATCATGTAAACCTTCTAGAAGTTGTGATTTTAAAAAACGGGGGGAATTAAGATTTTCTTATTTTCGGACGGATGCGCAAACTATAGAAAGTTGTTATGATGTAGAATGTGCATACTTTGTTGATTCCATTTATGAAATAAATCACATTTTCTAAAAACTCGTGTTTTTTAAGAAGTCATGTAAACCTTCTAGAAGCTGTGATTTTAAAAAACGGGGGGAATTAAGCTTTTCTTATTTCCGGACGCAAGCGCAAACTATAGAAATTCGTTATGACTTCGAATGTGCAAACTCTGTTGATTCCATTTATGAAATAAATCACATTTTCTAAAACCTCATGTTTTTTAAGAAATCATGTAAACCTTCTAGAAGCTGTGATTTTAAAAAACGAGGGGAATTAAGCTTTTCTTATTTCCGGACGCATGCGCAAACTATAGAATGTCGTTATGACGTTGAATGTGAAAACTTTGTTGATTCCATTTATGAAATAAATCACATTTTCTAAAAAGTCATGTTTTTTAAGAATTCATCTAAACCTTCTAGAAGCTGTGAATTTAAAAAAAGGGGGGAAGTAAGATTTTCTTATTTCCGGACGCATGCGCAAACTATAGAAAGTTGTTATTACGTAGAATGTGCATATTTTGCGCATGCGCAAACTATAGAAAGTCGTTCTAACATAGAATAGGCATACTTCGTTGATTCCATTTATAAAATAAATCACATTTTCTAAAAACTCGTGTTTTTTAAGAAATCATGTAAACCTTCTAGAAGCTGTGGTTTTAAAAAACTGGCGGAAGTAAGCTTTTCATATTTCCGGACGCATGCGCAAACTTTAGAAAGTCGTTATTACATAGAATATGCATACTTTGTTGATTCCATTTATGAAATAAATCACATTTTCTAAAAACTCGTGTTTTTTAGGAAATCATGTAAACCTTCTAGAAGCTGTGGTTTTAAAAAACTGGCGGAAGCAAGCTTTTCTTATTTCCGGACGCATGCGCAAACTATAGAAAGTCGTTAATACGTAGAATGTGCTTGGTTTGTTGACTCCATTTATGAAATAAATCACATTTTCTAAAAACTCGTGTTTTTTAAGAAATCATGTAAACCTTCTAGAATCCGTGATTTTAAAAAACGGGGGGAATTAAGCTTTTCTTATTTCCGGACGCATGCGCAAACTATAGAAAGTCGTTATGACGTAGAATGTTCAAACTTTGTCGATTCCATTTATGAAATAAATCACATTTTCTAAAAACTCGTGTTTTTTAAGAATTCATCTAAACCTTCTAGAAGCTGTGAATTTGAAAAAAGGGGGGAATTAAGCTTTTCTTATTTCCGAACGCATGCGCAAACTATAGAAAGTCATTATGACATAGAATGTGCATACTTTGTTGATTCCATTTTTGAAATAAATCACATTTTCTAAAAACTCGTGTTTTTTAAAAAATCATGTAAACCTTCGAGAAGTTGTGATTTTAAAAAACTGGCGGAAGTAAGCTTTTCTTATTTCCGGACGCATGCGCAAACTTTAGAAATTCGTTATTACATAGAATGTGCATACATTGTTGATTCCATTTATGAAATAAATGACATTTTCTAAAAACTCGTGTTTTTTAAGAAATCATGTAAACCTTCTAGAAGCTGTGATTTTAAAAAACTAGCGGCAGTAAGCTTTTCTTATTTCCGGACGCATGCCCAAACTATAGAAAGTCGTTACTACCTAGAATGTGCATACTTTGTTGATTCCATTTATGAAATAAATCACATTTTCTAAAAACTCATGTTTTATAAGAATTCATCTAAACCTTCTAGAAGCTGTGAATTTAAAAAAAGGGGGGAGGTAAGCTTTTCTTATTTCTGGACGCATGCGCAAACTATAAAATTTGTTATTACGTAGAATGTGCATAGTTTGCGCATGCGCAAACTATAGAAAGTCGTTATGACATAGAATGTGTATACTTTGTTGATTCCATTTATGAAATAAATCACATTTCCTAAAAACTCGTGTTTTTTAAGACATCATGTAAACCTTCTAGAGGTTGTGATTTTAAAAAACGGTGGGAATTAAGCTTTTCTTATTTCCGGACGGATGCGCAAACTATAGAAAGTTGTTATGACGTAGAATGTGCATACTTTATTGATTCCATTTATGAAATAAATCACATTTTCTAAAAACTCATGTTTTTTAAGAAATCATGTAAACCTTCTAGAAGCTATGATTTTAAAAAACTGGCAGAAGTAAGCTTTTCATATTTCCGGACGCATGCGCAAACTTTAGAAAGTCGTTATTACATAAAATATGCATACTTTGTTGATTCCATTTATGAAATAAATCACATTTTCTAAAAACTTGTGTTTTTCAAGAAATCATGTAAACCTTCTAGAAGCTGTGGTTTTTTAAAACTGGTGGAAGGAAGCTTTTCTTATTTCCGGACGCATGCGCAAACTATAGAAAGTCGTTATCATGTTGAATGTGCATAGTATGCGCATGCGCAAACTTTAGAAAGTCGCTATGACATAGAATGTGCATACTTTGTTGATTCCATTGATGAAATAAATCACATTTTCTAAAAACTCATGTTTTTTAAGAAATTATGTAAACCTTCTAGAAGCTGTGATTTTAAAAAACTGGCGGAAGTAAGCTTTTCTTATTTCCGGACGCATGCGCAAACTATAGAAAGTCGTTACTACGTAGAATGTGCATACTTTGTTGATTCCATTTATGAAATAAATCACATTTTCTAAAAACTTGTGTTTTTTAAGAATTCATCTAAACCTTCTAGAAGCTGTGAATTTAAAAAAAGGGGGGAAGTAAGCTTTTCTTATTTCCGGATGCATGCACAAACTATAGAAAGTCGTTATTACGTAGAATGTGCATAGTTTGCGCGTGCGGAAAATATAGAAAGTCGTTATGACATAGAATGTGCATACTTTGTTGATTCCATTTTTGAAATAAATCACATTTTCTAAAAACTCGTGTTTTTTAAGAACTCATGTAAACCTTCTAGAAGCTGTGATTTTAAAAAACGGGGGAAATTAAGCTTTTCTTATTTCTGGACGCATGCGCAAACTATAGAAAGTCGTTATGACGTAGAATGTGCAAACTTTGTTGATTCCATTTATGAAATAAATCACATTTTCTAAAAACTCGTGTTTTGTAAGAAATCATGTAAACCTTCTAGAAGCTGTGATTTTAAAAATTTGGCTGAAGTAAGCTTTTCATATTTCCGGACGCATGGGCAAACTTTAGAAAGTCGTTATTACATAGAATGTGCATAGTTTGTTGATTCCTTTTATGAAATAAAACACATTTTCTAAAAAGTCCTGTTTTTTAATAAATCATGTAAACCTTCTAAAAGCTGTGGTTTTAAAAAACTGGCGGAAGTAAGCTTTTCTTATTTCCGGACGCGTGCGCAAACTATAGAAAGTCGTTATTACGTAGTATGTGCATAGTTTGTTGATTCTATTTATGAAATAAATCACATTTTCTAAAAACTTGTGTTTTTTAAGAATTCATCTAAACCTTCTAGGAGCTGTGAATTTAAAAAAAGGGGGGAAGTAAGGTTTTCTTATTTCCGGACGCATGCGCAAACTATAGAAAGTCGTTATCACGTAGAATGTGCATAGTTTGCGCATGCGCAAACTATAAAAAGGCGTTATGACATAGATTGTGCATACTTTGTTGATTCCATTTATGAAATAAATCACATTTTCTTAAACCTCTTGTTTTTTAATAAATCATGTAAACCTTCTAGAAGCTGTGATTTAAAAAACGGTGGGAATTAAGCTTTTCTTATTTCCGGACGCATGCGCAAACTATAGAAACTCGTTATGACGTAGAATGTGCAAACTTTGTTGATTCCATTTATGAAATAAATCACATTTTCTAAAAACTCGTGTTTTTTAAGAATTCATCTAAACCTTCTAGAAGTTGTGAATTTAAAAAAAGGGGGTAATTAAGCTTTTCTTATTTCCAAACGCATGCGCAAACTATAGAAGGTCGTTATGACATAGAATGTGCATACTTTGTTGATTCCATTTTTGAAATTAATCACATTTTCTAAAAACTCGTGTTTTTTAAGAAATAATGTAAACCTTCGAGAAGCTGTGATTTTAAAAAACTGGCGGAAGTAAGCTTTTCTTATTTCCGGACGCATGCGCAGACTTTAGAAAGTCGTTATTACATAGAATGTGCATAATTTTTTGATTCCATTTATGAAATAAATCACATTTTCTAAAAAATTGCGTTTTTTAGGAAATCATGTAAACCTTCTAGAAGGTGTGTTTTTTGAAAACTGGCGGAAGTAAGCTTTTCTTATTTCCTGACGCATGCGCAAACTATAGAAAGTCGTTATCACGTAGAATGTGCATAGTTTGCGCTTGCGCAAACTTTAGAAAGTCGTTATAACATAGAATGTGCATACTTTGTTGATTCTATTTATGAAATAAATCACATTTTCTAAAAACTCGTGTTTTTTAAGAAATCATGTAAACCTTCTAGAAGATGTGATTTTAAAAAACTGGCGGAAGTAAGCTTTTCTTATTTCCGGACGCATGCGCAAACTATAGAAAGTTGTTACTACCTAGAATGTGCATACTTTGTTGATTCCATTGATGAAATAAATCACATTTTCTAAAAACTCATGTTTTTTAAGAATTCGTCTAAACCTTCTAGAAGCTGTGAATTTAAAAAAAGGGGGGAAGTAAGCTTTTCTTATTTACGGACGCATGCGCAAACTATAGAAAGTCGTTATTACGTAGAATGTGCATAGTTTGCACATGCGCAAACTATAGAAATTCGTTAGGACATAGAATGTGCATACTTTGTTGATTCCATTTATGAAATAAATCACATTTTCTAAAAACTCGTTTTTTTTATGAACTCATGTAAACCTTCTAGAAGCTGTGATTTTAAAAAACTTGCGGAAGTAAGCTTTTCTTATTTCCGAACGCATGTGCAAACTTTAGAAAGTCGTTATTACATAGAATGTGCATACTTTGTTGATTCCATTTATAAAATAAATCACATTTTCTAAAAACTCATGTTTTTTAAGAAATCATGTAAACCTTCTAGAAGCTGCGATTTTAAAAAACTGGCGGAAGTAAGCTTTTCTTATTTCCGGCCGCATGCGCAAACTATAGAAACTCGTTACTACGTAGAATGTGCATACTTTTTTGATTCAATTTATGAAATAAATCAAATTTTCTAAAAACTCGTTTTTTTAAGAAATCATGTAAACCTTCTAGAAGCTATGATTTTAAAAAAATGGTGGAAGTAAGCTTTTCCTATTTCAGGACGAATGCGCAATCTATAGAAAGTCGTTACTACGTAGAATGTGCATAGTTTCCGCATGCGCAAACTATAAAAAGTCATTATGACATAGAATGTGCATACTTTGTTGATTCCATTTATGAAATAAATCACATTTTCTAAAAACTCGTGTTTTTTAAGAAATCATGTGAACCTTCTAGAAGCTGTGATTTTAAAAAACTGGCGGAAGTAAGCTTTCCTTATTTCCGGACGCATGCGCAAACTATAGAAAGTCGTTATCACGTAGAATGTGCATAGTTTGCGCTTGCGCAAACTTTAGAAAGTCGTTATAACATAGAATGTGCATACTTTGTTGATTCTATTTATGAAATAAATCACATTTTCTAAAAACTCGTGTGTTTTAAGAAATCATGTAAACCTTCTACAAGATGTGATTTTAAAAAACTGGCGGAAGTAAGCTTTTCTTATTTCCGGACGCATGCGCAAACTATAGAAAGTTGTTACTACCTAGAATGTGCATACTTTGTTGATTCCATTGATGAAATAAATCACATTTTCTAAAAACTCATGTTTTTTAAGAATTCGTCTAAACCTTCTAGAAGCTGTGAATTTAAAAAAAGGGGGGAAGTAAGCTTTTCTTATTTCCGGACGCATGCGCAAACTATAGAAAGTCGTTATTACGTAGAATGTGCATAGTTTGCGCATGCGCAAACTATAGAAAGTCGTTAGGACATAGAATGTGCATACTTTGTTGATTTCATTTATGAAATAAATCACATTTTCTAAAAACTCGTGTTTTTTATGAACTCATGTAAACCTTCTAGAAGCTGTGCTTTTAAAACCTTGCGGAAGTAAGCTTTTCTTATTTCCGGACGCATGAGCAAACTTTAAAAAGTCGTTATTACATAGAATGTGCATACTTTGTTGATTCCATTTATAAAATAAATCACATTTTCATAAAACTCATGTTTTTTAAGAAATCATGTAAACATTCTAGAAGCTGCGATTTTAAAAAACTGGCAGAAGTAAGCTTTTCTTATTTCCGGACGCATGCGCAAACTATAGAAAGTCGTTACTACGTAGAATGTGCATACTTTTTTGATTCAATTTATGAAATAAATCACATTTTCTAAAAACTCATCTTTTAAGAAATCATGTAAACCTTCTAGAAGCTATGATCTTAAAAAACTGGTAAGAAAGTAAGCTTTTCCTATTTCAGGACGCATGCGCAAACTATAGAAAGTCGTTACTACGTAGAATGTGCATAGTTTGCGCATGCGCAAACTATAAAAAGTCGTTATGACATAGAATGTGCATACTTTGTTGATTCCATTTATGAAATAAATCACATTTTCTAAAAACTCATGTTTTTTATGAAATCATGTAAACCTTCTAGAAGCTTTGATTTTAAAAAACTTGCGGAAGTAAGCTTTTCTTATTTCCGGATGCATGCGCAAACTTTAGAAAGTCGTTATAACATAGAATGTGCATACTTTGTTGATTCTATTTATGAAATAAATCACATTTTCTAAAAACTCGTGTTTTTTAAGAAATCATGTAAATCTTCTAGAAGCTGTGATTTTAAAAAACTGGCGGAAGTAAGCTTTTCTTATTTCCGGACGCATGCGCAAACTATAGAAAGTCGTTACTACGTAGAATGTGCATACTTTTTTGATTCCATTTATTAAATAAATCACATTTTCTAAAAACTCGTGTTTTTTAAGAAATCATGTAAACCTTCTAGAAGCTGTGATTTTAAAAAACTGGCGGAAGTAAGCTTTTCTTATTTCCGGACGCATGCGCAAACTATAGAAAGTCGTTATTACGTAGAACGTGCATAGTTTGCGCATGCGCAAACTATAGAAAGTTGTTATGACATAGAATGTGCATACTTTGTTGATTCCATTTATGAAATAAATCAAATTTTCTAAAAACACGTGTTTCTTAAGAAATCATGTAAACCTTCTAGAAGATGTGATTTTAAAAAACTGGCTGAAGTAAGCTTTTCTTATTTCCGGACACATGCGCAAACTTTAGAAAGTCATTATTACATAGAATGTGCATACTTTGTTGATTCCATTTATGAAATAAATCACATTTTCTAAAAACTCGTGTTTTTTAAGAAATCATGTAAACCTTCTAGAAGCTGTGATTTTAAAAAAATGGCGGAAGTAAGCTTTTCTTTTTTTCGGACGCATGCGCAAACTATAGAAAGTCGTTATGACATAGAATGTGCATACTTTGGTGATACCATTTTTGAAATAAATCACACTTTCTAAAAACTCGTGTTTTTTAAGAAATCATGTAAACCTTCTAGAAGTTGTGATTTTAAAAAACTGGCGGAAGTAAGCTTTTCTTATTTCCGGACGCATGCGCAGACTTTAGAAATTCATTATTACATAGAATGTGCATACTTTTTTGATTCCGTTTACGAAATATATCGCATTTTCTAAAAACTCATGTTTTTTAAGAAATCATGTAAACCTTCTAGAAGCTATGATTTTAAAAAACTCGCGGAAGTAAGCTTTTCTTATTTCCGGACGAATGCGCAAACCATTGAAAGTCGTTACTGTGTAGAATGTGCATACTTTGTTAATTCCATTTATGAAATAAATCACATTTTGTAAAAACTCGCGTTTTTTATGAAATCATGTAAACCTTCTAGAAGCTGTGATTTTAAAAAACTGGCGGAAGGAAGCTTTTCTTATTTCCGGACGCATGCGCAAACTATAGAAGGTCGTTACTATGTAGAATGTGCATACTTTGTTGATTCCATTTATGAAATAAATCACATTTTCTAAAAAGTCGTGTTTTTTAAGAATTCACCTAAACCTTCTAGAAGCTGTGAATTTAAAAAAAGGGGGGAAGTAAGCTTTTCTTATTTCCGGACGCATGCGCAAACTATAGAAAGTCGTTCTTACGTAGAATGTGCATAGTTTGCACATGCGCAAACTATAGAAAGTCATTAGGACATAGAATTTGCATACTTTGTTGATTCCATTTATGAAATAAATCACATTTTCTAAAAACTCGTGTTTTTTATGAAATCATGTAAACCTTCTAGAAGGTGTGATTTTAAAAAGCTTGCGGAAGTAAGCTTTTCTTATTTCCGGACGCATGCGCAAAATTTAGAAAGTCGTTATTACATAGAATGTGCATACTATGTTGATTCCATTTATGAAATACATCACATTTTCTAAAAAGTCGTGTTTTTTATGAAATCATGTAAACCTTCTAGAAGCTGTGATTTTAACAAAATGGCGGAAGTAAGCTTTTCTTATTTCCGGACGCATGCGCAAGCTTTAGAAACTCGTTATTACATAGAATGTGCATACTTTGTTGTTTCCATTTATGAAATAAATCACATTTTCTAAAAACTCGTGTTTTTTAAGGAATCATGTAAACCTTCTAGAAGCTGTGATTTTAAAAAACTGGCGGAAGTAAGCTTATCTTATTTCCGAACGCATGTGGAAACTTTAGAAAGTCGTTATTACATAGAATGTGCATACTTTGTTGATTCCATTTATGAAATAAATCACATTTTTTAAAAAATCATGTTTTTTAAGAAATCATGTAAACCTTCTAGAAGCTGTGATTTTAAAAAACTGATGGAAGTAAGCTTTTCTTATTTCCGGACGCATGCGCAAATTAAAGAAAGTCGTTACTACCTATAATGTGCATACTTTGTTGATTCCGTTAATGAAATAAATCAGATTTTCTAAAAACTCGTGTTTTTTAAGAAATTATGTAAACCTTCTAGAAGCTGTGATTTTAAAAAACTGGCGGAAGTAAGCTTTTCTTATTTGCGGACGCATGCGCAAACTATAGAAAGTCGTTACTATGTAGAATGTGCATACTTTGTTGATTCCATTTATGAAATAAATCACATTTTCTAAAAACTTGTGTTTTTTAACAATTCATCTAAACCTTGTAGAAGCTGTGAATTTAAAAAAAGGGGGGAAGTAAGCTTTTCTTATTTCCGGACGCATGCGCAAACTATAGAAAGTCGTTATTACGTAGAATGTGCATAGTTTGCGCATACGCAAAAAATAGAAAGTCATTATGACATAGAATGTGTATACTTTGTTGATTCCATTTATGAAATAAATCATATTTCCTAAAAACCCGTGTTTTTTGAGACATCATGTAAACCTTCTAGAAGTTGTGATTTTAAAAAACGGGGGGAATTAAGCTTTTCCTATTTTCGGACGGATGCGCAAACTATAGAAAGTTGTTATGACGTAGAATGTGCATACTTTGTTGATTCCATTTATGAAATAAATCACATTTTCTAAAAACTCGTGTTTTTTAAGAAATCATGTAAACCATCTAGAAGCTGTGATTTTAAAAAACTAGCGGAAGTAAGCTTTTCATATATCCGGACGCATGCGCAAACTTTAGAAAGTCGTTATTACATAGAATATGCATACTTTGTTGATTCCATTTATGAAATAAATCACATTTTCTAAAAACTCGTGTTTTTTAAGAAATCATGTAAACCTTCTAGAAGCTGTGGTTTTTAAAAACTGGTGGAAGGAAGCTTTTCTGATTTCCGGACGCATGCGCAAACTATAGAAATTCGTTATTACGTAGAATGTGCATAGTTTGTTGATTCCATTTATGAAATAAATCACATTTTCTAAAAACTCTTGTTTTTTATGAGTTCATCTAAACCTTCTAGAAGCTGTGAATTTAAAAAAAGGGGGGAAGTAAGCTTTTCTTGTTTCCGGACGCATGCCCAAACTATAGAAAGTTGTTATTACGTAGAATGTGCATAGTTTGTTGATTCCATTTATGAAATAAATCACATTTTCTAAAAACTCGTGTTTTTTAAGAATTCATCAAAACCTTCTAGAAGCTGTGAATTTAAAAAAAGGGGGGAAGTAAGCTTTTCTTATTTCCGGACGCATGCGCAAACTATAGAAAGTCATTATCACGTAGAATGTGCATAGTATGTGCATGCGCAAACTTTAGAAAGTCGTTATGACATATAATGTGCATAGTTTGTTGATTCCATTTATGAAATAAATGACATTTTCTAAAAACTCGTGTTTTTTAAGAAATTATGTAAACCTTCTAGAAGCTGTGATTTTAAAAAACTGGCGGAAGTAAGCTTTTCTTATTTTCGGACGCATCCGCAAACCATAGAAAGTCGTTACTACGTAGAATGTGCATACTTTGTTGATTCCATTTATGAAATAAATCACATTTTCTAAAAACTCGTGTTTTTTAAGAATTCATCTAAACCTTCTAGAAGCTGTGAATTTAAAAAAAGGGGGAAACTAAGCATTTATTATTTCCGGATGCATGCGCAAACTATAGAAATCATTATTACGTAGAATGTGCATAGTTTGCGCATGCGGAAAATATAGAAAGTCGTTATGACATAGAATGTGCATACTTTGTTGATTCCATTTATGAAGTAAATCACATTTTCTAAAAACTCGTGTTTTTTAAGAAATCATGTAAACCTTCTAGAAACTGTGATTTTAAAAAACTTGCGGAAGCAAGCTTTTCTTATTTTCGGACGCATGCACAAACTTTAGAAAGACGTTATTACATAGAATGTGCATACTTTGTTGATTACATTTATTATACAAATAACATTTTCTAAAAACTCGTGTTTTTTAAGAAATCATGTAAACCTTCTACAAGCTGTGATTTTAAAAAACTGGCGGAAGTAAGCTTTTCTTATTTCCGGACACATGCGCAAACTATCGAATGTCGTTATGACGTATAATGTGCATACTTTGTTGATTCCATTTATGAAATAAATCACATTTTCTAAAACCTCGTGTTTTTTAAGAAATCATGTAAACCTTCTAGAAGCTGTTGTTTTAAAAAACGGGGGGAATTAAGCTTTTCTTATTTCCGGACGCATGCGCAAACTATAGAAAGTCGTTATGATGAGAATGTACAAACTTTGGTGATTCCATTTATGAAATAAATCACATTTTCTAAAAAATCATGTATTTTAAGAATTCATCTAAACCTTATGTAAGCTGTGAATTTAAAAAAAGGGGGGAAATAAGTTTTTGTTATTTCCGGACGCATGCGCAAACTATAGAAAGTCGTTATTACGTAGAATGTGCATAGTTTGCGCATGAACATGTGCATACTTTGTTGATTCCATTTATGAAATAAATCACATTTTCTAAAAACTCAAATTTTTTAAGAAATCTTGTAAACCTTCTAGAAGCTGTGATTTTAAAAAACGGGGGAATTAAGCTTTTCTTATTTCCACACGCATGCGCAAACTATAGAAAGTCGTTATGACGTAGAATGTGCATACTTTGTTGATTCCATTTATGAAATAAATCACATTTTCTAAAAACTTGTGTTTTTTATGAAATCATGTAAACCGTCTAGAAGCTGTGATTTTAAAAAACTGGCGGAAGTAAGCTTTTCATATTTCCGGACGCATACGCAAACTATAGAAAGTCGTTATTACATAGAATGTGCATACTTTGTTGATTCCATTTATGAAATAAATCACATTTTCTAAAATCTGGTGTTTTTTAGGAAATCATGTAAACCTTCTAGAAGCTGTGTTTTTAAAAAACTGGCAGAAGTAAGCTTTTCTTATTTCCGGAAGCATGCGCAAACTATAGAAAGTCGTTATTATGTAGAATGTGCATAGTTTTTTGATTCCGTTTATGAAATAAATCACATTTTCTAAAACCTCATGTTTTTTAAGAATTCATCTAAACCTTCTAGAAGCTGCGAATTTAAAAAAAGGGGGGAAGTAAGCTTTTCTTATTTCCGGACGCATGCGGAAACTATAGAAAGTCGTTATCATGTAGAATGTGCATAGTTTGCGCATGCGCAAACTATAGAAAGTCGTTATGACATAGAATGTGCATACTTTGTTGATTCCATTTATGAAATAAATCACATTTTCTAAAAACTCATGTTTTTTAACAAATCATGTAAACCTTCTAGAAGCTGTGATTTTAAAAAACGGTGGAAATTAAGCTTTTCTTATTTCTGGACGCATGCGCAAACTATAGAAAGTCGTTATGACGTAGAATGTGAAAACTTTGTTGATTCCATTTATGAAATAAATCACATTTTCTAAAAACTCGTGTTTTTTAAGAAATCATGTAAGCCTTCTAGAAGATGTGATTTTAAAAACTTGGCGGAAGTAAGCTTTTCATATTTCCGGACGCATGCGCAAACTTTAGAAAGCCGTTATTACATAGAATCTGCATACTTTGTTGATTCCTTTTATGAAATAAAACACATTTTCTAAAAACTCGTGTTTTTTAATAAATCATGTAAACCTTCTAGAAGCTGTGGTTTTAAAAAACTGGCGGAAGTAAGCTTTTCTTATTTCCGGACGCGTGCGCAAACTATAGAAAGTCGTTATTACGTAGAATGTGCATAGTTTGTTCATTCCATTGATGAAATAAATAATATTTTCTAAAAAATCATGTTTTTTAAGAATTCATCTAAACCTTCTAGAAGCTGTGAATTTAAAAAAAGGGGGGAAGTAAGCTTTTCTTATTTCCAGACGCATGCGCAAACTATAGAAAGTCGTTATCACGTAGAATGTGCATAGTTTGCACATGCGCAAACTATAGAAAGGCGTTATGACATAGATTGTGCATACTTTGTTGATTCCATTTATGAAATAAATCACATTTTCTTAAAACTCATGTTTTTTAATAAATCATGTAAGCCTTCTAGATGCTGTGATTTTAAAAAACGGGGGGAATTAAGCTTTTCTTATTTCCGGACGCATGCGCAAACTATAGAAAGTCGTTATGACGTAGAATGTGCAAAATTTGTCTATTCCATTTATGAAATAAATCACATTTTCTAAAAACTCGTGTTTTTTAAGAATTCATCTAAACCTTCTAGAAGCTGTGAATTTAAAAAAAGCGGGGAATTAAACTTTTCTTATTTCCGAACGCATGCGCAAACTATAGAAAGTCGTTATGACATAGAATGTGCATACTTTGTTGATTCCATTTTTGAAATAAATCACATTTTCTAAAAACTTGTGTTTTTTAAAAAATCATGTAAACCTTCGAGAAGTTGTGATTTTAAAAAACTGGCGGAAGTAAGCTTTTCTTATTTCCGGACGCATGCGCAGACTTTAGAAAGTCATTATTACATAGAATGTGCATACTTTTTTTATTCCATTTATGAAATAAATCAGATTTTCTAAAAACTCATGTTTTTTAAGAAATGATGTAAACCTTCTAGAAGTTGTGATTTTAAAAAACTAGCGAAAGTAAGCTTTTCTTATTTCCGGACGCATGCGCAAACTATAGAAAGTCGTTACTACGTAGAATGTGCATACTTTGTTGATTCCATTTATGAAATAAATCACATTTTCTAAAAACTCGTCTTTTTTAAGAAATCATGTAAACCTTCTAGAAGCTGTGGTTTTAAAAAACTGGCGGAAGGAAGCTTTTCTTATTTCCGGATGCATGCGCAAACTATAGAAAGTCGTTATCACGTAGAATGTGGATAGTTTGCGCTTGTGCAAACTTTAGAAAGTCGTTATAACATAGAATGTGCATACTTTGTTGATTCTATTTATGAAATAAATCACATTTTCTAAAAACTCGTGTTTTTTAAGAAATCATGTAAACCTTCTAGAAGCTGTGATTTTAAAAAACTGGCGGAAGTAAGCTTTTCTTATTTCCGGACGCATGCGCAAACTTTAGAAAGTCGTTATTACATAGAATGTGCATACTTTGTTGATTCCATTTATGAAATAAATGACATTTTCTAAAAACTCGTGTTTTTTAAGAAATCATGTAAACCTTCTAGAAGCTGTGATTTTAAAAAGCTGGCGGCAGTAAGCTTTTCTTATTTCCAGACACATGCGCAAACTATAGAAAGTCGTTACTAGCTAGAATGTGCATACTTTGTTGATTCCATTTATGAAATAAATCACATTTTCTAAAAACTCGTGTTTTTTAAGAAATGATGTAAACCTTCTAGAAGCTGTGGTTTTAAAAAACTGGCAGAAGCAAGCTTTTCTTATTTCCGGACGCATGCGCAAACTATAGAAAGTCATTATTACGTAGAATGTGCTTAGTTTGTTGATTCCATTTATGAAATAAATCACATTTCCTAAAAACTCATGTTTTTTAAGACATCATGTAAACCTTCTAGAGGTTGTGATTTTAAAAAACGGTGGGAATCAAGCTTTTCTTATTTACGGACGGATGCGCAAACTATAGAAAGTTGTTATGACGTAGAATGTGCATACTTTGTTGATTCCATTTATGAAATAAATCACATTTTCTAAAAACTCGTGTTTTTTAAGAAATCATGCAAACCTTCTAGAAGCTGTGATTTTAAAAAACTGGCAGAAGTAAGCTTTTCATATTTCCGGACGCGTGCGCAAACTTTAGAAAGTCGTTATTACATAGAATATGCATACTTTGTTGATTCCATTTATGAAATAAATCACATTTTCTAAAAACTTGTGTTTTTCAAGAAATCATGTAAACCTTCTAGAAGCTGTGGTTTTTTAAAACTGGTGGAAGGAAGCTTTTCTTATTTCCGGACGCATGCGCAAACTATAGAAAGTCGTTATCATGTAGAATGTGCATAGTATGCGCATGCGCAAACTTTAGAAAGTCGTTATGACATAGAATGTGCATACTTTGTTGATTCCATTTATGAAATAAATCACATTTTCTAAAACTCTTGTTTTTTAAGAAATTATGTAAACCTTCTAGAAGCTGTGATTTTAAAAAACTAGCGGAAGTAAGCTTTTCTTATTTCCGGACGCATGCGCAAACTATAGAAAGTCGTTACTACGTAGAATGTGCATACTTTGTTGATTCCCTTTATGAAATAAATCACATTTTCTAAAAACTCATCTTTTTTAAGAAATCATGTAAACCTTCTAGAAGCTGTGGTTTTAAAAAACTGGCGGAAGGAAGCTTTTCTTATTTCCGGACGCATGCGCAAACTATAGAAAGTCGTTACTACGTAGAATGTGCATACTTTGTTGATTCCATTTATGAAATAAATCACATTTTCTAAAAACTTGTGTTTTTCAAGAAATCATGTAAACCTTCTAGAAGCTGTGGTTTTTTAAAACTGGTGGAAGGAAGCTTTTCTTATTTCCGGACGCATGCGCAAACTATAGAAAGTCGTTATCATGTAGAATGTGCATAGTATGCGCATGCGCAAACTTTAGAAAGTCGTTATGACATAGAATGTGCATACTTTGTTGATTCCATTTATGAAATAAATCACATTTTCTAAAACTCTTGTTTTTTAAGAAATTATGTAAACCTTCTAGAAGCTGTGATTTTAAAAAACTAGCGGAAGTAAGCTTTTCTTATTTCCGGACGCATGCGCAAACTATAGAAAGTCGTTACTACGTAGAATGTGCATACTTTGTTGATTCCCTTTATGAAATAAATCACATTTTCTAAAACTCTTGTTTTTTAAGAAATTATGTAAACCTTCTAGAAGCTGTGATTTTAAAAAACTAGCGGAAGTAAGCTTTTCTTATTTCCGGACGCATGCGCAAACTATAGAAAGTCGTTACTACGTAGAATGTGCATACTTTGTTGATTCCCTTTATGAAATAAATCACATTTTCTAAAAACTCATCTTTTTTAAGAAATCATGTAAACCTTCTAGAAGCTGTGGTTTTAAAAAACTGGCGGAAGGAAGCTTTTCTTATTTCCGGACGCATGCGCAAACTATAGAAAGTCGTTATCACGTAGAATGTGCATAGTTTGCGCTTGTGCGAAGTTTAGAAAGTGGTTATAACATAGAATGTGCATACTTTGTTGATTCTATTTATGAAATAAATCACATTTTCTAAAAACTCGTGTTTTTTAAGAAATCATGTAAACTTTCTAGAAGCTGTGATTTTAAAAAACTGGCGGAAGTAAGCTTTTCTTATTTCCGGACGCATGCGCAAACTTTAGAAAGTCCTTATTACATAGAATGTGCATACTTTGTTGATTCCATTTATGAAATAAATGAAATTTTCTAAAAACTCGTGTTTTTTAAGAAATCATGTAAACCTTCTAGAAGCTGTGATTTTAAAAAATTGGCGGCAATAAGCTTTTCTTATTTCCGGACGCCAGCGCAAACTATAGAAAGTCGTTACTACCTAGAATGTGCATACTTTGCTGATTCCATTTATGAAATAAATCACATTTTCTAAAAACTCGTGTTTTTTAAGAAATCATGTAAACCTTCTAGAAGCTGTGGTTTTAAAAAACTGGCAGAAGCAAGCTTTTCTTATTTCCGGACGCATGCGCAAACTATAGAAAGTCATTATTACGTAGAATGTGCTTAGTTTGTTGATTCCATTTATGAAATAAATCAAATTTTCTAAAAACTCGTGTTTTTTAAGAAATCAAGTAAACCTTCTAGAAGCTGTGATTTTAAAAAACGGGGGGAAGTAAGCTTTTGTTATTTCCGGACGCATGCGCAAACTATAGAAAGTTGTTATGACGTAGAATGTGCATACTTTGTTGATTCCATTTATGAAATAAATCACATTTTCTAAAAACTCGTGTTTTATAAGAATTCATCTAAACCTTCTAGGAGCTGTGAATTTAAAAAAAGGGGGGAGGTAAGCTTTTCTTATTTCCGGACGCATGCGCAAACTATAAAATTTGTTATTACGTAGAATGTGCATAGTTTGCACATGCGCAAACTATAGAAACTCGTTATGACATAGAATGTGCATACTTTGTTGATTCCATTTATGACATAAATCACATTTCCTAAAAACTCGTGTTTTTTAAGACATCATGTAAACCTTCTAGAGGTTGTGATTTTAAAAAACGGTGGGAATTAAGCTTTTCTTATTTCCGGACGGATGCGCAAACTATAGAAAGTTGTTATGACGTAGAATGTGCATACTTTGTTGATTCCATTTATGAAATAAATCACATTTTCTAAAAACTCGTGTTTTTTAAGAAATCATGTAAACCTTCTAGAAGCTGTGATTTTAAAAAACTGGCAGAAGTAAGCTTTTCATATTTCCGGACACATGCGCAAACTTTAGAAAGTCGTTATTACATAGATTATGCATACTTTGTTGATTCCATTTATGAAATAAATCACATTTTCTAAAAACTTGTGTTTTTCAAGAAATCATGTAAATCTTCTAGAAGCTGTGGTTTTTTAAAACTGATGGAAGGAAGCTTTACTTATTTCCGGACGCATGCGCAAACTATAGAAAGTCGTTATCATGTAGAATGTGCATAGTATGCGCATGCGCAAACTTTAGAAAGTCGTTATGACATAGAATGTGCATACTTTGTTGATTCCATTTATGAAATAAATCACATTTTCTAAAACCTCGTGTTTTTTAAGAAATTATGTAAACCTTCTAGAAGCTGTGATTTTAAAAAACTGGCGGAAGTAAGCTTTTCTTATTTCCGGACACATGCGCAAACTATAGAAAGTCGTTACTACGTAGAATGTGCATACTTTGTTGATTCCATTTATGAAATAAATCACATTTTCTAAAAACTTGTGTTTTTTAAGAATTCATCTAAACCCTCTAGAAGCTGTGAATTTAAAAAAAGGGGGGAAGTAAGCTTTTCTTATTTCCGGATGCATGCACAAACTATAGAAAGTCGTTACTACGTAGAATGTGCATATTTTGCGCATGCAGAAAATATAGAAAGTCGTTATGACATAGAATGTGCATACTTTGTTGATTCCATTTATGAAATAAATCACATTTTCTAAAAACTCGTGTTTTTTAAGAAATTATGTAAACCTTCTAGAAGCTGTGATTTTAAAAAACGGGGGAAATTAAGCTTTTCTTATTTCTGGACGCATGCGCAAACTATAGAAAGTCGTTATGACGTAGAATGTGCAAACTTTGTTGATTCCATTTATGAAATAAATCACATTTTCTAAAAACTCGTGTTTTTTAAGAAATCATGTAAACCTTCTAGAAGCTGTGATTTTAAAAACTTGGCTGAAGTAAGCTTTTCATATTTCCGGACGCATGCGCAAACTTTAGAAAGTCGTTATTACATAGAATGTGCATACTTTGTTGATTCCTTTTATGAAATAAAACACATTTTCTAAAAACTCATGTTTTTTAATAAATCATGTAAACCTTCTAAAAGCTGTGGTTTTAAAAAACTGGCGGAAGTAAGCTTTTCTTATATCCGGACGCGTGCGCAAACTATAGAAAGTCGTTATTACATAGTATGTGCATAGTTTGTTGATTCTATTTATGAAATAAATCATATTTTCTAAAAACTCGTGTTTTTTAAAAATTCATCTAAACCTTCTAGAAGCTGTGAATTTGAAAAAAGGGGGGAAGTAAGCTTTTCTTATTTCCGGACGCATGCGCAAACTATAGAAAGTCGTTATCACGTAGAATGTGCATACTTTGCGCATGCGCAAACTATAGAAAGGCGTTATGACATAGATTGTGCATACTTTGTTGATTCCATTTATGAAATAAATCACATTTTCTTAAACCTCGTGTTTTTTAATAAATCATGTAAACCTTCTAGAAGCTGTGATTTTAAAAAACGGGGGGAATTAAGCTTTTCTTATTTCCGGACGCATGCGCAAACTATAGAAAGTCGTTATGACGTAGAATGTGCAAACTTTGTTGATTCCATTTATGAAATAAATCACATTTTCTAAAAACTCATTTTTTTTAAGAAATAATGTAAACCTTCGAGAAGCTGTGATTTTAAAAACTGGCGGAACTAAGCTTTTCTTATTTCCGGACGCATGCGTAGACTTTAGAAAGTCGTTATTACATAGAATGTGCATAATTTTTTGATTCCATTTATGAAATAAATCACATTTTCTAAAAAATTGCGTTTTTTAGGAAGTTATGTAAACCTTCTAGAAGCTGTGTTTTTTAAAAACTGGCGGAAGTAAGCTTTTCTTATTTCCTGACGCATGCGAAAACTATAGAAAGTCGTTATCACGTAGAATGTGCATAGTTTGCGCTTGCGCAAACTTTAGAAACTCGTTATAACATAGAATGTGCATACTTTGTTGATTCTATTTATGAAATAAATCACATTTTCTAAAAACTCGTGTTTTTTAAGAAATCATGTAAACCTTCTAGAAGATGTGATTTTAAAAAACTGGCGGAAGTAAGCTTTTCTTATTTCCGGACGCATGCGCAAACTATAGAAAGTTGTTACTACCTAGAATGTGCATACTTTGTTGATTCCATTGATGAAATAAATCACATTTTCTAAAAACTCATGTTTTTTAAGAATTCGTCTAAACCTTCTGGAAGCTGTGAATTTAAAAAAAGGGGGGAAGTAAGCTTTTCTTTTTTACGGACGCATGCGCAAACTATAGAAAGTCGTTATTACGTAGAATGTGCATAGTTTGCGCATGCGCAAACTATAGAAATTCGTTAGGACATAGAATGTGCATACTTTGTTGATTCCATTTATGAAATAAATCACATTTTCTAAAAACTCGTGTTTTTTAAGAACTCATGTAAACCTTCTAGAAGCTGTGATTTTAAAAAACTTGCGGAAGTAAGCTTTTCTTATTTCCGGACGCATGCGCAAACTTTAGAAAGTCGTTATTACATAGAATGTGCATACTTTTTTGATTCCATTTATAAAATAAATCACATTTTCTAAAAACTCATGTTTTTTAAGAAATCATGTAAACCTTCTAGAAGCTGCGATTTTAAAAAACTGGCGGAAGTAAGCTTTTCTTTTTTCCGGCCGCATGCGCAAACTATAGAAACTCGTTACTACGTAGAATGTGCATACTTTTTTGATTCAATTTATGAAATAAATCAAATTTTCTAAAAACTCGTTTTTTTAAGAAATCATGTGAACCTTCTAGAAGATATGATTTTAAAAAACTAGTGGAAGTAAGCTTTTCCTATTTCAGGACGAATGCGCAATCTATAGAAAGTCATTACTACGTAGAATGTGCATAGTTTGCGCATGCGCAAACTATAAAAAGTCGTTATGACATAGAATGTGCGTACTTTGTTGATTCCATTTATGAAAAAAATCACATTTTCTAAAAACTCGTCTTTTTTAAGAAATCATGTAAACCTTCTAGAAGCTGTGATTTTAAAAAACTGGCGGAAGTAAGCTTTTCTTATTTCCGGATGCATGCGCAAACTTTAGAAAGTCGTTATTACATAGAATGTGCATACTTTGTTGATTCCATTTATGAAATAAATCACATTTTCTAAAAACTCATGTTTTTTAAGAAATCATGTAAACCTTCTAGAAGCTGTGGTTTTAAAAAACTGGCGGAAGGAAGCTTTTGTTATTTCCGGACGCATGCGCAAACTATAGAAAGTCGTTATCACGTAGAATGTGCATAGTTTGCGCTTGCGCAAACTTTAGAAATTCGTTATAACATAGAATGTGCATACTTTGTTGATTCTATTTATGAAATAAATCACATTTTCTAAAAACTCGTGTTTTTTAAGAAATCATGTAAACCTTCTAGAAGATGTGATTTTAAAAAACTAGCGAAAGTAAGCTTTTCTTATTTCCGGACGCATGCACAAACTATAGAAAGTTGTTACTACCTAGAATGTGCATACTTTTTTTATTCCATTGATGAAATAAATCACATTTTCTAAAAACTCGTGTTTTTTATGAACTCATGTAAACCTTCTAGAAGCTGTGCTTTTAAAACCTTGCGGAAGTAAGCTTTTCTTATTTCCGGACGCATGCGCAAACTTTAGAAAGTCATTATTACATAGAATGTGCATACTTTGTTGATTCCATTTATAAAATAAATCACATTTTCTAAAAACTCATGTTTTTTAAGAAATCATGTAAACCTTCTAGAAGCTGCGATTTTAAAAAACTGGCGGAAGTAAGCTTTTCTTATTTCCGGACGCATGCGCAAACTATATAAAGTCGTTACTACATAGAATGTGCATACTTTTTTGATTCAATTTATGAAATAAATCACATTTTCTAAAAACTCATTTTTTAAGAAATCATGTAAACCTTCTAGAAGCTATGATTTTAAAAAACTGGTAAGAAAGTAAGCTTTTCCTATTTCAGGACGCATGCGCAAACTATAGAAAGTCGTTACTACGTAGAATGTGCATAGTTTGCGCATGCGCAAACTATAAAAAGTCGTTATGACATAGAATGTGCATACTTTGTTGATTCCATTTATGAAATAAATCACATTTTCTAAAAACTCGTGTTTTTTAAGAAATCATGTAAACGTTCTAGAAGCTGTGATTTTAAAAAACTGGCGGAAGTAAGCTTTTCTTATTTCCGGACGCATGCGCAAACTTTAGAAAGTCGATATTACATAGAATGTGCATACTTTGTTGATTCCATTTATGAAATAAATCACATTTTCTAAAAACTCGTGTTTTTTAAGAAATCATGTAAACCTTCCAGAAGCTGTGATTTTAAAAAACTGGCGGAAGTAAGCTTTTCTTATTTCCGGACGCATGCGCAAACTATAGAAAGTCGTTATTACGTAGAATGTGCATACTTTTTTGATTCCATTTATGAAATAAATCACATTTTCTAAAAACTCGTGTTTTTTAAGAAATCATGTAAACCTTCTAGAAGCTGTGGTTTTAAAAAACTGGCGGAAGGAAGCTTTTCTTATTTCCGGACGCATGCGCAAACTATAGAAAGTCGTTATTACGTAGAATGTGCATACTTTGTTGATTCTATTTATGAAATAAATCACATTTTTTAAAAACTTGTGTTTTTTAGGAAATCATGTAAACCTTCTAGAAGATGTGATTTTAAAAAACTAGTGGAAGTAAGCTTTTCTTATTTCCAGACGCATGCGCAAACTATAGAAAGTTGTTACTACCTAGAATGTGCATACTTTGTTGATTCCATTGATGAAATAAATCACATTTTCTAAAAACTCATGTTTTTTAAGAATTCGTCTAAACCTTCTAGAAGCTGTGAATTTAAAAAAAGGGGGGAAGTAAGCTTTTCTTATTTCCGGACGCATGCGCAAACTATAGAAAGTCGTTATTACGTAGAATGTGCATAGTTTGCGCATGCGCAAACTATAGAAAGTCGTTAGGACATAGAATCTGCATACTTTGTTGATTTCATTTATGAAATAAATCACATTTTCTAAAAACTCGTGTTTTTTATACACTCATGTAAACCTTCTAGAAGCTGTGCTTTTAAAACCTTGCGGAAGTAAGCTTTTCTTATTTCCGGACGCATGCGCAAACTTTAGAAAGTCGTTATTACATAGAATGTGCATACTTTGTTGATTCCATTTATAAAATAAATCACATTTTCTAAAAACACATGTTTTTTAAGAAATCATGTAAACCTTCTAGAAGCTGCGATTTTAAAAAACTGGCGGAAGTAAGCTTTTCTTATTTCCGGACGCATGCGCAAACTATATAAAGTCGTTACTACGTAGAATGTGCATACTTTTTTGATTCAATTTATGAAATAAATCACATTTTCTAAAAACTCGTTTTTTAAGAAATCATGTAAACCTTCTAGAAGCTATGATTTTAAAAAACTGGTAAGAAAGTAAGCTTTTCCTATTTCAGGACGCATGCTTAAACTATAGAAAGTCGTTACTACGTAGAATGTGCATAGTTTGCGCATGCGCAAACTATAAAAAGTCGTTATGACATAGAATGTGAATACTTTGTTGATTCCATTTATGAAATAAATCACATTTTCTAAAAACTCGTGTTTTTTAAGAGATCAAGTAAACCTTCTAGAAGCTGTGATTTTAAAAAAGGGGGGAATTAAGCTTTTCTTATTCCCGGACGCATGCGCAAACTATAGAAAGTTGTTATGACATAGAATGGTCATACTTTGTTGATTCCATTTATGAAATAAATCACATTTTCTAAAAACTCATGTTTTTTAAGAATTCATCTAAACCTTCTAGAAGCTGTGGTTTTAAAAAACTGGCGGAAGTAAGCTTTTCATATTTCCGGACGCATGCGCAAACTTTCGAAAGTCGTTATTACATAGAATGTGCATACTTTGTTGATTCCATTTATGAAATAAATCACATTTTCTAAAAACTCGTGTTTTTTAAGAAATCATGTAAACCTTCTAGAAGCTGTGATTTTAAAAAACTGGCGGAAGTAAGCTTTTCATATTTCCGGACGCATGCGCAAACTTTCGAAAGTCGTTATTACATAGAATGTGCATACTTTGTTGATTCCATTTATGAAATAAATCACATTTTCTAAAAACTCATGTTTTTTAGGAAATCATGTAAACCTTCTAGAAGCTGTGGTTTTAAAAAACTGGCAGAAGTAACCTTTTCTTATTTCCGGACGCATGCGCAAACTATAGAAAGTCGTTATTACGTAGAATGTGCATAGTTTGTTGATTCCATTTTTGAAATAAATCACATTTTCTAAAAACTCTTGTTTTTTAAGAATTCATCTAAACCTTCTAGAAGCTGTGAATTTAAAAAAAGGGGGGAAGTAAGCTTTTCTTATTTCCGGACACATGCGCAAACTATAGAAAGTCGTTATCACGTAGAATGTGCATAGTTTGCGCATGCGCAAACTATAGAAAGTCGTTATGACATAGAATGTGCATACTTTGTTGACTCCATTTATATAATAAATCACATTTTCTAAAAACTCATTTTTTTTAAGAAATCATGTAAACCTTCTAGAAGCTATGATTTTAAAAAATGGGGGGAATTAAGCTTTTCTTATTTCCGGACGCATGCGCAAATTATAGAAAGTCGTTAGTACCTAGAATGTGCATAGTTTGTTGATTCCATTTATGAAATAAATCACATTTTCTAAAAACTCGTGTTTTTTAATAATTCATCTAAACCTTCTAGAAGCTGTGAATTTAAAAAAAGGGGGGAAGTAAGCTTTTCTTGTTTTTTAAGAATTCATCTAAACCTTCTAGAAGCTGTGAATTTAAAAAAAGGGGGGAAGTAAGCTTTTCTTATTTCCGGACACATGCGCAAACTATAGAAAGTCGTTATCACGTAGAATGTGCATAGTTTGCGCATGCGCAAACTATAGAAAGTCGTTATTGTTGATGTATATGTAACTTCGGAATGTATTTCACATATATGTATATTGTATTCCTATAGAGATGGTTTTATTCCTCTATACGGAAGTGTCGTCATTTATATTGTAAGTGTCGTAACTTATACTTGATGGGTTATTAGACCACCTTGTTGGGGTCGGCCCTGTATAAATAATGTGGGTCGAAGGGTTATTAGACCACCCTATTGGGGGTCGGCCATGTGGGTCAAAGGGTTATTAGACCACCCTATTGGGGGTCGGCCCACTCAGCATTATGTTATGTGGTTAAGTTCGAGCCTACATGAGTTAGGTAAAAAGGCAAGTCAAGTCAAGTATAAATAGAGTGCGGGAGGCACTCTATTTACACACTCACTTCTCACACATGCTCTCAAGGAGGAGAGGCGCACTTATGGAGGAGGAGGATTGCTGCTAGGTTATGGCTATCTCTATTGGTTGGTTGTATCATTGCTCTATCTATCTCTGAGGAAGTTATTCTGGTTTTTCACCTTTATGGTTTTCCCCAAGTAAATCTTTGTGTCTCTTGTGTGCTTGCATTATTGTCTCCATGATTGATATGCTCTAGATATGTTGTACATGTTTTTCTCTCAGTTAAAGATCCTATATCATATTGAAGTAAATTCAGAAAATTTAACATGGTATCAGAGCTAGCCTGAAAGAAGGCATGATATGGCATGTATGACACTTGTTGCACTTACGATGCTAGGGCTTGATATAGCAAAAACCAGTCATCGTAGCACTTTCGCTATAAATCCGTTTTGGCGAATTTTTTCGGATCTGAAATTGTTACAGGCCGAAGTTAAGATCTCCAGGTATCTTGTGTCCAAAGGACAACCTCTAATGCGTTGTACTTTGTGATTTATGATCTGTACAATATAGGGTTTCTGCCTCTTCCAGATCTGAGTCAAAATCAGGTGACCTTGGGAAAAAGGTCATATCTTGGGCTAGGAAGCTCCAAATTAAATTTCGTAAAAAGTGACAGGTATTACACTGTCTGTACTATCTCAGAAAAATTTTTCAGAGGCCGAAGCTGAACCAGTGACACGTGGCACGCCGTACAAGTTCGCTCTCCTGTTTTATCCCAAAAAAGGTCACGTTGCGACATTTGGCATAACTCTCTCTCAGAGAATCCAATTGAGGTCAGACCTGTCAGGATGGAAAGGTAACAGGCCGATCTATCTCAGAAAACTTTTTCAGAGGCTGAAGTTAAAACAGTGACACGTGGCACGCCGTACAAGTTCGCTCTCCTGTTTTATCCCAAAACAGGTCACGTTGCGACATTTGGCATAACTCTCTCTCAGAGAATCCAATTGAGGTCAGACCTGTCAGGATGGAAAGATAACAGGTCAGGATATCTCAGAAAACTCTTTCAGACCCTGTAGATCAAAAATTTTGGAGTTACACCAGAAACAATCAGGTACATATTTCTGTCAAAACAGAATTATTTTTTGGTACCTTCACTCATGGCTTCCGGAATTTAGGGCTTTGGAGAAAGTTGGAATTTTTGTAATCGGAGACCACGGCTGGATGCTACTCATCAAAATAGAAATTTAGAGACCAAGATCAGAATTTTTGGTTGGGCAGAAGGCCGGGCTTGATTAGACCCTAGTTCGGGACTTTGATCAGAAAAGTGGAAAATTAGGGCTTCTGTAAAAATGGGAATTTTTTGAAATCTGTGACCATGGCTGGAAGCTCCTCAGAAAAATAGAAGCTTAGAGCTTTGGATCAAACATTTTGATGGGGCAAAAGAGTGGGCTTCATCAAACCCCAGTTCAGGGTCATGTCCAGTGAATCCGGAAGTTTCAAAGGAAAAATTGAGGAGTGAAACTTTGCAGTTTTCAAATTCTGAATATACCAGTTTGATCAGTTCATCAAGGCGCATATTCCTATCCTATCGGAAGGTTGAAATTCAAAGTTTGAATTTTTGGGGTTTCTCTAACAAACCCATATCCAGCTCCAGGTCCAGTTCTTGCAAATCAAGTGGATTGGGTTAATCCTAGAAGAAGATGGATTGATCTTCTGCATGAGTAAAGAAGTTCCTGTTTCAGAGGGAGATGAGGCCAAGGCCTTACATAAGAAGATTACAAGCGACCTTAACAGGTATGACTCATCGAGGTATGTTTCGATATTTGTCCATGATTAATTTTATGGTATGTTTGTCTTCATGTTATTATGGTTAGTACAATTTTGATTTTAGATTTGTCGTATCACCTTAACAAAATTATGAATGCATGATAGAAGATATTCATTGGTTAGGGTGTTGACACTTATGATTGTACTAATGCTTTATGATGTTGTATGAGATTTATGTTGTCTACTAACATGAAAGGTACACCAAGAAAGACAAATCATGTTCTGGTCCAAGAACATTATGCATATTATGTTTCTTACCATAATTGATGATATGACTAACCAGAAGAATCATGATGGTATAGGTTTGAATAATCACAGGTTTAGACATGTTATGTTTCTTATGATTTGACTAACCTTAAGAATTCTACATAAATCTTGAATGCTAATGCTTATTATTTTCTGTTTGAAATGATCATGACTATACATGCTTGAGATTATTGTGTTTTAATAGTATGCTAATGAATGTATGATTTTATATGAGCTCACAAGGATAACACAATCATGATACTAATAAGCATGCATAGGGACCAAGGATGAATATGAGTTCAAGAACAGGTAATCCAGGAAGCAAAGATCAAGAGGGAGTACACTCCAGTGGTTTATTCAAGGATGCAAATATTCAGAGGGAGTTGACCATCTCTCTACATTCCACATCAAAAGATGTAGAAGAAGCTACTTCAGATTAGGACTCCAGTAGCTCCTGCAAGGAAGCGAAGACTCAGAGGGAGTCCACCCAACGAACAAACAAAGATAAGTATTTGAATTGTCATTTCTTAAATAATACTGTTCAATAATGTATATACTGATGTTCCTAGAATTAGGTTGTGTATTATGCATATTAGAATAATTGCATTAATGAATAGTATACTCCTAATATGCATGGGTAAGTGGCCTATGGCACTGTACAACATTCCATTGCTACTTATCTAGTATGAAACCTCTTTGCTGACATGTTGGGAGTTGTGCACACTCTTAACAATGTTCTGGTAGAGATTGGAAGGCATCTAGAAAGTTACGGAATATGGATAAATGTTGTATTGAAGCATTGGCTAAGATAATTGCATGACTGTATGGCATATTTCTTTATGTGTAAGAATTTGTTCTGAAAACTATGAGATGTTTTCTAATCATGCAATTTAACTTGTTGTGTAGGAAAGATCGTATGACATCTCCTACAAAAGAAGAATTACAACATTTGTTCTAGCAACAAAGATATCTATTGAAGATATTGAAGATATTGAAGTTCCCAGGATCTGGGATGAAGAAATGGAATGCCATGATCCGTCGATCATGAAGAATGATGTTTGGGATGTAATCCCAAGACATGAAGGGAAGTCTGCTATGACTTCCAAATGGAACTATCAGATCAAGCATGTTGCAGATGGCAGCATTAAATAATATAAAAGTGATGAAATAGAAGATGCACCAGATGGATTTCAAGACAGCATGGTGCAGTCTTATATGTGTGCAGAACTTGGTGAAGATAGATTGATTTCCAACACGCAGCGGAAGCTTGCTGCCAAGTTCGAGATGAAATATTTGGGAATGATGCACTATTTCCTAGGTATGGAGGTGTGGCAGAGTGCAGGTGGGATCTTCCTTGGTCAAGGGAAGTACATAGTAGATATCCTGAAGAGATTTGGATGATGGACTGCAAGGCCATGGCCACACCTATGGCATCGAATCTGAAGCTTCTATGTGATGCTTCATCTGAGCCGGTTGATGTCTCTATGTATCGTCAGATGATTGGGTCCTTAATGTACCTGACGAACATGAGACCAGACATTTGCTTTGCTATGAACACATTGAGCCAGTTCCTGACGGATCCAAGGAGTGTTCACCTGGTTGCTGTAAAGCATGTTCTGAGGTACCTGAAGGGTACAGTGTATTATGGGCTCAGGTATGAGGAGAATCAAATGGTTAACCTGCAGGGTTATGTTGATTCAGATTGGGCTGGCAGTGCTGCAGATAGGAAGAACACATCTGGGTGTTGCTTCAGTATGGGATCAGGTGTGATCTCTTGGTTTAGCAGGAAGCAGTCCTGCGTAGCACTGAACAACTGAGGCAGAGTATGTTGCAGCCTGCTCAGCTAGTTGCGAGGCAGTATGGCTACGGAAGCTACTGTCTGAGTTATTTGATCTCCCGTTGGAGGCTACTGGTATCTTCTGTGATAACCAGAGTTGTGTGAAGCTGTCCGAGAACCCAGTGTTTCATGACAGGTCAAAACACATAGAGATCAAATATCACTATATCAGGGATATGGTGCAGAGAGGAGCTGTGAAGCTCCTGTATGTTGCGGCGGACGAGCAGATTGCAGATGTGATGACGAAGCCACTAGCCAGGGTGAAGTTCGAGTACTTCAGAGAGAGGCTTGGCGTGCTTTCAGATCGAGGACACTTCGAGGAAGAAGTGATGGACACATCTGCTGAAGCCATTCCAAGCATGTTGGAAGGAGGATCCTTCACATGGCTGTGGATGTAAGCGCTGAATGATGAGCATCAGGATGATGTTCTAGTTTCTGCTTGATATGATCAGTTGGATCATGTGTATGTATTTTATATGCATCATGTTGGATGCTTGGACCATGTATCTGTATATGTATCAGGTGGATACATTGTATGATCAGGTGGATCATGTATGGTGATATATATCATATGTTTTGTATTTGTATCAGGTGGATACATTGATGATCAGGAGGATCATGTATGATGATATGTATCAGGTAGATACCTGGCATGCAGCAGAATGTTGCATTGATGATCAGGAGGATCATGTATGATGATATGTATCAGGTAGATACTTGGCATGCAGCAGGATGTTGCATTGATGATCAGGAGGATCATGGATCATGATATGTATCAGGTAGATACTTGGCATGCAGCAGGATGTTGCATTGATGATCAGGAGGATCATGGATCATGATATGTATCAGGTAGATACTTGGTATGCAGCAGGATGTTGCATTGATGATCAGGATGATCATAGATGACGAGCTTCAGGATGTTGCTCCAGATGACATGCAGCAGGATGTTGCAGTGATGATCAGGACGATCATAGATGACGAGCTTCAGGATGTTGCTCTAGATGACATGCAGCAGGACGTTGCAGTGATGATGATCAGGATGATCATGGATACATCAGGATGATGTATGGTGAGTATCAGGTTGATACTCTGTGGCCGTGGATCAGGTTGTGCAGATGAGCATGTAATTCGTTGCCCTGGGAGATTTGCAGATGGTCTTGCGAGGTTTTGCCTATGGCATGTAATTCGTTGCCCTGGGACATCTGGCAAATGCTCTTTCGAGGTTTTGCTCTGGGAGGACATGTAATTCGTTGCCCTGGGAGATCTGCAGATAGTCTTGCGAGGTTTTGCCTATGGCATGTAATTCGTTGCCCTGGGATATCTAGCAGATGCTCTTGCGAGGTTTTGTCCTATGGCATGTAATTCGTTTCCCTGGGAGATCCGATAGGTTGGGCTGTGTGCCCGTAATCAGTCCTGGGATGCTCTTGCGAGGTTTTGCCATGACCACATGTAATTCGTTGCCCTGGGAGATCCTATAGGTAGAGTTGTGTGCTCGTAACAGCCTGGGATGCTCTTGCGAGGTTTTGTGGTGAGGTCACATGTAATTCGTTGCCCTAGGAGATCCTATAGGTAGAGCTGTGTGCTCGTAACATCCTGGGATGCTCTTGTGAGGTTTTGTGACGCACGTAAAAGTCCTGAGGATTCCACAGTATGGCCAGTGATGACGAAGACCTGCAGGTGGTGGGCCTACATCCAGTATGAAAAAGGACTGGCTCTGTAGAACTTCCTATGACGAGTAGATTCGGAGATTGATTGAGATAGCAGCAGTAGTGACGATGATGATGAGTCGATGACGATTATCCAGTGACGATGATCCAGAGAAGATGACTTGTGCTAGAAGAATTGTGCTGAGAAATACCTTCCTATTTAAGAGGGAGTGTTGATGTATATGTAACTTCGGAATGTATTTCACATATATGTATATTGTATTCCTATAGAGATGGTTTTATTCCTCTATACGGAAGTGTCGTCATTTATATTGTAAGTGTCGTAACTTATACTTGATGGGTTATTAGACCACCTTGTTGGGGTCGGCCCTGTATAAGTCATGTGGGTCGAAGGGTTATTAGACCACCCTATTGGGGGTCGGCCATGTGGGTCAAAGGGTTATTAGACCACCCTATTGGGGGTCGGCCCACTCAGCATTATGTTATGTGGTTAAGTTCGAGCCTACATGAGTTAGGTAAAAAGGCAAGTCAAGTCAAGTATAAATAGAGTGCGGGAGGCACTCTATTTACACACTCACTTCTCACACATGCTCTCAAGGAGGAGAGGCGCACTTATGGAGGAGGAGGATTGCTGCTAGGTTATGGCTATCTCTATTGGTTGGTTGTATCATTGCTCTATCTATCTCTGAGGAAGTTATTGGGGTTTTTCACCTTTATGGTTTTCCCCAAGTAAATCTTTGTGTCTCTTGTGTGCTTGCATTATTGTCTCCATGATTGATATGCTCTAGATATGCTGTACATGTTTTTCTCTCAGTTAAAGATCCTAGATCATATTGAAGTAAATTCAGAAAATTTAACAGTTATGACATAGAATGTGCATACTTTGTTGATTTCATTTATGAAATAAATCACATTTTCTAAAAACTCGTGTTTTTTATGAACTCATGTAAACCTTCTAGAAGCTGTGCTTTTAAAACCTTGCGGAAGTAAGCTTTTCTTATTTCCGGACGCATGCGCAAACTTTAGAAAGTCGTTATTACATAGAATGTGCATACTTTGTTGATTCCATTTATAAAATAAATCACATTTTCTAAAAACTCATGTTTTTTAAGAAATCATGTAAACCTTCTAGAAGCTGCGATTTTAAAAAACTGGCGGAAGTAAGCTTTTCTTATTTCTGGACGCATGCGCAAACTATTTAAAGTCGTTACTATGTAGAATGTGCATACTTTTTTGATTCAATTTATGAAATAAATCACATTTTCTAAAAACTCGTTTTTTAAGAAATCATGTAAACCTTCTAGAAGCTATGATTTTAAAAAACTGGTAAGAAAGTAAGCTTTTCCTATTTCAGGACGCATGCGCAAACTATAGAAAGTCGTTACTACGTAGAATGTGCATAGTTTGCGCATGCGCAAACTATAAAAAGTCGTTATGACATAGAACGTGCATACTTTGTTGATTCCATTTATGAAATAAATCACATTTTCTAAAAACTCGTGTTTTTTAAGAAATCATGTAAACCTTCTAGAAGCTGTGATTTTAAAAAACTGGCGGAAGTAAGCTTTTCTTATTTCCGGACGCATGCGCAAACTTTAGAAAGTCGATATTACATAGAATGTGCATACTTTGTTGATTCCATTTATGAAATAAATCACATTTTCTAAAAACTCGTGTTTTTTAAGAAATCATGTAAACCTTCCAGAAGCTGTGATTTTAAAAAACTGGCGGAAGTAAGCTTTTCTTATTTCCGGACGCATGCACAAACTATAGAAAGTCGTTACTACGTAGAATGTGCATACTTTTTTGATTCCATTTATGAAATAAATCACATTTTCTAAAAACTCGTGTTTTTTAAGAAATCATGTAAACCTTCTAGAAGCTGTGGTTTTAAAAAACTGGCGGAAGGAAGGTTTTCTTATTTCCGGACGCATGCGCAAACTATAGAAAGTTGTTATTACGTAGAATGTGCATACTTTGTTGATTCTATTTATGAAATAAATCACAGTTTCTAAAAACTTGTGTTTTTTAGGAAATCATGTAAACGTTCTAGAAGATGTGATTTTAAAAAACTAGTGGAAGTAAGCTTTTCTTACTTCCGGACGCATGCGCAAACTATAGAAAGTTGTTACTACCTATAATGTGCATACTTTGTTGATTCCATTGATGAAATAAATCACATTTTCTAAAAACTCATGTTTTTTAAGAATTCGTCTAAACCTTCTAGAAGCTGTGAATTTAAAAAAAGGGGGGAAGTAAGCTTTTCTTATTTCCGGACGCATGCGCAAACTATAGAAAGTCGTTATTACGTAGAATGTGCATAGTTTGCGCATGCGCAAACTATAGAAAGTCGTTAGGACATAGAATCTGCATACTTTGTTGATTTCATTTATGAAATAAATCACATTTTCTAAAAACTCGTGTTTTTTATGAACTCATGTAAACCTTCTAGAAGCTGTGCTTTTAAAACCTTGCGGAGGTAAGCTTTTCTTATTTCCGGACGCATGCGCAAACTTTAGAAAGTCGTTATTACATAGAATGTGCATACTTTGTTGATTCCATTTATAAAATAAATCACGTTTTCTAAAAACTCATGTTTTTTAAGAAATCATGTAAACCTTCTAGAAGCTGCGATTTTAAAAAACTGGCGGAAGTAAGCTTTTCTTATTTCCGGACGCATGCGCAAACTATATAAAGTCGTTACTACGTAGAATGTGCATACTTTTTTGATTCAATTTATGAAATAAATCACATTTTCTAAAAACTCGTTTTTTAAGAAATCATGTAAACCTTCTAGAAGCTATGATTTTAAAAAACTGGTAAGAAAGTAAGCTTTTCCTATTTCAGGACGCATGCGCAAACTATAGAAAGTAGTTACTACGTAGAATGTGCATAGTTTGCGCATGCGCAAACTATAAAAAGTCGTTATGACATAGAATGTGAATACTTTGTTGATTCCATTTATGAAATAAATCACATTTTCTAAAAACTCGTGTTTTTTAAGAGATCAAGTAAACCTTCTAGAAGCTGTGATTTTAAAAAAGGGGGGAATTAAGCTTTTCTTATTCCCGGACGCATGCGCAAACTATAGAAAGTTGTTATGACATAGAATGTGCATACTTTGTTGATTCCATTTATGAAATAAATCACATTTTCTAAAAACTCATGTTTTTTAAGAATTCATCTAAACCTTCTAGAAGCTGTGAATTAAAAAAAAGGGGGGAAGTAAGCTTTTCTTATTTCCGGACGCATCCGCAAACTATAAAAAGTTGTGATTCCGTAGAATGTGCATAGTTTGCACATGCGCAAGCTATAAAAATTCGTTATGACATAGAATGTGCATACTTTGTTGATTCCATTTACGAAATAAATCACATTTCCTAAAAACTTGTGTTTTTTCAGACATCATGTAAACCTTCTAGAAGTTGTGATTTTAAAAAACGGGGGGAATTAAGCTTTTCTTATTTCTGGACGGATGCGCAAACTATAGAAAGTTGTTATGACGTAGAATATGCATACTTTGTGTATTCAATTTATGAAATAAATCACATTTTCTAAAAACTCGTGTTTTTTAAGAAATCATGTAAACCTTCTAGAAGCTGTGATTTTAAAAAACTGGCGGAAGTAAGCTTTTCATATTTCCGGAGGCATGCGCAAACTTTAGAAAGTCGTTATTACATAGAATATGCATACTTTGTTGATTCCATTTATGAAATAAATCACATTTTCTAAAAACTCGTGTTTTTTAGGAAATCATGTAAACCTTCTAGAAGTCGTGGTTTTAAAAAACTTGCGGAAGGAAGCTTTTCTTATTTCCGGACGCATGCGCAAACTATAGAAGTCGTTATGACGTAGAATGTGCATACTTTGTTGATTCCATTTATGAAATAAATCACATTTTCTAAAAACTCGTGTTTTTTAAGAAATCATGTAAACCTTCTAGATGCTGTGATTTTAAAAAACTGGCGGAAGCAAGCTTTTCATATTTCCGGACGCATGCGCAAACTTTAGAAAGTCGTTATTACATAGAATGTGCATACTTTGTTGATGCCATTTATGAAATAAATCACATTTTCTAAAAAATAATGTTTTTTAAGAAATCATGTAAACCTTCTAGAAGCTGCGGTTTTTAAAAACTGGTGGAAGGAAGCTTTTCTTATTTCCGGACGCATGCGCAAACTATAGAAAGTCGTTATTACATAGAATGTGCATAGTTTGTTAATTCCATTTATGAAATAAATCACATTTTCTAAAAACTCGTGTTTTTTACGAATTCATCTAAACCTTCTAGAAGCTGTGAATTTAAAAAAAGGGGGGAAGTAAGGTTTTCTTGTTTCCGAACGCATGCCCAAACTATAGAAAGTCGTTATTACATAGAATGTGCATAGTTTGTTGATTCCATTTATGAAATAAATCACATTTTCTAAAAACTTTTGTTTTTTAAGAATTCATCTAAACCTTCTAGAAGCTGTGAATTTAAAAAAAGGGGGGAAGTAAGCTTTTGTTATTTTCGGACGCATGCGCAAACTATAGAAAGTCGTTATCATGTAGAATGTGCATAGTATGCGCATGCGGAAACTTTAGAAAGTCGTTATGACATAGAATGTGCATACTTTGTTGATTCTATTTATGAAATAAATCACATTTTCTAAAAACTCGTGTTTTTTAAGAAATCATGTAAACCTTCTAGAAGTTGTGATTTTAAAAAACGGGGGGAATTAAGCTTTTCTTATTTCCAGACGCATGCGCAAACTATAGAAAGTCGTTATGACGTAGAATGTGCATACTTTGTTGATTCCATTTATGAAATAAATCACATTTTCTAAAAACTCTTGTTTTTTAAGAAATCATGTAAACCTTCTAGAAGCTGTGATTTTAAAAAACTGGCGGAAGTAAGCTTTTCATATTTCCGGACGCATGCGCAAACTTTCGAAAGTCGTTATTACATAGAATGTGCATACTTTGTTGATTCCATTTATGAAATAAATCACATTTTCTAAAAACTCATGTTTTTTAGGAAATCATGTAAACCGTCTAGAAGCTGTGGTTTTAAAAAACTGGCGGAAGTAACCTTTTCTTATTTCCGGACGCATGCGCAAACTATAGAAAGTCGTTATTACGTACAATGTGCATAGTTTGTTGATTCCATTTTTGAATTAAATCACATTTTCTAAAAACTCTTGTTTTTTAAGAATTCATCTAAACCTTCTAGAAGCTGTGAATTTAAAAAAAGGGAGGAAGTAAGCTTTTCTTATTTCCGGACACATGCGCAAACTATAGAAAGTCGTTATCACATAGAATGTGCATACTTTGTTGATTCCATTTATGAAATAAATCACATTTTCTAAAAACTCGTGTTTTTTAACAAATCATGTAAACCTTCTAGAAGCTGTGATTTAAAAAAATGGGGGGAGTTAAGCTTTTCTTATTTCTGGACGCATGCGCAAACTATAGAAAGTCGTTATGACGTAGAATGTGCAAACTTTGTTGATTCCATTTATATAATAAATCACATTTTCTAAAAACTCATTTTTTTTAAGAAATCATGTAAACCTTCTAGAAGCTTTGATTTTAAAAAATGGGGGGAATTAGGCGTTTCTTATTTCCGGACGCATGCGCAAATTATAGAAAGTCGTTATTACCTAGAATGTGCATAGTTTGTTGATTCCATTTATGAAATAAATCACATTTTCTAAAAACTCGTGTTTTTTAATAATTCATCTAAACCTTCTAGAAGCTGTGAATTTAAAAAAAGGGGGGAAGTAAGCTTTTCTTATTTCCGGACTCATGCGCAAACTATAGAAAGTCGTTATCACATAGAATGTGCATAGTTTGCACATGCGCAAACTTTAGAAATTCATTATCACATAGAATGTGCACACTTTGTTGATTCCATTTATGAAATATATCACATTTTCTAAAAACTCGTGTTTTTTAAGAAATCATGTAAACCTTCTAGAAGCTGTGATTTTAAAAAACTGGCGGAAGTAAGCTTTTCTTATTTCCGGACGCATGCGCAAACTATAGAAAGTCGTTACTACGTAGAATGTGCATACTTTGTTGATTCTATTTATGAAATAAATCACATTTTCTAAAACCTCGTGTTTTTTAAGAATTCATCTAAACCTTCTAGAAGCCGTGAATTTAAAAAAAGGGGGGAAGTAAGCTTTTCTTATTTCCGGACGCACGCGTAAACTATAGAAAGTCGTTATTACATAGAATGTGCATAGTTTGCGCATGCGAAAACTATAGAAAGTCGGTATGACATAGAATGTGCATACTTTGTTGGTTCCATTTATGAAATAAATCACATTTTCTAAAAAACTCGTGTTTTTTAAGAAATTATGTAAACCTTCTAGAAGCTGTGATTTTAAAAAACCTGTGGAAGTAAGCTTTTCTTATTTCCGGATGCATGCGCAAACTTTAGAAAGTCATTATTACATAGAATATGCATACTTTGTTGATTCCATTTATGAAATAAATCACATTTTCTAAAAACTCATGTTTTTTAAGAAATCATGTAAACCTTCTAGAAGGTGTGATTTTAAAAAACTGGCGGAAGTAAGCTTTTCTTATTTCCGGACGCATGCACAAACTATAGAAAGTCGTTACTACGTAGAATGTGCATACTTTGTTGATTCCATTTATGAAATAAATCACATTTTCTAAAAACTCGTGTGTTTTAAGAAATCATGTAAACCTTCTAGAAGCTGTGATTTTAAAAAACTGGCGGAAGTAAGCTTTTCATATTTCCATACGCATGAGCAAACTTTAGAAAGTCGTTATGACATAGAATTTGCATACTTTGTTGATTCCATTTATGAAATAAATCATATTTTCTAAAAACTCATGTTTTTTAAGAAATCATGTAAACCTTCTAGAAGCTGTGATTTTAAAAAACTGGCGGCAGTAAGCTTTTCTTATTTCTGGACGTATGTGCAACTTTAGAAAGTCGTTAATACATAGAATGTGCATAGTTTGTTGATTCCATTTATGAAATAAATCACATTTTCTAAAAACTCATGTTTTTTAAGAAATCATGTAAACCTTCTAGAAGCTGTGATTTTAAAAAACTGGCGGAAGTAAGCTTTTCATATTTCCGGATGCATGCACAAACTTTAGAAAGTCGTTATGACATAGAATGTGCATACTTTGCTGATTGCATTTATGAAATACATCACATTTTCTAAAAACTCGTGTTTTTTAAGAAATCATGTAAACCTTCTTGAAGCTGTGATTTTAAAAAACTAGCGGTAGTAGGCTTTTCTTATTTCCGGACACATGCGCAAACTTTAGAAAGTCGTTATTACATAGAATGTGCATACTTTGTTGATTCCATTTATGAAATAAATCACATTTTCTAAAAACTCATGTTTTTTAAGAAATCATGTAAACCTTCTAGAAGCTGTGATTTTAAAAAACTGGCGGAAGTAAGCTTTTCTTATTTTCGGACGCATGCGCAAACTTTAGAAAGTCGTTATTACATAGAATGTGCATACTTTGTTGATTCCATTTATGAAATAAATCACATTTTCTAAAAACTCATGTTTTTTAAGAAATCATGTAAACCTTCTAGAAGCTGTGGTTTTAAAAAACTGACGGAAGTAAGCTTTTCTTATTTCTGGACGCATGCGCAAACTATAGAAAGTCGTTACTACATAGAATGTGTATACTTTGTTGATTCCATTTATGAAATAAATCACATTTTCTAAAAACTCGTGTTTTTTAAGAAATCATGTAAACCTTCTAGAAGGTGTGATTGTAAAAAACTGGCGGAAGTAAGCTTTTCATATTTTCATACGCATGAGCAAACTTTAGAAAGTCGTTATGACATAGAATTTGCATACTTTGTTGATTCCATTTATGAAATAAATCACATTTTCTAAAAACTCATGTTTTTTAAGAAATCATGTAAACCTTCTAGAAGCTGTGATTTTAAAAAACTGGCGGCAGTAAGCTTTTCTTATTTCTGGACGTATGTGCAACTTTAGAAAGTCGTTAATACGTAGAATGTGCATAGTTTGTTGATTCCATTTATGAAATAAATCACATTTTCTAAAAACTCATGTTTTTTAAGAAATCATGTAAACCTTCTAGAAGCTGTGATTTTAAAAAACTGGCGGAAGTAAGCTTTTCATATTTCCGGATGCATGCACAAACTTTAAAAAGTCGTTATGACATAGAATGTGCATACTTTGCTGATTGCATTTATGAAATAAATCACATTTTCTAAAAACTCATGTTTTTTAAGAAATCATGTAAACCTTCTAGAAGCTGTGATTTTAAAAAACTGGCGGAAGTAAGCTTTTCATATTTCCATACGCATGAGCAAACTTTAGAAAGTCGTTATGACATAGAATTTGCATACTTTGTTGATTCCATTTACGAAATAAATCACATTTCCTAAAAACTTGTGTTTTTTAAGACATCATGTAAACCTTCTAGAAGTTGTGATTTTAAAAAACGGGGGGAATTAAGCTTTTCTTATTTCTGGACGGATGCGCAAACTATAGAAAGTTGTTATGACGTAGAATATGCATTCTTTGTGTATTCAATTTATGAAATAAATCACATTTTCTAAAAACTCGTGTTTTTTAAGAAATCATGTAAAGTTCTAGAACCTGTGATTTTAAAAAACTGGCGGAAGTAAGCTTTTCATATTTCCGGAGGCATGCGCAAACTTTAGAAAGTCGTTATTACATAGAATATGCATACTTTGTTGATTCCATTTATGAAATAAATCACATTTTCTAAAAACTCGTGTTTTTTAGGAAATCAAGTAAACCTTCTAGAAGATGTGATTTTAAAAAACTAGTGGAAGTAAGCTTTTCTTATTTCCGGACGCATGCGCAAACTATAGAAAGTTGTTACTACCTATAATGTGCATACTTTGTTGATTCCATTGATGAAATAAATCACATTTTCTAAAAACTCATGTTTTTTAAGAATTCGTCTAAACCTTCTAGAAGCTGTGAATTTAAAAAAAGGGGGGAAGTAAGCTTTTCTTATTTCCGGACGCATGCGCAAACTATAGAAAATCGTTATTACGTAGATGTGCATAGTTTGCGCATGCGCAAACTATATAAAGTCGTTAGGACATAGAATCTGCATACTTTGTTGATTTCATTTATGAAATAAATCACATTTTCTAAAAACTCGTGTTTTTTATGAACTCATGTAAACCTTCTAGAAGCTGTGCTTTTAAAACCTTGCGGAGGTAAGCTTTTCTTTTTTCCGGACGCATGCGCAAACTTTAGAAAGTCGTTATTACATAGAATGTGCATACTTTGTTGATTCCATTTATAAAATAAATCACGTTTTCTAAAAACTCATGTTTTTTAAGAAATCATGTAAACCTTCTAGAAGCTGCGATTTTAAAAAACTGGCGGAAGTAAGCTTTTCTTATTTCCGGACGCATGCGCAAACTATATAAAGTCGTCACTACGTAGAATGTGCATACTTTTTTGATTCAATTTATGAAATAAATCACATTTTCTAAAAACTCGTTTTTTAAGAAATCATGTAAACCTTCTAGAAGCTATGATTTTAAAAAACTGGTAAGAAAGTAAGCTTTTCCTATTTCAGGACGCATGCGCAAACTATAGAAAGTAGTTACTACGTAGAATGTGCATAGTTTGCGCATGCGCAAACTATAAAAAGTCGTTATGACATAGAATGTGAATACTTTGTTGATTCCATTTATGAAATAAATCACATTTTCTAAAAACTCGTGTTTTTTAAGAGATCAAGTAAACCTTCTAGAAGCTGTGATTTTAAAAAAGGGGGGAATTAAGCTTTTCTTATTCCCGGACGCATGCGCAAACTATAGAAAGTTGTTATGACATAGAATGTGCATACTTTGTTGATTCCATTTATGAAATAAATCACATTTTCTAAAAACTCATGTTTTTTAAGAATTCATCTAAACCTTCTAGAAGCTGTGAATTAAAAAAAAAGGGGGGAAGTAAGCTTTTCTTATTTCCGGACGCATCCGCAAACTATAAAAAGTTGTGATTCCGTAGAATGTGCATAGTTTGCACATGCGCAAGCTATAAAAATTCGTTATGACATAGAATGTGCATACTTTGTTGATTCCATTTAAAAAATAAATCACATTTCCTAAAAACTTGTGTTTTTTCAGACATGATGTAAACCTTCTAGAAGTTGTGATTTTAAAAAACGGGGGGAATTAAGCTTTTCTTATTTCTGGACGGATGTGCAAACTATAGAAAGTTGTTATGACGTAGAATATGCATACTTTGTGTATTCAATTTATGAAATAAATCACATTTTCTAAACACTCGTGTTTTTTAAGAAATCATGTAAACATTCTAGAAGCTGTGATTTTAAAAAACTGGCGGAAGTAAGCTTTTCATATTTCCGGAGGCATGCGCAAACTTTAGAAAGTCGTTATTACATAGAATATGCATACTTTGTTGATTCCATTTATGAAATAAATCACATTTTCTAAAAACTCGTGTTTTTTAGGAAATCATGTAAACCTTCTAGAAGTCGTGGTTTTAAAAAACTTGCGGAAGGAAGCTTTTCTTATTTCCGGACGCATGCGCAAACTATAGAAGTCGTTATGACGTAGAATGTGCATACTTTGTTGATTCCATTTATGAAATAAATCACATTTTCTAAAAACTCGTGTTTTTTAAGAAATCATGTAAACCTTCTAGATGCTGTGATTTTAAAAAACTGGCGGAAGCAAGCTTTTCATATTTCCGGACGCATGCGCAAACTTTAGAAAGTCGTTATTACATAGAATGTGCATACTTTGTTGATGCCATTTATGAAATAAATCACATTTTCTAAAAAATAATGTTTTTTAAGAAATCATGTAAACCTTCTAGAAGCTGCGGTTTTTAAAAACTGGTGGAAGGAAGCTTTTCTTATTTCCGGACGCATGCGCAAACTATAGAAAGTCGTTATTACGTAGAATGTGCATAGTTTGTTAATTCCATTTATGAAATAAATCACATTTTCTAAAAACTCATGTTTTTTAAGAAATCATGTAAACCTTCTAGAAGCTGTGATTTTAAAAAACTGGCGGCAGTAAGCTTTTCTTATTTCTGGACGTATGTGCAACTTTAGAAAGTCGTTAATACATAGAATGTACATAGTTTGTTGATTCCATTTATGAAATAAATCACATTTTCTAAAAATTCATTTTTTTTAAGAAATCATGTAAACCTTCTAGAAGCTGTGATTTTAAAAAACTGGCGGAAGTAAGCTTTTCATATTTCCGGATGCATGCACAAACTTTAGAAAGTCGTTATGACATAGAATGTGCATACTTTGCTGATTGCATTTATGAAATACATCACATTTTCTAAAAACTCGTGTTTTTTAAGAAATCATGTAAACCTTCTTGAAGCTGTGATTTTAAAAAACTAGCGGTAGTAGGCTTTTCTTATTTCCGGACACATGCGCAAACTTTAGAAAGTCGTTATTACATAGAATGTGCATACTTTGTTGATTCCATTTATGAAATAAATCACATTTTCTAAAAACTCATGTTTTTTAAGAAATCATGTAAACCTTCTAGAAGCTGTGATTTTAAAAAACTGGCGGAAGTGAGCTTTTCTTATTTTCGGACGCATGCGCAAACTTTAGAAAGTCGTTATTACATAGAATGTGCATACTTTGTTGATTCCATTTATGAAATAAATGACATTTTCTAAAAACTCATGTTTTTTAAGAAATCATGTAAACCTTCTAGAAGCTGTGATTTTAAAAAACTGGTGGAACTAAGCTTTTCATATTTCCATACGCATGAGCAAACTTTAGAAAGTCGTTATGACATAGAATTTGCATACTTTGTTGATTCCATTTATGAAATAAATCACATTTTCTAAAAACTCATGTTTTTTAAGAAATCATGTAAACCTTCTAGAAGCTGTGATTTTAAAAAACTGGCGGCAGTAAGCTTTTCTTATTTCTGGACGTATGTGCAACTTTAGAAAGTCGTTAATACGTAGAATGTGCATAGTTTGTTGATTCCATTTATGAAATAAATCACATTTTCTAAAAACTCATGTTTTTTAAGAAATCATGTAAACCTTCTAGAAGCTGTGATTTTAAAAAACTGGCGGAAGTAAGCTTTTCATATTTCCGGATGCATGCACAAACTTTAGAAAGTCGTTATGACATAGAATGTGCATACTTTGCTAATTGCATTTATGAAATACATCACATTTTCTAAAAACTCGTGTTTTTTAAGAAATCATGTAAACCTTCTAGAAGCTGTGATTTTAAAAAACTGGCGGAAGTAAGCTTTTCATATTTCCATACGCATGAGCAAACTTTAGAAAGTCGTTATGACGTAGAATTTGCATACTTTGTTGATTCCATTTACGAAATAAATCACATTTCCTAAAAACTTGTGTTTTTTAAGACATCATGTAAACCTTCTAGAAGTTGTGATTTTAAAAAACGGGGGGAATTAAGCTTTTCTTATTTCTGGACGGATGCGCAAACTATAGAAAGTTGTTATGACGTAGAATATGCATACTTTGTGTATTCAATTTATGAAATAAATCACATTTTCTAAAAACTCGTGTTTTTTCAGAAATCATGTAAACCTTCTAGAAGCTGTGATTTTAAAAATCTGGCGGAAGTAAGCTTTTCATATTTCCGGAGGCATGCGCAAACTTTAGAAAGTTGTTATTACATAGAATATGCATACTTTGTTGATTCCATTTATGAAATAAATCACATTTTCTAAAAACTCGCGTTTTTTAGGAAATCAAGTAAACCTTCTAGAAGCTGTGATTTTAAAAAAGGGGGGAATTAAGCTTTTCTTATTCCCGGACGCATGCGCAAACTATAGAAAGTTGTTATGACATAGAATATGCATAGTTTGTTGATTCCATTTATGAAATAAATCACATTTTCTAAAAACTTGTGTTTTTTAAGAATTCATCTAAACCTTCTAGAAGCTGTGAATTTAAAAAAAGGGGGGAAGTAAGCTTTTCTTATGTCCGGACGCATGCGCAAACTATAGAAAGTCGTTATCATGTAGAATGTGCATAGTATGCGCATGCGGAAACTTTAGAAAGTCGTTATGACATATAATGTGCATACTTTGTTGATTCCATTTATGAAATAAATCACATTTTCTAAAAACTCGTGTTTTTTAAGAAATCATGTAAACCTTCTAGAAGCTGTGATTTTAAAAAAACTGGCGGAAGTAAGCTTTTCATATTTCCGGACGCATGCGCAAACTTTCGAAAGTCGTTATTACATAGAATGTGCATACTTTGTTGATTCCATTTATGAAATAAATCACATTTTCTAAAAGCTCATGTTTTTTAGGAAATCATGTAAACCTTCTAGAAGCCGTGGTTTTAAAAAACTAGCGGAAGTAACCTTTTCTTATTTCCGGACGCATGCGCAAACTATAGAAAGTCGTTATTACGTAGAATGTGCATAGTTTTTTGATTCCATTTTTGAAATAAATCACATTTTCTAAAAACTCTTGTTTTTTAAGAATTCATCTAAACCTTCTAGAAGCTGTGAATTTAAAAAAAGGGGGGAAGTAAGCTTTTCTTATTTCCGGACACATGCGCAAACTATAGAAAGTCGTTATCACGTAGAATGTGCATAGTTTGCGCATGCGCAAACTATAGAAATTCGTTATGACATAGAATGTGGATACTTTGTTGACTCCATTTATGAAATAAATCACATTTTCTAAAAACTCGTGTTTTTTAACAAATCATGTAAACCTTCTAGAAGCTGTGATTTAAAAAAATGGGGGGAGTTAAGCTTTTCTTATTTCTGGACGCATGCGCAAACTATAGAAAGTCGTTATGACGTAGAATGTGCAAACTTTGTTGATTCCATTTAAATAATAAATCACATTTTCTAAAAACTCATTTTTTTTAAGAAATCATGTAAACCTTCTAGAAGCTATGATTTTAAAAAATGGGGGGAATTAAGCTTTTCTTATTTCCGGACGCATGCGCAAATTATAGAAAGTCGTTATTACCTAGAATGTGCATAGTTTGTTGATTCCATTTATGAAATAAATCACATTTTCTAAAAACTCGTGTTTTTTAATAATTCATCTAAACCTTCTAGAAGCTGTGAATTTAAAAAAAGGGGGGAAGTAAGCTTTTCTTATTTCCGGACACATGCGCAAACTATAGAAAGTCGTTATCACGTAGAATGTGCATAGTTTGCGCATGCGCAAACTATAGAAAGTCGTTATGACATAGAATGTGCATACTTTGTTGATTTCATTTATGAAATAAATCACATTTTCTAAAAACTCGTGTTTTTTATGAACTCATTTAAACCTTCTAGAAGCTGTGCTTTTAAAACCTTGCGGAAGTAAGCTTTTCTTATTTCCGGACGCATGCGCAAACTTTAGAAAGTCGTTATTACATAGAATGTGCATACTTTGTTGATTCCATTTATAAAATAAATCACATTTTCTAAAAACTCATGTTTTTTAAGAAATCATGTAAACCTTCTAGAAGCTGCGATTTTAAAAAACTGGCGGAAGTAAGCTTTTCTTATTTCCGGACGCATGCGCAAACTATTTAAAGTCGTTACTACGTAGAATGTGCATACTTTTTTGATTCAATTTATGAAATAAATCACATTTTCTAAAAACTCATTTTTTAAGAAATCATGTAAACCTTCTAGAAGCTATGATTTTAAAAAACTGGTAAGAAAGTAAGCTTTTCCTATTTCAGGACGCATGCGCAAACTATAGAAAGTCGTTACTACGTAGAATGTGCATAGTTTGCGCATGCGCAAACTATAAAAAGTCGTTATGACATAGAATGTGCATACTTTGTTGCTTCCATTTATGAAATAAATCACATTTTCTAAAAACTCGTGTTTTTTAAGAAATCATGTAAACCTTCTAGAAGCTGTGATTTTAAAAAACTGGCGGAAGTAAGCTTTTCTTATTTCCGGACGCATGCGCAAACTTTAGAAAGTCGATATTACATAGAATGTGCATACTTTGTTGATTCCATTTATGAAATAAATCACATTTTCTAAAAACTCGTGTTTTTTAAGAAATCATGTAAACCTTCCAGAAGCTGTGATTTTATAAAACTGGCGGAAGTAAGCTTTTCTTATTTCCGGACGCATGCGCAAACTATAGAAAGTCGTTACTACGTAGAATGTGCATACTTTTTTGATTCCATTTATGAAATAAATCACATTTTCTAAAAACTCGTGTTTTTTAAGAAATCATGTAAACCTTCTAGAAGCTGTGGTTTTAAAAAACTGGCAGAAGGAAGCTTTTCTTATTTCCGGACGCATGCGCAAACTATAGAAAGTCGTTATTACGTAGAATGTGCATACTTTGTTGATTCTATTTATGAAATAAATCACATTTTCTAAAAACTTGTGTTTTTTAGGAAATCATGTAAACCTTCTAGAAGATGTGATTTTAAAAAACTAGTGGAAGTAAGCTTTTCTTATTTCCGGACGCATGCGCAAACTATAGAAAGTTGTTACTACCTAGAATGTGCATACTTTGTTGATTCCATTGATGAAATAAATCACATTTTCTAAAAACTCATGTTTTTTAAGAATTCGTCTAAACCTTCTAGAAGCTGTGAATTTAAAAAAAGGGGGGAAGTAAGCTTTTCTTATTTCCGGACGCATGCGCAAACTATAGAAAGTCGTTATTACGTAGAATGTGCATAGTTTGCGCATGCGCAAACTATCGAAAGTCGTTAGGACATAGAGTCTGCATACTTTGTTGATTTCATTTATGAAATAAATCACATTTTCTAAAAACTCGTGTTTTTTATGAACTCATGTAAACCTTCTAGAAGCTGTTCTTTTAAAATCTTGCGGAAGTAAGCTTTTCTTATTTCCGGACGCATGCGCAAACTTTAGAAAGTCGTTATTACATAGAATGTGCATACTTTGTTGATTCCATTTATAAAATAAATCACGTTTTCTAAAAACTCATGTTTTTTAAGAAATCATGTAAACCTTCTAGAAGCTGCGATTTTAAAAAACTGGCGGAAGTAAGCTTTTCTTATTTCCGGACGCATGCGCAAACTATATAAAGTCGTTACTACGTAGAATGTGCATACTTTTTTGATTCAATTTATGAAATAAATCACATTTTCTAAAAACTCGTTTTTTAAGAAATCATGTAAACCTTCTAGAAGGTATGATTTTGAAAAACTGGTAAGAAAGTAAGCTTTTCCTATTTCAGGACGCATGCGCAAACTATAGAAAGTAGTTACTACGTAGAATGTGCATAGTTTGCGCATGCACAAACTATAAAAAGTCGTTATGACATAGAATGTGAATACTTTGTTGATTCCATTTATGAAATAAATCACATTTTATAAAAACTCGTGTTTTTTAAGAGATCAAGTAAACCTTCTAGAAGCTGTGATTTTAAAAAAGGGGGGAATTAAGCTTTTCTTATTCCCGGACGCATGCGCAAACTATAGAAAGTTGTTATGACATAGAATGTGCATACTTTGTTGATTCCATTTATGAAATAAATCACATTTTCTAAAAACTCATGTTTTTTAAGAATTCATCTAAACCTTCTAGAAGCTGTGAATTAAAAAAAAGGGGGGAAGTAAGCTTTTCTTATTTCCGGACGCATGCGCAAACTATAAAAAGTTGTGATTCCGTAGAATGTGCATAGTTTACACATGCGCAAGCTATAAAAATTCGTTATGACATAGAATGTGCATACTTTGTTGATTCCATTTACGAAATAAATCACATTTCCTAAAAACTTGTGTTTTTTAAGACATCATGTAAACCTTCTAGAAGTTGTGATTTTAAAAAACGGCGGGAATTAAGCTTTTCTTATTTATGGACGGATGCGCAAACTATAGAAAGTTGTTATGACGTAGAATATGCATACTTTGTGTATTCAATTTATGAAATAAATCACATTTTCTAAAAACTCGTGTTTTTTAAGAAATCATGTAAACCTTCTAGAAGCTGTGATTTTAAAAAACTGGCGGAAGTAAGCTTTTCATATTTCCGGAGGCATGCGCAAACTTTAGAAAGTCGTTATTACATAGAATATGCATACTTTGTTGATTCCATTTATGAAATAAATCACATTTTCTAAAAACTCGTGTTTTTTAAGAAATCATGTAAACCTTCTAGAAGTTGTGATTTTAAAAAACGGGGGGAATTAAGCTTTTCTTATTTCCAGACGCATGCGCAAACTATAGAAAGTCGTTATGACGTAGAATGTGCATACTTTGTTGATTCCATTTATGAAATAAATCACATTTTCTAAAAACTCGTGTTTTTTAAGAAATCATGTAAACCTCCTAGAAGCTGTGATTTTAAAAAACTGGCGGAAGTAAGCTTTTCATATTTCCGGACGCATGCGCAAACTTTCGAAAGTCGTTATTACATAGAATGTGCATACTTTGTTGATTCCATTTATGAAATAAATCACATTTTCTAAAAACTCATGTTTTTTAGGAAATCATGTAAACCTTCTAGAAGCTGTGGTTTTAAAAAACTGGCGGAAGTAACCTTTTCTTATTTCCGGATGCATGCGCAAACTATAGAAAGTCGTTATTACGTACAATGTGCATAGTTTGTTGATTCCATTTTTGAAATAAATCACATTTTCTAAAAACTCTTGTTTTTTAAGAATTCATCTAAACCTTCTAGAAGCTGTGAATTTAAAAAAAGGGGGGAAGTAAGCTTTTCTTATTTCCGGACACATGTGCAAACTATAGAAAGTCGTTATCACATAGAATGTGCATAGTTTGCACATGCGCAAACTATAGAAAGTCGTTATGACATAGAATGTGCGTACTTTGTTGATTCCATTTATGAAATAAATCACATTTTCTAAAAACTCGTGTTTTTTAACAAATCATGTAAACCTTCTAGAAGCTGTGATTTAAAAAAATGGGGGGAGTTAAGCTTTTCTTATTTCTGGACGCATGCGCAAACTATAGAAAGTCGTTATGATGTAGAATGTGCAAACTTTGTTGATTCCATTTATATAATAAATCACATTTTCTAAAAACTCATTTTTTTTAAGAAATCATGTAAACCTTCTAGAAGCTTTGATTTTAAAAAATGGGGGGAATTAGGCGTTTCTTATTTCCGGACGCATGCGCAAATTATAGAAAGTCGTTATTACCTAGAATGTGCATAGTTTGTTGATTCCATTTATGAAATAAATCACATTTTCTAAAAACTCGTGTTTTTTAATAATTCATCTAAACCTTCTAGAAGCTGTGAATTTAAAAAAAGGGGGGAAGTAAGCTTTTCTTATTTCCGGACTGATGCGCAAACTATAGAAAGTCGTTATCACGTAGAATGTGCATAGTTTGCACATGCGCAAACTTTAGAAAGTCATTATCACATAGAATGTGCACACTTTGTTGATTCCATTGATGAAATATATCACATTTTCTAAAAACTCGTGTTTTTTAAGAAATCATGTAAACCTTCTAGAAGCTGTGATTTTAAAAAACTGGCGGAAGTAAGCTTTTCTTATTTCCGGACGCATGCGCAAACTATAGAAAGTCGTTACTACGTAGAATGTGCATACTTTGTTGACTCTATTTATGAAATAAATCACATTTTCTAAAACCTCGTGTTTTTTAAGAATTCATCTAAACCTTCTAGAAGCCGTGAATTTAAAAAAAGGGGGGAAGTAAGCTTTTCTTATTTCCGGACGCATGCGTAAACTATAGAAAGTCGTTATTACATAGAATGTGCATAGTTTGCGCATGCGAAAACTATAGAAATTCGGTATGACATAGAATGTGCATACTTTGTTGGTTCCATTTATGAAATAAATCACATTTTCTAAAAACTCGTGTTTTTTAAGAAATTATGTAAACCTTCTAGAAGCTGTGATTTTAAAAAACCTGTGGAAGTAAGCTTTTCTTATTTCCGGATGCATGGGCAAACTTTAGAAAGTCATTATTACATAGAATATGCATACTTTGTTGATTCCATTTATGAAATAAATCACATTTTCTAAAAACTCATGTTTTTTAAGAAATCATGTAAACCTTCTAGAAGGTGTGATTTTAAAAAACTGGCGGAAGTAAGCTTTTCATATTTCCATACGCGTGAGCAAACTTTAGAAAGTCGTTATGACATAGAATTTGCATACTTTGTTGATTCCATTTATGAAATAAATCACATTTTCTAAAAACTCATGTTTTTTAAGAAATCATGTAAACCTTCTAGAAGCTGTGATTTTAAAAAACTGGCGGCAGTAAGCTTTTCTTATTTCTGGACGTATGTGCAACTTTAGAAAGTCGTTAATACATAGAATGTGCAAACTTTGTTGATTCCATTTATGAAATAAATCACATTTTCTAAAAACTCATGTTTTTTAAGAAATCATGTAAACCTTCTAGAAGCTGTGGTTTTAAAAAACTGGCGGAAGTAAGCTTTTCTTATTTCTGGACGCATGCGCAAACTATAGAAAGTCGTTACTACATAGAATGTGCATACTTTGTTGATTCCATTTATGAAATAAATCACATTTTCTAAAAACTCGTGTTTTTTAAGAAATCATGTAAACCTTCTAGAAGGTGTGATTTTAAAAAACTGGCGGAAGTAAGCTTTTCATATTTCCATACGCATGAGCAAACTTTAGAAAGTCGTTATGACATAGAATTTGCATACTTTGTTGATTCCATTTATGAAATAAATCACATTTTCTAAAAACTCATGTTTTTTAAGAAATCATGTAAACCTTCTAGAAGCTGTGATTTTAAAAAACTGGCGGCAGTAAGCTTTTCTTATTTCTGGACGTATGTGCAACTTTAGAAAGTCGTTAATACATAGAATGTGCATAGTTTGTTGATTCACTTGATGAAATAAATCACATTTTCTAAAAACTCATGTTTTTTAAGAAATCATGTAAACCTTCTAGAAGCTGTGATTTTAAAAAACTGGCGGAAGTAAGCTTTTCATATTTCCGGATGCATGCACAAACTTTAGAAAGTCGTTATGACATAGAATGTGCATACTTTGCTGATTGCATTTATGAAATACATCAAATTTTCTAAAAACTCGTGTTTTTTAAGAAATCATGTAAACCTTCTAGAAGCTGTGATTTTAAAAAACTGGCGGAAGTAAGCTTTTCATATTTCCATACGCATGAGCAAACTTTAGAAAGTCGTTATGACATAGAATTTGCATACTTTGTTGATTCCATTTACGAAATAAATCACATTTCCTAAAAACTTGTGTTTTTTAAGACATCATGTAAACCTTCTAGAAGTTGTGATTTTAAAAAACGGGGGGAATTAAGCTTTCTTATTTCTGGACGGATGCGCAAACTATAGAAAGTTGTTATGACGTAGAATATGCATACTTTGTGTATTCAATTTATGAAATAAATCACATTTTCAAAAAACTCGTGTTTTTTAAGAAATCATGTAAACCTTCTAGAAGCTGTGATTTTAAAAAACTGGCGGAAGTAAGCTTTTCATATTTCCGGAGGCATGCGCAAACTTTAGAAAGTCGTTATTACATAGAATATGCATACTTTGTTGATTCCATTTATGAAATAAATCACATTTTCTAAAAACTCGTGTTTTTTAGGAAATCAAGTAAACCTTCTAGAAGCTGTGATTTTAAAAAAGGGGGGAATTAAGCTTTTCTTATTCCCGGACGCATGCGCAAACTATAGAAAGTTGTTATGACATAGAATGTGCATAGTTTGTTGATTCCATTTATGAAATAAATCACATTTTCTAAAAACTTGTGTTTTTTAAGAATTCATCTAAACCTTCTAGAAGCTGTGAATTTAAAAAAAGGGGGGAAGTAAGCTTTTCTTATGTCCGGACGCATGCGCAAACTATAGAAAGTCTTTATCATGTAGAATGTGCATAGTATGCGCATGCGGAAACTTTAGAAAGTCGTTATGACATATAATGTGCATACTTTGTTGATTCCATTTATGAAATAAATCACATTTTCTAAAAACTCGTGTTTTTTAAGAAATCATGTAAACCTTCTAGAAGCTGTGATTTTAAAAAACTGGCGGAAGTAAGCTTTTCATATTTCCGGACGCATGCGCAAACTTTCGAAAGTCCTTATTACATAGAATGTGCATACTTTGTTGATTCCATTTATGAAATAAATCACATTTTCTAAAAACTCATCTTTTTTAGGAAATCATGTAAACCTTCTAGAAGCCGTGGTTTTTAAAAACTGGCGGAAGTAACCTTTTCTTATTTCCGGACGCATGCGCAAACTATAGAAAGTCGTTATTACGTAGAATGTGCATAGTTTGTTGATTCCATTTTTGAAATAAATCACATTTTCTAAAAACTCTTGTTTTTTAAGAATTCATCTAAACCTTCTAGAAGCTGTGAATTTAAAAAAAGGGGGGAAGTAAGCTTTTCTTATTTCCGGACACATGCGCAAACTATAGAAAGTCGTTATCACGTAGAATGTGCATAGTTTGCGCATGCGCAAACTATATAAAGTCGTTATGACATAGAATGTGCATACTTTGTTGACTCCATTTATGAAATAAATCACATTTTCTAAAAACTCGTGTTTTTTAACAAATCGTGTAAACCTTCTAGAAGCTGTGATTTAAAAAAATGGGGGGAGTTAAGCTTTTCTTATTTCTGGACGCATGCGCAAACTATAGAAAGTCGTTATGACGTAGAATGTGCAAACTTTGTTGATTCCATTTATATAATAAATCACATTTTCTAAAAACTCATTTTTTTTAAGAAATCATGTAAACCTTCTAGAATCTATGATTTTAAAAAATGGGGCGAATTAAGCTTTTCTTATTTCCGGACACATGCGCAAACTATAGAAAGTCGTTATCACGTAGAATGTGCATAGTTTGCGCATGCGCAAACTATAGAAAGTCGTTATGACATAGAATGTGCATACTTTGTTGATTTCATTTATGAAATAAATCACATTTTCTAAAAACTCGTGTTTTTTATGAACTCATGTAAACCTTCTAGAAGCTGTGCTTTTAAAACCTTCCGGAAGTAAGCTTTTCTTATTTCCGGACGCATGCGCAAACTTTAGAAAGTTGTTATTACATAGAATGTGCATACTTTGTTGATTCCATTTATAAAATAAATCACATTTTCTAAAAACTCATGTTTTTTAAGAAATCATGTAAACCTTCTAGAAGCTGTGATTTTAAAAAACTGGCGGAAGTAAGCTTTTCTTATTTCCGGACGCATGCGCAAACTATTTAAAGTCGTTACTACGTAGAATGTGCATACTTTTTTGATTCAATTTATGAAATAAATCACATTTTCTAAAAACTCGTTTTTTAAGAAATCATGTAAACCTTCTAGAAGCTATGATTTTAAAAAACTGGTAAGAAAGTAAGCTTTTCCTATTTCAGGAAGCATGCGCAAACTATAGAAAGTCGTTACTACGTAGAATGTGCATAGTTTGCGCATGCGCAAACTATAAAAATTCGTTATGACATAGAATGTGCATACTTTGTTGCTTCCATTTATGAAATAAATCACATTTTCTAAAAACTCGTGTTTTTTAAGAAATCATGTAAACCTTCTAGAAGCTGTGATTTTAAAAAACTGGCGGAAGTAAGCTTTTCTTATTTCTGGACGCATGCGCAAACTTTAGAAAGTCGATATTACATTGAATGTGCATACTTTGTTGATTCCATTTATGAAATAAATCACATTTTCTAAAAACTCGTGTTTTTTAAGAAATCATGTAAACCTTCTAGAAGCTGTGATTTTAAAAAACTGGCGGAAGTAAGCTTTTCTTATTTCCGGATGCATGCGCAAACTATAGAAATTCGTTACTAGGTAGAATGTGCATACTTTTTTGATTCAATTTATGAAATAAATCACATTTTCTAAAAACTCGTGTTTTTTAAGAAATCATGTAAACCTTCTAGAAGCTGTGGTTTTAAAAAACTGGCGGAAGGAAGCTTTTCTTATTTCCGGACGCATGCGCAAACTATAGAAAGTCGTTATTACGTAGAATGTGCATACTTTGTTGATTCTATTTATGAAATAAATCACATTTTCTAAAAACTTGTGTTTTTTAGGAAATCATGTAAACCTTCTAGAAGATGTGATTTTAAAAACTTAGTGGAAGTAAGCTTTTCTTATTTCCGGACGCATGCGCAAACTATAGAAAGTTGTTACTACCTAGAATGTGCATACTTTGTTGATTCCATTTATGAAATAAATCACATTTTCTAAAAACTCATGTTTTTTAAGAATTCGTCTAAACCTTCTAGAAGCTGTGAATTTAAAAAAAGGGGGGAACTAAGCTTTTCTTATTTCCGGACGCATGCGCAAACTATAGAAAGTCGTTATTACGTAGAATGTGCATAGTTTGCGCATGCGCAAACTATAGAAAGTCGTTAGGACATAGAATCTGCATACTTTGTTGATTTCATTTACGAAATAAATCACATTTTCTAAAAACTCGTGTTTTTTATGAACTCATGTAAACCTTCTAGAAGCTGTGCTTTTAAAACCTTGCGGAAGTAAGCTTTTCTTATTTCCGGACGCATGCGCAAACTTTAGAAAGTCGTTATTACATAGAATGTGCATACTTTGTTGATTCCATTTATAAAATAAATCACGTTTTCTAAAAACTCATGTTTTTTAAGAAATCATGTAAACCTTCTAGAAGCTGCGATTTTAAAAAACTGGCGGAAGTAAGCTTTTCTTATTTCCGGACGCATGCGCAAACTATATAAAGTCGTTACTACGTAGAATGTGCATACTTTTTTGATTCAATTTATGAAATAAATCACATTTTCTAAAAACTCGTTTTTTAAGAAATCATGTAAACCTTCTAGAAGCTATGATTTTAAAAAATCTGCTAAGAAAGTAAGCTTTTCCTATTTCAGGACGCATGCGCAAACTATAGAAAGTAGTTACTACGTAGAATGTGCATAGTTTGCGCATGCGCAAACTATAAAAAGTCGTTATGACATTTAATGTGAATACTTTGTTGATTCCATTTATGAAAAAAAATCACATTTTCTAAAAACTCGTGTTTTTTAAGAGATCAAGTAAACCTTCTAGAAGCTGTGATTTTAAAAAAGGGGGGAATTAAGCTTTTCTTATTCCCGGACGCATGCGCAAACTATAGAAAGTTGTTATGACATAGAATGTGCATACTTTGTTGATTCCATTTATGAAATAAATCACATTTTCTAAAAACTCATGTTTTTTAAGAATTCATCTAAACCTTCTAGAATCTGTGAATTAAAAAAAAGGGGGGAAGTAAGCTTTTCTTATTTCCGGACGCATGCGCAAACTATAAAAAGTTGTGATTCCGTAGAATGTGCATAGTTTGCACATGCGCAAGCTATAGAAATTCGTTATGACATAGAATGTGCATACTTTGTTGATTCCATTTACGAAATAAATCACATTTTCTAAAAACTCGTGTTTTTTAAGAAATCATGTAAACCTTCTAGAAGTTGTGATTTTAAAAAACGGGGGGAATTAAGCTTTTCTTATTTCCAGACGCATGCGCAAACTATAGAAAGTCGTTATGACGTAGAATGTGCATACTTTGTTGATTCCATTTATGAAATAAATCACATTTTCTAAAAACTCGTGTTTTTTAAGAAATCATGTAAACCTTCTAGAAGCTGTGATTTTAAAAAACTGGCGGAAGTAAGCTTTTCATATTTCCGGACGCATGCGCAAACTTTCGAAAGTAGTTATTACATAGAATGTGCATACTTTGTTGATTCCATTTATGAAATAAATCACATTTTCTAAAAACTCATGTTTTTTAGGAAATCATGTAAACCTTCTAGAAGCTGTGGTTTTAAAAAACTGGCGGAAGTAACCTTTTCTTATTTCCGGACGCATGCGCAAACTATAGAAAGTCGTTATTACGTACAATGTGCATAGTTTGTTGATTCCATTTTTGAAATAAATCACATTTTCTAAAAACTCTTGTTTTTTAAGAATTCATCTAAACCTTCTAGAAGCTGTGAATTTAAAAAAAGGGGGGGAAGTAAGCTTTTCTTATTTCCGGACACATGCGCAAACTATAGAAAGTCGTTATCACATAGAATGTGCATAGTTTGCGCATGCGCAAACTATAGAAAGTCGTTATGACATAGAATGTGCATACTTTGTTGATTCCATTTATGAAATAAATCACATTTTCTAAAAACTCGTGTTTTTTAACAAATCATGTAAACCTTCTAGAAGCTGTGATTTAAAAAAATGGGGGGAGTTAAGCTTTTCTTATTTCTGGACGCATGCGCAAACTATAGAAAGTCGTTGTGACGTAGAATGTGCAAACTTTGTTGATTCCATTTATATAATAAATCACATTTTCTAAAAACTCATTTTTTTTAAGAAATCATGTAAACCTTCTAGAAGCTATGATTTTAAAAAATGGGGGGAATTAAGCGTTTCTTATTTCCGGACGCATGCGCAAACTATAGAAAGTCGTTATGACATAGAATGTGCATACTTTGTTGATTCCATTTATGAAATAAATCACATTTTCTAAAAACTCGTGTTTTTTAACAAATCATGTAAACCTTCTAGAAGCTGTGATTTAAAAAAATGGGGGGAGTTAAGCTTTTCTTATTTCTGGACGCATGCGCAAACTATAGAAAGTCGTTGTGACGTAGAATGTGCAAACTTTGTTGATTCCATTTATATAATAAATCACATTTTCTAAAAACTCGTGTTTTTTAAGAAATCATGTAAACCTTCTAGAAGCTGTGATTTTAAAAAACTGGCGGAAGTAAGCTTTTCTTATTTCCGGACGCATGCGCAAACTATAGAAAGTCGTTACTACATAGAATGTGCATACTTTGTTGATTCTATTTATGAAATAAATCACATTTTCTAAAACCTCGTGTTTTTTAAGAATTCATCTAAACCTTCTAGAAGCCGTGAATTTAAAAAAAGGGGGGAAGTAAGCTTTTCTTATTTCCGGACGCATGCGTAAACTATAGAAAGTCGTTATTACATAGAATGTGCATAGTTTGCGCATGCGAAAACTATAGAAAGTCGGTATGACATAGAATGTGCATACTTTGTTGGTTCCATTTATGAAATAAATCACATTTTCTAAAAACTCGTGTTTTTTAAGAAATTATGTAAACCTTCTAGAAGCTGTGATTTTAAAAAACTGGTGGAAGTAAGCTTTTCTTATTTCCGGATGCATGCGCAAACTTTAGAAAGTCATTATTACATAGAATATGCATACTTTGTTGATTCCATTTATAAAATAAATCACATTTTCTAAAAACTCATGTTTTTTAAGAAATCATGTAAACCTTCTAGAAGGTGTGATTTTAAAAAACTGGCGGAAGTAAGCTTTTCTTATTTCCGGACGCATGCGCAAACTATAGAAAGTCGTTACTACGTAGAATGTGCATACTTTGTTGATTCCATTTAGGAAATAAATCACATTTTCTAAAAACTCATGTTTTTTAAGAAATCATGTAAACCTTCTAGAAGCTGTGATTTTAAAAAACTGGCGGAAGTAAGCTTTTCATATTTCCATACGCGTGAGCAAACTTTAGAAAGTCGTTATGACATAGAATTTGCATACTTTGTTGATTCCATTTATGAAATAAATCACATTTTCTAAAAACTCATGTTTTTTAAGAAATCATGTAAACCTTCTAGAAGCTGTGATTTTAAAAAACTGGCGGCAGTAAGCTTTTCTTATTTCTGGACGTATGTGCAACTTTAGAAAGTCGTTAATACATAGAATGTGCATAGTTTGTTGATTCCATTTATGAAATAAATCACATTTTCCAAAAACTCATGTTTTTTAAGAAATCATGTAAACCTTCTAGAAGCTGTGATTTTAAAAAACTGGCGGAAGTAAGCTTTTCATATTTCCGGATGCATGCACAAACTTTAGAAAGTCGTTATGACATAGAATGTGCATACTTTGCTGATTGCATTTATGAAATACATCACATTTTCTAAAAACTCGTGTTTTTTAAGAAATCATGTAAACCTTCTTGAAGCTGTGATTTTAAAAAACTAGCGGTAGTAGGCTTTTCTTATTTCCGGACACATGCGCAAACTTTAGAAAGTCGTTATTACATAGAATGTGCATACTTTGTTGATTCCATTTATGAAATAAATCACATTTTCTAAAAACTCATGTTTTTTAAGAAATCATGTAAACCTTCTAGAAGCTGTGATTTTAAAAAACTGGCGGAAGTAAGCTTTTCTTATTTTCGGACGCATGCGCAAACTTTAGAAAGTCGTTATTACATAGAATGTGCATACTTTGTTGATTCCATTTATGAAATAAATCACATTTTCTAAAAACTCATGTTTTTTAAGAAATCATGTAAACCTTCTAGAAGCTGTGGTTTTAAAAAACTGGCGGAAGTAAGCTTTTCTTATTTCTGGATGCATGCGCAAACTATAGAAAGTCGTTACTACATAGAATGTGCATACTTTGTTGATTCCATTTATGAAATAAATCACATTTTCTAAAAACTCGTGTTTTTTAAGAAATCATGTAAACCTTCTAGAAGGTGTGATTTTAAAAAACTGGTGGAAGTAAGCTTTTCATATTTCCATACGCATGAGCAAACTTTAGAAAGTCGTTATGACATAGAATTTGCATACTTTGTTGATTCCATTTATGAAATAAATCACATTTTCTAAAAACTCATGTTTTTTAAGAAATCATGTAAACCTTCTAGAAGCTGTGATTTTAAAAAACTGGCGGCAGTAAGCTTTTCTTATTTCTGGACGTATGTGCAACTTTAGAAAGTCGTTAATACGTAGAATGTGCATAGTTTGTTGATTCCATTTATGAAATAAATCACATTTTCTAAAAACTCATGTTTTTTAAGAAATCATGTAAACCTTCTAGAAGCTGTGATTTTAAAAAACTTGCGGAAGTAAGCTTTTCATATTTCCGGATGCATGCACAAACTTTAGAAAGTCGTTATGACATAGAATGTGCATACTTTGCTGATTGCATTTATGAAATACATCACATTTTCTAAAAACTCGTGTTTTTTAAGAAATCATGTAAACCTTCTAGAAGCTGTGATTTTAAAAAACTGGCGGAAGTAAGCTTTTCACATTTCCATACGCATGAGCAAACTTTAGAAAGTCGTTATGACATAGAATTTGCATACTTTGTTGATTCCATTTACGAAATAAATCACATTTCCTAAAAACTTGTGTTTTTTAAGACATCATGTAAACCTTCTAGAAGTTGTGATTTTAAAAAACAGGGGGAATTAAGCTTTTCTTATTTCTGGACGGATGCGCAAACTATAGAAAGTTGTTATGACGTAGAATATGCATACTTTGTGTATTCAATTTATGAAATAAATCACATTTTCTAAAAACTCGTGTTTTTTAAGAAATCATGTAAACCTTCTAGAAGCTGTGATTTTAAAAAACTGGCGGAAGTAAGCTTTTCATATTTCCGGAGGCATGCGCAAACTATAGAAAGTCGTTACTACATAGAATGTGCATACTTTGTTGATTCTATTTATGAAATAAATCACATTTCCTAAAACCTCGTGTTTTTTAAGAATTCATCTAAACCTTCTAGAAGCTGTGAATTTAAAAAAAGGGGGGAAGTAAGCTTTTCTTATTTCCGGACGCATGCGTAAACTATAGAAAGTCGTTATTACATAGAATGTGCATAGTTTGCGCATGCGAAAACTATAGAAAGTCGGTATGACATAGAATGTGCATACTTTGTTGGTTCCATTTATGAAATAAATCACATTTTCTAAAAACTCGTGTTTTTTAAGAAATTATGTAAACCTTCTAGAAGCTGTGATTTTAAAAAACTGGTGGAAGTAAGCTTTTCTTTTTTCCGGATGCATGCGCAAACTTTAGAAAGTCATTATTACATAGAATATGCATACTTTGTTGATTCCATTTATAAAATAAATCACATTTTCTAAAAACTCATGTTTTTTAAGAAATCATGTAAACCTTCTAGAAGGTGTGATTTTAAAAAACTGGCGGAAGTAAGCTTTTCTTATTTCCGGACGCATGCGCAAACTATAGAAAGTCGTTACTACGTAGAATGTGCATACTTTGTTGATTCCATTTAGGAAATAAATCACATTTTCTAAAAACTCATGTTTTTTAAGAAATCATGTAAACCTTCTAGAAGCTGTGATTTTAAAAAACTGGCGGAAGTAAGCTTTTCATATTTCCATACGCGTGAGCAAACTTTAGAAAGTCGTTATGACATAGAATTTGCATACTTTGTTGATTCCATTTATGAAATAAATCACATTTTCTAAAAACTCATGTTTTTTAAGAAATCATGTAAACCTTCTAGAAGCTGTGATTTTAAAAAACTGGCGGCAGTAAGCTTTTCTTATTTCTGGACGTATGTGCAACTTTAGAAAGTCGTTAATACATAGAATGTGCATAGTTTGTTGATTCCATTTATGAAATAAATCACATTTTCCAAAAACTCATGTTTTTTAAGAAATCATGTAAACCTTCTAGAAGCTGTGATTTTAAAAAACTGGCGGAAGTAAGCTTTTCATATTTCCGGATGCATGCACAAACTTTAGAAAGTCGTTATGACATAGAATGTGCATACTTTGCTGATTGCATTTATGAAATACATCACATTTTCTAAAAACTCGTGTTTTTTAAGAAATCATGTAAACCTTCTTGAAGCTGTGATTTTAAAAAACTAGCGGTAGTAGGCTTTTCTTATTTCCGGACACATGCGCAAACTTTAGAAAGTCGTTATTACATAGAATGTGCATACTTTGTTGATTCCATTTATGAAATAAATCACATTTTCTAAAAACTCATGTTTTTTAAGAAATCATGTAAACCTTCTAGAAGCTGTGATTTTAAAAAACTGGCGGAAGTAAGCTTTTCTTATTTTCGGACGCATGCGCAAACTTTAGAAAGTCGTTATTACATAGAATGTGCATACTTTGTTGATTCCATTTATGAAATAAATCACATTTTCTAAAAACTCATGTTTTTTAAGAAATCATGTAAACCTTCTAGAAGCTGTGGTTTTAAAAAACTGGCGGAAGTAAGCTTTTCTTATTTCTGGATGCATGCGCAAACTATAGAAAGTCGTTACTACATAGAATGTGCATACTTTGTTGATTCCATTTATGAAATAAATCACATTTTCTAAAAACTCGTGTTTTTTAAGAAATCATGTAAACCTTCTAGAAGGTGTGATTTTAAAAAACTGGTGGAAGTAAGCTTTTCATATTTCCATACGCATGAGCAAACTTTAGAAAGTCGTTATGACATAGAATTTGCATACTTTGTTGATTCCATTTATGAAATAAATCACATTTTCTAAAAACTCATGTTTTTTAAGAAATCATGTAAACCTTCTAGAAGCTGTGATTTTAAAAAACTGGCGGCAGTAAGCTTTTCTTATTTCTGGACGTATGTGCAACTTTAGAAAGTCGTTAATACGTAGAATGTGCATAGTTTGTTGATTCCATTTATGAAATAAATCACATTTTCTAAAAACTCATGTTTTTTAAGAAATCATGTAAACCTTCTAGAAGCTGTGATTTTAAAAAACTTGCGGAAGTAAGCTTTTCATATTTCCGGATGCATGCACAAACTTTAGAAAGTCGTTATGACATAGAATGTGCATACTTTGCTGATTGCATTTATGAAATACATCACATTTTCTAAAAACTCGTGTTTTTTAAGAAATCATGTAAACCTTCTAGAAGCTGTGATTTTAAAAAACTGGCGGAAGTAAGCTTTTCACATTTCCATACGCATGAGCAAACTTTAGAAAGTCGTTATCACATAGAATTTGCATACTTTGTTGATTCCATTTACGAAATAAATCACATTTCCTAAAAACTTGTGTTTTTTAAGACATCATGTAAACCTTCTAGAAGTTGTGATTTTAAAAAACAGGGGGAATTAAGCTTTTCTTATTTCTGGACGGATGCGCAAACTATAGAAAGTTGTTATGACGTAGAATATGCATACTTTGTGTATTCAATTTATGAAATAAATCACATTTTCTAAAAACTCGTGTTTTTTAAGAAATCATGTAAACCTTCTAGAAGCTGTGATTTTAAAAAACTGGCGGAAGTAAGCTTTTCATATTTCCAGAGGCATGCGCAAACTTTAGAAAGTCGTTATTACATAGAATATGCATACTTTGTTGATTCCATTTATGAAATAAATCACATTTTCTAAAAACTCGTGTTTTTTAGGAAATCATGTAAACCTTCTAGAAGTCGTGGTTTTAAAAAACTGGCGGAAGGAAGCTTTTCTTATTTCCGGACGCATGCGCAAACTATAGAAGTCGTTATGACGTAGAATGTGCATACTTTGTTGATTCCATTTATGAAATAAATCACATTTTCTAAAAACTCGTGTTTTTTAAGAAATCATGTAAACCTTCTAGATGCTGTGATTTTAAAAAACTGGCGGAAGCAAGCTTTTCATATTTCCGGACGCATGCGCAAACTTTAGAAAGTCGTTATTACATAGAATGTGCATACTTTGTTGATGCCATTTATGAAATAAATCTCATTTTCTAAAAAATAATGTTTTTTAAGAAATCATGTAAACCTTCTAGAAGCTGCGGTTTTTAAAAACTGGTGGAAGGAAGCTTTTCTTATTTCCGGACGCATGCACAAACTATAGAAAGTCTTTATTACGTAGAATGTGCATAGTTTGTTAATTCCATTTATGAAATAAATCACATTTTCTAAAAACTCGTGTTTTTTACGAATTCATCTAAACCTTCTAGAAGCTGTGAATTTAAAAAAAGGGGGGAAGTAACGTTTTCTTGTTTCCGAACGCATGCCCAAACTATAGAAAGTCGTTATTACGTAGAATGTGCATAGTTTGTTGATTCCATTTATGAAATAAATCACATTTTCTAAAAACTTGTGATTTTTAAGAATTCATCTAAACCTTCTAGAAGCTGTGAATTTAAAAAAAGGGGGGAAGTAAGCTTTTGTTATTTCCGGACGCAGGCGCAAACTATAGAAAGTCGTTATCATGTAGAATGTGCATAGTATGCGCATGCGGAAACTTTAGAAAGTCGTTATGACATAGAATGTGCATACTTTGTTGATTCCATTTATGAAATAAATCACATTTTCTAAAAACTCGTGTTTTTTAAGAAATCATGTAAACCTTCTAGAAGTTGTGATTTTAAAAAACGGGGGGAATTAAGCTTTTCTTATTTCCAGACGCATGCGCAAACTATAGAAATTCGTTATGACGTAGAATGTGCATACTTTGTTGATTCCATTTATGAAATAAATCACATTTTCTAAAAACTCATGTTTTTTAAGAAATCATGTAAACCTTCTAGAAGCTGTGATTTTAAAAAACTGGCGGAAGTAAGCTTTTCATATTTCCGGACGCATGCGCAAACTTTCGAAAGTCGTTATTACATAGAATGTGCATACTTTGTTGATTCCATTTATGAAATAAATCACATTTTCTAAAAACTCATGTTTTTTAGGAAATCATGTAAACCTTCTAGAAGCTGTGGTTTTAAAAAACTGGCGGAAGTAACCTTTTCTTATTTCCGGACGTATGCGCAAACTATAGAAAGTCGTTATTACGTACAATGTGCATAGTTTGTTGATTCCATTTTTGAAATAAATCACATTTTCTAAAAACTCTTGTTTTTTAAGAATTCATCTAAACCTTCTAGAAGCTGTGAATTTAAAAAAAGGGGGGAAGTAAGCTTTTCTTATTTCCGGACACATGCGCAAACTATAGAAAGTCGTTATCACATAGAGTGTGCATAGTTTGCGCATGCGCAAACTATAGAAAGTCGTTATGACATAGAATGTGCATACTTTGTTGATTCCATTTATGAAATAAATCACATTTTCTAAAAACTCGTGTTTTTTAACAAATCATGTAAACCTTCTAGAAGCTGTGATTTAAAAAAATGGGGGGAGTTAAGCTTTTCTTATTTCTGGACGCATGCGCAAACTATAGAAAGTCGTTGTGACGTAGAATGTGCAAACTTTGTTGATTCCACTTATATAATAAATCACATTTTCTAAAAACTCATTTTTTTTAAGAAATCATGTAAACCTTCTAGAAGCTATGATTTTAAAAAATGGGGGGAATTAAGCGTTTCTTATTTCCGGACGCATGCGCAAATTATAGAAAGTCGTTATTACCTAGAATGTGCATAGTTTGTTGATTCCGTTTATGAAAGAAATCACATTTTCTAAAAACTCGTGTTTTTTAATAATTCATCTAAACCTTCTAGAAGCTGTGAATTTAAAAAAAGGGGGGAAGTAAGCTTTTCTTATTTCCGGACTCATGCGCAAACTATAGAAAGTCGTTATCACGTAGAATGTGCATAGTTTGCACATGCGCAAACTTTAGAAAGTCATTATGACATAGAATGTGCACACTTTGTTGATTCCATTTATGAAATAAATCACATTTTCTAAAAACTCGTGTTTTTTAAGAAATCATGTAAACCTTCTAGAAGCTGTGATTTTAAAAAACTGACGGAAGTAAGCTTTTCATATTTGCATACGCATGAGCAAACTTTAGAAAGTCGTTATGACATAGAATTTGCATACTTTGTTGATTCCATTTATGAAATAAATCACATTTTCTAAAAACTCATGTTTTTTAAGAAATCATGTAAACCTTCTAGAAGCTGTGATTTTAAAAAACTGGCGGTAGTAAGCATTTCTTATTTCTGGACGTATGTGCAACTTTAGAAAGTCGTTAATACGTAGAATGTGCATAGTTTGTTGATTCCATTTATGAAATAAATCACATTTTCTAAAAACTCATGTTTTTTAAGAAATCATGTAAACCTTCTAGAAGCTGTGATTTTAAAAAACTGGCGGAAGTAAGCTTTTCATATTTTCGGATGCATGCACAAACTTTAGAAAGTCGTTATGACATAGAATGTGCATACTTTGCTGATTGCATTTATGAAATACATCACATTTTCTAAAAACTCGTGTTTTTTAAGAAATCATGTAAACCTTCTAGAAGCTGTGATTTTAAAAAACTGGCAGAAGTAAGCTTTTCATATTTCCATACGCATGAGCAAACTTTAGAAAGTCGTTATGACATAGAATTTGCATACTTTGTTGATTCCATTTACGAAATAAATCACATTTCCTAAAAACTTGTGTTTTTTAAGACATCATGTAAACCTTCTAGAAGTTGTGATTTTAAAAAACGGGGGGAATTAAGCTTTTCTTATTTCTGGACGGATGTGCAAACTATAGAAAGTTGTTATGACGTAGAATATGCATACTTTGTGTATTCAATGTATGAAATAAATCACATTTTCTAAAAACTCGTGTTTTTTAAAAAATCATGTAAACCTTCTAGAAGCTGTGATTTTAAAAAACTGGCGGAAGTAAGCTTTTCATATTTCCGGAGGCATGGGCAAACTTTAGAAAGTCGTTATTACATAGAATATGCATACTTTGTTGATTCCATTTATGAAATAAATCACATGTTCTAAAAACTCGTGTTTTTTAGGAAATCATGTAAACCTTCTAGAAGTCGTGGTTTTAAAAAACTGGCGGAAGGAAGCTTTTCTTATTTCCGGACGCTTGCGCAAACTATAGAAAGTCGTTATGACGTAGAATGTGCATACTTTGTTGATTCCATTTATGAAATAAATCACATTTTCTAAAAACTCGTGTTTTTTAAGAAATCATGTAAACCTTCTAGATGCTGTGATTTTAAAAAACTGGCGGAAATAAGCTTTTCATATTTCCGGACGCATGGGCAAACTTTAGAAAGTCGTTATTACATAGAATGTGCATACTTTGTTGATGCCATTTATGAAATAAATCACATTTTCTAAAAAATCATGTTTTTTAAGAAATCATGTAAACCTTCTAGAAGCTGCGGTTTTTAAAAACTGGTGGAAGGAAGCTTTTCTTATTTCCGGACGAATGCGCAAACTATAGAAAGTCGTTATTACGTAGAATGTGCATAGTTTGTTAATTCCATTTATGAAATAAATCACATTTTCTAAAAACTCGTGTTTTTTTACGAATTCATCTAAACCTTCTAGAAGCTGTGAATTTAAAAAAATGGGGGAAGTAAGGTTTTCTTGTTTCTGGACGCATGCCCAAACTATAGAAAGTCGTTATTACGTAGAATGTGCATAGTTTGTTGATTCCATTTATGAAATAAATCACATTTCCTAAAAACTTGTGTTTTTTAAGAATTCATCTAAACCTTCTAGAAGCTGTGAATTTAAAAAAAGGGGGGAAGTAAGCTTTTCTTATTTCCGGACGTATGCGCAAACTATAGAGAGTTGTTATCATGTAGAATGTGCATAGTATGCGCATGCGCAAACTTTAGAACGTCGTTATGACATAGAATGTGCATACTTTGTTGATTCCATTTATTAAATAAATCACATTTTCTAAAAACTCGTGTTTTTTAAGAAATCAGGTAAACCTTCTAGAAGTTGTGATTTTAAAAAACGGGGGGAATTAAGCTTTTCTTATTTCCAGACGCATGCGCAAACTATAGAAAGTCGTTATGACGTAGAATGTGCATACTTTGTTGATTCCATTTATGAAATAAATCACATTTTCTAAAAACTCGTGTTTTTTAAGAAATCATGTAAACCTTCTAGAAGCTGTGATTTTAAAAAACTTGCGGAAGTAAGCTTTTCATATTTCCGGACGCATGCGCAAACTTTCGAAAGTCGTTATTACATAGAATGTGCATACTTTGTTGATTCCATTTATGAAAAAAATCACATTTTCTAAAAACTCATCTTTTTTAGGAAATCATGTAAACCTTCTAGAAGCTGTGGTTTTAAAAAACTGGCGGAAGTAACCTTTTCTTATTTCCGGACGCATGCGCAAACTATAGAAAGTCGTTATTACGTAGAATGTGCATAGTTTGTTGATTCCATTTTTGAAATAAATCACATTTTCTAAAAACTATTGTTTTTTAAGAATTCATCTAAACCTTCTAGAAGCTGTGAATTTAAAAAAAGGGGGGAAGTAAGCTTTTCTTATTTCCGGACGCATGCGCAAACTATAGAAAGTCGTTATCACGTAGAATGTGCATAGTTTGCGCATGCGCAAACTATAGAAAGTCGTTATGACATAGAATGTGCATACTTTGTTGATTCCATTTATGAAATAAATCACATTTTCTAAAAACTCGTGTTTTTTAACAAATCATGTAAACCTTCTAGAAGCTGTGATTTAAAAAAATGGGGAGAGTTAAGCTTTTCTTATTTCTGGACGCATGCGCAAACTATAGAAAGTCGTTATGACGTAGAATGTGCAAACTTTGTTGATTCCATTTATATAATAAATCACATTTTCTAAAAACTCATTTTTTTAAGAAATCATGTAAACCTTCTAGAAGCTATGATTTTAAAAAATGGGGGGAATTAAGCTTTTCTTATTTCCGGACGCATGCGCAAATTATAGAAAGTCGTTATTACCTAGAATGTGCATAGTTTGTTGATTCCATTTATGAAATAAATCACATTTTCTAAAAACTCGTGTTTTTTAATAATTCATCTAAACCTTCTAGAAGCTGTGAATTTAAAAAAAGGGGGGAAGTAAGCTTTTCTTATTTCCGGACTCATGCGCAAACTATAGAAAGTCGTTATCACGTAGAATGTGCATAGTTTGCACATGCGCAAACTTTAGAAAGTCATTATGACATAGAATGTGAACACTTTGTTGATTCCATTTATGAAATATATCACATTTTCTAAAAACTCGTGTTTTTTAAGAAATCATGTAAACCTTCTAGAAGCTGTGATTTTAAAAAACTGGCGGAAGTAAGCTTTTCTTATTTCCGGACGCATGCGCAAACTATAGAAAGTCGTTACTACGTAGAATGTGCATACTTTGTTGATTCTATTTATGAAATAAATCACATTTTCTAAAACCTCGTGTTTTTTAAGAATTCATCTAAACCTTCTAGAAGCCGTGAATTTAAAAAAAGGGGGGAAGTAAGCTTTTCTTATTTCCGGACGCATGCGTAAACTATAGAAAGTCGTTATTACATAGAATGTGCATAGTTTGTGCATGCGAAAACCATAGAAAGTCGGTATGACATAGAATGTGCATACTTTGTTGGTTCCATTTATGAAATAAATCACATTTTCTAAAAACTCGTGTTTTTTAAGAAATTATGTAAACCTTCTAGAAGCTGTGATTTTAAAAAACTGGTGGAAGTAAGCTTTTCTTATTTCCGGATGCATGCGCAAACTTTAGAAAGTCATTATTACATAGAATATGCATACTTTGTTGATTCCATTTATGAAATAAATCACATTTTCTAAAAACTCATGTTTTTTAAGAAATCATGTAAACCTTCTAGAAGGTGTGATTTTAAGAAACTGGCGGAAGTAAGCTTTTCTTATTTCCGGACGCATGCACAAACTATATAAAGTCGTTACTACGTAGAATGTGCATACTTTGTTGATTCCATTTATGAAATAAATCACATTTTCTAAAAACTCGTGTTTTTTAAGAAATCATGTAAACCTTCTAGAAGCTGTGATTTTAAAAAACTGGCGGAAGTAAGCTTTTCATATTTCCATACGCATGAGCAAACTTTAGAAAGTCGTTATGACATAGAATTTGCATACTTTGTTGATTCCATTTATGAAATAAATCACATTTTCTAAAAACTCATTTTTTTTAAGAAATCATGTAAACCTTCTAGAAGCTGTGATTTTAAAAAACTGGCGGCAGTAAGCTTTTCTTATTTATGGACGTATGTGCAACTTTAGAAAGTCGTTAATACGTAGAATGTGTATAGTTTGTTGATTCCATTTATGAAATAAATCACATTTTCTAAAAACTCATGTTTTTTAAGAAATCATGTAAACCTTCTAGAAGCTGTGATTTTAAAAAACTGGCGAAAGTAAGCTTTTCATATTTCCGGATGCATGCACAAACTTTAGAAAGTCGTTATGACATAGAATGTGCATACTTTGCTGATTGCATTTATGAAATACATCACATTTTCTAAAAACTCGTGTTTTTTAAGAAATCATGTAAACCTTCTTGAAGCTGTGATTTTAAAAAACTAGCGGAAGTAGGCTTTTCTTATTTCCGGACACATGCGCAAACTTTAGAAAGTCGTTATTACATAGAATGTGCATACTTTGTTGATTCCATTTATGAAATAAATCACATTTTCTAAAAACTCATGTTTTTTAAGAAATCATGTAAACCTTCTAGAAGCCGTGATTTTAAAAAACTGGCGGAAGTAAGCTTTTCTTATTTTCGGACGCATGTGCAAACTTTAGAAAGTCGTTATTACATAGAATGTGCATACTTTGTTGATTCCATTTATGAAATAAATCACATTTTCTAAAAACTCATGTTTTTTAAGAAATCATGTAAACCTTCTAGAAGCTGTGGTTTTAAAAAACTGGCGGAACTAAGCTTTTCTTATTTCTGGACGCATGCGCAAACTATAGAAAGTCGTTACTACATAGAATGTGCATACCTATTTGATTCCATTTATGAAATAAATTACATTTTCTAAAAACTCTTGTTTTTTAAGAATTCATCTAAACCTTCTAGAAGCAGTGAATTTAAAAAAAGGGGGGAAGTAAGCTTTTCTTATTTCTGGACGCATGCCCAAACTATAGAAAGTCGTTATCACGTAGAATGTGCATAGTTTGCGCATGCACAAACTATAGAAAGTCGTTATGACATATAATGTGCATACTTTGTTGATCCCATTGTAAAATTAGTCACAGCGGATCTAATGAACAAGTAAATCAATCACTATAGACGAACATAGAAAATATGGTGCAAAACTGTGCAAAACATGCAGCAGTGCTCAATATCCCAATAAGGGTGAATGAATTACAATACAAACTGTCACAATGACTGAGCAATTTGAATTGCCTAAGAAGGTCATTCGAATCACTGAATGGAGTAGCTTTTCTCCAACTAGGAGTCCTCATCATCAATCAGTAGTGGTCATCAATGCACAAGAACCAGTCATCCAGGTGTCAATCTGAGTCTAACTGAGTGTAATAAGTGTAACTGAAGTGTGTAGCACTGATTAAGGTGAAGGAGGCTTAGTGGGGGTGCATGGGAGGCTAATTGAAGTCATAGCAGTTCATCTAGTCAATCTGGAGGTCCAACGGAAGTGGAAAAGTCAGTCAGGAGTGAAACTAGCCTCGAATCAGGGAGAATCGGAGCTAACTGAATGTAATTGAAGTGGAACTGCAGTGGTAGGTGAACAAGTGCGCCCTTCTCTGGAAGTAGGTGAGAAGTGGGCGCCTTTCAGCCTAGGAGGGCTAAAAATCTGAAGGAAGTGGCTCCCGGGTGCTAGAATAAGGTGGATAAGGTGCTGGAGGCATCAACCTGGTGACTGGGATGCATGAAAAGTGCATGCAAACCCTAGAATTTGCATGCAAACCCTAATTTGCATGCAGATCCTGAAAAAGATGATGTGGATGTCCGAACACCCCCCCTCAAGCTAGACTATGATGTGCAAAAAATAATGTGGGGCCCTGGTAACTAAGACCAAAGGTCACCCCAATACAATAATCCAAAAAATGCTGAAAATAACTAAGTGAGGAAAAGAGGGAAAACCCAATGGGAAGAAAGCCCCCCCTCAAGCTAAAGCATAATAATGAATCAATCTGTCTCCACCATGATGGAACTCACCCCCAAAAGTGAACAGAGGTAAGAGAACTTCTTCTCAGTGAAGCTCTTGGTGAAGATGTCTGCAATTTGCTCATCAGTAGGGCAATATTGCAGAATGATGGTGCGATCATGCACCAACTGTCGAATGTAATGCATATGAATATCAATGTGTTTGGTCCTCTGCCGCTGAACTGGATCTGTGGATATCTTGATAGCACTTTGATTGTCACAAAATAGGACAGTCGAAGTAGTGCCACCAAAACCAAACTCGGAAAGAATACCCTGCAACCAAACTGCCTGAATGCAGGCATTGACTGCCCCTCGATACTCTTCCTCTGCTGAAGAAAGTGCAATGGCTTCTTGCTTTTTGCTGGACCAGCAAATAGAACCATGACCAATCATGAAAACATAACTGAAAGTGGACTTCTGATCAATGCTATCACCTGCCCAATCTGAATCAGTAAAACCAATGAAATCTAGCTCAGAATCTGCAGCATAATGTATGCCAAACTGTCTCGTACCTTGCACATACTGCAAGATCCGCTTGGCTGCTCACCAATGAAGATCATGTGGCTGCTTCATATATCTTGACACGACACTCACGGCATATGAGATATCAGGCCTAGAGTGTGTCAAATAAAGTAGTGAACCAATCAACTATCGATACATATTGCAATCTGCAAGCGGTGTAGAATCTCCCTCCTCAAGACTGATTCCTGAGAGGAATGGGAATGGGGCTGCCTTACATTCAGCCATATTAAACTTCAATAACAGGTCGGAAGCATATTTTTGCTGAGATATAGTGATCCCATAAAACTTTTGAGCTATCTCCAAGCCCAAAAAGTGACTCAGCAAGCCCAAATCTCTCATGTCAAAAGCTAGATTTAAGGCAGATTTTAGCTTGTTTATTGAACTAAGTGTGCTACCAGTAATGAGAAGATCATCAACATAAAGTACAATAACCAAAAAATTACCTTTAACTCGCTGAAGATACACATTCGGATCAGATTTGCATCTTTGGAAATTCTGAGAAAGAAGGAAGGAGTCCATCTTTGCGTACCAAGCTCTTGGGGCCTGTTTTAACCCGTACAAAGATTTCTTCAATCTACAAACCAATGATGGATCTGATGTATAACCCTCTAGCTGCTGCATATATACCTCTTCAGCAAGGTCTCCATGTAAAAATGCACTCTTCACATCCATGTGGTGCACTTCCCAGTGCTTGGATGCGGCAATAGCTAAAACAAGGCGGATGGAATCCATCTTTGCAACCGGTGCAAAGGTCTCAGTGTAGTCCACTCCTTGGACTTGGGAGAAACCTTTTGCCACCAACCTTGATTTATATTTGCTGATAGTGCCATCAGCAACAACTTTAGTACGGTAGACCCATTTACACTTCACTAATTTTCTTCCAGGTGGAAGAGAAACTAGCTCCCATGTGTTGTTCTTTTGAAGAGAACTGTACTCTTCATCCATGGCACTTTTCCATCTCGGATCTCGATGAGCAGAATAGTATGATGTAGGATCTGAACCAGCCATCAAATAACAAATCTCAGGAAGAAATGGATCAGCAATAGAAAGATCCATACCTACTCTTTGAAAGTCTCCTCTTGTTCGTCTTGGATCAGCAGGATTTCCAAGATTCGAACCAGCAGATTGTAGAGTGTTTTGGGCCCACTTTGGTAACTGAGGAGGATCATAATGGTTGGATTCCAAACCTGATATGTCATGATCATCATATGCTACTACAATATCAGAAATATCAGAACTCATACCTTCATTATCGCTGCACGGATCTTCTTCTGATGAAGGCGGTGAATCGGCAGTCTTCTCCTCGACTAGTTGCAATTCTTGAAGCGGTTCTTCAAATTGCACACTGCGCTCTATGAATATCTTTTTAGATCTGATATCCATGAGTTTATATGCTTTTGATTCTTCCCCATATCCTATCAATATGCACTCGTTACTTTGTGGATCCAAAGCTCGTCTCTTCTCAGAAGGAATTCTAGCCCATGCAGTAGAGCCAAAAACTCTCAAATTTGACACATCCGATTTGTGATCAAAGAATGCTTCGAAAGGAGTCATACCTTTCACGGATGAATGTGGAACACGGTTCTGTATATATGCAGCAACATTGATTGCTTCAGCCCAAATATTTGCAGCCAAACCTTTCGATTCAATCATGCATGTATCCATCTCTTTCAGTGACCGATTTTTCCTTTCCGCTACACCGTTCTGCTGGGGTGTGTAGGGAACTGTATGTTGGATCTTAATTCCGCTTTGGGCACAAAGTTGCAGAAACTCGGACTTGATATATTCTCCACCATTATCATATCTAAGAGCTTTGATCTTGCTCTCAGTGGCGGGTCTCAACAGAAGCTTTAAAATCCTTGAATTTTCCAAGCACTTCTGACTTGTTTTTGAGAAAGAATACCCATGTAAAGCGGGAAAAATCGTCAATAAATGTCAAAACATACCTTGAACCATTTAATGACATATGGGGCAGCGGACCAATGATATCAGAATGGATCAATCCCAAAATAGTAGAAGCTCTGCTAGCTTTGCCGCGGTCGAATCTGTGCTCGGGGTGCTTCCCAATAATGCAACCAGTGCATATTCCCTTCGAGGAACGGAGTTGTGGAAGCCCATCTACCATGGATTTATTTGATAGCAGCAGCAAATATTTATAATTAAGATGTACAAATCTTTCATGCCAAAGCCTACTAACCTCATTACCATGTGTGTGAAGAGCAGTGGGCTTTGCAAGTGGAATAAAGTGTGAAAACTCATAACATTTTGCAGTGTGATTTGCCTTTCCGACTACAACTAGTCTTCCACATTTGATATCAGAAATTTCAACTGTATTAGGGCTGAATGTAACTTGCTTTGGTTCACCAGTGTGTGTCATTTGATACACAGAAAGGAGAGTTGAAGCCAAGGAAGGCACATAGAGAACATTCTGAAAGCTTCCATGTTCTACATGAATCGTACCTTTGCCCTTTGAAGAAATTTTTGAGTCATCTCCCAAATGGATGGGGATGGAGATGTTTGGATCGAATGAGGAAAAAGAATCAATATTTGCAGCCATATGATTTGATGCACCCAAATCTATCAAGAGAGTAGTGGGCTTCGAAACCGTTGCCATGAGTGCTTGTCCTCTTTCATGATCAGCATTCCTATCCTTCTTCCTTGCACCGTCGGGAAGAGTTATGTTGTTCTTTTCCAAAAGGAGGGCCATTGATCTATAGTTTTCTCATACATGAACTTTAGGGATGAAATCCATGATTGCAATAAGTACATTTAGATTTTTGGTTACCTTCTTTGCCCTTTTGTTTTGAACTTCGAACTGGATGGTGCATCCGTTTGCTTGCCTTTGTCTTTTTGCTTGTGAGGCTCGAATTTGGGCTTCTCCTTCTTTTGCTTTCCTTTACCATTCGAGATCTTGGGCCCTTGAACATATAGGGCTGAATCTTTGGAGCTTATGGACCCCATTTGAATCAACTTGTCATGCTATTTTGTGACGGACTCAATGAAGGCATTCAAGGTAGGCATCTTCCAATTCGGGGTAGTTAGCCGACCGAAATTGAAAGTAGAGACAAATACCGAATAATCTTTCCCAAGCTTGCTTAGAATGGAGAGGATCAATTGTTTATCCTCTTTTATAACTCCACTATTCCTCAACTGCAAGTTCAAGTTCTTGAATTTTGTGAAGAATTCATTGATGGTCTTGAAATTCTCAGGACTAAGGGCAATCAATTCATTCTCTAATTGAAAAGCCCTAAGCTCATCCTGCTTGCCAAATAGTGTTTCAAGTTGTTCCCATATAGCTTTTGGAGTCTTCAATCCGCTGAGATGGAAGTGAAGATCTTTGGAGATGGAGAGACAAAGAAGACCATAAGCTTCATCAATCTTGTTGTAGTGTTTGGTTCGATCTGACACATTGTTTGGCTCCAATTCAAGACCAAGAGTGACTCGGTAGTAACCTTTTGAACGTAATATGATCTCCATATCATCTTTCCAATCAAAATAATTGAATGGGGTGAGGATAGGCTTTGAAGAAGAGTATTCCATTGCTAGGAGCGAGTCAAACTGATGTAGAAGAAGCTTGCATGCACAATGTAGCGAATGCAATTGCTGTAGGGAAGCTTGCATGCACAATGTAGCGAGTGCAATTGATGGAGACAATAAACCTACAAATCACAATGAAACAAACACAATAAGGTCGAACAATCCACCCTTTTAGAGTTGCATCACACCTGGGATTGGAGATCAAACAATGTTGAATGGGTCCAATGTATCAAATCCAGGAATTATGTGGAAACTCAAGCTTCTGGAGTGGTATTGGATGTATTTTCAAGCTTTGCATGCACAGGAGCGAATGCCCTTGAGATATCTCATGCCAAAACTTTTTGCAATTTTTGAGCAATTCACTCAAATCTTCTTGTAGAACCACCTGTAGAAAAGAGATCTTGTCCCTGTAATGGCTCTGATACCATGTAAAATTAGTCACAGCAGATCTAATGAACAAGTAAATCAATCACAACGGATGAACATAGAAAATATGGTGCAAAACTGTGCAAAACATGCAGCAGTGCTCAATATCCCAATAAGGGTAAATGAACTACAATACAAACTGTCACAATGACTGAGCAATTCGAATTGCCTAAGAAGGTCATTCGAATCACTGAATGTAGTAGCTTGACTCCAACTAGGACTCCTCATCATCAATTAGTAGTGGTCATCAATGCACAAGAACCAGTCATCCAGGTGTCAATCTGAGTATAACTGAGTGTAATAAGTGTAACTGAAGTGTGTACCACTGATTAAGGAGAAGGAGGCTCAGTGGGGGTGCATGGGAGGCTAACTAAAGTCAGAACAGGTCATCTAGTCAATCTGGAGGTCCAACGGAAGTGGAACAGTCAATCGGGAGTGAAACTAGCCTCAAATCAGGGAGAATCGGAGCTAACTGAATGTAACTGAAGTGGAACTGCAGTGGTAGGTGAACAAGTGCGCCCTTCCCTGGAAGTAGGTGAGAAGTGGGCGCCTTTCAGCCTAGGAGGGCTAAAACTCTGAAGGAAGTGACTCCCGGGTGCTAGAATAAGGTGGACAAGGTGCTGGAGGCATCAACCTGGTGACTGGGAGGCATGCAAACCCTAGAATTTGCATGCAAACACTAATTTGCATGCAGATCCCGAAAAAGTTTATGTGGATATCCGAACACCCATTTATGAAAGAAATCACATTTTCTAAAAACTCGTGTTTTTTAAGAAATCATGTAAACCTTCTAGAAGCTGTGATTTTAAAAAACTGGCAGAAGTAAGCTTTTCATATTTCCGGACGCATGCGCAAACTATAGAAACTCGTTACTACGTAGATTGTGCATACTTTGTTGATTCCATTTATGAAATAAATCACATTTTCTAAAAACTCGTGTTTTTTAGGAAATCATATAAACCTTCTAGAAGCTGTGATTTTAAAAAACTGGCGGAATTAAGCTTTTCATATTTCCGGACGCATGCGCAAACTTTAGAAAGTCGTTATTATATAGAATGTGCATACTTTGTTGATTCCATTTATGAAATAAATCACATTTTCTAAAAACTCGTGTTTTTTAAGAAATCATGTAAACCTTCTAGAAGTTGTGGTTTTAAAAAATTGGTGGAAGGAAGCTTTTCTTATTTCCGGATGCATGCGCAAACTATAGAAAGTCGTTATTACGTAGAATGTGCTTAGTTTGTTGATTCCATTTATGAAATAAATCACACTTTCTAAAAACTTGTGTCTTTTAAGAATTCATCTTAAGCTTCTAGAAGCTGTGAATTTAAAAAAAGGGGGGAAGAAAGCTTTTCTTATTTCCAGACGAATGTGCAAACTATAGAAAGTCGTTATCACGTAGAATGTGCATAGCTTGCGCATGCGCAAACTATAGAAAGTCATTATGACATAGAATGTGCATACTTTGTTGATTCCATTTATGAAATAAATCACATTTTCTAAAAACTCATGTTTTTTAAGAAATCATGTAAACCTTCTAGAAGCTGTGATTTTAAAAAACTGGCGGAAGTAAGCTTTTCATATTTCCGGACGCATGCGCAAACTTTAGAAAGTCGTTATTATATAGAATCTGCATAATTTGTTGATTCCATTTATGAAATAAATCACATTTTCTAAAAACTAGTGCTTTTTAACAAATCATGTAAACCTTCTAGAAGCTGTGATTTTAAAAAACTGGCGGAAGTAAGCTTTTCATATTTCCGGACGCATGCGCAAACTTTAGAAAGTCGTTATTATATAGAATGTGCATACTTTGTTGATTCCATTTATGAAATAAATCACATTTTCTAAAAACTCGTGTTTTTTAAGAAATCATGTAAACCTTCTAGAAGCTGTGGTTTTAAAAAACTGGCGAAAGGAAGCTTTTCTTATTTCCGGACGCATGCGCAAACTATAGAAAGTCGTTATTACGTAGAATGTGCTTAGTTTGTTGATTCCCTTTATGAAATAAATCACATTTTCTAAAAACTCGTGTTTTTTAAGAATTCATCTAAACCTTCTACAAGTTGTGAATTTAAAAAAAGGGGGGGAAGTAAGCTTTTCTTATTTCCGGACGCATGCGCAGACTATAAAAAGTTGTTATTACGTAGAATGTGCATAGTTTGCGCATGCGCAAACTATAGAAAGTCGTTATGACATAGAATGTGCATACTTTTTTGATTCCATTTATGAAATAAATCATATTTCCTAAAAAACTCGTGTTTTTTAAGACATCATGTAAACCTTCTAGAAGTTGTGATCTTAAAAAACGGGGGGAATTAAGCTTCTCTTATTTCCGGACGGATGCGCAAACTATAGAAAGTTTTTATGACGTAGAATGTGCATACTTTGTTGATTCCATTTATGAAATAAATCTCATTTTCTAAAAACACGTGTTTTTTAAAAAATCATGTAAACCTTCTAGAAGCGGTGATTTTAAAAAACTGGTGGAAGTAAGCTTTTCATATTTCCGGACACATGCGCAAACTTTAGAAAGTCGTTATTACATAGAATGTGCATACTTTGTTGATTCCATTTATGAAATAAATCACATTTTCTAAAAACTCGTGTTTTTTAAGAAATCATCTAAACCTTCTAGAAGCTGTGGTTTTTAAAAACTGGCGGAAGGAAGCTTTTCTTATTTCCGGACGCATGCACTAACTATAGAAAGTCGTTATTACGTAGAATGTGCATAGTTTGTTGATTCCATTTATGAAATAAATCACATTTTCTAAAAACTCGTGTTTTTTAAGAATTCATCTAAACCTTCTAGAAGCTGTGAATTTAAAAAAAGGGGGGAAGTAAGCTTTTCTTATTTCCGGACGCATGCGCAAACTATAGAAAGTCATTATTACGTAGAATGTGCATAGTTTGTTGATTCCATTTATGAAATAAATCACATTTTCTAAACACTCGTGTTTTTTAAGAATTCATCTAAACCTTCTAGAAGCTGTGAATTTAAAAAAAGGGGGGAAGTAAGCTTTTCTTATTTCCGGAGGCATGCGCAAACTATAGAAAGTCGTTATCACGTAGAATGTGCATAGTATGCGCATGTGAAAACTTTAGAAAGTCGTTATGACATAGAATGTGCATACTTTGTTGATTCCATTTATGAAATAAATCACATTTTCTTAAAACTCGTGTTTTTTAAGAAATCATGAAAACCTTCTAGAAGCTGTGATTTTAAAAAACTGGCGGAAGTAAGCTTTTCTTATTTCCAGACGCATGCACAAACTATAGAAAGTCGTTACTACGTAGAATGTGCATACTTTGTTGATTCCATTTATGAAATAAATCAAATTTTCTAAAAACTCGTGTTTTTTAAGAATTCATCTAAACCTTCTAGAAGCTGTGAATTTAAAAAAAGGGGGGGAAGTAAGCTTTTCTTATTTCCGGACACATGCGCAAACTATAGAAAGTCGTTATTACGTAGAATGTGCATAGGTTGCGCATGCAAAAACTATAGAAAGTCGTTATGACATAGAATGTGCATACTTTGTTGATTCCATTTATGAAATTAATCACATTTTCTAAAAACTCGTGTTTTTTAAGAAATCATATAAACCTTCTAGAAGCTGTGATTTTAAAAAACTTGCGGAAGTACGCTTTTCTTATTTCCAGACGCATGCGCAAACTTTAGAAAGTTTTTATTACCTAGAATGTGCATACTTTGTTGATTCGATTTATGATATAAATCACATTTTCTAAAAACTCGTGTTTTTTAAGAAATCATGTAAACCTTTTACAAGCTGTGATTTTAAAAAACTGGCGGAAGTAAGCTTTTCTTATTTCCGGACGCATGCACAAACTTTAGAAAGTCATTATTACATAGAATGTGCATACTTTGTTGATTCCATTTATGAAATAAATCACATTTTGTAAAACCCCGTGTTTTTTAAGAAATCATGTAAACCTTCTAGAAGCTGTGATTTTAAAAAACGGGGGGAATTAAGCTTTTCTTATTTCCAGATGCATGCGCAAACTATAGAAAGTCGTTATGACATAGAATGTGCAAACTTTGTTGATTCCATTTATGAAATAAATAACATTTTCTTAAAACTCATGTTTTTTAAGAATTCATCTAAACCTTCTAGAAGCTGTGAATTTAAAAAAAGGGGGGAAGTAAGCTTTTCTTATTTCTGGACGCATGCGCAAACTATAGAAAGTCGTTATTACGTAGAATGTGCATAGTTTGCGCATGCGCAAACTATAGAAAGTCGTTATGACATAGAATGTGAATACTTTGTTGATTCCATTTATGAAATAAATCACATTTCCTAAAAACTCGTGTTTTTTAAGACACCATTTAAACCTTCTAGAAGTTGTGATTTTAAAAAACGAGGGGAATTAAGCTTTTCTTATTTCCGGACGGATGCGCAAACTATAGAAAGTTGTTATGACGTAGAATGTGCATACTTTGTTGATTCCATTTATGAAATAAATCACATTTTCTAAAACACGTGTTTTTTAAGAAATCATGTAAACCTTCTAGAAGCTATGATTTTAAAAAACTGGCGGAAGTAAGCTTTTCATATTTCCGAACGCATGCGCAAACTTTAGAAAGTCGTTATTACATAGAATGTGCATACTTTGTTCATTCCATTTATGAAATAAATCACATTTTCTAAAAACTCATGTTTTTTAAGAAATCATGTAAACCTTTTAGAAGTTGTGGTTTTTAAAAACTGGCGGAAGGAATCTTTTCTTATTTCCGGATACATGCGCAAATTATAGAAAGTCGTTACTACGTAGAATGTGCATAGTTTGTTGATTCCATTTATGAAATAAATCACATTTTCTAAAAACTCGTGTTTTTTAATAATTCATCTAAACCTTCTAGAAGCTGTGAATTTAAAAAAAGGGGGGAAGTAAGCTTTTCTATTTCCGGACTCATGCGCAAACAATAGAAAGTCGTTATCACGTAGAATGTGCATAGTTTGCGCATGCGCAAACTTTAGAAAGTCATTATGACATAGAATGTGCATACTTTGTTGATTCCATTTATGAAATATATCACATTTTCTTAAAACTCATGTTTTTTAAGAAATCATGTAAACCTTCTAGAAGCTGTGATTTTAAAAAACTGGCGGAAGTAAGCTTTTCTTATTTCCGGACGCATGCGCAAACTATAAAAATTCGTTACTACGTAGAATGTGCATACTTTGTTGATTCTATTTATGAAATAAATGACATTTTCTAAAACCTCGTGTTTTTTAAGAATTCATCCAAAGCTTCTAGAAGCCGTGAATTTAGAAAAAGGGGGGAAGTAAGCTTTTCTTATTTCCGGACGCATGCGCAAACTTTAGAAAGTCGTTATTACATAGAATGTGCATAGTTTGCGCATGTGAAAACTATAGAAAGTTGGTATGACATAGAATGTGCATACTTTGTTGATTCCATTTATGAAATAAATCACATTTTCTAAAAACTCGTGTTTTTTAAGAAATCATGTAAACCTTCTAGAAGCTGTGATTTTAAAAAACAGGTGGAAATAAGCTTTTCTTATTTCCAGATGCATGCGCAAACTTTAGAAAGTCGTTATTACATAGAATATGCATACTTTGTTGATTCCATTTATGAAATAAATCGCATTTTCTAAAAACTCGTGTTTTTTAAAAAATCATGTAAACCTTCTAGAAGTTGTGATTTTAAAAAACTGGCAGAAGTAAGCTTTTCTTATTTCCGGACGCATGCGCAAACTATAGAAAGTCGTTACTACATAGAATGTGCATACTTTGTTGATTCCATTTATGAAATAAATCACATTTTCTAAAAACTCTTGTTTTTTAAGAAATCATGTAAACCTTCTAGAAGCTGTGATTTTAAAAAACTGGCGGAAGTAAGCTTTTCATATTTCCGGACGCATGCGCAAACTTTAGAAAGTCATTATGACATAGAATTTGCATGCTTTGTTGATTCCATTTATGAAATAAATCACATTTTCTAAAAACTCATGTTTTTTAAGAAATCATGTAAACCTTCTAGAAGTTGTGATTTTAAAAAACTGGCGGAAGTAAGCTTTTCTTATTTCCGGACGCATGCGCAAACTTTAGAAAGTCGTTATTACATAGAATGTGCATACTTTGTTGATTCCATTTATGAAATAAATCTCATTTTCTAAAAACTCGTGTTTTTTAAGAAATCATGTAAACCTTCTACAAGATGTGGTTTTAAAAAACTAGCGAAGGAAGCTTTTCTTATTTCCGGACGCATACGCAAACTATAGAAAGTCGTTATTACGTAGAATGTGCATAGTTTGTTGATTGCATTGATGAAATAAATCACATTTTCTAAAACCTCGTGTTTTTTAAGAAATCATGTAAACCTTCTAGAAGCTGTGATTTTAAAAAACTGGCGGAAGTAAGCTTTTCTTATTTCCGGACGCATGCGCAAACTTTAGAAAGTCGTTATTACATAGAATGTGCATACTTTGTTGATTCCATTTATGAAATAGACCACATTTTCTAAAAACTCATGTTTTTTAAGAAATCATGTAAACCTTCTAGAAGATATGGTTTTAAAAAACTGGCGGAAGGAAGCTTTTCTTATTTCCGGACGCATGCGCAAACTATAGAAAGTCGATATTACGTAGAATGTGCATAGTTTGTTGATTCCATTTATGAAATAAATCACATTTTCTAAAAACTCGTGTTTTTTAAGATTTCATCTAAACCTTCTAGAAGCTGTGAATTTAAAAATAGGGGGGAATTAAGCTTTTCTTATTTCCAGACGCAATGCGCAAACTATAGAAAGTCGTTATCACATAGAATGTGCATAGTTTGCGCATGCGCAAACTTTAGAAAGTCCTTATCACATAGAATGTGCATACTTTGTTGATTCCATTTATGAAATATATCACATTTTCTAAAAACTCGTCTTTTTTAAGAAATCATGTAAACCTTCTAGAAGCTGTGATTTTAAAAAACTGGCGGAAGTAAGCTTTTCTTATTTCCGGACGCATGCGCAAACTATAGAAAGTCTTTACTACGTAGAATGTGCATACTTTGTTGATTCCATTTTTGAAATAAATCACATTTTCTAAAACCTTGTGTTTTTTTAAGAAATCATGTAAACCTTCTAGAAGCTGTGATTTTAAAAAACTGGCGGAAGTAAGCTTTTCATATTTCCGGACGCATGCGCAAACTTTAGAAAGTCGTTATGACATAGAATTTGCATACTTTGTTGATTCCATTTATGAAATAAATCACATTTTCTAAAAACTCATGTTTTTTAAGAAAACATGTAAACCTTCTAGAAGCTGTGATTTTAAAAAACTGGCGGAAGTAAGCTTTTCCTATTTCCGGACATGTGCGCAAACTTTAGAAAGTCGTTAATACGTAGAATTTGCATAGTTTGTTGATTCCATTTATGAAATAAATCACATTTTCTAAAAACTCATGTTTTTTAAGAAATCATGGAAACCTTCTAGAAGCTTTGATTTTAAAAAACTGGCGGAAGTAAGCTTTTCATACTTGCAGACGCATGCACAAACTTTAGAAAGTCGTTATGACATAGAATGTGCATACTTTGCTGATTGCATTTATGAAATACATCACATTTTCTAAAAACTCGTGTTTTTTAAGAAATCATGTAAACCTTCTTGAAGCTGTGATTTTAAAAAACTAGCGGAAGTAAGCTTTTCTTATTTCCGGACGCATGCGCAAACTTTAGAAAGTCGTTATTACATAGAATGTGCATACTTTGTTGATTCCATTTATGAAATAAATCACATTTTCTAAAAACTCGTGTTTTTTAAGAAATCATGTAAACCTTCTAGAAGCTGTGACTTTAAAAAACTGGCGGAAGTAAGCTTTTCTTATTTCCGGACGCATGCGCAAACTTTAGAAAGTTGTTATTGCATAGAATGTGCATACTTTGTTGATTCCATTTATGAAATAAATCACATTTTCTAAAAACTCATGTTTTTTAAGAATTCATCTAAACCTTCTAGAAGCAGTGAATTTAAAAAAAGGGGGGAAGTAAGCTTTTCTTATTTCCGGACGCATGCGCAAACTATAGAAAGTTGTTATGACGTAGAATGTGCATACTTTGTTGATTCCATTTAAGAAATAAATCACATTTTCTAAAAACTCTTGTTTTTTAAGAAATCATGTAAACCTTCTAGAAGCTGTGATTTTAAAAAACTGGCGGAAGTAAGCTTTTCATATTTCCAGACGCATGTGCAAACTTTAGAAAGTTGTTATTACATAGAATGTGCATACTTTGTTCATTCCATTTATGAAATAAATCACATTTTCTGAAAACTCGTGTTTTTTAAGAAATCATGTAAACCTTCTAGAAGCTGTGGTTTTAAAAAACTGGCGCAAGGAAGCTTTTCTTATTTCCGAATGCATGCGCAAACTATAGAAAGTCGTTATTACGCAGAATGTGCATAGTTTGTTGATTCTATTTATGAAATAAATCACATTTTCTAAAAACTCGTGTTTTTTAAGAATTCATCTAAACCTTCCAGAAGCTGTGAATTTAAAAAAAGGGGGGAAGTACGCTTTTTTTATTTCCGGACGCACGCGCAAACTATAGAAAGTCTTTATTACGTAGAATGTGCATAGTTTGTTGATTCCATTTATGAAATAAATCACATTTTCTAAAAACTCGTGTTTTTTAAGAATTCATCTAACCTTCTAGAAACGGTGAATTTAAAAAAAGGGGGGAAGTAAGCTTTTCTTATTTCCAGATGCATGCGCAAACTATAGAAAGTCGTTATCACGTACAATGTGCATAGTTTGCGCATGTGCAAACTTTAGAAAGTCATTATGACATAGAATGTGCATACTTTGTTGATTCCATTTATGAAATAAATCACATTTTCTAAAAAGTCGTGTTTTTTAAGAAATGATGTAAACCCTCTAGAAGTTGTGATTTTAAAAAACTGGCGAATGTAAGCTTTTCTTATTTCCGGACGCATGCGCAAACTATAGAAAGTCGTTATTACGTAGAATTTGCATACTTTGTTGATTCCATTTATGAAATAAATCACATTTTCTAAAAACTCATGTTTTTTAAGAAATCATGTCAACCTTCTAGAAGCTGTGATTTTAAAAAACTGGCGGAAGTAAGCTTTTCATATTTCCGGACGCATGCGCAAACTTTCGAAAGTCGTTATTACATTGAATGTGCATACTTTGTTGATTCCATTTATGAAATAAATCACATTTTCTAAAAATTCATGTTTTTTTAAGAAATCATGTAAACCTTCTAGAAGCTGTGATTTTAAAAAACTGGCGAATGTAAGCTTTTCTTATTTCCGGACGCATGCGCAAACTATAGAATGTCATTATTACGTAGAATGTGCATACTTTGTTGATTCCATTTATGAAATAAATCACATTTTCTAAAAACTCATGTTTTTTAAGAAATCATGTAAACCTTCTAGAAGCTGTGATTTTAAAAAACTGGCGGAAGTAAGCTTTTCATATTTCCGGACGCATGCGCAAACTTTAGAAAGTCGTTATTATATAGAATGTGCATAATTTGTTGATTCCATTTATGAAATAAATCACATTTTCTAAAAACTAGTGCTTTTTAACAAATCATGTAAACCTTCTAGAAGCTGTGATTTTAAAAAACTGGCGGAAGTAAGCTTTTCATATTTCCGGACGCATGCGCAAACTTTAGAAAGTCGTTATTATATAGAATGTGCATACTTTGTTGATTCCATTTATGAAATAAATCACATTTTCTAAAAACTCGTGTTTTTTAAGAAATCATGTAAACCTTCTAGAAGCTGTGGTTTTAAAAAACTGGCGAAAGGAAGCTTTTCTTATTTCCGGACGCATGCGCAAACTATAGAAAGTCGTTATTACGTAGAATGTGCTTAGTTTGTTGATTCCGTTTATGAAATAAATCACATTTTCTAAAAACTCGTGTTTTTTAAGAATTCATCTAAACCTTCTAGAAGGTGTGAATTTAAAAAAAGGGGGGAAGTAAGCTTTTCTTATTTCCGGACACATGCGCAAACTATAGAAAGTCGTTATTACGTAGAATGTGCACAGGTTGCGCATGCACAAACTATAGAAAGTCGTTATTACATAGAATATGCATACTTTGTTGATTCCATTTATGAAATTAATCACATTTTCTAAAAACTCGTGTTTTTTAAGAAATCATATAAACCTTCTAGAAGCTGTGATTTTAAAAAACTTGCGGAAGTACGCTTTTCTTATTTCCAGACGCATGCGCAAACTTTAGAAAGTTTTTATTACATAGAATGTGCATACTTTGTTGATTCGATTTATGATATAAATCACATTTTCTAAAAACTCGTGTTTTTTTAAGAAATCATGTAAACATTTTACAAGCTGTGATTTTAAAAAACTGGCGGAAGTAAGCTTTTCTTATTTCCGGACGCATGCACAAACTTTAGAAAGTCATTATTACATAGAATGTGCATACTTTGTTGATTCCATTTATGAAATAAATCACATTTTCTAAAACCCCGTGTTTTTTAAGAAATCATGTAAACCTTCTAGAAGCTGTGATTTTAAAAAACGGGGGGGAATTAAGCTTTTCTTATTTCCAGATGCATGCGCAAACTAAAGAAAGTCGTTATGACATAGAATGTGCAAACTTTGTTGATTCCATTTATGAAATAAATAACATTTTCTTAAAACTCATGTTTTTTAAGAATTCATCTAAACCTTCTAGAAGCTGTGAATTTAAAAAAAGGGGGGGAAGTAAGCTTTTCTTATTTCTGGACGCATGCGCAAACTATAGAAAGTCGTTATTACGTAGAATGTGCATAGTTTGCGCATGCGCAAACTATAGAAAGTCGTTATGACATAGAATGTGAATACTTTGTTGATTCCATTTATGAAATAAATCACATTTCCTAAAAACTCGTGTTTTTTAAGACACCATTTAAACCTTCTAGAAGTTGTGATTTTAAAAAACGAGGGGAATTAAGCTTTTCTTATTTCCGGACGGATGCGCAAACTATAGAAAGTTGTTATGACGTAGAATGTGCATACTTTGTTGATTCCATTTATGAAATAAATCACATTTTATAAAACACGTGTTTTTTAAGAAATCATGTAAACCTTCTAGAAGCTATGATTTTAAAAAACTAGCGGAAGTAAGCTTTTCATATTTCCGAACGCATGCGCAAACTTTAGAAAGTCGTTATTACATAGAATTTGCATACTTTGTTCATTCCATTTATGAAATAAATCACATTTTCTACAAACTCATGTTTTTTAAGAAATCATGTAAACCTTTTCGAAGCTGTGGTTTTTAAAAACTGGCGGAAGGAATCTTTTCTTATTTCCGGATACATGCGCAAATTATAGAAAGTCGTTACTACGTAGAATGTGCATAGTTTGTTGATTCCATTTATGAAATAAATCACATTTTCTAAAAACTCGTGTTTTTTAATAATTCATCTAAACCTTCTAGAAGCTGTGAATTTAAAAAAAGGGGGGAAGTAAGCTTTTCTATTTCCGGACTCATGCGCAAACAATAGAAAGTCGTTATCACGGAGAATGTGCATAGTTTGCGCATGCGCAAACTTTAGAAAGTCATTATGACATAGAATGTGCATACTTTGTTGATTCCATTTATGAAATATATCACATTTTCTTAAAACTCATGTTTTTTAAGAAATCATGTAAACCTTCTAGAAGCTGTGATTTTAAAAAACTGGCGGAAGTAAGCTTTTCTTATTTCCGGACGCATGCGCAAACTATAAAAATTCGTTACTAAGTAGAATGTGCATACTTTGTTGATTATATTTATGAAATAAATCACATTTTCTAAAACCTCGTGTTTTTTAAGAATTCATCTAAAGCTTCTAGAAGCCGTGAATTTAAAAAAAGGGGGGAAGTAAGCTTTTCTTATTTCCGGACGCATGCGCAAACTTTAGAAAGTCGTTATTACATAGAATGTGCATAGTTTGCACATGTGAAAACTATAGAAAGTTGGTATGACATAGAATGTGCATACTTTGTTGATTCCATTTATGAAATAAATCACATTTTCTAAAAACTCGTGTTTTTTAAGAAATCATGTAAACCTTCTAGAAGCTGTGATTTTAAAAAACAGGTGGAAATAAGCTTTTCTTATTTCCAGATGCATGCGCAAACTTTAGAAAGTCGTTATTACATAGAATATGCATACTTTGTTGATTCCATTCATGAAATAAATCGCATTTTCTAAGAACTCGTGTTTTCTAAAAACTCGTGTTTTTTAAAAAATCATGTAAACCTTCTAGAAGTTGTGATTTTAAAAAACTCGCAGAAGTAAGCTTTTCTTATTTCCGGACGCATGCGCAAACTATAGAAAGTCGTTACTACATAGAATGTGCATACTTTGTTGATTCCATTTATGAAATAAATCACATTTTCTAAAAACTCGTGTTTTTTAAGAAATCATGTAAACCTTCTAGAAGCTGTGATTTTAAAAAACTGGCGGAAGTAAGCTTTTCATATTTCCGGACGCATGCGCAAACTTTAGAAAGTTGTTATTGCATAGAATGTGCATACTTTGTTGATTCCATTTATGAAATAAATCACATTTTCTAAAAACTCATGTTTTTTAAGAATTCATCTAAACCTTCTAGAAGCAGTGAATTTAAAAAAAGGGGGGAAGTAAGCTTTTCTTATTTCCGGACGCATGCGCAAACTATAGAAAGTTGTTATGACGTAGAATGTGCATACTTTGTTGATTCCATTTATGAAATAAATCACATTTTCTAAAAACTCTTGTTTTTTAAGAAATCATGTAAACCTTCTAGAAGCTGTGATTTTAAAAAACTGGCGGAAGTAAGCTTTTCTTATTTCCGGACGCATGCGCAAACTATAGAAAGTCGTTACTACATAGAATGTGCATACTTTGTTGATTCCATTTATGAAATAAATCACATTTTCTAAAAACTCGTGTTTTTTAAGAAATCATGTAAACCTTCTAGAAGCTGTGATTTTAAAAAACTGGCGGAAGTAAGCTTTTCATATTTCCGGACGCATGCGCAAACTTTAGAAAGTTGTTATTGCATAGAATGTGCATACTTTGTTGATTCCATTTATGAAATAAATCACATTTTCTAAAAACTCATGTTTTTTAAGAATTCATCTAAACCTTCTAGAAGCAGTGAATTTAAAAAAAGGGGGGAAGTAAGCTTTTCTTATTTCCGGACGCATGCGCAAACTATAGAAAGTTGTTATGACGTAGAATGTGCATACTTTGTTGATTCCATTTATGAAATAAATCACATTTTCTAAAAACTCTTGTTTTTTAAGAAATCATGTAAACCTTCTAGAAGCTGTGATTTTAAAAAACTGGCGGAAGTAAGCTTTTCTTATTTCCGGACGCATGCGCAAACTATAGAAAGTCGTTACTACATAGAATGTGCATACTTTGTTGATTCCATTTATGAAATAAATCACATTTTCTAAAAACTCATGTTTTTTAAGAAATCATGTAAACCTTCTAGAAGCTGTGATTTTAAAAAACTGGCGGAAGTAAGCTTTTCATATTTCCGGACGCATGCGCAAACTTTAGAAAGTTGTTATTGCATAGAATGTGCATACTTTGTTGATTCCATTTATGAAATAAATCACATTTTCTAAAAACTCATGTTTTTTAAGAATTCATCTAAACCTTCTAGAAGCAGTGAATTTAAAAAAAGGGGGGAAGTAAGCTTTTCTTATTTCCGGACGCATGCGCAAACTATAGAAAGTTGTTATGACGTAGAATGTGCATACTTTGTTGATTCCATTTATGAAATAAATCACATTTTCTAAAAATTCTTGTTTTTTAAGAAATCATGTAAACCTTCTAGAAGCTGTGATTTTAAAAAACTGGCGGAAGTAAGCTTTTCATATTTCCAGACGCATGTGCAAACTTTAGAAAGTCGTTATTACATAGAATGTGCATACTTTGTTCATTCCATTTATGAAATAAATCACATTTTCTGAAAACTCGTGTTTTTTAAGAAATCATGTAAACCTTCTAGAAGCTGTGGTTTTTAAAAACTGGCGCAAGGAAGCTTTTCTTATTTCCGAATGCATGCGCAAACTATAGAAAGTCGTTATTACGCAGAATGTGCATAGTTTGTTGATTCTATTTATGAAATAAATCACATTTTCTAAAAACTCGTGTTTTTTAAGAATTCATCTAAACCTTCTAGAAGCTGTGAATTTAAAAAAAGGGGGGAAGTACGCTTTTTTTATTTCCGGACGCATGCGCAAACTATAGAAAGTCTTTATTACGTAGAATGTGCATAGTTTGTTGATTCCATTTATGAAATAAATCACATTTTCTAAAAACTCATGTTTTTTAAGAATTCATCTAAACCTTCTAGAAACGGTGAATTTAAAAAAAGGGGGGAAGTAAGCTTTTCTTATTTCCAGATGCATGCGCAAACTATAGAAAGTCGTTATCACGTACAATGTGCATAGTTTGCGCATGTGCAAACTTTAGAAAGTCATTATGACATAGAATGTGCATACTTTGTTGATTCCATTTATGAAATAAATCACATTTTCTAAAAACTCGTGTTTTTTAAGAAATGATGTAAACCCTCTAGAAGTTGTGATTTTAAAAAACTGGCGAATGTAAGCTTTTCTTATTTCCGGACGCATGCGCAAACTATAGAAAGTCGTTATTACGTAGAATTTGCATACTTTGTTGATTCCATTTATGAAATAAATCACATTTTCTAAAAACTCATGTTTTTTAAGAAATCATGTAAACCTTCTAGAAGCTGTGATTTTAAAAAACTAGCGGAAGTAAGCTTTTCATATTTCCGGACGCATGCGCAAACTTTCGAAAGTCGTTATTACATTGAATGTGCATACTTTGTTGATTCCATTTATGAAATAAATCACATTTTCTAAAAACTCATGTTTTTTAAGAAATCATGTAAACCTTCTAGAAGCTGTGATTTTAAAAAACTGGCGAATGTAAGCTTTTCTTATTTCCGGACGCATGCGCAAACTATAGAATGTCATTATTACGTAGAATGTGCATACTTTGTTGATTCCATTTATGAAATAAATCACATTTTCTAAAAACTCATGTTTTTTAAGAAATCATGTAAACCTTCTAGAAGCTGTGATTTTAAAAAACTGGCAGAAGTAAGCTTTTCTTATTTCTGGATGCATGCGCAAACTATAGAAAATCGTTACTACGTAGAATGTGCATACTTTGTTGATTCCATTTATGAAATAAATCACATTTTCTAAAAAGTCGTGTTTTTTAAGAATTCATCTAAGCCTTCTAGAAGCTGTGAATTTAAAAAAAGGCGGGGAAGTAAGCTCTTCTTATTTTCGGACGCATGCGCAAACTATAGAAAGTCGTTATCACGTAGAATGTGCAAACTTTGTTGATTCCATTTATGAAATAAATCACATTTTATAAAAACTCGTGTTTTTTAAGAGTTCATCTAAACCTTCTAGAAGCTGTGAATTTAAAAAAAGGGGGGGAATTAAACTTTTCTTATTTCCGGACGCATGCGCAAACTATAGAAAGTCGTTATGACGTAGAATGTGCAAACTTTGTTTATTCAATTTATGAAATAAATCACATTTTCTAAAAACTCGTGTTTTTTAAGAATTCACCTAAACCTTCTAGAAGCTGTGAATTTAAAAAAAGGGGGGAAGTAAGCTTTTCTTATTTCCGGACACATGCGCAAACTATAGAAAGTCGTTATTACGTAGAATGTGCATAGTTTGCGCATGTGCAAACTATAGAAAGTCGTTATGACATAGAATGTGCATACTTTGTTGATTCCATTTATCCAATAAATCACATTTTCTAAAAACTCAAGTTTTTTAATAAATCATGTAAACCTTCTAGAAGCTGTGATTTTAAAAAACGGGGGGAATTAAGCTTTTCTTATTTCCGGATGGATGCGCAAACTATAGAAAGTTGTTATGATGTAGAATGTGCATAGTTTGTTGATTCCATTTATGAAATAAATCACATTTTCTAAAAACTCATGTTTTTTAAGAAATCATGTAAACCTTCTAGATGCTGTGATTTTAAAAAACTGGCGGAAGTAAGCTTTTCATATTTCCGGACGCATGCGCAAACTTTAGAAAGTCGTTAGTACATAGAATGTGCATACTTTGTTGATTCCATTTATGAAATAAATCACATTTTCTAAAAAATCATGTTTTTAAAGAAATCATGTAAACCTTCTAGAAGCTGCGGTTTTTAAAAACTAGCGGAAGGAAGCTTTTCTTATTTCCGGACGCATGCGCAAACTATAGAAAGTCATTACTACGTAGAATGTGCATACTTTGTTGATTCCATTGATGAAATAAAACACATTTTCTAAAAACTCGTTTTTTTTAAGAATTCATCTAAACCTTCTAGAAGCTGTGAATTTAAAAAAAGGGGGGAAGTAAGCTTTTCTTATTTCCGGACGCATGCGCAAACTATAGAAAGTCGTTATTACGTAGAATGTGCATAGTTTTTTGATTCCATTTATGAAATAAAGCACATTTTCTAAAAACTCATGTTTTTTAAGAATTCATCTAAACCTTCTAGAAGCTGTGAATTTAAAAAAAGGGGGGAAGTAAGCTTTTCCTATTTCCGGACGCATGCGAAAACTATAGAAAGTCGTTATCAGGTAGAATGTGCATACTTTGTTGATTCCATTTATGAAATAAATCATATTTTCTAAAAACTTGTGTTTTTTAAGAAATCATGTAAACCTTCTAGAAGCTGTGGTTTTAAAAAACTGGCGGAAGTAAGCTTTTCTTATTTCCGAAGGCATGCGCAAACTATAGAAAGTCGTTATTACGTAGAATGTGCATACTTTGTTGATTACATTTATGAAATAAATCACATTTTCTAAAAACTCGTGTTTTTTAAGAAATCATGTAAACCTTCTAGAAGCTGTGATTTTAAAAAACGGGGGGAATTAAGCTTTTCTTATTTCCGGACGCATCCACAAACTATAGAAAGTCGTTATGACGTAGAATGTGCAAACTTTGTTGATTCCATTTATGAAATAAATCACATTTTCTAAAAACTCATTTTTTTTAAGAATTCATCTAAACCTTCGAGAAGCTGTGAATTTAAAAAAAGCGGGGAAGTAAGCTTTTCTTATTTCTGGACGCATGTGTAAACTATAGAAAGTCGTTATTACGTAGAATGTGCATAGTGTGCGCATGTGCAAACTATAGAAATTTGTTATGACGTAGAATGTGCGTTCTTTGTTGATTCCATTTATGAAATAAATCACATTTTCTAAAAACTCGTGTTTTTTGAGAATTCATCTAAACCTTCTAGAAGTTGGGAATTTAAAAAAAGGGGGGAAGTAAGGTTTTCTTATTTCAGGACGCATGCGCAAACTATAGAAAGTTTTTATTACATAGAATGTGCATAGTTTGCGCAGGCGCAAACTATAGAAATTCGTTATGACGAAGAATGTGCATACTTTGTTGATTCCATTTATGAAATAAATCACATTTTCTAAAAACTCGTGTCTTTTAAGAAATCATGTAAACCTTCAAGAGGCTGTGATTTTAAAAAACTGGTGGAAGTAAGCTTTTCATATTTCCGGACGCATGCGCAAACTTTAGAAAGTCGTTATTACATAGAATGTGCATACTTTGTTGATTCCATTTATGAAATAAATCACAATTTCTAAAAAATCATGTTTTTTAAGAAATCATGTAAACCTTCTAGAAGTTGTGATTTTAAAAAACGGGGGGAATTAAGCTTTTCTTATTTCCGGATGCATGCGCAAACTATAGAAAGTCGTTATGACGTAGAATGTGCAAACTTTGTTGATTCCATTTATGAAATAAATCACATTTTCTAAAAACTCGTTTTTTTAAGAATTCATCTAAACCTTCGAGAAGCTGTGAATTTAAAAAAAGCGGGGAAGTAAGCTTTTCTTATTTCTGGACGCATGCGCAAACTATAGAAAGTCGTTATTAAGTAGAATGTGCATAGTTTGCAAATGCGCAAACTTTAGAAAGTCGTTATGACGTAGAATTTGCATACTTTGTTGATTCCATTTATGAAATAAATCACATTTTCTAAAAACTCATGTTTTTTAAGAAATCATGTAAACCTTCTAGAAGCTGTGATTTTAAAAAACTGGCGGAAGTAAGCTTTTCTTATTTCCGGACATGTGCGCAAACATTAGAAAGTCGTTAATACGTAGAATTTGCATAGTTTGTTGATTCCATTTATGAAATAAATTACATTTTCTAAAAACTCATGTTTTTTAAGAAATCATGGAAACCTTCTAGAAGCTTTGATTTTAAAAAACTGGCGGAAGTAAGCTTTTCATATTTCCGGACGCATACACAAACTTTAGAAAGTCGTTATGACATAGAATGTGCATACTTTGCCGATTGCATTTATGAAATACATCACATTTTCTAAAAACTCGTGTTTTTTAAGAAATCATGTAAACCTTCTTGAAGCTGTGATTTTAAAAAACTGGCGGAAGTAAGCTTTTCTTATTTCTGGACGCATGCGCAAACTTTAGAAAGTCGTTATTACATAGAATGTGCATACTTTGTTGATTCCATTTATGAAATAAATCACATTTTCTAAAAACTCATGTTTTTTAAGAAATCATGTAAACCTTCTAGAAAGCTATGACTTTAAAAAACTGGCAGAAGTAAGCTTTTCTTATATCCGGACGCATGCACAAACTTTAGAAAGTCGTTATTGCATAGAATGTGCATACTTTGTTGATTCCATTTATGAAATAAATCACATTTTCTAAAAGATCGTGTTTTTTAAGAAATCATGTAAACCTTCTAGAAGTTGTGGTTTTAAAAAACTGGCGAAAGGAAGCTTTTCTTATTTCCGGACGCATGTGCAAACAATAGAAAGTCGTTATTACGTAGAATGTGCTTAGTTTTTTGATTCCATTTATGAAATAAATGACATTTTCTAAAAACTCCGGTTTTTTATGAGTTCATCTAAACCTTCTAGAAGCTCTGAATTTAAAAATAGGGGGGAAGTAAGCTTTTCTTCTTTCCGGTCGAATGTGCAAACTATAGAAAGTCGTTATCACGTAGAATGTGCATAATTTGCGCATGCGCAAACTATAGAAAGTCATTATGACATAGAATGTGCATACTTTGTTGATTCCATTTATGAAATAAATCACATTTTCTAAGAACTCATGTTTTTTAAGAAATCATGTAAACCTTCTAGAAGCTGTGATTTTAAAAAACTCGCGGAAGTAAGCTTTTCATATTTCCGGACGCATGCGCAAACTTTAGAAAGTCGTTATTATATAGAATGTGCATACTTTGTTGATTCCATTTATGAAATAAATCACATTTTCTAAAAACTCGTGCTTTTTAAGAAATTGTGTAAATCTTCTAGAAGCTGTGATTTTAAAAAACTGGCGGAAGTAAGCTTTTCATATTTCCGGACGCATGAGCAAACTTTAGAAAGTCGTTATTATATAGAATGTGCATACTTTGTTGATTCCATTTATGAAATAAATCACATTTTCTAAAAACTCGTGTTTTTTAAGAAATCATGTAAACCTTATAGAAGCTGTGGTTTTAAAAAAATGGCGGAAGGAAGCTTTTCATATTTCCGGACGCATGCGCAAACTTTAGAAAGTCATTATTATATAGAATGTGCATACTTTGTTGATTCCATTTATGAAATAAATCACATTTTCTAAAAACTCATGTTTTTTAAGAAATCATGTAAACCTTCTAGAAGCTGTGGTTTTAAAAAAACTGGCGGAAGGAAGCTTTTCTTATTTCCGGACTCATGCGCAAACTATATAAAGTCGTTATTATGTAGAATGTGCTTAGTTTGTTGATTCCCCTTATGAAATAAATCACATCTTCTAAAAACTCGTGTTTTTTAAGAATTCATCTAAACCTTCTAGAAGCTGTGAATTTAAAAAAAGGGGGAAGTAAGCTTTTCTTATTCTGGACGCATGCGCAGACTATAAAAAGTTGTTATTACGTAGAATGTGCATAGTTTGCGCATGCGTGAACTATAGAAAGTCGTTATGACATAGAATTTGCATACTTTGTTGATTCCATTTATGAAATAAATCATATTTCCTAAAAACTCGTGTTTTTTAAAAAATCATGTAAACCTTCTAGAAGTGGTGATTTAAAAAACTGGCGGAAGTAAGCTTTTCATATTTCCGGACGCATGCGCAAACTATAGAAAGTCGTTATGACATAGAATGTGCATACTTTGTTGATTCCATTTATGAAATAAATCACATTTTTTTAAAACTCGTGTTTTTTAAGAAATCATGTAAACCTTCTAGAACCTGTGATTTTAAAAAACTGGCAGAAGTAAGCTTTTCTTATTTCCGGACGCATGCGGAAACTATAGAAAGTCGTTACTACGTAGAATGTGCATACTTTGTTGATTCCATTTATGAAAAAAATCACATTTTCTAAAAACTCGTGTTTTTTAAGAATTCATCTAAACCTTCTAGAAGCTATGAATTTAAAAAAAAGGGGGGAAGTTAATCTTTTCTTATTTCCGGACGCATGCGCAAACTATAGAAAGTCATTATTTCGTAGAATGTGAATAGGTTGCGCATGCACAAACTATAGAACGTTGTTCTGACATAGAATATGCATACTTTGTTGATTCCATTTATGCAATAAATCATATTTTCTAAAAACTCATGCTTTTTAAGAAATCATATAAACCTTCTAGAAGCTGTGATTTTAAAAAACTTGCGGAAGTAAGCTTTTCTTATTTCCAAACGCATGCGCAAACTTTAGAAAGTTTTTTATTACATAGAATGTGCATACTTTGTTGATTCCATTTATGATATCAATCACATTTTAGAAAAACTCGTGTTTTTTAAGAAATCATGTAAACCTTCTAGAAGCTGTGATTTTAAAAAACTGGCGGAAGTAAGCTTTTCTTATTTCCAGACGCATGCGCAAACTATAGAAAGTAGTTATGACATAGAATGTGCATAATTTTTTGATTCCATTTATGCAATAAATCATATTTTCTAAAAACTCATGCTTTTTAAGAAATCATATAAACCTTCTAGAAGCTGTGATTTTAAAAAACTTGCGGAAGTAAGCTTTTCTTATTTCCAAACGCATGCGCAAACTTTAGAAAGTTTTTATTACATAGAATGCGCATACTTTGTTGATTCCATTTATGATATCAATCACATTTTAGAAAAATTCGTGTTTTTTAAGAAATCATGTAAACCTTCTAGAAGCTGTGATTTTAAAAAACTGGCGGAAGTAAGCTTTTCTTATTTCCAGACGCATGCGCAAACTTTAGAAAGTCGTTAGTACATAGAATGTGCATACTTTGCTGATTCCATTTATGAGATAAATCACATTTTCTAAAAAATCATGTTTTTTAAGAAATCATGTAAACCTTCTAGAAGCTGCGGTTTTTAAAAACTGGCGGAAGGAAGCTTTTCTTATTTCCGGACGCATGCGCAAACTATAGAAAGTCGTTACTATGTAGAATGTGCATACTTTGTTGATTCCATTGATGAAATATATCACATTTTCTAAAAACTCGTGTTTTTTAAGAATTCATCTAAACCTTCTAGAAGCTTTGAATTTAAAAAAAGGGGGCAAGTAAGCTTTTCTTATTTCCGGATGCATGCGCAAACTATAGAAAGTCGTTATTACGTAGAATGTGCATAGTTTGCGCATGCGCAAACTATAGAAAGCCGTTATGACATAGAATGTGCATACATTGTTGATTCCATTTATGAAATAAATCACATTTTCTAAAAACTCGTGTTTTTTATGAAATCATGTAAACCTTCTAGAAGCTGCGGTTTTTAAAAACTGGCGGAAGGAAGCTTTTCTTATTTCCGGACGCTTGCGCAAACTAAACAAAGTCGTTACTACGTAGAATTTGCATACTTTGTTGATTCCATTGATGAAATAAATCACATTTTCCAAAAACTCATGTTTTTTAAGAATTCATCTAAACCTTCTAGAAGCTTTAAATTTAAAAAAAAGCCGGGAAGTAAGCTTTTCTTATTTTCGGACGCATGCGCAAACTATAGAAAGTCGTTATTACGTAGAATGTGCATTGTTTGCGTATGCGCAAACTATAGAAAGTCGTTATGACATAGAATGTGCATACTTTGTTGATTCCATTTATGAAATAAATCACATTTTCTAAAAACTCGTGTTTTTTATGAAATCATGTAAACCTTCTAGAAGCTGTGATTTTAAAAAATGGGGGGAATTAAGCTTTTCTTATTTTCGGACGCATGCGCAAACTATAGAAAGTTGTTATGATGTAGAATTTGCAAACTTTGTTGATTCCATTTATGAAATAAATCACATTTTCTAAAACCTCGTGCTTTTTAAGAATTCATCTAAACCTTCTAGAAGCTACGAATTTAAAAAAAGGGGGGAAGTAAGCTTTTCTTATTTCCGGAAGCATGCGCAAACTATAGAAAGTTGTTATGTCGTAGAATGTGCAAACTTTGTTGATTCCATTTATGAAATAAATCATATTTTCTAAAAACTCATGTATTTTAAGAATTCATCTAAACCTACTGGAAGCTGTGAATTTCCGGACGCATGCGCAAACTATAGAAAGTCGTTATTACGTAGAATGTGCATAGTTTGCGCATGCGCAAACTATAGAAAGCCGTTATGACATAGAATGTGCATACTTTGTTGATTCCATTTATGAAATAAATCACATTTTCTAAAAACTCGTGTTTTTTATGAAATCATGTAAACCTTCTAGAAGCTGCGGTTTTTAAAAACTGGCGGAAGGAAGCTTTTCTTATTTCCGGACGCATGCGCAAACTAAACAAAGTCGTTACTACGTAGAATGCGCATAATTTGTTGATTCCATTTATGAAATAAATCACATTTTCTAAAAACTTGTGTTTTTTAAGAATTCATCTAAGGCTTCTAGAAGCTGTGAATTTAAAAAAAGGGGGGAAGTAATCTTTTCTTATTTCCGGACGCATGCGCAAACTATAGAAAGTCGTTATTACGTAGAATGTGCATAGTTTGTTGATTCCATTTATGAAATAAATCAAATTTTCTAAAAACTCGTGTTTTTTAAGAATTCATCTAAACCTTCTAGAAGCTGTGAATTTAAAAAAAGGGGGGAAGTAAGCTTTTCTTATTTCTGGACGAATGTGCAAACTATAGAAAGTCGTTATCACGTAGAATGTGCATAGTTTGCGCATGCACAAACTATAGAAAGTCGTTATGACATAGAATGTGCATACTTTGTTGATTCCATTTATGAAATAAGTCACATTTTCAAAATACTCAAATTTTTTAAGAAATCTTGTAAACCTTCTAGAAGCTGTGATTTTAAAAAACGGGGGGAATTAAGCTTTTCTTATTTCCACACGCATGCAAAAACTATAGAAAGTCGTGATGACGTAGAATAAGCATATTTTGTTGATTCCATTTATGAAATAAATCACATTTTCTAAAAACTCGTGTTTTTTAAGAAATCATGTAAACCTTCTAGAAGCTGTGGTTTTAAAAAACTGGCGGAAGGAAGCTTTTCTTTTTTCCGGACGCATGCGCAAACTACAGAAAGTCGTTATTACGTAGAATGTGCTTAGTTTGTTGATTCCATTTATTAAATAAATCACATTTTCTAAAAACTCATGTTTTTTAAGAAATCATGTAAACCTTTTAGATGCTGTGATTTTAAAAAACTGGCGGAAATAAGCTTTTCATATTTCCGGACGCATGCAAACTTTAGAAAGTCGTTATTACATAGAATGTGCATACTTTGTTGATTCCATTTATGAAATAAATCACATTTTCTAAAAAATCATGTTTTTTAAGAATTCATCTAAACCTTCTAGAAGCTGTGAATTTAAAAAAAGGGGGGAATTAAGCTTTTCTTATTTCCGGACGCATGCGCAAACTATAGAAAGTCGTTATTATGTAGAATGTGCTTAGTTTGTTGATTCCATTTATTAAATAAATCACATTTTCTAAAAACTGGTGTTTTTTAAGAAATCATGTAAACCTTCTAGATGCTGTGATTTTAAAAAACTGGCGGAAGTAAGCTTTTCGTATTTTTGGACGCATGCGCAAACTTTAGAACTTCGTTGTAACATAGAATGTGCATACTTTGTTGATTCCATTTATGAAATAAATCACATTTTCTAAAAAATCGTGTTTTTTAAGAAATCATGTAAACCTTCTAGAAGCTGTGATTTTAAAAAACTTGCGGAAGTAAGCTTTTCCTATTTCCAGACGCATGCGCAAACTATAGAAAGTCGTTACTACGTAGAATGTGCATACTTTGTTGATTCCATTGATGAAATAAATCACATTTTCTAAAAAACCATGTTTTTTAAGAATTCATCTAAACCTTCTAGAAGCTGTGAATTTAAAAAAAGGGGGGAATTAAGCTTTTCTTATTTCCGGACGCATGCGCAAACTATAGAAAGACGTTATTACGTAGAATGTGCATAGATTGCGCATGCACAAAGTATAGAAAGTCGTTATGACATAGAATGTGCATAGTTTGTTGATTCCATTTATGAAATAAATCACATTTTCTAAAAATTCATGTTTTTTATGAAATCATGTAAACCTTCTAGAAGCTTTGATTTTAAAAAACTTGCGAAAGTAAGCTTTCCTTATTTCCGGACGCATGCGCAAACTTTAGAAAGTCGTTATTACATAGAATGTGCATACTTTGTTGATTCCATTTATGAAATAAATCATATTTTCTAAAAAATCGTGTTTTTTAAGAAATCATGTAAACCTTCTAGAAGCTGTGATTTTAAAAAACTGGCGGAAGTAAGCTTTTCTTATTTCCGGACGCATGCGCAAACTATAGAAAGTCATTACTATGTAGAATGTGCATACTTTTTTTATTCCATTTATGAAATAAATCACATTTTCTAAAAACTCGTGTTTTTTAAGAAATCATGTAAACCTTCTAGAAGCTGTGATTTTAAAAAACTGGCGGAAGTAAGCTTTTCTTATTTCCGGACGCATGCGCAAACTATAGAAAGTCGTTATTACGTAGAATGTGCATAGTTTGCGCATGCGCAAACTATAGAAAGTCGTTATTACATAGAATGTGCATACTTTGTTGATTCCATTTATGAAATAAATCATATTTTCTAAAAAATCGTGTTTTTTAAGAAATCATGTAAACCTTCTAGAAGCTGTGATTTTAAAAAACTGGCGGAAGTAAGCTTTTCTTATTTCCGTACGCATGCGCAAACTATAGAAAGTCGTTACTACGTAGAATGTGCATACTTTGTTGATTCCATTTATGAAATAAATCACATTTTCTAAAAACTCATGTTTTTTAAGAAATCATGTAAACCTTCTAGAAGCTGTGATTTTAAAAAACTGGCGGAAGTAAGCTTTTCTTTTTTCCGGACGCATGCGCAAACTATAGAAAGTCGTTACTACGTAGAATGTGCATACTTTGTTGATTCCATTTATGAAATAAATCACATTTTATAAAAACTCATGTTTTTTAAGAAATCATGTAAACCTTCCAGAAGCTGTGGTTTTAAAAAACTGGCGGAAGGAAGATTTTCTTATTTCCGGACGCATGCGCAAACTATAGAAATTCGTTATTATGTAGAATGTGCTTAGTTTGTTGATTCCATTTATTAAATAAATCACATTTTCTAAAAACTCGTGTTTTTTAAGAAATCATGTAAATCTTCTAGGTGCTGTGATTTTAAAAAACTGACGGAAGTAAGCTTTTCATATTTCCAGACACATGCGCAAACTTTAGAAAGTTTTTATTACATAGAATGTGCATACTTTGCTGATTCCATTTATGAAATAAATCACATTTTCTAGAAAATCATGTTTTTTAAGAAATCATGTAAACCTTCTATAAGATGCAGTTTTTAAAAACTGGCGGAAGGAAGCTTTTCTTATTTCCGGTTGCATGCGCAAACTATACAAAGTCGTTACTACGTAGAATGTGCATACTTTGTTGATTCCATTGATGAAATAAATCACATTTTCTAAAAACTCATGTTTTTTAAGAATTCATCTAAACCTTCTAGAAGCTTTGAATTTAAAAAAAGGGGGGAAGTAAGTTTTTCTTATTTCCGGACGCATGCGCAAACTATAGAAATTCCTTATTACGTAGAATGTGCATAGTTTGCGCATGCGCAAACTATAGAAATCCATTATGACATAGAATGTGCATACTTTGTTGAATCCATTTATGAAATAAATCACATTTTCTAAAAACTCGTGTTTTTTAAGAAATCATGTAAACCTTCTAGAAGCTGTGGTTTTAAAAAACCGGCGGAAGCAAGCTTTTCTTATTTCCGGACGCATGTGCAAACTATAGAAAGTCGTTACTACGTAGAATGTGCATACTTTGTTGATTCCATTTATGAAATAAATCACATTTTCTAAAAATTCGTGTTTTTTAAGAAATCATGTAAACCTTCGAGAAGCTGTGATTTTAAAAACCTGGTTGAAGTAAGCTTTTCTTATTTCCGGACGCATGCGCAAACTATACAAAGTCGTTACTACCTAGAATGTGCATACTTTGTTGATTCCATTTATGAAATAAATCACATTTTCTAAAAACTCATGTTTTTTAAGAAATTATGTAAACATTCTAGAAGCTGTGATTTTAAAAAACTGGCGGAAGTAAGCTTTTCTTATTTCCGGACGCATGCGCAAACTTTAGAAACTCGTTATTACATAGAATGTGCATACTTTAGTGATATCATTTATGAAATAAATCACATTTTCTAAAAACTCGTGTTTTTTAAGAAATCATGTAAACCTTCTAGAAGCTGTGATTTTAAAAAACTGGCGGAAGTAAGCTTTTCTTATTTCCGGACGGATGCGCAAAATTTAGAAAGTGATTATTACATAGAATGTGCATACTTTGTTGATTCCATTTATAAAATAAATCATATTTTCTAAAAACACAAATTTTTTAAGAAATTTTGTAAACCTTCTAGAAGCTGTGATTTTAAAAAACGGGGGGAATTAAGCTTTTCTTATTTCCACACGCATGCGCAAACTATAGAAAGTCGTTATGACGTAGAATGTGCATACTTTGTTGATTCCATTTATGAAATAAATCACATTTTCTAAAAACTCGCATTTTTTAGGAAATCATGTAAACCTTCTAGAAGCTGTGTTTTTAAAAAACTGGCGGAAGTAAGCTTTTCTTATTTTCGGACGCATGCGCAAACTATAGAAAGTCGTTATTACGTAGAATGTGCATAGTTTGTTGATTCCATTTATGAAATAAATCACATTTTCTAAAACCTCATGTTTTTTGAGAATTCATCTAAACCTTCTAGAAGCTATGAATTTAAAAAAAGGGGGGAAGTAAGCTTTTCTTATTTCCGGACGCATGCGCAAACTATAGAAAGTCGTTATCATGTAGAATGTGCATAGTTTGTGCATGCTCAAACTATAGAAAGTCGTTATGACATAGAATGTGCATACTTTTTTGATTCCATTTATGAAATAAATCACATTTTCTAAAAACTCGTGTTTTTTAACAAATCATGTAAACCTTCTAGAAGCTGTGATTTTAAAAAATGGGGGAAATTAAGCTTTTCTTATTTCTGGACGCATGCGCAAACTATAGAAAGTCGTTATGACGTAGAATGTGCAAACTTTGTTGATTCCATTTATGAAATAAATCACATTTTCAAAAAACTCTTGTTTTTTAAGAAATCATGTAAACCTTCTAGAAGCTGTGATTTTAAAAACTTGGCGGAAACAAGCTTTTCATATTTCCGGACGCATGCGCAAACTTTAGAAAGTCGTTATTACATAGAATGTGCATACTTTGTTGATTCCTTTTATGAAATAAAACACATTTTCTAAAAACTCGTGTTTTTTAATAAATCATGTAAACCTTCTAGAAGCTGTGGTTTTAAAAAACTGGCGGAAGTAAGCTTTTCTTATTTCCGGACGCATGCGCAAACTATAGAAAGTCGTTATTACGTAGAATGTGCATACTTTGTTGATTCCATTTATGAAATAAACACATTTTCTAAAAACACGTGTTTTGTAAGAAATCATGTAAACCTTCTAGAAGCTGTGATTTTAAAAAACTGGCGGAAGTAAGCTTTTCTTATTTCCGGACGCATGCGCAAACTTTAGAAAGTCATTATTACATAGAATGTGCATACTTTGTTGATTCCATTTATCAAATAAATCACATTTTCTAAAAACTTAAATTTTTTAAGAAATCTTGTAAACCTTCTAGAAGCTGTGATTTTAAAAAACGGGGGGAATTAAGCTTTTCTTATTTCCACATGCATGCGCAAACTATAGAAAGTCGTTATGACGTAGAATGTGCATACTTTGTTGATTCCATTTATGACATAAATCACATTTTGTAAAAACTCGCATTTTTTAGGAAATCATGTAAACCTTCTAGAAGCTGTGTTTTTAAAAAACTGGCGGAAGTAAGCTTTTCTTATTTCCGGACGCATGCGCAAACTATAGAAAGTCGTTATTACGTAGAATGTGCATAGTTTGTTGATTCCATTTATGAAATAAATCACATTTTCTAAAACCTCATGTTTTTTGAGAATTCATCTAAACCTTCTAGAAGCTATGAATTTAAAAAAAGGGGGGAAGTAAGCTTTTCTTATTTCCGGACGCATGCGCAAACTATAGAAAGTCGTTATCATGTAGAATGTGCATAGTTTGTGCATGCTCAAACTATAGAAAGTCGTTATGACATAGAATATGAATACTTTTTTGATTCCATTGATGAAATAAATCACATTTTCTAAAAACTCATGTTTTTTAACAAATCATGTAAACCTTCTAGAAGCTGTGATTTTAAAAAATGGGGGAAATTAAGCTTTTCTTATTTCTGGATGCATGCGCAAACTATAGAAAGTCGTTATGACGTAGAATGTGCAAACTTTGTTGATTCCATTTATGAAATAAATCACATTTTCTAAAAACTCATGTTTTTTAAGAAATCATGTAAACCTTCTAGAAGCTGTGATTTTAAAAACTTGGCGGAAACAAGCTTTTCATATTTCCGGACGCATGCGCAAACTTTAGAAAGTCGTTATTACATAGAATGTGCATACTTTGTTGATTCCTTTTATGAAATAAAACACATTTTCTAAAAACTCGTGTTTTTTAATAAATCATGTAAACCTTCTAGAAGCTGTGGTTTTAAAAAACTGGCGGAAGTAAGCTTTTCTTATTTCCGGACGCATGCGCAAACTATAGAAAGTCGTTATTACGTAGAATGTGCATACTTTGTTGATTCCATTTATGAAATAAATCACATTTTCTAAAAACTCGTGTTTTTTAAGAAATCATGTAAACCTTCTAGAAGCTGTGATTTTAAATAACTGGCGGAAGTAAGCTTTTCATATTTCTGGACGCATGCGCAAACTTTAGAAAGTCATTATTACATAGAATATGCATACTTTGTTGATTCCATTTATGAAATAAATCACATTTTCTAAAAACTCATGTTTTTTAAGAAATCATGTAAACCTTCTAGAAGCTGTGGTTTTAAAAAACCGGCGGAAGCAAGCTTTTCTTATATCCGGATGCATGCGCAAACTATAGAAAGTCGTTACTACGTAGAATGTGCATACTTTGTTGATTCCATTTTTGAAATAAATCACATTTTCTAAAAACTCGTGTTTTTTAAGAAATCATGTAAACCTTCTAGAAGCTGTGATTTTAAAGAACTGGCGGAAGTAAGCTTTTCTTATTTCCGGATGCATGCGGAGACTTTAGAAAGTCGTTATTACATAGAATGTACATACTTTTTTGATTCCATTTATGAAATAAATCATATTTTCTAAAAACTCGTGTTTTTTAAGAAATCATGTAAACCTTCTAGAAGCTGTGATTTTAAAAAACTACCGGAAGTAAGCTTTTCTTATTTCCGGACGCATGCGCAAACCATAGAAAGTCGTTACTACGTAGAATGTGCATACTTTGTCGATTCCATTTATGAAATAAATCACATTTTCTAAAACCTCGTGCTTTTTAAGAAATCATGTAAACCTTCTAGAAGCTGTGGTTTTAAAAAACTGGCAGAAGGAAGCTTTTCTTATTTCCGGACGCATGCGCATACTATAGAAAGTCGTTATCACGTAGAATGTGCGTAGTTTGCGCTTGCGCAAACTTTAGAACTTCGTTGTAACATAGAATGTGCATACTTTGTTGATTCCATTTATGAAATAAATCACATTTTCTAAAAAATCGTGTTTTTTAAGAAATCATGTAAACCTTCTAGAAGCTGTGATTTTAAAAAACTGGCGGAAGTAAGCTTTTCCTATTTCCAGACGCATGCGCAAACTATAGAAAGTCGTTAGTACGTAGAATGTGCATACTTTGTTGATTCCATTGATGAAATAAATCACATTTTCTAAAAACTCATGTTTTTTAAGAATTCATCTAAACCTTCTAGAAGCTGTGAATTTAAAAAAAGGGGGGAAGTAAGCTTTTCTTATTTCCGGACGCATGCGCAAACTATAGAAAGTCGTTATTACGTAGAATGTGCATAGTTTGCGCATGCGCAAACTATAGAAAGTCGTTAGGACATAGAATGTGCATACTTTGTTGATTCCATTTATGAAATAAATCACATTTTCTAAAAACTCGTGTTTTTTATGAAATCATGTAAACCTTCTAGAAGCTGTGATTTTAAAAAGCTTGCGGAAGTAAGCTTTGTTATTTCCGGACGCATGCGCAAAATTTAGAAATTCGTTATTACATAGAATGTGCATACTTTGTTGATTCCATTTATGAAATAAATCACATTTTCTAAAAACTCGTGTTTTTTAAGAAATCATGTAAACCTTCTAGAAGCTGTGATTTTAAAAAACTGGAGGAAGTAAGCTTTTCTTATTTCCGGACGCATGCGCAAACTTTAGAAAGTCGTTATTACATAGAATGTGCATACTTTGTTGATTCCATTTATGAAATAAATCACACTTTCTAAAAACTCGTGTTTTTTAAGAAATCATGTAAACCTTCTAGAAGCTGTGATTTTAAAAAACTGGCGGAAGTAAGCTTTTCTAATTTCCGGACGCATGCGCAAACTATAGAAAGTCGTTACTACGTAGAATTTGCATACTTTGTTGATTCCATTTTTGAAATAAATCACATTTTCTAAAAACTCGTGTTTTTTAAGAAATCATGTAAACCTTCTAGAAGCTGTGGTTTTAAAAAACTGGCGGAAGTAAGCTTTTCTTATTTCCGGACGCATGCGCAAACTTTAGAAAGTCGTTATTACGTAGAATGTGCTTAGTTTTTTGATTCCATTTATGAAATAAATCACATTTTCTAAAAACTCGTGTTTTTTAAGAAATCATGTAAACCTTCTAGAAGCTGTGATTTTAAAATACGGGGGGAATTAAGCTTTTCTTATTTCCGGACGCATGCGCAAACTATAGAAAGTTGTTATGACGTAGAATGTGCATACTTTGTTGATTCCATTTATGAAATAAATCACATTTTCTAAAAACTTGTGTTTTTTAAGAATTCATCTAAACCTTCTAGAAGCTGTGAATTTAAAAAAAGGGGGGAAGTAAGCTTTTCTTATTTCCGGACGCATGCGCAAACTATAGAAAGTCGTTATTACGTAGAATGTGCATAGTTTTTTGATTCCATTTATGAAATAAAGCACATTTTCTAAAAACTCATGTTTTTTAAGAATTCATCTAAACCTTCTAGAAGCTGTGAATTTAAAAAAAGGGGGGAAGTAAGCTTTTCCTATTTCCGGACGCATGCGAAAACTATAGAAAGTCGTTATCAGGTAGAATGTGCATACTTTGTTGATTCCATTTATGAAATAAATCATATTTTCTAAAAACTTGTGTTTTTTAAGAAATCATGTAAACCTTCTAGAAGCTGTGGTTTTAAAAAACTGGCGGAAGTAAGCTTTTCTTATTTCCGAAGGCATGCGCAAACTATAGAAAGTCGTTATTACGTAGAATGTGCATACTTTGTTGATTACATTTATGAAATAAATCACATTTTCTAAAAACTCGTGTTTTTTAAGAAATCATGTAAACCTTCTAGAAGCTGTGATTTTAAAAAACGGGGGGAATTAAGCTTTTCTTATTTCCGGACGCATCCACAAACTATAGAAAGTCGTTATGACGTAGAATGTGCAAACTTTGTTGATTCCATTTATGAAATAAATCACATTTTCTAAAAACTCATTTTTTTTAAGAATTCATCTAAACCTTCGAGAAGCTGTGAATTTAAAAAAAGCGGGGAAGTAAGCTTTTCTTATTTCTGGACGCATGTGTAAACTATAGAAAGTCGTTATTACGTAGAATGTGCATAGTGTGCGCATGTGCAAACTATAGAAATTTGTTATGACGTAGAATGTGCGTTCTTTGTTGATTCCATTTATGAAATAAATCACATTTTCTAAAAACTCGTGTTTTTTGAGAATTCATCTAAACCTTCTAGAAGTTGGGAATTTAAAAAAAGGGGGGAAGTAAGGTTTTCTTATTTCAGGACGCATGCGCAAACTATAGAAAGTTTTTATTACATAGAATGTGCATAGTTTGCGCAGGCGCAAACTATAGAAATTCGTTATGACGAAGAATGTGCATACTTTGTTGATTCCATTTATGAAATAAATCACATTTTCTAAAAACTCGTGTCTTTTAAGAAATCATGTAAACCTTCAAGAGGCTGTGATTTTAAAAAACTGGTGGAAGTAAGCTTTTCATATTTCCGGACGCATGCGCAAACTTTAGAAAGTCGTTATTACATAGAATGTGCATACTTTGTTGATTCCATTTATGAAATAAATCACAATTTCTAAAAAATCATGTTTTTTAAGAAATCATGTAAACCTTCTAGAAGTTGTGATTTTAAAAAACGGGGGGAATTAAGCTTTTCTTATTTCCGGATGCATGCGCAAACTATAGAAAGTCGTTATGACGTAGAATGTGCAAACTTTGTTGATTCCATTTATGAAATAAATCACATTTTCTAAAAACTCGTTTTTTTAAGAATTCATCTAAACCTTCGAGAAGCTGTGAATTTAAAAAAAGCGGGGAAGTAAGCTTTTCTTATTTCTGGACGCATGCGCAAACTATAGAAAGTCGTTATTAAGTAGAATGTGCATAGTTTGCAAATGCGCAAACTTTAGAAAGTCGTTATGACGTAGAATTTGCATACTTTGTTGATTCCATTTATGAAATAAATCACATTTTCTAAAAACTCATGTTTTTTAAGAAATCATGTAAACCTTCTAGAAGCTGTGATTTTAAAAAACTGGCGGAAGTAAGCTTTTCTTATTTCCGGACATGTGCGCAAACATTAGAAAGTCGTTAATACGTAGAATTTGCATAGTTTGTTGATTCCAATTATGAAATAAATTACATTTTCTAAAAACTCATGTTTTTTAAGAAATCATGGAAACCTTCTAGAAGCTTTGATTTTAAAAAACTGGCGGAAGTAAGCTTTTCATATTTCCGGACGCATACACAAACTTTAGAAAGTCGTTATGACATAGAATGTGCATACTTTGCTGATTGCATTTATGAAATACATGACATTTTTTAAAAACTCGTGTTTTTTAAGAAATCATGTAAACCTTCTTGAAGCTGTGATTTTAAAAAACTGGCGGAAGTAAGCTTTTCTTATTTCTGGACGCATGCGCAAACTTTAGAAAGTCGTTATTACATAGAATGTGCATACTTTGTTGATTCCATTTATGAAATAAATCACATTTTCTAAAAACTCATGTTTTTTAAGAAATCATGTAAACCTTCTAGAAGCTATGACTTTAAAAAACTGGCAGAAGTAAGCTTTTCTTATATCCGGACGCATGCACAAACTTTAGAAAGTCGTTATTGCATAGAATGTGCATACTTTGTTGATTCCATTTATGAAATAAATCACATTTTCTAAAAGATCGTGTTTTTTAAGAAATCATGTAAACCTTCTAGAAGTTGTGGTTTTAAAAAACTGGCGAAAGGAAGCTTTTCTTATTTCCGGACGCATGTGCAAACAATAGAAAGTCGTTATTACGTAGAATGTGCTTAGTTTTTTTATTCCATTTATGAAATAAATGACATTTTCTAAAAACTCCGGTTTTTTATGAGTTCATCTAAACCTTCTAGAAGCTCTGAATTTAAAAATAGGGGGGAAGTAAGCTTTTCTTCTTTCCGGACGAATGTGCAAACTATAGAAAGTCGTTATCACGTAGAATGTGCATAATTTGCGCATGCGCAAACTATAGAAAGTCATTATGACATAGAATGTGCATACTTTGTTGATTCCATTTATGAAATAAATCACATTTTCTAAGAACTCATGTTTTTTAAGAAATCATGTAAACCTTCTAGAAGCTGTGATTTTAAAAAACTCGCGGAAGTAAGCTTTTCATATTTCCGGACGCATGCGCAAACTTTAGAAAGTCATTATTATATAGAATGTGCATACTTTGTTGATTCCATTTATGAAATAAATCACATTTTCTAAAAACTCGTGCTTTTTAAGAAATTGTGTAAATCTTCTAGAAGCTGTGATTTTAAAAAACTGGCGGAAGTAAGCTTTTCATATTTCCGGACGCATGAGCAAACTTTAGAAAGTCGTTATTATATAGAATGTGCATACTTTGTTGATTCCATTTATGAAATAAATCACATTTTCTAAAAACTCGTGTTTTTTAAGAAATCATGTAAACCTTATAGAAGCTGTGGTTTTAAAAAAATGGCGGAAGGAAGCTTTTCATATTTCCAGACGCATGCGCAAACTTTAGAAAGTCATTATTATATAGAATGTGCATACTTTGTTGATTCCATTTATGAAATAAATCACATTTTCTAAAAACTCATGTTTTTTAAGAAATCATGTAAACCTTCTAGAAGCTGTGGTTTTAAAAAACTGGCGGAAGGAAGCTTTTCTTATTTCCGGACTCATGCGCAAACTATAGAAAGTCGTTATTATGTAGAATGTGCTTAGTTTGTTGATTCCCCTTATGAAATAAATCACATCTTCTAAAAACTCGTGTTTTTTAAGAATTCATCTAAACCTTCTAGAAGCTGTGAATTTAAAAAAAGGGGGGAAGTAAGCTTTTCTTATTTCTGGACGCATGCGCAGACTATAAAAAGTTGTTATTACGTAGAATGTGCATAGTTTGCGCATGCGTGAACTATAGAAAGTCGTTATGACATAGAATTTGCATACTTTGTTGATTCCATTTATGAAATAAATCATATTTCCTAAAAACTCGTGTTTTTTAAAAAATCATGTAAACCTTCTAGAAGCGGTGATTTTAAAAAACTGGCGGAAGTAAGCTTTTCATATTTCCGGACGCATGCGCAAACTATAGAAAGTCGTTATGACATAGAATGTGCATACTTTGTTGATTCCATTTATGAAATAAATCACATTTTTTTAAAACTCGTGTTTTTTAAGAAATCATGTAAACCTTCTAGAACCTGTGATTTTAAAAAACTGGCAGAAGTAAGCTTTTCTTATTTCCGGACGCATGCGGAAACTATAGAAAGTCGTTACTACGTAGAATGTGCATACTTTGTTGATTCCATTTATGAAAAAAATCACATTTTCTAAAAACTCGTGTTTTTTAAGAATTCATCTAAACCTTCTAGAAGCTATGAATTTAAAAAAAGGGGGGAAGTAATCTTTTCTTATTTCCGGACGCATGCGCAAACTATAGAAAGTCATTATTTCGTAGAATGTGAATAGGTTGCGCATGCACAAACTATAGAACGTTGTTCTGACATAGAATATGCATACTTTGTTGATTCCATTTATGCAATAAATCATATTTTCTAAAAACTCATGCTTTTTAAGAAATCATATAAACCTTCTAGAAGCTGTGATTTTAAAAAACTTGCGGAAGTAAGCTTTTCTTATTTCCAAACGCATGCGCAAACTTTAGAAAGTTTTTATTACATAGAATGTGCATACTTTGTTGATTCCATTTATGATATCAATCACATTTTAGAAAAACTCGTGTTTTTTAAGAAATCATGTAAACCTTCTAGAAGCTGTGATTTTAAAAAACTGGCGGAAGTAAGCTTTTCTTATTTCCAGACGCATGCGCAAACTATAGAAAGTAGTTATGACATAGAATGTGCATAATTTTTTGATTCCATTTATGCAATAAATCATATTTTCTAAAAACTCATGCTTTTTAAGAAATCATATAAACCTTCTAGAAGCTGTGATTTTAAAAAACTTGCGGAAGTAAGCTTTTCTTATTTCCAAACGCATGCGCAAACTTTAGAAAGTTTTTATTACATAGAATGTGCATACTTTGTTGATTCCATTTATGATATCAATCACATTTTAGAAAAACTCGTGTTTTTTAAGAAATCATGTAAACCTTCTAGAAGCTGTGATTTTAAAAAACTGGCGGAAGGAAGCTTTTCTTATTTCCGGACGCATGCGCAAACTTTAGAAAGTCGTTAGTACATAGAATGTGCATAGTTTGCGCATGCGCAAACTATAGAAAGCCGTTATGACATAGAATGTGCATACTTTGTTGATTCCATTTATGAAATAAATCACATTTTCTAAAAACTCGTGTTTTTTATGAAATCATGTAAACCTTCTAGAAGCTGCGGTTTTTAAAAACTGGCGGAAGGAAGCTTTTCTTATTTCCGGACGCTTGCGCAAACTAAACAAAGTCGTTACTACGTAGAATGTGCATACTTTGTTGATTCCATTGATGAAATAAATCACATTTTCCAAAAACTCATGTTTTTTAAGAATCCATCTAAACCTTCTAGAAGCTTTGAATTTAAAAAAAGGGGGGAAGTAAGCTTTTCTTATTTTCGGACGCATGCGCAAACTATAGAAAGTCGTTATTACGTAGAATGTGCATTGTTTGCGTATGCGCAAACTATAGAAAGTCGTTATGACATAGAATGTGCATACTTTGTTGATTCCATTTATGAAATAAATCACATTTTCTAAAAACTCGTGTTTTTTATGAAATCATGTAAACCTTCTAGAAGCTGTGATTTTAAAAAATGGGGGGAATTAAGCTTTTCTTATTTTCGGACGCATGCGCAAACTATAGAAAGTTGTTATGATGTAGAATTTGCAAACTTTGTTGATTCCATTTATGAAATAAATCACATTTTCTAAAACCTCGTGCTTTTTAAGAATTCATCTAAACCTTCTAGAAGCTACGAATTTAAAAAAAGGGGGGAAGTAAGCTTTTCTTATTTCCGGAAGCATGCGCAAACTATAGAAAGTCGTTATGTCGTAGAATGTGCAAACTTTGTTGATTCCATTTATGAAATAAATCATATTTTCTAAAAACTCATGTATTTTAAGAATTCATCTAAACCTACTGGAAGCTGTGAATTTCCGGACGCATGCGCAAACTATAGAAAGTCGTTATTACGTAGAATGTGCATAGTTTGCGCATGCGCAAACTATAGAAAGCCGTTATGACATAGAATGTGCATACTTTGTTGATTCCATTTATGAAATAAATCACATTTTCTAAAAACTCGTGTTTTTTATGAAATCATGTAAACCTTCTAGAAGCTGCGGTTTTTAAAAACTGGCTGAAGGAAGCTTTTCTTATTTCCGGACGCATGCGCAAACTAAACAAAGTCGTTACTACGTAGAATGCGCATAATTTGTTGATTCCATTTATGAAATAAATCACATTTTCTAAAAACTTGTGTTTTTTAAGAATTCATCTAAAGCTTCTAGAAGCTGTGAATTTAAAAAAAGGGGGGAAGTAATCTTTTCTTATTTCCGGACGCATGCGCAAACTATAGAAAGTCGTTATTACGTAGAATGTGCATAGTTTGTTGATTCCATTTATGAAATAAATCAAATTTTCTAAAAACTCGTGTTTTTTAAGAATTCATCTAAACCTTCTAGAAGCTGTGAATTTAAAAAAAGGGGGGAAGTAAGCTTTTCTTATTTCTGGACGAATGTGCAAACTATAGAAAGACGTTATCACGTAGAATGTGCATAGTTTGCGCATGCACAAACTATAGAAAGTCGTTATGACATAGAATGTGCATACTTTGTTGATTCCATTTATGAAATAAGTCACATTTTCAAAATACTCAAATTTTTTAAGAAATCTTGTAAACCTTCTAGAAGCTGTGATTTAAAAAAACGGGGGGAATTAAGCTTTTCTTATTTCCACACGCATGCACAAACTATAGAAAGTCGTGATGACGTAGAATAAGCATATTTTGTTGATTCCATTTATGAAATAAATCACATTTTCTAAAAACTCGTGTTTTTTAAGAAATCATGTAAACCTTCTAGAAGCTGTGGTTTTAAAAAACTGGCGGAAGGAAGCTTTTCTTTTTTCCGGACGCATGCGCAAACTACAGAAAGTCGTTATTACGTAGAATGTGCTTAGTTTGTTGATTCCATTTATTAAATAAATCACATTTTCTAAAAACTCGTGTTTTTTAAGAAATCATGTAAACCTTCTAGATGCTGTGATTTTAAAAAACTGGCGGAAATAAGCTTTTCATATTTCCGGACGCATGCAAACTTTAGAAAGTCGTTATTACATAGAATGTGCATACTTTGTTGATTCCATTTATGAAATAAATCACATTTTCTAAAAAATCATGTTTTTTAAGAATTCATCTAAACCTTCTAGAAGCTGTGAATTTAAAAAAAGGGGGGAATTAAGCTTTTCTTATTTCCGGACGCATGCGCAAACTATAGAAAGTCGTTATTATGTAGAATGTGCTTAGTTTGTTGATTCCATTTATTAAATAAATCACATTTTCTAAAAACTGGTGTTTTTTAAGAAATCATGTAAACCTTCTAGATGCTGTGATTTTAAAAAACTGGCGGAAGTAAGCTTTTCGTATTTTTGGACGCATGCGCAAACTTTAGAAAGTCGTTATTACATAGAATGTGCATTTTTTGTTGATTCCATTTATGAAATAAATCACATTTTCTAAAAAACCATGTTTTTTAAGAATTCATCTAAACCTTCTAGAAGCTGTGAATTTAAAAAAAGGGGGGAATTAAGCTTTTCTTATTTCCGGACGCATGCGCAAACTATAGAAAGACGTTATTACGTAGAATGTGCATAGATTGCGCATGCGCAAAGTATAGAAAGTCGTTATGACATAGAATGTGCATAGTTTGTTGATTCCATTTATGAAATAAATCACATTTTCTAAAAATTCATGTTTTTTATGAAATCATGTAAACCTTCTAGAAGCTTTGATTTTAAAAAACTTGCGAAAGTAAGCTTTCCTTATTTCCGGACGCATGCGCAAACTTTAGAAAGTCGCTATTACATAGAAAATGCATACTTTGTTGATTCCATTTATGAAATAAATCATATTTTCTAAAAAATCGTGTTTTTTAAGAAATCATGTAAACCTTCTAGAAGCTGTGATTTTAAAAAACTGGCGGAAGTAAGCTTTTCTTATTTCCGGACGCATGCGCAAACTATAGAAAGTCGTTACTATGTAGAATGTGCATACTTTTTTTATTCCATTTATGAAATAAATCACATTTTCTAAAAACTCGTGTTTTTTAAGAAATCATGTAAACCTTCTAGAAGCTGTGATTTTAAAAAACTGGCGGAAGTAAGCTTTTCTTATTTCCGGACGCATGCGCAAACTATAGAAAGTCGTTATTACGTAGAATGTGCATAGTTTGCGCATGCGCAAACTATAGAAAGTCGTTATTACATAGAATGTGCATACTTTGTTGATTCCATTTATGAAATAAATCATATTTTCTAAAAAATCGTGTTTTTTAAGAAATCATGTAAACCTTCTAGAAGCTGTGATTTTAAAAAACTGGCGGAAGTAAGCTTTTCTTATTTCCGGACGCATGCGCAAACTATAGAAAGTCGTTACTACGTAGAATGTGCATACTTTGTTGATTCCATTTATGAAATAAATCACATTTTCTAAAAACTCATGTTTTTTAAGAAATCATGTAAACCTTCTAGAAGCTGTGATTTTAAAAAATTGGCGGAAGTAAGCTTTTCTTTTTTCCGGACGCATGCGCAAACTATCGAAAGTCGTTACTACGTAGAATGTGCATACTTTGTTGATTCCATTTATGAAATAAATCCCATTTTATAAAAACTCATGTTTTTTAAGAAATCATGTAAACCTTCCAGAAGCTGTGGTTTTAAAAAACTGGCGGAAGGAAGATTTTCTTATTTCCGGACGCATGCGCAAACTATAGAAATTCGTTATTATGTAGAATGTGCTTAGTTTGTTGATTCCATTTATTAAATAAATCACATTTTCTAAAAACTCGTGTTTTTTAAGAAATCATGTAAATCTTCTAGGTGCTGTGATTTTAAAAAACTGACGGAAGTAAGCTTTTCATATTTCCAGACACATGCGCAAACTTTAGAAAGTTTTTATTACATAGAATGTGCATACTTTGCTGATTCCATTTATGAAATAAATCACATTTTCTAAAAAATCATGTTTTTTAAGAAATCATGTAAACCTTCTATAAGATGCAGTTTTTAAAAACTGGCGGAAGGAAGCTTTTCTTATTTCCGGTTGCATGCGCAAACTATACAAAGTCGTTACTACGTAGAATGTGCATACTTTGTTGATTCCATTGATGAAATAAATCACATTTTCTAAAAACTCATGTTTTTTAAGAATTCATCTAAACCTTCTAGAAGCTTTGAATTTAAAAAAAGGGGGGAAGTAAGTTTTTCTTATTTCCGGACGCATGCGCAAACTATAGAAATTCGTTATTACGTAGAATGTGCATAGTTTGCGCATGCGCAAACTATAGAAATCCATTATGACATAGAATGTGCATACTTTGTTGAATCCATTTATGAAATAAATCACATTTTCTAAAAACTCGTGTTTTTTAAGAAATCATGTAAACCTTCTAGAAGCTGTGGTTTTAAAAAACCGGCGGAAGCAAGCTTTTCTTATTTCCGGACGCATGTGCAAACTATAGAAAGTCGTTACTACGTAGAATGTGCATGCTTTGTTGATTCCATTTATGAAATAAATCACATTTTCTAAAAATTCATGTTTTTTAAGAAATCATGTAAACCTTCTAGAAGCTGTGATTTTAAAAACCTGGTTGAAGTAAGCTTTTCTTATTTCCGGACGCATGCGCAAACTATACAAAGTCGTTACTACCTAGAATGTGAATACTTTGTTGATTCCATTTATGAAATAAATCACATTTTCTAAAAACTCATGTTTTTTAAGAAATTATGTAAACCTTCTAGAAGCTGTGATTTTAAAAAACTGGCGGAAGTAAGCTTTTCTTATTTCCGGACGCATGCGCAAACTTTAGAAACTCGTTATTACATAGAATGTGCATACTTTAGTGATATCATTTATGAAATAAATCACATTTTCTAAAAACTCATGTTTTTTAAGAAATCATGTAAACCTTCTAGAAGCTGTGATTTTAAAAAACTGGCGGAAGTAAGCTTTTCTTATTTCCGGACGGATGCGCAAAATTTAGAAAGTCATTATTACATAGAATGTGCATACTTTGTTGATTCCATTTATAAAATAAATCATATTTTCTAAAAACACAAATTTTTTAAGAAATTTTGTAAACCTTCTAGAAGCTGTGATTTTAAAAAACGGGGGGAATTAAGCTTTTCTTATTTCCACACGCATGCGCAAACTATAGAAAGTCGTTATGACGTAGAATGTGCATACTTTGTTGATTCCATTTATGAAATAAATCACATTTTCTAAAAACTCGCATTTTTTAGGAAATCATGTAAACCTTCTAGAAGCTGTGTTTTTAAAAAACTGGCGGAAGTAAGCTTTTCTTATTTTCGGACGCATGCGCAAACTATAGAAAGTCGTTATTACGTAGAATGTGCATAGTTTGTTGATTCCATTTATGAAATAAATCACATTTTCTAAAACCTCATGTTTTTTGAGAATTCATCTAAACCTTCTAGAAGCTATGAATTTAAAAAAAGGGGGGAAGTAAGCTTTTCTTATTTCCGGACGCATGCGCAAACTATAGAAAGTCGTTATCATGTAGAATGTGCATAGTTTGTGCATGCTCAAACTATAGAAAGTCGTTATGACATAGAATGTGCATACTTTTTTGATTCCATTTATGAAATAAATCACATTTTCTAAAAACTCGTGTTTTTTAACAAATCATGTAAACCTTCTAGAAGCTGTGATTTTAAAAAATGGGGGAAATTAAGCTTTTCTTATTTCTGGACGCATGCGCAAACTATAGAAAGTCGTTATGACGTAGAATGTGCAAACTTTGTTGATTCCATTTACGAAATAAATCACATTTTCAAAAAACTCTTGTTTTTTAAGAAATCATGTAAACCTTCTAGAAGCTGTGATTTTAAAAACTTGGCGGAAACAAGCTTTTCATATTTCCGGACGCATGCGCAAACTTTAGAAAGTCGTTATTACATAGAATGTGCATACTTTGTTGATTCCTTTTATGAAATAAAACACATTTTCTAAAAACTCGTGTTTTTTAATAAATCATGTAAACCTTCTAGAAGCTGTGGTTTTAAAAAACTGGCGGAAGTAAGCTTTTCTTATTTCCGGACGCATGCGCAAACTATAGAAAGTCGTTATTACGTAGAATGTGCATACTTTGTTGATTCCATTTATGAAATAAATCACATTTTCTAAAAACACGTGTTTTGTAAGAAATCATGTAAACCTTCTAGAAGCTGTGATTTTAAAAAACTGGCGGAAGTAAACTTTTCTTATTTCCGGACGCATGCGCAAACTTTAGAAAGTCATTATTACATAGAATGTGCATACTTTGTTGATTCCATTTATCAAATAAATCACATTTTCTAAAAACTTAAATTTTTTAAGAAATCTTGTAAACCTTCTAGAAGCTGTGATTTTAAAAAACGGGGGGAATTAAGCTTTTCTTATTTCCACATGCATGCGCAAACTATAGAAAGTCGTTATGACGTAGAATGTGCATACTTTGTTGATTCCATTTATGACATAATTCACATTTTCTAAAAACTCGCATTTTTTAGGAAATCATGTAAACCTTCTAGAAGCTGTGTTTTTAAAAAACTGGCGGAAGTAAGCTTTTCTTATTTCCGGACGCATGCGCAAACTATAGAAAGTCGTTATTACGTAGAATGTGCATAGTTTGTTGATTCCATTTATGAAATAAATCACATTTTCTAAAACCTCATGTTTTTTGAGAATTCATCTAAACCTTCTAGAAGCTATGAATTTAAAAAAAGGGGGGAAGTAAGCTTTTCTTATTTCCGGACGCATGCGCAAACTATAGAAAGTCGTTATCATGTAGAATGTGCATAGTTTGTGCATGCTCAAACTATAGAAAGTCGTTATGACATAGAATATGAATACTTTTTTGATTCCATTGATGAAATAAATCACATTTTCTAAAAACTCATGTTTTTTAACAAATCATGTAAACCTTCTAGAAGCTGTGATTTTAAAAAATGGGGGAAATTAAGCTTTTCTTATTTCTAGATGCATGCGCAAACTATAGAAAGTCGTTATGACGTAGAATGTGCAAACTTTGTTGATTCCATTTATGAAATAAATCACATTTTCTAAAAACTCGTGTTTTTTAAGAAATCATGTAAACCTTGTAGAAGCTGTTATTTTAAAAACTTGGCGGAAACAAGCTTTTCATATTTCCGGACGCATGCGCAAACTTTAGAAAGTCGTTATTACATAGAATGTGCATACTTTGTTGATTCCTTTTATGAAATAAAACACATTTTCTAAAAACTCGTGTTTTTTAATAAATCATGTAAACCTTCTAGAAGCTGTGGTTTTAAAAAACTGGCGGAAGTAAGCTTTTCTTATTTCCGGACGCATGCGCAAACTATAGAAAGTCGTTATTACGTAGAATGTGCATACTTTGTTGATTCCATTTATTAAATAAATCACATTTTCTAAAAACTCGTGTTTTTTAAGAAATCATGTAAACCTTCTAGAAGCTGTGATTTTAAATAACTGGCGGAAGTAAGCTTTTCATATTTCTGGACGCATGCGCAAACTTTAGAAAGTCATTATTACATAGAATATGCATACTTTGTTGATTCCATTTATGAAATAAATCACATTTTCTAAAAACTCGTGTTTTTTAAGAAATCATGTAAACCTTCTAGAAGCTGTGGTTTTAAAAAACCGGCGGAAGCAAGCTTTTCTTATATCCGGACGCATGCGCAAACTATAGAAAGTCGTTACTACGTAGAATGTGCATACTTTGTTGATTCCATTTTTGAAATAAATCACATTTTCTAAAAACTCGTGTTTTTTAAGAAATCATGTAAACCTTCTAGAAGCTGTGATTTTAAAGAACTGGCGGAAGTAAGCTTTTCTTATTTCCGGACGCATGCGGAGACTTTAGAAAGTCGTTATTACATAGAATGTACATACTTTTTTGATTCCATTTATGAAATAAATCACATTTTCTAAAAACTCGTGTTTTTTAAGAAATCATGTAAACCTTCTAGAAGCTGTGATTTTAAAAAACTACCGGAAGTAAGCTTTTCTTATTTCCGGACGCATGCGCAAACCATAGAAAGTCGTTACTACGTAGAATGTGCATACTTTGTCGATTCCATTTATGAAATAAATCACATTTTCTAAAACCTCGTGTTTTTTAAGAAATCATGTAAACCTTCTAGAAGCTGTGGTTTTAAAAAACTGGCAGAAGGAAGCTTTTCTTATTTCCGGACGCATGCGCATACTATAGAAAGTCGTTATCACGTAGAATGTGCGTAGTTTGCGCTTGCGCAAACTTTAGAACTTCGTTATAACATAGAATGTGCATACTTTGTTGATTCCATTTATGAAATAAATCACATTTTCTAAAAAATCGTGTTTTTTAAGAAATCATGTAAACCTTCTAGAAGCTGTGATTTTAAAAAACTGGCGGAAGTAAGCTTTTCCTATTTCCAGACGCATGCGCAAACTATAGAAAGTCGTTACTACGTAGAATGTGCATACTTTGTTGATTCCATTGATGAAATAAATCACATTTTCTAAAAACTCATGTTTTTTAAGAATTCATCTAAACCTTCTAGAAGCTGTGAATTTAAAAAAAGGGGGGAAGTAAGCTTTTCTTATTTCCGGACGCATGCGCAAACTATAGAAAGTCGTTATTACGTAGAATGTGCATAGTTTGCGCATGCGCAAACTATAGAAAGTCGTTAGGACATAGAATGTGCATACTTTGTTGATTCCATTTATGAAATAAATCACATTTTCTAAAAACTCGTGTTTTTTATGAAATCATGTAAACCTTCTAGAAGCTGTGATTTTAAAAAGCTTGCGGAAGTAAGCTTTGTTATTTCCGGACGCATGCGCAAAATTTAGAAATTCGTTATTACATAGAATGTGCATACTTTGTTGATTCCATTTATGAAATAAATCACATTTTCTAAAAACTCGTGTTTTTTAAGAAATCATGTAAACCTTCTAGAAGCTGTGATTTTAAAAAACTGGCGGAAGTAAGCTTTTCTTATTTCCGGACGCATGCACAAACTTTAGAAACTCGTTATTACATAGAATGTGCATACTTTGTTGATTCCATTTATGAAATAAATCACACTTTCTAAAAACTCGTGTTTTTTAAGAAATCATGTAAACCTTCTAGAAGCTGTGATTTTAAAAAACTGGCGGAAGTAAGCTTTTCTAATTTCCGGACGCATGCGCAAACTATAGAAAGTCGTTACTACGTAGAATGTGCATACTTTGTTGATTCCATTTTTGAAATAAATCACATTTTCTAAAAACTCGTGTTTTTTAAGAAATCATGTAAACCTTCTAGAAGCTGTGGTTTTAAAAAACTGGCGGAAGTAAGCTTTTCTTATTTCCGGACGCATGCGCAAACTTTAGAAAGTCGTTATTACGTAGAATGTGCTTAGTTTGTTGATTCCATTTATGAAATAAATCACATTTTCTAAAAACTCGTGTTTTTTAAGAAATCATGTAAACCTTCTAGAAGCTGTGATTTTAAAATATGGGGGGAATTAAGCTTTTCTTATTTCCGGAGTCATGCGCAAACTATAGAAAGTTGTTATGACGTAGAATGTGCATACTTTGTTGATTCCATTTATGAAATAAATCACATTTTCTAAAAACTTGTGTTTTTGAAGAATTCATCTAAACCTTCTAGAAGCTGTGAATTTAAAAAAAGGGGGGAAGTAAGCTTTTCTTATTTCCGGACGCATGCGCAAACTATAGAAAGTCGTTATTACGTAGAATGTGCATAGTTTGCACATGCGCAAAATATAGAAAGTCGTTATGACATAGAATGTGCTTGCTTTGTTGATTCTATTTATGAAATAAATCACATTTCCTAAAAACTCGTGGTTTTTAAGACATCATATAAACCTTCTAGATGTTGTGATTTTAAAAGACGGGGGGAATTAAGCGTTTCCTATTTTTGGACGGATGCGCAAACTATAGAAAGTTGTTATGACGTAGAATGTGCATACTTTGTTGATTCCATTTATGAAATAAATCACATTTTCTAAAAACTCGTGTTTTTTAAGAAATCATGTAAACCTTCTAGAAGCTGTGATTTTAAAAAACTGGCGGAAGTAAGCTTTTCATATTTCCGAACGCATGCGCAAACTTTAGAAAGTCGTTATTACATAGAATATGCATACTTTGTTGTTATACCTCGAATTGCCACACCATGTGTAAGTGGGAATATACATGTTTCACCACCATGGAAAACATGATGTTTATGCCTCCTAAGGGTGTTAGGACCCTTCATTCTAATGTTGGTACCTTCCCTAGTCACACTTGGAAGAAAATCCAACAAGCAAGGGGTCGAAACCCGCATTAACCACCTCCAAAAATTAAGCCTTCTGGAACTACCGCGTCCTGCATGCCTATGGGGGAGCGGTAGTGTCAAACTACCGCGTTCTGCATGCCTATGGGGGAGCGGTACTACCGCACTTTGCTTAGTTATAGGGGAGCGGTAGTCTTGGTTTGGGCTTATCCCTTTTAATTTGGATCTTGGATCTCATGGAGATTTTCTTGGGATGAGATACCCCTTCGAATCCCATCTCACTTTCCCTCTTTGGCATGATTTAGATCTTTGATCCACATATTATTCACTTAGATCCATAATCTCCTCTTTGTGGTTGGCCTCCCAAATCCTACTTAAAGAGAGCCATCCATGAGCTATGGGATGTGATCTTGGAAACACTAAACCTATGATCCTATGAGTCTTGCAAGTCTGATGTTGGAGAGCTTGGAAGGAGGTGCTACTACTTTGGACATCAAGGTATAACATTATAATCAACTTCTTTTGGCTTTCTTATCATTAATATAACTTAGCCTATTCCTCTCATTTTCATGTCTTTAATGATGAATGCATGAAATTGTCTCTATTTATATAGTTAGATCTTTGTTTATACATATATTGCGTTGGAGAAGGTGTTGTGTTTCCTTTGTGAACAGGTTCATATGTCCATAATCAAAGGCTGGAGCTGTAGCAACTTAGGAGCAGCAGGACAACCATCAAAGTAAGGTATGCCATCTACTTGCTTTGTATTTCCATAGCCTTTTAGCTGATGTGTGAGCTAGATCTAGGAGGACTATAGTGTCTATTTGTTTCATCTCTGTCTTGGGTAGGCAACTAGGGGCCTTTTCTAATCCCAAGGGGATATCTACCTATCCGTAGGGAGATTTTCTCACAACAGAAACTGGCGACCATACTGGGGATCCTTTCTTCCCTAGTTTCACCTTTGCTTGCTTGTTTAGATCATCAAATCCTCTTCTAAGTGTTGCTTCTCATCACCTTAGATCCTCTTTGATCATCATTGAGGACCATTTTAAACTTAGGACATTATCCTTGCTCGGATCTTGGCCAAACTTTGATTTTTTAATCCTACAAGAGACTACCGCTCCCTCACAGTGTTCTAGGGCACGGTACTGTCCAAACTACCGCGCCCCCACAGTGTTCTAGGGCACGGTACTGTCAAACTACCGCTCCCCCACAGTGTTCTAGGGGGCGGCACTGTCACTTTTTGGTCATTTTTAAGCTTATTTGGAGGGGTTCCCTTGGGTTTTTTGCTTCCAAACTCTTGGGGTGCCTCCATATGGTCCATTGGCTTCTTTTTTACACATTTTTGAGGATATTTGAGTCTCTTTTGAGTCCTTTTCATCCACATTTTTGTCTCTAGTCCTTCATTGGCATCTTTGACGCCATTTGGTCAATTTTGAGTCCTCTAAGCCATTTTTTAGTTCTGGGAGTCAAGTGTACCTTCCTAGTCACTTTAGGATCTCTATAACATAACTTTGAACCCTTCCAAACCTCATTTGGGAAGATTTGTGCCCCTTTTTCTTTGTTTGGAAGACTAGGTTCTATCTTGGAAAGTTGAAATCCCCTTGGGTTAACTTGATCCCTTGTGTACGTTTTCAATTTTTCTGATTTAGAGTCTCTTGATCAGGGATTTTGTGACCATTACATGACTAATTTGGACTAATACAATTCATTTTTAGCTTGTTTTAGAAACTCTTTGCATCTTTTGGAAGATCAAAGCCTTTGTTTGGTTCCTTGAGTCAGACTAGTGCTTTGTTTGCTTGTTGGGTAGAATTGTCATTCTTTTCAAGCCCCAATAGCTTGCATTGGTTTTTAAAACTTCTTCTCACCATCGGATTGTGATTGGATTCATTTTTTTTCCAAAAATCTCTTTAGTGTAATATTCCAAAGGTTTGTTTGGTTTGGCATCATTTGGATTGATTAGATTGGCTTTGAAAAACTTGGGACATCTTGTCTTTTGAAGTCATTTTCTTGGGTTTTGCACTTTGTTTCCTTTGCATCTTTAGCTATTTATTTGTCATTGGAATAGATCGATCCCTTGTTTCCATTTTTTTTTTAGTTCAAAGAGAAGCTTGATTTTGTCGTTCTTTTACCATATTCATGAAATTGAAATGCAAAGGTATTCTTCTTGCCTTAATTTAATAATTTGACATTCTTGGTATTACATTCATGAGAAGAAGAAATCTTGTTTCATATTTATGTGCATTTAAGTTAGATGACATTATTAGGTTCTTCTTGTTAAATTTTCAGAATTTACTTCAATCTGATCTAGGATCTTAACTGAGAGAACAACATGTACAGCATATCTACAGCATATCAATCATGGAGACAATAATGCAAGCACACAAGAGACACAAAGATTTACTTGGGGAAAACCATAAAGGTGAAAAACCCCAATAACTTCCTCAGAGATAGATAGAGCAATGATACAACCAACCAATAGAGATAGCCATAACCTAGCAGCAATCCTCCTCCTCCATAAGTGCGCCTCTCCTCCTTGAGAGCATGTGTGAGAGGTGAGTGAGTAAATAGAGTGCCTCCCGCACTCTATTTATACTTGACTTGACTTGCCTTTTTACCTAACTCATGTCGGCTCGAACTTAACCACATAACATAATGCTGAGTGGGCCGACCCCCAATAGGGTGGTCTAATAACCCTTTGACCCACATGACTTATACAGGGCCGACCCCAAACAAGGTGGTCTAATAACCCATCAAGTATAAGTTACGACACTTACAATATAAATGACGACACTTCCTTATAGAGGAATAATACCATCTCTATAGGAATACAATATACATATATGTGAAATACATTCCGAAGTTACATATACATCAACACTCCCTCTTAACTAGGAAGGTATTTCTCAGCACAGTTCTTCTAGCACAAGTCATCTTCTCTGGATAATCGTCATCGAGTCATCATCATCGTCACTGCTGCTGCTATCTCAATCAATCTCTGAATCTACTCGTCATAGGAAGTTCTATAGAGCCAGTCCTTTTTCATACTGGATGTAGGCCCACCACCTGCAGGTCTTCGTCATCACTGGCCATACTGTGGAATCCTCAGGACTTATTACGTGCGTCACAAAACCTCGAAAGAGCATCCCAGGATGTTACGGGTACACAAATCCGACCTGTAGGATCTCCTAGGGCGCTATTACATGTGACCCCACCACAAAACCTCGCAAGAGCATCTCAGGATGTTACGGGTACACAACTCCGACCTAAAATCTCCCAGGGCACAAATTACATGTGGTCCACCACAAAACCTCGCAAGAGCATCTCAGGATGTTACGGGTACACAACTCCGACCTGAAATCTCCCAGGGCAACGAATTACATGTGGTCATGGCAAAACCTCGCAAGAGCATCCCAGGACTGATTACGGGCACACAGCCCAACCTATCGGATCTCCCAGGGAAACGAATTACATGCCATAGGACAAAACCTCGCAAGAGCATCTCAGGATGTTACGGGTACACAACTCCGACCTGAGATCTCCCAGGGCACAAATTACATGTCCTCCCAGAGCAATGTCTCGAAAGAGCATCCCAGGCTGTTACGGGTACACAACTCCGACCTATAGGATCTCCCAGACATGCTCATCTGCACAACCTGATCCACGGCCACAGAGTATCAACCTGATACTCACCATACATCATCCTGATGTACTCATGATCGTCCTGATCATAATCACTGCAACGTCCTGCTGCAAGTCATCTGAAGCAACATCCTGAAGCTCGTCATCCATGATCGTCCTGATCATCAATGCAACATCCTGCTGCATGTCGTCTGGAGCAACATCCTGAAGCTTGTCATCCATGATCGTCCTGATCATCAATGCAACATCCTGCTGCATGTCGTCTGGAGCAACATCCTGAAGCTCGTCAGCTATGATCATCCTGATCATCACTGCAACATCCTGCTGCATGATCTACCTGATCATCAATGCATCTTCCTGATGCATATCAAGTATCATACATGATCCTCCTGATCATCAATGTATCCACCTGATACAAATATATGATACATATCATCATACATGATCCTCCTGATCATCAATGCATCTTCCTGATGCATACCAAGTATCATACATGATCCTCCTGATCATCAATGTATCCACCTGATACAAATATATGATACATATCATCATACATGATCCTCCTGATCATCAATGCATCTACCTGATGCATACCAAGTATCTACCTGATACATATCATCATACATGATCCTCCTGATCATATCCAGCATCCAAAATGATGCGTACATATATACATAAAATGATCCAACTGATCATATCCTGCATCCAACATGATGCGTACATACATACATAAAATGATCCAACTGATCATATCAAGAAGAAACTAGAACATCATCCTGATGCTCATCATCCAGCGCTTACATCCACAGCCATGTGAAGGATCCTCCTTCCAACATGCTTGGAATGGCTTCAGCAAATGTGTCCGTCACTTCTTCCTCGAAGTGTCCTCGATCTGAATAACGCCAAGCCTCTCTCTGAAGTACTCGAACTTCACCCTGGCTAGTGGCTTCGTCAGCACATCTGCTCGTCCGTCGCAACATACAGGAGCTTCACAGCTCCTCTCTGCACCATATCCCTGATATAGTGATATTTGATCTCTATGTGTTTCGACCTGTCATGAAACACTGGGTTCTCGGACAGCTTCACACAACTCTGGTTATCACAGAAGATACCAGTAGCCTCCAACGGGAGATCAAATAACTCAGACAGTAGCTTCCGTAGCCATACTGCCTCACAACTAGCTGAACAGGCTGCAACATACTCTGCCTCATCTATACTCAGTGCTATGCAGGACTGCTTCCTGCTAAACCAAGAGATCACACCTGATCCCATACTGAAGCAGCACCCAGATGTGCTCTTCCTGTCTGCAGCACTGCCAGCCCAATCTGAATCAACATAACCTTCCAGGTTAAACTTTTGATTCGCCTCATACCTGAGCCCATAATCCACTGTACCCTTCAGGTACCTCAGAACATGCTTTACAGCAACCAGGTGAACACTCCTCGGATCCGTCAGGAACTGGCTCAATGTGTTCACAGCAAAGCAAATATCTGGTCTCGTGTTCGTCAGGTACATCAAGGACCCAATAATCTGACGATACATAGAAACATCAACTGGCTCAGATGAAGCATCACATAGAAGCTTCATATTCGATGCCATTGGTGTGGTCATATCCTTGCAGTCCATCATCCCGAACGTCTTCAGGATCTCTACTACATACTTCCCTTGTCCAAGGAAGATTCCATATGTACTCTGCCACACCTCCATGATAAAAACAAATAGTGCATCATCCCCAAGTTCTTCATCTCGAACTCGGTAGTAATCTTCCGCTGCGTGTCGTCAATCAATCTATCTTCACCATACCAAGTTCTGCACATATATGATTTCCTATCATGTGTCTCAGAACCAAGTGGCTGCTCTACATACACTTCTTCTTCAACTACACCATTCAAGGAAGCTGTCTTGAATCCATCTGGTGTATCTTCTATTTCATCACTTTTATATTTCTCAATGCTGCCATCTGCAACATGCTTGATCTGATAGTTCCATTTGGAAGTCATAGCAAACTTCCCTTCATGTCTTTGGGATTACATCCCAAACATCATTCTTCATGATCGACGGATCATGGCATTCCATTTCTTCATCCCAGATCCTGGGAACTTCAATATCTTCAATAGATATCTTTCTTGCTGGAACAAATGTTGTAGTCCTTTTTGTAGGAGATGGCTTATGATCTTTCCTACACAACAAGTTAAATTGCATGATTAGAAAACATCTCATAGTTTTCAGAACAAATTCTTACACATAAAGAAATATGCCATACAGTCATGCAATTATCTTAGCCAATGCTTCAATACAACATTTATCCATATTCCGTAACTTTCTAGATGCCTTCCAATCTCTACCAGAACATTGTTAAGAGTGTGCACAACTCCCAACATGTCAGCAAAGAGGTTTCATTCTAGATAAGTAGCAATGGAATGTTGTACAGTGCCATAGGCCACTTACCCATGCATATTAGGAGTATATTGTTCATCAATGCAATTATTCTAATATGCATAATACACAACCTAATTCTAGGAACATCAGTATATACATTATTGAACAATTTTATTTAAACAAACAAATATGCAAGAAATGATGATTAAAATACTTATCTTTCTTTGTTCGTTGGGTTGACTCCCTCTGAGTCTTTGCTTCCTTGCAGGAGCTGCTGGAGTCCTAATCTGAGGTAGCTTCTTCTACACCTTTCTGTTGTGAAATGTAGAGAGATGATCAACTCCCTCTGAATATCTGCATCCTTGCAGAAACTACTGAAGTGTGCTCCTTTGCTTTCTTGCAGGAACAACTAGAGTGTGCTCCTTTGCTTTCTGGCAGGAGCAACTGGAGTGTGCTCCCTCTTGATCTTTGCTTCCTGAATTACCTGTTCTTGAACTCATATTCATCCTTGGTCCCTATGCATGCTTATTAGTATCATGATTCATATAAAATCATACATTCATTAGTATACTATTAAAACACAATAATCTCAAGCATGTATACTCATGATCATTTCAATCAGAAATAATAAGCATTAGCATTCAAGGTTTATGTAGGATTCTTATGGTTAGTCAAATCATAAGAAGCATAACATGTCTAAACCTATAATTACTCAAGCCTATGACTCTTCAGGTTAGTTGAATCATCAATCAAGATAAGAGATATAAAATGCATAAAACCTGTGATTATTCAAACCTATACCATCATGATTCTTCTGGTTAGTTATATCATCAATTATGGTAAGAAACATAATATGCATACAATCATGATTATTCAAACCTATGACTTCATGAATAATCATTATCAACAACGGGATAGTATAAGATCCTAACCCAAGGTAGGAATCTAGCTTGATATAGGAAAAACATACCTGGATTATCATGTTAGCTAGTTATGTCTAACATACCCGTATAATGTCTTTTGGTTCTCTTCAGTGACTTGTGTTAGTAACCTGCATGTCTCATAAGTTAATCATTATAAAATCAAGTTATACATACCTCGTGAATGGATCTTGTATGAGATCCATGACAATGGATGAATCTTTGTCCTCATGTTATCATGATCATATGTTCTTGGACCAGAACATGATCTCTCTTTCTTGGTGTACCTTTCATGTTAGTAGACAACATAAACCTCATACAACACCATAATGCATTAGTACAATCATAAGTTTCAACACCCTAACCAATGAATATCTTCTATCATGCATTCATAATTTTGTTAAGGTGATACAAAAAATCTAAAATCAAAATTGTACTAACCGTAATAACATGAAGACAAACATACCATAAACTTAATCATGGACAAATATCGAAACATACCTCGATGAGTCATACCTGTCGAGATCACTTGTAATCTTCTTATGTAAGGTCCTATCCTCATCTCCCTTTGAGACAGGAACTTCTTTCACTTATGCAGGTGATCAATCCATCTTCTTCTAGGATTAACCCAATCCACTTGATTTGCAAGAACTGGACCTTGAGCTGGATATGGGTTTGTCAGAGAAACCCCAAAAATTCAAACTTTGAATTTCAACCTTCTAACAGGATAGAAATATGTGCCTTGATGAGCTGATCAAACTGGTATATTCAGAATTTGAAAACTGCAAAGTTTCACTCCTCAATTTTGCCTTTGAAACTTCCGGAATCACTGTACATGACCCTGAACTGGGGTTTGATGAAGCCAACTCTTTTGCCCCATCAAAATGTTTGATCCAAAGCTCTAAGCTTCTATTTTTCTGAGGAGCTTCCAGCCGTGGTCACAGATTTCAAAAATTCCCATTTTTACAGAAGCCCTAATTTTCCACTTTTCTGATCAAAGTCCCGAACTAGGGTCTAATCAAGCCCGGCCTTCTGCCCAACCAAAAATTCTGATCTTGGTCTCTAAATTTCTATTTTGATGAGTAGCATCCATCCGTGATCTCCGATTACAAAAATTCCAACTTTCTCCAAAGCCCTAAATTCCGGAAGCCATGAATGAAGGTACCAAAAAATAATTCTGTTTTGACAGAAATATGTACCTGATTGTTTCTGGTGTAACTCCGAAATTTTTGATCCACAGGGTCTAAAAAAAGTTTCCTGAGATAGCCTGACCTGTTATCTTTCCATCCTGACAGGTCTGACCCCAATTGGATTCTCTGAGAGAGAGTTATGCCAAATGTCGTAACGTGACCTGTTTTGCGATAAAACAGGAGAGCGAACTTGTACGGCGTGCCACGTGTCACTGTTTTAACTTCGGCCTCTGAAAAAGCTTTCTGAGATAGCTCGGCCTGTTAGCTTTCCATCCTGACAGGTCTGACCTCAATTGGACTCTCTGAGAGAGAGTTATGCCAAATGTCGCAACGTGACCTGTTTATGGGATAATACAGGAGAGCGAACTTGTAGGGCGTGCCACGTGTCACTGGTTCAACTTAGGCCTCTGAAAAAGTTTTCTGAGATATTACAGACTGTGTACTACCTGTCACTTTTTACGAAATTTCATTTGGAGCTTCCTAGCCCAAGATATGACCTTTTTCCCAAGGTCACCTGATTTTGACTCAGATCTGGAAGAAGCATAAACCCTATATTGTACAGATCATAAATCACAAAGTACAACGAATTAGAGGTTGTCCTTTGGACACAAGATACCTGGAGATCTTAGCTTTGGCCTGTAACAATTTCAGAGCCAAAAACTTCGCCAAAACGGATTTATAGCGAAAGTGCTACGATGACTGGTTTTTGCTATATCAAGCCCTAGCATCGTAAGTGCAACAAGTGTCATACATGCCATATCATGCCTTCTTTCAGGCTAGCTCTGATACCATGTTAAATTTTCAGAATTTACTTCAATCTGATCTAGGATCTTAACTGAGAGAACAACATGTACAGCATATCTACAGCATATCAATCATGGAGACAATAATGCAAGCACACAAGAGACACAAAGATTTACTTGGGGAAAACCATAAAGGTGAAAAACCCCAATAACTTCCTCAGAGATAGATAGAGCAATGATACAACCAACCAATAGAGATAGCCATAACCTAGCAGCAATCCTCCTCCTCCATAAGTGTGCCTCTCCTCCTTGAGAGCATGTGTGAGAGGTGAGTGAGTAAATAGAGTGCCTCCCGCACTCTATTTATACTTGACTTGACTTGCCTTTTTACCTAACTCATGTCGGCTCGAACTTAACCACATAACATAATGCTGAGTGGGCCGACCCCCAATAGGGTGGTCTAATAACCCTTTGACCCACATGACTTATACAGGGCCGACCCCAAACAAGGTGGTCTAATAACCCATCAAGTATAAGTTACGACACTTACAATATAAATGACGACACTTCCTTATAGAGGAATAATACCATCTCTATAGGAATACAATATACATATATGTGAAATACATTCCGAAGTTACATATACATCAACACTTCTCTTTGTCTTGCATTTGATTGGAAGCATTTGTAGAATCTTTCTTTCCATAGCTTGGATGTGTCTTTTTCAAGTGTGAAAATATAGGAAATGGATTAGAATCATTACGTTTGGTGTTCATATAAAGAACTTTTTTATTGCTTTGGGTTAGTTTTGGGTACATATTTTACTTCTTTCTATCATTTTGAAAAGAAATAAAATTGCATGTGCATTGGGTTGTGCATATTGGGAATGGAAAGAATTCTTCCTTACTTTAGCTAGTGTTCATCGAAGAGAAAGGTTCATTTCGATTCATCTTCATTTGCATGGTTTGAGTCGTCACAACACCATCAAGTTGCACTTCCATTACCCGATTGAGTAAGACAGCCTCTAAAATTAATCTCCCTAACTAAACCAATATTAACTTCACTTGAGGAAATCAAAAGAATTTGGTAGTTAGGTAGGACACCGGGGATAGGCATCAAAATAATTCCCCCTTGTCATTTTTCATCTGAAACATAGTCGTTGTCTTTAGGGAACTAAAATCCTCTAGTATTTATTGACACGGTCACAGCCAGTTTGTGGAGGGGCCTCCTGACTGTTTTTAACTTTCAGGGGTTAAACGGCCGCGAGATTGAGAACCGGACGGACTCTGTGGAATGCCGCACTCCACTTAGCCCTAAGGAAACATCGATCGCTATCTTCTTCGGAAGGCTGAAGTGCCCAAAACCTTTTCCAACGTGTCATGAATGAGGTAGCTTAGTATCTATTCTACTAGGGCTCTTTTACCCAGGACCCCTTTCGGTAGAGGGATATCCTTCCATTATTGGTCTTTCATTTTGTATTGTTCGACTTGGATTTCATCACCTTGCGAAGGATATAATTTGTTGAGGTGTCTAGCTCTTAGTTAGGAGGTTTTGCTTGCTATCTTGTAGAGGGTCTTTTTCTTTGTAGGGCTACTTGTTGGCATTCTGGCCTTTTTGTTGTACAGCCCGCTTACTGTGGCAGCGGCCTCAATATAGTTTTTTGAGCTTGCTCTTTTGGCCTGTGAACCTTGTCTTTTCCTAGCTCCCCTTTCGCACGCTCGGTTTCCAGAGGGTTTTTGAGTTCTTTTTAACGAGACTTCGTCCACATCACTTAGTTTTGTTCCATGGAGAATCCACCTCCATGCGCCCATGCTCCTTCTGGGACTACCAATCCGGAGACCCCTTTTCAAGGGGTACCTTTTAATTTTCCTCCAGTTGGAGATATTGGTCCTCCCTTTATTGCCACGTTAAATCTTCCTGGATTAACCATAGGATTACCGGTATGGTTATTCAATCCGGTAATTCCGATTGCGCCCAATGTTTCGAATGTTAACTCTCCACCACAAGAGAGTCAATCCCAAACTAATCCTTCTCCTTCTTCGTCGGATGAATCTTCTTCCGTTCCTTCTTCCTCGCCTGACCAAAGCAATAGTGTTAGTAATCAGGTGGATAAGAAGAAGAAGAAAAGGAAAGTTAAGAAGAAGAAGGATAAAGAAGAGACCAAGCATAAACCAGTCGCCTCTAATGGCACTCATTCTACGAAAACACCCCGTAATCCCAAGTTCCCTTGCAAACTTTGTAAGGGTGATCACCTTCTCAAGGATTGTCCTGATCTTTCCCGTGTATCAGAAGTGTGGTCTAAAAACCCCAATCCAATTGTATCGTCGACCTCTGACCATCATGTCGATGACACTCCTTCGACCAGTGACCCCTTGGTGAAGGGTCGTAAGGGTAAAGTCCTATATCCCTGTTTGATATGCAAGGGTATGCACCGTACTTTCCTTTGTCCAAGCATGGATGAAGCTTCGCGGTGGTTGGAAGATATTACTAGTTCTCAACTGGTGCTTCCAACAAACGATAGTAAGTTGCCCCTCAACCCCCCGCTGGTTGACCAAGTGATCAATTCAGTTTCATCTGCAATTGATCCCACTCTCCCTCCCGAGAGTGAAGTGATCGAGTCGCTGTCATCCCCACTTGATCCCGCTCTTTCATCGGAGAAAGTCCAGACTGAAGCAGTCACCTTGACACAATCTTCGTCTCATTCTTATCTTCCAAGCGAGAGTGAATTGGAAACCGCTGATGTTTTCCTTATCGGTTCAGAATGTCCTCGGCAAGGGGAAACCCTGTCTGTTTCCGCGAGTCCCCCTCCAAGTACTAAGGTTATTTCCTTTGATTGGAATGGTCTAACAGAATCTCGTCTTCCTTCGAGTGTTCCTTTTCAAATATCTGTAGGAGTTTCCGATAAAGAAATTTTTCGTACGATAGTTGATGAAGGAGCTTATGTTAGTATTCTATCCTCAACTGCTTGGAAAGCCTTAGGTTCTCCTCGGCTTGTGCCCGTCACTGACCAGATACTGGCTTTCAATAGAAGGCCTACTAGACCTTTAGGGTCCCTTCCTCAGTTACCTATCACTTTGGGAGGGAAAACTGTCTGTATTGATGTCATGGTTGTCCGAGGTCCCTTAGATTTTAATCTACTCCTTGGACGTGATTACGTCTATGCAATGAAGGCTGTAGTGTCCTCACTCTTTCGAGTGATGTATTTTCCCCATCATGGGAATGTTGTGACCATCAATCAGCTTTCCTTTGTGACGCCCACTCATCGCATGACTCCTAGTCACTAGACTTCCCTAAATGTTCCACATGTTTTAGTGGTTTCTTCCCCATAAGGGGGGACGATGGAGCAAAGTTCTATTCCGGTGTCAAGCTCGTTAAAAAATGAAACCATCATTTCAAGCATAGTTTACTTTTGGTTTTAAGCTTGTGTAAAAATGAAACCAACCATCATTATGAGCATAGTTCCCTTTCTATGTCAAGCTCGTTAAAAAATGAAATAGGTTCCTACGAGCATAGTTTATTCTCTGTTTCAAGCTCATTAAAAAAATGAAACCGACCCTCAAGCACAGTTTACTTTTGGTTTTAAGGTTGTGTAAAAACGAAACCAATCCCAAGCATAGTTTACGTTCAGTTTCAAGCTTGCGTAAAAATGAAACTACCTTCGAGCATAATTTCTTTCTGTTTTAAGCTCATTAAAAAATAAAAAGGACCCTTTCAAGCATTGTTATTATCTATTTTCAAACTTGTGTAAAAATGAAATAGATCTCCTTTCCATTTGTTCGAGTCTATCGCTAGAGTTAGGATTTGAACCTTCATTTCATCTGCCTGGGTCACTTGGTCCTGGTTCTCCCTACCCCCCCTGGTGAACACATTTGGATTAGTAGCTAGGATTCTTGGGTAAGGAAGAAGAGTAGTCAGACGAAACGAAGCTTGGGGGGCATGTTTAGCCTTTAGCAATCATGCTGGGCCTTAATCGTGAGCAGAGTTTACCTTTGGCTTCAAGCTCATTAAAAATGAAACCAATATTTTGAGCAAAGTTCTACTCCTGTGTCAAGCTCGTTAAAAAATGAAACATATCCTTTCCCTTTGAGTCGAGTCTCCTCGTAGACTTAGTAAATGAACCTTCTTTTCACTTGCCTATACCTTAGGCGAATGAAATGAAGCTTAGGGGCATGTCTTCAACCTCTCGAAGTTACGTTGAAGTCAACTCGATCACCTCTCCACATCACGTTGGAGCTAAGTCACTTACTTCTAGCAATCATGCTGGGGGCATGAACCAACCTTTGGATTTCATGACGGGAAGAAGTTCACCATTGGGAACATTTTCGAGCATACTTTCCTTTTTAGGTTTCGAGCTCATTAAACCATGAAAATTATCCTGAGCATAGTTCATTTTCTGTTACAAGCTCGTTAAAAAATGAAGTAGACATTATGAGCATTCTTCCAACCTATCTTCGAGCTCGTTAAAAACAGTAAGATGGTGTTTGAGCTTACTTTTCACTTTTTCATGCTCTGGTTAAAAACATGAAAAGTGGTTTGAGCTTACCTTTTTTTTTCTTTTTCGTGCTCTGGATCCCAACATGAAAAAGATTCCGAGTTCTTTTGATACCATTATCGTGCTCGTTAAACAAATTGGAGTAAAAAGGTGTGTCTAACGAGTATAGGTTTATCACTTTATCCGGCCTCGCTAGAATATTTACGGAAAAGGAACTGTGCCGAGTTTACTTTTCCTTTGTCGTACTCAGTCATCAACCATGACAAAGTTGTACATGGAGTCCATATTTAAGCTCTTTTCAGACTCCCTAAAATTGAAAAGATTGCCAAGTGATCTTGACTCTTTCACACTTGTAAAAGTATTTGAAAGGTCGTCTATTCGGTGATAGGTTACCCCTTTTTCGGCCCGTCTAGACTATTTACGAGAAAGGTATACTCCAGCCAATCATGACTGGAAGAGTCCTCTCCCGCGTGGTTTTACCCTTTTTCGGGGCGATGAGGCTAACTTTACGAAAAAGGACTGTTGGAGTCTTCTTTAGTTCTTTTCAGACTCTCTAAACATGAAAAACTGTCGAGTTTTCCTTCCTTGGACTCGTAAAATCAAACATCGAAGGACCCTTTTGGGACCGAACCCCTCCTTTCTCAGGTTCGTAAAACATGTGGGATTGGACTCGTCCAAAGGATGAGCTATATTGGGCATCTGTTATCCTCCTCAAGCTCGTTAAGAAACAAAGAGGTACTCATGAAACATGATGGGGGTTGGGGGGGAATAAGTTAAGTTTCTTTTAGAAAGCTTCATGGCAGCTTGTGTCGCCCTTGAGCATGTCACCTTTTTGCGTCTCATCATACAGTTGGGTAATCTACTTATCTCTGAGTCATGCCAATTCTATGAGTTGTCCCGCTCCTTCAAATCATCTGAAGAATGCCTCAGTCATCATTGCATTATGTCTTGGTCTCTGCCTCGTTGAGTCAATGTTGCCGAGTCATTATTGTCGTGCCGTTCATGTTTAAGGGAAGTTTACCTTAGTCATACTATGCAATATTGTCAGCCTTTACATCCCTGTGTCAGTCCATACTCATCTGATTCGTTACTTCATATCACTTTCCTATGTCGGTTTCGTGTCGATGATGTGGGATCCATTATGGCCCTCCTTCGACGAGTCTATTCCTGTCGACTTCAAACTCATTATCCAGGAATTAGTCTTAGAAACCAACCTTAGTACCTTGGTACCTGCATGCCTCAATGGCAGGTTTCCTCGCATTTGACAGTAGGTTTTCATAATTGACCTCTGATCAAATGATCTCGCGGATGTTCGACATCAACTCATCTATTCACATTTCGTCGAGATGTACTATGATACCTTGGGAGTCATTTTCATCATTGGTGATTTCCCTCGCACTTGTTAACGGTTTCAATCATTGACTGGTAATCAAGTGGTTTCTACCATGTTCGACTTCAACATCTTGTAATCACATGGTTAGATTCGTATCAATTTGGGATCGAGTAGAAGACCCTGGATAGTTCTGAAGTATTTTTAGCACATCCAGGTTGCGATGGAGATTTTTTGAGTAGGTTCCCACATATATATTATGTTGGTGACCACATTGATGTACTGTCACACAAATCCACTCTTGTATTGGTCGTGGCTGTGTCATTATCTTTTCATGGATCTAAACTTGTAGTCTAGTAGCCATGATTTGTCTCCAGTCATTGTTAAGTCAGTATTATCATGGATCTGCAATGTATTGGTTGGCAGCCATGCTTTCAGTCAGTTGTTCCGAGCATGGGTATGCCCACCTCGAGGTCGTTAGACATATTGTCGATATTTGCTTGCAGCTCTTCTCCAACTCTCCTTCAGATATCCTTGCAGACTTATTATTTGTAAAGTGTTTCGGCCATCAGATTCCTTCTGACCTCACACTTTAGGGGGGAATTAAGCTTTTCTTATTTCCGGACGCATGCGCAAACTATAGAAAGTTGTTATGACGTAGAATGTGCATACTTTGTTGATTCCATTTATGAAATAAATCACATTTTCTAAAAAATCGTGTTTTTTAAGAATTCATCTAAACCTTCTAGAAGCTGTGAATTTAAAAAAAGGGGGGAAGTAAGCTTTTCTTATTTCCGGACGCATGCGCAAACTATAGAAAGTCGTTATTACATAGAATGTGCATAGTTTGCACATGCGAAAATATAGAAAGTCGTTATGACATAGAATGTGCATACTTTGTTGATTCCATTTATGAAATAAATCACATTTCCTAAAAACTCGTGTTTTTTAAGACATCATGTAAACCTTCTAGATGTTGTGATTTTAAAAAACGGGGGGAATTAAGCTTTTCCTATTTTCGGACAGATGCGCAAACTATAGAAAGTTGTTATGACGTAGAATGTGCATACTTTGTTGATTCCATTTATGAAATAAATCACATTTTCTAAAAACTCGTGTTTTTTAAGAAATCATGTAAACCTTCTAGAAGCTGTGATTTTAAAAAACTGGCGGAAGTAAGCTTTTCATATTTCCGGACGCATGCGCAAACTTTAGAAAGTCGTTATTACATAGAATATCCATACTTTGTTGTTATACCTCAAATTGCCACGCCATGTGTAAGTGGGAATATACATGTTTCACCACCATGGAAAACATGATGTTTATGCCTCCTAAGGGTGTTAGGACCCTTCATTCTAATGTTGGTACCTTCCCTAGTCACACTTGGAAGAAAATCCAACAAGCAAGGGGTCGAAACCCGCATTAACCACCTCCAAAAATTAAGCCTTCTGGAACTACCGCGTTCTGCATGCCTATGGGGGAGCGGTAGTGTCAAACTACCGCGTTCTGCATGCCTATGGGGGAGCGGTACTACCGCACTTTGCTTAGTTATAGGGGAGCGGTAGTCTTGGTTTGGGCTTATCCCTTTTATTTTGGATCTTGGATCTCATGGAGATTTTCTTGGGATGAGGTACCCCTTCGAATCCCATCTCACTTTCCCTCTTTGGCATGATTTAGATCTTTGATCCACATATTATTCACTTAGATCCATAATCTCCTCTTAGTGGTTGGCCTCCCAAATCCTACTTAAAGAGAGCCATCCATGAGCTATGGGGGGTGATCTTGGAAACACTAAACCTATGATCCTATGAGTCTTGCAAGTCTGATGTTGGAGAGCTTGGAAGGAGGTGCTACTACTTTGGACATCAAGGTATAACATTGTAATCAACTTCTTTTGGCTTTCTTATCATTAATATAACTTAGCCTATTCCTCTCATTTTCATGTCTTTAATGATGAATGCATGAAATTGTCTCTCTTTATATAGTTAGATCTTTGTTCATACATATATTGCGTTGGAGAAGGTGTTGTGTTTCCTTTGTAAATAGGTTCATAAGTCCATAATCAAAGGCTGGAGCTGTAGCAACTTAGGAGAAGCAGGACAACCATCAAAGTAAGGTATGCCATCTACTTGCTTTATATTTCCATAGCTTGTTAGCTGATGTGTGAGCTAGATCTAGGAGGACTATAGTGTCTATTTGTTTCATCTCTGTCTTGGGTAGGAAACTAGGGGCCTTTTCTAATCCCAAGGGGATATCTACCTATCCGTAGGGAGATTTTCTCACAACATTTGTTGATTCCATTTATGAAATAAATCACATTTTCTAAAAACTCGTGTTTTTTAAGAAATCATGTAAACCTTCTAGAAGCTGTGATTTTAAAATACGGGGCGAATTAAGCTTTTCTTATTTCCGGACGCATGCGCAAACTATAGAAAGTTGTTATCACGTAGAATGTGCATACTTTGTTGATTCCATTTATGAAATAAATCACATTTTCTAAAAGCTCGTGTTTTTTAAGAATTCATCTAAACCTTCTAGAAGCTGTGAATTTAAAAAAAGGGAGGAAGTAAGCTTTTCTTATTTCCGGATGCATGCGCAAACTATAGAAAGTCGTTATTACGTAGAATGTGCATAGTTTGCACATGCGCAAAATATAGAAAGTCGTTATGACATAGAATGTGCATACTTTGTTGATTCCATTTATGAAATAAATCACATTTTCTAAAAACTTGTGTTTTTTAAGAATTCATCTAAACCTTCTAGAAGCTATGAATTTCAAAAAAGGGGGAAAGTAAGCTTTTCTTATTTCCGGACGCATGCGCAAACTATAGAAAGTCGTTATTACGTACAATGTGCATAGTTTGCGCATGCACAAAATATAGAAAGTCATTATGACATAGAATGTGCATACTTTGTTGATTCCATTTATGAAATAAATCACATTTTCTAAAAACTCGTGTTTTTTAAGAAATCATGTAAACCTTCTAGAAGCTGTGATTTTAAAAAACTTGCGGAAGTAAGCTTTTCTTATTTTCGGACGCATGCACAAACTTCAGAAAGTCGTTATTACATAGAATGTGCATACTTTGTTGATTCCATTTATGATGTAAATCACATTTTCTAAAAACTCATGTTTTTTAAGAAATCATGTAAACCTTCTACAAGTTGTGATTTTAAAAAACTGGCGGAAGTAAGCTTTTCTTATTTACGGACGCATGCGCAAACTTTAGAAAGTCGTTATTACATAGAATGTGCATACTTTGTTCATTTCATTTATGAAATAAATCACATTTTCTAAAACCTCGTGTTTTTTAAGAAATCATGTAAACCTTCTAGAAGCTGTGATTTTAAAAAACGGGGGGAATTAAGCTTTTCTTATTTCCGGACGCATGCGCAAACTATAGAAAGTCATTATGACGTAGAATGTGCAAACTTTGTTGATTCCATTTATGAAATAAATCACATTTTCTAAAAACTCGTGTATTTTAAGAATTCATCTAAACCTTCTAGAAGCTGTGAATTTAAAAAAAGGGGGGAAGTAAGCTTTTCTTATTTCCGGATGCATGCGCAAACTATAGAAAGTCGTTATTACGTAGAATGTGCATAGTTTGCACATGCACAAACTATAGAAAGTCGTTATGACATAGAATGTGCATACTTTGTTGATTCCATTTTTGAAATAAATCACATTTTCTAAAAACTCGTGTTTTTTAAGAAATCATGTAAACCTTCTAGAAGCTGTGATTTTAAAAGAATGGCGGAAGTAATCTTTTCTTATTTCCGGACGCATGCGCAAACTTTAGAAAGTCGTTATTACATAGAATGTGCATACTTTGTTCATTCCATTTATGAAATAAATCACATTTTGTAAAAACTCGTGTTTTTTAAGAAATCATGTAAACCTTCTAGAAGCTGTGATTTTAAAAAACAAGCGGAAGTAAGCTTTTCTTATTTCCGGACGCATGCGCAAACTATAGAAAGTTGTTACTATGTAGAATGTGCATACTTTGTTGATTCCATTTATGAAATAAATCACATTTTCTAAAAACTCGTGTTTTTTAAGAAATCATGTAAACATTCAAGAAGCTGTGATTTTAAAAAACGGGGGGAATTAACCTTTTCTTATTTCCGGACGCATGCGCAAACTTTAGAAAGTCGTTATTACATAGAATGTGCATACTTTGTTCATTCCATTTATGAAATAAATCACATTTTGTAAAAACTCGAGTTTTTTAAGAAATCATGTAAACCTTCTAGAAGCTGTGATTTTAAAAAACTGGCTGAAGTAAGCGTTTCTTATTTCCGGATGCATGCGCAAACTTTAGAAAGTCGTTATTACATAGAATGTCCATACTTTGTTGATTCCATTTATGAAATAAATCACATTTTCTAAAACCTCGTGTTTTTTAAGAAATCATGTAAACCTTCTAGAAGCTGTGATTTTAAAATATGGGGGGAATTAAGCTTTTCTTATTTCCGGACGCATGCGCAAACTATAGAAAGTTGTTATTACGTAGAATGTGCATACTTTGTTGATTCCATTTATGAAATAAATAACATTTTCTAAAAACTCGTGTTTTTTAAGAATTCATCTAAACCTTCTAGAAGCTGTGAATTTAAAAAAAGGGGGGAAGTAAGCTTTTCTTGTTTCCGGACGCATGCCCAAACTATAGAAAGTTGTTATTACGTAGCATGTGTATACTTTGTTGATTCCATTTATGAAATAAATCACATTTTCTAAAAACTCGTGTTTTTTAAGAATTCATCTAAACCTTCTAGAAGCTGTGAATTTAAAAAAAGGGGGGAAGTAAGCTTTTCTTATTTCCGGACACATGCGCAAATTATAGAAAGTCGTTATAACGTAGAATGTGCATAGTATGCGCATGCGAAAAATTTAGAAAGTCGTTATTACATACAATGTGCATACTTTGTTGATTCCATTTATGAAATTAATCACATTTTCGAAAACCTCGTGTTTTTTAAGAAATCATGTAAACCTTCTAGAAGCTGTGATTTTAAAAAACGGGGGGAATTAAGCTTTTCTTATTTCCGGACGCATGCGCAAAGTATAGAAAGTCGTTATAACGTAGAATGTGCAAACTTTGTTGATTCCATTTATGAAATAAAACACATTTTCTAAAAACTCGTGTATTTTAAGAATTCATCTAAACCTTCTAGAAGCTGTGAATTTAAAAAAAGGGGGGAAGTAAGGTTTTCTTATTTCCGGATGCATGCGCAAACTATAGAAAGTCGTTATTACATAGAATGTGCATAGTTTGCGCATGCGCAAACTATAGAAAGTTGTTATGACATAGAATGTGCATACTTTGTTGATTCCTTTTATGAAATAAATCACATTTTCTAAAAACTCAAATTTTTTAAGAAAACTTGTAAACTTTCTAGAAGCTGTGATTTAAAAAAACGAGGGGAATTAAGCTTTTTTATTTCCACATGCATGCGCAAACTATAGAAAGTCGTTATGACGTAGAATGTGCATACTTTGTTGATTCCATTTATGAAATAAATCACATTTTCTAAAAACTCGTGTTTTTTAACAAATCATGTAAACCTTCTAGAAGCTGTGATTTTAAAAAACTGGCAGAAGTAAGCTTTTCATATTTCTGGACGCATACGCAAACTTTAGAAAGTCGTTATTACATAGAATGTGCATACTTTGTTGATTCCATTTATGAAATAAATCACATTTTCTAAAAAATCGCTTTTTTTAGGAAATCATGTAAACCTTCTAGAAGCTGTGTTTTTTAAAAACTGGCAGAAGTAAGCTTTTCTTATTTCTGGACAACTATAGAAAGTCGTTATTACGTAGAATGTGCATAGTTTGTTGATTCCATTTATGAAATAAATCACATTTTCTAAAAACTCTTGTTTTTTATGAATTCATCTAAACCTTCTAGAAGCTGTGAATTTAAAAAAAGGGGGGAATTAAGCTTTTCTTGTTTCCGGACGCATGCCCAAACTATAGAAAATTTTTATTACGTAGAATGTGCATACTTTGTTGATTCCATTTATGAAATAAATCACATTTTCTTAAAACTCGTGTTTTTTAAGAATTCATCTAAACCTCCTAGAAGCTGTGAATTTAAAAAAAGGGGGGAAGTAAGCTTTTCTTATTTCCGGACGCATGCGCAAACTATAAAAAGTCGCTATCACGTAGAATGTGCATAGTATGCGCATGCGCAAACTTTAGAAAGTCGTTATGACATAGAATGTGCATACTTTGTTGATTCCATTTTTGAAATAAATCACATTTTCTAAAAACTTGTGTTTTTTAAGAAATCATGTAAACCTTTTAGAAGCTGTGATTTTAAAAAACTTGCGGAAGTAAGCTTTTCTTACTTCCGGACGAATGCGCAAACTTTAGAAACTCGTTATTACATAGAATGTGCATACTTTGTTGATTCCATTTATGAAATAAATCACATTTTCTAAAAACTCGTGTTTTTTAAGAAATGATGTAAACCTTCTAGAAGCTGTGATTTTAAAAAACTGGCGGAAGTAGGCTTTTCTTATTTCCGGACGCATGCGCAAACTTTAGAAAGTCGTTATTACATAGATTTTGCATACTTTGTTGATTCCATTTATGAAATAAATCACATTTTCTAAAAACTCGTGTTTTTTAAGAAATCATGTAAACCTTCTAGAAACTGTGATTTTAAAAAACTGGCGGAAGTAAGCTTTTCTTATTTCCGGACGCATGCGCAAATTATAGAAAGTCGTTACTACCTAGAATGTGCATACTTTGTTGATTCCATTTATGAAATATATCAGATTTTCTAAAAACTCGTGTTTTTTAAGATTTTATGTAAACCTTCTAGAAGCTGTGATTTTAAAAAACTGGTGGAAGTAAGCTTTTCTTATTTCCGGATGCATGCGCAAACTTTAGAAAGTCGATATTACATAGAGTGTGCATACTTTGTTGATTCCATTTATGAAATAAATAACATTTTCTAAAAACTCGTGTTTTTTGAGAAATCATGTAAACCTTCTAGAAGTTGTGATTTTAAAAAACTGGCGGAAGTAAGCTTTTCTTATTTCCGGACGCATGCGCAAACTATAGAAAGTCGTTACTACGTAGAATGTGCATACTTTGTTGATTCCATTTATGAAATAAATCACATTTTCTAAAAACTCATGTTTTTTAAGAAATCATGTAAACCTTCTAGAAGCTGTGGTTTTGAAAAACTCCCGGAAGCAAGCTTTTCTTATTTCCGGACGCATGTGCAAACTATAGAAAGTTGTTATTACGTAGAATGTGCTTAGTTTGTTGATTCCATTTATGAAATAAATCAGATTTTCTAAAAACTCATGTTTTTTAAGAAATCATGTAACCCTTCTAGAAGCTGTGGTTTTAAAAAACTGGCGGAAACAAGCTTTTCTTATTTCCGGATGCATGCGCAAACTATAGAAAGTTGTTATGACGTAGAATGTGCATACTTTATTGATAGTATTTATGAAATAAATCACATTTTCTAAAAACTCGTGTTTTTTAAGAATTCATCTAAACCTTCTAGAAGCTGTGAATTTAAAAAAGGGGGGGAAGTAAGCTTTTCTTATTTCCGGACGCATGCGCAAACTATAAAAAGTTGTTATTACGTAGAATGTGCATAGTCTGCACATGCGCAAACTATAGAAAGTCGTTATGACATAGAATGTGCATACTTTGTTGATTCCATTTATGAAATAAATCACATTTCCTAAAAACTAGTGTTTTTTAAGACATCATGTAAACCTTCTAGATGTTGTGATTTTAAAAAACGGGGGGAATTAAGCTTTTCCTATTTTCGGACGGATGCACAAACTATAAAAAGTTGTTATGACGTAGAATGTGCATACTTTGTTGATTCCATTTATGAAATAAGTCACATTTTCTAAAAACTCGTGTTTTTTAAGAAATCATGTAAACCTTCTAGAAGCTGTGATTATAAAAAACTGGCAGAAGTAAGCTTTTCATATTTCCGGACGCATGCGCAAACTTTAGAAAGTCGTTATTACATAGAATATGCATACTTTGTTGATTCCATTTATGAAATAAATCACATTTTCTAAAAACTCGTGTTTTTTAAGAAATCATGTAAACCTTCTAGAAGCTGTGGTTTTTAAAAACTGGTGGAAGGAAGCTTTTCTTATTTCCGGACGCATGCGCAAACTATAGAAAATCGTTATTACGTAGAATGTGCATAGTTTGTTGATTCCATTTATGAAATAAATCACATTTTCTAAAAACTCTTGTTTTTTATGAATTCATCTAAACCTTCTAGAAGCTGTGAATTTAAAAAAAGGGGGGAAGTAAGCTTTTCTTGTTTCCGGACGCATGCCCTAACTATAGAAAGTTGTTATTACGTAGAATGTGCATAGTTTGTTGATTCCATTTATGAAATAAATCACATTTTCTAAAAACTTGTGTTTTTTAAGAATTCATCTAAACCTTCTCGAAGCTGTGAATTTAAAAAAAGGGGGGAAGTAAGCTTTTCTTATTTCCGGACGCATGCGCAAACTATAGAAAGTCGTTATCACGTAGAATGTGCATAGTAAGCGTATGCGCAAACATTAGAAAGTCGTTATGATATATAATGTGCATACTTTGTTGATTCCATTTATGAAATAAATCACATTTTCTAAAAACTCGTGTGTTTTAAGAAATTATGTAAACCTTCTATAAGCTGTGATTTTAAAAAATTGGCGGAAGTAAGCTTTTCTTATTTCCGAACACATGCGCAAACTATAGAAAGTCGCTACTATGTAGAATGTGCATACTTTGTTGATTCCATTTATGAAATCAATCACATTTTCTAAAAACTTGTGTTTTTTAACAATTCATCTAAACCTTCTAGAAGCTGTGATTTTAAAGAACGGGGGGAAGTAAGCTTTTCTTATTTCCGGACGCATGCGCAAACTATAGAAAGTCGTTACTACGTAGAATGTGCAAACTTTGTTGATTCCATTTATGAAAGAAATCACATTTTCTAAAAACTCGTGTATTTTAAGAATTCATCTAAACCTTCTAGAAGCTGTGAATTTAAAAAAAGGGGGGAAGTAAGCTTTTCTTATTTCCGGATGCATGCGCAAACTATATAAAGTCGTTATTACGTAGAATTTGCATAGTTTGCACATGCACAAACTATAGAATGTGCATAGTTTGTTGATTCCATTTTTGAAATAAATCACATTTTCTAAAAACTCGTGTTTTTTAAGAAATCATGTAAACCTTCTAGAAGCTGTGATTTTAAAAAACTGGCGGAAGTAATCTTTCCTTATTTCCGGACGCATGCGCAAACTTTAGAAAGTCGTTATTACATAGAATGTGCATACTTTGTTCATTCCATTTATGAAATAAATCACATTTTGTAAAAATTCGTGTTTTTTAAGAAATCATGTAAACCTTCTAGAAGCTGTGATTTTAAAAAACTAGCAGAAGTAAGCTTTTCTTATTTCCGAACGCATGCGCAAACTATAGAAAGTCGTTACTATGTAGAATGTGCATACTTTGTTGATTCCATTTATGAAATAAATCACATTTTCTAAAAACTCGTGTTTTTTAAGAAATCATGTAAACATTCAAGAAGCTGTGATTTTAAAAAATGGGGGGAATTAAACTTTTCTTATTTCTGGATGCGTGCGCAAACTATAGAAAGTCGTTATGATGTAGAATGTGCATACTTTGTTGATTCCATTTATGAAATAAATCACATTTTCTAAAAACTCATGTTTTTTAAGAAATCATGTAAACGTTCTAGAAGCTGTGATTTTAAAAAACTGGCTGAAGTAAGCGTTTCTTATTTCCGGACGCATGCGCAAACTTTAGAAAGTCGTTATTACATAGAATGTGCATACTTTGTTGATTCCATTTATGAAATAAATCACATTTTCTAAAACCTCGTGTTTTTTAAGAAATCATGTAAACCTTCTAGAAGCTATGATTTTAAAATATGGGGGGAATTAAGCTTTTCTTATTTCCGGACGTATGCGCAAACTATAGAAAGTTGTTATTACGTAGAATGTGCATACTTTGTTGATTCCAATTATGAAATAAATAAAATTTTCTAAAAAATCGTGTTTTTTAAGAATTCATCTAAACCTTCTAGAATATGTGAATTTAAAAAAAGGGGGGAAGTAAGCTTTTCTTGTTTCCGGACGCATGCCCAAACTATAGAAATTTTTTATTACGTAGCATGTGTATACTTTGTTGATTCCATTTATGAAATAAATCACATTTTCTAAAAACTTGTGTTTTTTAAGAATTCATCTAAACCTTCTAGACGCTGTGAATTTAAAAAAAGGGGGGAAGTAAGCTTTTCTTATTTCCGGACGCATGCGCAAATTATAGAAAGTCGTTATAACGTAGAATGTGCATAGTATGCGCATGCACAAACTTTTGAAAGTCGTTATTACATAGAATGTGCATACTTTGTTGATTCCATTTATGAAATAAATCACATTTTCTAAAACCTCGTGTTTTTTAAGAAATCATGTAAACCTTCTAGAAGCTGTGATTTTAAAAAACGGGGGGAATTAAGCTTTTCTTATTTCCGGACGCATGCGTAAACTATAGAAAGTCGTTATAACGTAGAATGTGCAAACTTTGTTGATTCCATTTATGAAATAAAACGCATTTTCTAAAAACTCGTGTATTTTAAGAATTCATCTAAACCTTCTAGAAGCTGTGAATTTAAAAAAAGGGGGGAAGTAAGGTTTTCTTATTTCCGGATGCATGCGCAAACTATAGAAAGTCGTTATTCCATAGAATGTGCATAGTTTGTGCATGCGCAAACTATAGAAAGTCGTTATGACATAGAATGTGCATACTTTGTTGATTCCTTTTATGAAATAAATCACATTTTCTAAAAACTCAAATTTTTTAAGAAATCTTGTAAACTTTCTAGAAGCTGTGATTTTAAAAAACGGGGGGAATTAAGCTTTTTTATTTCCACATGCATGCGCAAACTATAGAAAGTCGTTATGACGTAGAATGTGCATACTTTGTTGATTCCATTTATGAAATAAATCACATTTTCTAAAAACTCGTGTTTTTTAACAAATCATGTAAACGTTCTAGAAGCTGTGATTTTAAAAAACTGGCAGAAGTAAGCTTTTCATATTTCTGGACGCATACGCAAACTTTAGAAAGTCGTTATTACATAGAATGTGCATACTTTTTTGATTCCATTTATGAAATAAATCACATTTTCTAAAAAATCGTGTTTTTTAGGAAATCATGTAAACCTTCTAGAAGCTGTGTTTTTTAAAAACTGGCGGAAGTAAGCTTTTCTTATTTCCGGACGTATGCGCAAACTATAGAAAGTCGTTATTACGTAGAATGTGCATAGTTTGTTGATTCCATTTATGAAATAAATCACATTTTCTAAAAACTCTTGTTTTTTATGAATTCATCTAAACCTTCTAGAAGCTGTGAATTTAAAAAAAGGGGGGAATTAAGCTTTTCTTGTTTCCGGACGCATGCCCAAACTATAGAAAGTTGTTATTACGTAGAATGTGCATACTTTGTTCATTCCATTTATGAAATAAATCACATTTTCTAAAAACTCGTGTTTTTTAAGAATTCATCTAAACCTCCTTGAAGCTATGAATTTAAAAAAAGGGGGGAAGTAAGCTTTTCTTATTTCCGGACGCATGCGCAAACTATAGAAAGTCGCTATCACGTAGAATGTGCATAGTATGCGCATGCGCAAACTCTAGAAATTCGTTATGACATAGAATGTGCATACTTTGTTGATTCCATTTATGAAATAAATCACATTTTCTAAAAACTTGTGTTTTTTAAGAATTCATCTAAACCTTCTAGAAGCTGTGAATTTAAAAAAAGGGGGGAAGTAAGCTTTTCTTATTTCCGTACGCATGCGCAAACTATAGAAAGCCGTTATTACGTAGAATGTGCATAGTTTGCGCATGCACAAAATATAGAAAGTCGTTATGACATAGAATGTGCATACTTTGTTGATTCCATTTATGAAATAAATCACATTTTCTAAAAACTCGTTTTTTAAGAAATCATGTAAACCTTCTAGAAGCTGTGATTTTAAAAAACTTGCGGAAGTAAGCTTTTCTTATTTCCGGACGAATGCGCAAACTTTAGAAACTCGTTATTACATAGAATGTGCATACTCTGTTTATTCCATTTATGAAATAAATCACATTTTCTAAAAACTCGTGTTTTTTAAGAAATCATGTAAACCTTCTAGAAGCTGTGATTTTAAAAAACTGGCGGAAGTAAGCTTTTCTTATTTCCGGACGCATGCGCAAACTTTAGAAAGTCGTTATTACATAGAATGTGCATACTTTGTTGATTCCATTTATGAAATAAATCACATTTTCTAAAAACTCTTGTTTTTTATGAATTCATCTAAACCTTCTAGAAGCTGTGAATTTAAAAAAAGGGGGGAAGTAAGCTTTTCTTGTTTCCGGACGCATGCCCAAACTATAGAAAGTTGTTATTACGTAGAATGTGCATAGTTTGTTGATTCCATTTATGAAATAAATCACATTTTCTAAAAACTTGTGTTTTTTAAGAATTCATCTAAACCTTCTCGAAGCTGTGAATTTAAAAAAAGGGGGGAAGTAAGCTTTTCTTATTTCCGGACGCATGCGCAAACTATAGAAAGTCGTTATCACGTAGAATGTGCATAGTAAGCGTATGCGCAAACATTAGAAAGTCGTTATGACATAGAATGTGCATACTTTGTTGATTCCATTTATGAAATAAATCACATTTTCTAAAAACTCGTGTGTTTTAAGAAATTATGTAAACCTTCTATAAGCTGTGATTTTAAAAAATTGGCGGAAGTAAGCTTTTCTTATTTCCGAACACATGCGCAAACTATAGAAAGTCGCTACTATGTAGAATGTGCATACTTTGTTGATTCCATTTATGAAATCAATCACATTTTCTAAAAACTTGTGTTTTTTAACAATTCATCTAAACCTTCTAGAAGCTGTGATTTTAAAGAACGGGGGGAAGTAAGCTTTTCTTATTTCCGAACGCATGCGCAAACTATAGAAAGTCGTTACTACGTAGAATGTGCAAACTTTGTTGATTCCATTTATGAAAGAAATCACATTTTCTAAAAACTCGTGTATTTTAAGAATTCATCTAAACCTTCTAGAAGCTGTGAATTTAAAAAAAGGGGGGAAGTAAGCTTTTCTTATTTCCAGATGCATGCGCAAACTATAGAAAGTCGTTATTACGTAGAATTTGCATAGTTTGCACATGCACAAACTATAGAATGTGCATAGTTTGTTGATTCCATTTTTTAAATAAATCACATTTTCTAAAAACTCGTGTTTTTTAAGAAATCATGTAAACCTTCTAGAAGCTGTGATTTTAAAAAACTGGCGGAAGTAATCTTTCCTTATTTCCGGACGCATGCGCAAACTTTAGAAAGTCGTTATTACATAGAATGTGCATACTTTGTTCATTCCATTTATGAAATAAATCACATTTTGTAAAAATTCGTGTTTTTTAAGAAATCATGTAAACCTTCTAGAAGCTGTGATTTTAAAAAACTAGCAGAAGTAAGCTTTTCTTATTTCCGGACGCATGCGCAAACTATAGAAAGTCGTTACTATGTAGAATGTGCATACTTTGTTGATTCCATTTATGAAATAAATCACATTTTCTAAAAACTCGTGTTTTTTAAGAAATCATGTAAACATTCAAGAAGCTGTGATTTTAAAAAATGGGGGGAATTAAACTTTTCTTATTTCTGGATGCGTGCGCAAACTATACAAAGTCGTTATGATGTAGAATGTGCATACTTTGTTGATTCCATTTATGAAATAAATCACATTTTCAAAAAACTCATGTTTTTTAAGAAATCATGTAAACGTTCTAGAAGCTGTGATTTTAAAAAACTGGCTGAAGTAAGCGTTTCTTATTTCCGGACGCATGCGCAAACTTTAGAAAGTCGTTATTACATAGAATGTGCATACTTTGTTGATTCCATTTATGAAATAAATCACATTTTCTAAAACCTCGTGTTTTTTAAGAAATCATGTAAACCTTCTAGAAGCTGTGATTTTAAAATATGGGGGGAATTAAGCTTTTCTTATTTCCAGACGCATGCGCAAACTATAGAAAGTTGTTATTACGTAGAATGTGCATACTTTGTTGATTCCAATTATGAAATAAATAACATTTTCTAAAAAATCATGTTTTTTAAGAATTCATCTAAACGTTCTAGAATATGTGAATTTAAAAAAAGGGGGGAAGTAAGCTTTTCTTGTTTCCGGACGCATGCCCAAACTATAGAAATTTTTTATTACGTAGCATGTGTATACTTTGTTGATTCCATTTATGAAATAAATCACATTTTCTAAAAACTCGTGTTTTTTAAGAATTCATCTAAACCTTCTAGACGCTGTGAATTTAAAAAAAGGGGGGAAGTAAGCTTTTCTTATTTCCGGACGCATGCGCAAATTATAGAAAGTCGTTATAACGTAGAATGTGCATAGTATGCGCATGCACAAACTTTTGAAAGTCGTTATTACATAGAATGTGCATACTTTGTTGATTCCATTTATGAAATAAATCACATTTTCTAAAACCTCGTGTTTTTTAAGAAATCATGTAAACCTTCTAGAAGCTGTGATTTTAAAAAACGGGGGGAATTAAGCTTTTCTTATTTCCGGACGCATGCGCAAACTATAGAAAGTCGTTATAACGTAGAATGTGCAAACTTTGTTGATTCCATTTATGAAATAAAACGCATTTTCTAAAAACTCGTGTATTTTAAGAATTCATCTAAACCTTCTAGAAGCTGTGAATTTAAAAAAAGGGGGGAAGTAAGGTTTTCTTATTTCCGGATGCATGCGCAAACTATAGAAAGTCGTTATTCCATAGAATGTGCATAGTTTGTGCATGCGCAAACTATAGAAAGTCGTTATGACATAGAATGTCCATACTTTGTTGATTCCTTTTATGAAATAAATCACATTTTCTAAAAACTCAAATTTTTTAAGAAATCTTGTAAACTTTCTAGAAGCTGTGATTTTAAAAAACGGGGGGAATTAAGCTTTTTTATTTCCACATGCATGCGCAAAACTATAGAAAGTCGTTATGACGTAGAATGTGCATACTTTGTTGATTCCATTTATGAAATAAATCACATTTTCTAAAAACTCGTGTTTTTTAACAAATCATGTAAACGTTCTAGAAGCTGTGATTTTAAAAAACTGGCAGAAGTAAGCTTTTCATATTTCTGGACGCATACGCAAACTTTAGAAAGTCGTTATTACATAGAATGTGCATACTTTGTTGATTCCATTTATGAAATAAATCACATTTTCTAAAAAATCGTGTTTTTTAGGAAATCATGTAAACCTTCTAGATGCTGTGTTTTTTAAAAACTGGCGGCAGTAAGCTTTTCTTATTTCCGGACGTATGCGCAAACTATAGAAAGTCGTTATTACGTAGAATGTGCATAGTTTGTTGATTCCATTTATGAAATAAATCACATTTTCTAAAAACTCTTGTTTTTTATGAATTCATCTAAACCTTCTAGAAGCTGTGAATTTAAAAAAAGGGGGGAATTAAGCTTTTCTTGTTTCCGGACGCATGCCCAAACTATAGAAAGTTGTTATTACGTAGAATGTGCATACTTTGTTCATTCCATTTATGAAATAAATCACATTTTCTAAAAACTCGTGTTTTTTAAGAATTCATCTAAACCTCCTAGAAGCTATGAATTTAAAAAAAGGGGGGGAAGTAAGCTTTTCTTATTTCCGGACGCATGCGCAAACTATAGAAAGTCGCTATCACGTAGAATGTGCATAGTATGCGCATGCGCAAACTCTAGAAAGTCATTATGACATAGAATGTGCATACTTTGTTGATTCCATTTATGAAATAAATCACATTTTCTAAAAACTTGTGTTTTTTAAGAATTCATCTAAACCTTCTAGAAGCTGTGAATTTAAAAAAAGGGGGGAAGTAAGCTTTTCTTATTTCCGTACGCATGCGCAAACTATAGAAAGTCGTTATTACGTAGAATGTGCATAGTTTGCGCATGCACAAAATATAGAAAGTCGTTATGACATAGAATGTGCATACTTTGTTGATTCCATTTATGAAATAAATCACATTTTCTAAAAACTCGTTTTTTAAGAAATCATGTAAACCTTCTAGAAGCTGTGATTTTAAAAAACTTGCGGAAGTAAGCTTTTCTTATTTCCGGACGAATGCGTAAACTTTAGAAACTCGTTATTACATAGAATGTGCATACTTTGTTTATTCCATTTATGAAATAAATCACATTTTCTAAAAACTCGTGTTTTTTAAGAAATCATGTAAACCTTCTAGAAGCTGTGATTTTAAAAAACTGGCGGAAGTAAGCTTTTCTTATTTCCGGACGCATGCGCAAACTTTAGAAAGTCGTTATTACATAGAATGTGCATACTTTGTTGATTCCATTTATGAAATAAATTATATTTTCTAAAAACTCGTGTTTTTTAAGAAATCATGTAAACCTTCTAGAAACTGTGATTTTAAAAAACTGGCGGAAGTAAGCTTTTCTTATTTCCGGACGCATGCGCAAATTATAGAAAGTCGTTACTAACTAGAATGTGCATAGTTTGTGGATTCCATTTATGAAATAAATCAGATTTTCTAAAAACTCGTGTTTTTTAAGATTTTATGTAAAACTTCTAGAAGCTGTGATTTTAAAAAACTGGTGGAAGTAAGCTTTTCTTATTTCCGGATGCATGCGCAAACTTTAGAAAGTCGATATTACATAGAATGTGCATACTTTGTTGATTCCATTTATGAAATAAATCACATTTTCTAAAAACTCGTGTTTTTTGAGAAATCATGTAAACCTTCTAGAAGCTGTGAATTTAAAAAAAGGGGGGAAGTAAGCTTTTCTTATTTCCGGACGCATGCGCAAACTATAGAAAGTCGTTACTACGTAGAATGTGCATACTTTGTTGATTCCATCTATGAAATAAATCACATTTTCTAAAAAATTGTGTTTTTTAAGAATTCATCTAAACCTTCTAGAAGCTGTGAATTTAAAAAAAGGGGGGAAGTAAGCTTTTCTTATTTCCGGACGGATGCGCAAACTATAGAAAGTCGTTCTTACGTAGAATGTGCATAGTTTGCGCATGCGCAAACTATAGAAAGTCGTTAGGACATAGAATTTGCATACTTTGTTGATTCCATTTATGAAATAAATAACATTTTCTAAAAACTCGTGTTTTTTAAGAAATCATGTAAACCTTCTAGAAGCTGTGATTTTAAAAAACTGGCAGAAGTAAGCTTTTCTTATTTCCGGACGCATTTGCAAATTATAGAAAGTCGTTACTACCTAGAATGTGCATACTTTGTTGATTCCATTTATGAAATAAATCACATTTTCTAAAAACTCGTGTTTTTTAAGATTTTATGTAAACCTTCTAGAAGCTGTGATTTTAAAAAACTGGCGAAAGTAAGCTTTTCTTATTTCTGGATGCATGCGTAAACTTTAGAAATTCGTTATTACATAGAATGTGCATACTTTGTTGATTCCATTTATGAAATAAATAACATTTTCTAAAAACTCGTGTTTTTTAAGAAATCATGTAAACCTTCTAGAAGCTGTGATTTTAAAAAACTGGCGGAAGTAAGCTTTTCTTATTTCCGGACGAATGCGCAAACTTTAGAAACTCGTTATTACATAGAATGTGCATACTTTGTTGATTCCATTTATGAAATAAATCACATTTTCTAAAAACTCGTGTTTTTTAAGAAATCATGTAAACCTTCTAGAAGCTGTGATTTTAAAAAACTGGCGGAAGTAAGCTTTTCTTATTTCCGGACGCATGCGCAAACGTTAGAAATTCGTTATTACGTAGAATGTGCATACTTTGTTGATTCCATTGATGAAATAAATCACATTTTCTAAAAACTCATGTTTTTTAAGAAATCATGTAAACCTTCTAGAAGCTGTGATTTTAAAAAACTTGCGGAAGTAAGATTTTCTTATTTTCGGACGCATGCGCAAAATTTAGAAAGTCGTTATGACATAGAATGTGCATACTTTGTTGATTCCATTTATGAAATAAATCACATTTTCTATAAACGCGTGTTTTTTAAGAAATCATGTAAACCTTCTAGAAGCTGTGATTTTAAAAAACTTGCGGAAGTAAGCTTTTCTTATTTCCGGACGAATGCGCAAACTTTAGAAACTCGTTATTACATAGAATGTGCATACTTTGTTGATTCCATTTATGAAATAAATCACATTTTCTAAAAACTCGTGTTTTTTAAGAAATCATGTAAACCTTCTAGAAGCTGTGATTTTAAAAAACTGGCGGAAGTAAGCTTTTCTTATTTCCGGACGCATGCGCAAACTTTAGAAAGTCGTTATTACGTAGAATGTGCATACTTTGTTGATTCCATTTATGAAATAAATCACATTTTCTAAAAACTCGTGTTTTTTAAGAAATCATGTAAACCTTCTAGAAGCTGTGATTTTAAAAAACTAGCGGAAGTAAGCTTTTCTTATTTCCGGACGCATGCGCAAACTTTAGAAAGTCGTTATTACGTAGAATGTGCATACTTTGTTGATTCCATTTATGAAATAAATCACATTTTCTAAAAACTCGTGTTTTTTAAGAAATCATGTAAACCTTCTAGAAGCTGTGATTTTAAAAAACTGGCAGAAGTAAGCTTTTCTTATTTCCGGACGCATGCGCAAATTATAGAAAGTCGTTACTACCTAGAATGTGCATACTTTGTTGATTCCATTTATGAAATAAATCACATTTTCTAAAAACTCGTGTTTTTTAAGATTTTATGTAAACCTTCTAGAAGCTGTGATTTTAAAAAACTGGCGAAAGTAAGCTTTTCTTATTTCTGGATGCATGCGTAAACTTTAGAAAGTCGTTATTACATAGAATGTGCATACTTTGTTGATTCCATTTATGAAATAAATCACATTTTCTAAAAACTCGTGTTTTTTAAGAAATCATGTAAACCTTCTAGAAGCTGTGATTTTAAAAAACTAGCGGAAGTAAGCTTTTCTTATTTCCGGACGCATGCGCATACTTTAGAAAGTCGTTATTACATAGAATGTGCATACTTTGTTGATTCCATTTATGAAATAAATCACATTTTCTAAAAACTCGTGTTTTCTGAGAAATCATGTAAACCTTCTAGAAGTTGTGATTTTAAAAAACTGGCGAAAGTAAGCTTTTCTTATTTCCGGACGCATGCGCAAACTATAGAAAATCGTTATTACGCAGAATGTGCTTAGTTTGTTGATTCCATTTATGAAATAAATCACATTTTCTAAAAACTCATGTTTTTTAAGAAATCATGTAACCCTTCTAGAAGCTGTGATTTTAAAATACGGGGGGAATTAAGCTTTTCTTATTTCCGGACGCATGCGCAAACTATAGAAAGTTGTTATGACGTAGAATGTGCATACTTTGTTGATTCCATTTATGAAATAAATCACATTTTCTAAAAACTCGTGTTTTTTAAGAATTCATCTAAACCTTCTAGAAGCTGTGAATTTAAAAAAAGGGGGGAAGTAAGCTTTTCTTATTTCCGGACGCTTGCGCAAACTATAGAAAGTCGTTATTACATAGAATGTGCATAGTTTGCGCATGCGCAAAATATAGAAAGTCGTTATGACATAGAATGTGCATACTTTGTTGATTCCATTTATGAAATAAATCACATTTCCTAAAAACTCGTGTTTTTTAAGACATCGTGTAAACCTTCTAGATGTTGTGATTTTAAAAAACGGGGGGAATTAAGCTTTTCCTATTTTCGGACGGATGCGCAAACGATAGAAAGTTGTTATGACGTAGAATGTGCATACTTTGTTGATTCCATATATGAAATAAATCACATTTTCTAAAAACTCGTGTTTTTTAAGAAATCATGTAAACCTTCTAGAAGCCGTGATTTTAAAAAACTGACGGAATCAAGCTTTTCATATTTCCGGACGCATGCGCAAACTTTAGAAAGTCGTTATTACATAGAATATGCATACTTTGTTGATTCCATTTATCAAATAAATCACATTTTCTAAAAACTCACGTTTTTTAAGAAATCATGTAAACCTTCTAGAAGCTGTGGTTTCTAAAAACTCGTGGAAGGAAGCTTTTCTTATTTCCGGACGCATGCGCAAACTATAGAAAGTCATTATTACGTAGAATGTGCATAGTTTGTTGATTCCATTTATGAAATAAATCACATTTTCTAAAAACTCGTGTTTTTTATGAATTCATCTAAACCTTCTAGAAGTTGTGAATTTAAAAAAAGGGGGGAAGTAAGCTTTTCTTATTTCCGGACGCATGCGCAAACTATAAAAAGTTGTTATTACGTAGAATGTGCATAGTTTGCGCATGCGCAAACTATAGAAAGTCGTCATGACATAGAATGTGCATACTTTGTTGATTCCATTTATGAAATAAATCACATTTCCTAAAAACTCGTGTTTTTGAAGACATCATGTAAACCTTCTAGAAGTTGTGATTTTAAAAAACGGGGGGAATTAAGCTTTTCCTATTTTCGGACGGATGCGCAAACTATAGAAAGTTGTTATGACGTAGAATGTGCATACTTTGTTGATTCCATTTATGAAATAAATCACATTTTCTAAAAACTCGTGTTTTTTAAGAAATCATGTGAACCTTCTTGAAGCTGTGATTTTAAAAAACTGGCGGAAGTAAGCTTTTCATATTTCCGGATGCATGCGCAAACTTTAGAAAGTAGTTATTACATAGAATATGCATACTTTGTTGATTCCATTTATGAAATAAATCACATTTTCTAAAATCTCGTGTTTTTTAAGAAATCATGTAAACCTTCTAGAAGCTGTGGTTTTTAAAAACTGGTGGAAGGAAGCTTTTCTTATTTCCGGACGCATGCGCAAACTATAGAAAGTCGTTATTACGTAGAATGTGCATAGTTTGTTGATTCCATTTATGAAATAAATCACATTTTCTAAAAACTCTTGTTTTTTATGAATTCATCTAAACCTTCTAGAAGCTGTGAATTTAAAAAAAGGGGGGAAGTAAGCTTTTCTTGTTTCCGGACGCATGCCCAAACTATAGAAAGTTGTTATTACGTAGAATGTGCATAGTTTGTTGATTCCATTTATGAAATAAATCACATTTTCTAAAAACTCGTGTTTTTTAAGAATTCATCTAAACCTTCTAGAAGCTGTGAATTTAAAAAAAGGGGGGAAGTAAGCTTTTCTTATTTCCGGACGCATGCGCAAACTATAGAAAGTCGTTATCATGTAGAATGTGCATAGTATGTGCATGTGCAAACTTTAGAAAGTCGTTATGACATAGAATGTGCATACTTTATTGATTCCATTTATGAAATAAATCACATTTTCTAAAAACTCGTGTTTTTTAAGAAATTATGTAAACCTTCTAGAAGCTGTGATTTTAAAAAACTGGCGGAAGTAAGCTTTTCTTATTTTCGGACGCATGCGCAAACTATAGAAAGTCGTTACTACGTAGAATGTGTATACTTTGTTGATTCCATTTATGAAATAAATCACATTTTCTAAAAACTTGTGTTTTTTAAGAATTCATCTAAACCTTCTAGAAGCTGTGAATTTAAAAAAACGGGGGAAGTAAGCTTTTCTTATTTCCGGACGCATGCGCAAACTATAGAAAGTCGTTATTACGTAGAAAGTGCATAGTTTGCGCATGTGCAAAATATAGAAAGTCGTTATGACATAGAATGTGCATACTTTGTTGATTCCATTTATGAAGTAAATCACATTTTCTAAAAACTCGTGTTTTTTAAGAAATCATGTAAAGCTTCTAGATGCTCAGATTTTAAAAAACTTGGGGAAGTAAGCTTTTCTTATTTCCGGACGCATGCACAAACTTCAGAAAGTCATTATTACATAGAATGTGCATACTTTGTTGATTCCATTTATGATATAAATCACATTTTCTAAAAAGTCGTGTTTTTTAAGAAATCATGTAAACCTTCTACAAGCTGTGATTTTAAAAAACTGGCGGAAGTAAGCTTTTCTTATTTTTAGATGCATGCGCAAACTTTAGAAAGTCATTATTACATAGTTTGTGCATACTTTTTTGATTCCATTTATGAAATAAATCACATTTTCTAAAACCTCGTGTTTTTGAAGAAATCATGTAAACCTTCTAGAAGTTGTGATTTTAAAAAATGGGGGATATTAAGCTTTTCTTATTTCCGGACGCATGCGCAAACTATTGAAAGTCATTATGACGTAGAATGTGCAAACTTTGTTGATTCCATTTATGAAATAAAACACATTTTCTAAAAACTCGTGTATTTTAAGAATTGATCTAAACCTTCTAGAAGGTGTGAATTTAAAAAAAGGGGGGAAGTAAGGTTTTCTTATTTCCGGACGCATTCGCAAACTATAGAAAGTCGTTATTACGTAGAATGTGCATAGTTTGCGCATGCGCAAACTATAGAAAGTCGTTATGACATAGAATGTGCATACTTTGTTGATTCCTTTTATGAAATAAATCACATTTTCTAAAAACTCAAATTTTTTAAGAACTCTTGTAAACCTTCTAGAAGCTGTGATTTTAAAAAACGGGGGGAATTAAGCTTTTCTTATTTCCACACGCATGCGCAAACTATAGAAATTCGTTATGACGTAGAATGTGCATACTTTGTTGATTCCATTTATGAAATAAATCACATTTTCTAAAAACTCGTGTTTTTTAACAAATCATGTAAACCTTCTAGAAGCTATGATTTTAAAAAACTGGCGGAAGTAAGCTTTTCATATTTCCGGACGCATACGCAAACTTTAGAAAGTCGTTATGACATAGAATGTGCATACTTTGTTGATTCCATTTATGAAATAAATCACATTTTCTAAAAACTCGTGTTTTTTAAGCAATCATGTAAACCTTCTAGAAGCCGTGATTTTAAAAAACGGGGGGAATTAAGCTTTTCTTATTTCTGGACGCATGCACAAACTATAGAAAGTCGTTATGACATAGAGTGTGCATACTTTGTTGATTCCATTTATGAAATAAATCACATTTTCTAAAAACTCGTGTTTTTTAAGCAATCATGTAAACCTTCTAGAAGCTTTGATTTTAAAAAACTGGCGGAAGTAAGCTTTTCTTATTTCCGGACGCATGCGCAAACTTTAGAAAGTCATTATTACATAGAATGTGCATACTTTGTTGATTCCATTTATGAAATAAATGACATTTTCTAAAAACTCGTGTTTTTTAAGAAATCATGTAAACCTTCTAGAAGCTGTGATTTTAAAAAACTGGCGAAAGTAAGCTTTTCTTATTTCCGGACGCATGCGCAAACTATAGAAAGTCATAATTACGCAGAATCTGCTTAGTTTGTTGATTCCATTTATGAAATAAATCACATTTTCTAAAAACTCGTATTTTTTAAGAAATCAAGTAAACCTTCTAGAAGCTGTGATTTTAAAAAATGGGGGGAATTAAGCTTTTGTTATTCCCAGACGCATGCGCAAACTATAGAAAGTTATTATGACGTAGAATGTGCATACTTTGTTGATTCCATTTATGAAATAAATCACATTTTCTAAAAACTCGTGTTTTTTAAGAATTCATCTAAACCTTCTAGAAGCTGTGAATTTAAAAAAAGGGGGGAAGTAAGCTTTTCTTATTTCCGGATGCATGCGCAAACTATAAAATGTTGTTATTACGTAGAATGTGCATAGTTTGTGCATCCACAAGCTATAGAAAGTCGTTATGACATAGAATGTGCATACTTTGTTGATTCCATTTACGAAATAAATCACATTTCTTAAAAACTCGTGTTTTTTAAGACATCATGTAAACCTTCTAGAAGTTGTGATTTTAAAAAATGGGGGTAATTAAGCTTTTCTTATTTCCGGACGTATGCGCAAACTATAGAAAGTTGTTATGACGTAGAATATGCATACTTTGTGTATTGCATGTATGAAATAAATCACATTTTCTAAAAACTCGTGTTTTTTAAGAAATAAAGTAAACCTTCTAGAAGCTATGATTTTAAAAAACTAGCGGAAGTAAGCTTTTCTTATTTCCGGACGCATGCGCAAACTTTAGAAAGTCGTTATTACATAGAATATGTATACTTTGTTGATTCCATTTATGAAATAAATCACATTTTCTAAAAACTCGTGTTTTTTAGGAAATCATGTAAACCTTCTAGAAGCTGTGGTTTTAAAAAACTGGCGGAAGGAAGCTTTTCTTATTTCCGGACGCACGCGCAAACTATAGAAAGTCGTTATGACGTAGAATGTGCATACTTTGTTGATTCCATTTATGAAATAAATCACATTTTCTAAAAACTCGTGTTTTTTAAGAAATCATGTAAACCTTCTAGATGCTGTGATTTTAAAAAACTGGCGGAAGTAAGCTTTTCATATTTCCGGATGCATGCGCAAACTTTAGAAAGTCGTTATTACATAGAATGTGCATACTTTGTTGATTCCATTTATGAAATAAATCACATTTTCTAAAAAATCATGTTTTTTAAGAAATCATGTAAACCTTCGAGAAGCTGCGGTTTTTAAAAACTGGCGGAAGGAAGCTTTTCTTATTTCCGGACGCATGCGCAAACTATAGAAAGTCGTTATGACGTAGAATGTGCATACTTTGTTGATTCCATTTATGAAATAAATAACATTTTCTAAAAACTTGTGTTTTTTAAGAAATCATGTAAACCTTCTAGAAGCCGTGATTTTAAAAAACTGGCGGAAGTAAGCTTTTCATATTTCCGGACGCATGCGCAAACTTTCGAAAGTCATTATTACATAGAATGTGCATACTTTGTTGATTTCATTTCTGAAATAAATCACATTTTCTAAAAACTCGTGTTTTTTAGGAAATCATGTAAACCTTCTAGAACCTGTGGTTTTAGAAAACTGGCGGAAGTAAGCTTTTATTATTTCCGAATGCATGCGCAAACTATAGAAAGTCGTTATTACGTAGAATGTGCATAGTTTGTTGATTCCATTTATGAAATAAATCACATTTTCTAAAAACTCGTGTTTTTTAAGAATTCATCTAAACCTTATAGAAAGTCGTTATCACGTAGAATGTGCATAGTTTGCGCATGCGCAAACTATAGAAAGTCGTTATGACATAGAGTGTGCATACTTTGTTGAATCCATTTATGAAATAAATCACATTTTCTAAAAACTCGTGTTTTTTAACAAATCATGTAAACCTTCTAGAAGCTGTGATTTAAAAAAATAGGGGGAGTTAAGCTTTTCTTATTTCTGGACGCATGCGCAAACTATAGAAAGTCGTTATGACGTAGAATGTGCAAACTTTGTTGATTCCATTTATATAATAAATCACATTTTCTAAAAACTCATTTTTTTAAGAAATCATGTAAACCTTCTAGAAGCTATGATTTTAAAAAACTGGCAGAAGTAAGCTTTTCGTATTTCCGAACGCATGCGCAATCTTTAGAAAGTCGTTATTACGTAGAATGTGCATAGTTTGTTGATTCGATTTATGAAATAAATCATATTTTCTAAAAACTCGTGTTTTTTAAGAATTCATCTAAACCTTCTAGAAGCTGTGAATTTAAAAAAAGGGGGGAAGTAAGCTTTTCTTATTTCCGGACGCATGCACAAACTATAGAAAGTCGTTATCACATAGAATGTGCATAGTTTGCGCATGCGCAAACTATAGAAAGGCGTTATGACATAGATTGTGCATACTTTTTTGATTCCATTTATGAAATAAATCACATTTTCTAAAAACTCGTGTTTTTTAATAAATCATGTAAACCTTCTAGAAGCTGTGATTTTAAAAAACGGAGGGAATTAAGCTTTTCTTATTCCCGGATGAATGTGCAAACTATAGAAAGTCGTTATGACGTAGAATGTGCAAACTTTGTTGATTCCATTTATGAAATAAATCATTTTTTCTAAAAGCTCGTGTTTTTTAAGAATTCATCTAAACCTTCTAGAAACTGTGAATTTAAAAAAAGGGGGAATTAAGCTTTTCTTATTTCTGGACGCATGCGCAAACTATAGAAAGTCGTTATTACGTAGAATGTGCATAGTTTGCGCATGCGCAAACTTTAGAGATTCGTTATGACATAGAATGTGCATACTTTGTTGATTCCATTTTTGAAATAAATCACATTTTCTAAAAACTCGTTTTTTTTAAGAAATCATGTACACCTTCTAGAAGCTGTGATTTTAAAAAACTGGCGGAAGTAAGCTTTTCTTATTTCCGGACGCATGTGAAAACTTTAGAAAGTCGTTATTACATAGAATGTGAATACATTGTTGATTCCATTTATGAAATAAATCACATTTTCTAAAAACTCGCTTTTTTTAAGAAATCATGTAAACCTTATCGAAGTTGTGAGTTTAAAAAAGTGGCGGAAGTAAGCTTTTCTTATTTCCGGACGCATGCGCAAACTATAGAAAGTTGTTACTACATATAATGTGCATACTTTGTTGATTCCATTTATGAAATAAATCACATTTTCTAAAAACTCGTGTTTTTTAAGAAATCATGTAAACCTTCTAGAAGCTGTGATTTTAAAAAACTACGGAAGTAAGCTTTTCATATTTCCGGACGCATACGCAAACTTTAGAAAGTCGTTATTACATAGAATGTGCATACTTTGTTGATTCATTTTATGAAATAAATCACATTTTGTAAAAACTCGTGTTTTTTAAGAAATCATGTAAACCTTGTAGAAGCTGTGGTTTTAAAATACTAGCGGAAGGAAGCTTTTCTTATTTCCGGACGCATGTGCAAATTATAGAAAGTCGTTATTACATAGAATGTGCATAGTTTGTTGATTCCATTTATGAAATAAATCAAATTTTCTAAAAACTCATGTTTTTTAAGAAATCATGTAAACCTTCTAGGAGCTGTGATTTTAAAAAACGGGGGGAATTAAGCTTTTCTTATTTCCGGACGCATGCGCAAACTATGGGAAGTTGTTATGACGTAGAATGTGCACACTTTGTTGATTCCATTTATGAAATAAATCACATTTCCTAAAAACTCGTGTTTTTTAAGAATTCATCTAAACCTTCTAGATGCTGTGAATTTAAAAAAAGGGGGGAAGTAAGCTTTTCCTTTTTCCGGACGCATGCACAAACTATAGAAAGTTGTTATTACGTAGAATGTGGAAAGTTTGCGCATGCGCAAACTATAGAAAGTCGTTATGACATAGAATGTGCATAGTTTGTTGATTCCATTTATGAAATAAATAACATTTCCTAAAAACTCGTGTTTTTTAAGACATCATTTAAACCTTCTAGAAGTTGTGATTTTAAAAAACGAGGGGAATTAAGCTTTTCTTATTTCCGGACGGATGCGCAAACTATAGAAATTTGTTATGACGTAGAATGTGCATACTTTGTTGATTCCATTTATGAAATAAATCACATTTTCTAAAAACACGTGTTTTTTAAGAAATCATGTAAACCTTCTAGAAGCTGTGATTTTAAAAACTTGGTGGAAGTAAGCTTTTCATATTTCCGAACTCATGCGCAAACTTTAGAAAGTCGTTATTACATAGAATGTGCATACTTTGTTCATTCCATTTATGAAATAAATCCCATTTTCTAAAAACTCATGTTTTTTAAGAAATCATGTAAACCTTCTAGAAGCTGTGGTTTTTAAAAACTGGCGGAAGGAAGCTTTTCTTATTTCCAGATGCATGCGCAAATTATCGAAAGTCGTTATTACGTAGAATGTGCATAGTTTGTTGATTCCATTTATGAAATAAATAACATTTTCTAAAACCTCGTGTTTTTTAATAATTCATCTAAACTTTCTAGAAGCTGTGAATTTAAAAAAAGGGGGGAAGTAAGCTTTTCTTATTTCCGGACTCATGCGCAAACTATAGAAAGTGGTTATCACGTAGAATGTGCATAGTTTGCGCATGCGCAAACTTTAGAAATTCATTATGACATAGAATATGCATACTTTGTTGATTCCATTTATGAAATATATCACATTTTCTAAAAATTCATGTTTTTTAAGAAATCATGTAAACCTTCTAGAAGCTGTGATTTTAAAAAACTGGCGGAAGTAAGCTTTTCTTATTTCCGGACGCATGCACAAACTATAGAAAGTCGTTACTACGTAGAATGTGCATACTTTTTTGATTATATTTATGAAATAAATCACATTTTCTGAAACCTCGTGTTTTTTAAGAATTCATCTAAACCTTCTAGAAGCCGTGAATTTAAAAAAAGGGGGGAAGTAAGCTTTTCTTATTTCCGGATGCATGCGCAAACTAGAGAAAGTCGTTATTACATAGAATGTGCATAGTTTGTGCATGAGAAAACTATAGAAAGTCGGTATGACACAGACTGTGCATACTTTGTTGATTCCATTTATGAAATAAATCACATTTTCTAAAAAGTCGTGCTTTTTAAGAAATCACGTAAACCTTCTACAAGCTGTGATTTTAAAAAACTGGCGGAAGTAAGCTTTTCTTATTTCCGGATGCATGCGCAAACTTTAGAAAGTCGTTATTACATAGAATGTGAATACTTTGTTGATTCCATTTATGAAATAAATCACATTTTCTAAAACCTCGTGTTTTTTAAGAAATCATGTAAACCTTCTAGAAGCTGTGATTTTAAAAAACTGGTGAAAGTAAGCTTTTCTTATTTCCGGACGCATGCGCAAACTATAGAAAGTCGTTATAAAAAAGAATGTGCAAACTTTGTTGATTCCATTTATGAAATAAATCACATTTTCTAAAAACTCATGTTTTTTAAGAATTCATCTAAACCTTCTAGAAGTTGTGAATTTAAAAAAAGGGGGGAAGTAAGCTTTTCTTATTTCTGGATGCATGCGCAAACTATAGAAAGTCGTTATTACATAGAATGTGCATAGTTTGCGCATGCGCAAACTATAGAAAGTCGATATGACATAGAATGTGCATACTTTGTTGATTCCATTTATGAAATAAATCACATTTCCTAAAAACTCGTGTTTTTTAAGACATCATTTAAACCTTCTAGAAGTTGTGATTTTAAAAAACGAGGGGAATTAAGCTTTTCTTATTTCCGGACGGATGCGCAAACTATAGAATGTTGTGATGACGTAGAATGTGCATACTTTGTTGATTCAATTTATGAAATAAATCACATTTTCTAAAAACACATGTTTTTTAAGAAATCATGTAAACCTTCTAGAAGCTATGATTTTAAAAAAATGGCGGAAGTAAGCTTTTCATAGTTCCGAACGCATACGCGAAACTTTAGAAAGTCGTTATTACATAGAAGGTGCATACTTTGTTCATTCCATTTATGAAATAAATCACATATTCTAAAAACTCATGTTTTTTAAGAAATCATGTAAACCTTCTAGAAGCTGTGGTTTTTAAAAACTGGCGGAAGGAAGCTTTTCTTATTTCCGGATTCATGTGCAAATTATAGAAAGTCGTTATTACGTAGAATGTGCATAGTTTGTTGATTCCATTTATGAAATAAGTCACATTTTCTAAAAACTCGTGTTTTTTAATAATTCATCTAAACCTTCCAGAAGCTGTGAATTTAAAAAAAGGAGGGAAGTAAACTTTTCTTATTTCCGGACGCATGCGCAAACTATAGAAAGTCGTTATCACGTAGAATGTGCATAGTTTGCGCATGCACAAACTATAGAAATTCGTTATGACATAGAATGTGCATACTTTGTTGATCCCATTTATGAAATAAATCATATTTTCTAAAAACTCGTGTTTTTTAAGAAATCATGTAAACCTTCTAGAAGTTGTGATTTTAAAAAACTGGCGGAAGTAAGCTTTTCTTATTTCCGGATGCATGTGCAAACTATAGAAAGTCGTTACTATGTAGAATGTGCATACTTTGGTGATTCCATTTATGAAATAAATCAAATTTTCTAAAAACTCGTGTTTTTTAAGAAATCATGTAAACCTTCTAGAAGATGTGATTTTAAAAAACTGGCGGAAGTAAGCTTTTCTTATTTCCGGACGCATGCGCAAACTTTAGAATGTCCTTATGACATAGAATGTGCATACTTTGTTGATTTCATATATGAAATAAATCACATTTTCTAAAATATCGTGTTTTTTAAGAAATCATGTAAACCTTCTAGAAGCTGTGGTTTTAAAAAACTTGCGGAAGTAAGCTGTTCTTATTTCCGGACGCATACGCAAACTATAGAAAGTCTTTATTACGTAGAATGTGCATAGTTTGTCGATTCCATTTATGAAATAAATCACATTTTCTAAAAACTCGTGTTTTTTAATAATTCATCTAAACCTTCTAGAAGCTGTGAATTTAAGAAAAGGGGGGAAGTAAGCTTTTCTTATTTTCGGACGCATGCGCAAACTATAGAAAGTCGTTATCACGTAGAATGTGCATAGTTTGCGCATGCGCAAACTATAGAAAGTCGTTATGACATAGAATGTGCAGAATTTGTTGATTCCATTTATTAAATAAATCACATTTTCTAAAAACTTGTTTTTTTTAAGAATTCAGCTAAACCTTCTAGAAGCTGTGAATTTAAAAAAAGGGGGGAAGTAAGCTTTTCTTATTTCCGGATGCATGCGCAAACTATAGAAATTCGTTATTACATAGGATGTGCATAGTTTGCGCATGCGCAAACTATAGAAAGTCGTTATGACATAGAATGTGCATACTTTTTTATTCCATTTATGAAATAAATCACATTTTCTAAAAACTCGTGTTGTTTAAGAAATCATGTAAACCATCTAGAAGCTGTGATTTTACAAAACTGGCGGAAGTAAGCTTTTCTTATTTCCGGACGCATGCGCAAACTTTAGAAAGTCGTTATTACATAGAATGTGCATACTTTGTTTATTCCATTTATAAAATAAATCACATTTTCTAAAAACTCGTGTTTTTTAAGAAATCATGTAAACCTTCTAGAAGCTGTGATTTTAAAAAACTGGCGGAAGTAAGCTTTTCTTATTTCCGGAGGCATGCGCAAACTTTAGAAAGTCGTTATTACATAGAATGTGTATACTTTGTTGATTCCATTTATGAAATAAATCACATTTTCTAAAAACTCGTGTTTTTTAAGAAATCATGTAAACCTTCTAGAAGCTGTGATTTTAAAAAACTGGCGGAAGTAAGCTTTCCTTATTTCCGGACGCATGCGCAAACTATAGAAAGTCGTTATTACGTAGAATGTGCATAGTTTGCGCATGCGCAAACTATAGAGATTCGTTATGACATAGAATGTGCATACTTTCTTGATTCCATTTATGAAAAAAATCAAATTTTCTAAAAACTCGTGTTTTTCAAGAAATCATGTAAACCTTCCAGAAGCTGTGGTTTTAAAAAACTGGCAGAAGGAAGTTTTTCTTATTTCCAGGCGCATGCGCAAACTTTCAAAGTCGTTATTACATTGAATGTGCATACTTTGTTGATTCCATTTATGAAATAAATCACATTTTCTAAAAACTCGTGTTTTTTAAGAAATCATGTAAACCTTCCAGAAGCTGTGGTTTTAAAAAACTGGCGGAAGTAAGCTTTTCTTATTTCCGGACGCATGCGCAAAATTTAGAAAGTCGTTATTACATAGAATGTGCATACTTTGTTGATTCCATTGATGAAATAAATCACATTTTCTAAAAACTCATGTTTTTTAAGAAATGATGTAAACCTTGTAGAAGCTGTGATTTTAAAAAACTGGCGGAAGTAAGCTTTTCTTATTTCCGGATGCATGCGCAAACTATAGAAAATCGTTACTACGTAGAATGTGCATACTTTGTTGATTCCATTTATGAAATAAATCACATTTTCTAAAAACTCATGTTTTTTAAGAAATCATGTAAACCTTCTAGAAGCTGTGGTTTTAAAAAACTGGCGGAAGGAATCTTATCTTATTTTCGGACGCATGCACAAATTATAGAAAGTCGTTATTACGTAGAATGTGCTTAGTTTGTTAATACCATTTATGAAATAAATCACTTTTTCTAAAAACTTGTGTTTTTTACGAAATCATGAAAACCTTCTAGAAGTTGTGATTTAAAAAAAAGGGGGGAAGTAAGCTTTTCTTATTTCCGGACGCATGCGCAAACTATAGAAAGTCGTTATCACATAGAATGTGCATAGTTTGCGCATGCGCAAACTATAGAAAGTCCTTTATGACATAGAAAGTGCATACTTTGTTGATTCTATTTATGAAATAATTCACATTTTCTAAAAACTCGTGTTTTTTAAGAATTCATCTAAACCTTCTAGAAGCTGTGAATTTAAAAAAAGGGGGGAAGTAAGCTTTTCTTATTTCCGGACGCATGCACAAACTATAGAAATTCGTTATTACGTAGAATGTGCATAGTTTGCGCATGCGCAAACTATAGAATGTCGTTATGACATAGAATGTGCGTACTTTGTTGATTCCATTTATGAAATAAATCACATTTTCTAAAAACTCAAGTTTTTTAATAAATCATGTAAACCTTGTAGAAGCTGGATTTTAAAAAACGGGGGGAATTAAGCTTTTCTTATTTCCGGACGGATGCGCAAACTATAGAAAGTTGTTATGAGGTAGAATGTGCATAGTTTGTTGATTCCATTTATGAAATAAATCACATTTTCTAAAAACTCGTGTTTTTTAAGAAATCATGTAAACCTTCTAGATGCTGTGATTTTAAAAAACTGGCGGAAGTAAGCTTTTCATATTTCCGGACACATGCGCAAACTTTAGAAATTCGTTATTACATAGAATGTGCATACTTTGTTGATTCCGTTTATGAAATAAATCACATTTTCTAAAAACTCATGTTTTTAAAGAAATCATGTAAACCTTCTAGAAGCTGCGGTTTTTAAAAACTGGCCGAAGGAAGCTTTTCTTATTTCCGGATGCATGCGCAAACTATAGAAAGTCGTTACTACGTAGAATGTGCATACTTTGTTGATTCCATTGATGAAATAAAACACATTTTCTAAAAACTCGTGTTTTTTAAGAATTCATCTAAACCTTCTAGAAGCTGTGAATTTAAAAAAAGGGGGGAAGTAAGCTTTTCTTATTTCCGGACGCTTGCGCAAACAATAGGAAGTCGTTATTACGTAGAATGTGAATAGTTTGCGCATGTGTAGTCTATAGAAAGTCATTATGACATAGAATGTGCATACTTTGTTGATTCCATTTATGAAATAAATCACATTTTCTAAACACTCGTGTTTTTTAAGAAATCATCTAAACCTTCTAGAAGCTGTGATTTTAAAAAACTGGCGGAAGTAAGCTTTTCATATTTTCAGATGCATGCGCAAACTTTAGAAAGTCGTTATTACATAGAATGAGCATACTTTGTTGATTCCATTTATGAAATAAATCACATTTTCTAAAAACTCGTGTTTTTTAGGAAATCATGTAAACCTTGTAGAAGCTGTGGTTTTAAAAAACTGGCGGAAGTAAGCTTTTATTATTTCCGGACGCATGCGCAAACTATAGAAAGTCCTTATTACGTAGAATGTGCATAGTTTGTTGATTCCATTTATGAAATAAATCACATTTTCTAAAAACTCGTGTTTTTTAATAATTCATCTAAACCTTCTAGAAGCTGTGAATTTAAAAAAAGGGGGGAAGTGAGCTTTTCTTATTTCCGGACGCATGCGCAAACTATAGAAAGTCATTATCACGTAGAATGTGTATAGTTTGCGCATGCCCAAACTATAGAAAGTCGTTATGACATAGAATGTGCATACTTTGTTGATTCCATTTATGAAATAAATCACATTTTCTAAACACTCGCGTTTTTTAAGAAATCATGTAAACCTTCTAGAAGCTGTGATTTTAAAAAACGGGGGGAATTAAGCTTTTATTATTTCCGGACGCATGCGCAAACTATAGAAATTTGTTATGACGTAGAATGTGCATACTTTGTTGATTCCATTTATGCAATAAATCACATTTTCTAAAAACTCGTGTTTTTTAAGAAATCATGTAAACCTTCTAGAAGCTGTGATTTTAAAAAACTGGCGGAAGTAAGATTTTCATATTTCCGGACGCATGTGCACACTTTAGAAAGTCGTTATTACATAGAATGTGCATTCTTTGTTGATTCCATTTATGAAATAAATCACATTTTCTAAAAACTCATGTTTTTTAAGAAATCATGTAAACATTCTAGAAGCTGTGGTTTTAAAAAACTGGCGGAAGGAAGCTTTTCTTATTTCGGGACACATGTGCAAACTATAGAAAGTCGTTATTACGTAGAATGTGCATAGTTTGTTGATTCCATTTATGAAATAAATCACATTTTCTAAAAACTCGTGTGTTTTAAGAATTCATGTATGTAAAATTAGTCACAGCAGATCTAATGAACAAGTAAATCAATCACAACAGATGAACATAGAAAATATGGTGCAAAATTGTGCAAAACATGCAGCAGTGCTCTCTATCCCAGAAAGGGTGAATGAATTACAATACAAACTGTCACAATGAATGAGCAATTCGAATTGCCTAAGGAGGTCATTCGAATTACAGAATGGAGTAGCTTGACTCTAACTAGGAGTCCTCATCAATCAATCGGTGTTGCTCATCAATGCACAACAACCAGTCATCCAGGTGTCAATCTGAGTCTAACTGAGTGTAATAAGTGTAACTGAAGTGTGTAGCACTGATTTAGGATCTGGAGGCTCAGTGGGGGCGCATGGGAGGCTAACTGAAGTCAGAACAAGTCACTTAATCAAACTGGAGGTCCAACGGAAGTGATACAGTCAGTCGGGAGTGAAACTAGCCTCAAATCAGGGAGAATCGGAGCTAACTGAATGTAACTGAAGTGGAACTGCAGTGGTAGGTGAACAATTGCGCCCTTCTCTGGAAGTAGGTGAGAAGTGGGCGCCTTTCAGCTTAGGAGGGATAAAACTCCGTGGTAGGTGGCTCCCGGGTGCTAGAATGATGTGGATAAGGTGCTGGAGGCATCAAACTGGTGACTGGGATGCATGCCAGTGCATGCCGGTGCATGCAAACCCTAGATTCTGCATGCAAACCCTAATTTGCATGCAAGATCCTGAAAAATATGATGTGGATATCCGAACACCCCCCCTCAAGCTAGACTATGATGTGCCAACAAAATAATGTGGGGCCCTGGTAACTAAGACCAAAGGTCACCCCAATACAGTAATCCAAAAAATGCTGAAAATAAACTAAGTGAGGAAAGAGGGAAAACCCAGTGGGAAGAAAGCCCCCCCTCAAGCTAAAGAATAATAATGAATCAATCTGTCTCCACCATGATGGAACTCACCCCCAACAGTGAATGGAGGTAAGAGAACTTCTTCTCAATGAAGCTCTTGGTGAAGATGTCTGCAATTTGCTCATTAGTAGGGCAATATTGCAGAATGATGGTGCGGTCATGCACCAACTGTCGAATGTAATGCATATGAATCTCAATGTGTTTGGTCCTCTGCCGCTAAACTGGATCTGTGGAGATCTTGATAGCACTTTGATTGTCACAAAAGAGGACAGTCGAAGTAGTGCCACCAAAACCAAACTTGGAAAGAATACCCTGCAACCAAACTGCCTGAATGCAGGCATTGACTGCCCCTCGATACTCTGCCTCTGCTGAAGAAAGTGCAATGGCTGCTTGCTTTTTGCTGGACCAGCAAATAGCACCATGACCAATCATGAAAACATAACCAGAAGTGGACTTCCGATCAATGCTATCACCTGCCCAATCTGAATTAGTAAAACCAATGAAATCTAGCTCAGAATCTGCAGCATAGTGTATGCCAAACTGTCTCGTACCTTGCACATACTGCAAGATCCACTTGGCTGCTCGCCAATGAAGCTCATGTGGCTGCTGCATATATCTTGACACGGCACTCAGGGCATATGAGATATCAGGCCGTGAATGTGTCAAATAAAGTAGTGAACCAATCAACTGTCGATACATACTGCAATCTGCAAGCGGTGTGGAATCTCCCTCCTCAAGACTGATTCCTGAGAGGAATGGGAACGGGGCTGCCTTACATTCAGCCATATTAAACTTCAATAACAGGTCGGAAGCATATTTTTGCTGAGATATAGTGATCCCATCAAAATTTTGAGCTATCTCCAAGCCCAAAAAGTGACTCAGCAAGCCCAAATCGCTCATGTCAAAAGCTAGATTTAAGGCAGATTTTAGCTTGTTTATTGAAGTAAGTGTGCTACCAGTAATAAGCAGATCATCAACATAAAGTACAATAACCAACAAATTACCTTTAACTCGCTGAGGATACACATTCGGATCAGATTTGCATCTTTGGAAATTCTGAGAAAGAAGGAAGGAGTCCATCTTTGCGTACCAAGCTCTTGGGGCCTGTTTTAACCCGTACAAAGACTTCTTCAATCTACAAACCAATGATGGATCTGATGTATAACCCTTTGGCTGCTGCATATAGACCTCTTCAGCAAGGTCTCCATGTAAAAATGCACTCTTCACATCCATATGGTGCACTTCCCAGTGCTTGGATGCGGCAATAGCTAAAACAAGGCGGATGGAATCCATCTTTGCAACCGGTGCAAAGGTCTCTGTGTAGTCCACTCCTTGGACTTGGGAAAAACCTTTTGCCACCAACCTTGCTTTATATTTGCTGATAGTGCCATCAGCAGCAACTTTAGTACGGTAGACCCATTTACACTTCACTAATTTTCTTCCAGGTGGAAGAGAAACTAGCTCCCATGTATTGTTCTTTTGAAGAGAACTGTACTCTTCATCCATGGCACTTTTCCATCTCGGATCTCGATGGGATGAATAGTATGATGTAGGATCTGAACCAGCCATCAAAGAACAAATCTCAGGAAGAAATGGATCAGCAATAGAAAGATCCATACCTGCTCTTTGAAAGTCTCCTCTTGTTCGTCTCGGATCAGCAGGATTTCCAAGACTAGAACCAGCAGATTGTAGAGTGTTTTGGGCCCACTTTGGTGACTGAGGAGGATCATAATGATCGGATTCCGAACCTGATATGTCATGATAATCATATGCTGCTACAATATCAGAAATATCAGAACTCATACCTTCATTATCGCTGGTCGGATCTTCTTCTGGTGAAGGCGGTGTGGTTTGCCTTTCCAACCGCAACTAGTCTTCCACTTTTGATATCAGAAATTTCAACTGTATTAGGGCTGAATGTGACTTGCTTTGGTTCACCAGTATGTGTCATTTGATACACAGAAAGGAGATTTGAAGCCAAGGAAGGAACATAGAGAACATTCTGAAAGCATCCATGTTCTACATGAATCGTACCTTTGCCCTTTGAAGAAATTTTTGAGTCATATCCCAAATGGATGGGGATGGAGCTGTTTGGATCGAATGAGGAAAAAGAATTAATATTTGCAGCCATATGATTTGATGCACCCGAATCTATCAAGAGAGTAGTGGGCTTTGAAACCGTTGCCATGAGTGCTTGTCCTCTTTCATGATCATCATTCCGATCCTTCTTCCTTGCACCGCCAGGAAGGGTTATGTTGTTCTTTTCCAAAAGGAGGGCCATTTGATCTATAGTCTTCTTCATACATGAACTTTCGGGATGAAAGCCACGGTTACAATAAGTACATTTAGATTTTTGGTTACCTTCTTTGCCCTTTTGCTTGGATTTCGAACTGGATGGTGCATCCGTTTGCTTGCCTTTGTCTTTTTGCTTGTGAGGCTCGAATTTGGGCTTCTCCTTCTTTAGCTTTCCTTTACCATTCGAGATCTTGGGTCCTTGAACAAATAGGGCTGAATCTTTGGAGCTTATGGACCCCATTTGAATCAACTTGTCATGCTCTTTTGTAACGGACTCAATGAAGGCATTCAAGGTAGGCATCTTCCAATTCGGGGTAGTTAGCCGACCGGAATTGAAAGTAGAGACAAATATTGAATAATCTTTCCCAAGCTTGCTTAGAATGGAGAGGATCAACTGTTTATCCTCTTTGATAACACCACTGTTCTTCAATTGCAAGTTCAAGTTCTTGAATTTTGTGAAGAATTCATTGATGGTCTCGAAATTCTCAGGATTAAGGCCAATCAATTCATTCTCTAATTGAAAAGCCCTAAGCTCATCCTGCTTGCCGAATAGTGTTTCAAGTTGCTCCCATATGGCTTTTGGAGTCTTCAATCCGCTGAGATGGAAGTGAAGATCTTTGGAGATGGAGAGATAAAGAAGACCATAAGCTTCATCAAGCTTGTTGTAGTGTTTGGTTCGATATGACACATTGTTTGGCTCCAATTCAAGACCAATAGTGACTCGGTAGTAACCTTTTGAACGTAATATGATCTCCATATCATCTTTCCAATCAAAATAATTGAATGGGGTGAGGATAGGCTTTGAAGAAGAGTATTCCATTGCAAGGATTGAGTCAACTGATGAAGAGGAAGCTTGCATGCAGACTATAGCGAATGCAATTGCTGTAGGGAAGCTTGCATGCAAAAGATAGCGAGTGCAATTGAAGGAGACAATAAACCTGCAAATCACATAAAAACAACCACAATAAGGTCGAACAATCCACCCTTTGAGAGTTGCATCACACCTGGGATTGGATTTCAAGCAATGTTGAATAGGTCCAATGTATCATATCCAGGAATTATGTGGTAACTCAAGCTTCTGGATTGGTATTGGAATATTTTTCAAGCTTTGCATGCACAGGAGCGAATGCCCTTGAGATATTTCATGCCAAACTTTTTGCAATTTTTAGCAATTCAGTCAAATCTTCTTGTATAAACACCTGTAGAAAAGAGATCTTGTCCCTGCAATGGCTCTGATACCATGTAAAATTAGTCACAGCAGATCTAATGAACAAGTAAATCAATCACAACAGATGAACATAGAAAATATGGTGCAAAACTGTGCAAAACATGCAGCAGTGCTCTCTATCCCAGAAAGGGTGAATGAATTACAATACAAACTGTCACAATGACTGAGCAATTCGAATTGCCTAAGGAGGTCATTCGAATTACAGAATGGAGTAGCTTGACTCTAACTAGGAGTCCTCATCAATCAATCGGTGGTGCTCATCAATGCACAACAACCAGTCATCCAGGTGTCAATCTGAGTCTAACTGAGTCTAATAAGTGTAACTGAAGTGTGTAGCACTGATTTAGGATCTAGAGGCTCAGTGGGGGAGCATGGGAGGCTAACTGAAGTCAGAACAAGTCACCTAATCAAACTGGAGGTCCAACGGAAGTGATACAGTCAGTCGGGAGTGAAACTAGCCTCAAATCAGGGAGAATCAGAGCTAACTGAATGTAACTGAAGTGGAACTGCAGTTGTAGGTGAACAAGTGCGCCCTTCTCTGGAAGTAGGTGAGAAGTGGGCGCCTTTCAGCTTAGGTGGGCTAAAACTCTATGGTAGGTGGCTCCCGGGTGCTAGAATGAAGTGGATAAGGTGCTGGAGGCATCAAACTGGTGACTGGGATGCATGCCAGTGCATGCCGGTGCATGCAAACCCTAGATTCTACATGCAAACCATAATTTGCATGCAATATCCTGAAAAAGATGATGTGGATATCCGAACAATGTAAACCTTCTAGAAGCTATGAATTTAAAAAAAGGGGGGAGGTAAGCTTTTCTTATTTCCGGACGCATGCGCAAACTATAGAAAGTCCTTATTACGTAGAATGTGCATAGTTTGTTGATTCCATTTATGAAATAAATCACATTTCCTAAAAGCTCATGTTTTTTAAGAATTCATCTAAACCTTCTAGAAGCTGTGATTTTAAAAAACGGGGGGAAGTAAGCTTTTCTTATTTCCGGACGCATGCGCAAACTATAGAAAGTCGTTACTACGTAGAATGTGTATAGTTTGTTGATTACATTTATGAAATAAATCATATTTTCTAAAAACTTGTGTTTTTTAAGAATTCATCTAAACCTTCTAGAAGCTGTGAATTTAAAAAAAGGGGGGAAGTAAGCTTTTCTTATTTCCGGACGCATGCGCAAACTATAGAAAGTCGTTATTACGTAGAATGTGCATAGTTTGCGCATGCGCAAACTATAGAATGTCGTTATGACATACAATGTGCATACTTTGTTGATTCCATTTATGAAATAAATCACATTTTCTAAAAACTCAAGTTTTTAATAAATCATGTAAACCTTCTAGAAGCTGTGATTTTAAAAAACGGGGGGAATTAAGCTTTTCTTATTTCCGGACGGATGCGCAAACTATAGAAAGTTGTTATGATGTAGAATGTGCATAGTTTGTTGATTCCATTTATGAAATAAATCACATTTTCTAAAAACTCGTGTTTTTTAAGAAATCATGTAAACCTTCTAGATGCTGTGATTTTAAAAAACTGGCGGAAGTAAGCTTTTCATATTTTCGGACGCATGCGCAAACTTTAGAAAGTCGTTATTACATAGAATGTTCATACTTTGTTGATTCCATTTATGAAATAAATCACATTTTCTAAAAACTCATGTTTTTAAAGAAATCATGTAAACCTTCTAGAAGCTGCGGTTTTTAAAAATTGGCGGAAGGAAGCTTTTCTTATTTCCGGACGCATGCGCAAACTATAGAAAGTCATTACTACATAGAATGTGCATACTTTGTTGATTCCATTGATGAAATAAAACACATTTTCTAAAAACTCGTGTTTTTTAAGAATTCATCTAAACCTTCTAGAAGCTGTGAATTTAAAAAAAGGGGGGAAGTAAGATTTTCTTATTTCCGGACGCATGCGCATGTTAGATTTTCAGAATTTACTTCAATCTGATCTAGGATCTTAACTAAGAGAACAACATGTACAGCATATCTACAGCATATCAATCATGGAGACAATAATGCAAGCACACAAGAGACACAAAGATTTACTTGGGGAAAACCATAAAGGTGAAAAACCCCAATAACTTCCTCAGAGATAGATAAAGCAATGATACAACCAACCAAGAGAGATAGCCATAACCTAGCAGCAGATCCTCCTCCTCCATAATTGCGCCACTCCTCCTTGAGTGCATGTGTGAGAAGTGAGTGAACAAATAGAGTGCCTCCCGCACTCTATTTATACTTGACTTGACTTGCCTTTTTACCTAACTCATGTAGGCTCGAACTTTACCACATAACATAATGCTGAGTGGGCCGACCCCCAATAGGGTGGTCTAATAACCCTTTGACCCACATGGCCGACCCCCAATAGGGTGGTCTAATAACCGTTTGACCCACATGACTTATACAGGGCCGACCCCAAATAAGGTGGTCTAATAACCCATCAAGTATAAGTTACGACACTTACAATATAAATGACGACACTTCCTTATAGAGGAATAATACCATCTCTGTAGGAATACAATATACATATATGTGAAATACATTCCGAAGTTACATATACATCAACACTCCCTCTTAACTAGGAAGGTATTTCTCAGCACAGTTCTTCTAGCACAAGTCATCTTCTCTGGATCATCTTCACTAGATAATCGTCATCGAGTCATCATCATCGTCACTGCTGCTGCTATCTCAATCAATCTCTGAATCTACTCGTCATAGGAAGTTCTACAGAGCCAGTCCTTTTTCATACTGGATGTAGGCCCACCACCTGCAGGTCTTCATCATCACTGGCCATACTGTGGAATCCTCAGGACATATTACGTGCATCGAAAAACCTCGAAAGAGCATCCCAGGTTGTTACGAGCACACAGCTCTACCTATAGGATCTCCCAGGGCACCGAATTACATGTGACCTCACCACAAAACCTCGCAAGAGCATCCCAGGCTGTTACGAGCACACAGCTCTACCTATAGGATCTCCCAGGGCAACGAATTACATGTGGTCATGGCAAAACCTCGCAAGAGCATCCCAGGACTGATTACGACCACACAGCCCAACCTATCGGATCTCCCAGGGAAACGAATTACATGCCATAGGACAAAACCTCGAAAGAGCATCTGCCAGATATCCCAGGGAACCGAATTACATGCCATAGGAAAAACCTCGAAAGACTATCTGCAGATCTCCCAGGGCACCGAATTACATGTCCTCCCAGAGCAAAACCTTGAAAGAGCATTTGCCAGATGTCCCAGGGCACCGAATTACATGCCATAGGCAAAACCTTGAAATACCATTTGCAAATCTCCCAGGGCACCGGATTACGTGCTCATCTGCACAACCTGATCCACAGCCACAGAGTATCAACCTGATACTCACCATACATCATCCTGATGTATCCATTATCATCCTGATCATCATCACTGCAACGTCCTGCTGCATGTCATCTGGAGCAACATCCTGAAGCTCGTCATCTATGATCATCACTGCAACATCTTGCTGCATGTCATCTGGAGCAACATCCTGAAGCTCGTCATCTATGATCATCCTGATCATCACTGCAACATCCTGCTGCATGTCATCTGGAGCAACATCCTGAAGCTCGTCATCTATGATCATCCTGATCATCACTGCAACATCCTACTGCATATCATCTGGAGCAACATCCTGAAGCTCGTCATCTATGATCATCCTGATCATCACTGCAACATCCTGCTGCATGATACACCTGATCATCAATGCATCTTCCTGATGCATACCAAGTATCTACCTGATACATATCATCATACATGATCCTCCTGATCACCAATGTATCCACTTGATACAAATATATGATACATATCATCATACATGATCCTCCTGATCATCAATGCATCTACCTGATGCATACCAAGTATCTACCTGATACATATCATCATACATGATCCACCTGATCATACAATGTATCCACCTGATACATATACAGATACATGGTCCAAGCATCCAACATGATGCATATACAAAATACGTACACATGATCCAACTGATCATATCCAGCATCCAACATGATGCATACATACATAAATGATCCAACTGATCATATCCAGCATCCAACATGATGCGTACATAAAAATGATCCAACTGATCATATCCAGCATCCACATTGATGCGTACATACATATAAAAATGATCCAACTGATCATATCCAGCATCCAACATGATGCGTACATTCATACATAAAAATGATCCAACTGATCATATCAAGCAGAAACCAGAACATCATCCTGATGCTCATCATCCAGCGCTTACATCCACAGCCATGTGAAGGATCCTCCTTCCAACATGCTTGAAATGGCTTCAAAAAATGTGTCCATCACTTCTTCCTTGAAGTGTCCTCGATCTGAAGAACTCCAAGCCTCTCTCTGAAGTACTTGAACTTCACTCTGGCTAGTGGCTTCGTCAACACATCTGCAATCTGCTCGTCCGTCGCAACATACAGGAGCTTCACAGCTCCTCTCTGTACCATATCCCTGATATAGTGATATTTGATCTCTATGTGTTTCGACCTGTCATGAAACACTGAGTTCTCGTACAGCTTCACACAACTCTGGTTATCACAGAAGATACCAATAGCCTCCAACGGAAGATGAAATAGCTCAGACAGTAGCTTCCGTAGCCATACTGCCTCGTAACTAGCTGAGCAGGCTGCAACATATTCTGCGTCAGCTGTACTCAGTGCTACACAGGACTGCTTCCTGCTAAACCAAGAGATCACACCTGATCCCATACTGAAGCAGCACCCAGATGTGCTCTTCCTGTCTGCAGCACTGCCAGCCTAATCTGAATCAACATAACCCTGCAGGTTAAACTTTTGATTCGCCTCATACCTAATCCCATAATCCACTGTACCCTTCAGGTACCTCAGAATATGCTTTACAACAACCAAGTGAACACTCCTTGGATCCGTCAGGAACTGGCTCAATGTGTTCATAGCAAAGCAAATGTCTAGTCTCGTGTTCATCAGGTACATCAAGGACCCAATCATCTGGCGATACATAGAGACATCAATCGGCTCAGATGAAGCATCACATAGAAGCTTCAGATTTGATGCCATAGGTGTGGCCATGGCCTTGCAATCCATCATCCCAAACCTCTTTGGGATCTCTACTGCATACTTCCCTTGTCCAAGGAAGATTCTATCTGCACTCTGCCACACCTCCATGCCAAAAACAAATAGTGCATCATCCCCAAGTTCTTCATCTCGAACTCGGTAGTAAGCTTCCGCTGCGTGTCGGCAATCAATCTATCTTCACCATACCAAGTTCTGCACATATATGATTTCCTATCATGTGTCTCAGAACCAAGTGGCTGCTCTACATACACTTCTTCTTCAACTACACCATTCAAGGAAGCTGTCTTGAATCCATCTGGTGTATCTTCTATTTCATCACTTTTATATTTCTCAATGCTGCCATCTGCAACATGCTTGATCTGATAGTTCCATTTGGAAGTCATAGCAAACTTCCCTTCATGTATTGGGATTACATCCCAAACATCATTCTTCATGATCGACGGATCATGGCATTTCATGTCTTCATCCCAGATCCTGGGAACTTCAATATCTTCAATATCTTCAATAGATATCTTTGTTGCTAGAACAAATGTTGTAGTTCTTCTTTTGTAGGAGATGGCATATGATCTTTCCTACACAACAAGTTAAATTGCATGATTAGAAAACATCTCATAGTTTTCAGAACAAATTCTTACACATAAAGAAATATGCCATACAGTCATGTAATTATCTTAGCCAATGCTTCAATACAACATTTATCCATATTCCGTAACTTTCTAGATGCCTTCCAATCTCTACCAGAACATTGTTAAGAGTGTGCACAACTCCCAACATGTCAGCAAAGAGGTTTCATTCTAGATAAGTAGCAATGGAATGTTGTACAGTGCCATAGGCCACTTACCCATGCATATTAGGAGTATACTGTTCATCAATGCAATTATTCTAATATGCATAATACACAACCTAATTCTAGGAACATCAGTATATACATTATTGAACAGTATTATTTAAGAAATGACAATTCAAATACTTATCTTTGTTTGTTCGTTGGGTGGACTCCCTCTGAGTCTTCGCTTCCTTGCAGGAGCTGCTGGAGTCCTAATCTGAAGTAGCTTCTTCTACACCTTTCTGTTGTGGGATGTAGAGAGATGGTCAACTCCCTCTGAATATCTGCATCCTTTCATAAACCACTGGAGTGTACTCCCTCTTGATCTTTGCTTCCTGGATTACCTGTCCTTGAACTTACATTCATTCTTGGTTCCTATGCATGCTTATTAGTATCATGATTGTGTTATCCTTGTGATCTCATATAAAATCATACATTCATTAGTATACTATTAAAACACAATAATCTCAAGCATGTATAGTCATGATCATTTCAAACAGAAAATAATAAGCATTAGCATTCAAGGTTTATGTAGAATTCTTAAGGTTAGTCAAATCATAAGAAACATAACATGTCTAAACCTGTAATTACTCAAACCTATGACTCTTCAGGTTAGTTGAATCATCAATCAAGATAAGAGATATATTATGCATAAAACCTGTGATTATTCAAACCTATACCTTCATGATTCTTCTGGTTAGTCATATCATCAATTAAGGTAAGAAACATAATATGCATACAACCATGATTATTAAAACCTATGACTTCATGAATAATCATTATCAACAACAGTATAAGATCCTAACACAAGGTAGGATTCTAACTTGATATAGGAAAAACATACCTGGATTAGCATGCTAGCTATTTATGTCTAACATACTCACATGATGTCTTCTTGTTCTTCTTCAATGACTTGTGCTAGTAACCTGTATATCTCATAGGTTAACTATTACAAAACCAAGTTATACATACCTCGTAAATGGATCTTCTATGAGATCCATGACAATGGATGAATATTTGTCCTCATGTTATCATGATCATATGTTCTTGGACCAGAACATGATCTGTCTTTCTTGGTATACCTTTCATGTTAGTAGACAACATAAACCTCATACAACACCATAATGCATTAGTACAATCATAAGTGTCAACACCCTAACCAATGAATATCTTCTATCATGCATTCATAATTTTGTTAAGGTGATACAACAAATCTAAAATCAAAATTGTACTAACCATAATAACATGAAGACAAACATACCATAAACTTAATCATGGACAAATATCGAAACATACCTCGATGAGTCATACCTGTCGAGATCGCTTGTAATTTTCTTATGTAAGGCCTTATCCTCATCTGCCTCTGAGACAGGAACTTCTTCACTTATGCAGGTGATCAATCCATCTTCTTCTAGGATTAACCCAATCCACTTGATTTGCAAGAACTGGACCTTGAGCTGGATATGGGTTTGTCAGAGAAACCCCAAAAATTCAAACTTTGAATTTCAAACTTCTAACAGGATAGAAATATGTGCCTTGATGAGCTGATCAAGTTGGTATATTCAGAATTTGAAAACTGCAAAGTTTCACTCCTCAATTTTGCTTTTGAAACTTCTGGATTCACTGGACGTGACCCTGAACTGGGGTTTGATGAAGCACACTCTTCTTCCCAATCAAAATGTTTGATCCAAAGCTCTAAGCTTCTATTTTTCTGAGGAGCTTCCACCTGTGGTCACAGATTTCAAAAATTCCCATTTTTACAGAAGCCCTAATTTTCCACTTTCTTGATCAAAGTCCCGAACTAGGGTCTAATCAAGCCCGGCCTTCTGCCCAACCAAAAATTCTGATCTTGGTCTCTAAATTTCTATTTTGATGAGTAGCATCCATCCGTGGTCTCCGATTACAAAAATTCCAACTTTCTCCAAAGCCCTAAATTCCGGAAGCCATGAATGAAGGTACCAAAAAATAATTCTGTTTTGACAGAAATATGTACCTGATTGTTTCTGGTGTAACTCTGGAATTTTTGATCCACAGGGTCTGAAAAAGTTTCTTGAGATAGCCTGACCTGTTATCTTTCCATCCTGATAGGTCTGACCTCAATTGGATTCTCTGAGAGAGAGTTATGCCAAATGTCGCAACGTGACCTGTTTTGGGATAAAACAGGAGAGTGAACTTGTACAGCGTGCCACGTGTAACTGTTTTAACTTCGGCCTCTGAAAAAGTTTCGTGAGATAGCTCGGCCTATTACCTTTCCATCCTGACAGGTCTGAACTCAATTGGACTCTCTGAGAGAGAGTTATGCCAAATGTCGCAACATGACCTGTTTATGGGATAATACAGGAGAGCGCACTTGTACGGAGTGCCACGTGTCACTGGTTCAACTTCGGCCTCTGAAAAAGTTTTCTGAGATAGTACAGTCTGTGTACTACCTGTCACTTTCCACTAAATTTCATTTGGAGCTTCCTAGCCCAAGTTATGACCTTTTTCCCAAGGTCACCTGATTTTAACTCAGATCTGGAAGAGGCAGAAACCCTATATTGCACATATCATAAATCACAAATTACAACGAATTAGAGGTTTTCCTTTGTACACAAGGTACCTGGAGATCTTAGCTTCGTCCTGTAATAATTTTAGATCCGAAAAATTAGCCAAAACGGGTTTATAGCGAAAGTGCTACAATGACTGGTTTTTGCTATATCAAGCCCTAGCATCGTAAGTGCAACAAGTGTCATACATGCCATATCATGTCTTCTTTCAGGCTAGCTCTGATACCATGTTATATTTTCAGAATTTACTTCAATCTGATCTAGGATATTAACTGAGAGAACAACATGTATAGCATATCTACAGCATATCAATCATGGAGACAATAATGCAAGCACACAAGAGACACAAAGATTTACTTGGGGAAAACCATAAAGGTGAAAAACCCCAATAACTTTTTCAGAGATAGATAGAGCAATGATACAACCAACCAAGAGACATAGCCATAACCTAGCAGCAGATCCTCCTCCTCCATAATTGCGCCACTCCTCCTTGAGTGCATGTGTGAGAAGTGAGTGAACAAATAGAGTGCCTCCCGCACTCTATTTATACTTGACTTGACTTGCCTTTTTACCTAACTCATGTAGGCTCGAACTTTACCACATAACATAATGCTGAGTGGGCCGACCCCTAATAGGGTGGTCTAATAACCCTTTGACTCACATGGCCGACCCCCAATAGGGTGGTCTAATAACCCTTTGACCCACATGACTTATACAGGGCCGACCCCAAATAAGGTGCTCTAATAACCCATCAAGTATAAGTTACGACACTTACAATATAAATGACGACACTTCCTTATAGAGGAATAATACCATCTCTATAGGAATACAATATACATATATGTGAAATACATTCCAAAGTTACATATACATCAACAGCGCAAACTAAAGAAAGTCGTTATTACGTAGAATGTGAATAGTTTGCGCATGCGTAGACTATAGAAAGTCGTTATGACATAGAATGTGCATAGTTTGTTGATTCCATTTATGAAATAAATCACATTTCGTAAAAACTCGTGTTTTTTAAGAAATCATCTAAACCTTCTAGAAGCTGTATTTTAAAAACCTGGCGGAAGTAAGCTTTTCATATTTCCGGATGGATGCGCAAACTTTAGAAAGTCGTTATTACATAGAATGCGCATACTTTGTTGATTCCATTTATGAAATAAATCACATTTTCTAAAAAATCGTGTTTTTTAAGAAATCATGTAAACCTTCTAGAAGCTGTGGTTTTAAAAAACTGGCGGAAGTAAGTTTTTCTTATTTCCGGACGCATGCGCAAACTATAGAAAGTCCTTATTACGTAGAATGTGCATAGTTTGTTGATTCCATTTATGAAATAAATCACATTTTCTAAAAACTCGTGTTTTTTAATAATTCATCTAAACCTTCTAGAAGCTGTGAATTCAAAAAAAGGGGGGAAGTAAGCTTTTCTTATTTCCGGACGCATGCGCTAACTATAGAAAGTCGTTATCACATAGAATGTGGATAGTTTGCGCATGCGCAAACTATAGAAAGTCGTTATGACAAAGAATGTGCATACTTTGTTGATTCCATTTATGAAATAAATCACATTTTCTAAAAACTCGTGTTTTTTAAGAAATCATGTAAACCTTCTAGAAGCTATGATTTTAAAAAACGGGGGGAATTAAGCTTTTATTATTTCCGGACACATGCGCAAACTATAGAAATTTGTTAAGATGTAGAATGTGCATACTTTGTTGATTCCATTTATGCAATAAATCACATTTTCTAAAAACTCGTGTTTTTTAAGAAATCATGTAAACCTTCTAGAAGTTGTGATTTTAAAAAACTTGTGGAAGTAAGATTTTCATTATTCCGGACGCATGCGCAAACTTTAGAAAGTCGTTATTACATACAATGTGCATTCTTTGTTGATTCCATTTATGAAATAAATCACATTTTCTAAAAACCCATGTTTTTTAAGAAATCATGTAAACATTCTAGAAGCTGTGGTTTTAAAAAACTGGCGGAAGGAAGCTTTTCTTATTTCGGGACGCACGTGCAAACTATAGAAAGTCGTTATTAAGTAGAATGTGCATAGTTTGTTGATTCCATTTATGAAATAAATCACATTTTCTAAAAACTCGTGTTTTTTAAGAATTCATGTAAACCTTCTAGAAGCTATGAATTTAAAAAAAGGGGGGAGGTAAGCTTTTCCTATTCCTGGATGCATGCACAAACTATAGAAAGTCGTTATTACGTAGAATGTGCATAGTTTGTTGATTTCATTTATGAAATAAATCACATTTTCTAAAAACTCGTGTTTTTAAAGAATTCATCTAAACCTTCTAGAAGCTGTGAATTTAAAAAAAGGGGGGAAGTAAGCTTTTCTTATTTCCGGACGCATGCGCAAACTATAGAAAGTCATCATCACGTAGAATGTGCATAGTTTGCGCATGCGGAAACTATAGAAAGTCGTTATGAGATAGAATGTGCAGACTTTGTTGATTCCATTTATGAAATAAATCACATTTTCTAAAAACTCGTGTTTTTTAAGAAATCATGTAAACCTTCTAGAAATTGTGATTTTAAAAAACGTGGGGAATTAACCTTTTCTTATTTCCGGATGCATGCGCAAACTATAGAAAGTCGTTATGAGTTAGAATGTGCAAACTTTGTTGATTCCATTTATGAAATAAATCACATTTTCTAAAAACTCTTGTTTTTTAAGAATTCATCTAAACCTTCTAGAAGCTGTGAATTTAAAAAAGGGGGGAAGTAAGCTTTTCTTATTTTCAGATGCATGCGCAAACTATAGAAAGTCGTTATTACGTAGAATGTGCATAGTTTGCGCATGCGCAAACTATATAAAGTCGTTATGACATATAATGTGCATAATTTTTTATTCCATTTATGAAATAAATAACATTTTCTAAAAACTCGTGCTGTTTAAGAAATCAGGTAAACCATCTAGAAGCTGTGATTTTAAAAAACTGGCGGAAGTAAGCTTTTCTTATTTCCGGAGGCATGCGCAAACTTTAGAAAATCGTTATTACATAGAATGTGCATACTTTGTTTATTCCATTTAGAAAATAAATCACATTTTCTAAAAACTCGTGTTGGTTAAGAAATCATGTAAACCTTCTCGAAGCTGTGATTTTAAAAAACTGGCGGAAGTAAGCTTTTCTTATTTCCGGATGCATGCACAAACTTTAGAAAGTCGCTATAACATAGAATGTGCATACTTTGTTGATTCCATTTATGAAATAAATCACATTTTCTAAAAACTCGTGTTTTTTAAGAAATCATGTAAACCTTCTAGAAGCTGTGATTTTAAAAAACTGGCGGAAGTAAGCTTTTCTTATTTCCGGACGCATGCGCAAACTATCGAAAGTCATTATTACGTAGAATGTGCATAGTTTGCGCATGCGCAAACTATAGAAAGTCATTATTACGTAGAATGTGCATAGTTTGCGCATGCGCAAACTATAGAGATTCGTTATGACATAGAATGTGCATACTTTGTTGATTCGATTTATGAAATAAATCACATTTTCTAAAAACTCGTGTTTTTTAAGAAATCATGTAAAGCTTCTAGAAGCTGTGATTTTAAAAAACTGACAGAAGTAAGCTTTTCATATTTCTGGTCGCATGCGCAAACTTTAGAAAGTCATTATTACATAGAATGTGCATACTTTGTTGATTCCATTTATGAAATAAATCATATTTTCTAAAAACTCGTGTTTTTTAAGAAATCATGTAAACCTTCTAGAAGCTGTGGTTTTAAAAAACTGGCGAATGTAAGCTTTTCTTATTTCCGGATGCATGCGCAAACTATAGAAAGTCGTTATTACGTAGAATTTGCATAATTTGTTGATTCCATTTATGAAATAAATCACATTTTCTAAAAACTCGTGTTTTTTAAGAAATCATGTAAACCTTCTAGAAGTTGTGATTTTAAAAAACTGGCGGAAGTAAGCTTTTCATATTTCCGGACGCATGCGCAAACTTTCGAAAGTCGTTATTACATTGAATGTGCATACTTTGTTGATTCCATTTATGAAATAAATCACATTTTCTAAAAACTCGTGTTTTTTAAGAAATCATGTAAACCTTCTAGAAGCTGTGGTTTTAAAAAACTGGCGGAAGTAAGCTTTTCTTATTTCCGGACGCATGCGCAAACTTTAGAAAGTCGTTATTACATAGAATGTGCATACTTTGTTGATTCCATTTATGAAATAAATCACATTTTCTAAAAACTCATGTTTTTTAAGAAATCATGTATACCTTCTAGAAGCTGTGATTTTAAAAAACTGGCGGAAGTAAGCTTTTCTTATTTCCGGATGCATGCGCAAACTATAGAAATTCGTTACTATGTAGAATGTGCATACTTTGTTGACTCCGTTTATGAAATAAATCACATTTTCTAAAAACTCGTGTTTTTTAAGAAATAATGTTAACCTTCTAGAAGCTGTGGTTTTCAAAAACTCGCGGAAGGAAGCTTTTCTTATTTCCAGACGCATGCGCAAAATATAGAAAGTCGTTATTACGTAGAATGTGCTTAGTTTGTTAATTCCATTTATGAAATAAATCACATTTTCTAAAAACTCAAGTTTTTTAAGAAATCATGTAAACCTTCTAGAAGCTGTGAATTTAAAAAAAGGGGGGAAGTATGCTTTTTTTTTTTTCCGGACGCATGCACAAACTATAGAAAGTCATTATTACGTAGAATGTGCATAGTTTGTTGATTCCATTTATGAAAGAAATCATATTTTCTAAAAACTCATGTTTTTTAAGAAATCATGTAAACCTTCTAGATGCTGTGATTTTAAAAAACTGGTGGAAGTAAGCTTTTCATATATCCGGACGCATGCGCAAAATTTAGAAAGTCGTTATTACATAGAATGTGCATACTTTGTTGATTCCATTTATGAAATAAATCACATTTTTTAAAAACTCATGTTTTTAAAGAAATCATGTAAACCTTCTAGAAGCTGCGGTTTTTAAAAACTGGTGGAAGGAAGCTTTTCTTATTTCCGGACGCATGCGCAAACTATAGAAAGTCATTACTACGTAGAATGTGGATACTTTGTTGATTCCATTGATGAAATAAAACACATTTTATAAAAACTCGTGTTTTTTAAGAATTCATCTAAACTTTCTAGAAGCTATGAATTTAAAAAAAGGGGGGAAGTAAGCTTTTCTTATTTCCGGACGCATGCACAAACTATAGAAAGTCGTTATTACGTAGAATGTGAATAGTTTGCGCATGCGTAGACTATAGAAAGTCGTTATGACATAGAATGTGCATACTTTGTTGATTCCATTTATGAAATAAATCACATTTCCTAAAAAGTCATGTTTTTTAAGAAATCATCTAAACCTTCTGGAAGCTGTGATTTTAAAAAACTAGCGGAAGTAAGCTTTTCATATTTCCGGATGCATGCGCAAACTTTAGAAAGTCGTTATTACATAGAATGAGCATACTTTGAGGATTCCATTTATGAAATAAATCACATTTTCTAAAAACTCGTGTTTTTTAAGAAATCAAATAAACCTTCTAGAAGCCGTGGTTTTAAAAAACTGGTGGAAGTAAGCTTTTCTTATTTCCGGACGCATGTGCAAACTATAGAAAGTCGTTATTACGTAGAATGTGCATAGTTTGTTGATTCCATTTATGGAATCAATCACATTTTCTAAAAACTCGTGTTTTTTAATAATTCGTCTAAACCTTCTAGAAGCTGTGAATTTAAAAAAAGGGGGGAAGTAAGCTTTTCTTATTTCCGGATGCATGCGCAAACTATAGAAAGTCGTTATCACGTACAATGTGGATAGTTTGCGCATGTGCAAACTATAGAAAGTCGTTATGACATAGAATGTGCATACTTTGTTGATTCCATTTATGAAATAAATCACATTTTCTAAAAACTCGTGTTTTTTAAGAAATCATGTAAACCTTCTAGAAGCCGTGATTTTAAAAAATGGGGGGAATTAAGCTTTTATTATTTCCGGACTCATGCGCAAACTATAGAAATTTGTTATGACGTAGAATGTGCATACTTTGTTGATTCCATTTATGCAATAAATCACATTTTCTAAAAACTCGTGGTTTTTAAGAAATCATGTAAACCTTCTAGAAGCTGTGATTTTAAAAAAATGGCGGAAGTAAGATTTTCATATTTCCGGACGCATGCGCAAACTTTAGAAATTCGTTATTACATAGAATGTGCATTCTTTGTTGATTCCATTTATGAAATAAATCACATTTTCTAAAAACTCGTGTTTTTTAAGAATTCATGTAAACCTTCTAGAAGCTATGAATTTAAAAAAAGGGGGGAGGTAAGCTTTTCTTATTTCCGGACGCATGCGCAAACTTTATAAAGTCGTCATCACGTAGAATGTGCATAGTTTGCGCATGCGCAAACTATAGAAATTTTTTATGACATAGAATGTGCAGACTTTGTTGATACCATTTATGAAATAAATCACATTTTCTAAAAACTCGTGTTTTTTAAGAAATCATGTAAACCTTCTAGAAGTTGTGATTTTAAAAAACGTGGGGAATTAAGCTTTTCTTATTTCCGGACGCATGCGCAAACTATAGAAAGTCGTTATGACGTAGAATGTGCAAACTTTGTTGATTCCATTTATGAAATAAATCACATTTTCTAAAAACTCGTGTTTTTTAAGAATTCATCTAAACCTTCTAGAAGCTGTGAATTTAAAAAAATGGGGGAAGTAAGCTTTTCTTATTTCCGGATGCATGCACAAACTATAGAAAGTCGTTATTATGTAGAATGTGCATAGTTTGCGCATGCGCAAATTATATAAAGTCGTTATGCCATAGAATGTGCATAATTTTTTATTCCATTTATGAAATAAATCACATTTTCTAAAAACTCGTGCTGTTTAAGAAATCAGGTAAACCATCTAGAAGCTGTGATTTTAAAAAACTGGCGGAAGTAAGCTTTTCTTATTTCCGGACGCATGCGCAAACTTTAAAAAGTCGTTATTACATAGAATGTGCATACTTTGTTTATTCCATTTATAAAATAAATCACATTTTCTAAAAACTTGTGTTCTTTAAGAAATCATGTAAACCTTCTCGAAGCTGTGATTTTAAAAAACTGGCGGAAGTAAGCTTTTCTTATTTCCGGATGCATGCGCAAACTTTAGAAAGTCACTATAACATAGAATGTGCATACTTTGTTGATTCCATTTATGAAATAAATCACATTTTCTAAAAACTCGTGTTTTTTAAGAAATCATGTAAACCTTCTAGAAGCTGTGATTTTAAAAAACTTGCCGAAGTAAGCTTTTCTTATTTCCGGACGCATGCGCAAACTATAGAAAGTCATTATTACGTAGAATGTGAATAGTTTGCGCATGCGTAGACTATAGAAAGTCGTTATGACATAGAATGTGCATACTTTGTTGATTCCATTTATGAAATAAATCACATTTCCTAAAAAGTCGTGTTTTTTAAGAAATCATCTATACCTTCTAGAAGCTGTGATTTTAAAAAACTGGCGGAAGTAAGCTTTTCATATTTCCGGATGCATGCGCAAACTTTAGAAATTCGTTATTACATAGAATGAGCATACTTTGTTGATTCCATTTATGAAATAAATCACATTTTCTAAAAACTCGTGTTTTTTAAGAAATCATATAAACCTTCTAGAAGCTGTGGTTTTAAAAAACTGGTGGAAGTAAGCTTTTCTTATTTCCGGACGCATGTGCAAACTATAGAAAGTCGTTATTACGTAGAATGTGCATAGTTTGTTGATTCCATTTATGAAATCAATCACATTTTCTAAAAACTCGTGTTTTTTAATAATTCGTCTAAACCTTCTAGAAGCTGTGAATTTAAAAAAAGGGGGGAAGTAAGCTTTTCTTATTTCCGGACGCATGCGCAAACTATAGAAAGTCGTTATCACGTACAATGTGGATAGTTTGCGCATGCGCAAACTATAGAAATTCGTTATGACATAGAATGTGCATACTTTGTTGATTCCATTTATGAAATAAATCACATTTTCTAAAAACTCGTGTTTTTTAAGAAATCATGTAAACCTTCTAGAAGCTGTGATTTTAAAAAATGGGGGGAATTAAGCTTTTATTATTTCCGGACTCATGCGCAAACTATAGAAATTTGTTATGACTTAGAATGCGCATACTTTGTTGATTCCATTTATGCAATAAATCACATTTTCTAAAAACTCGTGTTTTTTAAGAAATCATGTAAACCTTCTAGCAGCTGTGATTTTAAAAAACTGGCGGAAGTAAGATTTTCATATTTCCGGACGCATGCACAAACTTTAGAAAGTCGTTATTACATAGAATGTGCATTCTTTGTTGATTCCATTTATGAAATAAATCACATTTTCTAAAAACTCATGTTTTTAAGAAATCATGTAAACATTCTAGAAGCTGTGGTTTTAAAAAACTGGCGGAAGGAAGCTTTTCTTATTTCGGGACGCACGTGCAAACTATAGAAAGTCGTTATTACGTAGAATGTGCATAGTTTGTTGATTCCATTTATGAAATAAATCACATTTTCTAAAAACTCATGTTTTTTAAGAATTCATCTAAACCTTCTAGAAGCTGTGAATTTAAAAAAATGGGGGAAGTAAGCTTTTCTTATTTCCGCATGCATGCGCAAACTATAGAAAGTCGTTATTACGTAGAATCTGCATAGTTTGCGCATGCGCAAACTATATAAAGTCGTTATGACATAGAATGTGCATAATTTTTTATTCCATTTATGAAATAAATCACATTTTCTAAAAAGTCGTGCTGTTTAAGAAATCAGGTAAACCATCTAAAAGCTGTCATTTTAAAAAACTGGAGGAAGTAAGCTTTTCCAATTTCCGGACGCATGCGCAAACTTTAGAAAGTCGTTATTACATAGAATGTGCATACTTTGTTTATTCCATTTATGAAATAAATCACATTTTCTAAAACCTCGTGTTTTTTAACAAATCTTGTAAACCTTCTAGAAGCTGTGATTTTAAAAAACTGGCGGAAGTAAGCTTTTCTTATTTCCGGACGCATGCGCAAACTATAGAAAGTCATTATTACGTAGAATGTGCATAGTTTGCGCATGCGCAAACTATAGAGATTCGTTATGACATAGAATGTGCATACTTTCTTGATTCCATTTATGAAATAAATCACATTTTCTAAAAACTCATGTTTTTTAAGAAATCATGTAAACCTTCTAGAAGCTATGATTTTAAAAAACTGGCGGAAGTAAGGTTTTCATATTTCTGGACGCATGCGCAAACTTTAGAAAGTCATTATTACATAGAATGTGCATACTTTGTTGATTCCATATATGAAATAAATCACATTTTCTAAAAACTCGTGTTTTTTAAGAAATCATGTAAACCTTCTAGAAGCTGTGGTTTTAAAAAACTGGCGAATTTAAGCTTTTCTTATTTCCGGACGCATGCGCAAACTATGGAAAGTCCTTATTACGTAGAATTTGCATACTTTGTTGATTCCATTTATGAAATAAATCACATTTTCTAAAAACTCGTGTTTTTTAAGAAATCATGTAAACCTTCTAGAAGCTGTGGTTTTAAAAAACTGGCGGAAGTAAGCTTTTCATATTTCCGGACGCATGCGCAAACTTTCGAAAGTCGTTATTACATTGAATGTGCATACTTTGTTGATTCCATTTATGAAATAAATCACATTTTCTAAAAACTCGTGTTTTTTAAGAAATCTTGTAAACCTTCTAGAAGCTGTGGTTTTAAAAAACTGGCGGAAGTACGCTTTTCTTATTTCCGGACGGATGCACAAACTATAGAAAGTCGTTACTACGTACAATGTGCATATTTTGTTGATTCCATTGATGAAATAAATCAGATTTTCTAAAAACTCATGTTTTTTAAGAATTCATCTAAACCTTCTAGAAGCTGTGAATTTAAAAAAAGGGGGGAAGTAAGCTTTTCCTATTTCCAAACGCATGCGCAAACTATCGAAAGTCGTTATCACGTAGAATGTGACATGTTTCCGCATGCGCAAACTATAGAAATTCGTTATGACATAGAATGTGCATACTTTGTTGATTCCATTTATGAAATAAATCACATTTTCTAAAAACTCGTGTTTTTTAAGAATTCATTTAAACCTTCTAGAAGCCATGAAATTCAAAAAAGGGGGGAAGTAAGCTTTTCCTATTTCCGAACGCATGCGCAAACTATAGCAAATCGTTATCACGTAGAATGTGCATAGTTTGCGCATGCGCAAACTATAGAAAGTCGTTATGACATAGAATGTGCATACTTTATTGATTCCATTTATGAAAAAAATCACATTTCCTAAAAACTCGTGTTTTTTAAGAAACCATGTAAACCTTCTAGAAGCTGTGATTTTAAAAAACTGGCGGAAGTAAGCTTTTCATATTTCCGGATGCATGTGCAAACTTTAGAAAGTCGTTATTACATAAAATGTGCATACTTTGTTGATTCCATTTATGAAATAAATCACATTTTCTAAAAACTCGTGTTTTTTAAGAAATCATGTAAACCTTCTAGAAGCTGTGAATTTAAAAAACTGGCGGAAGTAAGCCTTTCTTATTTCCGGACGCATGCGCAAACTATAGAAATTCGTTACTACGTAGAATGTGCATACTTTGTTGATTCCATTTATGAAATAAATCACATTTTCTAAAAACTCATGTTTTTTAAGAATTCATCTAAACCTTCTAGAAGCTGTGAAATTAAAAAAAGGGGGGAAGTGAGCTTTTCTTATTTCCGGACGCATGCGCAAACTATAGAAAGTCGTTATCACGTAGAATGTGCATAGTTTGCGCATGCGCAAACTTTAGAAAGTCGTTATGACATAGAATGTGCATAGTTTGTTGATTCCATTTATGAAATAAATCACATTTTCTAAAAACTCGTGTTTTTTAAGAAATTATGTAAACCTTCTAGAAGCTGTGATTTTAAAAAACGGGGGGGAATTAAGCTTTTCTTATTTCGGGACGCATGCGGAAACTATAGAAAGTCGTTACTACGTCGAATGTCCATACTTTGTTGATTCCATTTATGAAATAAATCACATTTTCTAAAAACTCGTGTTTTTTAAGAATTCATCTAAACCTTTTAGACGCTGTGAATTTAAAAAAAGGGAGGAAGTAAGCTTTTCTTATTTCTGGACGCATGCGCAAACTATAGAAAGTCGTTATTACGAAGAATGTGCATAGTTTGCACATGCGCAAACTATAGAAATTTGTTATGACGTAGAATGTGCATACTTTGTTGATTCCATTTATGAAATAAATCACATTTTCTAAAAACTCGTGTTTTTTAAGAATTCGTCTAAACCTTCCAGAAGTTGTGAATTTAAAAAAAGGGGGGAAGTAAGGTTTTCTTATTTCCGGATGCATGCGCAAACTATAGAATGTTGTTATTACATAGAATGTGCATAGTTTGCGCATTTGCAAACTATAGAAATTCGTTATGACGAAGAATGTGCATACTTTGTTGATTCCATTTATGAAATAAATCACATTTTCTAAAAACTCGTGTTTTTAAAAAAATCAAGCAAACCTTTTAGAAGCTGTGATTTTAAAAAACTGGCGGAAGTAAGCTTTTCATATTTCCGGACACATGCGCAAACTTTAGAAAGTCGTTATTACGTTGAATGTGCATAGTTTATTGATTCCATTTATGAAATAAATCACATTTTCTTAAAACTCGTGTTTTTTAAGAATTCATCTAAAGCTTCTAGAAGCTATGAATTTAAAAAAAGGGGGGAAGTAAGCTTTTCTTATTTCCGGACGCATGTGCAAACTATAGAAAGTCGTTATCACGTAGAATGTGCATAGTTTGCGCGTGCACAAACTATAGAAGGTCGTTATGACATAGAATGTGCATACATTATTGATTCCATTTATGAAATAAATCACATTTTCCAAAAACTCGTGTTTTTTAAGAAATCATGTAAACCTTCTAGAAGCTGTGATTTTAAAAAATGGGGGGAATTAAGCTTTTCTTATTTCCGGACGCATGCGTAAACTACAGAAAGTCGTAATGACGTAAAATGTGCAAAATTTGTTGATTCTATTTATGAAATAAATCACATTTTCTAAAAACTTGTGTTTTTTAAGAATTCATCTAAACCTTCTAGAAGCTGTGAATTTAAAAAAAGGGGGGAAGTAAGCTTTTCTTATTTCTGGACGCATGCGCAAACTATAGAAATTCGTTATTACGTAGAATGTGCATAGTTTGTGCATGCGCAAACTATAGAAAGTCGTTATGACATAGAATGTGCATACTTTGTTGATTCCATTTATGAAATAAATCACATTTTCTGAAAACTCATGTTTTTTAAGAAATCATGTAAACCTTCTAGAAGCTGTGATTTTAAAAAACGGGGGGAATTAAGGTTTTCTTATTTCCGGACGCATGCGCAAACTTTAGAAAGTCGTTATTACATAGAATGTGCATACTTTGTTGATTCCATTGATGAAATAAATCACATTTTCTAAAAACTCGTGTTTTTTAAGAAATCATGTAAACCTTCTAGAAGCTGTGATTTTAAAAAACTGGCGGAAGTAAGCTTTTCTTATATCTCGACGCATGCGCAAACTTGAGAAAGTCGTTATTACATAGAATGTGCATACTTTGTTGATTCCATTTATGAAATAAATCACATTTTCTAAAAACTCGTGTTTTTTAAGAAATCATGTAAACCTTCTAGAAGCTGTGGTTTTAAAAAACTGGCGGAAGGAAGCTTTTCTTATTTCCGGACGCATGCGCAAACTATAGAAAATCGTTATTACGTAGAATGTGCATAGTTTGTTGATTCCATTTATGAAATAAATCACATTTTCTAAAAACTCGTGTTTTTTAAGAATTAATCTAAACCTTCTAGAAGCTGTGAATTTAAAAAAAGGGGGGAAGTAAGCTTTTCTTATATCCGGACGCATGTGCAAACTATACAAAAGTCGTTATCACGTAGAATGTGCATAGTTTGCGCATGCACAAACTATAGAAAGTCGTTATGACATAGAATGTGCATACTTTGTTGATTCCATTTATGAAATAAATCACATTTTCTGAAAACTCATGTTCTTTAAGAAATCATGTAAACCTTCTAGAAGCTGTGATTTTAAAAAACGGGGGGAATTAAGGTTTTCTTATTTCCGGACGCATGCGCAAACTTTAGAAAGTCGTTATTACATAGAATGTGCATACTTTGTTGATTCCACTGATGAAATAAATCACATTTTCTAAAAACTCGTGTTTTTTAAGAAATCATGTAAACCTTCTAGAAGCTGTGATTTTAAAAAACTGGCGGAAGTAAGCTTTTCTTATATCTGGACGCATGCGCAAACTTGAGAAAGTCGTTATTACATAGAATGTGCATACTTTGTCGATTCCATTTATGAAATAAATCACATTTTCTAAAAACTCGTGTTTTTTAAGAAATCATGTAAACCTTCTAGAAGCTGTGGTTTTAAAAAACTGGCGGAAGGAAGCTTTTCTTATTTCCGGACGCATGCGCAAACTATAGAAAATCGTTATTACGTAGAATGTGCATAGTTTGATGATTCCATTTATGAAATAAATCACATTTTCTAAAAACTCGTGTTTTTTAAGAATTCATCTAAACCTTCTAGAAGCTGTGAATTTAAAAAAAGGGGGGAAGTAAGCTTTTCTTATTTCCGGACGCATGCGCGAACTATAGAAAGTCGTTATCAGATAGAATGTGCATAGTTTGCGCATGCACAAACTATAGAAAGTCATTATGACATAGAATGTGCATACTTTGTTGATTCCATTTATGAAATAAATCACATTTTCTAAAAAATCGTGTTTTTTAAGAAATCATGTAAACCTTCTAGAAGCTGTGATTTTAAAAAACTGGCAGAAATAAGCTTTTCTTATTTCTGGATGCATGCGCAAACTATAAAAAGTCGTTATGACGTAGAATGTGCATAGTTTGTTGATTCCATTTATGAAATAAATCACATTTTCTAAAAACTCGTGTTTTTTAAGAATTCATCTAAACCTTCTAGAAGTTGTGAATTTAAAAAAAGGGGGGAAGTAAGCTTTTCTTATGTCCGGACGCATGCGCAAACTATAGAACGTTGTTATTACATAAAATGTGCACAGTTTATGGATGCGCAAACTATAGAAAGTCGGTATGACGAACAATGGGCATACTTTGTTGATTCCATTTTTGAAATAAATCACATTTTCTAAAAACTCATGTTTTTTAAGAAATCATGTAAACCTTGTAGAAGCTGTGATTTTAAAAAACTGACGGAAGTAAGCTTTTCATATTTCCGGACGCATGCGCAAACTTTAGAAAGTCGTTATTACATAGAATGTGCATACTTTGTTGATTCCATTTATGAAATAAATCACATTTTCTAAAAAGTCATGTTTTTTACGAGATCATGTAAACCTTCTCGACGCTGTGGTTTTAAAAAACTGGCGGAAGTAAGCTCTTCTTATTTCCGGACGCATGCGCAAACTATGGAAAGTCGTTATCGCGTAGAATGTGCATAATTTGCGCATGCGCAAACTATAGAAAGTCGTAATGACATAGAATATGCATACTTTGTTGATTCCATTTATGAAATAAATCACATTTTCTAAAAACTCGTGTTTTTTAAGAAATCATGTAAACCTTCTAGAAGCTGTGATTTTAAAAAACGGGGGAAGTAAGCTTTTCTTATTTCCGGATGCATGCACAAAATTTAGAAAGTCGTTATTACATAGAATGTGCATACTTTCTTGATTCCATTTATGAAATAAATCACATTTTCTAACAACTCATGTTTTTAAAAATTCATGTAAACCTTCTAGAAGCTGTGGTTTTAAAAAACTTGCGGAAGGAAGCTTTTCTTATTTCCGGACGCATGCGCAAACTATACAAAGTCATTATTACGTAGAATGTGCATACTTTGTTGATTCCATTTATGAAATAAATCACATTTTCTAAAAACTCGTTGTTTTTAAGAATTCATCTAAACCTTCTAGAAGCTGTGAATTTAAAAAAAGGGGGGAAGTAAGCATTTCTTATTTCCGGACGCATGCGCAAACTATAGAATGTCGTTATTACGTAGAATGTGCATAGTTTGCGCATGCGCAAAATATAGAAAGTCGTTATGACATAGAATGTGCATACTTTGTTGATTCCATTTATGAAATAAATCACATTTTCTAAAAACTAGTGTTTTTTAAGAAATCATGTAAACCATCTAGAAGCTGTGATTTTAAAAAATGGGGGGAATTAAGCTTTTCTTATTTCCGGACGCATGCGCCAACTATAGAAAGGCGTTATGACATAGAATGTGCATACTTTGTTGATTCCATTGATGAAATAAATCCCATTTTCTAAAAACTCATGTTTTTTAAGAATTCATCTAAACCGTCTAGAAGCTGTGAATTTAAAAAAAGGGGGGAAGTAAGCTTTTCTTATTTCCTAACGCATTCGCAAACTATAGAAAGTCATTATCATGTAGAATGTGCATAGTTTGCGAATGCGCAAAATATAGAAAGTCGTTATGACATAGAATGTGCATACTTTGTTGATTCCATTCATGAAATAAATCACATTTCCTAAAAACTCATGTTTTTTAAGAAATCATGTAAACCTTCTAGAAGCTGTGATTTTAAAAAACGGGGGGGATTAAGCTTTTCGTATTTCCGGACGCATGCTCAAATTATAGAAAGTAGTTATGAATTAGAATGTGCATACTTTGTTTATTCCATTTATGAAATAAACCACATTTTCTAAAAACTCGTGTTTTTTAAGAAATCATGTTAACCTTCTAAAAGCTGTGATTTTAAAAAACAGGGGGAATTAAGCTTTTCATATTTCCGAACGCATGCGCAAACTATAGAAAGTCGTTATGATGTAGAATGTGCATACTTTGTTGATTCCATTTATGAAATAAATCACATTTTCTAAACACTCGTGTTTTTTAAGAAATCATGTAAACATTCTAGAAGCTGTGATTTTAAAAAACTGGCAGAAGTAAGCTTTTCTTATTTCCGGACGCATGCACAAACTTTAGAAATTCGTTATTACATAGATCGTGCATACTTTGTTTATTCCATTTATGAAATAAATCACATTTTCTAAAAACTTGTGTTTTTTAAGAATTCATCTAAACCTTCTAGAAGCTATGAATTTAAAAAAAGGGGGGAAGTAAGCTTTTCTTATTTCCGAACGCATGCGCAAACTATAGAAAGTCGTTATCATATAGAATGTGCATAGTTTGCGCATGCGCAAGCTTTAGAAAATCATTATGACATAGACTGTGCATACTTTGTTGATTCCATTTATGAAATAAATCACATTTTCTAAAAAATCGTGTTTTTTAAGAAATCATGTAAACCTTCTTGAAGCTGTGATTTTAAAAACTGGCGGAAGTAAACTTTTCTTATTTCGGGACGCATGCGCAAACTATAGAAAGTCGTTACTAAGTAGAATGTGCATACTTTGTTGATTCCATTTATGAAATAAATCACATTTTCTAAAAACTCGTGTTTTTTAAGAATTCATCTAAACCTTCTAGAAGCTGTGAATTTAAAAAAAGGGGGGAAGTAAACTTTTCCTATTTCCGATAACATGCGCAAACTATAGAAAGTCGTTATCACGTAGAATGTGCATAGTTTGCGCATGCGCAAACTATAGAAAGTCGTTATGACATAGAATGTGCATACTTTGTTGATTCCATTTATTAAATAAATCACATTTCCTAAAAACTCATGTTTTTTAAGAAATCATGTAAACCTTCTAGAAGCTGTGATTTTAAAAAATGGGGGGGATTAAACTTTTCTTATTTCCGGACACATGCTCAAACTATAGAAAGTCGTTATGATGTAGAATGTGCATACTTTGTTGATTCCATTTATGAAATAAATCACATTTTCTAAAAACTCGTGTTTTTTAAGAAATCATGTAAACCTTCTAGAAGTCGTGATTTTAAAAAACTGGCGGAAGTAAGCTTTTTATATTTCCGGACGCATGCGCAAACTTTAGAAAGTCGTTATGACATAGAATGTGCATACTTTGTTGATTCCATTTATGAAATAAATCACATTTTCTAAAAACTCGTGTTTTTTAAGAAATCATGTAAACCTTCTAGAAGTTGTGAATTAAAAAAACTGGCGGAAGTAAGCTTTTCTTATTTCCGGACGCATGCTCAAACTATAGAAAGTCGTTACTACATAGAAAGTGCATACTTTGTTGATTCCATTTATGAAATAAATCACATTTTCTAAAAACTCGTGTTTTTTAAGAATTCATCTAAACCTTCTAGAAGCTGTGAATTTAAAAAAAGGGGGGAAGTAAGCTTTTCTTATTTCCTAACGCATTCGCAAACTATAGAAAGTCATTATCATGTAGAATGTGCATAGTTTGCGAATGCGCAAAATATAGAAAGTCGTTATGACATAGAATGTGCATACTTTGTTGATTCCATTCATGAAATAAATCACATTTCCTAAAAACTCATGTTTTTTAAGAAATCATGTAAACCTTCTAGAAGCTGTGATTTTAAAAAACGGGGGGGATTAAGCTTTTCGTATTTCCGGACGCATGCTCAAATTATAGAAAGTAGTTATGAATTAGAATGTGCATACTTTGTTTATTCCATTTATGAAATAAACCACATTTTCTAAAAACTCGTGTTTTTTAAGAAATCATGTAAACCTTCTAAAAGCCGTGATTTTAAAAAACTGGCGGAACTAAGCTTTTCATATTTCCGGATGCATGCGCAAACTTTAGAAAGTCGTCATTACATAGAATGTGCATACTTTGTTGATTCCATTTATGAAATAAATCACATTTTCTAGAAACTCGTGTTTTTTAAGAAATCATGTAAACCTTCTAGAAGCTATGAATTTAAAAAACTAGCGGAAGTAAGCTTTTCTTATTTCCGGACGCATGCGCAAACTATAGAAAGTCGTTACTACGTAGAAAGTGCATACTTTGTTGATTCCATTTATGAAATAAATCACATTTTCTAAAAACTCATGTTTTTTAAGAATTCATCTAAACCTTCTAGAAGCTGTGAATTTAAAAAAAGGGGGGAAGTAAGCTTTTCTTATTTCCGGACGCATGCGCAAACTATAGAAAGTTGTTACTACATAGAATGTCCATAGTTTGCGCATGTGCAAACTATATAAAGTCGTTATGACATAGAATGTGCATACTTTGTTGATTCCATTTATGAAATAAATCACATTTCCTAAAAACTCGTGCTTTTTAAGAAATCATGTAAACCTTCTAGAAGCTGTAATTTTAAAAAATGGCGGGAATTAAGCTTTTCTTATGACGAAGAATGTGCATACTTTGTTGATTCCATTTATGAAATAAATCACATTTTCTAAAAATTCATGTTTTAAAGAAATCATGTAAACCTTCTAGAAGCTGTGATTTTAAAAAACTAGCAGAAGTAAGCTTTTCATATTTCCGGACGCATGCGCAAACTTTAGAAAGTCGTTATTACATATAATGTGAATACTTTGTTAATTCCATTTATGAATACTTTAGAAAGTCGTTATTACATATAATGTGAATACTCGTTTTTTTTAAGAAATCATGTAAACCATTTAGAAGCTTTGAATTTAAAAAAAGGGGGGAAGTAAGCTTTTCTTATTTCTGGACGCATGCGCAAACTATAGAAAGTCATTACTACGTAGAATGTGCATAGTTTGCGCATGCGCAAATTATAGAAAGTCATTATGACATAGAATGTGCATACTTTGTTGATTCCATTTATGAAATAAATCACATTTCCTAAAAACTCGTATTTTTTTAGAAATCATGTAAACCTTCTAGAAGATGTGATTTTAAAAAACGGGGGGAATTAAGCTTTTCTTATTTCCGGACCCATGCTCAAACTATAGAAAGTAGTTATGATGTAGAATGTGCATACTTTGTTGATTCCATTTAGGAAATAAATCACATTTTCGAAAAACTCATGTTTTTTAAGAAATCATGTAAACCTTCTAGAAGCTGTGATTTTAAAAAACTGGCGGAAGTAAGCTTTTCATATTTCGGGAAGTAAACTATAGAAAGTTGTTATTACATAGAATGTGCATAGTTTGCGCATGCACTAACTATAGAAAGTCATTATGACATAGAATGTGCATACTTTGTTGATTCCATTTATGAAATAAATCACATTTCCTAAAAACTCCTGTTTTTTAAGACATCATGTAAACCTTCTAGATGTTGTGATTTTAAAAAACGGGGGGTATTAAGGTTTTCCTATTTTCGGATGGATGCGCAAACTATAGAAAGTTGTTATGACGTAGAATGTGCATAGTTTGTTGATTACATTTATGAAATAAATGACATTTTGTAAAAACTCGTGTTTTTTAAGAAATCATGTAAACCTTCTAGAAGCTGTGAATTCAAAAAACTGGCGGAAGGAAGCTTTTCTTATTTTCGGAAGCATGCGCAAACTATAGAAAGTCGTTACTATGTAGAATGTGCATACTTTTTTCATTCCATTTATGAAATAAATCACATTTTCTAAAAACACATGTTTTTTAAGAATTCATCTAAACCTTCTAGAAGCTACGAATTTAAAAAAAGGGGGGAAGTAAGCTTTTCTTATTTCTGGACGCATGCGAAAACTATAGAAAGTCATTATCACGTAGAATGTGCATTGTTTGCGCATGCGCAAACTATAGAAAGTCGTTATGACATAGAATGTGCATACTTTGTTGATTCCATTTATGAAATAAATCACATTTTCTAAAAACTCGTTTTTTTTAAGAAATAATGTAAACCTTCTAGAAGCTGTGATTTTAAAAAACGGGGGGGAATTAAGCTTTTCTTATTTCCGGATGCATGCACAAACTACAAAAAGTCGTTATGACATAGAATGTGCTTACTTTGTTGATTCCATTTATGAAATAAATTACATTTTCTAAAAATCGTGTTTTTTAAGAATTCATCTAAACCTTCCAGAAGGTGTGAATTTCAAAAAAGGGGGGAAGTAAGCTTTTCTTCTTTCCGGACGCATGCGCAAACTATAGAAAGTTGTTATTACATAGAATGTGCATAGTTTGCGCATGCGCAAACTATAGAAAGTCGTTATGACATAGAATGCGCATACTTTGTTGATTCTATTTATGAAATAAATCACATTTTCTAAAAATTCGTGTTTTTTAAGAAATCATGTAAACCTTCTAGAAGCTGTGATTTTAAAAAACTGGTGGAAGTAAGCTTTTCATATTTCCGGACGCATGCGCAAACTTTAGAAAGTCGTTATTACATAGATTGTGCATACTTTGTTTATTCCATTTATGAAATAAATCACATTTTCTAAAAACTCATGTTTTTAAAGAAATCATGTAAACGATCTAGAAGCTGTGAATTTAAAAAAACGGGGGAAGTAAGCTTTTCTTATTGCCGGACACATGCTTAAACTTTACAAAGTCGTTATTACGTAGAATTTGCATAGTTTGCGCATGCACAAACTATAGAAAGTCGTTATGACATAGAATGTCCATACTTTGTTGATTCCATTTATGAAATAAATCACATTTTCTAAAAACTCGTATTTCTTATTTCCGGACGCATGCGCAAACTATAGAAAGTCGTTACTACATAGAATGTGCATACTTTTTTTACTCCATTTATGACATAAATCCCATTTTCTAAAAACATTTTTTTTTAAGAATTCATCTAAACCTTCTAGAAGCTGTGAATTTAAAAAAAGGGGGGAAGTAAACTTTTCCTATTTCCGAACTCATGCGCAAACTATAGAAAGTCGTTATCACGCAGTATGTGCATAGTTTGTGCATGCGCAAACTATAGAAAGTCGTTATGACATAGAATGTGCATACTTTGTTGATTCCATTTATGAAATAAATCACATTTCCTGAAAACTCATGTTTTTTAAGAAATCATGTAAACCTTCTAGAAGCTGTGATTTTAAAAAACAGGGGTAATTAAGCTTTTCCTATTTCCGGACGCATGCTCAAACTATAGAAAGTCGTTATGATATAGAATGTGCATACTTTGTTAATTCCATTTATGAAATAAATCACATTTTCTAAAAACTCGTGTTTTTTAAGAAATCATGTAAACCTTCTAGAAGCTGTGATTTTAACAAACTAGCGGAAGTAAGCTTTTCATATTTGCGGACGCATGCGCAAAATTTAGAAAGTCGTTATTACATAGAATGTGCATACTTTGTTGATTCCATTTATGAAATAAATCACATTTTCTAAAAACTCGTGTTTTTTAAGAATTCATCTAAACCTTCTAGAAGCTGTGAATTTAAAAAAAGGGGGGAAGTAAGCTTTTCCTATTTCCGATAGCATGCGCAAACTATAGAAAGTCGTTATCACGTAGAATGTGCATAGTTTGCGCATGCGCAAATTATAGAAAGTCGTTATGACATAGAATGTGCATACTTTGTTGATTCCATTTATGAAATAAATCACATTTCCTAAAAACTCGTGTTTTCTAAGAAATCATGTAAACCTTTTGAAGCTGTGATTTTAAAAAACGGGGGGAATTAAGCTTTTCTTATTTCTGGACGCATGCTCAAACTATAGAAAGTAGTTATGATGTAGAATGTGCATACTTTGTTGATTCCATTGATGAAATAAATCACATTTTCGAAAAACTCATGTTTTTTAAGAAATCATGTAAACCTTCTAGAAGCTGTGATTTTAAAAAACTGGCGGAAGTAAGCTTTTCATATTTCCGGACCTATGCGCAAACTTTAGAAAGTCGTTATTACATAGAATGTGCATACTTTGTTGATTCCATTTATGAAATAAATAACATTTTGTAAAAACTCGTGTTTTTTAAGAAATCATGTAAACCTTCTAGAAGCTGTGAATTTAAAAAACTGGCGGAAGTAAGCTTTTCTTATTTTCGGAAGCATTCGCAAACTATAGAAAGTCATTATCACGTAGAATGTGCATAGTTTGCGCATGTGCAAACTATAGAAAGTCGTTATGACATAGAATGTGCATACTTTGTTGATTCCATTTATGAAATAAATCACATTTTCTAAAAACTCGTGTTTTTTAAGAAATTATGTAAACCTTCTAGAAGCTGTGATTTTAAAAAACGGGGGGGAATTAAGCTTTTCTTATTTCCGGACGCATGCACAAACTATAAAAAGTCGTTATGACATAGAATGTGCTTACTTTGTTGATTCCATTTATGAAATAAATCAAATTTTCTAAAAACTCATGTTTTTTAAGAATTCATCTAAACCTTCCAGAAGGTGTGAATTTAAAAAAAGGGGGGAAGTAAGCTTTTCATATTTTCGGACGCATGCGCAAACTATAGAAAGTTGTTATTACATAGAATGTGCATAGTTTGCGCATGCGCAAACTATAGAAAGTCGTTATGACATAGAATGTGCATACTTTGTTGATTCCATTTATGAAATAAATCACATTTCCTAAAAAGTCGTGTTTTTTAAGAAATCATGTAAACCTTCTAGAAGCTGTAATTTTAGAAAATGGGGGGAATTAAGCTTTTGTTATTTCTGGACGCATGCGCAAACTATAGAAAGTCGTTATGACAAAGAATGTGCATACTTTCTTGATTCTATTTTTTAAATAAATCACATTTTCTAAAAATTCGTGTTTTTTAAGAAATCATGTAAACCATCTAGAAACTGTGATTTTAAAAAACTGGCGGAAGTAAGCTTTTCATATTTCCGGACGCATGCGCAAACTTTAGAAAGTCGTTATTACATAGATTGTGCATACTTTGTTTATTCCATTTATGAAATAAATCACATTTTCTAAAAACTCGTGTTTTTAAAGAAATCATGTAAACCATCTAGAAGCTGTGAATTTAAAAAAATGGGGGAAGTAAGCTTTTCTTATTGCCGGACGCATGCTTAAACTTTACAAAGTCGTTATTACGTAGAATTTGTATAGTTTGCGCATGCACAAACTATAGAAAGTCGTTATGACATAGAATGTGCATACTTTGTTGATTCCATTTATGAAATAAATCACATTTTCTAAAAACTCGTGTTTTTTAAGAAATCATGTAAACCTTCTAGAAGCTGTGATTTTAAAAAACTGGTGAAAGTAAGCTTTTCTTATTTCCGGACGCATGCGCAAACTATAGAAAGTCGTTAGTACGTAGAATTTGCATACTTTGTTGATTCCATTTATGAAATAAATCACATTTTCTAAAAACTTGTGTTTTTTAAGAATTCATCTAAACCTTCTAGAAGCTGTGAATTTAAAAAAAGGGGGGAAGTAAGCTTTTCCTATTTCCGAACGCATGCGTAAACTATAGAAAGTCGTTATCACGTAGAATGTGCATAGTTTGCGCATGCGGAAACTTTAGAAAGTCATTATGACATAGAATGTGCATACTTTGTTGATTCCATTTATGAAATAAATCACATTTTCTAAAAACTCGTGTTTTTTAAGAAATCATGAAAACCTTCTAGAAGCTGTGATTTTAAAAAACTGGTAGAAGTAAGCTTTTCTTATTTCCGGACGCATGCGCAAACTATAGAAAGTCATTACTACGTAGAATGTGCATACTTTGTTGATTCCATTTATGAAATAAATCACATTTTCTAAAAACTTGTGTTTTTTAAGAATTCATCTAAACCTTATAGAAGCTGTGAATTTAAAAAAAGGGGGGAAGTAAGGTTTTCCTATTTCCGAACGCATGCGCAAACTATAGAAAGTCGTTATCACGTAGAATGTGCATAGTTTGTGCATGCACAAACTATAGAAATTCGTTATGACATAGAATGTGCATACTTTGTTGATTCCATTAATGAAATAAATCACATTTCCTAAAAACTCCTGTTTTTTAAGAAATCATGTAAACCTTCTAGAAGCTGTGATTTTAAAAAACGGGGGTAATTAAGCTTTTCTTATTTCCGGACGCATGCCCAAACTATAGAAAGTCGTTATGATGTAGAATGTGCATACTTTGTTGATTCCATTTATGAAATAAATCACATTTTCTAAAAACTCGTGTTTTTTAAGAAATCATGTAAACCTTCTAGAAGCTGTGATTTTAAAAAACTGGCAGAAGTAAGCTTTTCATATTTCCGGACGCATGCGCAAACTTTAGAAAGTCGTTATTAGATAGAATGTGCATACTTTGTTGATGCCATTTATGAAATAAATAACATTTTCTAAAAACTCGTGTTTTTTAAGAAATCATGTAAACCATCTAGAAGCTGTGAATTTAAAAAAAGGGGGGAAGTAAGCTTTTCTTAATGCCGGACGCATGCGCAAACTTTACAAAGTCGTTATTACGTAGAATGTGCATAGTTTGCGCATGCGCAAACTATAGAAAGTCGTTATGACATAAAATGTGCATACTTTGTTGATTCCATTTATGAAATAAATCACATTTCCTAAAAACTCATGTTTTTTAAGAAATCATGTAAACCTTCTAGAAGCTGTGATTTGAAAAAATGGGGGGAATTAAGCTTTTCTTATTTCTGGACGCATGCTCAAACTATAGAAAGTCGTTATGATGTAGAATGTGCATACTTTGTTGATTCCATTTATGAAATAAATCACATTTTCTAAAAACTCGTGTTTTTTAAGAAATCATGTAAACCTTCTAGAAGCTGTGATTTTAAAAAACTGGCGGACGTAAGCTTTTCTTATTTCGGGACGCATGCGCAAACTATAGAAAGTCGTTACTACGTAGAATGTGCATACTTTGTTGATTCCATTTATGAAATAAATCACATTTTCTAAAAGATCGTGTTTTTTAAGAATTCATCTAAACCTTCTAGAAGCTGTGAATTTAAAAAAAGGGGGGAAGTAAACTTTTCCTATTTCCGATGGCATGCGCAAACTATAGAAAGTCGTTATCACGTAGAATGTGCATAGTTTGCGCATGCGCAAACTATAGAAAGTCGTTATGACATAGAATGTGCATACTTTGTTGATTCCATTTATGAAATAAATCACATTTCCTAAAAACTCATGTTTTTTAAGAAATCATGTAAACCTTCTAGAAGCTGTGATTTTAAAAAACGGGGGGGATTAAGCTTTTCTTATTTCCGGACGCATGCTCAACTATAGAAAGTCGTTATGATGTAGAATGTGCATACTTTGTTGATTCCATTTATGAAATAAATCACATTTTCTAAAAACTCATGTTTTTTAAGAAATCATGTAAACCTTCTAAAAGCCGTGATTTTAAAAAACTGGCGGAAGATAGCTTTTCATATTTCCGGACGCATGCGCAAACTTTGGAAAGTCGTTATTACATAGAATGTGCACACTTTGTTGATTCCATTTATGAAATAAATCACATTTTCTAAAACTCCTGTTTTTTAAGAAATCATGTAAACCTTCTAGAAGCTGTGAATTTAAAAAACTGGCGGAAGTAAGCTTTTCTTATTTCCGGACGCATGCGCAAACTATAGAAAGTCGTTACTACGTAGAAAGTGCATACTTTGTTGATTCCATTTATGAAATAAATCACATTTTCTAAAAACTTGTGTTTTTTAAGAATTCATCTAAACCTTCTAGAAGCTGTGAATTTAAAAAAAGGGGGGAAGTAAGCTTTTCTTATTTCCGGACGCATGCGCAAACTATAGAAAGTCGTTATCACGTAGAATGTGCATAGTTTGCGCATGCGCAAACTATAGAAAGTCATTATGACATAGAATGTGCATACTTTGTTGATTCCATTTATGAAATAAATCACATTTTCTAAAAACTCGTGTTTTTTAAAAATTATGTAAACCTTCTAGAAGTTGTGATTTAAAAAAACGCAGGGGAATTAAGCTTTTCTTATTTCCGGACGCATGCGCAAACTATAAAAAGTCGTTATGAAGTAGAATGTGCATACTTTGTTGATTCCATTTATGAAATAAATCACATTTTCTAAAAACTCGTGTTTTTTAAGAAATCATGTAAACCTTCTAGAAGCTGTGAATTTAAAAAACTGGCGGAAGTAAGGTTTTCTTATTTCCGGACGCATGCGCAAACTATAAAAAGTTGTTACTACGTAGAAAGTGCATACTTTGTTGATTCCATTTATGAAATAAATCACATTTTGTAAAAACTCGTGTTTTTTAAGAATTCACCTAAACCTTCTAGAAGCTGTGAATTTAAAAAAAGGGGGGAAGTAAGCGTTTCTTATTTACTGACACATTCGCAAACTATAGAAAGTCATTATCACGTAGAATGTGCATAGTTTGCGAATGTGCAAACTATAGAAAGTCATTATGACATAGAATGTGCATACTTTGTTGATTCCATTTATGAAATAAATCACATTTCCTAAAAACTCATGTTTTTTAAGAAATCATGTAAACCTTCTAGGAGCTGTGATTTTAAAAAACGGGGGGGATTAAGCTTTTCTTATTTCCGGACGCATGCTCAAACTACATAAAGTTGTTATGATGTAGAATGTGCATACTTTGTTGATTCCATTTATGAAATAAATCACATTTTCTAAAAACTCGTGTTTTTTAAGAAATCATGTAAACCTTCTAAAAGCCGTGATTTTAAAAAACTGGCGGAAGTAAGCTTTTAATATTTCCGGACGCATGCGAAAACTTTGGAAAGTCGTTATTACATAGAATGTGCATACTTTGTTGATTCCATTTATGAAATAAATCACATTTTCTAAAACTCCTGTTTTTTAAGAAATCATGTAAACCTTCTAGAAGCTGTGAATTTAAAAAACTGGCGGAAGTAAGCTTTTCTTATTTCCGGACGCATGCGCAAACTATAGAAAGTCGTTACTACGTAGAAAGTGCATACTTTGTTGATTCCATTTATGAAATAAATCACATTTTCTAAAAACTTGTGTTTTTTAAGAATTCATCTAAACCTTCTAGAAGATGTGAATTTGAAAAAAGGGGGGAAGTAAGCTTTCTTATTTCCGGACGCATGCGCAAACTATAGAAAGTCGTTATCACGTAGAATGTGCATAGTTTACGCATGCACAAACTATAGAAAGTCGTTATGACATAGAATGTGCATACTTTGTTGATTCCATTTATGAAATAATTCACATTTTCTAAAAACTCCTGTTTTTTAAAAATTATGTAAACCTTCTAGAAGTTGTGATTTTGAAAAACGGAGGGGAATTAAGCTTTTCTTATTTCCGGATGCATGCGCAAACTATAAAAAGTCGTTATGAATTAGAATGTGCATACTTTGTTGATTCCATTTATGAAATAAATCACATTTTCTAAAAACTCGTTTTTTTAAGAATTCATCTAAACCTTCTAGAAGCTATGAATTTGAAAAAAGGGGGGAAGTAAGCCTTTCTTATTTCCGGACGCATGCGCAAACTATAGAAAGTTGTTATTACATAGAATGTGCATAGTTTGCGCATGCGCAAACTATAGAAAGTCGTTATGACATAGAATGTGCATACTTTGTTGATTCCATTTATGAAATAAATCACATTTCCTAAAAACTCGTGTTTTTTAAGAAATCATGTAAACCTTCTAGAAGCTGTAATTTTAAAAAATGGGGGGAATTAAGCTTTTCTTATTTACGGACACATGCGCAACCTATACAAAGTCGTTATGACAAAGAATGTGCATACTTTGTTGATTCCATTTATGTAATAAATCACATTTTCTAAAAATTCATGTTTTAAAGAAATCATGTAAACCTTCTAGAAGCTGTGATTTTAAAAAACTAGCGGAAGTAAGCTTTTCATATTTCCGGACGCATGCTCAACCTTTAGAAGGTCATTATTGCATAGAATGTGCATACTTTGTTTATTCCATTTATGAAATAAATCACATTTTCTAAAAACTCGTGTTTTTTAAGAAATCATGTAAACCATCTAGAAGCTATGAATTTAAAAAAAGGGGGAAGTAAGCTTTTCTTATTGCCGGACGCATGCGCAAACTTTACAAAGTCGTTATTAAGTAGAATGTGCATAGTTTGCACATGCGCAAACTATAGAAAGTCGTTATTACATAGAATGTGCATACTTTATTGATTCCATTTATGAAATAAATCACATTTTGTAAAAACTCGTGTTTTTTAAGAAATCATGTAAACCTTCTAGAAGCTGTGAATTTAAAAAACTGGCGGAAGTAAGCTTTTCTTATTTTCGGAAGCATTCGCAAACTATAGAAAGTCATTATCACGTAGAATGTGCATAGTTTGCGCATGTGCAAACTATAGAAAGTCGTTATGACATAGAATGTGCATACTTTGTTGATTCCATTTATGAAATAAATCACATTTTCTAAAAACTCGTGTTTTTTAAGAAATTATGTAAACCTTCTAGAAGCTGTGATTTTAAAAAACGGGGGGGCATTAAGCTTTTCTTATTTCCGGACGCATGCACAAACTATAAAAAGTCGTTATGACATAGAATGTGCTTACTTTGTTGATTCCATTTATGAAATAAATCAAATTTTCTAAAAACTCGTGTTTTTTAAGAATTCATCTAAACCTTCCAGAAGGTGTGAATTTAAAAAAAGGGGGGAAGTAAGCTTTTCATATTTTCGGACGCATGCGCAAACTATAGAAAGTTGTTATTACATAGAATGTGCATAGTTTGCGCATGCGCAAACTATAGAAAGTCGTTATGACACAGAATGTGCATACTTTGTTGATTCCATTTATGAAATAAATCACATTTCCTAAAAAGTCGTGTTTTTTAAGAAATCATGTAAACCTTCTAGAAGCTGTAATTTTAGAAAATGGGGGGAATTAAGCTTTTGTTATTTCTGGATGCATGCGCAAACTATAGAAAGTCGTTATGACAAAGAATGTGCATACTTTGTTGATTCTATTTTTGAAATAAATCACATTTTCTAAAAATTCGTGTTTTTTAAGAAATCATGTAAGCCTTCTAGAAACTGTGATTTTAAAAAACTGGCGGAAGTAAGCTTTTCATATTTCCGGACACATGCGCAAACTTTAGAAAGTCGTTATTACATAGATTGTGCATACTTTGTTTATTCCATTTATGAAATAAATCACATTTTCTAAAAACTCGTGTTTTTAAAGAAATCATGTAAACCATCTAGAAGCTGTGAATTTAAAAAAATGGGGGAAGTAAGCTTTTCTTATTGCCGGACGCATGCTTAAACTTTACAAAGTCGTTATTACGTAGAATTTGTATAGTTTGTGCATGCACAAACTATAGAAAGTCGTTATGACATAGAATGTGCATACTTTGTTGATTCCATTTATGAAATAAATCACATTTTCTAAAAACTCGGGTTTTTTAAGAAATCATGTAAACCTTCTAGAAGCTGTGATTTTAAAAAACTGGTGAAAGTAAGCTTTTCTTATTTCCGGACGCATGCGCAAACTATAGAAAGTCGTTAGTACGTAGAATTTGCATACTTTGTTGATTCCATTTATGAAATAAATCACATTTTCTAAAAACTTGTGTTTTTTAAGAATTCATCTAAACCTTCTAGAAGCTGTGAATTTAAAAAAAGGGGGGAAGTAAGCTTTTCCTATTTCCGAACAAATGCGTAAACTATAGAAAGTCGTTATCACGTAGAATGTGCAAAGTTTGCGCATGAGGAAACTTTAGAAAGTCATTATGACATAGAATGTGCATACTTTGTTGATTCCATTTATGAAATAAATCACATTTTCTAAAAACTCGTGTTTTTTAAGAAATCATGAAAACCTTCTAGAAGCTGTGATTTTAAAAAACTGGTGGAAGTAAGCTTTTCTTATTTCCGGACGCATGCGCAAACTATAGAAAGTCATTACTACGTAGAATGTGCATACTTTGTTGATTCCATTTATGAAATAAATAACATTTTCTAAAAACTCGTGTTTTTTAAGAAATCATGTAAACCATCTAGAAGCTGTGAATTTAAAAAAAGGGGGGAAGTAAGCTTTTCTTAATGCCGGACGCATGCGCAAACTTTACAAAGTCGTTATTACGTAGAATGTGCATAGTTTGCGCATGCGCAAACTATAGAAAGTCGTTATGACATAAAATGTGCATACTTTGTTGATTCCATTTATGAAATAAATCACATTTCCTAAAAACTCATGTTTTTTAAGAAATCATGTAAACCTTCTAGAAGCTGTGATTTTAAAAAATGGGGGGAATTAAGCTTTTCTTATTTCTGGACGCATGCTCAAACTATAGAAAGTCGTTATGATGTAGAATGTGCATACTTTGTTGATTCCATTTATGAAATAAATCACATTTTCTAAAAACTCGTGTTTTTTAAGAAATCATGTAAACCTTCTAGAAGCTGTGATTTTAAAAAACTGGCGGACGTAAGCTTTTCTTATTTCGGGACGCATGCGCAAACTATAGAAAGTCGTTACTACGTAGAATGTGCATACTTTGTTGATTCCATTTATGAAATAAATCACATTTTCTAAAAACTCGTGTTTTTTAAGAATTCATCTAAACCTTCTAGAAGCTGTGAATTTAAAAAAAGGGGGAAAGTAAACTTTTCCTATTTCCGATGGCATGCGCAAACTATAGAAAGTCGTTATCACGTAGAATGTGCATAGTTTGCGCATGCGCAAACTATAGAAAGTCGTTATGACATAGAATGTGCATACTTTGTTGATTCCATTTATGAAATAAATCACATTTCCTAAAAACTCATGTTTTTTAAGAAATCATGTAAACCTTCTAGAAGCTGTGATTTTAAAAAACGGGGGGGATTAAGCTTTTCTTATTTCCGGACGCATGCTCAACTATAGAAAGTCGTTATGATGTAGAATGTGCATACTTTGTTGATTCCATTTATGAAATAAATCACATTTTCTAAAAACTCATGTTTTTTAAGAAATCATGTAAACCTTCTAAAAGCCGTGATTTTAAAAAACTGGCGGAAGTAAGCTTTTCATATTTTCGGACGCATGCGCAAACTTTGGAAAGTCGTTATTACATAGAATGTGCATACTTTGTTGATTCCATTTATGAAATAAATCACATTTTCTAAAACTCGTGTTTTTTAAGAAATCATGTAAACCTTCTAGAAGCTGTGAATTTAAAAAACTGGCGGAAGTAAGCTTTTCTTATTTCCGGACGCATGCGCAAACTATAGAAATTCATTACTATGTAGAAAGTGCATACTTTGTTGATTCCATTTATGAAATAAATCACATTTTCTAAAAACTTGTGTTTTTTAAGAATTCTTCTAAACCTTCTAGAAGCTGTGAATTTAAAAAAGGGGGGGAAGTAAGCTTTTCTTATTTCCGTACGCATGCGCAAACTATAGAAAGTCGTTATCACGTAGAATGTGCATAGTTTGCGCATGCGCAAACTATAGAAAGTCATTATGACATAGAATGTGCATACTTTGTTGATTCCATTTATGAAATAAATCACATTTTCTAAAAACTCGTGTTTTTTAAAAATTATGTAAACCTTCTAGAAGTTGTGATTTTAAAAAACGGAGGGGAATTAAGCTTTTCTTATTTCCAGACGCATGCGCAAACTATAAAAAGTCATTATGAAGTAGAATGTGGATACTTTGTTGATTCCATTTATGAAATAAATCACATTTTCTAAAAACTCGTGTTTTTTAAGAAATCATGTAAACCTTCTAAAAGCCGTGATTTTAAAAAACTGGCGGAAGTAAGCTTTTCATATTTCCGGACGCATGCGAAAACTTTGGAAAGTCTATATTACATAGAATGTGCATACTTTGTTGATTCCATTTATGAAATAAATCACATTTTCTAAAACTCGTGTTTTTTAAGAAATCATGTAAACCTTCTAGAAGCTGTGAATTTAAAAAACTGGCGGAAGTAAGGTTTTCTTATTTCCGGACGCATGCGCAAACTATAAAAAGTTGTTACTACGTAGAAAGTGCATACTTTGTTGATTCCATTTATGAAATAAATCACATTTTGTAAAAACTCGTGTTTTTTAAGAATTCACCTAAACCTTCTAGAAGCTGTGAATTTAAAAAAAGGGGGGAAGTAAGCGTTTCTTATTTACTGACACATTCGCAAACTATAGAAAGTCATTATCACGTAGAATGTGCATAGTTTGCGAATGTGCAAACTATAGAAAGTCATTATGACATAGAATGTGCATACTTTGTTGATTCCATTTATGAAATAAATCACATTTCCTAAAAACTCATGTTTTTTAAGAAATCATGTAAACCTTCTAGGAGCTGTGATTTTAAAAAACGGGGGGGATTAAGCTTTTCTTATTTCCGGACGCATGCTCAAACTATAGAAAGTTGTTATGATGTAGAATGTGCATACTTTGTTGATTCCATTTATGAAATAAATCACATTTTCTAAAAACTCGTGTTTTTTAAGAAATCATGTAAACCTTCTAAAAGCCGTGATTTTAAAAAACTGGCGGAAGTATGCTTTTCATATTTCCGGACGCATGCGAAAACTTTCGAAAGTCGTTATTACATAGAATGTGCATACTTTGTTGATTCCATTTATGAAATAAATCACATTTTCTAAAACTCGTGTTTTTTAAGAAACCATGTAAACCTTCTAGAAGCTGTGAATTTAAAAAACTGGCGGAAGTAAGCTTTTCTTATTTCCGGACGCATGCGCAAACTATAGAAAGTCGTTACTACGTAGAAAGTGCATACTTTGTTGATTCCATTTATGAAATAAATCACATTTTCTAAAAACTTGTGTTTTTTAAAAATTATGTAAACCTTCTAGAAGTTGTGATTTTAAAAAACGGAGGGGAATTAAGCTTTTCTTATTTCCGGACGCATGCGCAAACTATAAAAAGTCGTTATGAAGTAGAATGTGCATACTTTGTTGATTCCATTTATGAAATAAATCACATTTGCTAAAAAATCGTGTTTTTTAAGAATTCATCTAAACCTTCTAGAAGCTATGAATTTAAAAAAAGGGGGGAAGTAAGATTTTCTTATTTCCGGACGCATGCGCAAACTATAGAAAGTTGTTATTACATAGAATGTGCATAGTTTGCGCATGCGCAAACTATAGAAAGTCGTTATGACATAGAATGTGCATACTTTGTTGATTCCATTTATGAAATAAATCACATTTCCTAAAAACTCGTGTTTTTTAAGAAATCATGTAAACCTTCTAGAAACTGTAATTTTAAAAAATGGGGGGAATTAAGCTTTTCTTATTTCCAGATGCATGCGCAACCTATAGAAAGTCGTTATGACAAAGAATGTGCACACTTTGTTGATTCCATTTATGAAATAAATCACATTTTCGAAAAATTCATGTTTTAAAGAAATCATGTAAACCTTCTAGAAGCTGTGATTTTGAAAAACTAGCGGAAGTAAGCTTTTCATATTTCCGGACGCATGCGGAAACTTTAGAAAGTCGTTATTAAATAGAATGTGCACACTTTGTTGATTCCATTTATGAAATAAATCACATTTTCTAAAAACTCCCATTTTTTAAGAAATCATGTAAACCTTCTAGAAGCCGTGAATTTAAAAAACAGGCGGAAGTAAGATTTTCTTATTTTCGGATGCATGCGCAAACTATAGAAAGTCGTTACTACGTAGAATGTGCATACTTTGTTGATTCAATTTATGAAATAAATCACATTTTCTAAAAACTCGTGTTTTTTAAGAAATTATGTTACCTTCTAGAAGCTGTGATTTTAAAAAACGGGGGGGGAATTAAGCTTTTCTTATTTCCGGACGCATGCGCAAACTATAAAAAGTCGTTATGACATAGAATGTGCATACTTTGTTGATTCCATTTATGAAATAAATCACATTTTCTAAAAACTCGTGTTTTTTAAGAATTCATCTAAACCTTCCAGAAGCTATGAATTTAGAAAAAAGGGGGAAGTAAGCTTTTCTTATTTCCGGACGCATGCGCAAACTATAGAAAGTTGTTATTACATAGAATGTGCATAGTTTGCGCATGCGCAAACTATAGAAATTCGTTATGACATAGAATGTGGATACTTTGTTGATTCCATTTATGAAATAAATCCCATTTCCTAAAAACTCGTGTTTTTTAAGAAATCATGTAAACCTTTTAGAAGCTGTAATTTTAAAAAATGGGGGGAATTGACTTTTGTAATTTTCGGACGCATGCGCAAACGATAGAAAGTCGTTATGACGAAGAATGTGCATACTTTGTTTTTTAAGAATTCATCTAAACCTTCCAGAAGCTCTGAATTTAGAAAAAAGGGGGAAGTAAGCTTTTCTTATTGCCGGACGCATGCTTAAACTTTACAAAGTCGTTATTACGTAGAATTTGCATAGTTTGCGCATGCGCAAACTATAGAAAGTCGTTATGACATAGAATGTCCATACTTTGTTGATTCCATTTATGAAATAACTCACATTTTCTAAAAACTCATGTTTTTTAGGAAATCATATAAACCTTCTAGAAGCTATGATTTTAAAAAACGGGGGGGAATTAAGCTTTTCTTATTTCCGGACGTATGCGCAAACTATAAAAAGTCGTTATGACGTAGAATGTGCATACTTTGTTGATTCCATTTATGAAATAAATCACATTTCCTAAAAACTCATGTTTTTTAAGAAATCATGTAAACCTTCTAGAAGCTGTGATTTTAAAAAATGGGGGGAATTAAGCTTTTCTTATTTCTGGACGCATGCTCAAACTATAGAAAGTCGTTATGATGTAGAATGTGCATACTTTGTTGATTCCATTTATGAAATAAATCACATTTTCTAAAAACTCGTGTTTTTTAAGAAATCATGTAAACCTTCTAGAAGCTGTGATTTTAAAAAACTGGCGGACATAAGCTTTTCTTATTTCGGGACGCATGCGCAAACTATAGAAAGTCGTTACTACGTAGAATGTGCATACTTTGTTGATTCCATTTATGAAATAAATCACATTTTCTAAAAACTCGTGTTTTTTAAGAATTCATCTAAACCTTCTAGAAGCTGTGAATTTAAAAAAAGGGGGGAAGTAAACTTTTCCTATTTCTGATGGCATGCGCAAACTATAGAAAGTCGTTATCACGTAGAATGTGCATAGTTTGCGCCTGCGCAAACTATAGAAAGTCGTTATGACATAGAATGTGGATACTTTGTTGATTCCATTTATGAAATAAATCACATTTCCTAAAAACTCATTTTTTTTAAGAATTCATCTAAACCTTCTAGAAGCTCTGAATTTAAAAAAAGGGGGGAAGTAAGCTTTTCTTATTTCCGAACGCATGCTCAAACTATAGAAAGTCGTTAGCACGTAGAATGTGCATAGTTTGCGCATGAACAAACTTTAGAAAGTCGTTATGACATAGAATGTGCATACTTTCTTGATTCCATTTATGAAATAAATCACATTTTCTAAAAACTCTGTGTTTTTTAAGAAATCATGTAACCCTTCTAGAAGCTGTGATTTTAAAAAACTGGTGGAAGTAAGCTTTTCTTATTTCCGGACGCATGCAAAAACTATAGAAAGTCGTTAATACGTAGAATGTGCATACTTTGTTGATTCCATTTATGAAATAAATCACATTTTCTAAAAACTCATGTTTTTTAAGAAATCATGTAAACCTTCTAGAAGCTGTGATTTTAAAAAACTGGCGGAAGTAAGCTTTTCATATTTCCGGACGCATGCGCAAACTTTAGAAAGTCGTTATTAGATAGAATGTGCATACTTTGTTGATTCCATTTATGAAATAAATCACATTTTCTAAAAACTCGTGTTTTTTAAGAAATCATGTAAACCATCTAGAAGCTGTGAATTTAAAAAAAGGGGGGAAGTAATCTTTTCTTATTGCCGGACGCATGCGCAAACTTTACAAAGTCGTTATGATGTAGAATGTGCATAGTTTGCGCATGCGCAAACTATAGAAAGTCGTTATGACATAGAATGCGCATACTTTGTTGATTCCATTTATGAAATAAATCAGATTTTCAAAAAACTCGTGTTTTTTAGAAATCATGTAAACCTTCTAGACGCTGTGATTTTAAAAAACGGGGGGTATTAAGCTTTTCTTATTTCCGGACGCATGCGCAAACTATAAAAAGTCGTTATGACGTAGAATGTGCATACTTTGTTGATTCCATTTATGAAATAAATCACATTTTCTAAAAACTCGTGTTTTTTAAGAATTCATCTAAACCTTCTAGAAGCTGTGAATTTAAAAAAAGTGGGGAAGTAAGCTTTTCTTATTTCTGGACGCATGCGCAAACTATAGAAAGTTGTTATGACATAGAACGTGCATAGTTTGCGCATGCGCAAACTTTAGAAAGTCGTTATGACATAGAATGTGCATACTTTGTTGATTCTATTTATGAAATAAATCACATTTTCTAAAAACTCATGTTTTTTAAGAAATCATGTAAACCTTCTAGAAGCTGTAATTTTAAAAAATGGGGGGAATTAAGCTGTTCTTATTTCCAGACGCATGCGCAACCTATAGAAATTCGTTATGACGAAGAATGTGCACACTTTGTTGATTCCATTTATGAAATAAATCACATTTTCAAAAAATTCATGTTTTAAAGAAATCATGTAAACCTTCTAGAAGCTGTGATTTTAAAAAACTAGCGGAAGTAAGCTTTTCATATTTCCGGACGCATGCGCAAACTTTAGAAAGTCGTAATTAAATAGAATGTGCATACTTTGTTGATTCCATCTATGAAATAAATCACATTTTCTAAAAACTCCTGTTTTTTAAGAAATCATGTAAACCTTCTAGAAGCTGTGAATTTAAAAAACTGGCGGAAGTAAGCTTTTCTTATTTTCGGATGCATGCGCAAACTATTGAAAGTCGTTACTACGTAGAATGTGCATACTGTGTTGATTCCATTGATGAAATAAATCACATTTTCTAAAAACTCGTGTTTTTTAAGAAATTATGTAAACCTTCTAGAAGCTGTGATTTTAAAAAAAAGGGGGGGAATTAAGCTTTTCTTATTTCCGGACGCATGCACAAACTATAAAAAGTCGTTATGACATAAAATATGCATACTTTGTTGATTCCATTTATGAAATAAATCACATTTTCTTAAAACTCGTGTTTTTTAAGAATTAATCTAAACCTTCCAGAAGCTGTGAATTTAGAAAAAAGGGGGAAGTAAGCTTTTCTTATTTCCGGACGCATGCGCAAACTATAGAAAGTTGTTATTACATAGAATGTGCATAGTTTGCGCATGCGCAAACTATAGAAATTCGTTATGACATAGAATGTGCATACTTTGTTGATTCCATTTATGAAATAAATCCCATTTCCTAAAAACTCGTGTTTTTTAAGAAATCATGTAAACCTTTTAGAAGCTGTAATTTTAAAAAATGGGGGGAATTAACTTTTGTTATATCCGGACGCATGCGCAAACTATAGAAAGTCGTTATGATGAAGAATGTGCATACTTTGGTTATTCCATTTATGAAATAAATCACATTTTCTAAAAATTTGTGTTTTTTAAGAAATCATGTAAACCTTCTAGAAGCTGTGATTTTAAAAAACTTGCGGAAGTAAGCTTTTCATATTTCCGGACGCATGCGCAAACTTTAGAAAGTCGTTATTACATAGATTCTGCATACTTTGTTTATTCCATTTATGAAATAAATGACATTTTCTAAAAACTCGTGTTTTTAAAGAAATCATGTTAACCATCTAGAAGCTTTGAATTTAAAAATACGGGGGAAGTACGCTTTGCTTATTGCCGGACGCATGCTTAAACTTTACAAAGTCGTTATTACGTAGAATTTGCATAGTTTGCGCATGCGCAAACTATAGAAAGTCGTTATGACATAGAATGTGCATACTTTGTTGATTCCATTTATGAAATAACTCACATTTTCTAAAAACTCGTGTTTTTTAGGAAATCATGTAAACCTTCTAGAAGCTGTGATTTTAAAAAACGGGGGGGAATTAAGCTTTTCTTATTTCGGGACGTATGCGCAAACTATAACAAGTCGTTATGACGTAGAATGTGCATACTTTGTTGATTCCATTTATGAAACAAATCACATTTTCTAAAAACTTGTGTTTTTTAAGAATTCATCTAAACCTTCTAGAAGCTCTGAATTTAAAAAAATGGGGGAAGTAAGCTTTTCTTATTTCCAAACGCATGCTCAAACTATAGAAAGTCGTTATCACGTAGAATGTGCATAGTTTGCGCATGACAAACTTTAGAAAGTCGTTATGACATAGAATGTGCATACTTTGTTGATTCCTTTTATGAAATTAATCACATTTTTTAAAAACTAGTGTTTTTTAGGAAATCATGTAAACCTTCTAGAAGCTGTGATTTTAAAATCTGGTGGAAGTAAGCTTTTCTTATTTCCGGACGCATGCACAAACTATAGAAAGTCGTTACTACGTAGAATGTGCATACTTTGTTGATTCCATTTATGAAATAAATCACATTTTCTAAAAACTTGTGTTTTTTAAGAATTCATCTAAACCTTCTAGAAGCTGTGAATTTAAAAAAAGGGGGGAAGTAAGCTTTTTCTATTTCCGAACGCATGCGCAAACTATAGAAAGTCGTTATCACGTAGAATGTGCATAGTTTGTGCATGCGCAAACTATAGAAAGTCGTTATGACATAGAATGTGCATACTTTGTTGATTCCATTTATGAAATAAATCACATTTCTTAAAAATTCATGTTTTTTAAGAAATCATGTAAACCTTCTAGAAGCTGTGATTTTAAAAAACGGGGGTAATTGAGCTTTTCTTATTTCCGGACGCATGCTCAGACTATAGAAAGTTGTTATGATGTAGAAATTCATACTTCGTTGATTCCATTTATGAAATAAATCACATTTTCTAAAAACTCATGTTTTTTAAGAAATCATGTAAACCTTCTAGAAGCTGTGATTTTAAAAAACTGGCGGAAGTAAGCTTTTCATATTTCCGGACGCATGCGCAAACTTTAGAAAGTCGTTATTACATAGAATGTGCATACTTTGTTGATTCCATTTATGAAATAAATCACATTTACTAAAAACTCGTGTTTTTTAAGAAATCATGTAAACCATCTAAAAGCTGTGAATTTAAAAAAAGGGGGGAAGTAAGATTTTCTTATTGCCGGACGCATGCGCAAACTTTACAAAGTTGTTATTACGTAGAATGTGAATAGATTGCGCATGCACAAACTATAGAAAGTCGTTATGACATAGAATGTGCATACTTTGTTGATTCCATTTATGAAATAAATCAGCTTTTCAAAAAACTCGTGTTTTTTAGAAATCATGTAAACCTTCTAGAAGCTGTGATTTTAAAAAACGGGGCGGAATTAAGCTTTTCTTATTTCGGGACGCATGCGCAAACTATAGAAATTTGTTATGACATAGAATGTGGAAACTTTGTTGATTCCATTTATGAAATAAATCACATTCTCTAAAAACTCATGTTTTTTAAGAATTCATCTAAACCTTCGAGAAGATGTGAATTTAAAAAAAGTGGGGAAGTAAGATTTTCTTATTTCCGGACGCATGCGCAAACTATAGAAAGTTGCTATGACATAGAATGTGCATAGTTTGCGCATTCGCAAACTATAGAAAGTCGTTATGACATAGAATGTGCATACTTTGTTGATTCCATTTATGAAATAAATCACATTTCCTAAAAACTCATGTTTTTTAAGAAATCATGTAAACCTTCTAGAAGCTGTAATTTTAAAAAATGGGGGAATTAAGGTTTTCTTATTTCCGGACGCATGCACAACCTATAGAAAGTCGTTATGACGAAGAATGTGCATACTTTGTTGATTCCATTTATGAAATAAATCACATTTTCCAAAAATTCATGTTTTAAAGAAATCATGTAAACCTTCTAGAAGCTGTGATTTTAAAAAACTAGAGGAAGTAAGCTTTTCATATTTCCGGACGCATGCGCAAACTTTAGAAAGTCATTATTACATAGAATGTGCATACTTTGTTGATTCCATTTATGAAATAAATCACATTTTCTAAAAACTCGTGTTTTTTAAGAAATCATGTAAACCATCTAGATCTGTGAATTTAAAAAAAGGGGGGAAGTAAGCTTTTCTTATTGCCGGATGCATGTGCAAACTTTACAAAGTTTTTATTACGTAGAATGTGCATAGATTGCGTATAAGGAAACTATAGAAAGTCGTTATGACATAGAATGCATACTTTGTTGATTAAATTTATGAAATAAATCACATTTTCTAAAATCTCGTGTTTTTTAAGAAATCATGTAAACCTTCTAGAAGATGTGATTTTAAAAAACGGGGGGAATTAAGCTTTTGTTATTTCCGGACGCATGCGCAAACTATAGAAAGTCGTTATGACGTAGAATTTTCATACTTTGTTGCTTCCATTTATGAAATAAATCATATTTTCTGAAAACTCGTGTTTTTTAACAATTCATCTAAACCTTCTAGAAGCTGTTAATTTAAAAAAAGGGGGGAAGTAAGCTTTTCTTATTTCTGGACGCATGCGCAAACTATAGAAAGTCATTATTACATAGAATGTGCATAGTTTGCGTATGCGCAAACTATAGAAATTTGTTATGACGTGCATACTTTGTTGATTCCATTTATGAAATAAATCACATTTTCTAAAAAATCGTGTTTTTTAAGAAATCATGTAAACCTTCTCGAAGTTGTGGTTTTAAAAAACTGGCGGAAGGGAGATTTTCTTATTTCCGGACGCATGCGCAAACTATAGAAAGTCGTTATGATGTAGAATGTGCATAGTTTGTTGATTCCATTTATGAAATAAATCACATTTTCTAAAAACTCGTGTTTTTTAAGAATTCATCTAAACCTTCTAGACGCTGTGAATTTAACAAAAGGGGGGAAGTAAGCTTTTCTTTTATCCGGACGCATGCGCAAACTATAGAAAGTCGTTATTACGTAGAATGTGCATAGTTTGTTGATTCCATTTATGAAATAAATCACATTTTCTAAAAACTCGTGTCTTTTAAGAATTCATCTAAACCTTCTAGAAGCTGTGAAATTAAAAAAAGGGGGGAAGTAAGTTTTTCTTATTTCCGGACAAATGTGCAAACTATAGAAAGTCGTTATCACGTAGAATGTGCACAGTTTGCGCATGCGCAAACTATAGAAAGTCGTTACTACGTAGAATGTGCATACTTTGTTGATTCCATTTATGAAATAAATCACATTTTCTAAAAACTCGTGTTTTTTAAGAATTCATCTAAACCTTCTAGAAGCTGTGAATTTAAAAAAAGGGGGGAAGTAAGCTTTTATTAATGCCGGACGCATGCGCAAACTATAGAAAGTCGTTATTACGTAGAATATGCATAGTTTCTTGATTCCATTTATGAAATAAATCACATTTTCTAAAAACTCGTGTTTTTTAAGAATTCATCTAAACCTTCTAGAAGCTGTGAATTTAAAAAAATGGGGGAAGTAAGCTTTTCTTATTTCCAGACGCATGTGCAACCTATAGAAAGTCGTTATCACGTAGAATGTGCATAGTTTGCGCATGCGCAAACTATAGAAAGTCGTTATGACATAGAATGTGCATACTTTGTTGATTCCATTAATGAAATAAATCACATTTTCTAAAAGGTCGTGTTTTTTAAGAAATCATGTAAACCTTCTAGAAGCTGTGATTTTAAAAAACGAGGGGAATTAAGCTTTTCTTATTTCCGGACGCATGCGCAAACTATAGAAAGTCGTTATGATGTAGAATGTGCAAACTTTGTTGATTCCATTTATGAAATAAATAACATTCTCTAAAAACTCGTGTTTTTTAAGAATTCATCTAAATCTTCGAGAAGCTGTGAAGTTAAAAAAAGAGAGGAAGTAAGCTTTTCTTTCTTCTGGACGCATGCGCAAACTATAGAAAGTCGTTATTAAGTAGAATGTGCATAGTTTGCAAATGCGCAAACTATAGAAATTTGTTCTGACGTAGAATGTGCATACTTTGTTGATTCCATTTATGAAATAACTCACATTTTCTAAAAACTCGTGTTTTTTAAGAATTCATCTAAACCTTCTAGAAGCTGTGAATTTAAAAAAAGGGGGGAAGTAAGCTTTTCTTATTTCCGGACGCATGCGCAAACTATAGAAAGTTGTTATTACATAGAATGTGCATAGTTTGCGAATGCACAGACTATAGAAAGTCGTTATGACGAAGAATGTGCATACTTTGTTGATTCCATTTATGAAATAAATCACATTTTCTAAAAACTCGTGTTTTTTAAGAAATCATGTAAACCTTCTAGAAGCTGTGATTTTAAAAAACGGGGGGAATTAAGCTTTTCTTATTTCTGGACGGATGCAGAAACTATAGAAAGTCGTTATGATGTAGAATGTGCATACTTTGTTGATTCCATTTATGAAATAAATCAAAATTTCTAAAAAATCGTGTTTTTTAAGAAATCATGTAAACCTTGTAGAAGCTGTGATTTTAAAAAACTGTCGGAAGTAAGCTTTTCATATTTCCGGACGCATGCGCAAACTTTAGAAAGCCGTTATTACATAGAATGTGCATACTTTGTTGATTCCATTATGAAATAAATCACATTTTCTAAAAACTCGTGTTTTTTAAGAAATCATGTAAACCTTCTAGAAGCTGTGAATTTAAAAAACTGGCGAAAGTAAGCTTTTCTTATTTCCGGACGCATGCGCAAACTATACAAAGTCGTTACTACGTAGAATGTGCATACTTTGTTGATTCGATTTATAAAATAAATCATATTTTCCTAAAACTCGTGCTTTTAAGAATTCATCTAAACCTTCTAGAAGCTGTGAATTTAAAAAAAGGGGGGAAGTAAGCTTTTCTTATTTCCGGACGGATGCGCAAACTATAAAAAGTCGTTATCACGTAGAATGTGCATAGTTTGCGCATGCACAAACTATAGAAAGTCGTAATGACATAGAATGTGCATACTTTGTTGATTCCATTTATGTAATAAATCACATTTTCTAAAAACTCGTGTTTTTTAAGAAATCATGTAAAGATTCTAGAAGCTTTGATTTTAAAAAACAAGGGGAATTAAGCTTTTCAAATTTCTGGATGCATGCACAAACTATAGAAATTTGTTATGACGTAGAATGTGCATACTTTGTTGATTCCATTTATGAAATAAATCACTTTTTCTAAAAACTCATGTTTTTTAAGAATTCATCTAAACCTTCTAGAAGCTGTGAATTTAAAAAAAGGGGGGAAGTAAGCTTTTCTTATTTCCAGACGCATGCGCAAACTATAGAAAGTCGTTATTGCGTAGAATGTGCACACTTTTTTTATTCCATTTATGAAATAAATCACATTTTCGAAAAATTCATGTTTTACAGAAATCATGTAAACCTTCTAGAAGCTGTGATTTTAAAAAACTAGCGGAAGTAAGCTTTTCATATTTCCGGACGCATGCGCAAACTTTACAAAGTCATTATTAAATAGAATGTGCATACTTTGTTGATTCCATCTATGAAATAAATCACATTTTCTAAAAACTCCTGTTTTTTAAGAAATCATGTAAACCTTCTAGAAGCTGTGAATTTAAAAAACTGCCGGAAGTAAGATTTTCTTATTTTCGGATGCATGCGCAAACTATTGAAAGTCGTTACTACGTAGAATGTGCATACTTTGTTGATTCCATTGATGAAATAAATCACATTTTCTAAAAACTCGTGTTTTTTAAGAAATTATGTAAAAATTCTAGAAGCTGTGATTTTAAAAAACGGGCGGGAATTAAGCTTTTCTTATTTCCGGACGCATGCGCAAACTATAAAAAGTCGTTATGACATAAAATGTGCATACTTTGTTGATTCCATTTATGAAATAAATCACATTTTCTAAAAACTCGTGTTTTTTAAGAATTCATCTATACCTTCCAGAAGCTGTGAATTTAGAAAAAAGGGGGAAGTAAGCTTTTCTTATTTCCGGACGCATGCACAAACTATAGAAAGTTGTTATTACATAGAATGTGCATAGTTTGCGCATGCGCAAACTATAGAAATTCGTTATGACATAGAATGTGCATACTTTGTTGATTCCATTTATGAAATAAATCACATTTCCTAAAAATTTGTGTTTTTTAAGAAATCATGTAAACCTTCTAGAAGCTGTGATTTTAAAAAACTTGTGGAAGTAAGCTTTTCATATTTCTGGACGCATGCGGAAACTTTAGAAAGTCGTTATTACATAGATTCTGCATACTTTGTTTATTCCATTTATGAAATAAATCACATTTTCTAAAAACTCGTGTTTTTAAAGAAATCATGTAAACCATCTAGAAGTTGTGAATTTAAAAATACGGGGGAAGTACACTTTTCTTATTGCCGGACGCATGCTTAAACTTTAAAAAGTCGTTATTACGTAGAATTTGCATAGTTTGCGCATGCGCAAACTATAGAAAGTCGTTATGACATAGAATGTGCATACTTTGTTGATTCCATTTATGAAATAACTCACATTTTCTAAAAACTCATGTTTTTTAGGAAATCATGTAAACCTTCTAGAAGCTGTGATTTTAAAAAACGGGGGGGGAATTAAGCTTTTCTTATTTCCGGACGTATGCGCAAACTATAAAAAGTCGTTATGACGTAGAATGTGCATACTTTGTTGATTCCATTTATGAAACAAATCACATTTTCTAAAAACTTGTGTTTTTTAAGAATTCATCTAAACCTTCTAGAAGCTCTGAACTTAAAAAAAGGGGGGAAGTAAGCTTTTCTTATTTCCGAACGCATGCTCAAACTATAGAAAGTCGTTATCACGTAGAATGTGCATAGTTTGCTCATGCACAAACTTTAGAAAGTCGTTATGACATAGAATGTGCATACTTTGTTGATTCCATTTATGAAATAAATCACATTTTTTAAAAACTCATGTTTTTTAAGAAATCATGTAAAGCTTCTAGAAGCTGTGATTTTAAAAAACTGGTGGAAGTAAGCTTTTCTTATTTCCGGACGCATGCACAAACTATAGAAAGTCGTTACTACGTAGAATGTGCATACTTTGTTGATTCCATTTATGAAATAAATCAGATTTTCTAAAAACTTGTGTTTTTTAAGAATTCATCTAAACCTTCTAGAAGCTGTGAATTTAAAAAAAGGGGGGCAGTAAGCTTTTCCTATTTCCGAACGCATGCGCAAACTATAGAAAGTCGTTATCACGTAGAATGTGCATAGTTTGTGCATGCACAAACTATAGAAAGTTGTTACGACATAGAATGTGCATACTTTTTTGTTTCCATTTATGAAATAAGTCACATTTCCTAAAAATTCATGTTTTTTAAGAACTCATGTAAACCTTCTGGAAGCTGTGATTTTAAAAAACGGGGGTAATTAAGCTTTTCTTATCTCCGGACGCATGCTCAAACTATAGAAAGTCGTTATGATGTAGAAATTCATACTTCGTTGATTCCATTTATGAAATAAATCACATTTTCTAAAAACTCATGTTTTTTAAGAAATCATGTAAACCTTCTAGAAGCTGTGATTTTAAAAAACTGGCGGAAGTAAGCTTTTCATATTTCCGGACGCATGCGCAAACTTTAGAAAGTCGTTATTACATAGAATGTGCATACTTTGTTGATTCCATTTATGAAATAAATCACATTTTCTAAAAACTCGTGTTTTTTAAGAAATCATGTAAACCATCTAGAAGCTGTGAATTTAAAAAAAGGGGGGAAGTAAGCTTTTCTTATTGCCGGACGCATGCGCAAACTTTACAATGTTATTATTACGTAGAATGTGCATAGATTGCGCATGCGCAAACAATAGAAAGTCGTTATGACATAGAATGTGCATAGTTTGTTGATTCCATTTATGAAATAAATAGGCTTTTCAAAAAACTCGTGTTTTTTAGAAATCATGTAAACCTTCTAGAAGCTGTGATTTTAAAAAACGGGGGGGAATTAAGCTTTTCTTATTTCGGGACGCATGCGCAAACTATAGAAAGTCATTATGACGTAGAATGTGCAAACTTTGTTGATTCCATTTATGAAATAAATCACATTCTTTAAAAACTCGTGTTTTTTAAGATTTCATCTAAACCTTCGAGAAGCTGTGAATTTAAAAAAAGTGGGGAAGTAAGCTTTTCTTATTTCCGGACGCATGCGCAAACTATAGAAAGTTGTTATGACATAGAATGTGCATAGTTTGCGCATTCGCAAACTATAGAAATTCGTTATGACATAGAATGCGCATACTTTGTTGATTCCATTTATGAAATAAATCACATTTCCTAAAAACTCATGTTTTTTAAGAAATCATGTAAACCTTCTAGAAGCTATAATTTTAAAAAATGGGGGGAATTAAGGTTTTCTTATTTCCGGACGCATGCGCAACCTATAGAATGTCGTTATGACAAAGAATGTGCATACTTTGTTGATTCCATTTATGAAATAAATCACATTTTCCAAAAATTCATGTTTTAAAGAAATCATGTAAACCTTCTACAAGCTGTGATTTTAAAAAATGGGGGGACTTAAGCTTTTCTTATTTCCGGACGCATGCACAAACTATAGAATGTCGTTATGACGTAGAATGTGCAAAATTTGTTGATTCCATTTATGAAATAAATCACATTTTCTAAAAACTCGTGTTTTTTAAGAATTCACGCAAACCTTCTAGAAGCTGTGAATTTAAAAAAAGGGGGGAAATAAGATTTTCTTATTTCTTGACGCATGCGCAAACTATAGAAATTCGTTATTACGTAGAATGTGCATAGTTTGCGCATGCACAAACTATAGAAAGTCGTTATGAAATAAGCTTTTCATATTTCCAGATGCATGTGCAAACTTTGGAAAGTCATTATTACATAGAATGTGCATACTTTGTTGATTCCATTTATGAAATAAATCACATTTTCTAAAAACTCGTGTTTTTTAAGAAATCATGTAAACCTTCTCGAAGTTGTGGTCTTAAAAAACTGGTTGAAGGAAGCTTTTCTTATTTCCGGCGCATGCGCAAACTATAGAAAGTCCTTATTACATAGAATGTGCATAGTTTGTTGATTCCATTTATGAAATAAATCACATTTTCTAAAAACTCGTGTTTTTTAAGAAATCATGTAAACCTTCTAGAAGCTGTGATTTTAAAAAACGGGGGGAATTAAGCTTTTCTTATTTCCGGATGCATGCGCAAACTATAGAAAGTTGTTATGACGTAGAATGTGCAAACTTTGTTGATTCCATTTATGAAATAAATCACATTTTCTAAAAACTCGTGTTTTTTAAGAATTCATCTTAACCTTCTAGAAGCTGTGAATTTAAAAAAAGGGGGGAAGTAAGCTTTTTTTATTTCCGGACGCATGTGCAAACTATAGAAAGTCATTATCACGTATAATGTGCATAGTTTGCGCATGTGCAAACTATAGAAAGTCGTTATGACATAGAATGTGCATACTTTGTTGATTCCATTTATGAAATAAATCACATTTTCTAAAAACTCGTGTTTTTTAAGAAATCATGTAAACCTTCCAGAAGCTGTGATTTTAAAAAACGGGGGGAATTAAGCTTTTCTTATTTCCGGACGCATGCGCAAACTATAGAAAGTCGTTATGATGTAGAATGTGCAAAATTTGTTGATTCCATTTGGAAATAAATCACATTTTCTAAAAACTCGTGTTTTTTAAGAATTCATCTAAACCTTCTAGAAGTTGTGAATTTAAAAAAAGGGGGGAGGTAAGCTTTTCTTATTTCTAGACTCATGCGCAAACTATAGAAATTCGTTATTACGTAGAATGTGCATAGTTTGCGCATGCACAAACTATAGAAAGTCGTTATAACATAGAATGTGCATACTTTGTTGATTCCATTTATGAAAAAAATCACATTTTCTAAAAACTCGTGTTTTTTAAGAAATCATGTAAACCTTCTAGAAACTGTGGTTTTAAAAAACTTGCGGAAGTAAGCTTTTCATATATCCGGACGCATGCGCAAACTATAGAATTTGTTACTACGTAGAATGTGCATACTTTGTTGATTGCATTTATGAAATAAATCACATTTTCTAAAAACTCATGGTTTTTAAGAAATCATGTAAACCTTTTAGAAGCTGTGGTTTTAAAAAACTAGCGGAAGTAAGCTTTTCTTATTTCTGGACGCATGTGCAAACTATAGAAAGCCATTACTACGTAGAATGTGCATACCTTGTTGATTCCATTTATGAAATAAATCACATTTTCCAAAAACTCATGTTTTTTAAGAATTCATCTAAACCTTGTAGAAGCTGTGAATTTAAAAAAAGGGGGGAAGTAAGCTTTTCTTATTTCAGGACGCATGCGCAAACTATAGAAAGTCGTTATTACATAGAATGTGCATAGTTTGCGCATGCACAAACTATAGAAAGTCGTTATGACATAGAATGTGCATACTTTGTTGATTCCATTTATGAAATAAATCACATTTTCACAAAACTCGTGTTTTTTAAGAAATCATGTAAACCTTCTAGAATCTGTGATTTTAAAAAACTGGCGGAAGTAAACTTTTCTTATTTCCGGACGCATGCGCAAACTATAGAAAGTCGTTATTACGTAGAATGTGCATAGTTTGTTTATTCCATTTATGAAATAAATCACATTTTCTAAAAACTAGTATTTTTTAAGAATTCATCTTAACCTTCTAGAAGCTATGAATTTAAAAAAAGGGGGGAAGTAAGCTTTTCTTATTTCCGGACGCATGTGCAAACTATAGAAAGTTGTTATCATGTATAATGTGCATAGTTTGCGAAGGCGCAAACTATAGAAAGTCGTTATGACATAGAATGTGCATACTTTGTTGATTCCATTTATGAAATAAATCACATTTTCTAAAACTCGTGTTTTTTAAGAAATCATGTAAACCTTCCAGAAGCTGTGATTTTAAAAAACGGGGGGAATTAAGCTTTTCTTATTTTCGGACGCATGCGCAAACTATAGAAAGTCGTTATGATGTAGAATGTGCAAAATTTGTTGATTCCATTTGGAAATAAATCACATTTTCTAAAAACTCGTGTTTTTTAAGAATTCATCTAAACCTTCTAGAAGTTGTGAATTTAAAAAAAGGGGGGAGGTAAGCTTTTCTTATTTCTGGACTCATGCGCAAACTATAGAAATTCGTTATTACGTAGAATGTGCATAGTTTGCGCATGCGCAAACTATAGAAAGTCGTTATAACATAGAATGTGCATACTTTGTTGATTCCATTCATGAAAAAAATCACATTTTCTAAAAACTCGTGTTTTTTAAGAAATCATGTAAACCTTCTAGAAGCTGTGGTATTAAAAACCTACGGAAGTAAGCTTTTCATATTTCCGGACGCATGCGCAAACTATAGAAATTCGTTACTACGTAGAATGTGCATACTTTGTTGATTGCATTTATGAAATAAATCACATTTTCTAAAAACTCGTGTTTTTTAAGAAATCATGTAAACCTTCTAGAAGCTGTGGTTTTAAAAAACTGGCGGAAGTAAGCTTTTCTTATTTCCGGACGCATGCGCAAACTATAGAAAGTCATTACTACGTAGAATGTGCATACCTTGTTGATTCCATTTATGAAATAAATCACATTTTCCAAAAACTCATGTTTTTTAAGAATTCATCTAAACCTTGTAGAAGCTGTGAATTTAAAAAAAGGGGGGAAGTAAGCTTTTCTTATTTCTGGACGCATGCGCAAACTATAGAAAGTCGTTATCACGTAGAATGTGCATACTTTGTTGATAACATTTATTAAATAAATCACATTTTCTAAAAACTCATGTTTTTTAAGAAATCATGTAAACCTTCTAGAAGCTGTGATTTTAAAAAACGGGGGGAATTAAGCTTTTCTTATTTTCGGACGCATGCGCAAACTATAGAAAGTCGTTATGACATAGAATGTGCAAACTTTATTGATTCCATTTATGAAATAAATCAAATTTTCTAGAAACTCGTGTTTTTTAAGAATTCATCTAAAACTTCTAGAAGCTTTGAATTTAAAAAAAGGGGGGAAGTAAGCTTTTCTTATTTCCGGACGCATGCGCAAACTATAGAAAGTCGTTATTACGTAGAATGTGCATAGTTTGTTGATTCCATTTATGAAATAAATCACATTTTCTAAAAAACTCGTGTTTTTTAAGAATTTATCTAAACCTTCTAGAAGCTGTGAATTTAAAAAAAGGGGCGAAGTAAGCTTTTCTTATTTCTGGACGCATGTGCAAACTATAGAAAGTCGTTATCACATAGAATGTGCATAGTTTGCGCATGCGCAAACTATAGAAATTCATTATGACATAGAATGTGCATACTTTTTTGATTCCTTTTATGAAATAAATCACATTTTCTAAAAACTCGTGTTTTTTAAGAAATCATGTAAACCTTCTAGAAGCTGTGATTTTAAAAAACTTGGGAAATTAAGCTTTTCTTATTTCTGGACGCATGCGCAAACTATAGAAAGTCGTTATGACGTAGAATGTGCAAAATTTGTTGATTCCATTTATGAAATAAATCACATTTTCTAAAAACTCGTGTTTTTTAATAATTCATTTAAACCTTCTAGAAGCTGTGAATTTGAAAAAAGGGGGGAAATAAGCTTTTCTTATTTCTAGACGCATGCGCAAACTATAGAAATTCGTTATTACGTAGAATGTGCAAGGTTTGCGCATGCGCAAACTATAGAAAGTCCTTATAACATAGAATGTGCATACTTTGATGATTCCATTTATGAAATAAATCACATTTTCTAAAAACTCGTGTTTTTTAAGAAATCATGTAAACCTTCTAGAAGCTGCGATTTTAAAAAACTGGCGGAAGTAAGCTTTTCTTATTTCCGGACGCATGCACAAACTTTAGAAAGTCATTATTACATAGAATGTGCATACTTTGTTGATTCCATTTATGAAATAAATCACATTTTCTAAAAACTCGTGTTTTTTAAGAAATCATGTAAACCTTCTAGAAGCTGTGGTTTTAAAAAACTGGCGGAAGTAAGCTTTTCATATTCCCGGACGAATGTGCAAAATATAGAAAGTCGTTACTACGTAGAATGTGGATACTTTGTTGATTGCATTTACGAAATAAATCAGATTTTCTAAAAACTCGTGTTTTTTAAGAAATCATGTAAACCTTCTAGAAGCTGTGGTTTTAAATAACTGGCGAAAGTAAGCTTTTCTTATTTCCGGACGCATGCGCAAACTTTAGAAAGTCGTTATTACATAGAATGTGCATACTTTGTTGATTCCATTTATGAAATAAATCACATTTTCTTAAAACTCGTGTTTTTAAGAAATCATGTAAACCTTCTAGAAGCTGTGATTTTAAAAAACTGGATGAAGTAAGCTTTCATTATTTTCGGACGCATGCACAAACTTTAGAAAGTCGTTATTACATAGAATGTGCATACTTTGTTGATTCCATTATGAAATAAATCACATTTTCTAAAAACTCGTGTTTTTTAAGAAATCATGTAAACCTTCTAGAAGCTGTGAATTTAAAAAACTGGCGGAAGTAAGCTTTTCTTATTTCCGGACGCATGCGCAAACTATAGAAAGTCGTTACTACTTAGAATGTGCATACTTTTTTGATTCCATTTATGAAATAAATCACATTTTCCTAAAACTCGTGTTTTTTAAGAATTCATCTAAACCTTCTAGAAGCTGTGAATTTAAAAAAAGGGGGGAAGTAAGCTTTTCTTATTTCCGGACGCATGCGCAAACTATAAAAAGTCGTTATCACGTAGAATGTGCATAGTTTGCGCATGCGCAAACTATAGAAAGTCGTAATGACATAGAATGTGCATACTTTGTTGATTCCATTGATGAAATAAATCACATTTTCTAAAAACTCGTGTTTTTTAAGAAATCACGTAAACCTTCTAGAAGCTGTGATTTTAAAAAACTGGCGGAAGTAAGCTTTTCTTATTTCCGGACGCATGCACAAACTTTAGAAAGTCATTATTACATACAATGTGCATACTTTGTTGATTCCATTTATGAAATAAATCACATTTCCTAAAAACTCGTGTTTTTTAAGAAATCGTGTAAACCTTCTAGAAGCTGTGATTTTAAAAAACGGGGGGAATTAAGCTTTTCTTATTTCCGGACGCATGCGCAAACTATAGAAAGTCGTTATGACGTAGAATGTGCAGAATTTGTTGATTCCATTTATGAAATAAATCACATTTTCTAAAAACTCGTGTTTTTTAAGAATTCATCTTAACCTTCTAGAAGCTGTGAATTTAAAAAAAGGGGGGAAGTAAGCTTTTCTTATTTCTGGACGCATGCGCAAACTATAGAAATTCATTATTATGTAGAATGTGCATAGTTTGTGCATGCGCAAACTATAGAAAGTCCTTATAACATAGAATGTCCACACTTTGTTGATTCCATTTATGAAATAAATCAAATTTTCTAAAAACTCGTGTTTTTTAAGAAATCACGTAAACCTTCTAGAAGTTGTGATTTTAAAAAACTGGCGGAAGTAAGCTTTTCTTATTTCCGGACGCATGCACAAACTTTAGAAAGTCATTATTACATACAATGTGCATACTTTGTTGATTCCATTTATGAAATAAATCACATTTTCGAAAAACTCGTGTGTTTTAAGAAATCATGTAAACCTTCTAGAAGCTGTGGTTTTAAAAAATTGGAGGAAGTAAGCTTTTCATATTTCCGGACGAATGCGCAAACTATAGAAAGTCATTACTACGTAGAATGTGCATACCTTGTTGATTCCAATTATGAAATAAATCACATTTTCCAAAAACTCATGTTTTTTAAGAATTCATCTAAACCTTGTAGAAGCTGTGAATTTAAAAAAAGGGGGGAAGTAAGCTTTTCTTATTTCCGGACGCATGCGCAAACTATAGAAAGTCGTTATCACGGAGAATGTGCATAGTTTGCGCATGCAAAAACTATACAAAGTCGTTATGACATAGAATGTGCATACTTTGTTGATTCCATTTATGAAATAAATCACATTTTCTAAAAACTCGTGTTTTTTAAGAAATCATGTAAACCTTCTAGAAGCTGTGATTTTAAAAAACGGGGGGAATTAAGCTTTTCTTATTTCCGGACGCATGCGCAAACTATAGAAAGTCGTTATGACGTTGAATGTGCAAACTTTGTTGATTCCATTTATGAAATAAATCACATTTTCTAGAAACTCGTGTTTTTTAAGAAATCATGTAAACCTTCTAGAAGCTGTGATTTTAAAAAACGGGGGGAATTAAGCTTTTCTTATTTTCGGATGCATGCACAAACTATAGAAATTTGTTATGACATAGAATGTGCATACTTTGTTGATTCCATTTATGAAATAAATCACATTTTCAAAAAACTCGTGTTTTTTAAGAAATCATGTAAACCTTCTAGAAGCTGTGATCTAAAAAAACTCGCGGAAGTAAGCTTTTCTTATTTCCCGACGCATGCGCAAACTATAGAAAGTCCTTACTACATAGAATGTGCATACCTTGTTGATAAAATTTATGAAATAAATCACATTTTCTAAGAACTCATGTTTTTTAAGAATTCAGCTAAACCTTCTAGAAGCTGTGAATTTAAAAAAAGGGGGGAAGTAAGCTTTTCTTATTTCCAGACGCATACGCAAACTATAGAAAGTCGTTATCGACTAGAATGTGCATAGTTTGCGCATGCGCAAACTATAGAAAGTCGTTATGACATAGAATGTGCATACTTTGTTGATTCCATTTATGAAATAAATCACATTTTCTAAAAACTCGTGTTTTTTAAGAAATCATGTAAACCTTCTAGAAGCTATGATTTTTAAAAACTAGCGGAAGTAAGCTTTTCTTATTTCCGGACGCATGCCCAAACTTTAGAAAATCGTTATTACATAGAATGTGCAAAATTTGTTGATTCAATTGATGAAATAAATCACATTTTCTAAAAACTCGTGTTTTTTAAGAATTCATCTAAACCTTCTAGAAGCTGTGAATTTAAAAAAAGGGGGGAAGTAAGCTTTTCTTATTTCCGAACGCATGCGCAAACTATAGAAAGTTGTTATTACATAGAAGCTGCATAGTTTACGCATGCGCAAACTATAGAAAGTTGTTATGACATAGAATGAGCATACTTTGTTGATTCCATTTATGAAATAAATCACATTTCCTAAAAACTCGTGTTTTTTAACAAAACATGTAAACCTTCTAGAAGCTATGATTTTAAAAAATGGGGGGAATTAAGCTTTTCTTATTTCCGGACGCATGCGCAAACTATAGAAAGTCGTTATGACGAAGAACGTGCATACTTTGTTGATTCCATTTATGAAATAAATCACATTTTCTAAAAACTTGTGTTTTTTAACAAAACATGTAAACCTTCTAGAAGCTGTGATTTTAAAAAATGGGGGGAATTAAGCTTTTCTTATTTCCGGACGCATGCGCAAACTATAGAAAGTCGTTATGATGAAGAATGTGCATACTTTGTTGATTCCATTTATGAAATAAATCACATTTTCTAAAAACTCGTGTTTTTTAACAAAACATGTAAACCTTCTAGAAGCTGTGATTTTAAAAAATGGGGGGAATTAAGCTTTTCTTATTTCCGGACGCATGCGCAAACTATAGAAAGTCGTTATGACGAAGAATGTGCATACTTTGTTGATTCCATTTATGAAATAAATCAAATTTCCTAAAAACTCGTGTTTTTTAACAAAACATGTAAACCTTCTAGAAGCTGTGATTTTAAAAAACTGGCGGAAGTAAGCTTTTCTTATTTCCGAACGCATGCACAAGCTTTAGAAAGTCATTATTACATAGAATGTGCATACTTTGTTGATTCCATTTATGAAATAAATCACATTTTCTAAAAACTCATGTTTTTTAAGAAATCATGTAAACCTTCTAGAAGTTGTGGTTTTAAAAAACTCGCGGAAGTAAGCTTGTCATATTTCCAGACGCAGGCGCAAACTATAGAAAGTCGTTACTACGTAGAATCTGCATACTTTGTTGATTGCATTTATGAAATAAATCACATTTTCTAAAAAATCATGGTTTTTAAGAAATCATGTAAACCTTCTAGAAGCCGTGGTTTTAAAAAACTTGCGGAAGTAAGCTTTTCTTATTTCCGGACGCATGCGCAAAACTATAGAAAGTCATTACTACGTAGAATGTGCATACCTTGTTCATTGCATTTATGAAATAAATCACATTTTCTAAAAACTCATGCTTTTTAAGAATTCATCTAATGCTTGTAGAAGCTGTGAATTTAAAAAAAGTGGGGAAGTAAGCTTTTCTTATTTCCAGACGCATGCGCAAACTTGAGAAAGTCGTTATCACGTAGAATGTGCATAGTTTGCGCATGCACAAACTATAGAAAGTCGTTATGACATAGAATTTGCATACTTTGTTGATTCCATTGATGAAATAAATCACATTTTCTAAAAACTCGTGTTTTTTAAGAAATCATGTAAACCTTCTAGAAGCTGTGATTTTAAAAAACGGGGGGAATTAAGCTTTTCTTATTTCTGGACGCATGCGCAAACTATAGAAATTCGTTATGACGTAGAATGTGCAAACCTTGTTGATTCCATTTATGAAATAAATCAAATTTTCTAAAAACTCGTTTTTTTTAAGAATTCATCTAAACCCTCTAGAAGCTGTGAATTTAAAAAAAGGGGGGAAGTAAGCTTTTCTTATTTCTGGACGCATGCGCAAACTATAGAAAGTCGTTATTACGTAGAATGTGCATAGTTTGCGCATGCGCAAACTATATAAAGTCGTTATGACATAGAATGTGCATACTTTGTTGATTCCATTGATGAAATAAATCACATTTTCTAAAAACTCCTGTTTTTTAAGAAATCATGTAAACCTTCTAGAAGCTGTGTTTTAAAAAAACTGGTGGAAGTAAGCTTTTCTTATTTCCGGACGCATGCGCAAACTTTAGAAAGTCGTTATTACATAGAATGTGCATACTTTGTTGATTCCATTTATGAAATAAATCACATTTTCAAAAAACTCATGTTTTTTAAGAAATTATGTAAACCTTCTAGAAGTTGTGATTTAAAAAAACTGGCGGAAGTAAGCTTTTCTTATTTCCGGGACGCATGCGCAAACTATAGAAATTCGTTACTACGTAGAATGTGCATACCTTGTTGATTCCATTTATGAAATAAATCACATTTTCTAAAAAGTCATGTTTTTTAAGAATTCTCCTAAACCTTCTAGAAGCTGTGAATTTAAGAAAAGGGGGGAAGTAAGCTTTTCTTATTTCTGGACACATGCGCAAACTATAGAAAGTCGTTATCACGTAGAATGTGCATAGTTTGCGCATGCGAAAACTATAGAAAGTCGTTATGACATAGAATGTGCATACTTTGTTGATTCCATTTATGAAATAAATCACATTTTCTAAAAACTCGTGTTTTTTAAGAAATCATGTAAACCTTCTAGAAGCTATGATTTTAAAAAATGGGGGAATTAAACTTTTCTTATTTCCGGACGCATGCACAAACTATAGAAAGTCGTTATGACGTAGAATGTGCAAAATTTGTTGATTCCATTTATGAAATAAATCACATTTTCTAAAAACGCGTGTTTTTTAAGAATTCATCTTACCTTCTAGAAGCTGTGAATTTAAAAAAAGGGGGGAAGTAAGCTTTTCTTATTTCCGGACGCATGCGCAAACTATAGAAAGTTGTTATTACATAGAATGTGCATAATTTGCGCATGCGCAAACTATAGAAAGTCGTTATGACATAGAATGTGCATACTTTGTTGATTCCATTTATGAAATAAATCACATTTCCTAAAAACTCGTGTTTTTTAACAAATCATGTAAACCTTCTAGATGCTGTGATTTTAAAAAATGGGGGGAATTAAGCTTTTCTTATTTCCGGACGCATGCGCAAACTATAGAAAGTTGTTATGACGAAGAATGTGCATACTTTGTTGATTCCATTTATGAAATAAATCACATTTTCTAAAAACTCGTGTTTTTTAAGAATTCATCTAAACCTTCTAGAAGCTGTGATTTTAAAAAACTGGCGGAAGTAAGCTTTTCATATTTCCAGATGCATGCGCAAACTTTAGAAAGTCGTTATTACATAGAATGTGCATACTTTGTTGATTCCATTTATGAAATAAATCACATTTTCTAAAAACTCGTGTTTTTTAAGAAATCATGTAAACCTTCTCGAAGTTGTGGTTTTAAAAAACTGGCGGAAGGAAGCTTTTCTTATTTCCAGACGCATGCACAAACTATACAAAGTCGTTATTACGTAAAATGTGCATAGTTTGTTGATTCCATTTATGAAATAAATCCCATTTACACAAAACTCGTGCTTTTTAAGAATTCAGCTAAACCTTCTAGAAGCTGTTAAGTTGAAAAAAGGGGGGAAGTAAGCTTTTCTTATTTCCGGACGCATGCGCAAACTATACAAAGTCGGTATTACGTAGAATGTGCATAGTTTGTTGATTCCATTTATGAAATAAATCAAATTTTCTAAAAAATCTTTTTTTTTAAGAATTCATCTAAACCTTCTAGAAGCTGTGAATTTAAAAAAAGGGGGGAAGTAAGCTTTTCTTATTTCCGAACGCATGTGCAAACTATAGAAAGTCGTTATCACGTAGAATGTGCATAGTTTGCGCATGCGCAAACTATAGAAAGTCATTATGACATATAATGTGCATACTTTGTTGATTCCATTTATGAAATAAATCACATTTTCTAAAAAATCGTTTTTTTTAAGAATTCATCTAAACCTTGTAGAAGCTGTGAATTTAAAAAAAGGGGGGAAATTAGCTTTTCTTATTTCTGGACGCATGCGTAAACTATAGAAAGTCGTTATTAGGTAGAATGTGCATAGTTTGCGCATGCGCAAACTATAGAAAGTCGTTATGACATAGAATGTGCATACTTTGTTGATTCCATTTATGAAATAAATCATATTTTCTAAAAACTCGACTTTTTTAAGAAATCATGTAAACCTTCTAGAAGCTATGATTTTAGAAAACTGACGGAAGTAAGCTTTTCATATTTCCGGACGCATGCGCAAACTATAGAAAGTCGTTACTACGTAGAATTTGCATAATTTTTTTATTCCATTTATGAAATAAATCACATTTTCTAAAAACTCGTGTTTTTTAAGAAATCATGTAAACCTTCTAGAAGGCGTGGTTTTAAAAAACTAGCGGAAGTAAGCTTTTCTTATTTCCGGATGCATGCGCAAACTATAGAAAGTCGTTACTACGTAGAATGTGCATACCTTGTTGATTCCATTTATGAAATAAATCACATTTTCTAAAAACTCATGTTTTTTAAGAATTCACCTAAACCTTCTAGAAGCTGTGAATTTAAAAAAAGGGGGGAAGTAAGCTTTTCTTATTTCCGGACGCATGCGCAAACTATAGAAAGTTGTTATTACATAGAATGTGCATAGTTTGCGCATGCGAAAACTATAGAAATTCGTTATGACATAGAATGTGCATACTTTGTTGATTCTATTTATGAAATAAATCACATTTCCTAAAAACTCGTGTTTCTTAACAAATCATGTAAACCTTCTAGAAGCTGTGATTTTAAAAAATGGGGGGAATTAAGCTTTTCTTATTTCCGGACGCATGCACAAACTATAGAAAGTCGTTATGACGTAGAATGTGCAAAATTTGTTGATTCCATTTATGAAATAAATCACATTTTCTTAAAACTCGTGTTTTTTAAGAATTCATCTAAACCTTCTAGAAGCTGTGAATTTAAAAAAAGGGGGGAAGTAACCTTTTCTTATTTCCGGACGCATGCGCAAACTATAGAAAGTTGTTATTACATAGAATGTGCATAGTTTGCGCATGCGCAAACTATAGAAAGTCGTTATGACATAGAATGTGCATACTTTGTTGATTCCATTTATGAAATAAATCACATTTCCTAAAAACTCGTGTTTCTTAACAAATCATGTAAACCTTGTAGAAGCTGTGATTTTAAAAAATGGGGGGAATTAAGCTTTTATTATTTCCGGACGCATGCGCAAACTATAGAAAGTCGTTATGACGAAGAATGTGCATACTTTGTTGATTCCATTTATGAAATAAATCACATTTTCTAAAAACTCGTGTTTTTTAAGAATTCATCTAAACCTTCTAGAAGCTGTGATTTTAAAAAACTGGCGGAAGTAAGCTTTTCATATTTCCGGATGCATGCGCAAACTTTAGAAAGTTGTTATTACATAGAATGTGCATACTTTGTTGATTCCATTGATGAAATAAATCACATTTTCTAAAAACTCGTGTTTTATAAGAAATCATGTAAACCTTCTCGAAGTTGTGGTTTTAAAAAACTCGCGGAAGGAAGCTTTTCTTATTTCCGGACGCTTGCGCAAACTATAGAAAGTCGTTATTACGTAGAATGTGCATAGTTTGTTGATTCCATTTATGAAATAAATCACATTTACACTAAACTCGTGCTTTTTAAGAATTCAGCTAAACCTTCTAGAAGCTGTGAATTTGAAAAAAGGGGGGAAGTAAGCTTTTCATATTTCCGGACGCATGCGCAAACTATAGAAAGTCGTTATTACGTAGAATGTGGATAGTTTGTTGATTCCATTTATGAAATAAATCACATTTTCTAAAAAGTCATGTTTTTTAAAAATTCATCTAAACCTTCTAGAAGCTCTGAATTTAAAAAAAGGGGGGAAGTAGGCTTTTCTTATTTCCGAACGCATGTGCAAACTATCGAAAGTCGTTATCACGTAGAATGTGTATAGTTTGCGCATGCACAAACTATAGAAAGTCATTATGACATAGAATGTGCATACTTTGTTGATTCCATATATGAAATAAATCATATTTTCTAAAAACTCTTGTTTTTTATGAAATCATGTAAACCTTCTAGAAGCTGTGATTTTAAAAAACGGGGGGAATTAAGCTTTTCTTATTTCCGGACGCATGCGCAAACCATAGAAAGTCGTTATGACGTAGACTGTGCAAAATTTGTTTATTCCATTTATGAAATAAATCACATTTTCTAAAAACTCGTGTTTTTTAAGAATTCATCTAAACCTTGTAGAAGCTATGAATTTAAAAAAAGGTAGGAAATAAGCTTTTCTTATTTCTGGACGCATGCGCAAACTTTAGAATATAGTTATCACGTAGAATGTGCATAGTTTGCGCATGCGCAAACTATAGAAAGTCGTTATGACATAGAATGTGCATACTTTGTTGATTCCATTTATGAAATAAATTACATTTTCTAAACACTCGTGTTTTTTAAGAAATCATGTAAACCTTCTAGAAGCCGTGATTTTAAAAAACGGGGGGAATTAAGCTTTTCTTATTTCCAGACGCATGCGCAAACTATAGAAAGTCGTTATGACGTAGAATGTGCAAAATTTGTTGTTTCCATTTATTAAATAAATCACATTTTATAAAAACTCGTGTTTTTTAAGAATGCATCTAAACCTTCTAGAAGCTGTGAATTTAAAAAAAGGGGGGAAGTAACCTTTTCTTATTTCCGGACGCATGCGCAAACTATAGAAAGTTGTTATTACATAGAATGTGCATAGTTTGCGCATGCGCAAACTATAGAAAGTCGTTATGACATAGAATGTGCATACTTTGTTGATTCCATTTATGAAATAAATCACATTTCCTAAAAACTCGTGTTTCTTAACAAATCATGTAAACCTTCTAGAACCCGTGATTTTAAAAAATGGTGGGAATTAAGCTTTTCTTTTTTCCGGATGCATGCGCAAACTTTAGAAAGTCGTTATGACGAAGAATGTGCATACTTTGTTGATTCCATTTATGAAATAAATCACATTTTCTAAAAACTCGTTTTTTTTAAGAAATCATGTAAACCTTCTAGAAGCTGTGATTTAAAAAAACTGGCGAAAGTAAGCTTTTCTTATTTCCGGACGCATGCGCAAACTATAGAAAGTCGTTATTACGTAGAATGTGCATACTTTTTTTATTCCATTTATGAAATAAATCACATTTTCTAAAAACTCATGTTTTTTAAGAAATCATGTAAACCTTCTAGAAGCTGTGGTTTTAAAAAACTGGCGTAAGTAAGCTTTTCTTATTTCCGGATGCATGCGCAAACTATAGAAAGTCGTTACTACGTAGAATGTGCATACCTTGTTGATTGCATTTATGAAATAAATCACATTTTCTAAAAGCTCATGTTTTTTAAGAATTCACCTAAACCTTCTAGAAGCTGTGAATTTAAAAAAAGGGGGGAGTAAGCTTTTCTTATTTCCGGACGCATGCTCAAACTATAGAATATCGTTATCACGTAGAATGTGCATAGTTTGCGCATGCGCAAACTATAGAAAGTCGTTATGACATAGAATGTTCATACTTTGTTGATTCCATTTATGAAATAAATCACATTTTCTAAAAACTCGTGTTTTTTAAGAAATCATGTAAACCTTCTAGAAGCTGTGATTTTAAAAAACGGGGGGAATTAAGCTTTTCCTATTTGCGGACGCATGCGCAAGAAAGTCGTTATGACGTAGAATGTGCAAAATTTGTTGATTCCATTTATGAAATAAATCACATTTTCTAAAACCTCGTGTTTTTTAAGAATTCATCTAAACCTTCTAGAAGCAGTGAATTTAAAAAAAGGGGGGAAGTAACCTTTTCTTATTTCCGGACGCATGCGCAAACTATAGAAAGTTGTTATTACATAGAATGTGCATAGTTTGCGCATGCGCAAACTATGGAAATTCGTTATGACATAGAATGTGCATACTTTGTTGATTCCATTTATGAAATAAATCACATTTCCTAAAAACTCGTGTTTCTTAAGAAATCATGTAAAACTTCTAGAAGCTGTAATTTTAAAAAATGAGGGGAATTAAGCTTTTCTTATTTCCGGACGCATGCGCAAACTATAGAACTTCGTTATGACGAAGAATGTGCATACTTTGTTGATTCCATTTATGAAATAAATCACATTTTCTAAAACCTCGTGTTTTTTAAGAATTCATCTAAACATTCTAGAAGCTGTGATTTTAAAAAACTGGCGGAAGTAAGCTTTTCATATTTCTGGATGCATGTGCAAACTTTAGAAAGTCATTATTACATAGAATGTGCATACTTTGTTGATTCCAGTTATGAAATAAATCACATTTTCTAAAAACTCGTGTTTTTTAAGAAATCATGTAAACCTTCTAGAAGTTGTGGTTTTAAATGTTAGGATATTCCTATACCCCATCCTAGTCCCACCAGTATTTTGATCATTTACATTTTCAGTCATGCATGCACTTTTAGGGTTTGTATGCATTCTAGGGTTTGCATGCATTTTGCATGCATCCCAGTCATCAGTCCAGCACCTAGCCCCCAGTTAGGCAGCTCCCAGGAACTTCTTACTATATTCAGTTTTAGCCCTCCAGATGCTTAGTGCGCCCTTCTTCCTTGATTTTAGGGAGCAACTCGCCCTTCTTCACCTACCAGTCTAGTTACACTCAGTTACACTCAGTTACAGTCAGTTACACTCAGTTACTCTTAGTTACATTGAATTACACTCAGTTATACTTAGTTACATTGAGTTACACTCAGTTACACTTAGTTACATTGAGTTACACTCATTTACACTCAATTACACTTAGTTACACTGAGTTACACCTACCAGAGTTAGTTTGACTGATGGTTGACAGTTACTTGAGCATTGATGACTCCACTGATGATGATGAAGACTTCTAGTTGTGCTCCGATGATCATTAGGACACCTAGTTGTGCTCTGATGACACTCCAGTGATCCTTTGATCACTCCATGAAGGCTAATTCGAATTGCCACCTTAGGCATTCGAATTCCTCATGCATTGTATTATTTATATGTCCATTTGTGATTAATAATCTAGTGTGTGTGAAGTATTATTGCGTCTATCTGAGTTCTACTGTACCATATTATTCTGTTGCTCATTATACTGCATGTATCACTCTTCTTCTATTTTCTTGCTTAATCCACTATTCTCTTGTGAGGTATACATCATCTCTTAGATCTGCTGTGAGGATTTTCACATGGTATCAGAGCATGTTGAGAGTATTGTTTATCTCCATTCTTGAGAGTTTTTTGCAGGTTATTACCAAGATTTCGAGTTCAGCAGTTGCAGCAGTTTCTGCATTTTTGCAGCAGTAGCAGTTGCAGTTATTCTATATTGTTTTTGCAGGTTTTCTACAACTTCAATGAATTTAGAAGAAATTACTCCACTTTCTCCATTCAACTATGATGAATGGAAACCAAGAATGATAGCATATTTGAAGAGACATGATATCTTTGATTGCTATTTTGAAAGAGAGTTTGAATCCTCTACAAAGAAGATTAAATGGTTGAATAAAGGTGACATGCAAATTGGAAGAATGAAGCTTACTTTGACTGATTACATATTGTACCCGACCATCTTTGATATTGAAACTCCAAAAGAGTTATGGGCTCATCTGGATGAAAGATTCGGCAAAAAGAATGATGGTTTTGGTCCAAATCCCTTCAAAAGCAAGCAAGGTGATGCATTTGCTCCACTTGATGGTCTCTTAGATCATGATGCATTCGCTCCTCCTGATGGTCTCTCAGATCATGTTGCATTCGCTCCCCTTGATGATCTCTCAGATCATGAACCAGTATCATCTCATATTGAAGTTATTGACAAAGAACTTGCAGATTCTCCGCTCATGCTCAAACTTTCTTCTCTTTCTGTGCCAGCTCACACTCTAGATATTGCAGAAGGTCCTAAATCCTCTCTTGCACTAGAGTTTGTTGGTTTGCATCATGATCACATGATTATTTCGGAGGTAACATCAGCTATTGGAGGTAATGCATTCGCTCCTCTTCAGCAAACATCTCTTATTTACTACTATATGATCATTAGCACATGCTTTCAGAAGGTTATTGAAGAATATGGCCATCGCCACCCGCTTGAGATAATTTCTCATGCATCATATGATAGTTTTGATCTCACCCTTGCTGGTTCAAAGGAGATCTCAAGAAACTATTTTAAAAGTCTTAAATCTGATTTTGATTTCAAGCAAACATGTAATAGTTATTTTTGGCATAATCTCACCCATGGTGGTTCGAAGGAGAAGACAAAAGACTATATGCACTTTCACAGATTTGATCCTACCTCAGCTGATTCGAATCACAGGTTCAAGGATCATTCTTATACTATTGGATTTGTTCTCATCACATTCGACTTGAAGAGCAAGTACAAGCACATGCTTTTTGAGCATGATCCACTTCTTCCCAAGAAGAAGATACCTCCAGACATATGACCAAGCATCACACATGCTTGAGTTTGGAGCATTTATTTTTTATGTGTGCCTTACAGTCTATTTTTTGAGGAGGGGGTATGTTTCCCATGAAATTTTCCCACTTCCTTGGTTTATTGATTGTTATTATTCATTGTATAGGGTGACCTTTGGTCTTAGTTACCAGGGCCCAGGATAGATTAAGGGGGGGTGTTAGGACATCACATTTTCTAAAAACTCATGTTTTTTAAGAAATCATGTAAACCTTCTCGAAGTTGTGGTTTTAAAAAACTGGCGGAAGGAAGCTTTTCTTATTTCCTAACGCATGCGCAAACTATAGAAAGTCGTTATTACGTAGAATGTGCATAGTTAGTTGATTCCATTTATGAAATAAATCACATTTACACAAAACTCGTGCTTTTTAAGAATTCAGCTAAACCTTCTAGAAGCTGTGAATTTGAAAAAAGGGGGGAAGTAAGCTTTTCTTATTTCCGAACGCATGCTCAAACTATAGAAAGTCGTTATTACGTAGAATGTGCATAGTTTGTTGATTCCATTTATGAAATAAATCACATTTTCTAAAAACTCGTGTTTTTTAAGAATTCATCTAAACCTTCTAGAAGCTGTGAATTTAAAAAAAGGGGAGAAGTAAGCTTTTCTTATTTCCTGACGCATGTGCAAACTATAGAAAGTTGTTATCACGTAGAATGTGCATAGTTTGCGCATGCACAAACTATAGAAAGTCGTTATGACATAGAATGTGCATACTTTGTTGATTTCATTTATGAAATAAATCACATTTTCTAAAAACTCATGTTTTTTAAGAAATCATGTAAACCTTCTAGATCTGTGATTTTAAAAAACGGGGGGAATTAAGCTTTTCTTATTTCCGGACGCATGCGCAAACTATAGAAAGCCGTTATGACGTAGAATGTGCAAAATTTGTTGATTCCATTTATGAAATAAATCACATTTTCTAAAAACTCGTGTTTTTTAAGAATTCATCTAAACCTTGTAGAAGCTGTGAATTTAAAAAAAGGGGGGAAATAAGCTTTTCTTATTTCTCGACGCATGCGCAAACTATAGAAATTCGTTATTACGTAGAATGTGCATAGTTTGCGCATGCGCAAACTATAGAAAGTCATTATAACATAGAATGTGCATAGTTTGTTGATTCCATTTATGAAATAAATCACATTTTCTAAAAACTCGTGTTTTTTAAGAAATCATGTAAACCTTCTAGAAGCTGTGATTTTAAAAAATTGGCGGAAGTATGCTTTTCTTGTTTCCGGACGGATGCGCAAACTTTAGAAAGTCCTTATTACATAGAATGTGCATACTTTGTTGATTCCATTGATGAAATAAATCACATTTTCTAAAAACTCGTGTTTTTTAAGAAATCATGTAAACCTTCTAGAAGCTGTGGTTTTAAAAAACTGGTGGAAGTAAGCTTTTCATATTTCCGGACGCATGCGCAAACTATAGAAAGTCGTTACTGCGTATAATGTGCATACTTTGTTGATTGAATTTACGAAACAAATCACATTTTCTAAAAACTCGTGTTTTTTAAGAAATCATGTAAACCTTCTAGAAGCTGTGGTTTTAAAAAACTGGCGGAAGTAAGCTATTCTTATTTCCGGACGCATGCGCAAACTATAGAAAGTCATTACTACGTAGAATGTGCATACCTTGTTGATTCCATATATGAAATAAATCACATTTTCCAAAAACTCATGTTTTTTAAGAATTCATCTAAACCTTCTAGAAGCTGTGAATTTAAAAAAAGGGGGGAAGTAAGCTTTTCTTATTTCTGGATGCATGCGCAAACTATAGAAAGTCGATATTACGTAGAATGTTCATAGTTTGCGCATGCGCAAACTATAGAAATTCGTTATGACATAGAATGTGCATACTTTGTTGATTCCATTTATGAAATAAATCACATTTTCTAAAAACTCGTGTTTTCTAAGAAATCATGTAAACCTTCTAAAAGCTGTGACTTTAAAAAACTGGCGGAAGTAAGCTTTTCTTATTTCCGGACGCATGCGTAAACATTAGAAAGTCGTTATTACATAGAATGTGCATACTTTGTTGATTCCATTTATGAAATAAATCGCATTTTGAAAAAACTCGTGTTTTTTAAGAAATCATGTAAACCTTCTCGAAGTTGTGGTTTTAAAAAACTGGCGGAAGGAAGCTTTTCTTATTTCCGGACGCATGCGCAAACTATAGAATGTCGTTATTACGTAGAATGTGCATAGCTTCCGCATGCGCAAACTATAGAAAGTCGTTATGAAATCGAATATGCATACTTTGTTGATTCCATTTATGAAATAATTCACATTTTCTAAAAACTCGTGGATTTTAAGAAATCATGTAAACCGTCTAGAAGCTGTGGTTTTAACAAACTGGCGGAAGTAAGCTTTTCTTATTTCCGGAACCATGCGCAAACTATAGAAAGTCATTACTACGTAGAATGTACATACCTTGTTTATTCCATTTATGAAATAAATCACATTTTCCAAAAACTCGTGTTTTTTAAGAATTCATCTAAACCTTGTAGAAGCTGTGAATTTAAAAAAAGGGGGGAAGTAAGCTTTTCTTATTTCCGGACGCATGCGCAAACTATAGAAAGTCGTTATCACGTAGAATGTGCATACCTTGTTGATTCCATTTATGAAATAAATCACATTTTCTAAAAACTCATGTTTTTTAAGAATTCAGCTAAACCTTCTAGAAGCTGTGAATTTAAAAAAAGGGGGGAAGTAAGCTTTTCTTATTTCCGGACGCATGCGCAAACTATACAAAGTCGTTATCACGTAGAATGTGCATAGTTTGCGCATGCGCAAACTATAGAAAGTCTTTATGACATAGATTGTGCATACTTTGTTGAATCCATTTATGAAATAAATCACATTTTCTAAAAACTCGTGTTTTTTAAGAAATCATGTAAACCTTCTAGAAGTTGTGATTTTAAAAAAGGGGGGAATTAAGCTTTTCTTATTTGCAGACCCATGCGCAAACTATAGAAAGTCGTTATGACGTAGAATGTGCTAAATTTGTTGATTCCATTTATGAAATAAATCACATTATCGAAAAACTCGTGTTTTTTAAGAATTCATCTAAACCTTGTAGAAGCTGTGAATTTAAAAGAGGGGGGGAAATAAGCTTTTCTTATTTCTGGACGCATGCACAAACTATAGAAATTCGTTATTATGTAGAATGTGCATAGTTTGCGCATTCACAAACTATAGAAAGTCGTTATAACATAGAATGTGCATAATTTGTTGATTCCATTTATGAAATAAATCACATTTTCTAAAAACTCGTGTTTTTTAAGAAATCATGTAAACCTTCTAGAAGCTGTGATTTTAAAAAACTGGAGGAAGTAAGCTTTTCTTGTTTCCGGACACATGCGCAAACTTTAGAAAGTCCTTATTACATAGAATGTGCATACTTTGTTGATTCCATTTATGAAATAAATCACATTTTCTAAAAACTCGTGTTTTTTAAGAAATCATGTAAACCTTCTAGAAGCTGTGGTTTTAAAAAACTGGCAGAAGTAAGCTTTTCATATTTCCGAACGCATGCGCAAACTATAGAAAGTCGTTACTACATAGAATGTGCATACTTTGTTGATTCCATTTATGAAATAAATCACATTTTCTAAAAACTCGTGTTTTTTAAGAAATCATGTAAACCTTCTAGAAGCTGTGGTTTTAAACAACTGGCGGAAGTAAGCTTTTCTTATTTCCGGACGCATGCGCAAACTATAGAAAGTCATTACTACGTAGAATGTGTATACCTTGTTTATTGCATTTATGAAATAAATCACATTTTCCAAAAACTCGTGTTTTTTAAGAATTCATCTAAACCTTGTAGAAGGTGTGAATTTAAAAAAAGGGGGGAAGTAAGCTTTTCTTATTTCCGGACGCATGCGCAAACTATAGAAAGTAGTTATCACGTAGAATGTGCATAGTTTGCGCATGCACAAACTATAGAAAGTCGTTATGACATAGAATGTGCATACTTTGTTGATTCCATTTATGAAATAAATCACATTTTTTAAAAACTCGTGTTTTTTAAGAAATCATGTAAACCTTCTAGAAGCTGTGATTTTAAAAAACGGGGGGAATTAAGCTTTTCTTATTTCCGGACGCATTGGCAAACTATAGAAAGTCGTTATGACGTAGAATGTGCAAACTTTGTTGATTCCATTTATGAAATAAATCACATTTTTAAAAACTCGTCTTTTTTAAGAATTCATCTAAACCTTCTAGAAGCTGTGAATTTAAAAAAAGGGGGGAAGTAAGCTTTTCTTATTTACGGACGCATGCGCAAACTATAGAAAGTCGTTATTACGTAGAATGTGCATAGTTTGCGCATGCGCAAACTATAGAAAGTCGTTATGACATAGAATGTGCATACTTTGTTGATTCCATTTATGATATAAATCACATTTTCTAAAAACTTGTGTTTTTTAAGAAATCATGTAAGCCTTCTAGAAGTTGTGATTTTAAAAAACTGGCGGAAGTAAGCTTTTCTTATTTCTGGACGCATGTGCAAACTTTAGAAAGTCGTTGTTACATAGAATGTGCATACTTTCTTGATTCCCTTTATGAAATAAAACACATTTTCAAAAAACTCGTGTTTTTTAAGAAATGATGTAAACCTTCTAGAAGCTGTGATTTAAAAAAACTGGCGGAAGTAAGCTTTTCTTATTTCGGGACGCATGCACAAACTATAGAAAGTCGTTACTACGTAGAATGTGCATACCTTGTTGATTCCATTTATGAAATAAATCACATTTTCTAAAAACTCATTGTTTTTTAAGAATTCACCTAAACCTTGTAGAAGCTGTGAATTTAAAAAAAGGGGGAACTAAGCTTTTCTTATTTCCGGACGCATGTGCAAACTATAGAAAGTCGTTATCACGTAGAATGTGCATAGTTTGTTGATTCCATTTATGAAATAAATCACATTTTCTAAAAACTTGTGTTTTTTAAGAATTCATCTAAACCTTCTAGAAGCTGTGATTTTAAAAAACTGGCGGAAGTAAGCTTTTCATATTTCCGGATGCATGTGCAAACTTTAGAAAGTCATTATTACATAGAATGTGCATACTTTGTTGATTCCATTTATAAATTAAATCAAATTTTCTAAAAACTCGTGTTTTTTAAGAAATCATGCGAAACCTTCTCGACGCTGTGGTTTTAAAAAACTGGCGGAAGGAAGCTTTTCTTATTTCCGGACGCATGCGCAAACTATAGAAAATCGATATTACGTAGAATGTGCATAGTTTGTTGATTCCATTTATGAAATAAATCACATTTTCTAAAAACTCGCGTTTTTTAAGAATTCATCTAAACCTTATATAAGCTGTGAATTTAAAAAAAGGGGGGAAGTAAGCTTTTTTTATTTCCGGACGCATGCACAAACTATAGAAAGTCGTTATCACGTAGAATGTGCATAGTTTCTTGATTCCATTTATGAAATAAATCACATTTTCTAAAAACTCGTGTTTTTTAAGAATTCATCTAAACCTTGTAGAAGCTGTGAATTTAAAAAAAGGGGGGAAGTAAGCTTTTCTTATTTCCGGACACATGTGCAAACTATAGAAAGTGGTTATCACGTAGAATATGCATAGTTTGCGCATGTGCAAACTATAGAAAGTCGTTATGACATAGAATGTGCATACTTTGTTGATTCCATTTATGGAATAAATCACATTTTCTAAAAACTCGTGTTTTCTAAGAAATCATGTAAACCTTCTAGAAGCTGTGAATTTAAAAAAAGGGGGGAAATAAGCTTTTCTTATTTTTCGACGCATGCGCAAACTATAGAAATTCATTATTACGTATAATGTGCATAGTTTGCGCATGAGAAAACTATAGAAAGTCGTTATAACATAGAATGTGCATAATTTGTTGATTCCGTTTATGAAATAAATCAGATTTTCTAAAAACTCGTGTTTTTTAAGAAATCATGTAAACCTTCTACAAGCTGTGATTTTAAAAAACGGGGGGAATTAAGCTTTTCTTATTTCCGGACGCATGTGCAAACTATAGAAAGTCGTTATGACGTAGAATGTGGAAAATTTGTTGATTCCATTTATGAAATAAATCACATTTTCTAAAGAATCGTGTTTTTTAAGAATTCATCTAAACCTTGTAGAAGCTGTGAATTTAAAAAAAGGGGGGAAATAAGCTTTTCTTATTTCTGGATGCATGCGCAAACTATAGAAATTCGTTATTACGTAGAATGTGCATAGTTTGCGCATGCGCAAACTATAGAAAGTCGTTATAACATAGAATGTGCATACTTTGTTGATTCCATTTATGAAATAATTCACATTTTCTAAAAACTCGTGTTTTTTAAGAAATCATGTAAACCTTCTAGAAGCTGTGATTTTAAAAAACTGGTGGAAGTAAGCTTTTCTTGTTTCCGGACGCATGCGCAAACTTTAGAAAGTCTTTATTACATAGAATGTGCATACTTTGTTGATTCCATTTATGAAATAAATCACATTTTCTAAAAACTCGTGTTTTTTAAGAAATCATGTAAACCTTCTAGAAGCTGTGATTTTAAACAACTGGCGGAAGTAAGGTTTTCTTATTTCCGGACGCATGCGCAAACTATAGAAAGTCGTTACTACGTAGAATGTGCATACCTTGTTGATTCCATTTATGAAATAAATCACATTTTCTAAAAACTCATGTTTTTTAAGAATTCATCTAAACCTTCTAGAAGCTGTGAATTTAAAAAAAGGGGGGAGTAAGATTTTCTTATTTCCGGACGCATGTAGAATGTGCATAGTTTGCGCATGCGCAAGCTATAGAAAGTCGTTATGACATAGAATGTGCATACTTTGTTTATTCCATTTATGAAATAAATCACATTTTCTAAAAACTTGTGTTTTTTAAGAAATCATGTAAACCTTCTAGAAGCTGTGATTTTAAAAAATGGGGGGAATTAAGCTTTTCTTATTTCCGGACGCATGTGCAAACTATAGAAAGTCGTTATGACGAAGAATGTGCATACTTTGTTGATTCCATTTATGAAATAAATCACATTTTCTAAAAACTCGTGTTTTTTAAGAATTCATCTAAACCTTCTAGAAGCTGTGATTTTAAATAACTGGTGGAAGTAAGCTTTTCATATTTCCAGATGCATGTGCAAACTTTGGAAAGTCATTATTACATAGAATGTGCATACTTTGTTGATTCCATTTATGAAATAAATCACATTTTCTAAAAACTCGTGTTTTTTAAGAAATCATGTAAACCTTCTCGAAGTTGTGGTCTTAAAAAACTGGTTGAAGGAAGCTTTTCTTATTTCCGGCGCATGCGCAAACTATAGAAAGTCCTTATTACATAGAATGTGCATGGTTTGTTGATTCCATTTATGAAATAAATCACATTTTCTAAAAACTCGTGTTTTTTAAGAATTCATCTAAACCTTCTAGAAGCTGTGAATTTAAAAAATGGGGGGAAGTAAGATTTTCTTACTTCCGGACACATGTGCAAACTATAGAAAGTCGTTATCAAGTAGAATGTGCATAGTTTGCGCATGAACAAACTATAGAAAGTCGTTATGACATAGAATCTGCATACTTTGTTGATTCCATTTTTGAAATAAATCACATTTTCTAAAAACTCATGTTTTTTAAGAAATCGTGTAAACCTTCTAGAAGCTGTGATTTTAAAAAACGGGGGGAAGTAAGTTTTTCTTATTTCCGGCCGCATGCGCAAACTATAGAAAGTCATTATGACATAGAATGTGCAAAATTTGTTGATTCCATTTATGAAATAAATAACATTTTCTAAAAACTCGTGTTTTTTAAGAATTCATCTAAACCTTCTAGAAGCTGTGAATTTAAAAAAAGGGTGGAAATAAGCTTTTCTTATTTCTGGACGCATGCACAAACTATAGAAATTCGTTATTACCTAGAATGTGCATAGTTTGCGCATGCGCAAACTATAGAAAGTCGTTATAACATAGAATGTGCATACTTCGTTGATTCCATTTATGAAATAAATCATATTTTCTAAAAACTTGTTTTTTTAAGAAATCATGTAAACCTTCTAGAAGACGTGATTTTAAAAAACTGGCGGAAGTAAGCTTTTCTTATTTCTGGACGAATGCGCAAACTTTAGAAAGTCATTATTACATAGAATGTGCATACTTTGTTGATTCCATTTATGAAATAAATCACATTTCCTAAAAACTCGTGTTTTTTAAGAAATCATGTAAACTTTCTAGAAGCTGTGGTTTTAAAAAAGTGGCGGAAGTAAGCTTTTCTTATTTCCGGACGCATGCACAAACTATAGAAAGTCGTTACTACGTAGAATGTGCATACTTTGTTGATTGCATTTATGAAATAAATCACATTTTCTAAAAACTCGTGTTTTTTAAGAAATCATGTAAACCTTCTAGAAGCTGTGGTTTTAAAAAATTGGCGGAAGAAAGCTTTTCTTATTTCCGGACGCATGCGCAAACTATAGAAAGTCATTACTACGTAGAATGTGCTTACCTTGTTGATTCCATTTATGAAATAAATCACATTTTCCAAAAACTCGTGTTTTTTAAGAATTCATCTAAACCTTCTAGAAGATGTGAATTTAAAAAAAGGGAGGAAGTAAGATTTTCTTATTTCCGGACGCATGCGCAAACTATAGAAAGTCGTTATCACGTAGAATGTGCATAGTTTGCGCAAGCGCGAAGTATAGAAAGTCGTTATGACATAGAATGTGCATACTTTGTGTATTCCATTTACGAAATAAATCACATTTCCTAAAAACTCGTGTTTTTTAACAAATCATGTAAGCCTTCTAGAAGCTGTGATTTTAAAAAACGGGGGGAATTAAGCTTTTCTTATTTCCGGACGCATGCGCAAACTATAGAAAGTCCTTATGACGAAAAATTTGCATACTTTGTTGATTACATTTATGAAATAAATCACATTTTCTAAAAACTCGTGTTTTTTAAGAATTCATCTAAACCTTCTAGAAGCTGTGAATTTAAAAAAAGGGGGGAAATAAGCTTTTCTTATTTCTGGACGCATGCGCAAACTATAGAAATTCGTTATTACATTGAATGTGCATAGTTTGCGCATGCGCAAACTATAGAAAGTCGTTATAACATAGAATGTGCATACTTTGTTGATTCAATTTATGAAATAAATCACATTTTCTAAAAACTCATGTTTTTTAAGAAATCATGTAAACCTTCTAGAAGCTGTGATTTTAAAAAACTGGCGGAAGTAAGCTTTTCTTATTTCCGGACGCATGCGCAAACTTTAGAAAGTCGTTATAACATAGAATGTGCATACTTTGTTGATTCCATTTAGGAAATAAATCACATTTTCTAAAAACTCGTGTTTTTTAAGAATTCATCTAAACCTTCTAGAAGCTGTGATTTTAAAAAACTGGCGAAACTAAGCTTTTTATATTTCTGGATGCATGCGCAAACTTTAGAAAGTCCTTATTACATAGAATGTGCATACTTTGTTGATTCCATTTATGAAATAAATCACATTTTCTAAAAACTCGTGTTTTTTAAGAAATCATGTAAACCTCCTCGAAGTTGTGGTTTTAAAAAACTGGCGGAAGGAAGGTTTTCTTATTTCCGGATGCATGCGCAAACTATACAAAATCATTATTATGTAGAATGTGCATAGTTTGTTGATTCCATTTATGAAATAAATCACATTTTCTAAAAACTCGTGTTTTTTAAGAATTCATCTAAACCTTCTAGAAGCTGTGAATTTAAAAAAAGGGGGGAAGTAAGCTTTTCTTATTTCCGGACGCATGCGGAAACTATAGAAAGTCGATATTACGTAGAATGTGCATAGTTTGTTGATTCCATTTATGAAATAAATCAAATTTTCTAAAAACTCGTATTTTTTAAGAATTCATCTAAACCTTCTAGAAGCTGTGAATTTAAAAAAAGGGGGGAAGTAAGCTTTTCATATTTCCAGACGCATGTGCAAACTATAGAAAGTCGTTATCACGTAGAATGTGCATAGTTTGCGCATGCGCAAACTATAAAAGTCGTTATGACATAGAATGTGCATACTTTGTTGATTCCATTTATGAAATAAATCACATTTTCTAAAAACTCGTGTTTTTTAAGAAATCATGTAAACCTTCTAGAAGCTGTGGTTTTAAAAAACTAGCGGAAGGAAGCTTTTCATATTTCCGGACGCATGCGCAAACTATAGAAATTCATTACTACGTAGAATGTGCATACCTTGTTGATTCCATTTATGAAATAAATCACATTTTCCCTAAACTCGTGTTTTTTAAGAATTCATCTAAACCTTCTAGAAGCTGTGAATTTAAAAAAAAGGGGGTAAGTAAGCTTTTCTTATTTCTTGATGCATGCGCAAACTATAGAAAGTCGTTATTACGTAGAATGTGCATAGTTTGCGCATGTGCAAACTATAGAAAGTCGTTACTACGTAGAATGTGCATAATTTTTTTATTGCATTTATGAAATAAATCACATTTTCTAAAAACTCATGTTTTTTAAGAAATCATGTAAACCTCCTAGAAGCTGTGGTTTTAAAAAACTGGCGGAAGTAAGCTTTTCTTATTTCCGAACGCATTCGCAAACTATAGAAAGTTGTTACTATGTAGAATGTGCATACCTTGTTGATTCCATTTATGAAATAAATCACATTTTCTAAAAACTCATGTTTTTTAAGAATTCACCTAAACCTTCTAGAAGTTGTGAGTTTAAAAAAAGGGGGGAAGTAAGCTTTTCTTATTGCCGGATGCATGCGCAAACAATAGCAAATCGTTATCACGTAGAATGTGCATAGTTTGTGCATGCACAAACTATAGAAATTTGTTATGACATAGAATGTGCATACTTTGTTGATTCCATTTATGAAATAAATCACATTTTCTAAAAACTCGTGTTTTTTAAGAAATCATGTAAACCTTCTAGAAGCTGTGATATTAAAAAACGGGGGGAATTAAGCTTTTCTTATTTCCGGATGCATGTGCAATCTATAGAAAGTCGTTATGACGAAGAATGTGCGTACTTTGTTGAATCCATTTATGAAATAAATCACATTTTCTAAAAACTCGTGTTTTTTAAGAATTCATCTAAACCTTCATGAAGCTGTGATTTTAAAAAACTAGCGGAAGTAAGCTTATCATATTTCCAGATGCATGCGCAAACTTTACAAAGTTGTTATTACATAGAATGTGCATACTTTGTTCATTCCATTTATGAAATAAATCACATTTTCCAAAAACTCGTATTTTTTAAGAAATCATGTAAACCTTCTCGAAGTTGTGGTTTTAAAAAACTGGTGGAAGGAAGCTTTTCTTATTTCCGGACGCATGCGCAAACTATAGAAAGTCGTTATTATGTAGAATGTGCATAGTTTGTTGAATCCATTTATGAAAAAAATCACATTGACACAAAACTCGTGCATTTTAACAATTCAGGGAAACCTTCTAGAAGCTGTGAATTTGAAAAAAGGGGGGAAGTAAGCTTTACTTATTTCCGGACGCATGTGCAAACTATAGAAAGTCGTTATTACGTAGAATGTGCATAGTTTGTTGATTCCATTTATGAAATAAATCACATTTTCTAAAAACTCGTGTTTTTTAAGAATTCATCTAAACCTTCTAGAAGCTGTGAATTTAAAAAAGGGGGGGAAGTAACCTTTTCTTATTTCCGGACGCATGTGCAAACTATAGAAAGTCGTTATCACGTAGAATGTGCATAGTTTGCGCATGCGCAAACTATAGAAAGTTGTTATGACATAGAATGTGCATAATTTGTTGATTCAATTTATGAAATAAATCACATTTTCTAAAAACTCGTGTTTTCTAAGAGATCATGTAAACCTTCTAGAAGCTGTGATTTTAAAAAACGGGGGGAATTAAGCTTTTCTTATTTCCAGACGCATGCGCAAACTATAGAATGTCGTTATGACGTAGAATGTGCATACTTTGTTGATTCCATTTATGAAATAAATCACATTTTCTAAAAACTCATGTTTTTTAAGAAATCATGTAAACCTTCTAGAAGTTGTGGTTTTAAAAAACTGGCGGAAGTAAGCTTTTCTTATTTCCGGACGCATGCGCAAACTATAGAAAGTCATTACTATGTAGAATGTGCATACCTTGTTGATTCCATTTATGAAATAAATCACATTTTCCAAAAACTCGTGTTTTTTAAGAATTCATCTAAACCTTGTAGAAGCTGTGAATTTAAAAAAAGGGGGGAAGTAAGCTTTTCTTATTTCTGTACGCATGCGCAAACTATAGAAAGTCGTTATCACGTAGAATGTGCATAGTTTGCGCATGCGCAAACTATAGAAAGTCGTTATGACATATAATGTGCATACTTTGTTGATTCCATTTATGAAATAAATCACGTTTTCTAAAAACTCGTGTTTTTTAAGAACTCATGTAAACCTTCTATAAGCTGTGATTTTAAAAAACGGGGGGAATTAAGCTTTTATTATTTCCGGACGCATGCGCAAACTATAGAAGGTCGTTATGACGTAGAATGTGCAAACTTTGTTGATTCCATTTATGAAATAAATCACATTTTCTAAAAACTCATGTTTTTTAAGAATTCATCTAAACCTTCTAGAAGCTGTGAATTTAAAAAAAGGGGGGAAGTAAGCTTTTCTTATTTCTGGACGCATGCGCAAACTATAGAAAGTCCTTATTACGTAGAATGTGCATAGTTTGCGCATTCACAAACTATAGAAAGTCGTTATGACTTAGAATGTGCATACTTTTTTGATTCCATTTATGAAATAAATCACATTTTCTAAAAACTCGTGTTTTTTAAGAAATAATGTAAACCTTCTAGAAGCTATGATTTTAAAAAACTAGCGGAAGTAAGCTTTTCTTATTTCCGGACACATGCGCAAACTTTAGAAAGTCGTTATTACATAGAATGTGCATACTTTGTTGATTCCATTTATGAAATAAATCACATTTTCTAAAAACTCGTGTTTTTTAAGAAATGATGTAAACCTTCTAGAAGCCGTGATTTAAAAAAACTGGCGGAAGTAAGCTTTTGTTATTTCCGGACACATGTGCAAACTATAGAAAGTCGTTATCACATAGACTGTGGATAGTTTGCGCATGCGCAAACTATAGAAATTTGTTATGACATAGAATGTGAATAATTTGTTGATTCCATTGATGAAATAAATCACATTTTCTAAAAACTCGTGTTTTTTAAGAAATAATGTAAACCTTCTAGAAGCTGTGGTTTTAAAAGACTGGCGGGAGGAAGCTTTTCATATTTCTGGATGCATGTGCAAACTATAGTAAGTCGTTACTACATAGAATGTGCATACCTTGTTGATTCCATTTACGAAATAAATCACATTTTCCAAAAAATCGTGTTTTATAAGAATTCATCTAAACCTTCTAGAAGCTGTGAATTCAAAAAAAGGGGGGAAGTAAGCTTTTCTTATTTCTGGACGCACGCGCAAACTATAGAAAGTCGTTATAATGTAGAATGTGCATAGTTTGCGCATGCGCAAACTATAGAAATTGGTTATGACATAGAATGTGCATACTTTGTTGATTCCATTTATGAAATAAATCAGATTCTTTAAAAACTCGTGTTTTTTAAGAAATCATGTAAACCTTCTACAAGCTGTGATTTTAAAAAACGGGGGGAATTAAGCTTTTCTTATTTCCGGACGCATGTGCAAACTATAGAAAGTCGTTATGACGTAGAATGTGGAAAATTTGTTGATTCCATTTATGAAATAAATCACATTTTCTAAAGAATCGTGTTTTTTAAGAATTCATCTAAACCTTGTAGAAGCTGTGAATTTAAAAAAAGGGGGGAAATAAGCTTTTCTTATTTCTGGATGCATGCGCAAACTATAGAAATTCGTTATTACGTAGAATGTGCATAATTTCTTGATTCCATTTATGAAATAAACCACATTTTCTAAAAACTCGTGTTTTTAAAGAAATCATGTAAACCTTCTAGAAGCTGTGATTCTAAAAAACTGTCGGAAGTAAGCTTTTCTTATTTCCGGATGATTGCGCAAACTATAGAAAGTCGTTACTACATAGAATGTGCATACTTTGTTGATTCCATTTATGAAATAAATCACATTTTCTAAAAACTCGTGTTTTTTAAGAAATCATGTAAACCTTCTAGAAGCTGTGGTTTTAAAAAACTAGCGGAAGTAAGCTTTTCTTATTTCTGGATGCATGCGCAAACTATAGAAAGTCGTTATTATGTAGAATGTGCATAGCTTGTTGATTCCATTTATGAAATAAATCACATTTTCTAAAAACTCGTGTTTTTTAAGAATTCATTTAAACGATTTAGAAGCTGTGAATTTAAAAAAAGGGGGGAAGTAAGCTTTTCTTATTTCTGGACGCATGCGCAAACTATAGAAAGTGATTATTACATAGAATGTGCATAGTTTGTGCATCCGCAAACTATAGAAAGTCGTTATGACATAGAATGTGCATACTTTGTTGATTCCATTTATGAAATAAATCACATTTCCTAAAAACTCGTGGTTTTTAACAAATCATGTAAACCTTCTAGAAGCTGTGATTTTAAAAAATGGGGGGAATTAAGCTTTTCTTATTTCCGGATGCATGCGCAAACTATAGAAAGCAGTTATTACATAGGATGTGCATACTTTGTTGATTCCATTTATGAAATAAATCATATTTTCTAAAAACTCATGTTTTTTAAGAAATCATGTAAACCTTCTCGAAGTTGTGCTTTTAAAAAACTGGCGGAAGGAAGCTTTTCTTATTTCCGGACGCATGCGCAAACTATAGAAAGTCGTTATTACGTAGAATGTGCATAGTTTGTTGATTCCATTTATGAAATAAATCACATTTTCTGAAAACTCGTGTTTTTTAAGAATTCATCTAAACCTTCTAGAAGCTGTGAATATAAAAAAAGGCGGGAAGTAAGCTTTTCTTATTTCCGGACGCATGCGCAAACTATACAAAGTCGTTATTACGTAGAATGTGCATAGTTTGTCGATTCCATTTACGAAATAAATCACATTTTCTAAAAACTCTTAATTTTTAAGAAATCATGTAAACCTTCTAGAAGCTGTGGTTTTTAAAAACTGGCGGAAGTAAGCTTTTCATATTTCCGAACGCATGCGCAAACTATAGAAAGTCGTTACTACGTAGAATGTGCATACTTTGATGATTCCATTTATGAAAAAAATCACATTTTCTAAAAACTCGTGTTTTTTAAGAAATCATGTAAACCTTCTAGAAGCTATGGTTTTAAAAAACTAGCGGAAGTAAGCTTTTCTTATTTCCGGACGCATGCGCAAACTCTAGAAAGTCATTACTACGTAGAATGTGCATACATTGTTGATTCCATTTATGACATAAATCACATTTTCCAAAAACTCATGTTTTTAAGAATTCATCTAAACTTTGTAGAAGCTGTGAATTTAAAAAAAGGGGGGAAGTAAGCTTTTCTTATTTCCGGACGCATGCGAAAACTATAGAAAGTCGTTATCACGTAGAATGTGCATAGTTTGCGCATGAACAAACTATAGAAAGTCCTTATGACATAGAATGTGCATACTTTGTTGATTCCATTTATGAAATAAATCACATTTTCTAAAAACTCATGTTTTTTGAGAAATCATGTAAACCTTCTAGAAGCTGTGATTTTAAAAAACTGACGGAAGTAAGCTTTTCTTATTTCCGGACGCATGCACAACCTATAGAAAGTCGTTATGACGTAGAATGTGCAAACCTTGTTGATCCCATATATGAAATAAATCACATTTTCTAAAAACTCATTTTTTTAAGAATTCATCTAATTCTTCTAGAAGCTGTGAATTTAAAAAAAGGGGGGAAGTAAGCTTTTCTTATTTTTGGACGCATCCGCAAACTATAGAAAGTCTTTATTACGTAGAATGTGCATAGTTTGCACATGCGCAAACTATAGAAAGTCGTTATGACATAGAATGTGCATACTTTGTTGATTCCATTTATGAAATAAATCAAATTTTCTAAAAACTCATGTTTTTTGAGAAATCATGTAAACCTTCTAGAAGCTGTGATTTTAAAAAACTGACGGAAGTAAGCTTTTCTTATTTCCGGACGCATGTGCAAACTTTAGAAATTCGTTATTACATAGAATGTGCATACTGTGTTGATTCCATTTATGAAATAAATCACATTTTCTAAAAACTCATGTTTTTTAAGAAATCATGTAAACCTTCTAGAAGCTGTGATTTAAAAAAACTGGCGGAAGTAAGCTTTTCTTATTTCCGGACGCATGCCCAAACTATAGAAAGTCGTTACTACATATAATGTGTATACCTTGTTGATTCCTTTTATGAAATAAATCACATTTTCTAAAAACTCGTGTTTTTTGAGAAATCATGTAAACCTTCTAGAAGCTGTGGTTTTAAAAAACTGGCGGAAGTAAGCTTTTCTTATTTCCGGACGCATGCGCAAACTATCGAAATTCGTTACTACGTAGAATGTGCATAGCTTGTTGATTCCATTTATGAAATAAATCAAATTTTCTAAAAAGTCATGTTTTTTAAGAATTCACCTAAACCTTCTAGAAGCTGTGAATTTAAAAAAAGGGGGGAAGTAAGCTTTTCTTATTTCCGGACGCATGCGCAAACTATAGAAAATCGTTATCACGTAGAATGTGGATAGTTTGCGCATGCACAAACTATAGAAAGTCGTTATGACATAGAATGTGCATACTTTGTTGATTCCATTTATGAAATAAATCACATTTTCTAAAAACTCGTGTTTTTTAAGAAATCATGTAAACCTTCTAGAAGCTGACTTTAAAAAACGGGGGGAATTAAGCTTTTCTTATTTCTGGACACATGCGCAAACTATAGAAAGTCGTTATGACGTAGAATGTGCAAAATTTGTTGATTCCATTTATGAAATAAATCACATTTTCTAAAAACTCATGTTTTTTAAGAATTCATCTAAACCTTCTAGAAGCTGTGAATTTAAAAAAAGGGGGGAAGTAAGCTTTTCTTATTTCCGGACGCATGCGCAAACTATAGAAAGTTATTATTACATAGAATGTGCATAGTTTGCGCACGCACAAACTATAGAAAATCGTTATGAGATAGAAAGTGCATACTTTGTTGATTCCATTTATGAAATAAATCACATTTCCTAAAAACTCGTGTTTTTTAACAAATCATGTAAACCTTCTAGAAGCTGTGATTTTAAAAAATGGGGGGAATTAAGCTTTTCTTATTGCCGGACGGATGCGCAAACTATAGAAAGTCGTTATGACGTAGAATGTGCAAAATTTGTTGATTCCATTTATGAAATAAATCACATTTTCTAAAAACTCGTGTTTTTTAAGAATTCGTATAAACCTTCTAGAAGCTGTGATTTTAAAAAACTGACAGAAGTAAGCTTTTCATATTTCCGGACGCCTGCGCAAACTTTAGAAATTCGTTATTACATAGAATGTGCCTACTTTGTTGCTTCCATTTATGAAATAAATCACATTATCTAAAAACTCGTGTTTTTTAAGAATTCATCTAAACCTTCTAGAAGCTGTGAATTTAAAAAAAGGGGGGAAGTAAGCTTTTCTTATTTCCGGACGCATGCGCAAACTATAGAAAGTCGTTATTTTGTAGAATGTGCATAGTTTGTTGATTCCATTTATGAAATAAATCACATTTTCTAAAAACTCGTGTTTTTTAAGAATTCATCTTAACCTTCTAGAAGCTGTGAATTTAAAAAAAGGGGGGAAGTAAGCTTTTCTTATTTCCGGACGCATGTGCAAACTATAGAAAGTCGTTATCACGTAGAATGTGCATAGTTTACGCATGCGCAAACTATAGAAAGTTGTTATGACATAGAATGTGCATACTTTGCTGATTCCAGTTATGAAATAAATCACATTTTCTAAAAACTTGTGTTTTTTAAGAAATCATGTAAACCTTCTAGAAGCTATGCTTTTAAAAAACAGGGGGAATTAAGCTTTTCTTATTTACGGACGCATGGGCAAACTATAGAAAGTCGTTATGACGTAGAATGTGCAAAATTGGTTGATTCCATTTATGAAATAAATCAAATTTTCTAAAAACTCGTGTTTTTTAAGAATTCACCTAAACCTTCTAGAAGCCGTGAATTTAAAAAAAGGGGGGAAGTAAGCTTTTCTTATTTCTGGACGGATGCGCAAACTATAGAAAGTCGTTATTACGTTGAATGTGCATAGTTTGCGCATGCGCAAAATATAGAAAGTCGTTATGACATAGAATGTGCATCCTTTTTTGATTCCATTTATGAAATAAATCACATTTTCTAAAAACTCGTGTTTTTTTAGAAATCATGTAAACCTTTTAGAAGTTGTGATTTTAAAAAACTGGCGGAAGTAAGCTTTTCTTATTTCCGGACGCATGCGCAAACTATAGAAAGTCATTATGACATAGAATGTGCATACTTTTCTGATTCCATTTTTGAAATAAATCACATTTTCTAAAAACTCGTGTTTTTTGAGAAATCATGTAAACCTTCTAGAAGCTGTGGTTTTAAAAAACTGGAAGAAGTATGCTTTTCTTATTTCCGGACTCATGCGCAAACTATAGAAAGTCATTACTACGTAGAATTTGCATACCTTGTTGATTCCATTTATGAAATAAATCACATTTTCCAAAAACTCATGTTTTTTAAGAATTCATCTAAACCTTGTAGAAGCTGTGAATTTAAGAAAAGGGGGGAAGTAAGCTTTTCTTATTTCCGGACGCATGCGCAAACTATAGAAAGTCGTTATCACGTAGAATGTGCATAGTTTGCACATGCGCAAACTATAGAAAGTCGTTATGACATAGAATGTGCATACTTTTTTGATTCCATTTATGAAATAAATCACATTTTCTAAAAACTCGTGTTTTTTAAGAAATCATGTAAACCTTCTAGAACCTTTGGTTTTAGAAAACTGGCGGAAGTAAGCTTTTCATATTTCCGGACGCATGCGCAAACTATAGAAAGTCGTTACTACGTAGAATGTGCATACTTTGTTGATTCCATTTATGAAATAAATCACATTTTCTAAAAACTCGTGTTTTTTAAGAATTCATGTAAACCTTCTAGAAGCTGTGGTTTTAAAAAACTGGCGGAAGTAAGCTTTTCATATTTCCGGACGCATGCGCAAACTATAGAAATTCGTTACTACGTAGAATGTGCATACTTTGTTGATTCCATTTATGAAATAAATCACATTTTCTATAAACTCGTGTTTTTTAAGAAATCACATAAACCTTTTAGAAGCTGTGGTTTTAAAAAACTGGCGGAAGTAAGCTTTTCTTATTTCCGGATGCATGCACAAACTATAGAAAGTCATTACTACGTAGAATGTGCATACCTTGTTGATTCCATTTATGAAATAAATCACATTTTCCAAAAACTCATGTTTTTTAAGAATTCATATAAACCTTCTAGAAGCTGTGATTTTAAAAAACTGGCGGAAGTAAGCTTTTCTTATTTCCGGACGCATGCGCAAACTTTAGAAAGTCATTATTACGTAGAATGTGCATAGTTTGCACATGCGCAAACTATTGAATGTCGTTATGACATAGAATGTGCATACTTTGTTGATTCCATTTATAACTAAATCACATTTTCTAAAAACTCGTGTTTTTTAAGAAATCATGTCAACCTTCTAGAAGCTTTCATTTTAGAAAACTGGCGGAAGTAAGCTTTTCATATTTCCCGACGCATGCGCAAACTATAGAAAGTCGTTACTACGTAGAATGTGCATACTTTGTTGATTCCATTTATGAAATAAATCACATTTTCTAAAAACTCGTGTTTTTTAAGAATTCATCTAAAACTTGTAGAAGTTATGAATTTGAAAAAAGGGGGGAAGTAAGCTTTTCTTATTTCCGGACGCATGCGCAAACTATAGAAAGTCGTTATCACGTAGAATGTGCATAGTTTGCGCATTGACAAACTATAGAAAGTTGTTATGACATAGAATGTGCATACTTTGTTGATTCCATTTATGAAATAAATCACATTTTCTAAAAAGTCATGTTTTTTAAGAAATCATGTAAACCTTCATAGAAGCTGTGATTTTAAAAAACTGGGGGAATTAAGCTTTTCTTATTTCCGGACGCATGCGCAAACTATAGAAAGTCGTTATGACATAGAATGTGCATACTGTTTTGATTCCATTTATGAAATAAATCACATTTTCTAAAAACTCGTGTTTTTTAAGAATTCATCTAAACCTTCTAGAAGCTGTGAATTTAAAAAAAGGGGGGAAGTAAGCTTTTCTTATTTCTGGACGAATGCACAAACTATAGAAATTCGTTATTACTTAGAATGTGCATAGTTTGTGCATGCGCAAACTATAGAAAGTCGTTATAACATAGAATGTGCATACTTTGTTGATTCCATTTATGAAATAAATCACATTTTCTAAAAACTTGTGTTTTTTAAGAAATCATGTAAACCTTCTAAAAGCTGTTATTTTAAAAAACTGGCGGAAGTAAGCTTTTCATATTTCCGGACGCATGCGCAAAGTATAGAAAGTCGTTACTACGTAGAATGTGCATACTTTGTTGATTCCATTTATGAAATAAATCACATTTTCTAAAAACTCGTGTTTTTTAAGAAATCATGTAAACCTTCTAGAAGCTGTGGTTTTAAAAAACTGGCGGAAGTAAGCTTTTCTTATTTCCGGACGCATGCGCAAACTATAGAAAGTCATTGCTATGTAGAATGTGCATACCTTGTTGATTCCATTTATGAAATAAATCGCATTTTCCAAAAACTCGTGTTTTTTAAGAATTCATCTAAACCTTGTAGAAACTGTGAATTTAAAAAAAGGGGGGAAGTAAGGTTTTCTTATTTCCGGACGCATGCGCAAACTATAGAAAGTCGTTATCACGTAGAATGTGCATAGTTTTGCGCATGCACAAACTATAGAAAGTCATTATGACATAGAATGTGCATACTTTGTTGATTCCATTTATAAAATAAATCACATTTTCTAAAAACTCGTGTTTTTTAAGAAATCATGTAAACCTTCTAGAAGCTGTGGTTTTAAAAACTTGCGGAAGTAAGCTTTTCATATTTCCGGATGGATGTGCAAACTATAGAAAGTCGTTACTATGTAGAATGTGCATACTTTGTTGATTCCATTTATGAAATAAATCACATTTTCTAAAAACTCATGTTTTTTAAGAAATCATGTAAAACTTGTAGAAGCTGTGGTTTTAAAAAACTGGTGGAAGTAAGCTTTTCTTATTTCCGGACGCATGCGCAAACTATAGAAATTCATTACTATGTAGAATGTGCATACCTTGTTGATTCCATTTATGAAATAAATCACATTTTCCAAAAACTCGTGTTTTTTAAGAATTCATCTAAACCTTGTAGAAGCTGTGAATTTAAAAAAAGGGGGGAAGTAAGCTTTTTTTATTTCCGGACGCATGCGCAAACTATAGAAAGTCGTTATCATGTAGAATGTGCATAGTTTGTGCATGCACAAACTATAGAAAGTCGTTATGACGTAGAATGTGCATACTTTGTTGATTCCATTTATGAAATAAATCACATTTTTTAAAAACTCGTGTTTTTTAAGAAATCATGTAAACCTTCTAGAAGCTGTGATTTTAAAAAACGGGGGGAATTAAGCTTTTCTTATTTCCGGACGCATGCGCAAACTATAGAAAGTCGTTATGACATAGAATGTGCATACTTTGTTGATTCCATTTATGAAATAAATCACATTTTCTAAGAACTCGTGTTTTTTAAGAAATCATGTAAACCTTCTAGAAGCTGTGATTTTAAAGAACTGGCAGAAGTAAGCTTTTCTTATTTCTGGACGCATGCGCAAACTATAGAAAGTCGTTATTACGTGGAATGTGCATAGTTTATTGATTGCATTTATGAAATAAATCACATTTTCTAAAAACTCGTGTTTTTTAAGACTTCATCTAAACCTTCTAGAAGCTGTGAATTTAAAAAAAGGGGGGAAGTAAGCTTTTCTTATTTCCAGACGCATGCACAAAATATAGAAAGTCGTTATCACGTAGAATGTGCATAGTTTGCGCATGCGCAAACTATAGAAAGTCGTTATGACATACAATGTGCATACTTTTTTGATTCCATTTATGAAATAAATCAAATTTTCTAAAAACTCGTGTTCTTTAAGAAATCATGTAAACCTTCTAGAAGCTGTGATTTTAAAAAATGGCGGGAATTAAGCTTTTCTTATTTCCGGACGCATGCACAAACTATAGAAAGTCGTTATGACGTAGAACGTGCAAACTTTGTTGATTCCATCTATGAAATAAATCAAATTTTCTAAAAACTTTTGTTTTTTAAGAATTTATCTAAACCTTCTAGAAGCTGTGAATTTAAAAAAAGGGGGGAAGTAAGCTTTTCTTATTTCCGGACGCATGCGCAAACTATAGAAAGTCGTTTTTACGTAGAATGTGCATACTTTGTTAATTCCATCTATGAAATAAATCACATTTTCTAAAAACTCATGTTTTTTAAGAATTCATCTAAACCTTCTAGAAGCCGTGAATTAAAGAAAAGGGGGGAAGTAACCTTTTCTTATTTCCGGACGCATGCGCAAACTATAGAAAGTCGTTATGACGTAGAATGTGCAAACTTTGTTGATTCCATTTATGAAATAAATCACATTTTCTAAAAACTCGTGTTTTTTAAGAAATCATGTAAACCTTCTAGAAGCTGTGATTTTAAAGAATTGGCGGAAGTAAGCTTTTCATATTTCCGGACGCATGCGCAAACTTTAGAAAGTCGTTATTACATACAATGTGCATACTTTGTTGATTCCATTTATGAAATAAATCACATTTTCTAAAAACTCGTGTTTTTTAAGAAATCATGTAAACCTTTTAGAAGCTGTGGTTTTAAAAAACAAGCAGACGTAAGCTTTTCTTATTTCCGAACGCATGCGCAAACTTTAGAAAGTCGTTATTACGTGGAATGTGCATAGTTTATTGATTCCATTTATGAAATAAATCACATTTTCTAAAAACTAGTGTTTTTTAAGAATTCATCTAAACCTTCTAGAAGCTGTGAATTTAAAAAAAGGGGGGAAGTAAGCTTTCCTTATGTCCGGACGCATGCGCAAACTATAGAAAGTCGTTATCATGTAGAATGTGCATAGTTTGCACATGCGCAAATTATAGAAATTCGTTATGACATAGAATGTGAATACTTTGTTGATTCCATTTATGAAATAAATCAAATTTTCTAAAAACTCGTATTTTTTAAGAAATCCTGTAAACCCTTAGAAGTTGTGATTTTAAAAAACGGGGGCAATTAAGCTTTTCTTATTTCCGGACGCATGCACAAACTATAGAAAGTCGTTATGATGTAGAATGTGAAAACTTTGTTGATTCCATCTATGAAATAAATCAAATTTTCTAAAAACTCGTGTTTTTTAAGAATTCATCTAAACCTTCTACAAGTTGTGAATTTAAAAAAGGGGGGGAAGTAAGCTTTTCTTATTTTCGGACGCATGCGCAAACTATAGAAAGTCGTTATTACGTAGAATGTGCATAGTTTGCGCATGCGCAAACTATAGAAAGTTGTTATGACATAGAAAGTGCATTCGTTGTTGATTCCATTTATGAAATAAATCACATTTTCTAAAAACTCAAGTTTTTTAAGAAATCATGTAAACCTTCTAGAAGCTGTGATTTTAAAAAATTGGGAGAATTAAGCTTTTCTTATTTTCGGACGCATACCCAAACTATAGAAAGTCGTTATGACGTAGAATATGCATACTTTTAAGATTGCATTTATGAAATAAATCATATTTTCAAAAAACTCGTGTTTTTTAAGTATTCATATAAACCTTCTAGAAGCTGTGAATTTAAAAAAAGGGGGGAAGTAAGCTTTTCTTATTTCCGGACGCATGCACAAACTATAGAAAGTCGTTATTACTTAGAATGTGCATAGTTTGCGCATGCGCAAACTATAGAAAGTCGTTACGACATAGAATGTGCATACTTTGTTGATTCCATTGATGAAATAAATCACATTTTCTAAAAACTCGTGTTTTTTAAGAAATCATGTAAACCTTCTAGAAGCTGTGATTTTAAAAAACGGGGGGAATTAAGCTTTTCTTATTTCCGGACGCATGCAAAAACTATAGAAAGTTGTTATGATGTAGAATGTGCATACTTTGTTGATTCCATCTACGAAATAAATCACATTTTCTAAAAACTAGTGTTTTTTTAGAAATCATGTAAACCTTCTAGAAGCTGTGATTTTAAAAAATTGGCGGAAGTAAGCTTTTCTTATTTCCGAACACATGCGCAAACTTTAGAAAGTCGTTATTAGATAGAATGTGCATACTTTGTTGATTCTATTTATGAAAGAAATCACATTTTCTAAAAACTCGTGTTTTTTAAGAAATCATGCAAACCTTCTAGAAGCCGTGGTTTTACAAAACTGGCGGAAGTAAGCTTTTCTTATTTCCGGACGCATGCGCAAACTATAGAAAGTCGTTACTACGTAGACTATGCATACCATGTTGATTCCATTTATGAAATAAATCACATTTTCTATAAAATCATGTTTTTTAAGAATTCACCTAAACCTTCTAGACGCTGTGAATTTAAAAAAAGGGGGGAAGTAAGCTTTTCTTATTTCCGGACGCATGCGCAAACTATAGAAAGTCTTTATCACGTAGAATGTGCATAGTTTGCGCATGCGCAAACTATAGAAAGTCGTTATGACCTAGAATGTGCATACTTTGTTGATTCCATTTATGAAATAAATCACATTTTCTAAAAACTCGTGTTTTTTAAGAAATTATGTAAACCTTATAGAAGCTGTGATTTTAAAAAATGGGGGGGAATTAAGCTTTTCTTATTTTCGGACGCATGCGCAAACTATAGAAAGTTGTTATGACGTAGAATGTGCATACTTTTTTTATTCCATTTATAAAATAAATCACATTTTGTAAAAACTCATGTTTTTTAAGAATTCATTTAAACCTTCTAGAAGCTGTGAATTTAAAAAAACGGGGGAAGTAAGCTTTTCTTATTTCCGGACGCATGCGCAAACTATAGAAAGTCGTTATTATGTAGAATGTACATAGTTTGAGCATACGCAAACTATTGAAAGTCGTTATGACATAGAATGTGCATATTTTGTTGACTCCATTTATGAAATAAATCACATTTTCTAAAAACTCAAGTTTTTTAAGAAATCATGTAAACCTTCTAGAAGTTGTGATTTTAAGAAACGGGGGGAATTAAGCTTTTCTTATTTCTGGACGCATACGCAAACTATAGAAAGTCGTTATGACATAGAATGTGCATACTTTTCTGATTGCATTTATGAAATAAATCACATTTTCAAAAAACTCTTGTTTTTTAAGTATTCATCTAAACCTTCTAGAAGCTGTGAATTTAAAAAAAGGGGGGAAGTAATCTTTTCTTATTTCCGGACGCATGCGCAAACTATAGAAAGTCGTTATCACGTAGAATGTGCATAGTTTGTTGATTCCATTTATGAAACAAATCACATTTTATAAAAACTCGTGTTTTTTTAGAATTCATCTAAACCTTCTAGAAGCTGCGAATTTAAAAAAAGGGGGGAAGTAAGCTTTTCTTATTTCCGGACGCATGCGCAAACTATAGAAAGTCCTTATCACGTAGAATGTGCATAGTTTGCGCATGCGCAAACTATAGAAAAACATTATGACATAGAATGTGCATACTTTGTTGATTCCATTTATGAAATAAATCACGTTTTCTAAAAACTCAAATTTTTAAGAAATCATGTAAACCTTCTAGAAGCTGTGAATTTTAAAAACGGGGGGAATTAAGCTTTTCTTATTTCCAGACGCATGCACAAACTATAGAAAGTCGTTATGACGTAGAATGTGCATAGTTTGCGCATGCGCAAACTATAGAAAGTCGTTATGACATAGAATGTGCATAGTTTGTTTATTCCATCTATGAAATAAATCACATTTTCTAAAAACTCGTGTTTTTTAAGAAATCATGTAAACCTTCTAGAAGCTGTGATTTTAAAAAACGGGGGGAATTAAGCTTTTCTTATTTCCGGATGGATGCGCAAAATATAGAAAGTCGTTATGACGTAGAATGTGCATACTTTGTTGATTCCATTTATGAAATAAATCACATTTTACAAAAACTCGTGTTTTTTAAGAAATCATGTAAAACCTCTAGAAGCTGTGATTCTAAAAAACTGGAGGAAGTAAGCTTTTCTTATTTCTGGACGCATGCACAAACTATAGAAAGTCGTTAAGATGTAGAATGTGCATATTTTGTTGATTCCATTTATGAAATAAATCACATTTTCTAAAAACTCGTGTTTTTTATAAGAAATCATGTAAACCTTCTAGAAGCAGTGGATTTAAAAAAAAAGGGGGGAAGTAAGCTTTTTCTTATTTCCGGACGCATGCGCAAACTATAGAAAGTCGTTATCACATAGAATTTGCATACTTTGTTGATTCCATTTATGAAATAAATCACATTTTCTAAAAACTCGTGTTTTTTAAGAATTCATGTAAACCTTCTAGAAGCTGTGATTTTAAAAAAACTGGTGGAAGTAAGCTTTTCTTATTTCCGGACGCATTCGTAAACTTTAGAATTTGTTATTATATAGAATGTGCATACTTTGTTGATTCCATTGTTGAAATAAATCACATTTTCTAAAAACTCGGGTTTTTTAAGAATTCATCTAAACCTTCTAGAAGCTGTGAATTTAAAAAAAGGGGGAAGTAAGCTTTTCATATTTCTGGACGCATGCGCAAACTATAGAAAGTCGTTATCACGTAGAATGTGCATAGTTTGCGCATACGCAAACTATAGAAAGTCGTTATGACATAGAATGTGCATACTTTGTTGATTCCATTTTTTAAATAAATCACATTTTCTAAAAACTCGTGTTTTTTAAGAAATCATGTAAACCTTCTAGAAGATGTGATTTTAAAAAACGGGGGCAATTAAGCTTTTCTTATTTCCGGACGCATGCGCAAACTATAGAAAGTCGTTATGAGGTAGAATGTGCATACTTTGTTGATTCGATTTATGAAATAAATCACATTTTCTAAAAACTCATGTTTTTTAAGAAATCATGTAAACCTTCTAGAAGCTGTGCTTTTAAAAAACTGGCGTAAGTAAGCTTTTGATATTTCCGGACGCATTCACAAACTTTAGAAAGTCGTTATTACATAGAATGTGCATACTTTGTTGATTCCATTTATGAAATAAATCACATTTTCTAAAAACTCGTGTTTTTTAAGAAATCATGTAAACCTTCTAGAAGCTGTGCTTTTAAAAAACTGGCGTAAGTAAGCTTTTCTTATTTCCGGACGAATGCGCAAACTATAGAAAGTCATTATTACGTAGAATGTGCATTGTTTGTTGATTCCATTTATGAAATAAATCACATTTTCCTAAAAACTCGTGTTTTTTAAGAAATCATGTAAACCTTCTAGAAGCTGTGAGTTTAAAAAAACAGAGGGAATTAAGCTTTTCTTATTTTCCGGACGCATGTGCAAACTATAGAAAGTTGTTATTACGTAGAATGTGCATAGTTTGCGCTTGCGCAAACTATAGAAAGTCGTGATGACATTGAATGTGCATACTTTGTTGATTCCATTTATGAAATAAATCACATTTCCTAAAAACTCATGTTTTTAAAGAAATTATTGTAAACCTTCTAGAAGCTGTGATTTTAAAAAAACGGGGGGAAGTAAGCTTTTCTTATTTCCGGACGCATGCGCAAACTATAGAAAGTCGTTATGACGTTGAATGTGCAAACTTTGTTGATTCCATTTATGAAATAAATAACATTTTCTGAAAAATCGTTTTTTTTAAGAATTCATCTAAACCTTCTAGAAGCTGTGAATTTAAAATAAAGGGGTAAAGTAAGCTTTTCTTATTTCCGGACGAATGCGCAAACTATAGAAAGTCGTATTACGTAGAATGTGCATAGTTTGCGCATGCCCAAACTATAGAAAGTCGTTACTAACATAGAATGTGCATACTTTGTTGATTCCATTTATGAAATAAATCACATTTTCTAAAAACTCAAGTTTTTTAAGAAATCATGTAAACCTTCTAGAAGCTGTAGATTTTAAAAAACGGGGGGAATTAAGCTTTTCTTATTTCCAGACGCATGCGCAAACTATAGAAAGTCATCATGACGTAGAATGTGCATAGTTTGCGCATGCGCAAACTATAGAAAGTCATTATGACATAGAATGTGCATACTTTGTTGATTCCATTTATGAAATAAATCACATTTCCTAAAAACTCTTGTTTTTAAAGAAATCATGTAAACCTTCTAGAAGCTCTGATTTTAAAAAACGGGGGCAATTAAGCTTTTCTTATTTCCGTACGCATGCGCAAAATATAGAAAGTCGTTATGACGTAGAATGTGCATACTTTGTTGATTCCATTTATGAAATAAATCACATTTTCTAAAAACTCGTGTTTTTTAAGAATTCATCTAAACCTTCTAGAAGCCGTGAAATTAAAAAAAGGGGGGAAGTAACCTTTTCTTATTTCCGGACGCATGCGCAAACTATAGAAAGTTGTTATTACATAGAATGTGCATAGTTTGCGCATGCGCAAACTATAGAAAGTCGTTATGACATAGAATGTGCATACTTTGTTGATTCCATTGATGAAATAAATCACATTTCCTAAAAACTCGTGTTTCTTAACAAATCATGTAAACCTTCTAGAAGGCGTGATTTTAAAAAAATGGGGGGAATTAAGCTTTTCTTATTTCGGGACGCATGCGCAAACTATAGAAATTCGTTATGATGAAGAATGTGCATACTTTGTTGATTCCATTTATGAAATAAATCACATTTTCTAAAAACTCGTGTTTTTTAAGAATTCATCTAAACCTTCTAGAAGCTGTGATTTTAAAAAACTGGCGGAAGTAAGGTTTTCATTTTTCCGGATGCATGCACAAACTTTAGAAAGTCGTTATTACACAGAATGTGCAAACTTTGTTGATTCCATTTATGAAATAAATAACATTTTCTAAAAACTCGTGTTTTTTAAGAAATCATGTAAACCTTCTCGAAGTTGTGGTTTTAAAAAACTAGCGGAAGGAAGCTTTTCTTATTTCCGGACGCATGCGCAAACTATAGAAAGTCATTATTATGTAGAATGTGCATACTTTGTTGATTCCATTTATGAAATAAATCACATTTTCTAAAAACTCGTGTTTTTTAAGAATTCATCTAAACCTTCTAGAAGCTGTGATTTTAAAAAACTGGCGGGAGTAAGGTTTTCATTTTTCCGGATGCATGCACAAACTTTAGAAAGTCGTTATTACATAGAATGTGCATACTTTGTTGATTCCAGTTATGAAATAAATCACATTTTCTAAAAAATCGTGTTTTTTAAGAAATCATGTAAACCTTCTCGAAGTTGTGTTTTTAAAAAACTAGCGGAAGGAAGCTTTTCTTATTTCCGGACGCATGCGCAAACTATAGAAAGTCGTTATTAAGTAGAATGTGCATAGTTTGTTGATTCCATTTATGAAATAAATCACATTTTCAAAAAACTCGTGTTTTCTAAGAATTCATCTAAACCTTCTAGAGGCTGTGAATTTAAAAAAAGGGGGGAAGTAAGCTTTTCTTATTTCCGGACGCATGTGCAAACTATAGAAAATCGTTATCACATAGAATGTGCATAGTTTGCGCATGCGCAAACTATAGAAAGTCGTTATGACATAGAATGTGCATACTTTGTTGATTCCATTTATGAAATAAATCACATTTTCTAAAAACTCATGTTTTTTAAGAAATCATGTAAACCTCCTAGAAGCTGTGATTTTAAAAAACGGGGGGAATTAAGCTTTTCTTATTTCCGGACGCATGCGCAAACTATAGAAAGTCGTTATGATGTAGAATGTGCATAGTTTGTTGATTCCATTTATGAAATAAATCACATTTCCTAAAAACTCTTGTTTTTTAAGAAATCATGTAAACCTTCTAGAAGCTCTGATTTTAAAAAATGGGGGCAATTAAGCTTTTCTTATTTCCGGACGCATGCGCAAAATATAGAAAGTCGTTATGACGTAGAATGTGCATATTTTGTTGATTCCATTTATGAAATAAATAACATTTTCTAAAAACTCGTGTTTTTTAAGAATTCATTTAAACCTTCTAGAAGCTGTGAATTTAAAAAAAGGGGGAAAGTAACCTTTTCTTATTTCCGGACGCATGCGCAAACTATAGAAAGTTGTTATTACATAGAATGTGCATAGTTTGCGCATGCGCAAACTATAGAAAGTCGTTATGACATTGAATGTGCATATTTTGTTGATTCCATTTATGAAATAAATCACATTTCCTAAAAACTCGTGTTTCTTAACAAATCATGTAAACCTTCTAGAAGCTGTGATTTTAAGAAATGGGGGGAATTAAGCTTTTCTTATTTCCGGACGCATGCGCAAACTATAGAAATTCGTTATGACGAAGAATGTGCACACTTTGTTGATTCCATTTATGAAATAAATCACATTTTCTAAAAACTCGTGTTTTTTAAGAATTCATCTAAACCTTCTAGAAGCTGTGATTTTAAAAAACTGGCAGAAGTAAGCTTTTTATTTTTCCGGATGCATGCACAAACTTTAGAAAGTCGTTATTACATAGAATGTGCATACTTTGTTGATTCCATTTAGGAAAATAAATCACATTTTCTAAAAACTCATGTTTTTTTAAGAAATCATGTAAACCTTCTCGAAGTTGTGGTTTTAAAAAACTAGCGGAAGGAAGCTTTTCTTATTTCCAGACGCATGCGCAAACTATAGAAAGTCGTTATTACGTAGAATGTGCATAGTTTGATGATTCCGTTTATGAAATAAACCACATTTACACAAAACTCGTGCTTTTTAAGAATTCAGCTAAACCTTCTAGATGCTGTGAATTTGAGAAAAGGGGGGAAGTAAGCTTTTCATATTTCCGGATGCATGCGCAAAACTATAGAAAGTCGTTATTACGTAGAATGTGCATAGTTTGTTGATTCCATTTATGAAATAAATCACATTTTCAAAAAACTTGTGTTTTTTAAGAATTCATCTAAACCTTCTAGAAGCTGTGAATTTAAAAAAGGGGGGGAAGTAAGCTTTTCTTATTTCCGAACGCATGTGCAAACTATAGAATGTCGTTATCACGTAGAATGTGCATATTTTGCGCATGCGCAATCTATGGAAAGTCGTGATGACATAGAATGTGCATACTTTGTTGATTCCATTTATGAAATAAATCACATTTTCTAAAAACTCATGTTTTTTAAGAAATCATGTAAACCTTCTAGAAGCTGTGATTTTAAAAAATGGGGGGAATTAAGCTTTCTTATTTCCGGACGCATGCGCAAACTAAACAAAGTCGTTATGACGTAGAATGTGCATAGTTTGTTGATTCCATTTATGAAATAAATCACATTTTAAAAAAACTCGTGTTTTTTAAGAATTCATTTAAACCTTCTAGAAGCTGTGAATTTAAAAAAAGGGGGGAATTAAGCTTTTCTTATTTCCGGACGCATGCGCAAACTATAGAAAGTTTTTATTACGTAGAATGTGCATAGTTTGCGCATGCGCAAACTATAGAAAGTCATTATGACATAGAATGTGCATACTTTGTTGATTCCATTTATGAAATAAATCACATTTTCTAAAAACTCGTGTTTTTTAAGAAATCATGTAAACCTTCTAGAAGTTGTGATTTTAAAAAACGGGGGGAAGTAAGCTTTTCTTATTTCCGGACGCAAGCCCAAACTATAGAAAGTCGTTATCACTTGGAATGTGCATAGTTTGTGCATGCGCAAACTATAGAAAGTCGTTATGCAATTGAATGTGCATACTTTGTTGATTCCATTTACGAAATAAATCACATTTTTTTAAGCTTTTCTTATTTCCGGACGCATGCGCAAACTATAGAAAGTCGTTATGACGTAGAATGTGCAAACTTTGTTTATTCAATTTATGAAATAAATCACATTTTTTAAAAAAATCATGTTTTTTAAGAATTCATCTAAACCTTCTAGAAGCTGTGAATTTAAAAAAAGGGGGAAAGTAAGCTTTTCTTATTTCCTGACCCATGCGCAAACTATAGAAAGTCGTTATTATGTAGAATGGATTCCATTTATGAAATAAATCACATTTTCTAAAAAATCGTGTTTTTTAAGAAATCATGTAAACCTTCTAGAAGCTGTGCTTTTAAAAACTTGCGGAAGTAAGCTTTTCTTATTTCCGGACGCATGCGCAAACTATAGAAAGTCGTTATCACGTAGAATGTGCATTGTTTGTTGATTCCATTTATGAAATAAATCACATTTTCTAAAAACTCGTGTGTTATAAGAAATCATGTAAACCTTCTAGAAGCTGTGAGTTTAAAAAACTGGGGGAATTAAGCTTTTCTTATTTCCGGACGCATGCGCAAACTATAGAAAGTTGTTATTACGTAGAATGTGCATAGTTTGCGCATGCGCAAACTATAGAAAGTCGTTATGACATAGAATGTGCATACTTTGTTGATTCCATTTATGAAATAAATCACATTTTCTAAAAACTCGTGTTTTTTAAGAAATCATGTAAACCTCCTAGAAGCTGTGATTTTAAAAAACGGGGGGAATTAAGCTTTTCTTTTTTCCCGACGCATGCGCAAACTATAGAAAGTCGTTATGACGTAGAATGTGCATACTTTTCTGATTCCATTTACGAAATAAATCACATTTTCTAAAAACTCGTGTTTTTTAAGAATTCATCTAAACCTTCTAGAAGCTGTGAATTTAAAAAAAGGGGGGAAGTAAGCTTTTCTTATTTCTGGACGCATGCACAAACTATAGAAAGTCGTTATCACGTAGAATGTGCATAGTTTGCGCATGCGCAAACTATAGAAAGTCGTTATGACATAGAATGTGCATACTTTGTTGATTCCATTTATGAAATAAATCACATTTTCTAAAAACTCGTGTTTTTTAAGAAATCATGTAAACCTTCTAGAAGCTGTGGTTTTAAAAAACTGGCGGAAGTAAGCTTTTCTTATTTTCGGACGCATGCGCAAACTGTAGAAAGTCTTTATTACGTAGAATGTGCATAGTTTGTTCATTCCATTTATGAAATAAATCACATTTTCTGAAAACTCGTGTTTTTTAAGAATTCATCTAAACCTTCTAGAAGCTGTGAATTTAAAAATAGGGGGGAAGTAAGCTTTTCTTATTTCCGGACGCATGCACAAACTATAGAAAGTCGTTATCACGTAGAATGTGCATAGTTTGCGCATGCCCAAACTATAGAAAGTCGTTATGACATAGAATGTGCATACTTTGTTCATTCCATATATGAAATAAATCACATTTTCTAAAAACTCGTGTTTTTTAAGAAATCATGTAAACGTTCTAGAAGCTATGATATTAAAAAAACGGGGGGAATTAAGCTTTTCTTATTTCCGGATGCATGCGCAAACTATAGAAAGTTGTTATTACGTAGAATGTGCATACTTTGTTGATTCCATTTATGAAATAAATCACATTTTCTAAAAACTCATGTTTTTTAAGAAATCATGTAAACCTTCTAGAAGCTGTGATTTTAAAAAACTAGCGTAACTAAGATTTTAATATTTCCGGACGCATGCGCAAACCTTAGAGAGTCGTTATGACATAGAATGTGCATACTTTGTTGATTCCATTTATGAAATAAATCACATTTTCTAAAAAATCGTGTTTTTTAAGAAATCATGTAAACCTTCTAGAAGCTGTGCTTTTAAAAACTTGTGGAAGTAAGCTTTTCTTATTTCCGGACGCATGCGCAAACTATAGAAAGTCGTTATGGTATAGAATGTGCATACTTTGTTGATTCCATTTATGAAATAAATAACATTTTCTAAAAAATCATGTTTTTTAAGAAATCATGTAAACCTTCTAGAAGCTGTGGTTTTAAAAAACTGGCGGAAGTAAGCTTTTCTTATTTCCGGACGCATGCGCAAACTATAGAAAGTCGTGATGACGTAGAATGTGCATACTATTTTGATTCTATTGATGAAATAAATCACATTTTCTAAAATCTCGTGTTTTTTAAGAATTCATCTAAACCTTCAAGAAGCTGTGAATTTAAAAAAAGGGGGGAAGTAAGCTTTTCTTATTTCCGGACGCATGCACAAACTATAGAAAGTCGTTATCACGTAGAATGTGCATAGTTTGCGCATGCGCAAACAATAGAAAGTCGTTATGACATTGAATGTCCATACTTTGTTGATTCCATTTATGAAATAAATCACATTTTTTTTAAAACTCTTGTTTTTTAAGAAATCATGTAAAACTTCTAGAAGATGTGATTTTAAAAAACGGAGGCAATTAAGCTTTTCTTATTTCCGGACGCATGCACAAACTATAGAAAGTCGTTATGACGTAGAATGTGCATACTTTGTTGATTCCATTTATGATATAAATCACATTTTCTAAAAACTTGTGTTTTTTAAGAAATCATGTAAAACTTCTAGAAGCTGTGATTTTAAAAAACTGGCGTAAGTAAGCTTTTCATATTTCCGTACGCATGCGCAAACTTTAGAAAGTCGTTATTACATAGAATGTGCATACTTTGTTGATTCCATTTATGAAATAAATCACATTTTCTAAAAACTCATGTTTTTTAAGAAATCATGTAAACCTTCTAGAAGCTGTGGTTTTAAAAAATTGGCGGAATTAAGCTTTTCTTATTTCCGGACGCATGCGCAAACTATAGAGAGTCGTTATTACGTACAATGTGCATTGTTTGTTGATTCCATTTATGAAATAAATAATATTTTCTAAAAAGTCGTGTTTTTTAAGAAATCATGTAAACCTTCTAGAAGCTGTGAGTTTAAAAACCAGGGAGAATTAAGCTTTTCTTATTTCCGGACGCATGCGCAAACTATAGAAAGTTGTTATTACGTAGAATGTGCATAGTTTGCGCATGCGCAAACTAGAGAAAGTCGTTATGACGTAGAATGTGCATGCTTTGGTTATTCCATTTATGAAATAAATCACATTTTCTAAAAACTCATGTTTTTTAAGAAATTATGTAAACCTTCTAGAAGCTGTGATTATAAAAAAAGGGGGGAAGTAAGCTTTTCTTATTTCTGGACGCATAAGCAAACTATAGAAAGTCGTTATCACGTAGAATGTGCATAGTTTCCGCATGCGCAAACTATAGAAATTCGTTATGACATAGAATGTGCATACTTTGTTGATTCCATTTATGAAATAAATCACATTTTCTAAAAACTCGTGTTTTTTAAGAAATCATGTAAACCTTCTAGAAGTTGTGATTTTAAAAAACGGGGGGAAGTAAGCTTTTCTTATTTCCGGACGCAAGCCCAAACTATAGAAAGTCGTTATCACTTGGAATGTGCATAGTTTGTGCATGCGCAAACTATAGAAAGTCGTTATGCAATTGAATGTGCATACTTTGTTGATTCCATTTACGAAATAAATCACATTTTTTAAAAACTCGTGTTTTTTAAGAAATCATGTAAACCTTCTAGAAGCTGTGATTTTAAAAAAAGGGGGGAATTAAGCTTTTCTTATTTCCGGACGCATGCGCAAACTCTAGAAAGTCGTTATGACGTAGAATGTGCAAACTTTGTTTATTCAATTTATGAAATAAATCACATTTTTTAAGAATTCATCTAAACCTTCTAGAAGCTGTGAATTTAAAAAAAGGGGGAAAGTAAGCTTTTCTTATTTCCTGACCCATGCGCAAACTATAGAAAGTCGTTATTATGTAGAATGTGCATACTTTGTTGATTCCATTTATGAAATAAATCACATTTTCTAAAAAATCGTGTTTTTTAAGAAATCATGTAAACCTTCTAGAAGCTGTGCTTTTAAAAACTTGCGGAAGTAAGCTTTTCTTATTTCTGGACGCATGCGCAAACTATAGAAAGTCGTTATCACGTAGAATGTGCATTGTTTGTTGATTCCATTTATGAAATAAATCACATTTTCTAAAAACTCGTGTGTTATAAGAAATCGTGTAAACCTTCTAGAAGCTGTGAGTTTAAAAAACTGGGGGAATTAAGCTTTTCTTATTTCCGGACGCATGCGCAAACTATAGAAAGTTGTTATTACGTAGAATGTGCATAGTTTGCGCATGCGCAAACTATAGAAAGTCGTTATGACATAAAATGTGCATACTTTGTTGATTCCATTTATGAAATAAATCACATTTTCTAAAAACTCCTGTTTTTTAAGAAATCATGTAAACCTCCTAGAAGCTGTGATTTTAAAAAACGGGGGGAATTAAGCTTTTCTTTTTTCCCGACGCATGCGCAAACTATAGAAAGTCGTTATGACGTAGAATGTGCATACTTTTCTGATTCCATTTACGAAATAAATCACATTTTCTAAAAACTCGTGTTTTTTAAGAATTCATCTAAACCTTCTAGAAGCTGTGAATTTAAAAAAAGGGGGGAAGTAAGCTTTTCTTATTTCTGGACGCATGCACAAACTATAGAAAGTCGTTATCACGTAGAATGTGCATAGTTTGCGCATGCGCAAACTATAGAAAGTCGTTATGACATTGAATGTGCATACTTTGTTGATTCCATTTATGAAATAAATCACATTTTCTAAAAACTCGTGTTTTTTAAGAAATCATGTAAACCTTCTAGAAGCTGTGGTTTTAAAAAACTGGCGGAAGTAAGCTTTTCTTATTTTCGGACGCATGCGCAAACTGTAGAAAGTCTTTATTACGTAGAATGTGCATAGTTTGTTCATTCCATTTATGAAATAAATCACATTTTCTGAAAACTCGTGTTTTTTAAGAATTCATCTAAACCTTCTAGAAGCTGTGAATTTAAAAATAGGGGGGAAGTAAGCTTTTCTTATTTCCGGACGCATGCACAAACTATAGAAAGTCGTTATCACGTAGAATGTGCATAGTTTGCGCATGCCCAAACTATAGAAAGTCGTTATGACATAGAATGTGCATACTTTGTTCATTCCATATATGAAATAGATCACATTTTCTAAAAACTCGTGTTTTTTAAGAAATCATGTAAACGTTCTAGAAGCTATGATATTAAAAAACGGGGGGAATTAAGCTTTTCTTATTTCCGGATGCATGCGCAAACTATAGAAAGTTGTTATTACGTAGAATGTGCATACTTTGTTGATTCCATTTATGAAATAAATCACATTTTCTAAAAACTCATGTTTTTTAAGAAATCATGTAAACCTTCTAGAAGCTGTGATTTTAAAAACTGGCGTAAGTAAGCTTTTAATATTTCCGGACGCATGCGCAAACTTTAGAGAGTCGTTATGACATAGAATGTGCATACTTTGTTGATTCCATTTATGAAATAAATCACATTTTCTAAAAAATCGTGTTTTTTAAGAAATCATGTAAACCTTCTAGAAGCTGTGCTTTTAAAAACTTGTGGAAGTAAGCTTTTCTTATTTCCGGACGCATGCGCAAACTATAGAAAGTCGTTATGGTATAGAATGTGCATACTTTGTTGATTCCATTTATGAAATAAATAACATTTTCTAAAAAATCATGTTTTTTAAGAAATCATGTAAACCTTCTAGAAGCTGTGGTTTTAAAAAACTGGCGGAAGTAAGCTTTTCTTATTTCCGGACGCATGCGCAAACTATAGAAAGTCGTGATGACGTAGAATGTGCATACTATTTTGATTCTATTGATGAAATAAATCACATTTTCTAAAATCTCGTGTTTTTTAAGAATTCATCTAAACCTTCAAGAAGCTGTGAATTTAAAAAAGGGGGGGAAGTAAGCTTTTCTTACTTCCGGACGCATGCACAAACTATAGAAAGTCGTTATCACGTAGAATGTGCATAGTTTGCGCATGCGCAAACAATAGAAAGTCGTTATGACATTGAATGTCCATACTTTGTTGATTCCATTTATGAAATAAATCACATTTTTTTAAAACTCTTGTTTTTTAAGAAATCATGTAAAACTTCTAGAAGATGTGATTTTAAAAAACGGAGGCAATTAAGCCTTTCTTATTTCCGGACGCATGCACAAACTATAGAAAGTCGTTATGACGTAGAATGTGCATACTTTGTTGATTCCATTTATGATATAAATCACATTTTCTAAAAACTTGTGTTTTTTAAGAAATCATGTAAAACTTCTAGAAGCTGTGATTTTAAAAAACTGGCGTAAGTAAGCTTTTCATATTTCCGTACGCATGCGCAAACTTTAGAAAGTCGTTATTACATAGAATGTGCATACTTTGTTGATTCCATTTATGAAATAAATCACATTTTCTAAAAACTCATGTTTTTTAAGAAATCATGTAAACCTTCTAGAAGCTGTGGTTTTAAAAAAAATTCGGAATTAAGCTTTTCTTATTTCCGGACGCATGCGCAAACTATAGAGAGTCGTTATTACGTACAATGTGCATTGTTTGTTGATTCCATTTATGAAATAAATCATATTTTCTAAAAACTCGTGTTTTTTAAGAAATCATGTAAACCTTCTAGAAGCTGTGAGTTTAAAAACCAGGGGGAATTAAGCTTTTCTTATTTCCGGACGCATGCGCAAACTATAGAAAGTTGTTATTACGTAGAATGTGCATAGTTTGCGCATGCGCAAACTATAGAAATTCGTTATGACATAGATTATGCATGCTTTGGTTATTCCATTTATGAAATAAATCACATTTTCTAAAAACTCATGTTTTTTCAGAAATTATGTAAACCTTCTAGAAGCTGTGATTATAAAAAAAGGGGGGAAGTAAGCTTTTATTATTTCTAGACGCATAAGCAAACTATAGAAAGTCGTTATCACGTAGAATGTGCATAGTTTCCGCATGCGCAAACTATAGAAATTCGTTATGACATAGAATGTGCATACTTTGTTGATTCCATTTATGAAATAAATCACATTTTCTAAAAACTCGTGTTTTTTAAGAAATCATGTAAACCTTCTAGAAGTTGTGATTTTAAAAAACGGGGGGAAGTAAGCTTTTCTTATATCCGGACGCAAGCCCAAACTATAGAAAGTCGTTATCACTTGGAATGTGCATAGTTTGTGCATGCGCAAACTATAGAAAGTCGTTATGCAATTGAATGTGCATACTTTGTTGATTCCATTTACGAAATAAATCACATTTTTTAAAAACTCGTGTTTTTTAAGAAATCATGTAAACCTTCTAGAAGCTGTGATTTTAAAAAAAAGGGGGAATTAAGCTTTTCTTATTTCCGGACGCATGCGTAAACTATAGAAAGTCGTTATGACGTAGAATGTGCAAACTTTGTTTATTCAATTTATGAAATAAATCACATTTTTTAAAAAATCATGTTTTTTAAGAATTCATCTAAACCTTCTAGAAGATGTGAATTTAAAAAAAGGGGGAAAGTAAGCTTTTCTTATTTCCTGACCCATGCGCAAACTATAGAAAGTCGTTATTATGTAGAATGTGCATACTTTGTTGATTCCATTTATGAAATAAATCACATTTTCTAAAAAATCATGTTTTTTAAGAAATCATGTAAACCTTCTAGAAGCTGTGCTTTTAAAAACTTGTGGAAGTAAGCTTTTCTTATTTCCGGACGCATGCGCAAACTATAGAAAGTCGTTATCACGTAGAATGTGCATTGTTTGTTGATTCCATTTATGAAATAAATCACATTTTCTAAAAACTCGTGTGTTATAAGAAATCATGTAAACCTTCTAGAAGCTGTGAGTTTAAAAAACTGGGGGAATTAAGCTTTTCTTATTTCCGGACGCATGCGCAAACTATAGAAAGTTGTTATTACGTAGAATGTGCATAGTTTGCGCATGCGCAAACTATAGAAAGTCGTTATGATATAGAATGTGCATACTTTGTTGATTCCATTTATGAAATAAATCACATTTTCTAAAAACTCATGTTTTTTAAGAAATCATGTAAACCTCCTAGAAGCTGTGATTTTAAAAAACGGGGGGAATTAAGCTTTTCTTTTTTCCCGACGCATGCGCAAACTATAGAAAGTTGTTATGACGTAGAATGTGCATACTTTTCTGATTCCATTTACGAAATAAATCACATTTTCTAAAAACTCGTGTTTTTTAAGAATTCATCTAAACCTTCTAGAAGCTGTGAATTTAAAAAAAGGGGGGAAGTAAGCTTTTCTTATTTCTGGACGCATGCACAAACTATAGAAAGTCGTTATCACGTAGAATGTGCATAGTTTGCGCATGCGCAAACTATAGAAAGTCGTTATGACATTGAATGTGCATACTTTGTTGATTCCATTTATGAAATAAATCACATTTTCTAAAAACTCGTGTTTTTTAAGAAATCATGTAAACCTTCTAGAAGCTGTGGTTTTAAAAAACTGGCGGAAGTAAGCTTTTCTTATTTTCGGACGCATGCGCAAACTGTAGAAAGTCTTTATTACGTAGAATGTGCATAGTTTGTTCATTCCATTTATGAAATAAATCACATTTTCTGAAAACTCGTGTTTTTTAAGAATTCATCTAAACCTTCTAGAAGCTGTGAATTTAAAAATAGGGGGGAAGTAAGCTTTTCTTATTTCCGGACGCATGCACAAACTATAGAAAGTCGTTATCACGTAGAATATGCATAGTTTGCGCATGCCCAAACTATAGAAAGTCGTTATGACATAGAATGTGCATACTTTGTTCATTCCATATATGAGATAGATCACATTTTCTAAAAACTCGTGTTTTTTAAGAAATCATGTAAACGTTCTAGAAGCTATGATATTAAAAAACGGGGGGAATTAAGCTTTTCTTATTTCCGGATGCATGCGCAAACTATAGAAAGTTGTTATTACGTAGAATGTGCATACTTTGTTGATTCCATTTATGAAATAAATCACATTTTCTAAAAACTCATGTTTTTTAAGAAATCATGTAAACCTTCTAGAAGCTGTGATTTTAAAAAACTGGCGTAAGTAAGCTTTTAATATTTCCGGACGCATGCGCAAACTTTAGAGAGTCGTTATGACATAGAATGTGCATACTTTGTTGATTCCATTTATGAAATAAATCACATTTTCTAAAAAATCGTGTTTTTTAAGAAATCATGTAAACCTTCTAGAAGCTGTGCTTTTAAAAACTTGTGGAAGTAAGCTTTTCTTATTTCCGGACGCATGCGCAAACTATAGAAAGTCGTTATGGTATAGAATGTGCATACTTTGTTGATTCCATTTATGAAATAAATAACATTTTCTAAAAAATCATGTTTTTTAAGAAATCATGTAAACCTTCTAGAAGCTGTGGTTTTAAAAAACTGGCGGAAGTAAGCTTTTCTTATTTGCGGACGCATGCGCAAACTATAGAAAGTCGTGATGACGTAGAATGTGCATACTATTTTGATTCTATTGATGAAATAAATCACATTTTCTAAAATCTCGTGTTTTTTAAGAATTCATCTAAACCTTCAAGAAGCTGTGAATTTAAAAAAAGGGGTGAAGTAAGCTTTTCTTATTTCCGGACGCATGCACAAACTATAGAAAGTCGTTATCACGTAGAATGTGCATAGTTTGCACATGCGCAAACAATAGAAAGTCGTTATGACATTGAATGTCCATACTTTGTTGATTCCATTTATGAAATAAATCACATTTTTTTAAAACTCTTGTTTTTTAAGAAATCATGTAAAACTTCTAGAAGATGTGATTTTAAAAAACGGAGGCAATTAAGCTTTTCTTATTTCCGGACGCATGCACAAACTATAGAAAGTCGTTATGACGTAGAATGTGCATACTTTGCTGATTCCATTTATGATATAAATCACATTTTCTAAAAACTTGTGTTTTTTAAGAAATCATGTAAAACTTCTAGAAGCTGTGATTTTAAAAAACTGGCGTAAGTAAGCTTTTCATATTTCCGTACGCATGCGCAAACTTTAGAAAGTCGTTATTACATAGAATGTGCATACTTTGTTGATTCCATTTATGAAATAAATCACATTTTCTAAAAACTCATGTTTTTTAGGAAATCATGTAAACCTTCTAGAAGCTGTGGTTTTAAAAAATTGGCGGAATTAAGCTTTTCTTATTTCCGGACGCATGCGCAAACTATAGAGAGTCGTTATTACGTACAATGTGCATTGTTTGTTGATTCCATTTATGAAATAAATAATATTTTCTAAAAACTCGTCTTTTTTAAGAAATCATGTAAACCTTCTAGAAGCTGTGAGTTTAAAAACCAGGGGGAATTAAGCTTTTCTTATTTCCGGACGCATGCGCAAACTATAAAAAGTTGTTATTACGTAGAATGTGCATAGTTTGCGCATGCGCAAACTATAGAAATTCGTTATGACATAGAATATGCATGCTTTGGTTATTCCATTTATGAAATAAATCACATTTTCTAAAAACTCACGTTTTTTAAGAAATTATGTAAACCTTCTAGAAGCTGTGATTATAAAAAAAGGGGGGAAGTAAGCTTTTCTTATTTCTGGACGCATAAGCAAACTATAGAAAGTCGTTATCACGTAGAATGTGCATAGTTTCCGCATGCGCAAACTATAGAAATTCGTTATGACATAGAATGTGCATACTTTATTGATTCCATTTATGAAATAAATCACATTTTCTAAAAACTCGTGTTTTTTAAGAAATCATGTAAACCTTCTAGAAGTTGTGATTTTAAAAAACGGGGGGAAGTAAGCTTTTCTTATTTCCGGACGCAAGCCCAAACTATAGAAAGTCGTTATCACTTGGAATGTGCATAGTTTGTGCATGCGCAAACTATAGAAAGTCGTTATGCAATTGAATGTGCATACTTTGTTGATTCCATTTACGAAATAAATCACATTTTTTAAAAACTCGTGTTTTTTAAGAAATCATGTAAACCTTCTAGAAGCTGTGATTTTAAAAAAAGGGGGGAATTAAGCTTTTCTTATTTCCGGATGCATGCGCAAACTATAGAAAGTCGTTATGACGTAGAATGTGCAAACTTTGTTTATTCGATTTATGAAATAAATCACATTTTTTAAAAAATGATGTTTTTTAAGAATTCATCTAAACCTTCTAGAAGCTGTGAATTTAAAAAAAGGGGGAAAGTAAGCTTTTCTTATTTCCTGACCCATGCGCAAACTATAGAAAGTCGTTATTACATAGAATGTGCATACTTTGTTGATTCCATTTATGAAATAAATCACATTTTCTAAAAAATCGTGTTTTTTAAGAAATCATGTAAACCTTCTAGAAGCTGTGCTTTTAAAAACTTGCGTAAGTAAGCTTTTCTTATTTCCGGACGCATGCGCAAACTATAGAAAGTCGTTATCACGTAGAATGTGCATTGTTTGTTGATTCCATTTATGAAATAAATCACATTTTCTAAAAACTCGTGTGTTATAAGAAATCATGTAAACCTTCTAGAAGCTGTGAGTTTAAAAAACTGGGGGAATTAAGCTTTTCTTATTTCCGGACGCATGCGCAAACTATAGAAAGTTGTTATTACGTAGAATGTGCATAGTTTGCGCATGCACAAACTATAGAAAGTCGTTATGACATAGAATGTGCATACTTTGTTGATTCCATTTATGAAATAAATCACATTTTCTAAGAACTCGTGTTTTTTAAGAATTCATGTAAAACTTCTAGAAGCTGTGATTTTAAAAAACTGGCGGAAGTAAGCTTTTCTTATTTCCGGACGCATTCGCAAACTTTAGAATTCGTTATTATATAGAATGTGCATACTTTGTTGATTCCATTGATGAAATAAATCACATTTTCTAAAAATTCATGTTTTTTAAGAATTCATCTAAACCTTTTAGAAGTTGTGAATTTAAAAAAAGGGGGGAAGTAAGCTTTTCTTATTTCCGGACACATGCGCAAACTATAGAAAGTCGTTATGACGTAGAATGTGCATACTTTGTTGATTCCATTTATGAAATAAATCACATTTTCTAAAAACTCGTGTTGTTTAAGAAATCATGTAAACCTTCTAGAAGCTGTGATTTTAAAAAACTGGCGTAAGTAAGCTTTTCATATTTCCGGATGCATGCGCAAACTTTAGAAAGTCGTTATTACATAGAATGTGCATACTTTGTTGATTCCATTTATGAAATAAATCACATTTTCTAAAAACTAGTGTTTTTTAAGAAATCATGTAAACCTTCTAGAAGCTGTGGTTTTAAAAAACTGGCGGAAGTAAGCATTTCTTATTTCCGGACGCATGCGCAAACTATAGAAAGTCGTTATGACGTAGAATGTGCAAACTTTGTTGATTCCATTTATGAAATAAATCACATTTTCTACAAAATCGTATTTTTTAAGAATTCATCTAAACCTTCTAGAAGCTGTGAATTTAAAAAAAGGGGGAAAGTAAACTTTTCTTATTTCCGGACGCATGCGCAAACTATAGAAAGTCGCTATTACGTTGAATGTGCATAGTTTGCGCATGCACAAACTATTGAAAGTCGTTATTACATAGAATGTGCATACTTTGTTGATTCCATTTATGAAATAAATCACATTTTCTAAAAACTAAAGTTTTTTAAGAAATCATGTAAACCTTCTAGAAGCTGTGATTTTAAAAAACGGGGGGAATTAAGCTTTTCTTATTTCCAGACGCAGGCGCAAACAATAGAAAGTCGTTATGACGTAGAATGTGCATAGTTTGCGCATGCGCAAACTATAGAAAGTCGTTATGACATAGAATGTGCATACTTTGTTGATTCCATTTATGAAATAAATCACATTTCCTAAAAAGTCGTGTTTTTTAAGAAATCATGTAAACCTTCTAGAAGCTCTGATTTTAAAAAACGGGGGGAATTAAGCTTTTCTTATTTCCGGATGCATGCACAAAATATAGAAAGTCGTTATGACGTGGAATGTGCATACTCTATTGATTCCATTTATGAAATAAATCACATTTTCTAAAAACTCGTGTTTTTTAAGAAATCATGTAAACCTTCTAGAAGCTGTGATTTTAAAAAACTGGCGGAAGTAAGCTTTTCTTATTTCCGGACGCATGCGCAAACTTTAGAAAGTTGTTATTACATAGAATGTGCATACTTTGTTGATTCCATTTATGAAATAAATCACATTTTCTAAAAAATTGTGTTTTTAAGAAATCATGTAAACCTTCTAGAAGCTGTGGTTTTAAAAACTTGCGGAAGTAAGCTTTTCTTATTTCCGGACGCATGCGCAAACTATAGAAAGTCGTTATCACGTAGAATGTGCATTGTTTGTTGATTCCATTTATGAAATAAATCAGATTTTCTAAAAACTCGTGTGTTATAAGAAATCATGTAAACCTTCTAGAATCTGTGAGTTTAAAAAACTGGGGGAATTAAGCTTTTCTTATTTCCGGACGCATGTGCAAACTATAGAAAGTCGTTATGACGTAGAATGTGCAAACTTTGTTGATTCCATTTATGAAGTAAATCACATTTTCCAAAAAATCGCGTTTTTTATGAATTCATCTAAACCTTCTAGAAGCTGTGGATTTAAAAAAAGGGGGAAAGTAAGCTTTTCTTATTTCCGGACGCATGCGCAAACTATAGAAAGTCGTTATTATGTAGAATGTGCATAGTTTGGGCATGCACAAACTATAGAAAGTCGTTATTGCATAGAATGTGCATACTTTGTTGATTCCATTTACGAAATAAATCACATTTTCAAAAAACTCATGTTTTTTAAGAAATCATGTAAACCTTCTAGAAGCTGTGATTTTAAAAAACTGGCTGAAGTAAGCTTTTCTTATTTCCGGACGCATGCGCAAACTATAGAAAGTCGTAAGACGTAGATTATGCATACTTTGTTGATTCCATTTATGAAATAAATCACACTTTCTAAAAACTCATGTTTTTTAAGAAATCATGTAAACCTTCTAGAAGCAGTGAATTTAAAAAAAGGGGGAAGTAAGCTTTTCTTATTTCTGGACGCATGCGCAAACAATAGAAAGTTGTTATTACGTAGAATGTGCATAGTTTGCACATGCGCAAACTATAGAAAGTCGTTATGACATAGAATGTGCATACTTTGTTGATTCCATTTATGAAATAAATCACATTTCCTAAAAACTCGTGTTTTTTAAGAAATCATGTAAACCTTCTTGAAGCTCTGATTTTAAAGAACGGGGGGAATTAAGTTTTTCTTATTTCCGGACCCATGCGCAAACTTTAGAAAGTCGTTATGATGTAGAATGTGCATACTTTGTGATTACATTTATGAAATAAATCACATTTTCAAAAATTCGTGTTTTTTAAGAAATCATGTAAAGCTTCTAGAAGCTGTGATTTTAAAAAACAGGCGGAAGTAAGCTTTTCATATTTCTAGACGCATGCGCAAACTATAGAAAGTCGTTATTACGTAGAATGCGCATAATTTGTTGATTCCATTTATGAATGAAATCACATTTTCTAAAACTCGTGTTTTTTAAGAATTCATCTAAACTTCTAGAAGCTGTGATTTTAAAAAAAGGAGTGAAGTAAGCTTTTCTTATTTCCGGACGCATGCGCAAACTATAGCAAGTCGTTATCACGTAGAATGTGCATAGTTTGCGCATGCGCAAACTATAGAAAGTCGTTATGACATAGAATGTGCATAATTTGATGATTCCATTTATGAAATAAATCACATTTTCTAAAAAATCTTGTTTTTTAAGAAATCATGTAAACCTTCTAGAAGATGTGATTTTAAAAAACGGGGGGAATTAAGCTTTTCTTATTTCCGGACGCATGCGCATACTATAGAAAGTCGTTATGACGTAGAATGTGCATACTTTGTTGATTCCATTTATGTAATAAATCACATTTTATAAAAACTCGTGTTTTATAAGAATTCATCTAAACCTTCTAGAAGCCGTGAATTTAAAGAAAGGGGGGAAGCAAGCCTTTCTTATTTTCGGACGCATGCGAAAACTATAGAAAGTTGTTATTACGTAGAATGTGCATAGTTTGCACATGTGCAAACTTTAGAAAGTCTATATGACATAGAATGTGCATACTTTGTTGATTCCATTTATGAAATAAATCACATTTTCTAAAAACTCGTGTTTTTTAAGAATTCATCTAAACCTTCTAGAAGCTGTGAATTTAAAAAAACGGGGGAAGTAAGCTTTTCTTATTTCCGGACGCATGCGCAAACTATAGAAAGTCGTTATTATGTAGAATGTACATAGTTTGAGCATACGCAAACTATAGAAAGTCGTTATGACATAGAATGTGCATATTTTGTTGACTCCATTTATGAAATAAATCACATTTTCTAAAAACTCAAGTTTTTTAAGAAATCATGTAAACCTTCTAGAAGTTGTGATTTTAAGAAACGGGGGGAATTAAGCTTTTCTTATTTCCGGACGCATACGCAAACTATAGAAAGTCGTTATGACATAGAATGTGCATACTTTTCTGATTGCATTTATGAAATAAATCACATTTTCAAAAAACTCTTGTTTTTTAAGTATTCATCTAAACCTTCTAGAAGCTGTGAATTTAAAAAAAGGGGGGAAGTAATCTTTTCTTATTTCCGGACGCATGCGCAAACTATAGAAAGTCGTTATCACGTAGAATGTGCATAGTTTGTTGATTCCATTTATGAAACAAATCACATTTTATAAAAACTCGTGTTTTTTTAGAATTCATCTAAACCTTCTAGAAGCTGCGAATTTAAAAAAAGGGGGGAAGTAAGCTTTTCTTATTTCCGGACGCATGCGCAAACTATAGAAAGTCCTTATCACGTAGAATGTGCATAGTTTGCGCATGCGCAAACTATAGAAAAACGTTATGACATAGAATGTGCATACTTTGTTGATTCCATTTATGAAATAAATCACGTTTTCTAAAAACTCAAATTTTTAAGAAATCATGTAAACCTTCTAGAAGCTGTGAATTTTAAAAACGGGGGGAATTAAGCTTTTCTTATTTCCAGACGCATGCACAAACTATAGAAAGTCGTTATGACGTAGAATGTGCATAGTTTGCGCATGCGCAAACTATAGAAAGTCGTTATGACATAGAATGTGCATAGTTTGTTTATTCCATCTATGAAATAAATCACATTTTCTAAAAACTCGTGTTTTTTAAGAAATCATGTAAACCTTCTAGAAGCTGTGATTTTAAAAAACGGGGGGAATTAAGCTTTTCTTATTTCCGGATGGATGCGCAAACTATAGAAAGTCGTTATGACGTAGAATGTGCATACTTTGTTGATTCCATTTATGAAATAAATCACATTTTACAAAAACTCGTGTTTTTTAAGAAATCATGTAAAACCTCTAGAAGCTGTGATTCTAAAAAACTGGAGGAAGTAAGCTTTTCTTATTTCTGGACGCATGCACAAACTATAGAAAGTCGTTAAGATGTAGAATGTGCATATTTTGTTGATTCCATTTATGAAATAAATCACATTTTCTAAAAACTCGTGTTTTTTAAGAAATCATGTAAACCTTCTAGAAGCAGTGGATTTAAAAAAAGGGGGGAAGTAAGCTTTTCTTATTTCCGGACGCATGCGCAAACTATAGAAAGTCGTTATCACATAGAATTTGCATACTTTGTTGATTCCATTTATGAAATAAATCACATTTTCTAAAAACTCGTGTTTTTTAAGAATTCATGTAAACCTTCTAGAAGCTGTGATTTTAAAAAACTGGTGGAAGTAAGCTTTTCTTATTTCCGGACGCATTCGTAAACTTTAGAATTTGTTATTATATAGAATGTGCATACTTTGTTGATTCCATTGTTGAAATAAATCACATTTTCTAAAAACTCGGGTTTTTTAAGAATTCATCTAAACCTTCTAGAAGCTGTGAATTTAAAAAAAGGGGGAAGTAAGCTTTTCTTATTTCTGGACGCATGCGCAAACTATAGAAAGTCGTTATCACGTAGAATGTGCATAGTTTGCGCATACGCAAACTATAGAAAGTCGTTATGACATAGAATGTGCATACTTTGTTGATTCCATTTTTTAAATAAATCACATTTTCTAAAAACTCGTGTTTTTTAAGAAATCATGTAAACCTTCTAGAAGATGTGATTTTAAAAAACGGGGGCAATTAAGCTTTTCTTATTTCCGGACGCATGCGCAAACTATAGAAAGTCGTTATGAGGTAGAATGTGCATACTTTGTTGATTTGATTTATGAAATAAATCACATTTTCTAAAAACTCATGTTTTTTAAGAAATCATGTAAACCTTCTAGAAGCTGTGCTTTTAAAAAACTGGCGTAAGTAAGCTTTTGATATTTCCGGACGCATTCACAAACTTTAGAAAGTCGTTATTACATAGAATGTGCATACTTTGTTGATTCCATTTATGAAATAAATCACATTTTCTAAAAACTCGTGTTTTTTAAGAAATCATGTAAACCTTCTAGAAGCTGTGCTTTTAAAAAACTGGCGTAAGTAAGCTTTTCTTATTTCCGGACGAATGCGCAAACTATAGAAATTCATTATTACGTAGAATGTGCATTGTTTGTTGATTCCATTTATGAAATAAATCACATTTTCTAAAAACTCGTGTTTTTTAAGAAATCATGTAAACCTTCTAGAAGCTGTGAGTTTAAAAAACAGGGGGAATTAAGCTTTTCTTATTTCCGGACGCATGTGCAAACTATAGAAAGTTGTTATTACGTAGAATGTGCATAGTTTGCGCATGCGCAAACTATAGAAAGTCGTTATGACATTGAATGTGCATACTTTGTTGATTCCATTTATGAAATAAATCACATTTCCTAAAAACTCATGTTTTTAAAGAAATTATGTAAACCTTCTAGAAGCTGTGATTTTAAAAAACGGGGGGAAGTAAGCTTTTCTTATTTCCGGACGCATGCGCAAACTATAGAAAGTCGTTATGACGTTGAATGTGCAAACTTTGTTGATTCCATTTATGAAATAAATAACATTTTCTGAAAAATCGTTTTTTTTAAGAATTCATCTAAACCTTCTAGAAGCTGTGAATTTAAAAAAAGGGGTAAAGTAAGCTTTTCTTATTTCCGGACGAATGCGCAAACTATAGAAAGTCGTTATTACGTAGAATGTGCATAGTTTGCGCATGCCCAAACTATAGAAAGTCGTTACTACATAGAATGTGCATACTTTGTTGATTCCATTTATGAAATAAATCACATTTTCTAAAAACTCAAGTTTTTTAAGAAATCATGTAAACCTTCTAGAAGCTGTGATTTTAAAAAACGGGGGGGAATTAAGATTTTCTTATTTCCAGACGCATGCGCAAACTATAGAAAGTCATCATGACGTAGAATGTGCATAGTTTGCGCATGCGCAAACTATAGAAAGTCATTATGACATAGAATGTGCATACTTTGTTGATTCCATTTATGAAATAAATCACATTTCCTAAAAACTCTTGTTTTTAAAGAAATCATGTAAACCTTCTAGAAGCTCTGATTTTAAAAAACGGGGGCAATTAAGCTTTTCTTATTTCCGTACGCATGCGCAAAATATAGAAAGTCGTTATGACGTAGAATGTGCATACTTTGTTGATTCCATTTATGAAATAAATCACATTTTCTAAAAACTCGTGTTTTTTAAGAATTCATCTAAACCTTCTAGAAGCCGTGAAATTAAAAAAAGGGGGGAAGTAACCTTTTCTTATTTCCGACGCATGCGCAAACTATAGAAAGTTGTTATTACATAGAATGTGCATAGTTTGCGCATGCGCAAACTATAGAAAGTCGTTATGACATAGAATGTGCATACTTTGTTGATTCCATTGATGAAATAAATCACATTTCCTAAAAACTCGTGTTTCTTAACAAATCATGTAAACCTTCTAGAAGGCGTGATTTTAAAAAATGGGGGGAATTAAGCTTTTCTTATTTCGGGACGCATGCGCAAACTATAGAAAGTCGTTATGATGAAGAATGTGCATACTTTGTTGATTCCATTTATGAAATAAATCACATTTTCTAAAAACTCGTGTTTTTTAAGAATTCATCTAAACCTTCTAGAAGCTGTGATTTTAAAAAACTGGCGGAAGTAAGGTTTTCATTTTTCCGGATGCATGCACAAACTTTAGAAAGTCGTTATTACACAGAATGTGCAAACTTTGTTGATTCCATTTATGAAATAAATAACATTTTCTAAAAACTCATGTTTTTTAAGAAATCATGTAAACCTTCTCGAAGTTGTGGTTTTAAAAAACTAGCGGAAGGAAGCTTTTCTTATTTCCGGACGCATGCGCAAACTATAGAAAGTCATTATTATGTAGAATGTGCATACTTTGTTGATTCCATTTATGAAATAAATCACATTTTCTAAAAACTCGTGTTTTTTAAGAATTCATCTAAACCTTCTAGAAGCTGTGATTTTAAAAAACTGGCGGAAGTAAGGTTTTCATTTTTCCGGATGCATGCACAAACTTTAGAAAGTCGTTATTACATAGAATGTGCATACTTTGTTGATTCCATTTATGAAATAAATCACATTTTCTAAAAAATTGTGTTTTTTAAGAAATCATTTAAACCTTCTCGAAGTTGTGTTTTTAAAAAACTAGCGGAAGGAAGCTTTTCTTATTTCCGGACGCATGCGCAAACTATAGAAAGTCGTTATTAAGTAGAATGTGCATAGTTTGTTGATTCCATTTATGAAATAAATCACATTTTCAAAAAACTCGTGTTTTCTAAGAATTCATCTAAACCTTCTAGAGGCTGTGAATTTAAAAAAAGGGGGGAAGTAAGCTTTTCTTATTTCCGGACGCATGTGCAAACTATAGAAAATCGTTATCACATAGAATGTGCATAGTTTGCGCATGCGCAAACTATAGAAAGTCGTTATGACATAGAATGTGCATACTTTGTTGATTCCATTTATGAAATAAATCACATTTTCTAAAAACTCATGTTTTTTAAGAAATCATGTAAACCTCCTAGAAGCTGTGATTTTAAAAAACGGGGGGAATTAAGCTTTTCTTATTTCCGGACGCATGCGCAAACTATAGAAAGTCGTTATGATGTAGAATGTGCATAGTTTGTTGATTCCATTTATGAAATAAATCACATTTCCTAAAAACTCTTGTTTTTTAAGAAATCATGTAAACCTTCTAGAAGCTCCGATTTTAAAAAATGGGGGCAATTAAGCTTTTCTTATTTCCGGACGCATGCGCAAAATATAGAAAGTCGTTATGACGTAGAATGTGCATATTTTGTTGATTCCATTTATGAAATAAATAACATTTTCTAAAAACTCGTGTTTTTTAAGAATTCATTTAAACCTTCTAGAAGCTGTGAATTTAAAAAAAGGGGGAAAGTAACCTTTTCTTATTTCCGGACGCATGCGCAAACTATAGAAAGTTGTTATTACATAGAATGTGCATAGTTTGCGCATGCGCAAACTATAGAAAGTCATTATGACATTGAATGTGCATATTTTGTTGATTCCATTTATGAAATAAATCACATTTCCTAAAAACTCGTGTTTCTTAACAAATCATGTAAACCTTCTAGAAGCTGTGATTTTAAGAAATGGGGGGAATTAAGCTTTTCTTATTTCCGGACGCATGCGCAAACTATAGAAAGTCGTTATGACGAAGAATGTGCACACTTTGTTGATTCCATTTATGAAATAAATCACATTTTCTAAAAACTCGTGTTTTTTAAGAATTCATCTAAACCTTCTAGAAGCTGTGATTTTAAAAAACTGGCAGAAGTAAGCTTTTTATTTTTCCGGATGCATGCACAAACTTTAGAAAGTCGTTATTACATAGAATGTGCATACTTTGTTGATTCCATTTAGGAAAATAAATCACATTTTCTAAAAACTCATGTTTTTTTAAGAAATCATGTAAACCTTCTCGAAGTTGTGGTTTTAAAAAACTAGCGGAAGGAAGCTTTTCTTATTTCCAGACGCATGCGCAAACTATAGAAAGTCGTTATTACGTAGAATGTGCATAGTTTGATGATTCCGTTTATGAAATAAACCACATTTACACAAAACTCGTGCTTTTTAAGAATTCAGCTAAACCTTCTAGATGCTGTGAATTTGAGAAAAGGGGGGAAGTAAGCTTTTCATATTTCCGGATGCATGCGCAAACTATAGAAAGTCGTTATTACGTAGAATGTGCATAGTTTGTTGATTCCATTTATGAAATAAATCACATTTTCAAAAAACTTGTGTTTTTTAAGAATTCATCTAAACCTTCTAGAAGCTGTGAATTTAAAAAAGGGGGGGAAGTAAGCTTTTCTTATTTCCGAACGCATGTGCAAACTATAGAATGTCGTTATCACGTAGAATGTGCATATTTTGCGCATGCGCAATCTATGGAAAGTCGTGATGACATAGAATGTGCATACTTTGTTGATTCCATTTATGAAATAAATCACATTTTCTAAAAACTCATGTTTTTTAAGAAATCATGTAAACCTTCTAGAAGCTGTGATTTTAAAAAATGGGGGGAATTAAGCTTTCTTATTTCCGGACGCATGCGCAAACTAAAGAAAGTCGTTATGACGTAGAATGTGCATAGTTTGTTGATTCCATTTATGAAATAAATCACATTTTAAAAAAACTCGTGTTTTTTAAGAATTCATTTAAACCTTCTAGAAGCTGTGAATTTAAAAAAAGGGGGGAATTAAGCTTTTCTTATTTCCGGACGCATGCGCAAACTATAGAAAGTTTTTATTACGTAGAATGTGCATAGTTTGCGCATGCGCAAACTATAGAAAGTCATTATGACATAGAATGTGCATACTTTGTTGATTCCATTTATGAAATAAATCACATTTTCTAAAAACTCGTGTTTTTTAAGAAATCATGTAAACCTTCTAGAAGTTGTGATTTTAAAAAACGTGGGGGAAGTAAGCTTTTCTTATTTCCGGACGCAAGCCCAAACTATAGAAAGTCGTTATCACTTGGAATGTGCATAGTTTGTGCATGCGCAAACTATAGACAGTCATTATGCAATTGAATGTGCATACTTTGTTGATTCCATTTACGAAATAAATCACATTTTTTAAAAACTCGTGTTTTTTAAGAAATCATGTAAACCTTCTAGAAGCTGTGATTTTAAAAAAAAGGGGGAATTAAGCTTTTCTTATTTCCGGACGCATGCGCAAACTATAGAAAGTCGTTATGACGTAGAATGTGCAAACTTTGTTTATTCAATTTATGAAATAAATCACATTTTTTAAAAAATCATGTTTTTTAAGAATTCATCTAAACCTTCTAGAAGCTGTGAATTTAAAAAAAGGGGGAAAGTAAGCTTTTCTTATTTCCTGACCCATGCGCAAACTATAGAAAGTCGTTATTATGTAGAATGTGCATACTTTGTTGATTCCATTTATGAAATAAATCACATTTTCTAAAAAATCGTGTTTTTTAAGAAATCATGTAAACCTTCTAGAAGCTGTGCTTTTAAAAACTTGCGGAAGTAAGCTTTTCTTATTTCCGGACGCATGCGCAAACTATAGAAAGTCGTTATCACGTAGAATGTGCATTGTTTGTTGATTCCATTTATGAAATAAATCACATTTTCTAAAAACTCGTGTGTTATAAGAAATCATGTAAACCTTCTAGAAGCTGTGAGTTTAAAAAACTGGGGGAATTAAGCTTTTCTTATTTCCGGACGCATGCGCAAACTATAGAAAGTTGTTATTACGTAGAATGTGCATAGTTTGCGCATGCGCAAACTATAGAAAGTCGTTATGACATAGAATGTGCATACTTTGTTGATTCCATTTATGAAATAAATCACATTTTCTAAAAACTCGTGTTTTTTAAGAAATCATGTAAACCTCCTAGAAGCTGTGATTTTAAAAAACGGGGGGAATTAAGCTTTTCTTTTTTCCCGACGCATGCGCAAACTATAGAAAGTCGTTATGACGTAGAATGTGCATACTTTTCTGATTCCATTTACGAAATAAATCACATTTTCTAAAAACTCGTGTTTTTTAAGAATTCATCTAAACCTTCTAGAAGCTGTGAATTTAAAAAAAGGGGGGAAGTAAGCTTTTCTTATTTCTGGACGCATGCACAAACTATAGAAAGTCGTGATCACGTAGAATGTGCATAGTTTGCGCATGCGCAAACTATAGAAAGTCGTTATGACATAGAATGTGCATACTTTGTTGATTCCATTTATGAAATAAATCACATTTTCTAAAAACTCGTGTTTTTTAAGAAATCATGTAAACCTTCTAGAAGCTGTGGTTTTAAAAAACTGGCGGAAGTAAGCTTTTCTTATTTTCGGACGCATGCGCAAACTGTAGAAAGTCTTTATTACGTAGAATGTGCATAGTTTGTTCATTCCATTTATGAAATAAATCACATTTTCTGAAAACTCGTGTTTTTTAAGAATTCATCTAAACCTTCTAGAAGCTGTGAATTTAAAAATAGGGGGGAAGTAAGCTTTTCTTATTTCCGGACGCATGCACAAACTATAGAAAGTCGTTATCACGTAGAATGTGCATAGTTTGCGCATGCCCAAACTATAGAAAGTCGTTATGACATAGAATGTGCATACTTTGTTCATTCCATATATGAAATAAATCACATTTTCTAAAAACTCGTGTTTTTTAAGAAATCATGTAAACGTTCTAGAAGCTATGATATTAAAAAACGGGGGGAATTAAGCTTTTCTTATTTCCGGATGCATGCGCAAACTATAGAAAGTTGTTATTACGTAGAATGTGCATACTTTGTTGATTCCATTTATGAAATAAATCACATTTTCTAAAAACTCATGTTTTTTAAGAAATCATGTAAACCTTCTAGAAGCTGTGATTTTAAAAAACTAGCGTAACTAAGATTTTAATATTTCCGGACGCATGCGCAAACCTTAGAGAGTCGTTATGACATAGAATGTGCATACTTTGTTGATTCCATTTATGAAATAAATCACATTTTCTAAAAAATCGTGTTTTTTAAGAAATCATGTAAACCTTCTAGAAGCTGTGCTTTTAAAAACTTGTGGAAGTAAGCTTTTCTTATTTCCGGACGCATGCGCAAACTATAGAAAGTCGTTATGGTATAGAATGTGCATACTTTGTTGATTCCATTTATGAAATAAATAACATTTTCTAAAAAATCATGTTTTTTAAGAAATCATGTAAACCTTCTAGAAGCTGTGGTTTTAAAAAACTGGCGGAAGTAAGCTTTTCTTATTTCCGGACGCATGCGCAAACTATAGAAAGTCGTGATGACGTAGAATGTGCATACTATTTTGATTCTATTGATGAAATAAATCACATTTTCTAAAATCTCGTGTTTTTTAAGAATTCATCTAAACCTTCAAGAAGCTGTGAATTTAAAAAAAGGGGGGAAGTAAGCTTTTCTTATTTCCGGACGCATGCACAAACTATAGAAAGTCGTTATCACGTAGAATGTGCATAGTTTGCGCATGCGCAAACAATAGAAAGTCGTTATGACATTGAATGTCCATACTTTGTTGATTCCATTTATGAAATAAATCACATTTTTTTAAAACTCTTGTTTTTTAAGAAATCATGTAAAACTTCTAGAAGATGTGATTTTAAAAAACGGAGGCAATTAAGCTTTTCTTATTTCCGGACGCATGCACAAACTATAGAAAGTCGTTATGACGTAGAATGTGCATACTTTGTTGATTCCATTTATGATATAAATCACATTTTCTAAAAACTTGTGTTTTTTAAGAAATCATGTAAAACTTCTAGAAGCTGTGATTTTAAAAAACTGGCGTAAGTAAGCTTTTCATATTTCCGTATGCATGCGCAAACTTTAGAAAGTCGTTATTACATAGAATGTGCATACTTTGTTGATTCCATTTATGAAATAAATCACATTTTCTAAAAACTCATGTTTTTTAAGAAATCATGTAAACCTTCTAGAAGCTGTGGTTTTAAAAAATTGGCGGAATTAAGCTTTTCTTATTTCCGGACGCATGCGCAAACTATAGAGAGTCGTTATTACGTACAATGTGCATTGTTTGTTGATTCCATTTATGAAATAAATAATATTTTCTAAAAAGTCGTGTTTTTTAAGAAATCATGTAAACCTTCTAGAAGCTGTGAGTTTAAAAACCAGGGGGAATTAAGCTTTTCTTATTTCCGGACGCATGCGCAAACTATAGAAAGTTGTTATTACGTAGAATGTGCATAGTTTGCGCATGCGCAAACTAGAGAAAGTCGTTATGACGTAGAATGTGCATGCTTTGGTTATTCCATTTATGAAATAAATCACATTTTCTAAAAACTCATGTTTTTTAAGAAATTATGTAAACCTTCTAGAAGCTGTGATTATAAAAAAAAGGGAGGAAGTAAGCTTTTCTTATTTCTGGACGCATAAGCAAACTATAGAAAGTCGTTATCACGTAGAATGTGCATAGTTTCCGCATGCGCAAACTATAGAAAATTCGTTATGACATAGAATGTGCATACTTTGTTGATTCCATTTATGAAATAAATCACATTTTCTAAAAACTCGTGTTTTTTAAGAAATCATGTAAACCTTCTAGAAGTTGTGATTTTAAAAAACGGGGGGAAGTAAGCTTTTCTTATTTCCGGACGCAAGCCCAAACTATAGAAAGTCGTTATCACTTGGAATGTGCATAGTTTGTGCATGCGCAAACTATAGAAAGTCGTTATGCAATTGAATGTGCATACTTTGTTGATTCCATTTACGAAATAAATCACATTTTTTAAAAACTCGTGTTTTTTAAGAAATCATGTAAACCTTCTAGAAGCTGTGATTTTAAAAAAAGGGGGGAATTAAGCTTTTCTTATTTCTGGACGCATGCGCAAACTCTAGAAAGTCGTTATGACGTAGAATGTGCAAACTTTGTTTATTCAATTTATGAAATAAATCACATTTTTTAAGAATTCATCTAAACCTTCTAGAAGCTGTGAATTTAAAAAAAAGGGGGAAAGTAAGCTTTTCTTATTTCCTGACCCATGCGCAAACTATAGAAAGTCGTTATTATGTAGAATGTGCATACTTTGTTGATTCCATTGATGAAATAAATCACATTTTCTAAAAAATCGTGTTTTTTAAGAAATCATGTAAAACCTTCTAGAAGCTGTGCTTTTAAAAACTTGCGGAAGTAAGCTTTTCTTATTTCCGGACGCATGCGCAAACTATAGAAAGTCGTTATCACGTAGAATGTGCATTGTTTGTTGATTCCATTTATGAAATAAATCACATTTTCTAAAAACTCGTGTGTTATAAGAAATCGTGTAAACCTTCTAGAAGCTGTGAGTTTAAAAAAACTGGGGGAATTAAGCTTTTCTTATTTCCGGACGCATGCGCAAACTATAGAAAGTTGTTATTACGTAGAATGTGCATAGTTTGCGCATGCGCAAACTATAGAAAGTCGTTATGACATAGAATGTGCATACTTTGTTGATTCCATTTATGAAATAAATCACATTTTCTAAAAACTCGTGTTTTTTAAGAAATCATGTAAACCTCCTAGAAGCTGTGATTTTAAAAAACGGGGGGAATTAAGCTTTTCTTTTTTCCCGACGCATGCGCAAACTATAGAAAGTCGTTATGACGTAGAATGTGCATACTTTTCTGATTCCATTTACGAAATAAATCACATTTTCTAAAAACTCGTGTTTTTTAAGAATTCATCTAAACCTTCTAGAAGCTGTGAATTTAAAAAAAGGGGGGAAGTAAGCTTTTCTTATTTCTGGACGCATGCACAAACTATAGAAAGTCATTATCACGTAGAATGTGCATAGTTTGCGCATGCGCAAACTATAGAAAGTCGTTATTGACATTGAATGTGCATACTTTGTTGATTCCATTTATGAAATAAATCACATTTTCTAAAAAACTCGTGTTTTTTAAGAAATCATGTAAACCTTCTAGAAGCTGTGGTTTTAAAAAACTGGCGGAAGTAAGCTTTTCTTATTTTCGGACGCATGCGCAAACTGTAGAAAGTCTTTATTACGTAGAATGTGCATAGTTTGTTCATTCCATTTATGAAATAAATCACATTTTCTGAAAAACTCGTGTTTTTTAAGAATTCATCTAAACCTTCTAGAAGCTGTGAATTTAAAAAAAGGGGGGAAGTAAGCTTTTCTTACTTCCGGACGCATGCACAAACTATAGAAAGTCGTTATCACGTAGAATGTGCATAGTTTGCGCATGCGCAAACAATAGAAAGTCGTTATGACATTGAATGTCCATACTTTGTTGATTCCATTTATGAAATAAATCACATTTTTTTAAAACTCTTGTTTTTTAAGAAATCATGTAAAACTTCTAGAAGATGTGATTTAAAAAACGGAGGCAATTAAGCCTTTCTTATTTCCGGACGCATGCACAAACTATAGAAAGTCGTTATGAAGTAGAATGTGCATACTTTGTTGATTCCATTTATGATATAAATCACATTTTCTAAAAACTTGTGTTTTTTAAGAAATCATGTAAAAACTTCTAGAAGCTGTGATTTTAAAAAACTGGCGTAAGTAAGCTTTTCATATTTCCGTACGCATGCGCAAACTTTAGAAAGTCGTTATTACATAGAATGTGCATACTTTGTTGATTCCATTTATGAAATAAATCACATTTTCTAAAAACTCATGTTTTTTAAGAAATCATGTAAACCTTCTAGAAGCTGTGGTTTTAAAAAAAATTCGGAATTAAGCTATTCTTATTTCCGGACGCATGCGCAAACTATAGAGAGTCGTTATTACGTACAATGTGCATTGTTTGTTGATTCCATTTATGAAATAAATCATATTTTCTAAAAACTCGTGTTTTTTAAGAAATCATGTAAACCTTCTAGAAGCTGTGTGTTTAAAAAACCAGGGGGAATTAAGCTTTTCTTAT